>BSWB01000007.1:78312351-80812351 GCA_033239125.1 Fagopyrum homotropicum
TATGTATATATATCTTGAAAGAAGTACCGGAATATATACTAGCGTAGCTTACTCTAATAAGCTAGTCCCATGGCCGGACATCTACTGATTATATATATATATACCCACATGCTCAAAGGTCCTAAATATGCCTAACTTAGACTATTGCTCACTATACTTCCACTCATACCGTTAACACAACCAGATCTATTCATCTACACAACTCACACCACTCCAACGTACCACACACATCACACTCGGACAACCGGCTATCTTTCTACAATAATAACCAGCTACCCCTCTAACCAACATCCAAACCCTCACCCAATTCTAACATATGGCCCTTCACCTCACCTAACCTACGGCATTCCCTCTCGCCTCGCATATGTACAACCACAACCACTAACACTCTAAATATATATATATATATATATATATATATATATATCTTATTGCATAACTGAAGGAAAGATACTCACCCGATCCAACAACAGCCCACAGACACGCAACCCGAAAGAGGATGAAGTGGCATGGCTCGATGTCAGTACCACCTTTGCGAGGAGATGGGTCGATCCTACAGAGTACCCGATAGGGGAAGATTGAAGAACAACTCCGGTCATAAATGCAACGTAAAGAGCTATGGAGGAAGAGAGGCAAGGGCATACGCTTACTTTCGGCGACAACAATCGATGCCGGCAGGCAACGGCAATACCCACTCCGGTTGACGAGAGAAGAAGCAAGGTCGTTGGTGTGCCTCCTGGGAAGCGGAGCTGTCGCACGCTCACCGGTTCTGTGCATGATTCCTTCGCTGCGTCGGGGTTGTGAGAGGAGGAGCTGTCGCACAGTGCTTTAGGAGAGAATTGAGATGGTTGGTTGGACATGGTTTCTCGCCGAGGCCCGTAGAAGAGTGCCAGGAAAGGTAGAGGTGCACAACGAAGATCTCGCTCTTCAGTTTGGTTACGGTTGTAACAGATGGATCGCGACTCGTTGCTGAAGGAGAAGGGGATTGAGCCGCTTATCAGGGGGAAAAATGAAAAGCGATGGGCTTGTTCAGCCGGTTTGGCAAAAGACACATATTGGGGCCATCAGGCTAGTAAGGAAAGAAAAGGTTGGGCCCGTCAGGCTGACCCAAGAAGAAATTAGAGATTGGCTGGGGTCCAATATAGTTCGAGTAAGACCGGTTATTTCAATTCAGTTTGAAAGCCCGAAAGAATATATTTTGGGTATTACATCATTTCCCCTTAAAATAAGTTTCATCCCGAAACTTTAGTTAAGGAAAATTATCCAGGCGGCCTAAAACAAAAAACCGCAATATCCATCTTCAAATCTCGAGAAACATAGTTCTCCTCCTCTAATCATAAAAGTAGCACTCATAGGTCATGGAAAAGTAACGCGTAGAAGACTAGTCACTCAAACATGCAACACCTAAAAGACTAATCACTTAAACATGCAACACAAAATCAAAAGTCACACTAGTGGGGTCCAAGTACTGACCCAACGGTCCTGATGTTGCGATTAAATCAACATAAAACTCAAGATAATTTCTCCTGATATTATCTTCCGTCTCCCATGTATCCTCGTCGCCCCCCGTCTAGACCACTTAATCCGTAGCATGAGTATATCCTTGACCGTAAGCGTCTACTACTCTTCTCTAACACAACTATTGGGTGCTCTACAAACGTGTGATCCGGCTCTACTATCAAATCCCTATAGCGGATGATGTGTCTCGAGGCTGGTATATACTCTCTCAACTAAGACACGTGGAAGACGGGGTGAACACCCTCTAGTGCCGGTGGTAGTGCTAGTCGGTATGCAACCTCCCGGACTCGCTCTAAAATCGTAAAAGGTCCGACATATCGGGGACTTAAATTCCCTTAATGCCGAAACGATGGACACCTCGCGTCGGTGATACCCTCAACCAGACCTGAACACCTACTCTAAACTCCAAAGGTCGGCACCTCTTGTCAATGTAGGATTTCTGACAACTCTGTGCTGCCAACATATGCTCTCTAATCAAAGCTACTCGAGTGATGTCGTCATGTATTTTCCTTGGAGCTACTCCACTAGATCCACTAGATTCATGCCAACACAAAGGTGTACGACATCTCCGCCCATACAAGCCTCATAAGGAGCCATCCCTATCGATGCATGTCAGTTGTTATTATATGAAAACTCAACCAAAGGGAGGTGGTCTGGCCACACCAGTCCCCATTCCAGCACACAAGCTCGCAACATATCCTCAAGCGTCTGGATGGTCCTCTCTTTTGGCCGTCAATCTAAGGGTGATCTGTTGTGGTAAAGTGGAGACTCGTCCCCAAAGCCGTATGCACTTGCTGCCAAAACTTCAAGGTTGAGCATCCGTCCGTATCAGAAATGATAGTCCTCAATATTCCATGGAGTCTCACAATCTGTCTAGTGAACTCCTTAGCTAAATGACTCACCTGCCATGTCTCCTTGATAGGAATAAAATATGCGGTCTTCGTCAGCCTATCAACTATCACCCATATAGCCTCAAAGCTCCTACTCGGTCCCAAACCCATGATAAAATCCATGGATATGTCCTCCCACTTCCACTGCGGCACCGGAAATAGGTGAAGCTCTCATCCGGACCAGATATGCTCTATCTTGACCTGTTGACAGGTTACACACTGAGCCACGTATCTAGCTTCACATCGAGCTTCAATCTACCCCACCAAAAATACCCTGTCACGTCCTTATACATCTTTCTAGTACGAGGGTGTACTGAGTAAGGCATAGCGTGAACCTCGCCTAAAATCCTATATCTCAGCTCTATGTCAGATGGCACACCAATATGCTCCTGACGCCTCATCACTCCATATACACCTACTGTAAATTATGGTGTCTCACCTCAAGACACCTTGTCTTGGATCCGGGTCAAAGTCGGGCATCTCTCGTGTTTCTTTTCGGGTCTTAAACTTCATTTAACTCAATAAATAAAAAATTTGGTGGTCATTATTCTACATTCACTTGACATCATCATAGTATTATATAGATCCCTAATTTATCATTAACATCACCTCAACTTTCTTACTTATCTCAAAAGATCTTAAAATGTTATAGTAATATATTAAGAATGACGATACTAGACACAAGGTGAACTCTCATCACTGTCAATTGATCATAACCATTCATAAAATGTTAATTTATCCGCTAAGTTGTACTTAACCCACCATGGATATTAGCCCGATACTATCACTCATACTTTAACCGTAACCCCCTACTACTCGGATAGCAAGCATTATACATAAGATATACTCCCCAAGAATCCTCTTTCCGACGTACAATTACGAGGTTGTAAGTATAATAATGCCGTTTCTTCTTTTATAAGTCGTTACACTCAGTATGATGGTTACTCTTTTCGAGCTTTTTCGTGCAACCTTTACGGACCACGTTGAATACATTTATTACTTTCATCAGGTCTTTTTCAATCCGTTAGAAAATGACCCTAGAGTAGTGTATTGATGTACCCGGTTCTAAAACTCCTTGTTAGTCGGCATATGATGGGGTCGTCATGCTTAGTTTGGATCTATACTTAAGTCTCGCTGTCTCTCTCGATAATCTCTTTACATAACTACCTTTTTGTATCAATTTTATCGGGGTGACCCAAGATCCGTATAAAATCTTCAATCACTCAACATAACCTAATGTTTGTAAGTTTCAATCGATATGTATTCTACAACTAACATCACCTTAAACTTAACACGTCACCTTTTTGTACCATCGTGCTTCTTGCTTTGTTGGTTAAGGTCCCACCACGCTTCTGCTGCACTACTCTGATCAATCAGTTATCACTCATTAATCATGATGGCGTCTTCGTGATTCGGAATTATTGACCTAACTCTCGCTCATTATAACACACTATTAGTGTTATATGGAAGAGTACTAAGTACCCTCCTTACTTGCCTTTATCGAAATAAGACCACGATTGGAAATCAACCTCTTCCTCTTACTCTCTTAGTTCATCTTACACAGATCGCTCTTTACTGAATCAAATCAGAATCTTTTCTTAACTAACAAGTAAGTTGTCTCTAACGCGATCACCTTTATAATGTTACATGATCCAAGCAGGTCACTGGTGACCACTAGAGGAAATCCTCCCAGGTGTCAATAATTCCTGTTATAACCCGTAGTTACAGTTACTCATCATGTTTACTACTACTCGTCAATAACAACAAACACGTGTACGTTCTCAGTTGTCTCCGGTCAATCTATAGTTGACTTACTCCAAGATCCCAAATTTACCCTTCTCTTCTAACATATTGACATTGACTTTCCTTTTGAAGCACCACTCATTTGGTTTCATAAATTCATACATCACGTAGCTTGTTCTATACTCCATACTTCCAGTCCAGTATTTTTTTTTATTTTATATTTTTTTCCAGTTCCGCTGAGTCGACCATCTGACATCACTAGTCTTTATAATTTCCAACAATAGCTTTTGAGCGTCTTCGTACTCTTATAGCCTTATTTTTCTCCATCCCCTTGCGGTTTCTCTTGTATCGATTGTTGGTGTCGGTACCTTAAGTCCCGCTCTAAGAGAGGTCATTGTGGACCCTTGCATCCACCCGGGTCATTCTCACTCACACTTCTTCCTTCGCTAGTGTTGTTTTGTATTCTTGCCTTCATGACAATCCGTTGACTTAGCTACAAGGCTTCTCCCCTTTTTGATACTCGCGTGATGATTTCTTTTAAAATTTTTGTATCTCTGAAGAAGTCCAACCATCACCACGCTTATGAAATCTATTGTTCGCCTTTAAATTCCACCGAAATTTCCGCTTTTGTGCTCCTTTAGTTCTTCATGTCTAGGTCGGCACCTTCTCCCATCTGGACTCTCATGCACATAATTTTCTATACATGTATCACCCTTGACTGAAACGTCATAAATCCAACAAGCGTGGTTGTACTCTAACTTGCTTGATTTTTGTTCCAACATTGTCATCTTCTATCCGTGAACTTGTTAGTCCATACATGATTCTTTGGTTTTCATCCCCCGTCTTCATACTGCTAGGTCCCTTGTACGGCCTTCAATCACTTCCATCCAAGTTGACTCCTGATTTTCTTTCTTATCTGATTGTGCTTATTGTTGAAATCATCTCGTAGTCTTCACCTTCTTGTCCACCCATTCCTCAAAATATTGTAGGAACTCCAGGGTGTCCGCCGGAATGCAATACTCTAATTCGGGGTCTTTCACGATTTCCGTATTGATACTCCTAAAATCTGCTAATGTTTTATCACGAGACGATGATCGCATAAATGACATCTCTACTGTAACACCCCGGTTCCGCGGGACTTGGGATGCCACATTTGGCTAGGATCTCACAATAGATCCTGACCCTAGCCTAACAACAAGTTCAATGGACCTTACAACATGACACTGACAAATATAAAACAAATGCATAAAACGGTATAAAACTGTACATCAAAAGGTATACAAGATCATAGCCTAGTATAAAACATCATCCTCACACAGGAGGTATACAAAACATCATCCTCACGCAGGAGGGAAACATAAACATCCCCAAAACGATAACCACCTAATGTATGAGAGTCCTCAGTCTGTCACCCTGCCAGATCACTCAACAGTTCTCCTATCCTGCAAGGCATCACAACATGGTATGAAACCATTAGCTAATGTTCGCTTCAAAGTGTGCATGCAAATAAGTTTTAAATTTCTAAAACTGAAATCAAAGCAAGCGAACCCGCAGTTTACGGATCGGTGTAGTAAAGCAAGAATTCTAGAGTATCGAACTCAGGGATTTGGGGGATCAAATTCAATTCACAAATTATCGAGCGAATAAAATATAGAAGCTTTGCAAATATTGGGAAAACAACCATCCTAAAGATCCAGATATTCAATTGTGGCAATCGATTCAAGATATTCTATATATATAAAGACAAAGTCGAGATTGCAAAGGTATAACTAATGTAAGGTTATGTAAGGTGAAGTTCCAAAACCCTATATGTCTCACCCAAGGACACTCTCTATAAAGGTTGTTGAGTCTGCAATATAGAAAGAATCAAAGGATAGGAATTACTCTCAAATACCCATGCCCAAACCCAAGGAATCAAAGACAAGCCAAAATGATTAAGGTTGTGATACTCGAAACCAAAATAGAGGATGTTGAGTCTCACTACTACCTAGGAAAGGCAAGACAAGGCTAGGTTAAAGCATATCTATAACTTTGGATTAAAGTAAAAGCAAGAATCGTAAAAAAGAGGAAATCACGGCTAGATCTTGAAGAACCTCGGCCGTGGTTTTCAAGAACGGACCGTGGAAAAGGCCGTCGACGAAGTTTCTTGTACTCTTAGGGTCCAATCTTTTTACGATCGATCTCTCATTATCTAAACCACAACTATCAACCCTTCACCTTAGAATTGCTAAAGGGTTTTAGCCAACAATCATTGTAATTGAATCAAATATCAAATATAAAAGAGAAAAATATAAAACCCTAGAAAACTCAATAAAAATCGAAATAAATCTCAAATCCGAACAACCAAAGTATGTGTTTAATGAATGCGGAATAGGAAATAGAAATCCTCACAACAATATTAAGGAACAACGAAGAACGGGATGTCAATCCGTCTCCAAATGTAAACCTAAAGATAATCTCGAAGTACACAATCTCCAAATCGCGTCCTTCTCGGGATCCTCCCTAAGCAATGATCCAAAATCTCTCTCTCTGAAATGTAAGCGAAGCCCTAAGCGAACGTCCTCGAATCTCCCTTCTTCAGGCTTCTTATAGGGAAAAATAGGGTTACGAGAAAAGCCCAATAACCGTTGCTGACGTGGAAAATATGTCACATCATAACGTCATGGAAATCACGGCCTAGTGCAACATTCCACGGCCGTGGTTTAGGGCGTGGAATCATCTGATGTTCTCCAAAATCACTTTCCACGAACTCAATGTCTAACCACGGTCGAGGTTTAGGTCTTGGAACTCAAAAGCCTTTGTGAAAACCTTTGTTTCGTAATTTTCTTCAATCATGCTCCTTCCTTAGCTTCTGCAAGGCATCTCCTTGACATCTAGCATGACCAAATACTCTTATCCCCCCGCATTAAGCTCCAATTCAAGCCTTTATTCACCTATAAACATAACAAAGTTTGTGTAGATCTCTATATCGACAAAATAGGTGAATGTGCTCATAAATGCTTCAAACTCATATACATGTACACATCTAAGAGAGAAAAACAATCAAAACAAGTGCCTAAAATATAGTCATATTTCATGCTATCAAAATACCCCATACTTTTCACTTGCTTGTCCCCAAGCAAGGTTTTCAAAAGCTTAGAACATAAGGTAGAATGAAATATGAATGTAAAACAAAACAAAAACAATCTTTTTGGTAACGTGCTTCTAATCAATAGATCATCCTCAAATCTTGCTTCATTCATCCTTGAAAACGTTCATACACATAAACCAAAATATGCAAAGCAAAAGAAACATCATAAATTGCATAAACTTCAAGACAACCATCATAACCTTCAAGCATTGTCAAAATCAAACATGTGAAACTTCAATTTAGATCACCAAGTCAAATAACATTCTTATCATATCAAGGACTTTCAAGTAAGGCCAAGAATACAAAAAGGGTGGAAAACTTGTAAGGGAATGTGGTGTATGAATCCGGGAAAAAGGAACAACACAAACTCTTTTCTTTTTACCAATTGAACTAACCACCAACTTAGAGCTTTGCTCTTTACTTTTTGCACATAATTTTTCGACTTTGCTTTTGGAAATATGGACAGCGGTGCACAAAAACCGAAGCCTAGGAGATTGGATTTTCTCAATTTCTAGATGCCTCAAACCCTTGATGCACATACCATAATCCGTTAGGAATATCCTTCAATCCGACTTTGGCAAGACACAAACACCCGGCTATGTGAATGGTGCCGAGTTACTCATCATCATGATTGACTTCCCAAAACCTATTTTCCTACACTTTGATTTCAAACAATTGCTTTCATGGCCCTCCCACATCAAACATGCCAAAATCAACTCTTCCTAAATCCCGGATAAGTAAAGGAGGCAAATATTTTCATTGAGGGGCTAAATGATCAAAGGAAGAAGTAAGAAAATCGAGGTTCCTTAATCATCTCATAAATAAGTAAAAGAATTTATATTGTGATTTCAACCTTCATTCCTCAATATGATTTAGATAAAACTTTCACATTATGAAACTTGCAAGATAGGTTAAACAACACACTCAATTTCTTCACAATTCATAATTCAATTCAAGCATGCAAAAGTCATCAAAAACTCATTCCACAAGTAGATTCATCATAGAAATCATCTCTAATCTTAGAAGCACAATAATTTTTAAAATTTTCAAAATTTTTATGGGTTTTTTCAAAGCTTTTCAATGCAATGCAATAATGAAACATGTGACAAATAAATGAAAGATGCAAGTGTTCATGGAATTAAAAGCAAGCAAGTGTATCGAGTTATTACAAATGAGAGTCACACCCCACCCCATACTTGACATACACATTGTCCTCAATGTTCAAGAAAAATAAAGAAAAGAGAAGAAATAAAGAAAACTCACTAATGGTTGTAGAGTGGCTCAAAGCATCCATCAACGATCACTATGAAGGTGGTGGCGGATATGGGAAGAAGTCGGAGCTTAAGGGACGCCCAAACTGCTGGCGGTATACGTCACGTAAGATCCTGGCGTTCTCTTGTCGCTCCACATCATGCGCCTGGTGGTGAATCTCCAAGTCTCCTACCCTCTTGGAAAGGTCACTCGCCCATGCCGGTTGCTGTCGATACCAAGCGGGAGGCTGTTGTAACCACTCCGGCTGCTACTGTTGAATAGGTATCGGGGCAACTGGTGGCTGATCATACCAAGGAGGTGGAGCTCCCATCCAAGATGGCTGTTGTCCATACCAAGCGGGTGGTGCATCCATCCATGTCGGGCGCTCAATCACGCTAGCTCGGCTTGAGGAAGAAGAATTGGAAGGTCTAGACTGGCGGGGAGATCTCCTAGGCCGCTCCGTGAAGTCGGCCGGCTGGTCCGGGAATGAGCCAAAGTCATGCTCAACCTCTCCTACATCTTGGTAGTCTCCTCCTCCCATCCCCTCGACATCATCATCAATTGCAGCCTCAACTGGGACCTCATCAAGCACATATGGAGGAGCTACTAACCTATTGGCATGCATCAGGAATAAGGTCTCCTTCCAGTTATGGCGGCCTAGCATGAGGGAGTACTCCGGAAGCCAAAGAATGCCTCTACCACCTCTTTCCTCCCAAGGCATGGCTGCGGTGGGTGCACCATGGTGGCGAGGAAAGATAAGACCTCTAGTCATAAGTCCATTGAGACCCAAAGGTCTCGCATCTATCCTAGTGCAAGTAGAGTAGTCAACGCCCAGCTGACTAGCAATGTGAGTCCCTATACCCCCATATCCTATGTTTCCGGCCGACTTATTCTTCACTTTACTTAGGGTAGAGGCAAGCAAAGTGGCACAATCTGCAGGATTATCGGTAAGCATGCAATAGAGGATGAAAAGCTCGTCGGTTTTGATCTTTTGAGGTGTTTCGGTCCTAGGGAAGAGGCATTCTGAGAGGATCCTATGGTCAATCTTAAGGGCCAAATGGTAGATAAGCTTGGCCTTAGAGTCGGCCGGTTGCCAACGGTCCTCGGAAGCATAAATCATGGCTATCTCTCTCCAAAAGTCTTTAGCATTCACTCCCCCAGGAAACCTTCCATTGAATCTCTCATGAAACCCAAAGAAAGTTCCAAACTCCACTATGGAGAACTCGTAGTTACGCTCCATCAACCTAAATGACACCGTTCGGCTAACGACGCTATGCTCATAGAAAGTTATGAACTCCCTTTTGATCTCTTCATAAGCATTCTTCCTAATGGCGGAGAATATGATCAATCCGGCTCTATCTAATAGCCAAGTCAAGTCATTCACAACATTCAGCACTTCAAGCTCCTCTAAAACAATGTACCGAGGTCCTATCACGGCTCTTTTAGAAATTTTATCCATGGCCCTTTCATAATTCTCATGGATTGTAGGGATTCTAGGGGTTGGTGGTGATGGTGGTTCACTAGGAGGGGGTTGGGAAGAAGAAGAAGAACAATCACCCTTTTACTTCTTATTTCTACTTGATTTCCTTATAAACATTTTCACTCAAAACAAAGAAAACCACGGTCTGTTCTTCAGAAACCACGGCCGTGCTTTTGTACGGTACCCGTGGAATTTTCGAAAGTCCTCAAAAACTCAGCAAATTCACAGCAAACTCAGCAATCACAGTCCTAAACTACTTCTAATTCCAATTTCGTCCAGTTCTCCTCGAAAATTGCAAGAAAAACGAACCAAATCAATCAAGAAGAGGAAAAGAGAAAACCTAGGGTTTGGATTTGATAAAATCCAAAATCCTTCCTAGTTGTTGATTTTTTGCTCTGTTTGTTGATGGGATCTTGTAGAGTATTCGATTTGCTCCACTTTTGGTTGAAGAATCATTCGAATCGGTTTCCGGATGAAGAATTTCGGGAAGGAGTGATTTTCGGCGATTTAAGGCGTGGTTTTGGGGAGGAAGAGTGTGTTTTTGTGAAGGAGAGGGGAATATATAGTGACCGTAAAATTTTGAAAAACTACGGCCAGTCGGGGTGTTCCACGGCCGTGGTTTTGTACGGACACCCGTGGAACTCTTTGATTTGTGTCAAAAACTTGGAAAATCACGGCAAGTCGGGGTGTTCCACGGCCGTGGTTTTGTACGGACAACCGTGAAACTCTTTGATCTGTGCCAACAATTCAATTTTCGTCATTCCTTCCAACTTTTCCTTCCTTCCTTCCTTCCTTCCTTCCTTCCTTTGCCCATTCCTTATTCCTGACATCCAAAAACACAACATACCGGAAGGTATCGAGGGGAAAACAAACAAAAACGACATCTAACCTAAGAAAGAAAGAAAGAAAACAAAAATGATAATGCAATACCTTGGGTTGCCTCCCAAGAAGCGCTTTATTTTGGGTCCGTAGCTAGACCGTTCCTATGTTCAAATGAGGACAATCGGAGCAATTTCCTCAGCTTGGAGCTTCGGTGAGTATTTCTTAAGTCGTTGACCATTCACCTTGAAAATTCCGCACTTCTCACCCCATACTTCCACTGCGCCATGGGAAAAAACATGTTTAATCACATAAGGTCCAGTCCAATGAGATTTAAGCTTACCTGGGAAGAGTCGAAGTCGAGAATTGAAGAGGAGAACTTGATCTCCTTCTTTGAGGTCTTTCGGAATGATATGCTTATCATGCCAATGCTTCGCCCTTTCCTTGTAAATCTTGGCATTCTCATAAGCATTCAAGCGGAGTTCTTCTAGCTCGTTAAGGTCTAAGAGGCGCTTCTCGCATGCTTCTTTCATGCTAAAGTTCAACCACTTCACAGCCCAATACGCCTTGTGTTCTAGCTCTACCGGGAGATGACAAGACTTCCCATACACAAGGTTGTATGGTGTTGTACCTATGGGAGTCTTGTAAGCTGTCCTATACGCCCATAATGCGTCATCTAGCTTCAAAGACCAATCCTTCTTTGTCTTTGACACCGTCTTCTCAAGGATGCCCTTGATCTCTCTATTCGAGATCTCCACTTGTCCACTTGTTTGCGGATGGTAGGGAGTGGCAATCTTGTGAGTCACCCCATACTTAGCTAGTAGAGCTTCGAATCGTCGGGCTATGAAGTGTGAACCTCAGTCACTAATGATGGTTCGTGGTGTCCCAAACCTTGGGGAAATAGTTCTATTAAAGAACTTGACAACCACCATAGCATTGTTAGTTGGAGAGGCAATAACTTCTACCCATCTCGAAACATAATCTACAACGAGAAGTATGTATTGGTTTCCGCAAGATGATGGGAATGGTCCCATGAAATCAACTCCCCAAACGTCAAAGATTTCAACCTCTTGAATGTTGTTGAGAGGCATCTCGTTTCTCCTAGAGATATTTCCTGTTCTTTGACAAGCATCGCAACAAGAAATAAAGGTTTGCACATCCTTAAATAAAGTAGGCCAAAAGAATCCGGATTGCAATACCTTAGCGCTAGTTTTATGGGAACTAGCGTGTCCTCCACAAGGAAGTGAATGACAATGACGAATGACACTTTGCATTTTGTCTTCCGGCACACATCTCCTAATGATGCCGTCGGGACATCTCTTGAAGAGTAGAGGTTCATTCCAATGGTATTGGCGGACATCCCTAAAGAACTTCTTTATTTGTGCATAGGATAGTCCGGGAGGTATTTCCTAGCAAACTAAGTAATTTACAAAATCAGCAAACCAAGGTTCATTACCTCTAGAAATCTTGTCGATACACTCTTCCATGATGTGTAAGTGCTCATCCGGGAAGGAGTCATCGATGGGTAGATCGTCGCCGTCGGTGTGTGGTAGACTACTTAGATGATCCGAAACAGAATTTTCGGAACCTTTCTTGTCCCAAATCTCTAGATCGAATTCTTGAAGAAGAATTCCATCTAATCAGCCTTGGCTTTGAATCCTTCTTGGCGAGAAAATACCGTATTGCTGAGTGGTCCGTGTATACAATCACCTTCGCTCCTACAAGATAAGAACGAAACTTTTCAAAAGCATATACAACGGCTAAAAATTCTTTTTCAGTTGTGGTGTAGTTGAGCTGCGCTTCGTTTAGCATCTTGCTAGCATAGTAGATGGCATGAGTGCGGCCTTCCTTCTTTTGTCCAAGCACCACTCCAACAGCTACGTCACTTGCATCACACATAACCTCGAATGGAAGGTTCCAATCCGTAGGTTGGATTATCGGGGCTGAGATGAGAGCTTCTCTAATCTTATAGAAAGCATCTAAACGTTCCTGCAAAAAGTTAAAAACAGCATCCTTCATCAATAGATTAGTTAGCGGTTTCGAAATTTTCGAAAAGTCTTTGATGAATCTCCTATAAAATCCTGCATGTCGTAAGAAATTTCCTATCCCCTTCACCGAAGATGGAGGAGGAAGCTTCTCTATCGTCTCTATCTTATCCTTGTCAACTTCGATCCCTATATTAGAGATCAAATGTCCTAGCACAATGCCTTCCTTAACCATGAATTGACACTTTTCCCAATTAAGAACTAGGTTAGGGTCTTCACATCTTTGTAAAACACGAGAAAGGTTAGCAAGACAATTGTCAAATGAGGAACTATAAACTGAAAAATCTTCCATAAAAACCTCCATGATTTCCTCAATATACTCCAAGAAGATGGCCATCATACACGTTTGAAAGGTGGCTGGAGCGTTGCAAAGTCCGAATGGCATCCTCCTATATGCAAACGTACCCCATGGGCACGTGAATGTGGTCTTCTCTTGATCGTCCAGATGAATCGGAATCTAAAAGAAACCACTATAACCGTCAAGGTAACAAAAGTAGGAGTGTTGTGCTAATCTTTCAAGCATTTGATCTATGATTAGTAGCGGGAAGTGATCCTTCCTAGTTGCATTGTTCAACTTACGGTAGTCAATGCACATCCTCCAGCCCGTCACGATTCTTGTTGGAATGAGCTGGTTGTTCTTGTTGGTCACAACGATCATTCCTCCTTTATTTGGGACGACTTGAACAGGGCTCACCCACTTGCTATCGGAGATAGGATAGATGATACCTGCGTGAAGTAACTTAAGGATTTCTTTCTTCATGACCTCTTTCATGACCGGGTTTAACTGTCTTTGAGCTTGTCGTGAAGGCTTGTAATCGTCCTCCATTAGAATCTTGTGCATACATAAAGATGGTTTAATTCCTACAAGATCCTCTACGGTATAGCCTAAAGCTTTCCTATGTTTCCTCAAAACATTCATAAGTTTCTCATGTTCATCTTCCTTTAAATCTGAAGTAACAATAACAGGAAAGATAGAATTAGTTCCAAGAAAAGCATACCGAAGATGTGTAGGAAGTGGCTTCAATTCCAAAGCTATTGATGCCTTTGATGTGTCTTGAGGCATGCTCGATGCTTCCTTATAAGTCTTTAAGGATGTGGGAGTGGTGGAAGAAGACTCAAGAGTGGTTGTAGTAAAGACCGAATTGTTCTCAGAATTTCCCAAAACCACGGCACACCTGTTACTTCCACGTCCGTGGTTTAGGGCGTGGAAGTCTCTGATGTTCTCGAAATAGCACTCTACGGGTTGAATTTGAGGAACCACGGCCGTGGAATAGCACAATTGGCCGTGGTTTCTTCTGTTTTCCGAGCCATCATAGAATTTTTCAAACTCTTCATTATGTACCTCTTTTAGCTCATCCAAAGCTTCAATCTCAGCATTGCAATCCTCTTCTTCTCCTTTTTCCATGATGCTCATGGTTATGACCTTTTACAATGGATCTTTGAATAGGATCGAACTTACTTCCTCTCTAGACGCTTCTTCGTCGTAGATGTTGAACATATCCTCTCCAAGTGCAGGTTCTTTCACCAAAGTTGAGAGAACAAATTCAGCCTTCTCTTCTCCTATATCGAAGGCTAGTCTAGTGTTATTGCAATCCACCATACAACCGGAGGTTGTAAGAAATGGTCTCCCGAGTATGATCGGGACCAGATAATCTGTAGGAATGTCAAGCACAACGAAATCTATAGGAATATAGAACTTACCGAGCTTGACTGGGACGTCTTCAATGATACCTACGGGTCGAGTTATGGATCGATCTGCCATGCACAACGTCATTTTCACCAGTTTAGATTCACCTAAACCGATCTTCCTACACAAAGCAAGCGGGATGATGCTTACGCTTGCTCTCAAGTCACAAAGAGCATCATATGTGACTTCTCCAGCTCCTATTGGAATACAAAATGACCCCGGATCTCTCAGCTTTGGGGGCATCTTCTCCGTCATCGTTTTGATGAGCTCCGAAGATTCCGAACTCATCTTGACTTCTCCAAAGTCTTCCAGCTTCCTCTTGTTAGAGAGGATCTCTTTTAAAAACTTCCCGTAAGTGGGCATACCTACAATTGCATCAAGTAAAGGTATGTTAATATGCAGTTTGCTCATTAGATCAATGAACTTACCGAATTGCTTGTCTAGACACGCTCTTTCTCTAGATTGCGGGAACGGTAGAGGAGGTTTGTAAGATGGGGGAGGAACATAGACATCTTCCTTCTCCTTATCCTTATCTTTCCCTTTCTCAAAGGGGACTTCTACAAACTTGGGCTGCAGATCGGTGGTTGTTACACCACTCCTAGTAGTAATCGCCATCACCCTTCCTTTCGGGTTATCCTCTGTCTCTCCGGGAAGCTTCCCTTGATCTCTAGGACCTTCTCCGGCCTTGCTGAATACTTGGTTTTCTAAGGCTTTTTGTGCCTTATCAACTGAAGTGATGTGATTCTCTAGAACTAGGAGCTTTCCTAAGATTGTCTCCATCATTGCGTCATGCTTATCCTTCTCGGGCTTGCCCTAGCCATTCGATGTTTGACCCTGGCTTTTCAAAGGAGTAGAAGAAGAAGATGGAGGTGTTAGTGAATTGTTATTTTGCGAATAGGGATTACCGGAGTTTTGTTGGTTGGATCTCCAATTGTTGTTGTTGGAGTTCCTATTGTTGTTGTTCTAGTTGTTGTTCCGGTTATTGTTCCGGTAGTCGTTCCTATTGCCTTGGTTGTTATCTCTCCCTAGATAACCAACATCTTGCTCCTTCGTCTTTTGAAGGTCAGATCTTATGATTTCCTTCAACTCCTTGATCTCGGTGTTGAGGGAGAATATTTGAGTTTGTGCAGCTTGAGTCAACTTAGCTCCTGGATCTCCTTAGTTCCGGTTATTCGGATCCACTTTCTGGTCGGAATACTTCTCAATCACTTGGGTTTGCTTCTCAATGAAGTCCCAAGCGTCATCTTCTCTCATGTCCATAAATGTACCAAAAGAAAGAGGTTGGAGCTTGAATTGTGTTTCCACATCCAGCCCTTGTAGTAGATCTCCAATAATTCCAGCTTTGATATGCTATGGTGTGGGCAATCTAATAAGAGATCCTGAAACCTTTCCCAAGATTGAAACAAACTTTCGTTAGTTTTCATAGAAAAAGCATTACCTCTCAACTCCGCCGTCTTGGATGGCAAAAAGAACTTGGTGAGGAACTCCGAAGATAAATCCTCTCATGTATTAAGTCTTCCAGTCGGAAGAGCTTGATACCAAGACAAAACCTTGTCCTTCAAAGAGAAGAAAAACGGTTTGATCTTGTAGTTGTTGTTGACAGCCCTCTTCGGCTTCAATGTCTCCATAAGAATCTCGAAATTCTGTAAGTGTTGGTGTGGAGATTCAACACTCGCTCCACCAAATTGGCTTTGGCGAACCATGGTAATAAGTTGCAGGCTAAACCCGAAATCCTGGATGTCTTCACCTCCGAAATTCACACCTAGACAACGTGGTTGCTGAATTGGATCCATCCTTTGTCCAAGGGTTCGTGGTTCATCCCCTCCATCAGCAACTCTCACATCTCCAACGGGAACGCGAGGATTAACTTGTGGTCTAGGATTGTCACGAACTGGATAGATTATTGGTGCAATATCCTCTAGGCCTGGGATGTCATCATCGTCGGATGATTCAGCTCTAACGGACTTAGTTCGCTTGACTTTCTTCTTCTTAGAATCATTCATCTCCAACTTCATGTCTAGCATCATAGCCTTGAGCTCATCTATTTCGAATTGATGATGCTCTAATTCTTCCATACGAGCTTTCTCACTCAATTTGAGTTGAGTTCAAGCTTCATCCAACTCCTCTTGGATGTTCCTTTCATTATTTTCAGCCATCTTTTTCTCTTTCAACTTTCTTCTCAAAGTTTTCTCAAGTTCTGGATCAAAAGGAACTAGATCTTTGGTAGATCTAGTCTTTCGCATATACCTAAAAAATCTGCCAAAATCACTCAAAAAGACTAATCAAATTACAAGAGCAAAAGCTCCCAAGCTCGACAACCGAGAGCCGAATTTGGCCTAAACCAAATCCCCGGCAACGGCGCCAAAAACTTGTTCGCCTCAAAGTGTGTGTGTAAATAAGTTTTAAATTTATAAAACTGAAATCAAAGCAAGCGAACTCGTAGTGTACGGATCGGTGTAGTAAAACAAAAATTTCAAAGTATCGAAATCAGGGATTTGGGGGATTAAATTCAGTTCACAAATTATCGAGCGAATAAAATATAGAAGCTTTGCAAATATTTGGAAAACAGCAACCCTAAAGATCCAGGTATTCAATTGTGGCAATCAATTCAAGATATTTTATACATATAAAGACAGAGTCGATATTGCAAAGTTATAACTAATGTAAGGTTATGTACGGTGAAGTTCCAAAACCCTATATGTCTCACCCAAGGACACTCTCTATAAAGGTTTTTAAGGCTGCAGTATAGAAAGGATCAAAGGATAGGAATTACTCTCAAATACCCATGCCCAAACCAAAGGAATCAAAGACAAGCCAAAACGATTAAGGTTGTGACACTCAAAACCGAAATAGAGGATGTTGAGTCTCACTACTACCTAAGAAAGGCAAGCCAAGGCTAGGTTAAAGAATATCTCTAACTTTGGATTAAAGCAAAAGAAAAAATCGTAAAACAAACGAAATCACGGCTAGATCTTGAAGAACCACGGCCGTGGTTTTCAATAACAGATCGTGGAAAAGGCTGTCCATGAAGTTTCTCGTACTCTCACTGTCCAATCTGTTTACGATTGATCTTTCATTATCTAAACTACAACTATCAACCCTTCACCTTAGAATTGTTAAAGGGTTTTAGCCAACAATCATTGTCATTGAATCAAATTTCAAATATAAAAGAGAAAAATATAAAACCCTCGAAAACTCAATAAAAATCAAAATCAATCTCAAATCCGAACAACCAAAGTATGTGTTTAATGAATGCGGAATAGGGAATAGAAATCCTCACAACAACTTTTAAGGAACAACGAAGAACGGGATGTCAATCCGTCTCCAAATGTAAACCTAAAGATAATCTCGAAGTACACAATCTCCAAATCGCGTCCTGCTCGGGATCTTCCCTAAGCAATGATCCAAAATCTCTCTCTCTGAAATGTAAGTGAAGCCCTAAGCGAACGTCCTCGAAACTCCCTTCTTCAGCCTTCTTATAGGGAAAAATAGGGTTACGAGAAAAGCCCAATAACCGTCACTGACGTGGCAAATATGACACGTCATAATGTCATGGAAATCACGGCCTAGTGTAACATTCCACGGCCGTGGTTTAGGGCGTGGAATCCTCTGATATTCTCCAAAATCACTTTCCACGAACTCAATGTCTAAGCACGGTCGTGGTTTAGGTCGTGGAACTCAAAAGCCTTTGTGAAAACCTTTGTTTCGTAATGCTCTTCAATCATGCTCCTTCCTTAGCTTCTCCAAAACATCTCCTTGACATCTAGCATGATCAAATACTCCTATCCCCTCGCATTAAACTCCAATTCAAGCCTTTATTCACCTATAAATATAACAAAGCTTGTGTAGATCTCTATATCGACAAAATAGGTGAATGTGCTCATAAATGCTTCAAAGTGATATCCATGTACACATCTAAGAGAGAAAAACAATCAAAACAAGTGCCTAAAATATAGAAATATTTCATGCTATCAACTAACCATACATATATAAGGTAATGCATAAGCACAAACAAAAGGCATAAACATAAACACATCATCATGTTGTCACACATTTAAATGGTTTATTATCTTTATATAAGTAGTCATTGTAACGCCCCAAATTTTTGGCGCGTTTTCGATATTTATCTTTCCGGGTATGTTACGTTGTAAATTAAATTTTACGAGTTTATACATATATATATATATATATATATATATATATGTATATATTATATGTACATATTATCCATATTTGAATAATTATATCAACATCGAAAATAGTTTATGGGAATAATTTCTATATAGAAAATTATATTTTTTATGGGTATATATTTTGTAGATATTTATCCGTATATTTAATTATACGAAAAAGTTCTCCGTTCCGAAAATATTATTCCGGTTAAATTTTATCGAGGTCTTCATGTTATTTACCTTTTTTTTCTCTCACTCCTCTTTAGCTCTCTCTCTCTCTCTTCAGAAGTGAGTTGTTTCTTTCCCAGCACTTCTCCTCCTGTGTAATGCCAAACGACACATTGACGTGCTCTTCAACCTTCCCCGCCCAGACTACCTATAGCCCCTGCATACCCTAGCTGACTCCCTAGTCTGCCCATCATACCATGTCTCGACCTTTCAACAACCTTCATATGCTCACACACTCAACCCGGGCACAACAACTCTTCATACCACTACCATCTGCACTCAATCTCCCCTCTCTTCTCTTCTGTTGTTTAGCCACGCCGGAAGCAACACAAAACCAGGGTGAGACGACGCCAACACCGCCGGAGTTGTCAACCGGAGAGCTCCTGACCAAAGGTATTTCTATGGTCGTCTATACCCAATCAAAAGTAAAGCCCGACTTAGCACTAAGAACAAGTATAGTGATTAAGTAAGGGTCGAACTCAAGAGAGTTAAGGTGTTTTAGATGCAATTATCGATTATAATGACAAGTGACACATGGGGGGGGGGGGTTGGTTGAATTGATGCACAAAAACTTATGAAAACGATTAATGCGACAATTAAGACAATAATGGATGAATCTACACTAGGTTGATTTTAAGCATGCAATTGCTACTTTGGTGCGTTCCTTTTATAAATTCTTAAGCAATTTCCCGTCTCGATCATACATATGTGTTGAGCCAACCGGCATCAACACAACTTAACTTATTAAAGTTCCGTAAACCTACAAGAACAAATAACAAGTTAGCATTCAAACAAAGACTAAGGGATATAAAGAGAAGATTAAAACCGTTAAACTTATCTTTATATTTGTGTTCCTTTTCTTTAAGTATTTACAACCCGTTATTACTTAAAGTTGCTACTAGATTAAAGACCCAAACCCGGAACCTGTTAATCCTAGTTGTTTACACGCACTTTAGAACCTAAGGTGATCAATCTCAAGTAATAGTTAACATGCAATTAAACAATGGAGAGCAAGGAAACACAAAGCATTACTGAATAAAAAATTATATTAAAAAGAACTTACAACCAAAGTAACAAAGCAGCTTCAAACCAACCCAATGTAACAAGGGAGTTAGCAACTCATTACAATGGAAAAAAATCAAGTCTAAAATGGATTTTGTGGGGAAAAGTACGAATCATTCTAGCAATCAGCCATGGACTATTTATACTACAAAAGACACTTAATTAGGAGTAAATAGCCAGCCTAAAACAGCCACCTTAAATGCCATAAAGGTGGTGTAAACAGCCGGAGTAAAGCTTCTGGCGTTAAACCGTAGGGGCGGCCTTCAGGAACCGCAGGGGCGGTTTAGGCATAATCGGTTGATCTTCTTCAGAACCGCTGGGGCGGATCTTTAATGCACTTCAACGTCTGACCTTTCGCCTTCCGGACGTTTTGTGATGTCAAGGCGCAGGGGCGCCTTAAGGCCAACGTAGGGGCGGTGACACAGACTCTTCACCTTCCAGCTCCCAAGGCGAGGCGTAGACAGGGCGCAGTGGGAGGCGCAGGGGAGCTGGTCTTCGTCTCGTCAAGGAAAGTCACCGCAGGGGCGGCTGCAAGGACCCGCAGGGGCGGTAAGGCAGCAGAAGCTTTGCTTCGTGATCGATCTTCACTCCTAAGTGCTTATAACTCCTTCTTTAGCTTCTTTTGATCTTCTTCTTCTGGAGCAAGGAGTTAGTAGCATAAACCAAAACTAATGCAATAAAAAGACTATAAAAAGTACCCTAATTGATAGTGATTCCATCACCTATCAAACTACCCCATACTTAGACCTTTTACTCGTCCCGAGTAAAAACAAATGTTATCAACTAGACTCAAAGGCCTCAGGAAGCATGAGTAAGTAGAAAAATAATGGAAACCAAGAGAAAAGCCAAGAAAGAAAGAAGGAAAAGAGAGGAAATGTGAGAAAAAGAGATACTACCATCCTTATCGCTCCAAGAGTGGCCTACCCGGACAACCTCCTTATGACTCCCCTTCTTATGTCGCCAAAACGCCGGAAGGGAAACCTACACTCGGTTTCGCTCATCTTGCCAAGGCGCTCTTTCTGGTTTTCACCTTGCCACTCTTCTTCTTTTCTCACTTAAACTCACACCCCTCAAGTCCAATTTTGCACCAACCTAAGGTTGGTCGGACTACCTTCTTTTTACCTAAACCGCCCTTTCGGGATTTCGGTTTATCCAACGATTTTCATGCCTTTTTTCACTTCTTTGGCTTTTTCTTTTTTTTGTGAATGAAACTGAATCCAACAATGCAAAAACAAGTGCCAAAAACTACTCAATAAATTGTACAAGCAATGATATATCCCTCCCCATACTTGAAGTACACTTTGCCCTCAAAGTGGAAATGAGTCAAAGATAATTGTGGAAGAAGGGAAAGAAATGTACCCCTCACTTAGGTGGTCCGGATGGACCACCCGGACCCTCCTCCGGTTGGTAGGGGAAGTGGCAGAAGAAATGCTCCTGGCGGCGGTAAAGGGTGTCAATACGGTCCTTTTGAGCCTCCATCCTCTCTCTAAATGAAGTCTCATAGCTAGCTTGCCAAGCTAGCTGCTGAGTCTCCAACTGCTGCTGATGAGCCGCCTGCCAAGCATCCTGATAGCGGTCAAAGTGAGTTGTCATGGAGGAGGCAAAGCTGGACTGCCACGCCTGCTGCTGCTGAAGCATGGACCGCTGGTACTCGGTGTGCCATGCCTGGTGCTGTGTAGTCAAAACTTCCATCTGCGCCTACAGACTCTCCATGGTCTGACTGTCGTGTCCCGCCGTCGGTATCTCCTCATCAGTGGTGTGGGCCCTGCTAGAGCCGGCTGCGTACCTCCCAACAATATCAACCTGAGGCCGTCTCGGAGGGACAGGTTCAGCCGGTACATATAGGTCGGAGAGCTCTTCTCCCAATGGGAGTCGACGAGGTAGATATGTGATGTGACTCCCATCTGCAAGGGATATCCAGAACCGATGCTCCCCGTCTTTCCTGAGGAGCCTGCATCTCCTCAATAATCCTTCGGTGTATAAGGGTGCCTCAAAACCCTCTTCCAATGGAGGAAGATCCATCACTTGTGCAGCTAATAATGATATGATCCCACCTCTAACGATGTCCCGAGGCTCATTCTTCCTAATCCGCTTAAGAGCGGTAAGGAAGAGATATGCCCAATCCGGCACCCAATCATTCGTGGAGAGGCAAGCATATATCAATGGAAGGTCCTTGAAAGCGACCTTATTCTCCTCCTTGTGGTCATAAAAGACACTCATGAAGACCTTTGAGATGAGCCTCAAACAGGGGTGAGTGAATTTGTTGGAGTACTCACCTCCTGCATGAAACTATGACCTAGTGGCGGCCTGCCAAAATTCCAACAAATCAGGCGTCGGAATGGGTTCCATCCAGTCATCAGAAGCTGCTATGGTCATCCCTAATGCCTCCTGTATTTGGGTGTAATCCAATGTGTATTTCCTCTTGTTGTACTTGAATGAAAGCCCAACACACAATTGGTCATCCGTTTCCATTTTGAATGTAGCTATAAACTATCTGCTGAGGTCGGGGTGCGTTAGGGCATTCTTTATCTGAAAATCACCCAATCCGGCATTGTTTAGAAATTCCTGCATACTCTCCAACATCCCTAGATTTTCCAAGGTGGAAACATCAAGGAAGCGGGTTGCATGCACCTCCCGGCTTTGAGCAATCCTATACCGATCCTTCTCACCTTCCGTCAACTTGTATTTCCTTTGTGGTTCCATCTCTTGCAATTGATCAAGTAAAAGAGTTAGAAAGTTCAGTAATCTGATCAAAAGACGAACCTTCTATCGTAATATCCACAGGGGCGGCTGCAAGAGGCGCAGGTGCGGTTTGACGCAGGGGCGGGAGCTTTGTTATCATGAAATATTGTGATATTTTAGGCATGTTTTCTAAGTGTATTTCATCCATATTGGTATTCATTGATAAAGCATTAAAGCAATTGTGAGTTAGTTTATCTATATTGTCGATATAGAGGTCTACATAAGCTTTGTGTTGATTGTAAGCAAATAAGAGCTAAAACAGGACGAATCAAGGGAGAATGGAGATGGATTGAGCATGTCCAAGGATTGAGGATATCACTAGGAGCTAAGGAAGATGCTAGGATGAAGAATAACACAAGACAAAGGAGAATTACGAGCTATATGTGTTCCACGCCCTAAAATACGGCCGTACTAGAGTCCACGCTCTAAACCACGGCCGTGGAACTTTGGCAAGACAAGCGTGGAGCATTCCAGAGGGTTACACGGTCGTGGAAGTTGTGACAAACTGTGATGAATTTCCACGCTCTAAACCACGCTCTAAACCACGGGCGTGGAATCTTAGGAAACCGTGATTCTGGCGATCTTTAAACGTACAACTTAAATCCATGATCTTTTACACAATGGGTTGGACACATATTTTATCTTGCCCTATAAAAGGACGGGAAGAGAGAGATTCTGTCACCTCTGCTTAGACCTTCGCTTACGCTAATTGCACGTGCCTAGGGTTTCAAGTTGGACGTGTGGAGATTGCTATTCCGCAACGGAGATTTGCGAAGAGTTGAAGATTTGGAAGTTACGCTTTGTCCTTAGGTTTGATTAGAAGACGGATTGACATCCCGTTCTTCGTTCTTATCAAGGATTGTGATTGGTTTGTGTTATTTCGAATCTACTTACATCATTGTTCTTGTTTGTGGATTTGAGATTTGTTTGAGATTTATTCAAGGTTTTCGAAGGTTTTCATCTTTCATTCTTTTAAATCTTGAATTTGATATCAATATGACTGTTGTTGGCTAAAACCCTTTAGCAATTCTAAGGTGAAGGGTTGATAGTTATCGCTTAGATGATGATAGATCGATCGTAAACAGATTCGACCCTGAGAGTTAGAGAGAATCGCCGACGAACCTAAATCACGGCCTGTTATTGAGTTCCACGGCCGTGGAATCTCAAGATCCACCCGTAAATTCCCTCAGTTTACGAACTTTGCTTTTACTTTAATCCAAAGTTAAAGATTTGCTTTAACTTAGTCTTGGCTTGCCTTTTCTAGATGGTAGTGAAGCCTCAACAACCTCTACCTCGATTTCGAGTGTCACAACCTTAATCGGTTAAGTTAGTCTTGATCCTTGGATTACAAGTTTAGGTATTTGACACTAATTCTTACCTTTAGATCCTTTCTATACTGAAGCCTCAACAACCTTTATAGAGAGCGTCTTTAGTTAAGTCATATAAAGCCTTGGAACTTCACCGTACATTGCTTTGCATTAGTATACCTTTGCAACTCTTAACTCTGTCCTTATATCTTTAGTATATCTTGAATCGATTGCCATAGCTGGATTCCTGGATCTTTAGGATTGTTGTTTTCCCAATATTTACAAAAGCTCATACATTTACTCGCTTGACAATTATATTAACTGGATTTAACCCCCCAAATCCCTGTGTTCGATACTCTAGAACTCTTGCTTAACTATATCGATCCGTACACTGCGGGTTCGCTTGCTTGATTCTAGTTTTATAAATTTAAAGCTTATTTGCACGCACGCTAAGTGGCGAACAAGTTTTTGGCGCCATTGCCGGGGATTTGGTCTAGGCCGAATTCAGTTATCGGTTGTCAAGCTTGGGAGCTTTTCCCTTGTTATTTGATATCTCTTCGAGTGTATGCGCAGGTCTAGGAACAACGAAGACCTCTTACCTCTTGATCAAGAGCTTGAGAGGACTTTGAGGAGAAAGCTTAAGGAAAGAAAAATGGCTAAAGAAAGAGAACGTGATTTCCAAACGGAGTTAGCGGAAAAGGAAGCTCAACTCCAATGGAGTGAGAAGACTCGTAGGGAAGAAACGGATCGTCATTAAATGAAGGTAGATGATCTAATGGACATGATGTTTCAAATGAGGCTGGAAATAAACAACCTCAAGGAGAAAAAGAAAAGAAGGAGACCGGGAAGATCGGTTAGAGCCAACTCATCCAATGAGGATAGCGATTCCTCCATGCCACCACTAGAGGAAATTGATCCAACGATCAATGTGAACCCATTCTTTCCACGGCCAGCTGCAAATCGCCGTGTTCCACCTAGAGGTGCGAGAGTCGAACGTGTGGATGAGGAGCCAAGAACTCTTGGCCAAAGGATGGATCCAACGCAGCAACCACGCCGTTTAGGTGTGAACTTTGATGCTGATGATGCACAAGGGTTTAGCTTCAACCCGCAAGTTATTACTATTATCCGCCAAAATCAATTTGGGGGAACAAGCCTTTCTTCTTCTCCTTGAAGGGGAAAGCATTGTCTTGGTATCAAGCTCTTCCAAGTGGGAAGCTTGAAACATGGGAGGATCTTTCTTCGGAATTCCTCACTAAGTTCTTTCCGCCATCCAAAACGGCGGAATTGAGAGGTAAGATTAATGCATTTTCCATGAGATCTAACGAAAGTTTGTTTCAATCTTGGGAAAGATTTCAGGACTTGCTATTGAATTACCCACATCATGGCATATCCAAGCTTGCACTATTGGAGATATACTATAAGGGGCTAGATGTGGAAACACAATTCAAGCTCCAATCCCTTTTATGTGGTACATTCATGGACATGAGGGAAGATGACGCTTGGGACTTCATTGAGAAGGAAGCGCGAGTTATAGAGAAGTATTCTCATCGGAAAGTGGAGGCGAATCATGTGGAACAAGGAGCAAAGCTATCACAAGCAGCTCAAACTCAAATCTTTTCTCTCAACACGGAGATTAAAGAGTTGAAGGAAGCAATCAAAACCAACTTTCCGAAGCAAAAGGAACAAGATGTAGGTTATTTGGGCAACAACAATAACCACAACGGTAATGAGAATACAAACCGCAATAACCGGAACAATTGGAACAACAACAACAACAACCGGAACAACAATTGGAACAACAATAGGGGTTCAAATAACAACAATTGGCGTCCCAATCAACAAAATTACGGTAATTCTTATTCTTCCAATTCAGGAAATTCACTAACTCCACCTTCCTCTTCTTCCACTCCTTTGAAAAGCCAGGGGCAAACATCTAATGGTGGAAGTACTTCGGGGAAAGAGAAGCCCGATCCCATGTTGGAAACAATTTTGGGCAAGCTTCAAGAATTGGAGACTCACATCATCAAGGTTGATGATCACATAAATAAGGTTGATAAAGCCCAAAAGGTTTTAGAAAACCAAATGTTTAGTCATGCGGAGGAAGTTCCTAGGAATCAAGGGAAACTTCCAGGAAAGACGGAGGACAACCCAAAAGGAAGGGTGATGGCAATCACAACTAGGAGCGGAGTAACAACTACCGACCCGCAGCCCAAGTTTGTAGAACTCCCCATTGAGAAAGAGAAAGAAAAGGGGAAGGAGAAGGAAGATGTCTACGTTCCTCCTCCAGCTTACAAACCTCCCCTACCGTTCTCGCAATCTAGAGCAAGAGCGCGTCTAGACAAGCAATTTGGTAAGTTTATTGAACTCATGAGCAAACTGCATATTAATATACCTTTCATTGATGCAATTGTAGGTATGCCGGCTTATGGAAAGTTCCTAAAAGAGATCCTCTCTAACAAGAGAAAGTTAGAGGATTTTGGAGAGGTTAAGATGAGTTCGGATTCTTCAGATCTCATCAAAACCATGAAAGAGAAGATGCCCCCAAAGCTAAAGGATCCGGGGTCATTTTGTATTCCCATAGGAGTGGGAGATGTCACATATGATGCATTATGTGACTTGGGAGCAAGTGTGAGCATCATCCCACTTGCATTATGTAGGAAGATCAGTTTAGGCGATCCTAAACCGGTGAAGATGACGTTGTACATGGCGGATCGATCCATAACTCGTCCCGTCGGTATAGTTGAAGACGTTCCGGTCAAGCTAGGTAAATTCTATGTTCCTATAGACTTTGTTGTGCTTGACATTCCTGCAGATAGTCCGGTCCCGATCATTCTCGGAAGACCGTTTCTTGCAACGTCCGGCTGCATAGTCGATTGCAAGAATGCTAGACTCGCCTTTGACATAGGAGAAGAGAAGGTAGAGTTCGTCCTTTCCACTCTAGTGAAGGAACCAATCTTTGATGAGGATATATTCAATATCCATGAAGAAGGGCTATCTAGAGAGGAGGTAAGTGCTATTCTCTTCAAAGATCCTTTGCAAAAAGTTATTTCTATGAGCTTAATGGATATAGGGGAAGAAGAGGAGTGCAATGAGGTAATTGAAGCCTTAGAAGCACAAGAAGAAGTGTGTGAAGAAGAGTTCGAGAAACTCCACGATGAGGCAGAAAACGTACGGACCCACGGTCAGACGGCCTATTCCACGGCCGTGGATTTCACCAACGAAAGCGTGGAGCACTCCAGAGGGTTGCACGGCCGTGGAGGAAAGAGAGCCACCGTATTTACTTTCCACGCCCAAAATCACGGCCGTGGAGAAGTCAGGGACGCCGTAATTTTGGGTGAGCTCGAAGGAAATTGTGTCTCTTCTACAACTTCTCTTGAATCTTCTCCAACACCTTCTACACCCTTAGACACTTCTAAGGAAGCATCGGATGCTCCTCAAGAGCCATTGGAAACTCCTGTAGTGATGGAATTGATACCACTTCCTACACATCTAAGGTACGCATTTCTTGGACCTAATTCTACCTTTCCGGTAATTGTTAGTTCCGATATGAGTATATATGAACATAGTAAGCTTATGGTTGTCCTTAAGAAACATAAGGAAAGCTTTAGGATATACTATAGAGGATTTAGTTGGAATCAAACCTTCCCTATGCATGCATAAGATCTTAATGGAAGAGGAATTTAGGACTTCGCGAAAACCTCAAAGGCGGTTAAATCCGACCATGAAGGAGGTTGTCAAGAAGGAAATTCTTAAGCTACTTGATGCAGGTATCATCTATCCTATCTCCGATAGCAAGTGGGTGAGTCCCGTACAAGTGGTTCCGAAGAAGGGAGGAATGACGGTCATCACCAACAAAAACAACGAACTCATTCCTACATGAACCGTAAAAGGATGGCGGATTTGCATAGACTACCGCAAGCTAAACAACGCGACGAGGAAGGATCACTTCCCACTACCCTTCATCGATCAAATGCTTGAAAGGTTAGCACAACATTCACACTTTTGCTATCTTGACGGTTATAGTGGTTTCTTTCAGATTCCGATACACCCGGATGATCAAGAGAAAACCACATTCACCTGCCCGTGGGGTACGTTTGCCTATAGGAGGATGCCGTTCGGGCTTTGCAACGCCCCAGCCACCTTTCAAAGGTGCATGATGGCCATCTTCTCGGAATATATAGAGGAAATCATGGAGGTTTTTATGGATAACTTCTCCGTTTATGGTTCCTCTTTTGACAATTGCCTTTCTAACTTTGCTCTTGTATTACAAAGGTGTGAAGACACTAACCTAGTTCTTAATTGGGAGAAGTGTCAATTTATGGTGAAAGAAGGCATTGTATCAGGACACTTAATCTCTAGTAGAGGGATTGAGGTGGATAAAGCTAAGATAGAGACAATAGAAAAGCTTCCTCCCCCAACTTTGGTGAAAGGGATAAGAAGTTTTCTAGGACATGCTGGATTTTATAGGCGTTTCATAAAGGCCGGATTTCTCTAAAATATCAAAACCGCTTACTAATCTATTGATGAAGGATGCAGTTTTTGAGTTTTCGCAGGAATGTTTAGATGCGTTTAACATGATTCAGGAAGCTCTAATCTCAGCCCTGATTATCCAACCTCCGGATTGGAATCTTCCCTTTGAAGTTATGTGTGACGCAAGTGACGTAGCTATAGGAGTTGTCCTTGGGCAAAGAAAGGAAGGGCGAACCCACGCTATCTACTATGCTAGCAAGACGCTAGATGAGGCGCAACTCAATTACAACACTACCGAAAAAGAGTTCTTAGCTATTGTATATGCAATTGACAAATTTTGCTCTTATCTTGTAGGTGCAAAGGTGATTGTATACACGGATCTTGCTGCGATCCGGTATCTCCTTACAAAGAAGGATGCAAAGCCAAGGCTAATTAGATGGATTCTTCTCCTACAAGAATTCGATCTAGAGATCCGCGACAAGAAGGGTTCGGAAAATTCTGTTGCGGATAATTTGAGTCGTCTAACACATCTAGAAGACGACCATCTACCTATAGATGACTCCTTTCCGGACGAGCATTTACATATCATAGAGGAGTGCATTGATGTGATCGCCAAAGGTAACGAACCATGGTTTGCTGATTTTGTTAACTATTTGGTTTGTCACGAAATACCACCCGGATTATCCTACGCACCAAGAAAGAAGTTCTTTAAGGATGTTCGGGAATACTTTTGGAATGAACCTCTCCTCTTTAAGAGAGGTCCGGATGGCATTATTCGGCAATGTGTGCCGGAAGATGAGATGCAAAGTGTCATCCGCCATTGTCATTCACTACCTTGTGGAGGACACGCTAGTTCGAACAAGACTAGCGCTAAGGTATTGCAATCTGGATTCTTTTGGCCTACTCTATTTAAAGATGTGCAAACCTTTGTTTCCTGTTGTGATGCTTGTCAAAGAACAGGAAATATATCTAGGAGGAATGAGATGCCTCTCAACAACATCCAAGAGGTGGAGATCTTTGACGTTTGGGGAGTAGACTTCATGGGACCTTTCCCATCATCTTGTGGTAACCAATACATACTTTTAACGGTTGATTATGTTTCAAGATGGGTTGAAGCGATTGCCTCTCCCACCAATGATGCCATGGTAGTGGTTAAGTTCTTTAACAAGACCATCTTCCCACGATTTGGGACACCACGGACTATCATTAGTGATGGAGGTTCTCACTTCATTGCCCGGCGCTTTGAAGCTCTCTTAGATAAGTATGGGGTGACTCACAAGATCGCCACCCCTTATCATCCACAAACTAGTGGACAAGTGGAGATCTCAAACCGGGAGATCAAAGGAATCCTAGAGAAGACGGTTTCAAGGACAAGGAAGGATTGGTCATTGAAGCTAGATGATGCATTGTGGGCATACCGGACTGCATATAAGACTCCCATCGGAACTACACCATACAACCTTGTGTATGGGAAGTCTTGCCATTTACCGGTAGAGTTGGAGCACAAGGTGTTTTGGGCAATCAAGTGGTTGAACTTCAGCATGAAGGAAGCGGGAGAGAAGCGTCTCTTGGACCTAAATGAGCTTGAAGAACTTCGCTTGAACGCCTATGAAAACGCCAAGATCTACAAAGAAAGAGCAAAGCGTTGGCATGATAAGCATATCATCCCAAAGGACTTCAAAGAAGGAGATCAAGTTCTCCTCTTCAATTCAAGGCTTCGTCTCTTTCCAGGTAACCTTAAATCTCGTTGGACCGGACCTTTTCTAATCAAACGTATTTTTCTTCATGGTGCAGTTGAAGTATGGGGTGAAACGGGCGGAAGCTTTAAGGTGAACGGTCAACGACTCAAGAAGTATACACCGGAACTCCAGGCTGAAGAGTTCGCGCCCACCGCACTCGTATAAGTGCGAATATGGTCTAGCTACGGACCATAAACAAAGCGCTTCTTGGGAGGCAGCCCAAGGTATTGCATTCACATTTTTGTCTTTGATTCATAGATTAGTTTAGTTTAGATGTTTTGCTTTGTTTTGCCTTCGATACCTTCCGGTATGTTCGCGTTTTTGAATGTAGAACAGTGGAAAAGAAAGGGGAAAGGAAAAGTTTGAAGAAAATTGACGAAACTTGGACTTTGAGACATTACAGAGAGTTCCACGGCCAAAACCACGGCCATGACAGCTACAGTGACCGTAATTTTCAATAGCCTGAGAAAAATCACCAAAACCACGGTTCCGTACAATTCCACGGCCGTGGAACCCCCCGATAGACCGTGATTTTCAAAAATTTTTACGGCCACTATATAAACCACGTTTCTTCACAAAACACATATCACAAACCCAATTCCACGCCCAAATCGCCGAATCCACGCCCCATCTCCCAATCCCTCGTTCTTTAATCGTTTTTGATGATTCTTTGGCCAAAACTGAAGCAAATCCAATCACCAACAAGATCCAAGCAACAATTCGAGCGGCAAATCACCGGAGAAGACGGAATTCGGATTCAAAAATCCGAAAACCTAGGTTTTTCGCCCTTTCCTTCTCTTTGTCGATTCGGCTTCGTTTTTGCTAGAATTTTTAGGATAACTGATTGGAATTGGACGGAAATTAGTATAGGGCTGCTTGTTGCTGAGTTTGGTGTGATTTTGCTGAGTTTTGAGATTTTTCAAGCCGAACCACGGTTTCTAGAGAAACCACGGCCGTGGAAACCTTAGAACAGACCGTGGATTTTGACAGAATATGGATTTTGTGAGAAGAGTGTCAAGTAGAAAAAAGGATAAGAAAAGGAAGGGCAACCCATCTTCCTCTTTTAGAGCACCACCAGCTGAGCCCCCATCACCTCCATCATCACCATCACCACCTCGCCCTAAGATCCCTACTATCCATGACGATCATCTCGATGCTTTAGAGAGGATCCATAAGAGAGCGGTCATAGGACCTAGATACTTACTGCTTGAGGAGTTAGAGCCTCTACATGTGATAGGAGACCTCACTTGGCTTTTAGATAGAGCCGGTTTAGTCATCTTCTCCGCTATTCGGGAAGATACTTATGAGGAGATCACTAGGGAGTTTGTGGTTTCCTTCGAGCACAGTCACGTAGATAGGACAGTTTCTTTCCGGCTGATGGAGAGAAACTATGATTTTTTGATTAGAGAGTTTGGAGCCTTCTTTGGGTTCCAGGAGACCTTTAATGGTCGATTCCCCAGTGGCGTGTACGCCAAGGATTTCTGGAAGGAGATTGCTATGATTTACGCCAGCGAGGACCGCTGGCAGCCTGCTGATACCAAGGCTAGATTGATCTATCATCTAGCCTTGAAGATTGCTCATAGAGTGTTTTCTAAGTGTCTCTTCCCTAGGACGGAGACACCTCAAAAGTTTAAGACAGATGAGCTGTTCTTGCTTTACAGTATGTTATATGGCTGGCCAGCTGACTACGCCACCCTCTTAGCTTCTACCATGAGCAAGCTAAAGAATAAGAGGACTGGCAACATTAGATACGGTGGGATGGTCACCCACCTTGCTAGACAGTTAGGGGTAGACTTCTTAGCTTGCACCTGCATCGCAGCTAGACCCCTAGGACTACAGAGCCTCATGACTAGAGGCATCATCTTCCCCACACATAGAGGTCCACCGTATGCTGCTATGCCTTGGGAGAGTAGGACTGGGAGAGGCATTGAGTGGCTTCCTGAGTATTCCATTATGGCTGGACGCCATAACTGGAAAGAGACGTTCGCTGCCATGCATGCGAACAGATTAGTAGCCCCTCCCTATGTTCCACCACCACCAGTTGTAGAGGAGGAGATGAGAGGGGATGACGAGTTTGAGGGAGGAGGAGCTGATCATGACTTTGATACATTCCCGGATTAGCCGGACGCAGTTCCTGACCTTCCTAGACACTCTCCCCGCCCTACTAGAGCTTCAGGTTCGTCCTCTCGCCGTGCTAGTGTGAGCGAGAGGCCTACTTGGATGGCGGATCCCCCTTCATGGTATAACACTCAGCCGGATTGGATTGGAGCTCCACCGCCTTGGCACGCACAGCCACCACCTACACCAGCACCTTCAGATGCACAGGCGTGGTACAGCCAGCCGCCTGGTTGGTACGAGCAGTTGCCAGAGTGGGCCACTGATAACAAGATTTATGACTTAGGATTAGGTGATCATTTAGATAGATTTCTCACTCGTTCATGCACGTTTTGGCATTGGTTCATGACGTCTTCGCTCAATTCATGCACATTTCTAGAAAAGACGTCTACACTACCTTTTATCGGTTTTGTAGGTAATTCGGGGATCTATTGGACGTTAATTGATACATTTGAGGGCCAAGCCTCATGATGGTCCATATCCAAAGCATTGGAGGAGCATAATTGGAGCAACAAAGGACACAAAGACCACTATTGGTGCAAGCAATGGACCAACTCATGGCTAGACGATCATAGCACCTTTCTGCTGAAGAAAATCGGACCAACAAGCAGCTAAATCGGCCGATTTATTGCTCTGGGTCGATTTTTAGGCCTTTGACAGCTTAAAGCCACGTGTCCCACGATCTCTTGTCCGTCCTTGCTCTTGGTGGAGAATATAAGTGGTCCTGCAGGTGGTTGCTGAACATCTCTCCTCTCCCACACTCTCATTCACAGCTCATCAATTTGGAGGAAGATTGGAGAAGAAGAAAAGCTCTCAAAGATTGAAGGAAGAAGAAGAACACCATTCTAGGAGTTTAGTGAGGGTTTAGAGTGATTTTGAGTGATTTTGTAGTCTTGGATTGAAGAACTAGTTGCAAGGATTGTTAAGAACGTTTTGAATCTTCATTTAAGAGTTTGTAAGTCTTGCTACAACTTGGATTTGGCTGAGATTTATTGATTTGCTTACTCATCTTTCATTATCCATCTATGAACACCATGTATGCTTGTTTGATGATTTCGGATCTTGATATGCATATTATTGGCTAGTTTATTGTGATTCTAGAGTGATGGATTGATGGTTATGGCTTGGGTGATGATAGGATGGACTTATATGTTAGTTTAGGATGATTTGTATGCACGAAACCCATTCCAGAGACAAAAATCGACCTGTTCTTCATCTAGATCGTCCGATTTTTGTATGATCCACCCGATTTTCTTCTCTGTTGTTCTTTAATTGATGAATCTGCATGCTAGGGTCTTTGTTTGTTAAATCCTAGTGTTTGTCAAGCCTAATTTAGCTTAGTATCACCTAATGCTACCAATCTAAGTGAGGGAAGAGATCTACCCGATGATTTCCGACCTTAGATACCTAAGATGATGAATGCTAGGTAGTAGTGAGCCTCATAAGCCGCTATTGGATCGAGTGTGCTAGGATTATTGCTTGAGATTTCCCCATTCCGAGACTTACCCAGTAAGGAGAGGGTTACCCCTTAAGTAGTATCTAGTTTGTGTGGAATTCCTTATTCTAACCCCTTGAGACCTACCCGGTAATAGGAGTTTGATGCGGGATTAGTGAAGTGAGAGACCTACCCGGTAATTGCTTCCATTTGTGAAACATTCTTTCCCCAACACCGCAGCTTGTCCTTAGAATCCTTAGAACCTTGAGTCCTATGCCATAACCGGAAATCTTGACCTCTAGAATCTACTTTTCTCTCTTGATCATATACTTGTGCTTTGTGTTACCTACTCGTTTGCTAGCTTAATTTGTTAGTTGTTTTACTACCTTGCTTGACTTGTGATCTTTGTTTGATCACCACAAAAACCAACAAAAACATTGCGTTTTCCATTTGATTTGTTCCTCATCTTATCTTAGACTAGATTTGCACTATCTTTGATCATTAAATGACTTGATTTCGCCTCAGTCCTTGTGTTCGACCTCGGAATACTTTCCTTTCTACAAACGACCCGTACACTGCGGGTTTCGCTAGGTAGTTTAGGAGATTAGATTCGAGTTTATAAATGTAAAGCTTTTTGTGCTATTTCCTAGCGTAACAAGTTTTTGGCGCCGTTGCCGGGGATACTTTGAAGAACCAAGCAACTCCTCAAGTGCTTCCACAAGCCAACCTATCTTCCAAGGAGGAGGATGTGAATTACATGGGAAGGGGCAATTACAACAACAATTATCAAGGCCCAAGAAACTTCAACAACAACCGGCAATTCAACAATTACCGGCCCAATCATAACCATCCCGGGTTTTCTAACTCTAACCCGGATGGAGCCTTGAACCCTCCCGCTTCTACAAGCACAACTCCACCACCAAAAGCTTCACAAGAACCTCCACCCGGATTTACTCACCCTCCAAAGGATAGAACCGAAATGATGTTCGAGCAATTGCTTGGAAGGTTGAGTGGTCTTGAGAGCACGGTGACTTCTATCTCAAAGGCTCAAAAGGTTTTGGAAGCACAAGTTTTCCAAAAGGCGGGTGAAGCACATAGAGACCCGGGGAAGCTTCCCGGAAGAACCGAAGAAAACTCAAGAGGCCAAGTGTTGGCTATTACAACAAGAAGCGGGTTAAGCATGAAGGATCCTTTGCCAAAGGAGAATGCTAAAGGGAAGCAAGTGGTGAATGAAGAAGAGACTTTGCAAGGAGGTGGAGGCAAGAGCAAAGATGTAGAGCCAACCTATGTGGCACCGCCTGCATACAAGCCACCACTACCGTTCCCTCAATCACGAGCAAGAGCTCGCTTGGACAATCATTTTGGTAAGTTCCTTGAACTAATGTCTAAATTGCATATTAACATTCCGTTCATGGATGCTATTTTAGGGATGCCGGCATATGGCAAGTTCTTGAAGGAAATACTCTCCAACAAAAGGAAGTTGGAGGAGTATGGTGAGATAAGGATGACTAAGAGATCATCGGAGTTGATTCAAACGATGAAGGAAGAGATGCCTCCCAAGCTAAGGGATCCGGGATCCTTTTGTGTGCCAATCGGAGTAGGAGAAGTGAAGTATGATACCCTATGTGATCTTGGGGCAAGTGTAAGCATCATCCCGCTTGCACTTTGCAACAAGGTTGGGCTAGGAGAGCCAAAGCCGGTCAAGATGACCCTTTACATGGCGGACCGCTCAATCACTCATCCGGTTGGGATCTTGGAAGACATTCCGGTGCAACTAGGGAAGTTCTATGTGCCCATAGACTTTGTTGTTTTGGACATCCCGGCGGACTATCCGGTTCCTATCATTTTGGGGAGACCTTTCCTAGCTACTTCCGGATGTCTAGTAGATTGCAAGAATGGGACTCTCTCCTTCAACATTGGAGAAGAGAACATCAAGTTCAAGCTATCAACAATGATGAAAGGGCCAACCCTTGATGAAGATGTATTCAACATAGTTGAAGAGGAAGAGTCTAGAGAAGTTGTGAGCTCAATCTTGCTCAAGGATCCACTTGAGAGGGTTCTTAGCTCAAGCTTGATGGAGGAAGGAGTTGAGGAGAGTAGCAATGAAGTAATCAAGGCCTTGAATGCATTGGATGAGCTACCAAGTGTTGGGTTTGAAGTGCTAGAAGAAGAGGAAAACTGCCAGAAAAATCGGACTGAAGGGCAAAAATCGGCCGATTTTTGTACTTATGCTGAAATTTCAGCCAGTTTTGCCAAAACAGAAACTCAGATCGACCCCCCTTCAGAAAAATCGACCGATTTTTCTTCCTGGGTCGATTTTCCTGAGTCTTTTCAGCATCAACCACTTGAGTGTGAGCAATCATCAAGGAACTTCAAGGAGGCTTCCATGGCTTTGCAATCATCTCAACCTACATTGTATGGATCGTCTCCAACCGAAAAAGGTCCTCCTCAACTTGATCTTAAACCTCTTCCTTCTCATTTAAAGTATGCTTTCCTTGGTTCAAATTCTACTTATCCGGTGATTGTGAATGCATCTTTGAATGATGATGAGCTTAATAGATTGTTGAATGAATTGAAACTGCATAGAAAGGCAATAGGATACACCATTGATGATCTTGTTGGCATTAAGCCCTCTTTGTGCATGCATAGGATAATGATGGAAGATAATCATAAACCCTCTATTGAACATCAAAGAAGATTGAATCCCATAATGAAAGAGGTAGTTAAGAAGGAGATCATAAAGTTGCTAGATGCGGGAATTATCTACCCTATCTCGGATAGTAAGTGGGTTAGTCCCGTTCATGTAGTACCTAAGAAGGGTGGGATGACCGTAGTGACTAATGAGAACAATGAACTAATCCCCACTAGAACGGTTACGGGATGGAGGATGTGTATTGATTATAGAAAGCTTAACATGGCCTCTAGGAAAGATCACTTCCCTCTCCCCTTCATTGACCAAATGCTAGAGAGGTTAGCTCAACATTCCCATTTTTGTTACCTAGATGGCTATAGTGGATTCTTCCAAATCCCTATCCACCCCGATGACCAAGAGAAAACAACCTTTACATGTCCATGGGGTACTTTTGCATATAGGAGGATGCCATTTGGGTTGTGTAATGCACCCGCCACCTTCCAAAGGTGTATGATGGCTATCTTTTCGGAATACATAGAAAATATCATGGAAGTGTTCATGGATGATTTCTCTGTTTATGGTTCTTCTTTCGATGATTGCTTGGCTAACTTGTCCTTAGTATTGCAAAGATGTGAGGAGACAAATCTTGTCTTAAATTGGGAAAAATGCCACTTCATGGTAAGTGAAGGTATTGTGTTAGGACACTTGGTGTCTAACCGTGGCATTGAGGTTGATCGGGCCAAGATTGAAACTATAGAGAAGTTGCCACCACCTACCTCGGTGAAAGGGGTAAGGAGTTTCTTAGGGCATGCCGGTTTTTACCGGAGGTTCATTCAAGACTTCTCTAAAATTTCTAAGCCCCTTACTAACCTACTAATGAAGAATGTTGAATTTGTTTTCTCCAAAGATTGCCTTGAGGCTTTTTGTAGGTTGAAGAACGCTTTGATCTCCGCACCTATCATGCAACCTCCGGATTGGAGCTTACCGTTTGAGATCATGTGTGATGCAAGCGATGTAGCCGTTGGGGCTGTTTTGGGGCAAAGGAAAGATGGGCGTACTCATGCCATTTATTATGCTAGCAAGACGCTAGATGATGCCCAACTCAACTATGCTACCACCGAGAAAGAGTTGCTAGCGGTGGTGTATGCTTTTGAGAAGTTCCGCTCATATCTTGTTGGAGCGAAGGTCATAGTCTATACGGATCATGCTGCGATCCGTTACCTAATTACCAAGAAGGATGCCAAGCCTAGGTTGATTCGGTGGATTCTTCTTCTTCAAGAGTTTGACTTGGAAATCCGGGACAAGAAGGGATCCGAGAACTCCGTGGCGGATCACCTTAGTAGACTACCTCCCTTAGAGATTGAGAGAGATGACATCCCGATTGATGACTCATTCCGGGATGAGCAATTGCAAATGGTGGAGGAATGCTTGTTTCAAGTGTCTAGGGGGAGTGAGCCGTGGTATGCCGACATTGTGAACTACCTAGTGTGTGAGGAAGTGCCTCCCGGTTTGACATATGCCCAAAGGAAGAAGTTCTTCAAGGATGTGAGGCACTACTATTGGAGTGAGCCACTTTTGTTCAATAGAGGGCCGGATGGAATGTTTAGGAGATGCATACCGGAAGATGAGGTGGAGAGTGTGATCCGCCATTGTCATTCCTTGCCATGTGGAGGGCATGCTAGCTCACACAAGACATGTGCTAAAGTGTTGCAATCGGGTTTCTTTTGGCCAAGTTTGTTCAAAGACGTGCAAGGCTTTGTGGTAGCTTGTGATGCTTGCCAAAGGACGGGTAACATCTCAAGGAGGAATGAGATGCCCTTGAACAACATCCAAGAGGTAGAAATATTTGATGTATGGGGTGTGGACTTCATGGGACCTTTCCCCTCTTCATGTGGCAACCTCTACATCCTATTGGCGGTTGACTATGTTTCAAGATGGGTGGAGGCAATCGCCTCTCCTACAAATGATGCCAAGGTTGTGGTGCGGTTCTTCAACCGAGTGATCTTTCCTAGGTTTGGAACACCTAGGGTGATCATAAGCGATGGAGGGAAGCACTTCACCAATAGGAATTTTGGAGCACTTTTGGCTAAGTATGGGGTGACTCATAAGGTGGCAACACCTTACCACCCCCAAACTAGTGGCCAAGTGGAGATCTCCAACCGGGAGATCAAGGCCATTCTTGAGAAGACGGTATCAAGGACGAGAAAGGATTGGGCTATGAAGCTCAATGATGCCTTGTGGGCATATAGGACCGCCTTCAAAACACCAATTGGCACCACTCCTTACAAGTTGGTCTATGGAAAGTCTTGCCACCTTCCGGTAGAGATGGAGCATCGAGCATATTGGGCTCTAAGGTGGTTAAACTTTGACCTCAAAGAAGCCGGTGAGAAGCGTTTGCTTGATATAAATGCTCTTGAAGAGATCCGGTTGGATGCTTACGAGAATGCTCGGATCTACAAGGAGCGAACCAAGCGATGGCATGACAAGAGGATCATCCCGAAAGAGTTGAGTGAAGGAGACCTTGTCCTTCTCTTCAACTCAAGGCTGCGGCTCTTCCCCGGAAAGCTCAAATCAAGATGGACCGGGCCATATGTGGTGAAGAAAGTTTTTCCTCATGGAGCGGTGGAGATAGGAGGAGATCATTGTGGTAACTTCAAGGTGAACGGGCATAGATTGAAGAAGTACATCCCGGAAGCCCCGGTGGAAGTGATTGCCCCGCTTCACCTTGATTGAAACGCTCCTGAATTTGGTCAAGCTAATGACCTTAAAGAAGCGCTTAATGGGAGGCAACCCATTGGTACATATTTTTCCCTTTCTTTTTCTTGCTTTTGTTTAATCTCGCTTTTGGTGTGCTTTGTTTTTCTTTGTGTTTTTGGGTGCTAGATCTTGTTGATTGTCATGAGTTATGAGATGTTGGAGGTCATGTGAAAGCCTCATGGACCAGTTGAAGGTACAAGATCCAAGCACATGGACGAGGAGGAAAGCACCCAGAAAAATCGGACTGTTCATGCATAAAATCGTCCGATTTTCTGGGCAACTGGGCCGATTTTTCCTCTGTAAAGGAAAGTGATGATCTCCAATCAAGTATGGGTGGAGCGGACGAGGAACTTGGACGGCTTGCGGCGCCAAGCGCGGGTTCCGACATCATAATGAACATCAAGAGCTCTCTACCATCCTTGATCGATCATCCACCATCATCATCCAATGAGAACCGAAATACCAAGGCATCACCAATCTTACATTGTGAGGACTCTCTTTCACTTCTTTATTTAGTTTACACATTAGGGACAATGTGTTTCTAAGTATGGGGTGGGGTTTTCATGATCACTTGCATGATTAGCATCTAGGATAGTTTAATTTTGTCACATTTTTCATTATGTCTTGCATTATACATACATATTTCGAAAAATCCAAAAAAATCAGAAAATTTTAAAATTTTTGTGCTTTCTTGGCTTGGATATGACCCTAATGATGAATCTTATCTTGTGAATTGGCTATGGATGGCCTTATGTGTTGAATAGATAAATGCATATGTGGACTTGAAGTACTTATCTTGAATCCCATGAATGATTTGTGATTATGAATGTTTGCCTTGATTGAATTGAGTATTGAAAGTCGAAATTGCATGCTAGTTCTTGCACATCATTTAGGAATAAATGAGGCAATTCATCTTTCTCTACTTCTCATCTTGATCATGTTGCTTGAGCACCTCAATTGATGAAAAATTTGACCTCTTTTGACCCATCCGGGAATAGGAGCATGATAGTGTGTTGATGTGTGTGAAAAGCAAGTGTGGGGTGAAGTTGTTGATGAAAGAATGATATGAATGAAGTGCTGAATTTGTTTTGAAAGTGTAGACAAAAACATAGGTTTGGGGACGTTGGTTTAAATGACAAGTAACTCGGTACACTTCACATAATCGGGTGTTGGTGCCTTGCCAAAGTCAAATAAACCGATAGTCCTAACGAGCTTTGGTATGTGTGCCCGGTGTGGATGCATCTCGAAAAATAGAAAAAACCCGAGAATGGCTAATCACCGAGGTTTCGGCTTTTGTACACCAATGCCATTGTCTCAAAAATAAAAAATAAAAGAAAGAAAAGAAAACGAAGAAAAACATGCACTTGAGGGAAGTTGATAAGAAATGTGAAGTTGTGGTTGTTTAGTTCCTTTCCCGGATTAGCATCACATAGCCTAGAAAATTCCCACCTAATCACAACGTTTCTTGGCCTTCTATTTCACAAGTCCTTATGACCTACTTGCATGTGTGTAAGACTAAGTGATTTAGATTGGATATGCTCATGATCATCTTGACTTCTTCATCTTTACACTTCATTTCATGCTTTCTAGTTAAGTGTAATTGTCTTTCCATGCCTTCATTTATTTGATACAAAATTGCTTGTCCATTGCCATGAAACATGACTACGAAGGTGATCCAATATTAGAAGCACAAACCCAAAAAGATTTTGCCATTTTTCTGCATACATAAATCGTTTGTGGGCCACCGACCTTTCCGATAGGGTCGGAGCTCTAGAGATCCGTGCAGATGCTAGGGATGCACGAGCCGCCGATCTTGACCACATGAGGAGAGATGTTTACCGCCAGCAGTTCGGGCGGCACTATGATCCCGGTTTCTCCCCGTTTCTACCACCGCCTCCACCGCAGTGAGATGACATTGATGATCGACCGTTTTAGCCGCTCCACCACCATTTTGTGAGTTTTTTTTCTTTCTTTTCTTCTTTTTCTTTTTGAACATTAGGGACAATGTTTGTTCCAAGTATGGGGTGGGGTGTGACTAATAGTTTGTAATAACTCTTACTCACTTTGTATGCTTTTATCGAGACTACCTTGCATGTTCATTCTATTGTTACACGTTTCATTATTGCATTGCATGAAAAAGAGTTTGAAAAACCCATAAAAAATGAAAAATTTTGAAAATTTTGTGCTTCTAAGGATAGAGATGATTTCTATGATAATCACCACTTGTGAATTGAGTTTTGATGACAATCGCATGCTTAAACAAATAGTGAATTGAAAAGAAATTGAATGAGTTGATTATTCCTCTTTTGCAAGTTTCATAATGTGATGAATGTTACTTAAATCATATTGAGAAATCAAGGTTGAAATCACATGATAAGTTCTTATGCTTCTTTTTGAGATGATTAAGGCAATTCGATTTTCTTTCTTCTTCCTTTGATCATTTAGCCCCTCAATGAAATAATGACCTCCTTTACCTATCCGGGAATTTGGAGGAGTTGATATTTGGCATGTTTGATGTGGGAGGGCCATGAAAGCAATATTTTGCATTCAAAAGAATAGAAAGAAATTATAGGTTTGGGGAAGTCAATCATGATGATGAGTAACTCGGCGCCATTCACATAGCCGGGTGTTTGTGTCTTGCCAAAGTCGGATTGAGCGATATTCCTAGCGGATTATGGTATGTGCATCAAGGGTTTGAGGCATCTCGTAAAAATGAGAAACGCCAATCTCCTAGGCTTCGGTTTTTGTGCACCTCTATCCATAACTCCAAAACTAAAGTCGAAAAATGAATTGAAAAGAAGAGAGCGAAGCTCTAAGTCGAAAGTGTTGCGGAAACCGCAAGAAAAAAAGAAAAGAGTTAGTTATCCACTTTCCCGGATTCATGCACCACATTCCTTAAAGTTTCCTTCCCTTTCCGCATTCTAGACCTTGTTTGAAAGTCCTTAAGATCAAGAGAATGATATATGACTTGGTGATCTAAATTGAAGTTTCTTATGATTGATTTTGATAATGTTTGAAGGTTATGATGTTTACATGGAAGTTTGATTAATTCATGAGCTTTCTTTACTCTTTGATTATGTATATGAAAGTCTTATAAATGAATGAAGCAAGATTTGAGAATGATCTATTGACTAGAAAGCACATTCATCTAAAAGAAGTTTTGGTTTTGAGAGTGTACACATATTTCATCCTAACTTGAGTTTTACAACTTTTGAAAGACCTTGCTTGGGGACAAGCAAGTGGCAAGTATGGGGTAATTTGTTAGCATGAAATATTGTGATATTTTAGGCACGTTTTATAAGTGTATTTCATCCATATTGGTATTCATTGATAAAGCATTAAAGCAATTGTGAGTTAGTTTATCTATATTTTCGATATAGAGGTCTACATAAGCTTTGTGTTGATTGTAGGCAAATAAGAGCTAAAACAGGACGAATCAAGGGAGAATGGAGATGGATTGAGCATGTCCAAGGATTGAGGACATCACTAGGAGCTAAGGAAGATGCTAGGATGAAGAATGACACAAGACAAAGGAGAATTACGAGCTATATGTGTTCCACGCTCTAAAATACGGCCGTACTAGAGTCCACGCTCTAAACCACGGCCGTGGAACTTTGGCAAGACAAGCGTGGAGCATTCCAGAGGGTTACATGGTCGTGGAAGTTGTGACAAACCGTGATGAATTTCCACGCTCTAAACCACGGGCGTGGAATCTTAGGAAACCGTGATTCTGGTGATCTTTAAACGTACAACTTAAAGCCATGATCTTTTACACAATGGGCTGGACACATATTTTATCTTGCCCTATAAAAGGACGGGAAGAGAGAGATTCCGTCACCTCTGCTTAGACCTTCGCTTACGCTAATTGCACGTGCCTAGGGTTTCAAGTTGGACGTGTGAAGATTGCTATTCCGCAACGGAGATTTGCGAAGAGTTGAAGATTTGGAAGTTACGCTTTGTCCTTAGGTTTGATTAGAAGACGGATTGACATCCCGTTCTTCGTTCTTATCAAGGATTGTGATTGGTTTGTGTTATTTTGAATCTACTTACATCATTGTTCTTGTTTGTGGATTTGAGATTTATTCAAGGTTTTCGAAGGTTTTCATCTTTCATTCTTTTAAATCTTGAATTTGATATCAATATGACTGTTGTTGGCTAAAACTCTTTAGCAATTCTAAGGTGAAGGGTTGATAGTTGTCGCTTAGATGATGATAGATCGATCGTAAACAGATTGGACCTTGAGAGTTAGAGAGAATGGCCGACGAACCTAAATCACGGCCTGTTCTTGAGTTCCACGGTCGTGGAATCTCAAGATCCACCCGTAAATTCCCTCAGTTTACGAACTTTGCTTTTACTTTAATCCAAAGTTAAAGATTTCCTTTAACTTAGTCTTGGCTTGCCTTTTCTAGGTGGTAGTGAAGCCTCAACAACCTCTACCTCGATTTCGAGTGTCACAACCTTACTCGGTTAAGTTAGTCTTGATCCTTGGATTACAAGTTTTGGTATTTGACACTAATTCTTACCTTTAGATCCTTTCTATACTAAAGCCTCAACAACCTTTATAGAGAGCGTCTTTAGTTAAGTCATATAAAGCCTTGGAACTTCACCGTACATTGCTTTGCATTAGTATACCTTTGCAACTCTTAACTCTGTCCTTATATCTTTAGTATATCTTGAATCGATTGCCACAGCTGGATTCCTGGATCTTTAGGATTGTTGTTTTCCCAATATTTACAAAAGCTCATACATTTACTCGCTTGACAATTATATTAACTGGATTTAACCCCCCAAATCCCTGTGTTCGATACTCTGGAATTCTTGCTTAACTATATCGATCCGTACACTGCGGGTTCGCTTGCTTGATTCTAGTTTTATAAATTTAAAGCTTATTTGCACGCAGCTAAGTGGCGAACAAGCTTGCAGGCGCAGGTGCGGGCAAAGAGTAGAAGGCGATTTGGTTGTTCGACGAAGGTGGTGGTGATGGGGCTTTTCCGGTGTTTTCTTCTGTTGCTGCAGCTGTCGCCGGAGGTGGAGCAGTCGAGCGAGAGTGGAAGGGTTTTGTGTGGTGGAGGTTGTTCGTGTTGGTAAGGGGGTGGCGCCACTAGGTTGCCGGAGGTGGCACAGGGGCGCGACGAGGTGGTGGCGATGAGTTGCTGGAGGGCGCAAGGGCGTGGGAGGTGAGGCGGCTAGGTTTCGAACAGTGAATGGAGCGGGAGTGGAAAGGGTGGTAGATGTAGGTTTTTTTTGGGAAGTGTATTTTTTTTCTTTCCTTAACTGTACCGCAGGGGACGGTGTGTGTCTCCGTGGGGGCGATGACAAGAGAGAGGGGGTACGCAACCTCAATGCCGGGGGAGGAGTTGAGGGTGCGTGTCAAGGGTGGCTGCCGAAGGGGCGTAGGGTTGGCACCGCGGGGGCGGTGACCTACGTGAGCAGACGCAGGCCTAGTGCCGGGGGTGGCGCTGGCCAAGGGTGTCGCCGCAGGGGCGAGTTTTAGAGCCGCAGGGGTGGTTCTCTTGACAGAAGCTCCTCTTCTTATTCGTTTGGATTGCCTCCCGAATTAGCGCCTTTGTTTTACGTCGTTGGCTCGACGTAAGGACTCTTCTTCTATTTTTGAACATCTTCCTGCATGCCTTTTGGGTTTATAACCGTTTGCGACGGTAATCCTCCGGAGGCCCTAGTTTCAATTCTTGTAATGGCTTCCGCCATTTGACCAACCTGCTTCTCAGTTGAGTGATACTTACATCGGCGGGGCTGCTGTTGTTGGTTTTGTTGATCCCTCCAACAAAAATTCTGTTGGTCACGCCAATTTGGCATGAAATTCTGTGCATAGGGATCGTTCCTAGGTCTTTGATGTTGTGGTTGTCCATAACCCATTGCGTTCACTTCAGCATCGTCATCTTGAACTTGTGGACACATGTCCGTTGGATAATACGGGTCTGCACAAACTCCACAAGCTTTGAGATGTTGCGGTGTTCCCATAAGTGTTAGCCTCTTCACCATTTCCTTCAATTCCGCCAGCTCGGTGGAAATCTCGCTCTTCCCGGAACTCACGGTATGAACTCCTTTCTTAGCCGGGGTCCTTCCAAAGTTCCGAGTTCTTTCCGCTAGTTCTTGTATCTTTTCCAAAGCAAGGTCAGGAGTAGAGTTAAGAATATTACCTCCGCAAGCCGCATCGACGATCCTCCATTCATTGTCTAGCAAGCCATTGTACAAGTACAAGACTAGATCTTGAGTTGAATATCCGTGGAAAGGACAGCTGGATCGGAGGCATGCAAACCTTTCGAAGTACTCGTAGAGAGTTTCGGTTGCCTCTTGCTCGATGTTGCTTATAGCTTTCTTCAAGCTATTGGCCTTTTTAGCTGGAAAGTATTTCTCCAAGAACGCTTTGTGAAGGTTCTTCCAAGTGTCAATACTCCCGGATGGAAGGTGGTAATACCAATCATCCGCCGAATCTTTGAGTTTGAAGCCGAATGCCCTCATCTTGATCTGTTCTTCAGTAATGTTGGCCGGCTTCATGCTCATACATACAGTATGGAACTTCCCAAGGTGCTTGATGGGGTCTTCACCACTTAGCCCATGGAAGGATGGAAGCAAGTGAATAAGGCCCGGCTTGAGCTTAAAGTTGACTCCTTCCCCCAGTGCCAGTATAGTGACCGCAAGAGGGTTTTGAGCCAAGGTGGGCTGCGTAAGTTGACGAAGATTACGGTCAACCATCTCTTGTTGAAGTTGTTGTTGTCTTCGTTTCCGAATGTGCGTCCTCTCAATTTTTGGATCAAAAGAAGCAAAGCCGGAATTAGTAGCACGGGTTTGAACCATAAAAATGGTTCAAACCAATAATCAATAATAACAATAAAACACAAAAACTCCCCGGCAACAGCGCCAAAATTTGACCAAAGGTATTTCTATGGTCGTCTATACCCAATCAAAAGTAAATCCCGACTTAGCATTAAGAACAAGTATAGTGATTAAGTAAGGGTCGAACCCAAGAGAGTTAAGGTGTTTTAGATGCAATTATCGATTATAATGACAAGTGACACAAAGGGGGGGGTTTGGTTGAATTGATGCACAAAAACTTATGAAAATGATTAATGCGACAATTAAGACAATAATGGATGAATCTACACTAAGTTGATTCTAAGCATGCAATTGCTACTTTGGTGCGTTCCTTTTATAAATTCTTAAGCAATCTCCCGTCTCGATCATACATATGTGTTGAGCCAACCGGCATCAACACAACTTAACTTATTAAAGTTCCGTAAACCTACAAGAACAAATAACAAGTTAGTATTCAAACAAAGACTAAGGGATATAAAGAGAAGATTAAAACCGTTAAACTTATCTTTATATTTGTATTCCTTTTCTTTAAGTAATTACAACCCGTTATTACTTAAAGTTGCTACTAGATTAAAAGACCCGAACCCGGAACCTGTTAATCCTAGTTGTTTACATGCACTTTAGAACCTAAGGTGATCAATCTCAAGTAATATTTAACATGCAATTAAACAATAGAGATCAAGGAAACACAAAGCATTACTGAATAAAAACTTATATTAAAAAGAACTTACAATCAAAGTAACAAAGCAGCTTCAAACCAACCCAATGTAGCAAGGGAGTTAGCAACTCATTACAATGGAAAAAACTCAAGTCTAAAATGGATTTTGTGGGGAAAAGTATGGATCATTCTAGCAATAAGCCATGGACTATTTATACTACAAAAGACACTTAATTAGGAGTAAATAGCCGGCCTAAAACAGCCACCTTAAATGCCATAAAGGTGGTGTAAACAGCCGGAGTAAAGCTTCTAGCGTTAAACCGCAGGGGTGGCCTTCAGGAACCGCAGGGGCGGTTTAGGCAGAATCGGTTGATCTTCTTCAGAACCGTTGGGGCGGCAACATAACTCCGCTGGGGCGGATCTTTAATGCACTTCAACGTCTGACCTTTCGCCTTCCGGACGTTTCTGATGTCAAGCCGTAGGGGCGCCTTAAGGCCAACGCAGGAGCGGTGACACAAACTCTTCACCTTCCAGCTCCCAAGGCGAGACGCAGGCAGGACGCAGGGGAGCTGGTCTTCGTCTCGTCAAGGCAAGTCACCGCAGGGGTGGTTGCAAGGACCCGCAGGGGCGGTAAGGCAGCAGAAGCTTTGCTTCGTGATCGATCTTCACTCCTAAGTGCTTATAACTCGTTCTTTAGCTTCTTTTGATCTTCTTCTTCTGGACCATGGAGTTAGTAGCATAAACTAACACTAATGCAATAAAAAGACTATAAAAACTACCCTAATTGATAGTTATTCCATCACCTATCAGCTCCCCTGCCTCACCCACAACGCCTGTACTGCTGCCCCACTCTACCGGAGGACCTCTCTGGGCAGCGACCCTTTGTCTTCCCTCCTTTTCCATTGAACCTCGTTGGAACCAGGTGCAACCTGCTCTTCTGCCGCCCGGAGATCCACTAGGAATCCCTAGCCGGGCCCCCTTTGTTTTGTTTGCCCTAAAGCCCTCTCGGAACCGGAGAGGTCGCGCTGTTGGCCTCGCCTTGTTGTCTGCTGCGCCACGGTCCCATCGCCCTTCTCCTTTGCTCGCCTGCGCAACAGCGGCTCTGGTGTGCGCCGCCAGCCGGAGAAGGACCATCTTCACCGCCGCCTCTGTTCGTCGTGTGAGCCCTCGCCGTCGATACCGTCGGCTCGCCTTGCCTCGCTGCTTTGCTAGGACTCCCGCCGCCTCTCACTTCTCCTTTTCCAATCGTGAATGAGACCCCTAATCTGTTAAAGTGATGTTTAATGTAATTACAAAAATTACCCAGCATTTTGTATTTACATATTTGACCCACATTTCGGAAAATAACATTTATGCCCCTACAGAATTTATTTACATGTTTTGGCCATATTTTAATTGCAGTTTGTGACCCGAGTTTTTACAATTATCAATTGTGTCCTTTGTTGGATTATGTTTAGAATATAGCCCAAAGAATATTTGCGGTTTATGACCCAAGCTTTTAAAATTGAATAAGCTAAATTTGTTTAGTTTGGTGATAGGTCCGGAAGCGCCCCGATAAAGGCCAACGACTCCTTTCTCGACATCCTTAGATCGTCATCCGTCTTTTGACGTCACGTGAGTACCCTCTACCCAGGCTTATGATCTTACTCGATCTAGTTATGTTTAGTAGTACCATGCTAGGTTGGATCTAGCATAAATTAGAGTGAATACCAAGTAGTGGTTATGGACCTTAGGTGAGTGTTTGAGGATTGTGAAATGTTTTATGACTTAAGGTGTTGATGTCATCTTGTGAGGCTTGTGAGGTTTGAGAATTGGAGTATATGGTTGTTGAATTTATGGGCTAGAATATGCGTATCCTAACATGGTGTTGTTACCGTTGAGTTTGTTTGGACTAGGCATGTTTATCCTAGTATGTGTTATTGGTTATGATCCTGCGAGATCATAGGGTCTAGAAGTCTAAGGACTTCTAGCTTGTGTTGAGTGAGATGTGAGCATGAGAGATTCTAGGATGCGGTCCTAAAATGAGAGTCAAATGATCTTGCGTAGATCATTTGTGTAGAAGTCTTAGACTTCTTGAGTTGAGCGAGTTGTTGATATAGATATTTTGTTGTGAGCAGGTGTACACTTCTTCCCGAGGGAAGCGAGAGTGTTGCATGAGTTAGCGTTTGGGACGAGGTAAGTCTCCGGACTTACTTAGCTCGTATTCCTTGTATTAGCATTGATGTGTGTTTGGTCGTGTGTGTTTACTCTTTATTATTTATAACAACTAAACCGGTAATAGGACCACCGACCTTATATTATTTTGGCCCAAGTGTATGAGAACGGACGGTGACATCATCTGCCTAGCTCTTGCGAGAGTCTAGGAGGTTCTCGGCGACTAGCCGTGCTGTTTAGACGTTCGGAGGCATCCGTACCGTTCCATGCCGGAAATAGGGACCGAGGCGGGACCACGGTGGTCTCGTGTCACAGATCTAAGTTGAATTAGAATGATATATGACTTAATCATAATAAAGAAAATAAACCGGATTGGTGTGCTTTTGAGTATGTTGTGTGTTTATGATGTTTTGCTTGTGTTTTTGCCTTTCCCATTAATTCTAATGCTTCGAATATGAGCTAACGGTTTTATATCGAGTGTTGTAGTTGCCTTGCAGATTAGGAATGCTCTGAGATATCCGGAAGGGTGGGCAGCCGGGGTCCGTACATTTTAGGGGGGTTGTGAGTTGGAGTTGTCTTGTGTTTTTGTCTTTCAGTTATTACGTTTTGGGTGCCGCTTGTTTGGCGTTTGGTTTGAGTTGTACCTCGGCTGAAGTTTGTTGTTGCTTTCTTTCGGGTTTCTCATCATTTGCATTAAAAGTGATTTACGTTTTTGCCTTTATTTGTGCCATGTTGGAAAGGTCCGGTGAAATTGTTGTCAAGCTAAGGGTCGGGACCCATTGTGAGGTCTCGCCCGTAGCTTCCCGATATCCCGCGGATTCGGGGTGTTACAAAAGTGGTATCAGAGCCCTAGGTTGACAACAATGGCACTCGCAATCTTTTAAAGGCCGGATAAGGAATAAACAGAGCCCCACGGGTACTGAGTTTTCGTTTTCAAAATCACATGCATGAGTCAAGGTAGAATGTATGGACCACCACTCCTTCCGCAGATCTCGGCAGCTTAGCTTATTAGATTTTCATATGTATATGTAAGTATATATAGATATAGATATGAGGTTCGTAGTTATGCATGGTAGAATTAATGTGTATCTTTGTGATTGTATGTTGTATGATGAACTGGATATATGTGTATAGTTATATATGTGGACGGTTATATGTTTCGGGACCTTATATTGTTGATGGAATGCTGGATGTGTTATGTTGGTAGTGTTATGGACTTAGGACTTATATAGTTATGTATAAGTATTCTTGTTATATATAGTAGCATATGAAGTTAAGGGACCTTTTAGCTAAGATGACCGTATGATATCATCATCCTTGGAAGACGTTGTTTGTCTTAGGATAGTGTACATACGAGGACGAAAATGCTCAAGTATCGAGTTGAGAGCTACGTTCGGGCGAACACCTTGGAGTTCGTGTATTCCTTTGAAGAGGATGTCGAAGTTGAGGATTAGAGATGACGTAAACAAATGACAACCAAGTAAAAGAAAACTCGAGACAACTTAAGAGAAATCGAGTTGAAGATCATACAGGTAAAGGGAGTAACATTAAGGTGTGGATGTGGTTCCAAAGAAGCCTGCTTGAACGACAACGAGACCAATAGAGATAACGAACTTAAGTTCTCCCAGAAGACGTGTGGACAACTGAAGATGCGAATCAGGAGGAGAGACATACATTCTAGCAAGGTTAAAGGTGGTATTCAATTAAGCTGTCAAGCTTTCCTTAGAAGCTCCTAGGCATTGAAGTCAAGATGAGCAAGAATGTACGAACCATTGACAAAAGATTAAGATACCGTAAGTTAAGCTTACGAGATACCAAAAAGTAAAGTTACAACATTACTAGAGTTATGAGAAGAAGGGCATGGTGGGGATTCACGTGGATTGGACCGATTTCCATTATGATGATAAGACTAAGAAACGCCAAGAAGGAGGAAGTGTGTATAAATGATGACCCCAAGAAGATGAAAGACGAAACGAAGAGCTTTGATCGAGAGACTTAAGATACCAACCAAGAGGAACGCGAGTGGATGCTAGCTAGGGCTATAATATTTGGGAAGGTGCTTTTGAAAGACATCAAGGAAGAATGGCTAAGTCTGTGAAAGGGAGTTATATGAAACAACAAGACAAAGAAGATATAGTTACCTTATAAAGAAGAGGAAGCATGGAATGAAGAAAGAACTAACGGAATTTAAGGTAAAGTACCCCGACGAGGGTAGCCTTCATGAGAATGGTAACATGAGAAGTGTAAGAGAATAATAAGTTGTTGACGTCGGAGAATGTCATATACAAGTTAATCGGTGACAATTGAGAACGCACATGTGCGGGTTGTCTATTGGTGAGTGTATTGGGGATGAGTAAATAAGATTATGGGCATACAGAGGGATTTGGATGACCTTATGCGACCTTTATAGGTCATGGAATTGGCATATGGGAGAACGACACGAATTAGAGGTTTTAAAGTTTGACCACGGTAACGAGGAAGTAGTGAATCCAGAAGAAGGTAAGGTGTCATGGAGGTGGTACGTAAACGGGAGTATATAGAGGATGCAGGGTATGAAATGGATGATATGTTACCGCGGGAAAGAGATAAGTCAAGTTTCTAGACTCACACGGAAGAGAGACATGGTGGTTCTGACGTGAAAGAGAAGACCTAGATTAGGGCAACACTGCAAGTTATGATGTTAGTACGTGAAGATGTAATAAGTTTGATATTTTAGTTGTTTAGGATGGGGAGTTTCTTCTAGCATTTTCCACGGGGCATACTGATACAATTTTGAAGTTGTTCATGCAATACCGAGAGATGCATAAGGTGACCAACAAGAGTATGAGAAGATCGAAGTTTTGAAGTTTAACGTCGACAAGAGATGTACAAAAAGTATATAGAAGATTGAGGTTAGAACCCTACGGTCGGTTTAACGTTACATAAGAAAATGAAGTATAAATTTCTACACCTACTTGAAGAAAGGATGTCTATGGTGAAAGCTTATGTAGAAGACGAAGAGCTCCTTCCATATGTTGGGATGTCTTGGAAAGCGAAAAAGATAAGATCAATTGTTTGAAAGCACGGTTAAGTCTTGCAGTTTTGGACCCTTATGGCTGCACATAAGTGAGAAACCTTAGAAGATTTTACAATCATGTCATCAAAGAGGGAGAATGAGACTAAGATAAAGGAATACTTAAATAAGGCTACAAGAGTCAGAAGAGTCGAGCAAGTCTCTCGAGTTCAAGAGACGAAGGATCTCTGAAAGAGGAAGGTAAGCATTGTAGCTAAAGATGGAGCGATGCATGTGTTGGAAGGACATCACCCCAACAGATCGGGGTAGATCATTAGTACCATGACCACTCATAAAGTGATAAGACAAGATTGTGTCGGTTATTACGATATGTGATGGGAAGAGAAAAGATGGAACCCGGAATAGCACGGATTCCAATGAATCAAAATGAGGATCTTACCGCTAAGATTGATTTGGACTCACTCCCATTCCTTAGGCGCTGTACATATCACATCAATAAATGATACCCGTGAAGTTACTCGAATTAAGGAAGCAATTGAAGGAGCAATTGAAATTGCAAGCTCGTGACAACAAGGGTTTGTCAATACACTACATGGAAAACATGGAAGTATATCTTGAATTCTTGAATTGAAGTTGTTATAGAGGACACTAGTTAGCAAAGAGAGAGACGGTTATCTCCGTTTGTACATCGATTACTATAAGCTGAGCAAGATGACAATGAAGGACAAGTATCCCTTACAACGAATGGTATATCAACTCGATCAACTGCAAGGGTCGGTAGTCTATTCTAAGATTGATTTTAGGTCTGATAGTCACGAATTGATAAGTCGAGACTGAGATATTGCAAATACAGCATTTTGGACCAACCAGGGTAACTACGAGTTGCAGTTACTCCCTATGGGCTTACTGATGTCCGGATGAGATATTTTCGGTCTACTCTTGAAAAAGAGAGAAGTGGTACGACAAGTTGTCTCGGGATGGCCAACCCCGAGAGATATGAAAGGAGTACAAGTTATCTTAGATGTGTTGATCAGATATGTGAAGGGAGAAGTTGTGTAACACCTTTTATGGTAACCTACTACGGATGACGATGAAGTATTGAATGGGACGAAGATCTGACAATAGAGTTGCTGAGAGTTAAGAGGGGATTCATTGGTGCAACAATTTTGATTTACCTTGAGGTATTATGGGTTTGAAGTGGACAAGTGATTCTTCAAGACAAGGTCTTGATCGAGTATTGAGGAGCGATGTAAAAGTAATAGCATACGTGTCTTGTTAGTAGAAGTAGTATAGAGTAAAGTACCTCCTTCGTTACTTGGAATTGCAAAAAGAATTGAGGAAACATAACGTCAAAGTTTGGTTTGACAAGAACCAAAGGCAGCTGTGTAAATTTGGAAGTTCGATCTTCTTTGGTAGAGAAATCAAATGGAACATAATAGAAATGCTGCATTGAGAAAGATCCGAGAGGGCAACTGAGTTTTAGATACATCGGACCCTTGTTGAGATCTTAGCGCGAGTTGGGAAAGTGGTTTACTAGTTGGCGTGACCACCAAGAGTATAGGGTGTTCACCCGGTGTTTTAGGTGTGTCAATCGAGTCATGAGGATCTAGTGGCAAACGAGAAACCGATGAGGCTAACTGGAAGACATATGATAGTATCTTTGGTTGATTTTACGCTGAGCTTGTAGCATCGATAGAATCGATGGGTTAGACCTAGTTCTTCTCTTGGTTGATTTATGTGCATGTGATATTATGTGTAGTTTTTACCCTGTGAGGGAATGTAATATATGACCTGATATATCTTGCAGTGGTAGTTTGAGTAGATTGTGTGTATAGATTAGAAGGTTTAAGCCTTCTTAGATAAAAAGTTCATACCTCGTTCCTTCGGCATTTAGTAAGTTTCGGGACGAAACTTGTTTTAGGGGATCTGATGTAACGCCCAAATTTTTGGCGTGTTTTCGATATTTATCTTTCCGGGTATGTTACGTTGTAAATTAAATTTTACAAGTTTATATATTTATATATATATATATATATATATGTATATATTATATGTACATATTATCCGTATTTGAATAATTATATCAACATCGAAAATAGTTTATGGGAATAATTTCTGTATAGAAAATTATATTTTTTTTACGGGTATATATTTTGTAGATATTTATCCGTATATTATTATACGAAAAAGTTCTCCGTTCCGAAAATATTATTCCGGTCAAATTTTATCGAGGTCTTAATGTTATTTACCTTTTTTTTTCTCTCACTCCTCTTTAGCTCTCTCTCTCTCTCTCTCTCTCTCTCTCTCTCTTCAGAAGTGAGTTGTTTCTTTCCCAGTAGAGCTGTCAAAAGTTGACCCGACCCGTGAAACTGACCCGACAAACCCGAGCCCGAACCCGACCTGGCCCCGAAAATTTTTAAAAAAAGAAAATACCCGGAACCGACCCGCTTGATATTGATTTAACCCGAAATAATAAATAACCCGAATGGTCAAACCCGAAAATGACCCGGACCCGATAAAACCCGAGTAGAATAACCCGATAACGACCCGACAACCCGAAGTAACCCGACCCGAAATGACCCGATAGCCCGAAGTAACCCGACCCGAAATGACCCGATACCCCGAAGTAACCCGACCCGAAATGACCCGATTGCCCGAAGTAACCCGACCAAAATGACTCGATAGCCTGATGTGACCCAACCCGAAATGACCTGTTAGCCCAAATTAAACCGACTTGAAATGAGTCACTAGCCCAAAATAACCGGACCCTAGAACCCCTTGATAATGTGAAGTAAAATGATGTGATAGTATGAACTATAAACTATGAAGAAGTCCAAGCCAATATGACATGTTAATTCGAAGTAAATTGATAAAAAAAAAAAATTACACATTTAAACCTAAAATTTTAAAACAATAATATTCTTACATGTATCATAAGTTCATTACTCTTACATGTATCATAAGTTCATGATATGTATAGAATATGTTAAGTTTTCATCTTTTATTTTTCTCTTACAATATATAAAATTATTCAATTTGAATTAATAGAATTTGAGTTTTGAGTTAAATTGATAATTTGACATGATTTATCAAGAAAGAAAATAGATGGTATTTATCCCGGTCCGGCTCTAGTGAAGCTCAAAAACAACTTCATGGTGAAGTTGTATGGATCTAAACCGTTGATTAAGTTTAAAGGTTGAGATCATCTTGATAATTATGGTCAATAATAATGGGATAATTTGACATACTAGGCTTTTTTTAGTTTTTGTTTAAGAAAATGTACCCCAAATTTTTTACCACTTTCATTTAATAGTAGGTAAAAATTATTAACCCTTCTATTAGAAAGAAAGAATAAATAATGTTTGTTATTTGTTATATAGGTAAATGTTCAGGTACGGCCCTCTTTTTGCGGTACGGCCGTACCGCAGGGCGACACGTGTCCCGAAAAAAAAAAAAAAATTTTTTTTTTTTTTTTTTTTTTTTTTTTTTTGCTCTTTTCTGAAACGATATTTTTTTTTTTTTTTTTTACGGAAACTAATGAAAACTTATTTGAACTACCATGTTATAATTTATGCACTATTATCCTATAAACTTTGAACTATTCCTATATAATCCATGAACTATTACTTTTTAATATAATCCATGAACTATTCTATTATAATTCATGAACTATCCCACAATAAGTTTTAAACTATTACTTTCACTCCTTTATAAATTTTTGCACTTTAAACTATTCTATTATAATTCATGAACTATTCTATTATAATTCATGAACTATTATATTATAATTCATGAACTATCCCACAATAAGTTTTGAACTATTACTTTCACTCCTTTATAAATTTTGCACTATGAACTATTCTATTATAATTCATGAACTATCCTTTTAGAAGTTATGAACTATTACTTAATAAGTTTTGAACTATTACTTTCAATCCTTTATAAATTTTACACTATGAACTATTCTATTATAATTCATGAACTATCCTTTTATAAGTTATGAACTATTCCATAATAAGTTTTGAACTATTACTTTTACTCGTTTTTTTAAAAAAAAAAAAAAAAAAAAAAAAAAAATTTTTATTTTTTTTTTTGGGACACGTGTCGCCCTGCGGTACGGCCGCACGGCCGTACCGCAATAATGGGCCTTACTTGAATAATACCCATGTTATATAAGTATAATTTTTAATTTTTAATTACTGAATTTGTTTTCTTTTATTATTTTTCTTGCCTTTTTTATTTATTTTTTATTTTCTTTTTTATTTTCTGGACTGAATTTCTCATACCGGAAATTCTCATACCAGAATTTTCATACCAGAAATTATCATACGAAAAGTTCATACCAGAATTTTTTTCATACCAGAATTTTTTTCATACTAGAATTTTTTCATACAAGAATTTTTCATACCAGAAATTTCATACGAAAAGTTCATACCAGAAATTTTATTCCAGAAATTTCTGAATTAAAACTAGCGGCACAATCAACACTTGATCCTTGTGCTTTCTGTCCGCTATTTATTTTTGTTTACATAATACTTTTATTTTGAGACAATTTTAACATATAATTCTCCACTCAAATAATGCTCAACTCCTCCACGTCTTGTCAATTTGTCATTGTCAACTGGGAAAAAGAACAAGTCTTTTGGAAACCAAAAGAGACGGTGATGGACCAATTTTTGCAAACCGACATCATATACGCAAATTACAATAAAAAAAAATTGCAAAATTACAACGAGCCCCCTAAAATTTGCAAAATTAAATATTAGACAATTAAAAATTCATTCCGGTATGTAAATTTCGGTATGTAAATGTCCGGTATGTGAAATTCTGGTATGTGAAATTCCGGTATGTGAAAATCCGGTATGTGATAATTCCGGTATGTGAAAATCCGGTATGTGAAAATCCGGTATGTGAAATTCCGGTATGTGAAAATTATGGTATGTGAAAAATTCCGGTATGTGAAAATCCGGTATGTGATAATTCCGGTATGTAAAATTCTGGTCCGTTATGTGAAAATTCCGGTATGTGAAATTCCGGTATGTGGAAATTCCGGTATGTGATAATTCCGGTGTGTGAAAAAATTCTTCATTCTTGAAAATAAATAAAAAATAAAGAAAATAAAAAAGAAAAAAAATTAATAAAAGAAAATAAAAAAAGAAATTCAGTTTTTAAAAAGCATTTGGAAGAAAGAAGAAAACAAGAGGATGGAGAAGGTTTGAAGGTAAAAAAAATAAGAGGGGTATATTTACTTAATTGAAAAACAAAAAAGCCTACTTACTATCACTATTTCTCTAAATAGCCTACTAACCAAATTTGCCCAATAATAATTGAGATCATCTTGATAATTATGGCTAGTGAATAAGAAAGATAATTTATGAAAATTTAAGAAATTTAATAGTACTAAAAGGAAAGCTAATATTGATAAAATAAAAATCTAACATTTTCATATAAGTATTGTCTCCTCCTTTGCTAGTCACTAACATTTATGGATGTTTTGTACCGATATTTTTATTTAATCTAATTGTGTAATAATTAAAATTTTTGTATTATTATTTTAATGACATTTAAAATATCATTTTTCTTCATTTAGATAATTATCGATCAAAGGTTGATATTAATAAAGAATATATTCAATACATTATTTTTATCTTAATAAATCAAAGTAATTTATGTTTATTTTACCAAAATAATCTAAAAAAAATAAAACAGAGAACAATTGTAACCAATATTGAATGGATTTAAAAATACTAAATAAATGTGTTTATTATTGTATTTCCTATTTAATAGCATTACTTTTTTATATTCATAAAATTTAAATGTCAAGATCTTTCAGCAAATTGCAAATTAAGGTTATAAAATAAGAAATATAATTGTAAATATTGAGATCTCCCGGTAAATTAAGGTTAGAGAATAAGAAATATAATTTTAGTATTTTTTAATCCATTCAATATTAGTTACATTTGTTCTCACACCCTTATATTATATTTTGTTTTTATTAGATTACTTTGATTAATTGAATAAACATAGATTACTTTAGTTTCTTAAGATAAAAATAATGTAATGAAATATTTTTTGTTAATATTAACCCTTGGTCGACAATTAGGTAAATGAAGTAGAAGATAATTTTGAATGCCATTATAATAATAATAATAATAATAATAATAATAATAATAATAATAATAATAATAATAATAATAATAATAGTAATAAAGACATTTTAATGAATATTTAATTAGATTAATTAAAAAATATCAATATAAAAGCATCTATAAATGTTAGTGATTAACAAAGGAAGAAGATAAACGGCTTATATCAAAATACTAATAAATGTGTTTTGCTTTTCAATATTCTCTTTCCTTTTTAGTACCAGTAAATTTCTTATATTTTCATAAATTATCTTTCTTCACTAGCAATAATTATCGAGATAATTGTAATGATCACTCGTGTTAAATATCTCCCGGTTTTAAATTCGGATATCCATTCCGATCCGTATTTGGTTGGATATCCGGCATTTTTCCCATGATCGGATCGGATAATTATCCGGATGTCCGGTTGATCTGGAATCCAAAATATAGTATACGAAATGATTTGATTGGATCGGATCGGATTATTATCCACGGATATCCGGATGATCCGAATGACTTTTGTTTGGCCCGATTGATCCGGATATCCTCTTGATCTGAATATGCAAAAGTGATTTAGCCGGATCCGATATCCGATTGATTTGAATATCCGTTTGATCCGGATATATATTTGCTACTTTGTTTATCACAAAATGTAATGAAAAAACAATTAAAAGGCACAAAACAAATCAAAGTAAAAATGATAAGTATATAGATGATAAAAAAATATAGAATATTAAATTACGTTATAATAAGAAAATAAATAAGGTTTTAAAACAGTAGATATCTATATCTTTACATTTTATAACTATATCTGAAAATGAGAGTACGAGACTAACTTATAATTAAAGATTATTGTAGACATTCGTTCATTTAAATGAGACCAACTTCTATTAAAAGATTATTATTAAGACCAAATTATAATCATATTTATAAGAATTAATATTTTAAAATCATACCCACTTATAGTAAAAGATTATTATGAACTTATAAAGTAACCAAGTGTGCATAAGTTATTAAGTTGTAAAAAATTAACATTATTAATTCATTGTTTTGGCGAAATCAAATATTTTCCCATTAAATACATATATTTTTTTAAATATAAATATTAGTACATACAATGTTGATTTATTCTTCATAAAACAAAACGGGTACTTGGATGCCTAAGATGATCTGGTGAGGCGATGAATCCGATGATCCACGGATATTTGGATATTCGATTATCCATGGATATCCGATGAGCCACTGATCCATGACTATCCGGATAGGCGGATATCCATGATTATTCAAATATCCATGATTATTCGGATATCCGTTCATATTCGGATGCCTAAAACCTTGATCCGTATCCGATCCGGTGATCCAAGAAGATCTCCCGTATCGGATTCTAACCGGATCAAAACGGATACTAAAATATCGGGGTTTTTCGGATCGAGTCAACGAAATTTTCAGACCAGATTGGCGGATAAAATTGGTTTTGCCGCCCATACTAATCATATTGGCGAATAATTATCCAATCCAACTAAAATCATTTGCGGATTCCATATTTTATTAGACCAAAATATTCACATAACTAGGTAATTTTGATTTAACTCGAAAATTGCACCATCCAAAACCGACCTGAATAAAGATGTTAGAAACCATATCATCTTTGAGCAAACCGAACTTGACCCGCCTTAATTGGCACCTCTCGAAACATTAAAAAATAAAAATAATCCGGCCCGAATTAACCCGAGAATCAACTAAATCGATTTGTTATGGCCCAAGAACCAAGTCTACCTGATAACCCGTTCCAACCTGAATAACTAGTACCCGACCCAAATTGACCCGATCCGAAACAACCCGCTAACAAAAACAAACCTATTTATACCCGACTCGATTTCAACCCGACCCCGTTTGACCCGACCCGAACTCGACCCGCGGACCCGTTTAACCCAACCCGAAATCGACCCGCCAACCCCGTTTGGCACCACGAAAAGAACCGATGCTACCCGATAACCCGTTCTAACCCGAACATTTGGTACCCGACCCAAACCGACCCGACCCGAAACAACCCGTTTAAAAACCAAGCCTTCTTTTTACCCGACCCAATTCCAACCCGATCTTGTTATAACCCGACCCGAACCCGACCTGTCAGCCCCGTTTGACAGCTCTATTTCCCAGCACTTCTCCTCCTGTGTAATGCCAAGTGACACATTGACGTGCTCTCTTCAACCTTCCCCGCCCAGATTACCTATAGCCCCTGCATACCCTAGCTGACTCCCTAGTCTGCCCTCCATACCAAGTCTCGACCTTTCAGCAGCCTTCGTATGCTCACACATTAAACCCGGGCACAACAACTCTTCATACCACTACCATCTGCACTCAATCTTCCCTCTCTTCTCTTCTGTTGTTTAGCCACGCCGGAAGCAACACAAAACCAGGGTGAGACGACGCCAACACCGCTGGAGTTGTCAACCGGAGAGCTCCCCTGCCACACCCATATCGCCTGTACTACTGCCCCACTCCACCGGAGGACCCCTCTGCGCAGCGACCCTCTGTCTTCCCTCCTTCTCCACTGAACCTCACTGGAACCAGGTGCAACCTACTCTTCTGCCGCCCGGAGATCGACCAGGAATCCCTAGCCGGGCCCCCTTTGTTTTGTTTGCCTAAAGCCCTCTCGGAATCGGAGAGGCCACGCTGTCCGCCTCGCCTTGTTGTCTACTGCGCCACAGTCCCGTCGCCCTTCTCCTTTGCTCGCCTGCGCAACAACTGCTCTGGTGTGCACCGCCAGCCGGAGAAGGACCATCCTCACCGCCGCCTCTGTTCGTCGTCTGAGCCCTCGCTGTCGACTCGCCTTGCCTCGCTGCTTTGCTAGGACTCCCGCCGCCTCTCACTTCTCCTTTTCCAATCGTGAATGAGAACCCTAATTTGTTAAAGTGATGTTTAATGTAATTACAAAAATTACCCAGCATTTTGTATTTACATATTTGACTCACATTTCGGAAAATGACATTTATGCCCCTACAGAATTTATTTACATGTTTTGGCCATATTTAAATTGCAGTTTGTGACCCGAGTTTTTACAATTATCAATTGTGCCCTTTTTTGGATTATTAGAGTATGACCCAAAGAATAATTTGTGGTTTATGACCCAAGCTTTTAAAATTGAATAAGCTAAATTTGTTTAGTTTGGTGATAGGTCCGGAAGCGCCCCGATAAAGGCCAACGAATCCTTTCTCGACATCCTTAGATCGTCTTCCGTCTTTTGACGTCACGTGAGTACCCTCTACCCCGAGCTTATGATCTTACTCGATCTAGTTATGTTTAGTAGTATTATGCTAGGTTGGATCTAGCATAAATTAGAGTGAATACCAAGTAGTGGTTATGGACCTTAGGTGAGTGTTTGAGGATTGTGAAATATTTTATGACTTAAGGTGTTGATGTCATCTTGTGAGGCTTGTGAGGTTTGAGAATTGGAGTATATGGTTGTTGAATTTATGGGCTAGAATATACGTATCCTAACATGGTGTTATTACCGTTGAGTTTGTTTGGTCTAGGCATATTTATCCTAGTATGTGTTATGGGTTATGATCCTGCGAGATCATAGGTTCTAAAAGTCTAAGGACTTCTAGCTTGTGTTGAGTGAGATGTGAGCATGAGAGATTCTAGGATGCGGTCCTAGAATGAGAGTCAAATGATCTTGTGTAGATCATCTCTGTAGAAGTCTTAGACTTCTTGAGTTGAGCGAGTTATTGATATAGATATTTTGTTGTGAGCAGGTTTAGACTTCTTCCCGAGGGAAGCGAGAGTGTTGCGTGAGTTAGCGTTTGGAACGAGGTAAGTCTCCAGACTTACTTAGCTCGTATTCCTTGTATTAGCATTGATGTGTGTATGGTGGTGTGTGTTTACTCTTTATTATTTATAACAACTAAACCGATAATAGGACCACTGACCTTATATTATTTTGGCCGAAGTGTATGATAACGGGCGGTGACATCATCTGCCTAGCTCTTGCGAGAGTCTAGGAGGTTCTCGGCGACTAGCCGTGTTGGTTAGACGGTCGGAGGCGTCCGTACCGTTTCATGCCGGAAATAGGGACCGAGGCGGGACCACGGTGGTTCGTGTCACAAATCTAAGTTGAATTAGAACGGGATATGACTTAATCATAATAAAGATAATAAACCGGATTGGTGTGCTTTTGAGTATGTTGTGTGTTTATGATGTTTTGCTTGTGTTTGTGCCTTTCCCATTAATTATAATGCTTCGAATACGAGCTAGCGGTTTTATACCAAATGTTGTAGTTGCCTTGCAGATTAGGCATGCTCCGAGAGATCCGGAATGGTGGGCAGCCGGGGTCCGTACACTTTAGGAAGGGTTGTGAGTTGGAGTTGTCTTGTGTTTTTGTCTTTCAGTTATTACGTTTTGTGTGCCGCTTGTTTGGCGTTTGGTTTGAGTTGTACCTTGGCTGAAGTTTGTTGTTGCTTTCTTTCGGGTTTCTGATCATTTGCATTAAAAGTGATTTATGTTTTTGCCTTTATTTGTGCCATGTTGAAAAGTTCCGGTGAAATTGTTGTCAAGCTAAGGGTCGGGACCCATTGTGAGGTCTCGCCCGTAGCTTCCCGATATCCCACGGATTCGGGGTGTTACAGTCATTCACTCAAATCGTATATATATATATATATATATATATATATATAGATAGATAGATATATGAAACTATGTGACACGAGGACTGTATCATCCTCGCCTCTTGGCTTGTTATCCATCTGGAAGTAGTGTCGGTCACACAACCCGTGTACACTATTGGAATGGATTGTGCCCTTCTTGTATACCCGGTGGCTTGAGGCTAGAGAACCTCCCAACTCCTTAAAAGATAAAAGGAAAAGGTTATCACTGCCACGCAATGAGGCTATCAATAAAACATAGGTCGGTAATAGTCGATATCACATGCTATCATATCAAGCATATAACACACACACCACTTATGTAAACACCCAATATAAGGATGGTATCTAAGTAAGTCCTACGGACTTAACTCAACCTTGTACAATCACGACCACGATCAACCTCCAATCCTGAGAGGGACATTGCCTAATAACAAGGCATAGAGATATATCACTCTCCTATCAATCAAAGGGGTCATACCTAGACCCAAGAGATTCATAGGATCATCCTCAACCTAGACCTCACAACCTACTAAACCTTAAAGCCTTACTAGGCATAACATGATCATACCATCATCACACTCTAATCTATACTTAGCATGAAACTACACACTCATACTAGGAAAGGAAGGGACAATGCCATCCTTAGGCAAGCCTAGAAGCACGACACACCTACAAAACAAGAGCAAAGCAAGGGCTGGTGCAGGGAGGCGCAGGGGCAGCCCTGGGTGGAGCAGGGGCGGCAACTGGCCGGCACTAGGGCGGTCCTAAGTTGGCGCAGGGGCGGCTGATGTATAGAATGCACACTTCCAACTTCTCTTTGCTTCTTCACTCGATTCTCTTCACACCTTTTTCAGCCAGCAACCCCATACATACATATACACATCAAACAAAGCCTATGAAGGCTGCCACAAGATCAATCTTGTGGAATCCTAATCTAAGAAGAAGGAAAAGAAGATAAGAAGAAAGAAAGGAGAGGAAGATAAAGATCTTACCCAAGCTGAACCCTAACAAAGGGAGATCACACACCACAAGCTTAAGGTTGGCTCAACACAAGCACAACAACGTCCTCAACCATCATCATCAACAAACCAACATAAAAACTCTTCAAAACTCTCAAACAAGAGCAAGAAACCAAGAAGAAGATCCAAGGAAGAAGAAGAAGAGAAGAAGAGCGTAAGGAGAGAAGATGGAGCTGTAAAGAGGTGAAACCCTCATTAGGAGAGAGAGAAGAAAATTATAGAGGAAGGAAAAGGTAAAGCATGGGTCAAGAGTCAATAAAGCAGGTTGCAACACACCACAAATCGCAGGGGCGACTCATGGAGGCGTAGGGGTGGACCAGACAGGTCGCAGGGGTGGACTCCACAAGCCGCGGGGGCAGTTTAGGCTAAACTCCTGCACACTCAGCACTCTCTCTCACCACCTCAAGACTACGGCTCTTACATCTCACCCCCCTAAAAACAAGTTTCGTCCCAAAACTTGCAAAATCCTAAATCATCTCGGACCCATGTGTCGAGGTATAACTCTCCCTATCCGAGGCATCACATCTCTGTTCAATAGGTCATAACCTATAACAATCTATAACCTCAACACAAGCATGGAGGAATCATCAACTCTAGGAATCAGGGTCATAATGCTACCCCAAAGGCATAGAGGAATCACATCTCTTGCCATACTCACATCATAGGGCATAGAGGAAGAACATCTCTAGCCAAATCATACGCATATACAAGGCTTGGAGGAAGAACATCTCCAACAAGACTATGTCCATCAAGGTAGCGTGGAGAAAAGAACCATCTCCAGTAAAATCCTAATCACACTTAGATAACATGAAGGAAAGAACCATCTCCAGCTATAATAATAAATCGCGCTATTACACCAAGATCTAATAAGATCATATATCACATCATAGCTAGCACGAAAGTAAACACCTCAAGGCATATAAGCAAGTAAGCATATAATCACAACACTCAGCAAGATAGCACTAAGATCCACTCGGTGATCTTACAGGTGCATCTATCTCAGCATAAAACTCTGGATAGTTCCTTTGGATACTATCCTCAGTCTCCCATGTAGCCTCATGAGGTCCTTGTCTCGACCACTGCATCCTCAACATGGGAATGTCCTTCGAACGCAGGCATCTCATACCTCGCTCTAGGACTGCAATCAGATGCTCAACAAAGGTGTAGTCCGGCTCAACCACTAAATCATCATAACTCACAATGTGTCTCGGGTCTGGTACATACTCCCTCAACTGAGACACGTGAAGCACCAAATGAACACCCTCTAATCTCGGAGGCAAAACTAATTTGTATGCTGCCCTCCGAACTCTATCTAGTATCTCAAAAGGACAAACATATCGGGGACTCAACTTCCCCTTTATGCCAAAACGTCTGACGTCTCGCGTCGGAGATACTCTCAGCCAAACATGAGCTCCCACTCTGAACTCTAGAGGTTGACGCCTCCTGTCTGCATATGACTTCTGGCGACTCCGTGCAACCAGCATTCTCTCTTTGATCAGCGCTACTCGAGCTATATCATCCTGAATGTGCTCTGGCGCTATACCACTAATACTGTTAGGCTCATCCCAGCATAAAGGTGTACGGAATCTACACCCATACAATGCCTCATAAGGAGCCATCCCAATAAATGCATTCCAGCTGTTGTTGTAAGAGAACTCAACCATTGGGAGGTAATCTGACCATCCCTGTCCCCAATCCAACACACAAGCTCGTAGCATATCTTCAAGATTTTGGATGATCCTCTTTGACTGACCATGTGTCTGGGGGGTAAAACGTAGTCGTGAAGTGTAGACTCGTCCCCAAAATAGTCTGATTCTGCTGCCAAAACCACGAGGTAAATCGCCCATCTCGATCAGAGACGATCATCCTCGGTACACCATGGAGTCTCAATATCTTCCTAGTGTACTCCTCAGCTAATCTACTCACTGGCCACATCTCTTTGATAGGAATGAAACGTGCAGTCTTCGTCAATCTATCAACAACAACCCAAATAGCATCAAAACTCCTTCTAGGCCTCAATCCCGTCACAAAATCCATGGGGACGTCCTCCAAGTTCCACTAAGGCATTGGTAGTGGATGGAGGTCACCTCCAGGTCTGCAATGCTCTATCTTGACCTATTGACAAGTCGCACACTAGGCCACAAATCTGGCCACATTGGGCTTCAACCCTCCCTACCAATACAATCGTCTCACATCATGGTACATCTTACTTGTATCTGGATGTACCGAGTAAGGTGTACAATGAGCCTCCTGTAAAATCCTCTGTCTCAGCTCCACATCAGCGGGTACACAGACGCGGTCGCGAAGTCTCATCACTCCATCTGCTCCTATGGAGAATTGTGGAGCCTCACCACGAGCCATCCTCTCTCGAATCCTCATCAGGGTCGGGCATGTCCCCTGCTTCTATTGGATCACACCCAACAGACTAGGTAGAACCTCTAAAGTATCCAACTAGGCATCCTCATCAAGAAACTGGATGTCCAACACTAGCTAAGCTAGATCCCCCTGAAGCTAATGTTGAACTGTCAGTCTCGTAATCGCCTTCCCTCGAGGCGTCTTCCTACTCAAGTAATTGGCGACAACGTTCGCCTTCCCTGGATGATACAGAAGCTCAAGGTTAAATTCCTTGATCAACTCAAGCCATCTACGCTGGCGGTTATTCAACTCCCGCTTCGTGAAAATATACTTTAGACTCTTATGGTCCGTGAAGATCTGACAAGTAGCACCATACAGGTAATGTCTCCAAATCTTTAAAGCATGAACTACCACTGCCAACTCTAGATCGTGAGTCGTGTAGTTCTCCTCATACGTCTTCAACTGTCGAGACGCCTATGCACTCACTATGCCCCTTTACATCAACACACATCCCAAGCCTTGCTTGGATGCATCACTGTAAACCACAAAATCCTAAGAATCCTCTGATTCTGCCAAGATAGGAGCATAAGTCAAACACCTCTTCAACATCTCAAAATTCTAGGCACACTACTCAGACCACACAAATCTGGTAGTCTTCCTCAGTAGACTCGTAAGTGGACGGGCAAAATCCCTCCACAAAGCTTCGGTAATAACCGGCTAGGCCAAGAAAGCCACACACTTCTTTTACGTTCGTCGGTGTCGTCCATGCTGCAACATACTCGATCTTCGCCGGGTCAACCATGATCCCATCGGCGGAGACAATATGACCCAAGAAAGCTACCTCTGACATCCAGAGCTCGCACTTAGAGAACTTGGCGTACAACTCTATCCCGCAGAGTCTGTAAGACCGTCCTCAGATGACCGGCATGTTCCTCTCTGCTACGAGAGTACACCAGGTTATCGTCTATAAAGACCATTACAAATTGATCTAGGAAGTCGATGAAGATGTTTTTCACCAACTCCATGAAAACCGCTGGGCATTTGTAAGCCCAAATGGCATAATTACTAACTCTTATTGTCCATAACGGGTCCGAAATGCCGTCTTGTACACATCCTACTCTCTCACCCTCCACTAGTGATATCCTAATTGCAAATCAAACGGGAGAACACAATCTCTCCTTGAAGCTAATCCAACAAGTCATCAATACTGCAGTGGATACTTGTTCTTGATGGTTACCTTGTGCAGCTTTTTGTAGTCGATAAACAGTCTTATTGATCCGTCCTTCTTCCGCACGAAGAGGACAGGTGCTCCCCACGGGGATACGCTAGGGCGAATGAAGCCTTTCTCAGTCAACTCCTTGATTTGCTTCTTTAGATCTAATAAATCGGCAGGCGCCATACAATATGGGGCCTCAAAGATTGGTCTCATAACAGGCTCCAATTCGATGTTGAAGTCCACACTCCGCTGAAGCGGCAAGCTAGACGGCTTCAGCAAATACGTTTGTAAACTCACAGACCACTGGAATGACCTCCAATGTTGGACTCTCTCCATCCTTCATGGCATAACACCAAAAGATATCATATATCTAAGCTATCGACCTCGCTGCTCGTACAACACTAATGACAGAACTTGTCTTCCTAAGGTCCCAACCTCGGAAGGCCTCCAGCTGACCTATCTCAGTAGAGATTGTCACGTTCCTTCTACCTATATCTAATACCACACAATATCTATGCATCTGATCCATACCTTAAATGACTTCCTCATGCACCAATGGCATGAGACAGAAGTCTACATGCAACACACAAGTCCCTAAACAAATGGGACAATCAGGTATCTCACGGGTACTTCTGACCCCACTATCATCAGGTAACCCTATCAAAGCAGGTCTACTCTCTATTATATCTAAGGTCAATCTATTAGTGCATGCATAAAAAAGAAAAGAGTGCATAGAACCCATATTAAACAAAACACCACTAGGTAAACCATTAACAAGGATGGTACCTGTAACAGCTAACGCCAACAGCTCCCTTGTATATCATCACTCAAAACTCGGGTATATTCTCCTCAAGTATCACTGAAGTCATCGCCATAGTCTCTGCCTCCACTCCTTCTGCTCCGGAAAGAGGAGAACCTTGTTGGGAAGGAACACCGCCTTGCTTACAAAAGGGAGCCAAATGGCCTAGTTCACCACATATGAAGCACGCTATCGGTGCCAAGGAATACTCAGAGCACACATGGCCTGGATCACCACAGTTGAAACACGGTCGTCCCTTCTTCACAACTAGTGTGGCTGAAGGGTAACTCGATCTTCTTCGTTCAGCCTTAGTACCCTTAGCATGGGAAGAAACTTGCTCATGTGGCATCTTGTTTTGTCGGCAAAAAATCGCTCGATGTCCTAACTAACCACAGGTAAAGCATGCCACTAAAGATCTCTTACATTCCGGTTGTAGGTGTCCAGAGTCCCCACAGTTGAAACAAGATCTCTTCCCACCATAAGTCTGTGGTTTCTTCTTTGATCCGGAAGCTTCAGTTGGTCCCACTAATGTTGGCAAACCCAGGGTAGGTCTATCTACTCTTACAGCTTCCTCCCGTAGACATATATATTCTCGAAACTCGGATCTACTAATCATGACATAATCCTTTGAAAACGTCAGACCCCTTTCAGGTTCTATTTATTTTATCCAGCTGACCTCATTGCAAGTAGCAAGTGTCATTGTTGCCAACGTAAGACTCTGATACCAACTCTATAACACCCTGATTCCGTGAGACTTGGGATGCCATATTGGGCTAGGATCTCAAAGTGGATCCTGACCCTAGCCTGACAAAAAGTTCTATGGACGTTACAACAAGGCACTGACAGATATAAACCAATGCATAAAACGGTATAAAATTGTACATCAAAAGATATACAAGATCATAGCCGAGTATAAAACATCATCCTCACATAAGAGGTATACAAAACATCATCCTCACACAAGAGGGAAACATAAATATCCCCAAAACCATAACCACCTAATGTACGAGAGTCCTTGGCCTATCACCCTGCCAGGCATTAGCTAACCATACATATATAAGGTAATACATAAGCACGAGCACAAGGCATAAACATAAACACATCATCATGCTGTCACACATTTACCCGGTTTATTATCTTTATATAAGTAGTCATTCACTCAAATCGTGTGTGTATATATATATATATATATATATATATATATATATATATATATATATATAGATAGATAGATAGATATATGAAACTATGTGACATGAGGACCGTATCATCCTCGCCTTTGGTCCTGCTATCCATTTGGAAGTAGTGTCGGTCACACAACCCGTGTTCCCTATGGGAGTGGATTGCGCCCTTCCTGTATACCAGGTGGCCTGACGCTAGAGAACCTCCCAACTCCTTACAAGATGAAAGGGAAAGGTTATCACTGCCACACAATCGGGCTATCAATAAAACATAGGTCAGTAATAGTCGACATCGAATGCTACCATATCAAGCATATAACACACACATCACTCATGCAAACACCCAATATAAGGATGGTAGCTAAGTAAGTCTTACAGACTTACCTAAACCTCGTACAATCACAACCACGATCAACCTCCAATCCTGAGAGGGACACTGCCTAATAACAAGGCATAGAGATATATCAATCTACTATCAATCAAAGAGGTCACACATAGACCAAGGGATTCATTGGAACATCCTCAACCTAGACCTCACAACTTGCTAAACCATAAATCCGTACAAGGCATAACATGATCATAACATCATCACACTCTCATCTATACCTAGCATGGTACTACACACTCATACTAGGAAAGGAAGGGATAATGCCATACTTAGGCAAGCCCATAAGCAAGACACACCTGCAGAACAAGAGCAAAGCAAGGGATGGTGCAAGGATGCGTTGGGCGGCCCTGGGTGGCGCAGGGGCGGCGATTGGCCGGCGCTGAGGCGGTCCTAAGGTGGCGCAGGGGTGGCTGGTGTGCAGAATGCACACTTCCAGCTTCTCTATACTTCTTCACTCGATCCTCTTCACACCTTCTTCAGCCAGCAACCCTATACATACATATACACATCAAACAAAGCCTATGAAGGCTACCACAAGATCAATCTTGTGGAATCCTAAGCTAAGAAGAAGGAAAAGAAGATAGGAAGAAAGAAAGGAGAGGAAGATGAAGCTCTTACCCAAGTTGAACCCTAACCGAGGGAGATCACACACCACAAGCTCATGGCTGGCTCAACACAAGCACAACAACGTCCTCAATCATCATCATCGAAAAACCAATATCGAACACTCTTCAAAACTCTCAAACAAGAGCTAGAAACCAAGAAAAAGATCCAAGGAAGAAGAAAAAGAGAAGAAGAGCGTAAGGAGAGAAGATGGAGCTATAAAGAGTTGAAACCCTCTTCAAGAGAGAGAGAGAAGAAACTTATAGAGGAAGGAAGAGGTAAATCACGGGTCAAGAGTCAACAAAGCCGGCTGCAACACATCACAAACCGCAGTGGCGGCTCATGGAGGCGCAGGGGCGGACCAGGCAGACCGCAGGGGTGGACTATGCAAGCCGCGGGGGCGGTTTAGGCTAAACTCTTGCACACTCAACACTGTTTCTTAGCACCTCAAGACTACGACTCTTACATCTACTAAAGGTGATTGATATCCCTTAGGGTAGTAGCATGCTATACACATATATATACATATCCATATAACATATTTAAATACACAAGCACATAAGTCCACATATTTTTTTCACCTATCATACCAAGATGCAGAGATCCACGGAGAGCGATGGTGGTCCGGCGCAATACTATCCCAACCACCCGACTATGCACATTATTTTAAAATAGAAATTCATTTTGAAATTTTCATACACCTTCCGGGTTTTGATAATTTTCAACATTCGGTCTTTTAGAAGATTCCAAGTGCCATTATTGTCAACTTGGCTCTGATACCATGTTGTAACACCCCAAATTTTCAGAACTCACGGCGCTACTAGTTAGGACCTCACAATGGGTCCCGACTGTAGTTGGACAATAACTTTACCGTATCTTACAACAAGGCACAAATGTTGTAAAACAATTTGAAATCAATAAAACTCAATGTATGAATGTATAACATGGATCAACCTTACAAGACAAAAATATTAAATTAGTATGCATACAAAAATGAAAAGATTTTCTAATCCCATCTAACTGAGTACGTGGACCCGGCTGAGCATCCACTCCGGTTCTCTCTAATAACTTCTTAATCTACAAGGCATCTACAAAGTGGTATAAAACCGTTAGCTAACATTCTAAGTATTAGAATGACGGTAAAGACACATACACATATAAGGAAACATAGACACATAGCATGCTTGCACACAATCCGGTTATTATCTTTGATTATGTTATCCATTAATAATTCAACTTCAGTTTGTGACACGAGAATCCCCGAGACTCACTTCTGTCCCCATATACTAGCAAGGAATGGTTTTGATGCATCCAACCGTCTACCTGCTTGGGCTAGTCGCGGAGAACCACCTATCTCTCACAAGAGTTAGGTAGTGATGCCACCGCCTGGTTATAAGACACTTGGGCCAATTAATATACACAAGGTCGTCCTAGTCCGGTTTATCGTTATAACAACAATAAAACACACACCACCATCACGATGTCCGAGGTGGCATTCTTGGGTCATGTGGTGACTGTCGAGGTGATCAAGGTTGGTCCAGCCAACATTGAGTCTGTAGCTACTTGGCCGCCTCCGACGAATGTTAAGGAGGTATGGAGTTTCTTGGGTTTATCAAGTTACTACTGTAACGCCCGGAATTTTGATTCCGGTTAGTGAGTGGTTTTACGGCCTTTCCGCAGGCACGTCTCAGTCTTTCCGTAGGCACGATTTGCTGAGTGACGGGATTTTACCCCGATTCCATTCCGACCCTTCGTTTCCCCACTTTTTCTTCCGACCTCTTGTTACCTTGACCCTTGACTCCCTTGACCCTTGATTCTTTCCCAAAATGAGGAAGCCTTCTCTCTCTTCCATTTTGATTTTTCACGTTACTCACTCCTCTCTCTTTTGGCTTTGAGCTCTTGGTAGCTTCTTGCATGATGATCCATCTTCATCTTTTCCTTATGTAAGCTTTCCAACAAGGGAGTGTTTTGCAGATCCGAGTTAAGCAGTAAGTCTCTTCTTCTTCTTCTTCTTCTCTTCTTCATCTTCTTCCTCCTTGAGCTCTAATGGTGGAAGCCCTGGATTTCAATGTCTCCCATTCTTGTGTTTGTATGTGAATGGATCCAGTCTAGGATGTTATGTTTGTGTGGATCCATGTGGTGGACATTTTGGAACCAAGAAAGGCAGCTAGAAGACTCTTTGCACATCAAGGAACCAATGAAGAACTCGTTCGAGATCGCCCTCTGGAGTTCAACCGCACCCGCGGCTGGACAACGTAATGGGGGCGGCCACTACACTAGTTCCACAGAGGTGGCAAGCCTGAGCCGCAGGGGCGGCCACTAGGCCGCAAGGGCGGCATCCCAAGGCCGCAGAGGCAACCACTAACTCAACCAGCCAGCTGGTGCGGCCTTCTACTCCTCTTTGCGGTTGCGTTTCCTTCTTCTACGCCCGCATCTTTGCTCAATGATTACCCTCTCTCGAGCTTGTGTTCATCGCTTATCCCAGAGATTATATATGATAGAAGCATGCTAGGTTGGATCTAGCAAAATCTTGTGGAATGCCAAGTAGTGGCTTGAACCTTAGGTGAGGGTTTGAGGATGGATTGAACGTTCTAAGGCTTGAAGTGTGGATTTTATCATGTGAGGCTTGTTGAGGGTTTGAGATTGCGATCTTTTGATTGTTGAGATTGTGAGATTAGGACATGAGTATCCTAGCATGGGTTAATGGTTGTGTTTTTGTGAGTTTGTGAGGACTAGGGGTGCTATCCTAAATTATGAGAGTGTATGATCTTGTAAGATCATACAAGGCTAGAAGTCGAAGGACTTCTAGCTTGTGTGAGTAGTTGTTGATTATCGTGCCTTGTCTTGAACAGGCTTTGATTATATTCCTACGGGATGTGAGATCGGTTGTTCTTGGTTGATCGTTGGAACGAGGTAAGTCTCCGGACTTACTTAGCTAGCTTTGATGTATGAGTATGATGCGTGATGGTGGTGTGTGTTTATAATTATTGTGATAACGAGTAGCTGGATTAGGAAGACCACGTTTATTGTTTGTATTATGGCCCAAGTTTATGATAATCGGGTGGTGACCGCTTCTCTAGTCCAAAATGGGGCGACTAGGAGGTGCCTTGCAACCAGTGCAACAGTTGATGTTGATTCGCATCAAGTACAAACCTGCTTGGTGAAAGGGGACAAGGGCGAGATCGTTATGATTTTCTTGTCACACAATAAATGGAATTAGTAAAGGGATAACGTAATGAAAGATAATAAATCGGACTTGTGTGTTACCATGCTTTGTGATTATGTTATATTGTATTTGTATATTCCTTTACCATCTTTCTTATGCTTAGAATGCTAGCTAACGGTTTTATACCGCCTTGTAGATGCCTTGTAGGTTAGGGACTTTGGCAAGTGATCGGATCGAGTGGACCGCTCTACCTCAACTGTAGAGAGACCTGAGTGGGTTGGAGTTAGACATCAAGTTTCCGGACACAAAGGGTCACTTGTCTACCCTAGAGGTTTTACTTGATCTGTTGGGGGAGACCCGACAGAAACAAAAGAGATGCCCTACGTTGTTGAAGATCCGAGACCGGATATCTCGAGGAGGGGCACCATAGTTTCAGGTAGGTGCCGATGGAGTATTAAGACACCACGAGCGCGTGTGAGTACTGGCCGACCGAGAGTTTAGGTAGAGGATTCTAGAGGAGGCACACTATACCTCTTACTCAGTGCACCCAGGTGCGAGTAAGATGTACCAGGATGTGAGACGATCCTTCTAGTGGGGTGGGATGAAGCCTGACGTGGCTAGATACGTAGCCTAGTGTGCGACCTGTCAGCATGTCAAGATGGAGCACCGCATGTCTGGAGGAGAGCTTACCCATTACCGGTTCCACAATGGAAATGAGAGGACATCTCCATGGATTTTGTTACCGGCCTTAGACCGAGCCGAGGTTATGACGCTCTCTAGGTGATAGTAGACCACTTGACCAAGACCGCACGTTTTGTTCTGATCAAGGAAACATGGCCGGTGAGTAAGTTGGCTGAGGAGTTCACTAGATAGATTGTGAGACTCCACGGGGTACCGAGAACAATTTTCTCGGACAGAGATGGTCATTTTACCTCTAGGTTTTGGCATCAGGTGCATGCCGCCTTGGTCACTATGCACTTCACGACAGCGTATCATCCGCAGACGGACGGACAGTCGAAGAGGACTATCCAGACTTTAGAAGATATGTTGAGAGCATGCGTGCTAGATTGGGGATATGTGTGACCCGACCACATCAATTTGATAGAGTTCACATATAATAACAGCTGGCATACGTCGATAGGGATGGCTCCATATTAGGCTTTGTACGGGCAGAAATTCCGTACACTACTTTGCTGGGAGGAGGCGAGTAGCGATAGCAGAGTCGCACCGGAGCTGCTACTTGATGATATGGCTTGAGTAGCCTTGATACGTGATGACATGAATTATATGCCATTATAATCATGTATATTGAAGAGGTTTACCTCAATTTACCTTGTATTTGGAGAGATTTGTGTACCTTTTAGGTTTATTTCATTTACATTCCAGAAATAGAGGTTTACACGAGTTTTGGTTGAATTATAGGTGAATTCGGTGGAATTGGAATCAAAAGTGGAGCAAAGAGCATCTAAGGCCAATAAGGAAGCTTAAGGAGTCTTAAAGGAGTCATAAGTAGCAAAGGAAGTGTGTAAAAGAGTCACAAAAGGAAGGAAGGAAACAAGCCAAGAGACGGAGACTTTCTGTTGAAGAAAATCCAGCCAATTACACCATAAATCGGACGATTTTCTTCATAGAAATTGAACGGTTTTTATTGCATTGGATTGCACGATTTTCTTCAGCTTTCGACTATAAATATTATGACTCGAAGCCCATCACTTGTGGGCTTGAGAAGTGATAAGCCAAGCGGCCCATTAGCAAGAAAGTATACATTGGAACCCTAGGAACGAAAATTTGGGGTTCGCAGCGGGAAAGATTTACAGGATTTTGCGGGATTGAAGGTTCTTGGATAGAGGATTGAAGGAAAAGAAACAAGAAGTCAATATTCAAGAAGTTTGTGAGATCTTTTGTTTCCCTTCTGATTCTTGGGATTTGTGAACACATTGTTGAGTGTTTTGAGAGATTCTTTGATAGGTTTTGAGATTTGATTACAGATTCGTAGATTAATTGGTTTTTATTCAAAGTTCGAGTTTTATTTGGTTTTATTCATTCAATTTTTATTTTGATTTGAATATGAAAATGGTTGGTTAAAACCTTGTGATTCATGATTGAGGCTTAGATGATGATAGACTGAACTCATTTAACCATTTGGATCCTGAGAGTTGAGATTTAACTTTGCGACAAAAGGAAAATCGACCTGTTCTTGGTGAGATCGACTGATTTAATGAAGAACAGGGCGATTTATTCTTCTGGCGATCTTTAATTGATTTATCCTTTAACCAAATTTAATCCTTGCCTAAATCCTTATCTTGCTTAACCTTTTTAACCACTATATGAGTGTGGGAAGAGACTTCATCATTTATTCTCCACTTGATAGCTAAATTTTACAAGATTTGGGTAATAGAGATACTCAACATCCTCTATTAAGATTTGAGTGTGCTTTCCATCTTTACCTTTGAGAGTCATATCTTGGGATTTTGGGTGGTTAGTTTGAGTATAATTCTTATCCTTAGATCTTTCTATATTGCAGCCTCAACAACCTTTATAGAGAGAACCTTTGGATTAGATATATAGGTTTTGGAACTTCGCCGTACGAAACCTTCTTTTGAAACACATAACCTTGGCAACGCCAACTCTGTCATTTGATCTTTAGAAGTGTCTTGAATCGAATGCCGCAGTCGGATACTTGAATCCTTGGAATCATTTGTCTCCTTAATTAATCACAAAAGCTTTTATACTTTGCCAGATAATTTGAAATCGATTTTATTCTCACCAAATCCCTGAGTTCGGTATTCTGGAATTCTTGCTTTACTACGCCGATCAGTACACTGCGGTTTCGCTTGTTTTGATTTCAGTTTTATAAATTTTAAAACTAGTGATGCACACTTTTGACCGAACAAGTTTTTGGCGCCGTTGCCGGGGATTTGGTCTAGACCAAATTCGGTTTTCGGTTGTTTGGATTGGGAGCTTTTGCTCTTGTGATTTGATTTGTCTAATTGAGTGATTTTTGCAGATTCTTTAGGTATATGCGAAGGACTAGATCTACCAAACATCTCGTTCCTTTTGATCCCGAATTAGAGAAAACTTTGAGAAGAAAGCTAAAAGAGAAAAAGATGGCTGAAAATACTAAGAGGAACATCCAAGAGGAGTTGGATGAAACTCGAGCTCAACTCCAATTGAGTGAGAAGGCTCTCTTGGAAGAAAAGGAATGTAATCAGTTTCAAATAGATGAGCTTTGAGCGATGATTTTAGACATGAAACTAGAGAGGAATGATGCTAAGAAGAAGAAGAAGAAAGCTAAGGAATCTATTGCTGAATTTTCCGACGATGATGAGATGCCGGACCTAGAGGACATATAACCACTAAACCCTCGTGCTCCTATTGATCCTTGTCCTCGTGCTAATGCCGATCCTCACCCTCGTGTTAGAGAGGTGAGAGGTGTTGATGTCGTGTGTGAACCACGAACCCTTGGCCAACGGATGGACCCAATTCTACAACCACGCCGTCTAGGTGTGAATCTTGGAGAGCAAGATGGTCATGACTTTGGGATGCGTCCACAAGTCATCACTATGATCCGCCAAAATCAGTTTGGTGGAACGGAAGCTGAATCTCCACATCAACACTTACAAAACTTTGAGATTCTCATGGAAACTTTGAAGCCTCAAAGGGTCAACAACAACAACTACAAGTTGAAACCATTCTTCTTCTCTTTGAAGGGTAAGGACTTAGCTTGGTATCAAACCCTTCCGACTGCAAAGCTTAACACATGGGAGGACTTGACTTCGGAGTTTCTCACTAAATTCTTTCCGCCATCCAAAACGGCGGAATTGAGAGGTAAGATAAATGCATTTTATATGAAATCTAACGAAAGCTTGTTTAAATCTTGGGAAAGGTTTCAAGATCTTCTATTGGATTGCCCACACCATGGCATTTCGAAGGTGGAATTGTTAGAGATCTACTACAAGGGATTGGATGTGGAGACACAATTCAAACTCCAATCTCTTTCTTGTGGTACATTCATAGACATGAGAGAAGATGGCGCTTGGGACTTCATTGAGAAGCAAGCCTAAGTGATTGAGAAGTATTCCCATAGGAAGATGGATGCTGGGAATCGGAACTCAGGAGATCCAAGAGCAAATTTAACTCAAGCTGCACAAACTCAAATATTTTCCCTCAATAATGAAATCAAGAAGTTGAAGGAAGTCATAAGATCCGGCCTTCAAAAGACGAAGTAGCAAGACGCTGGCTACCTAGGGAGGGATAATAACCAGGGCAATAGGAATAACTACCGGAACAATAACTGGAATAACAATAGGAACTCCAACAACAACAATTGAAGATCCAACCAACAAAACTCCGGTAATCCCTATTCACAAAATGAAAATTCACTAACACCTCCATCTTCTTCTACTCCTTTGAAAAGCCATGGTCAAACATCGAATGGCTCGGGCAAGCCGGAGAAGGATAAGCATGATGCTATGCTAGAGACAATCTTTGGAAAGCTCGAAGGACTTCACTTCGGTTGATAAGGCACAAAAAGCCTTAGAATATCAAGTGTTCAGCAAGGCCGGAGAAGTTCCTAGAGATCAAGGGAAGCTTCCCGGAAAGACGGAGGATAACCCAAAGGGCGAGTAATGGCGATTACTACTATGAGTGGTGTAACAACCACCGATCCACAACCCAAACTAGTTGAGGCCCCCGCTGAAAAAGAAAAGGAGACGGAAAAAGAGAAGGAAGATGTCTATGTTCCTCCTCCCGCTTACAAACCACCTCTACATTTTCCCCAATCTAGAGCAAGAGCGCGTCTAGATAAACACTTCGGTAAGTTCATTGATCTTATGAGTAAGCTGTATATTAATATACCTTTTATGGATGCAAATTTAGGTATGCCGGCTTATAGGAAGTTCCTAAAGGAGATCCTCTCTAACAAGAGGAAATTAGAAGACATTAGTGAAGTCAAGATGAGTACGGAGTCATCCGTACTTATCAAGACTATGACGGAGAACATGCCACCCAAGCTGCGTGATCCAGGATCATTTTGCATACCCATCACCCTAGGAGAAGTCACATATGATGCACTTTGTGACCTTGGAGCAAGCGTAAGCATCATACCACTTGCTCTATGCAAGGCGGTTGGTCTAGGAGAGCATAGACCGGTGAAGATGACACTTTACATGGCCGATCGTTCCATCACTAGGCCTGTTGGAATCATAGAGGACATTCCCGTAAAACTTGGTAAGTTTTACATCCCTATAGATTTTGTCGTCCTTGACATTCTTGCAGATTATCCAGTTCCCATCATACTTGGGGGACCATTCCTTGTAACCTCCGGTTGTAAGGTTGATTGCAAGAATGGACAACTATCATTCAATATAGGGGAAGAGAACGTAGAATTTGTGCTCTCCTCCTTAATCAAAGAGCCAGCTTTGAGAGAAGATGTTTTTAACATCTTTGATGAAGAAGAGTCTAGAGAAGTGGTGAGTTCAATCTTGATCAAAGATCCACTTCAAAATGTTCTTAGCATGAGTATCATTGAAGAAGGGGTGGAACATGATTGTGATGATGAGATTAGAGCATTGGAAGATGTAGAGGAAGAACCGGAGGCAAGATTTGAAGAGCTGAAAAGAGCCCCGGAATCTGTTGGAAAAATCGACCTACACAAAGAAAATCACTCGATTTCTGATAATGCAAGTCGATTTTTAACAACAGAAAGAAAAATCAGACCAAAAATCGACCGATTTACGTCAGGGGAGGTTGATTTTTCTGCAATTTCTCCAACTTCTACGAACTCGATTGCAGTTGTTCTTAACTGTAATAGCACACTTCCTCCACCTTCAGAGGCTTCTCCAATGACACTAGATGATCATGAATCATCAACCAAGGCACCACCTTCATTGGAGTTGAAACCACTTCCTACACATTTAAGGTATGCATTCCTTGGGCCTAACTCAACATATCCTGTCATAGTTAGTGCAAATTTGAATGATGATGAACTTGAGAAGCTTATGAATGTTTTGAGACAACATAGGAAAGCATTAGGATATACTATTGATGAGTTAGTGGCCATTAAACCTTCTCTATATATGCATAAGATCTTGATGGAAGAGGGTCACAAACCTTCACGTCAACCTCAAAGACGGTTAAATCCGATCATGAAAGAAGTCGTGAAGAAAGAAATCCTTAAGCTACTTGATGCAGGTATCATCTTTCCTATTTCCGATAGCAAATGGGTGAGCCCCGTACAAGTAGTTCCAAAGAAAGGAGGCATTACCATTGTTGCAAACAAGAACAACAAGCTTATTCCCACAAGGACAATTACGGGATGGAGAATGTGTATCGACTACCGTAAACTGAATGTTGCCACAAGGAAAGACCATTTCCCCCTTCCTTTCATTGATCAAATGTCAGAAAGGTTAGCCCAACACTCTTACTTTTTTATCTAGATGGATATAACAGTTTCTTTCAGATTCCCATTCACCCGGATGATCAAGAGAAGACGACTTTCACGTGCCCTTGGGGTACGTTTGCCTATAGAAGAATGCCATTTGGTTTATGCAATGCTCCAGCCACCTTCCAAAAGGTGTATGATGACAATCTTTTCATGGACGACTTTTCGTTATATGGTTCTTTCTTTGATAACTGTCTCTCTAACCTTTCCCTTATCCTTAAGAGATGTGAAGACACTAACCTAGTCTTAAACTGGGAGAAGTGTCATTTTATGGTCACCGAAGGAATTGTGTTAGGTCATTTGATTTCGAATAGAGGAATAAAGGTTGATAGAGCTAAGATTGAAACTATAGAGAAACTACCTCCTCCATCTTCGGTGAAAGGAGTTAGAAGCTTTCTAGGACAAGCAGGTTTCTATAGGAGATTTATAAAAGATTTTTATAAGATTTTAAAACCTTTGACTAATCTTTTGATGAAGGACATAACTTTCGAGTTCTCGAAAGAATGTTTAGATGCCTTTTGCAGGATCAAAGAAGCTTTGATTTTAGCTCCTATCATCCAACCACCCGATTGGACTATTCCTTTCGAGATCATGTGCGACGCAAGTGATGTAGCTATAGGAGTTGTACTTGGACAGAAGAAAGATGGTTGTACGCATGCCATCTACTATGCTAGCAAGACGCTAGACGAAGCTCAATTGAATTATGCTACCACGGAGAAGGAGCTTCTAGGTGTAGTTTATGCATTTGAGAAATTTTGTTCCTATCTTGTAGGTGCGAAAATGATAGTCTACATAGATCATTCAGCAATCCGTTACTTGTTCACGAAGAAAGATGCGATGTCTAGGCTTCTAAGATGGATCCTACTCTTACAAGAGTTCGATCTAGAGATCCGTGACAAGAAGGGCTCGGAAAATTCAGTTGCCGATCACCTTAGTCGTCTCCCACACCTCACCGATGAGACGGATGAGCTTCCTATTGACGACTCATTTCCCGATGAACAACTCCACAAGATTGAAGAAGATCTTCAACAAATCTCGAAAGGTAATGACCCATGGTTTGCTGACATTGTTAATTACCTTGTTTGTCAGGAACTCCCAACCGGAGTTTCATATGCTCAAAGGAAGAAGTTCTTTAGAGACGTCCGACACTTCTATTGGAATGAACCTCTACTCTTCAAGAGAGGTCCCGATGGCGTGTACAGGAGATGTGTTCCGGAGGATGAGGTGGAAACCGTTATCCGCCATTGCCATTCTTTTCCTTGTGGAGGACATGCTAGTTCCCACAAGACATGTGCTAAGGTACTCCAATTTGGTTTCTTTTGGCCTACCTTATTTAAAGATGTGCAAAACTATGTTGTTGCTTGTGATGCTTGTCAAAGGACATGTAACATTTCAATGAGGAATGAGATGCCTCTCAACAACATACAAGACGTAGAGATATTCGAAGTATGGGGAGTGGACTTCATGGGATCATTTCCATCATCTTGTGGAAACCAATACATACTTCTAGCCGTAGACTATGTCTCAAGATGGGTAGAAGCAATCGCTTCTCCTACTAATGATGCAATGGTGGTGGTGAAGTTCTTCAATAGAATGATTTTCCCAAGGTTCGGGACTCCCGAACCTTCAATAGTGATGGAGAAACGCACTTCACAACCCGTCGATTGGAGGCTATATTAGCTAAGTATGGAGTAACCCATAAGATTGCCACACCATATCATCCGCAAACAAGCGGCCAAGTTGAGTTATCTAATAGAGAGATCAAAGGAATTCTAGAGAAGACTGTCTCTAGAACAAGAAAGGATTGGGCAATGAAGCTAAATGATGAATTATGGGCGTACATGACCGCTTTTAAGACACCCATAGGTACAACGCCATACAACCTTGTGTATGGGAAGTCTTGTCACCTTCCTGTATAGCTAGAGCATAAAGCATATTGGGTTGTCAAGTGGCTCAACTTCGGCATGAAAGAAGCCGGAGAGAAGCGGCTATTGAACATCAACGAGCTAGAGGAGATCCGGCTGAATGCGTACGAGAACACAAGGATCTACAAGGAAAGAGCGAAGCGGTGGCATGATAAGAATATCATCCCAAAGGACTTGAAAGAAGGAGATCAAGTTCTTCTATTCAACTCAAGGCTTCGACTCTTTCCAGGTAAGCTTAAATCCCGTTGGACAGGACCTTATGTAATTAAACGTGTTTTCCCCCATGATGCAGTTGAAGTATGGGGTGAGCAAAGTGGAAGTTTCAAGGTCAATGGCCAATGGTTGAAGAAGTACATTCCAGATGTTCCGGTTGAAGAGATAACTCCTATCCTCCTCCATTGAACACCTAAACAAGCAGCGTCCAGCTAAAGACGTTAAATCAAACGCTTCTTGAGAGGCAACCCATGGTAGTGTAGTTCTTTTCCTATCTTTTCATCTTAGAATTGTTTAGGTTAGTTGCTTGTTTGCTTTTGTTTGAGTTTGTTTGTTCCTCGATACGCTCTCGTTTTGTTTGTGTCAAAGATTGCAGGAACTAGGTGAAAGTTTGAGGAATTGATGGAGAAAGTTGCAATAAATTGGATCAAATACATTTTTCAAGCAAAAGAAGGAAGTAAATCGACTTACCATAAATTAATTGATCGATTCAGGCTACAGAGCAAGTCGATTTTTGGCAACAGAAAGTTAAATCGACTCAAAAATTGACCGCAGAGAAAAATTGGTCGATTTTCTTACTTGAGTTGTGAAAGAGTTTAAAAATCGAGCCGACAATTAAATCGACCCTAAAAATCGGTCGATTTCCTTTATATTTTAGCCAGCCTATATAAAGCCTTCTCCACTCGATTCTCTCATTCAATCAATTAACCAAAATCGTTTTGAACGATTCTTGAGCCTAAACTGAAGCATTTTCAACAAGGAACAAGGATCTAGCAACAACAAGCTTGACAAACTACTCACTCTTCCGGAATTCAGGTTTTTTCGATCCAAAACCTAAGTAATTCGTTCGATCTTGAATCTTGTTTAGAAGTTGATAGATTGTTGAATTTGATTGAGGGCTTTGGTTAGAAACACTCCTAGGAAGCTTTTTGTGGTGTTGGATTGCTCAAAACATTACAGATTTTTTATTTGTGTTGAAATCGTGAGAAAAATCGACTAAACCCAGAAAAATCGTCCGATTTTTGCCAAGAACGGGTCGATTTTCGTGTGCAAAATGGAGACTTTGAAGAGAATCACTAGGAATGCAGGAAAGAAGAAGAAGGGTTCTTCTTCTAGGGCACTTCCCCCACCACCACCACCTTCCCTAGCTAAGCCAAACCTTCCTCCTCCCCTTTCCAAACATAAGAAGAGATATGAACGTCTCTTGGATCGCCCCTTCACCCCTCCTCGTTACATAGTGCTTGATGATTTGAATGCGCTGTTTGTGAGGGAAGATATTGATATGATGCTGGATAGGATAGGGTTGAGTCAGTATGTGCTTATCCGGGAAGATGCTTACACCGAGATAACCCATGAGTTCCTTAGTACATTTGAGCACGATCCTAGAGATAGGAGTGTCATTTTCCGGCTCATGAATGAGGACCATAGTATGTCTATACCTGCCTTTGGAGATCTATTTGGCTTTCCAGATTCCTCTACAGTCACATTTCCATGAGGTGTGAGCGCTAGCGCTTTTTGGGAGAGTATCTCCGTTGGAGAAGCAGGAAAAGATAAGTGGCAACCGGGAAACTTGAAGGAAGCAAGTATGTACAATCTCTCCTTCAAGATCGCCCACAAGATCTTTAGTAAATCCTTGTTTGCTAGGACTGAGACGCCACAGAAGCTGAAGGCGGAGGAGTTGTACCTTCTCCATTGTATGACCACCGGTACCATTCTGGACACCGCCACTATGCTTGCTGACTATCTCGGGAAGATAGCCAACAAGTCGAAGGGCGATCTTTGTGTTGGAGGCCTTGTCACTCATGTGGAAAAAGCGTTAGAGCTTGACTTTTCTGATTGCAGTTTAGCGGAGAGCGCCCGTCCTCTTGATTCACAATGATTAGTGGCGAGACAAGTTCTAGTTCCTTTTGGCATGGGAACATTACATGTACCGATGCCATGGGCAAAAGATCCAACCAAGAAGCCGGCTGAGATCGAGTGGAAGTCCTAGTACACCATTCGGAATAGGAGGAACTAGAAGGAGACCTTTGAGCTTATGTTTGATGAGATGGCCCCTCCACCTGCTTATTATCACAACGATGAGGAGGAAGACGATGATGATAATGAGAAGGATTTTTAGGACGGAGCTACAGCCTACCAAGGATCTATGCTAGAGTTCGAGAGTGATACATATAGCGGCCATTCTACGGATGCTATGGACACTGACACCCACGGTGCTGGGCCTAGCACGATGAGTAGAGGCACCCAGGAGACGGAGGATGAGACGTAGCGACCCCGTCATTCTTTTGCACATGCTCCCACCAGTGGTAGAGGACGTGGGCGCGAATCTAGGCTCCACCGACAGATTGGAGCATTGATTTCTGGTTTTCAGGGTCTTTGTACCGACTATCAGGGTCTTCGTACTAACTATCAGGCCCTCCACACCGACTACCACACCCTGAACACTCAGTTCACGGAGTACTGCCAGGAGACGGATGCTAGACACTCTTCCTACGAGGGCTAGATGAGGGACATGTATTATCATCAGTTTGGCCACTTCTATGATCCCAACGCTCCGAGATATTCATATCTACCACCGCCATCGACTGAGGATTGAGTTTCAACTCCATTTTACATTTTAAGTATTTTTCTCCATCTTATGCTTGACTTCTCACATTAGGGACAATGTGAAGGTTAAGTATGGGGTGGGGGTACTTACAATCTCTTTCATCTTTTTCACACTTTATGTACTTTGTGTTGCACTTGATGATATGGTTTGTAATAACTCTTGCACTATTTGCTTTCCACAATGGCATTCGCAATTGCATGCTTTCATTCAAAATTTGTGAGTTTTTCAAAAATTTTAGTGCTTCTTATGATGGAAATGACCTCTATGATGAGAATTGTGATGTGGAAAAGGCAAAAGATGACTTAGTTATGTTAAGATTTTAATTGTACCATGAATGAACTTGATTGTCTTACTTGAATACATGAATGACTCATATGATCTTGATGTCTTGATAAGAGAATGAAATAATGATAGAAGCTATATTATAACTTCTTTTACATCATATAGGAATGACCAAGGCAATTCGCTTCTTTTCTTGTTCATATCTTGTTCATGCTAGCTCCTCAATGAAATATTTGACCTCCTTTTGACCATCCGGGAGTTAGGATAAGTAGTTGTGAAAGGCATGCTTGATGTGTGAGGGCCATTGTGAAAGTGTTAAGTGAAAGTTTAGCGAATTATAGGTTTGGGGACGTTGAACATGAGGATGAGTAACTCGGTACCATTCACATAGCCGGGTATTTGTGTCTTGCCAAAGTTCGATTGAATGACAAGTCCTAACGGGATATGGTATGTGCATCAAGGGTTTGAGGCTTCTCGAAAATTGAGAAACGTCAATCTCCTAGGCTTCGGTTATTGTGCACCGTTGTCCATACTCTCAAAAAGTAAAGTATAAAGAACGCAAAATTTTTACATGCAAAGCATGTGTGGTGAAGTTGTGTTCTTAAAAGTTTCTATTTTGTTGTTCCTCTTCCCGGATTAGCATCACATTACCTTAAATATTTCCTACCCTTAACACGTTTCTTTGACCTTTTTCTTTGATTGGAAGACCTTGAGACCTTTGTGCACATGTTTAAGGCTTCATGGCTTAGATTTGTTTGACTTTGATTGTCTTTACATCTTTATCGTGTCCTTTATTTGTGTCTTTGAGAAAGAAAGGATGGTTTGTTCATGATATGGTTATTATTGATGTATACTTTGTCTTCCTATGTTTTTAAACATTACTTTGAGGGTGATCCAATAAGAAGAAGCACTTTTCAAAAGGTTTTTGAGTTTTTCGCATCATATAATCCATGACATCTTGTATTCTAGGTTTGAACCTTACTTGGGGACAAGCAAGAGGCAAGTATGGGGTATTTTGATGACATGAATTATATGCCATTATAATCATGCATATTGTAGAGGTTTACATTAATTTATCTTGTATTTGGAGAGATTTGAGTACCTTTTAGGTTTATTTTATTTATATTACGTAAATAGAGGTCTACATGAGTTTTGGTTGAATTATAGGTGAATTCGGTGGAATTGGAAGCAAAAGTGGAGCAAAGAGCATCTAAGGCCAATAAGGAAGCTTAATGAGTCTTAGAGGAGTCATAAGGAGCAAAGGAATTGTGTAAGAGAGTCACAAAAGGAAGGAAGGAAACAAGCCAAGAGATGGAGACTTTCCGCTGAAGAAAATCGAGTCAATTACACCATAAATCGGACGATTTTCTTCATAGAAATCGAATGGTTTTTATTGCATTGGATCGCACGATTTTCTTCAGCTTTCGAACAAAAATATTACGACCCAAAGCCCATCACTTGTGGGCTTGAGAAGTGATATGCCAAGCGGCCCATTAGCAAGAAAGTATACATTGGAACCCTAGGAACAAAAATTGGGGGTTCGCAGCGGGAAAGATTTACAGGATTTTGCGGGATTGAAGGTTCTTGGAGAGAGGATTAAAGGAAAAGAAACAAGAAGTAAATATTCAAGAAGTTTGTGAGATCTTTTGTTTTCCTTCTGATTCTTGTGATTTGTGAACACATTGTTGAGTGTTTTCAGAGATTCTTTGATAGGTTTTGGGATTTGATTACAAATTCTGAGATTAATTGGTTTTTATTCAAAGTTTGAGTTTTATTTGGTTTTATTCATTCAATTTTGATTTTGATTTGAACATGAAAATTATTGGCTAAAACCTTGTGATTCTGGGGAGAATAGTTGATGATTGAGGCTTAGATGATGATAGACTGAACTCATTTAACCATTTGGATCCTAAGCGTTGAGATTTAACTTTGCGACAAAAGGAAAATCAACCTGTTCTTGGTGAGATCGACCGATTTAATGAAGAACAAGGCGATTTATTCTCCTGGCGATCTTTAATTAATTTATCCTTTAACCAAATTTAATCCTTGCCTAAATCCTAATCTTGCTTAACCTTTTTAACCCCTATATGAGTGTGGGAAGTGACTTCATAATTTATTCTCCACTTGATAGCTAAAATTTTTCAAGATTTGGATAATAGAGAGACTCAACATCCTCTATTAAGATTTGAGTGTGCTTTCCATCTTTACCTTTGAGAGTCATATCTTGGGATTTTGGGTGGTTAGTTTGAGTGTAATTCTTATCCTTAGATCTTTCTATATTGCAACCTCAACAACCTTTATAGAGAGAACCTTTGGATTAGATATATAGGTTTTGGAACTTCGCCGTACGAAACCTTCTTTTGAAACACATAACCTTGGCAACGCCAACTCTGTCCTTTGATCTTTAGAAGTGTCTTGAATCGAATGCCGCAGTCGGATACTTGAATCCTTGGAATCATTTGTCTCCTTAATTAATCACAAAAGCTTTTATACTTTGCCACATAATTTGAAATCGATTTTATTCTCACCAAACCCTGAGTTTGATACTCTAGAATTCTTGCTTTACTATGCCGATACGTACACTGCGGGTTCACTTGCTTTGATTTCAGTTTTATAAATTTTAAAACTAGTGACGCACACTTTTGACTGAACAATATGGGAGCGTATGCTTGCAGCGTAGAGCCGCCAAAAGTCGTACGCGGACAAGAGGCGCCAACCCTTGGAGTTCAGAGTTGGGACTCAAGTTTGGTTGCGGGTATCCCCGATGCGGGGCGTCCAACGCTTCGGCATGAAGGGAAGTTAAGCCCCGGTATATCGGACCGTTTGGGATCTTAGATTGAGTCGTGGAGGTGGCGTACCGACTAGCCTTACCGCCGAGACTAGAGGGAGTTCACCTCGTCTTTCACGTGTCTCAGCAAAGGAAGTACATACCGGACCCGAGATACCTCAACAACTATGAGGACTTAGTGGTTGAGCCAGACCACACCTTTGTGGAGCATCTAGTAGCGGTCTTATAGAGGAGTACGAGATGATTGCGCTCCAAGGACATACCGATGATGCGAGCTCAGTGGTCGCGACGAGGAGCCGACGAGACTACTTGGGAGATGGAGGATAGTAACCGGAGAAACTATCTAGAGTTCTGGACTGAGTTATCTGTCGAGAGAGGATCACCGGGTTAGTTGTAGACCAAGTGTTTGTTTATGTGCCGACTTGTGTATGTTATGTTGTGTGTGTCTGTTTAAACTCGTGTATATGAGTGTTGGACCTCGTCCTGTTTTGTTGTTTGGTGGGTTAGTATGTTAGGAAGTTGCGACTTCTGTGTAAGCCGCTATGGTCTCTAGGAGTGCTATACGTGTGGATCTTTGGATCTAAGTTTTGGGACGAAAGTTGTTTTTACGGGGTGATGATGTAACACCCGGTGCTTTGGCGGATCCTTACGATAGACCTTGGAAGGGTTACCTAGGGGGAGGCACAAGGTGTCGCAGGTGCGGCGACCAGCGGGGGAGGTGACAATTTCCCGCGGGTGCGGGTAAGTAGTGGACCACGTCGTTTTAGTTTGTAACCGATGACGGTTACAAAACCCTATCTCTTAAGTCGTGTAACTCTACCTCCCTTTTCCTTTTCTGAGTTTGCCGTCAGTTGTTGGAGCTTCACGTTGGAAGATTTACATAAGTGAAGTTCTTCTCCTTTCCCTTCTTCTCATTTTCCTTCACAATTGCTTCTCCTCCCTTTCTTCATTGTTTCTTCTCTTCTGGATTTCCGTCACAGCAGTGTGTACTACTTACCTTCACCAGACCGCAGCAAGTTTCCCTTGTAGAGGTCGTCCGTGTGGATCCCAGAAGAAACCCTCTTTCCTTTGACTCCATTGACAAGGAAGGGTAAGTCGTTCTTCCTTTCCGTCCCTTTGATCACCAAGAGGCTACACGATGTTCTGATTGAGTAGGCACAGGGTTGGCAGGAAGATCGAGAGAGATAGAAGACCGAACACGAAGAAGGAGAAGTCGAAGATCGTTGTCGCCATACCGCCCCACGCCTACACTTCCCCGCGACTACGCCTTGCCACCTCAGCGCCTTGCTCCTTCCGTGGGTGCGGCCTCTATGTCCTTGCCGCCCCTGCGCCCCTTCATAGCCGCGGTTGCGGTTTTCCTATAGTGAGACAATTAAGTTGTTCTTTTTACTTAATTGTGGGGTTTTGGTATGTCTTCCCTCCTTCCTTGTACCCTTTGAGCATGATGTAGTATCATGATAGGTGGCCTAGCAGATTTTGAGCAAATCCCTTGTAGTGGGCTATTTTTAAGATAATTTCCGAGTTGCATTGAGGTTGCTTTAGATGGAGAATTGCTAGGATGCAGTTTCATATGATTGTGTTATGGTTGTAACATATTACCTTGACTTATATCAGGCTTTGAGGAGTGAGTTCAGATCGAGTTGTGTAGATAGCTAAGAGTAGTCGATTTTTGGTAAGTCCGTAGGACTTACTTAGCTTTCTATGAGATAGCGGTTGATGCTTGAGTGGTGTATGTTGTTGTGTTGTTACCTTTTGTATTGTACATATACCGACCTATATATTGGCCCACCGTAACGGGTGGTGGCCACTTGTCCAGTTCTCCCAAGGGAGTCTAGGAGATGCTTTGTGACTGGGCTAGAATTGGATACACGGGGAGGGTACCGATCCACTCCATATGGTATACAGATCGGTGCGCCATACCACTCCGGCGGGATACAAGTCCGAGGGCGAGAGTCTGAGACTTCTCGTGCCACACTTATAATTGAATAAGATGAATGACTTTAATGAAGATAATAGTAACGGAATTTCTATGATAGCATGATCTGTGTTTACCTTTATTCTTATATGTGTTTGTGCTTCGGTATTTCCCTCTAAATTATAGTTAGCTAACGGTTTATCCGTGTTGGTAGATGCAGTGCAGGATAGGGAAGCCGCCTATTGATTCGGAGGAGGTGGTCGGCCCGGGTTCCCGTACGAGATAGGACGGGTGTGGGTTTTACTTGTTATGTTTAGTAGACTCTAATAGTTTATCCACGGATTTCAGTTATGTCTTTGTTCCTCGGCTGAGAGTCGGTTATCTTATTTGACATTGCATACTAGTATGTTGGATTTCTATGTTTTATCGCTTGTTCCTTGTTGTAAGATTCAGTAATATTGTTGTCAAGCTAGGGTCTGGACCCATTGTGAGGTCCTATCCCGTAGCACCCCGAGTGTGAGATTAGGGGTGTTACATGTTTCAATCAACGTTTTGAAAACCTCTGTAATGAGTGGTGTTTTTTTATTGGTTTAGATTAAAAAGTGAAGGGCCAAAAGAGAAGTTTATTTTAATGGATTTATTGAAATGAACTTGGTTTTGAGAGTACTAGTTTATTAAAGCTTCGATAATCAACGTAGAAAGTTCCGGTCTTTGAACCTTTTTAAACTTAAGAGACGCAAGCGAAGGTTTTTGTATGTTATTTCCGGAATTTTAAGTATTTAATGGGTTTTTTATATTCGCCAAACAGTTGGATTGAGAGCTACGTGAGTTGGAAAGCAGGGTCTTGGTTTGTCCATGCCCAAGACGATTTTAGATGGTTACCTACTTTCATCATTATCCAATTACAAGGATTGTGTCTGAATTGGCTAACACAATTGCTTTGCTTCCCATCATTGCTTGTTAATCGCTTTCTTTTTATGCTTAAAATAATTAACAAGTACTATTATCCAATTCAGACACAATCTTTGTAATTTGATACATAATTATACTACATCCGATCCCGTAGTAATTGCGGGGGAGGTTGTTTGTACTTTAGTAAAACTTCCACAATCAAAGGGCACATCACATTGTCACTAGCATTAGCCATCTCGGTCATGGTCTTGTTGCCACCCTTGGCACGATCGTGCCCGACCGTAAATTCCTTTCACTTACCCTTAACACTCTTCGCATGTACCTTTTCACGAGTTTTTCCTTCTGGTTGGTGGTGTCGACTTGATTAGTGGCGGCCTTGATAGCATCCACCTCGACCTTATCACCCTTGGCGTATTGGGACTGATGTCGGTTGTCTTGTAATGCCGACGACACAAGACGAAGTTTCAGTCTAAACCAACCGACATCAATCCAATTATGAGATCCCGATTCCCGAATCAGAATTACGTCAAAGTTGTGAATTAGTGATGACAAACTTGTTAAATAAGTAAAAAAAACTGTTGTGGCATGTCACAAAGAGCGACATTTGCTTAAATAGGAGTCATGCTTTAATATATGATAATAAATATATGGATCATAATTAACGTTTTTAGTAAATATAATAAAAAAAAACTTTATATTATGTAGAAAAAATTAACAAATAAAATAAAATAACAAGCATACATGAACCAACAACAATCCCAAATTTTATATTTTCTAAATTGTATACAAATTATCACATATTAAACCAATTTTGACTTATATATCTATCCCGACAAAATTTAGTTCAAACTTATTAACGTGGCAGCATGACAACATTGGGCTGAAAAGTTTAAATAAAAATAATTTAATGGATTAAAAAATATATAATAGGAAGTAAAACAAGGGTTTCTTGGCGGTCACCAGCATCTTGTTCTCCTCTTCACTATTGACATAACTTGGATCTATATTAAACTTGATTGAGCATGAGTTTGAATTTGTTAAACATGTTTATGTGTTACAAGTTATCTTGGACACATGAAGCCCAAACTTATAAGAATATGTTAAAAGTCCTAGATTGGGTTGTAAACCAATATGCTTACCATGTGGCATTGGATTCAATTAATATAATGGTAAGCACTAGCAGAGAGGTTCATCAAATGTGGCTTCTCGTCAATCTTTTTGGAAGGATTTGTAGAAGATGAAGTTTGTTCCATGGATCAAATCGTGTGTATGGACATTCCCCATACAAGAAAAATTTATTGAAAAAGTGATTGGTAGTTAATGCAAGGTGTGATGCCCTTTTACAGTGTCCCGGGCAGTAGAAGTTTGGGTATTGAATGAGAGGCTAAAGAAGTTGGGACATAGGACAAGAGATTTTCAAGAATGTATGGAGAATGCCCGGTTAGATTCAAGTGCATGAGTGGATTGGAGCTATGCAAAGAGTTAAATATTAAGGTGATTTTTATTGTAGTAAGGACGCAGGTGAATAATCCGTTAGTAGAGGGGGATGCCATGTTCTGGGCAATGCATCTTGCAGGATAGTTGTGGAGACTGATGCGGGAACACTTACCTTCAAACTGGAGCTTCTCATGAATTTATGTGGATCTGTTGCTACAATAGTTTGTTTGCTAAGTTGCTCATCGGCTTGTATCACCTTCCTCCTCGCCATGCATTTGATTATAATCTTCCATTTGCTTTTTATGAAAAACTCAACTTTGTAATATTGTCTCATGTTTGTATTGAACGAAGTTTGGTATTCTCAAGAAAAAGAAGGAAAAAAAGTCGTCCGGCATACCCAAATTAATTTACTAGTGTACAACGCTCAAATTATTTTTTATTTAAAATGGACAATTTATATTATTTTTATTTTATTTTATAGAAGAAAATAGATTTATAATGCTAAATTAGTTTGTCACAAAAAAAAAAAGTGAATCTCGATTCAAATACAACCGGTTTAAACTATGAAATACGCTGGTTCTTTCTCTTCTTCCCTCTGCCATGCGATTACGAAGACGAAGCTCCGTCAGTTGCGTTCCCGGCGGCCACTTTCCTTCGGTGTCACTCCTCTAGAGTTTTCGGTCCCAACGGCGTCGCTTCTCCTGTTTTTTAGTCCCGTTGATTTGCGTTCCCGGCCACTTTCCTTCTTCCTGTATAAAATCGTTAGCTAAACATTCTATGCATAAGAATAAAGGTAAAGGAACATAATCACATAAAGAACACATACAAGATGCAAATACTCAAGTCTGTTTATTATCTTTATTTACGTTATTCCGTACTAATTCAACTTTCGGTTTTGTGACACAAGAATCTCCCCGAAACCCGCCTATGTCCCCGTTTACCAGCAAGGAATGGTAGTAATGCATCTGACCGTCTACCTCAGTAGGCTAGTCGCAGAGAACCTCCTAAGCTCTCAAAAGAGCTAGGCAGTGATGTCACCGCCCGTTATCATACACTTGGACCAATTACGTAATCTATATATATAGGTCATCATATTCCGGTTTCATTGTTAACATAATTACACACACCACCAATACACAATATGCTAATACGAAGAAGTCAGCTAAGTAAGTCCGTGGACTTACAAGTCCCAAAGCGAAACTCGGCCAACGAATCAACATCACTCTAGCCAATTAGAAGTCCTTAGACATCTAGTGCTCAAAACCTCACAAGATCATAACTCAAGATAGCTCAATACTCTAGCCAACTAGAAGTCCTTAGACTTCTAGTGCTCACAATCCTCACAACTCATAAACACATAAGATATATGATCACTCTCATTCCACTACCTCAAAGGCTTCCAACATAATAAATTTCGCATATGAACCGATATCCTCAAAGATCTTAAGCGATCATGCCACAACACCACAACCAACATACTCTCAACTCTCACAAGATAACCCTAAGGGTCAATCTACTATTTGGCATTCCACATCACCTTTGTTAAGCCAGCCTAACATGCTACTAAGATGGATCAAGATCAAGGAAGCATAAAGGGAAGAAGGAAACAAGAGATCGGAAGCTCACTACTTTAGGAACCGCCCCCGGCGGGTCACAAATGCCTCCCCTGTGGTGGTCTGATGCCACCCCTGCGCCGCCAGTTTCCGCCCCTACGGTGGTCAGTGGCTGCCCCTGCGCCTCCCAAGATCCGCCCCGCAGCTGCAGTCCAGAACGTCAATCTTCGTTTCTTCGATTATACAGTCGTCTTCCTAATGTCTCCTTAGTTTTTTGAACGTCTCTTAGTCTCCAACACAAGATCCTATCCCTCCTTGATGGTCTATGCATGCGAGCAACACAAGTACGAACAAGGCAAACTTCTCTTGAGTAAATCCATGTATATAAACCTTTCAAGGTTGTTAGAAGAATGACAAGAGAAGAAGGGAAGAAGGGGAAGGAAGCAGATGAAAGTGAAGGAGATGAGGGAGAAGGAGAGAGAGAAGAAAGTAACGTGAAAAGGAAATAAGGCACGGAGGAAGGATGCATAAATGGAAAGGATACCAATGGACAAGCAGCCATGGAACATCGTCCTCATAAAGAGGTCGGAATAAAAGAGTTAAGAGATGAAAGGATGGACGGAAAGGCACATAACTCCCGCTCTAACGTGTCACCGCCCCCATGGGACGTCCAAGCCGCGATTGTGGGCCTTCTAAGCCGCAAGGGTGGTAGCCCTTGCTCAAGGCTTCTAACGCCTCTAGTAAACGGAACCAAAATTCCGGGAGTTACATCATATCCCCTTCAAAAATAAGTTTCAAGAATAAGTTTTGTCCTGAAACTTGCTAAACGCTACCATGATCATAAAACAGAATCGTCCCAACTATCGACCCGCTAACCGGAGCATACTCAAGCTACCACACCAAGAACTCAAAAGCTACAGACATGTATACGCATGAAACAAATATAACATACCACACACATAACCGTACAACATAGACGGAGAAAGGATTCGGGACTAACACGACGGTCCTATAATGTCTCTAGACTCGCATAAAATTCTTGATAGTTCCGTCGGACACTATCCTCTATCTCCCAGGTGGCCTCATTGACTCCTTGTCTCGAACATTGTACCCTCATCATGGGTATTACCTTCGACCGGAGGCGTCTTGTACTCCTCTCGAAAACACCTACAGGGTGCTCGGAAAACGTGTGGTATCGCTCAACCACCAGATCACGTGGCTAACTAGGTGTCTCGGGTCATGAATGTACTCTCTCAGTTGAGACACATGGAATACCGGGTGGACTCCCTCTAACCGCGGTGGCAACGCTAATCTGTAAGCCACCTCTCCCACCGCTCTAGGAACTCAAATGGTCCGACATATCGGGGATTCAACTTCCCCTCAAGAAGAAGCACATTTTGAAAGGTTTTTGAGTTTTTCCTATCATATAATCCATAACATCTTGTGTTCTAGATTTGAATCTTGCTTGGGGATAAGCAAGAGGCAAGTATGGGACATTCTGATGATATGAATTTTATGCCATTATAATCATGCATATTATGGATGTTTTACCTCATTTTCCCTTTGTATTCGAAGAGATTTGTGTACCTTTAAGGTTTATTTCAATTATATTTCAAAAATAGAGGTCTACACGAGTTTTGGTTGAATTATAGGTGAATTCGATGGAATTGGAAGCAAAAGTGGAGCAAGGAGTAGCTAAGGTTAAATAAGGAAGCATGAGGAACCTTTGAGGAGTCATGAGGAGCAAGGAAAGTGTGTTGACGAGTCACACAAGGAAGATGGAAAACAAGCCAAGAGACGAGCACCTTCTGCTGTGGAAAATTGGGTGATTTACTACATAAATCGGACGATTTTCCTGTACAAAAAATCGGACGAGTTATGTGTTAGATCGACCGATTTTTACTTGTAACCGTCTAAAAATATTACGTCCGAAAGCCCATAACCTTTGGGCCGGAGAAGTGATATGTCTTGAAGCCCATTAGTGAGGGGGTTTATGTTGGAACCCTGGGAACGAAAATGGGACGTTCGCATTGCGCAGAAGGAAGATGGCATACGATAGATGGAGATTCTTGGAAAGAAAGATCGGCGGAAGAGAGATAGAGTTGAAGATTCAAGAAAGTTTTGAGATCTTTGATTATTGTTCATTATTGCGATTTGTGAACACATATTGTTGTTGAGTGCTTTGAGAGATTCTTTTGCAGTTTTTAAGGAATGATTACAGATTCTTGAGATTCTTTGGATTTTATGCAAAGTTTGGTTTTTATTTGGGTTTCTTTATTCAATTTTGATTTTGATTTGAAAATGAAAATGATTGGCTAAAAACCTTTTGATTCTGGGAAGAATAGTTGATGATTGCGGCTTAGATGATGATAGACTGAACTCATTTAACCATTTGGACCTTGAGAGTTAAGATTTAACCTTTGCGTTTACGAAAAATCGCTGTGTTCTTGAGAAAATCGGCCTATTTGCCCTAGAATAGCCCAATTTTTCACTCTGACGTTCCTTAATTGTTTTATCCTTTAACCAAAGTTAAACCTTGCTTAGATCCTAGCCTTGCCTAACCTTTATAAACTTTGTCCAAGTGTAAGAAGAGACTTCATTATTGGTTCTTCACTTGGTATCCAAAAGTCTTAAATTTGTTACGCTAAGAACGTGTATAGCAAAAAAGTCTTAAATTTATAACTTGATATATTTTTCCTAACTCCTAGCGAACCCATAGTGCATGGGTCGTTTTGTAGCAAGGATAGTATTCTGAGGTTGAACACAAAGACTAAGGTGAAATCGAATCAAATAGGTGATTATGGATAGTGCAAATCTAGTCTAAGAAAAGAGAAAGGAATAAAGAAATGAAAATCATAATGTTTTTTGGGTTGGTTTTGTAGTGATCAAACAAGATCACAATTGATGCAAGATTATAAAACAAACTAACGAATCTAGCTAGCAACACAAACAAGCAACACAAGCACGAGATATGTGATCAAATAGAGAAAAGCGGATTCTAGGGGTTTGGACTTCCGGTTATGGCATTGGACTCAAGTTTCTAATCAACCTTGGACTAGCTATGGTAAGTTGGGAAGGAATGTTTCTCAAATGGGGTCAATCACCGGGTATGTCTCATGATCCACTAATCCCGCAACTAAGGTCCTATTACCGGGTAAGTCTCTAGGAGCCTAAGGTTGGGAAATCTACACAAACCAGATTACTATCTAGGGGTAAAACCTCTCCTTACCGGGTAAATCTCGGGAAGGCTAGTCCTAAGCAACAATCCCAGCACACTCAGTCCAATAGCGGCTTGTGAGACTCGCTACTACCTAGAGTTCATCATCATTGGTACCTAAGAGCGAGAATCACCGGGTAGGTTTCTTCTCTCACTTAGTTTGCTAGCATTAGATCACCCTAGGCTAGATTCAACTTAACAAACACTAAGATTTCAACAATCTAACGTCCTAACGTTCAGATTTATCAATACAAGCACAACAGAGAAAACCACGGGCTGATAATCCAGAACCACGGCCGTGGTTAGGTAAGAACAGACCGTGATTTGCAACAGAGGTTAGGTTCGAGCAAGCAAATCATCCAAGGATACATTTAAGTCTATTCTATCATAGTCCAAGCCATAACCATTATTCCGTTACCCTAGAATCACTACTAATTAGCCAACAACAAGCATTTTAACATTCAAACTCAACAAGCAAACATTCATGGATTCCATAGCAAGAAAATGAAATGAAAGAGAAGAGAATCAAGTAAACACAAGTAAACTAGTGTTGTTCTTTTTCTTCTCCAAATCGTTCCTTACAACCCTTCAAAAGAAGGTCCAAATCGTTCCTTACAAATCCTTGCAAATGTCTTCAACAAGCTCACTCAAAAACCACTCAAAAGCTATGAGAACTCTAAAACTAGTGTTGTTCTTTTTCTTCTCCAAATGAGAGTGTTTTTGCTTCCTTCCCCAAGAGTAGCCTCCAATGGAATGATGTGTGTAAGAGAGTGTGGGAGAGAATGTGTGTGTGAATCCCCTAGCAACAGCCTGCAAGACCACTTTTAATCTCCACCAAGAGCAAGAGTCGGTTATGGAGATCGTGGGACAGCTGTCACAGCTATCCAGAGAGAACCACGGCCAAAATTACGGGCGTGGAATCTGGGTTTGTCCCGTGGTTTTGCATAGACAGCTCTCTTTTGATAGTTAAGCCATGAGTTGGTGCAAGGCATGCACCAACAAGGTCCTATGTGTTCTCCTTTGCTGCTAGCTTGGTTCTCAATGAGTCCGGAAGTGTGTCATCACGAAGAATGATCCTCAAATGTATCGATTAAGCTCCAAAAGCTCCCCAAAATACCTACAAAACCGACAAAAGCCCATGTAGACGTCTATCTCAACAATATACACGAATTAAGCGTAAACGTCATGAACTAATGCCAAACCATGCATGAATAACGGGAAAAATTATCTAAATGGATGCCTAAAGTAACGTCATAAATCGTGTTATCAAAATACCCCATGCTTAAGACTTGCTCGTCCCCGAGCAAGGTCCAACTATAGGCTAAGAGATGACATGATTTATGAATGTAGAAAAACAACATAAAATCTTTTTGGAATTGTGCTTCATAAGATGGATCACCTTCATAGTCATGTTTCATAGCAATGGACAAGCAATCATGTATCAAGTGAATGAAGGCATGGAAAGACAATTATACTTAAATCGAAAGCATGCATGAAAGGTGAAAATGAAGAAGTTAAGATGATCATGGGAATATCCAATCTAGATCACTAAGTCTTACACATATGCAAATAGGTCACAAGGACTTAGGAAAAAAGAGGCCAAGAAACATTGTGATAGGGTGGGAATTTTTCTAGGTCATGTGATGCTAATCCGGGAATGGAAGTAACTCCACAATTTCGTTTTTGATCAACTTCCCACAAGTGTATATTTTTCTCCATCTTTTCTTTCTTTTATTTTCTTTTTCATTTTCTTTTTCTTTCACTTATTTTTGAGACAATGGCATTGATGTATAAAAGCCGAAACTTTGGTGATTAGCGGTCCTCGGGATTTTTCCGAGGTGACACACATCGGGCACACATACCAAGGCTCGTTAGGACATTCGGTTTATCCGATTTTGGTAAGGCACAAACACCCGATTATGTGAATGGTGCCGAGTTACTCGTCATCAAAGCCAAAGTCCCCAAACCTTTATTTTTTTCTACACTTTTTACAACAATTCAGCACTTCATTCACAACATTCATTCATCAACAACTTCACCCCACACTTGCTTCACACACACTCAACACACTAACATGCTCCTATTCCCGGATGGGTCAAAAGAGGTCAAATTTTTATATCAATTGAGGTGCTCAAACAACATGATCAACATGAGAAGGAGAGAAATGAATTGCCTTAATCACTCCTTGATGATGTGCAAGAACTAGCATGTACTTTCGACCATCAATCCTCAATCCAATCAAGGCAAACATCATAATCACAATTCATACATGGGATTCAAGATAAGTACTTCAAGTCCACATATGCATGCAGCCATTCAACACACAAGGCCATCCATAGCCAATTCACAAAACAATATCATCATAAGGGTCATATCCAAACTTAGGAAGCACTAAAATTTTTTTAAAATTTTCTGATTTTTTGGAATTTTCGAAATATATATGTACAATGCAAAAGCTTAATGAAACATGTGACAATATGAAACTATCCTATATGCAATCATGCAAAAAAATCATGAAAACCCCACCCCATACTTAGAAACACATTGTTCCCAATGTGCAAATCAAGTAAAGAAGGGTGAAAGAGAGTCCTCACAATGTAAAAATGGTGTTGCTTTCGGTATTTTGGTTCACTCATGTGGAGTGATGGTGGATGATCAATCAAAGATGGTAGAGACCTCTTGATGTTCATTGTGGCGTCGGGATCCGCGCTAAGCACCGCTAGCCGTCTAAGTCCCACGTCCGCTCCACCCACGTTTGATGCGGGATCATCATCATCATCCTCATGTCTTGCAAGACTTCCATGCTACTTAGACTCTAGTACACAAACAACCAAACACACAAACACACCAAAACAAAGACAAAAGCAAAAAGTGAAAACGAAAACAAAAACGAAAAGGAAAAGACATGTACCAATGGGTTGCCTCCCATTATGCGCTTCTTTAAGGTCATTAGCTTAACCAAATTTAGGAGCGTCCCACTCAAGGTGAAGTGGGGCAATCATATCCACCGGAGCTTCCGGGACGTACCCCTTCAAACGGTGCCCATTCACCTTAAAATCTCCACAATGCTCCCCACCTATCTCAACCACTCCATGGGGAAAAACCTTCTTCACCACATAAGGACCCGTCCATCTTGACTTGAGCTTTCCGGGGAAGAGCCGCAGCCTTGAGTTGAAGAGAAGGACTAAGTCACCTTCACTCAACTCCTTTGGGATGAGACATTTGTCATGCCAACGCTTGGTCCTTTCCTTGTAAATCCGAGCGTTTTCATAGGCATCCAACCGGATCTCCTCAAGAGCATTAATGTCTAGCAACCTCTTCTCACCGGCTTCCTTGAGGTCAAAATTCAGCCACCTTATGGCCCAATACGCCCTATGCTCCATCTCCACCAGAAGGTGGCAATACTTGCCATAAACTAGCTTGTAGAGAGTGGTGCCAATCGGTGTCTTGAAGGCGGTTCTATATGCCCACAAAGCATCATCAAGCTTCATAGCCCAATCTTTTCTTGTCCTAGAAACCGTCTTCTTAAGTATTCCTTTTATCTCCCGGTTGGAGATCTCCACTTGGCCACTAGTTTGGGGATGGTAAGGTGTTGCCACCTTATGAGTCACCCCATACTTATCCAAAAGTGTCCCAAAGTTCCTATTGGTGAAATGCTTCCCTCCATCACTTATGATCACTCTTGGTGTTCCACACCTAGGGAAGATGACTCGGTTGAAGAACCACACCACAACTTTGGCATCATTTGTGGGAGAGGCGATTGCCATCACCCATCTCGACACATAGTCCACCGCCAAGATAATGTAGTGGTTGCCACATGAAGAGGGGAATGGCCCCATGAAGTCCACACCATAAACATCAAATATCTCAACCTCTTGTATGTTGTTCAAGGGCATCTCATTCCTTCTTGAGATGTTGCCCGTCCTTTGGCAAGCGTCACAAGCTACCACAAAATTTTGCACATCCTTAAACAAGTTAGGCCAATAAAAACCGGATTGCAATACCTTTGTACACGTCTTGTGTGAGCTAGCATGGCCTCCATATGGCAAGGAGTGACAATGGCGGATCACACTCTCCACCTCATCCTCCGGAATGCACTTCCTAAAGACTCCATCCGGTCCTCTCTTGAACAAGAGAGGCTCACTCCATTAATAATGCCTCACATCCTTGAAGAACTTTTTCATTTGGGCATATGACAAACCGGGTGGCACCTCCTGACACACAAGGTAGTTCACTATATCTGCATACCATGGCTCACTCCCTCTAGACACTTGAAGTAAGCACTCCTCCATCATTTGCAATTGCTCTTCCCAGGAATGAGTCATCAATCGGGATGTCATCTCTCTCAATCTCCAATGGTGGTAGCCTACTAAGATGGTCCGCCACTGAATTTTTGGAACCCTTCTTGTACCGAATTTCCAAGTCAAACTCTTGGACGAGAAGGATCCACCGAATGAGGCGAGGCTTGGCATCCTTCTTTGTGAGGAGATAACGGATCGCAGCATGATCTGTGTACACAATGACCTTTGCTCCAACAAGATATGACCGGAACTTCTCAAAGGCATACACCACCGCTAGCAACTCCTTCTCGGTTGTGGCATAGTTGAGTTGGGCATCATCTAGCGTCTTGCTAGCATAATAGATGGCATGTGTAAGCCCATCTTTCCTTTGTCCCAAAACAGCCCCAACGGCCACATCACTTGCATCACACATTATCTCAAACGGAAGGCTCCAATCCGGAGATTGCATGATAGGGGCGGAGATCAAGGCATTCTTCAACCTACAAAATGATTCAAGACAATCCTTGGAGAAAACAAACTCAACATCTTTCATTAGTAGGTTAGTGAGAGGCTTAGAAATTTTAGAGAAATCTTTTATAAACCTCTGGTAAAAACCAGCATGCCTAAGAAACTCCTTACCCCCTTCACCGAGGTAGGTGGTGGCAACTTCTCTATCGTTTCTATCTTTGCCCTATCAACCTCAATGCCTCGTTGGGAAACCAAGTGTCCCAATACTATGCCTTCACTCACCATGAAGTGGCATTTCTCCCAATTCAAAACAAGGTTAGTTTCCTCACATCTCTTCAACACCAAAGACAAGTTACCTAAGCAATCATCAAATAAAGATCCATACACCGAGAAATCATCCATAAACACTTCCATAATGTTCTCAATATATTCAGAAAAAATGGCCATCATACACCTTTGAAAGGTGGCAGGTGCATTACACAACCCAAATGGCATTCTCCTATATGCAAATGTTCCCCAAGGGCAAGTAAATATTGTTTTCTCTTGGTCATCCGGGTGAATAGGGATTTGGAAAAACCCACTATAGCCATCTAAGTAACAAAAGTGTGAATGTTGAGCTAATCTCTCTAGCATTTGGTCAATAAAGGGAAGAGGGAAGTGATCTTTCCTAGATGCAACATTAAGCTTCCTATAGTCAATACACATTCTCCACCTCGTAACCGCCCTAGTTGGGATTAGGTCATTGTTCTCATTAGTCACTACAGTCATACAACCCTTCTTAGGAACAACATGTACGGGACTAACCCATTTACTATCCAAAATCGGGAAAATGATTCCAGCATCTAGCAACTTAAGGATCTCCTTCTTGACTACCTCTTTCATTATAGGGTTCAATCTTCTTTGAGGTTCAATTGAAGGTTTATGATTATCTTCCATCAAGATTTTATGCATGCACAAGGAAGGGTTAATGCCAACTAAGTCATCAATAGTATAGCCAATAGCTCTCCTATGCAATCTCAACTCATGCAACAATCAATCAAGCTCATCATCATTCAAAGATGCATTCACAATCACTGGATAAGTAGAATTTGCACCAAGGAAAGCATACTTTAAATGAGAAGGGAGAGGCTTAAGATCAAGTTTAGGAGGACCTTTATCGGTTGGAGACGATCCATACAATGTAGGTTGAGATGATTCCAAAGTCATGGAAGACTCTCCAAGACTCCTTGAAGATTGATCAACAACTAAGGCAATTTCTGGAGAAACCACGGGCAAAACCACGACCTCTGACACAACCACAGGCGTGGAATCTGAGAAATTGGCACTTCTGGACATTACAGAGAGTTGCACGGGTGGAATTACGGCTGTGGTTTTTGGTGCCAGGCCGTGGTTCCTAGAGTGATTCAGCACACCTTCGTGCACTTCAAATTTAGCACTTGTCTCCTTTTCTAATGCATCCAAAGCCTTGATTTCTTTATTGCAATCATCCTCAACTCCTTCCTTCATCAAACTCAAGATAAGAACCTTCTCAAGTGGGTCCTTGATTAAGATCGAGCTCATAACTTCTCTGGACTTCTCTTGCTCAACAATGTTGAAGACATCTTCACCAAGGGGTGGACCCTTCATCATTGTGGATAGCTTGAACTTGATATTCTCTTCTCCAATGTTGAAGGAGAGTATTCCATTTTTGCAGTCCACTAAGCATCCGGATGTGGCTAAGAATGGCCTTGCCAAAATGATAGGAACCGGGTGGTCCGCTGGGATGTCCAAAACAACAAAATCGATTGGCACATAGAACTACCCAAGCTGAACCGGTATGTCTTCTAGGATTCTTACGGGGTGAGTGATTGAACGGTCCGCCATGTAGAGGGTCATCTTGACCGGCTTTAGCTCTCCTAGCCCAACCTTGTTGCAAAGTGCAAGCGGGATAATGCTTACACTAGCTCCAAGATCACATAGGGCTTCATATTGCACTTCTCCACCCCAATTGGCACACAAAAAGATCCCGGATCTCTTAGTTTAGGAGGCATCTCCTCCCTCATAGTTTGAAGCAACTCTGAAGATCTCTTTGTCATCCTCACTTCTCCATACTCCTCCAACTTCCTCTTGTTGGAGAGTATCTCTTTCAAAAACTTTCCATAGGCCGGCATACCTAGAATAGCATCCATGAACGGAATGTTAATATGCAATTTAGACAGGAGTTCAAGGAATTTACCAAAGTGTTTATCCAAACGAGCTCTTGCTCGTGATTGTGGGAATGGTAGTGGTGGCATGTTTGGAGGTGGTGCCACATATGTTGGCTCATCATCCTTGCTCTTGCCGCCTTCTTCTTGCAATGGTTCTTCCACCACTACTACTTCTTCCCCTTGTCATTTCCCTAGGTAAAGGATCTTTCATGCTCAGCCCACTTGTTAGCATGAAATATTGTGATATTTTAGGCACGTTTTCTACATGCATTTGATTCATATTGATAGTCTTTGATTGAGCATTGTTGCATAAGTGAGCTAGTTTGCCTATATTGTCGACATGGATGTCTACACAAGCTTTATGTTGATTATAGGTACTTATGAGCTATTTTCGAACGGAATCGAGCAAAGATGAGTTGATTGGATATGTCCATGGATTGAGGACATTCTTAGGAGCAAAAAGGAGTTCAAATTGAGGAATGCACGAGGCTAGGGAAGAATCACGTTCTTGCCCTAAACCACGCTCTAAAATACGGCCGTACCCTTTTCCACGTTCAATTCCACGGTCGTGGAAGTATGGCAAGAGAGGTGTGATGCATTCCAGTAACTACTACGGTCGTGGAATCATATGTTCAAACCGTGTTGATTTCCACGCTCTAAATTACGGTCGTGGAACCTTCCACGACCGTGATCTTGGCGATCTTTTTCGCCACATTTTGAAGCCACGATCTTTTGAAGATTGGGCCGGGCCGATATTTTATCTTGCCCTATAAAAATACGGACGAAGAGAAATTCCACCACCTCGCTTTAGACCTAGGCTTACATCTCCACTTAGAGATCTTTTGCAACCGCCGCTTAGACGCATTCCGGTCTTTGCTTGCATCTCATTGGAGATCTACGTTCGCGCTTGGAATTGCCCAAATCTCGCACTTGGTGGAGATTATCATTGAGATTTCCAGATTTACAGAAGATTGAAGGTTTTGGAAGATTTCTTGCAAGAAGACTTCTCTTCTTGTTTAGGTTTGATTTAGAAGACGGATTGACATCCCGTTCTTCCTTCTTACCTAAGATTGTGTTTATTTGTTCTATTCTGGAATTAGTGACATTATTTGTTCTTGATTGTGACTTTGAGATTGGTTTGGAGTTTATTGAAAGTTTTCGGAAGTTTTCATCTTTCAATCTTTTAATTCTTGAATTTGATATCAACATGACTGTTATTGGCTAAAAACCCTTAACAATTCTAAGGTGAAGGGTTGATAGTTGTGGCTAAGATGATGATAGATCGATCGTAAACAGATTAGACCCTGAGAGTTAGAGAGAATCGTCGACGAACCCTAAATCACGGTTTGTTCTTGAGTTCCACGACCGTGGAATCTCAAGATCTGCCCGTAATTTCCCTTAAGTTTACGAGCCTGCTTTTACTTTAGTCCAAAGTTAAAGATTTGCTTTAACTTAGTTTAGACTTGTCTTTTCTAGGTGGTAGTGAAGCCTCAACAACCTCTACCTCGATTATGAGTGTCACAACCTTAATCGGTTAAGTTAGTTTTGACCTTTGGATTATAAGTTTGGGTATTTGACATTAATTCTCGCCTTTAGAATCTTTCTATATTGAAGCCTCAACAACCTGTATAGAGAGTGTCTTGTAGGTGAGTCATATAAGGTTTTTGGAACTTCACCGTACGATTACCTTACATTAGCATATCTTTGCATATCTCAACTCTGTCTTTATATCATTAAGTATATCTTGAATCGATTGCCACAACTGGATACCTGGATCTTTAGGATTGTTGTTTTCCCCAATATATTGCAAAGCTCTTACATAAACTGCTTGATAATCTACTATTGAATTTGTCTCCCCAAATCCCTGAGTTCGATACTCTGGAATACTTGCTTAACTACGCCGATCCGTACACTGCGGGTTCGCTGCTTTTATTCTAGTTTTATAAATTTAAAGCTTGATTGCACACACGTTTAGGGGTGAACACCACTCCTTGTTGTAATTGCCAACACTTGGCCTCTTGGGTTATCCTCGGTCCTTCCGGGAAGCTTTCCCAGATCCCTTTGTGCTTCACCCGCCTATTGGAACACTTGTGCTTCTAAAACCTTTTGAGCTTTAGAAATGGATGTCACCGTGCTCTCAAGTCCACTCAACCTTCCAAGCAATTGTTCAAACATCATCTCGGTTCTATCCTTTGTAGGTTGAGCAAAACCGGGTGGAGGCTCTTTTGAAACCTTAGGTGGTGGGGCTGCGCTTGTGGAAGCGGGAGGGTTCAAGGCACCATCCGGGTTAGAATGGGAGAACCCGGGATGATTGTGATTAGGTCGGTAATTGTTGTATTGCCGGCTGTTGTTGTTGAAGTTCCTACGGCCTTGATAATTGTTGTAGTTACCCCTTCCCATGTAGTAATGTCCTCCTCTTTGGAAGCCAAGTTGGCTTGCACTTGCACTTGGGGACTTGCTTGATTCTTTAAGGTTGTGGCACACAACTCCCTCAAAGACTTAAGCTCATTATTGATTGCATCAAGTTTGTAGTTGCTCATGGTGACTTCACTGACTTCATATACTCCCGGTTTCCTCCCATCACTCTTTCTATGGGAGTACTTCTCTATCACCAAGGCTTGCTTCTCTACAAACTCCCAAGCCTCATTCACATTTTTCTCCATGAATGTTCCTCCGGAAAGCGATTGGAGCTTGAATTGACTATCCTCATCAAGCCCCTTGAAATAAATCTCCAATAGTTCTATCTTCGGTATCCCATGGTGTGGACAATCTAGGAGGAGGTCCTTGAACCTCTCCCAAGATTTGAATAGGCTCTCTCTATCCTTCATCACGAAGGCATTGATCTTCCCTCTTAGCTCGGTTGTCTTGGAAGGTGGGAAGAACTTTGTCAAAAACTCGGTTGTCATCTCCTCCCAAGTACTCACACGTCCTAGTGGAATGGATTGGTACCAAGCCAAGGCCTTATCCTTAAGTGAGAAGGATAAAGCCCTAAGCTTATGGTTGTTGTTCTCCAATCTATGCAGCCTTAGAGTCTCCATCAAGATCTCATAATTCATCAAGTGTTGATGAGGAGACTCTCCTTCCATCCCTCCAAATTGATTGTGCCGGATTATTTGTAGCACTTGAGGGCGGAGCTCATAATCATGGGTTGCGGGATCTCCTAAGTTTACACCCGGACGGTGCACTCTTTAGGTTGGATGCATACGTTGCTCTAGCGTTTGTGGCTCCTCAATGATGATCGGCTCAAACCGAAAATTGACCGCCAGCTGCGGTGGTGGTGGTGGTGGAGGTTGTTGACGATTAAGCTGCCTTTGTACAAGAGCTTGCCTAATCTCTTCAATTTCCCTCCTAGTTTCTTCTTCCCTCTCATTTGCAAGTCTCCTCTCATTCTCCAAGAGTTCATCCCTTAGCCTAATTTGCTCTAAGACATCATTTAACTGAGCTTGAAGATCTCTTGCGGCCATCTCCTTCTTCTTCTTAATGCTCTTAGATCTAGCTTTAAGGGTTTTCTCCGGATCGGGATCGTATGGAGCTAAATCCTTGCCACGAGATCTTCGCATGCACCTAAAGAATGAGAGATGCCCTGAAAAATCAAAGACACAAACCAAACAAGATCAAAAGCAACAAGAAAGACCTACACTATAAACAATCACAAACAATGATTCAATCTAGACCTAGTCCCCGGCAACGGCGCCAAAAACTCGTTACGCTAAGAACGTGTACAGCACAAAAGTCTTAAATTTATAACTCGATATATTTTTCCTAACTCCTAGCAAACCCACAGTGTATGGGTCGTTTTGTAGCAAGGATAGTATTCCAAGGTCGAACACAAAGACTAAGGTGAAATCGAATCAAATAGGTGATTATGGATAGTGAAAATCTAGTCTAAGAAAAGAGAAAGGAATAAAGAAATGAAAATCATAATGTTTTTTGGGTTGGTTTTGTGGTGATCAAACAAGATCACAATTGATGCAAGATTATAAAACAAACTAATGGATCTAGCTAGCAACACAAACAAGCAACACAAGCACGAGATATGTGATCAAAGAGAGAAAAGCGGATTCTAGGGGTTAGGATTTCCGGTTATGGCATTGGACTCAAGCTTCTACTCAACCTTGGACTAGCTATGGTCAGTTGGGAAGGAATGTTTCTCAAATAGGATCAATCACCGGGTAGGTCTCATGATCCACTAATCCCGCAATTAAGGTCCTACCACCAGGTAAGTCTCTAGGAGCCTATGGTTGGGAAATCTACACAAACCGGATTGCTATCTAGGGGTCAAACCTCTCCTTACCGGGTAAGTCTCGGGAAGGCTAGTCCTAAGCAACAATCCCAGCACACTCAGTCCAATAGTGGCTTGTGAGACTCGCTACTACCTAGAGTTCATCATTATTGGTACCTAAGAGCGAGAATCACCGGGTAGGTCTCTCCTCTCACTTAGTTTGCTAGCATTAAGTCACCCTAGGCTAGATTAAGCTCAATAAACACTAGGATTTCAACAATCTAACATCCTAACATTCAGATTGATCAATACAAGCATAACAGAGAAAACCACGGGCTGATAATCCAGAACCACGGCCGTGGTTAGGCAAGAACAGACCGTGATTTGCAACAGAGGTTAGGTTTGAGCAAGCAAATCATCCAAGGATACATTTAAGTCTATTCTATCATAGTCCAAGCGATAACCATCATTCAGTTACCCTAGAATCACTACTAATTAGCCAACAACAAGCATTTTAACATTCAAACTCAACAAGCAAACATTCATGGCTTCCATAGCAAGAAAATGAAATGAAAGAGAAGAGAAACAAGTAAACACAAGTAAACCAAGCTGAATATATGTTTAAGAAAGACTTACAACCCTTCAAAAGAAGGTTCAAATCGTTCCTTACAAATCCTTGCAAATGTCTTCAACAAGCTCACTCAAAAACCACTCAAACGCTATGAGAACTCAATAACTAGTGTTGTTGTTCTTCTTCTTCTTCTCCAAATGAGAGTGTTTTTGCTTCCTTCCCCAAGAGTAGCCTCCAATGGAATGATGTGTGTAAGAGAGTGTGGGAGAGAATGTTTGTGTGAATCCCCTAGCAACAACCTGCAGGACCACTTTTATTCTCCACCAAGAGCAAGAGTCGGTTATGGAGATCGTGGGACAGCTGTCACAGCTTTTCAGAGAGAACCCTGGCCAAAATACGGGTGTGGAATTTTGCTCTGGCCCGTGGTTTTGCATAGACAGCTCTCTTTTGATCGCTAAGCCATGAGTTGGTGCAAGGAATGCACCAACAAGGTCCTATGTGTTCTCCTTTGCTCCTAGCTTCCTTCTCAATGAGTCCGGAAGTGTGTCATCACGAGGAATGATCCTCAAATGTATGGATTATGCTCCAAAAGCTCACCAATATAGCTACAAAACTGACAAAATCCCGTGTAGACGTCTATCTCGACAATATGCACGAATTAAGCATAAACGTCATGAACTAATGCCAAACCATGCATGAATAACGGGAAAAACTATTTAAATGGTTGCCTAAACTAACGTAATAAATCGTGTTATCATGTGTCTTTCATCTTTTTCCTCGAGAGTCATATCATTGGGTTTTGGTGGGTGGTTTGAGTGTTAATCCTTTCTTTGAGTACTCTTCTTGATGAGACTCAACATCCTTTGGGTTGAGAGCTTTTAAGTTTGGATAAGAGAGTTGTGGAACTTCATCGTACATTATTCCTTTCTTCGAAACACATAACCTTCGCAATGCCAACTCTGTCCTTTGATCTTTAGAGTGTCTTGAATCAAAAGCCGCAGTCAGATACTTGAATCCTTGGAATCATTTGTCTCTTACATTTTTACAAAAGCTTTTACATCTTGCCAGATATTTTTGAATAGATTTTATACTCACCAAATCCCTGAGTTTGACTCTAGAACTTCTTGCCTTACTATAGTTGATCTGTACACTACGGGTTCGCTTTTGCTTAAGTTCTGGATATAAGTTTAAGACTTTGACGCACACACTATTGAGCGAACGAGTTTTTGGTGCCGTTGCCGGGGATTTGGTTTAGACCAAATTCGGTTTTCGGTTTTTTGGCTTTGGAGCTTTTTCTCTCGTTATTTGATCTATCTACCTTAGTGATTTTGCATATTTCTCTTTAGGTATATGCAAAGGTCTCGATCCGCACAAGACCTCGTTCCTTTTGATCATGAACCGGAGAAGACTCTCAAGAAACGGTTAAGGGAGAAAAAGATGTCTGAACACAATGAAAAGAGTCTTCAAGAGGAGTTGGGATGAAACTCGAGCTCTTCTTAATACAAGTGAAAGAAGACGTATTGAGGAACAAGTTGTAGCTCGTGCTGATAGGGAGCGAATGCAAATTCAAATGGATGAAATTATGGAGATGGTTTTACAATCAAAATTGGATAGAGGCGCCAAGAGTAAGAAAGATGAATCATCCGATGATGATGATATGCCCGAGATGGAGGAAACACCACCATTTAATCCTTGTGTCTATCTTGATCCTCGCATTCATGTTAGGGATGCGAGAGTTGCTAATATCGTGGCTGAACCACGAACTTTTGGCCAACTTATGGATCCGACTCAACAACCGTGCCGTTTAGGTGTGAATCTTGGAGATCCAGATGACATGGGTTTCACCCTAAAGTCGTTACTATGATCCGTCAAAGTCATTTTGGCGGAATGGAAACGGAATCTCCGCATCAGCATTTGCAAAACTAAGAGATTCTCATGGAGACTTTGAAGCCTCCAAGAACAACCAACAAAAACTACAAGTTGAGACCGTTCTTCTTCTCATTGAAGGACAAAGCCTTAGCTTGGTATGAAGCTCTTCCAGTTGGAAGATTTAATACATGGGAGGAGTTGACTTCGGAATTTCTCACCAAGTTCTTTCCGCCATCCAAAACGGCGGAGTTAAGAGGTAAAATCAATGCTTTTGCTATGAAACCTAATGAAAGTTTGTTTTAATCTTTGAAGAGGTTTCAAGACCTTCTATTGGATTGCCCGCACCATGGCATTTCAAAGCTGGAACTATTGGAGATTTACTACAAGGGATTGGATGTAGAAACACAATTCAAACTTCAGTCCCTTTCTTGTGGGACTTTTATGGATATGAGAGAAGATGATGCTTGAGATTTTATTGAGAAGCAATCTCTAGTGATTGAGAAGTATTCCCAGAGGAAGATTGAGAGTTGGAATCGAGATTCCGTAAAGCCGGGAGCAAGATTGAATCCAACAGCCCAAGCTCAAATCTTCTCCCTTAACAATGAGATTAATGAGCTAAAGGAAGTTTTGAAATCCAGCCTTCAATCGAAAAAGGAGCAGGATGCTGGCTATCAAGGAAGAGAGAATAATCAAGGAAATATGAATAACAACTAGAACAACCATTGGATCAACAATAGTAACAACAACAGGAACTTTAACAACAATTGGAGATCCAACCAACAAAATCCTGGTAATCCTTATTCCCATGTTGAAAATACAAGGAATAGAGAATCACATCACTTCGATTTCTAAAGCATAAAAAGCTTTGGAGAATCAAGTGTTTAGCAAAGCTGGAGAAGTTCCTAGAGATCAAGGGAAGCTTCCCGGAAGGACAGAAGACAATCCGAAGAGGCGTGTGATGACGATTACTACTAGGAGTGGTGTGACAACCACCGATCCTAAACCCCAAAAGGATGACAGCGAGAAACAACCCAAATTAGTTGAGGTCCCGGCCGAAAAGGAGAAAGGAAAGGAGAAGGACGATATCTATGTACCTCCTCCAACTTACAAGCCACCACTATCTTTTCCTCAATCTAGACCGAGAGCGCTTCTAGACAAGCATTTCGGTAAGTTTATTGATCTCATGAGCAATCTGCATATTAACATACTTATTAAGACTATGACGGAAAAGATGCTCTCTAACAAGGAGAAGGACGGAAGACAATCCAAAGAGGCGTGTGATGGTAAGTGTTAACATGAAATATTGTGATATTTTAGGCACGTTTTCTAAGCGTATTTGATCCATATTGATAGTCATTGATTGAGCATTGATGCATATGTGAGCTAGTTTATCTATAATGTCGATATAGAGATCTACACAAGCTTTATGTTCATTATAGGTAATTGAGAGCTATTTCCGAACGGAATTGAGCAAGGATGGAGTTGATTGAGCATGTCCATGAATTGAGGACATTCCTAGGAGCTAAGGGAGTGCCAACTTTAAGGATGCACGAGGCTAAGGAAGAATCACGTTCTAGCCCTAAGCCACGCTCTAAAATACGGCCGTACTACTTTCCACGCCCTAAACCACGGTCGTGGAACTATGGCAAGTGAAGCGTGGTTCATTCCAGTAACTTCTACGGTCGTGGAATTGTTGGTTCAAACCTTGTTGATTTCCACGCTCTAAATTACGGTCGTGGAAACTTCCACGACCGTGATCTTGGCGATCTTTTTCGCCACATGTTACGCTCAGGATGTGATACGCAAATGGTTTTAAATTTATACTCGTTATATTTATCCTAACTCCTAGCGAACCCGCAGTGTACGGGACGTTTGTAGTAGGGATAGTATTCCGAGGTCGAACACAAAGACTAAGGTGAGATTGATTCAATTTGTGATTAGATTTAGTGAAGGTCTAGGTGAAGAAAAGAAAAAGGGAATAAAGAAAAGAAAATCTCAAATGTTTTTGGTTGGTTTTAGACGATCGATCAAAGATCACAACTCATGCGAAGTAAACAATCAACTAAACTTAACAAATCAATGCAAACAAACAAACCAAACAAGAGATGTGAATCAATAGAGAAAAGCGGATTCTAGGGGTTGGAAGTTCCGGTTATGGCATAAGACTCAAGCTATCTTAATCATTCCTTGGATTAACTATGATATGTTGGGAGTGAGTGTTTCTAGATTGGGATCAATCACCGGGTAGGTCTCATGGTCCACTAGTCCGTCCCTAAGGCCTCATCACCGGGTAAGTCTCTAAGAACCTAAGGGATGAAATTCTACACAAACCGGATTGTTACCTAGGGATCTAAACTATCCTTACCGGGTAAGTCTCGAAAGGGTTAGTCCTAAACAACTATCCTAGCACACTTAATCCAATGGCGGCTTATGAGGCTCACCACTACCAAGGGTTTGTCATCTTTGAGATCTAAGAGTAAGAATCACCGGGTAAGTCTCTTCTAACACTTAGTTGCTAACGCTAGGTCACCCTAGGATAGAATTAACTCAACAAACAATTGGATTTCAACATTCTAACAATCTAAAACTAGATCCATCGAACCAGGTAGAATCACGGTTTGTTCTACCTTTCCACGGCCGTGATTTGGCAAGAACTGACCGTGGATCCTAACAGAGGCTACGTTCAAGCACACAAGTCATCCAAGGGTGAATCTGAGTCCATCCTATCATATTCCTAGCCATAACTATCCTTTCCTTACCCTAGAACCACATCTATTTAGCCTACAACATTCATAATAGAAATCGAAATCATCAAACATAAAATCATAGCTTCCATATGCAAGATAATAAAGAGAAAGAGATGAACAAGTGAAGTAAACAAAACCAAGCTGAAAATGGAATTAGAATAACTCACAACCCTTCCAAAAGAAGGTTTAAATGGTTCATACAACTCCAGAAATCGATTCCGAAATTCTTCACTACAAAAGCTATCAAAGTCTATCAATGGTGTGTTCTTCTTCTTCTCCAATGAAGCTCTTCTCCAATGGTAGCTTCCTTCTACCTTCTCCTCCAAAGAATCTTCTTGTTGAGAGTATTGTTGTGTGTCTAGAGTGATGGGAGAGAGTACCCCATGAAAAGATGCTAGATGGGAGATCCTTTCTCAGCCAATGTAGGACCACTTTTATACTCCAACTTTGCAAGAGCTGGCCAAGAGATCGTGGCACAGCTGTCACGAAAACCTGGCAAAATCCACGGATGGTTCCATGGCCGTGGACTTTCAGTGAACCGTGGTTTGGACTTTCAGCTTTGCCTTTGATCATTAAGCTTCGATTTGGTGCATGGCTTGTGTTGGCAAGGTTCCATGAGTCCTCCTTAGCCTTTGGCTTGCATATAATGAGTCCGAGGGTGTGTCATCTTGATGAACAATCCTCAAACGTATCGATTTAGCTCCTAATTCTCCCAAAATACCTATAAAGCAAACAAAAGTCCGCGTAGACGTCTATCTCGACAAAATAGGTGAATTAAGTGCAAGCATTGCGAACTAATGCTAAACCATGCATGAATGAGTGAGAAATCTACCTAAATGAGTGTCTAATCCTAAGTCATAAATCGTGTTATCACCACACTTTAAGCCACGATCTTTTAAAAGATTGGGCCGGGCCGATACTTTATCATACACTATAAAAGGACGGACGAAGAGAGATTCCGTCACCTTCGCTTACACCTCGGCTTAGAGATCTTTGCAACCTTTGCTTAGACCTACTTTCTCTTACGCATCTCATCCTTGGAGTTGCCCTAATCTCGCATTTTGGCGGAGATTGTGATTGAGATTTCCGGATTGACGGAAGATCGAAGATTCGGAAGATTGTTCGCAAGGAGATTTCGCTTCTTGCTTAGGTTTGATTTAGAAGACGGATTGACATCCCGTTCTTCCTTCTTATCTAAGATTTCTGTTTGGTTTGTGTTATTCCGAATCTAGTGACGATTATTATTCTTGATTGTGATTTTGAGATTGATTTGAAAGTTATTGAAGGTTTTCGGAAGTTTTCATCTTTCAATCTTTTAAACCTTGAATTTGATATCAATATGACTGTTGTTGGCTAAAACCCTATAGCAATTCTAAGGTGAAGGGTTGATAGTTGTGGCTTAGATGATGATAGATCGATCGTAATTAGATTGGACCCTGAGAGTTAGAGAGAATCGCCGATAAACCTAAACCACGGTCTGTTCTTGAGCTTCCACGACCGTGGAACTCAAGAACTACCCGTAATTTTGTGTTAATTTACGAACTTGTTTTTACTTTAGTCCAAAGTTAAAGATTTGCTTTAACTTAGTCTTGGCTTGCCTTTTCTAGGTGGTAGTGAAGCCTCAACAACCTCTACCTCGATTATGAGTGTCACAACCTTAATCGGTTAAGTTAGTTTTGATCTTTGGATTATAAGTTTGGGTATTTGACATTAATTCTTACCTTTAGAACCTTTCTATACTGAAGCCACAACAACCTTTATAGAGAGTGTCTTGTAGGTGAGTCATATAAGGTTTTTGGAACTTCACCGTACGATTACCTTACATTCGTATACCTTTGCATATCTCAACTATGTCCTTATATCCTTAGTATATCTTGAATCGATTGCCTCAACTGAATTCCTGGATCTTTAGGATTGCTGTTTTCCCAATAATTTGAAAAGCTCCATACATTTACTTGCTTGATAATCTTAACTGGATTTGACCCCCCAAATCCCTGTGTTCGATACTCTGGAATTCTTGCTAATCTACGCCGATCCGTATACTGCGGGTTCGCTTGCTTTTATTCTAATTTTATAAATTTAAAGCTTGATTGCACGTACGCTAAGTGGCGAACAAGTTTTTGGCGCCGTTGCTGGGGATTTGGTCTAGGCCGAATTCGGTTTCCGGTTGTCAAGCTTGGGAGCTTCTCCTTTGTTGTTTGATATCTTTTTGAGTGCATGCGCAGGTCTAGGAACACCGAGGATCTCTTACCTCTTGATCAAGAGCTTGAGAGGACTTTAAGGCAAAAGCGTAAGGAAAAGAAGATGGCCGAAGAACACGAACGTGATCTTCAATCGGAGGTAGCGGAGAAAGAAGCTCAACTCCAATGGAGTGAGAAAACTCGTATAGAGGAATCGGAACGTCATCAATCTAAAGTTGATGATCTAACCGATGTTGTATTCCAAATGAGGATGGAATTAAGCGACCTTAAGATGAAGACTAGCAGGAAACCCTCAAGAAGGGCATCAAGATCGAGAAGAAGAAGTCATTCATCCGCTGATGATAGTGACTCTTCCATGCCGGCATTAGAGAAAATTGATCCCACGATCAATGTGAATCCTTTCCATCCACGGGGAGCTGCTAATCGCCGTGTTCCACCTAGGAATGCAAGGATCGAACGTGTAGATGATGAGCCAAGAACTCTTGGCCAAAGGATGGATCCAACACAACAACCACGTCGTTTGGGCGTGAATTTTGATGTTGATGATGCCGGGTTTAGCTTCAACCCGCAGGTTATTACTCTTGTTCGCCAAAACCAATTTGGCGGAACAAGCGCTGAATCTCCACACCAACACTTGCAAAACTTTGAGTGCATGATGGAGACAATGAAGCCGAAGAACGCTACTACCAACAACTATAAGCTCAAGCCTTTCTTCTTCTCCTTGAAAGGGAAAGCGTTGTCTTGGTACCAAGCTCTTCCTAGTGGGAAACTAGACACGTGGGAAGACCTTTCCGCGGAGTTCCTCACCAAATTCTTTCCGCCTTCCAAAACGGCGGAACTTAGAGGTAAGATCAATGCATTTTCCATGAGATCTAACGAAAGTTTGTTTCAATCTTGGGAAAGGTTTCAGGATTTGCTTTTGGATTGCCCTCATCATGGCATATCCAAACTTGCCTTGTTGGAGATATACTATAAGGGGCTGGATGTGGAGACACAATTCAAGCTCCAATCCCTCTCATGTGGCACATTCATGGACATGAGGGAAGATGACGCTTGGGACTTCATTGAGAAGCAAGCAAGGGTCATAGAGAAGTATTCCCACCGGAAAGTGGAGGGAAATCGTGTGGAGCAAGGAGCAAAGCTCACACATGAAGCTCAAAATCAGATTTTCTCCCTCAACAATGAGATCAAAGAGTTGAAGGAAGCTATCAAGACCAACTTTCCAAAGCAACAAGGAAAGGATGTTGGCTATTTGGGCAACAACAACAATGGCGGTGATAACACAAACCGCAACAACAACAACAATAACCGGAACAACAACCGGAATAATTGGAATGGCAATAACAACAACCGAAACAACAATTGGAACAACAATAGGGGTCAAACAACAACAATTGGCACTCCAATCAACAAAATTCCATTAACTCTTATCCTTCCAATTCTAATTCACTAACTCCACCTTCCTCTTCCTCTACTCCTTTGAAAAGCCAGGGGCAAACGTCTAATGGAGGAAGCACTTCGGGGAAGGAGAAGCCCGATCCCATGTTGGAAACGATTTTGGGAAAGCTTCAAGGGTTGGAGAACCGCATCATTAAGGTTGATGATCAAATTTCTAAGGTTGATAAAGCTCAAAAGGTTTTAGAAAACCAAATGTTCAGCCAAGCGGAGGAAGTTCCTAGGAATCAAGGGAAACTTCCAGGAAAGACGGAGGACAACCCTAAGGGAAGGGTGATGGCAATCACAACTAGGAGCGGAGTGACTACCACCGATCCGCAGCCTAAGTTTGTTGAAGTCCCCGTAGAGAAAGACGAAGAGAAGGGGAAGGAGAAGGAAGATGTCTACGTTCCTCCTCCGGCTTACAAACCTCCCCTACCATTCCCTCAATCTAGAGCGAGAGCGCGCCTAGATAAACAATTTGGTAAGTTCATAGAACTCATGAGCAAGCTGCATATTAATATACCTTTCATTGATGCTATTGTAGGTATGCCGGCTTATGGCAAGTTCTTGAAGGAAATCCTCTCTAACAAGAGAAAGCTAGAGGATTTCGGTGAGGTTAAGATGAGTTCGGATTCTTCGGATCTCATCAAGACCATGAAGGAGAAAATGCCCCCAAAGCTAAAGGATCCGGGGTCATTTTGCATTCCCATAGGAGTGGGAGATGTCACATACGATGCATTATGTGACTTAGGAGCAAGTGTGAGCATCATACCACTTGCATTGTGTAGGAAGATCGGTTTAGGCGACCCTAAACCGGTAAAGATGAAGTTGTACATGGCGGATCGATCCATCACTCGCCCCGTCGGTATTGTAGAAGACGTCCTGGTCAAGCTAGGTAAATTCTTTGTTCCCATTGACTTTGTCGTGCTTGACATTCCTGCAGATAGTCCGGTCCCGATCATACTCGGAAGACCGTTTCTTGCAACTTCCGGCTGCATAGTCGATTGCAAGAATGGTAGACTCGCCTTTTATATAGGAGAAGAGAAGGTAGAGTTCGTTCTTTCCACTCTAGTAAAGGAGCCAATCTTTGATGAGGATATATTCAATATCCAAGATGAAGAAGGGTTGTCTAGGGAGGAGGTAAGTGCTATTCTCTTCAACGATCTTTTACAAAAGGTTATTACTATGAGTCTAACAAATGTAGGGGAAGAAGAGGAGTGCAATGAGGCAATTGAAGCCTTAGAAGCACAAGAAGAGGTATATGAAGTGGAATTTGAAAAACTCCACGATGAGGCAGAAAATGTGAGAATCTACGGCCATACACTATATTCCACGGCCGTGGATTTCACCAACAAAACCGTGTCCCACTCCAGAGAGTTATACGGTCGTGGAGGAAATAGAGAGACCGTATTTCCTTTCCACGCCCTAAACCACGGTCGTGGAGGAAGCAGGAAGACCGTAATTCTGGCCGTGGAAAAGGGTGATCGAGCAACTTCTTCAACTTCTTTTGATTCTTCTCATACACCTTCAACACCCTTAGAAACTTCTAAGGAGACATCGGATGCTCCTCAAGGATCATTGGAAGCTCCGAAAGCGATGGAACTAAAACCACTTCCTACTCATCTAAGGTACGCTTTTCTAGGACCTAATTCTACCTTTCCGGTTATTGTTAGTTCCGATCTAAGCATAGATGAACATAATCAGCTCATGGTTGTCCTTAGGAAACATAGGAAAGCTTTAGGCTATACTATTGAGGACTTAGTAGGAATCAAACCCTCCCTATGCATGCATAAGATACTAATGGAGGAAGACTTTAGGACTTCAAGACAACCTCAAAGGCGGTTGAATCCGACCATGGAGGAGGTTGTCAAGAAGGAAATTCTTAAACTTCTTGATGCAGGTATCATCTACCCTATCTCCGATAGCAAGTGGGTGAGTCCGGTTCAAGTAGTTCCGAAGAAGGGAGGAATGACGGTCATCACCAACAAGAACAACAAACTCATTCCTACCCGAACCGTAACGGGATGGCGGATGTGCATAGACTACCGCAAGCTAAACAACGCGACGAGGAAGGATCACTTCCCACTACCATTCATCGATCAAATGCTTGAAAGTTTAGCGCAACATTTGCACTTTTGTATCTTGACGGTTATAGTGGTTTCTTTCAGATTCCAATACACCCGGATGATCAGGAGAAAACCACGTTTACGTGCCGGTGGGGTACGTTTGCCTATAGGAGAATTCCGTTCGGGCTTTGCAACGCCCCAGCCACCTTCCAACGGTGCATGATGGCCATCTTCTCCGAATACATTGAGGAAATCATGGAGGTCTTCATGGATGACTTCTCCGTATACGGTTCCTCTTCTAACGATTGCCTTTCTAACCTTTCTCTTGTTTTACAAAGGTGTGAAGACACTAACCTAGTTCTAAATTGGGAGAAGTGTCAATTTATGGTTAAGGAAGGAATTGTATTAGGTCACTTAATCTCTAGTAGAGGGATTGAGGTAGATAAGGCGAAAATAGAGACTATAGAAAAGCTTCCTCCCCCAACTTCGGTGAAAGGGATAAGAAGTTTTCTACGACATGCCGGATTCTAAATACGCTTCATTAAAGACTTTTCTAAAATATCAAAACCTCTCACTAATCTATTGATGAAGGATGCGGTTTTTGAGTTTTCGCAGGATTGCTTGGATGCGTTTAACATGATCCGGGAAACTCTAATTTCAGCACCTATTATCCAACCTCCGGATTGGACTCTTCCCTTTGAGGTTATGTGCGATGCTAGTGACGTAGCTATAGGAGCTGTTCTTGGACAACGAAAGGAAGGGCGAACCCATGCCATATACTATGCTAGCAAGACGCTAGATGAAGCGCAACTCAATTACGCCACTATCGAAAAAGAGTTTTTAGCCATTGTCTATGCTATTGACAAATTTCGCTCTTATCTTGTAGGTGCAAAGGTGATTGTCTACACGGATCATGCTGCGATCCGGTACCTCCTTGTGAAGAAAGATGCGAAGCCAAGGCTAATTAGATGGATTCTTCTCCTACAAGAATTCGATCTAGAGATCCGCGACAAGAAGGGTTCGGAAAATTCTGTTGCGGGTCATTTGAGTCGCCTAACACATCTAGAGGACGACCATTTACCTATCGATGACTCCTTCCCGGACGAACACCTACACATTATAGAGGAGTGCATCGATGTGATCTCCAAAGGTAACGAACCATGGTTTGCTGATTTTGTTAACTATTTGGTTTGTCAGGAGATACCGCCCGGACTATCCTACGCACAAAGAAAGAAGTTCTTTAAGGATGTCCGGGAATACTTTTGGAACGAACCTCTCCTCTTTAAGAGAGGTCCGGATGGCATTATTCGGCGATGTGTGCCGGAAGATGAGATGCAAAGTGTCATCCGCCATTGTCATTGACTACCTTGTGGAGGACACGCTAGTTCGAACAAGACTAGCGCTAAGGTATTGCAATCTGGATTTTTTTGGCCTACTTTATTTAGAGATGTGCAATCCTTTGTTTCCTGCTGCGATGCTTGTCAAAGAACAGGAAATATCTCTAGAAGGAATGAGATGCCTCTCAACAATATCCAAGAGGTGGAGATTTTCGATGTTTGGGGAGTTGACTTCATAGGACCATTCCCATCATCTTGTGGAAACCAATACATACTATTGGCGGTAGATTACGTTTCTAGATGGGTGGAAGCAATTGCCTCTCCCACCAATGATGCCATGGTAGTGGTTAAGTTCTTTAACAAGACCATCTTCCCACAATTTGGGACGCCAAGGACTATCATTAGTGATGGAGGTTCTCACTTCATTGCCCGGCGCTTTGAAGCTCTTCTAGCTAAGTATGGGGTTACTCACAAGATCGCTACCCCTTATCATCCACAAACTAGTGGACAAGTTGAGATCTCAAATAGGGAGATCAAAGGAATTCTAGAGAAGACGGTTTCAAGGACTAGGAAGGATTGGTCCTTGAAGCTTGACGATGCATTATGGGCGTACCGGACTGCGTACAAGACTCCCATAGGAACCACACCATACAACCTTGTGTATGGGAAGTCTTGTCACTTGCCGGTAGAGTTGGAACACAAGGCGTTTTGGGCTATCAAGTGGTTGAATTTCAGCATGAAGGAAGCGGGAGAAAAGCGTCTCTTGGACCTTAATGAGCTTGAAGAACTCCGCTTGAACGCTTATGAAAACGCCAAGATCTATAAGGAGAGAGCAAAGTGTTGGCATGATAAGCATATCATTCCAAAGGACTTCAAAGAAGGAGATCAAGTTCTCCTCTTCAATTCAAGGCTTCGTCTCTTTCCAGGTAAGCTTAAATCTCGTTGGACCGGACCTTTTCTAATTAAGCGTATTTTCCCCCATGGTGTAGTTGAAGTATGGGGTGAAGCGGGCGGAAGCTTTAAGGTGAACGGCCAACGACTCAAGAAGTATACGCCGGAACTCCAAGCTGAAGAGTTCGCGCCTACCGCACTCGAATAAGTGCGAGATTGGTCTAGCTACGGACCTTAAACAAAGCGCTTCTTGGGAGGCAACCCAAGGTATTGCATTTTTGTTTTTGTTTTCGATTCATAGTTTAGCTTAGTTTAGACGTTTTTCGCTTTGTTTGCCTTCGATTTCTTCCGGTATGTTCGTGTTTTTGGATGTAGGAACGATGAAAAAGAAAAAGGGAAGAGTAATGTTGGAGGAAAGTGACGAAACTTGGACTTTGGAGCATTATAGAGAGTTCCACGGCCTAAACCACGGTCGTGACAGCTACAGTGACCGTAATTTCCAAAAGCCTTTGAAAAATCACCAAAACCACGGTTCCGTACATTTCCACGGCCGTGGAACCTCCCGACAGACCGTGGTTTTCAAAATTTTCCCGGTCACTATATAAACTACATTCTTCACAAAAACACTTCACAAAACCCATTTCCACGACCCTCTTCGCCGATTCCACGCCCTTCACCACAAATCTCCGTTCGTTAATCGTTTTCAACGATTCTTCGTTCCAAGGCTAAGTTGATGTATCACTTAGCCTTGAAGATTGCTCACCGTGTTCTTTCGGAGTGTCTCTTCCCTAGGACGGAGACACCTCAAAAGATCAAGACGGATGAGCTCTTTCTGTTGTATTCTATGCTGTATGGGCGCCGAGCTGACTGCGCCACCCTCTTAGCTGCTACCATGAGCAAGCTTAAGAACAAGAGGAAGGGAAACATTGGATATGGTGGGATAGTTACCCATCTTGCTAGGATGTTGGGGGTTGATTTTTCTGCGTGTACACGCATACCAGCCGTACCCCTAGGACTTCAGGCCTTCATGACTAGAGGTCTCATCTTCCCCACACATAGAGGTCCGCCTTATGCGGCCATGCCTTGGGAGAGCAGGACGGGTAGGGGTATTGAGTGGCTACAAGAGTACTCCATTATGGATGGACACCATAATTGGAAGGAGACGTTCGTTGCTATGCATGCGAACAGGATTGCAGCTGCCCCATATGTCCCACCACCGCCCGTAGTTGAGGAGGAGGAGATGAGAGATCAGTATGAGGGTGGAGGAGGAGCCGAGCAGGAGTTTGGCACGTTTCCGGATCAACCGGATGCGGCCCCTGACATGTCCAAACGTTCTACATGTCCCGCCAGAGCTTCAAGTTCATCTTCTCGCCGCGCTAGCGTGAGCGAGAGGCCCACTTGGATGGAGACGCCTCCTGCATGGTATGGAGCTCCACCTCCATGGTCCGCACAGCAGCCACCAGCACCAGCACCGTCAGATGCTCCGGGGTGGTAAAGTCAGGCTCCGGGATGGTATGAGCAGATTCCGGATTGGGCTACTGGCCTTTTTGAGAGAGTGGGAGCATTGGAGATCCGAGCCGATGCTAGAGACGGACGCATGGACGACCTTGATCACATGATGAGGGACGTCTACCGCCAGCAGTTCGGGCAGCACTACGACTCCAGCTTCTCTCCATTCCCGCCTCCACCGGCGCCACAGTGATGATTTCCATGACCGACAATTTTAGCCGCTCCACCGCCACTTTGTGAGTTTCTTTTTCTTTCTTTCTTTTCTTCTTTTCTTTCTTTTGTTTAAACATTAGGGACAATGTTTGTTCCAAGTATGGGGTGGGATGTGACTAAAAGTTTGTAATAACTCTTACTCACTATGATTGCTTCTATCGAGACTATCTTGCATGTTCATTATATTGTTGCACGTTTCATTATTGCATTGCATGAAAAAGAGTTTGAAAAACCCATAAAAATTGAAAAATTATGTGCTTCTAAGGTTAGAGATGAATTCTATGATAATACCACTTGTGAATTGAGTTTGATGACAATTGCATGCTTAAGAGAATAGTGAATTGAAAAGAAATTTGAATGAATGGATTATACCTCTTTTGCAAGTTTCATAATGTGAAGAATGTTACTTAAATCATGTTGAGAAAATAAGGTTGAAATCACACTATAAGTTCTTATGCTTCTTGTTGAAATGATTAAGGCACTTCGATTTTCTTACTTCTTTCTTTGATCACTTAGCCCCTCATTGAAATATTGACCTCCTTTACCTATCCGGGAACTTGGAGAAGTGAATGAAAAAGGCATGTTTGATGTGGGAGGGCCATGAAAGCAATTGATTGCAATCAAAAGAATAGAAAGAAACTGTAGGTTTGGGGAAGTCAATCATGACGATGAGTAACTCGGCACCATTCACATAGCCGGGTGTTTGTGTCTTGCCAAAGTCGGATTGAGCGATATTCCTAGCGGATTATGGTATGTGCGCTAAGGGTTTGAGGCATCTCATAAAAATTGAGAAACACCGATCTCCTAGGCTTCGGTTTTTGTGCACCTCTATCCATAACTCCAAAAGTAAAGTCGAAAAATGAAAATAAGAGAGCGAAGCTCTAAGTTGAAAGTGTTACGGAAACCGCAAGAGAAGAAGAAAAAAAAGTAGTTATCCACTTTCCCGGATTCATGCACCACATCCCTTCAAGTTTTCCTTTCATTTCCACATTCTAGACCTTGTTTGAAAGTCCTTAAGATCAAAAGAATGCTATATGACTTGGTGATCTAAATTGAAGTTTCTTATGATTGATTTTGATAATGTTTGAAGGTTATGATGCTTGTATGGAAGTTTAATTGATTCATGAGCTTTCTTTACTCTTTACTCTTTGATTAAGTGTATGAAAGTCTTATAAACGAATGAAGCAAGGTTTGAGAATGATCTATTAATTAGAAGGCACATCCATCCAAAAGAAGTATTGCTTTGAGAAGGTACACATATTTCATCCTAACTCTTGTTTTAAAGCTTTTGAAAGACCTTGCTTAGGGACAAGCAAGTGGCAAGTATGGGGTTATTTGTTAGCATGAAATATTGTGATATTTTAGGCACGTTTTCTAAGTGTATTTGATCCATATTGATAGTCATTGATTGAGCATTGATGCATATGTGAGCTAGTTTATCTATAATGTCGATATAGAGATCTACACAAGCTTTATGTTGATTATAGGTAATTGAGAGCTATTTTCGAACGGAATTGAGCAAGGATGGAGTTGATTGAGCATGTCCATGAACTGAGGACATTCCTAGGAGCTAAGGGAGTGCCAACTTGAAGGATGCACGAGGCTAAGGAAGAATCACGTTCTAGCCCTAAACCACGCTTTAAAATACGGCCGTACTACTTTCCACGCCCTAAACCACGGTCGTCGAACTATGGCAAGTGAAGCGTGGTTCATTCCAGTAACTTCTACGGTCGTAGAATTGTTGGTTCAAACCGTGTTGATTTCCACGCTCTAAATTACGGTCGTGGAAACTTCCACGACCGTGATCTTGGCGATCTTTTTTGCCACACTTTAAGCCACGATCTTTTACAAGATTGGGCCGGGCCGATACTTTATCATACACTATAAAAGGACGGACGAAGAGAGATTCCGTCACCTTCGCTTACACCTCGGCTTAGAGATCTTTGCAACCTTTGCTTAGACCTACTTTCGCTTACGCATATCATCCTTGGAGTTGCCCTAATCTCGCATTTTGGCGGAGATTGTGATTGAGATTTCCGGATTGACGGAAGATCGAAGATTCGGAAGATTGTTCGCAAGGAGATTTCGCTTCTTGCTTAGGTTTGATTTAGAAGACGGATTGACATCCCGTTCTTCCTTCTTATCTAAGATTTGTGTTTGGTTTGTGTTATTCCGAATCTAGTGACGATTATTATTCTTGATTGTGATTTTGAGATTGATTTGAAAGTTATTGAAGGTTTTCGGAAGTTTTCATCTTTCAATCTTTTAAACCTTGAATTTGATATCAATATGACTGTTGTTGGCTAAAACCCTTTAGCAATTCTAAGGTGAAGGGTTGATAGTTGTGGCTTAGATGATGATAGATCGATCGTAATTAGATTGGACCCTGAGAGTTAGAGAGAATCGCCGACAAACCTAAACCACGGTCTGTTCTTGAGCTTCCACGACCGTGGAACTCAAGAACTACCCGTAATTTTGTGTTAATTTACGAACTTGTTTTTACTTTAGTCCAAAGTTAAAGAATTTTGCTTTAACTTAGTCTTGGCTTGCCTTTTCTAGGTGGTAGTGAAGCCTCAACAACCTCTACCTCGATTATGAGTGTCACAACCTTAATCGGTTAAGTTAGTTTTGATCTTTGGATCATAAGTTTGGGTATTTGACATTAATTCTTACCTGTAGAACCTTTCTATACTGAAGCCTCAACAACCTTTATAGAGAGTGTCTTGTAGGTGAGTCATATAAGGTTTTTGGAACTTCACCGTACGATTACCTTACATTCATATACCTTTGCATATCTCAACTCTGTCCTTATATCCTTAGTATATCTTGAATCGATTGCCACAACTGAATTCCTGGATCTTTAGGATTGCTGTTTTCCCAATAATTTGAAAAGCTCCATACATTTACTTGCTTGATAATCTTAACTGGATTTGACCCCCCAAATCCCTGTGTTCGATACTCTGGATATCTTGCTAATCTACGCCGATCCGTACACTGCGGGTTCGCTTGCTTTTATTCTAGTTTTATAAATTTAAAGCTTGATTGCACGTATGCTAAGTGGCGAACAGTAAGTTTATTGATCTAAAGGAGATCCTCTCTAACAAGAGGAAATTAGAAGATTTCGGTGAAGTTAAGATGAGTTCGGAGTCATCCAAACTTATTAAGACTATGACGGAAAAGATGCCACCTAAACTGCATGATCCAGGATCAATTTGCATACCTATTACTTTAGGGGAAGTCACATATGATGCACTTTGTGACCTTGGAGCAAGCGTAAGCATCATTCTACTTGCTTTGTGCAAGACAGTTGGTTTAGGAGAGCCTAGACAGGTGAAGATAACACTCTACATGGCTGATCGTTCCATCACTAGACCTGTTGGAATCATAGAGGACATTCCCGTAAAACTTGGTAAGTTTTACATTCCTATAGATTTTGTTGTACTTGACATTCGTGCAGATTATCCAGTTCCCATCATACTTGGGAGACCATTCCTTGCAACCTCCGGATGCATGGTTGCTTGCAAGAATGGGCAGCTATCATTCAACATAGGAGAAGAGAAAGTGGATTTTGTACTCTCCTTGTTTACCAAAGAGTCAGTTGTAGAAGAAGATGTTTTTAACATCTTTGATAAAGAAGAGTCTAGAGAAGTGGTGAGTTCAATCTTGATCAAAGATCCGCTTCAAAAGGTTCTAAGCATGAGTATCATTGAGGAAGGAGTGGAACATGATTATGATGATGATATTCGAGCATTGGAAGATGCAGAGGAAGAGCCAGAAGCAAGATTTGAAGAGCTGAAGAGAGTCTCGGAAGAAGCTGAAAAAATTGGCCTACACAAAGCAGATCGGGTGATTTTTAAAAATGCAAGTCGATTTTTTACAACAGAGAGAAAAATCGGGTCAGAGATCGACCGATTTACTTTAGGGGAAGTCGATTTTTCTGATATTTCTCCGTTTCTACAAATTCAATTGCAACTGTTCTTGGTTGTAGTAGCACACTTCCTCAACCTTATAAGGCTTCTCCAATGACACTCCATTGTCAAGATTCATAAATCAAAGCACCACCATTATTGGAGTTGAAACTTTTCCCCACACATCTAAGGTACGCATTTCTTGGACCTAACTCAACATATCCTGTTATAGTAAGCGCAAACTTGAATGATGATGAACTTGAGAAACTTATGAGTGTTCTGAAACAACATAGGAAAGCTTTAGGCTATACCATTGATGATTTAATAGGAATAAAGCCTTCTTTTTGTATGCATAAGATCTTAATGGAAGAGGATTATAAGCCTTCACGTCAACCTCAAGGACGGTTAAATCTGATCATAAAAGAGGTCGTGAAGAAGGAAATATTTTAGTTGCTTGATGCAGGTATCATCTTTCCTATTTCTGATAGCAAGTGGGTAAGCCTAGTTCAAGTAGTTCCAAAGAAGGGAGGTATGATCGTTGTTGCCAACAAGAACAACGAACCCATTCCTACAAGAACAGTTACGGGATGGAGAATGTGTATCGATTACCGTAAACTGAATGTTGCTACGAGGAAGGACCATTTCCCTCTCCCTTTCATTGATCAAATGCTTGAAAGGTTAGCACATCACTCTTACTTTTGTTATCTAGATGGATACAGTGGTTTCTTTCAAATTCTCATTCATCCGGACGATCAGGAGAAGACAACTTTCACGTGCACATGGGGTACGTTTTCCCACAAAAGGATGCCATTCGGTTTATGCAACGCTCCAGCCACTTTCCAAAGGTGCATGATGGCAATCTTTTAAGAGTACATAGAGAATATCATGGAACTATTCATGGACGACTTTTCGGTATATGGTTCTTCCTTTGATAGTTGTCTCTCTAACCTTTCCTTAGTTCTTAAGATATGTGAAGACACTAACCTATTTTTGAACTGGGAAAAGTGTCACTTTATGGTCACTGAAGGAATTGTGTTAGGACATTTAATTTCGAACCGTGGAATCGAAGTTGATAGAGCTAAGATTGAAACTATAGAGAAGCTACCTCCTCCAACTTCGGTGAAGGGAGTTAGAATCTTTTTGGGACATGTTGGTTTCTATAGGAGGTTTATAAAGGATTTTTCTAAGATTTCAAAACCTTTGACTAATCTATTGATGAAAGACATAACTTTCGAGTTTTCGAGATAATGTTTAGATGCCTTCTATAGGATCGAGGAATCTTTGATTTCAACTCCTATCATCCAACCACCTGATTGGACGCTTGAGGTCATGTGTGACGCAACTAACATAGCCGTAGTAGCTGTACTTGGACAAAAGAAAGATGGTCGTATACACGCCATCTACTACTCTAGCAAGACGCTAGACGAAACTCAACTTAATTACGCTACCACAGAGAAGGAGCTTCTTGTTGTTGTTTACGCATTTGAAAATTTTCGTTCTTATCTTGTAGGTGCGAAAGTAATAGTCTACACAGATCATTCAGTAATTCGTTACCTATTCACTAAGAAGGATGCAAAGCCAAGGCTCCTAAGATGGATCTTACTCCTACAAGAATTCGATCTAGAGATCCGTGACAAGAAAGGTTCGGAGAACTCGGTTGCTGATCACCTTATCCGTCTCCCACACCTTACTTGCAAGACCGATGAGCTCCCTATTGACGACTCGTTCCCTGATGAGCAGTTACACTAGATTGAAGAATGCCTCCATCAGATTTCGAAAGGTAATGACCCCTGGTTTGTTGATATTGTCAATTACCTTGTTTGTCAGGAAATCCTACCAGGACTATCATATGCTCAAAGGAAGAATTTATGTAGAGACGTCCGACACTTTTACTGGAATGAACCTATACTCTTCAAGAGAGGTCCAGATGGCATGTTCAGGAGATGCGTTTCGGAGGATGAAGTAGAAAGCATCATCCATCATTGCCACTCCTTACCTTGTGGAGGACAAGCTAGTTCTCACAAGGCATGTGCTAAGATACTCCAATATGGCTTCTTCTGGCCCTCTCTATTTAAAGATGTACAAAACTATGTTGTTGCTTGCGATGCTTTTCAAAGGATAGGTAATATTTCAAGGAGGAACGAGATGCCCCTCAACAACATCCAAGAAGTAGAGATATTCGATGTATAAGGAGTGGAATTCATGGGACCATTCTCATCATCTTGTGGCAACCAATACATACTTTAAGCTGTAGACTATGTCTCAAGATGGGTAGAAGCTATCGCTTCTCCAACTAATGAAGTGATGGTAGTGGTGAAGTTCTTTAATAGAATGATCTTTCCAAGGTTCGGGACTCTCCGAACCATCATTAGTGATGGAGGAACGCACTTCACAACTCGTCGATATGAGGCTCTACTAGCTAAGTATGGGGTAACTCATAAGATCGCCACACCGTACCATTCGCAAACAAGTGAGCAAGTCGAGATATTTAACAGGGAGATCAAAGGGATTCTAGAGAAGAATGTCTCTAGAACGAGGAAAGACTGGGCAATGAAGCTTGATGATGCATTGTGGGCGTACAGGACCGCTTTTAAGACCCCATAGGATAACACCATACAACCTTGTATATGGGAAGTCTTGTCACCTTCCTGTAGAGCTGGAATACAAAGCATATTGGGCCGTCAAGTGGCTCAATTTCAGCATGAAAGAAGCCGGAGAAAAGCGTTTGTTGGACATCAAAGAACTAGAGGAGATTCGCCTCAATGCGTACAAGAACACAAGGATCTAAAAGGAAAGAATGAAGTGGTGGTATGATAAGCATATCATTCCAAAGGACTTGAAAGAAGGAGATCTCGTTCTTCTATTCAACTCAAGACTTCGACTCTTTCCACGTAAGCTTAAGTCTTGTTGGACAGGACCTGTTGTTATTAAGCATGTTTTCCCTCATGGTGCAGTTGAAGTATGGGGTGAAAAGTGCGGAAAGTTCAAAGTAAACGGCCAACGGTTGAAGAAGTACACACCGGAAGCTCCGGTTGAGGAGATTGCTCCTATTCTCCTCCATTGATCATCAAAAGAGCAACGTCTAGCTAAAGACTTTAAACGAAGCGCTTCTTGGGAGGCAACCCATGGTAGTTCTAACCTTTTTCTTTCTTTTTACTTTAGAATAGGTTAGGATAGTTACCTTGTTTGTTTTGGCTTTTGCTTTCTTTTTGTTTTCCTCAATGCGCTCTCGGTTTGTTTGTGTCATAGATCGCAGGAAATAGGTACAATCTTGAAGATTTGATGAAGAAGGTTGGTGCAAGTATGCTTAAGGATGTTTTCAAGGAAAGAAAGGGAATAAATAGACTTACCATAAGTAAATCAACCGATTCAAGCTCCAGAGCAAGTCAATTTTTGGCAACAGAGAGAGAAATGGGATGAAAAATCGACATACCAAAGAAAAATCGGTCGATTTTCCTTGAAGATGAGCAAATTGGACAGCAAATCGGGCCGATAAAAAATCGACACAAAACAACCGGCCTATATAAAGCCTTCTCCACTCCAAAAGAGCCAAAAAATCGCCCATCTCCCATCTCCTTATTTGGTAACCATTTTGAGCGATTCTTGAGTCTAAACTGAAGTTGTTTCAACAAGGAAGAGGAATCTAGCAGCAACACACGTGGTAAACTGCTCATTCATCTGGAATTCGAGTTTTTCCATCCAAAACCGAAGTATTTCGTTCGATTTTGATTCGTGCCTAAGAGTTGTTAGATTGTTGAGTTTGTTGGAGGGTTTTGCTTAGAAACAACCCTAGGAAGTTGTTTGTGGTGTTGAATTGGTTAGATCTTTACAGAATTGTGAGTTGGGTTGAAATCGAAGAAAAAATCAGACCACCCCAGAAAAATTGGTCGATTTTTACCAAGAATAGCTCGATTTTTCTTTGCAAAATGGACGCCATAAGAAAAACCACTATGAACCTAACCAAGAAGAAGGGAACTTCTTCTAGGGCTCCTCCACCACCACCACCTCCCCTAGCACGACCAAACCATCCCCCTCACGCTTCCAAACACAAGAAGAGGTATGAACGCCTCTTGACTCGACCCATTATCCCTCCTCGCTATGTGGTTTTAGATTACTTGGATGCATTTTTGTGAGAGAGGATATTGATTGGATGTTGGAAAGAACAAGGATGAGTCAGTTTGCGCTCATTAGGGAGGACGCTTATGTTGAGATCACTCTTGAGTTTCTTAGCACTTTCGAGCATGATCCTAGAAATAGGAGTGTTTCATTTTGTATTATGGATGAGTTTCGTGAGATGTCTATTCATGCATTTGGAGATTTGTTTGGCTTTCCATCATCTTCTGCAGGCACATTCCCGAGAGGAGTGAGCGCTAGTGCATTTTGGGAGAGCATCTCCATTGGAGAAGCCGGAAGGGATAGATGGAGACCAGGGAACTCCAAGGAGAAGACCATCTATAACCTATCCTTCAAGATAGCTCACCGGACCCTCAGCGAGTCTTTGTTCGCAAGAACGGAGACACCACAGAAGGTCAAGGAAGATGAGCTTTACATCCTCCATTATAAGACTACCGGTACCATCCCAGACACCGCCACCATTCTTGCTGATTATATTGGGAAGATAGCCAACAAGAAGGCTGGAGACATATGTGTTGGAGGCCTTGTCACTTACGTGGCCAAGGTATTGGAGCTGAACTTCTCTAATTGTCGCTTAGCTGAGAGGGCACGCCCACTTGGCTCGCAGAGATTGGCTGCTAGACAGGTTTAGATTCCTCGAGGTATGGGCACCCTGCACGTGGCCATGCCATGGGCAAGGAAGCCAGCTGAGATTGAGTGGAAATCCAAGTACACTATTCGGAACAGAAGAAACTAGAAGGAGACTTTGAACACTACTTTGATGTGATGGCTCCTCCGACGGTGTATTATGATGAGGATGAGGAGGATTATGAAGAGGGAGATGCAGCATACCAACCTTCCATGCTAGAGTTTGAGAGCAACACATACATCAGCCATGCTACAGATGCTATGGATACGGACACACATGGCGTTGGACCCAGCAGGACTAGTTGAGGTGCAAAGGAGACCAAGGATGAGATACCGGCTTCACGTCATTCATTTTCTCACGCACCCAACCATGGGAGAGGACGCGGGCGTAGATCTTGACTCAAACAGCAGATGGGAGCATTGATTTCCGGCATTCGAGGTTTGTGTACTGACTATCAGGCACTCCACACCGATTACCAGGCACTCAACACCCAGTCTACTCGGTACCGTGAGGTGACGGACGCGCGACACTCCTCCTATGATGGACAGATGAGAGACGTGTACTAACACACCTTCGGTGCCTTCTATGACCATGGAGCTCCAAGATATCCATACCTACCACCACCACCGCCAGATGAGGATTGAGACTTCACTCAATTTTACATTGTAAGTATTTTTCTCCATCTTGTGCTTAGCTTCTCACATTGGGGACAATGTGAAGGTTAAGTATGGGGTGGGGGTACTTACAATCTCTTTCCTATTATCGCACCTTACGTACTTTACATTGAACTTTATGATTTGGCTTGTAATAACTCTTGCACTATCGCTTTCCACTATGACATTTGCATTGCATGTTTCATTCAAAAATTTGTGAGATTTTCAAAAAAACTTAGTGCTTCTTATGATGGAAATGACCTCTATGATGATGATTGTGATGTGGAGAAGGCAAAAGATGACTTAGCTATGTTGAGATTTTAATGGTAACATGAATAAATTTGATTGTCTTATTTGAATGCATGTATGATTTATATGATGTTGATGTCTTGGTATGAGGATGAAATAATGATCGAAGCTATTTTATAAGTTCTTATGCATCATGTTGGAATGACCAAGGCAATTCACTTCTTTTCTCTTTCATATCTTGTTCATGTTAGCTCCTCAATGAAATATTTGACCTCCTTTTGACCATCCGGAAATTAGGATAAGTGGTTATGTAAGGCATGTTTGATGTTGGAGGGCCATTGTAAAAGTGTTAAGTGAAAATTTGGCACAAATAGGTTTGGGGACGTTGAACATGAGAATGAGTAACTAGACACCATTCACATAGCCGGGTGTTTGTGTCTTGCCAAAGTCCGAATAAACGACAAGTCCTAACGGGATATGATATGTGTATCAAGGGTTTGAGGCATCTCGGAAATTGAGAATCGCCGATCTCCTAGGCTTCGGTTTTTGTGCACCGTTGTCCATACTCTCAAAAAGTAAAGTAAAAGAAAAGCAATTTTACATGAAAAGCATGTGTGGTGAAGTTATGCTCTTATTGCTCTTGTTGTGTTGTTCCTCTTTCCCGGATTAGCACCACATTACCTTAAATATTTCCCACCCTTAACACATTTTTTTGACCTCTTTTCGATTGGAAGACCTTGAGACCTTTGTGCACATGTTTAAGGCTTCATGGCTTAGATTTGTTTGATTTTGATTATCTCTACGTCTTTATCATGTCCTTTATATTTGTTTCTGAGTAACAAATGATGATTTGTCCATGATATGGTTATTTTTTATGCATACTTTGTCCTCCTATGTCTTGAAGCATTACTTTGAGGGTGGTCCAAAAGAAGAAGCACATTTCGAAAGGTTTTTGAGTTTTTCGCATCATATAATCCATAACATCTTGTGTTCTAGATTTGAATCGTGCTTTGGGACAAGCAAGAGGCAAGTATGGGCTATTTTGATGACATGAATTATATGCCATTATAATCATGAATATTGTGGATGTTTTACCGCAGTTTCCCTTTGCATGCGAAGAGATTTGTGTACCTTTAAGGTTTATTTCAATTATATTTCAAAAATAGAGGTCTACACGAGTTTTGGTTGAATTATAGGTGAATTCGATGGAATTGGAAGAAAAAGTGGAGCAAGGAGTAGCTAAGGTCAATAAGGAAGCATGGGGAACCTTTGAGGAGTCATGAGGAGCAAGACAAGTGCGTGGAAGAGGCACACAAAAAAGATGGAAAACAAGCCAAGAGACAAGCACCTTCTGCTGTGGAAAATCGGGTGATTTACTGCATAAATTGGACGATTTTCCTGTAGGAAAAATTGGACGAGTTATGTGTTAGATCGACCGATTTTTACTTGTAACCGTCTAAAAAATATTACGTTCAAAAGCCCATTGTAACACTCCGAATCCGCGGGACTCGGGATGCCACATTAGGCTAGGATCTTACAATGGATCCTGATCCTAGCCTGACAACAAGTTCACTGGACCTTACAACATGGCAGTGACAGATATAAAACAAATGCATAAAACTGTACAACCAAAAGGTAGCAACACCATAGCCGAGTATAAAATAACATCCTCTCACAAGAGGTAATAAAAGATCATCCTCATGCAGGAGGAAAACATAAACAACCCAAAAGACCACAACCATCCTATGTACGAGAGGTCCTCGGCCTGCCACCCTGCTAGATCACTCAGCAGCACGCCTATCTTGTAGGGCATCTACAACATGGTAATAAACCATTAGCTATCCATACATATATAAGGTAATGCATAAGTACAAGCACAATCATGAAAGATAAACACAGCAGCATGTTATCACACATTTACCCCTTTATCATCTTTATATAATAGTCATTCACTCAAATCGTGTATATATAGATAGATGAAAATATGTGACACGAGGACCGATACTTCCCCGCCTCTGAGTGCTATATCCAGTTGTACTAGTATCGGTCACACAACCCGTGTACCCTATGGGAGTGGATTGCGTTCTTCCTGTAAACCAGTCTGGTCTGACGTCAGAGAACCTCCCAGACTCCACGGCGGGATGAAAGGGGAAGGTTATCACATCCACGCAACGGGGCAATCAATAAAACATAGGTCAGTATAAACGACGTCTCATGCTATCATAGCAAACATATAACACACACACCACTCATGCAAATACCCAATATAGGGATGGTAGCTAAGTAAGTCCTACGGACTTACCTCAACCTCGTACAATCACAACCACGATCAACCTCCAATCTTGAGAGGGAGACCGATTTACAATCTGAAAGAAGATTCGGAATCACAACGACACGGGCTACGCATGGACAACATCAACTTCATCGGAATCTGAGCGACGGAACCTGTCTGACGATATATATGCTCGACCAGCTCATCATCTGCTCGGAAATGCAGAAACTCGGTACCAATATGAAGGGAATTAAGAGAGGAATCCAGAAACTCGAACGAAATTGAAATCGGATTAGAAACGGAGAGTAGATTTGAGTTTGAAGGTTGAGAGAAATCGGAGCTTTTACGAGGAAACGTGAAACGAAATGAATTAATAAAAGATTTTCCGCTATTTATAGTGAAGACGATAAATATCCTTTAGCGAAGTTGATAAATATCCTTTAGCGAAGTCGATAATTATCCTTTAACCGATCCAAAGGCGGGTCGAACCTCCTTCTCCAAACTTCTCGAGATTGGAATATTAAATCTGGAATATTGTAGGGATAAATATTCCACAACTGTCTCAGAAAACGTGTAATCCTAAGCCGTCTTTCTTAACCGTTAAGAAACGAAATAGCGACTCTTTTGGCCATTTTGCCTCTCCATGCTATTTCATATCTAGGACATATCCGATGTCTTGACCATTTCTCTCAACTGTATTTTTATTAATTGGAGCTCCCAAATGCTCCAAATAACACCGGAGGGTAAAAATAATTACCCAGGGGAAAAAGTAAAAATTTCCTCAAACATCCAAAATTACGCTAGGAAGATAACGGTGGGACTCATACTCATCACTTGCGAAATCTTCGCGAGTTATATGTTAATTACTATCAACGATTAAGTTAATCAACATTAAGTAGAATTCGGAAATCCTAGCTATTACACCCATAACCTTTTGGCCGGAGAAATGATATGTCTTGTAGCCCATTAGTGAGGGGGTTTATATTGGAACCCTAGGAACGAAAAAGGGACGGTCGCATTGTGAAGAAGGAAGACGGCATACGATAGAGATTGGAGATTCTTGGAGAGAAAGATTGGCGGAAGAGAGATAGAGTTGAAGATTCAAGAAAATTGTGAGATATTTGATTATTGTTCATTATTGCGATTTGTGAACAAATATTGTTGAGTGCTTTGAGAGATTCTTTTGGAGTTTTTAAGGATTGATTACAGATTTTGGAGATTCTTTGGATTTTATGCAAAGTTTGGTTTTTATTTGGATTTCTTTATTCAAACTTGATTTTGATTTGAAAATGAAAATGATTGGCTAAAAACCTTGTGATTTTGGGGAGAATAGTTGATGATTGAGGCTTAGATGATGATAGACTGAACTCATTTAACCATTTGGACCCTGAGAGTTGAGATTTAGCCTTGACGTTTGTGAAAAATCATTGTGTTCTTAAGAAAATCGGCCGATTTTCTCTAGATCATCCCGATTTTTCTCTCTGACGTTCCTTAATTGTTTTATCCTTTAAACAAAGCTAAACCTTGCCTAAATCCCGGCCTTTCCTAACCATTATAAACCTTGTCCAAGTGTAAGAAGAGACTTCATCATTGATTCTTCACTTGGTATCCAAAGTTTGCAAGATTTGGGAAATAGAGAGACTCAACATCCTCTATTAAGGTTTGAGTGTGTCTTTCATCTTTACCTTCGAGAGTCATGTCCTTGGGTTTTGGTGGGTGGTCTGAGTGTTATATATCCTTTCTTTGAGTACTCTTCTTGACGAGACTCAACATCATTTGGGTTGAGAGCTCTTAAGTTGGGATAAGAGAGTAGTGGAACTCCATCGTACGTTATTCCTTTCTTTGAAACACATAACCTTGGCAATGCAACCTCTGTCCTTTGATTTATAGAGTGTCTTGAATCGAAAGCCACAGTCGGATACTTGAATCCTTGGAATCATTTGTCTCTTACATTTTTACAAAAGCTTTTACATCTTGCGAGATATTTTTGAACCGATTTTATTCTCACCAAATCCCTGAGTTCGACTTTGGCATTTCTTGCCTTAAAACAGTTGATCCGTACAATGCGGGTTCGCTTTTTCTTTAATTTTGGATATAAATTTAATACTTTGATGCACACACCTTTGAGCAAAAAAGTTTTTGGCGCCGTTGCCGGGGAAATTTTCTAGACCAAATTCGGTTTTTGATTGTCTCGCTTGGGAGATTTTGATCTTGTTATTTGATCTATCTACCTTAGTAATTTTGCAGATTTCTCTTTAGGTATATGCAAAGGTCTCGATCCGCGCACGACCTCGTTCCTTTTAGTCCTGAACCGGAGAAGACTCTCAAGAAACGGTTAAGGGAGAAAAAGATGTATGAACACAATGAAAAGAGTCTTCAAGAGGAGTTGGATGAAACTCGAGCTCTTCTTAATACAAGTGAAAGAAGACATATTGAGGAACAAGTTGCAGCTCGTGCTGATAGGGAGTGAATGCAAATTCAAATGGATGAAATTAGGGCGATGGTTTTACAATCAAAATTGGATAGAGGCGCCAAGAGTAAGAAAGATTAATCATCTGATGATGATGATATGCCCGAGCTAGAGGAAATGCCACCATTTAATCCTCGTGTCTATGTTGATCATCGCATTCATGTTAGAGATGCGAGATCTGCTAATGTCGTGGCTGAACCACGAACTCTTGGTCAACGTATGGATCCAACTCAACAACCGCGCCGTTTAGGTGTGAATCTTGGAGATCCGGATGAGCATGACTACGGGTTTCTCCCTCAAGTCATTACTATGATCCATCAAAGTCAGTTTGGCGGAATGGAAACGGAATCTCCGCATCAACATTTGCAGAACTATGAGATTCTCATGGAGACTTTGAAGCCTCCAAGAACAACCAACAAAAACTACAAGTTGAGACCGTTCTTCTTCCCTTTGAAGGACAAAGCCTTAGCTTGGTATCAAGCTCTTCCAGCTGGAAGATTTAATACATGGGAGAAGTTGACTTCGGAATTCTTCACCAAGTTCTTTCCGCCAACCAAAACAGCGGAGTTAAGAGGTAAAATCAATGCCTTTGGTATGAAACCTAATGAAAGTTTATTTAAATCTTAAGAAGGGTTTCAGGACCTTCTATTGGATTACCCGCACCATGGCATTTTAAAACTGGAACTATTGGAGATTTACTACAAGGGATTGGATGCGGAAACACAATTCAAACTTCAATCCCTTTCTTGTGGGACTTTTATGGATATGAGAGAAGATGATGTTTGAGATTTTATTGTGAAGCAAGCTCTAGTGATTGAGAAGTATTCCCATAGGAATATTGAGAGTTGGAATCGAGATTCCCTGGAGAGCCGGGAGCAAGATTGAATCCAATAGCTCAAGCTCAAATCTTCTCCCTTAACAATGAGATTAAGGAGCTAAAGGAAGTTTTGAAATTCATCCTTCAATCGAAAAAGGAGCAGGACGCTGGCTATCTATGAAGAGAGAATAATCAAGGGAATAGGAATAACAACCGGAACAACCATTGGAACAACAAGAGTAACAACAAAAGGAACTTGAACAACAATTGGAGATCCAACCAACAAAATCCTGGTAATCCTTATTCCTATGCTGAAAATGCACTAACACCTCCTTCTTCTACCCCTTTGAAAAGTCACGGACAAGCTTCATCGAGTTCAAACCAGCCCGAGAAGGACAAGTTTGACGCTATAATGGAGACAATCTTGGGGAAAATACAAGGAATGGAGAATCACATCACTTCGATTTCTAAAGCACAAAAAGCTTTGGAGAATCAAATGTTTAGCAAAGCTGGAGAAGTTCCTAGAGATCAAGGGAAGCTTCCCGGAAGGACGGACGACAATCCGAAGGGGCGTGTGATGGCGATTACTACTAGGAGTGGTGTGACAACCACCGATCCTAAACCCCGAACGGATGACAGCGAGAAACAACCCAAATTAGTGGAGGTCCCTTCCAAAAAGGAGAAAGGAAAGGAGAAGGACGATGTCTATGTACCTCCTCTAGCTTACAAGCCACCACTACCTTTTCCTCAATCTTGAGCGAGAGCGCGTCTAGACAAGCATTTCGGTAAGTTTATTGATCTCATGAGCAAGCTGCACATTAACATACGTTTTATGGATGTAATTTCAGGTATGCCAGCTTATGGGAAGTTCCTAAAGGAGATCCTGTCTAACAAGAGGAAATTAGAAGATTTTGGTTAAGTTAAGATGAGTTCGGAGTCATCCGAACTTATCAAGACTATGACGGAAAAGATGCCACCTAAATTGCGTGATCCAGGATTATATTGCATACCTATTACTTTAGGGGAAGTCACATATGATGCACTTTGTGACCTTGGAGCAAGCGTAAACATCATTACACTTGCTTTGTGCAAGACATTTGGACCTGAGAGTTGAGATTTAGCTTGAGAGTTTGCAAAAAATCACCGTGTTCTAGAGAAAATCGGCCGATTTTCCCTAGAACAGTCCGATTTTTCTCTCTGATGTTCCTTAATTGTTTTATTCTTTAACCAAAGTGAAACCTTGCTTAAATCCTAGCCTTGCCTAACCTTTATAAACCTTGTCCAAGTGTAAGAAGAGACTTCATCATTGATTCTTCACTTGGTATCCAAAGTTTGCAAGATTTGGGAAATAGAGAGACTCAACATCCTTTATTAAGGTTTGAGTGTGCCTTTCATCTTTACCTTCGAGAGTCATATCCTTGGGCTTTGGTGGGTGGTTTGAGTGTTATATATCCTTTTTTTGAGTACTCTTCTTGACGAGACTCAACATCCTTTGGGTTGAGAGCTCTTAAGTTGGGATAAGAGAGTAGTGGAACTTCATCGTACATTATTCCTTTCTTCGAAACACATAACCTCTGAAATGCCAACACTGTCCTTTGAACTTCAGAGTGTCTTGAATCGAAAGCCGCAGTCGGATACTTGAATCCTTGGAATCATTTGTCTATTACATTTTTTCAAAAGAATTTACATCTTGCCAGATATTTTTGAACCGATTTTATTCTCACCAAATCCCTGAGTTCGACTCTAGAGTTTCTTATCTTACTACAGTTGATCCGTACACTGCGGGTTTGCTTTTCCTTAAGTTTTGGATATAAATTTAAGACTTTGATGCACACACATTTGAGCAAACAATTCCTTACCACCCTTAATCAAATGATTGATGTATCATTCTTGAGCAATTTCACACATCTCCGTGGACATTTACCAATGGTGGCGTATCAACATTCTATGAGAGTTGCGTTTCCCGTGTTCTTATTTGTGGACTGTTTATCTTCTTGTCTAAGGGTATTTTGACTTCTACATGATTACACATTGCATTTAGGCTAACTAAATAGTATTCGTTTTGCAAGGCTACCTCGGAATCTTGTAAAATGGCGTGGTCAATGTGCTAAATTTAATTTAATCCGACTTGTCTTCATGATCTTCAATTTGTAGGTTTTTGTATGTTATGTATCATTTACCTTTCTATAACTTCTATCGTATTTTGAATATATATGAATATTTGATCAGTAGCTAGTTACGCTTGGATTCAAACTTATCATATTATTTGCTTATATGTCTATTGTTCTTTTCTTATTGGCATGGTTATCTGTTGTTATTGAGATGATGCATTCTGATATTGAACAACTTTATCGCAGCCTAGAAGCATTGTGGTTTGATACTAAAGAACTGTAAGGGGGGTGGGGGTTGAATAGAGTATGGAAACTTTTTGCAAAAACCTATCTCAAGGCTTTGAAACTGATTTCAAGGCGTTGATGTCGATTTGTGCTCTTTGTGACACAATTGGTTTTCAAGGGCTTTGAAAGTGAATTCAAGGCCTTGACTCCAAAAAACTGCAAAACAATGTTAGTCACAATTAAGCAAGAAATATGTGGAATGAAAAGATCGACACGGTGATATGTTTACGAAGTTCAGCTCTAACAGCCTATGTCTCCATCCTAGGGTTTGTTTACCCATAGGATCTAACTATCTATTATTTGCTTCAAAGAGTCCTAGATACAACCTAAAAGAAATCCCCTTCTTCTCTCACTGTAACCAATGTTACGATCTAGTTCCAACTCTTAACCTAGCAATAATAGCCTAGTTACTCCGCAGAGTAACACACACTCGAGTATAACACGCTCTAGATATTCCAATTATGCTCTCGTGTTTTTCTCTCTCTTGGGATGTAAGCGTTTGTAAACTAAAAGGAAGAAAAAATTTTGGAACGAAATGAAGATGCTTTGATCGCTTGAAGATTTAGATGTTTCCGTGTAAGCTTGTTGTTGTTCTCTTCAATCGTGATCGTCATTTATAGTCTTCGATGGAGAAATACTAGCCGTTGTGAAAAGGACCGTTGTGAAGTTTTTCTCTCTCCATGGAAAACGATGTTAGATGAGATGAAGTAGCCGTTGTAGGATCTTCTATCTTCTTCATATCCTTGACGCACGTTGAGAGTCTTCTTCTTCGAGATCTTCTCTTGAAACCGTCGTTGAAGATCTTGTCGTTGAAGTCCTTGTTTCAATCTCCGAGATCTTCCAAGCTGTTGCGGATCTTCGCTTGAGGATATCCTTCTATGATAGTCGTTGAAGATCTTCCTTGGATACAAGATCTCTGTGAGATCCGTTGGAGGAAATCTTCTAATCTTGCGCTGGTTAAGATCTTTACAAGATCTTTTTGTTGGGTCGATATCTCCTCTTCAAAAATTCCGTTGGAGATATTCCTTGAGTTGGCCGAGATCTTCTCTTGATACCGTGTTTGAAGATCTTCTCTTGATCCTTGGTAGATTTTGTTGTTGAGATTGAATCTTGATTTTGAAATACTTCCAGCCGATGTTTCCCTTGTATCGCTTTTCAAGGCTTCAGCTTTGATCCCTATAAATGGTATTTGAGGCCTCCATGTTGAGCCTTTGAATTTCTTTTCAATCTTTGCGCTTGTCCCTTGTATTGTGTTTCAAGGCCTCCGTTTCTCCTTTGAAATGCTTTACAAGGCCTGCACACATTTAACAAACACAAAATCAAACCATGCAATCTAGAAATATAATCGATATTTGTTAGTAAATAAACCGCTTATAATGTTAAGTCTTCCATCATCACATATACAAGTATATAACCAAAGTGGAGTTATCAATCTCCCCCTTGATGGAAGACAAAACAAATATCGAACCTGCATTCAATGTTAGCGATACATATGCAATAATATCGAAAATAAAATGCAAAATACAGAAATATCGGATCGCGCATATAATTTCTCCTCCTTTGTCTTACAACAAGGGAGAAAAAACAATTAAAGCACGGGAGTTTTAAAGTTATTACAGACCCACATAGTATTTCCAAAATAAAAATAGTTTTAAAAACCAAGGTCTCACAAACAGTTTTCAAGGTCTTGAAATCAAACCCAAGGGGGCTTTAAAATCCATGTCAAGGCCTTGACATCCATTTCAAAGCTTTGAAGTTCATTCGTGACAATCCTCATAATACTGCCTCCACCATCTGGAGTGAGCATTCTTGTTACTCATGTCGTTGATTTCAGCCTCTAATCTGTGTTTCTTCTCTACAGCACGACGCTCCTTGACCACACCATATTCCTTAGTCGTAAGAACAGTCGGCTCAACATGCGTATGATAAAGAATAAACTTGTCAAGCTTGGGAGCTTCTCCTTTGTTGTTTGATATCTTTTTGAGTGCATGCGCAGGTCTAGGAACACCGAGGATCTCTTACCTCTTGATCAAGAGCTTGAGAGGACCTTAAGGCAAAAGCGTAAGGAAAAGAAGATGGCTGAAGAACACGAACGTGATCTTCAATCGGAGCTAGCGGAGAAAGAAGCTCAACTCCAATAGAGTGAGAAAACTCGTATAAAGGAATCGGAACGTCGTCAATCTAAAGTTGATGATCTAACCGATGTTGTATTCCAAATGAGGATGGAATTAAGCGACCTTAAGATGAAGACTAGCAGGAAACCCTCAAGAAGGGCATCAAGATCGAGAAGAAGAAGTCATTCATCCTCTGATGATAGTGACTCTTCCATGCCGGCATTAGAGGAAATTGATCCCACGATCAATGTGAATCCTTTCCATCCACGGGGAGCTGCTAATCGCCGTGTTCCACCTAGGAATGCAAGGATCGAACGTGTAGATGATGAGCCAAGAACTCTTGGCCAAAGGATGGATCCAACACAACAACCACGCCGTTTGGGCGTGAATTTTGATGCTGATGATGCCGGGTTTAGCTTCAACCGGCAGGTTATTACTCTTGTTCGCCAAAACCAAATTTGGCGGAACAAGCGCTGAATCTCCACACCAACACTTGCAAAACTTTGAGTGCATGATGGAGACAATGAAGCCGAAGAACGCTACTACCAACAACTATAAGCTCAAGCCTTTCTTCTTCTCCTTGAAAGGGAAAGTGTTGTCTTGGTACCAAGCTCTTCCTAGTGGGAAACTAGACACGTGGGAAGACCTTTCCGCGGAGTTCCTCACCAAATTCTTTCCGCCTTCCAAAACGGCGGAACTTAGAGGTAAGATCAATGCATTTTCCATGAGATCTAACGAAAGTTTGTTTCAATCTTGGGAAAGGTTTCAGGATTTTCTTTTGGATTGCCCTCATCATGGCATATCCAAACTTGCCTTGTTGGAGATATACTATAAGGGGCTGGATGTGGAGACACAATTCAAGCTCCAATCCCTCTCATATGGCACATTCATGGACATGAGAGAAGATGACGCTTGGGACTTCATTGAGAAGCAAGCAAGGGTCATAGAGAAGTATTCCCACCGGAAAGTGGAGGGAAATCGTGTGGAGCAAGAAGCAAAGCTCACACATGAAGCTCAAAATCAGATTTTTTCCCTCAACAATGAGATCAAAGAGTTGAAGGAGGCTATCAAGACCAACTTTCCAAAGCAACAAGGAAAGGATGTTGGCTATTTGGGCAACAACAACAATGGCGGTGATAACACAAACCGCAACAACAACAACAATAACCGAAACAACAACCGGAATAATTGCAATGGCAATAACAACAACCGGAACAACAATTGGAACAACAATAGGGGTTCAAACAACAACAATTGGCGCTCCAATAAACAAAATTCCATTAACTCTTATCCTTCCAATTCTAATTCACTAACTCCATCTTCCTCTTCCTCTACTCCTTTGAAAAGCCAGGGGCAAACGTCTAATGGAGGAAGCACTTCGGGGAAGGAGAAGCCCGATCCCATGTTGGAAACGATTTTGGGAAAGCTTCAAGGGTTGGAGAACCGCATCATTAAGGTTGATGATCAAATTTCTAAGGTTGATAAAGCTCAAAAGGTTTTAGAAAACCAAATGTTCAGCCAAGCGGAGGAAGTTCCTAGGAATCAAGGGAAACTTCCAGGAAAGACGGAGGACAACCCTAAGGGAAGAGTGATGGCAATCACAACTAGGAGCGGAGTGGCTACCACCGATCCGCAGCCTAAGTTTGTTGAAGTCCCCGTAGAGAAAGACGAAGAGAAGGGGAAGGAGAAGGAAGATGTCTACGTTCCTCCTCCGGCTTACAAACCTCCCCTACCATTCCCTCAATCTAGAGCGAGAGCGTGCCTAGATAAACAATTTGGTAAGTTCATAGAACTCATGAGCAAGCTGCATATTAATATACCTTTCATTGATGCTATTGTAGGTATGCCGGCTTATGGCAAGTTCTTGAAGGAAATCCTCTCTAACAAGAGAAAGCTAGAGGATTTCGGTGAGGTTAAGATGAGTTCGGATTCTTCGGATCTCATCAAGACCATGAAGGAGAAAATGCCCCCAAAGCTAAAGGATCTGGGGTCATTTTGCATTCCCATAGGAGTGGGAGATGTCACATACGATGCATTATGTGACTTAGGAGCAAGTGTGAGCATCATACCACTTGCATTGTGTAGGAAGATCGGTTTAGGCGACCCTAAACCGGTGAAGATGACGTTGTACATGGCGGATCAATCCATCACTCGCCCCGTCGGTATTGTAGAAGACGTCCTGGTCAAGCTAGGTAAATTCTTTGTTCCCATTGACTTTGTCGTGCTTGACATTTCTTGCAGATAGTCCGGTCCCGATCATACTCGGAAGACCGTTTCTTGCAACTTCCGGCTGCATAGTCGATTGCAAGAATGGTAGACTCGCCTTTGATATAGGAGAAGAGAAGGTAGAGTTCGTTCTTTCCACTCTAGTGAAGGAGCCAATCTTTGATGAGGATATATTCAATATCCAAGATGAAGAAGGGTTGTCTAGGGAGGAGGTAAGTGCTATTCTCTTCAACGATCTTTTACAAAAGGTTATTACTATGAGTCTAACAAATGTAGGGGAAGAAGAGGAGTGCAATGAGGCAATTGAAGCCTTAGAAGCACAAGAAGAGGTATATGAAGTGGAGTTTGAAAAACTCCACGATGAGGCAGAAAATGTGAGAATCTACGGCCATACACTATATTCCACGGCCGTGGATTTCACCAACAAAACCGTGTCCCACTCTAGAGAGTTATACGGTCGTGGAGGAAACAGAGAGACCGTATTTCCTTTCCACGCCCTAAACCAAGGTCGTGGAGGAAGCAGGGAGACCGTAATTCTGGCCGTGGAAAAGGGTGATCGAGCAACTTCTTCAACTTCTTTTGATTCTTCTCCTACACCTTCAACACCCTTAGAAACTTCTAAGGAGACATCGGATGCTCCTCAAGGATCATTGGAAGCTCCGAAAGCGATGGAACTAAAACCACTTCCTACTCATCTAAGGTACGCTTTTCTAGGAAGGTATTCTACCTTTCCGGTTATTGTTAGTTCCGATCTAAGCATAGATGAACATAATCAGCTCATGGTTGTCCTTAGGAAACATAGGAAAGCTTTAGGCTATACTATTGAGGACTTAGTAGGAATCAAACCCTCCCTATGCATGCATAAGATACTAATGGAGGAAGACTTTAGGACTTCAAGACAACCTCAAAGGCGGTTGAATCCGACCATGAAGGAGGTTGTCAAGAAGGAAATTCTTAACCTTCTTGATACAGGTATCATCTACCCTATCTCCGATAGCAAGTGGGTGAGTCCGGTTCAAGTAGTTCCGAAGAAGGGAGGAATGACGGTCATCACCAACAAGAACAACAAACTCATTCCTACCCAAACCGTAACGGGATGGCGGATGTGCATAGACTACCGCAAGCTAAACAACGCGACGAGGAAGGATCACTTCCCACTACCATTCATCGATCAAATGCTTGAAAGTTTAGCGCAACATTTTCACTTTTGTATCTTGACGGTTATAGTGGTTTCTTTCAGATTCCGATACACCCGGATGATCAGGAGAAGACCACGTTTACGTGCCGGTGGGGTACGTTTGCCTATAGGAGAATGCCGTTCGGGCTTTGCAACGCCCCAACCACCTTCCAACGGTGCATGATGGCCATCTTCTCCGAATACATTGAGGAAATCATGGAGGTCTTCATGGATGACTTCTCCGTATACGGTTCCTCTTCTAACGATTGCCTTTCTAACCTTTCTCTTGTTTTACAAAGGTGTGAAGACACTAACCTAGTTCTAAATTGGGAGAAGTGTCAATTTATGGTTAAGGAAGGAATTGTATTAGGTCACTTAATCTCTAGTAGAGGGATTGAGGTAGATAAGGCGAAAATAGAGACTATAGAAAAGCTTCCTCCCCCAACTTCGGTGAAAGGGATAAGAAGTTTTCTAGGACATGCCGGATTCTATAGACGCTTCATTAAAGACTTTTCTAAAATATCAAAACCTCTCACTAATCTATTGATGAAGGATGCGGTTTTTGAGTTTTCGCAGGAATGCTTGGATGCGTTTAACATGATCCGGGAAACTCTAATTTCAGCACCTATTATCCAACCTCCGGATTGGACTCTTCCCTTTGAGGTTATGTGCGATGCTAGTGACGTAGCTATAGGAGCTGTTCTTGGACAACAAAAGGAAGGGCGAACCCATGCCATATACTATGCTAGCAAGACGCTAGATGAAGCGCAGCTCAATTACGCCACTACCGAAAAAGAGTTTTTAGCCATTGTCTATGCTATTGACAAATTTCGCTCTTATCTTGTAGGTGCAAAGGTGATTGTCTACACGGATCATGCTGCAATCCGGTACCTCCTTGTGAAGAAAGATGCGAAGCCAAGGCTAATTAGATGGATTCTTCTCCTACAAGAATTCGATCTAGAGATCCGCGACAAGAAGGGTTCGGAAAATTCTGGTGCGGGTCATTTGAGTTGCCTAACACATCTAGAGGACGACCATTTACCTATCGATGACTCCTTCCCGGACGAACACCTACACATTATAGAGGAGTGCATCGATGTGATCTCCAAAGGTAACGAACCACGGTTGGCTGATTTTGTTAACTATATGGTTTGTGAGGAGATACCGCCCGGACTATCCTATGCACAAAGAAAGAAGTTCTTTAAGGATGTCCGGGAATACTTTTGGAACGAACCTCTCCTCTTTAAGAGAGGTCCGGATGGCATTATTCGGCGATGTGTGCCGGAAGATGAGATGCAAAGTGTCATCCGCCATTGTCATTCACTACCTTGTGGAGGACACGCTAGTTCGAACAAGACTAGCGCTAAGGTATTGCAATCTGGATTTTTTTGGCCTACTTTATTTAGAGATGTGCAATCCTTTGTTTCCTGCTGCGATGCTTGTCAAAGAACAGGAAATATCTCTAGAAGGAATGAGATGCCTCTCAACAATATCCAAGAGGTGGAGATTTTCGATGTTTGGGGAGTTGACTTCATGGGACCATTCCCATCATCTTGTGGAAACCAATACATACTATTGGCGGTAGATTACGTTTCTAGATGGGTGGAAGCAATTGCCTCTCCCACCAATGATGCCATGGTAGTGGTTAAGTTCTTTAACAAGACCATCTTCTCACAATTTGGTTGCTAGACAGGTTTTGATTCCTCGAGGTATGGGCACCCTGCACGTGGCCATGCCATGGGCAAGGAAGCCAGCTGAGATTGAGTGGAAATCCAAGTACACTATTCGGAACAGAAGAAACTAGAAGGAGACTTTGAACACTACTTTGATGGGATGGCTCCTCCGACGGTGTATTATGATGAGGATGAGGAGGATTATGAAGAGGGAGATGCAGCATACCAGCCTTCCATGCTAGAGTTTGAGAGCAACACATACATCAGCCATGCTACAGATGCTATGGATACGGACACACATGGCGTTGGACCCAGCAGGACTAGTTGAGGTGCAAAGGAGACCAAGGATGAGATACCGGCTTCACGTCATTCATTTTCCCACGCACCCAACCATGGGAGAGGACGCGGGCGTAGATCTTGACTCAAACAGCAGATGGGAGCTTTGATTTCCGGCATTCGAGGTTTGCGTACTGACTATCAGGCACTCCACACCGATTACCAGGCACTCAACACCTAGTCTACTCGGTACCGTGAGGTGACGGACGCACGACACTCCTCCTATGATGGACAGATGAGAGACATGTACTAACACACCTTCGGTGCCTTCTATGACCATGGAGCTCCAAGATATCCATACCTACCGCCACCACCGCCAGATGAGGATTGAGACTTCACTCAATTTTACATTGTAAGTATTTTTCTCCATCTTGTGCTTAGCTTCTCACATTGGGGACAATGTGAAGGTTAAGTATGGGTGGGGGTACTTACAATCTCTTTCCTATTATCGCACCTTACGTACTTTGCATTGAACTTTATGATTTGGCTTGTAATAACTCTTGCACTATCGCTTTCCACTATGACATTTGCATTGCATGTTTCATTCAAAAATTTGTGAGATTTTCAAAAAAAACTTAGTGCTTCTTATGATGGAAATGACCTCTATGATGATGATTGTGATGTGGAGAAGGCAAAAGATGACTTAGCTATGTTGAGATTTTAATGGTAACATGAATAAATTTGATTGTCTTATTTGAATGCATGTATGATTTATATGATGTTGATGTCTTGGTATGAGGATGAAATAATGATCGAAGCTATTTTATAAGTTCTTATGCATCATGTTGGAATGACCAAGGCAATTCACTTCTTTTCTCTTTCATATCTTGTTCATGTTAGCTCCTCAATGAAATATTTGACCTCCTTTTGACCATCCGGGAATTAGGATAAGTGGTTATGTAAGGCATGTTTGATGTGGGATGGCCATTGTAAAAGTGTTAAGTGAAAATTTAGCACAAATAGGTTTGGGGACGTTGAACATGAGGATGAGTAACTCGACACCATTCACATAGCCGGGTGTTTGTGTCTTGCCAAAGTCCGAATAAACGACAAGTCCTAACGGGATATGATATGTGTATCAAGGGTTTGAGGCATCTCGGAAATTGAGAATCGCCGATCTCCTAGGCTTCGGTTTTTGTGCACCGTTGTCCATACTCTCAAAAAGTAAAGTAAAAGAAAAGCAATTTTACATGAAAAGCATGTGTGGTGAAGTTATGCTCTTATTGCTCTTGTTGTGTTGTTCCTCTTTCCCTGATTAGCACCATATTACCTTAAATATTTCCCACCCTTAACACATTTTTTTTGACCTCTTTTCGATTGGAAGACCTTGAGACCTTTGTGCACATGTTTAAGGCTTCATGGCTTAGATTTGTTTGATTTTGATTATCTCTACGTCTTTATCATGTCCTTTATATTTGTTTCTGAGTAACAAATGATGATTTGTCCATGATATGGTTATTTTTTATGCATACTTTGTCCTCCTATGTCTTGAAGCATTACTTTGAGGGTGGTCCAAAAGAAGAAGCACATTTCGAAAGGTTTTTGAGTTTTTCGCATCATATAATCCATAACATCTTGTGTTCTAGATTTGAATCGTGCTTTGGGACAAGCAAGAGGCAAGTATGGGGTATTTTGATGACATAAATTATATGCCATTATAATCATGAATATTGTGGATGTTTTACCGCAGTTTCCCTTTGCATGCGAAGAGATTTGTGTACCTTTAAGGTTTATTTCAATTATATTTCAAAAATAGAGGTCTACACGAGTTTTGGTTGAATTATAGGTGAATTCGATGGAATTGGAAGAAAACGTGGAGCAAGGAGTAGCTAAGGTCAATAAGGAAGCATGGGGAACCTTTGAGGAGTCATGAGGAGCAAGACAAGTGCGTGGAAGAGGCACACAAAAAAGATGGAAAACAAGCCAAGAGACGAGCACCTTTTGCTGTGGAAAATCGGGTGATTTACTGCATAAATTGGACGATTTTCCTGTAGGAAAAATCGGACGAGTTATGTGTTAGATCGACCGATTTTTACTTGTAACCGTCTAAAAAATATTACGTTCAAAAGCCCATTGTAACACTCCGAATCCGCGGGACTCGGGATGCCACATTAGGCTAGGATCTTACAATGGATCCTGATCCTAGCCTGACAACAAGTTCACTGGACCTTACAACATGGCAGTGACAGATATAAAACAAATGCATAAAACTGTACAACCAAAAGGTAGCAACACCATAGCCGAGTATAAAATAACATCCTCTCACAAGAGGTAACAAAAGATCATCCTCACGCAGGAGGAAAACATAAACAACCCAAAAGACCACAACCATCCTATGTACGAGAGGTCCTCGGCCTGCCACCCTGCTAGATCACTCAGCAGCACGCCTATCCTGTAGGGCATCTACAACATGGTAATTAACCATTAGCTATCCATACATATATAAGGTAATGCATAAGTACAAGCACAATCATGAAAGATAAACACAGCAGCATGCTATCACACATTTACCCCTTTATCATCTTTATATAATAGTCATTCACTCAAATCGTGTATATATAGATAGATGAAAATATGTGACACGAGGACCGATACTTCCCCACCTCTGAGTGCTATATCCAGTTGTACTAGTATCGGTCACACAACCCGTGTACCCTATGGGAGTGGATTGCGTTCTTCCTGTAAACCAGTCTGGTCTGACGTCAGAGAACCTCCCAGACTCCACGGCGGGATGAAAGGGGAAGGTTATCACATCCACGCAACGGGGCAATCAATAAAACATAGGTCAGTATAAACGACGTCTCATGCTATCATAGCAAACATATAACACACACACCACTCATGCAAACACCCAATATAGGGATGGTAGCTAAGTAAGTCCTACGGACTTACCTCAACCTCGTACAATCACAACCACGATCAACCTCCAATCTTGAGAGGGAGACCGATTTACAATCTGAAAGAAGATTCGGAATCACAACGACACGGGCTACGCATGGACAGCATCAAATTCATCGGAATCTGAGCGACGGAACCTGTCTGACGATATATATGCTCGACCAGCTCATCATCTGCTCGGAAATGCAGAAACTCGGTACCAATATGAAGGCAATTAAGAGAGGAATCCAGAAACTCGAACGGAATTGAAATCGGATTAGAAACGGAGAGTAGATTTCTGTTTGAAGGTTGAGAGAAATCGGAGCTTTTACGAGGAAACGTGAAACAAAATGAATTAATAAAAGATTTTCCGCTATTTATAGTGAAGACGATAAATATCCTTTAGCGAAGTCGATAAATATCCTTTAGCGAAGTCGATAATTATCCTTTAACCGATCCAAAGGCGGGTCGAACCTCCTTCTCCAAACTTCTCGAGATTGGAATATTAAATCTGGAATATTGTAGGGATAAATATTCCACAATTGTCTCAGAAAACGTGTAATCCTAAGCCGTCTCAACTGTATTTTTATTAATTGGAGCTCCCAAATGCTCTAAATAACACCGGAGGGTAAAAATAATTACCCAGGGGAAAAAGTAAAAATTTCCCCAAACATCCAAAATTACGCTAGGAAGATAACGGTGGGACTCATACTCATCACTTGCGAAATCTTCGCGAGTTATATGTTAATTACTATCAACGATTAAGTTAATGAACATTAATTAGAATTCGGAAATCCTAGCTATTACACCCATAACCTTTTGGCCGGAGAAATGATATGTCTTGTAGCCCATTAGTGAGGGGGTTTATATTGGAACCCTAGGAAAGAAAAAGGGACGGTCGCATTGTGAAGAAGGAAGACGGCATACGATAGAGATTGGAGATTCTTGGAGAGAAAGATTGGCGGAAGAGAGATAGAGTTGAAGATTCAAGAAAATTGTGAGATATTTGATTATTGTTCATTATTGCAATTTGTGAACAAATATTGTTGAGTGCTTTGAGAGATTCTTTTGGAGTTTTTAAGGATTGATTACAGATTTTGGAGATTCTTTGGATTTTATGCAAAGTTTGGTTTTTATTTGGATTTCTTTATTCAATCTTGATTTTGATTTGAAAATGAAAATGATTGGCTAAAAACCTTGTGATTTTGGGGAGAATAGTTGATGATTGAGGCTTAGATGATGAAAGACTGAACTCATTTAACCATTTGGACCCTGAGAGTTGAGATTTAGCCTTGACGTTTGTGAAAAATCATTGTGTTCTTAAGAAAATCGGCCGATTTTCTCTAGATCAGCCCGATTTTTCTCTCTGACGTTCCTTAATTGTTTTATCCTTTAAACAAAGCTAAACCTTGCCTAAATCCCGGCCTTTCCTAACCATTATAAACCTTGTCCAAGTGCAAGAAGAGACTTCATCATTGATTCTTCACTTGGTATCCAAAGTTTGCAAGATTTGGGAAATAGAGAGACTCAATATCCTCTATTAAGGTTTGAGTGTGTCTTTCATCTTTACCTTCGAGAGTCATGTCCTTGGGTTTTGGTGGGTGGTCTGAGTGTTATATATCCTTTCTTTGAGTACTCTTCTTGACGAGACACAACATCATTTGGGTTGAGAGCTCTTAAGTTGGGATAAGAGAGTAGTGGAACTCCATCGTACGTTATTCCTTTCTTTGAAACACATAACCTTGGCAATGCAACCTCTGTCCTTTGATTTATAGAGTGTCTTGAATCGAAATCCAAAGTCGGATACTTGAATCCTTGGAATCATTTGTCTCTTACATTTTTACAAAAGCTTTTACATCTTGCGAGATATTTTTGAACCGATTTTATTCTCACCAAATCCCTGAGTTCGACTTTGGCATTTCTTGCCTTAAAACAGTTGATCCGTACAATGCGGGTTCGCTTTTTCTTTAATTTTGGATATAAATTTAATACTTTGATGCACACACCTTTGAGCGAAAAAGTTTTTGGCGCCGTTGCCGGGGAAATTTTCTAGACCAAATTCGGTTTTTGATTGTCTCGCTTGGGAGATTTTGCTCTTGTTATTTGATCTATCTACCTTAGTAATTTTGCAGATTTCTCTTTAGGTATATGCAAAGGTCTCGATCCGCGCACGACCTCGTTCCTTTTAGTCCTGAACCGGAGAAGACTCTCAAGAAACGGTTAAGGGAGAAAAAGATGTATGAACACAATGAAAAGAGTCTTCAAGAGGAGTTGGATGAAACTCGAGCTCTTCTTAATACAAGTGAAAGAAGACATATTGAGGAACAAGTTGCAGCTCGTGCTGATAGGGAGTGAATGCAAATTCAAATGGATGAAATTAGGGCGATGGTTTTACAATCAAAATTGGATAGAGGCGCCAAGAGTAAGAAAGATTAATCACCTGATGATGATGATATGCCCGAGCTAGAGGAAATGCCACCATTTAATCCTCGTGTCTATGTTGATCATCGCATTCATGTTAGAGATGCGAGATCTGCTAATGTCGTGGCTGAACCACGAACTCTTGGTCAACGTATGGATCCAACTCAACAACCGCGCCGTTTAGGTGTGAATCTTGGAGATCCGGATGAGCATGACTATGGGTTTCTCCCTCAAGTCATTATTATGATCCATCAAAGTTAGTTTGGCGGAATGGAAACGGAATCTCCGCATCAACATTTGCAAAACTATGAGATTCTCATGGAGTCTTTGAAGCCTCCAAGAACAACCAACAAAAACTACAAGTTGAGACCGTTCTTCTTCCCTTTGAAGGACAAAGCCTTAGCTTGGTATCAAGCTCTTCCAGCTGGAAGATTTAATACATGGGAGAAGTTGACTTCGGAATTCTTCACGAAGTTCTTTCCGCCAACCAAAATAGCGGAGTTAAGAGGTAAAATCAATGCCTTTGGTATGAAACCTAATGAAAGTTTATTTAAATCTTGGGAAGGGTTTCAGGACCTTCTATTGGATTACCCGCACCATGGCATTTTAAAACTAGAACTATTGGAGATTTACTACAAGGGATTGGATGCGGAAACACAATTCAAACTTCAATCCCTTTCTTGTGGGACTCTTATGGATATGAGAGAAGATGATGTTTGAGATTTTATTGTGAAGCAAGCTCTAGTGATTGAGAAGTATTCCCATAGGAATATTGAGAGTTGGAATCGAGATTCCCTGGAGAGCCGGGAGCAAGATTGAATCCAGTAGCTCAAGCTCAAATCTTCTCCCTTAACAATGAGATTAAGGAGCTAAAGGAAGTTTTGAAATTCATCCTTCAATCGAAAAAGGAGCAGGACGCTGGCTATCTATGAAGAGAGAATAATCAAGGGAATAGGAATAACAACCGGAACAACCATTGGAACAACAAGAGTAACAACAAAAGGAACTTGAACAACAATTGGAGATCCAACCAACAAAATCCTGGTAATCCTTATTCCTATGCTGAAAATGCACTAACACCTCCTTCTTCTACCCCTTTGAAAAGTCACGGACAAGCTTCATCGAGTTCAAACCAGCCCGAGAAGGACAAGTTTGACGCTATGATGGAGACAATCTTGGGGAAAATACAAGGAATGGAGAATCACATCACTTCGATTTCTAAAGCACAAAAAGCTTTGGAGAATCAAATGTTTAGCAAAGCTGGAGAAGTTCCTAGAGATCAAGGGAAGCTTCCCGGAAGGACGGACGACAATCCGAAGGGGCGTGTGATGGCGATTACTACTAGGAGTGGTGTGACAACCACCGATCCTAAACCCCGAACGGATGATAGCGAGAAACAACCCAAATTAGTTGAGGTCCCTGCCGAAAAGGAGAAAGGAAAGGAGAAGGACGATGTATATGTACCTCCTCTAGCTTACAAGCCACCACTACCTTTTCCTCAATCTTGAGCGAGAGCGCGTCTAGACAAGCATTTCGGTAAGTTTATTGATCTCATGAGCAAGCTGCACATTAACATACGTTTTATGGATGTAATTTTAGGTATGCCAGCTTATGGGAAGTTCCTAAAGGGGATCCTGTCTAACAAGAGGAAATTAGAAGATTTTGGTTAAGTTAAGATGAGTTCGGAGTCATCCGAACTTATCAAGACTATGACGGAAAAGATGCCACCTAAACTGCGTGATCCAGGATCATATTGCATACCTATTACTTTAGGGGAAGTCACATATGATGCACTTTGTGACCTTGGAGCAAGCGTAAACATCATTACACTTGCTTTGTGCAAGACATTTGGACCTGAGAGTTGAGATTTAGCTTGAGAGTTTGCAAAAAAATCACCGTGTTCTAGAGAAAATCGGCCGATTTTCCCTAGAACAGCCCGATTTTTCTCTCTGATGTTCCTTAATTGTTTTATTCTTTAACCAAAGTTAAACCTTGCTTAAATCCTAGCCTTGCCTAACCTTTATAAACCTTGTCCAAGTGTAAGAAGAGACTTCATCATTGATTCTTCACTTGGTATCCAAATTTTGCAAGATTTGGGAAATAGAGAGACTCGACATCCTCTATTAAGGTTTGAGTGTGCCTTTCATCTTTACCTTCGAGAGTCATATCCTTGGGCTTTGGTGGGTGGTTTGAGTGTTATATATCCTTTTTTTGAGTACTCTTCTTGACGAGACTCAACATCCTTTGGGTTGAGAGCTCTTAAGTTGGGATAAGAGAGTAGTGGAACTTCATCGTACATTATTCCTTTCTTCGAAACACATAACCTCTGAAATGCCAACTCTGTCCTTTGAACTTCAGAGTGTCTTGAATCGAAAGCCGCAGTCGGATACTTGAATCCTTGGAATCATTTGTCTATTACATTTTTTCAAAAGATTTTACATCTTGCCAGATATTTTTGAACCGATTTTATTCTCACCAAATCCCTGAGTTCGACTCTGGAGTTTCTTGTCTTACTACAGTTGATCCGTACACTGCGGGTTTGCTTTTGCTTAAGTTTTGGATATAAATTTAAGACTTTGATGCACACACTTTTGAGCAAACAATTCCTTACCACCCTTAATCAAATGATTGATTTATCATTCTTGAGCAATTTCACACATCTCCGTGGACATTTACCAATGGTGGCGTATCAACATTCCATGAGATTTGCGTTTCCCGTGTTCTTATTTGTGGACTGTTTATCTTCTTGTTTAAGGGTATTTTGACTTCTACATGATTACACATTGCATTTAGGCTAACTAAATAGTATTCGTTTTGCAAGGCTACCTCGGAATCTTGTAAAATGGCGTGGTCAATGTGCTAAATTTAATTTAATCCGACTTGTCTTCATGATCTTCAATTTGTAGGTTTTTGTATGTTATGTATCATTTACCTTTCTATAACTTCTATCGTATTTTGAATATATATGAATATTTGATCAGTAGCTAGTTACGCTTGGATTCAAACTTATCATATTATTTGCTTATATGTCTATTGTTCTTTTCTTATTGGCATGGTTATCTGTTGTTATTGAGATGATGCATTCTGATATTGAACAACTTTATCGCAGCCTAGAAGCATTGTGGTTTGATACTAAAGAACCGTAAGGGGGTGGGGGGTTGAATAGAGTATGGGAACTTTTTGCAAAAACCTATCTCAAGGCTTTGAAACTGATTTCAAGGCGTTGATGTCGATTTGTGCTCTTTGTGACACAATTGGTTTTCAAGGGCTTTGAAAGTGAATTCAAGGCCTTGACTCCAAAAAACTGCAAAACAATGTTAGTCACAATTAAGCAAGAAATATGTGGAATGAAAAGATCGACACGGTGATATGTTTACGAAGTTCAGCTCTAACAGCCTATGTCTCCATCCTAGGGTTTGTTTACCCATAGGATCTAACTATCTATTATCTGCTTCAAAGAGTCCTAGATACAACCTAAAAGAAATCCCCTTCTTCTCTCACTGTAACCAATGTTACGATCTAGTTCCAACTCTTAACCTAGCAATAATAGCCTAGTTACTCTGCAGAGTAACACACACTCGAGTATAACACTCTCTAGATATTCCAATTATGCTCTCGTGTTTTTCTCTCTCTTGGGATGTAAGCGTTTGTAAACTAAAAGGAAGAAAAAATTTTGGAACGAAATGAAGATGCTTTGATCGCTTGAAGATTTAGATGTTTCCGTGTAAGCTTGTTGTTGTTCTCTTCAATCGTGATCGTCATTTATAGTCTTCGATGGAGAAATACTAGCCGTTGTGAAAAGGACCGTTGTGAAGTTTTTCTCTCTCCATGGAAAACGATGTTAGATGAGATGAAGTAGCCGTTGTAGGATCTTCTATCTTCTTCATCTCCTTGACGCACGTTGAGAGTCTTCTTCTTCGAGATCTTCTCTTGAAACCGTCGTTGAAGATCTTGTCGTTGAAGTCCTTGTTTCAATCTCTGAGATCTTCCAAGCTGTTGCGGATCTTCGCTTGAGGATATCCCTCTATGATAGTCGTTGAAGATCTTCCTTGGATACGAGATCTCTGTGAGATCCGTTGGAGGAAATCTTCTAATCTTGCGCTGGTTAAGATCTTTACAAGATCTTTTTGTTGGGTCGATATCTCCTCTTCAAAAATTCCGTTGGAGATATTCCTTGAGTTGGCCGAGATGTTCTCTTGATACCTTGTTTGAAGATCTTCTCTTGTTCCTTGGTAGATTTTGTTGTTGATATTGAATCTTGATTTTCAAATGCTTCCAGCCGATGTTTCCCTTGTATCGCTTTTCAAGGCTTCAGCTTTGATCCCTATAAATGGTATTCGAGGCCTCCGTGTTGAGCCTTTGAATTTCTTTTCAATCTTTGCGCTTGTCCCTTGTATTGTGTTTCAAGGCCTCCGTTTCTCCTTTGAAATGCTTTACAAGGCCTGCACACATTTAACAAACACAAAATCAAACCATGCAATCTAGAAATATAATCGATATTTGTTAGTAAATAAACCGCTTATAATGTTAAGTCTTCCATCATCACATATACAAGTATATAACCAAAGTGGAGTTATCAATCTCCCCCTTGATGGAAGACAAAACAAATATCGAACCTGCATTCAATGTTAGCGATACATATGCAATAATATCGAAAATAAAATGCAAAATACAGAAATATCGGATCGCGCATATAATTTCTCCTCCTTTGTCTTACAACAAGGGAGAAAAAATAATTAAAGCACGGGAGTTTTAAAGTTATTATAGACCCACATAGTATTTCCAAAATAAAAATAGTTTTAAAAACCAAGGTCTCACAAACAGTTTTCAAGGTCTTGAAATCAAACCCAAGGGGGCTTTAAAATCCATGTCAAGGCCTTGACATCCATTTCAAAGCTTTGAAGTTCATTCGTGACGATCCTCATAATACTGCCTCCACCATCTGGAGTGAGCATTCTTGTTACTCATGTCGTTGATTTCAGCCTCTAATCTGTGTTTCCTCTCTACAGCACGACGCTCCTTGACCACACCATATTCCTTAGTCGTAAGAACAGTCGGCTCAACATGCGTATGATAAAGAATAAACTTGTTCTCTACTCTGCGCTTGCAATGAGCACATTTTCCACTCTTTCCTGGTTGTGATGTGTTGCGTCTTCGGTGAGGGGTGTTCGCTCTCAGACGTGTGTGTATGGTGAACGATATAACTTTAAATTTATAACCAAAGCCCGAAACAATATGCAAACCCGCAGTGTACGGGTCAATTGTAATAACAACAAATACTCCAGGGTCGTACACAAGGACTATGGTGAAACAAAGCACGGCAATTCAGGTTGTCAATCAAAAGCAAACAATAAAGCAAAGGTATAAAAGATGATGTAATAATTAGATAAAGGGAATGCAGATTCTAGAGGTCAAAGCATCCAGTTGTGGTTCTGACTCAAGATCTCAAAGGATAATGGGGACAAAACTGAGGTTCACAAGGGAAGGTATTTCTAAGGTGGGAATAGATCACCGGGTAAGTCTCAGTACTCACTATCCCAAACCCAAGATCCTCTCACAGGATAAGTCTCAAGGAACTAAAGAAATGAACTATAATCTCAAACCAACACACCACCTAAGGGGATAGAACTACCTTTACCGGGTAAGTCTCGGGCTAACTCACAAAGGTAGGATGAAGGCACACTCAAATCCTTATAAAGGATAAAACTTTATTACCTAACACTCATCATCATCGGTATACAAGCAAATGAATCACCGGATAAGTCTCATCCTAGGCTTGCGTATGGACCAGGAAAGGTGTAATAAGGATAGGATTTGGCAAACTAAAACCTCAACTCAGATATGGATCAGAAAAGGAATTGTCTCGCTCAGTTCATGTCCGATCTCGGTCGAGATGTTCTATGAATGGACCGAGGTGAAGTTCGGTTAAGTTTTGGCTCGAGCTTTTAGGTTCCACTGCGGTAAAGGCTCATTCTTTCATCGTCTTTCCCACAACTTTCATCCAATCACCCTAAAATCGCACAAAGAACTTAGACAATAATCATCATGATAACAATAATCAGATATATGAGAAAAGACGCAATATCCAAACAAGAAAACCTGAACACAAAGGTCTCAATAATCACTCAATCAAACAATCAAACAAACAGCAAACTACGTTCCTCAATCACAAACCAAAAAACAACAATCAAACAATCTAAGAAAACCTTACAACTTCCTTCAAAAGCCTTCAACTTTATCTCCAAAGCCAACTTCCTTCCTTCCTTGGAATATCTTCAATCTTCCAAACTAATCCACCAACTAGACATGCTTCCATCCAGAAAATACATCCGAATATATAGGAAAATCACTTGCCAAAAATAAAAGATCTTATTCCATGAATAAAAGATCTTATGGGCCAAGGGTCGTCCGTCTCGATCAAGCCCAGCGGAGTGACCTCGGTCGAGATGGTATTGTAGGCATCCGAGGTGATCCTCAGCTACGTGAAAATCTCTCCAATCTGGTCGAAAATCAAACTTCTGTCCAACTTTCATGGTTCCTAAGCCTTTCTTGTAGCTCCTCAATGTTCCATAATGTAGCTACAATGACTCTTAGATCCCTTAGCTCCATATCGCTCCAAAACGTGTTATTTACCCTACAATTACAACAAAACTAGGTGTAGACCTCGATTCTTGCAAAGGTAAACAAAACAACATATGATCAACGAATATACATCCATGCATGCAGATTCATGAAGATAAAACGTCCAAACCAATCCCGAAATATAGACTATAATACATGCTATCAAAATACCACATACTTGTCTCTTGCTTGTCCCCAAGCAAGATTCAAATCTTAGATACAAGATAGAATGGATTATAAGTCATCAAAAAGATCAATGAAAAACATTTCAAAACCTTTTGGTGGTGTGCTCCATTCATTGATCACCCTAAGAGAATGCTTCATAGCAAATAAAATCAAGACATGTCAAAACATTTTATAAATATAAGAAAGTTGTTCATCTTTGCGTAAAATCATAGAATGCATAATAAATCATATTTATCGAAATCAATCATGTATAATCCAGTTTAAACCACCAAGTCAATCAACATACTCAAGGTCTCAAAGGCTTTCAAAAGGGGTCAAGAAACGTGATAGGGTGGGATGTATATAGGAAATGTGGTGCTAGAATCCGGGAATAGGATCTTTACATCACTTCTTTGAATCACAACATCTTCCACCAATAAGCTTTGCTCATTTGCACTTTTTTACTTTATTTTTAGGAACATGGACAGAGGTGCATAATAACCGAATCCTAGGAAATCAGCAATCATCAGTTTCTCGAGATGCCTCAAACCCTTTATGCACATACCATGACCCGTTAGGACTATCGATCAATCCGACTTTGGCAAGACACAAACACCCGGCTATGTGAATGGTGCTGAGTTACTCATCATCAAGATCAACATCCCCAAACCTATTTTTTTCTAACACTTTCAGCCAAGATTTCAACTTCACTTCACACGCTTTTCATCAACTGCATCCAAATTCCCGGATAGGTAAAGAGAGGCAAATATGTATGTGAGGGGCTAAAGCATGATCAAGAAGAAGAAGAATAAGAAGAAGAAGAAGAAGAAGAAGAAGAAGAAGAAGAAGAAGAAGAAGAAGAATGAAGTGCCTTAATCATCCCATGAAGAACGTGAGAGAACTTATAACGTGGTTTCAACCTTCAAATACAACATAATTTTGATAAAAACAAAGTATTAAACCTGCTAGAATTTCAAACAAAGCATTTAGCAACTTAAACATGTCATAAAACCTTTCGAGCATATAAAGATTTCAAAGCTAATCTGCAAACAAATATCTTCATCGAGGTCATATTTGGAATGGAAGCACAAAAACTTTTGAAAATCTTTTCAGTTTAAAACCCATCTCGGTCGAGGTGATTTGACGGCGCCCGAGGTGTTCAACCGAGATGTATCTCAGTTTTACGACCTCGTTTGGTCAAGAACGTCTTCGTCGAGCCAAAAAAAATTTCAAACTGGTTTTGACGTTTTTCTCAAATAGAAACCTGTATGCAATGCATGTAAACGACATATAAGCACATATGAGGCAAATAAGATAATATCCGACAAGAGAGTCATATAAACAAGTCAAGTCATAAAAATACCCCATACTTGGGATACATTGTCCCAATGGGTCAAATATAAGTCATGGAAACATAGTAATCACCGGACATAAGTTGAACTGCATAATAATAAAATAAACTCCATGAAGCTCAATCCTCATCAGCTGGCGGTGGTGGAGGTGGAATGTAAGGGTACTGGGACGGGTCGAATGGATAGCCCAAGGTCTTCTAGAACTGCAACATCGCCATCTGACGCTGATAGTGCATGCTCTCCTCCATACGCTGCGTCCAACCCTCAATGGATCGAGTCTGGGCATCGAAGCGCCGGGTGATGTCAACTCTCAAGGCGGCGTAAGAATATGTCATCTACCTCGTCAAATCATCTATCCGCTGATGTGCCTCGGGATCTCGACGGCGGCGGGCTCTCTGCTGGGATGGCGGTGGCATGTCAACTGGAGGTGCAGGCGCCTCTCTCGTCCTCCGTGGCCTCGTCGTCAAGGTCAACGGTGGGAATGCTACGGCCTCCGGTATATGTACCGGTATGCATGGCAGCAACTCCTCCAATGTCATCTCCATCATCATCTATGTCAGCTGCCTCTCTAGCAACATCCTCCTACATGTACGTGAACCAAGCAGCCGACCAACACTGATGATCATAAACTGAGACCTGTGATGACCAGACAATACCAAGAGGAAACTTCGTTTCCCATGGCATAGTAACACAAGGTGTGCCAAGACCATGGGGAACGAGTATACGTCGTGTAATCATCTCTTGCAAACCTAGCGGCTTTGGTGCCGCCACCAATGTACACCCTGAAAGATCCAACTCCATATAAGTAGCAATGTGGGTCACCAACCCATCTCAACAAATGTCTCCTTTTGCCTTCCCCTTTATCCTATGAAGATCCTCTACCAACATGGCAACAAAGTCCGTCACTCCTCTTGTAACCATACAAAATAAACTGAAAAGCTCACCCTGTCGGACCTTCTAGGGCGTCTCAGTACGCGCCAGAAGCATCTCACTGAAACTCATGTGAGCTAAACGGAAAGCTAGGTGAAAAATGATCCGCTCCCGAGAATCCCCGAGCTGCCATCTATCACGGTGGTCAGTCACATAAGCAATCTCCCCCCAGAAACTACGAGTCTGTGCTCGAGAAGCAAAATCCGTCATTGTGGGAGTAGGAAATCCAAAAATCTCCCCAATCTGCTCCAAGGGGACGATGTAGTTCTTGTTCAGCAGCCGGTACTTGATTCCTCTGCTTTCCGGCATGTTGGTAACTGAGCTCAAAAACTCGAACGTTGGCTCTAGATAAGTCGGCGCTCGGATGGCCATAAAATCCTCAAGGTCAACCATGGAAATCATCTTCTTCAAGTCCTCCACCACGTGAAGGCACTCGAAGTCAGCAACATCAACATAGCGTGGGATAACAATGGGACGCCCACAAATCCTATCAAAGTCCCGTTGGAATCGCTCGTGGATCACCGGGACTGTGGGTTGTGGATGAGGGGAAGGCGAAGAGAGATGGGAATTGTTGGGTCTATCTCTCAGAGTTAACTGGCGATCAGATCTCCTTGGATTACTCATTTCTGAAATTCACCTCGGCCGGATCAAGAACACCTCGGCCGAGATGCAAAAGGGGCAACCGAGGCGAACTCGTTGTGCGATTCGAGGTCCACAAACTGTACGCTTTTCCCCCAAAAATCACTACCAATTGCTTCCTTAGGGGTACTTATATCCTTTTCAAAAACAAACAATGGCAACCAAAGCCAAATCTGAGCGGAATCGAAGAAAAAGAACCAAGTTAGGGTTTTCGAATAAAATACCCCAAATGTGCAAATTCTAGTTGATTTTTGTGTTGTTCGATGCTTGGAAACTGGCTCTTGTACTTCTCCTGTGGATTTGAAACCAAAAATCGTCAAAAACGGGCTTGATTTGAGAATTTTGAGCAAGTGGGTCGCCGCGGTCGAGGGGGGTAAAAAGAGAGGGAGGAAGGTGAGAGGAGAGAGAAATTCGGGCTCCTTTTATAAGGCTATATATATGTCATATGTATAGATATATATAATACTTAAGACCAACATGCAACACAACATATACATATATATATATATATAAATATATATATATATATATATATATATATATATATATATATATATATATATATATATATATATACAGAGAGAGTATAGATCCTATGAGAACACCCCCTAACGTGAAAACATGAGAACAAATTCGTAATTATTATTAGTTTTGTTACGAATGTGCCATATCGTTTAATGTATTATTCGTAATTATTGTTGGATTCCTAATTATTATTATTCGTAGTTATTATTATTTTTGATATCTACTCTAAATCTCAACCCTTAATACTCACATCCAACTGTGTACGATTGTTCTCATGTTCTCACGTTAGTGGTGTTCTCATGGGAGCCACTACCTATATATATATATATATATATATATATATATATATATATATATATATATATATATATATATACTGTCGAGATCCTCAGAAGGGTGATGGCTTCCCGTACACTCTATCCCAAAACAATTGTACTCATTTTAAAACCATAATCTTTTTGAAAAGTCACACCTTTCGGGTTCTATTTATTTATCTATTCGACTTTTATTGCAAATTGCAAGTGTCATTGTTGTCAACCTAAGGCTCTGATACCAACCTTGTAACACCCCAAATCCGCGGGACTCGGGGCGCTACTAGGCTAAGATCTTACAATGGGTCCTAACCCTAACTTGACAGCAAGTTTACTAGATCTTACAACAAGACACATATAGATTAAAACCAAAACATTAAACTATATAAATATGTATAACCAAAGGTTTACAAAACACCGATGAGTACAAAACAGCAACTCATAATCATACATATACAAAACATCTCATAATCCCTCGTACAACCAAGTGTACGGAAGCCCTCAGCGGATCACCCATCTGGCTCACTCTGTAGTCCTCCTATCCTGCAGAACATCTACAACACGGTATAAACCGTTGGCTAACAGAAATGAATAAGAATGAAGTAATAGCACATACACACATCAACACATCACAATATGCAATGCTACACACATAATTGTTTATTATCTTTGATTACGTTATTCAATTACTAATTCAACTTTTTTTGTGGCACGAGGAGCCTAAAAAACATGGTCTCTTCCCCCGTTAACACAGGTTTTGCATGAGGATCCACCTCCCCCTTGTAATACTGGCTTCCGAGCACCTTCTCCACTCTTGGCGAGCTTTGACAGGTGGTCACCGCCCGGTTATAATACACTTGGGCCAATTAAGGTACATATGTGGTCATCCTAGTCCGGTTGAGGTTATAAATGCAACAATCATATGCGCACACACACAACCATCACAAACACTCAAATCCAAAACTGCTCGCTAAGTAAGTCCTTTGGACTTACCTGAAATACTCGTAATCCTGTACCACGTCACAATTTCTCCTCGAGCAAACAATCAGCACATGCATGAGCAAGGAACACAATCAATCATTGCAAGGGTTAGGAGACTCGTCTCCTACACCCCGTAACCACAACCAAACTATAACTCCATCTAAACCTCGATATCACAACATATCTTACAAATGCCTAAGGCATATTCTCAACATGATCATCAACATACTCAACGCATACCTCCCTACCCTAGCTACACACCCTAACCAAGCTACAAAGGGAAAGGAAGGAAACATACCAAAGCTTGGTATGTCCTGGACACGCACCTGCGTAAACAAGGAAGCGCAGGAGCGCAACACACCGCAGGGGCCGCGATAAAGGCCTGGCCGCAGGAACGGCAGATCCAATCCGCGGGGGCAGTCGACTGTGCAGAGGGCGATTCTCTACTTCTCTTCAGTCCGTCTCTTGATCCTCTTCACTGTTTCATTGCTCTAAATGCAAACACATACATATATACATACACATAACATCAAAATGATCCAGGAAGACCAACACAAGCATTGCTTGTGGAATTCCTAAGCTAAGAAGAGGGAAGAAAGGAAAGAAGGAAGAAAGAAGAAGAAGAACCTATCACAGCAACTCATGAGGGGAGAACGTCATCACAGCTCAACTATCAACACAACACAACAACAACAACAACAACAACAACAACAACAACAACAACAACAACAACAACAACAACAACAACAACAACAACAACAACAACAACAACAACAACAACAACAACAACAACAACAACAACAACAACAACAACAACAACAACAACAACAACAACAACAACAACAACAACAACAACAACAACAACAACAACAACAACAACAACAACAACAACAACAACAACAACAACAACAACAACAACAACAACAACAACAACAACAACAACAACAACAACAACAACAACAACAACAACAACAACAACAACAACAACAACAACAACAACAACAACAACAACAACAACAACAACAACAACAACAACAACAACACACAACAACAACAACAACACACAACAACAACAACAACAACAACAACAACACACAACAACAACAACAACAACAACAACAACAACAACAACAACAACAACAACAACAACAACAACAACAACAACAACAACAACAACAACAACAACAACAACAACAACAACAACAACAACAACAACAACAACAACAACAACAACAACAACAACAACAACAACAACAACAACAACAACAACAACAACAACAACAACAACAACAACAACAACAACAACAACAACAACAACAACAACAACAACAACAACAACAACAACAACAACAACAACAACAACAACAACAACAACAACAACAACAACAACAACAACAACAACAACAACAACAACAACAACAACAACAACAACAACAACAACAACAACAACAACAACAACAACAACAACAACAACAACAACAACAACAACAACAACAACAACAACAACAACAACAACAACAACAACAACAACAACAACAACAACAACAACAACAACAACAACAACAACAACAACAACAACAACAACAACAACAACAACAACAACAACAACAACAACAACAACAACAACAACAACAACAACAACAACAACAACAACAACAACAACAACAACAACAACAACAACAACAACAACAACAACACACAACATCAGCAGCATCCACATCTCAGCAAACCATCAACAAAGCTCACCAAACACTTACAAAGATCCACTCTAGCAAGGAGATCAAAGAAAACCCAAGGAAAGAAAAAGAACGTGGAGTAGATGGTGTTGGGGAGAAAGGAATTGGAAACCCTCGTCAACAAGGGAAAGAAGAAGCTTAAGAAGAAAGAAAAGGTAAAGCACGGGTCAAGGGAGTTAAAGAAAACGGCTGAGGTCGCCATAGCCGCAAAGGCGGGTCCTCAGACCACGGGGGCGGCTCACTGCACCAGCGGCCATACAAAACAGTAGGGGCGGGGTTCCTATAAACACTAAGGATATTACATCAGATCCCCTAAAAAGTAGTTGATCCAATGTTACATTTGTGTATAATTTTAGATGTGAGAAAATTGTGTAACAGTAGTTTCAAAGTAGGTAGACCATAAAAAAGTAGTTGGTTGCCCTTATCTATCATTCTATATTATGACTTTGTTGTTTCTTCTTCTTCTTTCTTGGTGGTGAATAACGATTAGCTCATAGCCAAACAGACATGTTCACAAATCAAAATGTAATAATGCAGGCTTTTTTCTGTTGAATGTTGAGTACACTTATCCTAAGCTGAACGTTAGGTATCTCCAGTAGGGAATACAAATCTGGTAACCGCTAGAACATATGAATGATACTAATTGATAGATTAGATAAATAGTGAAAAAAATTAATTAATTTAATGTATTCTCTTTCTCTCACACCAGTGCTTTGATTAGAGAAAAACCCCCCAAAATAATTGGTAGAAGATTCAGACTAAAATATATGATATAGAAAATGTGAGGGGTGCAACGTCTTGAAAACATACAGCTAGCTCATTTCATCCTCTGCTGTCGTGCTCTGATGTATCCTTCTTTTATTCTTGTCATCGATCATCCCTCACTTGTGACCAAATCAAAGTCAATTACTAACCTTACAACCTTCATCATCTCTCTCATTCTCTTTTCCTCATCTCCTGCACTCAATCTTCATCAAACAAACTCTACTACTTCCCATGGCCTTCTTCAGGAGAACTTTCTCTAGGCGCTTGCTGCCCGATCGTTTCCAAGAGATCTCCGAGCGCCTTTATGGTACCATCTTCCCAGGATCATGTTTATTCACTTATCAGTCAATGTCTTTTTGATGAATCTAAACTCTTCATTAAATACAACTTTTCTAATGATCATGATTACATACAACTTTTCTAAGCTGCATTTGTGCTTTCTATGATACGGATTATTACCTTTGGTTTGTTGTTGGAATCTTCTAGTTTTCGACTGTTGCCTATCAAGCAAAGAGTTGAGGGAGCAGGACTACAAATCATACATGGACGCAGCTGTTGGCAATCTACAAAAATACCACCCGGGTGCTTCCTTCATGGTATTCAACTTCAAGGAAGGGGACGATCCAAGCCTAATATCCGACATATTGTCTCACTACGACATGACGGTGGTGGACTATCCTAGACACTATCAAGGCTACCCAATCCTCCCCCTTGAGATGATCCATTACTTCCTACGGTCTAGCGACAGCTGGCTCTCCTTAGAGGGCCAAAGAAACGTCATCCTCATGCACTGTGAGAGAGGCTGTTGGCCTGTTCTCGCCTTCATGCTTGCAGGCTTTCTTTTGTATAACAAGAAGCAGAGTGGCGAGCACAAGACTCTGGAGATGGTCTACAAGTATGCTCCCAAGGAGCTTTTGATGCCTATATCTTCCATTAACCCCCACCCCTCTCAACTTCGTTATCTGCACTACATCTCCACCAGGAGCTCCACGTCCGAATGGCCTCCATCCGATGCTCCTATGCTCATTGAATCTCTTCTTCTTATGAACCTTCCCTTGTTTGATGGAGGTAAGGGCTGTAGGCCAGTTGTTCACATCTATGGCCAGGATCCTTCCGTCAAGAGAAATGGAACTCCTCGCCTTTTATATTCTTCTTTGATGTCGGAGGATGGAGCTCGCTACTATTATAAGGTATGTCATATTTCTTTTGTTGCCTCGGTTGTCATTGTAACATCACAATCATCTTGAAATAATAATGTAGGAGGAGTGCTTGTTGGTCAAAGTAAATGTAAATTGTAGAGTTCAAGGAGACGTGTTTGTGGAGTGCATTCATCTAGGCGAGGATCTAGTATCAGAGACCAAGATTTTTAAGGCCATGTTTCACACGGCTTTTGTCCAGTCGTATATCTTGTTGCTCAGCTCAAGTGAAGTGGATGTTTTGTGGGATGCAAGTAGTAGAATTCCAGAGGATTTCAAAGCAGAAGTAAGAATTCAATAATCACATCCCATGATTCTGAGTTTTGTATATGCTTACTTAGCATATCATGTTTTCTTACATCAGGTGTTCTTTTCCAACCCTCAAGAGGTTCAGTTGAGAAATGCTAAAGAAGTGGAAGAAGGTCATGAATCTGAAAGCGAATTCTTTGAGGCCGAAGGGTTTGAGATTTCTGTGTTGCAAGATCATAACATTGGCAGTTTCACGAGTCAAGAGGATGTAGTGGCCGAAAGCAAGGATGGTAAGGAGACTTTGCATCACAATGAAGACATACAAGAAAATTTAGTTGCCGGCTCTGTCCAAAGTAGTGCAGTGTCTGTTGATGATGAAGCAAAAGTTGAGCAGACTATTGTGAGCCAGGGATGGAGTTTAGAAGCAGCCTCAGATTGTCATGGAGTTAGAGAGCTTGATTTTCATCCTAGTGGCTACATATTGGACAATCATGAAGCATCTGCTGCAAATGCTAACATCATGGAGGTTAATAAGGTAGAGGAATATAATTCGGAACAAACAATTGAGACTGGTGGTGTTAAGAATGCTGACATTCTCGTGGATGCTGTCAAAACGAGCCAAGGAGACAGGTCAGAAGTAGCTGAGGCTAATAAGAAGATTGTGACAGAGAGCTTTCTTTTGCCAGAAGCCCAATCTGAGCCTACCATTGTATTAGTTGAAGGGAGTGAAGAAGATGATCCAGAAACATATCCTATAGAGCTTACAGCTGAGCCTATTATTATGAGTACAAATGTAGTGGCGACTGAAGGAAGTACAGAACATGATCCAAAATCATATCCTATGTCTGATCCTATTGTTGTTAGTACAAATACAGTGGCGACTGAAAGAAGTGAAGAAGATGATCCAAAAACATATCCTATAACTGAGCCTATTGTTGTTAGTACTTACGCAGTGGCGACTGAAGGAAGTGAAGAAGATGATCCAAAAACATATCCCATATCCGAGCCTATAGTTGTGAGTACGAATGCAGTGGTGACTGAAGGAAGTGAAGAAGATGATCCAAAAACATATCCTATATCTGAGCCTATTGTTGCGAGTACGAAAACAGTGGTGACTGAAGGAAATGATGAACATGATCCAAAAACATATCCTATAGAGCTGAGATCTGAACCTATTGTTGTGAGTATGAATACAATGGCGACTGAAGGGGGAGAAGAAGATGATCCAAAAACATATCTTATAGAGCTTAGATCTGAGCCTATTAATGTGAGTACAAATGCAGTGGCAACTGAAGGAAGTGAAGAAGATGATAAAAAAATATATCATATATCCGAGCCTATTGTTGTTAGTACTAATAGAGTGGCGACTGAAGGGAGCGAAGAAGAAGAAGAAGAAGAAGATGATCCGAAAACATATCCTATAGAGCTTAGAACTGAGCCGATTGTTGTGAATACGAATACAGTGGGGAGTGAAGGAAATGAAGATGGTTGGGCAACAGTTGTCCCAGAAAGCAGGTCTCTTACAGTACAAGGAAGCCAAGCCTACGCTGAAGCAAAGAAATCTGTTATAGTACAAGGAAGGCAAGAAGGGAGCTCAAGAAGAGGATCAGAGTCCAAGTTTGAGGTGTTGGAAGAAAGTGAAGAGTGTTCAGAGATATCCTCTTCTGAAATTGAATATGAGAATTGTACGATGATGATGATGAGCAAGAGCTACATTTCCACAGAAGGAAGTGAAGAAAGCTCAGAAGCTGCTTCTTCAGAGTTTGTAGCGGCACAAGCGAAAGAAGAAGACAGTTTACGAGGAAGCAAGAAGATTGTTGTTGTGATGGACGATAGCGAAGAACAAGAGGTGAAGGTGCAAGTTGAGCCAAGATCAGCAGATCAAAAGAGCAAGAAGAACAAGAAGAAGAAAAAGCCTAGACTGGCGGACGCAGTCGCAAAGGTTACGATGCAGAAGCGAGTTATATCAATGTGGGTTCCTCGCGCCAAGCAGCCAACTCCCGACGACACCAAACCCAAACCTCCGGTTTACAAATGGGTTCCCAAGGCATCCACATCAGAGGAGACTTAACAAATCAATTTCTTTCTCTCTATATATGCATATATATTGATTCATAGGTATAAATGATTTTGTTTGTGATCAACCACTGATCCATCAATTTTTTGGCTTTCTCAATCTCAAATATACACGACCTAGCATATGCTTCTTGTAAAGTTGAGGATATCAAATAACACATGCATTTGTGTTTAAGTTTTTTTTATTCTTATGTTAATAATAAATGCTTCTTGTGTTTTCCTTTATGCGAAGAATACAAATATAATGCAGCAAGGATTGTTAGAACTCTATCTCCAGTAGTGTCCTGATCCGTCTCAAAGGCCCAAGAAATATTTACGACTTTGACGCCACAAGATGGTTGGACAATGAGTCTCATCACTGAGATAGCGGGGCGAGATTCCTGGGAGAGCAAAGAGTCAAGTTAACTAATGTTAAAATGTGGTGGCAAAGAGGTACGGACCGAACAATCTAGGCGGTTGGATAGTGCAGGTTCTTTGGAGTGAGGCATTGGTACATCATCTACCACCTCCCTCTTCGGATCATAACCCATTACTCTTCTAGCTTTAACCCTTTAGAAAGTTTAACAAAAGCAAGCGGCCTTTCTAGTTGATCCAACTCAGCCTACTAAAATGGAATATATAGTACTGCTTTGGAAAGATTGATCTTGTTGAGAAAATGCTTATCATTCAACAAGAACTAGAAAGATACATGATTGATATGCATGCTCAACTAACTATAGATTTCGAGACCGTCCTTGCCCAAGAAGAAATGTTGTGGTTCCAAAAATCACAAGATAAATGGATATTGTTGCTTTTAAGTCGTAAAGACAAGAGCTCAAATAATATGTCAAAATTCAGGCTGATAGGTTTATGTAATGGGGTATACAAGCTCATTTTGAAATCTATGGTGTCCCGGCTAAAACTGTAATGGAGACAGTTGTGAGTCCCTTTTACAAGATTTATTGAGGACAATGTTGTACTTTTACAAGAGGCAATTTACTCACTTTTTAACAAGGCAAGATGTAGACAATGATGATGTTCAAGATCGGGCTACACTAGTACAAAAATACACATTTAACACGGTTCCGTGTGCATTATTTAACACGGTTATGAACCGTGGTAAAACTGCCTGTTATAAACATGTTTAACACGGTTGGGCTCAAACCGTGTTAAACATGTTCATGTTTCAACCGTGCTAAACGTGTTTACCACGGTTCGCGCCGGATCGTGTTGTACGTATTTACCACGGTTCGCATCCAACTGTGTTAAACATGTTTACCACATGCAATTTTACCACGGTTCATGCCGAACCGTGTTAAACGTGTTTACAAGGGTTCGCACCGAACTGTTTTAGACACGTTTAACACAGTTGAGCTGGAACCGTTTACCACATGCAATTTTACCACGGTTCCCTCCCAACTGTGTTAAAAGTGTTGTGTTAAATGTGTTTACCGGTTCTCTTCGAACCATGTTAATCGTGTTTACCACGGTTCTACTCAAACTGTGTTTAACGTGTTTAAGACGGTGTTATGGAACCGTGGTAATAATGTTGAATCGTGGTAATAATACTAAACCGTGGTAAATTAGTAGCGAGTGTTAAATGTCAATTTGACCGTGATAAATGTGTTTATCACGGTTTCATCTACAACCAAAGTAATATTTTATATTCTTTTTTTATTACGCTATATTTATTGTGTTGCGCATATATACCGTACACCTGTAGTAATCCAACACAATGAACAAGCTAAATTGACCGGCTAACCGACAATAATACTCAAAGACAATCATCAACAACACCATGATGATCAATCAATCAAATATAACCATTTCAATTGACAACGATAATCATTTCGATCATCTCAAAATACTAATCACTAAAGATCCATAAGCATTTCATAAGATACCTAGTTACTCCAATATCCGTTCCTTCAACTTAATGACACCAATGCAACTAGTGTACACGTATGAATTGTTGCACATAACTAACCCACTGATCTCAAACTTCATCAATTTGCATTTGTGAATACGACACCGACTTAGCTGACTCCAAAAACCACTGTCAATTAAAGGGAAATGATTTAATGAGAAATCATGTGATATATACATGACAACACAAGAAAAGTGAATATAGTTGATGCAAGCCATAAAAATAGTGAACTTCGCTAATAATAAATCGATTTTGACAAGTGACGATTTTGTCAAGTTAATAATTGTAAATATTTAGAGAAGTAACTACAATTATACACATACCTTCTTAGGAACTTGATCTTGTCCTCTTGTGATAATCTCTTAAATAAATTGAAGGACATAATAACCACAATTTGCATTATTTTTCTGGTGAGGGCACTAAAAGATAATCAACGTTAATGAATTTAGAGAAAAGTCATCAGAAATTTTTTTATAAACTAATAAATTGAAGAGTGAACCAACACATTTCATAATAAACTTTTACTAACAAAGTTAACTAAAACTAACCTTTACTTCAATCCACTATATCTCCTTGTTAGGCTTGTTGACAGATTTGTTAGCAATCTACACCTTCATACCCCTATTTACACAAAGGATAATTGAGTAAATTTTGAGCAGCCGGGATAAAGTGGTACTTTTGAATCACTAAATCGACGGTCAAATTCATTTCCCGAGCAATGTACATTGTCTTCAATATCATGTATCATATCTTCTAACCTCACAGCCTCATAATCCTCCTCCTCATCATCATCCTCTCTACGATTCAAGCTAATATTAGCTGCCTCACAATGCCATATCCATCGTTGGTAACTTATATAAAAGCGATACATTATTAGATGTCCTTTCAGTTGATCACTACTAACAGTCTGAATATTTTCGCACCTTAAACATGGACATAGTATTTTCCTACCCTCTCCGTAATATCCAACTGCTTGATTTACAAATTGTGCAACACCATTCCATATTATTGGGACAATCAATTTGCAGTCATCCAAGTTTTATCCATGATAGGAGATTGTTTTTCTATGCATAAAACACAAAAGGGTACTTTAATCTAATCTACTTATACTAAGGGTCCGTTTGGTGAACATAGTAGATTATTTGGAAGATTAAAATTTCACAATAATCTCCAATAATCTCGATAATCCATGTTGGAGTGGATGAAAAAAACGGGCAGAATAATCTCCCAAAATAATCTCCTGATGTTATAATCCAAATAATCTCGATAATCCCTGACTCACCGAACGCACCCTAAGTGCACTAACAAAGGGTACTTCAATTTATATCGATCTAACCAAATCAAAATCAAATAATAAAGATGGTTCAATTCAACATACCTTAAGTTTTGAAGAGGAACTCCTTGAGCAATAAAATGCAAAAATAACCTCTCTACCATCGATTTTTGCAAAAAAAAACATATATGTTGCTTAGTTTAATATTGTCCACTTAGGTAGTTTTCACAATAAGTAGAAGGCTTCTAAAACACAAAAAAAACCATAGACAGAACTGCCTCAAAGCAGTTTTTCTTATAACGTCACTGGGAGTTTTCGCGAAAGATATCAACATGTTGTTGGATTTTCCATTACTTCCGACTTTGGTTTGTACTTGGGTATTCCAATCTTACAGTCTCAACCTTCTTCTTGTGAGTACGAAATGTTATATGATATAGTCTTTCAAACCATGCATTTCATACATCTATTGCTCTCTCATACATCACTAATTGTGTATAAAGCATTCACTATCCATATTTCGGTATCTACCTTGACATTTTTGTGTATCAGTCATTTTTGGTATCAATTATGTCAGAATTACATCCTCCCTTAAGTCAGAGCCGAAGAGAAAATAATACATGACTGAGGAACTATAACACAAAGTTCCTCGACCAAGCCTGAAAACAAGATCTAGAGATCAAAGCTTCATCGCAAGCCAAATGTCTTTTGAGATAACATCCCAAGCCGTCTCAAGCCGTCTGGAGCACATATCGCACTATTGATGGAATTAATCAAGTCCAAACCTGTACAGGCCCAAGCAAGATGCAAGACAAGATGCCAGATGACATCTATGTCGTCTCCTATGCCATCTCAAGCCGTCTCGATGTTGTCTTGACTATGCACTGAAAGGAAATCATATCTTTCAATCTTATCTTTGGAAAAGATATATTTTTTTAAGCCTAGACTCCGTCTTGTGAGACCCTATATAAACATTGATCTATCCTAGGGTTATATGTGTCTCAAATTATCCAATTACTCTCCTGCCCTGAGTCTCATAGCCGTCAAGTAGTGTTAGAATAGAAGGTTCACCTCGTTGTGCTGGAACCAAACAATTGTGTGTTTATGTTCTTTCTGATTTTATATATTGATCTTCTTTATATTTAAACATGTTTGGCTAATCTCCCTCATAATATAAGAATTGAATTTTTCCTATAATGATTTGATTTATTATTGCATATATGTTTGTAAATTGAGATTGTGATATTGCTTCTTTTCAAAGCGTTTCGTTTTCACCTTTTAATTACCTTCAAAAGAAGTGGCATTTATAATTGGTTAGTTTAAAGAGCTTGCGCCACAACCGATGTTGTTTTATTGGATTTATTCAAAAACACTTGGTTTAAGGGATTAATTATCACCTTTTACATCGAGGATTTCTAACTATTGTAGAAAGTTCCGGTCTTTGTACATTTTCTAGCTCATGCGCCAAAAGTGAGGCTTTTCTTGGTCTTTTTTGGATTTCTAAGTTCTTAAAAAGGGTTTTCCAATATACTAGACACAACCGCTAGTTTGAGGGTGCAATCTCAAGTTAGATAACACGATCTTTCTTGGTCTATGCCACATGCATGCTATTTTAGATAATTACCTGCAAAGGCTGCAATATTCACATATCAATGTTTATGAGTCTCGTATATGCAATATTACTTTATTTCATTATAGTGGGGATTCCCGATTTTTTAGATCACCTCCTTCCATTATTTTCCTACAATCAATCATTGCCGCCACAAACATCCAAAAACCCAAGATCCAAAAACCCAAGATCCAAAATCTATCGATCGGTGAGAATCCGACTCTCCTCCAATCCTTGCGCTAGATCCAGCCCCAACTCAACAAAGTAAAACACTACCGTCAATGGAAGCATCAAAATCGCTAGGGATGGCAGTTTGGCTTCCTGGAGTTCAACCCTTCAAGAGAAAGAAAAAAAAGGTTAGAAAGAATATTTCGCGCAAGGTTCTCGGCGAGCTTTCAATGAGTTGTTGGCGGTGGGGGGTGATGGGTGGCCGGACAGTTCTCCTGTGGGGATGGTGGCTTTGCTCGTGTCTCTTTTGCATCTCTTGTGTTCTAGTTCGAAGACTCGTCCTTTTGTCAAGCCCTTGGTGGACCAATGGCGTTTAATCTTCTAGCATTCTTGTCTGGTTTTTACCTCTTACCACAACAAAGTACTCAAAAATAAATCCAAATTTAATTTGGTCTTCATTCTGTGTTGCTTGAAGTCCTTCTCTTTCTTTGAGAACAATCACTTATTTTACAAGATTCTTGTGTTTGAAATTAAACATTACCAAATTAGCAGTTATGAAATTAAGCTTAAGGAAACTTGTTGGATGTTACAGCTATTATATAGCCTCGTCTCAAATTTGATGCAACCCTCTTGATTCATATAATCTTGAACCCAGTTTGCTTCTGTTTAATTCTGAAATTCTTGTTATGGGCAAAGAGAGCTGCAAGCCTGAGGGTTTTTAACGTTAAAGGCAATAAGACTAAAATTTTGTGTGTAATAGCTGCAAGATGGTTTGTTTTCCAGACAACTCACAAGCTTATCAATGGTAATTGTCTTATTAAGAGTAAAACCATCAAAATGGAGACCTACTGTTGTTTCATGCTTTGGCTTTGGTTGCTCTTTGTTCTGTCGTTGGTTTGGCTTTTGCTGAATTTGCAGGAACTCTTTCAAGGCAACCACGAGTACAATCTGAATCTCCATGATCTGGAGTGCCGTAAAAAGTTCAATGTCAACAAACCAAGGGGTGTTGTCTTCACCTTGCCGATGCACATCTCTAGCACTCCAACAATCAACAACCATGCTCATCCTTTGGTGAAAATTAAGATGAATACCTTTTGCATCCTCATAAAAAGGGAACAAAAAGTTCAATGTCAATTTCTTTCTCTCTATATAGGCATATATACTGATCCATAGGTATAAATAATTTTGTTTGTGGTCAACCACTGATCCATCAATTTTTTGGCTTTCTCAATCTGAAATATACACGACCTAGCATATGCATTTTGTAAAGTTGAGGATATAAAATAACACATGCATTTGTGTTTAAGTTTTTTTTATTCTTATGCTAATAATATATGCTTCTTGTGTTTTCCTTTATGCGAAGAATACAAATATAATGTAGCAAGGATTATTAGAACTCTATCTTCAGTAATGTCCTGATCCGTCTCAAAGGCCCAAGACATGTTTACGACTTTGACACCACAAGATGGTTGGACAATGAGTCATATCACCGAGATAGTGGGGCGAGATTCCTGGGAGAGCAAATAGCCAAGTTAACTAATGTTAAAATGTGGTGGCAAAGAGGTACATACCGAATAGTCTAGGCAGTTGGATAGTGCAGGTTATTTGGAGTGAGGCATTGGTACATCATCTACCACCTCCCTCTTCGGATCGTAACCCATTACTCTTCTAGCTTTAACCCTTTAGAAAGTTTAACAAAAGCAAACGGCCTTTCCGGGTGACTAAGGCTCTAGATTTGATCCAACTCAGGCTACTAGAATGGAATGTAGAGTACTGCTTTGGAAAGATTGATCATGTTGAGAAAATGCTTACCATTCAACAATAACTAGAAAGAGACATGATTGATATGCATGCTCAACTTACTATAGAATTCGAGACCGTCCTTGCCCAGGAGGAAATGTTGTGGTTCCAGAAATCACGGGGTAAATGGATATTATTGCTTTAAATCCTAAAGACAGGAGCCCAAATAATATGTCAAGGTTGATAGGCTTATGTAATGTGGTTGGTATACAAGCTCGTTTTGAAATCTGTGATGTCCCGGTGTTAGGAGTGAAAGTATAAATGAGGAAAAACCATGTACTATAACTAATTTGATTACAAGCTAAATGTACAAATACATACTCATATATGATAATAACCAAGTTGTTTCGTTCTCTTAAACTTTTCCTGTACATCAAACTCTCTCTCTTTCTCCTCATAATATGGTATCAAAGTTGGACCTATAATCCTCCATTTATGTTTCTTCCATGGCCAATCTTCAAGATCCACCAGACGATTCAGCTTCTACTGATGATGCCTTTCTTTTCCAAGTTTAGTTGCATCATTCTGATGCACCGTCATTGAAATTATCAACCACTCTTCTCACCAGCTCCAATTTCTCTCGCTGGAAACGCGCCGTTGAAGTATCTCTCTCAGCTAAAAAACATATTGAGTTTTGTTAGAGGTGATTGCTCCAGACCTACATCTGATCCCAAATTGTTTGCAAAATGGGATCAATGCAACAACATGCTCATATCATGGTTCCTCCATTTGACGGAGAAGGTTATTGGAAAATTCGTCCTCTTCTGCAACACTGCCGCGCAGATTTTGTCAGAATTAGGTATTCGATTTGGTCAATCCAATCGAACGAGTTTGTACCAGATCTAGAAAGAACTTTCATCGATTGTGCAAGGTAATCGATCCATTACCTCCTATTTTAATGCTTTGAAGAAAATTTGGGATGATTATACACTTGCGCTAACACACCATGTATGTAAGTGTGGCTTGAATTGTGTTGCCCTAGCTATGATAAATGACCAACAGATTTTACAATTTCTTGTTAGACTTAACGATTCGTTTAATCTGGTGAGATCGCATATCTATGCTTCATCCTAGTCCAAACATCAATGAAGTTTACAAAATGCTTCTTCAAGAAGAGAGCCGGCGCTCGCTATCTAATCTTTCCACCATTGACAATACGGCTTCTGCTTTGTATTCTCAACATTGTGTTCCCTATTCGAAGCAAGATTATGGATATGGCTTTAGATCCAAAAACACTTCTACTCCAAAACACCAATAATCGGCCTTATTGTGACAATTGTAAGGTTCGAGGTCATACTACTGAGCGATGATGGATGATAATAGGATATCCTAAGTCTCCGGTGCTTGGTCTTCTTTGGTGTTCTCATTGCAGAGTTGTTGGTCATGACATAGCCAAATGTTGGAAAGTCATCGGTTATCCTCCAGGACACAAGCTTGTTGCATCGGTTGTCACAATAGAGAGTAGGAACCTATCAAAGATAACAATATGATATCAAGAACTATCCAATTTATAGTTTAAGGTAACAATAAATAATTTTAGATACAAATATTTACTTTTTTCATGAACACTAAGTCAAAGTCCACGGGTCACCGACCCGGCAGGTACGGGTTCCCCCGGGTCGCAAGTACGGGTAAGGGTCATGAGATCCTTACCCGTCGACCGGATAACGGTCAAATTTTTAAAAAAAAATCTCAACGGCTATATAGCCGTTGGGTTAACCGTTGTAGCGGCTATATTATAAAAAAAATTAAACAATAATAAACAATAATAAATCTAACCCAAAAACATTTCTATAAATACCCAAACTCAATTCATTTCATCTCACACCAATTCTCATTCAATCATCTATTCACTCTCTCAATCTCTCCATAATTTCCAACTCTTACATTCAATTACTCTTCTAATCTCATATTCTTATTCTCTTATTTTGTTATTAATTATTCATTTTACTACTCTTACTACTACATTCTATTATTCAAAAAAAAATGGCTAGCCGAGGAAGACGTTCCGTTAGCGGTCCTTCATCCGACGGAGGTGTTAGCCGAGGACGTCATTCCGTTAGCGGTCCTCCAACCGGTTCGGATTTAAGGTGGGGCTTATTAAGTGGAGATCACGAGATCCTCGAGGAGGAGGATATCAACATGTAATCACCTCCTTTCCCCAACACCCAAGAATCCGAGACCCAATTTCCGGAGGAGCCAGAGGAGTCGTTGAACAACACTCAACTATCGGCAGCGGTCTTCCGATTTTGGTTTACAAAAGGTGCTCCCGACGCCAACAAGATTTACTATGCCAAATGCAATTTTTGTTCGGCACAATACAAGCATAAAAAGGGAGAAGGCTACAAGAACTACAAGAGACATATTCGGAACAAGCATCCCGAAAAAATTGGATTGGCACGAGGGCAAACATAACTAACCGGGTACGCATCTACCTCTAACCAACCTCCTTCTTTATTTACATATGATCATGCTTCTTCTATGGATGCATTTTCGGAAATGTTAGCCGTAGATTCTTTGGCATTTAGTTTTGCACAAAATGTTGGTTTTAATGATTGGATGCAACATCATGCTCAACCCGCATATAAACTGATTTCTCGCCAAACCGCTAAAAGAAAAATGATGCATAAATATAAAATGCGTAGAGAAGAATTGATTAAATATTTTATGAAAAATGGTGATATTCAAGTTCCTATTTGTAGTGTTATTTGGACCGACGGTTTTCAAAAAAATTCATATATGGGTATTACTTGTCATTTTGTTGATAAATTTTGGATTTTAAACAAAAGAGTTTTAGCATTACGAGTTTTTAACGAACAACACACCGCCCAAAACATTGCCCGTTTGATTGCAAATGTTTTGGAAGAATATAGATTACTTTCACGAGTTTTTTCAATCGGTTTTGACAAAACCTCCGCTAACACGGCTTCCATTAGAAATTAACCAACTATTGTAAGCCGACGATTGGAGGTAAATTTTGTCACATTAGGTGTGCCGCTCATATTTATAAACTTGTGTGTTCAAGAAGGTTTAGCATACGTTGGAGATTTAGTACAACCTATTCGAAAAATTCTTAATGAACTTTGGTCTAAAAAAAGTATACGTACTAAATGGTATGCATATTGTAAACAAAATGGCGTTTATCCTAAAAATTTTTTAAAATGTTTGTACAAGATGGAACTCTACTTACAAAATAATTTCCGAATCATATGAATATCGAGATCATTTAAGTGGTTTTGCCGCACAACATATTGACGGTGATTTTGTTTTCGGTGAATCTTGGGTTTTAGAAAGAGATGTAATGGAGGTTTTAAAATATTTTTTTGATGCTACTAATACTTATAGTTATGTTTATACACCAACTTCAAACATATTTTGTTATGTAGCAATTAATATTGCATTTGCACTTCAACAAGGTCTTTTAATTGATAATATTTCACAAGCTATTTATACAATGCGAACTAAATGATTAGATTATTATACAACTATTCCCGATGTTTTTCTTGTTGCATTTGTGTTAGATCCTAGACGTCAAATGGATGGTTTAAAAAAAAATTTAGAAAGTTATTATGAATTTTTAGAATTACAACAAAATTCCGATTGTCATGTTTTCTACCATAATTGCTAGAGTTAGAAAATTATTTTATGAATTATTGGTTCAATATCGTGTTTTCGATCAAGGTCAATCTTCTTAACCCCCTCCTCGTCCTTCATCTTCAACTTCATCTAAATTTAAATCAATTGCTAGAGATTTGTTTGGCCCGAAAAGGGCAAAAACCACGTCGAGTTCCCATTCGGAACTCGACGAATATCTAACCATTTCTTTTGAGTTTGCCAATGATGAAGAAGAAGAGGATTTCAACATATTAGAATGGTGGAGCCGACCGGAGAGAATGAGGTTCCCTACCCTCTCAAGGATCGCGGCACAAATTCTCGTCGTTCCCGCCTCAACGGTAGCGGTTGAGCAAACCTTTAGCCGAAGTGGAAAGGTGCTCGATCCGACGAGATCAAACATGTTGCCCGAGACGTTGGAGGCACAAGTCCTACTAGCCGATTGGAGGAAAGCGAAAATGCGAACACAAAAAAACAACCTCTCGGCGGAGGAAGGCGACGAAGATGACGACGAGCGACAACAAACGCCATCGGATGTATCGGCGGGAGAGTCCGACGACTAAGATAAGGGTCAATCGGGGATATAAATAAAGGTAAGAGAACTACGTGGGCTTTGATTCCTCCTCCCCGAGAGGATACGTAGGCAACCGGGATTCCGGTTCAAGCCATATTCTTCCTTTTTTTTTAAGTTCAAGCACAATAACAATTGTCCTCTTTTTATTTTTATTTTTAAGTTCAAGTCCAATTGTTTTTATTTTTTTATTATTATTTTTTTAAAGTTGAGTTGGCCAACCCGCCGGGTTTGACCCGTGACCCGGCGGGTTGGCCATTTATACGGGTCCGGGTCACCCTTCCCGGACCCTTGACCCGACGGGTCCAACCCATGGACATGCTTATGTATATATATAGCTATCGATCATTACTAACGTATCTAATTATTTAAAAACATCCATAATTATATTATTTTGTTTCCTAAATTACTAATCTATTTATTACTAGTGAATCTTCTTATTTCAATCTAATGTTTCTCCCCTAGGAATGTTGATAGCATCGAATCAAACGTGTTTTCTAACCGATTATTCATGTTGTTTTACACATCTTTCAGCAGGATATGTATATAGATTCCGGTTTAAGTGAGGAGCACCCTTGTGGATAGGAATTAGGAGAGTTGTGGTGATGTCATGTGGCATGCCACTTCACCGTTTTTTTTTTCCCGGAAAAAAAAACCCCGATGATGTTGCATTCCAAGTGTCACCACCACAAAATGAACAGTTAGTAATAAAAATATGAACATTACCTATAACAAAAAAATGAACAATCATTAATAAAATTATGAACATTGGCTCTTAAAAAATTGAACACTTACTATGAAAAATTTGAACACTGTAATTTTAAAAAAAAATTGAACACAATTGTTATATAATAATCATCATATTTTTTACACGATTTGAAACAAAAAGAAGATTTTTACAAAAATACAAAAATGAACATTTGGTGTTAAAACATGAACAGTTAGTGTTGGGAAAAAATGAACATTTATTTAAAAAAATATGAAAAGTGACTTCCTAAAAATGAACACTTACTTTAAAAACCATAAACACATACTTGTAAAAATATGAACAATGTTTTTTTTAAAAAAAAAAAAAAAAAAAAAGTGTGACGTGACATGCCACGTGTCACCATTCTACCTCTCCTCATTCATATCTAAAAGCCTCCTCCTCGCCGGAACCGGCCTCTCTCTCTCTCTCTCTCTCTCTCTCTCTCTCTCTCTCTATATATATATATATATATATATATATATATATATATATATATATATATATATATATATATATATATGGTGTGGTTCACATGAGAACACCCCTAACGTGTATAGATGAGAACAATCCTACACCGTTGGATGGTGAGTATTAAGGGTTGAGATTTAGAGTAGATATCATAATTAATAATAACTACGAATAATAATAATTAGGAATCCAACAATAACTACGAATAATCCACTCAACCAACAATAACTACGAATAATACATTAAACCATATGGCACCTTCGTAACAAAACTAATAATAATTACGAATTTGTTCTCATGTATACACGTTAGGGGTGTTCTCATAGGATCTATACTATACTATACTATACTATATATATATATATATATATATATATATATATATATATATATATATATATATATATATATATATGGAGGAGGCTTCCATATAGAAATAAGAAGCGTTGTGAGCCATTTGATGAGTTCTAAATCAAGGGCTTTCACACAAGATATCATAAATGATATTTTGGTAATTATAATAAACATAAATACTTAATTTGAAGAGCATCTAACGACGATAAACCAAACATATAATGCATTTAAACCTGAACATCAAATTCAAACTTACATGCATGTGATGCATGTGCTCCTGTTAACTCCGACCGCCGCCTCTCCAATTCAAGCAATCTCACCTAGTTGACCATTTCACATCTTCAGCTTCATCTCAATTTGTAATCCTTCCTCAACTAGTGAGCTTCCAGAAGCAACAAAATAGTTAGACAATTCACATGACTTCCATCATCTTTGGCCATCATAATCCAAGACGCTTTACTTTAAAAAAAAACAAATTATTCAACTCATTGAAACCTCAACTTTAAATTCAAACTTGTAGGCCAACATGTACCATCTTTACATGTGATGCATGTGCTTAAGCACATGCTAATAACTCCTGCCTCATAGAAAAATCTATATGTAACCATATGAACAATCTATATGCTTCTTTTAATGTGCACGCAAACTGTTCTATAAAATGCCTCATACAAAAATAGTCTATAACATTTACCTGAACAATGACACAGAAAAGTATGAACAACGATGAATAAAAACATGAACAATCACGTATAAAAGTATGAACACTGATGACTTATGTATAACTTTTACACATACATAACATATTATGATCATCTTTTAACGTTTTGTGATGAGTTTTTTCATCTTTTGTGGTTATATATTGTAAATGAGCATCTATGCATTATGAAATGAACACAAAAGAATAAATGAACATGACACTTTGATAAATAAAAAAAACGTTGTTCTAGTTTTTACAAGTATGTGTTCATTTTTCTTAACTATGGTGTTCATGGTTTTTAAAGTAAGTGTTCATTTTTTAAGAAGTCATTGTTCCTATTTTTATTAATAACTGTTATTTTTTCCCAACACTAATTGTTCATGTTTTGACACTAAATGTTCATTTTTGTATTTTTGTAAAAAATTTCTTTTTGTTTCAATTCGTGTAAAGAAATATGATGTTCATTATTTTACAAGTGTATGTTCATTTTTACAATTACAGTGTTCATATTTTTTACAGTAAGTGTTCATTTTTTTAAGAGTCAATGTTCTTAATTTTATTAATGATTATTCATTTTTTTGTTATAGGTAGTGTTCATATTTTATTACTAACTGTTCATTTTGTGGTGGTGACACGTGGCATGCTACGTCACCGGTTTTTTTTCGAAAAAAAAATGTGATGTGGCATGCCACGTGTCACCATCACGCCTCTCCTAATTCATATCCACAAGGGTGCTCCTCATTTGAACCGGAATCTATATATATATATATATATATAGAGAGAGAGAGAATTTGACTCTCATGTAAACAACCCCTATAGTGTACAATGAGAACAAATCTAATCCGTAATATTAGAGTAATAGATGATCAAGATTAACCATAATAAATAGGGAAAAAAATAAAAATACAACAAATTAGAATGAGAGTGGGGAAATTGGCTGCGTATGAAAACCAAATTTCACCCAATTTGCTCCATTATTGTATATAAAAAGATTTGTTACCTTATATGGCCCTATAATCACTCATTCAAATCTTCCATCATCGCTCAATAACCTATTATTTGTGAAACGACTCCAATGGCGAGCAAGGGCGATTCAACGATGATTAGGGTTGCTGTCGTTCGTCCAATGAAGGCTCCACCGTCGTCTCCAAACCAGATTTGGCCTCACGCCGGTTTTCTTCGCAGATCCGGACTTGACCTCGCCCTGGCTCTCCCTCGAATGCGTCAGGTGCCCTTCCAACATTCCTTCAGTCTCATGCATCGCGACTCAACCGTCTATGTGACCAATTTCATCTCGCTCACCATCAATTTCGCTCGAGACTATTCAAAAGCCTCGTTTTCCTTCATCCTCGTAGTCTCGTGTCAATATTACATCATTACCATCAACAATTCAAAAGCCTCGTTTTCCTTCATCCTCGTAGTCTCGTGTCGATATTACATCATTACCATCAACAATCTTGTTGTACGACTCCAAATTTGTCATCATTGCAGACCAACCGGAATCCATGGTTGTCCCCATCCTCAACAATACAAGAGAAGCATATGCTATTTGATTTGTATTCACTGTTTATTGAGTTTTTATTCGTTGATGTAGGTTAATGTATTTTGCAAAATGAGAAGGACATTCATTTTGCTTAGATTAAGATTCAATATGTTTTTGTAGTGCTTGAAACCTTCTTTGATCTGATGAACAAAATTTGTTATTTCATTGTTATATACATGAATTATTGTACTTTAGTTTTTATTCAACACTAAATGCTGTAAATATTCGGTGGTTATATGTTTTTTATCCGGCGAATTGTGGTGGTTTGTCCGTGTATGTGCTACAAGTTATTGGAAACAATTGAATAACTAAATTTTGCAACGAATATATTATATCATATGTACGAATATATTCAGTAACACTAACGAATATTTGATAGTACACTAACGAATATTTTAAGTAACATGGACGAATATCTTCGTATGCGTATATGTTCGCGAATTGTACGAAGATTGAAACATTGGTCTCTTCAGATTATGAGCGAATATTTTTCACTATATAAATAAATAATTTATGTACCACTGACTATTAATTTCAGTTATCAATAATCGACTAAAATTTGTTGGACATGAACGAATAATATCGGTAGCATGAATGAATTCTTAATAGTATATTGACGAATATTTTCATGAACACAAACGAATAATTTTGTACAATATTAACTAGAAGAATGGAGGTGATAATTGAATTGATTTAGAAATGTTTGATATCAACCATGGTGAATGATGAATTGAGAAATGAAAAAAAGGGCAATATGAATTCACGTTGAAAATAAGATTTTGACGTAAATGTGGAGATTAGGATAATAACAATTAAGGAGAGAATCTCTAACTGCCATATTTGACTATAATTACTATGGAGAGTGTAATGCACCCTCTTTAATTGGAGAGTGGAGTAAAATATTCCCTATTTTAGTTTAATTAAGACCATTAGATCAAAGCAATCTTATAGTTAGTGTGTGCGAATAATGTCAATCATGATGACATGAGGATGTGTGCGTTTGCTCCCTCTTTAAGAAGTAAGGGAAGTGCTTCATTTCAAAACTTACCCGTGGTTCCATCACTTCTTGGGATGAGTTGTCATTTGCACTCCTACACAAGTATCTTCCTAATAACAAGATTGTTGTTGATATGAGATATCGGTTATCCCTATTTAAGATGAAAATGATATTTGTATTGCTTGGGAGTTGTTTAAAGACCTCCTTGATCCTTGCCCAAATTTATGGGGTTCAAGCTTGTTTTGTTGGAATTTTTCTAGCAAAATTCCTATATGAGAACTCTAGTTGACACATCACTTGGATGCGAATTCCTTAAAATGCAAGTCGAAGATGCTTGGGCTTTTATTGATAAGACTATTGAACATACAAGAAAGACTATAGGGCTATATGTAAAAATGGGAAGGGATGCTAACATTGATGCTCATGTTATATAAATGAAGCATCTAACAAGGATATATGACCAGTCCGAGGGAGTCAAATCTGCATTGATGCAATTATTTGGTCGTAACCTTGTTCGTAAAGGCTAGACCATAGACGATGTTAAGGTTCTCCCAAGGTGACCCCAGGTTTCCCACATTTGCTGCCAACCCCAAATGTTCTATAGGCACAAGTGGGCTCTGGGTTACCTATACAAAGAGGCCACAATTTTGAACTAATCATAGTCTACAATGATATAACACCACAATGAGTCCAATCACAATCCAATTTCAACGTTAAATAGCAATTTAGTATGCGCCTACTGTCTACCATGAAAGCCACAGCACTCCCAAATCTTACTTTCAACTCAGATTACCAATGACATTACAATGTGAAAGGATATATCTAAACAAGGGAATACATGTCATCTAGGTGTAGCCAGTGGGATCCTGCCGGCAAGGGCAGCTTCACCTTTTTCCATTTTCTGTTTAAAAACAATAATTTCCAAGAAGCTGGCGATCCAACTTCCCCGTCGTAATTGTGAATTTCGCTACCCAGATCCTACAACAGCTTCAAACCGCCAGTCACATCATCAACCATATCTGCAGGTCCTACAGACAGTAATGCATCTTTAGTCAGATTAGCATGGAATACAATGTATGGAATATGTTTACCTTCTTTTCAGGCAGGGAGTCCCGTAAAAATCAAATCTAACTAAGCTGCCGTAAGAGCATCTAATCAAACTCGTTTTATTCCATTAATGACACCATATAAAGCCTGGATTAACTTTCTCAACAAGCAAATACTAGAACTCGTTTCAGGAAATAACAAATCTTTTTGCAATAACCCAACTACTGAAAGGTAAATGTTCACATGCAAAAGACTTATCAGAAAAATACATACCCAAAATGGCCATTACTGTCCTTGAATCTGCAAAATCAATCATTGAGAATATAAGCACCTTGAAGAAGTCCCGGTTTGGGTGGGATTTGAAATAGATTATTATTGCAAACCAAACAAAACATCCGACACTTTCAAGCATGCTAGGAATGTGTGAACATCATAAGTATCTGAAATAGATCAAAGATGCAACATTCATGCATCAAATTGTATGTAGATGTTCTTGCTGATATAATGCAAAACCAATAAGCTTCTGCATTGATTAGGAGAAAGTCTAAATATCGGTAGGCCAACGCAAAACAGACAGTAACATGCATGCCATGAATAGCTATCATTTTGTGTTTTCTTTCAAAAAATTGCAAAATTGGACCCAAAGAACTCTACAGGCCAAAAGCTCTTATATCAGGTCCCTTAATATTATTGTCAGTCATCACACAATATAAAGGCTACACTTCCTATTCCTTGCAGGGAATAGAGAATAAAATGAACTATTTATTTGTTTACATCGGTAGATTACTACTGGAACATTTTAAAATTAAGCATAAGAGTTCGTTAAATGTTCTTAACAACTGAACGCAAACAAAAGCAAACTGACTCAAAATTATGAAGAACTGGACACATAACATAAGCTATCACATTGCGAAACACATTCAGCTATATGATAGTAGCCAAGGGGAGAAAGGGGGCAAGGGAAGCGCAATCATTTCAAGAGTACAAAAGAATATAGAATTCCAAAGGAGATCATTTCAAGAGTACAAAAGAAGCCTGAGAGACCCAAGTAAGAAAAGGTGGTAAGAAGGCAATAGAAGAAACAGAAAAGATAGCAGCCGAAGATGTAGAGGGAAGAGACCGATGAGGTGATGTAAATAAAACCTACCACACCCAGCCACAAATAATGCATACTAGTCAGAAATTGACTTGGGCTATGCACTACCGAGAGAGAAAAAAAAAACTGTTTTAACGAAGGTTAATTCAGCCTCAATGCAGCAAGCTCAAAACTCAATAGGTAAGTGCTTCATGCACACAGCAAACCTGCAGCAAGATGCCTTACGACATGACATCTAGTGGCAAGGGGCAGGCCTAGATTACAACATTTAGAGCAGCTACAAAACAAAGTTTACTTCTACAACTCACTCAGCTGAAACAAATTAGAAAAGAAAAACAGTAGAAACCAAAACATCAACAATTTGTATGTGTGGAACATGAATTGGATGCTCACTTGGGGCTATCTGAGTTCTCCCTGCATCTACTGTTATGTGTGTGGGCAACTCAACAGATTTTGCCCTCGCCTGCAATAAAGAAGACTCACAATTGGTACAAACAAAAATGAAGCACAATTACAAGCTGAAAGTAGTATGAACCATGGAGTAATAGAGACAATTAAGGCACAGCATTACAAGCAGCAAAATGAAAATTTCCCCATACAAAATCAAAACTTTATAGGTTCAAATTTTTTATTGACTAGAATAAATTCATTTGACAAGTTAGACTGTTAGAGACTTAGAACCCAGGTAAGATAGGAGTACTTGAATCTAAAGCAACCGTCATAAAGACCAATGCTCTTCAAGAGCCATAGAAGCTTGAGTGCTCCAGAAAGTATCACCTTTAAAGTATAAAATGGAAGGGAAATTAAACGTCACAAACTTTCACATCGCAAGTGTTCAATCAGTGTCACAGCCTTCACATTGTTACAAAATAAAAATCACATTATTTTTATGTTTGCCTAGTGCCACCGGTTAGGATCCAGCAACTGCAATATTAAGGCTGTGATACCAAGTGCGCCTGGAAAGGTTTTGATTTTTATTTTTCTGGGGACACACTTTAGGTTGTGACACCATTTGCAGACCCCGGAACAAGTTTTGCTGGTTAATTTAAATCACCCTTCAATGAGATATAGAGAAATCAGAGAAGTATTCTTGTTTCTAGGCATAAGTAAGGATGTCCAATCTCAGAAGTCAACTTTTAGACATTTTCAAATTGGTTAAAAGATTTCTTTGGCTTTCAAAACTGAAATTGTTGATCTAGTTTACCGAATATCAATACAAAATTCTAGTAAAACTACATGGTGTATAAAGATGGAAATGAGATTGCATATGCATTTTCATGATTAAAGATTTTTTTGTAAAGAGAAACAAATTATAATCTCATCCCAGTGTATTATCAAACATCAACGTATTTTTAACATTATTCTAAATATGCAGAAAGATTGAAATGTCCTATGGTGAAACATAACAAGATAGGAGAAAGAAATAACCGATATTCAGAAATAACTATACAGGTAAAGTGATACGTCCCGGTGTAAGGATCCAAGGATGCAAGAGAAAACACAAACTAAAACAAACACATGCAAGCTTTTTTTTTATTGGATTTTGATGATGGAAAATAATAATACAAGATATGTATTGCTAGAGCTTCAAGCATCTCGCAACTCACTCTACCATGTCCGCACTAACTCTCATAAGCATCTCACGTATGAGAACTAATGTTTTCGCCCTCACATCTCACTAATGTAACTCACTCGGCATCTTACCGAGCAGGATATTTCAGCATCTCACCTAAAGCCAAGGACCAAACTCTTTTTGCCAAAAATTCTGAAACTTTATCTTATTGTTTTATGAATCATGCAAGCCTTTAAGTAGGAAAAAACAAGGCATATGAAAGTTCAAAAATTAGATCAAAAATCACTTTAAATAACCGATCTTAAATATCACATATTGAGGCATTGGCTTAGACTCTGCACCTTTTGGCCAAATTTCGGACTTCTAGAAGAAGTGCATTTATGAGCATTCTCTCGGACAAAATAATGGTCTTAATAAATTTTGTAGCCCTTTAATCAGTTTTCCAACAAGTATGTATGGGCCTCCATTGGACAAACATTGCCTAATACCGAAGCTCGTCTGAATTGAATTTCGCTTCACATATAGATGAAAAACATCAGTTATGGGCATGCTTATATTTCATTAGATGAAGTAATTAAGACAATAGGTGTAAAGCTTAAAGTTATCTTTCCTACACATCTTGAATCACCTCAAACAGACTTCGGAATAATTAGTTAAGAAACTTCTATGGAAGTGCAGCCGTTTGCACCAAGACTTAAGAGTCATAGACCAAAAAGATAAAAGTGTTGTGCAGATAAGATTGCTACTTGGAGAAGGAAAAGGGCCTATAGTTCAAAGTCAAGCTCAACAATAAAAAGATACTTGATTGAACTAACCTGCAAAGCTAGCATTTCCTCTTCACTTTCAGTTTTCACCACCACCTTAACCTGACCACACATCTCCCACCTATATCATGCCAGACAAAAAATGAGCACATAGATGAAAAACTACATTTGAGTTGAAAAAACTACTTGGGAAAGCTAACCTGCTTAATGCCTTTGGTGCACGATTAACAAGTTTCTTGTATAGACCCAAAGTAGCATGACTAAAAAACAAAACTTAGTAGTCAAATGCATGGAAATCAATATGTTTTAGGGCATCTTATACATTTTTTCTTGCAAATAAAAATTGTTATTTTTATCTTAGAAAGCTGAATGTCAGTATGAAGTACAACATCAAATATCACCACAGAACATATCACAAAATTCACCATGCATAACCAGTAACCAACCAAAGGGTAGAGATGAAGAAAAGAAAAATATCACTTCACAACTTGCTATCTTTTGGACGTGTCTTTAGGGAAAGAAAATAATGAGAGAAGAAGGCAAATTCCTCGTAAAAGCTATCAAAGCACAGGCAGGCTAGTGTACAAGTCATATAAGGACATATAACTACTTCATTCACACAAAAAGCAACTTAACATTGCTCATGGATTTTTCATATTAAAATTTTTAAAAAAGAAGAGAGAGTGAGGCAAATTTCTCATAAAGGCTATCAAAGAACAGGCTAGTGTACAAGTCATATAAGGACACAGAACTATTTCATTCAGATAAAGAGCAACTTAGCAATGGATTAAAACATTGAGAGGAAAAAAGGGTTTCAGATTTTGTTGTGCAATTCAGCAGATAGGCTGTAGTCATGTAATCAAATGGTTGGTGTCTCCAACAAGTACTTAGAAGATTCCATTTAGAAGAATAAAATTGAATATCTCAGACTTAAAAGTGTCAACAATGACCTGCATTGTGCAGCAATCTTTCCCTTACCCATCTTCAGGTCATTCCTTACAACCAGCACCTAAAAACGGATATAAGAAGATATTTTAGTTGTCATACTGCTTCTCCACATAGAGGAACATAAGAAAAAGAAAATACACAGAAAAATATGACTAACCATTTTAAAATCTTCAAGAATCTCAGCAAGCTTTTCAATTTGAAGGGCTGGTCTTTTTGCCTTCACTTCCTTTTTAGCAACAACTTCTTTAGTGGTTTTACTTGGGAAAAGGAAACGAACAGGAAAACGTGCACCTAGGCAATATCCCAATGCAAGGCAGCCAGCTGCTCCCACTAAAATTGCTCCTAGCCATGTCAGGTCCATCATGTGCAAGAACCAAGAAAATTCACAATTTCCTTAACCTGAAAAAAATAAACTACTGAATTATACCCTTCGATACCAAGTTGGAAATACCTTAGGTAGAGAAAAATAGACAACGAATCATCCCTAACCATAGCAAAATGATATGGTAAAGAGAAAGGGGTCATCAAACTACAATCCCAACAAAATAATAAGGGCTTGTTTGGTATCCATATCTAGATATGAGGTATGGGTATCAAAAACAAATCTCATATCTAATGTTTGGCATAAGTATATGGAAATCAATCTCGTATCTTGATATATTATGTAAAGACTTTTTCTCTCTTTTTGATATTATCAAAAAAATAGAGGTATCTCATATCTTATATTTTCCTCTTTTCTCCCTTCCTGCTCTCTCGAACTCTTTCACGAGAGGAAAAACTTCATAAAATTTATCTCTTCTTCGTGTTGCCATTCATATACTACAGACTACAAACTATAAATATAGCATATATCAATATCACAACTATTGAGATATCAGATATCAATCACACCGATATCTGATACATGATATCTAGATATAAATACCAAACACTGGCATATAACTTCGACATGATAGATGCCCCATGCAAGCAGCATGGTAATTCATGAGATACTAAATTCATAACTTGTAGGTAGGCTCTGTATCTTAATTCGACCACACGGTCCATTAAGCAAAATCAAATTCAGATTACAATTCCATATTCCAAAATAGCTTTCTTCGTAAACAAATGTTAATCCATTTCACAATTTTCTGCGGTATGAAGAATCAGATTTGGAGGAAATCAAATTGAAAAGTGATTTGACCTTGAGAAACACAGCTAAAGAAAAGGTTCGAAACCAAAGGGACAGGAAACAGATTCCCACTTATCTGGTAAAAGACTTGGATAGTCAAATATATCGAAGATGAATGTAAAGCCTAACGTGGATATCCACAACAGATCTTTTATTCAGACTCCATGAACAAGGGAAATGGGGGAGGGCAATGTTTGATGAACAAGGGAGCTTACTTGCCCGGATATTTCTCTACCGGAAGTAGAAATGGTATCACATTTCCCGGAGAGCGTATCCCTTAAGATTCTCCGACGATCGCGTCGGCGAAACCGGCTGCTGAGGTCGATGCCGCCGTCTATAGTCGCCGTAAATGTCCGGGTTGCAAGAGAGAAGAGGGGCTGCTCCTAGGCAGTGAGTAATTACATTTTTATTTGTTGTTTGTGGGCTAGGCTCACTCTACTTATTTGGGCTGCTCCTGTGGGCCGTCGTCTCTAATTATTTGTTGTTTGTGGGCTGGGCTCACTCTATTAATTAGCCAGTGAGTAATTACATTTTCTAATTATTGGTACGGAAGTACCCCACCCACCCATACACATCTCCGGTATAGAAAATTGTTACTTTGTTTAAATATATAAACAAAAAACACAAGGGAAAAAGTCTTGTTTTTAATACAAATTTGTCAAAATAAAAGTATGCCGTGTATATATTAGGTTTTTATTCGTTCAAGTAGGATCGAGACTCGTAATACAGACTAGGGTAAACAAAAATAACTATATCTTACTAACATTTAGATTATAATCTCAAGACAAAGTGGTATATTATTTTATTATTTTAATTTTAAGGTTTAGGATTTAGGTTGCATCAAACACATGCATATGAGAGACTAAGGGTCCGTTTGGTATGCATGAGAGATTATTTTTGGGGATTATTATTTTCAATAATCTCCCAATAATCTTGATAATTTATGTGTATGGGGGTACTTTTTTGGGGCCAAAATAATCCCCAAAAATAATCTGGGCATAATAATCCCTCCAATAACCTCATGTATACACTTAAGAAAAACACAACATGTAGTTTGTCGTGATCATCGTGTTTTGATGTTTTTGCTGTATTCAAAGATTTCACGAGGGTGTTATTGATGCGGGTTGGGGCCGCAAATGACTAGATCTAGATTGGGAATCCTTGAAGACCAACAATGGACGTTTTCCTTGACAAATGGCATGCAAATCAGATTGTTTAGAACCAGAAATGACGTTGGACAAAAGGGAAGAAAGAGAATGAAATGGAACGTGGAATGTTTGGTAGAAGTAGATCCAAAAGAACCAAAAGACTCCCTTACAAGAACCTTGATCAGATTGATCAAAACCCAAGCAAGATGATGCCTTCAACTCTTTCTTCTATAACCTTACACAAGACTTCAATGAAGACAAGCACAAGGAGAGACTAGTATTGACTAGTAGCACCAATCTCTAAAGAGATTAACACACACAAGAACAATCTAGCAGGGATTCACAACAATTTAATCAATGACTCACTTTATTGATTGAATTTTCTGAATGGAAACAAAATCTCTCAAAGAGACGGTTTATCAATTGGCTAAAATCTATCTAATCAAGAAAGAAGATAAGGGAGGCTTTTTATATGCCTAGAAAGCCTCCTATCTAAAAAAAGGAATAACATTTGTCAAAAAGACAATAAAACAAATAAAACAACTAAAACAAATAAAAATAACCCTTAAAATGTTTTGAACCTAATGGTTATAAAAAAAAGTCTTCCGTTTTAAACCAAAAGATGATATAAAATACAAAAGAAGCTAAAAAAGTCTCAATCTTCCATTTCTTGCAATTCCGGAACAAGTGTCTTTTCTTTGCTCTTACATGGCTCCAAATCACGTGTGCATGGTCTCCCTTCCACGTCCAAGTCATCGGGAATCGTTATTAACGTGACTAAGGAAGCCTCAGTCAACAATGGATCATCAATGGTCTCCTTAGGAGCTAAGGACACCAACAAGTTGGACACCTCCTCTTGAATTGCTCGTGCCCTTGATCTAGTGATTGGCCCTTCCATTGTAGGACTAGTAGGGGCTATTGGTGATGGTCCCTCATCCTACTCCCCTTCTTGGGAAGGATTCATCCTCGAATCATCACCATCCGCATCACTTGACTCAAAGGGACTTCGATCTCCTACGTTGAAAGTAGGGCTCACTCCATAGTCCTCCGGAAGCTCTAGTACATAAGCATTGTTGCCAACCTTATGTAGTACTTTGAATGGTCCGTCTCCCCTATGTGATAGCTTGGACTTGCGCCTTTCCGGGAACCTATCCTTCCTTAAATGCAGCCACACGAGGTCTTCCGGTTCGAACAGCACTTGCTTGCGGTTCCTATTAGCCTTGGCCGCCACTTGCCTCCCCTTCTCCTCTAGCCTTTTGCGTGTCCTTTCATGCAGTTCCTTGATGATCTCCACCTATTTTTCTGCATTAAAATCTACTCGCTCCGCTATGGGCAACGATATAAGATCAAAAGGGGTCAAAGGATTCAACCCATAGACACACTCAAAAGGAGTTAGATTAGTAGAAGAATGTAATGTACGATTATATGCAAATTCTACATGAGGCAAGACATGTTCCCAAGCTTTCAAATTATCTTTTAAAACAGTCCTCAAAATGGTTGTTAATGTCCTATTAGTTACTTCGGTTTGACCATCCGTTTGAGGATGACTAGAAGTCGAAAACAACAACTTCGTCCCTAGTTTACCCCAAAGAGTCTTCCAAAAGAAACTAAGAAACTTAGCATCCCTATCACTCACTATACTCCTAGGTACTCCAGGTAATCTAACAATTTCCCTAAAGAACAAGTTAGCTACATTATAAGCATCATTAGTCTTATGGCAAGCAATAAAATGGGCCATTTTAGAAAATCGATCTACCACCACAAAAATTGTATCTCTCCCTTTCTTAGTCCTAGGTAACCCAACAATGAAGTCCATACTAATATCCTCCCAAGGTGACTTAGGCGTGGGTAAGGAGGTATACAATCCATGAGGTTTCAATCTAGCCTTAGCCTTTAAACACACAAGACATCTCTTAAGCAAGTTCTCCACATCTCTAAGCATATGGGGCCAATAAAAATGTGAATGTAGCATATGATAAGTCTTATCTCTCCCAAAATGCCCCATTAAGCCTCCCATATGGACTTCCTCAACAAGTAATAGCCTAAGGGAACACTTAGGAATGCACACTTTATCGACTCTAAATAGAAAACCCTCAAACAAGTAATACTTATCAAAGGCTCCTCTAGATGCACATTGCTTAAATATGTCTCCAAAATCAGAATCATCAACATATAGATCCTTAATATAATAGAAACCTAAGACCTTAGAATCCATAGTTATGATTAAAGAGTGTCTCCTAGAGAGAGCATCCGCTACAACATTATCCTTGCCCTTTTTATACTTTATGATATAAGAAAAAGTTTCTATAAACTCCATCCATCTACCATGTTTCCTATCTAACTTATCTTGACTCCTAAAATGTCTTAAGGACTCATGATCGGTACGTAGGACAAATTCACTAGGCCATAAATAATGTTGCCATGTTTTTAATACTCTAAACAATGCATAAAGTTCTTTATCATACGTCGAGTAGTTTAAACATGCTCCCTTTAATTTCTCACTAAAAAATGCTAGTGACTTACCCTCTTGCATGAGTACTCCTCCAATGCCAATACCCGAAGCATCACACTCGACCTCAAAAGGTTTGGTGAAGTCTGGAAGAGCTAGGAGAGGTGCATGGGACAACCTCCACTTCAACTCCTTAAACGCCTTCTCTTGAGCATCTCCCCACACAAATGGCACCTTCTTCTTTATCAAGGACGTGAGTGGGGCTGCTATGGTGTTGAAATCTCGCACAAAACATCTATAGAAGGTTGCTAGGCCGTGGAAACTCCTCACTTGACCGACGGTTCCCTAGGAGTAGGTCATTCCTGGATTGCCTTGATCTTCTCTTCATCCACCTCTAGAACTCTTGTGCTCACTACAAAACCAAGAAAAACAACTTGATTAGTACTAAACTCACATTTCTTCAAATTAGCATACAAATATTCAATTCTAAGAGTTGCAAGTACTTCCCTCAAATGTTCCTCATGCTCTTCAAGTGACTTACTATAGATGAGGATGTCATCAAAGTAAACCACAATAGACCTACCAATGTAGTGTCTCAACACGTGATTCATCAATCTCATAAATGTGCTAGGAGCATTGGTTAAACCAAATGGCATCACTAGCCACTCATAAAGACCAAACTTGGTCTTGAATGCCGTTTTCCACTCATCTCCATCCCTCATTCTGATTTGGTGATAACCACTCCTAAGGTCAATCTTAGAGAACAATGTGGCTCCATTTAACTCATCTAACATGTCATCTAAACGAGGGATAGGGTGGCGGTACTTAATGGTGATGTTGTTGATGGCTCTACAATCAACACACATACTCCATGTACTGTCCTTCTTAGGCACTAAGAGGACGGGAACGGCACTAGGACTCAAACTCTCCCTTACATAACCCTTATCTAGGAGTTCTTGCACTTGGTTTTGGATCTCTTGGCTCTCCTTAGGGTTCATCCTATAGGCTGGACGGTTTGGGAGTGTAGCACCGGGAATAAGGTCTATTTGGTGCTCAATACCTCTAAAAGGTGGAAGGCCAGCCGGAATCTCGTCGGGAAACACATCACTAAACTCATCTAGGATAGCTAGGATGGGCTTAGGTAGGGTGGCCTTGGCTTCATCACTCAAAGTCACTAAGCTCTTGCACAATCTCACAAGAATGGCATCTAAAGGGGTGTAATCTAGGAAGTACTCCTCCTTAGATGCTAGAAGGACACTAGAAGTTGTGGCTAATAGGGTGGTACCGGTCTTGGCCGTGGGTTCTAATTTAGGCCGTGAGCTATCCCCTCTCTTTTTCCCTTCATTTTGCTCCACACTCAACGCCTTCTTCTTCTCATAAAATTCAGCAATATATCTACTATGATGTCATAGGCTTAAGAGTTAGTGTTTGACCATTAAATTCAAAGGTATGCCTATTAGTAAAACCATCATGTTTAACTCTCCTATCAAATTGCCATAGACGTCCCAAAAGAATATGACAAGCTTGCATGGGAACTACATCACAAGTAATGGTGTCCTCATAGCTACCTAAAGTGATAGTAACTCTAGCTTGCCTATTTACTTTTAATTCTCCACAATCATTCATCCAATGCAATTTGTAAGGCTTAGGGTGATAAAATGTGGTAATTTGCAACTTATTAATCAAATCAGTGCTAGCTATATTGCAACAACTGCCTCCATCTATGATCATATTACACACCTTCCCTTTAATTAGACATCTAGTATGAAAAAGGTTCTCTCTTTGATTATCCTCACACGGAGCTAGCTTAGCATGCAAAGTTCTTCTAGCTATCAATGATTCTCCATGCTCATATTCAATGCCCTCATCACTATCACTACCAATTTCATGCAATCCATTAAGCTTGGTGTTATCATCATTTTCATGCTCATCCTCACTCTCTTATTGTCCAAATTGATTTAAAATCAGAATTTTCTTATTAGGACAATCCCTCATATAATGTCCTCTACCTTGACATTTAAAACAGACAATATCTCTAGAACGAAGAGTAGAGTCAGAAGTACTCCCTTTAGGACCACTTGAAGGCTCATTCAAGGGTCTAGAAGATGAATGAGGTGTTGAGCTCCTTCTTTGTGCTCCTTGGTCCATGGTTGATGCCTTTCGGTTCTCCTTGGTGGATGTAGGCTCACGATTATAGGACCCTTGGGGCCGGCTGTTTTGTTCTTTCCATGAGCTTGTAGCTCCAAAGCTTGTCCTGGCACCTTGGTTCCTAACCTTTGTCTTCTTCTCTACTTTGATTGCCAAATGTAGCAGCTCCACCATGGTACTATAAGGGTACAAATCAATTTCATTAGCCAAAGATGAGTTTAAATTGTGTAGATACCTAGCCATTGCAGACTCCTCGTCTTCAACCACATTAGCTTTCACCATTGCCATTTGCATAGAGGTGTAGACCTCTTCGGCACTCATGGCTCCTTGTCTAAGGTTCTCCAACCTTTGCCTCAGCTCCCTAGCATAATGTTGAGGTACAAAACGAGCTCTCATCAAGGCCTTCATTTGTTCCCATGTGGTGATGGCTGGATCCAAGGTTCATCTCCTTTCCTTGACAAGATGATCCCACCATACTAGTGCATAGCCTTGGAACTCCAATGATGCAAGTTGGATCTTCCTTTGCTCTCCAAAGTGATGGCAAGACCAAATTTGCTCCAATTTAGTCTCCCAATCCATGTAAGCATCCGGGTTACACTTGCCTTCAAAGCTGGGGATCTTGACCTTCACTTTCCTTATTCCATATAGCTCTTGATAAGGCCTAAATGTCTAATATTCTCGTCCTCTCCTTGGCTGTGGGTGACGCCTAGGGAACTCTCTCCACATACCTTCTTCCTCAACATCCTCTTGTGGCTCCTGAAAATCATCCACAAAACCTTGCACATTAGGTGTTCTAGGAAGAGTGTTAGCATGTTTCATACCTTGCCCTTGAGGGGTTCTTTGGGGTGATTCAGGGGCTGTTTCTCTAGGGGTATCTCTAGATGTGCCTCCTAGCTCAAAAGTGGACCTCGGATGTGGCGTGGCCGTGGGTGCTGGTTGAGGCTCCAACGTACCAATCCGGTGGGTCAATCTTGCCATCGAATCCATTAGTTGCTTCAACATAGCAAATGTCTCCGGGTGTATTGGCTCACTGCTTTGGGACTTGCTTGGAATATTAGACCTAGACATGATTAAAAAAATACACAAAACAAGCAAACTAGTTGAATTAGATAAAACAGAAATTTCTCACAAGTGTTTACTCTCACTCTCACACTCAAGTTGCGTTGATCACAAGCTATTTGATGCAATTGACTTGGATGGATTAAAACTCATTCTAAGATCAATGCCTTAGCTCAACTAGCACACTCCTTGACTTGAATAAGGGTGATACACGGCTGCTTTAAGGTTTACAACAAAAAAACATTATGATAGACACTAAGAGATAGAGATAAGACTCAAGACTCAAAGAAAGATGCAAAAGGTTGTTATGGACTCTCAAAGATGGTAAACTCAAGATATGATAGAATTAGAATGAAACAAGAAAGATAGACACACAAGAGACTAAGAAGAGAGCTTCACTTACCTTGTCCTTATGCAATGGAGAGAGATATGGCCGGCTGTTAAACGTTGGTTTTAGGTAACGGTGATGGATAAGAAATGAGGTAGGTAACTCTTGTTTGTAGTCTCAATGATCCTTTCACAATCAGATTGCAAAAACACTTGTTTTTCTAGATTCTACACAACTTAGGTTGGTATAGAATATGATATGATATGTATGATAGATTGGAAAGGTGAAATGATATGATAAAATGTTCTTCTTCTTCTTCTTCTTCTTCTTCTTCTTCTTAAATGTAGGACCTTGGCTGACGTTCTTTTTGGAATAAAATAGGAGAGAGGAATGAAAATAAAATTAAAAAGAAAAAAGAGATAACTAACTAGAAGTAGTCTCTTGGTTGTTGCTACAATTTAGGAGCTTTTTGTGGCCTCTCTCTTCTATTTTGCAACATCTGATTTGTCTTTGGAAGAGTGGTCCCCTTTTGCTTCTAAAATTGTGTTGGGACGTGATTGCCAAGAGAAAAAAAAGAGTTGGACGTTTTTGATGAAGAACGGCCGATGAAAGTGATGTAGAATGGCTGGAAAATGGCGGTTTTGGTTTGGCCTTCTCACTTCTTCAATAAACACAAGAAACAAAGCAAATTAGACTCAAATAGACTCTTAAAATGACGCAATTGACTCAAACAAAGAAAAGACTCAAAGAAGATACTCAAACCGTCAATGGTGATGGTTGATTCCGGACTCCAATCAGCTAGCTTTGATACCACTTTGATGCGGGTTGGGGCCGCAAATGACTAGATCTAGACGGGGAATCCTTGAAGACCAACAATGGACGTTTTCCTTGACAAATGGCATGCAAAATCAAATTTGTTTAGAACCAGAAATGACGTTGGACAAAAGGGAAGAATTGTAACACCCCAAATTCTGAGAACTCGGGGAGTTACTGGTTAGGACCTCACAATGGGTCCCGATCTTAGTTTGACAACAATTTTACTAGGATCTTACAATAAGACACAAAAGTATTAAAAACATTTGAAAACTTTAAACAATATATACATGAAAAAAATATGCATCAGCCTTACAAATCAAAGGTACTAAAACGACGCATATGAAGTACATAAGACAACCTCGTCCCCAACTAAATGAGTACGTGGACCCGGCTGACCATTTCCTCCGGATCTCTATACAACTGTCTTAACCTGCAAGGCATCTACAAGTGGTATAAAACCGTTAGCTAACATTCTATGCATAAGTATAAAGGTAAAAGCACAATCCCCCATCATACACAATCAACATGCAACACTCAATCCTTTTATTATCTTTAATTAGGTGATAGGTCATTACTAATGATACTTATTTTGTGACACGAGGGATTCCCAAACCTCGCCCCTGTCCCCGTTTACCAACGCGGAATGGTACTAATGCATCTAACCGTCTACCGGACTGGGCTGGTCGCAGGGAACCTCCTAGACTCTCGCAAGAGCTAGGCAGATGATGTCACGACCCGTTATCATACACTTGGGTCAATTACATAAATAATAAAGTCGACTTAATCCGGTTTCGTTGTTTATCATAACTAACAAAAACCACTCATACACATTACACTCATACAAGAAGCCAGCTAAGTAAGTCTGTGGACTTACCAGAATCAAATTTCGACTCTCTTAATCACCACTCATCGGTAACTGTAGGAATTCAGTAGCCTGTCAAAGGAGGCAAGTGTGTCAGCACACTTTCTAGGTAATTAGAAGTCTAAGACTTCTAAGATAGTAGGTCTTAATAGAACGGAATTGATTACAGTGTTAATTTATGGTAAAATGACTATTTTACCCTTGGTCCCGAAACTTCCAAAAATTTCATAATTTATGTTTAAACTCTTATTTGAGACTAACTAACCATATTCTACTCTCTAAGATGATTTTAGGTAACAACTAGAAAAACTACCCTTTTTCTATTTTCCGAAAAGTCACTAAAGTCCAACTACAGCTTCAAATATAAAATTCGAATAATCTTATAAAAATTCCGAAATAATTCCCTAGATCATCTATGATATCTCATCTACTCCTAGGAGCAAGAATTTCTTAAAACTGTTCAACCATCACTTCTACAAAAATTTCCAAAGTTGGTTACAACACTTAACAAACAGCACATTGTCTTAACTTTGAAAAATCATAACTCCTAAACTACTCGCTGGATTTATCCCAAATTTTGATACGTTCTACTATAAAATATTATCTATAATATATCCAAAATTCAGCAGCAAAAGAGATCAAAATCCTATTGAAAACTATCTCACAAAACCGAATTTCAGCACAACAGAAAAACTGCTTACGACTTCATCTTTGAAAAATCATAAATCCCAAACCACTCGCTGGATTCCCCTCAAATTTTAGTATGTTATACTATACAATATCGACTAAAACATATCCAAAAATCAGAAATGAAGGAGTCGTATAACTTACCTAAACCTAGATCAGAAAACTAGCAGTTTTTCCAACACTTGAGAAGTTTCAGCACAACAGAAAAAAAACTGTTTACGACCCAATCTTTGAAAATTCATAAATCCTAAACCACTAGCTGGATTCCTCTCAAATTTTAATATGTTATACCAAAATATCCCAGCTATAAGATATAAAAATTTCAGCCATAACGGATCAGTCTTTCATACCTAAATCTGGTCATCAAGCTAGCTGTTTCTAGTGACAATGTGCTTGCTGTTGCTGTTGCTGTGGTGCAGTTCGTGAAAGGAGCAGAAGTTGTGGAGGCTGGGCTGCTTTGGCTCAACGACAGAGGGGGTGCGAGGCTGTTCGGTTGAAGAGGGTCTGCAGAGAAGCGTCCTTGTTCAGCAGCAATATAACGCAGAAGAGAAGCATAGGGAGAACAAATAGGAGAAGGAAGGGAAAGACGCACCTATGCAGAAGCTGTGTGCAGGAAGGTTGAGTCGCACCAGGTTGGGACGCAGAGGAGAAGGTCGAAGAATGCAGCCAAGGAGGAAGGAGGCAGGTGTAACGGCTGGGAGAGGAAGGGCCGAAGATCTGCAGACGTGAAGGCTGAGAGGGGAAGGCGTATCTCAGCATGATTTGCGGGGCTGTTACGTTGGAGATCTTCCAGCTCAGCAAACATAAGGGAGTAGCAGGCCATCCGTTCGTTGGGCCGACTCTCGATGGGCCTACTGGCTGGAGTGTACAAGTAGTCCGGTTGGATGCAAGCAAGAGAGGTGGGCTGGCATTTGTGTGGGCTGCAGCAAGGCAATTAAAAGAAATGGGCTGAAACAAGAGGAATAAAAATATAAGCTGAGTTTGTCAAAACTTTTCAAAAACTCGTCATGGGTTTGTCAGGCCCATGCATGACCTTGTCACAAAGTTGTCGGGCTTCGTCATGACCTCGTCTCAGCCTTGTCATGATCTCGTCTAAAGTCTACGTTAAGAATTAATTATAAGAATTAGGGTTTGATATGTATCTATTATTTTATGTGAATTAAATTCTACATAAAATGATAAATAAATATAAGAATTAGGGTTTGATATAGTTCTATCATTTTATGTGAATTAAATTCTACATAAAATGATAAATAATTATAAGACTTAGGGTTTGATATAATTCCATCATTTTATGTGAATTAAATTCTACATAAAATGATAAAATTTATGAAGAAAGAAATACTATATAGAATGGGAACCGTCAACGGCTCGAAGTCCGAATTGATTCGGAACTAAATGAAATAAAAATACTGTATATTACATCTGTACCCCCTTAAAATAAGTTTTGTCGCGAAACTTAGAACAAAGTACTTAATTAAACGACTTCCATAAATAAACTGGTATGTCCTAGTCTCACTAAATTTTTATTCGTTTCCTAAACTTCTCTAACCCTATCAAAGCGTAACGAAAAACAAAACTGGTCGTTACATTATATCCCCCTCAAAATAAGTTTCGTCCCGAAACTTAGGGTAAGACAATCCTTGTCGGCGTTTAAGACACCAAATGGGTGGTTTTGATCACTACACAAAAGTCTCGTCGTTTCCACATCCAAGTATCCCGCACATCAAGGTTATCAAAAGCAGACATCACTGACTAAGCACTCAATCATGAAATAAACAAGTAGTCAAACAATATCACACATCCAAGGTGAAGCCCTAACTCGTCACTCTCGAGGTTACAACTATCACTACATAGGTCTTTGAATGGTTACGCCTCTTACTATCCCTAGTATCGTAGGTAGTCTTATCAGCTTTTCATAAAACCACTAAATCTTAAATATTTTCAGGTATTTAGATCACAAGCTCCTGCTACCACGTTCTAGAGTGGTTACCGGATATCTCACCGGTATCATCCGACTTAACTGTCTGATCCTCTAATTTGATGACCTAACTCGTGTCTGATAGATATCTCTCCAACTGAAATTCTCAAACTCAGTTCCCAAACTTAGTCTTTGTGGAAAACTGAAGCTACACTCTCCAATAGGGTGAGGAATACTAGTCCATCAGTCACTTCTAAACCGCTTTAAAACTTCAAATGGTTGCCTTACACAACTCACTTCCAGATCCTTTGATGACCTTACGGACTCTAATCTATTCAACTTTCTTCCCTTTCGTTATGACCACTTGCTTCCGGCCTTCTGAAAAGGTTCTGACTACACACTCAAGTCAAAGGTCCTGGACATCCACCAACACTTACCAAGTGCTCAATGCTCTTCGTATCACGAACCACTTGGTCTTGTCTTTTAATATTACTCAGTCATCTTATTCCTCAGGTAAGGAATCATCACCTTTACCCTTTTCAAGTCTAACACTGAGACAACTAAAAATCAAATCTAGTGGTCATCCTCTTTGTTCACTTGGCATTATTATATTATTTATAGATCTCTAATATATCGTTAACTCGAACTTAGGCTTCTCACGCATTTTCCAAGATCTTAAGTGACATAGAATATGTCCAGAATGACGGTATTAGCTAGACACAAAGTGATCTCATATCACCGTTATTTGATCATAACTACTCTATTAATGCTAGCACACTATCAACATAGCACTCTTATATCCTCCCCTTTTATCGGACTATTATAGCCCTCTAACTCAAAACGCAACTAGGCTTTGTTCCGACATAACATTACACAAAAAAAATCTACTCCGAGACTATGCTTCTCTTAAGCACGGTTACTAGATTGCAAGTATGCTCATGTCGCTTCTCTTTCTTATGTATCTTCGACTCAGGATGGTAGTTACTCACTTTGAGCTTTCTAGTGCAAACCATGCACAATACTTTTATTACATCGTTAATTCTTCTCTCAATCCATCAAGAAAACTCGCTCTAACGTACTCCGTTACGTATTGGATTCCGAACTAGTTATTTGACAACATGTGACAAGCCGTCATTATTCACTTGAATCCATAATAGGGTACTAATCTCCTTCTATAACTTCTTACATGCACATACTTTTCCGTCTAACTTCAGGGTGATACAACTCCCGTACAATATTTTCAATCACTCTCCGTAACCTATCTCACGTTCCTTCCAAGCGAAATGTGTTTCACCAACTATCATCATCTTAAACTTCAGCTTTGTGGGTTAGGACCCACCACACTTTCGTTGTGCTACTCTGATAATTTTGTTATCACTCATAAATCATAAGGACATTTTCTGTGAGTCTCAAGTGCTTAACCTCAAACTCTTTCTTCCAATTATACCCTAAGTCCTAACCGGATGAAGTACCAGATACCTTCCTTAATTGCCTTAAAAAAATAAAACAACGATTGAAAAAAACAACTTCTTCCGCTTACTTTCTTAATTCTTCTACCACGGATCCAAACTTCCTGACTTGACCGGAGTTTGATCTTAACTAGCCAAGAAGTAACCCTTAAAATGTTTCTCTTTATACCTTTAATTCATCCAAGAAGGTTGTCGTTGCCTACTTGAGGAAATCCTCTAAGGCGCCGGTAAAGCTACTACATAGATCCACAGTCACAAATATCTCTTCTTAACGGCACAACTCGTCAATACCAAACAATACTTGCACGTCCTTGGTTGACATCGGTCAGTCTATAATTGACTTATCTCCATTTCCTACCTCTACTGGTATTAAACTTTTGGTGCACATCACCTACTAGATTTATCCTTTTATCCTTCTTTAGTTCGTCCTCTTTCACTCTTCTGCTTCCTTTGGGACAAGTCTGTTTCTCAAGTCTCACTGTGCCATTCTCTTGACGTCAAAAGTCGTTCCTAACACTCCACGATAGATGGTAAGCGTCTTGTAGTTCTGATGACTTTTAATTACATCCCAATTGTAGTCCCTTTACAGGGACCGTCTGTGTTGATGACCTATGTTCTGTTATAAATGGGGGTTACCTTGGACTCTTGAGTCCACCACACGATTCTCACAAGCACCGGTTCCTTAATCGGCGTTGTTTGTAATATTTCCTTCCAAATCTCTATTGACTATGTTACGGGGTTTTGATACTGGCGTTGCGATTCCTCTTAGAATTCTTATCTTTAAAGAAGACAAAACGTCTCCCGGCTCATGAAGTCTACCTTTCGCTCTTACATTAAGTTGTAAGTCTCCATTCCGTGTTACTTTTGACCTGTCAAAATTTTCCTTAGCTAGTAGGTAAACAGTTGCTCATAAAAATCCTTTTATACTTCTTTAGTTCTTCTACCTTCCACCCTTCCACTTCTTATGGGCTAACTCCATTTCTCTAGTCCGATTGTGTCATTCATCTGGCATAAATAGTCGTTTCAAGTTTCCACGATAGCTTGCAAGCGTCTTTGAAATTCTTATGGCCATAATGATCATCCACTTGCAGTTCCTTTTGCATGGACCATTTGTGTTGATAGCTTAGGTCCCGTGATAATTTGGGTTACCCTAGACTCTTGAGTCTAGCAAGGCCGTGCTCTCATACAGATTTCTTCACTGGTGTTGGTGGTAATACCGCCTTCCGAAAACTCCGTTGACCCTGCTACAGGCTTCCATTCTATGGATATTGGCGTCGCGGTTTCTTTAAAACTTCTTATATCTCTAAGGAGGTCAAAACCTCTCCATATTTGTGGGGTCTGCCTTTCCACTTTCACACTCAATTTTAGATCTTCATTCCGTGCACCTTAGATTCTCATACCCGGATTGACACTCTGTCTCTTCTGGTTTCTTATGCCCATAATGGTCTATGGGGCATCCGTTCCGATTGTAATGTCCTTGATTCCGCAATCTTGGTTGTACTCAATTCTACTTGTCTCGTTCCAATATTGTTATCTCTACTCCGCACTCTTGTCGTCTCTTGCGTGGTTCTTATAATTCATCTCTCGGCTTCATACAACCCAATCCCTTGTATGACCTTCTATTTCTTCTATCTGAGTTGACTCGGGAATTCTTCCTCATTTGATTGTACTTATGGTCAAAATTATCACCACATCTTTACTTCTTCGCCTATTAGTTCTTTGGATGGTTAACAAGGGTTACTAGGACGCCCACCCGAGTATAATACTTGATCCAAGGTCAGAGTCCTTTGTCTCGTGTTGAAAACTCTTCAAGTCTGCTACCGATTTATCATGAGACGATAATCACTTCATGATATCACAACTAAAGGATATAATATATCCTTTAGGATACTAACATACTACACATACACATCTATATAACATACATTAATACTCATCATAATAAGTCCGTATGCTAACTCATATCGATCCAAGTTGTAGAGATTCACGGAGAGCGATGGTGGTCCAACGTACTACTAACCCAACAACCCGACTATGCGCGTGTGTGAAAACATAAATCCGTTTTGAAAACTTTAGACCCCTTTCGGGTTCTAGTTATTTTATACATTTGGTCTTTCAGAAGATTTCAAGTGTCATTGTTGCCAACCCAGAGCTCTGATACCATATTGTAACACCCCAAATTCTGAGAACTCGGGGAATTACTGGTTAGGACCTCACAATGGGTCCCGACCTTAGTTTGACAACAATTTTACTAGGATCTTACAACAAGGCACAAAAGTATTAAAAATATTTGAAAACTTTAAACAATATATACATGAAAAAAATATGCATCAGCCTTACAAATCAAAGGTACTAAAACGACGCATATGAAGTACATAAGACAACCTCGTCCCCAACTAAATGAGTACGTGGACCCGGCTGACCATTTCCTCCGGATCTCTCTACAACTGTCTTAACCTGCAAGACATCTACAAGCGGTATAAAACCGTTAGCTAACATTCTATGCATAAGTATAAAGGTAAAAGCACAATCACACATCATACACAATCAACATGCAACACTCAATCCTTTTATTATCTTTAATTAGGTGATAGGTCATTACTAATGATACTTATTTTGTGACACGAGGGATTCCCAAACCTCGCCCCTGTCCCCGTTTACCAACGCGGAATGGTACTAATGCATCTGACCGTCTACCGAACTGGGCTGGTCGCAGGGAACCTCCTAGACTCTCGCAAGAGCTAGGCAGATGATGTCACGACCCGTTATCATACACTTGAGTCAATTACATAAATAATAAAGTCGACCTTATCCGGTTTCGTTGTTTATCATAACTAACAAACACCACTCATACACATTACACTCATACAAGAAGCCAGCTAAGTAAGTCCGTGGACTTACCAGAATCAAATTTCGACTCTCTTAATCACCACTCATCGGTAACTGTAGGAATTCAGTAGCCTGTCAAAGGAGGCAAGTGTGTCAGCACACTTTCTAGGTAATTAGAAGTCTAAGACTTCTAAGATAGTAGGTCTTAATAGAACGGAATTGATTACAGTGTTAATTTATGGTAAAATGACTATTTTACCCTTGGTCCCGAAACTTCCAAAAATTTCATAATTTATGTTTAAACTCTTATTTGAAACTAACTAACCATATTCTACTCTCTAAGATGTTTTAGGTAACAACTAGAAAAACTACCCATTTTCTATTTCCCGAAAAGTCACTAAAGTCCAACTACAGCTTCAAATATAAAATTCGAATAATCTTATAAAAATTCCGAAATAATTCCCTAGATCATCTATGATATCTCATCTACTCCTAGGAGCAACAGTTTCTTAAAACTGTTCAACCATCACTTCTACAAAAATTTCCAAAGTTGGTTACAACACTTAACAAACAGCACATTGTCTTAACTTTGAAAAATCATAACTCCTAAACTACTCGCTGGATTTATCCCAAAATTTGATACATTCTACTATAAAATCTTATCTATAATATATCCTATTGAAAACTATCTCACAAAACCGAATTTCAGCACAACAGAAAAACTGCTTACGACTTCATCTTTGAAAAATCATAAATCCCAAACCACTCGCTGGATTCCCCTCAAATTTTAGTATGTTATACTATACAATATCGACTAAAACATATCCAAAAATCAGAAATGAAGGAGTCGTCTAACTTACCCAAACCTAGATCACAAAACTAGCAGTTTTTCCAACACTTGAGAAGTTTCAGCACAACAGAAAAAAAACTGTTTACGACCCAATCTTTGAAAATTCATAAATCCTAAACCACTAGCTGTATTCCTCTGAAATTTTAATATGTTATACCAAAATATCCCAGCTATAAGATATAAAAATTTCAGCCATAACGGATCAGTCTTTCATACCTAAATCTGGTAATCAAGCTAGCTGTTTCTAGTGACAATGTGCTTGCTGTTGCTGTTGCTGTGGTGCAGTTCGTGAAAGGAGCAGAAGTTGTGGAGGCTGGGCTGCTTTGGCTCAACGACAGAGGGGGTGCGAGGCTGTTCGGTCAAAGAGGGTCTGCAGAGAAGCGTCCTCGTTCAGCAGCAATATAACGCAGAAGAGAAGCATAGGGAGAACAAATAGGAGAAGGAAGGGAAAGACGCACCTATGCAGAAGCTGTGTGCAAGAAGGTTGAGTCGCACCAGGTTGGGACGCAGAGGAGAAGGTCGAAGAATGCAGCCAAGGAGGAAGGAGGCAGGTGTAACGGCTGGGAGAGGAAGGGCCGAAGATCTGCAGACGTGAAGGCTGAGAGGGGAAGGCGTATCTCAGCATGATTTGCGGGGCTGTTACGTTGGAGATCTTCCAGCTCAGCAAACGTAAGGGAGTATCAGGCCATCCGTTCGTTGGGCCGACTCTCGATGGGCCTACTGGCTGGAGTGTACAAGTAGTCCGGTTCGATGCAAGCAAGAGAGGTGGGTTGACATTTGTGTGGGCTGCAGCAAGGCAATTAAAAGAAATGGGCTGAAACAAGAGGAATAAAAATATAAGCTGAGTTTGTCAAAACTTGTCAAAAACTCGTCATGGGTTTGTCAGGCCCATGCATGACCTTGTCACAAAGTTGTCGGGCTTCGTCATGACCTCGTCTCAGCCTTGTCATGATCTCGTCTAAAGTCTACGTTAAGAATTAATTATAAGAATTAGGGTTTGATATGTATCTATTATTTTATTTGAATTAAATTCTACATAAAATGATAAATAAATATAAGAATTAGGGTTTGATATAGTTCTATCATTTTATGTGAATTAAATTCTACATAAAATGATAAATAATTATAAGACTTAGGGTTTGATATAATTCTATCATTTTATGTGAATTAAATTCTACATAAAATGATAAAATTTGTGAAGAAAGAAATACTAGATAGAATGGGAACCGTCAACGGCTCGAAGTCCGAATTGATTCGGAACTAAATGGAATAAAAATACTGGATATTACAAGAAAGAGAATGAAATGGAACATGGAATGTTTGGTAGAAGTAGATCCGAAAGAACCAAAAGACTCCCTTACAAGAACCTTGATCAGATTGATCAAAACCCAAGCAAGATGATGCCTTCAACCCTTTCTTCTATAACCTTACACAAGCTTTCAATGGAGACAAGCACAAGGAGATACTAGTATTGACTAGTAGCACCAATCTCTAAAGAGATTAACACACACAAGAACAATCTAGCAGGGATTCACAACAATTTAATCAATGACTCACTTTATTGATTGAATTTTCTGAATGGAAACAAAATCTCTCAAAGAGACGGTTTATCAATTGGCTAAAATCTATCTAATCAAGAAAGAAGATAAGGGAGGCTTTTTATATGCCTAGAAAGCCTCCTATCTAAAAAAAAGGAATAACATTTGTCAAAAAGATAATAAAACAAATAAAACAACTAAAACAAATAAAAATAACCCTTAAAATGTTTTGAACCTAAAGGTTATAAAAAAATTCTTTCGTTTTATACCCATTTCTTGCAATTCCGGAACAAGTGTCTTTTCTTTGCTCTTGCATGGCTCCAAATCACGTGTGCATGGTCTCTCTTCCACGTCCAAGTCGTCGGAAATCGTCATTAACGTGACTAAGGAAGCCTCAGTCCGCAATGAATCATCAATGGTCTCCTTAGGAGCTAAGGACACCAACAAGTTGGACACCTCCTCTTGAATTGCTCTTGCCCTTGATCTAGTGATTGACCCTTGCATTGTGGGACTAGTAGGGGCTGTTGGTGATGGTCCCTCATCAGTTATCCTCATGTGATCGAAAACCAAATTAATATAGGTTAGCATTAGCATAATTTACACATATAATTATCAACTAAATATTTAAACTTTAAAACTATTTTTTAAAATTCATTTTGTGTAAATAGAAACGAGTATGATACTCTTAAGTCTTAAAGTACAAAAGTGTATATAGTTTGAAATTTTAGTAATCATCGGCAATGTTTGAATTTAAACACAGTTTTTCAATTAAATTTCGAATAAATTTGAAACTGTTATGGATAAACATGTACAAGATATTTGTAAATATCACATGCATGAAGCATGTACATGATATTTTGTACACATATATCACATGCATTTCTTCTAGTATAATTTGGTCAAAATGTGAAGTAATTTGTACAAGGTGAATTATTCACCTTCTTACATCCTAGTTTATTTTATTAGGAAATCCTCCAAATCTTGGCCTATAAATAGAGGTCATGTACATGCTTTGCTACTACTAAGGTATGTTTCTTAAACACAACCCACAAAAATTTAAGTAAACAATATCTTGTACATGTTTTCTTGAATAGAAGTAATTTGTACAAGGTGAATTATTCACCTTCTTAAACTTAGACTTAGAATCCTCCTGTCTTCTAGCTCTAAGTTTTCTTGAACACAACCCACAAAAATTTAAGTAAACAATAGATCGAAAGCAATCAAATTACAACATGTTATCAACACGAGGATTCTAAGTCCCAATTGAGCTTTGCTACTACTAAGGTATGTTTCTTAAACATTTCTTAGTCTTTCATTACCCAAAACTATTACATAAAACCTACTTGAGGATTATGCTCTGTAGTTGCCCTTTGCAGGATCTTCTACATCAGAAACTCAAGTGTTTGTAAACTAACGTAATCCGAGGAGTATGCTCTGTAGTTGCCCAAGTTCAGAAACCTCTACATCAGAAAATCGTTATTTTAACTTGAGAGCTAAAATAACTTTTGTCAAAATAAAATCATGATTTTTGGATTTATCTAAGATACAAACAAATTTGAGATTTGCTTACCTCTTTTGATAAACCCCACATTAAATCTCTTACTTTCACCACTTGGATTATGAACGAAGACTTCCACCAAAATAATGATTATGATAATGATGATGATATAAATAAGGACAAGATAATTGAAAAGCTCGATTAAAAATCGGTTGTTATTAGCAAGAAGCCGATTAGAATTTCATCATCGGCCATGGTTTTTTTCTCTTTGAGCTTGAATAATGAAAATGGAGTTAGGGAAGAAGGAGATAAGGAAAGTGAAAGTAAAATGGATGGATGAAGATTAAAGGGATAAAAGGAATCGGTTTTTACAACTATTTCCCACTAGACTAATTTAACCCTATGATCACAATTTATGATACATAATAAACCATTTTTCGAACTATTGATATGACTTACATGACTACTCTTCATGGACTATTAATGACTATTGTCAGACTGTGACTATGACTTACACGACATTCCTATCAGGCCATTGACTATGACTTACATGATTGTACTTGACAAACAATGACACAAAGACTGCACATGACGAACTACTAACACAACTGACTATTGACTACTTATTTGCTTATGTTTATGTCTAACACATTACTAGCATGTGACTAACATATTACTAACACATGACTAACATATAACTAACACGTACTAACAATTTTATAATTCTGTCATCTTTTACTTACTTTATATATTTGATTTACATTTTTATGTAGTAACCAATGACAAACATTGCAAAAAGAGACTTTGACATTCTTGACTTATCGGGACAAAAATACCTTGAATGGAAGGTAGATGTGGTGACCCATCTTAAGGCGAATGACCTTGAAAAAACAATTGAGGAGAACAATGATGCCACTCAACAGGAGAAGGAAAAAGCAATTGTATTCCTCCGCGACCACATTCATGAAAGCCTCAAGACCGATGTGGAGGATCCTAATGAGTTGTGGGAAAGTTTGCTTGAAGGATATGGACACCAAAAGGAAGTCCTTTTCCCATAAGCTTTGTATGAATGGAGCAACTTAAGGTTCCAAAACTTTAAGTCCATATTTGATTACAACAGTTCTATACATAAGATCACCTCCCAATTGAGGTTTTGTGGTTATATGATCACTCAAGAAGAAATGCTAGAGAGAACATTCTCTACTATGCATGCCACAAACTTATTGTTAGAACAACAATACCGAGAAAGAGGTTTCAAGAGGTACTCGGACCTTTTGAAAGTATTATTGGTGGCTGAAAATAATAATGAGCTCTTAATGAGAAACCACAACCTCATACCCCACCGGATCAATAGCAGCTCCAAATGTCAATGCCATTGAAAAGGCATCCGATGACAAACACAAGAGTTACAAAGAACGTGGGCAACAATCACGGAACTATAATAGCCGTGGCCGAGGTTGTGAAGATCTTGGTGGCCGGGATGGCCATGGTGGTCACGGTCGTGGCCGTTGGCAAGGCTATAATGATGGCTGTCATGATAATCGAGGTAACTATGGTTACAAAGGGAATGATAAGCCAAAGGTCCAGACGGGTCAATAGGGGCCCTCTCATAAGCCAAGAATTGTCTGCTACAAATGTGACATAACTGGTCATTGGGCAAAAATATGCCGTACCGCTTCACATTTGGTGGATGCTTACCAAGCTGAAAGAAACAAAGAAAAGGCTAATGAAACCAGCTTTGTTGAAAGCAAAGGTGTTGGTAGTTCACCCATGACCAACCTAGATATCTCTCAATTTCTCAACTTTGAGAATGATGATGCATGTGCCTTGGACTGAAGTATTGATTTAAGAACTTATGAGATCATCTTTATTGTATAATAATGTATAATATGCCATGTAATATTTTCCTTTAAAGTATGTAAAATATGCTAATCCTGATGCATAATATGAAGTTTTTTATTAATGTCTTGACTTATCTATGATTCCATCTTTATAGAATACATGAAACCTTCTAAGGAAAGACTTGATAAGAAGGAGCAATGTCTTGTGGACAGTGTCATCACACATACCATCTTGAAAAATAAAGAGTATTTCACACAGTTGAAACCCTTTAAGGGAAATGTGAATACCATATCCGGTGTGGCTAAACTCATCGAAGACTCGGGAAGAGCTCTTGTTCTACTCCCAAAGGGAACAAACATAGTAATAAATGACGCATTATATTCGAGTAAATCTCGAAAAAATTTATTGAGCTTTAAGGATGTGCGTCAAAATGGGTTTCATATGGAAACCATGAATGAAAATGGGAGAGAATATTTGTGTATCACAACATATGAAAGTGATAAGAAACAGATCCCAGAAAAAAATGCCATGGCAAGCCTCTGGATTATATGAGACATATATTTATCCGGTTGAGGCTAATGTGATATCCAAGAAAAGGTCGGATGACCAAGTTGAATTTACACTTTGGCATGACCGATTGGGTCACCTAGGATCAATGATGATGCACAAAATTATAAAGGGTTCACTTGGACACCCACTAAAGAACATGAAAGTTTTGCCGCCAACTCATATTAATTGTGCGGCTTGCTCACTTGGAAAACTAATAATTCGACCTTCTAAAAGTAAGGTTACAAGTGAGACTCCTGCATTTTTGGAAATGATGCAAGGAGATATATGTGGACCAATTACTCCACCGTGTAGCCCATTTCGTTACTTTATGGTGTTAATTGACGCATCTACAAGATGGTCACATGTAAGTCTATTATCGACTAGAAATACGGCATGTGCCAAACTCCTTGCTTAAATAATCCGATTGAGAGCTCAATTTCTAGATTATACAATAAAGAAAATTCGGCTTGATAATGTAGGAGAATTTACATCTACATTCAATGACTTTTGCATGTCAATTGGGATTGATGTGGAACATCCAATAGCTCATGTTCACACACAAAATGGCCTTGCTGAATCATTGATAAAGAGATTACAATTAATTGCTAGACCATTATTGATGAGATCAAAATTACCACCATCTACTTGGGGACATGCGATATTGCATGCTGCAGCCTTGATCCAATTAAGACCAAGTGCAAATCATGAACAATCCCCATTGCAATTAGTGTTTGGTAAGGAGCCTAATATATCACATTTAAAAAATATTTGAATGTGCAGTTTATGTTCCTATTGCTCCACCACAACGTACAAAGATGGGTCCACAAAGAAGATTGAGAATATATGTTGGTTTTGAATCCCCCTCGATCATTAAATATCTTGAACCAACAATGGGTGATTTATTTACAACAAGATTTGTTGATTGTTATTTTGATGAAAATACATTCCTAATCTTAGGGGGATAAAAGAAGAAAGTGGACCCAAATATGAAAGAAATTACATGGAATGCAACACTATTATCACACCTTGATTCAAGAACAAAAATGTGTGAACAAGAAGTTCAACGAATCATTCACTTACAAGGTGTTGCAAATTAATTACTAGATGCATTTACAGACACTAAGAAGGTGGTAAAGTCACATGTTCCTCCAACAAATGCTCCTACAAGAATTGATTTACCCATTGGACAACCAAATGTGTCCACTGCAAATGAGTCTACAACACGTCGAAAATGTGGTAGACCACTTGGTTCAAAAGATTTGAAACCGAGAAAAACAAGGAATCAAAAGGGTATAGCAGGAGAGGCTATAGTGAATGAATCAAATGAGGAACATGAAAAAGACAAAGAAAATGAGGATGAGAACATCCCAAATGAAGATAATATCCTTGATAATGATGAAAGAATCGACAACTATGAAATCGCTATAAATTATGTCGATACAAGGATACAATGGAATAGAAAAGATATCATCGTTGATGATATATTTGCCTATTCTGTGGCTAATGATATCACAATTGAAGATGACGATATTGAGCCAAAAACAGTTGATGAATGTCGTCATAGAAAGGATTGACCAAGATGGAAAGAGACAATTCAGGCATAATTAAAATCACTTGAAAAACATAAAGTTTTGGGCTTGTAGTCCATACACCAAAGGGTGTAAAACCAGTCGGCTATAAATGGGTTTTCGTAAGAAACGAAATGAGAAAAATGAAATTATGAGATATAAGGCAAGACTTGTAGCCCAAGGTTTTTTTCAAATTTCAAGAATCGATTATGATGAAACATATTCACCAATAATTAATGCGACCACATTTAGATTCCTAATTGGCCTGACTGTCTTTGAAAAACTACAGATGTGCCTTATGGATGTCGTGACTGCGTATTTATATGGTTCACTTGATACCGACATCTACATGAAAGTCCCACAAGGACTAAAATTACCCGAGGCCAACTCCTCAAAGCCACGAGAAATATTTTCTATAAAATTGAGAAGATTCTTGTATGGAGTAAAACAATCAGGAGGAATGTGGTACAATCGTCTTAGTGAATATCTTCTCAAGGAGGGATATAAGAACAACATTATATGTCCATGAGTTTTCATCAAGCGATCCAAAAGTGAATTTGCTATAATAGTAGTTTATGTTGATGATTTAAATATCGTTGGAACTTCCAACAAACTTGAAGAAACTGCAAAATATTTGATGAAATAATTCGAGATGAAAGATCTCGAAAAGACCAAGCTTTGTCTTGGCCTACAAATTGAGCACTTAAGGGATGAAGTCTTTATCCATCAATCTAATTAGACAGAAAAATACTAAAGAGATTCTACATGGACAAAGCACACCCTTTAAGCTCACCCATGGTAGTTCGATCCCTTAATGTGGAAAACGATGAGTTCCATCATCGAGAAGAGGATGAAGAAATCGTTGGCCCAAAAGTGCCATATTTAAGTGTAATTGGTGCTTTAATGTATTTGACTAACAATACAAGACCGGATATTGATTTTGTTGTAAATTTGTTGTCCAGGTACAGTTGTGCACCTACAAAAAGACATTGGAATGACATCAAACGTATATTCAGCTACATATGAGGTGCACATGACCTTGGTCTATTTTATCAATACAAAGAAGATGCCACTTTGGTTGGATATGCAGATGTAGGATATTTGTCTAACCCACACAAGGCCAAATCCCAAAATGGATACGTATTCACATATGAAGGTACGGCAATTTCAAGGAGGTCAACAAAACAAACAATTACCGCCACTTCCTCAAATCATGCAGAGTTGATCGCTTTGTATGAATATGGAAGAGAATGTGTGCATCTACGGGCAATGATCGAGTTCATACAAAAGGAGTGTGGGATATAACCTATCACTAAAGAACCAACCATTTTGTACAAAGATAATTCAGCATGCATTTCTCAAATGAAGAAAGGACATATCAAGGGAGATCGTACAAAGCACATATTGCCAAAGTTCTTCTCCACTCGTGAGATGGAGGAAACCGAGGAAGCTGATATTCAATAAATACGTTCCAATGATAATCTTGCTGACTTGTTCACAAAATCATTGTGCCCGAAGAAATTTGAAGGCTTGTGTGCAAGATTGGTATGTGTAGATTCCGAGACATATGTTGAAATAAGGGGGAGCATTATACGCGCTGCACTCTTTTTTCCCTTCGATCAGGTTTTTATCCCATTGGGTTTTTCCTGACAAGGTTTTTAACGAGGCAACTTCACCCAAGCATATAATGAGTATGGAGTCAGCAATATACGTTCAAGTTTGATAATAGAAGAAGGTGAATATTCAAGGGGGAGTGTTATGGATAAACATGTACAAGATATTTGTACATATCACATGCATGAAGTCTGTACATGATGTTTAATACACATATATAACTTGGTCAAAATGTGAAGTAATTTGTACAAGGTGAATTATTCACCTTCTTACATCCTAGTTTATTTTATTAGAAAATCCTCCAAATCTTGGCCTATATATAGAGGTCATTCTCATTGTAACAAGATGCACCAAGAGCAAGCAAGAAATCTACTCTTCTTTTTCACTCCTGTCTTCTAGCTCTAAGTGTTCTTGAACACAACCCACAAAAATTTAAGTAAACAAGAGATCGAAAGCAATCAAATTACAATAGAAACTACAATGAAAAATTCTAATATAAATACAACTTGTTTATTCATGTATACCCGACGGGGTTCCCTATCGGGTTATCCGGTGAGGTTCCCCGAAGGGTTTGGATCGGGGAGCGGAACGAATACCCCTATCTTCATTCTCGTCCCCATACCAAAGTTGAGGTATATATATACCTCAACAGAAACAACTGATTGATCATCATTCGAGTTAGCTCTCTCTACAAAATCTTCTCCAACAGCCGGCTCGTAGTTTACGGGGAACCATTCATCTTCAATTATGCCATGGATTGCGATTCTTGGCATGTACAAAAGCCTTATGTTGGATATTACCTTGATAAGTTTGTAATAAAAAAAGAGATTACTTGATTATAAAATATACCTTCTTTGGATCAACTTGAATCTACATATAAGCAATTAGACTCTGTCATGTACATTTCTTTGAATCTACATCTATGCTTGAATCTACACTAGTGAATCCATTGAATCTACATCTAAGCTATTACACCCTTTCCTGCACATTTCAATGAAATGGAAATAAGCTGCCCTAATATACCCATTCTTGCAATACCCATTTATAATATGCATATAAGTCATAGAGTTGCCATCAATTCCCGTCATTGTCATCTCTATGTAGAGATCTTCCTCATCCTTAATTTTTCCAATCTTGCACCACCCACCAATCATTGTGTTATAAGCAACATTGCTACGGGTCAAACACTCTGATTTCATCTCCACCCACAATTCAAAAGCCTTTTTCACCTCGTTTTGTCCCAGTAAAAACACATCAGTATGCTTAAGTCACAGGATTTGGCTCGCACTACAATCTTCTCATTTCCATCCAAATTTTGTCGGCTTTATGTATACTTTGTTCCCGATGACATGCCTTCAACAACACATTAAATGTAGCCACATTAGGATGATGAAAGTTTCCCTTCCGATTATCGTCGTCGCCAGTTACAACAAACATTCAAATACAATTCGTAACCGAGTTTAACCCCCTTAACATTTTGCTACTTTCGCAACTATAGCATTGCAAGTCTTCAAATCCAACTAAAATTTGCTAGATTGCAACAACCTCAGGATATGGAGACATTTATCAATCCGATTCATCTCTAGATAAATCAAAATCAAAACGTCGAATTGTAGAGGCGCCGAATGGCGGGACTTGTAGGTCCACACCAAAGGAATTAGAATCGAACAAACCTGGATCTACTCATTACCAAAATTAATGGTCTCCCTATCTCCTTTGCAGCTCCATTGATTACCACCTTCAAACTTCAACTTTTAATTTGGGTTAAGTATGTTGCTGCCATAACCACCGGAGTCACCGAACCCTTTCGCTTGGTTAAGTATGTTGTTGCCATGGCTACTTGAGTCACCAAACCCTTTAGCTTTCCTTTGTTACTCCAACTGCTTGTTGTTTTTTCAGATTTAATAAATATGCAACTTTTAATTGGTTTTTTTTAATAATCAAGTTAGTAATATGAGCAAGTCATGACCATTTATCTAATCTAATGGATGAGGTTAGCTTATTAGGTAAAATATTAGGACTAAAATATAAAGAGAGGATATGGATTCCATTTTTTCTCTTTCTTGAATTTTCTCCTGCACTATTTCACCAATTTTATGCCCTTAGAGCATGTGCAATAGATGCTCTATTTTAGAGAATGTTGAGATTTTGAGGAATTTTGAGGTTTTTTTTTTGTCCAACAAATTCTCTATCCTAAACTCTAAAATAGGGGATTTGGGAAAATTATGTCTTCAATTCCCTATATTTCCAGGAAGGAGCTTCTCCAAATTCAACCCATGAAATTTTTTTTGACAGTTTTTATAAATAAATAAATAAATAAATTCATTACTCCCTATTTTGAAGAAGATATTGGGTTTTTATACAAAAATTTTTTTAGAGAAAATTAAAATTTTTTAGAGAAAATTAATTTTTTTTTTTTCATTTTAGAGTTTTTTGAAGAATCTGTTGCACATGCCCTTATAATGATATATTTAACAGTTAGTATAAATATTGATAACGACGGTTTAAAAACGTGGGCAACAAGGATGGAAAATAATTAATATTTTTTATTTTTGAAATTGATAACTGAAACAATTATTCACGTAACTCTCATTTGCAATAAATTGAATTTTCTTTTATTTGCATGACCAAGACTTTAAAAAAAATGTTGAAAAGTAAGCACAATGTGTATGGTTAATATAAAGGTATATTAATTACCCATTAATTTAGCAAACCATTAATTATATTGGCTAACTGTGTGATTTTGACCATTTAATTTTGAATTTGAATTGATGATTGAAATCCCACGTATTGCTATTCATCAAAACATTTTTTTTTTGGAAAGAGGGGATATAGTGTTTAATTAGTCAAATTAATGACTAAAGTTTAGGCTCAATTAAATGGATAATAATTGAATTTTTTTATATTTAATAATTGAGGACCGACTGATTTTGGCGTACACATATGTTATCACTTCTCTCCTGAACTTTGTTTTGGTCTTGTGAAGTGATTTTTTTTATCAAAGTTTTGGGGCTCCATACATACTTTGACCTTAATCAAGCTTAAAATTTAATTTTCACTAAGTTGAGTATTTCATTTAACTTGGTGTTATATTTTCCATGAAATATAAACCTATTATATAATAAAAGTATAACACCCCAAATCTGCGGGACTCGGGATGCTACGGGCGATGACCTCACAATGGGTCCCGACCCTTAACCTGACAACAATTTTGTAAGATCCCAAATTTTCACCTTTACCGCCCCGCGATGAAGGAGGCCGCCCCAGCGGCCTTGGTGTCTGTCACCGCCCCTGCGGTGACAAGGGGCCGCCCCTGCGGATGCACTACATATCGCACCCGATCTGTTTTTGTTCGTTTTATCTTCCTTCCACAGATAAAATATCTGATCTTCTATCTTATGGGCCGGCTTCCTTATCTTCTTCCTAACCCTAGACGTCCTTTTCATCTATCTTTCCCGCCTCTTTTACATATTCCCATCTTTCCTTATTTTTCACGTTTCTTGCTTACGTCTTCTTCAACCCTCGAGTGTTGTAGTCTTGCCCCTGTGTTCTTGCTGAACGTGTAAGTTCTTCCTCCCTTGTCTTCATCACGTTCACGTGCTTCTGTACATTGCTTTTGTTTTGTTTCGTTTCTCCCTTCATTTCCTCTTTTCTTCTTCTCCAAGAATCAAGTTCGATCCTTGATTCTTGTAGAGTGTTCCGTTGATGATCCTTTGTTGTTCACATGCTCTTTGGGTTGAGTTATGACGTGGTTGTGTGTTGAGAAGAGAAAGCTTTAGCCTTTTTTGTGTTCCTTGTTGTCGAAGGAGTCGACAACGCTTCTACACTGAAAACCGCCCCTGAGCCTCTATTGTGCCGCCCCTGCACTCTGTCCAACCGCCCCTGCGGTTTCCTCTACAGTAACTCCCGTTCTTGTGAGTTGCTTCCTTCCTTGCTTTCCTCGTCCCCTTCCTTGTTCCTTCTGGATAAGCATGTCCACGTGTCGGACCCGTCGGGTCGACGGGTCCGACCCGCCGGGTCAAGGGTCCGGAAAGGGTGACCTGGACCCGGACCCTATAAATGGACGACCCGCCGGGTCACGGGTCAGACCCGGCGGGTTGGCGGGTCGGCCACCTCATCTTAAAAAAAAATAAAAAAAATAATGGAAATAAACTTAAAAAAAGAAGAAAATAAAGAGAGGAGAAAAATTGGACTTAAACTTAAAAAAGAAGAAAATAAAGAGAGGACTTAAACTTAAAAAAATTGGACTTAAACTTAAAAAAAAAAAGGGAAGAATTGGCCTTGAACCGGAATCCCGGTTGCCTACGTATCCTCTTGGGGAGGAGGAATGAAAGCCCACGTAGTCTCTTACCTTTGTTTATATCCCCGATTGGCCCTTACCTTATTCGTCGAACTCTCCCGCCGATACATCCGATGGTGTTTGTTGTCGCTCGTCATCATCTTCGTCGCCTTCCTCCGCCGAGAGGTTGTTTTGTTGTGTTCGCATTTCCGCTTTCCTCCAATCATCTAGGAGGACTTGTGCCTCCAACGTCTCGGGCAACATGTTTGATCTCGTTGGATCGAGCACCTTTCCACTCCTGCTAAAGGTTTGCTCAACCGCTACCGTTGAGGCGGGAACGGAGAGAATTTGTGCCGCGATCCTTGAGAGGGTAGGGAACCTCATTCTCTCCGGTCGGCTCCACCATTCTAATATGTTGAAATTCTCTCTTCTTCATCATTGGCAAACTCAAAAGAAATTGTTAGATATTCGTCGAGTTTCGAATGGGAACTCGACGTGGTTTTTGCCCTTTTCGGGCCAAACAAATCTCTAGCAGTTGATTTAAATTTAGATGAAGTTGAAGATGAAGGACGAGGAGGGGGTTGAGAAGATTGACCTTGATCGGAAACACGATATTGAACCAATAATTCATCAAATAATTTTCTAACTTTAGCAATTATGGTAGAAACATGACAATCGGGATTTTGTTCTAAACCTAAAAATTCATAATAACTTTCTAAAAATTATTTTAAACCATCCATTTTACGTTTAGGGTCTAACACAAATGCAATAAGAAAAACATCGGAAATAGTTGTATAATAATCTAACCATTTACTTCGCATTGAATAAATAGCTTGTGAAATATTATCAATTAAAAGACCTTGTTGAATTGCAAATGCAATATTAATTGCTACATAACAAAATATGTTTGAAGTTGGTGTATAAACATAACTAAAAGTGTTAGTAGCATCATAAAAATATTTAAAAACCTCCATTACATCTTTTGCTAAAACCCAAGATTCACCGAAAACAAAATTACCATCAATATGTTGTGCTGAAAAACCACTTAAAAGTTCTCGATATTCATATGATTCGTAAATCATTTTGTAAGTAGAGTTCCATCTTGTACAAACATCTTTTGGAATTTTTTTAGGATAAACGCCATTTTGTTTACAATATGCATACCATTTAGTACGTACACTTTTTTAGACCAAAGTTCATTAAGAATATTTCGAATAGGTTGTACTAAATCTCCAGCGTATGCTAAACCGTCTTGAACACACAAGTTTAAAATATGAGCGGCACACCTAATGTGAAAAAATTTACCTCCAACCGTCGGCTTACAATAGTTGGTTAAATCTCTAATGGAAGCCGTGTTAGCGGAGGCGTTATCAAAACCGATTGAAAAAACTCGTGAAAGTAATCTATATTCTTCCAAAACATTTGCAATCAAACGGGCAATGTTTTGGGCAGTGTGTTGTTCGTTGAAAACTCGTAATGCTAAAACTCTTTTGTTTAAAATCCAAAATTTATCAACAAAATGACAAGTAATACCCATATATGAATTTTTTTGAAAACCGTCGGTCCAAATATCACTACAAATAGAAACTTGAATATCACCGTTTTCCATAAAATATTTAATCAACTCTTTTTTACGAATTTTATATTTATGCATCATTTTTCTTTTAGCAGTTTGGCAAGAAATCGGTTTATATGCGGGTTGAGCATGATTTTACATCCAATCATTAAAACCAACATTTTGTGCAAAACTAAATGCCAAAGAATATACGGCTAACATTTCCGAAAATGTATCCATAGAAGAAGCATGATCATATGTAAATAAAGAAGGAGGTTGGTTAGAAGTAGATGCGCACCCGGTAAGTTGTGTTTGCCCGCGTGCTAATCCCATTTTTTCGGGATGCTTGTTCCGGATATGCCTCTTGTAGTTCCCGTAGCCTTCTCCATTTTTGTGCTTATATTGTGCCGCACAAAAATTGCATTTGGCATAGTAAACCCCGTTGGCATCGGGAGCACCTTTTGTGAACCAAAATCGGAAGACCGCCGCCATTAGTTGAGTGTTGTTCAACGGCGGCTTCTCCGGCTCCTCCGGAAATTGGGTCTCGGATTCTTGAGTGTTGGGGAAAGGAGGTGATTCCATGTTGATATCCTCCTCCTCGAAGATCTCGTGATCTCCACTTAATAAGCCCCGCCTTAAATCCGAACCGGTTGGAGGACCGCTAACGGAATGACGTCTTCGGTTAACACCTTCGCCGGATGAAGGACCGTCACCGCTAATGGAATGTCTTTCTCGGCTAGACATTTTTTTTGAATAATAGAATGTAGTAGTAAGAGTAGTAAAATGAAAAATAAGAGAATGAGAATATGAGATTAGGAGAGTAATTGAATGTAAGAGTTGGAAATTGTGGAGAGATTGAGAGAGTGAATAGATGATTGAATGAGAATTGGTGTGAGATGAAATGAATTGGGTTTGGGGTATTTATAAAAATATTTTTGGGTTAGATTTATTATAGTTTATTGTTTTTTAATTTTTTTTTATAAACTAGCCGTTACAACGGCTACCCAACGGCTAATTTTTTTTTTTTAAAAAAATTGTTACCGCTACGGGTCGACCCGTCGGGTCGAGGGGTAAGGATCTCATAACCCTTACCCGTACCCGCGACCCGGGGGAACCTGTACCCGCCGGGTCAGAACCCACCGGGTCACGGGTGACCCGTGGACATCCTTACTTTTGGATGTTCTTTGACCCCTAAGTATGCTGTAAGACTAAGGTTGAGCCCTTAGTTTAAGAGATCTCTTAAAGATCATTGAGACTAGAAGTTATAGACTTATAACAACCATTTCATTCCTGATTTGTGATGCTTGTGTGAATAGGCTTTCCTTGCTCCTTTTTTGAGGGAAGCTGAGTTGTTCTCTGAGTTGTTGTTGAGCTTTTATATTACCTTCGAGTGAGGTAAGTCTCTTGGACTTACTTAGCTTCATTCCATATATTTGTTTGAGTGTTTTTGGCTTGCTTGTGTTGTTTATCATGTTATAACGGATAACCGGGCAGTGACCACTTGTCTAGTTCTACAGGTGACTAGAATGTGCTCTTTCAACCCAGACCCGTAGGTAGCATATAGTACTGATCTATTCCTATTGGTAGACGGAAGCGGGGATGAGTTTCGGGAGATTCTCGTGTGACAAAAGAAGTTGAATTTGTAATGGATAACGTTAAGAATGATAATAACCGGTTGTGTGCAAGCACGCTATATGTTCACTTTACTTTATCTGTGTTTGTGTCTTGACGTTCTTTCCGATATGTAGAATGTTAGCTAATGGTTTATACCGTTTTTGTAGATCTTCCACAAGTTCAGGATGCTACTGAGTGATCCGGACGATGTGGTCAGCCGGGGTTCCCGTATATTATAGAATGAGATCGGGTTTATGTTTATGTTGTTGTTTTCCCTTTTGTTTTGAACTCGGCCGCGAGTCTTTTACGCATTCCTTTGTTTAAACCTTTGGTTTTATATTGAGTATTGGTTTTCATTCGTCTGTGCCTTGTTGTAAGATCTGTTGTGTTGTTGCTACTCTGAGGATCGGGACCAATTGTGAGGTCCTAGCCTGTAACGCTTCGAGTTCCCAAAACTTGGGGGGTTACAATATAGTATCAGAGCCAGGTTGGCAACAATGACACTCGAAATCTTCTAAAGGTCAGATGGATAAATAAATAGAACCCGCAAAGGGTCTAACGATTTCTAAGGGGTTTTTGTTTTAAACTTGTTGGTCTGGGATAGATGTACGGGCAACCACCACTACCTCCGTAGATCTCAGCAGTAGGTGTTTCTTTGTTGTTGGCATTTGGTCGCTCTCAGACGTGTGTGTATGGTGAACGATATAGCTTTAAATTTATAACCTAAAATATAAGCTTAAAACAATATGCGAACCCGCAGTGTATGGATCAATTGTAATAACAACAAATACTCAGGGTCGAAGACATGGACTATGGTGAAACAAAGCACGTCAATTCAGGTTGTTAATCAAAAACAAGTAACAAAGCAAAGGTATCAAAGATGATGTAATAATCAGATAAAGAGAATGCAGATTCTAGAGGTCAAAGCTGAGGTTTGCAAAGGGAAGGTGTTTCTAAGGTGGGAATAGATCACCGGGTAAGTCTCACTACTCACTAGCCCAAACCAAAGATCCTCTCACCGGGTAAGTCTCAAAGAACTAAGGAAATGAACTATAATCTTAAACCAACACACAACCTAAGGGGATAGAACTAACCTTTACCGGGTAAGTCTCAGGCTAACTCAGAAAGGTAGGATGAAGGAATACTGAAACCCTAATAAAGGATAAACCTTTATTACTTGACAATCATGATCTTGGGTATAGAAGCAAAGGAATCACCGGGTACGTCTCATCCTAGGCTTGCGTATGGACTAGGTAAGGTGCAGCAAGGATAGAATTTGGCAAACTGAAACCTCAACTCAAATATGGATCAGAAAAGGAATTGCCTCGCACAGTTCATGTTCCATCTTGGTCGAGATGTTCTATGAACGGACCGAGGTGAGGTTCGGTTAAGGTATGGCTCGAGCTTTCAGGGTCCATTGGGGTAAAGACTCATTCTTTCATCGTCTTTCCCACAACTTTCAGCCAATCACTCTAGAATTGCAAAAAGAACTTAGCCAATAATCATCATGAAAACAATAATCAAATATATGAAAAGGGAATCAATATCCAAACAAGAAAACCGTAACACAAAGGTCTCAATAACTCAATCAAACAATCAAACAGCAAACTACGTTCCTCAATCACTAAGCAAAAGACAACAATCAAACAATCTAAGAAAACCTTACAACTTCCTTCAAACGCCTTCAACTTTATCTTCAAAGCCAACTTCCTTCCTTCCTTGGAATATCTTCAATCTTCCAAACTAATCAACCAACTAGATATCCTTCCATCCAGATAATCCATCCCAATATATAGGAAAATCACTTGCCAAAAATAAACGATATTTAGCCATGAATAAAAAATCTTATGTGCCGTGGGCCATCCGTCTCGATCCAGCCCAGCGGAGTCATCTCGGTCGAGATGGTACTGTAGCCATCCGAGGTGATCCTCAACTACGTGCAGATCTCTCCAATCTGGTCCAAAATCAAACTTCTGACCAACTTCCATGGTTCCTAAGCCTTTCTTGTAGCTCCTCAATGTTCCATAATGTGGCTCCAATAACTCCTTAGACCCCTTAGCTCCATATCGCTCCAAAATGTGTTATTTTCCCTACAATTACAACAAAACTAGGTGTAGACCTCGATTCTTGCAAAGGTAAACAAAACAACATATGATCAACGAATATACATCCATGCATGCAGATTTATGAAGATAAAACGTCCAAACCAATCCCGAAATATAGACTATTATACATGCTATCAAAATACTCTATACTTGTCCCTTGCTTGTCCCAAAGCATGATTCAAATATTAGATACAATATATAATGGATTATAAGTCATCAAAAAGACCAATGAAAAACACTTTACAAAACCTTTTGGTCGTGCGCTCCATTCATAGATCACCATAAGAGAATGCTTCATAACAAATAAAATCAAGACATGGTCAAAACATTTTATAAGTATAAGAAACTTGTTCATCTTTGCGTAAATTCATAGAATGCATAATAAATCATATTTATCGAAATGAATTATATATAATCCAATTTAAACCACCAAGTCAATCAACATACTCAAGGTCTCAAGGGCTTTCAAATGAGGTTAAGAAACGTGCTAGGGTGGGATGTATATAGGATAATGTGGTGCTAGAATCCGGGAATGGGATCTTTACTTCACTTCTTTGAATCACAACATCTTCCACCAATAAGCTTTGCTTATTTTCACCTTTTACTTTATTTTTGAGAACATGGACAGAGGTGCACAATAACCGAAGCCTAGGAGATCAACAATCATCAATTTCTCGAGATGCCTCAAACCCTTGATGCACATACCATGACCCGTTAGGACTATCGATCTATCGATCAATCCGACTTTGGCAAGATACAAACACTCGGCTATGTGAATGGTGCCGAGTTACTCATCATCAAAATCAACGTCCCCAAACCTAATTTTTTCTAACACTTTCAGCCAAGATCTCAACTTCACTTCACACGCTTTTCATCAACTGCATCCAAGTTCCCGGATAGGTAAAGGGAGGCGAATATGTATATGAGGGGCTAAAGCATGATCAAGAAGAAGAAGAAGAGAACGAAGTTCCTTAATCATCCCATGAAGAATTTGAGAGAACTCATAATGTGGTGTCAACCTTCAAATCCAACATAATTTTGATAAAAACAAAGTGTTAAACATGCTAGAATTTCTAACAAAGCATTTAACAACATAAACATATCATAAAACCTTTCGAGCATATAAAGATTTCAAAGCTAATGTGCAAACAAATATCTTCATCGATGTCATATCCAAAATAGAAGCACAAAATGTTCCAAAAATATTTTCAGTTTAAAACCCATCTCGGTCGAGGTGATTTGACGGCATCCGAGGTGTTCAACCGAGATGTATCTCAGTTTCACAACCTCGTTTGGTCAAGAACGTCTCAGTCGAGCCAAATTTTTTTTTTCCAAAATGGTTTTGACGTTTTTCTCAAACAGAAACATGTATGCAATGCATGTAATAACATATAAGCACATGAAGCCAAATAAGATAATATCCGATAGCGAGTCATACAAACAAGTCAAGGTCAAATAATACAAATACCCCATACTTAGGACACATTGTCCCAATAGGTCAAATATAAGTCATATAACAAAGTACTCACCGGACAAGCTGAACTGCATAATAATAAGAAAATAAATCCATGAAGCTCAATCCTCGTCAACTAGCGATGGTGGTGGTGGTGGAATGTAGGGGTATTGAGACGGGTCGAATGGATAGCGCATGGTCTGTTGGAACTGCCCTTGCATCATCTGATGCTGGTAGTGCATGCTCTCCTCATTCCGATGCGTCCATCCCTTAATGGATCTAGCCTGGGCATTGAAACACCGGGTAATATCAACTCTCAAGGCGGCGTAAGAATTTGTCATATCCGTTGTCAAATCATCTTTTCTCTGATGTGCCTCAGGATCTCTATGGCGTCGGACTCGCTATTGGGATGGCGGTGGCATGTCAGCTGGAGGTGCCGGTGCCTCTCTCTCGTCCTCCATGGCCTCGTCGTCTAGGTCAATGGTGGGAATGCTAGGGCCGCCGGTATCAGTACCGGTATCCATGGCAGTAGCTCCTCCAATTCCATATCCTTCATCACCTTTATCAACTTCCTCTCTAGCAACATCCTCCTGCATGTACGGGAATCAATCAGCCGACCAATACTAACGATCATAAACTGAGAACTGTGATGACCATACAATACCCTGAGTAAACTTCGTTTCCCATGGCATGGCAACACAAGGTGTGCCAAGACCACGGGGAACGAGTATACGTCGTGTGATCATCTCCTGCAAATCTAGCGGCTTCGGTGCCACCACCAACGTACAACCTGAAAGATCTAACTCCATATATGTGGCAATATGGATCACCAACCTACCACAACAGATGTCTCCCTTCACCTTCCCCTTTATCTTGTGAAGATCCTCTACCAACATGACATCAAAGTCCAGCACTCCCCTGTGACCATACCAAATAAACTGAAGAGCTCACCTTATCAAACCTTTTGGGGCGTCTCAGTACGTGCCCTGAAGCATCTCACTGAAGATCCTATGAGCTAAATGGAAGGCTAGGTGGAAGATGATCCGCTGCCGAGAATTCCTGGGCTGCCATCTATCACGGTGGTCAGTCACATAAGCAATCTCTCCCCAAAAACTACGAGCCTGTGCTCGAGAAGCAAAGTCTGTCGCTGTGGGGGTAGGAAATCCAAAAATCTCCCCAAACTACTCCAAGGGGACAATGTAATCTTGTTCAGCAGCCGGTACTTGATTCCTCTACGCTCCGGCATGTATTCAACTGAGCTAAAAAACTCGAATGTCGGCTCCAAATAAGCCGGCGCTCGAATGGCCATAAATCCTCAAGGCCAACCATGGAGATCATCTTCTTCAAGTCCTCCACCACGTGAAGGCACTCAAAGTTAGTAACATCAACATAACGTGGGACAACAATGGGGCGCCCACAAATCCTATCAAAGTCCCGCTGAAATCTCTCGTGGATCACCAAGACTATAGGCTGAGGAGGAGGAGAAGGAGAAGAGTGGTGGGAACTACTAGGCCTGTCTCTGAGGGCCAACTAGCGATCAGATCTCCTTGGATTCCTCATCACTGAAATTCAGCTCTGTCAGCTCAAGAACACCTCGGCCGAGACGCAGAAGGGGCAACCGAGGTGAAGGCGCTGGGCGAATTGAAATCCAAAAACTACAAGCTTTCCCCTCAAAAATCACTACCAACTGCTTCCTAAGGGGTACTTATACTCTTCACAACAGCAAATAATGGCAACTAAATCCAAATCTGAGCGGAATCGTAGAAAAAGAACCAAGTTAGGGTTTTCGATAAAATACCCAAAATGCGCAGATTCTAGTCAATTTTTGTGTTGTTTGTTGCTTGGGAACTAGTTCTCGTACTTCTCCTGTGGATTTGAAGCCAAAAATCTTTGAAAACGGACTTGATTTGAGAAGTTTTGAGCAAGGGGTCGACGCGGTCGAGGAGGGCAAAGAGAGGGAGGAAAGTGAGAGGAGAGAGAAATGTCGGGTCCCTTTTATACCCCTCGCTGAATTTGATTTCACCTCGGTCGAGGTGTTCCTGGGCGGACCGAGGTGTCAGAGCGAGGTGGTTGTCAGACCTAGGAACCTCGGTTGACCGATAACACTTCGGTCGAGGCACTTTGACAGCATCCGAGATGTGTCTTAGTCAAACTCCGTCTTCTCAATTTCTCGAACGTCAGTCCTTCCATGTAGCTCCTGAGTTGTAATTATTTCTTAGAGATCACCTAAATACTGTCTAGGAGGACACACAAAACACGAAGCAAACTATCTAGAGTAAACTAGAAAAGGGAAAAGAAAGCAATACCTTGGGTTGCATCCCAAGAAGCACTTGGTTTAAGATCGCTAGCTGGACCGTACGCCATCTCAAACAAGGTGCAAAGGTGCAATCTCCTCAGCCGGAACTTCCGGTTGATACTTCTTCAACCTCTGACCGTTGACCTTAAAGCTTCCGCTAGCTTCACCCCATACTTCAACAACACCATGGGGAAAAACATTTTTCACCATGTAAGGTCCTGTCCATCTAGATTTCAACTTACCTGGAAAGAGGCGGAGGCGGGAGTTGAAGAGTAGAACAAGATCTCCTTCTTTAAGCTCCTTAGAAACGATATGCTTGTCATGTCATTTCTTTGTTCTTTCTTTGTAGATTTTGGCATTCTCATAAGCGTTTAAGCGCAACTCTTCCAGCTTATTAATGTCTAAAAGTCTCTTCTCTCCAGCTTCTTTGATGTCAAAATTCAGCCACTTGATTGCCCAATATGCCTTGTGCTCCAACTCAAGGGGTAGATGACAAGACTTCCCATATACCAAATTGTTAGGGGTGGTACCAATGGGAGTCTTGAATGCGGTCCTATAAGCCCAAAGAGCATCGTCCAACTTGATGGACCAATCCTTCCTTGTCCTTGAAACGGTCTTCTCTAAAATTGCCTTGATTTCTCTATTAGAGATCTCCACCTGCCCACTAGTTTGAGGGTAATAAGGGGTTGCTACCTTGTGGGTCACCCCATACTTCGATAGAAGTGCCATGAACTTCCGATTAATAAAATGTGTCCCCCCGTCGCTGATGATGATGCGCGGTGTCCCAAAATGTGGAAAGATAGTTCTATTGAAGAACTTCACAACCACTATGGCGTCATTAGTGGGAGAGACAATGACTTCCACCCATCTAGAAACGTAGTCAACAACTAAGAGGATGTAGAGGTTCCCTGCAGATGATGAGAAAGGTAAAATCAACTCCCCAGACATCAAAGATTTCAACTTCCTGAATATTGTTGAGCGGCATCTCATTCCTTCTAGACAGGTTCCTTGTTCTTTTGCATCAATCACAAGAGACAACAAACGCTTGCACATCCTCAAATGATGTAGGCCAAAAGAAACTGGAACGTAGTACCTTAGCGCACATTTTGTAAGCGCTAGCATGTCTTCCACAAGGTAGTGAGTGGCAATGCCGTATGACACTAGCAGTTTTATCCTCCAGAATGCATCGTCGAAGCATCCCATCCAGACCTCTCTTGAAGAGTAGAGGTTCATTCCGATAGTAGTGACGTACGTCCTTGAAGAACTTCTTCCTTTGAGCGTATGTCAATCCCGGAGGTACTTCTTGACAAACAAGTTAGTTAACAATATCAGCATACCAATGCTCTTTTCAATCAGAAACTTGCGAAGCCAATGCTCCACCAACTGCGAATGATCATCAAAGAATGAATCATCAATGGACATATCGTCCTTCTCGAGGCTTCTGGGGTTAGAGCGAAGTGCTGGACCGAGGTGGTCCTCAGTTGACTCCATTTCGCTTGCTGTCTCGGTCGTGAACCGAGATGATATACCGAGGTGTTCTCCAGAGAAGGTCACCTCGCTTGCTCCGGAAACCGTTTCGGTCGAGATACTGGAACTATGACCGAAACCTAATGTGCTTTTTGTCTCCTGAATGAGTTTATCGAATCCAGCTCCTGGATCTTCTTCTAATGCTTCCCAGCTTCGTACATCTGCATCACACAAAACATCTACACCTTCCTTCATCATACTAAAACTCAAAACTTTCTCAAGAGGATCTTTAACTGGGTTAGAGCTCACCAATTCTCGAGAATCTTATTCATCATAGATGTTGAATATATCATCTTCCAAAGGCTCTCCTTTCATTGTAGCCAAAAGTGAAAACTCCACATGATCGCCACCAATGTTGAATGACAAGTTGGCATTCTTACAGTCAACGTTGCAACCCGATGTTGTGAGAAATGGTCTTCCGAGAATGATAGGAATGGGATAATCTGCAGGAATGTCCAACACAACAAAGTCTATAGGTATATAGAAATTACCTAGCTTGACGGGAACGTCCTCCAAGATTCCAACGGGACGGGTAATGGAACAATCATCCATGTATAACGTCATCTTCACGGGCTTGGGATGTCCAAGGCCGATCTTCTCACAAAGTTCTAGAGGAATGATACTCACACTAGCTCCTAAATCACAAAGTGCATCATAAGTCACATCCCCAACTTGGATGGGATACAAAATGAACCGGGATCTCTCAACTTAGGCGACATGTTCTCCTTTATGATTTGAATGAGCTCTGAAGATCTAGAGGTCATCCGCACTTCTTCAAATTCTTCCAGCTTTCTCTTCCTCGACAAGATCTCTTTCAGAAACTTCCCATAGACGGGCATTCCTAGGATAACATCAATGAAGGGGATGTTAATATGTAGCTTATTCATAAGGTCAAGAAACTTACCAAAGTGCTTGTCTAGATGTGCCCGCGCCCTAGACTAAGGGAACGGGAGTGAAGGTTTATAAGCAGGTGGTGGAACATAAACAATAGTCTTTTCTTTCGCTTTCTTGGGCTCCATCTCGGTTGGCACCTCGACCGAGGTGTTCCTCGTCTGACCCTGGTCCGACCGAGGTACTGGATCTGCAGTCTTCATTCCACTGCGTGTGGTGATTGCCATGACCTGCCCTTTTGGGTTGTTCTCTGTCCTTCCTGGAAGTTTACCAAGATCTCTTAGTGCTTCATTAGCCATGGTGAAAACTTGTTGTTCTAAGACTTTTTGTGCCTTCGAAAACGAGTTCATAGTATTCTCCATTGCGTTGAGCTATATAAAAATAGCTTCCAGCACAACGTCCGCTTTCTCCTTGGGTTGCTGGGATGAGCTTGATGATGGCTCCTGACTCCTCAATGAAGTTGAAGAAGAAGAAGAAGGGGGTTAAGACCACTTTCAGCATGAGAATAAGGGTGACCGGGATTTTGTTGATTTGATCTCCAATTGTTGTTAAAATTCCTGTTATTATTGTTGTTGTTGTTGTAATTGTTGTTGTTCCTCGGCCCTTGATAGTTTCCTCTCCCCACGTATCCAACATCTTGCTCCTTTTTAGTTTGAGCTAACAAAAGCTCCTTCAAAGCTTTGACTTCATTGTTGAGCGTGGTGAGTTGGGCAGCACTTGAATTTGTAAGACTTGCATCCGGAAAGCTAACTCGCCTTGCTCCATCTTCAACTATTCGATGGGAGTACTTCTCCATGTGTAAATCTTGCTTCTCAATAAACTCCCAAGCTTCATCAACCGGTGTATCCATAAAAGCTCCACCAAAAAGTGATTGGAGTTTGAATTGAGTTTCCTCATCCAACCCGATGAAGTAAAACTCTAGCAACTTAATCTTTCAAATTCCATGGTGAGGGCAATCCAATAAAAGGTCCTTGAACCTCTCCCATTACTTGAAAAACTTTCTTTATCCTTCATAACAAAAGCATTGATCTTACCCCTCAGTTCAACGGTTTTTGTTAGGGGAAAGAACTTAGTAAGAAACTCCGTAGTCATATCTTCCCATGTGTTAACTCTTCCAGCTGGAAGAGATTGATACCAAGCTAGCGCCTTGTCTTTCAAAGAAAAGTAGAAAGGCCTTAGCTTGTAGTTGTTGTTCTCCACTCTTGATGGTCTCAACATCTCCATAAGAATCTCATAATTTTAATTGTGTTGATGTGGAGATTCTCTTTCCATGCCTCCAAATTGACATTGTCAAATCATAATTAGAACTTGAGGTTGAAGCTCATAATCATGCTCAGTTGGATCTCCTAGATTAACTCCAGGACGCCGCACTTGTTGATTCAGGTCCATCCTTTGACCTAGGTTTTGCGGAGCTCCAGCAAAAAGGTTACCTCGGTCGACCATAGCCGGCAAACGAGGTGGTGGGTGTATCTCGGCCGGTGCAACTATGGCTGGATCCTACCTCGGTCGAGCAACAAGGTCTTGTCGAGGCAAGATCTGAGCTCGTAATACGGCCATATCAGCTTGAATCTCTTCAATTCTTGCACAAGTCTCTTCTTTTCTCTCTTTGTAATTCTTCTTTACTGAGACAAAGTTGTTCCAATGCAACCTTCAATTCAGCTTCATGATCTTAATTATCTTGATTGGCCATCTTAGCTTCTTTTAATCTCCTTTTGTATGTCTTTTCTAGTTCGGGATCGTAAGGAACGATTTCCTTCCCAACACGAGTTCTTCGCATAAACCTAAAGAAAGATCAGGCAATATCACTCAAGTAAAGTAATCAATAACAACAAGGTCAGTAGCCCTAAAAGACAACCAAAGCCGGACTTGGTCTTTACCAAGTCCCCGGCAACGGCGCCAAAAACTTGTTCGCTCTCAGACGTGTGTGTATGGTGAGCGATATAGCTTTAAATTTATAACCTAAGATATATGCCCGAAACAATATTCGAACCCGCAGTGTACGGATCAATTATAATAATAACAAATACTCCAGGGTCGAACATGGACTATGGTGAAACAAAGCACGGCAATTCAGGTTGTCAATAAAAAACAAGCAACAATGCAAAGGTATCAAAGATGATGTAATAATCAGACAAAGAGAATGCAGATTCTAGAGGTCAAAGCATCCTGTTGTGGATCCGACTCAAGATCTCAAAGGATAACGTGGACACAACTTAGGTTTGCAAAGGGAAGATGTTTCTAAGGTGGGAATAGATCACCGGGTAAGTCTCACTACTCACTAGCCCAAACAAAAGATCCTCTCACCGGGTACGTCTCAAGGAACTAAGGAAAGGAACTATAATCTCAAACCAACACACCACCTAAGGGGATAGAACTAACCTTTACCGGGTAAGTCTCAAGCTAACTCTCAAAGGTAGAATGAAGGCACACTCAAACCCTAATAAAGGATAAACCTTTCTTACCTAACACTCATGATCTTGGGTATACAAGCAATGGAATCACTGGGTAAGTCTCATACTAGGCTTGCATATGGACTAGGAAAGGTGCAACAAGGATAGGATTTGGCAAACAGAAACCTCAACATAGATACGGATCAGAAAAGGAATCGCCTCGCTCAGTTCATGTTCCATCTCGGTCGAGATGTTCTATGAATGGACCGAGGTGAGGTTCGGTTAAGGTATGCCTCGAGCTTTCAGGGTCTACTGGGGTAAAGGCTCATTATTTCACCGTCTTTCCCACAACTTTCAGCCAATCACCCTAGAACCGCACAAAGAATTTAGCCAATAATCATCATGATAACAATAATCAAATATTTGAAAAGGGAATCAATATCCAAATAAGAAAACCTTAACACAAAGGTCTCAATAACTCAATCAAACAGCAAACTGCGTTCCTCAATCACAAACCAAAAGACAACAATCAAACAATCTAAGAAAACCTTACAACTTCCTTTAAAAGCCTTCAACTTTATCTTCAAATCCAACTTCATTCCTTCCTTGGAATATCATCAATCTTCCAAACTAATCAACCAACTAGATATCCTTCCATCCAGAAAATCCATCCCAATATATAGGAAAATCACTTGCCAAAAATAAAAGATCTTCAGCCATGAATAAAAGATCTTATGGGCCGTGGGCTGTCCGTCTCGATCCAGCCCAGCGAAGTCACCTCGGTCGAGATGGTACTGTAGCCATTCGAGGTGATCCTCAACTACGTGCAAATCTCTCCAATCTGTTCCAAAATCAAAGTTTTGTCCAACTTCCATGGTTCCTAAGCCTTTCTTGTAGTTCCTCAATGTTCCATAATATAGCTCCAATGTTCCATAATGTAGCTCCAATGACTCCTTAGGAGGCCTCGATTGATCAGGTGACTTCTTCATCATGTACTTAGTACATAAAGAAGTTATCATTGGCATGGATTGAATGATCGACATCGAGTAGTTCTGGACATCGCAAGAGGACAGTGACGGTAACTATAGATGTAGACCATGTTGAAATCTTCAGAGGATGGGATCTCGGGAAGACTAGTACAATCATCAGTGCAGTGCCAGCTGCGAGACTTATCAGTCAAGGATGCGAGGATTTTTGGTGCTATGCCATGAAGGACAGTATGAGTCCGGCTCTGGAGGAGATTCCAATAGCTTGTGAGTTTTCCGACATTTTCGGAGAGCCATCAGGTTTACCTCCACAAAGGAGTGTAGACTTTGGCATTGAGCTAGAACCCGGTACGAGACCAATCTCTAAGTCTCCTTATCGTATGGTGCCTATCTAGATGATTGAGTTCAAGAAGAAGCTCGAGGAGTTAGCAAAGAAGGGCTTCATCCGCCCTAGTGTATCTCCTTGGTGTGTACCAGTTCTCTTCGTCGCGAAGAAAGACGCGTCAATGAGGTTATGTATCGACTACATAGTGCTTAACAAGGTGACGATCAAGAATATGTACCTATTGCCCTGTATCAACGATCTTTTGGATCAGCTGCATGGAGCTTCAGTGTTTTCGAGGATCGATATGAGATCAGGATATCACCAGCTGAGGGTGAGAGTGCAGCACATAGCCAAGACGGCATTTCGGGCAAGATATGGACACTACGAGTTTGTAGTGATGCCACTCGGGCATACGAATGCGCCCGCAGTCTTCATGGAGTTGATGAACAACATCTTCATCGACTTTCTAGAGAAGTTTGTAGTTGTCTTCATAGATGACATTTTGGTTTACTCTCGTAGCAGAGAGAAGCATGCAGGACTAATAACATGTATTATAGTCTATATTTTGGGATTGGTTTGGACGTTTTATCTTCATAAATCTGCATGTATGGATGTATATTCTTTGATTATTATGTTGTTTTGTTTACCTTTGCAAAAAATCGAGGTCTACACCTAGTTTCGTTTTAATTGTAAGGAAATAACACGTTTTGGAACAAAATGGAGCTAAAAGAGCTAAGGAGTCATTGGAGATACATTATGGAGCAATGAGGAGCTACAAGAAAGGCTCGGGAAGCATGGAAATGGAATGGAAGATTGATTTTGATTCAAATTAGAGAGATTTACACTCAGTTGAAATTCACCTCGTTTGGATGTAGTGCCACCTCGACCGAGGTGATCTTCAGGACAGGCTGGACCGAGGCGAATATTATAACGGTGACAAAATCTTTATTTTTGGCTGAGATCTTCTATTTTTTAAAAGTGAATTTTCTATATTTTAGGATGATTTTCTGGAAGGAAGCATATCTTTTTGGCTGATTTATTTTGGAAGATTGGAAGATATTCTAAGGAAGGAAATTACCGTTAAGGATATTTTATCTTAGGAAGGTGATTCTCCTATATAAAAAGGTGTATTTTCTGGAATTGAATTATCTCGGATTCAGGGAGATCGTGGAGCAGCAGTTCTTCAGAGTTGAAGGAAGTTTGGAAGCAAGTTTGAAGATCAAGGAATGAAGGAAGTTAGCTTTGATGGAAGTAGTAAGATTTTATTAGTTTGGTTTGATTTGTTGTCTTTCTGATTGTGATTGAGGAACGCAGTTTGATTGTTTGTTTGATTTTTTGATTGAGTTATTGAGACCATTGTGTTAAGGTTTTCTTGTTTGAGTATTGATTCTTTTCTCATATATTTGATTATCGTTATCATGATGATTGTTGGCTAAGTTCTTTATGCGATTATAGGGTGATTGGCTGAAAGTTGTGGGAAAGACGATGAAAGAATGAGCTTTTATCCCAGTGGACCCTGAAAGCTCGAGCCATTACCTTAACCGACGAACACCTCGGTCAGTCAAGGAACATCTCGACCGAGATGGTACATGAACTGAGCGAGGCGAGCCCTTTTCTGATCCTTATTTGAGTTGAGGTTTCAGTTTACCAAATTATATCCTTGTTATACCTTTCCTGGTTCAACGCAAGCCTAGGATGAGAATTATCCGGTGATTCCTTTGTTTGTTTACCCAAGATCATGAGTGTAGGTAATAAAGGTTTATGCTTTATTGGGGTTTGAGTGTGCCTTCATCCCATCTTTGAGAGTTAGCTTGAGACTTATCCGGTAAAGGTTGATTATATTCCCTTGGGTGGTGTTTTGGTTTGAGATTATAGTTCCTTTCTTTAGTACCTTGAGACTTACCCGGTGAGAGGATCTTTGGTTTGGGATAGTGAGTAGTGAGACTTACCCGATGATTTATTCCCATCTTAGAAACACCTTCCCTTTGCAAACCTTAGCTTTGTCCACGTTATCTTTTGAGATCTTGAGTCGGAACCACAACTGGATGCTTTAATCACTAGAATCCACATTTTCTTTACCTAGTTATTGCATCATATTTGATATCATTGCTTTGTTGCTTGTGTTTAATTGACAACCTGAATTACCGACCTTTGTTTCACCATAGTCCTTGTGTTCGACCCTGGAATTCTTTCTTTTAGTACAATCGATCCGTATACTCCGGGTTCGCTATTTGAAATTATTCTTGGTATAAATATTAAAGCTTGCACACACCTTTTGGAGCGAACAAGTTTTTGGCGCCGTTGCCGGGGACTTGGTCAAGTTCAAGTTCGGTTTGGGTTGTCTTTTGGGGCTGCTGCCCTTGTTGCTATTAATTGTTTTACTTGAGTAATTTTGCAGGATCTTTCCTTAGGTTTATGCGAAGAACTCGTGCTGGAAAGGAAATCGTTCCTTACGATCCAGAACCAGAAAAGACATACAAAAGAAGATTGAAAGAAGCTAAGATGGTCGATCAAGATAATCGAGATGTTGAAGCCGAATTGAAGGAGGCATTGGAACAACTTCTCCTCAGTCAAGAAGAATTGCAGAGAGAGAAAGACAAGACTCGTGCAAGAACTAAAGAGCTTAAAGCTTATATGGCCGCTCTACGAGCTCAAATCTTACCTCGACCGGTCCCAGTTGCTCGACAGAGGCAAGACCCAGTCCTAGTTGCACCGGCCAAGACACACCCACCACCTCGGATGCCGGCGATGGTAGACCGAGATGATCTTTTTGCTGGAGTTCCGCAAACCCTAGGTCAGAGGATGAACCCGAATTAACAAGTGCGGCGTCCAGGAGTCAATCTAGGAGATCCAGCTGAGCATGATTATGAACTTCGACCTCAAGTTCTAACCATGATTCGACAATGTCAATTTGGAGGTTTGGAGAGAGAATCTCCACATCAGCATTTACAAAATTATGAGATTCTGATGGAGACTTTGAGACCATCAAGAGTGGAGAATAACAATTACAAGTTGAGGCCTTTCTACTTCTCATTGAAAGACAAGGCACTTGCTTGGTATCAATCTCTTCCGGCTGGAAAAATCAACACATGGGAAGAGATGACTACTGAGTTTCTTACTAAGTTCTTTCCCCGATCGAAGACCACTGAATTGAGGTGAAAGATCAATCCTTTTATCATGAAGGAAAAAGAAAGTTTGTCCAAGTGATGGGAAAGGTTCAAGGACCTATTGTTGGATTGCCCTCATTATGAGATTCCAAAGATCGAGTTGCTAGAGATATGCTTCAAGGGTTTGGATGGAGACACTCAATTCAAACTCCAATTACTTTTTGCCGGCACTTTCATGGATATGCCGATAGATGAAGCTTGAGATTTCATAGAAAAGCAATATTTACACATGGAGAAATATTCCCATCAAAGGGTTGAAGATGGAGCAAGGCAAGTTAGCTTTTAGGATACAACATCAAATACTGCTCAACTCACCTTGCTCAACAATGAAGTAAAGGCATTGAAGGAGCTTTTAGTAGCTAAAACCAAGAAGGAGCAAGATGCTGGATACCAAGGAAGAGGAAATTATCAAGGGCCGCGGAACAATAATAACTACAACTACAACAACAAAAGGAATTCCAACAACAATTGGAGAGCAAATCAACAAAATCCCGGTAACCCTTATTCTCATGTTGAAAATGCTCTTAACACCCCTTCCTCCTCTTCTTCTTCTTCTTCTACTCCATTGAGAAGGCAAGAGCCGTCATCAAGCTCGTCCCAACGACCCAAGAAACCGGACGATGTGCTGGAGGCTATATTGATCAAGCTCAACGCTATGGAGACATCTATGAACTCAATTTCAAAGGCACAAAAAGCCTTAGACAACAATTTTTCAACAAGGCTAATTAAGCGCCAAGAGATCCTAGAAAACTTCCAAGAAGGACAGAGAACAACCCAAAAGGGCAAGTCATGTCTATAACAACACACAGTGGCTTGAAGACTACAGATCCAAACCTCGGTCGGACCACGATCAAACGAGGAACACCTCGGTCGAGGTGCCAACCGAGATGGAGCCCCAGAAAGCGAAAGGAAAAGCTGAATTTTATGTTCCACCACCTGCTTATAAACCACAACTCCCGTTCCCTCAGTCAAGGGCGCGGGCACATCTAGACAAGCACTTTGTTAAGTTTCTTGACCTTATGAATAAGCTACATTTAAAAATCCCTTTCATTGATGCTATCCTAGGGATGCCCGCCTATGGGAAGTTTGTGAAAGAGATCTTGTCAAGGAAGATAAAGCTGGAAGACTTTGGTGAAGTAAGGATGACCTCTAGATCTTTGGATCTCATTCAAATCATGATGGAAACGATGCCACCTAAGTTGAGAGATCCCGGTTCGCTTTGCATTTCCATCTAAGTTGGGGATGTGACTTATGATGCACTTTGTGATCTTGGAGCTAGTGTGAGCATCAATCCCCTAGAACTATGTGAGAAGGTCGGCCTTGGAGAGCCCAAGCCCGTGAAGATGACGTTATGCATGGCGGATCGCTCCATTACCTGTCCCGTCGGTATCTTGGAGGACGTTCCCATCAAGTTAGGTAATTTCTACATACCTATAGACTTTGTTGTATTGGACATTCCCGCAGATTATCCCATTCCTATCATTCTCGGGAGACCATTTCTAGCAACATCAAGTTGCATCGTTGATTCTAAGAACGTCAAGTTGAAGTTCAACATTGGTGGTGAACATGTGGAGTTTGCATTATTGGCTGCAATGAAGGGAGAACCTTTGGAAGATGACATCTTCAACATCTATGATGAAGAAGATTCTCGAGAATTGGTGAGCTCTATCCTTATTAAAGATCCTCTTGAGAAACTTTTGAGTTTTGGTATGATGGAGGAAGGTATAGATGTCTTGTATGATGCAGATGTGCGAAGCTTGGAAAAAATGGAAGCAGATCCAGGAGCTAGATTTGATAAACGGATTCAGAATAAGAAAAGCACATAAGGTTTCGGTCCCAATTCCAGTACCTCAATCGAGACACTTTCAGGAGCAAGCGAGGTGATCTTATCTAAAGAACACCTCGGTCACCCATCTCGGACCATGACCGAGACAACAAGTGAGATGATGTCAACTGAGACTTCCGTTAGCCCAGTACTTCGATCTAAGTCCTCTTCACTGGAGAAAGAAGGTACATATCCACTTCTGAAAGCACCCCTTGTCTTAGAACTGAAACCACTCCCGACTCACTTGAGGTATGCTTTCCTTGATCCGGATTATACTTATCCCGTCATTGTTAGTGCTTCTCTTTTTGAAAACGAGTTGTCTAAGTTGATGCATGTGCTAAGGAAATATAGAAAGGCTTTGGGTTATACTATTGATGATCTTGTTGGTATTAAGCCTTCTCTTTGTATGCATAAGATACTAATGGAAGACGATCATAAGACTTCACGGGAACCTAAAAGACGGTTAAATCCAATCATGAAAGAGGTTGTGAAGAAGGAGATTCTTAAGTTGTTGGATGCAGGTATCATATTTCCCATATCGGATAGCAAATGGGTGAGTTCATTGCATGAGTTCCAAAGAAAGGAGGGATGACCGTTTTGAAAAACAAGAACAACGAGTTGATTCCTACTAGGACCGTTACGGGCTGGAGGATGTGCATTGATTATAGGAAGGTGAATGTGGCCACTCGAAAGGACCATTTCCCTCTTCCATTCATAGACCAAATGCTCGAACGGTTAGCACAACACTCCCATTTTTGCTATTTAGATGGTTATAGGGGTTCTTTCAAATTCCTATCCATCCGGATGATCAAGAGAAGACCACTTTCACTTTTCCATGGGGACATTCTCTTATCGGAGGATGCCATTCGGATTGTGTAACGCACCTGCTACTTTTCAGCGTTGTATGATGGCTATCTTTTCCGAGTATATTGAGGAGATCATGGAGGTATTTATGGATGAATTTTTGGTATATGGTTCCTCTTTTTATAATTGTTTGGCTAACCTTTCTCTAGTGTTACAACGTTGTGAAGACACTAATCTTGTTTTGAATTGGGAGAAGTATCACTTCATGGTTAGCAAAGGAATTGTTTTAGGACACCTCATTTCCAACCGAGGTATCGAGGTCGATCGAGCTAAGATCGAGATATTAAGAAACTTCCTCTCCCTTGTTCTGTTAAGGGTGTGCGGAGTTTTCTCGGACATGCAGGTTTCTACAGTAGGTTCATCAATGATTTCTCTAAAATCTCTAAGCCGCTAACTAATCTTTTGAATAAGGATGTTGTTTTTGAGTTTTCGCAGGAATACCTTGATGCTTTTTACTTGATAAAGGAAGCGTTGATTATCGCTCCCATCATTCAACCTCCCGATTGGACCTTGCCCTTTGAGATCATGTGTGATGCTAGTGATGTGGCCGTAGGAGCGGTACATGGACAAAAGAAGGATGGCCGGACCAACGCCATTTACTATGCTAGCAAGACGCTAGATGAAGCTCAACTGAACTACGCCACCACCAAAAAGGAGCTTTTGGCAGTTGTTTATGCGTTTGAGAAGTTTCGCTCTTACTTAGTGGGAGCAAAAGTTATTGTTTACACTGACCATGCAACTATTCGTTACTTGCTGGCTAAGAAAGATGCAAAGCCGCGCCTTATTCGTTGGACTCTCTTGCTTCAAGAGTTTGACTTAGAGATTCGCGATAAGAAGGGATCCGAGAATTCCGTCATTCAACCTCCCGATTGGACCTTGCCCTTTGAGATCATGTGTGATGCTAGTGATGTGGCCGTAGGAGCGGTACATGGACAAAAGAAAGATGGCCGGACCAACGCCATTTACTATGCTAGCAAGACGCTAGATGAAGCTCAACTGAACTACGCCACCACCGAAAAGGAGCTTTTGGCAGTTGTTTATGCGTTTGAGAAGTTTCGCTCTTACTTAGTGGGAGCAAAAGTTATTGTTTACACTGACCATGCAACTATTCGTTACTTGCTGGCTAAGAAAGATGCAAAGCCGCACCTTATTCGTTGGACTCTCTTGCTTCAAGAGTTTGACTTAGAGATTCGCGATAAGAAGGGATCCGAGAATTCCGTGGCGGATCACCTCAGCTGGCTACCACCTATCTCGCTCGAGAAGGATGACCTACCCATTGATGATTTGTTTCCCGATGAGCACTTGCATTTTATGGAGCATTTGATGGAATCCTTTGTTTCTCCCCATGATGAAGATGAAGTATGGGGTGAGGACACCTTACATCTTGTTTGAGGATGACATATGGTCCAGCTAGCGACCTTAAACCAAGCGCTTCTTGGGAGGCAACCCAAGGTATTGCTTTCTTTTCCTTTTCTAGCTTAGTTTAGATAGTTTGCTTCGTGTTTTGCGTCCTCCTAGACAGGAATTAGGTACTCTCTAAGAAGGTATTAAACCTCAGGAGCTACATGGAAGGACAGAAGTTCGAGAAATTGAGAAGACGGAGTTTAACTGAAGCACATCTCGGTTGCTATCATAGTATCTCGACCGAGGTGTTCTCTGTCAACCGAGGTGATTAGGTATGGCATCCACTCTGACACCTCGGTCCGCTCAGGAACATCTCGACCGAGGTGTAATCAAATTCAACGAGGGGTATAAAAGGCGCGACGGTTTCACTCTCCTCTCACTTTTCCCTCTCTACGCTCACCTCGACCGCGGCTCCCTCTCCACTCAAATTCTCAGTTCTCAACCGTTATCCACAACTTTTGGCTCCGAATCACCAGAGGAAGCAAGAAATTTACTTCCCAAGCAACAAACAGCGCAACAAACGCTTCGAATCTGCAGATTTTGGGGTATTTCGACATAAACCCTAACTTCTTCTATTTTTCCCGATTCTGCATAGATCTGGCTCTGATTGCCATAGGTTGGTGCTGAAAAAGATATAAGTACCCCATAGGAGACTTTTGGTAGCGTTTTTAAGGAAAATCCTTGCAGTATACAAATCTCGCTCCGTACAGTAGTTCGCCTCGGTCAACTCGACTTTGTCTCGGCCGAGGTGTTCTTGGCCGACCGAGGTGTTCTTCCAGTCATGAGCAGATCACACAGATCTGATCGTCCGTTGAGCTTGAGGGATAGGCCCAACAGTTCACACCACTCCTACCCTTCTTCTGCGACACAATTTACTATCCCGGTCATTCATGAGAGACGCCAGCGGGATTATGACCGGATTTGTGGGCGCCCCATTTTTTCCCCATGATTCCTACATGTTGATGCCTTCAAGTGCCTCTACGTGGTGGATGACTTGAAGAAGATGATTTCTGTGGTTGGCCTGGAGGAGTTTATGTCTATCAGAGCGCCGGCTTATCTGGAGCGAACTTGGAGTTCCTTAGTTCAGTTACCTATGTGCCGGAGCATCGAGGGATAAAGTATGGGTTGCTGAACAGGATCTACGCAGTTCCTTTGGATCAGTTATTCGCTCGAAAGTGTGCGTCACTAAGTCTTAAATTTACAAAAACTGAAATCAAGCAATGCGAACCCGCAGTGTACGGATCGGAATAGTAAAGCAAGAATTCCAGAGTATCGATCTCATGGATTTGGGGGATCAAATTCAGTTCACAAATTGTCACGCAAATAACAAAAGCTTTTGTTAAGATAATTAGGAAAACAACAACTCTAAAGATTCAGGTATCCAATTGTGGCAATCGATGCAAGATGTTCTAAGGATATAAGGACAGAGTCGGGTTTGCAAAGGTATAGATCTAAGGTATGGTGTTGTACGGTGAAGTTCCAAAACCCAAATGTCTCACCCAAAGGTTCTCTCTATAAAGTTTGTTGAGGCTGTAGTATAGAAAGGATCTAAGGATAAGATTAAACTCTCAAACACCCATGCCCAAACCCAAGGGAATCAAAGATAAGCCAAAACAGTTAAGATTGTGATACTCGAAACCAAAGTAGAGGATGTTGAGTCTCACTACTACCTAAAAAAAGTAAGCCAAGGCTTGGTTAAAGCAAATCTTTAACTTTGGATCAAAACAAAAACAAAGAATGTACGACAGAGGAAAACCACGGTCTGATCTTGAAGAGCCACGACCGTGGAACTCAAGAACAGGCCATGCAAAGCCTCGACAACGAGGTTTCTCGCAACTCTCAAGCTTCTATCTGTTTTGGTTCAATCTATCATCATCTATTCCACAACTATCAACCCTTCACCTTAGAGTCACTTAAGGGTTTTAGCCAACAATCATAGTCATCAAATCTGAAATCAAATATAAAAGAGAAAAAGGGTAAAACCTTGAAATCTCAATAACAAACACAAAAACAATGTTAATCAAACACAAAAATAGTAACTTGCGTTCAATTGATGTAGAATAGAATAAGAATCTCTCACAAATCTCAAGGAACAAAGAAGAACGGGATGTCAATCCGCCTTCAAGATGAAACCCTAAGATCTTTTCCGAGTATGCAATCTTCAAATGCGTACTCCTCCAAATCTCCCCTTCTACGCAATAAAATCTCCTCAAAATCTCTCTAAGCAATGTTGCAAAATGTAGCCCTAGGCGATGATGATATTTATCTCTTTCTTCACCCTTCTTATAGGGAGAAAGTAGGGTTACAAAAGCCCAAAACCGCCGCTGACGTGGCAAATATGACACGTGGCAGCCGTTAGAAGAACCACGACCAAGAGCAACTTTCCACGCCCTTGAAACCACCATGGAATGACTCCTTTACTCTCGATATAGTTTCCCACGGCCTTAATTAATTTAAATCCCAAAACCACGACCGTGGTCCCTTTGTATTTGGCCGTGGAATCACCAAATTCTTCGTAAAAGCCTTTGTTTTGTAAAGCTTTCTAATCATGCTCCTTCCTTAGCTACTCCAATGCATCCTCTTGATGCCTAACATGATCAAATACTCCTACATACTCTATTTATGCTCCAATCCAAGCTTTTATTCAACTAAAAACACAACAAAGCTTGTGTAGATCTCCATACCAACATAATAGGTGAATGTGCTCATAAATGCTTTAAACTCATATCCATATACACAAAAGAAGGGGAAAGACAACCAAAACATGTGCCTAAAATATCGTCATATTTCATGCTATCAAAATACCCCATACTTGTCTCTTGCTTGTCCCAAACAAGGTTTTCTAAAGCTAGAACATAAGGTAGAATGAAATATGAATGCATAACAAGGAAGAACAAGTCTTTTTGGTATTGTGCTTCTAATCAATAGATCACCCTCAAATGTTGCTTCATGTTTCCTTCAAAACTTCTATGTACATCAACCGAATCATGTCAAGCAAAAGAAACATCATATATTGCAAGAGGATCCAAGACAAACATCATAACCCAAAGGTAATGTCAAAATCAATCATGTGAAAATCCAATTTAGATCACTAAACCAAACAACAATCCAAAGATCTTAAGGACTTTCAAGCAAAGGTCAAGAAACGTTAATGGGTAGCAAACATATAAGGGAATGTTGTGCAAAAATCCAGAAAAAAAGAACAACACAAACTCTTTTCTTTTTGCAAACTTGAATCAACCACCATTAGAGAGCTTTGCTCTCCCTTTTCAGCACATAATTCTTTTTCGACTTTACTTTTTGGAAGTATGGACAGTGGTGCACAATTACCGAAGCCTAGGAGATCGGCGATTCTCAATTTCAAGATGCCTCAAACCCTTGATGCACATACCATAATCCGTTAGGAATATCGCTCAATCCGATTTTGGCAAGACACAAACACCCGGCTATGTGAATGGTGCCGAGTTACTCATCATCATGATTGACTTCCCCAAGCTTATTTTCTATACTTTGAATGCACAATTTTCTTTCATGGCCCTCCCACATCAAACATGCCAAAATTCACACTCTTCCTAATTCCCGGATATGTAAAGGAGGCAAAAGTTTTCATTGAGGGGCATGATGAATAAAGAAGAAGCAAAAAAAATCGAGGTGCCTTAATCATTTCTTAAAGAAGCGTAAGAACTTATAATGTGATTTAAACCTTCATTCCTCAATATGACTTAGACAAAAACTATCACATTATGAAAATTGCAAGAAGATCAAACAACATATACAATTTCTTCTCAGTTCACAACTCAATTCAAGCACATAAACGTCATCAAAAATTCAATCCACAAGTAGATTCATCATAGAGTTCATTTGCAATCCTAGAAGCACAATAATTTTCAAAATTTTTATGGTTTTTTCAAAGCTTAAAGATGCAATGCAAAACGGAAACGTGTGACAATATAATAAAGATGCAAGTGTTCATGGATAAAGCGAAGCAAATTTGTCAAATTATTACATCAACGAGAGTCATAGCCCACCCCATACTTAAGATACACATTGTCCTAATGTGCTGAAAAAAGGAAAAAGAACAAAAAGAAAAAGAAACTCACAAAGGCGGTGGAGTAGCTCGATCCAAGCAAGTAGATCATCCCATTGGAGGTGGTGGTGGGTATGGGAAGAAGTTTGGGTCGAATGGACGCCCAAACTACTGCCGGTAGATGTCGCGGAGGATCCTTGAATTTTCCTTTCACTCTTCTTCTTGCTCATCAAATCGGGTCTCAAGGGTGCTCATCCTCTGTGTAAGTCTGGCTACCCAAGGAGGCTGCTCATCCATCGAAGTTGGTCGCTGCTGCATCCACTCCGGTGGCGCTCCCATCCAAGCTGGAGGAGCGTCCATCCAAGATGGAGGAGACTCCATCCAAGCAGGCCTATCGCTCACGCTAGCACGTCAGGAGGAGGAAGAAGCGTAAGGCCGCTGCTAGTAAGTGGATCTCCTAGCCGGCTCTTGGAAATCCGCCGGCTGACCCGGAAAATCTCCAAAAGCTCCCTTAGCACCTCCAATGTCTAGAAACTCGTCACCACCCATCTCCTCATCAGCATCAGCTTCATCATCATCCCCATCAATATGTATCTCCTCGGGAATGTAGGGTGGAGCTCCTAAGAGGTTGGCATGCATCAGAACAAACGTAGCCTTCTAGTTTCTGCCGGTTCCTAATGGAGTAATCAACACTCCACAAAATACCTCTACCTCCCTTGTCCTCCCAAGGCATGGAGACAAAGGGTGGACCACGGTGGCGGCGAATCAAGAGCCCCCTAGTCATAAATCCTTGAAGCCCTAAAGGCCTCGCAACAACAACCATCTCACAAGCATAATAATCAATCCCAAACTGCTTTACAATGTATGTCATTATCCCTCCATAATTGATATTTCCCGTTAATTTGTTCTTGATCTTGCTAAGGGTGGAGGCAAGCATAGTGGTGCAATCCGGAGAATGACCGGCCGCCATACAATAAAGAATGAAAAGCTCATCAGCCTTGAGCTTTTTGGGGAGTCTCGGTCCTAGGAAATAGGCAATCGGAGAGGATCCTATGGGCAATTTTGAAGGATGGGTTGTAGATAAGATTGGCCTTCGAGTCGGCCGGTTGCCAACGGTCCTCATGACCCACAATCATAACAATCTCTTTCCAAAACTCCTTAGCTCTTGCACCCCTAGAAAATGTCCCATTGTATGTATCCTCAAACCCAAACAATGCTTCGAACTGAGCAATAGACAAATGGTAGGTGTGGTCCATCAATCGGAAAGAAACCGTTCGGTTAACGACGCTATGCTTAAAGGAGGTGATTAACTCTCTAGTAATCTCCTCATATGCATCCTCTCGAATGCTAGCAAAAGTAGTCATCCCAACCCTATCCAACATCCATTTAAGGTCATCCACAACATGCAACGCCTCAAATTCTTCAAGCATAATGTACCTAGGAGCGATAACCTTGCGCTTGTGGATCTTTTCAAAAGCTCCCAAGTGGTTCTGATGGATGGTAGGGATCCTAGGGGCAGGTGGGACAATGGGAGGGGGTTGGGAAGAGGATCATGCACCCTTTTGTTTCTTGTTTTGGTTTGACTTTTGTGTTTCAAACATTTTCTGAGGAAACCACGGCCTGTTCTTCAGTTTTCACGGGCGTGGAAATGAACGACAACCCGTGGAAAAGCTTGATTTCTCTCAAATTCTCATAAATTCAACAACAAACACAACAACAGCAGCCCTAAACTATTTCTAGGTTCAATTCAGTTCAGTTCTCCTAAAAATCTTCAAAGAAAACGAATGAAATCAACCAAGGAGAGGATTGAGAGAAAACCTAGGTTTTGGATTTGAAAAAATCCAAAATCTCGCTCGATTGCTGAATGTATGTGCTGTTTGTTGCTACAATTTGTTGTAGAATCAAATTTGCTTCAATTTGGAGCAAAGAATCGTGCAAAATGATCGCCGAATGAAGGAATGCGGGATTGAGAGGAATGGCGTGGAAGAGGGTGTGGAAGGGGTTTTTGAGATGTGATAATTTGTGAAGAAGAAGAACTTATATAGCCCCGTAAAATCTTCGAAAACCACAACCTATCGGGCAGTTCCATGGCCGTGGAAGTAGCAGTATGGCCGTGGAATTGGATCTTTTAATTTGGTTGCTCTCGACATGTTTTTCACGGCCAGAATTAAGTAAACCACGGCCGTGGTTTTTCCATTTTGCCTGTGGAACGCTTTGTTCTTGCCAAAAATCCAAATTCCGTTGTTCTTTCAGGTTTCTTCACTTCTTTTGGTCTTCCCTCAATCCTGACATCCAAGGACACAAACATACTGGAAGGTATCGACGAAAAATAAACAAAAATACAACGATGCTAATCTAATCTAAGAAAAACGAAAATAAAGACAAGAATGCAATACCTTGGGTTGCCTCCCAAATAGCAATTTGTTTTAGGTCCGTAGCTAGATCAATCCTTTATGCTTAAGTGAGGACAATCGGTGCGATTTCCTCAGTTTGGAGTTCCGAAGAGTACTTCTTAAGTAGTTGGCCATTCACTTTGAAAATTCCACACTTCTCACCCTAAACTTCAACTACACCATGGAGAAAAACGTGTTTGATTACATAAGGTCCTATCCAACGAGATTTAAGCTTACCGGGAAAGAGTCGAAGTCTAGAATTGAAGAGAAGAATAATGTCTCCTTCTTTTAAGTCCTTTGGAATGATATGCTTATCATGCCAACGCTTCGCTCTCTCCTTGTAGATCTTCCTCTAGCTCGTTAAGATCCAAGAGACGTTTCTCTCCCGCTTCCTTCATGCCAAAGTTCAACCACTTAACAACCTAATACGCCTTATGTTCCAGCTCCACCGGAAGATGACAAGACTTCCCATACACAAGATTGTATGGTGTTATTCCAATGGGAGTCTTGTATGCCGTTCTATACACCTACAATGCGTCATCCAAATTCAAAGACCAATCCTTCCTTGTCCTTGACACCGTCTTCTCCAGAATTCCCTTGATCTCCCTATTAAAAATTTCCACTTTCCCATTTGTTTGCGGATGGTAGGGTGTGGCGATCTTGTGAGTCACCACATACTTAGCTAGTAGAGCTTCAAATCGACGGGCAATGAAGTGTGATCCTACGTCACTAATGATGGTCCAGGATGTCCCAAACCTTGGGAAAATAGTTCTATTAAAGAACTTAACAACCACCATCGCATCTTTAGTTGGAGAAGCAATGGCTTCAACCCATCTTGAAACATAATCTACAGCTAGAAGTATGTATTGGTTACCACAAGATGATGGGAATGGTCCCAAGAAGTCAACTCCCCAAACGTCAAAGATCTCCAATTCTTGGATGTTGTTGAGAGGCATTTCATTCCTCCAAGAAACATTCCCTGTTTTTGACAAGCATCGCAACAAGCAACAAGGGTTTGCAAATCCTTAAATAATGTAGGCCAAAAGAATCCAGATTATAATCCCTTAGCACTAGTCTTGTGAGAGCTAGCGTGTCCTCCACAAGGAAGCGAATGACAATGACGAATGACACTTTGCATTTCGTCTTCGGGCATGCATCTTCTAATGATTCCATCAAGACCTCTCTTGAAGAGTAGAGGTTCATTCCAATAGTATTGGAGGACATCCCTACAAAATTTCTTTCTTTGTGCGTACGATAGTCCGGGAGCTATTTCCTGACAAACCAAATATATCACAAAATCTGCAACCGAGGTTCGTTACCTCTTGAAATGTGATCGACGAACTCTTCCATTAGATGCAATTGTTCATCTGGAAAAGAGTCATCAATAGGCAAGTCGTCACTTGTGACATGTGGTAGACGACTCAAGTGGTCCGCAACAGAATTTTCGGATCCTTTCTTATCACGAATCTTAAGATCGAACTCTTGAAAGAGGAGAATCCAACTAATCAGCCTTGGCTTTGCATCTTTCTTAGCAAGCAAATACCGAATTGTTGAATGATCCGTGTATAAAATCACCTTTGCTCCTACAAGATAAGAATGAAACTTTTCAAATGCATATACAACAACAAGAAATTCCTTTTCCGTTGTGGCGTAGTTGAGCTGCGCTTCATCTAGCGTCTTGCTAGCATAATAGATGGCATGAGTGCTTCCATCTTTCTTTTGTCCAATCACTGCTCCTACAGCTACGTCACTTGCATCACACATGACCTCAAATGGAAGATTCCAATCTAGAGGTTGAATAATTGGGGCTGAGATTAGAGCTTCTCGAATCTTGTAAAAAGCATCCAAATATTCTTTCGAAAATTCAAAAACAGCATCCTTCATCAATAGATTAGTTAGCGGTTTAGAGATTTTCGAAAAATCCTTAATGAATCTCCTATAGAATCTAGCATGTCCTAGAAAACTTCTAATCCCCTTCACCGAAGATGGAGGAGGAAGTTTCTCTATCATCTCAATCTTAGCCTTATCAACCTCAATCCCTCTATTAGAGATTAAGTGTCCTAAAACAATGCCTTCCTTAACCGTGAAATGACACTTCTCCCAATTTAGAACTAGGTTCGTGTCTTCACACCTTTGTAGAACAAGAGATAAGTTAACAAGACAGTTATCAAATGAGGAACCATAAACAGAAAAATCATCCATAAAAACCTCCATGATTTCCTCAATGTACTCCGAGAAGATGACCATCATACACCTTTGAAATGTGGCTGGAGCGTTGCACAATCCAAATGGTATCCTTCTATAAGCAAACGTACCCCATGGGCACGTGAATGTGGTCTTTCTTGATCATCCGGATGAATCAGAATCTTAAAGAAACCACTATAACCGTCAAGATAACAAAAGTAAGAATGTTGCGCTAACATCTCAAGCATTTGATCAATGAAGGGCAGCGGGAAGTGATCCTTCCTCGTCGCATTTTTCAGTTTGCGGTAGTCAATGCACATCCTCCATCTTATCACCGTCCTTGTTGGAATGAGTTTGTTGTTCTTGTTGGCCACACCGGTCATTCCTCCCTTCTTTGGGACAACTTGTACAGGGCTTACCCACTTGCTATCGGAAATCGGGAATATGATACCTGCATGAAGCAATTTAAGGATCTCCTTCTTCACGACCTCTTTCATGATCGGATATAACCGTCGTTGAGGTTGACGTGAAGGCTTATAATCGTCTTCCATTAGAATCTTGTGCATACATAAAGATGGTTTAATTCCTACAAGATCCTCTATGGTGTAGCCTAAAGCTTTCCGATGTTTCTTCAGAACAATCATAAGCCTATCATGCTTATCTTCACTTCAATTAGAACTAACTATGATGGGAAATGTAGAATTAGTTCCAAGAAATGCATACCTATGATGTGCGGGAAGTGGCTTCAATTCCAAGGTTGTTGATGCCTTTGATGTGTTGTGAGGGCTGTCAAATGTCCCCTTGGAAGCCTCCAAAGGTGTGGAAGAAGAATCAAGAACATTTGTAGAAAGAACAGAATTATCCTCAACATTTTCCAATTCCACGGTGCCACTATTACTTCCACGACCGTGGAAGGTGTCTTTTGGGCCGTGGTTTTGCATGTGAGGTAAATCTTTGTGAAAACTCCACTTTAATTAAAATGTTTTACAGGTGTTGATGATGGAAGACTTAACACAAATGTAGTAGTTGGATATACTAACAATGAATTGATTATATTCTCTAGATATTTGGTTGGTTAGAAAGTGCAGGTTTTATCAAAAGTGTCAAGGGCCTTGATATGGATTTCAAGGGCCTTGAAGTATAACTCAAGGACAAAGGAAGATAGCGTTTACAAAGGGACGAATTCAAGGGCCTTGGAGTTATGGATGCACGAGACAAGGATTCAAATGAGCTGAAGATTTTCCAGGAAGATTTATTCTTAACAAAAATATCTCAACAACCGAAGAAAGATCTCAACCGAAGATTAGAGAATCTTTCCCGAAGATTTTCTAAAAACAAAAAGCGGCAAAATATCTTCTCTCTTGATTCAACAGAAGACGAGAAGATCAAGGAGCTAAGGACTCGACGTGTTCTCAAAAGCTGAAGATTTTCTACATTTACCTTATCTCGAAACAAGAAACGATCTTCATGGAGAAGAAGATTCATCTTCAAACGGTCATTTTTACAACGGCTAGAAGACCTCTCCATAGAAGAGTATAAATGAAGATGATGGTCGTAGAAGACAAATACACAAGCTTACACAGGAAAACATCTTTAAGTCTTCAAGCAACCTAATCATCTTCATTCGTTGTTTTTCTTTCTCTCATTCATACAAAAGCTTTATCCCCTTAGAGAGACGAAACACTAGAGCTCCATTAGAAGATCTAAATAGTGTTATACTAGAGTGTGTGTTACTTTGCGAAGTAACTAGGCTATTATAGCTAGGTTAAGAGTTGGAGCTAGATCGTAGCGTTGGCTACATTTAGAGAAGAAGGGGATTTCTTCTAGTTTGTATCTAGGACTCTTTGAAGCTGATAATAGATAGTTAGATCCTAAGGCTATACCCTGGGACAAAGAGTAGGCTATTTAGAGCCGAACTTCGTAAACATATCCTCGTGCTGATCTTTTCAATTCCGCACCATATATACTTTACTGTGACTAATTTTGTTTTGCAGGAGCAAGAAGTCAAGGCACTTGAAAGTAGTTTTAAAGCCCTTGAAATCAAATTTTCACAAAGAGCACATATCGACATCAAGTCCCTTGAAAGGAGTTTCAAGGCCTTGAGATTTGGTTTGCGAAAACTTCCCATACTCTATTCAACCTCCCCTTCTAGAGTACCTTTTTCCTTATTTAGTTCACCTACCGGTTCTTCAATTGGTATCAGAGATAGACTCACGTTTATTGTTTTAACCATCAGTGAGACTAATCATGAATCTTGTAGGTGATGGTGGATTTTCTCAAGGAAGATCCTCATCTCGACCACCACTCTTCTATGGCAACAACTTTGCTCATTGGAGAGCACTCATGCGTATGTTCATTATTGACCAAGACATGAAGCTTTGGAGCATCATTCAAAATGGACCTAAAGTTCCAATGACAACGGTTGAAGGTGTCCAAGTCCCAAAGAAGGAAGATGACTTCACACAAGCTGACCTGGATAGTGTGTCAAAGAGTTACAAAGCAATGAACCTACTATACTGTGGATTAGATGCAAATGAATTCAACCGCATCTCATCATGCAAGAGTGCTAAAGAAATATGGGACAAGCTTGTTGTCACTTATGAAGGAACAAGTCAAGTCAGGGAAACAAAGATTAGCATCTTTCTCAAAAAATACGAGCTATTCAAGATGAATCCAAATGAATCAGTCCAAGATATGTTCACCAGATTCCCTGAGATCGTGAACAACCTGGATTCACTAGGAAAGATCTTCACAAATGAAGAGAAAGTGAGGAAGGTTCTAAGGAGCCTACCTAAAGCCAAGTGGGGACCAAAGATGGCTGCTATTGAAGAAGCTCAGAATATCACAACTCTTCCTCTTGATGACCTCCTTGGAAAATTCATCACACATGAAATGGTTCTTGGTGAAGAAGATGGAGAGCTCCCATCCAACTCCAAGAATTTGGCATTAAAATAAAGAAGAGATAAATTACCATCTGACGAAGAGGACAGTGATGATGATGATGATTATGAAGATGCAATCGCCATGATCTCTAAGGGTCTCGCAAGAATTCTCAAGATTAAGAAACAATCTGCTAATAGAGAATATCCACGAGCATCAAAACCCCGAGGTAAGTTTTCTAACTCTAATAAGAAAACGAGAGTACTAACTTGTTTTGAATATGGTGAAACAGATCATGTTGTGAAGGATTGTCCACAAAAGAAGAGGACAAATTTCAAGAAAAATGATCGAAAGAAGAAAGCTATGGTTGCTTCATGGTGTGATTCAGAATCAATAGATGAATTAGAAGACGAAAAAGAACAAGCAAACTTGTGTCTCACGGCCAATCATGAAGAAGATTCAAACTTGGATGTCGACAATGTGGTAAGTACTATTATGTCTCAACCTGAAATCGACCTGAAACAATTCCTTAAAGATATTATCATATCTGATAAGGAACATAGAATAAGGATAAATTCTTTAAAAGAAAAGCTACTTGAACAAGAAAAATAACTAAGTGAAATGTCTTTGAAGATTGAAAATCTTAACATAGAAAAGGTAGACCTTGATGACAATATCAAGGCCTTGGAATCAGAGAACCTGATTCTCAAGGACAACCTCTCCTCTCTCCATCGAAACTATATCGATCTAGAGAAAGAGAAAGTTGATCTAACTTTGACGTGTCAAGACCAGAAGGCTGCACTTATTAAGTTTACTCATTCAAAAGCTAATCTTGAGGGAATGATGGGTGAACAACATTCCTCCCTTAACAAGAATGGTATAAGTTATCATAGGAGCTTTCCTAGAAAACCTGTCACCACTTTTGTCAAGGCCAAAGAAAGCATTCATATGCCTACTTGCTTCTACTGTTGTAAAAAGGGTCATGTTAAATCTACATGTCCTTATAGAAGAAATGATCCTTATATCATCAGAATCACCTATCCTTTATGTTTAAGGAAACAAGTCAAACAAATCTGGGTTCCTAAAGGTAATATACCACCAAACATGATTGAACCTGAGTATGAACCAAAATATGTCATTTGGTCGACCCGGAAAGGTTGATGTTTGCTGTTTTGCAGGATATCACCAAGGTAAAGGAAAACAAATGGATATTAGATAGTGGTTGCTCAAGACATATGAGTGGAAAAAGCTCTTTATTCTCAGATTTAAAGAAGCAATCATCTGAAACCATTACACTTGGTGATAAAGGAAAGTGTGACATAATTGGCATTGGTAAAATTTGCTATAATTCATCCAACTTTATTGATGATGTTTATTTAGTTAATGGCTTGAAATATAATCTGCTAAGTATTTCTCAAATTTGTGATAAAGGCAATAAATTCATGTTTGATTCAGAAAAATGTGAGTTCAAAACAAAAAGACGGGTGAAGTGTTGCTTATTTCTCATAGATGTAATAATGTTTATTCTGTGAGTACTAACCAAGTTTCAGGAACTAAGCTAGAATGTTTAAAGGCCTTGACTGATGATCCAAGGCTTTGGCATAGAAGACTTGGTCACGTAAGCATGCACACCATGCAGAAGCTACTTACAAAAGATTAGGTACGTGGTTTGCCAAACCTAAATTTCAAGGTTAATGATCTATGTAAGGCGTGTGCACAAAGTAAACAAACACGAGGTTCATTCAAACCTAAGAAAGCTGTAAGTTCTTCTCGACCTATTGAACTTTTAAACATGGATCTTTGTGGACCTATGCGTGTCAAATCTCCCAGAGGCAAGCAGTACATCCTTGTTATAGTGGATGATTTCTCTCATTTCACATGGATTTCTTTTCTAAGATAAAAATTTGAAGCTTTATTTGAGTGTTCAAAATTGTGTAAGGAGTTACAAACTTTGAAAAACCTACCAATCGTTTCTATACGAAGTGATCATGGTAGAGAGTTTGATCAACTAAAGTTTGACTTGTTTTGTGCAAAATATGACATTTCACATAAATTTTCAACTCCTAGAACTCCTCAACAAAATGGGGTTGTGGAACGAAAGAACCGCACTCTTGAGGATATGTCTAGGACAATGCTTTTAGAAAACAATTTTCCAAAAAGCTTTTGGGATGAAGCAATAAACACTACAAATTATATTTTGAATAGATGTTTAATTCGCCCTATTTTGAAAAAGACTCCTTATGAACTCTTTAAAGGAAGAAAACCAAATATTTCATATTTCAAACCCTTTGGATGTACTTTTTTTGCTCATAACAATGGCAAAGATAATCTTGGGAAATTTGATGCACGTAGTGATGAAGCTATATTCATTGGATATGCTTAAAATCGCAAAGCTTATCGTGTCTATAACAAACGTACCAAAATTGTCGAGGAAAACATTCATATTATTATTGATGAAAGGAATGATGGTGCTTTGAGTGAAAGTTTTGCAGATCTAAATCTAAATCAAAGAGAAGATCATAATTCGGATGAAGAGGAAGATCCTAAAGACCGAGACAAGAATATGCAGGAGAAGATTCCAGATACCGAAGAAAACCCTCAAGACCTTGAAACACACCTTCAAGACCTTGAAACAAGAAACTATGATAACATAACTCTGCTTCAAGGGCTTGAAACCCAACTTCAAGGCCTTGAGTCTGGATCAACAAGAAATATACCAGATCCAAATGCTGGAGTTCAGACTAGATCTAAACTGAACAATTTATGTCCCTTCTCCGCTTTTGTTTAGCTTGTCGAGCGAAAGAACTACGTTCAAGTTCTTCAAGAACCTAATCGGATCATTGCCATGCAAAATGAATTGAATGAATTTGATAGGAACAAGGTATGGACTCTTACTTAAAGACCAAAACATCAATCAATTATTGGTACGAAATGGGTCTTTCGAAACAAATTGGATGAAAGTGGCAAAGTCATTCGAAATAAAGCACGACTTGTAGCACAAGGCTATAATCAAGAAGAAGATATTGATTGTGAGGAGACTTTTGCTCCAGTTGCCAGGTTAGAAGCCATACATATGCTACTTGCATTTGCATCTTTCATGAGCATAAAACTTTTTCAAATGGATGTAAAATGTGCTTTTCTAAACGGCTTCTTAGAAGAAGAAGTCTACGTTGCTCAACCTCTTAGTTTTAAAAATGATGAATTTCCAGATCATGTTTTTAAATTAGACAAAGCTCTTTACGGTATTAAGCAAGCTCCTCGAGCTTGGTATGAAAGATTGTCTAAATATCTTCTTGAAAACAATTTCAAATGAGGTTTGACTAATAAAACATTGTTTATCAAAACTAGAGGCAACGACATTCTAGTAGTACAAATCTATGTTGATGATATATTATTCGGTGCTACTAATGATTCCCTCTACAAGGAATTTTTAGATATTATGTGCACGGAATTTGAAATGAGCTTAATGGGAGAGCTAAATTTCTTTCTTGGACTTCAAGTTACACAAGCAAAGAAAGGAATTTTTCTCAATCAAAGCAAGTATACTAGAGACTTGCTTAAGAAGTACAAAATGGATCAATCTAAGGTTGCAAAGACTCCTATGAGTTCAACACTTTTGCTAGACCATGACAAGAATGGCAAAAGTGTAGTACAAAAGGAGTATCGAGGTATGACCGGTTCATTGTTGTCTCTAACTGCTAGTCGTCCTGACATTATGTTTAGCGTGTGTATGTGTGCAAGATTTCAAGCTGATCCTAAAGAGTCAAACTTGATGGATGTGAAAAGAATTTTTCGGTATCTCGATGACACTAAGGATCTAGGGTTATGGTACCCACGTCAAAGCTCATTTCATCTTGTTGGATATTCAGATGCAGACTTTGCAGGTTATAAGGTCGATAGAAAAAATACTTCTGGATGTTGTCAATTCTTAGGGTCATCCCTAATTAGTTGGCCCTCCAAGAAGCAAAACTCTGTTGCCCTATCCACAGCTGAAGCTGAATATATAGCTGCAGGAGCCTGTTGTGCACAAATTCTTTGGATTGCTCAGCAACTTCGTGATCTTGGCTTTGACTTCAAAGGTATTCCTATAAAATGTGACAATACTAGTGCTATTTATATTACCAAAAATCCTGTGCAGCATTCAAGGACTAAGCATATTGATGTAAGGCATCACTTCATACGTGATCATGCTGAGAAAGGTGATGTTTCGATTTCTTTTATCTCAACTAACTTGTAGCTTGCAGATATCTTTACCAAACCTCTTCCTGAGGAACAATTTAATTTTATTAGATTGAAGCTTGATATGTTGAACAAGGAAGCATTAACGTAGGGGGAGTAAACGAGTTTTAATCGTTCCTACGCATGCAACCCAATTGATGTTTTCAAGGGCCTTGAAATAAAATTCAAGGGGCCTTGAAACATATTTCACAAGGTATATTAAATTTACGGATCTTTTAAGAATTAATATCTTCTAGATATTTCAATTCTTAAATTTTTTAATAAATCTTTTGTTTGAAAATTTTGAAAAAGATTTGCTGTTATTGGTTTTTATAGGTCTTTTATAAGCTTGATTTTCTCAAAGATATTGTTATTTCCTTGTAAAAAAGGACCTACCTTCTCTATGTTTTTATTCTTTAACAAGAAACCCTATTTCAAAATCCTTTGATTTCTCTCTCAAACTTTCCTCATGGCACCCAGAAGCAAGAGATTTGCTCCTCTAGCTCCCAAAAAGAAAGTTGTTCAAAATTTCTCTATTGCTAAAGAAGAAAAACCTTCTAAAGATCTGGATACATCTCAGACTACCGGTCTTCCCTCATCATGGTTCGTTAATTTTCAAGCTTCTGGATCTTGGCTTGATGGTTTTCACAATTGACCGCTCTGTATGTGTGATTTGGTGGATACTGATTTTCTCAATACCCTCAAGATACCCTGTATAGACAAGCTGAAGAGTTCAATTATCTGGAAAGTTCTAAACCCTTGAGATTTTGATTTTCCACGACTCACGAGACTATTCTATGTTAATCTCACCACAAAAAGGGACAAAGGATGCATCACTCTTGAATTTTCAGTCAAAGGTACTCCGATTTCACTCACTCCTTCTATTCTAATTGAGATTTTTGGAATTCCTATAGATATTGTATTCAACTATCCTTCAAGATCCGAGAGTGTTCGTATTGCTAAGGAGAATTTTCTGGTTCTAAATTCAACCTCACGTCAACTTACTCATACATCTCTAACCTTAGAGGCTAAAATAGTGTTTACCATACTGGTTCGATGTGTCGTTCCTCGTGCAAACTCAAGAGAGCTGCTGACTAATCAATCTTTGGAATTAATTCATTTGCTTATGTCTGATTTGGACATAGATGTGCCTAAGCTGATTCTCAACAATATGATGCATTCTGTCAATTCTAAGATACCTATTCCTCTGCCTTATGGAAATTTGCTGCCTAAGGTCTTTGATTATTACAAAATTGACACATCCTTTGAGGAAAGACAGTCTATTACCAGCAAAATTGATGAGAACTGCTTAGAACGTCTGGGGATTGAGAAAACTCTTGCAGGAACATGGACTTTAAAAGGAAAAGGAACTACTCAAAATCCAAATGAAGAAGTCAAACCTTCTCCTACTCCAGAAATCAAGTTAGAGGGTTGCGAAAAAGAAATAGCTTGTCTCAATCGTGAATTATCTGATTTTCAGTTTGACACCAAGAGAAGAAGGGAATTTCTTCTAGTTTGTATCTAGGACTCTTTGAAGCTGATAATAGATAGTTAGATCCTACGGCTATACCCTAGGACGGCGAGTAGGCTATTTAGAACCGAACTTCGTAAACATATTCTCGTGTTGATCTTTTCAATTCCGCACCATATATACTTTATTGTGACTAACTTTGTTTTGCAGGAGCAAGAAGTCAAGGCACTTGAAAGTAGTTTCAAAGCCCTTGAAATCAAAGTTTCACAAAGAGCACAAATCGACATCAAGGCCCTTGAAAGGAGTTTCAAGTCCTTGAGATTTGGTTTGCGAAAAGTTCTCATACTCTATTCAACCCCCCCTTCTAGAGTATCTTTTACCTTATTTAGTTGACCTACCGGTTCTTCACTTTGCTTTTGACATACTTTTCCACGGGAGGAATAGGTGAAACCACGCCCATCGAAAAGCATGACTGACCGTGGTTTCTGACGTTTTCCGAGCCATCGTACAATTTTTCGAATTCTTCAACTTGCACCTCTTCTAATTTTTCCAAAACATCAATCTCAACATTAGAATCCTCCTCCACTCCCTTTTTCATAATGCTCATAGTGATAACCTTTTGCAACAGATCTTTGAACAAGATCAAACTCACTTCTTCCCTAGATGCCTCTTCATCATAAATGTTGAACATATTCTCTCCAAGTGCTGGTTCTTTTGTCAAGGTTGAGAGGACAAATTCAACCTTTTCTTCTCCAATATCGAAGGCCAATCTAGCGTTCTTGCAATCAACCATACAACCGGAAGTTGCAAGAAAAGGTCTCCCGAGTATGATCGGGACCGGATAATCTGTAGGAATGTCAAGCACAACAAAATCTATAGGAATATAGCATTTAACGAGCTTAACCGGGACGTCTTCAATTATTCCAACGGGTCGAGTAATGGATCGATCCGCCATATACAACGTCATCTTCACCAGTTTAGGTTCACCTAAACCGAATTTCCTACACCAAGTAAGTGGAATAAAGCTCACACTTGCTCCCAAGTCACAAAGTGCCACATACGTGACTTCTCCCACTCCTATAGGTATGCAAAATGACCCCGGATCTCGCAGCTTTGGGGGCATCTTTTCCGTCATCGTTTTAATTAGCTCCGAAGATTCCGAACTCATCTTAACTTCTCGAAAGTCCTCCAGCTTCCTCTTGTTGGAGAGTATCTCTTTCAAGCACTTCCCATAAGCGGGCATACCTAAAATCGCATCAAGAAAAGTTATACTAATATACATCTTGCTCATAAGATCAACAAACTTACCGAAATGCTTATTAGACGCGCTCTCGCTCTAGATTGCGGGAATGGAAAAGGAGGTTTATAAGTTGGAGGAGGAACATAGACATCTTCCTTCTCCTTTTCTTTCTCCTTCTCAATGGGAACTTCAACGAACTTGGGTTGCGGGTCGGTGGTTGTTACACCACTTCTAGTTGTAATAGCTATCACCCTTCCCTTCGGATTGTCCTCCGTCTTTCCGGGAAGCTTCCCTTGATCTCTAGGAGCTTCTCCGGCCTTGCTGAATACTTGATTTCCAAAGCTTTTTGTGCTTTATCAATCGAAGTAATGTGACTCTCCATTCCATCTATCTTCCCCAAGATACTTTCCATCATTACATCAAATCTGTCCTTCTCCGGTTGGTTCGAACTATTTGATGTTTGCCCCTGACTTTTCAAAGGAGTAGAAGAAGAAGAAGGTGTTAGTGAATATCCAACATGGGAATAAGGATTACCGGGATTTTGTTGGTTGGATCTCCAATTGTTGTTGGCGTTCCTGTTGTTGTTGTTGTTCAAATTATTGTTCCGGTAGTTATTCCTATTTCCTTGATTGTTCTCCCTTCCTAGATGGCCAACATCCAGCTCCTTTTTCGATTGAACGCTGGATTTTATGACTTCTTTCAGCTCCTTAATCTCATTGTTGAGGGAGAAAGTTTGAGCTTGAGCTGCTGAATTTAATTTCGCTCCTGGCTCTCCGGAATCTCGATTCCCACTATCAGCTTTCCTATTGGAATACTTCTCAACCACTTTATCTTGCTTCTCAATAAAATCCCAAGCATCATCTTCCCTTATATCCATAAAATTTCCACAAGAAAGGGATTAAAGATTGAATTGTGTTGCCATATCTAATCTCTTGTAGTAAATCTCTAATAGTTCCAGCTTTGAAATGCCATGGTGTGGGCGATCCAATAGAATATCTTGAAACATTTCCCAAGATTTAAACAAATTTTCGTTAGGTTTCGTAGAAAAAACATTTATTTTACCTCTCAATTCCGTTGTTTTGGATGGCGGAAAGAATTTGGTGAGGAATTCCGATGTCAAATCCTCCCATGTGTTGAGTCTTCCAGCTGGAAGAGCTTGATACCAAGCCAAGGGTGTGTCCTTAAAAGAGAAGAAGAACGGTCTCAACTTGTTATTATTATTGTCAGCCCTTGGAGGCCTCAAAGTCTCCATAAGAATCTTATAATTTTGCAAATGTTGATGCGGAGATTCAGCTTCCGTTCGACCAAACTGATTTTGGCGGATCATAGTGATAACTTGAGGGCGAAATCAAAAGTCATGCTCATCGGGATCTCCAAGATTCACACCTAAACGGCACGGTTGCTGAATTGGATCCATACGTTGCCGAAGAGTTCGTGGTTCAGCCACGACATTAGCAGCTTTTGCATCTCTAGCATGAATGCGAGGATCAACATAGGCTCGAGGATTAAATGGTGGTATTTCCTCCAGATCCGGCATATTATCATCATCGGATGATTCAGCTCTCTTGCTCTTGACGCCTTTATCTAATTTTTTTTTGTAAAATCATCGCCTTAAGCTAATCCAGTTGGACTTGCGTTTGCTCTTTTTTAGCACGAGAGTCAGCTTGTTCTTCAATACGTTTTTTCTCACTTTCATTAAGAAGAGCTCGAGTCTCGTCCAACTCCTCTTGGGTACTCTTTTCATTATGTGCAGCCATCTTTTTCTCCCTTAACTTTTTCTTCAAAGTTTTCTGCGGTTCAGGTCCAAAAGGAATGAGGTCTTTCACGGATCTAGACATTCGCATATACCAAAAGAGAAATCTGCAAAATCAACAAGGTAGATAGATCAAATAACAAGAGCAAAAGCTCCCAAGCCCGACAACTGAAAAACGAATTTGGCCTAAACCAAATCCCCTGCAACGGTGCCAAAAACTTATTCGCTCGAAAGTGTGTGTCACTAAGTCTTAAATTTATAAAAACTGAAATCAAGCAAAGCAAACCCAAAATGTACGGATCAGAATAGTAAAGCAAGAATTTCAGTGTATCGAACTCACGGATTTGAGGGATAAAATTCAGTTTACAAATTGTCAAGCAAATAAAAAAAGCTTTTGTAAAGATAATTGGGAAAACAACGACTCTAAAGATTCAGGTATCCAATTGTGGCAATCAATTCAAGATGTTCTAAGGATATAAGGACAGAGTCGGGATTGCAAAGGTATAGATCTAAGGTAGGGTGTTGTACGGTAAAGTTCCAAAACCCAAATGTCTCACCCAAAGGTTCTCTCTATAATGGTTGTTGAGGCTACAATATAGAAAGGATCTAAGGATAAGATTAAACTCTCAAACACCCATTCCCAAACCCAAGGGAATCAAAGATAAGCCAAAACGGTTAAGGTTGTGATACTCGAAATCAAAGTAGAGGATGTTGAGTCTCACTACTACCTAGAAAAGGTAAGCCAAGGCTAGGTTAAAGAAAATCTCTAACTTTGGATCAAAGCAAAAGAAAAGAACGTACGACAAAGGAAAACCATGGTTGGATCTTGAAGAACCACGGCTGTGGAACTCAAGAACAGGCCGTGGAAAGCCTCGACGACGAGGTTTCTCGCAACTCTCAGGGTCCAATTTGTTTTGGTTCAATCTATCATCATCTATGCCACAACTATCAACCCTTCACCTTAGAATAGCTTAAGGGTTTTAGCCAACAATCATAGTCATCAAATCCGAAATTAAATATAAAAGACAAAAAGGGTAAAATCTTGAAATCTCAATAACAAACACAAAACCAATGTTAAGCAAACACAAATATCGTAACTTGCGTTCAATGGATGTAGAATAGAATAAGAATCTCTCACAAATCTCAAGGAACAAAGAAGAACGGGATGTCAATCCGCCTTCAAGATGAAACCCTAAGATCTTTTTCGAGTACGCGATCTTCAAATGCGTATTTCTGCAAATCTTCCCTTCTACGCAATAAAATCTCCTCAAAATCTATCTAAGCAATGCTGTGAAATGTAATCCTAGCCAATGATGATATTTCTCTCTTTATTTACCCTTCTTATAGGGGGAAAGTAGGGTTACAAAAGCCCATAACCGCCGCTGGCAAATATGACACGTGGCAACAGTTAGAAGAACCACGCCCAAGAGCAACTTTCCACGCCCGTGGAACCACCGTTGGATGACTCTTTTACTCTCGACATAGTTTCCCACGGCCTTACTTAATTTAAATCCCAAAACCACGGCCATGGTCTCTTTGTATTTGGCCGTGGAATCACCAAATTCTTCGTAAAAGCCTTTATTTCGTAAAGCTTTCTAATCATGCTCCTTCATTAGCTACTCCAATGCATCCTCTTGATGCCTAGCATGATCAAATACTCCGACATACTCCATTTATGCTCCAATCCAAGCCTTTATTAACGTAAAAACACAACAAAGCTTGTGTAGATCTCCATACCAACATAATAGGTTAATGTGCTCATAAATGCTTCAAACTCATATCCATATACACAAAAGAAGGGGGAAAACAACCAAAACATGTGCCTAAAATATCGTCATATTTCATGCTATCATCAGTTTGGGGAGATCTTTGGCTTCCTGACCCCTACAATTACATATTTTCCTTCTCAAGCGGTGGTTTAAAGTTTCTGGGGTGAGATAGCCCATACTACAAATCATCGTGACATATGGCAGACCGGCGATTCCCGGGAGTGGAACATCTTTCACCTCGCCTTCCGCTTAGCTCACCAGATTTTCAGCGAGACATTTTTGGCGCGTACTGAGATGCCCCAGAAGGTCAGACAGGGTGAGCTTTTGAGTCATTTCTATATGGTCACCGGAGGAGTTCCAGATTTTGTTGCCATGCATGCAGATGACCTTCACAAGATCAAGGGGAAGTCGAAGGGTGATATTTGCTGTGGTGGGCTGGTGACCCACATCGCCATCTCTATGGGACTTGACTTATCTGGATGTACACTAGTTGCGGCTCCGAAGCTGCTGGGTAGCAGGAGATGATCACAAGGCGCATCCTTGTTCCCCGTGGCCTTGGCACACCCTATGTTTCCATGCCAAATGAAGTCTCCTCAGGGCATTCTTTGGTCTTCCTAGTTTTCCGTCTATGATCGCCAATACTGGTCAGCTGCGTGGTTTCCTTACATGCAGGATATTGCAGCTAGAGAGGCAATTGAGGAGGAGGATGATGATGATGATTATGGAGGAGGTGCTGCTTTGACACCGGTACTGATACCGACAGGCCCAATATTCCCACCATTGACCTTTACGATGAGGCCACGGAGGATGAGAGAGAGGCACCTACACCACCGCCACCTCGGCGCCGAGCCCCATGCCATAGAGATCCTGAGGCACATCAGCGGATCGGTGAGCTTACTGAGCAGATGATAGACTCTTACGCCGCCATGACAATTGATATCTCCCAACACTTCGATGATCAGCGCCGATCCATGGATGGATGGTAGTACCGGATGGAGGAGAGCCAGCATTTCTAGTGTCGGATGTAGGAGATACAGTTCCAGTAGATAATGGGATATTCATTCGATCCTTCCCAGCATCCCTACATTCCACTACCACCACCGCCAGCTGATGAGGACTGAGAGCTTTGTAGATTTATTTTCTATCTTTATTATGCAGTTCAACTAGGTACGGTGAGTATTCTGTTCTTCAGACTTATATTTGACCAAATGGGACAATGTGACCCAAGTATGGGGTATTTGATGTATTATGAGACCTACTTGACTATGACTTCTATGACTCTTGGATATTATCGTTTATTATGCTTTATGTGTTTATTTGTCATTACATGCATGCATAAAGGTTTCTGTTTGAGAAAAACGTCAACAACCAGTTTGAAAATTTTTTTTAGATCGACCGACACGTTCTTGACCAAACGAGGTCGGTAAAACCGAGGCACATCTCGGTTGAATACCTCGGACACCGTCAAAACACCCCGACCGATATGGGTTTTTAACTTAAAGATTTTTGAAACGTTTTGTGCTTATATTCTGGATATGACCCTGATGAAGATTTTGTTTGCAGATTGGTTTTGAAATATTTATATACTCGAAAGGTTTTGAGATATGTTTAAGTTGCTAAATGCTTTATTTGAAATTCTAGCATGTTAATACTTTGCTTTTATCAATATTATGTTGGATTTGAAGGTTGACACCACATTATGAGTTCTCTCACATTCTTCTTGGGATGATTAGGGCACTTCATTCTCTTATTCTTCTTGATCATGCTTTAGCCCCTCATACACATATTTGCCTCCCTTTACCTATCCGAGAATTTGGATGTAATTGACGAAAAGCGTGTGAAGTGAAGTTGAGATCTTGGTTGAAAGTGTTAGAAAGAAACAAATTAGGTTTGGGGACGTTGATCTTGATGATGAGTAACTCGGCAACATTCACATAGCCGGGTGCATCAAGGGTTTGAGGCATCTCGAGAAATTGATGATTGTTGATCGATAGTCCTAACGGGTCATGGTATGTGCATCAAGGGTTTGAGGCATCTCAAGAAATTGATGATTGCTGATCTCCTAGGCTTCGGTTATTGTGCACCTCTGTCCATGTTGCAAAAAAAGTAAAGTAAAGTGAAAATAAGCAAAGCTTATTGGTGGAAGATGTTGTGATTCGAAGAAAGTGAAGAAAAGATCCTATTCCTAGATTCTAGCACCACATTACCGTATATACATCCCACCCTGACACATTTCTTGACCTCTTTTGGAAGCCCTTGAGACCTCGAGTATGATGATTGACTTGGTGGTTTAAACTAGATTATACATGATTGATTTCGATAAATATGATTTATTATGCATTCTATGATTTTATGCATAGATGAACAACTTTCTTATATTTAAAAAAATGTTTTTATCATGTCTTGATTTTATTTGCCATGAAGCATTCTCTTAGGGTGATCTATGAATGGAGTGCACCACCAAAAGGTTTTGAAATGTTTTTCATTGATCTTTTTGATGATTTATAATCCATTCTATCTTGTATCTAAGATTTGGATGTTGCTTGGGGACAAGCAAGGGACAAGTATGGGTTATTTTGATAGCATGTATTATAGTCTGTACTTTGGGAATGGTTTGGATGTTTTATCTTCATAAATTTGCATGTATGGATGTATATTCTTTGATTATTAAGCTGCTTTGTTTACCTTTGCAAAGAATCAAGGTCTACACCTAGTTTCGTTGTAATTGTATGGAAAATAGCACGTTTTGGAACAAAATTGAGCTAAAGGAGCTAAGGAGTCATTGAAGGTACATTATGGAGCATTGAGGAGCTACAAGAAAGGCTCAGGAAGCATGGAAATGGAATGGAAGATTGATTTTGGATCAGATTAGAGAGATTTACACTCAGCTGAGATTCACCACCTCAGTTGGCTACAGTACCACCTCGACCGAGGTGATCTTCAGGACAGGCTGGACCGAGGTGAATATTATAACGGCCAAAAAATATTTATTTTTGGTTGAGATCTTCTATTTTTGGATAGTGAATTTCCTATATATTAGGATGATTTTCTGGAAGGAAGCATATCTTTTTGGCTGATTTATTTTGGAAGATTGAAGATATTCTAAGGAAGGAAATTTCCTTTAAGGATATTTTATATTAGGAAGGTGATTCTCCTATATAAAGAGGTGTATTTCTAGAATTGAATTATCTCGGATTCAGGGAGATCGTGGAGCTGCAGTTCTCCAGAGTTGAAGAAAGTTTGGAAGGAAGTTTGAAGACGAAGGAAGGAAGGAAGTTAGATTTAAAGGAAGTAGTAAGATTTTCTTAGTTTGGTTTGATTTGTTGTCTTTTTTATTGTGATTGAGGAACAAAGTTTGATTGTTTGTTTGATTGTTTGATTGAGTTATTGAGACCTTTGTGTTAAAGTTTTCTTGTTTGAATATTGATTCCTTTCTCATATATGTGATTATTGTTATCATGAGGATTGTTGGCTAAGTTCTTTATGCGGTTCTAGGGTGATTGGCTGAAAGTTGTGGGAAAGACGATGAAAGAATGAGCCTTTATCCCATTGGACCCTGAAAGCTCGATCCTTTACCTTAACCGACGAACACCTCGGTTAGTGGTGGAACATCTCGACCGAGATGGTACATGAACTGAGCGAGGCGAGCCCTTTTCTTATCCTTATCTGAGTTGAGGTTTCAGTTTGCCAAATTATATCCTTGTTATACCTTTCCTGGTTCAACGCAAACCAAGGAGGAGACTTACCCGGTGATTCCTTTGTTTGTTTACCCAAGATCATGAGTGTAGGTAATAAAGGTTTATCCTTTATTGGGGTTTGAGTGTGCCTTCATCCCATCTTTGAGAGTTAGCCTGAGACTTACCCGGTAAAGGTTGATTCTATTCCCTTGGGTGGTGTGTTGGTTTGAGATTATAGTTCCTTTCCTTAGTACCTTGAGACTTACCCGGTGAGAGGATCTTTGGTTTGGGATAGTGATTAGTGGGACTTACCCGGTGATCTATTCCCACCTTAGAAACACCTTCCTTTTGCAAACCTCAGCTTTGTCCACGTTATCTTTTGAGATCTTGAGTCAGAACCACAACTGGATGCTTTAATCCCCAGAATCCGCATTTTCTTTACTTGGTTATTACATCATCTTTGATATCATTGCTTTGTTGCTTGTGTTTAATTCACAACCGGAATTACCGATCTTTGTTTCACCATATTCCTTCTATTCGACCCTGGAATTATTTCTTTTATTACAATCGATCCATACACTGCGGGTTCGCTATTTGCAATTATTCTTGGTATAAATATTAAAGCTTGTACACACCTTTTGGAGCGAACAAGGACACTTGAGGATCGTTCTTCAGGTTTTACAAGATAGAGAGCTTTACGCCAAGCTCTCTAAGTGGGAGTTTTCGATGTCCGAGGTAGAATTCCTTGATCACATCGTTTCAGCTAAAGGTATTAAGGTAGATCCGGAGAAGATCGAGTCAGTAGCATCTTGGTCGCCTCCTAAGAACGTCAAGCAGGTACGCAACTTCTTTGGATTGGAGAGCTACTACCGGCGCTTTGTTGAGGGCTTTTCAGTAATCGCCCGACCGCTCACTTCCTTTCCGAGGAAGTCTACGAGGTTCGTATGGTCCGAGCCATCCATGCAGAGATTTGAGGAGCTGAAGAAGAGGTTGACCTATGCTCCTATCTTAGCTCAGCCAAAGGGCATTGAGGACTTCGTGGTTTACAACGATGCATCCAAGCTGGGCTCGGGATGTGTTCTTATGTAGAGAGGCAAGGTGATTGCTTACGCGTCTAGACAACTGAAGATGAGCGAGGAGAATTACCCTACCCATGATCTTGAGTTGGCTATCGTGGTTGATGCTTTGAAGATTTGGAGGCATTATTTGTACGGAGCTACGTGTCAGATTTTCACTAACCACAAGAGTGTGAAGTACATATTCACTCAGCGGGAGTTGAATAACCGACATAGGAGATGGTTGGAGTTGATTAAAGACTTCCACCTTGAGATTTTATACCACACAGGAAGGCTAATATGGTAGCTGATGCCCTTAGTAGAAAGACTCCCGGGGAGATAGTGATTGCTAGGCTTACAACTCAACCTCAGTTACGGCGAGACCTTGCGTGGTTAGAGATGAATATCCACTTTCTGGATTCCGACAGCTACCTACCCACCTTGGAGATAGTACCTTATCTGTTGGCTAAAATCCGACAAAAGTAGGAGAGTTGTCCAGCTTTGACGCATATCCGAGACTGGATGTCTCGAGGAGAGGCACCACAGTTTGCAGTCGGTGTTGTTGGATCTTGAGACGCCAAAAGCGTGCTTGTGTGCCTTCAGATCGAGTGTTAAGATAGAGGATCCTATAGGAGGCTCACTCTTCACCTTACTAAGTGCACCCCGGTGCAAGTAAGTTATATCTGGATATCAGATGTTCTTTGTGGAGTTCTGAAGCCAGATGCCATAAGATATGTAGCTTAGTGTGCGACCTATCAGCAGGTCAAGATCGAGCATCATCGACAAGGTGGAGAGCTACACCCACTTCTTGTCTCTCAGGGGAACTGGGAGGACATCTCTATGGACTTTGTCACCGGTTTGAGACCAAGTTGAGGTTTTGATGCTATCTAGTGATAGTGGATCGACTGACAAAGACCGCACGTTTCATTCCGATCAAGGAAACATGGCTGGTGAGTCGATTGGCAGAGGAGTTAACTAGGCAGATAGTGAGACTTCATGGAGAACCTAGAACTATAGTCTTCGATAGAGATGGACGATTCACTTTGAGGTTCTAGCAGCAAGTGCATGCCGCCCTAGGTACGAGTCTGCAGTTCATGACTGCTTTATTTTGAGACCGATGGTAAGTACGAGCGGACCATCTAGACTCTGGATGACATGTTAAGATCCTGCATGTTAGACTTGGGACATATGTGGCCAAATCACCTTCCCTTAGTGGAGTTTTCGTACAACAACGGTTGACACGGGTCGATCAGGATGACTCCTTATGAGGCTTCATATGGACAGAGATTCCAAACATCGTTGTGCTCGGACAAGCCAAGTAGTGCTAGCGGTATAGCACCTGAGGAGATACAGGATGACATGGCTTGAGTAGCAATGATTCTGCGAGCGGATGTTAGCAACACATAGTCGACAAAAGTCTTATGCAAATAAGAGGTGCAAACCTCTAGAGTTCAAAGTTGGAGATCAGGTTTGGTTGAGAGTATCCCCGACACGAGCCGTCAGACGTTTCGGTGTCAAAGGGAAGCTGAGTCCCAGATACGTCGGACCATTTGAGATTCTTGAGCGAGTTGGAGAGGCATCATACAAACTTGCTTTGCCATCAATGCTGGATGGTATTCACCACGACTTCCATGTGTCTTAGTTACGGGAGTACATACCGGACCCGAGACACATCGTCAGTCACGAGGATCTAGTGATCGAGTTAAACTACATGTTCGTTGAGCACGCAATAGCTATCTTAGAGCGTAGTACGAGACGTTTACGTTCAAAGGACATACCAATGATGAAGATTCAGTGGACGATGCGAGGAGCTAATGAGGCGACTAGGGAGTCAGGGGATAGTATCCAGAGGAACTATCTGGAGTTTTATGCTGAGCTAGATGCACCTTTAGTGTGGTCATTTTGTGTCAACTTTTCCTTTGTTGCGTTGCGTACGCTTTTGTGACGTTTTGAGTTATTTGCCCCGAGTGGGAATATGTGCTTTGTGTTAAGCTTTTGTGTTGTTGTTATGTGATCGTTCGGGCTTTTGAAAGTTTTGGGACGAAACTTCTTTTTAGGGGGATTTGACGTAACATCCTAGTTTTCACCTTCACCGTCCCGCGGTGAAGGAGGCTGCACCAGCGACCTTGGTGTCGGTCACCGCCCCCGCGGTGACAAGGGGCCGCCTCTGCGGCTGAGGCGATCCGCCCTTGCGGATGAGCTAAATATCGCGCCCGATTTATTTTCGTTCGTTTTATCTTCCTTCCATAGATAAAATATCCGATCTTCTATCGTATGGGCCGGCTTCCTTATCTTCTTCCTAACCCTAGATGTCCTTTCCATCTCTCTTTCCCACCTCATCTATATATTCCCGTCTTTTCTTCTTTTTCACGTTTCTTGCTTACGTCTTCTTCAACCCTCGAGTGCTGCAGCCTTGCCACTGTGTTCTTGCTGAATGTGTAAGTTCTTCCTCCCTTGTCTTCATCACTTTCATGTTTTGTTGCACCTTGCTACTCTTCTGTTCTGTTTCTCCCTTCATTTCCTCTTTTTTCTTCTCCAAGAATCAAGTTCGATCCTTGATTCTTGTGGAGCGCTCCGTTGATGATCCTTTGATGTTCATAGGCTCCCTTGGTTGAGTTGTGAAGTTGTCGTGTGTTGAGAAGAGCAAGCTTTGGCCTTTGTTGTGTTCCTTTATGCCGAAGGAGTCGACAATGCTTCTCCACTGAAACCTGGCCTCGCGACTATGTTGTGCCGCCCCACGTGTTGCCGCCCCTACTCCTTGTCCAGCCGCCCCTACGGTTTCCTCTGTAGTAACTCCCGTTCTTGTGAGTTGCTTCCTTCCATGCTTTCCTCGTCCCTTTCATTGTTCCTTCTAGGTATTCCTTGACCCTTGAGTATGTTGTAAGACTAAGGTTGAGCCCTTAGCTTGTGGAGATCTATTAGAGATCATTGAGATTAGAAGTTATAGACTTGTAGCAACTATTTCGTCTCTAATTGGTGATGCTTGTATGAACAGGATTTCCTTGCTCCTTTTCTGAGGGAAACTGAGTTGTTCTCTAAGTTGTTGCTGAGATTTTAGATAACCTTCGAGTGAGGTAAGTGCCTTGGACTTACATAGCTTCATTCCGTATATTGGTTTGACTGTTTTGGCTTGTTTGTGTTGTTTATCATGTTATAACGGATAACCGGAATAGGATTCACTCTTTATAACCTTAATTGGCCCAAGTGTATGATTACCGGGCGGTGACCACTTGTCTAGTTCTAAAATAACTAGAATGTGCTCTTGCAACCCAGACCCGTAGGTAACGAATAATAATGATCTATTCCTATTGGCAGACGGAAGTGGAGGCGAGTTTTAGGAGATTCTCGTGTGACAAAAGAAGTTGAATTAGTAATGGAAAACGTTAAGAAAGATAATAATCGGTTGTGTGCAAGCATGCTATGTGTTTACTTTACCTTATGTGTGTTTGTGCCTTGACGTTCTTTCTGATATCTAGAATGTTAGATAACGGTTTATACCGTGTTTGTAGATGTTCCACAAGCTCAGGATGCTGTTGAGTGATTAAGATGATGTGGTCAGACAAAGATGCTAATACAAGGAAGCTAGCTAAGTAAGTTTGGAGACCTACCTCTTCCCAAAGCTAAACTGACAAATACCGCTCTTGCTTCCCATAGGAAGATACTCAACGCCTGATCACAACAAGGCACAAATCAACAACACTCTCATAAGCTAGAAGTCCTTAGACTTCTGAACCCGATGATCTCGCAAGATCATAATCCATAACAACATACTAGGATAAACATGCCTAGTATCGATGAACTCAACGGTAGCAACGCTATGCTAGGATACACACATCCTAGCCCACAACCTCAACAACATATACTCACAACCTCAAGCCTCACAAGCCTCACACAAACAACCATACACTCATCCCATGAACCAACTCAAGATCATGCATACATCAAGCCTTAGACATTCCAAAATTCTCAAACACTCGCCAAAGGTCCAAAGCCACTACTTGGCATTCACAAGGCTATGCTAGATCCAACCTAGCATGCTTCTATCATATAACTCTCTAGGATAAGAGGCGAGCACAAAAGCGAGGGAGAGTACTCACTGGGGCAAATACGCGGGCATTAAAATCCCACCACTCAGGAAAACAAAGGGTCAAACAACCCATAGGCCCTCTTTAGATCACGGAACGAGGAGTCACACGCTAAAAGAGGGGAACAGAAGGTCAAAAGGGAATCGGCATTAAAATCCCGTCACTCAGCACGACGTGCCGCGCCTGCGGGGAGGCCGCTAAACCACTCACTAATCGGAATAAAAATTATGGGCATTACATTAGACCCCCCCTAAATACAAGTTTCATCCCGAAACTTGCTAACGCAGAACCCCAGGGCATAACTACCTCGGTAACCACTCAAAAACCATAAACGTGCCAACTCTCTACCCAATAACCAAAACACACTCATATAACCATCACAAGATCTCACAAGGCACCCAACACAAACTCACATGAAACTCATATAGCATAAAAATAAAGATCTAACCGATCATACAATACATTTCCGGTCGGGGCATAAAATACGCATAACCTAGCGCATGCACATAAAATCTAACCCATCGGCCATATCGATGCAACTAGCTCATCGTAACAACTCAACCAAAGATACTATTCCCAGTTTTCGTGGTAGCCTTGATAGGTGATGGAATCACTATCATTTAGGTTAGATTTTAGAGTCTTTTTATCACATAAATGTCGATTTATGCTACTAACTCCTTGGTCCAGAAGAAGAAGACTAAAAGAAGATAAAAGAGGAGTTATAAGCACTTAGGAGTTGAAGACCATTCATGAAGCAAAGCTTCTGTTGCCCCACCGCCCCCGCGGAGCAGTGTCACCGCCCCTGCGGGTGATACCACGTTCCGGAGCGCAGCCTGCGCCTTCGCCAGCATCAGAAAGGAAGATTGTCGCCGCCCCTGCGCCACTCCTTGGCACCCCTGCGGTGACTTATCCTGAAGAAGCAAAGCCAGCGCCCGTGCGCCTCAGCCTGTGTCTCACCCTGCGGAGCTGTGGAGCCAAAGAGTCAGTATCACCGCCCCTGCGTTGACATTGGGCTGCCCCTGCGGCTCGGCATCTGAAGCGATAGAAAGTTGAAGAGTTAGACGTTTGAAGATCATTAATGGTCCGCCCCTGCGGAACTGCCAGGCCGCCCCTACGGCCACGAAGAAGATCAAACGTTTTCGCCTGAACCGCCCCTGCGGATCCGAAGGCCGCCCCTGCGGTTCAGCGACAGAGACTTTACTTTGGATGTTTACACCACCTTTATGGCATTAAAGGTGGCTGTTTTGGCCGGCCATTTACTCCTATTTAGTGCCATTTGTAGTATAAATAGACCCATGGATGATTGCTAAGATCATCTATCATTTCCCACTTTTATTCTCTCTTGCTTCCTTTGTAATGAGCTACTAGTTTACTTGCTACATTGAGTTGGTTTGAAGCTGCATTAGTACTTTGGTTGTAAGTTCCTTTCTAATATAAGTTTTATTCAGTAATGCTTTGTGTTTCTTGATCTTCATTTATCTAAATTGCATGTTTTATTTATCACTTAAGATTGATCACCTTAGGTTCTAAGTGCATGCAAAGAACTAGGATTAATAGATTCCGGGTTCGGGTCTTTAGTCTAGTAGTAACCTTTGAGTAATAACGGGTTGTAATTGCTTGAAGGAAAAGAAACACAAATATAAAGATTAGTTTAACGGTTTTAATCTTCTCTTTATATCCCTTAGTCTTTGTTTGAAAGCTAACTTGTGACTTGTTCTTGCAGGTTTACGGAACACTAACTTGTTAAGTTGTGTTGATGCCGGTTGGCTCAACACATACATATGATCAAGACGGGAACAATACTTGGAAACTTGTAAAAAGGAACTCACCAAAGTAGTAATCGCATTCTAAGAATAAACCTAGTGTAGATTCACTCATAATCATCATATCAATCTCATTTACTTGCTTTTTAGTTTTGTGTGCATCAATTCATCCAACCCCCCCCCCTTTTTTGTTACTTTGTTCTATAATCAATAATTGAATTTAATAAAAAATATCACAAACTCTCTTGCGTTCGACCCTTACTTGACCGCTATACTTGTTTTAGTGTTGAGTTCGGAAATTACTTTGAAAGGATATAAACGACCTAAGACAATATCCTCGTTCAAGCCTCATCGGCTCCTCGTCTTTCACTGAATCATAATGACTAACATCATAACTCTGTATCTATTCTCATGACTGGTACACCTGAAATATCGGGTGAACACCTTCCACTCTTAATGACAACGCCAATCTGTAAATCACTTCCTACTTGCTCTCATCTCTCAAAAAGGTCCATAACATCCGGGACCCAACTCCCTTCTAATATCCAACACGTATGACACCTCACGTCCGTGATATCCTAACCTAGACCTGTCCTATATCTGAACCCAAGAGGTCCGTACCTATTAACTGTATACACCATCTGGCGACTCAGCTTGATTAGCATTTGCTTTTGGACCACCGCCACTTGAGCGAGGTCATCACTTATCCGCTCAAGGGTATCCCACATGTCCTACTCTAATTCCAACACAATGGTGAACAACAATTCCGCCCATCTGATGCCTCATAAATAGGCCATCACAAATGACACATGCCAACTAATATAATACGTGAACTCAATCACAAAAAGTGTTCAGATAACAATTGTTCGCATTCCAACACAAAGGCTCCTAACACATCCTTTAAGGCTTGAAAAGTCCTCTCTAATTGACCATATGTCAGAGGATGCAAATTTGATATGAAATTCAACTGGTTCCCTAAGTGGCGCAATCTTGCCGCCCAAAAATCTCGAGATAAATCGCCCATATCGATCCGAGATAGTCGTACTTGGTATCCCATGTAATTTCACTATCAACTTAGTGAATTCCTCCTCTAGGAGTCTCATCGGTCACACTTCCCAATAAGCTGTAAAACACGTTGTCTTAGTCGGTCGGTCCACAATGACCCAATCACGTCACAATTGTTACTTGATCTAAAACCGGTAATAACGCTTATGGAGGTATCCTCTCACCCCCACTGCACAACTAGCAGTGGTTGAGGCCCTTCTCCCATCTCGTGGTGCTCAAGCTTGACCTGATGGCAAGTCGTATACTGGCTATGCACTTAGCCATATCGACCTGAAGCCCGCCTCACTAATGTGAACATCACCCATCTAAATACCTCTTACCAGCACCACGGTGAACTAGTAAGGGTAGTGTTAGCTTGTCAGAGGCTCTATCTCAACTTCTTCGTTACGAGTATACATTGGCGCTCCTGGCATCTCAATAAACCGTGAACCCATAAAGGTAACTATGGTGTTTCTCCTCGGGACCTTCTATCCTTGATCTTCCTCTTAACCATGCAAATCCCGTGCTTTTGTCGGGTCTCTTCAAAGATCATCTAAATTAATAAATTGAGGTTGAACCGTCAGTTAAGTTGTTGCTTCCCCTTGAAGCGTCCACTTACTAAAGTTGTTGGTGATCACATTCACCTACCTTTGATGATATCAAAATCATAAGACTGAAGTCCTTAACCAACTCTGACCATCACCTCCGGTGGATATTCAGCTCTCGCGGAGCGAGTATGTATACATATCATACTCTTATCATCAGTACAAGATTAGCATGTCACTTCATAACAAAATACAAACGTCGTCTTAAGTTTGTATATTAATGCGTCTAACTCTCGACCCTTCATCGGTCATTCTTCTTATATGCCTACAATTGTCCAACACACATGCGAAACCTCTCTCGCTACTTCATACGTATCCCAAGCCCCGCTTGGATATATCCATAATGTCATACAGTCCCCATGACTCAATGTTTGCGCCAAAGAAAACGGAATGGAGGTCACTCACCTCTTCTGCTTCTATTAAAGATCCACGGACACGTCTCGTACCCCACAATCTAATCGACTTCCTCATAAAGGAAGAAAGTGTCAAAACCATCCCGCAACTTGGCGGTTATAGCCGTTGCATCCTTCCTCCACATACCTTGGAGGTATTGCCGAAACTATCACCTCGTTCTCATTAGATCAACTTGATATTCTCAATATCGATACGTTTCTTAGGAAGTCACATCGGATGTCCTAACCCACTTAGATAACTCTGCTTATTCTGCATAACTTGTATTATTGTCGTCCCATGCCAAGCTTGTTCCTCTCAATTCGAATAGTTCGACAAGCCGTTATCAACAAATGAGAACTCAAAGAACCATTCGTACATCTCGCACATCAATAGATGTTATGAAACATTAGATTATGGTCCACCTCATACAACAACGCTTACTAGTCTACAACACTAGCATAAGCTTAGGGTCCACATTGGAACAACCCAAAACAACAAATTGAACGTCATTACCGCAATCCGATTCAAAAACCCGATGAATGCACATCCATATAAACTCCAACTCACCAATTGCACGCGTGAGTCAAAAAGGCTTCACTACAACTTGTAGTGACCATCCCGGCTCGATACGCGTCTTACTTAGGTCCTTTATTTTTCCACCCTAATCGGGTGACATCTCGACTGCAAGTCGATCCTACAAAATATTGTAATCATATGCAACTGGTTTAATGAGCCGCCAACTAAGGCGAAGATACCTCTACTTGTCGATCACCAAAAACATCTAACGATAATTAAAGTACAACTTTTCAGACCCATACCATTCCTCAAAAGCCGTACTAGAATGCCCTTGGGGGGGGGGAACAGAAGAAATTCCCCATTCAAAACCACTGAACTTCCAACTCCTAAATTTTCAAGTACCACCACCTCAAGCTTAAAGCTTACCACGTTAGTATAATCTCGGTCCCCCGTTTCACACTATAGCCACCATGGCTCCTTCGGGTGAGTTTAGAAACTTTGACCCATCTCTTGTTCGCTAAGCATATCATTTGTTTCATAAGAATGAAATACCATGAATCCTCTTTACATATTTTCCCATTTGCGTTGAGAAACTAGGGAAGCTTCACCTTCCTCTTGATCCACTAGATCCCTTTATCATGATCAAACCTTAGAGGTTCTAACCCATGTCTTTCTCCTATATGCCGTTCTCATGACCTAAGAAGGTAGCCAAAAAGGTCGTTACAATCTCCTTCTCGGAGGTCTCGTTATAAGTACTTGCTTGAACTCGTTCAACATTATTTGATTTAAGACAATTGTGCTTCCGTGGATGTACTTCCTTACTATTGACATTGATCCATTGCGGGTACTCCAAGCTCTTGTTTCCTAGCCTCTATGTTTTCATAGTCTTGTTTACTCTTCCCATCCGCCCTCATCAATAGGCAACCTACACATGTACGTTCTTGATTGTCACTAGTTAGCTTATAGTTGACCTCCTCGAGGTCAACGTCTTACCTTTCATATATACTTTCCATATAATCGTTCTTCATGAAGACTACCCATCCTAAGGGTACTCTACCTTAAACTCCGCTAGCTCGATCTACAGTCAATGATTCCTTCTCCTTTCACAAGACAACTATACTCTTCTTGACCTTGTTGTGTCGTATAAATCACTTTCATAGGCTTAACAACTCTCCCATAACGTCTTTTAATTGTGCCTTCTCAGCATCTCTAACGTTAGTTATTATCCACTCGTATTTCTCTTGGTTAATGTCTTAGGTCTTTTCATAATTAAAAACTTCTTGTTGCGTTTCTCATCCTCCCGGGACCAATATCTACTCACTCTTCATTTTTCTTGGTGTTGCTTAGCCTCATCACTACGATGGAAAATGGTTGGCTCCGCTAACGTAATCTTACCATGTGAATCCCCACCACGTGATTCTTCTCATAATGCTCGTAAATCTGAAGAAGTCAACCCACTTGTATCCTTGGAAACTTGACACTTCATCTTCTGGTACCTCCGTAAGCTTAACTTACGGGTATCTTAAACCTTATGTAACTTGTTGATCATACTTCTCATCTCGACTCCCGTGCTTAGGAGCGTCTAGGGAAAACTCGCGTCAATTGGATCGCCACTTTTGTAATCCCATCCACTTAACCCACATCTCCCGTTTATCGGTATGACACTTGGAATGCTCGTTAAGTTTGTTACCTCTATTTTGCTTCATTGTCGCTCAATCATTGCTTTTTAAGAACCACTCCACATCTTCATGTTGCTTTCTTGCTTGTATTGCCTCCGTCTCGATTTGTCTTTAGTTGTCTTGAGTTTTCCTTCTACTTGTTTGTCCTTGCGGTTAATGTCCTCATTAGGTTTTCCATGGTTGCTTTCACATCCTTAAAAGGAGTCCGATGAAACTCTAAAGTGTTTGTAAGAACGTGGTGCTCAACTCGGTACTTGAGCATACTCATCCTCGTATCTACACTATCCTAATCCAAACTACGTTGTCCAAGGGCGATGATATCTTTCTATCATCTTTACTATAAGGTTATATCTCTATATGTTACTAAATATCATAAGTATACGTATAAGACTATGCAAGACATATGTTCACATTACTACCAACATACCAAATCCAAGGAATCCACTTCAATACTACAAGGTCCAGAAACGTATGATAGTCCACATATATAACTATGCATAACGTTACTATAATAATTCTACTATAACATTTAAGTCCATCATGCATAACTACAATCCACATATGAAGATATAGTCCAACAACGAAATATATTTTTTAAACTCAGAACCCTTGAGGGTTTTGTTTCCTTTTATTCGGTCTTTAGAAGATTGTGAGTGCCATTGTTGTCAACCAAGGGTTCTAATACGATATTGTAACACCCCGTATCCGCGGGACTCAAGATGGTACAGGCAGACACCAGACAATGAGTCCCCACCCTTAGTCTGACAAAAATTTCACTAGATCTTACAATAAGACACCAATAAAGGCAAAACTGAAATACATTTAATGCAATCTTATGATTTCCGAAACAAACAAATGAAAACCTCCATCCGAGTTCTCAACTCTAAATACCAAAATGTAATATACACAATATACAATACACAAGACTCAAACCAAACTCATCCTAAAAATGTACGGAACCCCGACTGCTCACTCTTCCGGATCACTCGGCCGCATTCCTAACCTGCAAGGCAACTACAACATCGGTATAAAACCGTTAGCTAACATCCAAAACATTAGAATCATGGTAATGGCACATACACACATGAGTCAACATAAACACCCATCATGCTCCCACACACACAAGCCGGTTTATCATCTTTTCATTTACGTCATTTCCATTACTAATTCAACTTAGGTTTGTGACACGAGAATCCCCGAAACTCGCCCAGCAAGGAATGGTACTGATGTATCGAACCATCTACCTGCCTCGGCTAGTCGCAAAGAACCTCCTAGCTCTCGCAAGATCTAGGCAGTGTTGTCACCGCCCATTATCATACACTTGGCCATATATCAATACATAAAGCTCGTCCTAGTTTCGGCTACATTATTATAAAATATAACTAAACACACACACAACCAATCACACAACGATGCTAATACAAGGAAGCTAGGTAAGTAAGTCTGGAGACCTACCTCTTCCTAAAGCTAAATTGACAAATACCGCTCTCACTTCCCATAAGAAGATACTCAACGCCTGATTAGATCAAGGCACAAATCAACAACACATATATAATATTTATTCATATCGGATTGATATATAATATATAAGTTATTGACCTACTTGTATGTGGGTCGTTGACCTAGTGATATGTAGATCGTTGACCTATATTGGTATGAGGGTCGTTGACTATGTGATATGTGGTAGATTAATATTCAATACATAATACATAAAAATTATAAACTAATAGATTTTTTAAACACAACCCGCACAAAATACGGACAATGAACTAGTATATATCTTACCTTATCTTACTATACTTTATTTTTAGCTTTTGAGGGACATTAAATGATTCATAGCCTTGTTTTGCCACATACTAGCCAATTAAGTCTCTCAATTTTTTTTGTACTTCCTATTTTTTTTATCTTCACAAAAATAAGTCTTACATAGCCTTCTATGAGATAGCGGTTGATGCTTGAGTGGTGTATGTTGTTTTGATGTGACTATTTATATTATACATATACCGACATATATATTGGCCCACAAGTAACAAGCAGTGGTCACTTGTCCAGTTCTGATGAGGGAGTCTAGGAAGTGCTTCGTAACTAGACCAGACTAGGATATACGGGGAGGGTACCGATCCACTCCATATGGTATACGAATCGGTGGGCCAAACCACTCCGGCTGGTGAAAAGTCCGAGGGCGAGAGTCTGAGACTTCTCGTGTCACACTTATAATTGAACAATGTGAATGACTTTAATGAAGATAATAATAACGGAGTTTCTGTGATAGCATGATCTATGTTTACCTTTCTTATATGTGTTTGAGCTTTAGCATTTCCATTTATATTATAGTTAGCTAACGGATTATCAGTGTTGTTAGATGTCGTGCAAGATAGGGAAGTTGCCTAGTGATTCGGAGGAGGCGGTCAGTCGGGGTTCTCGCACGTGTAGGACTTGTGTGAGTTCACTTGTTTTGTTTAGTAGACTTTGTTAGTTTATCCACGGATTTCAGTTATGTTTTTGCACCTCGGCTGAGAGTCGGTTTCCTTACTTGACATTGCATACTTTGATATTGAATTTCTATGTTTTATCGTCTTTGCCTTCTTGTAAGATCTAGTAATATTGTTTTCAAGCTAGGGTCGCGACCCATTGTGAGGTCCTAGCCCGTAGCGTCCTGAGTTTGAGATTTGGGGTGTTACAATATGGTATGAGAGCTTTGGGTTGGCAACAATGGAACTGAAATTCTTCTAAAGGTCGGACGATTAAAAACAAAATCCGAAAGGGGTTTGAGTTTTAAAAAGGATTTTTTGTTTTCAAAGTCATAGGCATAGTTGGTTTGGGATTGAAGTACGGGAACAACCACCACCTCCGTAGATCTCAGCAGTATAGTGTAGTTGGCCATTGCATGATAGTTTTGGACTTACGTTATAGTATGTATGTATGTGTGTGTATATATATATATATATATATTCGTTAGCCGGACCTGATTAGAATATATGTATCCCGTGCAAATGGCACGTACTAGGACAAGAACAGTTGGTGGAAGGGGAAGAGGTCGTCTACTTCTTCCTCCACGATATTGATAGGACTCATACCGTTCGAAGGCGAGGACGAGGAGGTAGACCTCCGCTAGGGAGAGGTCGGGGATGTGTCCCCATTGCAGACCCCGAGCTGCGGTTCCGCCAGTTGTTGATGCACCGGCAGAGGATGTTGTAGAGAGTGCTATGCATGAGGTTAGAGAGAGGACCACTACTAGGTCCAGGGTGCAGAGTTCACCATTTGTTGAGTCTGCCCGAGTGTCGTTCGGTGCGTTTGTGTACCGAGATTATGTACAGCGAGTTGAGGAAGCTGACAGGGCTGGAGTACCATCCCCAGCACCGCTAGTGCCTGTGAGATCGGATGAGGTCTCGCAAAGGATTACCTAGGTTATGGCTGCACCGGAGAAAGCTGCATCGGTGATTATCGCTGAAGATGACGGACGGCAAGAGGAGTTCACGTTGCCAACCGGATTTCTGGTTGAAGGCTTTCAACCAGTAGCGGGTACCCATTTTCGACGGAAAAGTAGGGATGGAGGTGGAGCATTGGATCGGCCATGCAGAGTTTGCTTTAGAGGCGATCCGCTGTCCAAAGGAGCGGCGGGTAGTGGTACTCCAAACCTTGTTCAAAGATCAAGCACAATACTGGTGGAGGACAGTCAAGAGTGGAGTTACCGGGATAAACTAGTTATTGAGTCAAGTACGAAAGAGTTTCTGCCCCGCATCTCTGAAAAGCGACAAGGTACAGGATTTCTTGGAGGCCGGGTTTGAGGACGTTCCGATGACAGAGGCGATCAAGAGGTTTTGAGAGGACTTAACACTGCTAGGCCCCGCTGCACCTTCGGTGGACCAGCATGTTTACTTGTTTTCTCGGAGACTGAGAGAGTCCACGTTCGCCTATATGACGGGTTTCCACTATGACTCCTTGGCAGATTACCAAGATCGAGCCTCAACTTGTTAGAGGGACTGACCAGGTCTTAGAAGAGCTGCAAAGTTTAGAGGGCATGAGAACAGGCAAAAGACCAAGCATGCTAGTACAAGAGTAGGAGCTTCGGGATATGGACGCGTTCCGGCCCGTAGCAGACAGAGTTCTAGATCGTCGGCACCTCTTCTTCAGGGTGAACGACAATGTTTTAACTGTGGAGAGGGGACACATTAGGCTTGCTTGCACGAGCCCGCTGGTGACTTGCTTCACTTGCGGCAAGACAGGTCATCAAGCTAGCTTTTGCCGTCAAGTCAAGGCTCCTTCACAACAAAGATCATCCCCTGCAGGAGCAGAGAGTGGTGGACAGAGATCAACACCATATCCGACTCAGGGGCAACATAAACATAGATCCCCTGAGTATTATACTCCACTGGGTTCCGCACCGGGTAGGATTCTGGGCCGAGGTTGTAGTTGAGGTACAACAGAGGTCAGAGGTTCACAAGCCAAGGTGTTTGAAATGAGGAACACCAAGGATCCAGCAATACCGGCGACTACAGGTACCATCCTAATTCATGGCATGCCTGTTAGTGTTTTATTTGATACGCGTGCTAACCACTTGTTTATATTTGATGCTTGTGTGAAGCGGCTAGCGCTAGAGACTGTAGAGGGTGCATCTTTCACTATCGGATTACCCGATGGAGGGAAGTTACGAGGAACTCCGGAGATCCATGATTGTCCTATCCTCTTAGGAAATCGGGATTGGTTAGTAGACTTCTTCGTCACGTATCTAGAACATGAAGAATTCATTTTGGGTATGGATTGGATGAACAAACCTGGAGCAGTTCTAGACATTGGTAGGAGGACCGTGAAGGTCACTACCGAGGCACGATAGGAGGATATTCTGAGGTTCGGACCTCGGAAAGGCCGGCACCATTATTTGTGCCATCCGAGCGGCAATATTGATTGGCAATGGCAATGAGGCCTTCTAGTGTTATGCCATGAAGGAGAACAAGAGCCTGACTATTGAGGAGAATCCCGTTACGAGTGAGTTTGCAGACGTGTTTGGTAAGCCACCATGGTTACCATCACAAAGAGATGTGGATATCAGTATCGAGTTGTGGCCAGCGACAAGACCGATCTCGAAGGCGCCTTACCGCATGACGCCTATCGAGATGTTAGAGTTAAAGAAGCAACTCGAGGAGCTGCCGGAGAAGGGCTTCATTCGCTCTAGTGTTTCACCATGGGGAGCACCAGTCCTGTTTCTGTGGAAGAAGGAAGGGTCGATGAGATTATGCATTGACTATCGGGAGCTGAATAAGGTGACAATCAAGAAAAAGTAGCCACTACCTCGCATTAATGACTTGTTAGACCAACTATAGGGGACCGTGTTCTCCCGGATTGACTTCAGGTCAGGGTATCGCCAAGTTATGGTGAGAGATCAGGATGTACCAATGATGGTGTTCTGGACTAGGTACGGACACTACGAGTTTAGAGTGATGCCGTTCGGACTAACGAATACGCTTGCCGTAATTATGGAATTGATGAATGACATTTTCATCGACTTTTTGGACCAGTTTGTGGTGGTTTTTATTGACGACATTCTAGTGTACTCTCGGAGTAGAGAGGAGCACGCTGGTCATTTGAGGATGGTACTCAAAGTTCTTCAGGATAGAGAACTGTATGTTAAGTTCTCTAAGTGTGAGTTCTGGATGTTTGAGTTGGCATTCTTGGGTCATGTGGTGACCGCCGAGGGGGTCAAGGTTGATCCGCCAAGATTGGGTTTGTAGCTACTTGGCCACCTCCAACGAATGTTAAGGAGGTACGGAGTTTAATGGGGTTAGCAGGATACTACTGCAGCTTCGTAGAGGGGTTTTCAGTGATAGCTCGACCGCTCACCAACCTTCTAAGGAAGACCGTCCGGTTTGCATGGTCGGAGCAGTGTTAGCACAACTTTGAGGAGCTGAAGAGGAGACTTACTTCTGCTCCTGTTTTGACACAACCCGAGGGAGTGGAGGATTTTGTAGTCTACAACGATGCATCCAAGCTGGCCTTGGGGTGCGTGCTGATGCATCGAGGGAGAGTCATAGCGTATACATCGAGACAGTTGAAGACCTACGAGGAGAACTACCATGACCTTGAGATGGCCGCGGTAGTTCATGCCCTGAAGATCTGACGTCACTATCTTTATGGGGCGATGTGTCAGATATTCACTGATCATAAGAGCCTTAAGTATATATTTACCCAGCGGGAGTTGAATAACCACCGTAGGAGATGGCTAGAGCTGTTTAAGGATTTCGACTTGGAGATACTGTATCATCCGGGCAAGGCAAACGTAGTCGCCGATGTGCTTAGCCGGAAGACGCATCGGGAGAAGGCGATAGCGAGGTTGACCGCCCAGCCTCAACTATAGAGAAACCTAGCTGGGTTAGAGTTAGACATACAGTTTTTGGACACAAATGGTCATTTGCCTACCGTAGAGATGTTACCTGATTTGTTGGGGGAGATCCAACAAAAATAGGAGAGTTGCCCTACATTGTTGAGGATCCGAGACCGGATGTCTCAAGAAGAGGCACCACCGTTTTAGGTGGGTGCCGATGGAGAACTGCGATGCCACGAGCGCATCTCTGTACCATCCGACCGAGAGTTGAGGCACACGATTCTAGAGAAGGTACACTCTACCCCTTACTCCATTCACTTAGGTGCGAGTAAGATGTACCTGGATGTGAGACGATCATTCTGGTGTGGCGGGCTGAAGCCTGACGTGGCCAGCTACATGGCCTAGTATGCGACCTGTCAGCAGGTCAAGATCGAGCACCGTAGGTCTGGAGGAGAGCTCCACCATTACCGATTCCACAATGGAAATGAGAGGACATCTCAATGGATTTTGTGACCGTTCTAAGGCCGAGCCGAGGTTATGGTTCCATCTGGGTGATAGTAGACCGCTTGACCAAGACCGCACGTTTTGTTCCCATTCAGAAAACGTGGCCGGTGAGTAGATTGGCTGAGGAGTTCACTAGACAGATTGTGAGACTCCACGGGGTACTGAGGTCCATTGTCTCGGACAGAGATGGTCGGTTTACCTCTAGGTTTTGGCATCAGGTGCATGCCGCCTTGAGTACTAGTCTACACTTCACGACAGCCTATCATTCGTAGACGGACGGACAGTCGGAGAGTGATAGCATGAATTATTGTCTATATTTCGGATATGGTTTTGGCGTTTTCTCATCATACTTTTGCATGCATGTACATGTATTCTTAGTTTTTATGTCGTTATTCGTTTGCTTTGGAAGAATCGAGGTCTACATCACGTTTGATTGTAATTATAGGGAATGTGGCATATTTTGGATCGAAATGAAGCATAGGAAGCCAAGGAAGCTATGGAGCTACATTATGGAGCATTAGGAAGGACAAGAAGAAAAGCACGAACTATATTGGAAGGATGAAAGAAAGATTCACTTGATGATACGAAGGCATGAACGTAGATCACCACTGATCTCGGATTAACACAGTGATGCATCTCGACCGAGATTGCCTACTAGGACTGGCTCGAGGTCGCCGGCTCACAGCCCAACGAAAATAAAATATAATTTGACCTAACATTCTTCTATAAGAATGGAAGGTGAATGCGAAGTTAAAGAGGTTGAATCTTAGAAAGATCGAAAGACGGCCTGGAAGACGGCTATTGAAAGGAAGAAGATCGATGGAAGGATTGCTTAAGGTTCAAGGAACCATAGCTTGTGAGAATTTTCTTGGGAACTTACTTTTGAGTTTGTTATCATATTTTCTAGAACACTTTATTGAGACCATTGATTTGTTTGTTTGTCTTTGTGAATTGAGATAGTTTTGTTGATTGTTCTACCCACTTTTCTTGACATTCTTGATATATACTTGATTTCTTTGATAATGATGATTGTTGGCTAAACACCCTGCGATTCTAGGGTGATTAGTTGAAGGTTGTGGTATAAACGATGAAAGAATGAGCCTTTGTCTGAGTGGACCCTGAAAGCTTGAGTTAACCCTAAACCGAAGCCCATCTCGGACTGTTAATTGAGCATCTCGATCGAGATCGATATAGAACAGTATGAGACGAAACACTGCTTTGCAGATCCTGAGTTTAGGTTATAGTTTGCCAATAACCTTAGGTGAGTGTTAGGTAATGAAGGTTTATCCTTTAATAGGGTTTGAGTGTGCCTTCATCCTACCTTTTAGAGTTAACTTGAGACTTACCCCGTGATGGTTAGTTCAATAACCTTAGGTGAGGGTGTTGGTTTGAGTACTCGTACCTTTCCTTAGTTCCTTGAGACTTACCTGGTGATAGGAGATTTGGTTTGGGAAGTGGATAGTGAGACCTCCCCCGTATTCTATCCCATCATTGAAATACCTTCCCTTTGCAAACTCATCTTTGTCCGCGATATCCTTAAGATATCTTGAGTCGAAACCACAATTGGTTACTATGACTTTTAGAATCTGCACTTCTCCATCTTTCTATACATCTTGTCTTTTGTTTTAATCATTTCTATTGCATGCTTCTGAAGTTAGATTACCTTGCTGTGTTCATTCTCACTAAATCCCTGAGATCGACTCCGAAATATTAGCCCTTACTACGATAGATCTGTATACTACAGGTTCACTTATCATTAGGTCTATAATTTGGGATATAAATTAAAAGCTTTTTTCTGCACACACCTTTTGGAGCGAACAATTTTTTGGCGCCATTGCCGGGAATTTGGTCAAGACCAATCCAGCGTACGGTTGTCTTAATTTGGAAGCTTCTTGCTTTGCTACTGATTATTCTATCTGAGTGTTCTTGCATAACCTTTCCTTTGTTTATGCGAAGAACTAGAGCTGGCAAAGAAATCGTTCCTTACGATCCTGAACCAGAAAAGACTTACAAGAGAAGATTGAAAGAAGGTAAGATAGCTGCTACCAATAATGAAGGAGTAGAAGATCTTCGAGCTGAATTGGCTGATGCTCGAGATCAAATAAGAATCCGAGATGAAGCTCTCATGAGAGAGAGAGAGAGAGAGAGCTAACATAATCACTGAACACGTTCAACTTCTGGCCGACATGGACGAATTGAGAGAATCCATTCGACAAGCAAATGAAGAAAGGGAAAGAAATGCTAGAGCCATAGTAAACCCACCAGCACCAGTCAATGTGCTACCACCGGCACCTACTTAGGTGCCGCGACCACCACTTCCACCGAGGGTTGATAGAGTTGATTTTTTTGAGGGTATCCCACAAACACTTGGTCAACATATGAATTATGTCCAGCAAGCACGCCATCCCGGCGCCAACTTAGGTGATACATCTGAGAGATAGTATGAATTTAGACCTCAAGTCATCACAATGATTCAAATAATTGTTTTGGAGGAATGGAGACACAGTCAACGCATCAACAATTGCTGAATATGAAATTCTCATGGAAACATTGAGACCTTCGAGATGTGAAAATAAAAATTATAAATTGAGTGTTTTCTTTTTCTCTTTGAAGGACAAAGCACTTGCCTGGTATAAATCTCTTCCAATTAGATTAGTTAAAACATGGGAGGAGATGACCGCATTATTTCTCAGCAAGTTCTTTCTGCCATCAAAAACGGCGGAACTGAGAGGAAAGATAAATGCATTTGTGATGAAGGATGGTGAAAATCTTTTTAATTCTTGGGAAAGGTTCAAGGACCTTTGTTGGATTGCCCTCATCATGGGATTCAAAAGATTGTTTTGCTAGTCATCTACTGTAAAGGTTTGGATGCGGAAACGCAATTCAAAATCCAATCACTTTCAGCTGGAACTTTCATGGACAAACCAGTTGATGAAGCATGGGAGTTTGTTGAAAAACAAGCTCTAATAATTGAGAAGTACTCCCACCAGAGTGTTGGTAATAGAAGTCAAGGCTCGAGAACTCAGGAGTTGAACCATACCTCTTCTAGCGTTGCTCAAATCAACGCTCTTAACAATGAGATGAAGGCTTTGAAGGAGTTATTGAAGACACAAACACAATAACCCAAGGAGCAAGATGTTGGGTATGTTGGGAGAGGAAACTACCAAGGGAATAGGAACAACAACTACAATAACAACAAAAACCAGAACTACAACAATTGGAGATCTGAAGAACCGGTAGGTGATATAGATAATATAAATGATACTGTAGATGGGGGGTTCAATAGAGTATGAGAACTTTTCGCAAACCAAATCTCAAGGCCTTGAAACTACTTTCAAGAGCCTTGATGTCAATATGTGCTTCTAGTGAAACTTTGATTTCAAGGACGTTGAAACTCTATTTCAAGGGTCTTGACTTCTTGCTCCTGCAAAACAAAGTTAGTCAGAGTAAAGTATATATGGTGCGGAATTGAAAAGATTGACACGAGAGTATGTTAACGAAGTTCGGCTCTAAATAGCCTACTCTCCGTCCCAGGGTATATCCGTAGGATCTAACTATCTATTATCAGCTTCAAAGAGTCCTAGATACAAACTAGAAGAAATCCCCTTCTTCTCTCAAAGTAGCCAATGCTACGATCTAGCTCCAACTCTTAACCTAGCAATAATAGCCTAGTTACTTCGCAGAGTAACACACTCTAGTATAACACTATTCAAATCTTCCAATGGAGCTCTACTGTTTTCTCTCTCTAAGATGATATAGCTATTGCGTGAATAAGAGAAAGAAAAACAACGAATGAAGATGATTAGGTTGCTTGAGGATGCAAAGATGTTATCCTGTGTGAGCTTGTGTCTCTTCCTTCTTCGACCATCATCTTCATTTATACTCTTCTATGGAAAGGTCTTCTAGACGTTGTAGAGATGACCGTTTGAAGATGTATCTTTTTTCCAAGAAGATCGTTTTCTTGTTTAGAGATAAGGTAGACGTCTCAAGTCTTCAGCCCCTACGAACACGTCGAGTTCTTTACTCCTTGATCTTCTCGTACGTCTTTTGTTGAATCGAGAGAGAAGATATTTTTGCCTTAGTTGTTTAGAAAATCTTCTAGAAAAGATTCTCTATTCTTCGGTTAAGATCTTCGGTTGAGATCTTCCTTCGGTTGATAAGATATTTGGTTGATGAGATCTTCTTGTTACAGAATCTTCCAAGGAGATCTTCAATTTATTTTGAATCCTTGTTCCGTGCACCTTTGAATTCAAGGCCCTTGATTTTGTCCTATTGAACTTGTTATCTTCCTTTTTTCTTGAATCCAACTTCAAGGCCCTTGACACTTAGATATAAAACCTACATTGAATTCAAACCAACCAAATATCTAGAAATATAATAAATTCATTGTTAGTATATCCAACTGCTATATTTGTGTGAAGTCTTCCATCATTTAACACCTGTAAACCATTTTAATCAAGGTGGAGTTTTCAATCTCCCCCTTGATGAGAGACAACACAAATTCTCGTACCTGCATTCGTTAGTGTAGCAATGCATATGAAAATCTCAAAACTAAAAATGCAGAATACAATATATCGAAATGTCGGATCATATTCCTCCCTCTTTATCTTTCAACATGGGAGAAAAACAGTTAAAGCAGGAAGTCTTAAAATACGATTACAGACCCAAAATCTAAGTATTTTTCAACCCATAGAGAAAACCATTCAGCTTAAAACTCCTAATAGAACTTCCTCTTTTCTTTGGATGAAGTTTTTTTATAACGCCAATCATCCATTTCAACTGCCAAACGTCTTCTCTTTTCTTCAGCTCTTCTCTGTTTAACTACTTCATACTCAACTTTGGGCAAGAACATTGGCTCTTCATGAGTTGGATATAGAATTGATTTGTTCTGCACACGCCTTTTACAATTCATCAGCATATTCTCAACCTGCTCTTGAGCAGGTTGAGCTACATCTTCCGGTATGGGCAAAATGCTTCCCATTGTTGTTAGTGTAAGAGCATTCATCAAATACATTTTATTGACTTTAGCATTTATGGTAGCCAACAACTCAAAATTTGTATCCATTCTCCTCTTGGCGTCAAACTGAAAATAAGACAATTACGATAGAGACAAGCTATTTCTTTTTCACTACCCTCTAATCTGATTTCTGGAGTAGGAAAAGGTTTGACTTCTTCATTTGGAATTTGAGTAACTCCTTTTCCTTTTAAAGTCCATGTTCCTGCAAGAGTTTTCTCAATCCCCAGACGTTCTAAGCAATTCTCATCAATTTTGCTGTTAATAGACAATCTTTCCTCAAAGGATGTATCAATTCTGTAATAATCAAAGACCTTAGGAAGCAAATTTCCATAAGGCAAGGGAATAGATCTCTTAGAGTTGACATAATACAACATATGGTTAAGAATCACATTAGGCACATCTATGGCCACATCAGACATAAGCAATTGAATTAATTCCAAAGATTCATCAGTCAACAACTCTCTTGAGTTTGCACGAGGAAATACACATCGAATTAGTATGGTGAACACTATTTTAGCCTCTAAGGTTAAAGAAGTATGAGTAAGTTGACGTGAGTTTGAGTTTGGAACCAGAAAATTCTCCTTAGCAATACGAACACTCTCTGATCTAGAAGGATAGTTGAATACAACATCTGTAGGAATTCCTAAAATTTCACTTAGAATAGAAGGAGTGAGTGAAATCGGAGTACCTTTGACAGAAGTTGCAAGAGTAATAAACCCTTTGTCCCTTTTTGTTGTGAGATTAACATAGAATAGTCTCGTGAGTCGTGGAAAAGAAAAATCTCCAGGGTTTAGAACCTTCCAGATAATCGAACTCTTCAGCTTGTCTATGCAGGGTATCTTGAGGGTATCGAGAAAATCAGTATCCACCAAATCACACATACAGAGCGGTCGATTGTGAAAACCATCGAGGGAAGATCCAGAAGTTTGAAAATTTATGAATCATGATGAGGGAAGACCGATAATCTGAGATGTATCCAGATCTTCAGAAGGTTTTTCTTCTTTAGCAATTGAAGAATTCTGAACATATTTCTTTTTGGAAGATAGAGGAGCAGATCTCTTGCTTCTGGGTGCCATGAGGAAAGTTTGAGAGAGAAATGAAAGGATTTTGAAATAGGGTTTCTTGTGAAAGAATAAAAAGATGAGAAGGTAGGTCCTTTATATTAGGGATATGCCAAAATCTTTGAGAAAATCAGGCTTTTAAAACGAAAATCAAAAGTTGTTTCAAACAAAAGGATTTTTAAAAAAAAATTTTAAGAATTAAAAATATCTAAAAGATATAAACTCTAAAAGAATCTATAAGGTCAATATACCCTTTAAAATATGTTTCAAGGCTTCTTGAATTTTATTTCAAGGCCCTTGAAAATATCAATTGGGCTGCATGCGTAGGACGATTAAAACTTGTTTACTCCCCCTACATTAATGCTTCCTTTTTCAACATACCAAGCTCCAATCTATAAAATTAAATTGTTCCTCAGGAAGAGGTTTGGTAAAGATATCTCCAAGCTACAAGTTAGTTGAGATAAAAGAAATCGAAACATCACCTTTCTCAACATGATCACGTATGAAGTGATGCCTTACATCAATATGTTTAGTCCTTGAATTTTGCACAGGATTTTTGGTTATATAAATAGCACTAGTATTATCACATTTTATAGGAATACCTCTCAAGTCAAAGCCAAGGTCACAAAGTTGTTGAGCAATCCGGAGAATTTGAGCACAACAAGCTCATGCAGCTATGTATTCTGCTTCAGCTATGGATAGGGCAACATAATTTTGCTTATTGGAGTGCCAACTGATTAGGGATGACCCTAAGAATTGGAAACATCCAGAAGTACTTTTTCTGTCGACCTTATAACCTGCAAAGTCTGCATCTGAATAGCCAACAAGATAAAACGGGCTTTGACGTGGGTACCATAACCCTAGATCCTTAGTGCCATTGAGATACCGAAATATTCTTTTCACAACTATCAAGTATGACTCTTTAGGATCAACTTGAAATCTTGCACACATGCACACGCTAAACGTAATGTCAGGACGGCTAGCAGTTAGATACAACAATGAACCGATCATACCTCGATACTCCTTTTGTACTACACTTTTTCCATTCTTGTCATGATCTAGCAAAAGTGTTGAACTCTTCGGAGTCTTTGCAACCTTAGATTGATCCATTTTGTACTTTTTAAGAAAATCTTTAGTATACTTGCTTTGATTGAGAAAAATTCCTTTCTTTGCTTGTGTAACTTGAAGTCCAAGAAAGAAATTTAGCTCTCCCATTAAGCACATCTCAAATTCCCTGCACATAATATCTGAAAATTCCTTGCAAAGGGAATCATTAGTAGCACCAAATAATATATCATCAAAATAGATTTGTCTTACTAGAATGTCGTTGCCTCTAGTTTTGATAAACAATGTTTTATCAATCAAACCTCTTTTGAAAATTTTTTCTAGAAGATATTTAGACAATCTTTCATACCAAGCTCGAGGAGCTTGCTTAAGACCGTAAAGAGCTTTGTCTAATTTAAAAACATGATTTGGAAATTCATCATTTTCAAAACCAGGAGGTTGAGCAACGTAGACTTCTTCTTCTAAGAAGCCGTTTAGAAAAGCACATTTTACATCCATTTGAAAAAGTTTTATGCTCATGAAAGATGAAAATGCAAGTAGCATACGTATGGCTTCTAACTTGGCAACTGGAGCAAAAGTCTCCTCATAATCAATACCTTCTTCTTGGTTATAACCTTGTGCTACAAGTCGTGCTTTGTTTCGTATGACTCTTCCACTTTCATCCAATTTGTTTCGAAAGATCCATTTCGTGCCAATAACTGATTGATGCTTTGGTCTTGAAGTAAGAGTACATACCTTATTCCATTCAAATTCAATTAATTCATTTTGCATGGCAATGATCTAGTCTGTTCTTGAAGAGCTTGAATGTAGTTCTTTGGCTTGACAAGTGATACAAAAGCGGAGAAGGCACATAGATTATTCACTTTAGATCTAGTTTGAACTCCAGCATTTGGATCTGAGATCACATTATCTTGTGGATGATACAAGGAGTGTTGAACTTTTCTTCTTTTGATAGATGAAGTAGATCCAAATGGTTGAGTTGTATATGTTTGACTAGATTCAGGTACCGTTTGTGTATTACCTATTGTTCCAATCTCAAGGCCTTGAAGTTGGGTTTCAAGCCCTTGAAGTGGAGTTCTGTTATCACAGTTTCTAGTTTCAAGGTCTTGAAGGTGTGTTTCAAGGTCTTGAGGGTTTTTTTTGGTATCTTGAATCTTTTCCTGCATATTCTTGTCTTGATCTTTAGGATCTTCCTCTTCATCCAAAATGTGATCTTCTCTTTGCTTCAGATTTAAATTTGCAAAACTCTCACTCAAAGTACCATCATTGCTTTCATCAAAAATAATATGAATGCTTTCCTCAACAACTTTGGTACGTTTGTTATATACTCGATAAGCTTTGCTATTTGAAGCATAAGCAATGAATATAGCTTCATCACTACGTGCATCAAATTTCCCAAGATTGTCCTTTCCATTGTTATGAACAAAACAAGTACATCCAAAAGGTTTGAAGTATGAAATATTTGGTTTTCTTCCTTTAAAGAGTTCATAAGGAGTCTTTTTCAAAATAGGGCAAATTAAACATCTATTTAAAATATAATTTGCAGTGTTTACTGCTTCATCCCAAAAACCTTTTGGCAAATTATTTTCTAAAAGCATTGTCCTAGACATATCCTCAAGAGTGCGGTTCTTACGTTCCACAACTCCATTTTGTTAAGGAGTTCTAGGAGCTGAAAAGTTATGAGAAATACCATATTTTGCACAAAACAAATCAAACTTTAGTTGATCAAATTCTCTACAATGATCACTTCTTATAGAAACAATTGGTAGGTTTTTCAAACTTTGTAACTCCTTACACAATTTTGAAAACTCAAATAAAGCTTCAGATTTTTCTCGTAGAAAGGATATCCATGTAAAGCGAGAGAAATCATCCAAAATAACAAGGATGTATTGTTTTCCTCCGGGAGATTTGACACGCATAGGTCCACAAAAATCCATATGTAAAAGTTCAATAGGTCGAGAAGAACTTACAGTTTTCTTAGGTTTGAATGAACCTCTTGTTTGTTTACCTTGTGTACACGCCTTACATAGGTCATTAACCTTGAAGTTTAGGTTTGGCAAACCACGTACCAATTCTTTTGTAATTAGCTTCTGCATGGTATGCATGCTTACGTGGCCAAGTCTTTTATGCCAAAGCCTTGGATCATCAGTCAAGGCCTTTAGACATTTTAACTTAGTTCCTGCAACTTGGTTAGTACTCAAAGAATAAACATTATTACATCTAGGAGTAGTAAGCAACACTTCTCCCGTCTTTATGTCTTGAACTTCACATTTTTCTGAATCAAACATGACTTTATTGCCTTTATCACAAATTTGAGAAATACTTAGCAGATTATATTTCAAGCCATCAACTAAATAAACATCGTTAATAAAGTTGGATGAATTATAGCAAATTTTACAAATGCCAATTATGTCACACTTTTCTTTATCACCAAGAGTAATAGTTCTAGATGATTGCTTCTTTAAATCTGAGAATATAGAACTCTTTCCACTCATATGTCTTGAGCAACCACTATCTAATATCAATTTGTGCTCCTTTACCTTGGTGATATCCTGCAAAACAACAAACATCAACCTTTCCGGGTCGACCAAATGGCATATTTTGGTTCATACTCAGGTTCGATCATGTTTGGTGGTCTAGTACCTTTAGGAACCCAGATTTGTTTAACCTGTTTCCTTAAACATAAAGGATAGGTATTTCTGATGATATAAGGATCATTTCTTCTATAAGGACATGTAGATTTAACATGACCTTTTTTACAACAATAAAAGAAGGTAGGCATATGAATGCTTCCTTTGACCATAACAAAAGTGGTGGTAGGTTTTCTAGGAAAGCTCCTCTGATACCCTATACCATTTTTGTTAAGAGAAGATTGTTGTTCACCTATCATTCTTTCCAGATTAGCTTTTGAACGAGTAAACTTAATGAGTGATGCCTTCTGGTCTTGACACGTTAAAGTCGGATCAACTTTCTCTTTCTCTAGATCAATATAGTTTCGATGTAGAGAAGAGATGTTGTCCTTGAGAATCAGGTTTTCTGATTCCAAGGCCTTGATATTGTCATCAAGATCTTCCTTTTCTGTGTTACGATTTTCAATCTCCAGAGACATTTCACTCAATTGTTTATCTTGTTCATGAAGCTTTTCTTTTAAAGAGTTTATCCTTATTCTATGTTCCTTATCACTTAAGATAATATCTTTAAGGAGTTGTTTAAGGTCAATCTCAGGTTGAGACAAAATTGTACTTACCATATTGTCAATTTACAAATTTGAGTCATCTTCATGATAGGCCATAAGACACAAGTTTGCTTGTTCTTTTTCATCTTCTGATTCATTTGTTGATTCTGAATCACTCCATGAAGCAACCATAGCTTTCTTCTTTCGATCATTTTTCTTGAAGTTGGTCCTCTTCTTTTGTGGACAATCCTTCCCCAAATGATTTGTTTCACCACATTCAAAACAAGTCAGTACTCTCGTTTTCTTATTGGAGTTAGAAAACTTACCTCGGAGTTTTGATGCTCGTGGAAATTCTCTGTTTGCAGATTGTTTCTTTAACTTGAGAATTCTTGCGAGACCCTTTGAGATCATGGCGAGTGCATGTTTTTCATCATCACCGTCACTATCTTCTTCATCAAATGGTAACTCATCTCTTTTGGATTTTAATGCCAAATTCTTGGAGTTGGATGGGAGTTCTCCATCTTCTTTGCCGAGAACCATTTCACGTGTGATGAGTTTTCCAAGTAGATCATCTAGAGGAAGAGTAGTGAGATTTTGAGCTTCTTCAATAATAGTCATCTTTGGTCCCACTTGGCTTTAGGTAAGCTCCTTAGAACCTTCCTCACTTTCTCTTCATTTGAGAAGATTTTTCCTAGTGAGTCTAGATTGTTCACGATCTCAAAAAATCTGGTGAACATATCTTTGACTGTTTCATTTGGATTCATCTTGAATAGCTCATATTGTGTGAGAAAGATGCTAATCTTGGTTTCCTTGACTTGACTTGTTCCCTCCTAAGTAACAACAAGATTATCCCATATTTCTTTAGCACTCTTGCACGATGGGATACGGTTGAATTCATTTGCATCTAATCTAAAATAGAGTAGATTCATTGCTTTGTAATTCTTTGACACACTATCCAAATCAGCTTGTGTGAAGTGTGATTCCTTCTTAGGGACTTGGACGCTTTCAACCATTGTCATTGGAACTTTAGGTCCATTAGAGTAATGCTCCAAAGCTCCATATCCTGGTCAATAATGATAATATGCATGAGTGATCTCCAATGAGCGAAGTTGTTGCCACAGAAGAGAGGTGGTCGAGATGAGGATCTTACTTGAGCAAATCCACCATCACCTACAGGATTCATGATAAGTCTCACTGATGGTTAAATCAATAAATGTGAGTCTAGCTTTGATACCAATTGAAGAACCGGTAGGTGATATAAATAATATAAACGGTACTCTAGAAAGGGGGTTGAATAGAGTATGGGAACTTTTCGCAAACCAAATCTCAAGGCCTTGAAACTACTTTCAAGAGCCTTGATGTCAATGTGTGCTTCAAGTGAAACTTTGATTTCAAGGACTTTGAAACTCTATTTCAAGGGCCTTGAATTCTTGCTCCTGCAAAACAAAGTTAGTCACAGTAAAGTATATATGGTGCGGAATTGAAAAGATTGACACGAGGATATGTTTACGAAGCTCGGCTCTAAATAGCCTACTCTTTGTCCCAGGGTATATCCGTAGGATCTAACTATCTATTATCAGCTTCAAAGAGTCCTAGATACAAACTAGAAGAAATCCCCTTCTTCTCTCAAAGTAGTCAATTCTACGATCTAGCTCCAACTCTTAACCTAGCTATAATAGCCTAGTTACTTCGCAGAGTAACACACTCTAGTATAACACTATTTAAATCTTCCAATGGAGCTCTAGTGTTTTATCTCTCTAAGAGGATAAAGCTATTGCGTGAATGAGAGAAAGAAAAAGAACGAATGAAGATGATTAGGTTTCTTGAGGATGCAAAGATGTTTTCTTGTGTAAGCTTGTGTCTCTTCCTTCTTCGACCATCATCTTCATTTATACTCTTCTATGGAAAGGTCTTCTAGCCGTTGTAGAGATGACCGTTTGAAGATGTATCTTCTTTTCCAAGAAGATCGTTTTCTTGTTTGGAGATAAGGTAAACGTTGCAAGTCTTCAGCCCCTACGAACACGTCGAATCCTTTACTCCTTGATCTTCTCGTCTTCTGTTGAATCGAGAGAAGATATTTTTGCCGTTTGTTGTTTAGAAAATCTTCTAGAAAAGATTCTCTATTCTTCGGTTAAGATCATCCTTCGGTTGATAAGATCTTTGGTTGATGAGATCTTCTTGTTACAGAATCTTCCTAGTAGATCTTCAATTTATTTTGAATCCTTGTTCCGTGCACCTTTGAATTCAAGGCCCTTGATTTCGTCCTTTTGAACTTGTTATCTTTCTTTGTTCTTGAATCCAACTTCAAGGCCCATGACACTTAGATATTAAACCTGCACTAAATTCAAACCAACCAAATATCTAGAAATATAATCAATACATTGTTAGTATATCCAACTGCTATATTTGTGTGAAGTCTTCCATAATTTAAAAACTGTAAACCATTTTAATCAAGGTGAAGTTTTCAAGATCCAATCAGAACAATTACGGTAATCCCTATTCCCATGCTGATAATGCTCTAACTCCACCTTCTTCTTCTTCCACTCCATTAAAAAGCCAGGAACCATCATCTAGTTCGAGTCAGCCACCCAAGGATTAGTTAGAGGCAATGTTGGAAACTTTGATGGGAAAAATGAGTGGATTGGAAAGCACGGTTAATTCGATTTCTAAGGCATAAAAAGCCTTGGAAAATCAAGTATTTAGCAAGGCCGGAGAAGTTCCTAGAGATTAAGGGAAGCTTCCAGGACGTACAGAGAATAACCCAAAGGGCCAAATATTGCATTTACAACAAGGAGTGGTATGAAGACCACTGACGCACAACTCGATCGAACGAAGATGTGAAGCAGCCCATCTCGACCGAGGTGACTTCTGGGTCAACCAATGAGAATACAACAGGAGATCAAATCAGATTGGATCTCGACTGAGATACAAAGAGGTCAACCGAGATGAAGGAAAACGAAGAAGTTTACGTGTCACCTCCTACTTACAAACCTCCACTACCGTTCCCGCAGTCTAAAGCGAGAGTAGGTCTAGACAAGCATTTCAGTAAGTTTTTGGACCTGATGAGTAAACTCTATATTAACATACCTTTCATTGATGCAGTTATGGTATGCCCGCTTATGGGAAATTCTTTAATGAGATCCTCTCTAACAAGAGGAAGCTAGAAGACTTTGGTGAAGTGAAGATGTCTTCAATATTATCGGAACTCATCAAGATCAGGGGTAGAGAAAATGCCACCAAAGCTACGGGATCCGAGATCATTTTGTATCCCCATTGGAGTTGGAGACGTCACATACGACACACTTTGCGATCTAGGAGCAAGCATGATCATCATACCGCTTGCGTTATGTGAGAAAGTCGGTTTAGGAGAACCTAATCCAGTGAAGTTGACGTTGAACATGGAGGATTGATCTATTACACGACCCATGGGCGTATTGGAAGACATTCTAGTAAAACTCGGTAAGTTTTACATTCCTATAGATTTTTTGGTATCGGATATTCTTGTAGATTATCTAGTCCCAATCATCCTTGGGAGGCCATTTCTTGCAACCTCCGATTGCTACGTGGATTGCAAGAACGCCAAATTGTCTTTCAACATCGGAACATGTTGAATTCGTGCTGTTAGCTTTAATGAAAGGCCAAGGCCTTGAGGAATACATTTACAACGTCTATGATGAGGAGGAATCACGAGAATTGGTTAGCTCTATCCTTATTAAAGATCCTCTTGAAAGAGTTCAAAGTTTTAGTATGATGGAGAAAGGTAGAGATGTTGTAACACCCCAAATCCACAGGATTTGGAATGCTACATTGGGCTAGGATCACACAATGAATCCTGACAACAAGCTCACTGGATCTTACAACAAGGCACAAGTAGAGGAAAACCAAATACATAAAAGTTGTATGTGATATATCAAAAGTGTTTACAACACAAAGCCGAGTACAAAACACCAAACATAAACATCCGATACAAAAGATCCCATCCCACACATCCTAATGTAAAGAAGTCCTCGGCTGGTCACACCATCTGGCTCACTCTGTAGTCTTCATAACCTGCAGATCATCTATAACACGGTATACACCGTTAGCTACAATAATAGATAAGCATGAAGGTAATAGCACGAACACACATTAACATCTCATACATGCAATACCACACACATTCATTTACTATCTTTCATTACGTTATTCCATTACTAATTCAACTTCTTTTGTAACACGAGGAGCCTCAAGAACCCCGTCCCATCCAACGTAACACGGGAGTTTTGCATGGGGGTGATCGTCACTCGTCCCCTCCTGTGAGATCATCTTCAGGGCACCTCCTCCTAACCAGCAGGCGGAAACCGGTGGTTACCGCCCGTTATAATAGACTTGGGCCATTTAAATGTAATAAATGGTCATCCAATTCCGGTTTAGGTTATAAATGCACAATCATATGAACACACACAACCATCACAGTCACACAAATCCATAACTGAACGCTAAGTAAGTCCTATGGACTTACCTCATACACTCGTATCCGATACCACGTCACAGCTTCCCATTGGGGAAGAAACCAACGCCTGCAAAAGCAAGGCACGCAACACCATACACTGCAAGGGTGAGGAGACTCGTCTCCATAACCATAACCAACCTACAACCTCAATCTAAACCTCAAGATTACAACAAGCTTGCCTATGCCTACAACATAACCTCATCATCAATACAAGTGCCTAAGGAACATCTCTATCATACCACTCATCCTAACCACACTAGCCTAGCTAACAACTAAGCCAAGGCCAATGGAAAGGAAGGAAGGAAGAAATACCAACAAGGTATGCACCAACAAAAGCAAGGAACACATGGCTAGCCCAATGAGGCGCAGGGGCGGCTCACACCAGGCGCAAGGGCGGCTCACACACCAGGCACAAGGGCGGCTGGAGTCAGGCGCAGGGCCGGCCAATTGTGCAGAGAGTTGGTCCCGACTTCTCTTCGATCCCTTTATCGACTCTCTTCACTTCTTCAACACACCACATCAACATAAACACATAAATACACATATATGATCATCAACCATCCAGGAAAGGATCCAACACAAGTCTAGCTTGTGATCCTAAGCTAGAAAGAAGAGGAAAGAAGCAAAGAAGAAGAAGAAAGGAAGATAGGGATGGAAGATCTCACCTCAACAAACCCTAGTCAGCATCCAAGGGCATCTGCACACCTCTCAACCTTAGCATCACAACAACAACACTCAGCAACATTTCCAAGGTCAACCAAGCTCAAAGCCTGAAGCAAAACTCTCAAAACTTCTCACTAACTCAAAGGAAGATCAAAAAGAGGAGAGGAAGGAGATGAAGAACGTAGAGAGGATGAAGAAGATGGAATGAGGTGAAGAAACCTACCATCTGAAGGATAGGGAAACTTATAGAAGAAGCCAGCCGCAAAGCACAAGTCAAAGAGTCAACGAATGCGGCTGCACCAACACAGAGTCGCAGGGGCGGCTGGCCCAAGGCGCCGGGGTGGCTAGCTCAAGGCGTAGGGGCGCCTAGCCGCTGGGGCGGCTGACTAGATCAAGGCTAGGATCACTAAGGCTCAACAAGACTCCTAAGCTCCAAATACTAAGGCTCTTACATCACACCCCCCTAAAAACAAGTTTCGTCCCGAAACTTGAAAAATCCCAAAGTCTCTCAGACCCATAAGCCGAGGTATAACTCTAAACACTATCATCGACTCTCCATAAGGCCTAGAGGAAGATCATCTCTAGCCAAACACTAACCACATCACACTGGCATGGAGGAAAGCCATCTCCAACCACAACATACACATGACACCACTATGTGGAGGAAAACCATCTCCACTCACATTATGTCCATCAAAGGTAGCATTGAGGAAAGAACCATCTCCAACTAATCCTAACACAAATACCATAGCATGGAGGAAAGAACCATATCCAACTATACCTATCTCGTACTAGCAAACCAGATATAACAGATCATATGCACATATCACAACTAGCACGAAAACACAGCATATCACATATGCACATAACATGCACTCACCAAGAAGGCACTAAGATCGTGGATCCTACTAGTGCATCTAGCTCAACATAGAACTCTGGATAGTTCCTCTAGATACTATCCTCTGTCTCCCAGGTAGCCTCATCAGGTCCTCATCTAGACCACTGTATCCTCAGCATAGGAATGTCCTTCGAACGCAGGCGTCTCACACCTCGCTCTAGGACTGCAATGGGGTACTCTACAAAGGTGTGGTCCGGCTCAACCACCAGGTCATCATAACTCACGATGTGCCTCGGATCTGGTATGTACTCCCTCAACTGAGACACATGAAATACAGGATGAACACCCTCTAACCTCGGAGGCAATGCTAATCTTCAGGCTGCCCTCCCAACTCTATCCAGTATCTCAAAAAACCCGACATATCGGGGACTCAGCTTCCCCATTATGCCAAATCATTTGACGCCTCGCGTTGGAGATACTCTCAACCAGACATGAGCTCCTACCCTGAACTCTAGAGGTCGACGCCTCTTGTCTGCATACGACTTCTGGCTACTCTGTGCAGCCAACATCCTCTCTTTGATCAGTGCTACTCGAGCCATATCATCCTGAATCTGCTATGGTGCTATCCCACTGATACTACTAGGCTCATCTTAGCATAAAGGTGTACGGCATCTACGTCCATACAATGCCTCATAAGGAGTCATCCCTATAGATGCATGTCAGCTGTTGTTGTATGAGAACTCAACGAGTAGGAGGTAATCAGACCATCCCTGTCCCCAATCCAACGCACAGGCTCGCAAGATATCATCTAAGTTCTGGATGGTCCTCTCTGACTGACCATTTGTCTGGGGTGAAACGTAGTCGTGAAGTATAGACTCGTCCCCAAAGCAGTCTGAATCTGCTGCCAGAATCTCGAAGTAAATCATCCATCAAGATCAGAGACGATCGTCCTCAGTACCCCATGGAGTCTCACTATCTGTATAGTGTACTCCTCAGCTAATCTGCTCACTGGCCACGTCTCTCTGATAGGAATGAAATGTGCCGTCTTCGTCAGTCTATCAATGATCACCCAGATGGCATCAAAGCTCCTACTGACCCTCAACCCGGTCACAAATTCCATGGAGACGTCCTCCCACATCCACTGCGGCACTGGAAGTGGATGGAGCTCACCTCCAGGCCAAAAATGCTCTATCTTGACCTGCTGACAGGTCGCACACTGAGCCACAAATCTGGCTACGTCGCCTTCAGCCCTCGCCACCAATATGAGCGTCTCACATCATGATACATCTTACTCGTACCAGGGTGTACTGAGTAAGGTGTACAGTGAGCCTCTTGTAAAATCCGCTGTCTCAGCTCTGTATCAGCAGGTACACAAATGCGATCATGGCGCCTCATAACTCCATCTGCCCCAATAGTGAATTGGGGTGCCTCTCCACGAAACATCCTATCTCTGGTCCTCGTCAAGGTGGGGCAGGTCCCCTACTTCTGTTGGATCTCATCCAACAGACCAGGTAGAACTTCTAGCGCAAACAACTGGGCATCCTCATAAGGGAACTAGATGTCCATCTCTAGCCAAGTTAGATCCCTTTGAAGCTGAGGTCGTACAGTAAGTCTGGCAATCGCCTTCTCTCGAGGCGTCTTCCTGCTCAAGGCGTCAGCTACTACATTCTCCTTGCCAGGATGATACAAAATCTCAAGGTCAAAGTCCTTGATCAACTCAAGCCATCGACGCTGGTAGTTATTCAATTCCCGCTGCGTGAAAATGTACTTTAGACTCTTATGGTCTGTGAACATCTAGCATGTAGCACCATACAAGTAATATCTCTAGATCTTCCAAGCATGAACTACCGCTGCCAACTCCAGATCATGAGTCGGGTAGTTCTCCTCATACGTCTTCAGCTGTCGAGACGCATATGCAATCACTCTGCCTCTCTACATCAGCACACATCCCAAGCCTAGCTTGGATGAATCACTGTAGACCACAAAATCATCAGAATCCTCTGGCTGTGCCAAGACAAGAGCAGAAGTCAAACGCCTCTTCAACTCCTCAAAACTCTGAGCGCACTAGTCAGTCCATACAAATCTGGTAGTCTTCCTTAGAAGACTCGTCAGTGGACGGGCAATCACAGAAAATCCCTCCACAAAGCGTCTATAAAAACCGGCTAAGCCAAGAAAGCTACGCATTTCCACGTTCGTCGGTGTCGTCCATGCAGCAACAGACTCGATCTTCGCCGGGTCTACCATAATCCAGTCAGCGGAGACGATATGTCCAAGGAAAGCAACCTCAAACATCCAGAACTCACACTTAGAGAGCTTGGCATACAACTCTCTATCTCTCAAAATCTGCAAAACCGTCCTCATGTGCCCAGCATGCTCCTCTCTGCTACGAGAGTACACCAGAATGTCATCAATGAAGACTACCACAAACTGATCCAGGAAGTCGATGTAGATATTGTTCATCAACTCCATGAAAACTGCTGGGGCATTCGCTAGCCCGAATGGCATCACTACAAACTCGTAATGTCCATAACGGGTACGAAATATCGTCCTATGCACGTCCTGCTCTCTCACCCTCAGCTGATGATATCCTAAATGCAAGTCAATCCGGGAGAAGACTGTCGCCCCCTACAGCTGATCAAGTAGATCACCAATACGAGGTAGTGGATACCGGTTCTTAATGGTCACCTTGTTCAGTTCTCTGTAATCTATACACAGTCTCAACGTTCCGTCCTTCTTCTACACGAAGAGGACAGGTTCACCCCATGGGGAAACGCTAGGGCGTATGAAACCCTTCTCAACCAACTCCTCAAGTTGCTTCTTCAGCTCCAACATCTCGACAGGTGCCATACGGTTTGGGGCCTTCGAGATGGGTCTCGTGCCAGGCTCCAAGTCAATGCCAAAATCTACGCTCCTCTGAGGTGGCAGGCTAGATGGCTCTGCAAATACGTCTGTAAACTCACATACCACCGGTATGTCCTCCAATGCCGGACTATCTCCATCATTCATGGCGTACCACTAGAAGGCATCACATCCCTGTGTAATCAGTCTAGTTGCTCGTATTACACTGATGATAGATCTTGTCTTCCCAAGGTCCCATCCCTAGAAGACCTCTATCGGATCTAAGTCGGTAAAGACTATAACAGTACTCTTACCCACATCTAACACCGCACGGTGTCTACGCATCCAGTCCATACCTAGTATGACTTCTTCATGCATCAGAGGCATGACTAAGAAGTCAACAAGTAATACACGAGTCCCTAAGTGTAGGGGACAACTACGTATCTCCTAGGTACCTCTAACCCTACTACCATCAGGTAACCTTATAATAAAGGGTGCCCCCTCTACGGTAGATAGACTCAAACGCTCAACACAAGCAGCAGAAATAAATGAATGCGTACCATCCATATCAAACAAAACTCTAACAGGTAAACCATGTGATAGATTGGTACATGTAGCAGCTGGTGTTGGCGGCTTCTCAGCACTCCTCAGCTCAAAAATTTGCCTCGAGCTCCTCGGCCATCACTAGTACCAACCTCTCTACCTCTACTCGGTCCTGGAGCTAACCCCTGAGTAGCAGGTGTGTCTGGGACTCTCTGTTGTCCCTGTGTTTGATATTGAGGCGGTCTTAACCCACCTCCTACTGTACTTGCAGGGGAAGAACCCTGCTGTGATGACGCCTTGTCCTGACGGAAAAATGTAGCTCTATCTCTTGGCTTCCCACACAAGAAGCAAGTCAGTGGTCCTCTAGGGCAATCATCCCTCATATGCCCATAGGCCCCGCAGTTGTAACACTACCGGCACCTCTCAACTGTCTGTGCAGACAATGGAACACTCGAGCGGCCTTGAGTCTGACCTCGCTCGTATCCAGATGCTCTTGCACCAGTTGGTGCGGTACGCTGCCTCTTCTCAGACCGTCCTGTCTGAGAAGTTCTCCTCTAGCTAGCTCTCTTTCTCTCTCATAGGCAGAGGCCCGATCCTGATAGTCTGCCAATGATTCACAATGAAATCCCGCCATATATGAGCGTGTGATCTCCCTCAAACGATGGGCAAAAAGGTACAAATCAGATGGTGCAGCTAGACCCAGCAATGCTAGCTCAGTGTGGAAGCAGCGAATGGCGTCTGTAATGGGTACGTCCTCAAAACCCGCCTCCACGAAGTTCTGTAGTTTCTCCCTCCTCAGTGAGGCAGGGCAAAACTACTCTCTCAACATAGTCTTCATCTGCTCATAGGTGGTAACTCGTGCTCTAACTGTCCTCCACCACTGGTGTGCCAGGTCACGGAATATAGATTGTACTTGCTCTATCCGTTTGTCCTCTAGACAGCGAATAGACTCTAATGTTGAGTCTACATGCCCAATCCACACCTAAGTCTCTATGCCAATCTCCCCAGAGAAGAGTGGTACTCCCTGCTAATGAAATGCCTTCAACCAGGTATCTGGTCGAGGCCCTCTGATCTCCTCTACAGCTCGAGCAACCTCATCAGCACGTGCCGGCATAGTTGGCTCTTGAGTAGCTCCATGGGATCTCTCAGATGATCCCTCATGCCCTGGCAGATATGGGGCTCGTCTGCCCGCTCTGATGGCCTCCTCAAAATGCCTCAGATACTCTCTGAACTCTGATCCACCCATAGAGACACGGTCTGAGCCATCACACTAGCCTGGATAGGCATGTTGTCTCCTGGACCCACCATTCCTCGTAGTTGGAACTACACTCTCAGCAACCTCCTCAGGAGCCTCCTCCACCATTGGTGGATCTACAATGGGAGTTGGTCCCTGTCCTATCCCTCTTGGAGGAAGAGGTGGTCTACCTCTACCTCGGCCTGCAGCAGCAGTAGCTCTAGTCCGAACCATCTGCGGGATATGCACACCTAACGTATAAGGCTCTATAGAGGCCATATGTATATATATATAATACTTAATAATACATGCATACACATCATCACATAAGATATATATATATATATATATATATATATATATATATATATATATATACTGTCGAGATCCTTAGATGGGTGACGGCTTCTGTACATACTATCCCAAAACATCTTTACTCGCTTTAAAACCAAAACCATTGAAAAGTCAGACCCCATGTGGGTTCTGTTTAGTTATCCACTCTACCTTTATTGCAGATAGCAAGTGCCATTGTTGTCAACCTGAGGCTTTGATACCAACGTTGTAACACCCCAAATCTACAGGACTTGGAATGCTACATTGGGCTAGGATCTCACAATGGATCTTGACCCTAGCCTGATAACAAGTTCACTAGATCTTACAATAAGGCACAAGTAGAGGAAGACCAAATACATAAAAGTTGTATATGATATATCAAAAGTGTTTACAACACAAAGCCGAGTACAAAACACCAAACATAAACATCCGATACAAAAGATCCCATCCCACGCATCCTAATGTACAGAAGTCCTCGGCTGGTAACACCATCTGGCTCACTCTACAGTCTTCCTAACCTGCAGATCATCTACAACACGGTATACACCGTTAGCTACAACATTAGATAAGCATGAAGGTAATAGCACAAACACACATCAACATCTCATACATGCAATGCCACACATATTCATTTATTATCTTTCATTACGTTATTCCATTACTAATTCAACTTCTTTTTTAACACAAGGAGCCTCAAGAACCCCGTCCCATCCAACGTAACACAAGAGTTTTGCATGGGGGTGATCGTCACTCGTCCCCTCCTGTGAAGAAACCTCTCATCTGAAGGATAGGGAAACTTATAGGAGAAGCCAGCCGCAAAGCACATGTCAAAGAGTCAACGAACGCGGCTGCACCAACACAGAGCCGCAGGGGCGGCTAGCCCAAGGCACAGGGGCGCCTAGCTGCTAGGGCGGCCAACTGGCCTGCTGGGGCGGCAGACTTGATCAAGGAAAGGCTCACTAAGGCTCAACAAGACTCCTAAGCTCCAAAGACTAAGGCTCTTACAGATTCATGTGATGCAGATATACAAAGCTTGGAAACTTTGTAGGAAGATACAAAAGATGTATTTGAAAATTTGAAGAGGAGATGACGAATTGTCTCGAAATCTGGCAAATCACCTCTCGACCGAGATGACTTTTGGAGTGACCGAGGTGAAAGCAACAAGGAATCACCTCGGATCGGGTCTTTGTCGTGATACATCGGAAGCAAACAAAATCATCAATTCTTCGACTTTAAGTGATGAAATCACTAACTTTAACCCCTTCCAAATCTTCAGAAGATGATACTAGGAATGCGAAACTGCCACTTAGCTGGATGATCGCAAGATTTGCGAAGATCTACAAAGAAAGGACAAGGAAGTGCCAAGACTAGAACATTACTCGAAGAGGACTAAAAGAAGGAGCAATTGTTCTTCTAGATTACCACTCACACCTCCTCTCCAATAAACTGAAATCTCAATGGACATGACCTTTTGTTATAAAAAAAATATTTTTCCTCATTGTGCAGTTGAAGTATGGGATGAATATTGCGGAGTCTTTAAAGTCGACGGGCTTAGGCTGAAGAAACACATACCGGAACCCCGGTTAAGGAGATTGCCTCCATGCATCTCATTTAACTCGCAAGAGTAGGTCCAACTAAGGACCTTAAAACAAGCACTTCTTGGGAGGCAACCCAAGGTATTGCTTTCTTCCTTACTTTCTACATTAGTTTAGTGTAGTTTTTGCATTTTATGTGTCCATGATAACAAGAACTAGATACCACCCAAGAGAAACATCAAAGAGGAAGCATGTGGACAGAGCTACAGTTTGAGAATCTGGAGAAAGTAACAAAAGTTAAAGACATCTCGGACACCATCAAATCATCTCGACTGAGACACATCTGGGCCAACCGAGATGAGAGCAATAGGGAGTCACCTCGGTTGACCACCTCGGTCAACGACAATCATCTTGACCGAGATGCAGACGGGTATAAAAAGGGCAAAAACTTTTTCTCTCTTCACCCTTCTTCTCCCCCAACGCCGTCTTGACCGAAACTTCGCCCTATATCTCAAAAGCCTCATTTCTTGCTCGTTTTTGACGATTCTTGGGTCTTAATCAACGGGAAAGAAGCAATATCAACTTCTCCAGCATCAAGCTTCACTTTAATCCACCAAATTTTTTTGAAACCGGTTAATTTCGTTCGAGACCCCCGTTTTCGCATTTTGGTCGATTTTACTCGATATTGTGAATTGTTTATTGTTTGGTGTGTTGAAATTGAACGAGGAACCCCTTAGGAGGCTTTTCGTTATGAAATTTGGGGAAAAAGCTTACAGGTTGGTGATCTCGGCCGAGATACCATCAAGAACAAACCGAGATCGGAACCCTAAACTAAGAAAATGCGTCGTTCGAACATGAAATTAGCAATTTGTGACCGCCCCGATGATGGAAACCATTCCCCCTCGCCTCTTGTACCGCCACATGTGTGGATCATCGTTGGTCGGTTCCAAAAGGATTATGACGGGATATTCTCCCGACCAATCATTTCCCCCTGCTACGTTGATGCCGAGGATTTCAACTGCCTCCACGTCGTCGATGACCTGCACACGATGATCTCCTTGGCTGGCCTTGAGCAGTTTATGGCTATCCGAACACCAACTTATGTGGAGCCGACATTTGAGTTTATCCGTTCTGTCACCCATGTGCCGGAACACGAAGGAGTGGAGTTCAGGCTGATGAACAAGGGGTACGCCTTTACAGTGGAGAACTTCGGGACACTCTTCGGATTTTCACCACCCACCGTCACCGACTTTCCCTCTAGACAAGAGGCGCATGCTTTTTGGGGCAACAGTGCTCATTGGCAGCTGTGTGACTATAAGGAAAACAACGTCTACCATGTAGCTTTCCGGATCGCTAAGAGGATTTTGAGCGAGATGCTGCTCACCCGGACTAAAACGCGTCATAAGATCCGATAGGGTGAGTTACTTTCTCTTTTTAATATATGACAACAGGTGGAGTCCCGGACTTTGCCACCATGCTGGTAGAGAAGTTGCACAAGTTCAAGTACAAGAAGAAGGGCGACATCTGCTTCGGAGGATTAGTGACGTACATTGCCGGCACCATGGACATCGATCTATCTGCATGCACTTTGGCCGTTAAGGCCAAACCCTTGGGTTGCAAGAGTTTATCACCCAACGGATCTTGATCCCTCGAGGTCGTGGTCCACCATACATGGTCATGTCTTGGGAGACAAAAGCTCCGAAGGGGATTCCTTGGTCCCCATAGTTCACTATCACAGACCCGTCCAACTAGTTGAGGATTTGGCGGTCATTTGTGCGAGATGTAGAGATTAATACAAAGTTCGGCACAAACAACGATGAGGAGGATAGAGGATTACCTCTCGATATCGGTACGGACATGCTGGTCCTAGTGCCCCGGTGATTGAGTTGGTGGACGATGACGAGGATACAGAGGACGACCACCCTACCCCAGAGACGCCAGCACCGGAGATGCCACAGTCACCGCCGCGATCCCGAGGCTCATTGATAGCATGTATTATAGTCTATATTTTGGGATTAGTTTGGAAGTTTTATCTTCATAAATCAATATTCTTGATCATTATGTTGTTTTGTTTACCTTTGCAAGAATCAAGGTCTACACCTAATTTTAATGTAATTGTAGGGAAAATGACACGTTTTGGAGCAATTTGGAGCCAATGGAGCAAAGGAGTCATTGGAGCTACATTATGGAACATTGAGGAGCTACAAGAAAGGCTTAGGAACCATGGAAGTTGGACAGAAGTTTAATTTTGGACCAGTTTTGAGAGATTTGCATGAAGCTGAGGATCACCTCGGTTGGCTACAGTACCACCTCGACCGAGATAATTTCGTTGGGCTGGATCGAGACGAACAGCCCATGGCCCATGAGATCTTTTATTTTTGGGTAAGTGATTATCCTATATATTGGAAGGTATTTTTTGGATGGAAGTATGTCTGGTTGGTTGATTAGTTTGAAAGATTGAAGATATTCCAAGGAAGGAAGGAAGTTGAAGGAAGTTAGCTTCAAAGTTAAAGTTGAAGGCTTTTGAAGGAAGTTGTAAGTTTTCTTAGATTGTTTGATTGTTGTCTTTTGGTTTGTGATTGAGGATCATAGTTTGCTGGTTGTTTGGTTTGTTTGATTGTTTGATTGAGTGATTATTGAGACCTTTGTGTTAAGGTTTTCTTGTTTGGATATTGCTTCTTCATTCATGTATTTGATTGTTGTTATCATGATGATTATTGGCTAAATTCTTGTGTGATTCTAGGGTGATTGGCTGAAGGTTTTGGGAAAGATGATGAAAGAGTGAGCCTTTACCTTAGTGGACCCTGAAAGCTCGAGCCTAGCCTTAACCGAACCTTACCTCGGTCACTTTATAGAACATCTCGACCGAGATCGGATGTGAACTAAGCGAGGCGTGACCTTACCTGATCCATATATGAGTTTAGGTTATAGTTTGTCAAATTCTATCCTTGTTGCACCTTTCCTGGTCCATACTCAAGCCCAGGATGAGACTTACCTGGTGATTCGTTTGCTTGTATACATATGATAAGAGTGTTAGGTAATAAAGGTTTATCCTTTATTAGGGTTTGAGTGTGCCTTCATCCTACCTTTGTGAGTTAGCCTGAGACTTACCCGGTAAAGGTTAGTTCTATCCCCTTAGGTGGTGTGTTGGTTTGAGATTATAGTTCCTTTTCTTAGTTCCTTGAGACTTACCCGGTGAGAGGATCTTTGGTTTGGGATAGTGATAGCATGAATTATAGTCAATATTTTGGGACTTGTTTAGACGTTTTATCTTCAGTAATCTGCATGTTTGGATGTATATTATATGATTATATCATCATTTCATCTACCTTTGTGGGAATCGAGGTCTACACCAAGTTTCGTTGTAATCATAGGTAAAATGGCACGTTTTGCATCAAAATGGAGCTAAAGGAGCTAAGGAGTCATTGGAGCTACATTCAGGAGCTTAAGGAAGAATCCAGGAAGCATGGAATTGGATTAAAGATTTACTTTGGACCAGATTTGAGAGATTTCACATTCAGTTTAGAGCCAACTCGGTCAGCTACAGTACCATCTCGACCGAGGTGATCCAGAGGAGCGTCTCGACCGAGGCGAATATCCTGACGCGGCAAGGATATTTTATTTTTGGCAGAGATCTTTTATTTTTGGAAGGAGGATCTTATCTTTTTGGGCTGGATTCTTGGAAGGAAGAAGATAATTTAGCACATATATTTTACCTATTTTTATGGGAAGAGATCTTTCTAAGATATCTTATCTTTGGAGGGTAATTTTCCTATAAAAAGGGTTGGATTTTCCACAATCCATATCCCGCTTACACCGAAGAACATCACGCAATACAGCCATACTCCATTTGGGAGATTTGAAGGACCTTTTTGAAGGTTGAAGGAAGAAAGTTTATAGCTTTTATAGCTTTGTGAAGGGTTTTGTAAGATTCTCTTAGATTCCCTTCGTTGTTGTTTGTCTTGTTGGATTTTTATCCAAGGAACGCTTGTTGTTTTGATAATTGATTTAGTTATTGAAGCCTTTCTCTTAAGGTTTTCTTGTTCAATTATTCTCTTTCTTCCCATATACTTGATTATTGCTTTCATGATGATGAGTGGCTAATTTCTTTGTGTGATTCTAGGGTGATTGGCTGAAGGTTGTGGGAAAAACAATGATAGAATAATCTTAATCACAGTAGGACCCTGAAAGCTCGAGTCTTTACCTTAACCCTAAGCATCTCGCTCAGTCGATGAACATCTCGGCCGGGGTGGAATTCGTCTGTTTGTTTACCTAAGATCATAAGCGTAGGTAATAAAGGTTTATCCTTTATTGGGGTTTGAGTGTGCTTTCTTTCCATCTTTGTGAGTTAGCCTGAGACTTACCCGGTGAAGGTTGATTCTATTCCCTTAGTTGGAGTGTTAGTTTGAGGTTATAGTTCTTTTCCTTGATTCCTTGAGACTTACCCGGTAATAGGAGTTACGGTTTGGGATTAGTGAGTAGTGAGACTTACCCGGTGATCTATTCCACTTTAGTAACACCTTCCCTATGCAAATATCTCAGCTTTGTCCGCTTATCTTTAGATCTTGAGTTGGAACCACAACTAGATGCTTTAATCCCTAGAATTGCATATTTCCTTAATTGACTTTTTATCATCCTTCATTGTTTTAATCGCTTTTGTGGTTAGTAATTACAAAGCTTACCTATTCCGACTTTGTTTCACTAAGTCTCTAAGATCGACCCCTGGAATTCCTTGCTTTTACTACGATTGACCCGTACACTGCGGGTTCGCATCCTTGTTTTAAGCTTACATCTAGGGTTATAAATTTAAAGCTTGCACACACCGTTTGGAGCGAACAGATAGTGAGTAGTGAGACTTACCCGATGATCTATTCCCACCTTAGAAATACCTTCCCTTGCAAACCTCAGCTTTGTCCACGTTACTCTTTGAGATCTTGAGTCAGAACCACAACTGGGTGCTTCGACCCTGGAGTATTTGTTGTTATTACAATTGATCTGTACACTGCGGGTTCGCATATTGTTTCAGGCTTATATTTTAGGTTATAAATGTAAAGTTGTATCGTTTACGATTACACACACGTTGCTCAACTCACTACTTTCAACAATAAAGTCAAGGCTTTGAAGGAACTTTTGTTAGCTCAAACTAAAGCTTCAAAGGAGCAAGATGCTGGATACTTGGGGAGAGGAAACTATCAAGGGCCGAGGAACAACAATTACATCAACAACAACAACAACAACAACAACAACAAAAACAACAAAAACAACAACAACAACAACAACAACAACAACAACAACAACACCAACAGGAATTTCAAAAAAAATTGGAGATCAAATCAACAAAATCCCGGTAAATCTTATTCTCATGCTGAAAATGTTTTAAACCCCCCGTATTCTTCTTCTACTCCATTGAAAAGCCAAGAGTCGTCATCAAGTTCATCCTAGCAGCCCAAGGAGAAGACGGACGCTGTGTTGGAAGGTATTATGACAAAGCTCAACTCTATGGAGAATTATATGAACACATTTTCGAAGGCACAAAGAGCCTTAGAACATCAAGTTTTCAACAAGGCTAATGAAGCACCAAGAGATCTTGGTAAATTTCCAGGAAGGATAGAGAACAACCCAAAAGGACAGGTCATGGAAATCACCACAAGAAGTGGATTGAAGACAGTTGATCCAGTACCTCGGTCGGACCACAACCAGACAAGGAACACCTCAGTCGAGGTGCCAACCGAGATGGAGCCCCAGAAAGCGAAAGATAAGGATGGTGTTTATGTTCCACCACCTGCTTACAAGCCTCCACGCCCGTTCCCTCATTCTAGGGCACGAGCACATCTAGACAAGCACTTTGGTAAGTTTCTTGACCTTATGAATAAGCTACATATTAACATCCCTTTCATTGAGTTATCCTAGGAATGCCCGCCTATGGGAAGATTCTGAAAGAGATCTTGTCAAGGAAGAGAAAGATGGAAGATTTTGGAGAAGTGTGGATGACCTCTAGATCTTTAGAGCTCATTCAAATCATGAAAGAGAACATGCCGTCTAAGTTGAGAGATCCCGGTTAATTTTGCATTCCTATCCAAGTTGGGGATGTGACTTTTGATGCACTTTGTGATCTAGGAGCTAGTGTGAGCATCATTCCTCTAACACTTTGTGAGAAGATCAGTCTTGGAGATCCCAAGCCTGTGAAGATGACGTTATACATGGGGAATCATTCTATTACTCGTCCCATAGGAATCTTGGAGGACTGTTTGCTCCAAAAGGCGTGTGAAAGCTTTAATATTAATACCAAGAATAATTGCAAATAACGAACCCGCAGTGTACGGATCGACTGTAATAAAAGCAAGAATTCCAGGGTCGAACACAAAGACTATGGTGAAACAAAGATCGATAATTCAGGTTGCCCATTAAAAACAAGCAACAAAGCAAAGATATCAAAGATGATGTAATAACCACGTAAAGAAAATGCAGATTCTAGAGATTAAAGCATCTAGTTGTGGTTCCGACTCAAGATCTGAAAAGATAACGTGGACAAAGCTAAGGTTTGCAAAGGGAAGGTGTTTCAAAGGTGGGAATAGATCACCGGGTAAGTCTCACTACTCACTATCCCAAACCAAAGATCCTCTCACCGGATAAGTCTCAAGGTACTAAGGAAAGGAACTATAATCTCAAACCAACACACCACCCAAGGAAATAGAATCAACCTTTACCGGGTAAGTCTCAGGCAAACTCTCAAAGATGAGATGAAGGCACACTCAAACCCCAATAAAAGATAAACCTTTATTGCCTAACACTCATGATCATCGATATACAAACAAAGGAATCACTGGGTAAGTCTCATTTCAGGCTTGCGTTGAAGCAGGAAAGGTATAACAAGGATAGGATTTGGCAAACTGAAACCTCAACTCATATAAGGATCAGGAAAGGTCTCGCCTCGTTCAGTTCATGTATAATCTCGGTCGAGATGTTCTACGACTGACCGAGGTGTTCGTCAGTTAAGGTAAAGGCTCGAGCTTTCATCGTCTTTTCCACAACCTTCAGGCAATCACCCTAGAATCGCATAAAGAACTTAGCCGACAATCATCATGATAACAATAATCAAATATATAAGAAAGGAATCAATATTTAAACAAGAAAACCTTATCACAAAGGTCTCAATAACTGAATCAAACAATCGAACAAATAATCAAACTGCGTTCCTCAATCACAATCAAAAAGACAACAAATCAAACCAAACTAAGAAAATCTTACTACTTTCTTCAAAGCTAACTTCCTTACTTCCTTGATCTTCAGACTTCCAAACTTCCTTAAACTCTTCCTTCAAACTTTCTTATCTGAAGAACTACTCCGGGATAATTTCTCTCCAGAAAATCAACCTCTCTATATAGGAGAATCACCTTTCTAAGATAAGATATCTTTAAAGGCAATTTCCTTCCTTGGAATATCTTCCAATCTTCCAAAATAAATCAGCCAAAAAGATATGTTTCCTCCTAGAAATCTATCCTAAAATATAGGAATTTCACTTTCCAAAAATAGAAGATCTCAACCAAAAATAAAGATCTAGTGGCCTTAATAATATTCGCCTCGGTCCAGCCTCTCCTAAAGATCACCTCGGTTGAGGTGACAGTGTAGCCAACCGAGGTGAATCTCAGTTTAGCGTCAATCTCTCTTATCTGGTCCAAAATCAATCTTCCATCTCATTTCCCTGGTTCCTGAGCCTTTCTTGTGGCTCCCTAATGCTCCATTATGTTGCTCCAATGATTCCTTAGCTTCTTTAGATCTATTTTGTTCCAAAACGCGCCATTTTCCCTACAATCACAACGAAACTAGGTATAGACCTCGATTCTCGCAAATGTAAACAAAACAACATAATGATCAAAGAATATTCATCTATACATGCAAATTTATGAAGATAAAACGTCCAAACTAATCCCAAAATATAGACTATAATACATGCTATCAAAATACCCCATACTTGTCCCTTGCTTGGCTCCAAACAAGATTCAAACATTAGATACAAGATAGAATGGATTATAAGTCATCAAAAAGATCAATGAAAAACATTTCAAAACCTTTTGGTGGTGTGCTCTATTCATAGATCATCCTAAGAGAATTCTTCATGGAAAATAATATCAAGACATGATCAAACCATTTTATAAATATAAGAAAGTTGTTCATCTTTGCATAAAATCATACAATGCATAATAAATCATATTTATCGAAATCAATCATGTATAATCCAATTTAAACTACCAAGTCAATCATCATACTCGAGGTCTCAAGGGCATCCAAAAGAGCTCAAGTAAACTACCAAGTCAATCATCATACTCGAGGTCTCATGGGCTTCCAAAAGAGGTCAAGAAACGTGTCAGGGTGGGATGTATATAGGGTAATGTGGTGCTAGAATCTAGGAATAGTATCTTACTTCACTTTTTTTTAATCACAACATCTTCCACCAATAAGCTTTGCTTATTTTCACTTTAATACTTTACTTTTTGGGAACATGGACAGAGGTGCATAATAACCGAAGCCTAGGAGATCAACAATCATCAATGAGACAATAATGATAGATAAACACATAGAGCCAAATGAGACAATAATATCCATAAGGGTCATACAAACCATAGTAGCAAATAAGTCACATAATACATCAAATACCTCATACTTGGGACACATTGTCCCAATGGGTCAAATATAAGTCTGAAGAACATAATACTCACCGGGCCTACTTGAATTGCATAATTAAGATATAAAATAAATAAATGAAGCCCTCAGTCCTCGTCCGTTGGCGGCGGTGGTGGTGGAATGTAAGGATGCTGGGAAGGATCGAATGGATATCCCATCGTGTGCTGATACTGTAGCTCCATCATCCGACGCTGGTAATGTTGGCTCTCCTCCATACAATGTGTTCATCCCTCAATGTAACTACGCAGATCATCAAAGAGTTGGGTTATGTCAACTGTCAGGGTGGCGTAAGAGTCTATCATTTGCTTTGTAAGCTCATCGATCAGCTGATGTGCCTCGGGATCTCTACGGTGTCGGGATCGTCGCTGTTGAGGTGGCGGTGGTGGTGGTGCCTCTCTCTCGTCCTCCATGGCCTCGTCGTCAAGGTCAACGGTGGGAATACATGGCCCGCCGGTATCAGTACCGGTATCCATAGCACCTCCATATCCAGCATCATCATCACCCTCCTCCTCCTCCTCAGTTGCCTCTCTAGTTGTAGCATCCTACATGTAAGGAAACCACGCAGCTGACCAGTACTGACGATCATAGATGGAGAAATGGGAAGACCAAAGAATGCACTAAGGAGACTTTGTTTCCCATGGCATGACAACATAGGGTGTGCCAAGGCTACGAGGAACGAGAATACGGCACGTGATCATGTCCTGCAATCACAGCGGCTTCGGAGCCGCAACCAGTGTACATCCAGATAAGTCAAGTCCCATGGAGGTGACGATGAGGGTCACCAGCCCACCACAACAGATGTCGCCCCTCGACTTCCCCTTGATCTTGTGCAAATCATTTGCCAGCATGACAACAAAATCCGGTACGCCTCTTGTGACCATAGAAAACAAACTCAAAAGCTCCCCCTATCTAACCTTCTAGGGCGTCTCAGTGTAACACCCCAAATCCACGGGACTTGGAGTGTCACATTGGGTTAGGATCTCACAATGGATCCTGACCCAAGCCTGAGAACAAGTTCACTGGATCTTACAACATGACACAGGTAGATTAAAACCACATACATAAAAGTTGTATATGATACATCAAAAGAGTTTACAAACTCAGAGCCGAGTACAAAACATCAAACCACAACTTCTGATACAAAAGATCCCATATCCCGCGCATCCTAATGTACAGAAGTCCTCGGCTGGCCACACCATCTGTCTCACCCTATAGTCTTCCTAACCTGCAGATCATCTACAACACGGTATGAAACCGTTAGCTACAGAAATGAAAAGCAGGAAGGCAATAGAACAACCATACATCAACATCTCATACATGCAATGCCACACACATTCATTTATTATCTTTCATTACGTTATTCCATTACTAATTCAACTTCTTTTGTAACACGAGGAACCTAAAGAAGCTCGTCCCTTTCCCCGTTAACATAGGTGTTTGCATTGGGGGTGATTGTCACTCGTCCCCCGTGTGTTACTGGCTTCCAGGCACCTCCTCCTAACCAGCAGGCGGAGACCGGTGGTTACCGTCCGTTATAATACACTTGGGCCAAATAAATGTAATAAATGGTCAACCTAGTCCGGTTTAGGTTATAAATGCACAATAATATGAACACACACAACCATCACAATCATACAATCCACAACTGCACGCTAAGTAAGTCCTATGGACTTACCTGATATACTCGTAACATGTACCACGTCACAACTTCCCCTTGGGGAAGTAATCAACGCCTGCAATAGCAAGGCACACACAATCACATATTGCAAAGGTTAGGAGACTCGTCTCACTAACCACAACCAACCTATATCTCAAATCTAAACCTCAGATCCTCAACACATTCATAAATGCCTAAGGCATATCCTCAACATAACATCTCATCATACTCGTACACATACTAAACCTTAAAGCCATAACCGATATCCATAACATCATCATGATCATCAACTCATCCTGCACCTAGCATGCATCTAATCAGTATTCCTCAATCTCAAATTTAATCCTAATTTAATTAATTAAATTTCACCAGAATAATGTTTTGCCCGTAGGCCATTTCTAAACCCACCTGTCATCAGATTTCATTAAACAAACAACCCATAAACACCTGAATAATATAATGCTCATAATGCAATTTCTAATTAACCATTTTGAAAAGCCTAAGGTCAATTTAGGCCAAATCGCAGTACGGAAAACGAATAAATTCATAACTTATTTGTTAGTAACCCGATTGACGATCTGAAAGAAGATTCGGAATCACAACGACGCAGGCTACGCATGTACAACATCAAATTCACCGGAATCTGAGCGACGGAACTGTCTTAGTGACATATTTGCTCCATCAGGTCTTCATCTACTCGGAAATGCAGAAACTTGGTACCAATATAAAGAGAATGAAGAGAGGAATCTAGAAACTCAAACGGAGTGGAAATCGGATTCGAAACGGAGAGTAGATGTGAGTTTGAAGTTTGAGAAAAATCAGAGCTTTTACGAGGAAACGTGAAAGGAAATGAATTAATAAACGATTTTCTGCTATTTATAGTGAAGTCGATAATTATCCTTTAGCGAAATCGATAATTATCCTTTAACCGATCCAATGGCGGGTTAAACCCCCTTCTCCAAACTTCTCGAAATTGGAACAATAAATCTTGAATATTGTAGGGATAATTATTCCACAATTGCCTCGGAAAACTTGTATTCCTAAGCCGTCTTTCTTAGCCGTTAAGAAACGAAATAGCGACTCTTTTGGCCGTTTTGCCTTTCCATGTTATTTCATATCTATGGCATGTCCGATGTCCTGATCATTTCTCTCAACTGCATTTTTATTAATTGGAGCTCCCAAATGCTTCAAATAATACCGGAGGGTAAAAATAATTACCCGGGGGAAAAAGTGAAAATTTCACCATAAGCCCAAAATTGCGCCAGGAACATAACGGTGGGACTTATACTCAACACTTACGCAATCTTCGCGAGTTATATGTCAATTACTATCACTGATTAAGTTAATCAACATTAATTAGAATTCGGAAATCCTAGCTATTAAATCACATACCCCTTAAGAAAAAGTTTTGTCCCGAAACTTGAACAATTCCCAAATCCTCTCGGACCCATACGTCGAGGTATAGACACTCTCTCTATCGAAGGTATCACATCTCCGTTCAAATGTATCAACCTATAACACTCTATAACCTCAAAAGACAACATGGAGGAATCACCAAATCTAGCAACAAGATCATAACGCTATCCAAAGGCATAGAGGAAAAAATCATCTCTAGCCAACTACTAACCATGTCACAAGGCATGGAGGAAAGCCGTCTCCAGCCAATCGTACTCGTAACATAACTATGTGGAGGAAAACCGTATCCACTCACACTATGTCCATCAATAATAGCATGGAGGAAAGAACCATCTCCAGCTAATCCTAAACATATTACAATAGCATGGAGGAAAGAACCATCTCCAGCTATACCTATATCGTGCTAGCAAACAAGATCTAACATATCAGATGCACATATCAAAGCTAGCACGAAACACATCATATCACATAAGTACATAGAATATAAGCACTCACCAAAAAGGCACTAAGATCTACTCGTGGATCCTACGGGCTCCTCTAACTCCGCATAGAACTCTGGATAGTTCCTTTGGATACTATCCTCTGTCTCCCAAGTAGCCTCATCCGGTCCTTGTCTCGACCACTATATCCTCATCATAGGAATATCCTTCGAATGCAGGCGTCTCACACCTCTCTTTATAGAACTGCAAAAGGTTGTTCTACGAAAGTGTGGTCCGGCTCAACCACTAGATCATCATAACTCACAATGTGCCTCAAGTCTGGTATGTACTCCCTCAGTTGAGACACATGAAACATAGGGTGATCACCCTCTAACTTCGGTGGCAAAGCCAATATGTGCACTACTCTCCCAACTCTATCCAGTATCTCGAAAGGACTGACATATCGAAGACTCAGCTTCCCCTTTATGCCACAACGTCTGACGCCTCGCGTCAGAGTTACTCTCAACCAGACATGAGCTCCTACCCTGAATTCTAGAGGTCGACGCCTCCTATCTGCATACAACTTCTGGCGACTTTGTGCAGCCAGCATCCTCTCTATGATCAGCGTTACTCGAGCCATATCATCCTGAATCTGTTTTGGCGCTATCCCATTGGTACTGCTAGGCTCCTCCCAGCATAAAGGTGTATGACACCTATGTCTACTCAACGCCTCATACGGGACATCCCTATAGATGCATAACAAAGGTGGTGGTATAAGAACTCAACGAGTGGGAGATAAATAGATCGTCCCTATTCCCAATCCATCCCACAAGCTCACAACATGTCCTCTACGGTCTAGAGGGTTCTCTAAGACTGACCGTCTGTCTGAGGTAAAACTCAATCATGATATGTGGATGCCTTCCCCAAGCAGTCTGAATCTGCTATCAAAACCTCAAAGTAAACCGTTTACTACAATCATAGTCGATCGTCCTCGGTACACTTATGGAGTCCCACCATCTGTCTAGTGTACTCCTTTGTTACTTCATTCACTGGCCACGTCTCTCTGTAGAGATGGAACGTGTCGACTTCATAAATCTGTTACTAATAATCTAGATAACACCAAAACTCTTACTGGGTCTCAATCCCATCACAAGTCCACAGAAAAGTCCTCTCACTTCCACTACAACACTGGTAGTGGATGAGCTCATCTCCAAGTCAGTAACACTTTAACCTGATTTACTACTTCGTGGTACCTCTTATTCGTACATGGATGTACTAAAGAAGGTGTACTATGAGTGTAATGTAATCTTCTCCACTCGAATCCGCATAAGCGGTTATACTGACGCAGTTGCGGCGCCTCATACTCCTCTTGTTCCATTAAAGAACTGTGGTGTCTCGCCATGAGGCATCCTTCCATCAAGTTCCCTCAGGGTCAGGCAAGTCCCCTGTTTTTTGTTGGACCTCATCCAACAAACCAAGTAAAATCCCTAAACATGAAACTAACGTCCTTATCAGCAGTTGTAGGTCCAACTCTAACCAAGTTAGATCATTTTAAAACCGAGACTGTACAACAATTCCAACAATCGCCTTCTCTCGAGGAGTCTTCTTATTCAAGGCATCAGTGACCACATTCTCCTTTCCAGAATGGTACAAATCTCAAGGTCAGCATCCTTGATCAACTCCAACCATCGACGCTGGCAGTTAATCAACCTTTATTGCATAAAAATATGCTTCAACCTCCTATGATCTGTGAAACTCTGACACCAAATGTCACACAGGTATTGTCTTCAAATCTTGGAACTTAAACTACCACCACTAACTCGAAATCATGAGTCGGACGGTTCTCCTCATATGTTCTCAGCACCATAGTCACGTGATTCCCAGAATCTTTTGATTATCACCGAATAGAATCAGAGGTAAAATGCTTCCTCTACTCTTTAGAGCTTTGACATACTACTTCAACCACACAATTATCGTAGTCTTCCTCAGAAGACTTGTAAATGGATGCACAATCACATAGAATCCTTCCTCAAAGCGTTGGTAGCAATCGGCTGGGCCGAGAACTACGCATTCCCTTAACGTTCATCAGTATCATCCATAAGACTTCATACTTACTCCTCATCACATCAATCATGATCCTACTGGCGGAACAACATGACCTTGAAGGTTACTTCAGGCATCTCAATTCACATTTAGGGAGCATAACACACTGGCTTCTATCCTCGGATTCTGCAAAACATTCCTCAAATAACTGGTACGTTCCTTTCCGTTGTGAGAGTACACGAAACGTCATCAATAAGGTCTACCACCAACTGATCAAGGAAGTAGATGAAGACATTGTTCATCAACTCCTATAACGACTACTAGGACGTTCGTCAACTCAAATGACATCACTACAACTCGTAGTGTCCATAACGGGTATGGAATGTTGTCCTATGCCCACGCTACTCTTTCATCCTTAGCTGATGATATCCTAACCATACGGAAATCTTAAAAACACAATTGCTTCTCTTAGTTGATCCAACAAGTCGTCCATACATAGCAATGAACGTGCTAGGGCAAACGGAGCCCATCTCAAACCACTCTTCAAATTGCTTCTTCAATTTCTAACAACTAAACAAGCCATATACCTCATAGGCCTTCTCCCCACCAGTCTCGTACCATATTTCAACACAACATCAAAGTCCTCACTCAACTGAGGCAATAGATTAGACGGTTCAGTAACACGTCTATAAGATCATAAACCACTAAAACACTCTTCAACGTGGAACTATCTCTTTCCTTCACGACATAACATTAGAAATCATCACCTCCTTATTAACCTTGCTGCAAATACGGTATTGTCGGCAACTTGCCTCTTCAAGGTTCATAACCTTGAAAAAACGTCTACCTAGTCGATCTCAGTAGAGACTATAATAGTCCTCCTACTGCTATCTAAACCAACATGATATCTATTCGTCCACCACACACATAAAGACCTTCTCATGCACCTAAGGCATGACAAAGAAGTCTTCAAGCCATACACAAGTCCTTGAACAAAGGGAACAACCACATATCTCGCGGGTACCTAAGACCCGTAACTCGTAATCCTATAAAGGAAGATCTATCTTCTACTGTATCCACAGTTAACTATTAACACATAAATCGAAAGACAACAGGTGCATAACACTCACAACAACAAAACTCCACTAGGTAAACCATTAACGATAATGGTACCTATAACAGCTAACGCCCGAAGCTCTACTGCATATCATTACTCAATCTCATACCTATGCTCCTCAGGTATCACTGAGGTCATTGCCATAGTCTCGACTTCCACTCTTTCTGCATTGGAAAGAGAAAGGTCTTGATGAGAAGAAACACTACCTTGCTGACAAAAAGGGGCCAGATGGCCTAGTTCCCAATAGGTGAAGCAAGCTATCGGTGCCATGGGGCACTCAAAGCGAAAATGATTTGGATAACCACAGTTGAGACATATACGTCCCATCCCTGCACTAGTACAGGTGGCTCCTCTACACTGCCCAACTCAAAGGCTCTCCCTTGAGCTCTTCTAGTATCCGTGGCACTCCTACCACGACCCTTACATCTACTCAGCCTGGGAACGGATTCTTGAGTAGGCGAATGATTTGGGACTCTCTGCTGCCCCGCGTCTGCTGCTGAGGTGTCTTCTGACCACCTCCCGTCACACTAGTATAAATAAAACCCTGTCGTGATGCCACTCTAGTTTGCTTACAGAAAACAGCTCTATGACCCTGTCTACCACAGGTAAAGCAAGTCACTTGCGATCTTGGACATTGTGGTCGTACATGTCCAGGCTTCCCACAATTGTAACAAGTCCTCGTTTCACCAGAAGTCCGTGTGAAACGAGAAGTACTCAAACGTCCACAAGTCGGGCTTGGTTTGCAACCCGGATATCCAACCTTGTCTTTCACTAATTCAACCCGTTGTTTCTTCTCTAATCTAGAAGCTTCAGTCTATCTCATAGATGTTGGTAAATCCGGTGTAGATCTACCCTCTATTACCACCTCATATACTTGTTGTATATACTCTTGAAACACAAATCTACTCATGGAGACACGATCAGCCTCTTCATAGTCGTTCTCTGCCATAGGCAACACAACAACGGATACTGGTCCCTGACTTGACGCTACTTGAGGAAGAGGGGGTGTACCCCTATCTCGTCCCACTACAGATACTGCTCTAGTCTGAGCCATCTATAGAATATACGCTCCTACTTATAAGGCTATATATATATACGCCATATGTATTGATATATATATATATATATAATACTCATTATTACATGCATACACATCAACACATAAAAGATATATATATATATATATATCTACATTGTCTAGATCCTCATATGGGTGACGACTTATGTACATACTATCCCAAAACATCTGTACTCGCTTTAAAACCAAAATCCTTTAAAAAGTCCGACCCTATGTGGGTTCTGTTTATTTTTACACTCTAACTTTATTGCAGATAACAAGTACCACTGTTGTCAACCAAAGGCTCTGATACCAACTCTGTAACACACCAAATCCACGGGACTTGGAGTGTCACATTGGGCTAGAATCTCACAATGAATCCTGACCCTAGCCTGACAACAAGTTCACTCGATCTTACAACAAGGCATAGGTAGATTAAAACCAAATACATAAAAGTTGTATATGATATATCAAAAGAGTTTACAAACTCAGAGCCGAGTACAAAACATCAAACCACAACATCTGATACAAAAGATCCCATATCCCGCACATCCTAATGTACAAAAGTCCTCGGCTGGCCACACCATCTGTCTCACCCTGCAGTCTTCCTAACCTGCAGATAATCTACAACACGGTACGACACCGTTAGCTATAGCAATGAAAAGCATGAAGGTAATAGCACAACCACACATCAACATCTAATACGTGTAATGCCACACACATTCATTTACTATCTTTCATTAGGTTATTCCATTACTAATTCAACTTCTTTTGTAACACGAGGAACCTAAAGAACCTCGTCCCTTTCCCCGTTAACACATGGGTTTGCATTGGGGGTGATCGTCACTCGTCCCCCCTGTGTTACTGGCTTCCAGGCACCTCCTCCTAACCAGCAGGCGGAGACCGTGGTTACCGCCCGTTATAATACACTTGGGCCAAATAAATGTAATAAATGGTCATCCTACTCCGGTTTAGGTTATAAATGCACAATCATATGAACACACACAACCATCACAATCCACAATTGTACGCTAAGTAAGCCCTATGGACTTACCTCATATACTCGTAACTTGTACGACGTCACAGCTTCCCCTTGGGGAAGTAATCAACGCCTGCAATAGCAAGGCACACACAATCACATACTGCAAAGGTTAGGAGACTCGTTTCACTAACCACAACCAACCTATATCTCAAATCTAAACCTCAAATCCTCAACACATTCATAAATGCCTATGGCATACCCTTAACATAACATCTCATCATACTCGTACACATACTAAACCTTAAAGCCATAACCAATATCCATAACATCATCATGATCCTCAACTCATTCTGACACCTAGCATGCATCTAATCAGTATTCTTGAATCTCAAATTTAATCCTAATTTAATTAATTAACCTTTAATTAATTAATTAAATTTCATTAGAATAACATTTTGCCTGCAAGCCATTTCTAAACCCACCTGTCATCAGATTTCATCAAACAAACAACCCATAAACACCAGAATAATATAATGATCATAATGGAATTTCTAATTATCCATTTTGAAAAGCCTAAGGTCAATTTAGGCCAAATCGCATTACGGAAAACGAATAAATTCATAACTTATTCGTTACTAACCCGATTGACGATCTAAAAGAAGATTCAGATTCACAACGAAGCAGGCTACGCATGTACAACATCAAGTTCACCGGAATCTGAGCGATGGAACTGTCCTGGTGACATATATGCTCCACCAAGTCTTCATCTGCTCGGAAAAGCAGAAACTTGGTACCGATATGAAGAGAATGAAAAGAGGAATCCAGGACTCAAACGGAATTGAAATCGGATTAGAAACGGAGAGTAGATCTGAGTTTGAAGTTTGAGAGAAATCAGAGTTTTTACGAGAAAGCGTGAAAGGAAATGAATTACTAAACGATTTTCCGCTATTTATAGTGAGGTCCATAATTATCCTTTAGCAAAGTCGATAATTATCCTTTAACCGATCCAATGGCGGGTTGAACCCTCTTCTCCAAACTTCTCGAAATTGGAACAATAAATCTTGAATATTGTAGGGATAATTATTCCACAACCGCCTCGGAAAAAGTGTATTCCTAAGCCGTCTTTCTTAGCCGTTAAGAAACGAAATAGCGACTCTTTTGGCCGTTTTGCCTTTCCATGTTATTTCATATCTAGGACATGTTCGATGTCCTGATCATTTTTCTCAGCTGCATTTTTATTAATTGGAGCTCCCAAATGCTCCAAATAATATCGGAGGGTAAAGTAATTACCCGGGGGAAAAAGTGAAAATTTCACCATAAGCCCAAAATTACGCCAGGAACATAACGGTGGGACTTATACTCAACACTTACCCAATCTTCGCGAGTTATATGTCAATTACTATCACTGATTAAGTTAATAAACATTAATTAGAATTCGGAAATCCAAGCTATTACACTCAGTACGTGCCAGTAGTGTCTCGTTGAAAATCTGGTGAGCTAACCGGAAGGAGAGTTGAAAGATAATCCGCTCCTGGGAATCTCCGGGCTGCCATCTGTCACTATGGTGTGTAACATGGGCTATCTCGCCACAAAAACTCTGAGCCACCGCTCGAGAAGGAAAATATGTAACAATAGGAGTCGGGAAGCCAAAGATCTCCCCAAAGTGATCCCTAGGAACTGCGTAGTTCGTGTTCAACAACCTATACTTGATCCCTCGATGCTCCGGCACATAGGTAACTGAACTCAAGAACTCCAAGGTCAGCTGTAGATAAGTCGGCGCTTTGATGGCCAAGAAATCCTCCAAGCCAACCATAGAAATCATCTTCTTCAAGTCCTCCACCACTTGATGCACTCGAAGCCATCAACATGCAGGAATCGTGGGGCAATGATGGAACGCCCACAAATACGATCGTATTCCCGCTGATGTTGCTCATGAATGACCGGGATGGTAAATTGTAAAGCGGAAGAAGGAGAGGAGTGGTGTGAACTGTTGGGCCTATCCCTCCAGGCCAACAGACGATCAGATCTTCTTGGGCTTCTCATGACTGGAAGAACACCTAGGTCGGCCAAGAACACCTCGGCCGAGACATAGTCGAGTCAACCGAAGCGAAGTGTTGTTCGAATCGAACTTCTGAATCTGCAAGATTTTTCCCCAAAAACACTACGAAAAGACTCCTATGGGGTACTTGTATCTTTTTCAACAACTACCTATGACAACCAGAGCCAAATCTATGCAGAATCGACGAAAGAAGAAAAGAGTTAGGTTTATGTCGAAATATCCAAGATTTTGCAGATTTTAAGTATTTTTTGTGTTGTTCGTTGCTTGGAAACTGATTCTCTTTCTTCCTTTCGTGATTTCGAGCCAAGAATCGTGGAAAACGATTAAGAATTGAGAATTTGAGTGTAGAGGGAGCCGCGGTGGAGGTGAGTGTGGAGAGGGAAAAAGTTAGAGGAGAGAAACCGTCGCGCCTTTTATATCCTTCGCTGAATTTGATTACACCTCGGTCGAGATGTTCCTGAGCGGACAGAGGTATCAGAGCGGATGTCAGACCTAGTCACCTCGGTTGACGGAGAACATCTCGGTCGAGGTCCTCTGACAACACCCGAGATGTGTCTCAGTCAAACTCTGTCTTCCCAATTTCTTGAACTTTTGTCCTTCCATGTAGCTCCTGTGTTGTAATTCCTTCTTAGAGAGTACCTGATTCCTGTCCAGGATGACGCAAAAACACGAAGCAAACTACCTAAACTAAGCTAGAAAAAGGGAAAGAAAGCAATACCTTGGGTTGCCTCCCAAGAAGCGCTTGGTTTAAGGTCGCTAGTTGGATCGTACGTCATCCTCAAACAAGGTATAATGGTGCCATCTCTTCAGCCGGGACTTCCGGTCGATACTTCTTCCACCTATGACCGTTGACTTTAAAGTTTCCGCTTGATTTACCCCATATTTCAACTACACCATGGGGAAAAACATTTTTCACAACGTAAGGTCCTGTCCATCGAGATTTTAACTTACTTGGAAAGAGCCGGAGGAGGGAGTTGAAGAGTAGAACAAGATCTCCTTCTTTTAGCTCTTTAGGAACGATATGCTTGTCATGTCATCTCTTCATTCTTTCTTTGTAGATTTTTGCATTCTCATAGGCGTTTAAGCGCAACTCCTCCACCTCATTAATGTCTAAAAGTCTCTTCTCTCCGGCTTCCTTGATGTCGAAATTCAACCACTTGATTTTCCAATATGCCTTGTGCTCCAGCTCAATGGCTAGATGACAAGACTTCCCATATACCAAATTGTAAGGGGTGGTACCAAAGAGCATCATCAAGCTTTATGGACCAATCCTTCCTTGTCCTTGAAACGGTCTTCTCCAAAATTGCCTTGATTTCTCTATTTGAGATCTCCACCTGCCCACTAGTTTGAGGGTGATAAGGGGTTGCTACCTTGTGGGTTACCCCATACATTGATAAAAGTGCCTTGAAATTCCGGTTGACAAAATGTGTCCCTCCATCGCTAATGATGATACGCGGCGTCCCAAAACATGGAAAGATAGTTCTATTGAAAAACTTCACAACCACCATGGCGTCATTAATTGGGAGAAGAAATTGCTTCTACCCACCTAGAAACGTAGACACAACTAGGAGAATGTAGAGGTTACCTGCGGATGATGGGTAAGGTCCCATGAAATTAACTCCCCATACATAAAAAATATCAACCTCCTGAATAATTTTGAGCGGCATCTCGTTCCTTCTAGACAAATTCCCTGTTCTTTGGCATGCATCACAAGAGACAACAAATGCTTGCACATCCTTCAATAATATGGGTCAAAAGAAACCAAAATGTAATACCTTAGCGCATGTTTTGTGAGCACTATCATGTCCTCCACAAGGAAATGAGTGGCAATGCCGTATGACACTAGCAGCTTCATCGTCCGGAATGCATCGTCGAAGCATGCCATCCGGACCTCTCTTGAAGAGTAGAGGTTCATTCTAATAGTATTGGCGTACATCCTTGAAGAACTTCTTCCTTTGAGCGTACGTAATCCGGGAGGTACTTCTTGACAAACAAGGTAGTTGACAATATCAGCGTACCAAGGCTCTTTACCATAAGAAACTTGGGGAAGTCAATGCTCCACCAGCTGTGAGTGATCATCAGAGAATGAATCATCAATGGGCAGATCGTCCTCCTTAGTTGACTTCATCTCGCTTCTCGGTCAGGGTCCGAGATGGGTGACTGAGGTGTTCTTCAGATAAGATCACCTTGCTTGCTCTAGAAACTGTCTCGGTCGAGGTACTGGAACTGGGACCGAAACCTAATGTACTTTTCTTCTCTTGAATCAGTTTATCAAATCTAGCTCCCGGATCTGCTTCCAATCTTTCCAAGCTTCGCACATCTGCATCACACGAGACATCTATACCTTCCTCCATCATACTAAAACTCAAAACTTTTTCAAGAGGATCTTTAATAAGGATAGAGCTCACCAATTCTCGAGAATCTTCTTCATCATAAATATTGAAGATGTCATCTTCCAAAGGCTCTCCCTTCATTGCAGCCAATAATGCAAACTCTACATGATCGCCATCAATGTTGAAATTCAACTTGGCGTTGTTACAATCAATGCTGCAACCCGATGTTGCTAGAAATGGTCTCCCGAGAATGATAGGGATGGGATAATCTGTGGGAATGTCCAACACAACAAAGTCTATAGGTATGTAGAAATTACCGAACTTGATGGGAACGTCCTCCAAGATACCAACGAAACGGGTAATGGAGTGATCCGCCATGTATAACGTCATCTTAACTGGCTTGGGCTCTCCAAGGCCGATTTTCTCACATAGTTCTAAAGGAATGATGCTCATACTAGCTCCTAGATCACATAGTGCATCATAAGTCACATCCCCGACTTGGATAGGAATGCAAAACGAACCGGGATCTCTCAACTTAGGTGGGATCTTCTTCTTCATGATTTGAATGAGGTCCGAAGATCTAGAGGTCATCCTTACTTCACCAAAGTCCTCTAGCTTTCTCTTTCTTGACAAGATTTCCTTCAGAAACTTCCCATAGGAAGGCATCCCTAGGATAGCATCAATGAAAGGAATGTTAATATGTAGCTTATTCATAAGGTCAAGAAACTTACCAAAGTGCTTGTCTAGATGTGCCCGAGCCCTTGACTGAGGGAATGGGAGTGGTGGTTTATAAGCAGGAGGTGGAACATAAACTTCATCTTTTTCTTTCGCTTTCTGGGGCTCCATCTCGGTTGGTACCTCGACCGAGGTGTTCCTCGTCTGATTGTGGTCTAACCGAGGTACTGGATCTGCAGTCTTCAATCCACTGCGTGTTGTGATAGCCATGACTTGCACTTTTGGGTTGTTCTCTGTCCTTCCTGGAAGTTTTCCAGGATCTCTTGGCGCTTCATTCACCTTGTTGAAAAATTGTTGTTCTAAGGCTTTTTGTGCCTTCGAAAATGAGTTCATAGATGTCTCCATAGTGTTGAGCTTGATCAATATAGCCTCCAGCACAACATCTGGTTTCTTGGGTGGCTGGGACAAACTTGATGACGACTTCTGGCTTCTCAATGGAGTAGAAGAAGAAGAAGGAGTGTTAAGAGCATTTTCAGTATGAGAATAAGGGTTACCGGGATTTTGTTGATTCGATCTCCAATTGTTATTAGAATTTTGTTGTTGTTGTTGTAATTGTTGTTGTTCCACGGCCCTTGATAATTTCCTCTTCCTTGATATCCAGCATCTTGCTTCTTCTTGGTTTGAGCTACTAAAAGCTCCTTCAATGCCTTGACTTCATTGTTAAGCGAGGTGAGTTGAGTAGCATTTGATGTTGTATCTTGAAAGCTAACTCTCCTTGCTCCATCTTCAACCCTTTGATGGGAATATTTCTCCATGTGTAAAGCTTTCTTTTCTATGAAATCACAAGCTTCATATATCGGCATATCCATGAAAGTGCCGGCGGAAAGTAATTGGAGTTTGAATTGAGTGTCTTCATCCAAACCCTTGAAGTATATCTCTAGCAATTCGATCTTTGAAATCGCATGATGAGGACAATCCAACAAAAGGTGTCCTTGAACCTTTCCCATGACTTGGACAAACTTTCTTTGTCTTTCATGAAAAAAGCATTGATCTTACCCCTCAATTCAACGGTCTTTGATGGGGGAAAGAACTTAGTAAGAAACTCCATCGTCATCTCTTCCCAAGTGTTGATTTTTCCAGCTGGAAGAGATTGATACCAAGCAAGTGCCTTGTCTTTCAATGAGAAGTAGAAAAGCCTTAACTTGTAATTGTAATTCTCCACTCTTGATGGTCTCAAAGTCTCCATCAGAATCTCATAGTTTTATAAAGGTTGATGCGGAGATTCTCTCTCCAAACCTCCAAATTTACATTGTCGAATCATGGTTAGAACTTGAGGTCGAAATTCATAATCATGCTCAACTGGATCTCCTAGATTGACTCTTGGACGCCGCACTCGCTGATTCGGGTCCATCCTCTGACCTAGGGTTTGTGGAACTCCAGCAAAAAGATCACCTCGGTCTACCATGGCCGGCATCCGAGGTGGTTGGTGTATCTCGGCCGGTGCAACTAGGGCTGACGCCTGCCTCGGTCGAGCAACTAGGACCAGTCGAGGTAAGAACTGAGCTCGAAGAACGGACATATCAGCTTCAATCCCTTCAGTTATTGCACGAGTCTCATCTCTCTCTCGCTGCAATTCTTCTTTACTGAGGTGAAGTTGATTCAATGCCTCCTTCAATTCGGCTTCAAGATCTCAATTATCTTCATCAGCCATCTTAGCTTCTTTCAATCTTCTTTTCTATGTCTTTTCTGGTTCGGGATCGTAAGGAACGATTTCCTTTCCAGCACGAGTTCTTCGCATAAACCTAAGGAAAGATCCTGCAAAATAACTCAAGTAAAGTAATCAATAGCAGCAAGGGCAGCAACCCCGAAAGACAACCGAAACTGAACTTGGTCTTGACCAAGTCCCTGGCAACGGCGCCAAAAACTTGTTCGCTCTAAAAGGTGTGTGCAACCTTTAATATTTATACCAAGAATAATTGCAAATAGCAAACCCACAGTGTACGGATCGATTGTAATAAAAGCAAGAATTCCAGGGTTGAACATAGGGACTATAGTAAAACAAAGATCGGTAATTCAGGTTGTCAATTAAACACAAGCAACAAAGCGATAATATCAAAGATGACGTAATAACCACGTAAAGAAAATGCGGATTCTAGATATTAAAGCATCCAATTGTGGTTCCGACTCAAGATCTCAAAAGATAACGTGGACAAAGCTGAGGTTTGCAAAGGGAATGTGTTTCTACGGTGGGAATAGATCACCGGGTAAGTCCCACTACTCACTATCCCAAACCAAAGATTCTCTCATCGTGTAAGTCTCAAGGTACTAAGGAAAGGAACTATAATCTCAAACCAACACACCACCCAAGGGAATAGAATCAACCTTTACCGGGTAAGTCTCAAGCAAACTCTCAAAGATGAGATGAATGCACACTCAAACCCCAATAAAAGATAAACCTTTATTGCCTAACACTCATGATCATCGATATACAAACAAAGGAATCACTGGGTAAGTCTCATTTCAGGCTTGCGTTGAAGCAGGAAAGGTATAACAAGGATAGGATTTGGCAAACTGAAACCTCAACTCAGATAAGGATCAGGAAAGGTCTCGCCTCGTTCAGTTCATGTACAATCTCGGTCGAGATGTTCTACGACTGACCAAGGTGTTCGTCGGTTATGGTAAAGGCTCGAGCTTTCAGGTTCCATTGGGGTAAAGGCTCATTCTTTCATCGTCTTTCCCACAACCTTCAGCCAATCACCCTAGAATCACGTAAAGAACTTAGCCAACAATCATCATGATAACAATAATCAAATATATAAGAAACGAATCAATATTCAAACAAGAAAACCTTTATACAAAGGTCTCAAAAACTGAATCAAACAATCGAACAAATAATCAAAATGTGTTCCTCAATCACAATCAAAAAGACAACAAATCAACCAAACTAAGAAAATCTTACTACTTCCTTCAAAGCTAACTTCCTTCCTTCCTTGATCTTCAGACTTCCAAACTTCCTTCAACTTTTCCTTCAAACTTTCTGATCTGGAGAACTGCTCCGAGATAATTTCTCTCCAGAAAATAAACCTCTTTATATAGGAGAATCACCTTCCTAAGATAAGATATCTGTAAAGGCAATTTCCTTTAGAATATCTTCCAATCTTCCAAAATAAATCAGCCAAAAAGATATGCTTCCTTCCACAAATCCATCCTAAAATATAAGAAATTCACTTTACAAAAATAGAAGATCTCAGCCAAAAATAAAGATCTTGTGGCCGTTATAATATTCGCGTCGGTCCAGCCTATCCTGAAGATCACCTCGGTCGAGGTGTCACTGTAGCCAACCGATGTGAATCTTAGTTAAGCGTCAATCTCTCTGATCTGGTCCAAAATCATTCTTCCATCTCATTTCCCTGGTTCTTGACCCTTTCTTGTGGCTCCTCAATGCTCAATAATGTAGATTCAATGACTCCTTAGCTTCCTTAGCTCTATTTTGTTCCAAATCGCGCCATTTTCACTACAATCACAACGAAACTAGGTGTAGACCTCGGTTCTCCCAAATGTAAACAAAACAACATAATGATCAAAGAATATACATCTATACATGCAGATTAATGAAGATAAAACGTCCAAACCAATCCTAAAATATGGACTATAATACATGTTATCAAGGACATTCCCATCAAACTAGGTAACTTCTATATACCTATAGATTTTGTTGTGTTGGACATTCCCGCAGATTATCCTGTTCCTATCATTCTCGGAAGACCATTTCTTGCAATATCGACATTGATTGTAAGAACGCCATGTTGTCATTCAACATTGGTTGCGATCATGTGGAGTTTGCACTTTTAGTTACAATGAAAGGAGAGCCCTAGGATGATGATATCTTCAACATCTATAATGAAGAAGATTCTTGAGAATTGGTGAGCTCTATCCTAGTTAAAGATCATCTTGAAAAAGTATTGAGTTTTAGTATGATTGAGGAAGGTGTAGATGTTTTGTGTGATGCAGATGTATGAAGTTTGGAAGCATTGGAAGCATATCAAGGAGCTGGATTCGACAAACTCATTCAGGAGACGAAAAGCACATTAGGTTTCGGTCACAATTCAAGTACCTTGACCGAAATGATATCTGCAGCAAGAGAGGTGACCTTCTCTGGAAAGTACCTCGGTCCATCACCTCGGTCTACGACCGAGACAATTTCCAAAGTAAACGAGATGGGGTCAACTTAAGACCACCTTGGTTCACCACCTCGGTCTAACCCTAGATGCTTCGAGAAGGACGATATGTCCATTGATGATTCATTCTCGGTTGAACATTCACAATTGGTGGAGCATTGGCTTCGCCAAGTTTCTGATGGTAAAGAGCATTGGTATGCTGATATTGTTAACTATCTTGTTTGAAAGGAATTATCTCCGAGATTGACATATGCTCAAAGGAAGAAATTATTCAAGGATGTACGTCACTACTATTGGAACGAACCTTTGCTCTTCAAGAGAGGTCCGGATAAGATGCTTCGACGATGCGTTCCGGAAGATGAAACTGTTAGTGTCATATGGCATTTTTACTCACTTCCTTGTGGAGGACATGTTAGCGCTCACAAAACATGCGCTAAGGTATTGAGATCCGGCTTCTTTTGGCCTACATTATTTAAGGATGTGCAAGTGTTTGTTGTCTCTTGTGATGCATGTCAAAGAACAGGAAATTTATCTAGGCGGAATGAGATGCCGCTCAACAATATTCAAGAAGTTGAGATCTTTGATGTGTGGGAGTTGACTTCATGGAACCTTTCCCATCATCCGCAGGAAACCTCTACACTCTCTTAGTTGTTGACTACGTCTCTATATGGGTGGAAGTCATTGCTTCTCCCACTAATGACGCCATGATGGTTGTGAAGTTCTTCAATAGAACTATATTTCCACGTTTTGGGACACCGCAAATCATCATCAACGATGGAGGGACATATTTTATCAACCGAAAGTTCAAAGCACTTCTATCGAAGTATGGGGTGACTCACAAGGTAGCAACCCCTTATCACCCTCAAACTAGTGGGCAAGTGGAGATCTGTAATAGAGAAATCAAAGCAATTTTGGAAAAGACCGTTTCAAGGACAAGGAAGGATTGGTCCATGAAGTTGGACGATGCTCTTTGGGCTTATAGAACCGCATTCAAGACTCCCATTGGTACCACCCCTTACAATTTGGTATATGGAAATTCTTGTCATCTTCCCGTTGAGCTGGAGCACAAGACATATTGGGCGATCAAATGGCTAAATTTCGACATCAAGTAAGCTGGAGAGAAGAGACTTTTGGACATCAATGAGTTGGAAGAGTTGTGCTTAAACACTTATGATAATGCAAAAATCTACAAAGAAAGAACGAAGAGATTGCATGACAAGCATATCGTTCCTAAGGAAGCTTACGTTGTGAAAAATGTTTTCCCCATGGTGTAGTTGAATTATGGGGTGAAGCTAGCGGAAGCTTTAAGGTAAATGGTCATAGGTTGAAGAAATATCAACCGGAAGTTCCGGATGAGGAGATTGGTCCAGCTAGCAACCTTAAACCAAGCGCTTTTGATGTTGAGCCGCCCCTGCGCCTCAACATCAGAAGTGACAGAAAGATGAAGAGTCAGACGTTTGAAGAACTTTAAAGATCCGCCCTTGCAAAATTGTCAGGCCGCCCCTGCGGCCATGAAGAACTTCAAGCGTTTTCGCCTAAACCGCTCCTACGGACCTGAAGGCCGCCCCTGCGGTTGAGCGACAGAGACTTTACTCCGGCTGTTTGCACGCCTCCGATCCAGCTTTCCTTTCCATGGGTATTCGACTCAGGATCAAGTCTTGTACTTGTACAATGGCTAGCTTAACAATGAAAGGAGGATTGTCGACGCTGCTTGTGGAGGTAAAATTCTTAATTTCACTCTTGACCTTGCTTTGGAAAAGATACAGGAACTAGCTAAGGGAACTCGGAACTTCGGAAGGACTTCTTCTAAGAGAGGAGTTCATGTCATTAATCTTGGGAAAAGTGAGATCTCAATTGAACTTGTTGAGCTGAAAGAGATGGTGAAGATATTGACACTTATGGGAACTCCACAACAACTTAAGGCATGTGGAGTTTGTGCCAACCCCTACCACCCAACGGACATGTGCCCTCAAGTCCAGGATGACGATGCTGAGGTGAATGCAGTGGGTTATGGACAACAGTAACAGCAAAGGCCACGAAATGATCCATATGCGCAGAATTTCATGCCAAATTGGCGTGATCAACAAAACTTTCGTTGGAGGGATTAACAAAACCAATAGCAGCAGCCCCGACAAGGTAAGTATCAATCAACTGAGGATATGTTGCAGGTTTTGACTAAGCATTTTGCTACTCATGTCCAACTAACAGAATCCAGCATCAAGAACCTTGAGAAACAGGTTGGGCAAATGGCGGAAGCCATTACAAGGATCGGAGCTAGATCCTCCGGAGGATTGCCTTCTCAAACAGTGATATACCCCAAGGAGAATGTTAGTGCCCTAACATTGAGAAGTGGGAAGCAAATCCAATAGAAAACAACAACCAAGGGGAAGAAAAAACCCTCTAACAAGTTTACCGTAGTTGCAGCCGCACCTGCGGCTGCAACTACGCCATGCCCTGAGCATACGCCTCCCCTACGGCTGGAGGTTACCGCCCCTGCGGTGACAACCCCTACGCCGCCAAGATGGCACCCCTGCGGAAAACTCGATAGAGAGTTCTGCTGAGAAGGATTCTTACATCCGACTTGAGTTCCAACCATTGTACTCTGAGAAACCACCAGCTCCTTTCCCCGAGGCACTAAAGGAGAGAAGAATAATCGAGGACAAGGATCTCCTTGAGACCTTCTCCAAATGCGAGGTAAACATCCCTCTCCTTAAGTTAGTGAAAAGTATTCCTAAATATGCTCGTTTTTTGAAGGAACTATGCACCATCAAGAGGAATCAAAAGCTGAAGGGGAAACAAAAAGTGCAAGTGAGCAAGCATGTGTCCGCCGTTTTCCAACGTAGAATGCCCAAGAAATGTAGCGATCCGGGCATGGTAAGCATTCCTTGTGTTATAAGGGAAACCCATTTTGACAAAGCTATGCTTGAACTTGGTGCTTCTATAAATGTCCTCCATATTCTATCTATAATTCACTTGGCCTTGGGCCATTAACGGGAACTCGGATTGTAGTATAACTTGCTGATAGATCTAATGTGTACCCGAAAGGGATTATTGAAGATGTATTAGTAATGGTAGACAATCTAATTTTTCCTGCTGATTTCTTTGTAATGGACCAGGAAAATGACTCAAATGCTGCACCAATATTATTGGGGAGACCATTCCTAAAAACTGCTAGGACTAAAATCGATTATGTTAGTGGAAAACTAACCATGGAGTTTGTTGGGGAAGTAGTTGAATTCGACATCTATGATGCAATGACATTTCCTATTGATGATCATTCTTTATGTGTCATTGATATTATCGAACCTTTTGTGCAAGATGTATTTTATATTTCTGACATTGACAAATTGAAAAATATAATTGAGCATGACATTGATGATCATAATTCAGAATATGCATTGGCAACTAGCATGAAAGAGGTCTTAGCCCAATTGGATGGGCACAAGAGGTTACCTATCTCCACTTTGGCCATTGGGCCCACTTTACTAACCCCAAGCGAGAAGCTTGTTCCATCTATAGTGCAGGCACCGGAGATAGAGTTGAAAGACCTTAAACACCACCTCAAGTATGCTTTCCTTGGAGACAACAATACCTTACCGGTGATCATTTCCAACAAGTTGACTACCGGTCAAGAGGACAAGTTGGTGAAAGTGTTGAAAGAACACAAGACGGCCCTTGGATGGACCATTGCGGACATCAAAGGGATAAGTCCCTCCACTTGCACGCATAGAATTCTACTTGAGGATGAAGCAAAACCATCTAGACAACCTCAACGACGGTTGAATCCGCCAATGATGGACGTGGTCAAGAAGGAGGTCTTGAAGCTCCTCCAAGCGGATATGATTTTCCCCATTTCGGATAGAAATTGGGTTAGTCCAACCCAAATGGTTCCAAAGAAGGGGGGCATCACTATGGTAGAGAATCAACATGGAGAGATGGTCCCGAGTAAAACGCAAACCGGTTGGAGAGTTTGTATTGACTACCGCAAACTCAACAAGGTAACACGTAAAGACCATTTTTCATTACCTTTTATTGACCAAATGTTGGAACGTCTTGCCGTTCATCCATACTATTGCTTTCTGGACGGATATTCGGGCTATTTCCAAATAGCCATTGCTCCGGAAGATAAAGAAAAGACGACGTTCACTTGCCCATTTGGTACTTTTGCGTACCGCAAAATGCCATTTGGACTTTGCAACGCCCCCGGCACTTTCCAACTATGCATGATAAGTATTTTCTCCGAATACATAGAAAACTTTATTGAAGTTTTAATGGATGACTTTACCGTCCATAAAATAGTTTTGATGCATGTCTAGGACACTTGACACTTGTTCTTGAAAAATGTGTTGAAACTAATCTAGTTCTTAATTCGGGAAAATGCCATTTCATGGTAGAACAAGGAATAGTGCTAGTACATGTGATATCCTCAAAAGGGATAGAGGTAGATAAGGCGAAAGTTGATGTTATTCAAAGTTTACGATATCCTACTAACATTCGGGAAATCCGATCTTTTCTTGGTCATGCAAGTTTTTACTGACGGTTCATCAAAGACTTTTCAAAGATCTCGGCACCCTTATGTGAATTACTCAAGAAAGACGCCACCTTCATAGTGTATGAAAGCTGCAAGAAAGCTTTCGACACTTTGAAGGCATGTCTTACTAGTGCACCAATCATCTGGTCTCCGGATTGGGAGAAACCTTTCGATATTATGTGTGATGCCAGCGACTATACTGTGGGAGCTGTCTTGGGACAGAAGGATGGAAGAGCCTCACACGTTATCCATTATGCGTCCATGACACTTGATGTAGCACAAAAGAATTACTCCACCACCGAGAAGGAGATGCTAGCGGTGGTTTTTGCACTTGAGAAATTCAGACAGTACCTTCTTGGAGTAAAGGTAATTATTTTTACTGATCATGAAGCTCTTAGGTACCTCATGGCGAAGGAGTCAAATCCACGGTTGATGCGGTGGGTGCTCCTTCTAAGTGAGTGCAACCTAGAGATACGGGACAAGAAGGGGGTTGAGAACCTAGTGACCGATCATTTGAGCATCCTAGTGTTGGAAGGCGAACACTCGGCCAAGGGTAAAGCAATAGTTGGAAGTTTTCCAAATGACACCTTCTACATAACCCTCTGTTGTGTAACCGCCCCTGTGCCTCAAGAGTCCCGCCCCTACGGCTCGAACTAGGCGCCCCTACGGTTATGTCGACAGAGGTTTGTCTTAAACTCCAATCATTTAAGCCCTGGTTTGCTGACATTGTGAACTTCATTGTCAGGAGTGAGTACCCTCCATACATCACCATGGCACAACGAGAGAAGGTGAAGGCCGAAGCTTGACATTACGTTTGGGACGACCCCTACCTTTGGAAGCATTATAGTGATCAAGTAATCCGCCGTTGCATCCCGGACAATGAGGTACAATCTGTCCTAATATTCTGTCATTCCGAAGCATGTGGGGGGCATTTTGGGGGCAACAAAACTGCAAGAAAGGTTTTGGATGCCGGGTTCTTTTGGCCACACATTTTTAGAGATGCTTTTGCGTTTTGCAAAGTGTGTGATAGGTGCCAAAGGGTAGGAAACATTTCCAGGAGACATGAAATGCCTCAATCCTCTCTTATATTTTGCAAAATATTTGATGTTTGAGGGATTTATTTCATGGATCATTTTCCTACTTCTTTTGGACATACCTATATATTACTTGATGTGGACTATGTTTCTAAATGGGTGGAAGCAAAGGCCACCAAAGCTGATGATTATAAAGTGGTTGCAGCCTTCCTTAAGGATAATATTTTTGCAAGATTTGGAATCCCGAAAGCCTTGATAAGTGACAGGGGCACCCATTTTTGCAACAAGACGATCACCGCTCTCCTTAAGAAGTACCACGTCCATCAACAAGTGTCAACAGCCTATCATCCACAAACAAATGGTCAAGCTGAGGTGTCCAACCGGGAAATCAAAACCATCCTTGAAAAGACGGTTTCTCTTGGAAGGAAGGATTGGAGTGTGAGGCTAAACGACGCTCTATGGGCATACCAGACAGCCTACAAGACTCCTATAGGGATGTCTCCATTCAGGCTTGTATTCGGAAAAGCTTGCCACCTTCCGGTGGAGCTTGAGAACAAAGCTTGGTGGGTGGTAAAGAAGTGCAATATGAATGTGGAGGAAGTAGGAGAATTCCGGAAACTCAAATTGCAAGAGCTGGAGGAATTGCGACTAGATGCGTATGACCATGCCACTGCATACAAAGAAAAGACCAAAGCATGGCATGACCAGAACATCCTCCTGAAAGACTTCAAGGTAGGTAATAAATTTCTTCTCTTCCAATCTCGTTTGAAGCTTTTTGCAGGCAAGTTGCGTTCAAGGTGGACATGTCCGTTCGTGATAGCTGAAGTGTACCCTCATGGCGCTGTGGACCTCTACGATCCACAAACACACAAGGTTTTTAAAGTCAACGGACAAAGGCTCAAGCCTTACCTTGAAGGAGTGAATAATGATCCCGTTGATGAAATGGTGTTGGAGGAGGCCCAAGCAGAAAAGTAGAGTCCTTACTTCGAGCCAACGACGTAAAACAAAGGTGCTGCTCGGGAGGCAACCCGAAGGAATAAGAAGAGGAGCGTCTGTCAAGAAAACCACCAGGTTGTGGCTCAGAGTCACCGCCCCTGCGGTGAGACCCTTGCCCAGCGCCGCCCCGGCGGTGGGCCTGCATCTTCACCAAATCTGTCACCGCCCCCGCGGTGACATCCCTACGCCCCTGCGGCGGCCACCCTTGACAAGCATCCTCAGCGCCGCCCCCGGCGCTGAGCCTGCGCCCCCCCCCTCTTCCTTGTCACCGCCCCCGCGGTGACAATCCCCCGCCCCTACGGTTTATCCCAGAAAAGAAAAAAAGTCCCAAAATAACCTACACCTACCCCACCAACCCTTCTCCTCCCTCACCCACCACTCATTTCTCTCTCCCACATTCACTCCACAAGCCCACGCCCCATCGCCCTAATCTCTCCCTCGCAACAACCTTGCTCCGACGCCCCTACACCACCTCATCGACGCCATTACCCTAGTCTCCGACGCCCCTGCGCTGCACTCCTCCCTCTCTCGCCCTACACCTTCCAATCTCTCAACCCTTAACTCCACAACACTAAACCCCCTCAAACGCTCTCCTCCCTCCACTCTGAGCCACCTCCGAAGACATCGCCATCAGCCAGTAGCCACCGGAACACTCCCCAGCTCCACCACCTTCGTTGCTGTCAAAAATCGCCCTCAGCACTTCTCCCGCCCCTGCGCCTGCAAGGATCCGCTCCTGCACCTCACCGCCCCTGCGCATCCATCACCCGCCCCTGCGGAAATAACATTAGATTGTTCGTCTTGTTTCTCTGCGTCTGAGGTTACTAATTATTTTGCTTAATCACTTGCAAGAATGGAACCACAGAGGAAGTATAAGATGTTTGAGGCTGAGAAGACTCGTTACGGGATTGTGCAAGATCGGGTTGTGTATGCAACTCGGTTTTTGCACGTTCCCACATTGGAGAGGCTTGGCATGTTGGAGACCATGCAATCCTTCCTCATCAACGTTGGGCTCGGGGATTTTCTGAAAAAGAGTGCTCCAACATATCCCGAGCTTAGTCGACAGTACATAGCCACCTTCACCATGGAGAAGGAGGATCACGTGTGTGTTGGACTTACCTTCAAGTTCAACAAGCAGAAATACACACTTGACTACTTCCAGCTGCAAGAGGCTTTCGGGGTGACTCTCAACCCCTCAGAAAATTGGTGGGAGACCGTTCCGATACCCGACCTTGGTGAGTTTTGGCAGGCTGCCACAAGATCCGAGTTTCATGCCGAGGGTGAGTACTCCAATAAACTCACTCACCCCTGCTTGAGACTCCTCTATAAGATCATAATGAGTGTCTTCTATGGATACAAAGAGGAGAACAAGGTCGCTCTTAAGGACCTTCCATTGCTCTACGCCTGGCTTCCGATGAGCGAGAAGGTACCGGATTGGCCGTACCTCTTCCTTACCGCTTTGAAGCAGATTAGGAAGAACGATCCAACGGATATCGTTGGTGGTGGGGTGATCTCTTTGATCGCCGAGCAGGTGATGGACCTTTCCGGCCTTGAGGATATTGGAGGTCCCACTCTACACGGAGGAGATGCTTAGGAGGTGCAAGCTCCTCAAGAGGGACGGGGAAAACCTTTTTTGGCTTTCATTTGCAGATGGGAGTCATATCACATACCTTCCCCGGCCGCTTCCCTTTGGAGATGACCTATCCGAGTTGTACATCCCGGTGGATCCGTTTGTACCGAGATGGCCTCAGGTGGCCATTGTGGCACGCAGCGAGCTCTATCCGGGCTCCTCATGAGGATCACATGCCCATTCCGGATGGTGAGGAGATGCCCACTGTAGCACCAGATGATGGTCTCGCACTTGAGAGCCTTCAGGCTCAGATGGCGGCCTTGACTACTCAACATCAGGCCTGGCAGACCGAGTACCAACGGATCATGCTTGAGCAACAGTAGGTGTGGCAGTCCAGCTTTGCCACTAGTATCACCTCCCACATTGACCGGAGGCAGGATGCTTGGCAGGCGGCTCAGCAGCAGCTAGAGGCTCAGCAGTTGGCTTGGCAAGCCAACTTTGAGACCTCATTTGGCAGCCGGATGGACACTCAGCAGACCCGCATTGACGAGATCTACCGCCGGCAGAAGCACTTCTTCTGCCACTTCCCATATCCCCCGGAGGAGGGTCCGGATGGTCCAGTAGGACCATCCCACTAGTGGTTATCATCTTTTCCCTTTCTCCACATTTATCTTTGCTTTCATTTTCCACTTTGAGGGCAAAGTGTGCTTCAAGTATGGGGGAGGGAATATCATTTGCATGTATAGGTTGTTTGTGTTGTTTTGAGTTTGTTTGTTTTGAGTTTCCATATTTTGTAATTCAGTTTGAAAATCATAAAAATAAAAAAAAGAAAAAAAAAGAAAAAGCCAAAGAAAATGAAAAAAGGCATGAAAATCCTTGGATAAACCGAAAACCCGAATGGGCGGTTTAGGCAAAAAGAAGGTAGTCCGACCAACATTAGGTTGAGGCAAAAATGGACTTGAGGGATGTGAGGATTAAGTGAGATCACCAACAAAAGAAGAAGAGTGGCAAGGTGAAAACCCGAAAGGACACCTTGACAAAATAAGCGACACCAAGTGTAGGTTTCCCTTTCGACGTTTGGCGGCATAAGAAGGGGAGTCATAAGGAGGTTGTCCGGGTAGGTCACTCTTGGAGCGATAAGGATGGTAGCTTTCTCACCCTTTTTCCCTACATTTTCTCTCTTTTTCCTTCTTTCTTCCTTGGTTTTTCTTTTGTCTCCATTTTCTATGCCTCTCACCCATGCTTCCTGAGGCCTTTGAGTCTGAACTGCTGTCATTTGTTTTACTCGGGACGAGTAAAAGGTCTAAGTATGGGGGAGTTTGATAGATGATGGAATCACTATCATTTAGGTTAGTTTTTAGAGTGTTTTTATTACATTAGAGTCATTTTATACTACTAACTTCTTAATCCAGAAGAAGAAGCCTTAAAGAAGTTAAACAAGAAGTTAGAAGCACTTGGGAATGAAGATCATCTATAGAGACGAAGGTTTTGGTGCCTCACCGCCCCTGCGGGTGACACTACACTCCGGAACGCAGAATGCGCCTTCGCCAGCGCCCGGAACAAAGGCTGTCACCGCCCCTGCGCCCCTCCTTGGCGCCCCTGCGGTGACTTATCTTGAAGAAGAAAAGATCAGCGCCCATGCGCCTCCACCTGCGGACCAACCTGCGGAGCTGTGAAGCCAAAGAGCCAGTGTCACCGCCCCTGCGGTGACATTGGGCCACCCCTGCGGCTCAACATCAGAAGCGACAAAAAGATGAAGAGTTAGACGTTTGAAGAACATTAAAGATCCGCCTCTGCGGAATTTCCAGGCCGCGCCTGCGGCCATGAAGAACTTCAAGCGTTTTCGCATAAACCGCCCCTGCGGCCTTGAAGGCCGCCCCTGCGGTTGAGCGACAAAGACTTTACTCCGGCTGTTTGCACCACCTTTATGACATTAAAGGTGGTTGTTTAGGCCGGCCATTTACTCCCATTTAGTGCCATTTGTAGTATAAATAGGCCCATGGCTGATTGCTAGAATCATCCATCATTTTCCCATTTTATTCTCTCTTTTCTCTTGCTTCCTTTGTGTAATGAGTTTCTGATTGCCTTGCTACATTGGGTTGTTTTGAAGCTGCATTGCTGCTTTGGTAGTAAGTCCTTTTCATTATAAGTTTTATTCAGTTTATGTTTTAAATTCCTTGAGCTTCACTTATCTAATTGCATGTTTCTTCTCACTTAAGATTGATCACCTTAGTGTCTAAATGCATTTAAAGAACTAGGATTATTAGATGCCTGGTTCGGGTCTTTAATCTAGTAGAAACCTTTAGGTAAAAACTGGTTGTAATTACTTAAGGGTAAAGGAATACAAATATAAAGAAAAGTTTAATGGTTTTACTCTTCTCTTTATATCCATTTGTCTTTGTTTGAAAGCTAACTTGTGATTTGTTCTTGTAGGTTTACGGAGCACTACACTTGTTAAGTAGTGTTGATGCCGGTTGGCTAAACACATACATATGATCAAGATCGGAACATTGCTTGAAAATTTGTAAAAGGAACCAACCAAAGTAGTATTGCATGCTAAGAATCAACCTAGTGTAGTCCATTCATCATCATCTTATTCAACTTCTTACTTGATTTCTTACTTTGTTTTGCATCAATTCAGCCCAACCCTCCCCCCCCCTTACCTTGCTATATAATCAATAATCGAATCTAATATAAACATCACCAAACTCTCTTGGGTTCCACCTTTGCTTAACCACTATACTTGTTTTAGTGTTAAGTTAAGAATTTATTTTGATATGATAAAAAGAACCTAAGGAATAATTCTTGTCAGATGTAGTTGATGAAGAGCGTGTGAAGTCAAGTTGAGTTTTTGGCTGAAAGTGTTACAAAAAAAATATGTTTAGGGACGTTGATCTTGATGATGAGTAACTCGGCACCATTCACATAGCCAGGTGTTTGTGTCTTGCCAAAGTCGGATTGATCGATAGTCCTAACGGGTCATGGTATGTGCATCAAGGGTTTGATGCATCTCGAGAAATTGATGATCGTTGATTTCCTATGCTTCGGCTATTGTGCACTTCTATCCATGTTCTCAAAAATAAAGTAAAAAAAGGTGAAAATAAGCAAAGCTTATTGATGGATGTTCGCCTCTAAGCGTGCGTGAAAATAAGTTTTAAATTTATAAAACTGAAATTAAGCAAGCGAACCCGTAGTGTACGGATTGGCGTAGTTTAGCAAGTATTCCAGAGTATCGAACTCAAGGAATTGGTGAAACAAAACCAGTTTCAAATAATTGAGCAATGAAAATGTAGAAGCTTTGCAAATATTGGGAAAACAACAACCCTAATAATCCGGGTATCTAATTGTGGAAATCGATTCAAGATATACTATACATATATAAGGACATAGTAGAGACTTGCAAAGGTATACTAAAGTAAGGTAATGTATGGTGAAGTTCCAAAACCATATATAACTCACCCAAGGACACTCTCTATAAAGGTTGTTGAGGCTGCAGTATAGAAAGGATCTAAAGGTAAGAATTAATCTTAAATACCCACGCCTAATCCCAAGGAATCAAAGATAGGCTAAAACGGTTAAGGTTGTGACACTCGAAACCGAAATAGAGGATGTTGAGTCTCACTACTACCTAGAAAAGGAAAGTCAAGGCTAGGTTAAAGCTAATCTTTAACTTTGGATCAAAGCAAAAGAAAAGTTCGTAAACCAAGGGAAATCACGGCTAGATCTTGAGAACCACGGCCGTGGAACTAAGAACATACCGTGATTTAGGGTGTCGACAATATTTCTCTAACTCTCAGGGTCCAATCAAATTATGATCGATCTATCATCATCTAAGCCACAACTATCAACCCTTCACCTTAGAATTGCTAAAGGGTTTTAGCCAACAATCATTGTCATTATATCAATATTCAAATTAAAAAGAATAAAAGATGAAAACCCTCGAAAACTCAAATAAAACTCAAAGTCAATCTCGAAATCCCAATAACAAAGGAATATGTTTATGAACTCAGAATATGGAATAAGAATCCTCACAATATTCTCAAGCAACAACGGAAAACGGTTGTCAATCATTTCCGGAATCAAACCTAAGAAATCACCAACTTCCGTCGCAAATAACCATCAATCTTCCAAAACTATCGCCGTCGGCTTCGAAACCCTAAGCAAGATAAGCACGGATCGCACCCTGTAAGCGGAGATACCGAAAACTCGTTTCTCTACTCCTTTTATAGAGTGAGGACGGGTTACGATAAAAGCCCATTTACTTTGATGATGTGGCAATTAAGATACGTCGTAATATTTGCCAAGATCATGGTCATGTTGTACTTTCCACGGCCGTAATTTAGAGGGTAGAACAAGATTACGGTGCCATAGGATTTCCACGGCCATGGTTTTGACCGTGTAACTCTCTGGAATGCTCCAAACTCTCTTCCACGTTCATGATGCCAAATCCACGCCGTGGTTTAAAGCGTGGACTTCAATCTCCTTCTCCACGGTCGTAATTTAGGGTGTGGACTTGCTTTTCCTCTTTCTTTGCCTTTGTTTCGTGCAATCTTCCATCCATGCTCCTTCCTAAGCCTCTCTAGTGCATCCCTTTCCATCAAACGTGATCAAACACTCCTTTCCTTCCTTATTTTGCTCCAATCCAAGCTTTATTCACCTAAAAACACAAAGAAGGTAGTGTAGATCTCTATATGGACAAAGTGAGTGAACTAGCTCACAATTGCTTCGAACACATATCTAAGAACACTATAAAGAGGGAAAAAACAACTAAAACAAGTGCCTAAAATATCGGCGCCAAAAACTTGTTCACCTCTAAGCGTGCGTGCAAATAAGTTTTAAATTTATAAAACTGAAATTAAGCAAGCGAACCCGCAGTGTACGGATCAGCGTAGTAAAGCAAGAATTCCAGAGTATCGAAATCGGGGATTTGGGGGATCAAATTCAGTTCACAAATTATCGAGCAATGAAAATAGAAGCTTTTGCAAATATTGGGGAAAACAACAACCCTAAAGATCCGGATGTCGAATTTTGGCAATCGATTCAAGATATACTATAGATATAAGGACAGAGTCTAGAATTGCAAAGGTAAACTAAGGTAAGGTAATGTACGGTGAAGTTCCAAAACCCTATATATCTCACCCAAGGACACTCTCTATAAAGGTTGTTGAGGCTGCAGTATAGAAATGATCTAAAGGTAAGAATTAATCTCAAATACCCATGCCTAAACCCAAGGAAATCAAAGACAAGCCAAAACGGTTAAGGTTGTGACACTCGAAACCGAAAAAGAGGATGTTGAGTCTCACTAGTACCTAGGAAAGGCAAGCCAAAGCTAAGTTAAAGCAAATCTTTAACTTTGGATTAAAGCAAAAGCAAAGGTCGTAAAACAGGGAAAATCACTACTGGATCTTGAGATTCCACGGCCGTGGAACTCAAGAACAGACCGTGGTTTAGGGTGTCGACGATGTTTGTCACACTATCAGGGTCCAATCAAGTTACGATCGATCTATCATTATCTAAGCCACAACTATCAACCCTTCACCTTAGAATTGCTAAAGGGTTTTAGCCAATAACCATCATCATCAATTCAATAATCAAGTTTAAAGAGAGAATGGATGAAAACCTCAAAAAACTCAAATATAATTGAAAACTCAATCTCAAATCCATTAAAAAATGTTTGTGTATAATGAATACAGAAAAAGGGAATAGAAATCCTCACAACAATCTTGAGAAACAACGAAGAACGGGATGTCAATCCGTCTTCAAGTAAAACCCTAAAATCTTTCAACTCCGCAAATAGGAAAGTGCGTCTTTCCCAAATCCTCCTTCAAAATCCTAGCGTCCAAGTCTTCAAGTTGGAGATTTCTTCTCCCTCTAAGTCTCCCCTTTTGGAAATTTTGGCTCCTTTCAGTCACCTTTTGGAGAAATTGACTCCAACATGGGATCGGGCTTCTCCTTCTCCTTATTGTTCGAACCATTCGATGTTTGCCCCTGACTATTGAAAGGGGTAGAAGAAGAGGGAGATGTTAGTGAATTTCCAGAATTTGAATAGGGATTACCGGAATTTTGTTGTTGTTGGTTGGAACGCCAATTATTGTTGGAATTTCGGTTGTTGTTGTTGTTGTTCCAATTATTGTTGTTTCGGTTGTTGTTCCGGTTCCCTTTGTGGTTGTTGTTGTTGCCTAGGTAGAAAACATCTTGCTCCTTCGGTTGTTGAAGGCCAACTCTAATGATTTCCTTCAACTCCTTGATTTCGGTATTGAGGGAAAAGATTTGAGTTTGTGCAACTTGTGTTAGCTTCACTCCCGGCTCAATCTTCCGGTGGGAATACTTCTCAATCACTTGGGCTTGCTTCTCAATGAAGTCCCAAGAATCATCCTCTCTCATGTCCATGAATGTACCACAAGAGAGAGATTGGAGGTTGAATTGTGTGTCCACATCCAACCCCTTGTAGTAAATCTCTAGCAACTCAAGCTTTGAAATGCCATGGTGTGGGCAATCCAATAAGAGGTCCTGAAATCTTTCCATGATTGAAACAAACTTTCGTTAGTTTTCATAGAAAATGCATTAATCTTACCTCTCAACTCCGCCGTCTTGGATGACGGAAAGAACTTGGTGAAGAATTCCGAAGATAGATCCTCCCATGTAGCCAGCTTTGCAGTTGGAAGAGCTTGATACCAAGACAATGCTTTATCCTTCAAAGAAAAGAAAAATGGCTTGAATTTATAGTTATTGTTAGTAGCCCTTTTTGGCTTCAATGTTTCCATTAGAATCTCAAAATTCTGTAAATGTTGGTGTGGAGATTCAACACTAGTTCCACCAAATTGACTTTGGCGAACAATCGTAATAACTTGCGGGCTAAAGCTGAATTCCTGGATATCTACAGCTCCGAAATTCACACCTAGACGGCGTGGTTGCTGAATTGGATCCATCCTTTGCCCTAGAGTTCGTGGTTCATCCCCTCCATTAGCAACTCTCACATCTCCAGCTGGAATGCGAGGAACAACCGGTGGTCTTGGGTTGTTACGAACGGGATGAATAACCGGATCGATTTCCTCAAGTTCCGGCATGTTTGGATCTTCATCATCGGATGAATCATCTCTAGTGGACTTAGTAACATTCTTTTTCTTCTTAGCATCTTTCAGCTCCAACTTCATGTCCAACATCATAGCTTTGAGTTCATCAATTTGGAATTGATGACTCGTTAACTCGTCCAAACGAGCTTTATCACTCAACTTAAGTTGAAGTTGAACTTCATCCAACTCAGATTGGATGTTTCTTTCATTATTTTCAGCCATCTTTTTCTCTTTCAACTTTCTTCTTAAGGTTCTCTCAAGTTCTGGATCAAAAGGAACTAGATCTTTGGTAGATCTAGTCTTTCGCATATACCTATAGAACCTGCAAAAAGCACTCACAAAAAGATATCAAATAACAAGAGCAAAAGCTCCCAAGCTCGACAACCGAAAACCGGAATTGGTCTAGACCAACTCCTCGGCAACGGCGCCAAAAACTTGTTCGCCTCTAAGCGTGCGTGCAAATAAGTTTTAAATTTATAAAACTGAAATTAAGCAAGCGAACCCGCAGTGTACGGATTGGCGTAGTTTAGCAAGTATTCCAGAGTATCGAACTCGGGGAATTGGTGAAACAAAACCAGTTTCAAGTAATCGAGCAATGAAAATGTAGAAGCTTTGCAAATATTGGGAAAACAACAACCCTAAAGATCCGGGTATCTAATTGTGGAAATCGATTCAAGATATACTATACATATATAAGGACAGAGTAGAGACTTGCAAAGGTATACTAAAGTAAGGTAATGTACGGTGAAGTTCCAAAACCCTATATAACTCACCCAAGGACACTCTTGTTTGCCCCTAAACGTGCGTGCAATCAAGCTTTAAATTTATAAAACTAGAATAAAAGCAAGCAAACCCGCAGTGTACGGATCGGCGTAGATTAGCAAGTATTCCAGAGTATCGAACTCAGGGATTTGGGTGGGAACGAATTCAATTGTAGATTGTCAAGCGAGTTAATATGAGAGTTCTTGCAAATATTGGGAAAACAACAATCCTAAAGATCCAAGTATCCAGCTGTGACAATCGATTCAAGATTTACTATTGATATAAAAACAGATTTGAGATATGCAAAGGTATGCTAATGTAAGGTAACCGTACGGTGAAGTTCCAAAAACCTTATATGACTCACCTACAAGACACTCTCTATACAGGTTGTTGAGGCTTCAATATAGAATAGTTCTAAAGGTGAGAATTAATGTCAAATACCCAAACTTATAGTCCAAGGATCAAGACTAACTTAACCGATTAAGGTTGTGACACTCATAATCGAGGTAGAGGTTGTTGAGGCTTCACTACCACCTAGAAAAGACAAGTCTAAACTAAGTTAAAGCAAATCTTTAACTTTGGATTAAAGTAAAAGCAGGTTCGTAAACTTAAGGGAAATTACGGTTGGATCTTGAGATTCCAAGGTCGTGGAACTCAAGAACAACCCGTAATTTGGGGTTCGTCAACGATTCTCTCAAACTCTCAGGGTCTAATCTATTTACGATCGATCTATCATCATCTAAGCCACAACTATCAACCCTTCACCTTAAAATTGTTAAGGGTTTTTAGCCAATAACAGTCATGTTGATATCAATTCAAGAATTAAAGGATTGAAAGATAAAAACTTCCGAAAACTTTCATTTAACTCCAAACCAATCTCAAAGTCACAATCAAGAACGAATAATATCACTAATTTCAGAATAGAACAAATAAACACAATCTTAGGTAAGAAGGAAGAACGGGATGTCAATCCATCTTCTAAATCGAACCTAAACAAGAAGAGAAGTCTTCTTGCAAGAAACCTCCGAATCTTCCTTCAATCTGGGAAATATGGAAATCCCAACGGTAATCTCCACCAAAGTGCGAGATTTGGGCAAATCCAAGCGCGAACGTAGATCTCCAACAGGATCTCCAAAATACCTCTAATCGAGGGTCTATGCGTCGCTAAGCGGTGATGCAAAGCGAGGTGTAAGCGGGCATGACGGAATCTCCCTTCGTCCGTCTTTTTATAGGGCAGGGCAAAATGTCGGCCCGGCCCAATCTTCAAAAGATCGTGGCTTCAAAGTGTGGCGAAAAAGATCGCCGAAATCACAGTCGTGGAAGGTTCCACGACCGTAATTTAGAGCGTGGAAAGTGTCACGGTTTGAACCATGTATTCCACGACCGTAATAGTTACTGGAATGCATCACGCCTCTCTTGCCATACTTCAACGACCGTGGAACTAACCGTGGTTTGAAATCCGGCCGTATTTTAGAGCGTTGTTTAGGGCAAGAACGTGATTCTTCCCTAACCTCGTGCATTCCTCAAGTTGAACTCCATTTTGCTCCTAAGAATGCCCTTTATCCATGGACATACTCAATCAACTCTTCTTCGCTTGATTCCGTTCGGAAATAGCTCTCAATCACCTATAATCAACATAAAACTAGTGTAGACATCCATATTGACAATATAGGTAAACTAGCTCACTTATGCAACGATGCTCAATCAAAGACTATCAATATGAATCAAATACGTTTAGAAAACGTGCCTAAAGTATCACAATATTTCATGCTAACAAATAACCCCATACTTGCAACTTGCTTGTCCCTAAGCAAGGTTTCTCAAAAGCTTTTAAAACAAGAGTTAGGATGAAATATGTGTACCTTCTTTTGGATGAATATGCCTTCTAAAGAATAGATCATTCTCAAACCTTGCTTCAATCGTTTATAAGACTTTCATATACTTATCCAAAGAGTAAAGAGCAAAGAAAACTCATGAATCAATTTAACTTCTAAACAAGCATCATAACCTTCAAACATTATCAAAATCAATCATAAGAAACTTCAATTTAGACCACAAAGTCATATAATATTCTTTTGATCTTAAGCACTTCCAAAGAAAAGGTCTAGAATGTGGAAGGGAGAGAAACTTTTAGGGAGTGTGGTGCATGAATCCGGGAAAGTGGACAACTATTCCTTCTTCTTCTTTTGCGGTTTCCGCAGCACTTTCAACTTAGAGCTTCGCTCTCTTCTTTTCATTTTTCGACTTTACTTTTGGAGTTATGGATAGAGGTGCACAAAAACCGAAGCCTAGGAGATCGGCGTTTCTCAATTTTCAAGAGATGCCTCAAACCCTTAACGCACATACCCTAATCCGCTAGGAATATCGCTCAATCCGACTTTGGCAAGACACAAACACCCGGCTATGTGAATGGTGCCGAGTTACTCATCGTCATGACTGACTTCCCCAAACCTATAATTTCTTTCTATTCTTTTGATTGCAAATAATTGCTTTCATGGCCCTCCCACATCAAATATGCCTTTTTCATTCACTTCTCCAAGTTCCCGGATAGGTAAAGGAGGTTAATATTTCAATGAGGAGCTAGATGATCAAAGAAAGAAGAAAGAAAGTATCGAATTGCCTTAATCATCTCAACAAGAAGCATAAGAACTTGTAGTGTGATTTCAACTTCAATTTTTCAACATGATTTAGGTAATATTCTTCACATTATAAAACTTGCAAAAGAGGTAAAATTTATTCATTCAAATTCTTTTCAATTCACTATTCTTTTAAGTATGCAATTGTCATTAAACTCAATTCACAAGTGATATTATCATGGAAATCATCTCTAACATAGAAGCACATAATTTTTCAAAATTTTTCAAATTTTTATGAGTTTTTCAAGTTCTTTTTCATGCAATGCGAAAATGAAACGTGCAACAATACAATGAACATGCAATGATAGTCTCGAATTAAAGCAAACATAGCGAGTAGAAGTTATTACAAACTTTTAGTACATCCCACCCCATACTTAGGATGAACATTGTCCCTAATGTTCAAATAAAAGAAAGAAAAGAAAGAAAAGAAAAAGAAACTCACGAAGTGGTGGTGGAATGTCTAAAGCGAACGGTCAATCATCGATCACTGCGGCGCTGGCGGAGGCGGAAATGGAGAGAAGCTAGGATCATAGAACCGCCCAAACTGCTGGCGGTAGACATCCCTCATCATGTGGTCGAGGTCGTCTAGGCGTCCATCTCTAGCATCGGCTCGGATCTCCAATGCTCCAACTCTCTCTGAAAGGCCAGTAGCCCAATCCGGCATCTGCTTGTACCATCCCGGGGCCTGACTGTACCATGCTGGGGCGTCGGATGGTGCTGGTGCTGGTGGTGGTGCTGATGGCTGCTCTGTGGACCAAGGAGGGGGGACGTCATACCATGTGGGAGGTGTGGTCATCCACGTAGGCCTCTCACTCACGCTAGCGCGGCGAGAAGACGAGCCTGGGGCTCTAGCTGGACGTGGAGAACGTCGACGTACATCGGGGGCCGCCTCCGGCTGATCCGGAAACGTGCCAAACTCCTGCTCGGCTCCTCCTCCACTCTCAAACTGATCTCCCATATCCTCCTCCTCAACAACCGGTGGTGGGACATAAGGGGGAGCTACTATCCTGTTCGCATGCATAGCAGCGAACGTCTCCTTCCAATTATGGCGTCCCGCCATAATGGAGTACTCCGGCAGCCACTCTATACCCCTGCCTGTCCTGCTCTCCCAAGGCATGCCCGTATAAGGCGGACCTCTATGTGTGGGGAAGATGAGACCCCTAACCATGAAAGCATGTAGCCCCAAAGGTACGGCCGGTATGCGGGTGCAAGCAGAAAAATCAACACCTAAGCTCCTAGCAATGTGGGTAACTATCCCACCATATCTGATGTTTCCCTTCTTCTTGTTCTTGAGCTTGCTCATAGTAGCAGCCAAGAGAGTAGCACAATCAGCACGGCGTCCATAAAGCATGGAGTAAAGCAAGAATAGCTCATCCGTCTTGATCTTTTGGGGCGTCTCCGTCCTAGGAAAGAGACACTCCGAAAGAACACGGTGAGCTATCTTCAAGGCTAGATGGTACATCAATCTAGCCTTGGTATCAGCGGGTTGCCAACGATCCTCGTCGGCGTAAATCATCACAACCTCCTTCCAAAAGTCCTTGACGTAAACGCCACTAGGAAATCGACCATTAAAGGTCTCATGAAACCCGAAAATGGTCCCAAACTCACGGATGCTAAGATGGTAGTCTCTCTCCATGAGGCGGAAAGAGACGGTCCTATCTACGTGGTTGTGCTCGAAAGACGTCACAACCTCCCGTGTAATCTCCTCATAGGCGTCTTCTCGGATAGCCGAGAAGACAACTAGTCCGGCTCTATCCAAGAGCCAAGTAAGGTCATCTACAATGTTGAGAGGAGCTAGATCCTCCAACAACAAGTATCTAGGGCCAATCACTGGCCTCTCCTTGATCCCCTCGAGTGCAGCGAGATGATCCTCGTGTATGGTTGGGATTCTAGGGTGAGGGGGTGAAGATGGAGGTGAAGGTGAGGATGAAGGTGAAGGGGAAGAGGGTGGTGGTGCCCTAGAGGATGAGGAGGAGGAGGGATTACCCTTCCTTTTCTTATTCTGATCATTTTTCTTTTCCTTAATCCTCCCCGAAACTCTTCTCACAAAATCCATTCTGCTCAAAATTACGGTCTGTTCTTCAGAAACCACGGCCGTAATTCCCCCAGAGACCGTGATTCGTCTCAGAAAATCACAAATCTCAGCAAATCAGCAATCAATCTCCACAACAGGCAGTCCTAGTCTAATTTCTTCCAATCTCAATCAGTTATTCCTAAAAATCTCTAATAAAAACGAACCAAATTGGCAAGAATCAAGAAGAGAGAAAAAACCTATTTTTCGGATTGAAAATTCCGAATTGTGCGTTCGTTGGTGAATTTCCGCTCGATTCGTCGCTTGGATCTTGTTTGTGGTTGAATTTGCTTCAGTTTAGGAAGAAGAATCGTTAAAAACGATTAAGAAACGAGGATTTGAGAGAGGGTCGTGGATTTTCGGCAATTAGGTCGTGGAAAGAGGGGTTTGGGGTGGTTTTTGTGAAGGATGTGGCTTATATAGTGGCCGGCAAAATTTTTGAAAATCACGGTCTGTCGAGGTGTTCCACGGCCGTGGAAATGTATGGAACCGTGGTTTTGGTGATTTTTCAAAGGCTTTTGGAAATTACGGGCACTGTAGCTATGATGACCGTAATTTAGACCGTGGAACCCTCTGTAAAGCTCCAAAGTCCAAATTTCGTCGCTTTTCTTCAACATTATCCTTCCCTTTTTCTTTTTCATCGATCCTACAACCAAAAACACGAACATACCGGAAGAAATCGAGGCAAAAACAAAGCTAAAACGTCTATTCTAAGCTAAACTATGAATCGAAAACAAAAACGAAAATGCAATACCTTGGGTTGCCTCCCAAGAAGCGCTTTGTTTAAGGTCCGTAGCTAGACCATTCTCGCACTTATTCGAGTGCGGTAGGCGCGAACTCTTCAGCTTGGAGTTCCTGCGTATACTTCTTTAGTCGTTGGCCGTTCACCTTAAAACTTCCGCTCGCTTCACCCCACACTTCAACTGCACCATGGGGGAAAATACGCTTAATTAGAAAAGGTCCGGTCCAACGGGATTTAAGCTTACCTGGAAAGAGGCGAAGTCTTGAATTGAAGAGGAGAACTTGATCTCCTTCTTTGAAGTCCTTTGGAATGATATGCTTATCATGCCAACGCTTTGCTCTCTCTTTGTAGATCTTAGCGTTTTCATAAGCGTTCAAGCGAAGTTCATCCAGCTCATTAAGGTCTAGGAGACGCTTCTCTCCTGCTTCCTTCATGCTGAAATTCAGCCACTTGATAGCCCAAAACGCTTTATGCTCCAACTCCACCGGCAAGTGACAAGACTTCCCATACACAAGGTTGTATGGTGTGGTTCCTATGGGAGTCTTGTACGCAGTCCGGTACGCCCATAATGCATCGTCAAGTTTCAAGGATCAATCCTTCCTAGTCCTTGAAACCGTCTTCTCCAGAATTCCTTTGATCTCCCTATTTGAGATCTCAACTTGTCCACTAGTTTGTGGATGATAAGGGGTAGCGACCTTTTGAGTAACCCCATACTTAGCTAGAAGAGCTTCAAAGCGACGGGCTATGAAGTGAGAACCTCCATCACTAATGATAGTCCTTGGTGTCCCAAATCGCGGGAAGATGGTCTTGTTGAAGAACTTAACCACCACCATGGCATCATTTGTGGGAGAGGCTATTGCTTCTACCCATCTAGAAACGTAATCCACTGTCAATAGTATGTATTGGTTTCCACAAGAAGATGGGAATGGTCCCATGAAATCAACTCCCCAAACGTCGAAAATGTTGTTGAGGGGCATCTCATTCCTTCTAGAAATATTGTCTGTTCTTTAACAAGCATCGCAGCAAGAAACAAAGGATTGCACATCTCTAAATAAAGTAGACCAAAAGAATCAAGATTGCAATACCTTTGCGCTAGTTTTGTTTGAACTAGCGTGTCCTCCACAAGGTAGTGAATGACAATGGCGGATGACACTTTGCATCTCATCTTCCGGCACACATCGCCGAATGATGCCATCCGGACCTCTCTTAAAGAGGAGAGGCTCGTTCCAATAATATTCCCGGACGTCCTTAAAGAACTTCTTCCTTTGTGCGTAGGATAGTCCGGGTGGTATCTCCTGGCAAACCAAATAGTTAACAAAATCAGCAAACCATGGTTCGTTACCTTTGGAGATCACGTTGATGCACTCCTCTATGATGTGTAGGTGTTCGTCCGGGAAGGAGTCATCAATGGGCAAATGGTCGTCCTCTAGATGTGTTAGGCGACTCAAATGATCCGCAACAGAATTTTCTGAACCTTTCTTGTCGCGGATCTCAAGATCGAATTCTTGTAGGAGAAGAATTTATCTAATTAGCCTTGGCTTCGCATCTTTCTTCGCAAGGAGGTACCGGATCGCAGCATGATCCGTGTAGACAATCACCTTTGCACCTACAAGATAAGAGCGAAACTTGTCAATAGCATAGACAATGGCTAAAAACTCTTTCTCGGTAGTGGCGTAGTTGAGTTGTGCTTCATCTAGCGTCTTGCTAGCATAGTATATGGCATGGGTTCGCCCTTCCTTTCATTGTCCAAGAACAGCTCCAATAGCTACGTCACTAGCATCGCACATAACCTCAAAGGGAAGAGTCCAATCCGGAGGTTGGATAATGGGTGCTGAAATTAGAGCTTGCCGAATTGTGTTAAACGCATCCAAGCATTCCTGCGAAAACTCAAAAACTGCATCCTTCATCAATAGATTAGTGAGCGGTTTTGATATCTTAGAAAAATCCTTAATGAAACGTCTATAGAATCCAGCATGTCCTAGGAAACTTCTTATCCCTTTCACCGAAGTTGGGGGAGGAAGTTTCTCTATGGTCTCTATCTTAGCTTTATCCACCTCTATCCCTCTACTAGAGACTAAGTAACCTAATACGATTCCTTCCCTAACCATAAATTGACACTTTTCCTAATTAAGAACTAGGTTAGTGTCTTCACACCTTTGCAAAACAAGAGAAAGGTTAGAAAGGCAATCGTTAAAAGAGGAACCGTATACGGAGAAGTCGTCCATGAAGACTTCCATGATTTCCTCTATGTATTCGGAGAAGATGGCCATCATGCACCGTTGAAAGGTGGCTGGGGCGTTGCAAAGCCCGAACGGCATTCTCCTATAAGCGAACGTACCCCATGGGCACGTAAATGTGGTCTTCTCTTGATCATCCGGATGTATCGGGATCTGAAAGAAACCACTATAACCGTCAAGGTAGCAAAAATGTGAATGTTGTGCTAACCTTTCAAGCATTTGATCAATGAATGGCAACGGGAAGTGATCTTTCCGCGTAGCATTGTTGAGTTTGCGGTAGTCTATGCACATCCGCCATCCTGTTACGGTCCGGGTAGGAATGAGCTCGTTGTTCTTGTTGGTGATGACCGTCATTCCTCCCTTCTTCGGAACTACTTGAACTGGACTCACCCACTTACTATCGGAGATAGGGTAGATGATACCTGCATCAAGAAGCTTAAGAATTTCCTTCTTGACAACCTCCTTCATGGTCGGATTTAACCACCTTTGAGGTTGTCTTGAAGTTCTAAAGTCCTCCTCCATTAGTATCTTATGCATGCATAGGGAGGGTTTAATTACTACTAAGTCCTCTATAGTATAGCCTAAAGCTTTCCTATGTTTCTTAAGGACAATCATAAGTTGATCATGTTCATCTATGCTAAGATCGGAACTAACAATAACCGGAAAGGTAGAATTAGATCCAAGAAAAGCGTACCTTAGATGAGTAGGAAGTGGTTTTAGTTCCATCACTTTCGGAGCTTCCAATGATCCTTGAGGAGCATCCGATGTTTCCTTAGAAGTTTCTAAGGGTGTTGAGTGTGTTGGAGAAGAATCAGAAAAAGTTGAAGAAGTGTCCCGATCACTCTCTTCCACGGCCAAAATTACGGGCTCCCCATGTCTTCCACGGCCGTGGTTTAGAGCGTGGAAGGGAAATACGGTTGCTACATCTTCTCCACGACCGTATAATCCTCTGGAATGGAGGACGGTTTTGGTTGTGAAATCCACGGTCGTGGAATACAGGGTATGACCGTGGATTCTAACGTTCTCAGCCTCATCGTGGAGTTTCTCAAACTCCACTTAATGCATCTCTTCTTGTGCTTCTAAGGCTTCAATTTCCTCTTTGCACTCTTCTTCTTCCCCTACATTGGTTAGACTCATAGTGATAACTTTTTGCAAGGGGTCATTGAAGAGAATCGCACTTACCTCTTCCCTAGACAAGCCTTCTTCATCTTGGATATCGTATATATCCTCGTCGAAGATTGGCTCCTTCACTAGAGTGGAAAGAACGAACTCTACTTTCTCTTCTCCAATATCAAAAGCGAGTCTACCATTCTTGCAATCGACCATGCAGCCGGAAGTTGCAAGAAACGGTCTTCCGAGTATGATCGGGACCGGACTATCTGCAGGAATGTCAAGCACGACAAAATTAATGGGAACAAAGAATTTGCCTAGCTTGACCAGGACGTCTTCTACAATACCGACGGGGCGAGTGATGGATCGATCCGCCATGTATAACGTCATCTTCACCGGTTTAGGGTCGCCTAAACCGATCTTCCTGCACAATGCAAGTGGTATGATGCTCACACTTGCTCCTAAGTCACATAAAGCGTCATATGTGACATCTCCCACTCCAATGGGAATGCAAAATGACCCGGGATCCTTCAACTTTGGGGGCATTTTCTCCTTCATGGTCTTGATGAGATCTGAAGAATCCGAACTCATCTTGACCTCACCGAAATCTTCTAGCTTCCTCTTGTTAGAGAGAAGCTCCTTCAAGAACTTGCCATAAGCTGGCATACCTACAATAGCATCAATGAAGGGTATATTAATATGCAGCTTACTCATGAGTTCTATGAACTTACCGAATTTTTTATCTAGGCGCGCTCGCGCTCTAGATTGAGGGAATGGTAGGGGAGGTTTGTAAGCTGGAGGAGGAACATAGACATCTTCCTTCTCCTTCCCCTTCTCTTTGTCCTTCACTACGGGGACTTCAACGAATGTAGGCTGCGGATCGGTGGTAGTCACTCCGCTCCTAGTTGTTATCGCCATCACCCTTCCCTTAGGGTTGTCCTCCGTCTTTCCTGGAAGCTTCCCTTGATTCCTAGGAACTTCCTCCGCATGGTTGAACATTTGGTTTTCTAAAACCTTTTGAGCTTTATCAACCTTAGAAGCTTGATCATCAACCTTGATGAGGCGGTTCTCCAACCCTTGAAGCTTTCCCAAGATCGTCTCCAACATGGGATCGGGCTTCTCCTTTCCCGAAGTGTTTCCTCCATTTGATGTTTGCCCCTGGCTTCTCAAAGGAGTAGAGGAAGAGGAAGGTGGGGTTAGTGAATTAGAATTGGAAGGATAAGAGTTACCGGAATTTTGTTGATTGGAGCGCCAATTGTTGTTACTTGAACCCCTATTGTTGTTCCAATTGTTGTTCCGGCCGTTATTATTGTTGTTGTTGCCATTCCAATTGTTGCTCCGGTTATTGTTCCGGTTGTTGTTATTGTTGCGGTTTGTGTTATCACCGCCATTGTTGTTGCCCACATAACCAACATCCTTCCCTTGTTGCTTTGGGAAGTTGGTCTTGATAGCCTCCTTCAACTCTTTGATTTCATTGTTGAGGGAGAAAATCTGATTTTGAGCTTCATGTGTGAGCTTTGCTCCTTGCTCCACACGATTTCCCTCCACTTTCCGGTGGGAATACTTCTCTATGACTCTTGCTTGCTTCTCAATGAAGTCTCAAGCGTCATCTTCTCTCATGTCCATGAACGTTCCACATGAGAGGGATTGGAGGTTGAATTGCGTTCCCGCATCCAGCCCTTTATAGTAAATCTCCAGCAAGGCAAGTTTGGATATGCCATGATGAGGGCAATCCAAGAGCAAATCCTGAAACCTTTCCCAAGATTGAAACAAACTTTCGTTAGGTCTCATGGAAAAAGCATTAATCTTACCTCTAAGTTCCGCCGTTTTGGAAGGCGGAAAGAATTTGGTGAGGAACTCCGCGGAAAGGTCTTCCCACGTATCTAGTTTCCCATTAGGAAGAGCTTGGTACCAAGACAACGCTTTCCCTTTCAAAGAGAAGAAGAAGGGCTTGAGCTTGTAGTTGTTGGTAGTAGCATTCTTCGGTCTCATCGTCTCCATCATACACTCAAAGTTTTGCAAGTGTTGGTGTGGAGATTCGGCGCTTGTTCCGCCAAATTGGTTTTGGCGAACAAGAGTAATGACTTGAGGGTTAAAGCTAAACCCTTGTACATCTTCAGCATCAAAATTCACGCCCAAACGGCGTGGTTGTTATGTTGGATCCATCCGCTGGCCAAGAGTTCTTGACTCGTTATCCACACGTTCGATCCTTGCGTTCCTAGGTGGAACACGACGATCAGTAGCTCCTTGTAGATGGAAAGGATTCACATTGACCGTGGGGTCAATCTCCTCTAACGGTGGCATGGAAGAGTCACTATCATCAGCGGATGAATGATTTCTTCTTCTTCTTGATCTTGATGCTCTTTTTGAAGATTTCTTGCTTCCCTTATTCTTAAGGTCGCTTAGTTCTGTCCTCATTTAGAACATCTGATCCTGTAGATTGTTAACTTGGGATTGATGGTGATTCATCTCATCCCGGCGAACGTTCTCATTCCATCGGAGTTGAGCTTCTTTCTCCGCCAACTCCGCTTGAAAATCACGTTCGTTTTCTTCAGCCATCTTATTTTCCTTGCACTTTTGCCTTAAAGTTTTCTCTAGCTCTTGATCAAGAGGTAAGAGATCTTCGGTGTTCCTAGACCTGCGCATGCACTCAAAGTAATATCAAATAACGAGAGCAAGCTCCCAAGCTTGACAACCGGCAATCGAATTCGGCCGAAACCAAATCCCTGGCAACGGCGCCAAAAACTTGTTCGCCCCTAAACGTGCGTGCAATCAAGCTTTAAATTTATAAAACTAGAATAAAAGCAAGCGAACCCGCAGTGTACGGATCGGCGTAGATTAGCAAGTATTCCAGAGTATCGAACTCAGGGATTTGGGTGGGAACGAATTCAATTGTAGATTGTCAAGCGAGTTAATATGAGAGTTCTTGCAAATATTGGGAAAACAGCAATCCTAAAGATCCAAGTATCCAGCTGTGGCAATCGATTCAAGATTTACTATTGATATAAAGACAGAGTTGAGATATGCAAAGGTATGCTAATGTAAGGTAATCGTACAGTGAAGTTCCAAAAACCTTATATGACTCACCTACAAGACACTCTCTATACAGGTTGTTGAGGCTTCAATATAGAAAGGTTCTAAAGGTGAGAATTAATGTCAAATACTCAAACTTATAGTCCAAGGATCAAGACTAACTTAACCGATTAAGGTTGTGACACTCATAATCGAGGTAGAGGTTGTTGAAGCTTCACTACCACCTAGAAAAGACAAGTCTAAACTAAGTTAAAGCAAATCTTTAACTTTGGATTAAAGTAAAAGCAGGTTCGTAAACTTAAGGGAAACTACGGTTGGATCTTGAGATTCCACGGTCGTGGAACTCAAGAACAACCCGTAATTTGGGGTTCGTAAACGATTCTCTCAAACTCTCAGGGTCTAATCTATTTACGATCGATCTATCATCATCTAAGCCACAACTATCAACCCTTCACCTTAGAATTGTTAAGGGTTTTTAGCCAATAACAGTCATGTTGATATCAATTCAAGAATTAAAGGATTGAAAGATAAAAACTTCCGAAAACTTTCAATAAACTCCAAACCAATCTCAAAGTCACAATCAAGAACGAATAATATCACTAATTTCAGAATAGAACAAATAAACACAATCTTAGGTAAGAAGGAAGAACGGGATGTCAATCCGTCTTCTAAATCAAACCTAAACAAGAAGGGAAGTCTTCTTGCAAGAAACCTCCGAATCTTCCTTCAATCCGGGAAATATGGAAATCCCAACGGTAATCTCCACCAAAGTGCGAGATTTGGGCAAATCCAAGCGCGAACGTAGATCTCCAACAGGATCTCCAAAATACCTCTAAACGAGGGTCTATGCGTCGCTAAGCGGTGATGCAAAGCGAGGTGTAAGCGGGCATGACGGAATCTCCCTTCGTCCGTCTTTTTATAGGACAGGGCAAAATGTCGGCCCGGCCCAATCTTCAAAAGATCGTGGCTTCAAAGTGTGGCGAAAAAGATCGCCGAAATCACGGTCGTGGAAGGTTCCACGACCGTAATTTAGAGCGTGGAAAGTGTCACGGTTTGAACCATGTATTCCACGACCGTAATAGTTACTAGAATGCATCACGCCTCTCTTGCCATACTTCCACGACCGTGGAACTAACCGTGGTTTGAAATCTGGCCGTATTTTAGAGCGTGGTTTAGGGCAAGAACGTGATTCTTCCCTCAGCTCCTGCATTCCTCAAGTTGAACTCCATTTTGCTCCTAAGAATGCCCTTTATCCATGGACATACTCAATCAACTCTTCTTCGCTCGATTCCGTTCGGAAATAGCTCTCAATCACCTATAATCAACATAAAACTAGTGTAGACATCCATATTGACAATATAGGTAAACTAGCTCACTTATGCAACGATGCTCAATCAAAGACTATCAATATGAATCAAATACGTTTAGAAAACGTGCCTAAAGTATCACAATATTTCATGCTAACAACTCTCTATAAAGGTTGTTGTGGCTGCAGTACAGAAAGGATCTAAAGGTAAGAATTAATCTCAAATACCCATGCCTAAACCCAAGGAATCAAAGATAGGCTAAAACGGATAAGGTTGTGACACTCGAAACCGAAATAGAGGATGTTGAGTCTCACTACTACCTAGAAAAGGCAAGCCAATGCTAGGTTAAAGTTAATCTTTAACTTTGGATCAAAGCAAAAGCAAAGTTCGTAAATCAGGGGAAATCACGGCTAGATCTTGAGAACCACGGCCGTGGAACCCAAGAACATACCGTGATTTAGGGTGTCGACGATATTTCTCTAACTCTCAGGGTCCAATCAAATTACGATCGATCTATCATCATCTAAGCCACAACTATCAACCCTTCACCTTAGAATTGATAAAGGGTTTTAGCCAAAAATCATTGTCATTATATCAATATTAAAATTAAAAAGAATAAAAGATGAAAACCCTCAAAAACTCAAATAAAACTCAAAGTCAATCTCGAAATCCAAATAACAAAGGAATATGTTTAAGAACTCAGAATGGAACAAGAATCCTCACTATAATCTCAGGCAACAACGGAAAAGGTTGTCAATCGTTTCCGGAGTCAAACCTAAGAAATCACCAACTTCCGTCGCAAATAACCTTCAATCTTCCAGAACTATCGCCGTCGGCTTCGAAACCCTAAGCAACGATAAGCACGGATCGCACCCTGTAAGCGGAGATACCGAAAACTCCTTTCTCTACTCCTTTTATAGAGTGAGGACGGGTTACGATAAAAGCCCATTTACTTTGATGATGTGGCAATTAAGATACGTCGTAATATTTCCCAAGATCACGGTCATGTAGTACTTTCCACAGCCGTAATTTAGAGCGTGGAACCAGATTACAGTGCCATAGGAATTCCACGGCCGTGGTTTTGACCGTGTAACTCTTTGGAATTCTCCAAACTCTCTTCCACGTTCATGATGCCAAATCAATGGCCGTGGTTTAGAGCGTGGACTTTAATCTCCATCTCCACGGTCGTAATTTAGGGCGTGGACTTGCTTTTCCTCTTTCTTTGCCTTTGTTTCGTGCAATCTTCCATCCATGCTCCTTCCTTAGCCTCTCTAATGCATCTCCTTGCCATCAAATGTGATCAAACACTCCTTTCCTTCCTTATTTTGCTCCAATCCAAGGTTTATTCACCTAAAAACACAAAGAAGCTAGTGTAGATCTCTATATCGACCAAGTGGGTGAACTAGCTCACAATTGCTTCGAACACATATCTAAGAACACTATAAAGAGGAAAAAAAACAACTAAAACAAGTGTCTAAAATATTGTCATATTTCATGCTAACAGTGGAAGATGTTTGTAATTCAAAGAAGTGAAGTAAAGATCTTATTCCCGGATTCTAGCACCACATTATCCTATAAACATCTCACCCTAACACGTTTTTTGACCTCTTTTGAAAGCCCTTGAGACCTTGAGTATGTTGATTGACTTGGTCGTTTAAACTGGATTATACATGATTGATTTCGATAAATATGATTTATTATGCATCCTATGATTTTATTCAAAGATGACCAGCTTTCTTATATTTATAAAATGTTTTGACCATGTGTTGATTTTATTTGCTATTCTCTTAGGATGATCTATGAATGGAGCACACCACCAAAAGATTTTGTAAAATGTTTTTCATTGATCTTTTTGATGACTTATAATCCATTCTATTTTGTATCAAACATTTGAATCTTGTTTGGGGACAAGCAAGGGACAAGTATGGGGTATATTGATAGCATGTATTATAGTCTATATTTTGGGATTGATTTGGACATTTTATCTTCATAAATCTGCATGCATGGATGTATATTCTTGATCATTATGTTATTTTGTTTATCTTTGCAAGAATCGAGGTCTAGACCTAGTTTTATTGTAATTGTAGGGAAAACAACATGTTTTGGAGCAATATGGAGTCAAAGGGAGCTAAGGAGTCATTGGAGCTACATTATGGAACATTGAGGAGTTACAAGAAAGGCTTAGAAACCATGGAAGTTGGATAGAAGTTTGATTTTGGACCAGTTTTGAGAGATTTGCACATAAGCTGAGGATCACCTCGGTTGGCTACAGTACTACCTCGACCGAGGTGATTTCGCTGGGCTGGATCGAGATGGACGGCCCATGGCCCATGAGATCTTTTATTTTGGGCATGTGATTCTCCTATATATTGGAAGATATTTTCCGAATGGAAGTATGTCTGGTTAGTTTAGAAAATTGAAGATATTCCAAGGAGGGAAGGAAGTTGAAGGAAGTTGGCTTTGAAGTTAAAGTTGAAGGCTTTTGAAGGAAGTTATAAGGTTTTTCTTAGATTGTTTGATTATTGTCTTTCGGTTTGTGATTGAGGAACACAGTTTGCTGGTTGTTTGATTGTTTGACTGAGTGATTATTGAGACCTTTGTGCTAAGGTTTTATTGTTTGGATAATGCTTCTTTATTCATATAATTTGATTGTTATTATCATGATGATTATTGGCTAAATTCTTGTGCGATTCTAGGGTGATTGGCTGAAGGTTGTCGGAAAGACGATGAAAGAATGAGCCTTTACCTTAGTGGACCCTGAAAGCTCGAGCCTAGCCTTAACTGAATCTCACCTCGGTCCGTTCATAGAACATTTTGACCAAGATCGGATGTGAAATGAGCGAGGCGTGACCTTACCTGATCCATATCTGAGTTTAGGTTATAGTTTGTCAAATCATATCCTTGTTGCACCTTTCCTGGTCAATACTCAAGCCTAGGATGAGACTTACCTGGTGATTCCTTTGCTTGTATACCTATGATGATGAGTGTTAGGTAATAAAGATTTATCCTTTATTAGGGTTTGAGTGTGCATACATCCTACATTTGTGAGTTATCTTGAGACTTACCCGGTAAAGGTTAGTTCTATCCCCTTGGGTGGTGTGTTTGTTTGAGATTATAGTTCCTTTCCTTAGTTCCTTGAGACATACCCGGTGAGAGGATCTTTGGTTTGGGATAGTGAGTAGTGAGACTTACCCGGTGATCTATTCACACCTTAAAATTACATTCCCTTGCAAACCTCAGCTTTGTCCACGTTATCCTTTGAAATCTTGAGTCGGAACCACAACTGGACGCTTTGACCTCTAGAATCTGCATTCCTTTATCTGATTATTAAATCATCTTTGATATCTTTGTTTTGTTGCTTGCTTTTGATTAACAACCTGGATTACCGTGCTTTGTTTCACCATAGTCCCTGTGTTCGACCCTAGAGTATTTGTTGTTATTACAATTGATCCGTACACTGCGGGTTCGCATATTGTTTCAGGCTTATATTTTAGGCTATAAATGTGAAGCTATATCGTTCACGATTAAACCCACGTCAGAGAGCGAACATGGCCGCATCGTTTTAATTCGTAACCAGTGACGGTTACAGTCCCTATCTTTTATATTCCGAAACCCTACCTTCCCTTATTCCTTTTCTGATTGTTGTCGTCACTTCTGGAGCTCTTCATCCTTGAGAGATTACGTAAGTGAGATTCTTTCTCCTTTCTCCTCTTCTCTTTTCCTTCTTCGTTGCTTCTTCCTCCTTCCTTCATCTCCTTCCCTTATTCCTTTTCAGATTATTGTCGTCACTTCTGGAACTCTTCATCCTTCAGAGATTACGTAAGTGAGATTCTTTCTCCTCTTCCCTTTTCCTTTTTCGTTGCTTCTTCCTCCTTCCTTCATCTCCTTCTTTCCTTCCAATTTCTGCCACCAGCAGCGTTGTGCTATACGTCTTCACCGAAATGCAACAAGTTATGAAGGGTGCCGTCGTTGTGGATTCCGGAAGGACCATTCGCTTCCTTCTTCAATCGCGTCGAAGAAAAAGGGTAAGTGCATCCCTTTGCATTCCTTTGAGTTGCTCAATGATTCTTAGAGAGTGATCTGAGTATACATGGGATTACAAGCAGGGTTGAATAAGAGAGAAGATCGAAGTCGAAGAAGAGAAGAAGGATTTCACTATCGCCAGTGCCGCCCCCGCGCCTGTACTATCCCGTGACCGCGCCTCAACGCCCCCGTGCCTTGCTCCTGCTGCAGGTGCGGCCGTTGTGTCTTTGTCGCCCCTACGTCTCTTCGTAGCTGCGGCTGTGGTTTTCCTCTAACGAGACACTGAAGTCGTTCTTTTGACTTAAGTATGGGCCTTGGTATGTCTTCCCTCCTTCCTTGTACCCTTTGAACATGATGTAGTATCATGATAGGTGGCATAGTAGATCTTGAGTAAATCCCATGTATTGGGTTAGTTTTAGGTTGATTCCGAGTTGTGTTGAGGTTTCTTTAAATAGGAAACTGCTAGGATGCAGTTTCCTATGGTTGTTTTGTGGTTGCAACACATTCCCTTGATTTATATTAGGCCTTGAGGAGTGAGTTCAGATCGAGTTGTACAGATAGCTGAGAGTAGTCGATTCTTGGTAAGTCTTACTTAGCCTTCTATGAGATAGTGGTTGATGCTTGAGTGGTGTATGTTGTTGTGATGTGACTATTTATATTATACATATACCGACATATATATTGGCCTACGAGTAACGAGAGGTGGTCACTTGTCCAGTTCTTCTGAGGGAGTGTTGGAGGTGCTTCGTAACTAGACCAGACTAGGATATACGGGGAGGGTACCAATCCATTCCATATGGTATACGGATCGGTGCGCCAAACCACTCCGGCTGGATGAAAGTCCGAGGGCGAGAGTTTGAGACTTCTCATGTCACACTTATAATTGAACAAGGTGAATGACTTTAATGAAGATAATAATAACGAAGTTTCTGTGATAGCATGATCTGTGTTTACCTTTCTTATATGTGTTTGTGCTTTAGCATTTCCCTCTATATTATAGTTAGCTAACGTGTATCCGTGTTGTTAGATGTCGTGTAGGATAGGGAAGTTTATAAGTGATTCGGAGGAGGCGGTCAGCCGCGGTTCCCGTACGTGTAGGAAGGGTGTGGGTTTACTTGTTATGTTTAGTAGACTCTGTTAGTTTATCCACGGAATTCAGTTATGTTTTTGCACCTCGGCTGAGAGTCAGTGTCCTTATTTGACATTGCATACTTTGATATTAGATTTCTATCTTTTATCATCTTTGTCTTATTGTAAGATCCACTAATATTGTTGTCGAGCCAGGGCAGGGACCCATTGTGAGGTCCTAGTCCGTAGCGTCCCGAGTCTGAGAATTGGGGTGTTATAATGAGGATAAGGCTTGGAAGCAAAGCCAAGATCAAAGGTATGATGCACTTAAGGAGCAAGTGGATGAAAAATCTATGACCCTTAGTGGGATCATGCTTGAACAAAAGAGCATTCATGATGATCTTGGCACCATCAAGAGAGATTTAGAGAATTAGTACCGTGACTCCAAATGAGACCTCACCTACAACAAAACATCCTTGCATCTTTTAAGTTTTCTTAAACTCTAACTCTTTCTCTTTTGCATTAGGGACAATGAAAAGTTGATTTATGGGTATGAAAAATCTCATGTGTATACATGTGTTTCATTTTTCTTTTTCATATTTTCTTTTTTATTTTTGTGTTAGCCTTATATCTTTCAAAAATCCAAGAACGTTAGAAGAGTTTAAAAAGAAATCAAACTTGTGTATGCTTCTTACACTATTGAAATGATCTTGATGATACGACAAATATTTTATAGTTGAAGAGTAAGAAAAGAGACAATGAACATCTATTGTAAAATTTTAAACAATCAAACAATTAGTAATTTTGTGAAGTTGATTAGAGGTATATCATAAGTTGGTTGTTTTGAATAAGTTATTTGTAACTCTCAGATTAAAGTAATTAGTAATTTTGAGGAGTTAATTAGATATTATTATTAAAAAATATTTTATATGAATCATTAAATGTTTAAAATGTGAAAAGTCATTTGTTCTTCAATAGTTGAAAATATAGGATTTTAATTAAAAATCAATCAATTTCCTTAAAAACTAAAAATATAGAATTTCAAAAGTTTTTTTTATCATAAATATCAAATAAAAAAGTGGATTAAATATATCATTATGTATATATTTAATATAAATAGGTTATACATTTACCAATACACAAAGTGTATACTTTAATAAAGTATATTTTTATTTTTGTGAAGATAAAAAAATAGGAAGTACAAAAACAAATTTTTTGGAGAGTTAATTTTTTTTTTTTGATAACAAGATGCGGTTCGATACCATAGACAGCACGCCACCTATTGGATCGAAAGGCCGAAAAAGATCGGCAGACAGACTACCCGTATGAATGACCAAAACAAAGGAGAAAAAGAAAGTGCACAAAATACATAAAAATCCCAAATGCAAGAAAGTCTTCAAGGGAAAGCAGAATTATCCAGTCCGCCGGAAGCGATGAGCATGAACATTCATTTTCGAAGGAAGTACACAAGTAGGAAGTCTGGGAAACAGTTGTGGGCACCTCAGATTTGGACTGCAACAGAGTCGTCAGGAGTCGATCACACATCCATGCTCCCTTCTCGACAAACACTCAAAACGCCACCAAAGAAAGCATCAAAATAAGGAAGACAAAGTTGCAGCACACAAGTATCGTGATATAAATATGTGTCCAACTTTGATGGATTGAAGAGTATCAATCATTTAAGAAAGAATTTGGCTAAATAGGTCTTATTCTATTTCCTTTTGGTTTCTATAACACATTAATTTTTACCATTTTTATTAATGGTAGGTAAAAGTAATTAACCCCTCTATTTAAAAAAAAGAAAGAATAACAAATGTTTGTTTGTTGTTATGTAAGTGTAAGTTTTAATTCCTAATTACTGAATTTATTTTTTTTAATTTTCTTTAATTATTTTTTTCCGATTATATCTTCATTTTTATTTTCTTTTTTATTTTCTAGAATGAATTTCTGGTATGAACTCATACTAGAAAATTTTCATACCAAAAATTTTTCATACCAGAAATTTCTTTACTAGAAATTTTCATACCAGAATGTTCTAGTATGATTTTCATACTAGAAAACTCATACAAGAATTTCTCTCATAAATTTCATACCAGAATATTCTGGTACGAGTTTTCTAGTATGGAAATTCATGCTACAAAATTCATACCAGAATACTCATACTAGAAACAGCAAAGCAACATGAAACTAGCATCATACAATTCGTTTTTCGGGAAAGGAACTCCGATTGATTTCATTTATTGAACACTCTTATTGGGGTTCCATCAACACAGAACCTAAGGTCTCGGACCCATATAAGAAGAGAATCAATGCTAGAATTTTCTTTTGAACAACATAAGTGTTATTCAACATAAAAGCTAACTTCAAATTTTATTTCATTGTAAACAATATGTTAAATGATACAAAGATACGGATGAAAGGATTATACATATCATTAAGGGAACCCAAAACAAAAATCAATCCATAAAATAAAAAAACTCAATCAAACATGACAGATTCGATATTCTTTGAGCTCATCTTCTCTCTTATTTGTTCTTCCATCAAAACAAACAATTTCACCATCTACAAATACTCTCAAGCAGCAACAGCAGTTTCCTTCACTACTGAAGCTTCGACGAAAAATATTGCATATCACAAACACAACAATTTCATTATTCAGATCATAAACAGCAAGATTGATCTCAGGAGTTACCTTACTGATCAAAGACATATAGTACGGCTTAACCTTCTCCACATCAACCCTAACATGACACTTGTTGTATAAGTCGTACTTGCTGTCAACAAAATTCAGAATTAGAATAACTTCATACACAAAAAACCAGTGAAGAAATTAAAAAGCGATTGATTACTTGAATATATGAAGCCATTTCATGTTCTCCTTGTCGTCATTGTTTAACAAGTGTTGATATGCTCCTGCTTGGTGTAGAGCCTCAAATACATTCGAAGCGAATCTCTTAAGCTCTAATCGTAACTTAAAACGATTCTGAATATCGAATCAAAGCTTACAGTAGAAAGAATGGAATAGGATGATCAACAATGCAACAGGCGGAAGCGTAATGCCATTTTGTGTTTTTTCTGGTCCCACCACTATTGCTTTCTTTGGCTTAATTTCATGGATACATGAAGTATCTATGCAGAATTCCTCAATCCGTTGTTAGTAAGATGATTGAGATTCAGGGGACTTGATGAAAATTCTAGTATGAGTAAATCCTAAAACAGTGAACTGTAGGAAGAAGAAGAGAATACTGTAGGAAGAAGATTCAAAGCAAGTAAATCAAAGCTCTCTATTACCAGAAGAGATCGGAACTAGCCTAGGGTTGAGACGAAGACGACCAGTTGGAATGACGATGGAGTTCCAGATCTGATATGAAAATAGCATCCATAATCAGAACTGAGAATGCAAATGTAATGAGAAGTGGGAAATAAGAAACAAGATTGTGAAAAAGGGCAAATTATAATCGAACCCAATTAAGGGAGTAGAGGAGCTGCGGGAACTCAGGTTTTTTTGTCGAGTGCAGGATGACGAGGGAGGTTGAAGGAGAGATCCGAGTGAGATGGAGAGTGAAGGTTATAGAGAGGGGAAAAGGAGATTGGAACAGGGCTGAGATGAAGACAACAAGTTGAATGGCGCGCAATGGAGTTGGAGATTAGGGTTTGGTGTCGCTTTTGTTATTTGTGTGTTTAAAAGGTAAAAATAAATATGGGGTATATTTACAAAATGAAATTATAGCATTGGTCTATTTAGTAGAAGAAAAAATAAAAAAGACTTACTTACATAATTGACCCATCATTTAATGCCCCTCAAAAGCTAAAAATATAGGATAGTACCTCAAAAACTAAAAATATAGAATTTCAAAAGTTTTGTTTTTATCATAAAAATCAGTTTAAAAAGTGAATTAAATATATAATTATGTAAGATTTAATATTAATAGGTTATACATTTAACAATACACAACGTGTATACTTTAATAAAATACATATTTATTTTTGTGAAGATAAAAAATTATATGAAGTATAAAAACAAAAAAAAGGTTCCGGTTTGGAATCTAAGAGAAGAACCGATGACAACATATAAACCGAGAGTCGAGAATCGAAAGGGATAGATATACAAGTTTGAGACCGGCCCTTTTTTGTGATTACTACGTTTATGATTAAAACATTAACTTACTCATATATTCAATCTTGCACTATTATCTTCAAATCACAAGTCCAAATGATTTGAAACATACTAATGATATCGCTTATATGAATCAATATTATCTTCTTAATTAAATATTTGTTATCGTAAATAATAAGACTTTAATTACTGAGTAGTTTTGTCTAATATTTAAAATAATATGTATTTGTAATTAAAATTTGATAAACTATTACCTAACGTAAAACAATGTTTAACTATTAAACAAAATCATGTACATACGTTTTTACATTGCTTCCGCGCGCAACCATGTTACTAGTGAAAATAAACTTATAACATAATAATATATAATTTTCTTATGTTTAATTATCGTTAGTTAAAATTAATGATAGTGATACTTTTGAAATGCTAATTTTTATAGGTCATCAAATTTATATTTTGTGTTTATGTTCGTTAGTTAAAATAAACATCTAACATTAAGCTTTCGTTTGATAACAAAGACACTAATTATTCAATAAATAAATCTAATTATATCATATTTTTAGCTTTTTGGAGGAAATAAATATATAGACACTAATTATTCAATAAATAAATCTATTTTTAAATACATTTATAGGAGACCATATTTATATTTTTCACTTATATATGCAATAAAATATGACATAATAAGTATACAAAAAAATCTTTTTTTGAAATGTAACATTTATAAAAAATTATTTATTTATAATGGAATGGTTTAAAAAGGTATATTCTTTTTTTTCGATTGATAACATGACACTAATTATTCAACCAAATAAAATGTACTATTTTGAGAGCAAAGGATATATATCTCCCCATAAATTTAATCTATTGAATTGTACAAAATATTTTATAAATTTTGATCATTATGTCACTATGTTTTAAAAATTTTGAACAATCAATGCATAATTTAGTAGACCTTAGATATTGAGTTTTCATCTGTCAGGCTTTGAATCCGATTGTGAAGCCTATGCTTCACTTGCACTATGAAAAAGACGGGATTAGCGGTGGCGATGGTTTCCTCCGGTCGAGTTAAGATGCCGAAGGAGTCTGTTTTACAGTTGGAAATAATCTCATCCGTCAAGCTTTGAATCCGATTGTAAAACATATGCTTCGATGGCAATTTGAAGAACACGTTGTAAACTTTGAATATTACCTTAATATTCAAAGTTTCTATGTCTTAATTGTTTCTCAGTTTTTATTATTTTGTTAAATTGATTCCTATTTTTGCCTACATCTTTGTTACTCCATAAGATGTTTACACTTGCCATCATTTTTTGTGTTGTTAATTTTGGTTACTTATCATGTTTAAGATAAAAAAAAAAAACACCATGCTCAACTTGATTTTGTAAATGTCATACTTTTTTCAAATTATAAAATTAACAATGTTATATCTTCTGCTTTTGTGTGTTGTAGGTGCTCCCATATGAGTATATATGTATCAACACCGAGAATTGTTCAACAAATATTGAGCATTAACAAAGACCTAACAAAGCTCCAAATTAAAGGGATCTAGAAAATCTACTTCCTCAAGATATAATATGATGCATCAATGAAGTGTGAGTTTGTTGGTTTCTCTTGAATGTTCGTTTGTATTTCACAAAAAAGAACCCGTACGCCTAGAGTTTTGTTGAGCATTTCTTAAGTTGATGTTGGTTTATCTGTTTGACTCAAACAAATCTATTGGTAGAGCGTCAGAAGCATCCACCGTTCACGCCTATGTTTTCAAATTGTTGTCGGTTATTGAGAAGATTGAATTGGTGACTACTAGAAAAAGCATCTGACTAATAAGAACTCATTTTATTTCCATCACTACATATATGTTGATGACAACGATATAGTGCCAGCTGAATCATTTATAGCCACTCATTATCTAACTAAAATTTGTAGATGAATGATGTATAAAGCTCTACAAAACAATACAAGAAAGTCACTTTTTAGATTCTCCAAAATATAGCTTCTCTCATATTCTCCCATTTCTCTCTTCTCTCGTTCATGCACTTGCTTTTCATTCATGAGTTAGCATGGTATCAAACTCTAATTCCATGGAAGATTCATCTTTAGATCATCCTCTTGATTCAAACAATGCCAATTCACATCATACTCACGATCCTATTGATCCACTATCTTCTCAGTTCATCAATTCCGTTTCCATGGAACAGGTGCACCTTCACCACTCACATCCACCATATATTCGACTTTCGACAATACTGCTTAATGACAGCAACTACAATCACTGGAAGCGATATGTAGAACTGTCTCTTCTGGGAAAAAATAAGCTTGGCTCTGTCACTGGTGAATGCAAACACCCTGCTATAGATAACAAGCTCATTTGAATATTGGAACAATGTAATAACATGATAATATCATGGTTAACTCACTTTGTTGACAAGGATATAGTTGAGTCTATCCATTATTGCAAGTATGCTGCACAAATATCTACCCATTATATATAGAAGAAATTGAGCTCTATGAATCAAGGTAACTCGTCTATCTATGTCTATTTTAAAAGACTAAAAAATTTTGGGATGAATATGTGCTAGGTTTAGAGGATCAAGTTTGTAGTTATGGATCCAATAAAATGACGCTTTCTTTTATCACAGACCAACAAATTATTCAGTTTCTTGTTGGTCTTAATGAAACCTTCTCTATTGTGAGATCCAATTCGCTCATGACGACTACGTCCTTGGATCTTGGAGATGTTTATAAAAATGGTGCTCATGGATGTAGCTTAAAGAGGTGTAATATCCGGAATTTTTATTCCGTTTAATTCCGAATCAATTCGGACTTCGAGCTGTTAACGGTTCCCATTCTATCTAGTATTTCTTTAGTCACAAATTTTATTATTTTATGTAGAATTTAATTCACATAAAATGATAGAATTATATCAACCCTAATTCTTATAAATATTTATCACTTTATGTAGAATTTAATTCACATAAAATGATAGAATTATATCAAACCCTAATTCTTATAATTATCTCTCATTTTATGTAGAATTTAATTCACATAAAATGATAGAAATATATCAAACCCTAATTCTTATAATTAATCCTCAACGACGACTTTAGACGAGATCATGACAAGGCTGAGACGAGGCTGTGACAAAGCTGTGACGAGACCATGACAGAGCTGAGACGAGGTCATGACGAAGCCCAACGACTCTGTGACGAAGTCATGCATGGGCCTGAAAAAGCCATGACGAGTTATATATGACGAGTTTTGACAACCCAACCCACCTTTGCTTTTTACAAACTCAGCCCACCTTTGCTATTTACAAACTCAGCCCACCTTTGTTTTTTTTTTTCAACCCATCTCTTGTACTTACCTTGTCCAGCCTTGACCTTGTCCCTTGCTGGCGGATTGTAGCAGCCCAAGAAGCCTAGCCAGAAGCAGCCCAGCTCACTCTTCAACGTGTGTTGTCCATGAAGAAAGAAACGGTCAGTCTCTCTCTCCCCTTCTGCACATAACAACCGAGATCACCCACTTCAGCCGCTTGCCTTCTATCTAGATTCACGCAAACTGCTCCATCCCTTCTTTTCTATATCGAGCCACAGAACCTCAGCCTTCTACCCAGCGAGCAATTTCTCCCAGTTGATAGCAATCAGAGACGCTGCACCCTTCCTAATTCTTCTGTGTATAGAACTGCATCCCAAATACACCAGCGACACTCTCAGACAAGCCAGACGCTCCTTGCTGCGAGATCCAGAAGGTAGCAACGGAAGCGTGGTGGGTCAAGCCAGACGTTTTAAGGGTTACTTCTTGGCTAGTTAAGATCAAACTCCGGTCAAGTCAGGGAGTTTGGATTCGTGGTAGAAGAATTAAGAAAGTAAGCGGAAGAAGTTGTTTTTTTTTCAATCGTTTTTTTATTTTCTTAAGGCAAGTAAAGAAGGTACTTGGTACTTCATCCGTGTAAGACTCATGGTGTAATTGGAAGAAAGAGTTTTGTGGTCAATCATTTTATACTTAACAGAAAAGGTCCTTAGGATTAATGAGTGACAGCAGGATAATCAGAGTAGCGCAACGGAAGCGTGGTGGGTCCTAACCCACAAATCAAGAACCTCATGGGTACTGATGGATGTCGTGTCGAGTTTAGGATGGTGATAGTTGGTGAAATGCATTCTAGTTGAAAGAAACTTGAGATAGGCTATGTGAGTGACTGGAAATATTATACGGAAACTTAGGTGCATGTAGAGGTAATAGAAGGGGACTGATACCCTATTATGGATCCGAGTTGCGTTTTGAGTCAGAGGGATATTATCGGGCTGGTAACCATGGTGGATAAAAGAGTGCACTGCTGATGGTATGCTAACAATTATTGAGTAGTTATGATCAAATACGGTGATAGGAGATCACTTTGTGTCTAATACCGTCATTCCGGACATGTTCTAGGTCACTTAATATCTTGGAAAATGCGTGAGAAGCCTAAGGTTGAGCTAACGATGTATTATAGATCTATAAATAGTATTATAATGCCAAGTGAACATAGAGGATGACCATTGGAAGTTTTAAAGCGGTTTAAAAGTGACTGAGGGACTATTATTTCTCACCCTATTGGAGAGGGTAGCTTCAGTTTTCCACTGAGACTAAGTTTGGGAACTGAGTTTGAGAATTTCAGTTGGAAAGATACCTACCAGACACGAGTTAGGTCATCAGATTAGAGGATCAGACAGTTGAGCCGGATGATACCGGTGAGATATCCGGTAACCACTCTAGAACGTGGTAGCAGGCGCTTGTGATCTAAGTACCTGAAAAGATTTAAGATTTAGTGGTTTTATGAAAAGCTGATAGGGCTACCTAAGATATTGGGGATAGTAAGAGACGTAACCTTACAAAGACCTATGTAGTGATAGTTGTAACCTCGAGAGTGACGAGTTAGGGGTTGACCTTGGATGTGTGATATTGTTTGACTGCTTGTTTATTTCATAATTGAGTGTTTAGTCAGTGATGTGTGTTTTTGGTAATCTTGATGTGCGGGAAACTTAGATGTGGAAACAACGAGACTTTTATGTAGTGATCAAACACACCCATTTGGTGCCTTAAAGGCTGATCAGGATTGTCTTACCCTAAGTTTCGGGACGAAACTTATTTTGAGAGGGATCTGATGTAATGACCAGTTTTTTTCGTTACGCTTTGATAGGGTTGGAGAAGTTTAGGAAACGAATAAAAATTTACTGAGACTAGGACATACCAGTTTATTTATGGAAGTCGTTTAATTAAGTACCTTGTTCTAAGTTTCGGGACGTAACTTATTTTAAGGGGGTACTGATGTAATATCCGGAATTTTTATTCCGTTTAATTCCGAATCAATTCGGACTTCAAGTCGTTAACGGTTCCCATTCTATCTAGTATTTCTTTATTTACAAATTTTATCATTTTATGTAGAATTTAATTCACATAAAATGATAGAATTATATCAACCCTAATTCTTATAATTATTTATCATTTTATGTAGAATTTAATTTACATAAAATGATAGAATTATATCAAACCCTAATTCTTATAATTATCTCTCATTTTATGTAGAATTTAATGCACATAAAATGATAGAATTATATCAAACCCTAATTCTTATAATTAATCCTCAACGACGACTTTAGACGAGATCATGACAAGGCTGAGACGAGACTGTGACAAAGCTGTGACGAGACCATGACAGAGCTGAGACGAGGTCATGACGAAGCCCAACAACTCTGTGACGAAGTCATGCATGGGCCTAACAAAGCCATGACGAGTTATGATGAGTTTTGACAACCCATCCCACCTTTGCTTTTTACAAACTCAGCCCACCTTTGTTTTTTTTTCCGCCCATCTCTTGTGCTTACCTTGTCCAGCCTTGGCCTTGTCCCTTGCTGGCGAATTGTAGCAGCCCAAGAAGCCCAACCAGAAGCAGCCCAACTCACTCTTCAACTCCTCAACGTGTGCTGTCCATGAAGAAAGAAACGGTTAGTCTCTCTCTCCCCTTCTGCACGTAACAGCCGAGATCACCAACTTCAGCCGCTTGCCTTCTGTCCAAATTCACGCCAACTGCTCCATCCCTTCTTTTCTGTATCGAGCCACAGAATCTCAGCCTTCTACCCAGCGAGCAATTCCTCCCAGCTGATAGCAATCAGAGACGTTGCACCCTTCCTAACTCTTCTGCGTATAGAACTGCATCCCAAATACACCAACGACACTCTCAGACAAGCCAGACGCTCCTTGCTGCGAGATCCAGATGGTAGCAAGGCTGCTGCACACGTACAGACGCCTGGGACATAGGTTCTGCACACAACACTTCGGCACAGGTGAGTCGAATAAATACTATCCATATCCCCTCCATTCTGCTTTGTCTCTTATCGATGATGGAAGGCTATCATTCACGTGCAACAGACTCGATCTTCACTATCAAACGTATAGACTCAGACAAGCAGGACACCCCCTTCGTCTGTCTTCAACTCTGAGAAAGGGCAGCGAGGTGAGTCTTTTCCGTCTCTTGTTTCTGTCTACACCGGCTTAGTCTAAAGACCAAGACTAATTGCCCTTCTATCCTAGGTTTTGTCTAAACCGATTGCAGCAAACCCAGCCCTCATCTTGATCTTGTCGTCAAGGGATTCAGTAGACCATCCTCTTCAACCTGGTGCCGGTAAGCGCTTATGGGATCCTTGTTGATGCTGTTATACTAGTGTAGAGGATAGTAGTTGTGTTTCCAATTAAGTGTACAAAATATGATTTTTGAGGCAAGTTGGGTGTAGATGTCCATAGGTATGGAACAATAGGATATATTAGAAGAGAACTGAGGTTTACAGAGTGGCTAACCGTGTAGATAGAACCAGAAATTTCATGAACTCATTGTGCCCAGTTTTTTTTGGTTGTCTTCTTCAAAATTTTGAAGTTGAAACGGTCAATCTTGTAGCTCAATTTTAAGGAGGTAGGATGAAGATCCACCGTTGAATTTTTTATAGGTCATAGATGGATATATGTAGTTTACTGGGTTAAAATTTGGGAAGAATCGGAGTTACGGTTTGAGAGTTATGATGTTGCAAAGTTGACTCCTCATGCAGTTTTTATACGTGTGCTGAATGTTGAGAAAAACAGCATGTGATGCAGTTTTGTGTGATGGTTTTAAATAAGTTTTTGATCTCTTTTGCTGCTGAATTTTGGATATATTATAGATAAGATTTTATAGTAGAACATATCAAAATTTGGGATAAATCCAGCGAGTAGTCTAGGAGTTATGATTTTTCAAAATTAAGACAGTGTGTTGTTTGTTAAGTGTTGTAACCAACTTTGGAAATTTTTGTAGAACTGATGGTTGAACAGTTTTAAAAAATTCTTGCTCCTAGGAGTAGATGAGATATCATAGATGATCTAGGGAATTATTTCAGAATTTTTATAAGATTATTCGAATTTTATATTTGAAGCCGAAGTTGGACCTTAACGATCTTTCCGAAAATAGGGAAATGGGTAAATTGCCAGTTTGTAACCAAACTCATATTTAGGAGTTAGAATATGACTCTTTAGTCTCAAATAAGAGTTTAGGCATGAATTAGGAAATTTTTGGAAGTTTCGAGAGCAAGGGTAAAATAGTCATTTTACCATAAATTGGTACTGTATTAAATTCTGTTCTAATAGGATCTACTACCTTACAAGTCTTAGACTTCTAATTACCTAAAAAGTGTGCTGACACACTTGCCTCCTTTGACAGGCAACCGAGTTATACAGTTACAGATTGAGTTGTGATTAAGAGAATCGAGATCTGATTCACGTAAGTCCACAGACTTACTTATCTATCTTCTTGTATGAATGTAATGTGTATGAGTGGTGTTTGTTAGTTATGATAAACAACGAAACCGGATTAGGCCGACTTTATTATTTACGTAATTGACCCAAGTGTATGATAACGGGTCGTGACATCATCTGCCTAGCTCTTGCGAGAGTCTACGACGTTCCCTGCGACCAGCCCAGTCAGGTAGATGGTCAAATGCATTAGTACCATTCCGCATTGGTAAACGGGGACAGGGGCGAGGTTTGGGAATCCCTTCGTGTCACAAAATAAGTATCATTAGTAATAACCTATCACCTAATTAAAGATAATAAAAGGATTGAGTGTTGCATGTTGATTGTGTATATTGTGTGTTTGTGCTTTTACCTTTATACTTATGTATAGAATGTTAGCTAACTGTTTTATACCGCTTGTAGATGCCTTGTAGGTTAAGACACTTGTAGAGAGATCCGGAGGGAATGGTCAGCCGGGTCCACGTACTCATTTAGTTGGGGACGGGGATGTCTTCTGTTCTTCATATACGTCGTTTCGGTACCTTTGCTTTGTAAGGCTGATACATATTTTTCATGTATATATTCTTTAAAGTTTTCAAATGTTTTAAATAGTTTTGTGTCTTGTTGTAAGATCCTGGTGAAACTGTTGTCAAACTAAGGTCGGGACCCATTGTGAGGTCCTAACCAGTAGCTCCCCGAGTTCTCAGAACTTGGGGTGTTACAATATGGTATCAGAGCCAGGTTGGCAACAAAGGCACTTGAAATCTTCTGAAAGACCGAATGTATAAAATAACTAGAACCCGAAAGGGGTCTAAAATTTTTCAAAACGGATTTCTGTTTTTACACACACGCATAGTGGGTTGTTGGGTTAGTAGTACATCGGACCACCATCGCTCTCTGTGGATCTCTGCAACTTGGATCGATTGGAGTGAGTATATAGACTATTTATGAGGTTTACTATTATATGTTATATAAATGTGTATGCTTAGCCTGTTAGTATCGTGATATCACGAAGCGATTATCGCCTCATGATAAATCAACTGCGGACTTTACGAATCTTCAACACGAGGCAATGGAATCGGACCTTGAATAGAGTATTATACTCGGGTAGGCCACTTGGTGATCCTTGGAAAGCATCCAAAGAACAAGTGAGGAAGGAAGTAAAGTTGTGAAGATATTTTTTACCACAAGCACATTCAGATGAGGAAGAAATCCCTGAGTTAGTTCAGTTAGAAGCAATAGAAGGTCGTACAAGGAACTCGGGCATACGAGGCCGAGAGACGGAATTTGAAGGGCCATGCAGGAGACTATAAGAGTGTGGAATGGAGATAACAATATTGGAACGAGACCAGTAGAATTGAGTACAACCAAGATTGGGGAATAAAGGACATTATAATCGAGGCGGATGCCCCATAGACCATTATGGGCATGAGAAACCAAAAGAGACAGAGGGTCAATCTGAGTGTGAGAATCTAAGGTGAACGGAATGAAGACCTACAAGTGAGTGTAAAAGCGAAAAGAAAGATCCCACAAGCGTGGGGAGGTTTTGACCCTCCTCAGAGATATAAGCAGTTTGAAAGAAACCGCGACGCCAATATCCAAAGAATGGAAGCCTGTAGCAGGGTCAACGGAGTTTCATGAAGGCGATATTACCACTAACTCCAATGAAGAAATTTGTATGGAAGAACGGCCTTGCTAGACTCGAGAGTCCAGGGTAACCCAAATTATCATGGGACCTAAGCCATCAACACAAATGGTCCATGCAAAAGGAACTGTAAGTGGATGATCATTACGGCCATAAGAATTTCAAAGACGCTTGCAAGCTATCGTGAAAACTTGAAACGACTATTTATTCCAATTGAATGACACAATCGGACTAGAGAAATGGAGTTAGCCTATAAGAAGCGGAAGGGTGGAAGGTAGAAGAACTAAAGAAGTATGAAAGGATTTTTGCGAGCAACTGTTGACCTACTAGCTAAGGAAAATTTTGACAGGTCACAAGTAACACAGAATGGAGACTTACAACTTAATGTAAGAGCGAAAGGTAGACTTCACAAGTCTGGAGACGTTTTGTCTTCTTTAAAGATAAGAATTCTAAGAGGAATCACAACGCCATTATCGAAAGGATCGAAACCCTGTAACATAGTCAACAAAGATTGGAAGGAAATATTACAAACAACACCGATTAAGGAACATGTGCTTGTGAGAATCGTGTGGTGGACTCAAGAGCCCAGGGTAACCCCCATTTATAACAGAACATAGGTCATCAACACCGACGGTCCCTGTAAAGGGACTACAATTGGGATGTAATTAAAAGTCATCGGAACTACAAGACGCTTACAATCTATCGTGGAGTGTTAGGAACGACTTTTGACGTCAAGAGAATGGTACAGTGAGACTTGAGAAAGAGAGTTGTCCCAAAGGAAGCAGAATAGTGAAAGATAAGACGAACTAAAGAAGGATAAAAGGATAAATCTAGTAGGTGATGTGCACCAAAAGTTTAATACCAGTAGAGGTATGAAATTGAGATAAGTCATTTATAGACTGACCTATGTCAACCAAGGACGTGCAAGTATTGTTTGGTATTGACGAGTTATGCGCCATTAAGAAGAGATATTTGTGACTGTGGGTCTATGGAGTAGCTTTACCGGCACCTTAGAGGATTTCCTCGAGTAGGCAACGACAACATTCTTGGATGAATTAAAGGTATAAAGAGAAACGTTTTAAGGGTTACTTCTTGGCTAGTTAAGATCAAACTCCGGTCAAGTCAGGGAGTTTGGATTCGTGGTAGAAGAATTAAGAAAGTAAGCGGAAGAAGTTGTTTTTTTTCAATCGTTTTTTTATTTTCTTAAGGCAAGTAAAGAAGGTACTTGGTACTTCATCCGTGTAAGACTCATGGTGTAATTGGATGAAAGAGTTTTGTGGTCAATCATTTTATACTTAACAGAAAAGGTCCTTAGGATTAATGAGTGACAGCAGGATAATCAGAGTAGCGCAACGGAAGCGTGGTGGGTCCTAACCCACAAATCAAGAACCTCATGGGTACTGATGGATGTCGTGTCGAGTTTAGGATGGTGATAGTTGGTGAAATGCATTCTAGTTGAAAGAAACTTGAGATAGGCTATGTGAGTGACTGGAAATGTTATACGGAAACTTAGGTGCATGTAGAGGTAATAGAAGGGGACTGATACCCTATTATGGATCCGAGTTGCGTTTTGAGTCAGAGGGATATTATCGGGCTGGTAACCATGGTGGATAAAAGAGTGCACTGCTGATGGTATGCTAACAATTATTGAGTAGTTATGATCAAATACGGTAATAGGAGATCACTTTGTGTCTAATACCGTCATTCCGGACATGTTCTAGGTCACTTAATATCTTGGAAAATGCGTGAGAAGCCTAAGGTTGAGCTAACGATGTATTATAGATCTATAAATAGTATTATAACGCCAAGTGAACATAGAGGATGACCATTGGAAGTTTTAAAGCGGTTTAAAAGTGACTGAGGGACTATTATTTCTCACCCTATTGGAGAGGGTAGCTTCAGTTTTCCACTGAGACTAAGTTTGGGAACTGAGTTTGAGAATTTAAGTTGGAAAGATACCTACCAGACACGAGTTAGGTCATCAGATTAGAGGATCAGACAGTTGAGCCGGATGATACCGGTGAGATATCCGGTAACCACTCTAGAACGTGGTAGCAGGCGCTTGTGATCTAAATACCTGAAAAGATTTAAGATTTAGTGGTTTTATGAAAAGCTGATAGGGCTACCTAAGATATTGGGGATAGTAAGAGACGTAACCTTTCAAAGACCTATGTAGTGATAGTTGTAACCTCGAGAGTGACGAGTTAGGGGTTGACCTTGGATGTGTGATATTGTTTGACTGCTTGTTTATTTCATAATTGAGTGTTTAGTCAGTGATGTGTGTTTTTGGTAATCTTGATGTGCGGGAAACTTAGATGTGGAAACGACGAGACTTTTATGTAGTGATCAAACACACCCATTTGGTGCCTTAAAGGCTGATCAGGATTGTCTTACCCTAAGTTTCGGGACGAAACTTATTTTGAGAGGGATCTGATGTAATGACCAGCTTTTTTCGTTACGCTTTGATAGGGTTGGAGAAGTTTAGGAAACGAATAAAAATTTACTGAGACTAGGACATACCAGTTTATTTATGGAAGTCGTTTAATTAAGTACCTTGTTCTAAGTTTCGGGACGTAACTTATTTTAAGGGGGTACTGATGTAATATCCGGAATTTTTATTCCGTTTAATTCCGAATCAATTCGGACTTCGAGTCGTTAACGGTTCCCATTCTATCTAGTATTTCTTTATTTACAAATTTTATCATTTTATGTAGAATTTAATTCACATAAAATGATAGAATTATATCAACCCTAATTCTTATAATTATTTATCATTTTAAGTAGAATTTAATGTACATAAAATGATAGAATTATATCAAACCCTAATTCTTATAATTATCTCTCATTTTATGTAGAATTTAATTCACATAAAATGATAGAATTATATCAAACCCTAATTCTTATAATTAATCCTCAACGACGACTTTAGACGAGATCATGACAAGGCTGAGACGAGACTGTGACAAAGCTGTGACGAGACCATGACAGAGCTGAGACGAGTTTATGACGAAGCCCAACAACTCTGTGACGAAGTCATGCATGGGCCTGACAAAGCCATGACGAGTTATGATGAGTTTTGACAACCCATCCCACCTTTGCTTTTTACAAACTCAGCCCACCTTTGTTTTTTTTTCCAGCCCATCTCTTATGCTTACCTTGTCCAGCCTTGGCCTTGTCCCTTGCTGGCGAATTGTAGCAGCCCAAGAAGCCCAACCAGAAGCAGCCCAACTCACTCTTCAACTCCTCAACGTGTGCTGTCCATGAAGAAAGAAACGGTTAGTCTCTCTCTCCCCATCTGCACGTAACAGCCGAGATCACCCACTTCAGCCGCTTGCCTTCTGTCCAGATTCACGCCAACTGCTCCATCCCTTCTTTTCTGTTTCGAGCCACATAATCTCAGCCTTCTACCCAGCGAGCAATTCCTCCCAGCTGATAGCAATCAGAGACGTTGCACCCTTCCTAACTCTTCTGCGTATAGAACTGCATCCCAAATACACCAACGACACTCTCAGACAAGCCACACGCTCCTTGCTGCGAGATCCAGATGGTAGCAAGGCTGCTGCACACGTACAGACGCCTGGGACATAGGTTCTGCACACAACACTTCGGCACAGGTGAGTCGAATAAATACTATCCATATCCCCTCCATTCTGCTTTGTTTGTTATCGATGATGGAAGGCTATCATTCACGTGCAGCAGACTCGATCTTCACTATCAAACATATAGACTCAGACAAGCAGGACACCCCCTTAGTCTGTCTTCAACTCTGAGAAAGGGAAGCGAGGTGAGTCTGTTTCGTCTCTTGTTTCTGTCTACATCGGCTTAGTCTAAAGACCCAGGCTAATTGCCCTTCTATCCTAGGTTTTGTCTAAACCGATTGCAGCAAACCCAGCCCTCATCTTGATCCTGTCGTCAAGGGATTCAGCAGACCATCCTCTTCAACCTGCTGCCGGTAAGCTCTTATGGGATCCTTGTTGTTGTTGTTATACTAGTGTAGAGGATAGTAGTTGTGTTGCCAATTAAGTGTACAAAATATGATTTTTGAGGCAAGTTGGGTGTAGATGTCCATAGGTATGGAACAATAGGATATATGAGAAGAGAACTGAGGTTTACAGAGTGGTTGACCGTGTAGATAGAACCAGAAATTCTTGAACTCATTGTGCCCAGTTTTTTTTGGTTGTCTTCTTCAAAATTTAGAAATTGAAACGGTCAATCTTGTAGCTCAATTTTAAGGAGTTAGGATGAAGATCCACCGTTGAATTTTTGATAGGTCATAGATGGATATATGTAGTTTACTGGGTTAAAATTTGGGAAGAATCGGAGTTACGGTTTGAGAGTTATGATGTTGCAAAGTTGACTCCTCATGCAGTTTTTATAAGTGTGCTGAATGTTCAGAAAAACAGCATGTGATGCAGTTTTGTGAGATGGTTTTAAATAAGCTTTTGATCTCCTTTGTTGCTGAATTTTGGATATATTATAGATAAGATTTTATAGTAGAACATATCAAAATTTGGGATAAATCCAGCGAGTAGTCTAGGAGTTATGATTTTTCAAAATTAAGATAGTGTGTTGTTTGTTAAGTGTTGTAACCAACTTTGAAAATTTTTGTAGAACTGATGGTTGAACAGTTTTAAGAAATTCACGATCCTATTGATCCACTATCTTCTCAGTTCATCAATTCCGTTTCCATGGAACAGGTGCACCTTCAGCACTCACATCCACCATATATTCGACTTTCGACAATACTGCTTAATGACAGCAACTACAATCACTGGAAGCGATCTGTAGAACTGTCTCTTCTGGGAAAAAATAAGCTTGGCTCTGTCACTGGTGAATGCAAAGACCCTGCTATAGATAACAAGCTCATTTGAATATTGGAACAATGTAATAACATGATAATATCATGGTTAACTCACTTTGTTGACAAGGATATAGCTGAGTCTATCCATTATTGCAAGTATGCTGCACAAATATCTACCCATTATAGAAGAAATTGAGCTCTATGAATCAAGGTAACTCATCTATCTATGTCTATTTTAAAAGACTAAAAAATTTTGGGATGAATATGTGCTAGGTTTAGAGGATCAAGTTTGTAGTTATGGATCCAATAAATTGACGCTTTCTTTTATCAAAGACCAACAAATTATTCAGTTTCTTGTTGGTCTTAATGAAACCTTCTCTATTGTGAGATCCAATTCGCTCATGATGACTACGTCCTTGGATCTTGGAGATGTTTATAAAAATGGTGCTCATGGATGTAGCTCAAAGAGGTGTAATATCCGTAATTTTTATTCCGTTTAATTCCGAATCAATTCGGACTTCGAGCTGTTAACGGTTCCCATTCTATCTAGTATTTCTTTAGTCACAAACTTTATTATTTTATGTAGAATTTAATTCACATAAAATGATAGAATTATATCAACCCTAATTCTTATAAATAATTATCATTTTATGTAGAATTTAATTCACATAAAATGATAGAATTATATCAAACCCTAATTCTTATAATTATCTCTCATTTTATGTAGAATTTAATTCACATAAAATGATAGAAATATATCAAACCCTAATTCTTATAATTAATCCTCAACGACAACTTTAGACGAGATCATGACAAGGCGGAGACGAGATTGTGACAAAGCTGTGACGAGACCATGACAGAGCTGAGACGAGGTCATGACGAAGCCTGACGACTCTGTGACGAAGTCATGCATGGGCCTGAAAAAGCCATGACGAGTTATATATGACGAGTTTTGACAACCCAACCCACCTTTGCTTTTTACAAACTCAGCCCACCTTTGTTTTTTTTTTCCACCCATCTCTTGTGCTTACCTTGTCCAGCCTTGGCCTTGTCCCTTGCTGGCGAATTGTAGCAGCCCAAGAAGCCCAACCAGAAGCAACCCAACTCACTCTTCAACTCCTCAACGTGTGCTGTCCATGAAGAAAGAAACGGTTAGTCTCTCTCTCCCCTTCTGCACGTAACAACCGAGATCACCCACTTCAGCCGCTTGCCTTCTGTCCAGATTCACGCCAACTGCTCCATCCCTTCTTTTCTGTATCGAGCCACAAAATCTCAGCCTTCTACCCAGCGAGCAATTCCTCCCAGTTGATAGCAATCAGAGACGCTGCACCCTTCCTAACTCTTCTGCGTATAGAACTGCATCCCAAATACACCAACGACACTCTCAGACAAGCCAGACGCTCCTTGCTGCGAGATCCAGATGGTAGCAAGGCTGCTGCACACGTACAGACGCCTGGGACATAGGTTCTGCACACAACACTTCGGCACAGGTGAGTCGAATAAATACTATCCATATCCCCTCCATTCTGCTTTGTCTCTTATCGATGATGGAAGGCTATCATTCACGTGCAACAGACTCGATCTTCACTATCAAACGTATAGACTCAGACAAGCAGGACACCCCCTTCGTCTGTCTTCAACTCTGAGAAAGGGCAGCGAGGTGAGTCTTTTCCGTCTCTTGTTTCTGTCTACACCGGCTTAGTCTAAAGACCAAGACTAATTGCCCTTCTATCCTAGGTTTTGTCTAAACCGATTGCAGCAAACCCAGCCCTCATCTTGATCTTGTCGTCAAGGGATTCAGTAGACCATCCTCTTCAACCTGGTGCCGGTAAGCGCTTATGGGATCCTTGTTGATGCTGTTATACTAGTGTAGAGGATAGTAGTTGTGTTTCCAATTAAGTGTACAAAATATGATTTTTGAGGCAAGTTGGGTGTAGATGTCCATAGGTATGGAACAATAGGATATATTAGAAGAGAACTGAGGTTTACAGAGTGGCTAACCGTGTAGATAGAACCAGAAATTTCATGAACTCATTGTGCCCAGTTTTTTTTGGTTGTCTTCTTCAAAATTTTGAAGTTGAAACGGTCAATCTTGTAGCTCAATTTTAAGGAGGTAGGATGAAGATCCACCGTTGAATTTTTTATAGGTCATAGATGGATATATGTAGTTTACTGGGTTAAAATTTGGGAAGAATCGGAGTTACGGTTTGAGAGTTATGATGTTGCAAAGTTGACTCCTCATGCAGTTTTTATACGTGTGCTGAATGTTGAGAAAAACAGCATGTGATGCAGTTTTGTGTGATGGTTTTAAATAAGTTTTTGATCTCTTTTGCTGCTGAATTTTGGATATATTATAGATAAGATTTTATAGTAGAACATATCAAAATTTGGGATAAATCCAGCGAGTAGTCTAGGAGTTATGATTTTTCAAAATTAAGACAGTGTGTTGTTTGTTAAGTGTTGTAACCAACTTTGGAAATTTTTGTAGAACTGATGGTTGAACAGTTTTAAAAAATTCTTGCTCCTAGGAGTAGATGAGATATCATAGATGATCTAGGGAATTATTTCATAATTTTTATAAGATTATTCGAATTTTATATTTGAAGCCGAAGTTGGACCTTAACGATCTTTCCGAAAATAGGGAAATGGGTAAATTGCCAGTTTGTAACCAAACTCATATTTAGGAGTTAGAATATGACTCTTTAGTCTCAAATAAGAGTTTAGGCATGAATTAGGAAATTTTTGGAAGTTTCGAGAGCAAGGGTAAAATAGTCATTTTACCATAAATTGGTACTGTATTAAATTCTGTTCTAATAGGATCTACTACCTTACAAGTCTTAGACTTCTAATTACCTAAAAAGTGTGCTGACACACTTGCCTCCTTTGACAGGCAACCGAGTTATACAGTTACAGATTGAGTTGTGATTAAGAGAATCGAGATCTGATTCACGTAAGTCCACAGACTTACTTATCTATCTTCTTGTATGAATGTAATGTGTATGAGTGGTGTTTGTTAGTTATGATAAACAACGAAACCGGATTAGGCCGACTTTATTATTTACGTAATTGACCCAAGTGTATGATAACGGGTCGTGACATCATCTGCCTAGCTCTTGCGAGAGTCTACGACGTTCCCTGCGACCAGCCCAGTCAGGTAGATGGTCAAATGCATTAGTACCATTCCGCATTGGTAAACGGGGACAGGAGCGAGGTTTGGGAATCCCTTCGTGTCACAAAATAAGTATCATTAGTAATAACCTATCACCTAATTAAAGATAATAAAAGGATTGAGTGTTGCATGTTGATTGTGTATATTGTGTGTTTGTGCTTTTACCTTTATACTTATGTATAGAATGTTAGCTAACGGTTTTATACCGCTTGTAGATGCCTTGTAGGTTAAGACACTTGTAGAGAGATCCGGAGGGAATGGTCAGCCGGGTCCACGTACTCATTTAGTTGGGGACGGGGATGTCTTCTGTTCTTCATATACGTCGTTTCGGTACCTTTGCTTTGTAAGGCTGATACATATTTTTCATGTATATATTCTTTAAAGTTTTCAAATGTTTTAAATAGTTTTGTGTCTTGTTGTAAGATCCTGGTGAAACTGTTGCCAAACTAAGGTCGGGACCCATTGTGAGGTCCTAACCAGTAGCTCCCCGAGTTCTCAGAACTTGGGGTGTTACAATATGGTATCAGAGCCAGGTTGGCAATAAAGGCACTTGAAATCTTCTGAAAGACCGAATGTATAAAATAACTAGAACCCGAAAGGGGTCTAAAATTTTTCAAAACGGATTTCTGTTTTTACACACACGCATAGTGGGTTGTTGGGTTAGTAGTACATCGGACCACCATCGCTCTCTGTGGATCTCTGCAACTTGGATCGATTGGAGTGAGTATATAGACTATTTATGAGGTTTACTATTATATGTTATATAAATGTGTATGCTTAGCCTGTTAGTATCGTGATATCACGAAGCGATTATCGCCTCATGATAAATCAACTGCGGACTTTACGAATCTTCAACACGAGGCAATGGAATCGGACCTTGAATAGAGTATTATACTCGGGTAGGCCACTTGGTGATCCTTGGAAAGCATCCAAAGAACAAGTGAGGAAGGAAGTAAAGTTGTGAAGATATTTTTTACCACAAGCACATTCGGATGAGGAAGAAATCCCTGAGTTAGTTCAGTTAGAAGCAATAGAAGGTCGTACAAGGAACTCGGGCATACGAGGCCGAGAGACGGAATTTGAAGGGCCATGCAGGAGACTATAAGAGTGTGCAATGGAGATAATAATATTGGAACGAGACCAGTAGAATTGAGTACAACCAAGATTGGGGAATAAAGGACATTATAATCGAGGCGGATGCCCCATAGACCATTATGGGCATGAGAAACCAAAAGAGACAGAGGGTCAATCTGAGTGTGAGAATCTAAGGTGAACGGAATGAAGACCTACAAGTGAGTGTAAAAGCGAAAAGAAAGACCCCACAAGCGTGGGGAGGATTTGACCCTCCTCAGAGATATAAGCAGTTTGAAAGAAACCGCGACGCCAATATCCAAAGAATGGAAGCCTGTAGCAGGGTCAACGGAGTTTCATGAAGGCGATATTACCACTAACTCCAATGAAGAAATTTGTATGGAAGAACGGCCTTGCTAGACTCGAGAGTTCAGGGTAACCCAAATTATCACGGGACCTAAGCCATCAACACAAATGGTCCATGCAAAAGGAACTGTAAGTGGATGATCATTACGGCCATAAGAATTTCAAAGACGCTTGCAAGCTATCGTGAAAACTTGAAACGACTATTTATTCCAATTGAATGACACAATCGGACTAGAGAAATGGAGTTAGCCTATAAGAAGCGGAAGGGTGGAAGGTAGAAGAACTAAAGAAGTATGAAAGGATTTTTGCGAGCAACTGTTTACCTACTAGCTAAGGAAAATTTTGACAGGTCACAAGTAACACAGAATGGAGACTTACAATTTAATGTAAGAGCGAAAGGTAGACTTCACAAGCCTGGAGACGTTTTGTCTTCTTTAAAGATAAGAATTCTAAGAGGAATCACAACGCCAGTATCGAAAGGATCGAAACCCTGTAACATAGTCAACAAAGATTGGAAGGAAATATTACAAACAACACCGATTAAGGAACATGTGCTTGTGAGAATCGTGTGGTGGACTCAAGAGCCCAGGGTAACCCCCATTTATAACAGAACATAGGTCATCAACACCGACGGTCCCTGTAAAGGGACTACAATTGGGATGTAATTAAAAGTCATCGGAACTACAAGACGCTTACAATCTATCGTGGAGTGTTAGGAACGACTTTTGACGTCAAGAGAATGGTACAGTGAGACTTGAGAAAGAGAGTTGTCCCAAAGGAAGCAGAATAGTGAAAGATAAGACGAACTAAAGAAGGATAAAAGGATAAATCTAGTAGGTGATGTGCACCAAAAGTTTAATACCAGTAGAGGTATGAAATTGAGATAAGTCATTTATAGACTGACCTATGTCAACCAAGGACGTGCAAGTATTGTTTGGTATTGACGAGTTATGCGCCATTAAGAAGAGATATTTGTGACTGAGGGTCTATGGAGTAGCTTTACCGGCGCCTTAGAGGATTTCCTGATCGAGTAGGCAACGACAACATTCTTGGATGAATTAAAGGTATAAAGAGAAACGTTTTAAGGGTTACTTCTTGGCTAGTTAAGATCAAACTCCGGTCAAGTCAGGGAGTTTGGATTCGTGGTAGAAGAATTAAGAAAGTAATCGGAAGAAGTTGTTTTTTTTTCAATCGTTTTTTTATTTTCTTAAGGCAAGTAAAGAAGGTACTTGGTACTTCATCCGTGTAAGACTCATGGTGTAATTGGAAGAAAGAGTTTTGTGGTCAATCATTTTATACTTAACAGAAAAGGTCCTTAGGATTAATGAGTGACAGCAGGATAATTAGAGTAGCGCAACGGAAGCGTGGTGGGTCCTAACCCACAAATCAAGAACCTCATGGGTACTAATGGATGTCGTGTCGAGTTTAGGATGGTGATAGTTGGTGAAATGCATTCTAGTTGAAAGAAACTTGAGATAGGCTATGTGAGTGACTGGAAATGTTATACGGAAACTTAGGTGCATGTAGAGGTAATAGAAGGGGACTGATACCCTATTATGGATCCGAGTTGCGTTTTGAGTCAGAGGGATATTATCGGGCTGGTAACCATGGTGGATAAAAGAGTGCACTGCTGATGGTATGCTAACAATTATTGAGTAGTTATGATCAAATACGGTGATAGGAGATCACTTTGTGTCTAATACCGTCATTCCGGACATGTTCTAGGTCACTTAATATCTTGGAAAATGCGTGAGAAGCCTAACGTTGAGCTAACGATGTATTATAGATCTATAAATAGTATTATAACGCCAAGTGAACATAGAGGATGACCATTGGAAGTTTTAAAGCGGTTTAAAAGTGACTGAGGGACTATTATTTCTCACCCTATTGGAGAGGGTAGCTTCAGTTTTCCACTGAGACTAAGTTTGGGAACTGAGTTTGAGAATTTCAGTTGGAAAGATACCTACCAGACACGAGTTAGGTCATCAGATTAGAGGATCAGACGGTTGAGCCGGATGATACCGGTGAGATATCCGGTAACCACTCTAGAACGTGGTAGCAGGCGCTTGTGATCTAAATACCTGAAAAGATTTAAGATTTAGTGGTTTTATGAAAAGCTGATAGGGCTACCTCAGATATTGGGGATAGTAAGAGACGTAACCTTTCAAAGACCTATGTAGTGATAGTTGTAACCTCGAGAGTGACGAGTTAGGGGTTGACCTTGGATGTGTGATATTGTTTGACTGCTTGTTTATTTCATAATTGAGTGTTTAGTCAGTGATGTGTGTTTTTGGTAATCTTGATGTGCGGGAAACTTAGATGTGGAAACGACGAGACTTTTATGTAGTGATCAAACACACCCATTTGGTGCCTTAAAGGCTGATCAGGATTGTCTTACCCTAAGTTTCGGGACGAAACTTATTTTGAGAGGGATCTGATGTAATGACCAGTTTTTTTCGTTACGCTTTGATAGGGTTGGAGAAGTTTAGGAAACGAATAAAAATTTACTGAGACTAGGACATACCAGTTTATTTATGGAAGTCGTTTAATTAAATACCTTGTTCTAAGTTTCGGGACGTAACTTATTTTAAGGGGGTACTGATGTAATATCCGGAATTTTTATTCCGTTTAATTCCGAATCAATTCGGACTTCGAGTCGTTAACGGTTCCCATTCTATCTAGTATTTCTTTATTTACAAATTTTATCATTTTATGTAGAATTTAATTCACATAAAATGATAGAATTATATCAACCCTAATTCTTATAATTATTTATCATTTTATGTAGAATTTAATTTACATAAAATGATAGAATTATATCAAACCCTAATTCTTATAATTATCTCTCATTTTATGTAGAATTTAATTCACATAAAATGATAAAATTATATCAAACCCTAATTCTTATAATTAATCCTCAACGACGACTTTAGACGAGATCATGACAAGGCTGAGACGAGACTGTGACAAAGCTGTGACGAGACCATGACAGAGCTGAGACGAGTTTATGACGAAGCCCAACAACTCTGTGACGAAGTCATGCATGGGCCTGACAAAGCCATGACGAGTTATGATGAGTTTTGACAACCCATCCCACCTTTGCTTTTTACAAACTCAGCCCACCTTTGTTTTTTTTTCCAGCCCATCTCTTGTGCTTACCATGTCCAGCCTTGGCCTTGTCCCTTTTTGGCGAATTGCAGCAGCCCAAGAAGCCCAACCAGAAGCAGCCCAACTCACTCTTCAACTCCTCAACGTGTGTTGTCCATGAAGAAAGAAACGGTTAGTCTCTCTCTCCCCTTCTGCACGTAACAGCCGAGATCACCCACTTCAGCCGCTTGCCTTCTGTCCAGATTCACGCCAACTGCTCCATCCCTTCTTTTCTGTATCGAGCCACAGAATCTCAGCCTTCTACCCAGCGAGCAATTCCTCTCAGCTGATAGCAATCAGAGACGCTGTACCCTTCCTAACTCTTCTGCGTATAGAACTACATCCCAAATACACCAACGACACTCTCAGACAAGCCAGACGCTCCTTGCTGCGAGATCCAGATGGTAGCAAGGCTGCTGCACACGTACAGACGCCTGGGACATAGGTTATGCACACAACACTTCGGCACAGGTGAGTCGAATAAATACTATCCCTATCCCCTCCATTCTGCTTTGTTTGTTATCGATGATGGAAGGCTATCATTCACGTGCAGCAGACTCGATCTTCACTATCAAACGTATAGACTCAGACAAGCAGGACACCCCCTTAGTCTGTCTTCAACTCTGAGAAAGGGAAGCGAGGTGAGTTTGTTTCGTCTCTTGTTTCTGTCTACACCGGCTTAGTCTAAAGACCAAGGCTAATTGCCCTTCTATCCTAGGTTTTGTCTAAACCGATTGCAGCAAACCCAGCCCTCATCTTGATCTTGTCGTCAAGGGATTCAGCAGACCATCCTCTTCAACCTGCTGCCGGTAAGCGCTTATGGGATCCTTGTTGTTGTTGTTATACTAGTGTAGAGGATAGTAGTTGTGTTGCCAATTAGGTGTACAGAATATGATTTTTGAGGCAAGTTGGGTGTAGATGTCCATAGGTATGGAACAATAGGATATATGAGAAGAGAACTGAGGTTTACAGAGTGGTTGACCGTGTAGATAGAACCAGAAATTCATGAACTCATTGTGCCCAGTTTTTTTTGGTTGTCTTCTTCAAAATTTAGAAGTTGAAACGGTCAATCTTGTAGCTCAATTTTAAGGAGTTAGGTTGAACATCCACAGTTGAATTTTTGATAGGTCGTAGATGGATATATGTAGTTTACTGGGTTAAAATTTGGGAAGAATCGGAGTTATGGTTTGAGAGTTATGATGTTGCAAAGTTGACTCCTCATGCAGTTTTTATAAGTGTGCTGAATGTTCAGAAAAACAGCATGTGCTGCAGTTTTGTGAGATGGTTTTAAATAAGCTTTTGATCTCCTTTGCTGCTGAATTTTGGATATATTATAGATAAGATTTTATAGTAGAACATATCAAAATTTGGGATAAATCCAGCGAGTAGTCTAGGAGTTATGATTTTTCAAAATTAAGACAGTGTGTTGTTTGTTAAGTGTTGTAACCAACTTTGAAAATTTTTGTAGAACTGATGGTTGAACAGTTTTAAGAAATTCAAGATCCTATTGATCCACTATCTTCTCAGTTCATCAATTCCGTTTCCATGGAACAGGTGCACCTTCACCACTCACATCCACCATATATTCGACTTTCGACAATACTGCTTAATGACAGCAACTACAATCACTAGAAGCGATATGTAGAACTGTCTCTTCTGGGAAAAAATAAGCTTGGCTCTGTCACTGGTGAATGCAAACACCCTGCTATAGATAACAAGCTCATTTGAATATTGTAACAATGTAATAACATGATAATATCATGGTTAACTCACTTTGTTGACAAGGATATAGCTGAGTCTATCCATTATTGCAAGTATGCTGCACAAATATCTACCCAGTATAGAAGAAATTGAGCTCTATGAATCAAGGTAACTCATCTATCTATGTCTATTTTAAAAGACTAAAAAAATTTGGGATGAATATGTGCTAGGTTTAGAGGATCAAGTTTGTAGTTATGGATCCAATAAATTGACGCTTTCTTTTATCAAAGACCAACAAATTATTCAGTTTCTTGTTGGTCTTAATGAAACCTTCTCTATTGTGAGATCCAATTCGCTCATGATGACTACGTCCTTGGATCTTGGAGATGTTTATAAAAATGGTGCTCATGGATGTAGCTCAAAGAGGTGTAATATCCGGAATTTTTATTCCGTTTAATTCCGAATCAGTTCGGACTTCGAGCTGTTAACGGTTCCCATTCTATCTAGTATTTCTTTAGTCACAAATTTTATTATTTTATGTAGAATTTAATTCACATAAAATGATAGAATTATATCAACCCTAATTCTTATAAATATTTATCATTTTATGTAGAATTTAATTCACATAAAATGATAGAATTATATCAAACCCTAATTCTTATAATTATCTCTCATTTTATGTAGAATTTAATTCACATAAAATGATAGAAATATATCAAACCCTAATTCTTATAATTAATCCTCAACGACGACTTTAGACGAGATCATGACAAGGCTGAGACGAGACTGTGACAAAGCTGTGACGAGACCATGACAGAGCTGAGACGAGGTCATGACGAAGCCTGACGACTCTGTGACGAAGTCATGCATGGGCCTGAAAAAGCCATGACGAGTTATATATGACGAGTTTTGACAACCCAGCCCACCTTTGCTTTTTACAAACTCAGCCCACCTTTGCTTTTTAAAAACTCAGCCCACCTTTGTTTTTTTTTTCAGCCCATCTCTTGTGCTTACCTTGTCCAGCCTTGACCTTGTCCCTTGCTGGCGGATTGTAGCAGCCCAAGAAGCCTTGCCAGAAGCAGTCCATCTCACTCTTCAACGTGTGTTGTCCATGAAGAAAGAAACGGTCAGTCTCTCTCTCCCCTTCTGCACATAACAACCGAGATCACCCACTTCAGCCGCTTGCCTTCTATCTAGATTCACGCAAACTGCTCCATCCCTTCTTTTCTATATCGAGCCACAGAACCTCAGCCTTCTACCCAACGAGCAATTTCTCCCAGTTGATAGCAATCAGAGACGCTGCACCCTTCCTAATTCTTCTGTGTATAGAACTGCATCCCAAATACACCAGCGACACTCTCAGACAAGCCAGACGCTCCTTGCTGCGAGATCCAGAAGGTAGAAAGGTTGCTGCACACGTACAGACGCCTGGGACATAGGTTCTGCACACAACACTTCGGCACAAGTGAGTCGAATAGATACTATCCCTATCCCCTCCCTTTTGCTTTGTTTGTTATCGATGATGGAAGGCTATCATTCACGTGCAGCAGACTCGATCTTCACTATCAAACGTATAGACTCAGACAAGCAGGACACCCCCTTCGTCTGTCTTCAACTCTGAGAAAGGGCAGCGAGGTGAGTCTGTTCCGTCTCTTGTTTCTGTCTACACCGGCTTAGTCTAAAAACCAAGACTAATTGCCCTTCTATCCTAGGTTTTGTCTAAACCGATTGCAGCAAACCCAGCCCTCATCTTGATCTTGTCGTCAAGGGATTCAGTAGAATATCCTCTTCAACCTGGTGCTGGTAAGCGCTTATGGGATCCTTGTTGTTGTTGTTATACTAGTGTAGAGGATAGTAGTTGTGTTTCCAATTAAGTGTACAAAATATGATTTTTGAGGCAAGTTGGGTGTAGATGTCCATAGGTATGGAACAATAGGATATATTAGAAGAGAACTGAGGTTTACAGAGTGGCTAACCGTGTAGATAGAACCAGAAATTTCATGAACTCATTGTGCCCAGTTTTTTTTGGTTGTCTTCTTCAAAATTTTGAAGTTGAAACGGTCAATCTTGTAGCTCAATTTTAAGGAGGTAGGATGAAGATCCACCATTGAATTTTTGATAGGTCATAGATGGATATATGTAGTTTACTGGGTTAAAATTTGGGAAGAATCGGAGTTACGGTTTGAGAGTTATGATGTTGCAAAGTTGATCCTCATGCAGTTTTTATAAGTGTGCTGAATGTTGAGAAAAACAGCATGTGATGCAGTTTTGTGAGATGCCTTTAAATAAGCTTTTGATCTCTTTTGCTGCTGAATTTTGATTATATTATAGATAAGGTTATATAGTTGAACATATCAGAATTTGGGATAAATTCAGCGAGTAGTCTAGGAGTTATGATTTATCAAAATTAAGACAGTGTGTTGTTTGTTAAGTGTTGTAACCAACTTTGGAAATTTTTGTAGAACTGATGGTTGAACAGTTTTAAGAAATTCTTGCTCCTAGGAGTAGATGAGATATCATAGATGATCTAGGGAATTATTTCCCAATTTTTATCAGATTATTCGAATTTTATATTTGAAGCCGAAGTTGGACCTTAACGATCTTTCCGAAAATAGGGAAATGGGTAAATTGCCAGTTTGTAACCAAACTCATCTTTAGGAGTTAGAATATGACTCTTTAGTCTCAAATAAGAGTTTAGGCATGAATTAGGGAATTTTTGGAAGTTTCGAGACCAAGGGTAAAATAGTCATTTTTACCATAAATTGGTACTGTATTAAATTTTGTTCTAATAGGATCTACTACCTTAGAAGTCTTAGAGTTCTAATTACCTAAAAAGTGTGCTGACACACTTGCCTCCTTTGAAAGGCAACCGAGTTATACAGTTACAGATTGAGTTGTGATTAAGAGAATCGAGATCTTATTTAGGCAAGTCCACATACTTACTTAGCTATCTTCTTGTATGAGTGTAATGTGTTTGAGTGGTGTTTGTTAGTTATGATAAACAACGAAACCGGATTAGGCCGACTTTATTATTTACGTAATTGACCCAAGTGTATGATAACGGGTCGTGACATCATCTGTCTAGCTCTTGCGAGAGTCTAGGAGGTTCCCTGCGACCAACCCAGTCAGGTAGACTGTCAAATGCATTAGTACCATTCCGCGTTGGTAAACGGGGACAGGGGTGAGGTTTGGGAATCCCTCGTGTCACAAAATAAGTATCATTAGTAATAACCTATCATATAATTAAAGATAATAAAAGGATTGAGTGTTGCATGTTGATTGTGTATATTGTGTGTTTGTGCTTTTACCTTTATACTTATGCATAGAATGTTAGCTAACGGTTTTATACCGCTTGTAGATGCCTTGCAGGTTAAGACAGTTGTAGAGAGATCCGGAGGGAATGGTCAGCCAGGTCCACGTACTCATTTAGTTGGGGACGGGGATGTCTTCTGTTCTTCATATACGTCGTTTTGGTACCTTTGCTTTGTAAGGCTGATACATATTTTTCATGTATATATTCTTTAAAGTTTTCAAATGTTTTAAACACTTGTGTGCCTTGTTGTAAGATCCTAGTGAAACTGTTGTCAAACTAAGGTCGGGACCCATTGTGAGGTCCTAACCAGTAGCTCCCCGAGTTCTTAGAACTTGGGGTGTTACAAGAGGTTTAACTTCGCTTCAGACCTCCATTGAGGACGTTGTGGCTCTTTATTCTCAACATCGACATAATTTTTCTCATCATCGAGGTAATCTTGACAATAAATCTTCATCCACAAAGAATATTTTATGTGACCATTGCAAGGGCAAAAATCACACCATTGATCGATGTTGGCGATTATATGGATATCCTACTACATCTAGCATTCCTTTCTGTGAACATTGAAAAATAGCTAGACACATTCTTGTTAAATGTTGGAAGGTTCATGGTTATCCTCCTGGACATAAGCTAGCTGCATCTGCCACCACTTCTCTTTCCTCGGATCAAATGTCTCGACTCTTGTCTCTTCTTGACAAGTCACCTTCTCCAAATCCTAGCCAAGATTCTCATGGAGCTTTTCTTATTGGTAAGCCTCTATTCTTCCTATCTATAAATATTAAATCTCATTGGATTATTGATAGTGGTGCCACGGATCACATTATTCCTCATCTTGATCTTTTTTCTTCCTATAAACCAATCGACCATTCCATATTCATTACCATGCCAAATGGAAAGAATACTCATGTGGCTCATATTGGAACTATCATTCTCAAACCCGAGGCCAATCTTCATCAAGTACTTCATGTTTCTCATTTCCATTATAATTTATTATCTGTTCAAAAACTTGTCAATGCTTTGTCCACTCATGTCATTTTCTCATTTGACTCATGTTTTCTTCAGGCCTCTTCATTGAACCAACCCTTGATGATTGGTAAAGCATGCAAAGGACTCTATGTTATGGACAATTCATCGACATCACCTAGTTATATATCTCTTTGTAATAAAACTTTTACATGTGATCATGTTGTTTCCCATTCATATTCTACTATGTCATACAAACTAAGTCATGAAATATGGCACTATCAATTGGGACACTTACCTTTCTATTAATTGCATTTCATTGATTCTCTTTCTAGTGTTAAAAACCATGTTATTTGTCAAATATGTCCACAAGCTAAGCAAACTCGTCAATAATTTCGTTTATCCACCACTAAAACTAGCCAACCTTTTGATCTTTTGCATATTAATACGTGATGGCCATATAAGCAAAGCACATACAATGGCTTTACCTATTTCCTCCCCATTGTGGATGACTTTACTAGGTGCGCTTGGACATATCTCATGGCTAACAAAAGTAATGCTCTCTCCTTATTACAATCTTTTAATTCTCTTGTTCACACTCAATTTCATGCCAAGATCAAACTCATCCATTCCGATAATGCCCTTGAGTTCTCCAATTCACATGCTAACCTTTTTTACACTCAAAATGGAATCATTCATCAATCTTCTTGTCCATACACATCTCAATAGAATGGAGTAGTTGGACGTAAACATTGTCATGTTCTAGAGGTTGCTCGTGCTTTATTTTAGCAATCCAAAATCTCTTTGACATATTGGGGTGAATGTATCATCACTACCACTCACATCATCAATCAATGTCCTCTACAAGTTCTTCAATATATGTCTCCTTTTGAGCTTCTCTTTCACACTCCTCCAGATTACTCCTCCCTTTGAGTTTTTGGATGCCTATGTTTTGTAAGCACCACACCTTCTCATCGGGATAAATTTCAACCAAGAGCGTGTCCTTCCATGTCTCTTTCTTGGAAATCCTTTTGACAAGAAAGGTTCCAATGTTCTTAGCATCTCTTCTAGAGAAATAATCTTCTCCCGAGATGTTGTCTTTTATGAGACCATCTTTCCTTTTCATCACATTGATGCTTATTACCCACTCTACCTATCATATCCTCTCAATCTTCTTCTTTTGATACCTCCATTTTTCATACCCACTTCTTCATCCCTAAAGATCATCTGTCATGTGATGTTACCCAGGACACCTCGTCCCCATCTACATCTACACTGCCAACACACATCTTTTATCGTACAACACCTTCTTCTCCTATACTTCATCAACAAGTCTCATCTCCACAGATATCCAACCCACCTCCTCAACGTTCTACTCGTTCACATCAACCTCCACCCTACCTTCGTGATTTTTTTTGCAACTATGGGTCTAACACTCTACCATCACTAGGTATGTTTCATTCTCCTTTCTTTCCTTCTCATTACGCCTTTATATCTTCACTCTCTCCATATGTTGAAGCCACCACATATCTAGAAGCTTCTAAAAACCCACATTGGGTACACACCATGTAACAAGAATATCATGCCCTTCAATCTAATCATGCCTAGGATCTCTTACCCTTATCTCCCAACAAAAAGGCTATCGGTTCCAAATGTATTTTTAAGGTTAAGTTAAAAGTTGATGGTTCACTAGAAAGATATAAGGCAAGGTTGGTGGCACGAGGTTTTACCCAACAAGATGAAAATCAACTACCATGAAACCTTCTCTCCCGTTGTCAAGATGACAACTATTCGTAGCATCATTGTCATTGCTGCTTCTAAACAATGGACCCTTCACCAACTTGATGTCAACAATGCCTTCTTGCATGGGGATCTTCATGAGGATGTTTATATGAAGCTCCCCCTGGTATACCTAATCCTATATCTTTAGTATGCAAACTAAGGAAATCACTATATGGCCTTAAGCAAGCTTCTTGGCATAGAAGTAAGTTATGTGGCTACTGGAATCATTCTATCACAACGTAAGTTCACTCTTGAACTTTTACATGATGCCAAGTTACAAGAAAGAAAATCAGTTTGCACTCCTCTCCCGCTCAATTTGAAACCACATACCGACGAAGGTGATATTCTACAAGATGCTTCTGTTTACCGCTGCTTAATTGGTAGGAAAGCTCAACTTCCTCACCAACAGACACCCATATTTATGCTATGCGTTCCAAGATCATACTTAGTTCATGCAAGCTCCAATAAGTTCTCATCTCACTGCTCTCCATCATACCTTACGTTATGTCCAAGGCACCATTGGAGATAATATATTACTTAATGTGCGTGATGTCCCCACTCTCCTAGCATATACTGATTTTGATTGGGATGCTTGTCCATCCAACCGTGGCTCTGTTGGAGGATTTCTTATTCTTTTTAGTCAACTCCTGTTAGCTGGAAATCGAAAAAACAAGGTATAATATATCACAGTTCTTCTAAGGCTGAATATAAAGTCATGGAAAGTGTTGCTGCTGAGGTCACTTGGCTTGTTCGTCTCCTCAATGATCTGTGTGTAAATAATTTTCCTATCCAAATAGCAAACAATCATGTGTTTCATGAGCGCACATAACACATAGAAATTGATTGCCATTTCACACGTGATAAGGTGATGGAAGGTTTGCTTCAGCTGCACTTTACACCAACCCATGCTCAGCTTGCTGACATCTTCACCAAGACTGTACCTTCCTAGCATCAAGATGATCTTCTTTCCAAGCTTGGAATGGCTCGGTTCTCACCATCCCCAAGCTTGCACCTTCCCAACATCAAGATGATCTTCATTCCAAGCTTGGAATGGCTCGGTTCTCACCATCCCCAAGCTTGCAGGGGTGACAACGATACAGTGTCACCTAGCTCATTTATAGCCACTCATTCTCTAACAGAATATTGTCACAAAATGATGTATAAAGCTTTACAAAACAATACAAGAAATTGACTTTTCAGATCCTCCAAAATATAGCTTCTCTCACATTCTCCCTTCTCTCATTCATTCACTTGCTTTTTATTCATGAATTACCAGTTGATATCACAAATATAGTTCATTCAACATAGGTATTAAGTGCCCGTGTGGTGGAGGTGGTGGAATGGAAACGGAATGAAATCGGTTGAGGGTAAGGAAAGGAAATGAAAATGAAGGTATTACTTTCATGTGTTAAAAGGTCTCTAACCAAATATAGTTTTTTATTGATTCGGAATCATTACCGGGAATAATTCCTAACGCTTCCAAACGAATCCCTAAGTGATTGTGATGGCCTTAATTGTTAGAAGAGAGAACAGTAAATTGAGCATGGTGAAATGTGCTCATTAAATTCCATGATTTCTCTTACAATTAAGATGGAATGGAAAAAACGCTTTTGTATTTTGTGATATCTATTGTTGGTGTTCTATTTCAAGGACTTCATTGGTTCTTTTGGTGAAAGTTAAACACAATTCTTTTTTTTTCTTCTCCGTCTGTAATGGACTATTTCTATTTATTTGTATAGTGGTCGATGCAAATCCAAGGAGAGAATCTTCTAAACCGGTCTATGTAATAACGCACAAGGAAAACCAACTTTGCACCATGAAAACTAGAATATGTTGCTTTGAAGATATTCTACTCTTTTGTCTACATTCCAACGACATCATATGATTTGGGCGGATTTCATATTTATTTTAGAATCGTTTCACGGTGTATCATGTATATGAAGATCAAAATGAAGTAGTGAGATATTGTGATTTATTACAAGGAGGTAACGGTCAAGGCTGTGACGCAGTTGCAGAGATTGAGCTGGTAAACATTTAGGCTTTTACCTTACAAAAAAGATTTGATTGTTCACATTTTTAAGTACTCTTTATGTTGCATCAATGGTCTACCGTGGCCTTTAGAGATGACACCCAAACTTGCTCACAAGTGAAGATTACTTTCAATTTAATGTAATTCGGGAATATGTGAATCGATTTGTATACACTTTTGGTTGAATTTTAAAGTGCTATAATCGACTATACAAAAAGAATATTAATCCTAAACAAATCTGAATTCTAAAAGCACCACATAAATGAAGGATACATTCTAATTTCATTAATAAGACACTCAGTTTGAATCTAGAACAAAAAGAAATATGCATATTATAGTGTTTGGAAAAACTCTGCGTTCCCGACTCACACCGAGTATGTATAAACGGGTGTTTTCTTGCGCACTCACACTTGTACACCAACCTCACTTACAAGCTCTTTTTAAAAGCCTTTATTACTCTCTTGTTGATGGAGTTACACAAATGAGAGGGGTCTCCCCTATATATAGGCATTGTCACCTCCTCTACTGGTAGGTTCCGGAACTCGATTCTCCTATATTATTCCGGAGCCTTCTTACTCAATCATGTACAAATCTAGAATTCTCCCTAGATTTCTAATCTAGTCTACATTATTCCCTCGAGTTCTAGATGTCTCCATCATCTGGGGCAATTTGTCTCCTTCCAGAAGGTTCTTCCACGTTCGGAATATTCCGCATTATTCGAGATTCCACCATCTTCTAGAATATTTTACATCCTTCCAGAAAGTTCCATCACCTTCCGGAATGTTCTTCATTATCACAAATATATATTTAAAAATATGAATTAGCTTGGCATATAGAACACTCAAATCTATAGAAGTAGTGTATGTGTAGCATCATTATAAATAACATTCTCATACAAAACAAACTAAGTCATTGACACAGGGATAGAGATCTCAAAAAAATTAATTGGAATAGTTTGGCCTCATAAAAAGGTCAGTTTATCTAAACTTGTTGATGATGTAAGTTTATAAGAATAGGAAGATGGGCTAATTAACAAGGAATATTTTTGGGATTTCACTTACCTAGTCGGATCAATAAACTTCTTCAGTTTGTGTTTTTTGAAACCTACTATTGTCTATTTTGAACCAAACCTTTTTTGGCTTTTCCTATGTTGTTGATTTTTCTTTCTATTCTTTTTATTTTTGTGTACAGATAAATAGTTTAAGGACCACTGCTTGTTGTTAAGTTGTTTAGGACTTGTTGTTAAGTTGTTTGGGATTCATGATAGGCGACCGAAAATCCGGATCCAAAGAAATAAATCTAGTAGACTAATTGTACTCTTAGCCCTGCAATCTAATATACCCGTCTTCTTTTTGTCTCTAAAGGTAGACGGAGCTCAAATCGCAACCCCTATAAGAGCGAAATAAGCATAATATTGATGGATGCTTGAAATTAGATAACGATGGATCAATTCCCATTACGCTGGCTAGGGGCAAGACTAAAGGAGGAAATAGAGAAAATTCACTAGGAACAAGCTCATGTATGTAACATACTTAATAAAAGTATACAACAAAGATCCATAGGAAAGCAGACGGCTCTTAGTCACTGCAAGGTTAGGGACTTTCCCCAACAAGCCATACAATGGCTTCAAGAATCTGCTAAGACTTGATCCACGTAATCTCAAACTAAAGAGACTGGAAACTTCGGAGCTAACTAGGGGTCCTCCACACAGTAAATTTTAATCAGTTTAATGAAAGTTTGTTATTGGAATTGTAGGGGTATAAGAAAGAAGAACTTCTGAACGGACCTGAATATTTCATGTAAAAACGATAAAATTCAAATGATCATGCTAGCAGAGTTGAAAACGAACACGGAGCCTGACGAAAAAGTTTGGAGAGGGGCAGGCTTTGATCACATCTGTTTTGTCCCTGCTGAGGGCTTTTTAGGGGGTTTATGCCTCCTATGGAAAAGCTACCAACTTCTTAATGAACAGGTTGAGATCATCACAAAAGAAAAAAGATTTGTGACGATTTTGTATAAGAACTTGACAAATAGTACCAGTATTTATATTACCTTCGTATATGCTCCTCCTCAGGAAAGTCAAAAAGAAATGTTTTGGACCCAGCTAGAAAATCATATTAATACGAGAAATTTGCCGTTCATAGTGATTGGAGACTTCAATGAATTGCTTCATCTGTCGGATAAAAAGGGAGGCATAGAGCCAACCGCCAATAGAACCAAGAGACTCTATGAGTTCATTCAACACTGTAGCCTTATGGACCTGCCGACGAAGGCGAATAAGTTTAAATGGAGGAAACGTAAAGAAGGGACCGACAACACCTTTGAGAAGCTCGATAGGGCGCTAGTCCAACATGATGTTATTCAAATGTACCCCAATATCTTTACATGGAATCATGCCTTCACTACCTCGGATCATTGTTGCGTCTCGATTAACCTTCAGAACCAAGGACAAATATTCCGAAGCAAACCGTTTTGGTTTGAAATGATGTGGACCCAAAGAAAAGAATGTGAAAATGTTGTGAAACAATCCTGGAGGTCTAGATTCCAAGGGACGCAAATGTATAACCTCACAAAAAAACCAACCTGTTAAAATCTAAATTGAAAACTTGGAGCAAAATTAATTTTGGTAACATTAATAGACAGGTGGGTGAAGTGGAATCCGCCATTGAAAAACTTCAAAATCTGATCATCACAAATTATTCGATGAAAACAAAAGCCAAGTTAAATAGACTAAACAAGAAAAGGGATTGTCTCATCAACTACCAACATAAGTACTGGACCCAGCGAGCAAAATCTAATAACCTTCGTCTGAGTGATAAAAACACGAAATTCCACCACCGTAGAGCAACAGGTAGAAGGAATCACAAAAACATAGCGACTATTAGTACAAGTGATGGAAGGATCCTTACTTCCGATGAAGAAATTGAGAAAGAATTTATCTTGGATTATGATGCCAGATTTAAAGCCTCCAATATAAACTTTACCGAATTTCAGAGACAACTGGAAGTTATGCAAACTGAAATCACAGAAAGTGAGAATAATATGTTGACTGGCCCTTTTACCAATGAAGACATTAAAACGGCAACTTTTGAAATAGGTTGTGAAAAATCCCCAGGACCGGATGGCTTTCCAGCAAGATTTTACAAAAAGTATTGACATATTGTTGGATCAGATGTCATTCGGGCAGTTAAGAGTTTCTACTACAGTGGGAGAATCCTAAAGCACATTAACCATACTTTCATTGCTCTCATTCCAAAAATTGAAATTCCTTCTATTACATCAAACTATAGACCTATCAGTCTCTGCTCAACGATCTATAAGATCATTGCAAAAATTCTAACGAATAGGCTAAAAAAAATTCTCCCTAAACTAATCCACCCTTACCAAGGGGCGTTCACACAAAACAGGTCTATCCATGATAATATCCTAATCGCTCATGAAGTTTTTCACGGCTTTAAATCTAAGAAAGGTAAAGATGGTTATATAGCCATCAAGTTTGACATGGAAAAAGCATATGATAGGGTTGAATGGCCATGCATTCTGGCCATTCTCAGAAACTGGGTTTTGTAGAAAAATTTATTGGTTGGATTAAAGAATGCATTTCGATAGCCTCCTACTCTATCCTAATCAATGACAAACCGACTAAGATTATCCACCCAACAAGGGGACTCAGACAGGGTGACCCATTATCCCCGCTAATCTTTAACTTTGTTGCTGAAGTTCTGGCTAGGAATCTCCAGAAAGCTAGTTTGGAGGACCGGAAAATTATTGGTTTCCCGATTACTAGAGCGGGAACCACTATTCATTTCCTAGCATTTGCAGACGATATCATCATTTTTGCAAAAGGAACAAACCAAGCATGTAATAAAATACTGAACATCCTGAATAAATACTACCAAGTCTCTGGACAAAAAGTTAATTATCATAAATCTTCTTTTCAGACATCGCAAAACCTAAGCAATCAGGTTAAAAGAGATATCCAACAGAACATAGGTATCCTACCTAGCAATTGTCTGGAAAAATATCTGGGCTGCCCTATTATCAATGGACGAGTAAATAAAACGACATTCCAAGACGTCATTGAGAATTCTAGAAAACAACTGACCAAATGGAAAGCATCCTCGCTATCCCAGGAAGGCAGAATCGTTCTTATCAAAGCCAACCTAAATGCTAAACCAAACTTTATTATATAGAGTTTCACGCTCCCAACTTCAATACACAAAGAGTTGGATCAAATCAATAGATAATTCTTCTGGAATAAAGGTCCTAACTTCCATCCACATATTGCCTGGGATAGGATTTGTAAACCAAAGTGCAAAGGAGGGGTTGGGATAAGGAAAGCGGAAGATATGAATAAAGCGCTGCAAATGAAACTTCTATGGAAAATTCTGGCTGAATCAGATAACATCTGGGTGAAAATCATTGAGGAAAAGTACCTGAAAGGCAAACAGTTATGGAAATACAAACTGGGAAACAACACGTCATGGCAATGGAAGAAATTGATGAGTCTTTGGTCAGAATTTGAACAAGGAATTAAATGGAATATGGGATATGGAGAAACTATTAGGATCTGGAAAGATAGGTGGATTGATGATCGCCCACTAGAACAACTTGTCCCGAATAAAGAGCTAATAACTAATATTGAGGATACGGTGAGCACCCTCATTACGAATAAGAAATGAGACCCAACGAAAATTGAAAATCTGGAAAGATGGATGGATAACCAAAGTATTATCAATAAGATATTAAACCACCCACTCCCAAAAAGCGACATCAAGGATAGACTATACTAGCCCCAAGTAAGGATGGATGGTTCCGCACTAAAGATGCTCTCTCAGCTATATATGATAGACATCATAACATCGTAGGACAACAAGACATCTCCTGGATTTGGAGCGTTGATATCATGCCTAAGGTCCAAAACTTTACCTGAAAATTAGCTATGGGTGACCTTCCAACAAAGGAAAATTTAGAGAGACAAAAGGTTCCTACACCCATGTCTTGTGTCCTCTGTCAGCACCCCTAGGAAAGTGCAAATCATATTTTCTTTAAGTGCCCGTACACTATGGATAATATGGCGACTAATGAAATCAGAAGCGCACTACAAGGTATTGATACAATCAATATGAACATAAGGGATGCTATGTCCTCTGTCCAAGCTAAATTTGGTAATTCCTCCATTACTTCTCTTCTGGTCACGTGGTGGAATGTTAGATTTATGAGGAACAAAATTATCTTTAATAATGAGAATTAGAAACATCTCACATAATGTCGAGTCGCAACTCTTGGAATGGAAAAAATCAAAGGAGGAAAAAATAATTGTAACAAAAGCCAATAAAAGAAAAAAGAAAAATATTAAGTGGTCTGCACCACCCACGGGAGTGATTAAACTTAATTTTGATGGGTCTAAACGAATGATGGTCAAAGTACATTTGGATATATCCTAAGTGATCACAATGCTTCAGTCATCGCACTAGAATATGGTAAATGTGGGGATTTATCTATACTCCATACTGAAGCATATGCACTTAAAATGGGCTTACTCAAAGCAATACAGCTTGGAATAAGCAGAATCATATTGAAGGGGATAACCTCACTATCATCAATTCCATTAATAGAATTTGGATGCCCCCATGAGAACTGGATATTACCATTTCGGATATCTCTTTATTACTCTCAAGTTTTCAACCAGGATCAAGCCAATCACATTTACAGAGAAATCAATTCTGCTGCAGATTTGCTGGCTACTCTCGGCCAAGACGGACAGGATGCGATTTCGCCTGATCAGGACGGGACGTCGAATAGTTCAAGGATCCCGGCTTCGCTTTTAGCTATCATCCGAAAGGATGCCTTAGGATGATCAACAGTTAGATGCTGGTCTTCCTAGTTGCTTACCGCGCTAGTCAAAAAAAAAAAAAAAAAAAAAAGATCACTGCTTGGGTTGTGTCTGCTTAGTAGACCTGTTCAAGTCCGGGCCAGCCGCCCGGCCCGGACCGCCCGCCCGCGAAAACGGGCGGGTATGAACATCGACAGAGGCCCGACCGGGCCGCTAGGCCCGGCCCGCCAGTCCCGGCGGGCCGGGTACGAACAAGGTACCAGGCCCGTTCGGGCCGCTCGGCCCGGCCCGGCCCGGCCCGGAGCCCGGCAAAAAAAAAAATTTTACTTATGAACTTTAGGGTTATACGAAAGTTTCGTATAACCCTAAAGTTCTACACTTCTAATTGAACCGTCCCTGAGGGAAGGTCCAATTAGAAGTTTTGGTTGTTACTTGTTGAGTTGTTGCCTTGTTGCCTTTGTTGGATATGTTGTTATTTGTTACTTGATACTTTGGTACTTGGTAGGTATTATTGCTCTATCTTGATTCTTGAGTTTTTGATTGTGAATTTGTGTTTTCGTTGAATCTTTTGATTATGTTTGTATGATATTTTTCGAGTTTTACAGACACACTGCAAATTATACAGGTATATACTGCTGAAGTACTGATTTACAGTTTAAAAAAAAAAAAAGTACCCGCCGGGCAGCCCGGCCCGCCCGGCCGGGCGGGTACGGCAGCCCTGGCAGGCCCGTGAACCGGGCTCGGCCCGGCCCGGGTCCGCCAAAACGGGCTTTTTTTTTTGAAAATGCCCGGCCCGAGTCCGGCCCGAGCCCGGATATGAACAGGTCTACTGCTTAGCTAACTTTGTGTATGTAGATTTTTCTTTCAATTCCTTTTTTTTATCATGGTCTGTATTGATTTGAAAGCTTAGTGTTGGCTGATGGTTGTTGTCTGAGCTTTTGAGAAGAAGGATTAAGTTGGTTGATGATAAATCTGAGCATAGCTTCAAAGCCGCCATGAAAGCTGATCTAAAATTACTTGACTATAACTTCTTTTGAGGGCTCTATGAAGGGGATCTCGTATGGATCATCTCTTAGGTAATCAAGTGTTTTGAAATTGTGCTTGCAAATGTAAATATTGTAAATAAAGTGATTGGGTGCTGAAGTTGTGCACATGGAGTACCATTTACTGCGTTTGCTTCAGCTCTGCTATGTACTTTGAATTTCCTTAATAAAAAACTATGTTTGTTTTAATCTCATAATTTCCTTTCCTTAACGTTATCCGATTCCATTCCGTTTCCATTTCAGCGCGGCAACCAAACGGGTGTTAAAATTTTTAGGTAAATATGACTCAGTTTTGAATAAATCTATATTATTGGATTAAAAATAGGAGATTTGGAAGTTTAAGTAAATGTTGATTTCGATGTGATTATGATTATTTTTTCGGTGTAAAGCAGTGGCAATGAACAGTATGCTGTTGTGGTGGTATGCTGTTGTGGTGGTGGTAAAGCAATGGCCATTGAATGTGTTTATTAGCAAATAAGTAGAGTACTGTTGTTGAGAAATAACAAATAAAATGGAAATGATGTAGATTTTACAGGAAGAAGCAAACAGCAACTATAAAAGCGAGCATACATAAATTGTATTGCCTAGGATCAGCACTTCACTCTCACTATGTGTACTGTATATACATGAGCATACTAGTTTAAAGCCGGATGCAGGGTCAAAACCTTTATTTTTCACAAGCCAATATATCTAGATAACAACCCCAAAGCCAAAGCCAAAGCTAGGTAGGAAATGCAACCTGTTAGTTATATTGTATAGACACAAATTCCTCATCCTTGGTTCCTTAGATGACCCCACTGTTTCAGCATTGACTTCAGGTCGGAGGATATTCGAATATCTCCGGCGCCCCGAAACTCATGTATCGGGTCCCTTTAGTGTTATCATCCGCTTCACGTCTGTGTTTTGTTGTTGACGTAGCAGGAAGAAGATCAGCCGTGTTCACATTCACTTTCTTGAACACGAAATGCGCAACAGCTCTGTCAATGGTGTTCGTTTCAGATTCAGCTGTTGTAGTTTCTCCTGACCTGCACAATAAGGAAACAAACAAGATTGAAGCCGACCGTCAAGATGTTGGGATAATTTGAATGAAAGTACCTTATCCGTTCATCGTCATCTTCCATTTCTTGGAGCTCATAGGGTAGACTATCCTCAACTTGATCTGTCATGACTGTCTGTTTGGCTGAGTTTCGGGCAAGGCGGTACAAGGAGTCTCGAAAACATAGACGGGTTCTCTTGGACAACTGCTAGGTAGGACAAAAGTTTGATTAGCACAAAAGTTTAATAGAGGATCCGTTATTGTAGGCGGGTAGAACGCGTCTTACCCGTTTCAAGGACACCCCGAGGTCATTCAGTACAGCCTCTTCCAGCGAGGCTTCGTCTCCGTTCGATTCACATGCCTCAACAAAGAAAGCGGAATTAGTAGATCATCCTTTGACACACAACTAGTAAAAGTGAATGTAATAAGCATAGTGGCAATCTCACCTTTGCTACACGGCAATCATTTAAGCCCTCGGTTGCGCTCTTGCTAACATTCTGTGTAGATTGCATAACATGACTCTGCAAGTGGAACATATCAGCTGCAACTGAGCTCAACTGTGTTTCTGAATGAAGGGAAGGCGGATCCTCTTTCAGCAAGGAGCTCCTACACCAATTCAATAATGCAAAAAAGGGTAAGAACATACACCAACTCTAGTTCGGATCGAAACATGCATTAACTTGGTAAAGATTAAGCCCAGAAGTTACGGTTGTACAAGAATATGTCATCCATCTGGTCATTCCTCATGAGATCATTGAACTGGAAATCAGGACGATCCGTGTTTGCGCACCACGGCTCCGTCGCCCATCCGCCGCCACAACTGAACTCATTGTCCTTCCCAAACACCATTTTTTGATCAGGAAGATCTGATTTCTTCAGAGGCCATCCCAAGTTCTGTTGCCATGAATCTGGCCAAGGGAAGGTATCCAGCAATTCTTCGTCCTTGGGAACTACGAAATCCTCCTCGGTGTCGAGTTCATGATACCAATCCATCATTGCTACCTCCAAACCCCAAAAGTAAACCTGAATTGCATAAACACAAAGAATCAAAAGCTCAATTTCAAATTCCATACAACACCTATAGAACATAGACACCAATATACAGCTTTTTAATCTCTGAATCCTCTTTCTTGTAAACACCTCAATTACTAAGATTAGTCTGAAACCCAATTCATGGATCCCTGTGAAGAGAAGTTCTGCCATGACCCTCTTCCACTAAGCAGAGCAGAGTAGAGCCTTAAGTCCAAATTCATTAACTTTTTAATTGAGAAAAAAAAAAGAAAAGAAGAAAAGTAGAAAGGCAAATTCATATTCCTCAGACAATAAATGATAGATGAAGCATTAATTTGATAAGTAAGAAGATGCCCTGAATCAAGAGAATGACAAAATGAAAACAGCTCCAGAGAAAGAGAAGCCGGATTGGTGAATTAGAGAAGAAGCAGACCTGTGAGGTGTAGATATGGTTGTGCAGAGGTTGATGGTGGGCGAGAGTTGTAGATTTGCAGGAAAAAGAGAGGGTTTTTGAAGAAGAAAGGAAAATCCCAATCGGAGTTGGAGTGTAAAGAAGAAAAGCAGGAAGGGCCCAGCAAATACAAGGAAGGGGAAAGAGGTGAAGCCTACTTTAGGCTTACACGTCCTCCATATCTAAATTGTGGCTCACAATTGCAGAGATAAAGCTAGTGGCTCTGCTTCTTCCTCCAATCAAATACTGCAACACCCTTCCTCCACGTGTACTTTCTTCTGGGCCCAACTTCACGCCAACCCTCACTATCAGCATCTTCCATACTCCCATGTGTTGAGACCTCAGCTCTGGCCATACATTTCCGATTATCTCTCTTACCCAATTTGCCGGCTTTCCTTTTCTTTTTTTTTTTTTACTTTTCATCTCTACCCCTAGTCTATTCTATATACTATATAGCATATATTAAAACCAAATTCTTAATCTCACATCATTATTCCATAATTCTTTCTTATGTCTTACAAGTTCTGTTATACTTGTATCTTAGTTAAAATTTTAAATTATTTAAAAAAATTGGGTTGAGATTTATCCTTCTCTGACCGTTAAATTCTTCAACTCATCTCTTTCATGCTCATCTAATATTTTTTCATTAAAATCAATTACCCGTCATTTTAGATTCAAAACGAATATCTAGTCCTCTTATATGGTTTGAAAAGTAGGGCATCAAACGAATATGTAGTCTCCGCTATCAACGAACTTGTACTCTTCTTCTCTCACAATAAACTTGGGACATTATCAACAAATCTAGGACATTATCCACGAATTTGTAATCCTCTTCTCTCACATTAACACATGTTGCTCCCTTCCTTTTAGTACTAAGAAGGATAATACATAGAGAATGTGTGTTGATTGTAGAGAAATCAATAACAACACAATTAAGTACCGTCATCTCATCCCTAGGTTATATGATACGCTAGACGAGCTTAGTTGATCCACCTTGTTCTCCAAGATTTACCTTAAGATTTATGCCTTTTGGTCTTACTATTATCTGCTTTTTGTGAGTCCTAGATACAACCTAGAAGAACTTCCCTTCTTCTTTCAATGTAGCCTCAATGCTACGATCTAGTCAACTCTATTCTACCAACAATAGCCTAGTTACTTTGCAAAGTAACACACTTGAGTATAGCACTATAATGATATGCCAATGGAGTTCTTGTGTTTATCTCACTCTAATCGAATCAAGTAAAGTAAGCTTAAGAGGAAGATAAACTTTTGGATCGATGAAGATGTTGTTGTATGATAGTTGGAAGGATTGGTTACTTTCACTTGTAAAGTCTTCATCTTCAATCGATGTCTTCATTTATAGTCTTCAATGGACATCTTCTTCTAGTTGTTGTCTTGTAGCCGTTGTAACTTCTTCTTTCCTCCATAAAATCCGATGTTTGTTTGAGCGAGATCTTCTCATATTGTTTGAGATGTAGCCGTTGTAAATAAGATCTTCGAGTTGCGGAGAGCTTCTCTTTAAGGTTCTTCACTTGAAATCCGTTGGATATCTTCAAGTCTAAGATCTTCTCTCCAACGTGTACTTGAAGGCTATTGGATATCTTTAAGTCCGAGATCTTCTCTTCACAATATGTTGAAGATCTTCTTATCCGTTTGAAGTCTTTGACCGAAATCTTCTCACTCTTTCATCGTCAACGGGGATCTTCTTGGTTGGTTTGTTGGATGTTGATCTTCTCCTTTAGTTGTAGTAAGTCCATTTGTAATAAATCTCTTTAGCCGAGATATTCCCTTGTAATTTTATCCAAGATCTACACACATTTTCACAAAAAAACCAAGACAAGCAATCTAGAAATATAATTGATATTTGTTAGTTTATAAAACCGCATTTATATGTTAAGTCTTCCATCATTTAAATAAAACAATTCATATCAAATGTGGAGTTATCAATCTCCCCCTTGATGGAAGACAAAAAAAAATCGTACTTGGATTTAATGGTAGATATATGCATGTATCTAAATATTTCAAAAATAAAATGCAGAATGCAGTAATGTCGGATCTCATTATTTCTCCCCATTTATCTTACAACAAGGGAGAAAAAAAATTGAAGTACAGGAGTTGGAAATATTACAAACCCAATTTTATCAAATCAAAGTTATAAAAACGGTCCACAAACGTATTTCAAGGCCTTGAAAGTTAAAACAAAGAAAATTTGAAGCGCATGCCAAGGCCTTGACATCCAGTTTTAAGGGCTTAAAATTGATTTCAAGGCTTTGAAATCTAATCCGGGTTATCTTCATAGAACTTATTCCGCCACCTTGATTGCGTAGTGCCTTTGCTTTTGTCTTGCGTTTCCTTTCCAATTGTCTTCTTTTCTCTTCTTTTCGATATTCCTTGACAAATGTGTACTCTTCTATTTTCAGAATAGTTGGTTTGACATGAGTTTATTCTGCACATATCTACCATTAAATCCTCAGTTAAGGGCATGTGGGACAAAGGATGAGTTTATTCTGCACACTACGTTTGTAATTTAGGATCACATTCACAACATTCTTCTGTGTATGTTGAGCCACATCCTCAGTTAAGGGCATGATATTTCCTGTGGCAGTGAAGTTGAGGGCATTCAAGAGAAACATTTGGTTTATCTTTGCATGCATCACCGATAAAACCTCATGACTTGCATCCATCTTATTGATCATGTCCAACTAGAAGTCAGTCATCTCCCTGTTTAGAGTATCTAGTTCCAATTCTAACCCATCTAACCTCATTTCTGACACTAAAGGAGCCTTAGACGAAGATGTCACAGCCAAAGCCTTGCCCTTTAGTTTCCATTCCCCAGCCAGTGTTTTCTCAACCCCTAAACGTTGAAGGCAATGTACATTAATATTCCCAATCGACACCTATTGATTCTCAGTAGAGTTGTCGATGGAAAAATGGGAAAAGATTTTGGGGAGAAGATTTGCATATGGTAAAGGAATGGCTCTGGTAGAGTTAATAGTGTGAACCATATGGTTTCGGATAATATTGGGCAAATCAACATCTAGTCTAATCTTTATTTGATAGATCAACTCCAAAGTTTGATCTGTCAATAATTCTCTTGAATTTGCTCTGGGAATCACACATCTAACCAGTAGAGTAAAAATTATTTTGGCTTCTAGGGTTAAAGATGTGTGCGTAAGTTTACGGGAGGAGGAGTTGGGAATGAGAAATTGTTCCTTAGCCAACCTAATACTTTCAGCGCGAGAGGGATGGTTATAGGAGGTGGTGGTAGAAAGCCCTAAAATCTGACTAATAATAGTTGGTGTGAGAATAATAGGCGTACCTTTTACCACTGATTCTAGGGTTAGGGTTCCCCTATCCCTTTTTGCTGTTAGATTCACATAGAATAGTCTTGTGAGTGCTGCCTCCCCTGGGTTAAGAATCTTCCAGACGGAACAACCCTCTAGCAAAGCAATGCATGACAACTGCAAAGTCTTCAAGAACTCTAGATCAACGGAATCACACATGCAGAGAGGGCGATTGTGAAATCCGTCTAGCCAAGTTCCTATTGCTTTGAAGTTCTGGAGCCAATTTGCTGGCAACCCTGTGTGAGCGGAGATCTCCATATTCTCCCTAGGAGATGGTTCTGCCGAGTCGGAGGAGATGTGAGCCAAAGAATCTCTAGGTGGTATTGGTGAAAAACTGATTGGATTTCTGGCGGTTGATGATGAAGCAACACGGTTGGAGATTCTCTAAGGAGCCATGGATGAGTGTTTGTGAGAGAGGGTTTTTGAAAACCGAAAAGAGTAAAGTGCACAATAGGGCTGTAAATTTTTGAACAAAGGAAAGAAGGTGATAAGATGGAAAGGAAGATTGCTTTTTATAAAAAAGGAAATTTCAAATCAAATTAAGACACATCTTGATCTTGATAGAATCAAGATCTTGATAACCAAATTTTCATTTGCATGTCTTCCCTAATAAATCACAACCAATTTTCAAAACAAAGATTTAAATTTTGAAAACAAAATCTTGGTGAAACTTTTTGAAATCATTTTAAAAATTCTTCTTTAAAAATGATTTCATGATCAAACATCTAAAAAGATGAAAATCATAAATCCGATATGGGTTTATCACTTTTGTCTTTAGAATCTGTTTCAAGACCTCGTATTGCATTTCAAGGCATTGAAATGGAAAAGTAGACTGCATTATAAGGAGAAAATAAAACGATTTACTCCCCCTAATATAATGCTTCCTTGTTCAACATACCAAGCTCCAATCTAATAAAATTGAATCGATCTTCAAGTAGAGGCTTAGTGAATATATCTGCAAGCTGCAAGTTAGTCAAAATAAAAGATATCGTACGTCACCTTTTTCAACATGATCATGTATGAATTGATGTCTTACGTCGATATGCTTTGTTCTTGAATGTTATACTGAATTTTTTGTTATTGAAATAGCACTAGTATTATCACATTTAATAGGTATACCTTTGAGATCAAAACAAAGATCACGAAGTTGTTGAGCTATTCATAGAATTTATAAGCTACAGGCTCCAACTGTTATGTATTCTGCTTCAGTTGTGGATGGGGAGATAAAATTTTGCTTCTTGGAGTGCCAACTGATTAGGGTTGATCCTAAGAATTGGCAACATCTAGAAGTGCTCTTTTTTATTGACCTTATAGCTTGTAAAGTCTGCATCTGAATAGCCAACGAGGTGAAACGAGTTTTGACGTGGATACCATAACACTAGATCCTTAGTGGTATTAAGATATCGAAATATCCTTTTCACAGCTATCAAGTGTGACTCTTAGAGATCATCTTGAAATCTAGCACACATGCACACACTAAATATAATGTCAAGTTGATCAGCGGTTAGATATAACAAAGAACCGATCATACCTCGATACTCCTTTTGCTACATTGGATTGATCCATTTTATATTTCTTGAGCAAATCCTTGGTATATTTGCTTTGGTTAAGAAATATTCCTTTCTTAGCTTGAGTAACTTGAAGACCAAGAAAGAAATTTAACTCTCCCATCAAGCTCATTTTGAATTCTCTACACATAATATCTGAAAATTCCTGACAACCGAAGCAAAGGTGTCCTCATAATCAATACCTTCCTCTTGGTTATAGCCTTGAGCTACAATCCATGCTTTGTTTCAAATGACTGTACCATGTTCATCCAGCTTGTTTCGGAACACCCATTTTAGTCCTATGAATGATTGATGCTTAGGTTTAGACGTGAGAGTCTAGACTTTGTTTCTCTCGAATTCATTTAGCTCATTTTGCATGACAATAATCCAATCTTGTTCTTGAAGTGCTTGAACGTAGTTTTTGGGCTCTACAAGATACAAACGCAGAAAAAACACACAAATTGTTTACTCTAGATCGGGTTATCACATCTGCTTTTGGATCTGAGATCTGTTCTCTTATGGATGATATGAAGAATGTTGAAACTTTCTACTCTTGATGAGCGGAAAGGATTATGATGATAGAGGCTCAGTTGCTCGACTTGATTCAGGTACCATTGGAGTTATGCCCTTGTTTCCGATGTCAAGGCCTTGAAGTTGGGTTTCAAGGCCTTGAAATTGATTTTCAGTAGTGTTGTTGTTTGTCATTTCAAGGTCTTGAAGATGTGTTTCAAGGTCTTGAGGTTGTTCTCTGATATCCTGAATTTGTTCTTCCAGGTTCTTATCTTGAGCCTTAGGGTCTTCTTCTCCATCAAAATTTTGATCTCCATGTCGATTCAAATTGAGATCTGTAAAGCTATCACTCTAAGTACCATCATTGCTTTCGTCAAAAATATCATGAATACTTTCCTCGACAATTTTGGTATGTTTATTGTAAACCCTATAAGCTTACTATGTGAAGCATATCCTATAAAGGTAGCTTCATCACTACATGCATCAAACTTTCCAAGGTTTGTCTTTTCCATTATTATGGACAAAACACATACATCCAAAGGGTTTAAAATAAAAAATATTAGGTTTTCGTCCTTTAAAGAGTTTGTAAGAAGTCTTTTTCAAAATAGGACGTATTAAGCATCTATTTAAGATGTAATTAGTCGTGTTAAAAGCTTCAGCCCAAAAGCTTTTTGAAAAACTATTTTATAAAAGCATAGTCCTAGACATGTCCTCCAAGGTGCTGTTCTTACGTTCCACAACCCTATTTTGTTGAGGTGTTCTAGGAGGTCAAAAGTTGTGTAAAATACCATATTTTGCACAAAACAAAACAAATCAAATTTAAGTTGGTCAAATTCTCTACCATGATCACTTCGAATAGAAATGATAGGTATATTTTTCAAAGTTTGCAACTCCTTAAAAAGTTTTGAAACTCATTAAAAGCTTCTAATTTTTCTCGTAAAAATGAGATCCATGTAAAACGAGAAAAATCATCCATAATGACAAGGATGTAATGTTTTCCCTTGGGAGATTTGACACGAATAGGACCACACAAATCCATATGTAAAAGTTCAAAAGGTCGAGAAGAACTTACAACCTCCATTGGTTTGATTGACCACCTTGTTGATTTACCTTGTGTACAAGCCTTACATAGTTCATCAACCTTGAAGTTTAGTAAAAAACCAGATAGGTGAATAATATAGATATAAATACTCTAGAAGGGGGGTTGAATAGAGTTTGAGAACTTTTTGTAATATCGTATATCAAGGCTTTGAAACTAATCTCAAGGCCTTGAAGTCAATCTATGCGCTTAGTGACAAAACTAGTTATCAAGGCTTTGAAAGGGATTTCAAGGCATTGACTTCGAATCCTGCAAAATAAGGTTAGTCACAATTTAAGCGATATAAAGTGCGGAATAGAAAAGATCGACACCACAATATGTTTACGAAGTTCAGCTCTAACAACCTACGTCTCTGTCCTAGAGTTTCTCGACCCTAGGATCTAACTATCTATTATCTACTCAAAGAGTCCTAGATACAACCTAGAATAAATTCCCTTCTTCTCTCAATGTAGCCTCAATGCTATGATCTAGTCAACTCTACTATAGCAATAATAGCCTAGTTACTTCGTAGAGTAACATTCGAGTATAACACTCTCTAGATATGTCAATGGAGCTCTTGTGTTTTTTACACACTAAGGATGTAAACGTTTGTAAGATAAATAGGAAGAAAAACTTTTGGAACAATGAAGATGTTTGATCGCTTGAAGACTTGGTTTCTTTTCTATGTAAGCTTGTTATTTTCTTCTTCAATTGCCATCTTCATTTATAGTCTTCTATGGAGATCTTCTTAGCCGTTGTAAGATAGCCGTTGTAACATTCTACTTTCTCCATGGAATACACTGCTTGGTAGAGGTGAAGTAACCATTGTAATATCTTCTTTCTTCTAGATCTTCTCTCTTCTACTTCTTCTCTTTGGCGCTTGTTGAGGATCTTCATCATCGTGATCTTCTCTCTCTTGGAAATGCCGTTGAAGATCTTTGTTGTTGGAGATCTTTTCTCAAGATCCGAGATCTTCTAACTTGGATGCCATTGGAGATCTTTCTTTGGATAGTCGAGATCTTATTGTTGTAGATGTGCCGAGATCTTCCATTGGAAACTGTTTGAAGATCTTCTTATTTTGATTTGCCGAGATCTTCTCTTATCTTCTTGTTATTCCGAGATCTTCTCTTAATCGAATCTTTTAGCTCCTTCGGTTGAGATCTTCTTGTTTTAGTTGTTGAGATATGCGTATCTTGTAATGAAGCCCTTATCTGAATCCTTCATTTGTAATGCTCTTCAAGGCTTTCGAGTTCGTCCTTTGTAACACTTTTCAAGGCCTGAGTTCTTCCTTTGAAATGCTTTTCAAGGCCTGCACACATTTAAACAAACAAACCAAAACATGCAATCTAGAATTATAATCGATATTTGTTAGTTTATAAAATTGCATATACATGTTAAGTCTTCCATTATTCACATAAAATAATTCATAATCAAGGTGGAGTTATCAATCTCCCTCTTGATGAAAGACAAAACAAATATCGTACCTGCATTCAATGTTAGATATATGCATGCAACAATTATATTGAAAATGCAGAATGTAGTAATGTCGGATTAACACATTTAATTTCCCCCCCTTTGTCTTTCAACAAGGGAGAAAAACAATGAAGTACGAGAGTTTAAAATATTACAGACCCAAAGTATATCAAAAATAGAGTTTTAAATACATCTCCCACAATCGCAGTTCAAGGCCTTGAAATCAAAACCAAGGAAAATTTGAAGTCCATGTCACGGCCTTGACATCCATTTCAAGGCCTTGAAATCCTTTTTAAGATTTTGAAAGCTACTCTTGGTACCACTTGGGATTCCGATGCCCTTTTCCTCGGATATCGTCATAGCATTTTTGCCTTCATCTGGCATGGGCTTCGTTAAGGTTATCTTCTTCTTGTACTCATCCACCCTATCATCATCCACCAAGTTTTTGTATTTCTTCACCAGACCAAACTCTTTGATAGTCAAAATGTTGGGCTCCTCGGAAATAAGTTGACGAATTGGATGGTTCTTGGCAGTTTTGTAGCACTGAAGCATCACCACCGAAGCTTGTTTCCTTGTTTTCTCAACATCATCATCAGTCAAGGGCTTGATGCTCCCTGAAGCTGTGTGGGTAAGAGCATTCAGATGAAACTTCTAATTTATGTTGGAGTGCATTATAGCCTGAAGGTCCTGAGATGGATCCAATCGATCAGTGATTTCACACCGAAAACCAACCATATCACTGCGCAAGGTTTCCAACCCAAATTCCACAACATCCAGTCTCCGAGTCGCAGATGACAAGCCTATATCCCGATTCTTTAGTTTCCATTCCCCTGTTAAAGTCTTTTAAATTCCTAGACTTTCAAAACAATCCTCATCAATTTTTCCCGATGCAACCTGTGCATCCTCAATCACAATAACGATTGAGAAGTATTTGAAGATTTTGGGGAGGAGATTGGCATAGGGAAGAGGATTTTCACCGGTGGAGTTAATGGCGTGTAGCATTTGATTTATAATAAGGTTTGGTAAGTCTACATCTAAACCATTCATCACTTGATACATCAACTCAAAGATCTGGGCAGTCAATAAATCCCTACATTTGGATCTAGGTAATACGCATCTCACAAGCACAGTCAATACTATTCTTGCTTCTAGGGTGCGAGACGGTTGGGAAAGCTGCAGAGTTGAGGAGTTGGGAAGAAGAAACTGTTCCTTGGCCAACCGGACACATTTGGCTCTGGGAGGGTGGTCATATGAGGTTGAAGAGGGAAGCCCTAAAATCTGAGCAAGAATCGACAAAGTAAGGGTGATTGATTTACCTTTGACGACGGATTCTAGGGTTAGATCCCCGCTTTCTCTCCTGGAGGTTAGATTCACATTGAATAACTGGGTGAGCCTCATGAAACCTATCTCTCCTAGATTCAAGAGCTTCCAGATCGAGCATCCCCTGAGTGGTTTGATGCATGGTAGATTGAGGAAGGGATGATTCCTTATTAAAAGGGGCAGGTCAAATCAATTTATGGGCGATCAAGTTCTTAAGAGAATCAAGGTCTTGCAAACCGAAATTGATTTTGCATGCTTTCCTAATAAATCACAACCAATTTTCAAATAAGATTTAAATATTGAAAAAAATCTTGGTGAAAATGTTTGAAATCATTTTAAACGTTCTTCTTTAAATTGATTTAATGATCACCCATCTAAAAAGATGGAAACCATAAATCCGATCCGTGGTTATCTCTATAGTCCTTGAAGTCCATTTCAAGACCTTGTATTGCATTTCAAGGCCTTGAAATGGAAAAGTGGGCTGCGTTATAAGGAGGAAATAAAACGATTTACTCCCCCTAAGATAATGCTTCCTTGGTCAACATATCAAGATCTAATCTAATAAAACTGAATCAATCTTCATGTAGAGGCTTAATAAATATATCTTCAAGATGCAAGTTAGTCGAGATAAAAGATATCAAAACATCACCATTTTCACCATGATCACGTATGAAATGATATCTCACATCGATATTGAATGTTGCACATGATTTTTAGTAATCGAAATAACACTAGTATTATCACATTTAATAGGTATACCTTTGAGATCAAAACCAAGATTGACGAGGCTAAAAACCAATGGTCGTTGTCTTTTAGCTTTAGTCCAAGTTAATTACCTAACGTTACACTAACCGGTTTGTATAGTGTAAATAAGGGTCGAACCCAAGAGAGTCTTGTCAAGTTTTGATTAGATTTTAATTACTGAAGTGTAGCCAATGGGGGGAGGGGGTTTGGATTGTAACAAAGTAAGACAAAAACACATAGAAATTAAGCAAAATGGTGATAATAGATATGATATAAAAAGCTACACTAGGTTGTATCTTAGAATGCACGCTACTTGGTTGGTTCTTTTTACAAGTTATTCATCAAAGTCTCATCTTGATCTTAGATATGTGTTGACCCAACCGGCATCAATACAACTTAACAAGATTATTGATCCGTAAACCTACAAGATCAAAGCACAAGTTAGCATTCTAGTAAAGATAATGAGTCATAAAGAATGAATAAACACCGTTAAACTTTCTTTATAGTTATATTCCTTTTCCTTTAAGTAATTACAACCAGCTTTTACCTAATGGGTTACCACTAGATTAAGGACCCGAACCCAGAATCGATTAATCCTAGTACTTTGCATGCATTAGACACTTAAGGTGATACATCTAAGTGGTAAGAAACATGCAAACATAAGTTAAAGCTCAAGGAATATAACACATACTGACTGAATAAACTTATATTAATAAAGACTTACAACCAAGCAGCAATGCAGCTTCAAAATAACCCAATGTAACAAGGGAACTTAGAAACTCATTACAAGTTGGAAATAAGGGACATAGGGCTTTTGTTGGAAATTGATGGATGATTCTAGCAATCAACCAAGGCTCTATTTATACTAAAGATGACAGTAAATGGGCTGTATAAACAACCACCTTAAATGCCATAAAGGTGGGGCAAACAACCGGAGTAAAGTCCCCTGACGCTAAATTGCGGGGGCGGGCTTCAAGGCCGCATGGGCGGTTTAGGCCAAAACAATCGATCTTCTTCTTGGCCGTTGGGGCGGCCTGGCAATCCCGCTGGGGTGGGTCTTTAATGCTCCTCGAACGTTTGACTCTTCAACTCCGTGTCGTTTTTTATGATGAGCCGTAGGGGCGGTGACAAGCTCGTTCCGGGCGCTGGCGAAGGCGCAGGCTGCATTTCGGAGTGCAATGTCACTGCAGGGGCGGTGACACTGCTCCGTGGGGGCGGTGTGGAACTAGAAACATTTCTTCATGATCGTTCTTCAACTCCCAAGTGTTGTTAATATCTTCTTTTGCTTCAATTGAACTTCTTCATCTAGATCAAGATATTAGTAACACAAACCGACCCAAAGACACTAAAAAGACACTAAAAGCTAACATAATAGATAGTGATTCCATCACCTATCAAACTCTCCCATACATAGACTTTTTACTCGTCTCGTGTAAACAAAACATCAAACCATTCAACATACAAAAGTCTCAGGAAGTATGGTGCAGAAGACAAGATTAGGAAAACAAGAGAAAAGCCAAGAAAAGAAAGTGAGAAAAGAGAGAAAATGAGAAAAAGTTAGAAACTACCATCCTTATCGCTCCAAGAGTGACCTACCCGGACATCCTCCTTAAGACTCCCCTTCTTATGTTGCCAACGCCGGAAGGAGAACCTACACTCGGTGCCGCTCATTTTGCCAAGGAGCCCTTTTGGGTTTTCACCTTGCCACTCTTCTTCTTTTCATGATGATATCACCAAAATCCTCACATCCCTCAAGTCCAATTTTGCATCAACCTAGAGTTGGTCGGACTACCTTCTTTTTACCTAAATTGTCCTTTCGGATTTTCGGTTTATCCAAGGATTTTCTTGCCTTTTTCTCAATTTCTTTGGCTTTTTTCTCTTTTTTTTTTGGTTTTTTTTGACTGAATTTCAACAACTATTACGAACTAGAATTCTTAAAAACAAACACTCAATTATACATGCATGATAGCGTTCCCTTCCCCATACTTCAAGATCACTTTGCCCTCAAAGTGTGAAAATGAAAGCAAAGACTATAATAAAGTGGAGAAGGGAAAGAGAGGATGCTCTCTAGTGGGATGGTCCGGGTGGACCATCCGGACCATGCTCCGGAGCATAAGGGAAGTGACGGAAGAATTGCTCCTACCTTCGGTAGATCTCATCAATCCAGCCATGTTGTGTATCCATCCGAGCTCCAAAGGAAGTCTCAAAGTTGGCTTGCCAAGCCAACTACTGTGTCTCCAACCGCTGCTGGTGAGCCGCCTGCCAAGCGTCCCGACGCTAGTCAAAGTGCGTGGCCATGCTCTCCTGAAAGCCCGTCTACCAAGCGTGCTGCTGCTCAAGCATGGCCCACTGGTACTCGGTCTACCACTGCTGGTGTTAAGGAGTAAGAGAAGCCATCTGGGCATGGAGACTCTCAAAGGCGGGTCATCCTCTCCCGCTGTTGTGGGCATCTCCTCATCCTCAGGAATGGGCATGTGGTCCTCATATGGGGCCCGACTAGAGCTCGTTGCATGCCTGTCAACAATGGCCACTTGAGGCCGCCTCGGTACCCATGGATCAGTGATAGGTGATGGAATCACTATCATTTAGGATAGTTTTTAGAGTCTTTTTATTGCATTTGTGTTGGTTTATGCTACTAACTCCTTGGTCCAGAAGAAGAAGACTAAAAGAAGCTAAGGAAGGAGTTATAAGCACTTAGGAGTGAAGTTCGTTCAAGAAGCTAAGCTTCTGTTGCTTCACCGCCCCCACGGAGCCTTGTCACCGCCCCTGCGGGTGACACCTTACTCCGGAGCGTTCCCTGCGCCTTCGCCAGCGCTAGCCACGAAGACTGTCACCGCACCTGCGTCAACCCCTAGCGCCCCTGCAGTGACTTGCCCTGAAGAAGCGAAGACCAGCGCCCCTGCGCCTTCCCCTGATGCTGGTGCTTACGCCTCAACCTGAGAGCAGGAAGACGAAGAGTCTGTGTCACCGCCCTTGCGTCGACATTGGGACGCTCCGGCGGCTTGGTATCAGAAACGGCAGGAAGTTGAAGAGTCAGACGTTAGAAGAGCATTAAAGTTCCGCCCCTACGGAATTGCCTAGCCGCCCCTGCGGCAATGAAGAAGATCAAGCGTTTTTGCCTTCATCGCCCCTGCGGAGCTTAAGGCCACCCCTGCGGTTCAACGACAGAAGCTTTACTCCGGCTGTTTACACCACCTTTATGGCATTAAAGGTGGTTGTTTTGGGCCTGTCATTTACTCCTATTTAGTGTCTTTTGTAGTATAAATAGGCCTTGGTTGATTGCTAGACACACACTTATTATCCATCATTTTCCACTTAGAATCCAATTTTCTCATCATTTCCATTGTAATGAGTTGCTAACTCCCTTGCTACATTGGGTTGGCTTGAAGCTGCGTTGTTACTTTGGTTGTAAGTTTTCTTTAATAGAAGTTTTCATTCAGTAATGCTTTGTGTTTCCTTGATCTCCATTGTCTAAATGCATGCTTTACTATTACTTGAGATTGATCACCTTAGGTTCTAAAGTGCATGCACAGAACTAGGATTAATAGATTCCGGGTTCGGGTCTTTAATCTAGTAGTAAACTTTAAGTAATAACGGCTCGTAATTACTTAGAGGAAAAAAAACACAAATATAAAGATAAGGTTAACGGTTTTAATCTATTCTTTATATCCCTTAGTCTTAATTTGAAAGCTAACTTGTTAATTGCTCTTGTAGGTTTACGGAACACTAACCTGTTAAGTTGTGTTGATGCCGGTTGGATCAACACATATATATGATCGAGACGGGAGATTACTTGAAAACTTGTAAAAGGAACTCACCAAAGTAGCAATTGCATGCTAAGAATCAACCTAGTGTAGATTCATCCATTATTGTCTTACTTGCTGCGTTATTCGTTTTCATAAGTTTTTGTGTGCATCAATTCAACCAAAACCCCCCCCTTTGTTACTTGTTTTTATAATCAATAATCGCATTTAATAAAAATACCTTAACTCTCTTGGGTTCGACCCTCACTTAACCACTATACTTGTTTTAGTGCTAAGTCGGGATTATATTTTGATAGGGTATAAACGACCATAGAAATTACCCCTAGTCAATCAGCAACAATGTATAGCTCGGAGAGCTCATCTCCGAATGATAGCGGCCGGGGCAAGTAAGTAATGTGACTCCCATTTGCAAAAGAGAGCCAAAAGAGTTTCTCACCGTCCCTCCTAAGGAGCTTGCACCACCGGAGAAGACCTTCATTGTAGAATGGGATAGCCAACCCATCCTCCAACTTGGTCATATCCATGACCTGTTCAACGATCAAGGAGATGACCCCACTTCCAACAATATCCCTTGGCTCGTTCTTCCTAATCCGCTTCAAAGCGGTGAGGAAGAGGTAAGGCCAATCCGGCACGTTTTCACATGCCGGAATGCAAGTGTATAGTAGCGGGAGGTCCTTGAGAGCGACCTTGTTCTCCTCCTTGTGTCCACATAAGACACACATGATGATCTTTGAAAGGATCCTCAAGCAGGGGTGAGTGAGTTTGTTGTTTTACTCACCCCCGGTATGAAACTCGGAGCCGGTAGCCGCTTGCCCAAACTCCACAAGGTCCAGTTGGGGTGCGGACTCTCACCACTTGTCAATAGGGTTCTTAGTAACCCCAAAAGCCTCTTGCAGCTGTGAGAAGTTGACCGTGTACTTTCGCTTGTTTTATTTGAAAGTCATGGCGACACAAACATGATCCTCCTTCTCCATAGTGAAGGTGATGATGAATTGCCGGGTGAGCTCGGGGTAAGTAGGAGCACTTTTATTGAGGAAATCCCTGATCCCAGCATTGCCGAGGAAGGACTACATGCTTTCCAACATGCCTAGCTTCTCCAAGGTTGGGACTTGCAAGAACCGAGTTGCAAACACCACTCGGTCTTGCACAATGTCAGAACGTGCCTTCTTAGTCTCTGACATCTTGCATTTCCTATTGGTGTACATTCTAGCAGCAATTACAAGCAAATAAATTATAAATTACAAGGAAAAGAAGTGAGACGAACGCTCTGCTGTGTTTTACGCAAGGACGATTTTCGGATCCGTAGGGACGGGCAAGCGCAAGGGCGGATGCTTGCAGGAGCAGGGGCGGGCGAAGTGTTGAGGGCGATCTTTCACAGCTTCATTGGTGGTGGAGCTACGGAGCTTTCCTATCGTTGATGGCTGGTGGTGATGGCTTTTGGTGGGCAACTGTAGTGGTTGAGATTGGTGGGTGGTGGTTAGGGTTGAGAGAGGGGTTTAGGGTTGGTGTAGCATGGTGACAAAGGGGGTGGCGCAGGGACGTAACGGTGGCGTGAGTGAGGCGTCGCTGTGCTGTAGCAGGGGGTGGATTTGGGGGCTAGGGTGTGAGAGTGTGATCGAGAGAGAGAGTAGTAGGTGAGGAGGAGAGAGAGAGAGAGAGGTTTGTGGGGTAGGTGAAGGGTTTTTTTTCTGACTTCTATTTTTTTCTTTTCTGGGTAACCCCGCAAGGGTGGGGGCTTGTCACTGCGGGGGCGGTGACAAGGGGAGAGGAGACGCATGCCCAGCGCCGGGGGCAACACTGGGGTGTCTGTCAAGGGGAAGAGCCGCAAGGGTAGAGGGTTGTCACCGCAGGGGTGGTGACAATCTTGAGCTGGCGCAGGCCCAGGGCATGGGGCGGGCTGGGAATGTAGTGTCACCGCAGGGGCGGTGACATAGGGCCGTAGAGGCGGTTTTCTGGACAAAGCCTCCTCTTCTTATTCTCTCGGGTTGCCTCCCGAGCAGCACCTTTGGTTTATGTCGTAGGCTCGACGTAAGGACCTTACTTCTCTGCTTGGGCCTCCTCCAATACCATCTCGTCGATTGGATCATTTTTCACTCCCTCAAGGTATGACTTGAGCCTTTGTTCATTGAATTTGAATATCTTGTGTGTTTGTGGATCGTAATGATCCACAACACCATGTGGATGGACTTCAGCTGTCACATACGGACCTATCCACCTCGAGCATAACTTTCCTGTAAAAGGTTTTTACCGTGATTGAAAAAGTAGGACTTTGTTACCTGCTTGGAAGTCCTTTCGGAGGATATTCCGGTCATGCCATGCTTTTGTCTTTTCTTTGTATGTTGTGGCATAGTCGTATGCATCGAGCCTTAACTCCTCCAGCTCTTGCAATTGAAGCTTCCGGAATTCTCCTACTTCATCCACTTTCATGTTGCAATTTTCTTCACCGCCCACCAAGCTTTGTGTTCTAGCTCCACCGTTAGATGGCAAGCTTTTCCGAACACAAGTCGGAATGGGGACATTCCGATGGGAGTCTTGTACGCCGTGCGGTATGCCCACAAAGCGTCATTGAGCCTCAAGCTTCAATCCTTCCTTCCGAGGGAAACCGTCTTTTCAAGGATTATCTTGATCTCCCGCTTTGACACTTCAGCTTGTCCATTTGTTGTGGGTTGTAGGTTATTGACACACGTTGATGGACATAGTACTTCTTGAGGAGAGCGGTGATTGTTTTGTTGCAAAAGTGAGTTCCCCTATCACTTATCAAAGCATTAGGGATGCCAAACCTTGCAAAAATATTGTCCTTAAGAAAAGCTTCCACAACCCTAGAATCATCAATTTTGGTGGCCTTTGCTTCCACTCACTTGGAAACATAGTCCACCGCAAGTAATATATTGGTATTCCCAAAAGAGTTAGGAAAAGGACCCATGAAATCTATCCCCCAAACGTCAAAAATTTCACAAAATATAAGTGATGATTGAGGCATTTTATTTCTCCTAGAAACATTACCTACTCTTTGACACCTATCGCACACGTTACAAAACGTAAAAGCATCTCGAAGGATGTGTGGCCAAAAGAACCCCGCATCTAAGACTTTTCTAGCAGTTTTATTTGCACCAAAATGTCCCCCACATGCTTTAGAATGACAGAAGGAGAGAACATATTGTACCTCATTATCCGGGATGCAACGGCGTATTACCTGGTCACTACAATGCTTCCAAAGATAAGGATCGTCCCATACGTAATGCCTTGCCTCAGCTTTCCCCTTCTCTCTCTGTGCTTTGGTGAAGTCCGGAGGATACTCACCTCTAACAAGAAAGTTAATTATGTCAGCAAACCAAGGTTTAAAAGAATGAAGCTTAAACAAAACCTCTATCGTGTAATCCGCAAGGGCCACCAGAGCATCACGCAGGGGTGCGGACAAGGAAGGTGCAGGGGCGCCGGCCTCAAGCCGCAGGGGCGGATGTGCGCAGGGGCGGTTCTCTGGATGCGCAGGGGCGGTTACACAACAAAGAGTTGTGTAAAAAGTGTCGTTTGGAAAACTTCCAAGTATGGCCTTTCCTGTTGTTGGATCTTCTTCCTCCTTCACCAGCCTACTCAAGTGGTCTGCCACAAGGTTCTTTGCTCCCTTCTTGTCTCGGATTTCTAAATTGAACTCACTTAAAAGGATCACCCACCGGATCAACCTTGGATTTGCTTCCTTCTTGGTCATGAGGTAAGAGAGGGCTGCATGGTCAGTAAACACGATTACATTTACACCAAGGAGGTATTGTCGGAATTTCTCCAGCGCAAACACCACCGCTAACATCTCCTTCTCGGTGATGGAGTAGTTCCTTTGAGCATCACTCAGCGTCATGGAAGCATAGTTGATGAAATGTGATGATCTTCCGTCCTTTTGTCCTAGGACGGCTCCTACAACATAGTCGCTGGCATCACACATGATCTCAAAGGGTTGCTCCCAATTGGGAGACCGGATGATGGGTGCGTTGGTGAGGCAAGCTTTCAAGGTGTCAAATGCCTTCTTGCAATCTTCATCAACTATGAAAGTCGCATCTTTCTTCAGTAGCTCACATAAAGGTGTTGATATCTTGGAGAAATCCTTGATAAAGCGCCGATAGAAACCTGCATGACCTAAGAAAAAACGAATCTCACGCACATTTGTAGGGTAAGGTATACTTTGAATTACATCAATATTAGCCTTATCCACTTCTATTCCCTTTGATGATATAACATGCCCTAACACAATTCCTTGTTCAATCATGAAATGTCATTTTTCAGAATTAAGAACTAGATTGGTTTCTACGCATTTTTGAAGAACAAGTTTTAAATGTCCTAAACATGCATCAAAACTATCTCCATGGACGGTAAAATCGTCCATAAAAACTTCAATAAAGTTCTCAATATACTCCGAAAAATACTTATCATGCACCATTGGAAGGTGCCGGGGGCATTGCAAAGTCCAAATGGCATTCTGCGATACACAAAAGTGCCAAAAGGACAAGTGAAGGTCGTCTTTTCTTGATCCTCCGGGGAGATGTCTATTTGGAAGTAGCCCGAGTATCCATCCAAGAAACATTAATAGGGGTGACCTGCAAGACGTTCGAGCATTTGGTCAATAAAAGGCAAAGAGAAATGGTCTTTCCGAGTTACCGTGTTTAGTTTGCGGTAGTCAATGCAAACTCTCCATCCGGTTTGAGTCTTGCTTGGAACCATCTCACCGTATTGGTTTTCCACCATGGTGATACCTCTCTTTTCTGGAACCACTTGGGTTGGACTAACCCATTTGCTATCCGAAATCGAGAATATCATGTCCGCTTGGAGGAGCTTCAACACTTCCTTCTTGACCACATCCATCATGGGCGTATTTAATCTTATTTGTGGTTGCCTTGATGGTTTTGCCTCTTCCTCAAGGAGGATCCTATGCGTACATGTAGAGGGACTAATCCCCTTAATGTCCGCAATGGTCCAACCAAGAGCCGTCTTGTGCTCTTTTAGGATCTCCACCAACTTCCCTTCTTGGATAGGGGACAACTTGCTAGAAATGATTACCGGCATAGTGTCGTTCTCCCCTAGAAAAGCGTACTTGAGATATTGGGGGAGTTCTTTCAATTCTATTACCGGATCCTGCACTATAGAAGGAACAAGCTTTTCGCTTGGAGTTAGCAATGTGGGCCCAATGGCCAAAGATGATATATGGAGCCTTTTGTGCCCATCCAAGTGAGTTAGAACTTCCTGCATGTTGGATGTTAGTGCATAATCCGAATTATGAATGTTAGTATCATTTTCATTTATACTTTTCAATTCATCAATGTCGTATATATCAAAAACATCTTGAATAATAGGATCAATCACATCAATAGCACAAAGAGAGTGGTCATCAATGGGGTGTTTCAAAGCATCATATATATTAAACTCAACCACTTCCCCATCAAATTCCATAGTCAATTTACCAGTCACATAATCAATTTTAGTTCTAGCGGTTTTTAGAAAAGGCCTTCCCAAAAAAATAGGTGCAACATGTTAATCATTTTCCATATCCAAAACGAAGAAATCAACAGGAAAAATCAGATTATCAACCATTACTAACACATCCTCAATAATCCCTTTTGGGTAAACATTTGATTTATCAACAAGTTGGACAACAATCCGAGTTTCAAGAAGTGGCCCAAGGCCAAGAGATTGGTAGATGGAGTAAGGAAGCACATTAATAGATGCACCTAAATCAAGTATTGCTTTGTCAAAGCGGGTTTCCCCAATAATGCAAGGAATGCTTACCATGCCTGGATCACTATATTTCTTGGGCATTCGTCGTTGGAAGACAGCTGACACATGCTCCCTCACTTGAACTTTCTGCTTTCCCTTCAGCTTCTGGTTCCTCTTGATAGTGCAAAGTTCCTTCAAAAACCGAGCATATTAGGGATACTCTTTACAAGTTTTAAAAGTGGAATGTTTACCTCACATTTGGAAAAGATCTCAAAGAGATCCTTATCCTCAATCACCCTTCGCTCCTTTAGTGCTTCTGGAAAAGGAGCCGGAGGTTTCTCAGCATATAATGGGGGGAAACTGGGATGGAAGTAAGAATCCTCTTCAACAGAACCCTTTGCCAACTTTACCGCAGAGGTAGTGACATCCAGCCGCGGGGGCGACGTCTGCACAGAGGAGGGCGCAGTTGTAGCCGCAGGGGCGGTTTAGGGGGCGTCAGAACCGTCAAAGGGTTTTTCTTTGTGTTCCATGGTTGGCTTTGGTTGGACATGCCTCCCACTCCTCAATATTAGAGCACTAACATTCTCCTTAGGGTTTATGACCGTCTGGGAGGGCAAGTTTCCCGAGGATCGAGCTTCGATCCTTGTTATGGCCTCCGCCATTTCAACCTGTTTTTCAAGGTTCTTGATGCTAGACTCTGTGGTTTGGACATGAGTAGTGTTACGCTCAGGATGTGATACGCAAATGGTTTTAAATTTATACTCTTTATATTTATCCTAACTCCTAGCGAACCCGCAGTGTACGGGACGTTTATAGTAGGGATAGTATTCCGAGGTCGAACACAAAGACTAAGGTGAGATTGATTCGATTTATGATTTAGTTTAGTGAAGATCTATGTTGAGAAAAAGAAAAGGAAATAAAGAAAAGAATATCTAAAATGTTTTTGGTTGGTTTTTAGGTGATCAATCAAAGATCACAATTCATGCAAAGTAATTAATCAACTAATACTAACAATTCAATGCAAACAAACAAGCTAAACACGAGATATGAATAAAATAGAGAAAAGCGGATTCTAGGGGTTGGAAGTTCCGGTTATGGCATAGGACTCAAGCTATCTTAATCGTTCCTTGGATTAACTATGATATATTGGGAGTGAGTGTTTCTAGATTGGGATCAATCACCGGGTAGGTCTCATGGTCCACTAGTCCGTCCCTAAGGTCTCATCACCGGGCAAGTCTCTAAGAACCTAGGGGATGGAATTCTACACAAACCGGATTGTCACCTAGGGATCTAACCTATCCTTACCGGGTAAGTCTCGAAAGGGTTAGTCCTAAACAACTATCCTAGCACACTTAGTCCAATGGCGGCTTATGAGGCTCACCACTACCTAGGGTTTGTCATCTTTGAAATCTAAGAGTAAGAATCACCGGGTAAGTCTCTTCTAACACTTAGTTGCTAACACTAGGTCTACCTAGGATAGATTTAACTCAACAAACACTAGGATTTCAACATTCTAACAATCTAAAGCTAGATCCATCGAACCAAAGAGAATCACGGTCTGTTCTACCAAGTCCACGGCCGTGGTTTGGCAAGAACGAACTGTGGATTTCAACAGAGGCTATGTTCAAGTAAGTAAGTCATCCAAGGGCAAATCTAAGTCCATCCTATCATAATCCTAGCCATAACCATCCTTTCCTTACCCTAGAATCACATCTATTTAGCCTACAACATTTATCATAACAATCGAACTCATCAAACATAAAATCATGGCTTCCATATGCAAGATAATGAAGAGAAAGAGATGAACAAATGAAATAAACAAAACCAAGTTGAAACTAAGACTTAAAAGACTCACAACCCTTCCAAAAGAAGGTTTAGATGGTTCATACAACTCTAGAAATTGATTCCGAGATTCTTCACTACAAAAGCTATCAAGGTCTAACAATGGTGTGTTCTTCTCTTCTCCAATGAAACTCTTCTCTTCCTTCAATGGTAGCTCTCCTCTTGAGAGAATATGTGGATTTGGATGGAAGATTAGTGTGTTGGAAAAATGCCAAAAGGAAAGATGCCTTTTCTCTCAGCAATGCAGGACCATTTATAGTACAACTTTGTAAGAGCTGGCCAAGAGATCGTGGCACAACTGTCATAACCGCCTGGCAAGAACCACGGTTGGTTCCACGGCCGTGGTCTTGCCAGTGACCGTGGTTTTGTTCTTCAACGTTGCCTTGTGCATTAAGCTTTGATTTGGTGCATGGCTTGTGTTGGCAAGGTTCCATGAGTCCTCCTTAGCCTTTGGCTTGCATCTAATGAGTCCGAGGGTGTGTCATCTTGATGAACGATCCTCAAACGTATCGATTTAGCTCCTAATTCTCCCAAAATACCTATAAAGCAAACAAAAGTCCGCGTAGACGTCTATCTCGACAAAATAGGTGAATTAAGTGCAAGCGTTGCGAACTAATGCTAAACCATGCGTGAATGAGTGAGAAATCTACCTAAATGAGTGTCTAATCCTAAGTCATAAATCGTGTTATCAAAAATACCCCATACTTAAGGTTTGCTCGTCCCCGAGCAAGTTCCCAACTATAGACTAGTAAATGACATGATTTATGTATGCAGAAAAATGGCAAAATCTTTTTGAAGTTGTGCTTCTAATATTTGGATCACCTTCATAGTCATGTTTCATGGTAATGGACAAGCAATCATGTATCAAATAAATGAAGGCATGAAAAGACAATTGTACTTAACTCAAAGGCATGCATGAAATGTAAAAACGAAGAAGTCAAGATGATCAAGAGCATATCCAATCTAGATTACTAAGTCTTACAAACATGCAAATAGGTCATAAGGTCTTGTGAAATAAAAGGCCAAGAAACGTTGTGATTAGGTGGAGATTTTTCTAGGCTATGTGATGCTAATCCGGGAATGGAACTAACTCCACAACCTTGTCCTCGATCAACTTCCCACAAGTCTATATTTTTCTCCATCTTTTCTTTCTTTTCTTTCACTTATTTTTGAGGCAATGGCATTGGTGTACAAAAGCCGAAACCTTGGTGATTATCCGCCCTCGGGCTTTTTCTATTTTTTGAGGTGCATCCACACCGGGCACACATACAAAAGCTCGTTAGGACTATCGGTTTATTTGACTTTGGAAAGGCACCAACACCCGATTATGTGAAGTGTGCCGAGTTACTTGTCATTTAAACCAATGTCCCCAAACCTATTTTTGTCTACACTTTCACAACAAATTCAGCATTTTACTATGACATTCTTTCATCAACATCTTCACCCCATACTTGCTTTTTACACACATCAACACACTAGCATGCTCCTATTCCCGGATGGGTCAAAAGAGGTAAAATTTTTCATCAATTGAGGTGCTCAAATATCATGATCAAGGTGAGAAGTAGAGAAAGATGAATAGCCTCATTCATTCCTAGATGGTATGTAAGAACTAGCATGTAATTTCGACTTTCAACACTCAATCCAATCAAGGCAAACATCATGATCACAAATCATTCATGGGATTCAATATAAGTACTTCAAGTCCACATATGCGATTCATAAATTCAGCACACAAGGCCATCCATAGACAATCCACAAGACAAGATTCATCATTAGGGTCATATCCAAACCTAGAAAGCACAATTTTTTTTTAAATTTTATGATTTTTATGGGATTTTCGAAATGATTATATACAATGCAAGACATGTGATGTATTAAACTATCCTAGATGCTCATCATGCAAAGGATCATGCAAACCCCACCCCATACTTAGAAATACATTGTCCCCAATGCGTAAATGAAGTAAAGTAGAGTGAAAGAGGGTTTCTCACAATGTAAAAATGGTTTGCTCTGGTATTTGGGATTGCTGAAGTGAATTGATGGTGAATGATCCTTTCAACAATGGTAGAGAGCTCCAAGTGTTCATCAAAGCTTCGGGACCCGCGCTAAGCGCCGCTAGCCGTCCAAGTTCCGTGTCCGCTCCACCCATAGTTGATGAGGGGTTCATCATCATCATTCACTTGCCATGCAAGGCTTCTAATGGTATCAAGACTCTAGCACACACACAAAAACACACCAAACACACAAAAACTGAAAAATCAAAAAGCAAAAACGAAAAAGAAAAGGGAAAACGTTACCAATGGGTTGCCTCCCATCAAGCACTTCTTTAAGGTCATTAGCTGGACCAAACTCGGGGGCGTCTCATTCTAGGTGAAGTGGGGCAATCATATCCACCGGAGCTCCCGGGATATACTTCTTCAACCGGTGCCCATTCACCTTGAAATCTCCACAATGCTCCCCTCCTATCTCAATTGCTCAATGGGGGAAGATCTTCTTCACCACATATGGCCCGGTCCATCTTGATTTGAGCTTTCCGGGGAAAAGCCGCAGCCTTGAGTTGAAGAGAAGGACAAGGTCGCCTTCACTCAACTCCTTCGGGATGAGGCGCTTGTCATGCCACCTCTTGGTCCTCTCCTTGTAGATCCGGGCATTCTCATAAGCATCCAACCAGATCTCTTCAAGGGCATTCATATCAAGCAACCTCTTCTCTCCCGCCTCCTTGAGGTCAAAATTTAGCCACTTAATGGCCCAATAAGCTCTATGCTCCATCTCTACCGGGAGGTGGCAAGATTTGCCATAGACTGATTTGTAGGGAGTGGTGCCAATTGGTGTCTTGAAAGCGGTTCTATATGCCCACAAGGCATCATCAAGCTTCATAGCCCAATCCTTTCTTGTCCTAGAGACCGTCTTCTCAAGTATCCCTTTTATCTCCCGGTTGGAGATCTCCACTTGGCCACTAGTTTGGGGATGGTAAGGTGTTGCCACCTTATGAGTTACCCCATACTTGGCCAAAAGCGCCTCAAAGTTCCTATTGGTGAAGTGCTTTCCTCCATCACTTATGATCACCCTTGGTGTTCCAAACCTAGGGAAGATCACTCGGTTGAAAAATTGCACCACCACCTTGGCGTCATTTGTAGGAGAGGTGATTGCCTCCACCCATCTTGAAACATAGTCAACCGCCAATAGGATGTAGAGGTTGCCACATGAAGAAGGGAATGGTCCCATGAAGTCCACACCCCATACATCAAATATTTCCACTTCTTGAATGTTGTTCAAGGGCATCTCATTCCTCCTTGAGATGTTGCCCGTCCTTTGGCAAGCATCACAAGCTACCACAAAGCTTTGGACATCCTTGAACAAACTTGGTCAAAAGAAGCCCGATTGCAACACCTTTGCACATGTCTTGTGTGAGCTAGCATGCCCTCCACATGGCAAGGAATGACAATGGCGGATCACACTCTCCACCTCATCTTCCGGTATGCATCTCCTACACGTTCCATCCGGCCCTCTCTTGAACAAAAGTGGTTCACTCCAATAATAGTGCCTCATATCTTTGAAGAACTTCTTTCTTTGGGGATATGTCAATCCGGGAGGCACCTCCTCACACACTAGATAGTTCACAATATCGGCATACCATGGTTCACTTCCTCTAGACACTTGGAACAAGCACTCCTCCACCATTTGCAATTGCTTATCCCGGAATGAGTCATCAATCGGGATGTCATCTCTCTCAAGCTCCAATGGTGGGAGTCTACTAAGGTGATCCGCCACGGAGTTTTCGGACCCCTTCTTGTCCCGTATTTCCAAATCAAACTCTTGTAGAAGAAGGATCCACCGAATCAACCTAGGCTTGGCATCCTTCTTGGTGAGTAGATAACGGATCGCAACATGATCCGTATAAACTATGACCTTCTCTCCAACAAGATACGAGCAGAACTTTTCAAATGCATACACAACCGCTAGAAATTCCTTCTCGGTGGTAGCATAATTGAGTTGGGCATCATCTAGCGTCTTGCTAGCATAATAAATAGCATGTGTGCGCCCATCTTTCCTTTGCCCCAAAACAGCCCCAACGGCTACATCGCTCGCATCACACATGATCTCAAACGGTAGGCTCCAATCCGGAGGTTGCATGATAGGTGCGGAGATCAAAGCGTTCTTCAACCTACAAAAGGCCTCAAGGCAATCTTTGGAGAAGACAAATTCAACATCCTTCATTAGTAGGTTAGTGAGAGGCTTAGAAATTTTAGAGAAGTCTTGAATAAACCTCCGGTAAAAACCGGCATGCCCTAAGAAACTCCTTACCCCTTTCACCGAGGTAGGTGGTGGCAACTTCTCTATCGCTTCAATTTTGGCCCTATCAACCTCAATGCCACGGTTAGACACCAAGTGTCCTAACACAATACCTTCACTTACCATGAAGTGGCATTTTTCCCAATTCAAGACAAGATTTGTCTCCTCGCATCTTTGCAATACTAATGACAAGTTAGCCAAGCAATTATCAAAAGAAGAACAATAAACAGAGAAATCATCCATGAACACTTCCATGATATTTTCTATGTATTCCGAAAAGATAGCCATCATACACCTTTGGAAGGTGGCGGGTGCATTACACAACCCAAATGGCATTCTCCTATAGGCAAAAGTTCCCCATGGACATGTAAAGGTGGTTTTCTCTTGATCATCAGGGTGGATAGGGATTTCGAAGAATCCACTATAGCCATCTAGGTAGCAAAAGTGAGAATGTTGAGCTAACCTCTCTAGCATTTGGTCAATGAAGGGAAGAGGGAAGTGATCTTTCCTAGAGGCCATGTTCAATTTCCTATAGTCAATGCACATTCTCCATCCCGTAACCGTCCTAGTTGGGATTAGTTCATTGTTTTCATTGGTCACTACGGTCATACCACCCTTCTTAGGTACTACATGAACGGGACTAACCCACTTACTATCCGAGATAGGGTAGATAATCCCCGCATCTAGCAACTTAATGATCTCCTTTTTGACTACCTCTTTCATTGTAGGATTTAATCTCCTTTGATGTTCAATAGAGGGTTTATGGTTATCTTCCATCAATATCTTATCCATGCACAAAGAAGGTTTTATCCCAACCAAATCATCAATAGTATAGCCAATGGCTTTCCTATGCAATCTTAGCTCATGCAACAACCTAGCAAGTTCATCATCACTCAAGCATGCATTCACAATCACCGGATATGTAAAATTATCACCAAGGAAAGCATACTTTAAATGAGAGGGGAGGGGTTTAAGTTCAAGTTTAGGAGGACCTTTATCGATTGAAGACAATCCAAATAATGTTGGATGAGATGAATCCAAAGCAAATGAAGACCCTTCAAGGCTCCTTGAAACTTGATCATCAATGAAGGCTGCTTCTGGTGAAATCACGGCCAAATCCACGGTTGGATCCACTTCCACGGCCGTGGTTTTTGCCATGCTTGTTTGTTGAGGCTTTACAGAGAGTTCTACGGCCGTGGAACACATTCCATGACCGTGGTTCCTACAGGAACTCATCATGCTTTCGTGATCCTCAAATCCAGCCCTTGTCCCCTTTTCTAGTGCTTCCAAGGCTTTGATTTCTTCATTACAAGCCTCCTCATCACCTTCATCCATACAGCTTAAGGTAAGAACCTTCTCCAACGGATCCTTGATCAAAATCGAGCTCACAACTTCTCTAGACTCCTCTTGCTCGACTATGTTGAATACGTCCTTATCAATGGTTGGCCCTTTCATCATTGTGGACAACTTGAACTTGATGTTCTCTTCTCCAATGTTGAAGGACAGAGTCCCGTTCTTGCAATCCACTAGGCATCCGGAAGTGGCTAGGAAAGGTCTTCCTAAGATGATGGGAACCGGATAGTCAGCCGGAATATCCAAGACAACAAAATCAATCGGCACATAGAACCTTCCTATTTGCACCGGAATGTCTTCTAAAATCCCAACCGGGTGAGTGATTGAACGGTCCGCCATGTAGAGGGTCATCTTGACCGGTTTTGGCTCTCCTAGCCCAACCTTGTTGCAAAGTGCAAGCGGTATGATGCTTACACTTGCCCCAAGATCACAAAGGGCTTCATACTTCACATCTCCCACTCCAATTGGGACGCAAAAGGAACCCGGATATCTTAGCTTGGGAGGCATCTCTTCCTTCATTGTTTGGATCAATTCCGAGGACCTCTTTGTCATTCTTATTTCCCCATACTCTTCCAACTTCATTTTGTTGGAGAGTATTTCCTTCAAGAATTTGCCATATGCCGGCATACCTAAGATAGCATCCATGAATGGAATATTAATATGTAATTTGGACATAAGTTCAAGGAATTTACCAAAGTGATTGTCCAAGCGAGCTCTTGCTCGTGATTGTGGGAACGGTAGTGGTGGTTTGTAGGGAGGCGGTGCCACATATGGTTTGTAGGGAGGCGGTACCACTTGCTTTCCCTTAGCATTCTCCTTGGGCAAAGGGTCTTTCATACTCAACCCACTCCTCGTTGTAATGGCTAACACTTGGCCTCTTAGGTTGTCTTCGGTCCTTCCGGGAAGCTTTCCCGGATCTCTATGGGTTTCACCCGCCTTTTGGAACACTTGTGCTTCCAAAACCTTTTGAGCCTTAGAGATTGAAGTCACCGTGCTCTCAAGACCACTCAACCTTCCAAGCAATTGCTCAAACATCATTTCGGTTCTATCCTTTGGAGGTTGAGTAAATCCGGGTGGAGGTTCTTGTGAAGCTTTTGGTGGTGGAGTTGTGCTTGTGGGGGCGGGAGGGTTCAAGGCTCCATCCGGGTTAGAGTAGGAAAACCCGGGATGGTTGTAGTTGGGCCGGTAATTGTTGAATTGCCGGTTGTTGTTGAAGTTCCTTGGGCCTTGATAATTGTTGTAATTACCCCTTCCCATATAATTCACATCCTCCTCCTTGGAAGACAAGTTAGCTTGTGGAAGCACTTGAGAAGTTGCTTGGTTCTTCAAAGTTATAGCACACAACTCCCTCAAAGACTTCAATTCATTATTGATGGCATCAAGCTTGAAGTTGCTTATGGTGACTTCACTCACCTCATATGCTCCCGCCTTTCTTCCTTCACTCTTCCTATGGGAGTATTTCTCAATTACTAGAGCTTGCTTCTCCACAAACTCCCAAGCTTCATCTACATGCTTCTCCATGAAAGTCCCACCGGAAAGAGATTGGAGCTTCAATTGGCTATCTTCATCAAGTCCCTTGAAGTAGATCTCCAATAGCTCAATTTTTGGTATACCATGGTGTGGACAATCTAGGAGAAGATCTTTGAACCTATCCCAAGACTTGAATAAACTTTCTCTATCCTTTATCACGAAGGCATTTATCTTCCCTCTTAACTCGGTAGTCTTGGAAGGTTGGAAGAACTTAGTAAAAAATTTGGTTGTCATCTCCTCCCAAGTACTCACTCGCCCTTGTGGAATAGATTGATACCAAGCCAAGGCTTTATCCTTAAGTGAGAAGGAAAAGGCCCTAAGCTTATGGTTGTTGCTTTCCAATCTTGGCGGTCTAAGAGTCTCCATCAAAATCTCATAGTTCATCAAGTGTTGATGAGGAGACTCTCCTTCCATCCCTCCAAATTGATTATGCCGGATCATTTGTAGAACTTGAGGGCGGAGCTCGTAGTTGTGGGTTGCGGGATCTCCTAAGTTCACACCCGGACGGTGTGCTCTTTGTGCCGGATCCATACATCTCCCTAATGTTTGTGGCTCTTCAATAGCAATGGGCACAACCCTAACATTCACCGCCGGCTGCGGTTGTGGTGGTGGAGGAGGTGGAGGTTGTTGACGATTAAGCTCTCCTTGTACAAGGGCTTGCCTAATCTCATCAATCTCCCTCCTAGTCGCTTCTTGCCTCTCATTGGCAAGTCTCCTTTCTTCCTCCAAGAGCTCATCTCTTAACCTTATTTGCTCTAAGGATTCATCCAATTCAGCTTGGAGGTGTCTTCCGGCCATCTCTTTTCCCTTCTTAATGCTCTTGGATCTAGATCTAAGGGTTTTCTCCGGTTCGGGATCGAATGGAGCTAAATCCTTGCCACGAGATCTTCGCATACACCTAAAGAGTAAGAGACGTCCTGAAAAGCAAATACATACACCAAAGAGAGATCAAAAGCAACAAGAAAGATCTACACTATAAACAATCACAAAATAGACTCAATCTAGACCTAGTCCCCGGCAACGGCGCCAAAAACTTGTTACGCTCAGGATGTGATACGCAAATGGTTTTAAATTTATACTCGTTATATTTATCCTAAATCCTAGCGAACCCACAGTGTACGGGACGTTTATAGTAGGGATAGTATTCCGAGGTCGATCACAAAGACTAAGGTGAGATTGATTCGATTTATGATTTAGTTTAGTGAAGATCTATGTTGAGAAAAAGAAAAGGAAATAAAGAAAAGAATATCTAAAATGTTTTTGGTTGGTTTTTAGGTGATCAATCAAAGATCACAATTCATGCAAAGTAAACAATCAACTAATACTAACAATTCAATGCAAACAAACAAGCTAAACACGAGATATGAATAAAATAGAGAAAAGCGGATTCTAGGGGTTGGAAGTTCCGGTTATGGCATAGGACTCAAGCTATCTTAATCGTTCCTTGGATTAACTATGATATATTGGGAGTGAGTGTTTCTAGATTGGGATCAATCACCGGGTAGGTCTCATGGTCCACTAGTCCGTCCCTAAGGTCTCATCACCGGGCAAGTCTCTAAGAACCTAGGGGATGGAATTCTACACAAACCGGATTGCCACCTAGGGATCTAAGCTATCCTTACCGGGTAAGTCTCGAAAGGGTTAGTCCTAAACAACTATCCTAGCACACTTAGTCCAATGGCTGCTTATGAGGCTCACCACTACCTAGGGTTTGTCATCTTTGAAATCTAAGAGTAAGAATCACCGGGTAAGTCTCTTCTAACACTTAGTTGCTAACACTAGGTCTCCCTAGGATAGATTTAACTCAACAAACACTAGGATTTCAACATTCTAACAATCTAAAGCTAGATCCATCGAACCAGAGAGAATCACGGTCTGTTCTACCAAGTCCACGGCCGTGGTTTGGCAAGAACGAACCGTGGATTTCAACAGAGACTATGTTCAAGTAAGTAAGTCATCCAAGGGCAAATCTAAGTCCATCCTATCATAATCCTAGCCATAACCATCCTTTCCTTACCATAGAATCACATCTATTTAGCCTACAACATTTATCATAACAATCGAACTCATCAAACATAAAATCATGGCTTCCATATGCAAGATAATGAAGAGAAAGAGATGAACAAATGAAATAAACAAAACCAAGTTGAAACTAAGATTTAAAATGACTCACAACCCTTCCAAAAGAAGGTTTAGATGGTTCATACAACTCTAGAAATCGATTCCGAGATTCTTCACTACAAAAGCTATCAAGGTCTAACAATGGTGTGTTCTTCTCCTCTCCAATGAAACTCTTCTCTTCCTTCAATGGTAGCTCTCCTCTTGAGAGAATATGTGGATTTGGATGGAAGATTAGTGTGTTGGAAAAATGCCAAAAGGAAAGATGCCTTTTCTCTCAGCAATGCAGGACCATTTATAGTACAACTTTGTAAGAGCCGGCCAAGAGATCGTGGCACAGCTGTCATAACCGCCTGGCAAGAACCACGGTTGGTTCCACGGCCGTGGTCTTGCCAGTGAACGTGGTTTTGTTCTTCAGCGTTGCCTTGGTTCATTAAGCTTTGATTTGGTGCATGGCTTGTGTTGGCAAGGTTCCATGAGTCCTCCTTAGCCTTTGGCTTGCATCTAATGAGTCCGAGGGTGTGTCATCTTGATGAACGATCCTCAAACGTATCGATTTAGCTCCAAATTCTCCCAAAATACCTATAAAGCAAACAAAAGTCCGCGTAGACGTCTATCTCGACAAAATAGGTGAATTAAGTGCAAGCGTTGCGAACTAATGCTAAACCATGCGTGAATGAGTGAGAAATCTACCTAAATGAATGTCTAATCCTAAGTCATAAATCGTGTTATCAGGTAACAAGGTGTTTAGTTAAAACCTACACCATATCTTCAATAGATTGAGACTTACCTTGGCGGGGAAGTACTTCTTCAAGAAGGCCTTGTGAAAGTTCTCCCACGTGTTAATGCTCCTGGACGGAAGATGGTAATACCAATCATCTGCCCAATCCTTGAGAGTGAAGTCAAACGCCCGCATTTTCATTTGTTCTTCGGTGACGTTGGCCGGCTTCATACTCATACACACGGTGTGGAACTTCCCAAGATGTTTGATGAAGGATGGGAGCAAGTGGATCAATCCCGGTTTGAGCTCAAAATTGACTCCTTCCCCAATTGCCGGTATGGTTTCCACAAGTGAGTGTTGAGTCAAATCAGGTTGCGTGAGTTGGCGGAGAGTTCGGTTGACCATCTCTTCACGGGTTCGTTGTTGCCTTCGTTGTCGATTGTGCGTTATTTCGATTTCTGGATCAAAAGGGGCAAAATCGGAGTTAGTACGGGTTTGAACCATCCAAATGGTCCAAACCAATAATCAATAATAAAAAATAAATCAAAATAGAAACTAAGACTCCCCATCAACGGCGCCAAATTTGACTAGGGTAAAAACCTATGGTCGTTGTCTTTTAGATTTAGTCAAAGTTAATTACCTAACGTTACACTAACCAGTTTGTATAGTGTAAGTAAGGGTCGAACCTAAGAGAGTCTTGTCAAGTTTTGATTAGATTTTAATTACCGAATTGTAACCAATGAGGGGGGGGGGGGGGGTTGGATTGTAACAAAGTAAGACAAAAACACATCGAAATTAAGCAAAAATGGTGATAATAGATATGAAATGAAAAGCTACACTAGGTTGTATCTTAGCATGCACACTACTTGGTTGATTCTTTTTACAAGTTATTCATTAAAGTCTCATCTTGATCTTAGATATGTGTTGATCCAACCGGCATCAACACAACTTAACAAGATTATTGATCCGTAAACCTACAAGATCAAAGCACAAGTTAGCATTCTAGTAAAGATAAAGAGATATAAAGAATGAATAAACACCGTTAAACTTTCTTTATAGTTATATTCCTTTTCCTTTAAGTAATTACAACCAACTTTTACCTAACAGGTTACTACTAGATTAAGGACCCGATTAATCCTAGTACTTTGCATGCATTAGACACTTAAGGTGATCAATCTTAGTGGTAAGAAACATGCAAACATAAGTTAAAGCTCAAGGAATATAACACATATTGACTGAATAAAATTATATTAATAAAGACTTACAACCAAGAAGCAATGCAGCTTCAAAACAACCAAATGTAGCAAGGAAACTTAGAAACTCATTACAAGTTGGAAATAAGGGAAATAGAGCTTTTGTGGGAAAATGATGGATGAGTCTGGCAATCTGCCAAGGCTCTATTCATACTACAAATGACAGTAAATGAGAGTAAATGGGCTGTCTAAACAACCACCTTAAATGCCATAAAGGTGGTTCAAACAACCGGAGTAAAGTTCTCTGGCGCTAAACCGCGGGGGCGGGCTTTAGGGCCTCAGGGGCATTTTAGGCCAAAACGCTCAATCTTCTTCTTGGCCGTTGGCAGGCTTGGCAATCCCGCAGGGGCAGATCTTTAATGCTCCTCGAACGTCTAACTCTTCAACTTCGTGTCGTTTCTGATGATGAGCCGTAGGTGCGGCCCAATGTCACCGTAGGGGCGGTGACACTAGCTCTTCGGCTTCATGGGTCCGTAGGCTGGTCCGTAGGCAGAGGCGCAAGGGCACCGGCTTTTGTAATAACCGAAAATTTTAAAACTCCATTTAATACCGGATCAAATCGGATTCCGATCCGCCAACCTTTATTCTTTTAAATAAAATAAAACAATATTAAATTCTATCGTTTTATTTGACCTTGATTCACATAAAATTATAATTTATGTAACCCGTAAATAATTCCGTACTTTTTTAAAAACCGAAGAACGATCCCATACGAGTAACGATTATTCGTTTTAGCCTTTTATTTTAAAGGGTGAGCAGGCCCAATTAACTAGCCTAGTGGACTTTTGCTGGCCCACTATTTACTTAATCCTTATTAATTAAAATTTAACTTAACCTAACCCTAGTTTACCCTAATCTAAACCGCCTAAACCATCCCCTACCTACGTACACTGCTTCTATGGAGTTTGGACGCCACGCCGCACGTTTGGAGCATTGACACCACCACCGCCTCACCGGAGACGCCACCAAGACACCACTCAGCCGGCTACAAACGGATCTCCGGTAAGCCTTCCCGGTTATTCTCCTCTCCCTAATTTCGCCTTATACCTCCTGCACATATCTAACTTACCAGCCCGTGCAATGCCTCCTTCCCGCAACCTCCGGCAGCGCAGCTTCGACTCCTTGTTTCCATCCACCAGCCGGAGTATCGCCCGCCTCTGCTATCTTTGATTCGTCATAGCAGTACAGCATGAGTTCCGGTCGAAGGGTGTACTGAGTCGAGCCGTTTTCCCTCTGAGCGTGATACCCGATCGGAGTCGAAGCCATGCTCTAGTTGCCGGTGAGCCTCTCCTTCTTTCTTTTATAGTCTTCTTGTATACTCGTAACTTAGGACGTGTGTTATAGACAACATGTAGAATAGAAAGAAGGGTGTTAGTATATTTGTTGGAGGTAGAGGATTAGTTGGAGTTTAGGAGAGGAAGGCGTGCGGTTTTGGGATGCTAAGTGGTGGTGATTCATGTTGGCAGTACCGGTGGGAGTGGGGTAGATTTTGTTTTAGTTGCTGAGTGTTGTTTAGTGGGGGTTGCACTCGGCTCTTTATATATATATATATATATATATATATATATATATATATATATATATATATATATATATTAATTAGTGGGTTTCATAGTTGCATGCGTTTAGGTTTGACTAAGCATATTTAAGGCCTTCAACCCGATCGGTATAATTGTTAGGTATGTTTGATATCGAGTTTTACATATTAGGAAGCTCTATGATTAGTATATTAGTGTAAGTTACGCTAGTATACGATCTTGGTCCTTTACTAGAAATAATATTGAGGAATTTTATAAGCTCTTGAGATCGTTCCGACTAGGCTTTGTACGTTAAGGTCCTCTCGGTTTTTCTTTTGAAATTTATAGAAACGTCTTGGGTCTTTGACTAGGTGTGTTCTATTCTAAGAGGGTGGATATGAGATTGAGTTTGATCCAAGTTTTCCTATTATAACCAGGTTTTGAGTTGTTCTTGCGGAATCAAGTAGTAGCTTTGTTTCAAGATTTTGATTGGACTCGGGTTAGTCCGTGCGACTTACTTAGCTAGTTTCGGGATGTTAGTTGAATGACAATAGTGGTGTGTGCGATGTGTGTTTATAATAACAACTTGATAGGACGACTGTTATTATTATATTTTAAGGCCCAAGTGTATGTATAACGGGCCGTGACATCAATGCCCAGCTCTGACAAGAGACCGAGAGGTTCTCTATACCCAGACCATACAAGTGCAAGGTGAGATGCATCAGATCCATTCCTGATGGTTACACGGGGACGGAGGCGAGGTTTGGGAATCCCTCATGTCACAAAATAAGTATCATTAGTAAGAGTGAATGACCAAAGTTAAGATAATAAAGAGATTGTTTGAAAGCATGATGAGTGTTTCCTTTTGTTATGATGTGTGTGTGTGCTATTCTTATTTACCTAACATTTAGACAGCTAGCTAACGGTTATTCTGTTGTGTTGTTTAGATTTACCACATGTTAGAGCAGCCGCTGAGTGATCCGGAAGTAGTGGTAAGCCGGGTCTTCGTACTCCTTAAAGTGGGTTGGGTGTTTGCCTTGTTGTTTCTTTCTTCTTGTTAAGACAATTAGCCTTTTTCGTTGTTTAAGTACTATGGGATGTTAGACGTTGTTGCATTCATCTATTTAAAATACTATTTTATAAATTTCGGTTTTTCTTATTTGTGTCTTGTTGCAAGATCCTAGTAATATTGTTGTCAAACTTAGGTCGGGACCCATTGTGAGGTCCTAACCAGTAATGTCTCGACTTTTGAGAATTCGGGGTGTTACAGCTTCGCTTCTTCAGGGTGAGGCACCGCAGGGGTGGTCGGAGGCGGCCGTAGGGGCGGTGACAAGCTCGTTCTGGGCGCTAGCGAAGGTGTAGGCTGCGTTCCGAAGTGTAATGCCACCACAGGGGCGGTGACATTGCTCCGCGGGGGCGGTGTGGCACCAGAAACATTTCTTCATGATGTTCTTCAACTCCCAAGTGTTGTTAATATCTTCTTTTGCTTCAATTGGACTTCTTCATCTGGATCAAGATATTAGTTACACAAACCGACTAAAAGACACTAAAAAGACACTAAAAACTAACCTAATAGATAGTGATTCCATCACCTATCAAAGATCACGAAGTTGTTGAGCTATCCATATGATTCGTGCACAACAGACTCCAACAACAATATATTCGGCTTTAGATTTGAATAAGGCAACATAATTTTGCTTCTTGAAGTGTCAAGTGATTAGGAATGGCCCTAAGAATTGGCAACATTCAGAAGTGCTCTTTCTATTGACTGTATAGCATGCAAAGTCTGCATGTGAATAGTCAACGATGTGAAATGAGGTTTGACGTAGATACCATAAACCTAAGTCCTTAGTGCCATTGAGATACCGAAATATCCTTTTCACAACTATCAAGTGTGACTCTTTGGGATCAGCTTGAAATCTTGCACACATGCACACACTAAACATAAATGTCAAGTCGACTAGCGGTTAAATATAAAAAAGAACCATCATACCTCGATACTCCTTTTGCACGACACTTTTACCATTTTTGTCTTGATCTAGTGAAAGAGTGGAAATTATAGAAGTTTTTGCTACCTTAGATTGATCCATTTTATATTTCTTGAGCAAATCCTTGTTATACTTGTTTTTATTAAGAAAACTTCATTTCTTAGCTTGAGTGACTTAAAGACCAAGAAAGAAATTCAACTATCCAATCAAGCTCATCTCGTATTCCCTATGCATAATATCTGAAAAAATTCATTACATAGAGAATCGTTAGTAGCACCAAATAATATATCCTCAACACAGATTTGTACTACTAATAAATCGTTGCCTCTTGTTTTGACAAACAAAGTTTTGTCAATCAAACCTCTTTTGAAATCATTTTCAAGGAGATACTTGGACAATCTTTCATACCAAGCTCGAGGAGCTTGCATAACACTATGAAGAGTTTTGTCTAATTTAAAAACATGATCCGAAAATTCATCATTTTCAAATCAGGAGGTTGAGCAACTTAGACTTCTTCTTCTAAGAAGCCATTTACAAAATCACACTTAACATCCATTTAAAAAAGCTTTATGTTCATGAAAGATGCAAATGCAAGTAGCATACATATGGCTTCTAACTTGGAAACCGGAGCAAAAGTCTCCTCATAATCAATACCTTCTTCTTGGTTATAGATTTGAGCTACAATTCGTGCTTTGTTTCGAATGACTTTGCCATTTTCATCCAACTTGTTTCGAAACACCCATTTTGTTCCTATGACGGCTTGTTGCTTAGGTCTAGACGTGAGAGTCCAAACTTTGTTTCTCTCGTATTTATTTATCTCATTTTTCATGGCCATGATCCAATAAGGTTCTTGAAGTTCTTGAACGTAGTTCTCGGGCTCTACAAGAGACACGAACGCAGAAAAAGCACACAAGTTGTTTACCCTATATCGGGTTTGCATACCTACTTTTGAATCTGAGATCATGTTCTCTTTTCGATGGTATGAAGAATGTTAAAACTTTCTTCTTTTGAAAACTTGAACGGATTCTGATGATTGAGGCTCGTTTGCTCGACTTGATTCAGGTACTACTGAATTATTGCCTTTGCATCCTATATAAAGGCCTTGAAGTTGGGTTTCAAGGCCTTAAAATTGACTTCCAACAGTGTTGTTGTTTGTCGTTTGAAGGTCTTGAAGATGCGTTTCAAGGTCTTGAGATTGTGCTCCGGTATCCTAAATTTGTTCTTGCATATTCTTTTCTTGAGCCTTAGGATCTTCTTCTCCATCAGAATTATGATCTCCATGTTGATTAAGATTCAAATCTGCAAAACTTTTACTCAAAGTGTCATCATTGCTTTCATCAAAGATAACATGAATACTTTCCTCAACAAATTTTGGTACGTCTATTATAAACTTGATAAGCTTTGTTATTTGAAGCATATCCAATAATGATGGCTTCATCACTACGTGCATCAAACTTACCAAGTTTGTCTTTGCCATTATTATTGACAAAGCACATACATCCAAAGGGTTTAAACTAGAAAATATTAGGTTTTTGTCCTTTAAAAGTTCGTAAGGAGTCTTTTTAATTATAGGGAAAATTAAGCATCTATTTAAGATGTAATTAGCCGTGTTAAAAATTTCATACCAAAATTTTTTTGGCAAACTATTTTCTAAAAGCATAGTCCTAGACATGTCCTCTAGGATGCAGTTCGTACGTTCCACAACCCCGTTTTGTTAAGGCGTTATTGGAGCTGAAAAATTGTGTGAAATACCATATTTTGCACAAAACAAATCAAACTTGAGTTGGTCAAACTCTCTACCATGATCGTTTCGAATGGAAACGATAGGTAGGTTTTTCAAAGTTTGCAACTCATTACAAAGTTTTGAAAACTCAAACAAAGCTCCAGCTTTTTCGTGTAAGAATGAGATCCATGTAACATCCACAATGACAAGGATGTATGATAACATGTATTATAGTCTATATTTTTTGCACACACCTTCCTAACTCTCAAAGATGGGATGAAGGCACACTCAAACCCCAATAAAGGATAAACCTTTATTACCTACACTCATGATCTTGGGTATACAAACAAAGGAATCACCGGGTAAGTCTCATCCTAGGCTTGCGTTGAACCAGGAAAGGTATAACAAGGATAGGATTTGGCAAACATAAACCTCAACTCAGATAAGGATCAGGAAAAGTCTCGCCTCGCTCAGTTCATGTTCAATCTCGGTCGAGATGTTCCACGACCGGCCGAGGTGTTCGTCGGTTAAGGTAAAGGCTCGAGCTTTCAGGGTCCACTGGAATAAAGGCTCATTCTTTCATCGTCTTTCCCAAAACTTTAAGCCAATCACCCTAGAATCGCTTAAAGAACTTAGCCAACAATCATCATGATAACAATAATCAAATATATAAGAAATGAAGCAATAATCAAACAAGAAAACCTTAACACAAAGGTCTCAATAACAGAATCAAACAATCAAACAATTAGCGTTCCTCAATCACAATCAAAAAGGACAATAATCAAACCAAACTAGAGAATCTTACTACTTCCTTCCAACTTCCTTCAAGATAACTTCCTTCCTTCCTTGATCTTCTACCTTCAAACTTCCTTCAAACTCTGGAGAACTCTGCTCCTTGATCCGGATATTCCGAGATTCCGAGATAGCTGAATTCCACAAAATCAACTTCTTTATATAGGAGAATCACCTTCCTAAGATAAGATATCTTAAAAGGCAATTTCCTTCTATAAAATATCTTCCAATCTTCCAAAATATATGAGCAAAAAAGATATACTTCCTTCGAGAAATCCATCCTAAAATATGTAATATTTACTTTCCAAATATAGAAGATCTCAGCCAAAGATAAAGATATCGTGTCCCGTCATCAACTCGCCTCGGTCCAGCCTATCCTAAAGATCACCTCGGTCGAGGTGGCACTGCAGCCAACCGAGGTGAGTCTCAGTTAAGCGTAGATCTCTCTGAACTGGTCCAAAATCAATCTTCTATCTCATTTCCATGCTTCCTGAGCTCTTCTTATAACTCCTCAATGCTCCAGCATGTAGCTCTAATGACTCCTTAGCTGCCTTAGCTCTATTTCGTTCCAAAACGCGTCATTTTTCCTACAATTACAATGAAACTAGGTATAGACCTCGATTCCCGCAAAGGTAGACAAAACAACATAATGATCAAAGAATATACATACATACATGCAGATTTATGAAGATGAAACATCTAAACCAATCACAAAATATAGGCTATAATACATGCTATCAAAATATCTCATACTTGTCCCTTGCTTGTCCCCAAGCAAAATCCAAATCTTAGATACAAAATAGAATGGATTATAAGTCATCAAGAAAATCAATGAAAAACATTTCAAAACCTTTTGGAGTGTGCTCCATTCATAGATCACCCTAAGAGAATGCTTCATGGAAAATAAAACCAAGACATGATCAAAACATTTTATAAATATAAGAAAGTTGTTCATCTTTGCATAAAATCATAGAATGCATAATAAATCATATTTATCGAAATCAATCATGTATAATCCAGTTTAAACCACCAAGTCAATCATCCTACTCGAGGTCTCAAGGGCTTCCAAAAGAGGTCAAGAAACATGTCAAGGTGGGATGTATATAGGTTAATGTGGTGCTAGAATCCGGGAATAGGATCTTACTTCACTTTCTTTAAATCACTACATCTTCAACCAAGAAGCTTTGCTTATTTTCACTTTTTACTTTACTTTTTTGGGAACATGGACAGAGGTGCACAATAACTGAAGCCTAGGAGATCAGCGATCATCAATTTCTCGAGATACCTCAAACCCATGATGCACATACCATGACCCGTTAGGACTATCGATCAATCCGACTTTGGCAAGACACAAACACCCGGCTATGTGAATGGTGCCGAGTTACTCATCATCAAGATCAACGTCCTCAAACCTAATTTATTTCTTTCTAACACTTTCAGCCAGGATCTCAACTTCACTTCACATGCTTTTCGTCACTTGCATCCAAATTCCTGGATAGGTAAAGGGAGACAAATATGTATATGAGGGGCTAAAGCATGATCAAGAAGAAGAAGAAGAGAATGAAGTGACTTAATCATCACAGGAAGAATGTGATAGAAGTCATCATGTGGTGTCAACCTTCAAATCCAACATAATTTTGATAAAAACAAAGTATTAAACTTGCTAGAATTTCAAACAAAGCATTTAGCAACTTAAACATATCATAAAACCTTTCAAGCATATAAAGATTTCAAAACCAATCTGCAAACAGAATCATCATCGAGGTCATATCTAGAAAAGAAGCACAAAACGTTTCGAAAACCTTTCAGTTAAGAACCATCTCGGTCGAGGTGTTCTGACGTCATCCGAGGTGTTTAACCTCATTTAGTCAAGAACGTCTCGGTCGAGCCAAAAGTTTATTTTTCAAACCTGTTTTTGACGTTTTTCTCAAATAGAAACCTGTAGGTATGCTTTATTAATAGATAAGCACATAAAGCCAAGTAAACGATAATATCAAAGAGTCATACAAGTCATACACATAAGTCAAGTAATACATCCAAATACCCCATACTTGGGACACATTGTCCCAATGGGTCAAATATAAATCTAAAAGTCAAAATACTCACCGAACCTAGCTGAACTGCATATTAAATAAAAGAAATCCATGAAGCTCTAGTCCTTGTCAGCCGGCGGCGGTGGTGGAATATAGGGATACTGGGATGGATCGAACGGATAGCCCATCATTTGCTGGAACTATATCTCGTGCATACAATGCTGGTAGTGCTGGCTCTCCTCCATCCGATGTTGCCATCCCTGCATTGATCTGCGCTGATCATCGAAGTGTTGAGAGATATCAACTGTCATGGCCGCATAAGAATCTATCATCTGCTTTGTAAGCTTATCAATCCGTCAGTGTGCCTCAGGATCTCTACAACAACGTGGTTTGCGCTGTTGAGGTGGTGGTGGTGGTGCTCTCTCATCCTCCGTGGCCTTGTCGTCAAGGTCAATGGTGGGAATACTGGGCCCGCCGGTGTCAGTACCGGTCTCCATAGCAGCACCTCCATACTCGTCATTCTCCTCCTCCTCCTCCTCCTCCTCTGTAGCTGCCTCTCTAGCATCCTTTATATAAGGGAACCAGGCAGCAAACCAAAACTGGCGGTCAAAGACAGAAAACTGAGATGATCACATAATTCCCTGAGGTGACTTCGTCTCCCATGGCATGGCAACGTAAGGTGTGCGAAGGCCACGAGGGACGAGGATGCGGCGGGTGATCATCTCCTGCAATCCCAGCGGCTTCGGAGCTGCAACAAGTGTACATCTTGATAAGTCCAATCCCATAGAAGTGGCGATGTGGGTCACTAGCCCACCACAACAAATATCGCCCTTTGACTTCCCCTTTATCTTGTGCAAATCATGTGCCAACATGGTAGCAAAGTCCGGAACTCCTCCTATAATCATACAAAATAAACTCAAAAGCTCCCCCTGCTTAACCTTCAAGGGTGTCTCTGTACGCGTCAGAAGTATCTCGCTAAAGATCCGGTGAGCCAAACGGAAGGCGAGGTGGAAGATAATCCGCTCCTGGGAATCTCCGGGCTGCCATTTGTCCCTGTGATATGTAATATGGGAAATCGCGCCCCAGAAACTCTGAGCTACCTCTTGGGAAGGAAAATATGTAACTGTATGTAACACCCCGAATCCGCGGGACTCGGGATGCCACATTGGGCTAGGATCTCACAATGGATCCTGACCCTAGCCTGACAACAAGTTCACTGGACCTTACAACATGGCACTAACATATATAAACCAAATACATAAAACAGTATAAACTGTACGACCCAAAGTAAACAACAACATAGCCGAGTATATAAAACGACATCCTCACACAGGAGGTACACAAGATCATCCTCACGCAGGAGGGAAACACAACAACCCAAACCAACCACCTAATGTATGAGAATCCTCGGCCTGTCACCCTGCTAGATCACTCGGCAGCGCCTAACCTGTAAGCATCTACAACACGGTATGAAACCGTTAGCTAACCATACATATATGAGGTAATGCATAAGCACATACACAATCAGAAAAGATAAACACCTCAGCATGCTATCACACATTTACCCATTTTGTCATCTTTATATAATGGTCATTCACTCAAATCGTATATAATATATCCAATGAGGAAAATATGTGACACGAGGGCTGATACATCCTCGCCTCTGAGCATGCTAGCTTCCTGGAGTGGAATCAGTCACACAACCCGTGTACCCTATGGGAGTGGTGTTGTGCCCTCCCCGTATACCAGGTCTGGCCTGACTCAATAGAACCTCCTAGACTCCACGGCGGGATGAAAGGGAAATGTTATCACAGCCACGCATACGGGGCAATCAATAAAACATAGGTCGGTATAAACGATATCTCATGCTATCATAGCAACCATATAAAGCACACATCACTCATGCAAACACCCAATATAAAAATGGAAGCTAAGTAAGTCCTATGGACTTACCTCAACTTCATATACAACTCAACCACAACAACCAGAACCAACCTCCAATCTTGAGAGAGGGGCACTGCTTAATAACAAGGCATAAAGATATATCAACCTCTATTCACCAAAGGGGTCACACCTAGATTCAAAGGGATCCATAGGGATCATACTCAACCTCACAACCTCAATCAACATCAACCTAAGTCCTTAAAGCCGTGCAATGCATAAACCGATCATAACCTCACACATATATCATGATCCTATACACTCATACTAGGAAACGAGGGAATAAAGGCATCCTAAGAAAGGCTTAGAAGCACCACACACCTGCAGAACCAAGTGCAACACCAATCTAGTGCAGGTGGCTGCAAGGGCGGCTAGGGAATGGCGCAGGGGCGGCTCTCTGCTGGCGCATTGGCGGTCCTGAAATAGCGCAGGGGCGGCTGGTGTGTAGAGACACACCACTTCAGCTCCTTCTTCACTCCTTTCTTCGATTCTCCACTCTTCTTCTTCTTCGTCTAACACACATACATACAGAAACATACATATGTATACATCAACACAAGCCAAAACATGGCTGAACAAGATCCAATCCTAAGAAAACCTTACTAAACTAAGGAAAGGATGGAAAAGATGAAGAAAAGAAGGAAGGAAGAGGATAAGCCATAGAACTCACCAAGCTGAGCTCTCCAGAGGATCAACACTACACCAAACTACCTCAAGTTGACTCCACAAGGCACATCAACATCAGCATCAACAAATCACAAGCAAAGCCAAGCACAAAGCTCACCAAAACTCACAACTCACACATGGATCAAGAAGAGATCCAAAGGAGAAGAGAGGAGAAGAAGAAAAGCGTAGAGAGAGAGATGAAGCAGGAAAGAGATTGAGGAAACCCTCATCTAAAGGAAGAAGGAAATATAAAGGGAAGAGGGGTCAAAAAGCAAAGCTCGGGTCAAAGATGACGGCTGCAGCACACCACAAACCGCAGGGGCGGCTGACCTGGCTGCTGGGGCGGCTCACAGAACCGCAGGGACGGCCCTCTGCAGCTCCAAAGAGGTAAAGCAACTGCATCTCGGCTGAAGCGCAGGTACGAGATCTCTCGAAGACTAAGGCTCTTACATCTCACCCCCCTAAAAACAAGTTTCGGCCCGAAACTTGCAAAATCCTAAATTCTCTCATACCCATAAGCCGAGGTACAACTCACACTTTCTATATCGGAGGTATCACATCTCCGCTCAAAAGGTCATAACCTATAACAATCTATAACCTCAAACATCCACATAGAGGAATCATCAACTCCAGAAAACAGGGCCATAACGCTACCCAAAGGTGTAGATGAATCACATCTCTCGCCATACCACATCACAAGACATAGAGGAAGCACATCTCTAGCCAGAACATCCCATAGGCATAGAGGAAATACGTCTCTAGCCAAACCATATCTCAGGTATAGAGGAAATACGTCTCTAGCCAAACCATAAACATATATATCGCATGGAGGAATCACATCTCCACTGAAACTATGTCCATCAAGGTAGCATGGAGGAAAGAACCATCTTCAGTTGAATCCTAATCACACTCAAATAGCATGGAGGAAAGAACCATCTCCAGCTATAAACATAAAACATACTCAGATATCATGAAGGAAATAATCATCTCCAACTATAGCATACATCACGCTAGCACAACAAGATCTACTAAAATCATAACTCACATCATAGTTAGCATGGCAAAAACACATCAAGGCATATAAGCACATAAGCACAATATTCATCAAGATAGCACTAAGGTCTATACGTTCTCTCACAAGTGGGTCTATCCCAACATATATTCTGGATAGTTCCTCAGGATACTATCCTCAATCTCTCACATAGTCTCTTCAGGTCCTCATCTTGACCATAATGTCCTCAATATGGGAATGTCTTTTGAATGCAACCATCTCATATCTCATTCTAAGAATGTAACCGAATGATTAATAAATGTGTGGTTGGACTCAACCACCAAATCATCATAACTCACGAAGCGTCTCGAATCTAGTATATACTTCCTTAGTTGAGACACACGAAACACTGAGTGGATATCCTCTAACTTCAGAGGCAAAGCTAAACATCATGATGTCTTCACAATATTGATCAAGATCTCAAGTAAACCGACATATTGGAAACTTAGTTTCCCTTTTATGCCAACACATCTAACATTTCGCGGAGATACTCTCAGCCGAACATGAACCCTCACTTGAATTTTAGAGGTCAACGCCTCTCGTTTGCATATGATATCTGGCGACTCTATAAACCATCATTCTTTCTCTAATCAGCGTTACTTGAACTATAAAATCCTGAATCTGATAAGGTGTTATTCCACTGATACTGCTAGGTCAATTGTAGCATAAAGGTATACGACATCTATGTCTATATATTACCTGACAAGGCCATCCCAAAAAGATGCACATCCATCATTGTCATATAATAAACTAATTAATGGGAGGTAATCTAACCATCCATGCTTCCAATCCAACTTACAATTCCTAATACATCCTCAAGGTCTAGATGGTCCTCTCTAACTGACCATCTGTCTGGGGGTGAAACGTAGTCATGAAGTATAGACTCTTCCCCAAAGCAGTCTGTATCTGCTGCCCAAAATCTCAAGTAAAACATCCATCTCGATCAAAGATGATCGTTCTCGTACACCATGGAGTCTCACTATCTATCTAGTGTACTCCTTAGCCAATCCATTTTCTGGCCATGTGTTTCTAATAGGAATGAAACGTGTCGGTTTCATTAATCTGTCATCAACAATTCAGGTACATCTAAAACTCCTACTGAGCCTCAATCCCATCACAAGATTCAGAGAGATGTCCTCCCCAATTCCACTACTGCACTGGTAGTGGATGGAGCTCATACCTAGGTCGGTAATGCTCTATCTAGACCTCGTGGTACATCTTACTCGTACCGGGATGTACGGAATAAGATGTACAGTGACTGTATTGTAAGATTCTCTGTCTCCACTCAGCGTCGATAGGTGCACAAAATGGTCACAACGTTTCATCCCTCCATTTGCTCTAATAGATAATTGTGGTGCCTCATTATGAGACATCTTCTCTTTAAACCTCATCAAGGCCGGGCAGGTCCCCTACTTTTGCTGAACCTCATCCAACAGACCAGGTAGATACTCTAGGTATTACTGGGTATCTTCCTCAAGGAACTGATTGTCCAACTCTAGCCATGCTAGATCTCTCTGAAGCTGAGGCTGAATTGTCAGTCTCACCATTGTCTTCTCTCGAGACGTCTTTCCGTTCAAGTTGAAAGTGACAACGTTCAACTTCTCTGAATGATATGAAATCTCCAGGTTAAAGTCTTGATCAATTCAAGCCCTCAACGCTAGTGGTTATTCAACTCCCACGTCGTAAAACGCACTTCAAACTCCTATGGTCTTTGGAAACCTAACATGTGATATCATGTAAGTACTATCTTCAAATCTTCAAGGCTTGAAGTACCACTTCTACTCTTGATCATGCATCAAGTAATCCTTCTCATCCGTCTTCAGCGTAAATCACGGGATGCCTAGAATCTTCTGACTATAACAGAATGGAAGCAGAGGTCAAGTGCCTCTTCAATTCTTCAAAGCTCTGGTATATTACTTGACAACACCCATCTGGTGGTCTTTTTCAAAAGACTCATAAGTAGATACACATTCACATAAAATTCTTCCTTCCAACATTGGTAGTAATCGGATGGGTCGAGAACACTATGCATTCCTTGAGGTTCATCGGTATCGTCCATGTTACAACATACTTAATCCTCGCCAGGTCAGTCATGATCCCACTGGCGGAAACAACATGGCCTAAGTAGGTTACCACTAGCATCCCCACTCACATTTAGAGAGCGTAGTATACAACCCTCTATCTCTAGAAATCTGCAGAACTGTCCTCATATGATCGGTGTGCTCCTCTCTACTATGAGAGTATACCGACATGTCATCAACGAAGATCACTACAACCAAATCAAGGAAATCAATGAAAATACTATTCATTAACTCCCTAAAGACTGTCAAGGCATTCATCAGCCCCAAATGGCATCACTACAACTCGTAGTGTCCATATTGGTACAAAAGGCTGTCTTATGTACATCTTGCTCTCTCACCCTCAATTGGTGATATTCTGAGCGCAAGGGAATCCTGAAAACACAATTGCTCCTTTAAGCTGACCCATCAAGTCGTCATTACGGAACAGGGAACACACTAAGGAAAAAGAAGCCTGTCTCAGTCAACTCTTCAAGTTGTCAGTTATAATATCTCAACAAGCACCATATAGTATGGGCCTTCCCAATCATTCTCTTATCATACTTCAATTCGATAACAATGCCCACACTCTGTTGAGGTGGCAACTAAACAATTCAGTAACACGTCTATAAACTCATAAACCACTAGAATATCTTCCAACGTGGAACTATCTTCTTCATGGCATAACATGTGAAAATATCACCTCCTTGTGTTATCATCTTCAATGCTCATAAGGGCACAAATGACAAGACTCATCTTTCCAAAGCTCATAGCCTCGGAAGACCTCTATCTAATCGATCTCAGTAGAAACTGTAACAATCTTCCATTTGATGTCTAACATGACATGATATCTATTCATCCAAACCATACACATAGTGACTTCCTCATGCACCTACGGCATGACAAAGAAGACAATAACCGTACACACGTCCCTGAATGAATGGGACAAACACATGTCTCACGGGTACCTCACACCCCTAACAAGTAATCCTGTAAAGCAAAATCTATCTCTTACTCTTTCCACAGTCCACTATTAACGCATGGATCGAAAGAAAAGAAGTGCATAGCACTCACAACAAACAAAACTCCACTAGGTAAACCATTTACAAGAATGGTACCTGTACAGCTAATGCCCGAAGCTCCGCTGCATAACATCATTCAATCTCGGATCCATGCTCCTCAGGTATCACTAAGGTCATTGTCACAGCCTCCACTTCCACTCTTTCTACACCGTAAAGAGGAAGGTCTTGTTGAGAAGAAACACCACCTTGCTGACAGAAAGGGGCCAGATGGCCTAGTTCACCACAGGTGAAGCAAGCTATCGATGCCAAAGGGCAAACAGAACGCAAATGATCTAGATAACCACAGTTGAAACATAATCGTCCCATCCTTGCACCTTGTGCAACTAAAGGGCACCTCGATCTTCGTCGTCCACCTCTAATAATCTTACTCCGAGAAGGAACTGGTAAAGGCAACGCCTTGCCCTATCGACAAAACTTTGCCTTATGTCCTGCCTTACCACATGTAAAGCATAGTATGGGCATCTTTGGACACACAACTCGCCTGTGTCCAAACTTCGCGGAATTAAAACACTATAATTCCTTGCAAGTCGTCTTCATGGCCACAGGACCACTTGATTGTCCTAATATCTGACTTGGTTCATTATTCATCATCTTTACTTCTCCACTAACTGATTCAGTCTATTGCTTCTTTTTTGATCCAGGAGCTTCAATTGGTCCCACCGACGTTGGTAAATATGGTGTTGGTCTACCCGCTATCACAACCTTATATACTTGCTGCATATATTCTTGAAACTCAGATCTGCTCATGGAGACATGATCAGCCTCTTCAAACTCGTTCTCTGCCATAGGCGAAACAACATCGGAAACTGGTCCCTGACTTGGCGTAACTGGAGGAAGAGGGGGTGTACCCCTACCTCGTCCCACTACAGATACCGCTCTACTCTAAGCCATCTGTAGGATATACGCATCTAAACTTACAAGGCTATATATATGGCATAGGTATCGATATATTGTCAACCTGGGCTCTGATACCAACTCTGTAACACCCCGAATCCGTGGGACTCGGGATGCCACATTGGGCTAGGATCTCACAATGGATCCTGACCCTAGCCTGACAACAAGTTCACTGGACCTTACAACATGGCACTGACATATATAAAACAAATATATAAAACAATATAAATTGTACGACCCAAAGTAAACAACAGCATAGCCGAGTATATAAAATGACATCCTCAGAGAGGAGGTACAAAAGATCATCCTCACGCAGGAGGAAAACACAACAACCCAAACCAACCACCTAATGTACGAGAGTCCTCGGCCTGTCACCCTGCCTGATCACTCGGCAACGCCTAACCTATAAACATCTACAACACGGTATGAAACCGTTACCTAACCATACATATATGAGGTAATGCATAAGCACATACACAATTAGAAAAGATAAACACATCAGCATGCTATCACACATTTACCCATTTTATCATTTTTATATAATGGTCATTCACTCAAATCGTGTATCATATATCCATAGAGGAAAATATGTAACACAAGGGCAGATACATCCTCGCCTCTGAGCCTGCTAGCCATCTAGAGTGGAATCGGTCACACAACCCGTGTACCCTATGGGAGTGGTGTTGTGCCCCCCCATATACCAGGTCTGGCCTGACTCAAGAGAACCTCCCAGACTCCACGGTGGGATGAAAGGGAAAGGTTATCACAGCCACGCATACGGGGCAATCAATAAAACATAGCTCGGTATAAACGATATCTCATGCTATCATAGCAACCATATAAAGCACACATCACTCATGCAAACACCCAATATAAGAATGATAGCTAAGTAAGTCCTACGGACTTACCTCAACTTCGTATACAGCTCAACCACAACAACCAAAACCAACCTCCAATCTTGAGAGAGGGGCACTGCCTAATAACAAGACATAAAGATATATCAACCTCTATTCATCAAAGGGGTCACACTTAGATTCAAAGGGATCCATAGGGATCATACTCAACCTCACAACCGCAATCAACATCAACCTAAGTCCTTAAAGCCATGCAAGGCATAAACCGATCATAACCTCAACCAAACACATCCTCACACATATAACATGATCCTATACACTCATACTAGGAAACGAGGGAACAAAGGCATCCTAAGAAAGGCCTAGAAGCAACACACACCTGCAGAACCAAGTACAACACCAATCTGGTGCAGGTGGCCGCAGGGGCGGCTAGGGAATGGCGCAGGGGCGGCTCACTGCTGGCGCATTAGCGGTCCTGAAATAGCGCAGGGGCGACTGGTGTGCAGAGACACACCACTTCAACTCTTTCTTCACTCCTTTCTTCGATTCTCCACTCTTCTTCTTCGTCTAACACACATACATACATAAACATACATATGTATACATCAACACAATCCAAAACATGGCTGAACAAGATCCAATCCTAAGGAAACCTTACTAAACTAAGGAAAGGATGGAAAAGATGAAGAAAAGAAGGAAGGAAGAGGAGAATCCATGGAACTCACCAAGCTAAGATCTCTAGAGGATCAAAACCACATCAAACAACCTCAAGCTGGCTCCACAAGGCACAACAACATCAACATCAATAAACCATAAGCAAAGCCAAGCACAAAGCTCACCAAAACTCACAAAACTCACACATAGATCAAGAAGAGATCCAAAGGAGAAGAGAGGAGAAGAAGAAGAGCGTAGAGAGAGAGATGAAGCAGGAAAGAGATTGAGGAAACCTTCATCTGAAGGAAGAAGGAAATATAAAGGGAAGAGGGGTAAAAAAGCAAAGCTCGGGTCAAAGAAGATGGCTGCAGCACACCACATACCACAGGGGCGGCTGACCTGGCTGCTGGGGCGGCTCACAAAACCGCAGGGGCGGCCAGCCAGCGGCGCAGGGGCGGCCCTCTATAGCTCCAAAGAGGTAAAGCAGCTGCGTCTCGGCTGAAGCGCAGGTGCGGGATCTCTCGAAGACTAAGGCTCTTACGCTGTAGGTGTCGGGAAGCAAAAAATCTCCCCAAACTAATCCATCGGAACTGCATAGTTCCTGTTCAGCAGCCTATACTTGATCCCGGCATGCTCCGGCACATAGGTCACTGAACTCAAAAACTCCAACGTCGGTTAAATATAAGTCGGCGCTCTAATGGCCATGAACTCCTCCGAGCCAACCATCGATATCATCTTCTTCAAGTCCTTCGCCACATGGAGGCACTCGTAGGCATCAACATATAGAAATCGTGGGGCAATGATAGGGCACCCACAAATACCATCATAATCCCGCTAGTGTTTCTCGTGGATCACTGGGATAGAAAATTGAGAAGCTGAAGAAGGAGAGGAGTGGTGTGAACTGCTAGGCCTATCCCTCAAGGCCAATTTTCGATCTGATCTGCGTGGGCTACTCATACTAGAAGAACACCTCGGTCGCCAAGAACACCTTAGCCGAGACATAGTCAATTGGACCGAGGCGAACTGCTGTTCGTACTCACTTCCAGAATCTATAAGAGTTTCCCCCCAAAAACACTACCAAAAGCTCCCTATGGGGTACGTATATCTTTCTCAGCAACAATCTATGGCAACCAAAGCTAGATCTATCCAGAATCGACGAAAGAAGAATGGAGTTAGGGTTTAGAATGAAATACCCCAAATTTTGCAGATTTGAAGCGTTTTCGATACTGTTTGTTGCTTGGAAACTGATCTCCTTTCTTCGTCTGTTCATTTCGAGCCAAGAAACATAGAAAACAAGCAAGAACTGAGAATTTGAGGGTTAGGGCATCCGCGGTCGAGGGTGGTGTGGAGAAGGAAAAAGTGGAAAGAGAGAGAAACCGTCATGCCTTTTATACTCCTTGCTAAATTTGATTACACCTCGGTCTAGATGTTCCTAAGCGGACCGAGGTGTCAAAGTAGATGTCAGACTTAGTCGCCTCGATTGACCAAGAACATCTCGGTCGAGGTGCTATGACAGTAACCGAGATGTGTCTCAGTCAAGCTCCGTCTTCTCAATTTCTTGAACTTCTGTCCTTTCATGTAGCTCCTGAGTTGAAATTCCTTCTTAGAGAATATCTGATTTCTGTCTAGGAGGAAGCAAAAACACGAATTAAACTATCTAAATTAAGCTAGGAAAAGGGAAAAGAAAGCAATACCTTGGGTTGCCTCCTAAGAAGCGCTTGGTTTAAGGTCGCTAGTTGGACCGTACGTCATCTTCAAATAAGGTATTATGGTGCAATCTCTTCAGCCGGGACTTCCGGTCTATACTTCTTCAGCCTATGACCGTTGACCTTAAAGCTTCCGCTAGCTTCACCCCATATTTCAACTGCACCATGGTGAAAATATTTTTCACAACGTAAGGTCTTGTCCATCTAGATTTCAACTTACGTGGAAAGAGGCGGAGGCGGGAGTTGAATAGTAGAACAAGATCTCCTTCTTTGAGATCCTTAGGGAGGATATGCTTGTCATGCCATCTCTTCGTCCTTTCCTTGTAGATTTTGGCATTCTCATAGGCATTTAAGTGCAACTTCTCCACCTCATTAATGTCTAAAAGTCTCTTCTTTCTGGCTTCCTTGATGTCGAAATTCAACCACTTGATTGCCCAATATGCCTTGTGCTCCAACTCAACGGGTAGATGACAAGACTTCCCATATACCAAATTGTAAGGGATGGTACCAATGTGAGTCTTTAATGCGGTCCTATAAGCCCAAAGAGCATCATCTAGCTTCATGGACCACTCCTTCCTTGTCCTTGAAACGGTCTTCTCCAAAATTGCCTTGATTTCGCTATTCGAGATCTCCACTTGCCCACTAGTTTGAGGGTGATAAGGGGTTGCTACCTTGTGGGTTACCCCATACTTTGATAAACGTGCCTTGAACTTCTGGTTGATGAAATGTTTCGCTCCATCGCTGATGATGATGTGCGGCATCCCAAAACGTGGAAAGATAGTTCTATTGAAGAACTTCACAACCACCATGGCGTCAATAGTGGGAGAAGCAATGGCTTCCACCCGTCTAGATACATAATCAACAGCTAAGAGGATGTAGAGGTTCCCCGCGGATGATGGGAAAGGTCCCATGAAATCAACTCCTCATACATCAAAAATCTCAACCTCTTGAATATTGTTGAGCGGCATCTCGTTCATTCTAAACAAGTTCCCTGTTCTTTGGCATGCATCACAAGAGCAACAAATGGTTGCACATCCTTAAATAATGCAGGCCAAAAGAAACCAGAACGTAATACCTTAGTGCACGTTTTGTGAGCGCTAGCATGTCCTCCACAAGGAAGCGAGTGACAATGCCGTATAACACTAGCAACTTCATCCTCTAGAATGCATCGTCGAAGCATCCCATCCAGACCTCTCTTGAAGAGTAGACGTTAATTCCAATAGTAGTGGAGTACATCCTTGAAGAATTTCTTTCTTTAAGCGTACGTCAATCCGGGAGGTACTTCGTGACAAACAAGATAGTTGACAATATCTACGTACCAAGGCTCTTTTCCATCAGAAACTTGGCGAAGCCAGTGCTCCACCAACTGTGAGTGATCATCAGAGAATGAATCAGAAAGATTGTCATCCTCAGTTGACAACATCTTGCTTGGTGTCTCGGTCGGGGTCCGAGATGGGTGACCGAGGTGTTCTTTAGATAAGATCACCTCGCTTGCTCCAGAAACTGTCTCAGTTGAGGTACTGGAACTGCGACCGAAACCTAATGTGTTTTTCTTCTCCTAAATCAGTTTTTCAAATCTAGCTCCTGGCTCTGCTTCCATTGTTTCCAAGCTTTGCACATCTGCATCACAAAAGACATCTATACCTTCCTCCATCATATTAAAACTTAAAACTTTCTCAAGAGGATCTTTAAAAAGGATAGAGTTCACCAATTCTCGAGAATCTTCTTCATCATAGATGTTGAAGATGTCATCTTCCAGAGGCTCTCCCTTCATTCCAGCCAATACTGCAAACTCCACATGATCGCCACCAATGTTGAATTTCAATTTGGTGTTCTTACAATCAACGTTGCAACCCGATGTTGCTAGAAATTGTCTCCCGAGAATGATAGGGATGGGATAATATGCGGGAATGTATAGCACAACAAAGTCTATAGGTATGTAGAAATTACCTAACTTGATGGGAAAGTCCTCCAAGATACCAACGGGACGGGTAATGGAGCGATGCTCCATGTACAACGTCATCTTCACGGGCTTGGGTTCTCCAAGGCCGACTTTCTCACAAAGCTATAGTGGGATGATGCTCACACTAGCTCCTTGATCACAAAGTGCATCATAAGTCATATCTCCAATTTGGATGGGAATGCAAAATGAACCGGGATCTCTCAATTTAGGTGGCATCTTCTCCTTCATGACTTGAATGAGCTCCGAAATCTAGAGGTCATCCTTACTTCACCAAAGTCTTCCAATTTCCTCTTCCTTGATAAGATCTCTTTCAAAAACTTCCCATATGCGGGCATCCCTAAGATGGCATCAATGAAAGGGATGTTAATATGTAGCTTATTCATAAGGTCAAGACATTACCAAAGTGCTTGTCTAGATGTGCCTGCGCCCTTGACTGAGGAAACGGGAGTGGTGGTTTATAAGTAGGAGGTGGAACATAAACTTCACATTTTTCTTTCGCTTTCTGGGGCTCCATCTCGGCTGGCACCTCGACCGAGGTGTTCCTCGTCAGATCGTGGTCCGACCGAGGTACTAGATCTGCAGTCTTCAATCCACTGCGTGTTGTGATAGCCATGATTTTCCCCTTTGGGTTGCTCTCTGTCCTTGCTGGGAGCTTCTCAGGATCTCTTGGCGCTTCATTCGCCTTGTTGAAAAATTGTTGTTCTAAGGCTTTTTGTGCCTTCGAAAATGAATTCATAGATGTCTCCAAAGCGTTGAGCTTGATCAATATTGCCTCCAGCACAACGTCCGGTTTCTTGGGTGGCCTGGGACGAGCTTGATGCAGGCTCCTGGCTTCTCAATGGAGTAGTAGAAGAAGAAGAAAAGGGAGCGTTAAGAGCATTTTCAGCATGAGAATAAGGGTTACCGGAATTTTGTTGATTTGATCTCCAATTGTTGTTGTTGGAGTTTTCGTTGTTGTTGTAATTGTTATTGTTCCATGGACCTTGATAATTATTTCTTCCTTGGTATCCACCATCTTGCTCATTCGTTTGAGCTACTAAAAGATCCTTCAATGCCTTTACTTCATTGTTAAGCGGGGTGAGTTGAGTTCCATTTGATGTTGTATCTTGAAAGCTAACTCTCCTTGCTCCTTCTTCAACCCTTTGATGGGAATATTTCTCCATGTGTAAAGCTTGTTTTTCAATTAAATCCTAAGCTTCATCTATCGGCATATCCATAAAAGTGCCGGAGGAAAGTAATTGGTGCTTGAATTGAGTATCTCAATCCAAACCCTTGAAGTATATCTCCAACAACTCGATCTTTGGAATCCCATGACGTGGGCAATCCAACAAAAGGTCCTTGAACCTCTCCCATGACTTGGACAAACTTTCTTTGTCCTTCGTAATAAAAGCATTGATCTTGCCCCTCAATTCAGCGGTTTTTGATGGGGGAAAGAACTTAGTAAGAAACCCCGTTGTCATCTCTTCCCAAGTGTTGATTTTTCCTGCCGTAAGAGATTGATACCAAGCAAGTGCCTTGTCTTTCAGTGAGAAGTAGAAAGGCCTCAACTTGTAGTTGTTGTTATCCACCCTTGATGGTCTTAAACTCTCCATCAGAATCTCTTAGTTTTGTAAATGTTAATGAGGAGATTCTTTCTCCAAAACTCCAAATTGACATTGTCGAATCATGGTTAGAATTTGAGGTCGAAGTTCATAATCATGCTTAGCTGGATCTCCTAAGTTGACTCCTGGACGCCGCACTTGCTGATTGGGGTCCATCCTCTGGCCTAGGATTTGTGGAACTCCAACAAAAACAACATCTAGGTCTACCATCGGTGGCATCCGAGGTGGTGGTTGTATCTCGGCTGGTGATCTCGGACTGGGTCTTGCCTCAGTCGAGCGACTAGGACCAGTCGAGGTAAAAACTGAGCCCTTAGAGTGGCCATATCAGCTTCAATTCCTTTAGTTCTTGCACGAGTCTCGTCTCTCTCTTGCTGCAATTCTTCTTTACTGAGGCGAAGTTGTTCCAATGCCTCTTTCAATTCGGCTTCAAGATTGCGATTATCTTGATCGGCCATCTTAGCTTCTTTCAATCTTCTTTCGTATGTCTTTTCTGGTTCGGGATCGTAAGGAACAATTTCCTTTCCAGCACGAGTTCTTCGCATAAACCTAAGAAAAGATCCTGCGAAATCACTCAATTAAAGTGGTCAATAGCAACAAGGGCAATAGCCTTGAAAGACAACCGAAACCGAACTTGGTCTTGACGAAGTCCCCGACAACGGCGCAAAAAACTTGTTTGCTCCAAAAGGTGTGTGCAAGATTTAATATTTATACCAAGAATAATTACAAATAGCGAACCCGCAATGTACGGATCAATTGTAATAAAAACAAGAATTTTAGGGTCGAACACACGGAGTATGATGAAACAAAGATCGGTAATTCAGGTTGTCAATAACAAACATGAAACAAAGCAAAACTATCAAAGGTTATATAATAACTAGGTAAAGGGAATGCGGATTCTAGAGATTAAAGCATCAAGTTGTGGTTCCGACTTAACATCTCAAAAGATAACGTGGACAAAGCTGAGGTTTGCAAAGCGAATGTGTTTCTAAGGTGGGAATAGATCACCGGGTAAGTCTCACTACTCACTATCCCAAACCAAAGATCCTATCACCAGGTAAGTCTCAAGGTACTAAGGAATGGAACTATAATCTCAAACCAACACACCACCCAAGGGAATAGAATCAACCTTAACCGGGTAAGTCTCTAACTCTCAAAGAAGGGATGAAGGCACACTCAAACTCCAATAAAGGATAAACCTTTATTACCTACACTCATGATCTTGGGTATACAAACAAAGGAATCACCGGGTAAGTCTCATCCTAGGCTTGCGTTGAACCAGGAAAGGTATAACAAGGATATGATTTGGCAAACAGAAACCTCAACTCAGATAAGGATTAGGAAAAGTCTCGCCTCGCTCAGTTCATGTATCATCTCGGTCGAGATGTTCCACGACTAGCCGAGGTGTTCGTCGGTTAAGGTAAAGGCTCGAGCTTTCAGGGTCCACTGGGATAAAGGCTCATTCTTTCATCGTCTTTCCAATAACTTTTAGCCAATCACCCTAGAATCGTATAAAGAACTTAGTCAACAATCATCATGAAAACAATAATCAAATATGTAAGAAAGGAATCAATAATAAAACAAAAAACCTTCACACAAAGGTCTCAATAACTAAATCAAATAATCAAACAACCAGCGTTCCTCAATCACAATAAAAAAGGACAATAAACAAAAGAAACTAGAGAATCTTACAACTTCCTTCAAACTAACTTCCTTCCTTCCTTGATCTTCTACCTTCAAACTTCCTTCAAAATCTGGAGAACACTGCTCCTTGGTCCGGATATTCCGAGATTCCGAGATAGTTGAATTCCAGAAAATCAGCCCCTTTATATAGGGAGAATCACCTTCCTAAGATAAGATATCTCAAAAGGCAATTTCCTTCTATAAAATATCTTCCAATCTTCCAAAATATATCAGCCAAAAAGATATACTTCCTTCCAGAAATCCATCCTAAAATATGTAATATTCACTTTCCACAAATAGAAAATCTCAGCCAAAGATAAAGATCTGGTGTCCCGTCATCAGTTCGCCTCGGTCCAGCCTATCCTGAAGATCACCTCGCTCGAGGTGGCACTGTAGCCAATGTTACGCTAGGATTGTGTGATGCGCAATTGGGTTTTAAATTTATACTCGTTATATTCTCCTAACTCCTAGCGAACCCGCAGTGTACGGGACGTTCGTAGTAGGGATAGTATTCCGAGGTCGAACACAAAGACTAAAGTGAGATTGATTCTATTTATGATTGAGTCTAGCGGAAATCTAAGTTAAGAAAAGGGAAAGAAATAAAGAAATGAAAATCTCAAATGTTTTTGGTTGGTTTTAGGTGATCAATCAAAGATCACTATTCATGTGAGCATTCAATCAACTAGACTATAAATCAACGCAATTAAACGACCAAACAAGATATAGATCAAAGAAGGAAAAGACGGATTCTAGGGGTTGGAAATTCCGGTTATGGCATAGGACTCAAACTATCTATTCATTCCTTGGATTGACTAAGTTGGGGTTAAGTGTTTCTATGATTGGGATCATTCACCGGGTAAATCTCATGATCCACTAGTCCATTCCTTAGGTCTCATCACCGGGTAAGTTTCTAAGAACCTAAGGGTCGAAATTCTACTCAAACCGAATTTTTAACCTAAGGATCCAACCTATCCTTACCGGGTAAGTCTCGGAAGGGTTAGTCTTAAGCTACCATCCAGCACACTCAATCCAATGGCGGCTTATTAGGCTCACCACTACCTAAGGTTTGTTATCTTTTGAATCTAAGAGCAAGGATTACCGGGTAAGTCTTTCCTAACACTTAGGTGCTAACACTAGGTCACCCTAGGATAGATTTAACTCAACAAACACTTAGGATTTCAACATCCTAACAATCTAAGATTAGATCCATCGAACCATGAAAATCACGGCTTGTTCTACCTAAACCACGGCCGTGGTTTGCCAAGATCTGGCCGTGATTCCCAACAGAGGATACGTTCAAAAACACAAGTCATCCAAAGGTAAATCTAAGTTCATCCTATCATAGTCCTAGCCATAACCTTCCTTTCCTTACCCTAGAACCACATCTATTTAGCCTACAACATTCATAATCGAAATCCAAACAAACAAACACAAAATCATAACATTCATTGCAAGAAAATGAAGAAAAGAGATGAACAAGTGAACTAGAATCAAAACCAAGATGCAAATGGAATTAGAACAACTTACAACCCTTCCAAAAGAAGGTTCAAAGGTTCACAAAACTCTAGAAATAGAATCCGGAAATCTTCACTACAAAAACTAGCAACAATGGTGTGTGTGCTTTTCTTCTTCTCTTCAATGGACTTCTTCTTCTTCCTTTTTGACACTTTCCTTCCTAGAAAATCTTCTTCTCTCGAGAATATATTTGTTAGAGTGAAATGGATAATGGATGAGTTGCTCCCAACTACTCCCAGCTGCCTCTCACAACCCATGAAGGACCACTTTTATAACAAACTTGCATGAGTTGGCCATGAGAGTTGTGGCACAGTTGTCACGAGAATCTGGCAAAAACCACGGTTGATTCCACGGCCGTGGAGTGTCAGAGAACCGTGATTCTGTGCAGAAACTTCGCCTTGGATCATTAAGATGTGATTTGGTGCATGGCTAGTGTTGGTAATGTTCCATGAGTCCTCCTTAGCCTTTAGCTTGTGTCCTAATGAGTCCGAGGGTGCGTCATCTAGATGAACGATCCTCAAACGCGTCGTTTTGGATTCTAATTTCCCGAAATACCTATAAAACTCGCACAAGTCCGTGTAGACGTCTATCTCGACAAAACATGTAAATTGAGTGCAAAACGTCTTGGACTAATGCTAAATTATGCATGGATGAGTGAGAAATCTATCTAAATGAGTGTCTAAATCTAGATAATAAATCGTGTTATCAAAATACCCCATACTTAAGATTTGCTCGTCCCCGGGCAAATTCCCAACTATAGACTAAGAGATGACATGATTTATGTATGCAGAAAAGTGGCAAAATCTTTTTGGAGTTGTGCTTCTAATATTGGATCACCTTCATAGTCATGTTTCATGGCAATTGGACAAGCAATTATGTATCAAACAAATAAAAGCATGGAAAGACAATTGTACTTGACTCAAAAGCATGCATGAAATGTAAGGATGAAGAGGTCAAGAAGATCAAGAGTATATCCAATCTAGATTACTAAGTCTTACAAACATGCAAGTAGGTCATAAGGTCTTGTGACATGAAAGGCCAAGAAACGTTTGTGATTGGGTGGGGAATTTTCTAGGTTATGTGATGCTAATCCGGGAATGGAACTAACTTCACTTCCTTGTCCTCGATCAACTTCCCCCAAGTGTATATTTTTCCTATTTTGCTTTCTTTTCTTTTCCTTTGACTTGTTTTTGAGACAATGGCATTGGTGTACAATAGCCGAAACCTCGGTGATTAGCCGTCCTCGGGCTGTTTCTATTTTTCGAGGTGCATCCACACCGGGCACACATACCAAAGCTCGTTAGGGCTATTGGTTCATTTGACTTTGGCAAGGTACCAACACCCGATTATGTGAAGTGTACCGAGTTACTTGTCATTTAAACCAACGCCCCCAAACCTATTTTGGCTACACTTCCACAATAATTTCAGCATTTTATTCATGACATTCCTTTCATCAACAACTTTACTCCATACTTGCTTTTCACACACTTCAACACACTAGCATGCTCCAATTCTCGGATGGGTTTAAAAGGGGTCAATTTTATATCAATTGAGGTGCTCAAGCAATCATGATCAAGATGAGAAGTAGAGAAAGATGAAATGCCTCATTCATTCCTAGATGGTATGCAAGAACTATCATGTAATTTCGACTTTCAATACTCAATCCATTCTAGGCAAACATCATGATCACAAATCATTCATAAAGTTTAAGAGAAGTAGTTCAAGTCCACATATGCATTTATCAATTCAACACATAAAGCTATCCATAGCCAATTCTCAAGACAAGATTCATCATTAGGATCATATCCAAGCCTAAAAGCACAAAATTTTTTAAAATTTTCTGATTTATATGGGATTTTCAATTTAAGTATGTACAATGCAAGACATGTGAAAAATATTAGACTATCCTAGATGCTCATCATGCAAAGGATCATGCGAACCCCATCCCATACTTAGAAACACATTGTCCCCAATGTGTAAATGAAGTAAAGAGAGTGAAAGAAGGTTCTCACAATGTAAAAGTGGTTTGCTTGGTATTTGGGATTTCTCAAGTGAATCGATGTTGGATGATCCTATCAACCATGGTAGAGAGCTCCAAGCATCCATCAAAGCTCCGGGACCCACGCTAGGCACCGCTAGCCGTCCAAGTTCCGCGTCCGCTCCACCCATAGTTGGTGAGGGTTTTCATCATCATCATTCACATGCCAAGAAAGGCTTCCAATGCTACTAATGCTCTAGCTCACATACAAAGCACACACAAAGATAGAAAAATCTAAAAACGAAAACAAAACTAGAAAGAAAGAAAATGTTACCAATGGGTTGCCTCCCACCAAGCGCTTCTTTAAGGTCATTAGCTTGACCAAACTCGGGAGCGTCTATTCAAGGTGAAGCGGGGCAATCATGTCTACCGGAGCTCCCGGAATATACTTCTTCAAGCGATGCCCATTCACTTTGAAATTTTCACAATGCTCCCCTTTTATCTCTATAGCTCCATGGGGAAAGATCTTCTTCACCACATATGGCCCGGTCCATCTTGATTTGAGCTTTCCGGGAAAGAGCCTTAGCCTTGAGTTGAAGAGAAGGACAAGATCTCCTTCACTCAACTCCTTGGGGATGATCCTCTTGTCATGCCACCTTTTGGTTCTCTCCTTGTAGATCCGGGCATTCTCGTAAGCTTCCAACCGGATCTCCTCAAGGGCGTTTATATCAAGCAATCTCTTTTCTCCCGCCTCCTTGAGGTCAAAATTTAGCCACTTAATGGCCCAATAGGCTCTATGCTCCATTTCCACCGGAAGATGGCAAGACTTGCCATAGACTAACTTGTAAGGAGTGGTGCCAATTGGTGTCTTGAAGGCGGTTCTATATGCCCACAATGCGTCATTGAGCTTCATAGCCCAATCCTTTCTAGTTCTAGACACCGTCTTCTCAAGGATGGCTTTGATCTCTCGGTTGGAGATTTCCACTTGACCACTAGTTTGGGGATGGTAAGGTGTTGCCACCTTATGAGTCACCCCATACTTGGACAAAAGTGCCCCAAAATTTCTATTTGTGAAGTGCTTCCCTCCATCACTAATGATCACCCTTGGTGTCCCAAACCTAGGGAAGATCACCCGGTTGAAGAACCGCACCACCACCTTGGCATCATTTGTAGGAGAGGCAATTGCCTCCACCCATCTTGACACATAGTCCACCGCCAATAGGATGTAGAGATTTCCACACGAAGAAGGGAACGGTCTCATGAAGTCCACACCCCACACATCAAAAATCTAAACTTCTTGGATGTTATTCAAGGGCATTTCATTCCTCCTTGAGATGTTGCCCCTCCTTTGGCAAGCATCACATGCCGCTACAAAACCTTGCACATCTCTAAACAAGTTAGGCCAATAAAAACTGGACTACAATACCTTTGCACACGTCTTGTGTGAGCTAGCCTGGCCTCCACATGGTAAGGAGTGGCAATGCCGGATCACACTCTCCACTTCATCTTCCGGTATGCACCTTCTAAACATTCCATCCGGTCCTCTCTTGAATAGAAGTGGTTCACTCCAATAGTAGTGCCTCACATCGTTGAAGAACTTCTTCCTTTGTGCATATGTCAATCCGGGAGGTACTTCCTCACACACTAAGTAGTTCACGATGTCGGCATACCATGGCTCACTTCCTCTAGATACTTGGAACAAGCATTCCTCCACCATTTGTAGTTGCTCGTCACGGAATGAGTCATCAATTGGAATGTCATCTCTTCCAAGCTCTAATGGAGGCAATCGACTAAGGTGATCCGCCACGGAGTTCTCGGATCCCTTCTTATCTCGTATTTCTAAATCAAACTCTTGAAGAAGAAGGATCCACCGAATCAACCTTGGTTTGGCATCCTTCTTTGTAAGTAGGTAACGGATCGCAGCATGATCCGTATAAACTATGACCTTCGCTCCAACAAGGTATGAGCGGAACTTCTCAAATGCGTACACCACCGCCAACAACTCCTTCTCGGTGGTAGCATAATTTAGTTGGGCATCATCTAGCGTCTTGCTAGCATAATAAATAGCATGAGTCCGCCCTTCTTTCCTTTGCCCCAAAACAGCCCCTACGGCTACATCGCTCGTATCGCACATGATCTCAAACGGTAGACTCCAATCCGGAGGTTGCATGATAGGTGCGGAGATCAAGGCGTTCTTCAACCTACAAAAAGCCTCAAGACAATCCTTGGAAAAGACAAAATCAACATCCTTCATTAGTAGGTTAGTGAGAGGCTTAGAAATTTTAGAGAAATCTTGGATAAACCTCCGGTAAAAACCGGCATGCCCTAAGAAACTCCTTACCCCCTTCACCGAGGTAGGCGGTGGCAACTTCTCTATCGTTTCAATTTTGGCCCTATCAACCTCAATGCCACGGTTAGACACTAAATGTCCTAACACAATGCCTTCACTTACCATGAAGTGGCATTTTTCCCAATTCAAGACAAGATTTGTCTCCTCACATCTTTGCAATACTAATGACAAGTTAGCCAAGAAATTATCAAAGGAAGAACCATAAACAGAGAAATCATCCATAAATACTTCCATGATATTTTCTATGTATTCCGAAAAGATAGCCATCATGCACCTTTGGAAGGTGGCGGGTGCATTACACAACCCAAATGGCATTCTCCTATATGCAAAAGTACCCCATGGACATGTAAAGGTTGTTTTCTCTTGGTCATCGGGGTGGATAGGGATTTGGAAGAATCCACTATAGCCGTCTAGATAGCAAAAATGAGAATGTTGAGCTAACCTTTCTAGCATTTGGTCAATGAAGGGGAGAGGGAAGTGATCTTTCCTAGAGGCCATGTTAAGCTTTCTATAATCAATACACATCCTCCATCCCGTAACCGTCCTAGTCGGGATTAGTTTATTGTTCTCATTGGTTACTACGGTCATCCCACCCTTCTTAGGTACTACATGAACGGGACTAACCCACTTACTATCCGAGATAGGGTAGATAATTCCCGCATCTAGCAACTTAATGATTTCCTTTTTGACTACCTCTTTCATTATAGGATTCAATCTCCTTTGATGTTCAATAGAGGGTTTATGATTATCTTCCATCATTATCTTATGCATGCACAAAGATGGCTTAATTCCAACCAAATCATCAATAGTGTAGCCAATGGCCTTCCTATGCAATCTTAGTTCATGTAACAACTTAGCAAGTTCATCATCACTCAAGCATGCATTAACAATCACAGGATATGTAGAGTTATCACCAAGAAATGCATATTTCAAATGAGAAGGGAGGGGTTTGAGTTCAAGTGAAGGAGGACCTTTATCGGTTGAAGACGATCCAAATAAGGTTGGATGAGATGAATCCAAAGCAAAGGAAGACTCTCCATGGCTCCTAGAAGCTTGATCACCATCAAGGGTTGATTCATGGAAAACCACGGCTGGAAACACGGTTTGCTCATCTTCCACGGCCGTGGTTCTTGCCAAGCTTGCTTCCCGGAGTTGTCCAGAAAGTTTGACGGTCGTGGAATGCAAATATCGACCGTGGAACTTGCAGCTGTTCAACACCCCTTCGTGGCCTTCAAATTCAACTCTTGGCTCCTCTTCCAATGCTTCCAAGGCTTTGATCTCTTCATTGCAAACCTCCTCAACACCTTCCTTCATCATACTTAAGGTGAGAACCTTCTCCAAGGGATCCTTGATTAAGATCGAGCTCACAATCTCTCTAGATTCCTCTTGCTCGACTATGTTGAAGACATCTTCATCAAGGGTTGGCCCTTTCATCATTGTGGACAACTTGAACTTGATGTTCTCTTCTCCGATGTTGAAGGAGAGAGTCCCGTTCTTGCAATCCACTAAGCATCCGGAGGTGGCTAGGAAAGGTCTTCCTAAGATGATGGGAACCGGATAATCCGCCGGAATGTCCAACACTACAAAATCAATAGGCACGTAGAATCCTCCTAGTTGTACCGGGATGTCCTCCAAGATCCCAACCGGATGTGTGATAGAGCGGTCCGCCATGTAAAGGGTCATCTTGACCGGTTTCGGCTCTCCTAGCCCCACCTTGTTGCAAAGTGCAAGCGGTATGATGCTTACACTTGCTCCAAGATCACAAAGGGCCTCGTACTTCACATCTCCTACTCCAATTGGGACACAAAATGAGCCCGGATCTCTTAGCTTGGGAGGCATCTCCTCCTTCATCGTTTGGATCAATTCCGAGGATCTCTTGGTCATCCTTATCTCCCCATACTCCTCCAACTTCCTTTTGTTGGAGAGTATTTCCTTCAAAAACTTGCCATACGTCGGCATCCCTAAAATGGCATCCATGAACGGAATGTTAATATGTAACTTGGATATTAGTTCAAAGAACATACCAAAGTGATTGTCTAAACGAGCTCTTGCTCTTGATTGTGGGAATGGTAGTGGTGGCTTGTATGGAGGCGGTGCTATATAGGTTGGTTCTACATCCTTGCTCTTGCCTCCATCTTCTTGCATTCTTCCCTCTTCTACCACTACTTGCTTTCCCTTAGCATTGTCCTTGGGCAAGGGATCCTTCATACTCAACCCACTCCTTGTTGTAATAGCCAACACTTGGCCTCTTGGGTTGTCTTCGGTTCTCCCGCGAAGCTTTCCTGGGTCTCTATGGGCTTTACCCACCTTTTGGAATACTTGTGCTTCCAAAACCTTTTGAGCCTTAGAAATTGAAGTCACGGTGCTCTCAAGACCACTCAACCTTCCTAGCAATTGCTCAAACATGACTTCGGGTCTATCCTTTGAAGGTTGAGAAAAACCGGGTGGAGGTTCTTGTGAAGCTCTTTGTGGTGGAGTTGTGCTTGTGGAGGAGGAAGGGTTCAAGGCTCCATCCGGGTTAGAGTAAGAAAATCCGGGATGGTTGTGGTTGGGCCGGTAATTGTTGAATTGCCGGTTGTTGTTGAAACTCCTTGGACCTTGGTAATTGTTGAAGTTGCCTCTTCCCATATAATTCACATCTTCCTCCTTGGAAGACAAATTGGCTTGTGGAAGAACTTGAGGAGTTGCTTGGTTCTTTAAAGTTGTAGCACACAACTCCCTCAAGGACTTCAACTTGTTGTTGATGGCGTCAAGCTTGAAATTGTTCATGGTGACTTCACTCACCTCATATGCCCCCGCCTTTCTCCCTTCACTCTTCCTATGGGAGTACTTCTCAATTACTAGAGCTTGCTTCTCCACAAACTCCCAAGCATCATCTACATGTTTCTCCATAAATGTCCCACCGGAAAGGGATTGAAGCTTGAATTGGCTATCTTCATCAAGTCCCTTGAAGTAGATCTCCAATAGCTCAATTTTCGGTATGCCATGGTGTGGACAATCTAGGAGAAGGTCTTTGAACCTCTCCCAAGACTTGAACAAACTTTCTCTATCCCTCATCACGAAGGCATTGATCTTCCCTCTCAATTCGGTGGTCTTGGAAGGTGGGAAGAACTTGGTCAAGAACTCGGTTGTCATCTCCTCCCAAGTACCAACTCGCCCTTGTGGAATAGATTGATACCAAGCTAAGGCTTTATCCTTAAGGGAGAAGGAAAAGGCCCTAAGCTTGTGGTTGTTGCTCTCCAATCTTGGTGGTCTAAGAGTCTCCATCAAGATCATATAATTCATCAAGTGTTGATGAGGAGACTCTCCTTCCATCCCTCCAAATTGATTATGCCGGATCATTTGTAGAACTTGAGGGCGGAGCTCATAGTTGTGGGTTGCGGGATCTCCTAGATTCACACCCGGTCGGTGTGCTCTTTGTGCCGGATCCATACGTCTCCCTAGGGTTTGTGGCTCCTCAATAGCAATAGGTACAACCCTAACATTAGCCGCCGGCTGTGGTTGTGGTGGAGGAGGTGGAGGTTGTCGGCGATTAAGCTCTCCTTGAACAAGAGCTTGCCTAATCTCCTCAATCTCCCTCCTTGTTTCCTCTTGCCTCTCATTGGCAAGTCTCCTTTCTTCCTCCAAGAGCTCATCTCTTATCCTTATTTGCTCTAAGGCTTCATCCAACTCAGCTTGAAGATTTCTACCGGCCATCTCTTTCTCTTTTCGGAAGTTCTTGGATCTAGATCGAAGGGTTTTCTCAGGTTCGGGATCGAATGGAGCTAAATCCTTGCTACGAGATCTTCGCATACACCTAAAGAGTAATAGATGTCCTGAAAAGCAAAGACACAAACCAAAAAGAGATCAAAAGCAACAAGAAAGATCTACACTAGAAACAATCACAAAATAAATTTAATCTAGACCTAGTCCCCGGCAACGGCGCCAAAAACTTGTTACGCTAGGTTTGTGTGATGCGCAATTGGGTTTTAAATTTATACTCGTTATATTCTCCTAACTCCTAGCGAACCCGCAGTGTACGGGACGTTCGTAGTAGGGATAGTATTCCGAGGTCGAACACAAAGACTAAAGTGAGATTGATTCTATTTATGATTGAGTCTAGCGGAAATCTAAGTTAAGAAAAGGGAAAGAAATAAAGAAATGAAAATCTCAAATGTTTTTGGTTGGTTTTAGGTGATCAATCAAAGATCACTATTCATGTGAGCATTCAATCAACTAGACTATAAATCAACGCAATTAAACGACCAAACAAGATATAGATCAAAGAAGGAAAAGACGGATTCTAGGGGTTGGAAATTCCGGTAATGGCATAGGACTCAAACTATCTATTCATTCCTTGGATTGACTAAGTTGGGGTTAAGTGTTTCTATGATTGGGATCATTCACCGGGTAAGTCTCATGATCCACTAGTCCATTCCTTAGGTCTCATCACCGGGTAAGTTTCTAAGAACCTAAGGGACGAAATTCTACTCAAACCGAATTTTAACCTAAGGATCCAACCTATCCTTACCGCGTAAGTCTCGGAAGGGTTAGTCTTAAGCTACCATCCAGCACACTCAATCCAATGGCGGCTTATTAGGCTCACCACTACCTAAGGTTTGTTATCTTTTGAATCTAAGAGCAAAGATTACCGGGTAAGTCTTTCCTAACACTTAGGTGCTAACACATGGTCACCCTAGGATAGATTTAACTCAACAAACACTTAGGATTTCAACATACTAACAATCTAAGATTAGATCCATCGAACCAGGAAAATCATGGCTTGTTCTACCTAAACCACGGCCGTGGTTTGCCAAGATCTGGCCGTGATTACTAACAGAGGATACGTTCAAAAACACAAGTCATCCAAAGGTAAATCTAAGTTCATCCTATCATAGTCCTAGCCATAACCTTCCTTTCCTTACCCTAGAACCACATCTATTTAGCCTACAACATTCATAATCGAAATCCAAACAAACAAACACAAAATCATAACATTCATTGCAAGAAAATGAAGAAAAGAGATGAACAAGTGAACTAGAATCAAAACCAAGATGAAAATGGAATTAGAACAACTTACAACCCTTCCAAAAGAAGGTTCAAAGGTTCACAAAACTCTAGAAATAGAATCCGGAAATCTTCACTACAAAAACTAGCAACAATGGTGTGTGTGCTTTTCTTCTTCTCTTCAATGGACTTCTTCTTCTTCCTTTTTGACACTTTCCTTCCTAGAAAATCTTCTTCTCTCGAGAATATATTTGTTAGAGAGAAATGGATAATGGATGAGCTGCTCCCAACTACTCCCAGCTGCCTCTCACAACCCATGAAGGACCACTTTTATAACAAACTTGCATGAGTTGGCCATGAGAGTCGTGGCACAGCTGTCACGAGAATCTGTCAAAAACCACGGTTGATTCCATAGCCGTGGAGTGTCAGAGAACCGTGATTCTGTGTAGAAACTTCGCCTTGGATCATTAAGCTGTGATTTGGTGCATGGCTAGTGTTGGTAAGGTTCCATGAGTCCTCCTTAGCCTTTAGCTTGTGTCCTAATGAGTCCGAGGGTGCGTCATCTAGATGAACGATCCTCAAACGCGTCGTTTTGGCTTCTAATTTCCCGAAATACCTATAAAACACGCACAAGTCCGTGTAGACGTCTATCTCGACAAAACATGTGAATTGAGTGCAAAACGTCTTGGACTAATGCTAAATTATGCATGGATGAGTGAGAAATCTATCTAAATGAGTGTCTAAATCTAGATCATAAATCGTGTTATCAGCCAACCAAGGTGAGTCCTAGTTAAGCGTAGATTTCTCTGATCTGGTCCAAAATCAATCTTCTATCTCATTTCCATGCTTCCCGAGCTCTTCTTATAACTCCTCAATGCTCCAGATTGTAGTTCTAATGACTCTTTAGCTGCCTTAGCTCTATTTCGTTCCACAACATGTCATTTTCCCTACAATTACAATGAAACTAGGTGTAGACCTCGATTCCCGCAGAGGTAGACAAAACAACATAATGATCAAAGAATATACATCCATACATGTAGATTTATGAAGATAAAACGTCTAAACCAATCACAAAATAGAGACTATAATACATGCTATCAATGTAATGTTTTCCCTTGGGAGATTTGACATGCATAGGACCACATAGATCCATATGTAAAAGCTCAATGGGTCGAGAAGAACTTACAACCTTCTTTGGTTTGAATAAACCTCTTGTTTTTTTACCTTGTGTACAAGCCTTACATAGTTCATCAACCTTGAAGTTCAGGTTTGGTAAACCACGTACCAAATCCTTTGAAAGAAGTTTCTTCATCGTATGCATGCTTACGTGACCGAGTCGTCAATGCCAAAGCCTTGGATCTTTAGTCAAGGCCTTGAGACATGTTAGTTTTGTTCCTTAAACTTGGTTAGTGATCATTGAATAAACATTGTTACATCTAGGAGTTGTAAGCACAACATTACCAGATAGCTTATCTTGAACTTCACATTTATCTGAATCAAAAATCACTTTGTTGCCTTTATCACAAATTTGAGAGATGCTAAGCAAATTATACTTTAAACCGTCAACAAAATAAACATCATCAATGAAGTTAGATGAAATATAACCGATTTTACCAATTCCAATGATGTTACACTTCCCTTTATCACCAAGAGTAATGGTTCCAGATGATTGCTTCTTAAAATATGAAAACAATGAGATTTTTCCACTCATATGTCTTGAGCAACCACTATCTAATATCCATTTATGCTCCTTAACCTTGGTGATATGCTTCAAAACCATAAACTTCAACCTTTCCGGGTAGACCAAATGGCATATTTTGGTCCATATTCAGGTTCAATCATGTTTGGTGGTCTAGTACCTTGAGGAACCCAGATTTGTGTAACTTGTTTCCTTAGACACAAAGGATAAGTGTTTCTAATAATGTAAGGATCCTTTCTTCTATATGGACAAGTTGATTTTATGTGACCCTTTTTACAACAATAGAAACATGTGGGCATGTGTGAACTTCCTTTCGCTTTAACAAAAGTAGTAGTTATTTTGCACGACAGGCCAACTACAGGGTGATCCGATGGAGTGATTAGCCGAGGGTTTCCGTACATATAGGACGTGATACGTGGGCTTGTATGAGTGATACATTATTGAATATTTTTGGATCTCGTTTGTGTGTTTTGTTATACTTTGGTTTATGATATTACAGTTTTATCTATTTGCTTTTGTATATATTTGTTCCTTTTTGCAAGATCTAGTGAACTTGTCAAGTTAGGGTCAGGACCCACTGTGAGGTCCTAACCCGTGACGCTCCAAGTCCTGTGGATTTGGGGTGTTACAAAGTTGGTATCAGAGCCTTAGGTTGACAACAATGGCACTCGAATAGATAAATAAACAGAACCTGAAAGGGGTCTGAGTTTTTGAAAGGAATTTGGTTTTAAATTGTGTACACAGTCGGGTTGGGATCGAATGTACTAAAGCCATCACTCCTCCCGTGGACCTCTGCAGTTTATTATAGATGTATATATATGTATATGTGTATCGTGTTATGTGTTTCTTAGATTTTTTGTTACTATTATTATTAATAATAATATACTAACTTGGCCTTATACGTAGATACGATCGTATAATAGATGACTCAGACTAGAGCAACATCTGCATTATCACGGTGCAAAGGTCACCCACCTCTTCCTCCGGTAGTTTTTAGGAGGGGTCGAGTTCCTTGTGTCGATCCACGAGTAGCAGAGGACGTGGAAGAGAGCGTTGTTCCCGAGGTTGGGGATAAAATGGCTCATAGACTGAGAGCTCCGGATGTACCATCAGGTGAGGCAGATCATGCCTCGATGGGCGGACCTGAGTTTCGAGAGTACATACAACATGTAGAACAGGCTGCCAAAGCGGGTAGGCGTGCCCCGGATTTAACAGCACTTGCAGAAACAACTGACGTCTGGAAGAGGGCAACACATGTGCCAGTGGCACCAGCACGAGAAGTTCGGGTAGATAGAGCACATGAGGAGTCTTATCAAACAAAGCTTTTTCCTTGCCGCACTGAGGAGGGAGAAGTTGCAGGACTTCACAGAGGTTGGGTTTGAGGACATTCTTGTATCCGAGGCGATCAAGAAGTTCCAAGAGGAGCTGGAATTACCGGGTCCAACTGCACCTCCATAAGATCAACACGTATATTTGTTCTCCCATCGATTGAGGGAGAGTACACGTGCTTCTATGTCCGGTTTTCAATGTGATTTCCTTATGGATTATCAGGATAGAGCCTCTGCCTATGAGAGGGGCTCAGGGCCGAGTTTTCGAGTTGAGGAGCCAGCAACGCTAGCAACTACAGGTACTGATGACATGATTTATGACACTACTTTAGGCACTCGTTTAGATAGTTTTCCTTTCCATTCATACATGTTTCCGCATTAGTTCGTGAAGTTTACGCTTAATTCAACCATATTGTCAAAATAGACGTCTAAACGAGCTTTTGTAGGTTTTGTAGGTATTTTAGGGAGCTTTAGGACTTAATCGATACATTCGAGCATCATTCCTTGTGATGGCACACTTCCGGACTCTTTAAGGAGCAAGCTAGGAGCAAAGGAGAACACAAAAGACCTTGTTGGTGCATGCCTTGCACCAACTCATGACTTTGTGATCCAAGGACGGCTGAGCTATAGGAACCACGGCCCAGAGGCCCTTTCCACTCCCGTGGAATCATTGTTTTGCTCGTGGTTTTTATCTAGACAGCCTTGACACTTGTCACACGATTTCTTTGCCCGACCTTTGCTTTTCTTGGTTGAGTATGGACTTGGGAGAGCCTATAGGCTGGCATTTGGAATCTCTCTCATCATCCATTGTGAGGGAGGAAGACTTGGAATAACAACAAAACACTCTCATTGGGAAGAAGAACAACATCATCAAACTTAGATCTAGAGTGAGACTTTGAGTGGTTTTTAGTGATTTTTGTTGAGAAACTTTTGGAAGTGTTGTAAGGAACGATTTGAAGCTGCATTTGAATGGTTGTAAGTCTTGTTTAAACTCATATTCAGCGAAGGTTTCTTGCTTTCATTCACCATCTAGCTATGAAACCCATGTATGCTTGTATGATGATTCTAGGTCTTGAGATGCATGTTATTGGCTAAGTAATTGTGATTCTAGGGTGATGGACAGAAGGTTATGGCTTGGATAATGATAGAATAGACTTGAATGTACCTTTTGATGACTGGCTTGCTCGAAACCTTACCCCCGAGAAAAATCACGGTTTGTTCCTCCTAAACCACGGCCGTGGTTGTTTATGATCAGCCCGTGGTTTTGCTCCGTTGTGCTTATATTGATGAATCTAAATGTTAGGATGTTAGATTGTTGAAATCCTAGTGTTTGTAAAGCCTTATCTAGCTTAGGGTGACCTAATGCTAGCAAACTAAGTTAGGGAAGAGACTTACCTGGTAATTCCCGATCTTAGATACCAAAGATGACGAACTCTAGGTAGTAGTGAGCCTCACAAGCCGCTATTGGATTTAGTGTGCTAGGATTGTTGCATAGGACTTGCCTTCCCGAGACTTACCCGATAAGGAGAGGTTTGACCCCTAGATAGTAATCCGGTTTGTGTAAAATTCTCGTCCTTAGGTTCCTAGAGACTTACCCGGTAATAGGACCTTAGGTGCGGGATTAGTAGACCATGAGACCTACCCGGTGATTGATCCCATTGGAGAAACACCCTTTCCCAACATACCGCAGTTTATCCAAGGTTGATTAGAAGCTTGATTCTATTGCCATAACCGGAAGTCTAAATCCCTAGAATCCGCTTTTCTTACTTGATCACATACCTTTTTCTTGTGTTGTTTATTTATGTTGCTTGATTGATTGATAAATCTTGTATGATTTGTGATCTTTGTTTGATCACCATAAAAACCCAACCAAAAATATCATGATTTTTATTTCTTTATTTCTTTCTCTTTTCTTAGACTAGATTTGCACTATCCATGATCACTTGTTTGATTTGATTTCACCTTAGTCTTCGTGTTCGAACTCGGAGTACTTTCCTTGCTACAAAATGACCCATACATTGTGGGTTCTCTAGGAGTTAGGAGAATATATCGAGTTATAAATTGTAAGGATTTTGCGTGGTATATTTCTAGCGTAACAAGTTTTTGACGCTGTTGCCGGGGACTAGGTCTAGATTGAATCATTGTGTGTGATTGTCTATAGTGTAGGTCTTTCTTGTTGCTTTTGATCTTGTTTGGTTTGTGTCTTTGATTTTTCAGGAACTCTCTTATTCTTTCGGTTCATGCGAAGATCTCATGGCAAGGATTTAGCTCCATTCGATCCCGAACCGGAGTAAACCCATAAGACTAGATCCAAGGGCACTAAGAAGAAGAATGGGATGGCTGGAAGAGATCTTCAAGATGAGTTAAATGATGCCTTAGAGGAAAGTAGGCTAAGGGATGAAGCCTTGGATAATGAGAGGAGACTTGCAAATGAGAGGCAAGAAGCAACTAGGAGGGAAATGGAAGAGATTAGGCAAGCTCTTGTGCAAAGGGAGCTTAATCTTCGTCAACCACCACCGCATCCGGCGGTACAAGTACGGAATGAGCCAATCATTATTGAGGAGCCGCAAACGCTAGGGTAACGTATGGATCCAGCCCAAAGAGTGCACCTTCCGTGTGTAAAATTAGGAGATCCCGTAACCCATGACTACGAGCTCCGCCCTCAAGTACTACAAATGATCCGTCACAATCAATTTGGAGGGATGGAAGGAGAGTCTCCTCATCAACACTTGATGAATTATGAGATCTTGATGGAGACTCTAAGGCCACCTAGATTGGAGAGAAACAACCACAAGCTTAGGGCTTTTTCCTTCTCATTTAAGGATAAGGCCTTGGCTTGGTACCAATCTATTCCACTAGGACGTGTGGGTACTTGGGAGGAGATGACAACCGAATTTCTTACAAAGTTTTTCCCACCTTCCAAGACAACCAAGCTAAGAGGGAAGATCAATGCCTTCGTGATGAAGGATAAGGAGAGCCTAATAAAATCTTGGGAGAGGTTCAAAGACCTCCTCCTAAATTGTCCACACCATGGGATACCGAAGAAACCGGGAGCATATGAAGTAAGTGAAGTCACCATGAGCAACTACAAACTTGATGTAATCAATAATGAGCTTAAGTCCTTAAGGGAGTTGTGTACCACAACCTTGAAGAGTCGAGCAAGTCCTCAAGTGAAAGTGCAAGCCAACTTGGCTTCCAAAGAGAAGGATGTTAACTACATGGGAAGGAGTAACTTCAGCAATTACCAAGGCCCTAGGAACTTCAACAACAAGAACAGCCAACATTTTAACAATTACCGGCCTAATCACAACCATCCCGGGCTCTCCTATTCTAACCCGGATGGTGCCTTGAACCCTCCCGCTTCCACAAGTGCAGCCCCACCACCTAAGGCTTCACAAGAGCCTCTACACGTTTTTTCTCAACCTCAAAAGGATAGGACCGAAATGATGTTTGAACAATTGCTAGGAAGGTTGAGCGGACTTGAGAGCACGGTGACATCCATTTCGAAGCCTCAAAAGGTGCTAGAAGCACAGGTATTCCAAAATGCGGGTGAGTCACAAAGGGATCCAGGAAAGCTTCCCTTAAGGAATGAGGACAATCCAAGAGGCCAAGTGTTGGCGATTACCACAAGGAGTGGACTGAGCATGAAAGATCCCTCACCAAAGGAGAATGACAAGGGGAAGCAAGTAGTAGTGGAGGAAGAACCATTGCAAGAAGAAGGAGGCAAGAGCAAGGATGATGAGCCAACATATGTGGCACATCCTCCATACAAGCCACCACTACCATTTCCACAATCACGAGCAAGAGCTCGTTTGGATAAACATTTTGGTAAATTCCTTGAACTCAAGTCTAAATTACATATTAACATTCCGTTCATGGATGCAATTCTAGGTATGTCGGCCTATGGAAAGTTTTTATAGGGAAATACTCTCCAACAAGAGGAAGTTGGAGGAGTATGGATAAGTGAGGATGACGAAGAGGTCCTCCGGGTAGATTCAAACTATGAGGGAGGAAATGCCTCCTAAGCTGCAGGATCCGGGATCTTTTTGTGTGCCAATTGGAGTTGGAGAAGTGCAATATGAGGCCCTATGTGACCTTGGAGCAAGTGTAAGCATTATCCCGCTTGCACTTTGCAATAAGGTTGGGCAAGGAGAATCGAAGCCGGTCAAGATGACCCTCTACATGGCAGACCGATCAATTACTCACCCCGTAGGGATCCTAGAGGACATACCGGTTCAGCTTGGGAAGTTCTATGTGCCAATCGATTTCTTTGTTTTGGACATCCGGGCGGACTACCCGATTCCTATCATTTTGGGGAGGCCATTCTTAGCCACATCCGGATGCTTAGTGGATTGAGAAAATAGGATCCTCTCCTTCAACATAGGAGAAGAAAATATCAAATTCAAACTGTCCACAATGATGAAAGGGCCAACCTTTAGTGAAGATGTTTTCAACATTGTCGAGGAAGGAGTTGAGGAAGATTGCACGCCCGTGGTTTCAATAAATAGAGAACGTTCTGAGCTCAATCCTAGTCAATGATCCATTAGAAAAGGTTCTTAGCATGAGTATCATGGAGGAAGGAGTTGAGGAAGATTGCAATGAAGAAATCCAAGCTTTGGATGCATTAAAAAAGGAGACAAGTGCTGAATTTGAAGTGCACGAAGGAGAGCTGAAGAGCTGTAAGAACCACGGCCTGGGGCCCAATTCCACGCCCGTGGTTTCAATAAATAGACCCGTGGAAAACCATGTCGTAGCTAATTGTGCCAAAACCACGCCCGTGGTTGTGCAAGAGCCCGTGGGACCACCGTGGTTTCTCTAGAAAGTCCCTTAGTTGTTGATAAAGCTTCAAGGAGTCTTGGAGAGTCTTCAATGGCTTTGGATTCATCTAATGTGGAGCTATATGGATCACATCCAACCGATAAAGGTCCTCCAAAACTTGATCTCAAACCTCTCCCTTCTCATTTAAAGTATGCTTTCCTTGGTTCAAATTCTACTTATCTCGTGATTGTGAATGCATCTTTGAATAATGATGAGCTTGATAGATTGTTGAATGAATTGAAATTGCATAGGAGAGCTATAGGATACACCATTGATGACTTAGTTGGCATTAAACCATCCTTGTGTATGCATAAAATCTTGATGGAAGACAACCATAAACCTTCAATTGAACCTCAAAGAAGATTGAACCCTATTATGAAAGAGGTAGTCAAGAAAGAGATCCTAAAATTGCTAGATGCGGGAATCATTTTCCCGATTTCGGATAGTAAATGGGTTAATCCCGTTCATGTTGTTCCTAAGAAGGGTGGTATGACCGTAGTAACTAATGAGAACAATGAACTAATCCCAACTAGGACGGTTACGGGGTGGAGAATGTGTATTGACTATAGGATTCATAATGTGGCCTCTAGGAAAGATCACTTCTCTTTTCCCTTTATTGACCAAATGCTAGAAAGTTTAGCTCAACATTCACATTTTTGTTACCTTGATGGTTATAGTGGGTTCTTTCAAATCCTAATACACCCGGATGACCAAGAAAAAACAACATTTACTTGTCCTTGGGGAACATTTGCATATAGAAGGATGCCATTTGGGTTGTGTAATGCACCCGCCACCATTCAAAGGTGTATGATGGCTATTTTTTTCTGAATATATTGAGAATATTATGGAAGTGTTTATGGATGATTTCTCGGTATATGGATCTTCATTTGATAATTGCTTGGCTAATCTATCTTTGGTGTTGAAGAGATGTGAGGAAACTAATCTTGTGTTGAATTGGGAGAAATGCCACTTCATGGTGAGTGAAGGCATAGTGTTGGGACACTTAGTTTCCCACCGTGGAATCGAGGTTGATAGAGCAAAGATAAAAACAATAGAGAACTTGCCACCACCTACCTCGGTGAAAGGGGTAAGGAGATTCTTAGGGCATGCCGGTTTTTACCGGAGGTTTATAAAAGATTTCTCTAAAATTTCTAAGCCTCTCACTAACCTACTAATGAAGGATGTTGAGTTTGTTTTTTCCAAGGATTGTCTTGAAGCATTTTGTAGGTTGAAGGATGCTTTGATCTCCGCCCCTATCATGCAACCTCTGGATTGGAGCTTACCATTTGAAGTAATGTGTGATGCAAGTGATGTGGCTGTTGGGGCTGTTTTAGGACAAAAGAAAGATGGGCTTACACATGCCATCTACTACGCTAATAACACGCTAGATGATGCCCAACTCAACTATGCCAAAACCGAGAAGGAGTTACTAGCGGTGGTGTATGCCTTTGAGGATGTGCACGGATCATGCTGCGATCCGTTATCTCCTCACAAAGAAAGATGCCAAGCCTCGCCTTATTTGGTGGATCCTTCTCCTCCAAGAATTTGACTTGGAGATTCGGAATAAGAAAGGTTCCAAAAATTCAATAGCGGACCATCTTAGTAGGCTACGACCGTTGGAGATTTAAAGAGATGACATCTTGATTGATGATTCATTCCGGGATGAGCAATTGAAAGTGTTGGAGGAGTGCTTACTTCAAGTGTCTAGTTGTATGCGGATATAGTGAATTATCTTGTGTGTGAAGAGGTGCCACCCGGTTTGTCATATGGAAATAGGAAAAAGTTTTTCAAAGATGTGAGGCATTATTATTAGAGTGAGCCTCTCTTGTTCAAGAGAGGACCGGATGGAGTCTTTAGGAGGTGCATTCCGGAGGACGAGATGGAGAGTGTGATCCGTCATTGCCACTCCTTGCCATGTGGAGGCCATGCTAGCTAACCCAAAACGTGTGCAAATGTATTGCAATCCGGTTTTTATTGGCCTAACTTGTTTAAGGATGTGCACTATTTTGTAGTAGCTTGTGACGCTTTCCAAAGGACGGGAAACATCTGAAGAAGGAATGAGATGCCCTTGAACAATATCCAAGAGGTTGAGGTCTTTGACGTTTGGGGTGTGGACTTCATGGAGTCATTCCCCTCTTCATGTGGCAACCTCTATATTCTATTGGCGGTGGATTATGTGTCAAGGTGGGTGGAAGCAATCGCCTCTCCCACGAATGATGCCAAAGTAGTGGTGCGGTTCTTCAACCGAGTCATCTTCCCTAGGTTTGGAACACCAAGAGTAATCATAAGTGATGGAGGGAAGAATTTCACCAATAGGAACTTTGGGACACTTTTGGCTAAGTATGGGGTGACTCATAAGGGGGCCACACCTTACCATCCCCAAACTAGTGGCCAAGTGGAGATTTTCAACCGTGAGATCAAGGGGATACTTGAGAAGACGGTTTCTAGGACAAGAAAAGATTGGGCTATGAAGCTTGATGATGCCTTATGGGCTTATAGAACCGCCTTCAAAACACCAATTGGCACCACTCCGTACAAGCTAGTTGATGGAAAGTCTTGCCACCTTCCGGTGGAGATGGAGCATAGGGCATATTGGGCCATAAGGTGGCTGAATTTTGACCTCAAGGAAGCCGGTGAGAAGAGGTTGGTAGACATGAATGCTCTTGAGGAGATCCGGTTGGATGCTTATGAAAATGCCCGGATTTACAAAGAAAGGACCAAGCGTTGGCATGACAAACGTCTAATCCCAAAGGAATTGAGTGAAGGTGACTTAGTCCTTCTCTTCAATTCAAGGCTGCGGCTCTTCCCCGGAAAGCTCAAGTCAAGATGGACGGGTCCTTATGTGGTGAGGAAGGTCTTCCCCCATGGAGCGGTTGAGATAGGTGGGGAGCATTGTGGATATTTTAAGGTGAATGAGTACCGTTGAAGAAGTACATCCCGGAAGCTCTGGTGGATATGATTGCCCCACTTCACCTTGAGTGAAACACTCCCGGATTTGGTCAAGCTAATGACCTTAAAGAAGCGCTTAATGGGAGGCAACCCATTGGTACATATCTTTCCCTTTTCGTTTTTTGTTTTCGTTTTTGCTTTTTGTTTTTGTTTCGTATGTTTGTGTGTCTTGTGTTTGTGTGCTAGAGTCTAGGTAATAAAGAAGTCTTGCAAGGCATGAAGATGATGATGATGATTCCGCATCAAACGTGGGTGGAGCGGACGTGGGACTTGGACGGCTTGCGGTGCTTAGTGCGGGTCCCGACGCCATAATGAACATCAAGAGCTCTCTACCATCTTTGATTGATCATCCACCATCACTCCACATGACTGAACCAAAATACCCAAAACACCATTTTCTCATTGTGAGGACTCTCTTTCACTTCTTCATTTAATTTGCACATTGGGGACAATGTGATTTTAAGCATGGGTGGGGTATTCACAATATCTTTGCATGATTGCATCTAGGATAGTTTCATATTATTGTCACATGTTTCATTATGTTTTGCATTGTACATATATATCTCAAAAATTCCAAAAAAATCAGAAATTTTTTTTAAAAAATGTGCTTCCTAGTTTGGATATGACCCTTATGATGAGTTTGTTTTGTGAATTGGCTATGCATGGCCTTGTGTCTTGAAAGAATTTATGCATATGTGGACTTGAATACTTCTCTTGAATTCCATGTATGAATTGTGATGAATATTGTTGTCTAGGTTGGATTGAGAATTGATTATCGAAATTGCATGTTAGTTCTTAAACGTCATATAGGAATGATTAAGGCAATTCATCTCTCTTCTTCTCATCTTGATCATGTCGTTTGAATCACCTCAATTGGTGAAAAATTTGACCTCTTTTGACCCATCCGGGAATAAGAGCATGCTAGTTTGTTGAGTGTTTGAAAAGCAATTGTTGGGTGTTGAAGGAAGTGTATGAATGTTATGAATGAAGTGCTGAATATGTTGTGAAAGTGTAGAAAAAATATAGGTTTGGGGACGTTGGTTTTGATGACGAGTAACTCGGCACCATTCACATAATCGGGTGTTTGTGTCTTGCCAAAGTCGGATTAACCGATAGTCCTATCGAGCCTTGGTATGTGTGCCCAGTTTGAGGCACCTCGGAAAAATCCAGAGGTCCGCTAATCACCAAGGTTTCGGCTTTTGTACACCAATGCCATTGTCTCAAAAATAAATGAAACAAAAAAAAGAAGAAAAATAAAAGAAAGAAAAGAAAAAGATGGAGAAAAATATACACTTGTGGTGAAGTTGATCAAAAATGAAATTGTGGAGTCAGTTACTTTCCCGGATTAGCATCACATAACCTAAAAAAATTCCTACCTATAACAACGTTTCTTGGCCTCTTCTTTCCTAAGTCCTTAAAACCTCTATGCACATGTGTTTTGACTTAAGTGATTTAGATTTGATATCTTCATGATCATCTAGAAAGTGTGATTGTCTTTCCATGCATTTATTCTCTTGATACACATTTCCTCATCCTTTTCCATGAACATCACTATGAAAGTGATCCATGTTTAGAAGCACAATTCCGAAAATATTTTCAGATTTTCTGCATTCATAAATCATGTCATCTCGTAGCCTATAGTTGAACCTTGGCCGGGGACGAGAAAGTGGCAAGTATGGGGTATTTTGATGACATGATTTATGACACTACTTTAGGCACTCGTTTAGATAGTTTTCCTTTCCATTCATTCATGTTTCCGCATTAGTTCGTGACGTTTACGCTTAATTCATCCATATTGTCAAAATATACGTCTAAACGAGCTTTTGTCGGTTTTGTAGGTATTTTGGGGAGCTTTAGGACTTAATCGATACATTCTAGGATCATTCCTTGTGATGGCACACTTCCGGACTCTTTAAGGAGCAAGCTAGGAGCAAAGGAGAGCACAAAAGACCTTGTTGGTGCATGCCTTGCACCAACTCATGACTTAGTGATCCAAGGACGGCTGAGCTGTAGGAAACACGGCCCAGAGGCCCATTCCACGCCCGTAGAATCATTGTTTTGCCCGTGGTTTCTTTCTGGATAACCTTGACACTTGTCACACGATTTCTTTGCCCGACCTTTGCTTTTCTTGGTTGAATGTGGACTTGGGAGAGCTTGTAGGCTGGATTTTGGACTCTCTCTCATCATCCATTGTGGGGGAGGAAGACTTGGAAGAACAACAAAACACTCTCATTGGGAAGAAGAACAACATCATCAAACTTAGATATAGAGTGAGACTTTGAGTGGTTTTTAGTGACTTTTGTTGAGAAGCTTTTGGAAGTGTTATAAGGAACGATTTGAAGTTGCATTTGAATGGTTGTAAGTCTTGTTTAAACTCATATTCAGCCAAGGTTTATTGATTTTACTTGCTTTCATTCACCATCTAGCTATGAAACCCATGTATGCTTGTATAATGATTCTAGGTCTTGAGATGCATGTTATTGGCTAAATAATTGTGATTCTAGGGTGATGGACAGAAGGTTATGGCTTGGATAATGATAGAATAGACTTGAATGTACCTTTTGATGACTTGCTTGCTGGAAACCTAACCCCCGACAAAAACCACGGCTTGTTCCTCCTAAACCACGGCCGTGGTTGTGTATGACCAGCCCATGGTTTTGCTCTGTTGTGCTTATATTGACGAATCTAAATGTTAGGATGTTAGTTGTTGAAATCCTAGTGTTTGTTAAGCCTTTTCTAGCTTAGGGTGACCTAATGCTAGAAAACTAAGTTAGGGAAGAGACTTACTTGGTAATTCCCGATCTTAGATACAAAAGATGATGAACTCTAGGTAGTAGTGACCCTCACAAGCCGCTATTGGATTGAGTGTGCTAGGATTGTTGCTTAGGACTTGCCTTCCCGAGACTTACGCAGTAAGGAGAGTTTTGACCCCTAGATAGTAATCCGGTTTGTATAGAATTCTCGTCCTTAGGTTCCTAGAGACTTACCCGCTAATAGGACCTTAGATGCGGGATTAGTGGACCATGAGATCTACCCGGTGATTGATCCTATTGGAGAAACACCCTTTCCCAACATACCGCAACTTGTCCAAGGTTGATTAGAAGCTTGAGTCCATTGCCATAACTGGAAGTCTAAATCCCTAGAATCCGCTTTTCTTACTTGATCACATACCTTGTTCTTGTGTTGTTTGTTTGTGTTGCTTGATTGATAAATCTTGCATGATTTTTGATCTTTGTTTGATCACCATAAAAACCCAACCAAAAATATCATGATTTTCATTTCTTTATTTCTTTCACCTTTCTTAGACTAGATTTGCACTATCCATGATCACTTGTTTGATTTGATTTCACCTTAGTCTTCGTGTTCGACCTCGGAGTACTATCCTTGCTACAAAACGACCCGTATATTGTGGGTTCGCTAGGATATAGGAGTATATATCGAGTTATAAATTGTAAGGCTTTTGCGTAGTACATTTCTAGCATAACAAGTACCCTTCAGATTAATGGTTTACATGTTAGGGTATTGTTTTATACGGGTGCTATGCACTTATTTATATTTGATTCGTGTGTTGATAGACTGACCTTAGATACGATAGAGGGGAATCCCTTTGTTATACGGTTACCCGATGGGGGTCAGGTTAGTGGTACTTGAGAGGTACATGATTGTCCTATACATTTAGGTAACTATGATTTGTTAGTAGACTTCTTTGTCACGCCGTTAGTGCATGAGGAAGTGATATTGGATGTGGACTGGATGGACCGACATAGTGCCATTTTAGACATTGGTAGGAGGACCATGACAGGGATGTGAGGCCTTCTGGTATTATGTCATGAAGATGTCATATTGAGATCTTTTAAGGTTGGGTCCTTGGAAAGACTAGTACTGTCATTAGCGTAATTCGAGTTGCAAGACTAATTGGACAAGGATGAGAGGCCTTCTGGTATTATGTCATGAAAGAGGATGAGGGTCCTATGTTAAAGGACATTTCTGTTGTGTGCAAGTTTATGGATGCGTTTAACGGGCCATCCAATTTACCGCCATAAAGGAGCGTGGATTTCGGCATCAAGTTAGAGCCGAGGACGAAACCGATATCGAAGGCACCATATTGTATGACGCCTATCGAGCTGCTAGAGCTAAAGAAGCAACTCGAGAAGTTGGCAAATAAGGGCTTCTACGCACTTGCGTTCCCCACGGGGTGCGCCGGTACTCTTCGTGCGGAAGAAGGACGGATCAATGAGGTTGTGCATCGATTACTGAGAACTGAACAAGGTGACCATCAGGAACAAGTACCCGCTACCCCATATTGACGACTTGTTGGATCAGCTGTAGGGAGCTTCAGTGTTTTCCTAGATAAATATGAGGTCCGGATATCACCAGTTGAGGGTGAGGGAGCAGGAAGTTCCCAAAATGGCATTTCGGACTCGGTATGGCCACTACGAGTTTGTAGTGATGCCATTCGGGCTCACGAATGCGCCCGCCATCTTAATGGAGCTGATGAATGGAATCTTCATCAACTTACTGGATCAGTTTGTGATGGTCTTCATAAACGATATCCTGGTCTACTCTCGTAGCAAAGAGAAACACGCAGGATATTTGAGGACGGTATTGCGAGTGTTGCAAGATAGAGAGTTGTACGGAAAGCTCTCTAAGTCTGAATTTTGGAAGTTTGAGGTAGTCTTTCTAGGCTATGTGGTTTCTGCCGAGGGGATCAAGGTTGATCCGGTGAAGATCGAGTATGTAGAAACATGGACGACACCGACGAATATCGAGGAAGTTCATAGCTTCCTTGGATTATCCGGATATTACCACCGGTTTTGGAAGAGTTTTCTGTTATTGCCCGACCACTTACCAGTTTGTTGTGGAAGACTACCCAGATATTACCGCCGATTTTGAGGAGCTGAAGAGGAGATTGACTTCTGCTCCAATTTTAGCACAGCCGGAGGGCACTAATGATTTTTGTGGCGTATAACGACGTATCCAATCTAGGCTTGGGATGTGTGTTGATGCAGAGAGGTAGGGTAATCAGTTATGTGTCTCCATAGATGCAGACATATAAGAGGAATTACTCGACTCATGACCTCGAGTTAGCTGTAGTAGTTCATGCCTTGAAGATTTGGCAACATTCCCCATATGGAGTTTCATGCTAGATCTTCACTGACCATAAGAGTGTGAAGTATATTTCCTCAACGGGAGTTAAATAACCACAAGAGGAGATGGCTCGAGCTGATCAAGAACTTTGACCTTGAGATTTTGTATCATCCGGGGAAGGCGAATGTAGTCGCTGATGCCCTTAGTAGGAAAACGCCTTGAAAGAAGGCAATAGCGAGATTGACAGCTCAACCTTAGTTGCAGCAAGATCTAGTATGGCTAGAGTTGGACATTTAGTTTCCCAATATAGACAACCATTTGTTTACCTTAGAGGTTGTAACTGATTTGTTGGGATTAATCTAATAAAAGCAGGAAACATGTCTAACATTGAGTCACATATGAGAAAGGATGTCTCGAGGTGAGGCCCCACAGTTCACCAGAGGTGCTGACGGATTGATGAGATGCCGCGAGCACTTATGATAGAGAGATGAGTCAAAGGATTTTGCAGGAGGCTCACACCACACCTTACTCAGTGCACCCTGGTGCGAGTAAGATGTCTCAAGATGTAAGGCGCTCATTTTGGTGGGACGGGATAAACCCTGGTGTGGTCCGGTGCGTGACCTGTCAGCAGGTCAAGACAAAGCATTGTAGACTTGGAGGAAAACTTCTTCCACTACCAATACCACAGTGGAAGTGGAAGGACATCTCCATGGACTTTGTGACTGGCTTAAGACCAAGCATGAGCTTTAATTCTATTTGGATCATAGTAGACCGACTGAAGAAGACTGCACGTTTTATCCCTATTAGCGAAACATGGCCAGTAACCCGTTTGGCTGAGGTGTTCACTAGACAGGTAGTGAGAGTCCATGGTGTACCGAGGACTATCGTCTCAAATCGTGATGGACGATTTACCTCGAGGTTTTGGCAGCAGGTTCATATTGCCTTCGGTACTAGCATGCATTTCACGACTGCTTTCATCTTCAGATAGATGGTCAGTCAAAGAGGATTATTCAGACTTTAGAGGATATATTGAGAGCTTACGTGCTAGATTGGGGACAGGTGTGGTCAGATCACCACCCATTGATTGAGTTTTCATAAAATAACAGTTGGCATGAATCGATTGGGATGAACCTTATGAGGCATTGTATGGGTGGAGATGTCATACGCCTTTGTGTTGGGACGAGCCTAGTAGTGTTAGTGGTATGCTCCTGAGTAGATACAGGAGGATGTTGCCCGAGTGTCATTGACTAGAGAAGGGGTGTTAGCAGCACAAATTCGCTAGAAGTCGTATGTGGATAAGAGGCGATGACCTCCAGAGTTCAGAGGGGGAGCTCATGTATGGTTGAGAGTGTCACCGACGCGTTGTGTTAGATGTTTTGGCATAAAGGGAAAGTTAAGTCCCCGATATGTTGGACCTTTTGAGATTTTGGATCGAGTGGCCAGAGTAACGTGCAGACTTGTATTACCCCTAAGGTTAGAGGGTGTTCACCTTGTGTTTCATGTGTCTCAGTTGAGAGTGTATATGCCTGATCCCAGACACATTGTCAGTTATGAGAATTTAGTGGTTGAGCCGGACTACACGTGAGCATCCAGTAGCTATCTTAGAGCGGAGTACGAGACGCTTGCGCTCGAAGGACATTCTGATGATGAGGATTCAGTGGTCTAGACGAGGAACCGTTGAGGCTACCTGGGAGGCAGTGGATAGTATCATGAGGAACTATCCAAGGTTTTATGCCAAGATAGATGCACCTATAAAATCGATGATTAGATCTTAGTGCTATCTTGATGAGTTTATGTGCTTATGTGATTTGATACGTTTTGTTATTTTCATGCTAGATTATGATGTGCAATCTTATTATATCTTGTGTGCTAGCACAAGTTATGATTGTAGTTTAGGTGGAGATGGTTCTACCTCCATGCTATTGAGATATGACTATAGTGTTAGTTGGAGACAGTTATACCTCCATGCTATAGAGTGAGATTATGATTGCTGGAGATGGTTTACCTCCATGATTCGAGTTGTGATTGTGATTTGGCTGGAATGGTTTTTCCTCCATGCTATCAAGTGATATTGTATTTAGCTAGAGATAGTTTGTGTTACGCTAAGAACGTGACACGCAAACATCCTTAAATTTATACTCGATATATTTCTCCTAAATCCTAGCGAACCCGCAGTGTACGGGACGTTTTGTAGTAGGGATAGTATTCCGAGGTCGAACACAAAGACTGAGGTGAGATTGAATCGATTAGTGACTAAGGATAGTGTTGATCTAAGCAAAGAACAGAGAAAGAAACAAGTAAATGAAAATCTCAATATTTTTGGGTTGGTTTTGTGTGGTGATCAATCAAGGATCACAATGATATAATATGGCAAAACAAACTAAGGAATCAAGCTAAAACACAAATAAACAAACAAACACGAAATATGTGATCAAAGAGAGAAAAGCGGATTCTAGGGGTTGGAAATTCCGGTTATGGCATTGGACTCAAGCTTCTAATCAACCTTGGATAAACTATAGTATGTTGGGAAGGAATGCTTCTCAAATGGGGTCAATTACCGGGTAGGTCTCATGATCCACTAATCCCACTCCTAAGGTCCTATTACCGGGTAAGTCTCTAGAAGCCTAAGGTAGGGATATCTACACAAACCGGATGGTTATCTAGGGATCTAACCTCTCCTTACTGGGTAAGTCTCGGGAAGGCAAGTCCTAAACACTTATCCTAGCACATTCAGTCCAATAGCAGCTTGTGAGGCTCACTACTACCTAGAGTTCGTCATCTTCGGTATCTAAGAGCAAGAATCACCGGGTAGGTCTCTTCTAACACTTAGTTGCTAACACTAGGTAACCCTAGGATTGATTTAGCTCAACAAACACTAGAATTTCAACAATCTAACATTCTAGCACTTAGATTCATCAAAACAAGTGAGTTAGTCAGAACCACGGGTTATTCATCCCCTTCCACGGCCGTGGACTGGCAAGAACGAACCGTGGTTTCCAACAGTAGCTCGGTTCAAGCAAACGAATCATCCAAAGGTATATCTAAGTCCATCCTATCATAGTCTATGCCATAACCATTATTTCCTTACCCTAGAATCGTATCTATCTAGCCAACAACATGCATCATCACAATCAAAGTCATCAAGCATAAAATCATGGAATCCATGTCAAGAGAATGAAATGAAAAAGAGATGAAACAAGTGAACAAGAAATCAAAGCTGAATGTGAGTTTAAGAAAGACTTACAACCCTTCAAAAGAAGGTTTAATCGATTCTTACAAAACACTTGCAAAACGTCTTCACAAATCTCACTCAAAACTATCAAAAACTAAGAATGGTGTGTTCTTCTCTTCTTCTCCAATGGACCCTTTTCTTCTCCTCCAAGTGAAAATCTTCTTCTCCTCCAAGAGTAGCTCCAATCAAATCTTCCAATGAGAGAATATTGTTGTTGAGAATGTCGGAGAGAATGTGAGTGATGGGTCTGTCCATAACAGCCTTGCAGGACCATCTTTAATCCTCCAAATTTGCAAGAGTCGGCCATGAAGATCGTGGGAAAGCTATCACAACTGTCTGGGGAAAACCACGGCCCATTTCCACGCCCGTGGAAGTCCTAGTGGCCGTGGTTTTGGTGCCTCAGCTTGTTTTGGATCATCAAGCCTCAATTTGGTGCATGGCATGCACCAACAAGGTCCCATGTGTCCCCCTTAACTCCTAGCTTGCTTCCCAATGAGTCCGAAGGTGTGTCATCTCGAGGAACGATCCTCAAATGTATCGATTAAACTCCTAAAGCTCCCAAAATACCTACAAAGCATGCAAAAAGTCCGTGTAGACGTCTATCTCGACAAAATACATGAATTGAGTGCAAATCGTTACAAACTAGTGCAAACCATGCATGAATGAGCGGAAAAACTATCTAAATGAGTGCCTAAACCTAAGTCATAAATCGTGTTATCAAAAATACCCCATACTTAAGGTTTGCTCGTCCCCGAGCAAGTCCTCAACTATAGACTAAGAGATGACATGATTTATGCATGTAGAAAAACAACAAAATCTTTTTGGAGTTGTGCTTCTAATATTGGATCACCTTCATAGTCATGTTTCATGGCAATGTACAAGCAATCATGTGTCAAATAAATGAAGGCACGGAAAGACAATTATACTTAACTCGAAAGCATGCATGAAATGTAAAAATGAAGAAGTCAAGATGATCATGAGCATATCCAATTTAGATCACTAAGTCTTACACACATGCAAATAGGTCACAAGGGCTTGTGAAATGAGAGGCCAAGAAATGTTGTGATTAGGTGGGGATTTTTCTAGGTTATGTGATGCTAATCCGGGAATGGAACTAACTTCACAACTTCACATTTTTTATCAACTTCCCACAAGTGTATATTTTCTCCATCTTTTCTTTCTTTTCTTTTCTTTTTCTTTCACTTATTTTTGAGACAATGGCATTGGTGTACAAAAGCCGAAACCTTGGTGATTAGCCGTCCTCGGGCTTTTTTATTTTTCGTGGTGCATCCACACCGGGGACACATAGCAAAGCTCGTTAGGACTATCGGTTTATTTGACTTTGGCATGGCACAAACACCCGATTATGTGAATGGTGCTGAGTTACTCGTCATTTAAACCAACGTCCCCTAACCTATATTTTTGTCTACACTTTTCACAACAAATTCAACACTTCATTCATAACATTCATCCATCAACAACTTCACCCCAAACTTGCTTTTCACACACTCAACACACTATCCTGCTCCTATTCCTGGATGGGTCAAAAGAGGTCAAATTTATATCAATTGAGGTGCTCAAACAATATGATCAAGATGAGAAGTAGAGAAAAGAATGAAAATTTTTAATCACTCCTAGATGATGTGCAAGAACTAGCATGTAATTTCAACTTTCAATACTCAATCCAATCAAGACAAGCATCATAGTCACAAATCATTCATGGGATTCAAAATAAGTACTTCAAGTCCACATATGCATTCATCAATTCAACACATAAGGCTATCCATAGCCAATCCACAAGACAATTTCATCATAAAGGTCATTCCCAAGCTTAGAAGCACTAAAATTTTTTTAAATTTTCTGATTTTTTTGGATTTTTCAAAATGTGTATATACAATGCAAGACATAATGAAGCATGTGACTAAAAGAAACTACCCTAGATTCTAATCATGCAAAAGATCATGCAAACCCCACCCCATACTTAGAAACACATTGTCCCCAATGTGTAAATGAAGTAAAGAAGAGTGAAAGAGGGTTCTCACAATGTAAAAATGGTTTGCTTTGGTATTTGGGATTACTCAAATGGAGTGATGTTGGATGATCCTATCAACGATGGTAGAGAGCTCTAAATGTTCATCATGGAGTCGGGATCCGCGCTAGGCGCCGCTAGCCGTCCAAATCTCTCGTACGCTCCACCCACAATTGATGAGGGACTCATCATCACCATCCACATGCCATGCAAGGCTTCTATGCTACCAAGACTCTAGCACACACACAAAGCACAACAAACACACAAAAACAGAAAAAACAAAACAAAAATAAAAACGAAAAGGGAAAAACGTCTACCAATGGGTTGCCTCTCATCAAGCGCTTCTTTAAGGTCATTAGCTTGACCAAACTCGGGGGCGTCTCACTCTAGGTGAAGTGGGGCAATCATGTCCACCGGAGCTCCCGTGATATACTTCTTCAACCGGTGCCCATTCACCTAAAAATCTCCACAATGCTCCCCTCCTATCTCAACCGCTCCATGGGGAAAGATCTTCTTCACCACATAAGGACCCGTCCACCTCGACTTTAGCTTTCCGGGGAAGAGCCGCAACCTCGAGTTGAAGAGAAGGACAAGGTCGCCTTCACTAAACTCTTTCGGGATGAGACGCTTATCATGCCAACGTTTGGTCCTTTCTTTGTAGATCCAGGCATTTTCATAGGCATCCAACCGGATCTCCTCAAGAGCGTTCATATCAAGCAATCTTTTCTCTCAGGCCTCCTTGAGGTCAAAATTCAGCCACCTTATAGCCCAATATGCTCTATGCTCCATCTCTACCGGAAGGTGGCAAGACTTGCCATAGACTAGCTTGTAGGGAGTTGTGTCAATCGGTGTCTTGAAAGCGGTTCTATAAGCCCACAAAGCATCATCGAGCTTCATAGCCCAATCCTTTCTCGTCCTAAAAACCGTCTTCTCAAGAATTCCCTTTATCTCCCGGTTGGAGATCTCCACTTGGCCACTAGTTTGGGGATGGTAAGGTGTTGCCACCTTATGAGTCACCCCATACTTAGCCAAAAGTGCCCCAAAGTTCCTATTGGTGAAGTGCTTCCCTCCATCACTTATGATCACCCTTGGTGTTCCAAACCTAGGGAAGATCACTCGGTTGAAGAACCGCTCTACAACCTTGGCATTATTTGTAGGAGAGGCGATTGCCTCCACCCATCTTGTTCGCTCGAAAGTGTGTGTGCGTCAAAGTCTTAATATTTATATCTAGAACTCAAAGCAAAGCGAACCCGCAGTGTACGGATCAGCTATAGTGAGGTAAGAATTCCAGAGTCGAACTCAGGGATTTGGAGAGATTAAATTCAATTTCTATTATCTAGCAAAAAGTGCAAAAAGCTTTTGTGATCAAATAAGGGAGGAATGATTCTAAGGATTCAAGTATCCGATTTCGGTTTTCGATTCAAGACACTTCTATAGATATAGGACAAAGTTTATATTGCCAAGATTAAATGTTCAAAGGTAGATATCGTACGGTGAAGTTCCGAAATCTATATATCTAATCTAAAGGTTCTCTCTATAAGGGTTGTTGAGGCTGCAATATAGAAAGATCTAAAGACAAGAATTATATTCAAACTAACTATCTAAGACTCCAAGATATGACTCTCCAAAGTAAAGATTAGAAAGCACACTTATAATCTTAATAAAGGATGTTGAGTCTCTTTATTACCCAAATCTTATAACCTTAATCTATTAAATGTAGAATCAAGTTTGAAGTCTCTTCATACACTCTATTAGAGGTTAATAAGGTTAATCAATATTGGGATCTAGGCAAAGATTAGTTTTGATTAAAGATTAATTCAATTATAGTTCATCAGGGGAATAAATCGGGCTGTTCATGAGAAAATCGGCCGATTTACTCAAGAACACACCGATTTTCCTGTTTGTCGCAAAACTAAAATCTAAACTCTCAGGGTCCTAATGTTTGAATGAGTTCAGTCTATCATCATCTAAGCCTTAATCATCAACTATTCTCCCCAGAATCACAATGGTTTTAGCCAACCATTTTCAAATTCGAATCAAATTAATTCTTGAGTGAAAAATCGCTAAGAAAACCGAATCTTGAATAAAAATTCAATAACTTTCAAATCTGTAAACAATTGTCAAATCTGCTCAATGTATCTCTCAGACAACTCAATTTTGTGTTCACAAACCACAAACAATGCAATGGATAAAGAAATCTCACAATCAAAGATCAAGAATAACTTTCCGGCAAAAGCTCTTCAATCTCTCTCCAAGAATCGTCGATTTCTCCAAAACGTGTAAAGATTTTCCAGTGCAACCTCCTCGTCTTCGTTCCTAGGGTTCTCCTCTATACTTTCTTGCAGATGGGCCGTTTGGCAAAACTCTCCTCTAGCCCAAAATAATTGGGCTTTGTGTCGTCTTTCCATTTGGCTGAATCGTGAAGAAAATCGACCCAGTCGATTTAGGTGCAAAACCGTTCGATTTCAAGGTATGAAAATCGTCCGATTTATATATATATTGGCACGATTTTCTTCAACAGAAAGTGCTCTTCCTTTGGTTCGTCTTCTATGCTTCTCCTTTGCAATTCCTTAGCTCTTTGTGATCCTTCTAAGACTCCTTTAGCTTCCTTAACATCCTTAGATGCTTCTTGCTCCATTTTTGCTTCCAATTCCGCTCCATTTACCTACAATTCATCAAAATCTCGTGTAGACCTCTATTTCCGACAATTGATTGAATAGAACATAAAAAGCATACAAAATCTCTCTAAATGCAAGGTAAACTGAGACAATCTTCTACAATATGCATGAATATGATGGTACATAATTCATGTCATCAAAATACCCCATACTTGCCTCTTGCTTGTCCCCAAGCAAGACTCAAATTTAGAATATAAGATGTCAAGGATTATGTATGTATGAAAACTCAAAAACTTTTCTTTTGGTAGTGCTTCTTCCTATTGGATCACCCTCAAAGTGATGTTTCAAGACATAAAAAGGGCAAAGCATATATCAATGATAACTATAATATGAATTAACTTCCTTTTCTTTCTTGAAAACACAAATAAAGGACATGATAAAGGTGTAGAGGTAATCAAAGTCAAACAAATCTAAGCCATGAAGTCTTACACATATGCATAAAAGTCTCAAGGTCTTCAAATCAAGGTAAGAGTCTAAGAAACGTAATAGGGGAAGGAATTCTTTTAGGCCATTGTGGTGCTAATCCGGGAAAGAGGAACAACATAACACCTTCAAAAGTTTTTTTTTTCTTCACCACACATGCTTCGCATGTAGAAAGCTTTGCTTCCTTTTTACTTTACTTTTTGAGAGTATGGACAGCGTTGCACAAAAACCGAAGCCTGGGAGATCGGCTTTTCTCAATTTCGAGATGCCTCAAACCCTTGATGCACATACCATATCCCGTTAGGACTTGTCGTTCAATTGGACTTTGGCAAGACACAAACACCCGGCTATGTGAATGGTGCCGAGTTACTCATCTTCATGTTCAACGTCCCCAAACTTATGAATTGCTATACTTTCATTTAACACATTTTTCCTTGGCCCTCCCACATCAAACATGCCTTTTTCTCTATCACTTTTTCTAATTCCCGGATGGTAAAAGGAGGGTCACATATTTCATTGAGGAGCTAGCATGAATAAGATATGAGAAGAGAAAACAAGTGAATTGCCTTAGTCATCCTTATATGATGTAAAAGAACTTGTAATATAGCTTCAACTATTATCTCATTCTCTTATCAAAACATCTAAACCATATGATTTATTCATGTGTTCAAGTAACAAAAGTAAATTCATTCAATGTTATGATTAACATCTCAACACAACTAAGCCATCTTTTGCCTATCCACATACACATTTCTCATCATAGAGGTCATTTCCATCATAAGAAGCACAAAAATTTTTTGAAAATTCATAAAATTTGAAAAAGATCATGCAAATGCAAGTGTCATAGTGGAAAGCAAGTAGTGCAAGAGTTATTACAAGCCAAATTGTCAAGAGTAGTGGAAAGTATATGAAGTGCTAAGATGAAACATAAGGTATTGTAAGTACCCCCACCCCATACTTAACATCCACATTGTCCCCAATGTGAAAATTAAGCATAAGAAGGAGAAAAATACTTACAATGTAAAAGAAGTGGAAGCTCAATCCTTTGTCGGCGGTGGAGGTGGTGGATAAGGATACATCGGTGCGCTAGGATCGTAGAAGTGGCCGAACTGGTGGAAGTATAAGTCTCTCATCTGGCCATCATAGGATGAATGCCTAGCGTCCGTCTCCTACCTGTAGTTCCTGAACTGAGTGTTCAGGGTGTCATAATCGGTGTGGAGGGTACGGTAGTCGGTGCTGAGGCTCTGGAAGCTAGTGACTAGCTCCCTGAAGTGGCGTGGAGCTCGGCGTCCTCGTCTAGGGCCTGGAGCATGTGCATAAGAATGTCGAGGTGGCCGTATGTCATCCTCCATCTCCTCATCCTGCCTACTAGTCCTGCTCGGTCCTGCACCATGAGTATCAGTGTCCATGGCATCCGTAGCATGTCCGCTATGCGTATCACTCTCAAACTCGAGCATGGCCTCCTGTCCTCCATCCTCATCCTCCTCCTCTGAGTCACCTGCATCATCATCATAATAAGTAGGAGGTGAGAACTCCTCAAGCATCGACTCAAAGGTCTCCTTCCAGTTCCTCTTGTTCCGAATGGTGTAATCGGATTTCCATATGATCTCGGATGGCTTCTTCTTCGGATCCCTGTGCCATGGCATCGGCACATGAAGAGTTCCTCTCCCTCGAGGAATCAAGACCTGTCGAACCACCAACCTCTGTGAGCCTAAAGGAAGGGCACTCTCAGCTAGAGTGCATCCCGAGAAGTCATAACCTAGAGTCCTAGCTACATGAGTGACTAAGCCTCCTGCACAAATGTCACCCTTGGCTTTGTTGGCTATCTTTCCTAGATAGTCAGCAAGCATGGTAGAGATGTCGGGGGTGGTGGTGGATGTCATGCAATAGAGGATAAAAAGCTCATCAGCCTTGAGCTTCTGCGGAGTCTCTGTCCGGGCAAATAAACTCTCGCTAAGTATCCTATGCACTGCCTTAAATGAAAGGTTGTACATACTTGTCTCCTTGGAGTTTCCGGGTCTCCACTTATCCCCTCCGTACTCACCTACGGAAATAGCCTCCCAAAAATCACTAGCACTGAGACCTCTAGCAAATGTGCCCTGATCGGAATAGGAGAAACCAAACAAGTCGCCAAAAGTGTCAATGGACATAGTGTGGTCTTGGCTCATGAAACGGAAAGTGACCATCCTTTCCCTAGGGTCGTGCTCAAACGTGCTAAGGAATTCTAGGGTGATCTCTCTATAAGCATCCTTCCTAATCGTAGCAAACTGTCTCAACCCTGCTCTGTCTAGCATCATATCAACATCCTCTCGAACATACAACGAATCTAAGTCATTAAGCACTATGTAGCGAGGAGGGGTGAATGGGCGGTCTACAATGCGTTCATAGCGTTTCTTGTGCTTGGATAGGGGAGGGGGAAGCTTAGGGATGTTGGTAGGTGGTGGTGGAGGTGGGGCAGGGGCTTTGGAAGAAGATCCCTTCTTCTTCCCCGTGTTTCTAGTTATCCTCTTTACAAGATCCATTTTAAGTCCTAAAAATCGACCTGTTCTTCACAAAAATCGGCAGATTTATCTGAGCTGGGTCGATTTTTATCTCGATTTCAATGATTCTCACAATTCTGTAAAGTTCTGTTCAATCTATCACCACACACAGTTCCCTACAATGATTTCTAAGCAGATTCCTCTATCAATTCCAACAAACAAACACTTCCTAAGCAAACTTCAATTTCGAATGAGAAACTTAGGTTTTGGAAAGAAAAACCTGAATTCCTTATGGAGGAGTCGATTGCCGTGCGTGCTGTTGTTAGATCCTTGTTCCTTGTTGAAAATGCTTCAGTTTGGAGCCAAGAATCACTCAAAATGGTTAAGGAATGAGGATTGTAGGGTGTGGCGATTTTTCGGCTTCTTTGGGAGGGGGAAATCGAGAATTGGGGGTTTTGGAATGAAGAAGATCGAGTGTAATGTCCTTATATAGGGTCGATAATTTCTGAAGAAAATCGGCCGATTTATCTGGTCGATTTATTTGTCGGGTCGATTTTTGTTTCTGTCGGAAAAAATCGGCCGATTTATTTTTACAGGTCGATCTCCATGAATCTCTCACATTTGAACCTAATTTCCTGCGATTAATGACACGACAAACCAAGAGTGCATCGAGGAACAAATAAAAAAACGAAAAACGAAAAAATAAAGCAATTAATCTACTCTAACTAAGTGATGGAAAGAAGGGAAAACTATACTATCATGGGTTGCCTCCCAAGAAGCGCTTTATTTATCGTCTTTAGCTGGACGGTGTATGATGTTGTGTTCAATGGAGGAGGATAGGAGCTATCTCCTCGACCGGAGCTTCCGGTGTGTATTTCTTCAACCGTTGGCCATTAACCTTAAAACTTCCGCTTTGTTCACCCCATACTTCAACTGCACCATGGGGGAAAACTCGTTTAATTACATAAGGTCCTGTCCAACGGGATTTGAGCTTACCTGGAAATAGACGCAGCCTTGAGTTGAATAGGAGGACTTGGTCTCCCTCCTTCAAGTCTTTTGGAATGATGTGCTTATCATGCCAGCGCTTTGTCCGTTCCTTGTAAATCCTTGCGTTCTCATACGCATTTAGCCGGATCTCATCCAGCTCATTGATGTCTAAGAGCCGCTTCTCTCCGGCTTCTTTCATGTCGAAGTTGAGCCACTTGATAGCCCAATAAGCCTTATGCTCTAGCTCTACAAGAAGATGACATGATTTACCATAAACAAGATTATAGGGAGTCGTACCTATTGGTGTCTTGAAGGTTGTCCTGTATGCCCATAGTGCATCGTCAAGCTTCATTGACCAATCTTTCCTCGTTTTAGAGACGGTTTTTGTTTGCTCGAAAGGGTGTGCGTCAAAGTCTTAAATTTATATCTAGAACTCAAAAGCAAAGCGAACCCGCAGTGTACGGATCGGCTGTAGAAAGGTAAGAATTCCAGAGTCAAACTCAGGGATTTGGTGAGAATAATTCCAATTTCAATTATCTAGCGAAAAGTGCAAAAAGCTTTTGTGATAAAATAAGAGAGGAATGATTCCAAGGATTCTAGTATCTGATTTAGGCTTTCGATTCAAGAATCTTCTATAGATTTAGGACAGAATTTATATTGCCAAGATTAAATGTTCAAAAGTAGGATTTGTACGATGAAGTTCCGAAACCTATATGACTAATCTATAGGTTCTCTCTATAAGGGTATGACTCTCCAAAGTAAAGATTAGAAAGCACATTTAATTTCTTAATAAAGGATGTTGAATCTCTTTATTACCTAAATCTTGCGATCTTAATTTATTAAATGTAGAAACAGGTTTGAAGTGCCTTCATACATTCAATTAGAGGGTAGAAAGATTAATCAAGATTGGAAATTAGGCAAGGATTAGTTTTGATTAAAAATTAATTCAATTGAAGTTCGTTAGAAGAATAAATCGCCCTGTTCATAAGAAAATCGGCCGATTTTCCTCAAAAACAGTCCGATTTTCCAATTTGTCGCAAAACTAAAATCTAAACTCTCAGGGTCCTAATGTTTGAATGAGTTCAGTCTATCATCATCTAAGCCTTAATCATCAACTATTCTCCCCAGAATCACAATGGTTTTAGCCAACAATTTTCAAAATCGAATCAAATTAATTCTTGAGTGAAAAATCGCAAAGAAACCAAATCTTGAACGAAAAATTCAATAACTTTCGAATCTGTAAACAATTGTCAAATCTGCTCAATGTATCTCTCAAACAACTCAATATCGTGTTCACAAACCACAAACAATGTAATGGGTAAAGAAATCTGACAATCAAAGATCAAGAATAACTCTCCGGCAAAAAGCTCTTCAATCTCTCTCCAAGAATCGTTGATTTCTCCAAAAACGTCTAAAGATCTTCCAGTCCGAAGTCCTCGTTTTTGTTCCTAGGGTTCTCCTCTATACTTTCTTGCAGATGGGCCGTTTGGCAAAACTCTCCTCTAGCCCAAAATAATTGGGCTTTGTGTCGTCTTTCCATTTGGCCAAATCGTGAAGAAAATCGACCCAGTCGATTTTGGTGCAAAACCGTTCGATTTTCAAGGTATGAAAATCGTCCGATTTACTTATATAATGGCACGATTTTCTTCAACAAAAAGTGCTCTTTCTTTGGTTCGTCTTCTATGCTTCTCCTTTGCAATTCCTTAGCTCTTTGTGAACCTTCTAAGACTCCTTTAGCTTCCTTAACATCCTTAGATGCTTCTTGCTCCATTTTTGCTTCCAATTCCGCTCCATTTACCTACAATTCATCAAAATCTCGTGTAGACCTCTATTTCCGACAATTGATTGAATAGAACATAGAAAGCATACAAAATCTCTCTAAATGCAAGGTAAACTGAGATAATCTTCTACAATATGCATGAATATGATGGTACATAATTCATGTCATCAAAATACCCCATACTTGCCCCTTGCTTGTCCCCAAGCAAGACTCAAATTTAGAATATAAGATGTCATGGATTATGTATGTATGAAAACTCAAAAACTTTTCTTTTGGTAGTGCTTCTTCTTATTGGATCACCCTCAAAGTAACGTTTCAAGACATAAAAGGGCAAAGCATATATCATTGATAACTATAATATGAATTAACTTCCTTTTCTTTCATGAAAGAAAAAATAAAGAACATGATAAAGGTGTAAAGACAATCAAAGTCAAACAAATGTAAGCCATTAAGTCTTAAACACATGCATAAAAGTCTCAAGGTCTTCTAATCAAATGAAAGGTTCAAGAAACGTATTAAGGGAGGGAGTTCTTTTTGGCAATTGTGGTGCTAATCCGGGAAAAAGGAACACATATCACCTTCAAGAATTTTCTTCACCGCACATGCTTTGCATGTAGAAAGCTTTGCTTTCATTTTACTTTACTTTTTGAGAGTATGGACAGCGGTGCACAGAAACCGAAGCCTAGGAGATCGGCGTTTTCTCAATTTCGAGATGCCTCAAACCCTTGATGCACATACCATATCCCGTTAGGACTTGTCGTTCAATCGGACTTTGGCAAGACACAAACACCCGGCTATGTGAATGGTGCCGAGTTACTCATCCTCATGTTCAACGTCCCAAAACTTAAGAATTTCTATACTTTCTTTTTAATACTTTTTCCTTGGCCCTCCCACATCAAACATGCCTTTTTTCAATCGCCTATCCTAATTCCCGGATGGTAAGAGGAGGGTTACATATTTCATTGAGGAGCTAGCATGATCAAGATATGAGAAAAGAAAAGAAGTGAATTGCCTTAGTCATCCTTAAATGATGTAAAAGAACTTGCAATATAGCTTCGACTATTATTTCATTCTCTTATCAAAACAACTAGATCATATAATTTATTCATGTGTTCAAGTAACAATAGTAAAATTCATTCAATGTTATGATTAACATCTCAACATAGCTAAACCATCTTTTGCTTATCCACATACACATTTCTCATCATAGAGGTCATTTCCATCATAAAGAAGCACAAAAATTTTCGACAATTCATAAAATTTGAAAAAGATCATGCAAATGCAAGTGTTATAGTGGAAAGCAAGTAGTGCAAGAGTTATTACAAGCCAAATTGTTAAGAGTAGTGGAAAGTATATGAAGTGCTAAGATGAAACATAAGGTATTGTAAGTACCCCCACCCCATACTTAACATCCACATTGTCCCCAATGTGAAAATTAAGCATAAGAAGGAGAAAAATACTTACAATGTAAAAGATGTAGACGCTCAATCCTCTGTCGGCGGTGGAGGTGGTGGGTAAGGATACATCGGTGCGCTAGGATCGTAGAAGTGGCCGAACTGGTGATAGTACAAGTCTCTCATCTGGCCATCATAGGATGAATGCCTAGCGTCCGTCTCCTCCCTGTAATTCCTGAACTGGGTGTTCAGGGTCTCGTAATCGGTGTGGAGGGTGCGGTAGTTGGTGCTGAGACTCTGGAAGCTAGTGACTAACTCCCTGAAGTGGCGTGGAGCTCGGCGTCCTCGTCTAGGGCATGGAGCATGTGCATAAGGATGTCGAGGTGGCTGCATGTCATCCTCCGTCTCCTCATCCTGCCTACTAGTCCTGCTCGGTCCTACACCATGAGTATCAGTGTCCATGGCATCCGTAGCATGTCCGCTATGAGTATCGCTCTCAAACTCGAGCATGGTCTCCTGTCCTCCATCCTCATCATCCTCCTCTGAGTCACCTGCATCATCATCATAATAAGTGGGAGGTGAGAACTCCTCAAGCATCGACTCAAAGGTCTCCTTCCAGTTTCTCTTGTTCCGAATGGTGTATTCGGATCTCCATATGATCTCGGATGGCTTCTTCTTCGGATCCCTGTGCCATGGCATCGGCACATGAAGAGTTCCTCTCCCTCGAGGAATCAAGACCTGTCGAACCACCAACCTCTGTGAGCCTAAAGGAAGGGCACTCTCAGCTAGAGTGCATCCCGAGAAGTCATAACCTAGAGTCCTAGCTACATGAGTGACTAAGCCTCCTGCACAAATGTCACCCTTGGCTTTGTTGGCTATCTTTCCTAGATAGTCAGCAAGCATGGTAGAGATGTCGGGGGTGGTGGTGGATGTCATGCAATAGAGGATAAAAAGCTCATCAGCCTTGAGCTTCTGCGGAGTCTCCGTCCGGGCAAATAAACTCTCGCTAAGTATCCTATGCACCACCTTAAAGGAAAGGTTGTACATACTTGTCTCCTTGGAGTTTCCGGGTCTCCACTTATCCCCTCCGTACTCACCTACGGAAATAGCCTCCCAAAAATCACTAGCACTGAGACCTCTAGCAAATGTGCCTGCATCGGAATATGAGAAACCAAACAAGTCGCCAAAAGTGTCAATGGACATAGTGTGGTCTTGACTCATGAGCCGGAAAGTAACCATCCTTTCCCTAGGATCGTGCTCAAACGTGCTAAGGAATTTTAGGGTGATCTCTCTATAGGCATCCTCCCTAATCGTAGCAAACTGTCTCAACCCAGCTCTGTCTAGCATCATATCAACATCCTCTCGCACATACAACGAATCTAAGTCATCAAGCACTATGTAGCGAGGAGGGGTGAATGGGCGATCTACAATGCGTTCATAGCGTTTCTTGTGCTTGGATAGGGGAGGGGGAAGCTTAGGGATGTTGGTAGGTGGTGGTGGAGGTGGGGCAGGGGCTTTGGAAGAAGATCCCTTCTTCTTCCCCGTGTTTCTAGTTATCCTCTATACAAGATCCATTCTAAGTCCTAAAAATCGACCTGTTCTTCACAAAAATCGGCCGATTTATCTGGGCTGGGTCGATTTTTATCTCGATTTCAATGATTCTCACAATTCTGTAAAGTTCTGTTCAATCTATCACCACACACAGTTCTCTACAATGATTTCTAAGAAAATTCCTCTATCAATTCCGACAAACAAACACTCCCTAAGCAAACTTCAATTTCGAATGAGAAACTTAGGTTTTGGAAAGAAAAACCTGAATTCCTTATGGAGGAGTCGATTGCCGTGCGTGCTGTTGTTAGATCCTTGTTCCTTGTTGAAAATGCTTCAGTTTGGAGCCAAGAATCACTCAAAATGGTTAAGGAATGAGGATTTGTAGGGTGTGGCGATTTTTTGGCTTCTTTGGGAGAGGGAAATCGAGAATTGGGGGTTTTGGAATGAAGAAGATCGAGTGTAATGTCCTTATATAGGGTCGATGATTTCTGAAGAAAATCGGCCGATTTATCTGGTCGATTTATTTGTCGGGGCGATTTTTGTTTCTGTCAAAAAAAATCGGCCGATTTAATTTGACAGGTCGATCTCCAGGTCGATTTATGTTTCTGTTGGAAAAAATCGCCTTGCTCTGTTACTGAATCGGACGATTTACTTATGGTGACTCGATTTCCTTCCTTGTTTTTCTTGAATCTCGAAGATATAACTCATTTATGCTCCATTCTCCATGAATCTCTCACATTTGAACCTAATTTCCTGCGAGTAATGACACGACAAACCAAGAGTGCATCGAGGAACAAAAAGAAAACGAAAAACGAAAAACAAAGCAATTATTCTACTCTAACTAAGTGATGGAAAGAAAAGAAAACTATACTATCATGGGTTGCCTCCCAAGAAGCGCTTTATTTATCGTCTTTAGCTGGACGGTGTATGGTGTTGTGTTCACTGGAGGAGGATAGGAGCTATCTCCTCGACCGGAGCTTCCGGTGTATATTTCTTCAACCGTTGGCCATTAACCTTAAAACTTCCGCTTTGTTCACCCCATCCTTCAACTGCACCATGGGGGAAAACTCGTTTAATTACATAAGGTCCTGTCCAACGGGATTTGAGCTTACCTGGAAATAGACGCAGCCTTGAATTGAATAGGAGGACTTGGTCTCCCTTCTTCAAGTCTTTTGGAATGATGTGCTTATCATGCCAGCGCTTTGTCCGTTCCTTGTAAATCCTTGCGTTCTCATACGCATTTAGCCGGATTTCATCCAGCTCATTGATGTCTAAGAGCCGCTTCTCTCCGGCTTCTTTCATGTCGAAGTTGAGCCACTTGATAGCCCAATAAGCCTTATGCTCTAGCTCTACAGGAAGATGACATGATTTACCATAAACAAGATTATAGGGAGTCGTACCTATTGGTGTCTTGAAGGCTGTCCTGTATGCCCATAGTGCATCGTCAAGCTTCATTGACCAATCTTTCCTCGTTTTAGAGACGGTCTTCTCTAAAATCCCTTTAATCTCTCTATTGGATATCTCGACTTGTCCGCTGGTTTGCGGATGGTAAGGTGTAGCTATCTTATGGGTCACCCCATACTTAGCCAATAGAGTCTCAAATCGGCGGGCCGTGAAATGCGTTCCTCCGTCACTAATGATGGTTCGGGGAGTTCCGAACCTTGGAAAGATCGTTCTATTGAAGAACTTCACCACTACCATTGCATCATTAGTGGGAGAAGCGATTGCTTCAACCCATCTTGAAACATAGTCTACGGCAAGAAGTATGTACTGATTACCGCATGAAGATGGGAAAGGTCCCATAAAGTCGATGCCCCATACATCAAAGATCTCGACTTCTTGTATGTTGTTGAGAGGCATCTCATTCCTACTTGATATATTACCTGTCCTTTGACAAGAATCACAAGCAACAACAAACTTTTGTACATCTTTGAAAAGCGTAGGCCAATAGAAGCCGGAACGAAGTATCTTAGCACAAGTCTTATGGGCACTTGCATGTCCGCCACATGGTAAAGAATGGCAGTGGCGAATGACACTATCCACCTCATCTTCGGGAATACATCTCCTGTAAATGCCATCTGGACATCTTTTGAATAGAAGAGGTTCGTTCCAATAGAATTGCCGGACGTCTCTAAAGAACTTCTTCATTTGAGCATATGAAAGTCCGGGTGGAATCTCCTGACAAACAAGGTAATTTACAATGTCAGCAAACCATGGATCATTACCTTGTGATATGTGTTGAAGACACTCTTCAATCTCGTGCAGCTGCTCGTCACGAAAGGAATCGTCTATCGGAAGTTCATCCGACTCGCCGGTGAGTTGTGGAAGACAACTAAGGTGATCGGCAACGGAGTTCTCCGATCCTTTCTTATCTCTAATCTCTAAGTCGAACTCTTGTAAGAGTAAGATCCATCTTAGAAGCCTTGGCTTCGCATCCTTCTTCGTGAAAAGGTATCGGATTGCGGAATGGTCCGTATAGACTATCACCTTCGCTCCTATAAGATAGGAACGAAATTTCTCAAAAGCGTATACTACGGCTAAAATATCCTTTTCCGTAGTTGCATAATTATTTTGAGCTTCGTCTAGCGTTTTGCTAGCGTAGTAGATGGCATGAGTGTGTCCATCTTTCTTCTGCCCAAGAACTGCTCCTATGGCGACGTCGCTTGCGTCGCACATGACCTCGAATGGAAGAGTCCAATCGGGTGGTTGAATGATTGGTGCCGAAATCAAAGCTTCTTTGAACCTGCAAAAAGCATCTAAACAATCTTTCGAGAATTCGAAAGTCGCATCTTTCATCAAAAGATTAGTCAAAGGTTTTGAAATCTTAGAAAAATCTTTTATGAATCTCCTATAGAAGCCTGCATGTCCTAAGAAACTTCGAATTCCTTTTACTGATGAAGGGGGAGGTAACTTCTCTATGGTTTCTATCTTTGATCGATCTACCTCTATTCCCCTTTTTGACACTAAGTGACCTAGCACAATTCCTTCGGTGACCATGAAATGACACTTTTCCCAGTTTAATACTAGGTTAGTGTCCTCACATCTCTTAAGAACTAGTGAAAGGTTATAGAGACATTTATCAAAGGAAGAACCATATACCGAAAAGTCGTCCATGAAGACTTCCATGATATTCTCTACATATTCGGAGAAGATTGCCATCATACACCTTTGGAAGGTGGATGGAGCGTTGCATAGACCGAATGGCATTCTTCTATAAGCGAACGTACCCCATGGGCACGTGAAGGTTGTCTTCTCTTGATCATCCGGATGAATTGGAATCTGAAAGAAACCGCTATATCCATCTAAATAACAAAAGTAAGCATGTTGGGCTAACCTTTCCAACATTTGATCGATAAAAGGAAGGGGGAAATGGTCCTTCCTAGTGGCCACGTTCAGTTTGCGGTAGTCGATGCACATTCGCCACCCTGTAACTGTCCGTGTGGGGATAAGCTCGTTGTTTTTGTTGGCAACAACGGTAATGCCTCCTTTCTTGGGTACTACTTGCACCGGACTAACCCATTTGCTATCAAAAATAGGGAAGATGATACCTGCATCAAGTAGCTTAAGGATTTCTTTCTTCACGACCTCTTTCATTGCCGGGTTTAACCGTCTTTGAGGTTGGCGTGAAGGTTTGTAATCCTCTTCCATTAAAATTTTATGCATACATAGAGAGGGCTTTATTCCTACTAAATCATCGATAGTGTAGCCTAATGCTCTCCTATGTTGCTTCAAAACATGCATGAGTTTCTCTAATTCATCATCATTCAAATTTGCATTTACTATAACCGGGTATATGGAATTAGTGCCAAGGAATACGTACCTTAAATGCTTGGGAAGTTGCTTCAATTCTAATGATGGAGGTACCTTGGTTGGTGATGAATCGTGGCCTTCGGATGTTGAGGGTACTTCATCATTAGATTCGGAAGCGGCTGCGGTGAAGTTTGGAGAATCCAGAGAATTACTCATTGAATCGACCTCCCCTATAATAAATCGGTCGATCTGCTGTACGATTTTTCTTTCTGTCGGAAAAAATCGGGTTGCCTCTTCATGAATCAGACGATTTAATGTTGTCAGGTCGATCTTTGTTTCTGTCGAGAAAAATCGGATTGCATCTTCATAAATCGGACGATTTATTTCTGGCAGGTCGATTTTCTTCACAGTTTCCGGAGTCAATTCTAATTCTTCAATCTTTACTCCTAGTTCTTCTTCCACATCATTTAATGCTCTCACATCTTCATTGCAATCATGCTCTACTCCTTCTTCCATGATGCTCATACTAAGAACCTTTTGGAGAGGGTCTTTCATCAAGACTGAACTTACTACCTCTCTAGACTCTTCTTCATCCAAAATATCAAAAACATCGTCTTTCAAGGCTGGCTCCTTGATTAAGGAAGAGAGTATGAATTCTATCTTTTCTTCACCAATATGGAATGATAGCTGGCCGTTCTTGCAATCTACCATGCATCCAGATGTGGCAAGGAATGGTCTCCCAAGGATGATGGGAACCGGGTAATCTGCAGGTATGTCAAGAACGACAAAATCTATTGGGATGTAAAACTTACCGAGTTTTACCGGAATGTCCTCTAATATTCCCACCGGTTTGGTGGTGGAACGATCAGCCATGTAGAGTGTGATCTTCACCGGTCTAGGCTCTCCTAGACCAACTGCCTTGCATAGAGTGAGAGGTATGATACTCACACTCGCTCCAAGATCACAAAGAGCATCATAGGTAGCTTCTCCCAAAGTGATGGGTATGCAAAAGGATCCTGGATCACGGAGTTTGGGTGGCATGTTCTCCGTCATAGTCTTGATTAGTTCGGATGACTCCATACTCATCTTGACTTCTCCTATATCTTCCAACTTCCTCTTGTTAGAGAGGATCTCCTTGAGGAATTTCCCGTAAGCTGGCATACCTAAAATCGCATCCATAAAAGGTATGTTAATATGGAGCTTACTCATAAGTTCAACAAACTTACCTAAATGTTTATCTAGGCGTGCACGCGCTCTAGATTGAGGAAAAGGTAGAGGTGGTTTGTAAGCGGGAGGAGGAACATAGACTTCTTCCTTCTCTTTTGCCTCTCCTTCGTTTGTGGTGGTATCCACTACTTTGGGTTGAGGATCGGAGGTTGTCTTGCCGCTCCTAGTAGTTATTGCCATAACCCTTCCCTTTGGGTTATCTTCCGTCTTCCCGGGAAGTTTCCCTTGGTCTCTTGGAACTTCTCCGGCTTTGTTGAATACTTGGTTTTCTAAAGCTTTGTGAGCTTTGTCAACCGAAGTTATGTAACTCTCCAATCCTTGTAGCTTGCCTAGGATCGTCTCTAGCATGGGACTGGGTTTACTTGATCTGTTTGATTATCCCTTGCTTGTTAAAGGAGTAGAAGAAGATGGAGGTGTTAGATCTTTTTCAGCATGAGAGTAAGGATTACCTGAATTTTGTTGATTTGACCTCCAATTGTTGCTATTGGAGTTTCTATTGTTGTTGTTACTCCAATTGGAGTTCCGGTTGTTATTGCTTTGATTGTTCCCATTTGAATTTCGGTTATCATTCCGCTGATTGTTGTCCCGCCCCATGTAGTTGGCTTCTTGCTCCTTAGTCTTTTGAAGACTCGTTTTGAGCACTTCCCTCAATTCTTTGATGTCATCTTCGAGGGAGAATATTTGTGTTTGAGCGGCTTGATTCAACTTCGCTCCCGGATCGCCTTGATTCCGGCTATTTGAGTCCACCTTCCGGTGGGAATACTTCTCAATCACTTGGGCTTGCTTCTCAATGAAGTCCCAAGCATCATCCTCTCTCATATCCATGAATGTGCCACAAGAGAGAGATTGGAGGTTGAATTGTGTCTCCACATCCAACCCTTTGTAGTAGATCTCCAATAATTCCAACTTGGAAATGCCATGGTGTGGGCAATCCAACAAGAGATCTTGAAACCTTTCCCAAGATTGAAACAAGCTTTCATTAGGTTTCATATAAAAAGCATTTATTTTACCTCTCAATTCCGCCGTTTTGGATGGCGGAAAGAATTTGGTGAGGAATTCCGAAGACAATTCCTCCCATGTAGCTAACTTCGCTGCTGGAAGTGTTTGGTACCAAGCTAGAGCTTTGTCCTTCAAAGAAAAGAAGAACGGTTTGATCTTGTAGTTGCTTGTAGTAGCCTTCTTTGGCTTCATAGTCTCCATGAGAATCTCAAAATTCTGCAAGTGTTGATGTGGAGATTCAGTACTTGCTCCGCCATATTGATTTTGGCAAACCATGGTGATGACTTGTGGTGAGAAGCTAAACTCTTGGATGTCTTCAGCTCCAAAATCCACACCTAGACGGCGTGGTTGCTGAATTGGATCCATCCGTTGCCCCAAAGTTCGGGGTCTATCTTCGTTATTAACAGCTCTCACGCTCCTAGTCGGAATGCGAGGAACAACCCTTGGTGTTGGGGTGTTTCGAATAGGATGAAGTGACGGATCAATCTCTTCAAGTTCCGGCATGTCCGGATCAATCTCTTCATCATCAGATGAATCATTTCGAACAGATTTAGTTGGTGTCGTGACTTTCTTCTTCTTCTTGGATTCGTTCAACTCCAACTTCATGTCCAACATCATAGCTCTTAGTTCATCAATCTGAAATTGATGACTTATTTCAGCTTCTTTTCGTGCTTTCTCACTCAACTGGAGTTGGCGTTGAGCTTCGTTCAGTTCAGCCTTGTAGTTTCTCTCATCATTTTCAGCCATTTTCTTCTCCTTCAACTTTCTCCTCAAAGTTCTTTCGAATTCGGGATCGAAAGGAATTAGATCTTTAGTGGATCTAGTCTTTCGCATATACCTAAAGAACCTGTAAAGATCACTCAAGTAGACAAGTCAAATCACAAGAGCAAGAGCTCTCAAGCTAGACAACCGAAAACCGGATTTGGTCTAGACCAAATCCCCGGCAACGGCGCCAAAAACTTGTTCGCTCGAAAGGGTGTGCGTCAAAGTCTTAAATTTATATCTAGAACTCAAAAGCAAAGCGAACCCGCAGTGTACGGATCGGCTGTAGAAAGGTAAGAATTCCAGAGTCGAACTCAAGGATTTGGTGAGAATAATTCCAATTTCAATTATCTAGCGAAAAGTGCAAAAAGCTTTTGTGATCAAATAAGAGAGGAATGATTCCAAGGATTCAAGTATCCGATTTAGGCTTTCGATTCAAGACACTTCTATAGATTTAGGACAGAATTTATATTGCCAAGATTAAATGTTCAAAAGTAGGATTCGTACGATGAAGTTCCGAAACCTATATGACTAATCTATAGGTTCTCTCTATAAGGGTATGACTCTCCAAAGTAAAGATTAGAAAGCACATTTAATTTCTTAATAAAGGATGTTGAATCTCTTTATTACCTAAATCTTGCGATCTTAATTTATTAAATGTAGAAACAGGTTTGAAGTGCCTTCATACATTCAATTAGAGGGTAGAAAGATTAATCAAGATTGGAAATTAGGCAAGGATTAGTTTTGATTAAAGATTAATTCAATTGAAGTTCGTTAGAAGAATAAATCGCCCTGTTCATAAGAAAATCGGCCGATTTTCCTCAAAAACAGTCCGATTTTCCTGTTTGTCGCTAAACTAAAATCTAAACTCTCAGGGTCCTAATGTTTGAATGAGTTCAGTCTATCATCATCTAAGCCTTAATCATCAACTATTCTCCCCAGAATCACAATGGTTTTAGCCAACAATTTTCAAAATCGAATCAAATTAATTCTTGAGTGAAAAATCGCAAAGAAACCAAATCTTGAACGAAAAATTCAATAACTTTCGAATCTGTAAACAATTGTCAAATCTGCTCAATGTATCTCTCAAACAACTCAATATCGTGTTCACAAACCACAAACAATGTAATGGGTAAAGAAATCTCACAATCAAAGATCAAGAATATCTCTCCGGCAAAAAGCTCTTCAATCTCTCTCCAAGAATCGTTGATTTCTCCAAAAACGTCTAAAGATCTTCTAGTCCGAAGTCCTCGTTTTCGTTCCTAGGGTTCTCCTCTATACTTTCTTGCAGATGGGCCGTTTGGCAAAACTCTCCTCTAGCCCAAAATAGTTGGGCTTTGTGTCGTCTTTCCATTTGGCCAAATCGTGAAGAAAATCGACCCAGTCGATTTTGGTGCAAAACCGTTCGATTTTCAAGGTATGAAAATCGTCCGATTTACTTATATAATGGCACGATTTTCTTCAACAGAAAGTGCTCTTTCTTTGGTTCGTCTTCTATGCTTCTCCTTTGCAATTCCTTAGCTCTTTGTGAACCTTCTAAGACTCCTTTAGCTTCCTTAACATCCTTAGATGCTTCTTGCTCCATTTTTGCTTCCAATTCCGCTCCATTTACCTACAATTCATCAAAATCTCGTGTAGACCTCTATTTCCGACAATTGATTGAATAGAACATAGAAAGCATACAAAATCTCTCTAAATGCAAGGTAAACTAAGATAATCTTCTACAATATGCATGAATATGATGGTACATAATTCATGTCATCAGTTTTCTCTAAAATCCCTTTAATCTCTCAATTGGATATCTCGACTTGTCCGCTGGTTTGCGGATGGTAAGGTGTAGCTATCTTATGGGTCACCCCATACTTAGCCAATAGAGTCTCAAATCGACGGGCTGTGAAATGCGTTCCTCCGTCACTAATGATGGTTCGGGGAGTGCCGAACCTTGGGAAGATCGTTCTATTGAAGAACTTCACCACTACCATTGCATCATTAGTGGGAGAAGCGATTGCTTCTACCCATCTTGAAACATAGTCTACGGAAAGAAGTATATACTGATTACCGCATGAAGATGGGAAAGGTCCCATAAAGTCGACGCCCCATACATCAAAGATCTCGACTTCTTGTATGTTGTTGAGAGGCATCTCATTCCTTCTTGATATATTACCTGTCCTTTGACAAGAATCACAAGCAACAACAAACTTTTGTACATGTTTGAAAAGCGTAGGCCAATAGAAGCCGGAACGAAGTACCTTAGCACAAGTCTTGAGGGAACTTGCATGTCCGCCACATGGTAAAGAATGGAAATGGCGGATGACACTATCCACCTCATCTTCGGGAATACATCTCCTGTAAATGCCATCTGGACCTCTTTTGAATAGAAGAGGTTCGTTCCAATAGAATTGCCGGACGTCTCTAAAGAACTTCTTCTTTTGAGCATATGAAAGTCCGGGTGGAATCTCCTGACAAACAAGGTAATTTACAATGTCAGCAAACCATGGATAATTACCTTGTGATATGTGTTGAAGACACTCTTCAATCTCGTGCAGCTGCTCGTCAGGGAAGGAATCGTCTATCGGAAGTTCATCCGACTCGCCGGTGAGTTGCGGAAGACGACTAAGGTGATCGGCAATGGAGTTCTCCGATCCTTTCTTATCACGGATCTCTAAATCGAACTCTTGCAAGAGTAAGATCCATCTTAGAAGCCTTGGCTTTGCATCCTTCTTCGTGAATAAGTATCGATATGCAGAATGGTCCGTGTAGACTATCACCTTCGCACCTACAAGATAAGAGCGAAATTTCTCAAAGGCGTATACTACGGCTAAAAGTTCCTTCTCTGTAGTTGCATAATTGTATTGAGCCTCATCTAGCGTTTTGCTAGCATAGTAGATGGCATGAGTGCGACCATCTTTCTTCTGTCCAAGAACGGCTCCTATAGCGACGTCGCTTGTGTCGCACATGACCTCGAAAGGAAGAGTCCAATCGGGTGGTTGAATGATTGGTGCCGAAATCAAAGCTTCTTTGATCCTGCAAAAAGCATCTAAGCAATCTTTCGAGAATTCGTAAGTCGCATCTTTCATCAAAAGATTAGTCAAAGGTTTTGAAATCTTAGAAAAATCCTTTATGAATCTCCTATAGAAGCCCGCATGTCCTAAGAAACTTCTAATTCCTTTTACTGATGAAGGGGGAGGTAACTTCTCAATGGTTTCTATTTTCGATCTATCAACTTCTATTCCCCTTTGTGATACTAGATGACCTAACACAATCCCTTCGGTTACCATGAAATGACACTTTTCCCTGTTTAAGACTAAGTTAGTGTCTTCACATCTCTTAAGAACTAGTGAAAGGTTATAGAGACAGTTATCAAAGGAAGAACCATATACCGAAAAGTCGTCCATGAAGACTTCCATGATATTCTCTACATATTCGAAGAAGATTGCCATCATACACCTTTGGAAGGTGGCTGGAGCGTTGCATAAGCCGAATGGCATTCTTCTGTAGGCAAACGTACCCCATGGGCACGCAAAGGTTGTCTTCTCTTGATCATCCGGGTGAATTGGAATTTGAAAGAAACCGCTATATCCATCTAAATAACAAAAGTAAGCATGTTGGGCTAACCTTTCCAACATTTGATCGATAAAAGGAAGGGGGAAGTGGTCCTTCCTAGTGGCCACGTTCAGTTTGCGGTAGTCGATGCACATTCGCCACCCTGTAACTGTCCGTGTGGGGATAAGCTCGTTGTTTTTGTTGGCAACAACGGTAATGCCTCCTTTTTTGGGTACTACTTGTACTGGACTCACCCATTTGCTATCAGAAATAGGGAAGATGATACCTGCATCAAGTAGCTTAAGGATTTCTTTCTTCACGCCCTCTTTCATTGCCGGGTTTAACCGTCTTTGAGGTTGGCGTGAAGGTTTGTAATCCTCTTCCATTAAAATTTTGTGCATACATAGAGAGGGCTTTATTCCTACTAAATCATCAATAGTGTAGCCTAATGCTCTCCTATGTTGCTTCAAAACATGCATGAGTTTCTCTAATTCATCATCATTCAAATTCGCATTGACTATAACCGGGTATGTGGAATTAGTGCCAAGGAATGCGTACCTTAAATGCGTGGGAAGTTGCTTCAATTCTAATGATGGAGGTACTTTGGTTGATGATGAATCGTGGCCTTCGGGTGTTGTAGAAGAGGTCTCTAGAGGTGGGGGCATTTCATCATTAGATTCGGAAGCGGCTGCGGTGAAGTTTGGAGAATCCAGAGAATTACCCATTGAATCGACCTCCCCTGTAATAAATCGGTCGATCTGCTGTACGATTTTTCTTTCTGTCGGAAAAAATCGGGTTGCCTCTTCATAAATCGGACGATTTAATGTTGTCAGGTCGATTTTTGTTTCTGTCGAGAAAAATCGGATTGCATCTTCATAAATCGGACGATTTATTTCTGGCAGGTCGATTTTCTTCACAGTTTCCGGAGTCCACTCTAGTTCTTCAATTTTTGCTCCTAGTTCTTCCTCCACATCATTTAATGCTTTCACATCCTCATTGCAGTCATGTTCCACCCCTTCCTCCATGATGCTCATGCTAAGAACCTTTTGAAGAGGGTCTTTCATCAAGATCGAACTTACTACCTCTCTAGACTCTTCTTCATCAATAATTTCAAAAGCATCATCTTTCAAGGCTGGCTCCTTGATTAAGGAGGAGAGTATGAATTCTATCTTTTCTTCACCAATATGGAAGGATAGCTGGCCGTTCTTGCAATCTACCATGCATCCGGATGTGGCAAGGAATGGTCTCCCAAGAATGATGGGAACCGGATAATCTGCAGGTATGTCAAGAATGACACAATCTATAGGGATGTAAAACTTACCTAGCTTTACCGGAATGTCTTCTAATATTCCCACCGATTTGGTGGTGGAACGATCAGCCATGTAGAGTGTAATCTTCACCGGTCTAGGCTCTCCTAGACCAACTGCCTTGCATAGAGCGAGAGGTATGATACTCACACTTGCTCCAAGGTCACAAAGAGCATCATAGGTAGCTTCTCCCAAAGTGATGGGTATGCAAAAGGATCCTGGATCACGGAGTTTGGGTGGCATATTCTCCGTCATAGTCTTGTGAGTTCGGAAGACTCCATACTCATCTTGACTTCCCCTATGTCTTCCAATTTCCTCTTGTTAGAGAGGATCTCCTTGAGGAATTTTCCGTAAGCCGGCATACCTAAAATTGCATCCATAAAAGGTATGTTAATATGTAGCTTACTCATAAGTTCAATAAACTTATCAAATTGTTTATCTAGGCGTGCACGCGCTCTAGATTGAGGGAAAGGTAGAGGTGGTTTGTAAGCGGGAGGAGGAACATAGACTTCTTCCTTCTCTTTTGCCTCTCCTTCCTTTGTGGTGGTTTCGACTACTTTGGGTTGAGGATCGGTGGTTGTCTTGCCGCTCCTAGTAGTTATTGCCATAACCCTTCCCTTTGGGTTATCTTCTGTCTTCCCGGGAAGTTTTCCTTGATCTCTTGGAACTTCTCCGGCTTTGTTGAATACTTGGTTTTCTAAAGCTTTGTGAGCTTTGTCAACCGAATTTATGTAACTCTCCAATCCTTGTAGCTTGCCTAGAAACGTCTCTAGCATGGGATAAGGTTTGTTTGATCCGCTTGATTGTCCCTGGCTTGTTGAAGGAGTAGAAGAGGATGGAGATGTTAGATCCTTTTCAGCATGAGAGTAAGGACTACCTGAATTTTGCTGATTTGGCCTCCAATTGTTGTTATTGGAGTTTCTATTGTTGTTATTATTCCAATTGGAATTCCGGTTGTTATTGCTGTTGTTGTTCCAATTGGAATTCCGGTTATCATTCCTTTGATTGTTGTCCCGCCCCATGTAGTTGGCTTCTTGCTCCTTAGTCTTTTGAAGACTCGTTTTGAGCACTTCCCTCAATTCTTTGATGTCATCTTTGAGGGAGAATATTTGTGTTTGAGCGGCTTGATTCAACTTCGCTCCCGGATCGCTTTGATTCCGGCTATTTGAGTCCACCTTCCGGTGGGAATACTTCTCAATCACTTGGGCTTGCTTCTCAATGAAGTCCCAAGCATCATCTTCTCTCATGTCCATGAATGTGCCACAAGAGAGAGATTGAAGGTTGATGTGTGTTTCCACATCCAATCCTTTGTAGTAGATCTCCAATAGTTCCATCTTGGAAATGCCATGGTGTGGGCAATCCAACAATAGATCTTGAAACCTTTCCCAAGATTGAAACAAGTTTTCATTAGGTTTCATAGAAAAAGCATTTATTTTACCTCTCAATTCCGCCGTTTTGGATGGCGGAAAGAATTTGGTGAGGAATTTCGAAGACAATTCCTCCCATGTAGCTAACTTCGCAGCTGGAAGTGTTTGGTACCAAGCTAGAGCTTTGTCCTTCAAAGAGAAGAAGAACGGATTGATCTTGTAATTGCTTGTAATCGCCTTCTTCGGCTTCATAGTCTCCATGAGAATCTCGAAATTCTGCAAGTGTTTATGTGGAGATTCAGTACTTGCTCCGCCATATTGATTTTGGCGAACCATGGTGATGACTTGTGGTGAGAAGCTAAACTCTTGGATGTCTTCAGCTCCGAAATCCACTCCTAGGCGGCGTGGTTGCTGAATTGGATCCATCCGTTGCCCCAAAGTTCGGGGTCTATCACCGTCACTAACAGCTCTTACGTTCCTAGTTGGAAGGCGAGGAACAACCCGTGGTTTTGGGGTGTTCCGAATATGACGAAGTGATGGATCAATTTCTTCAAGTTCCGGCATGTCCGGATCAATCTCCTCATCATCGGATGAGTCATTCCTAATGGATTTAGTTGGTGTTTTGACCTTCTTCTTCTTCCTAGATTCGTTCAACTCCATCTTCATGTCCAACATCATAGCTCTTAGTTCATCAATCTGAAATTGATGACTCGTTTCAGCATCTTTTCGTGCTTTCTCACTCAACTGGAGTTGGCGTTGAGCTTCATGCAGTTCAGCCTGATAGTTCCTCTCATCGTTTTCAGCCATTTTCTTTTCTTTCAACTTTCTTCTCAAAGTTCTCTCCAATTCGGGATCGAAAGGAACTAGATCTTTAGTGGATCTAGTCTTTCGCATATACCTATAGAACCTGCAAAGATCACTCAAGTAGACAAATCAAATCACAAGAGCAAGAGCTCTCAAGCTAGACAACCGAAAACCGAATTTGGTCTGGACCAATTCCCCGGCAACGGCGCCAAAAACTTGTTCGCTCGAAAGTGTGTGTGCGTCAAAGTCTTAATATTTATATCTAGAACTCAAAGCAAAGCAAACCCGCAGTGTACAGATCAGCTGTAGTGAGGTAAGAATTCCAGAGTCGAACTCAGGGATTTGGTGATATTAAATTCAGTTTCTATAATCTAGCAAAAAGTGCAAAAAGCTTTTTGTGATCAAATAAGGGAGGAATGATTCTAAGGATTCAAGTATCCGATTTCGGCTTTCGAATCAAGACACTTCTATAGATATAGGACAGAGTTTATATTGCCAAGATTAAATGTTCAAAGGTAGATATCCTACGGTGAAGTTCCGAAATCTATATATCTAATCTAAAGGTTCTCTCTATAAGGGTTGTTGAGGCTGTAATATAGAAAGATCTAAAGACAAGAATTATATTCAAACTAACTATCTAAAACTCCAGGATATGACTCTCCAAAGTAAAGATTAGAAAGCACACTTAGAATCTTAATAAAGGATGTTGAGTCTCTTTATTACCCAAATCTTATAACCTTAATCTATTAAATGTAGAATCAAGTTTGAAGTCTCTTCATACACTCTATTAGAGGTTAATAAGGTTAATCAATATTGGGATTTAGGCAAAGATTAGTTTTGATTAAAGATTAATTCAATTATAGTTCATCAGGGGAATAAATCGGGCTGTTCATGAGAAAATCGGCCGATTTACTCAAGAACACACCGATTTTCCTGTTTGTCGCAAAACTAAAATCTAAACTCTCAGTGTCCTAATGTTTGAATGAGTTCAGTCTATCATCATCTAAGCCTTAATCATCAACTATTCTCCCCAGAATCACAATGGTTTTAGCCAACCATTTTCAAAATCGAATCAAATTAATTCTTGAGTGAAAAATCGCAAAGAAAACCGAATCTTGAATAAAAATTCAATAACTTTCAAATCTATAAACAATTGTCAAATCTGCTCAATGAATCTCTCAAACAGCTCAATTTCGTGTTCACAAACCACAAACAATGCAATGGATAAAGAAATCTCACAATCAAAGATCAAGAATAACTTTCCGGCAAAAGCTCTTCAATCTCTCTCCAAGAATCGTCGATTTCTCCAAAACGTGTAAAGATTTTCCAGTGCAACCTCCTCGTCTTCGTTCCTAGGGTTCTCCTCTATACTTTCTTGCAGATGGGCCGTTTGGCAAAACTCTCCTCTAGCCCAAAATAATTGGGCTTTGTGTCGTCTTTCCATTTGGCTGAATCGTGAAGAAAATTGACCCAGTCGATTTAGGTGCAAAACCGTTCGATTTCAAGGTATGAAAATCGTCCGATTTATATATATATTGGCACGATTTTCTTTAACAGAAAGTGCTCTTCCTTTGGTTCGTCTTCTATGCTTCTCCTTTGCAATTCCTTAGCTCTTTGTGATCCTTCTAAGACTCCTTTAGCTTCCTTAACATCCTTAGATGCTTCTTGCTCCATTTTTGCTTCCAATTCCGCTCCATTTACCTACAATTCATCAAAATCTCGTGTAGACCTCTATTTCCGACAATTGATTGAATAGAACATAAAAAGCATACAAAATCTCTCTAAATGCAAGGTAAACTGAGACAATCTTCTACAATATGCATGAATATGATGGTACATAATTCATGTCCTCACATCTCGACACATAGTCCACCGCCAATAGGATGTAGAGGTTGCCACAAGAAGAGGGGAATGGTCTCATGAAGTCCACACCCCACACATCGAATATCTCCACCTCTTGTATGTTGTTCAAGGGCATCTCATTCCTCCTTGAGATGTTGCCCGTCCTTTGGCAAGCATCACAAGCTACCACAAAATTTTGCACATCCTTGAACAAACTTGGCCAAAAGAAACCCGATTGTAACACCTTTGCACATGTCTTGTGTGAGCTAGCATGGCCTCCACATGGCAAGGAATGACTATGGCGGATCACACACTCCACCTCATCCTCCGGTATGCATCTTCTAAAAACTCCATCCGGCCCTCTTTTGAACAAAAGCGGTTCACTCCAATAGTAATGCCTCACATCCTTGAAGAACTTTTTCCGCTGGGCATATGACAAACCGGGAGGCACTTCCTCGCACACAAGATAGTTCACATTGTCGGCATACCATGGCTCACTTCCTCTAGACACTTGAAACAAGCATTCCTCCACCATTTGCAATTGCTCATCCCGGAATGAGTCATCAATCGGGATGTCATCTCTCTCAAGCTCCAATGGTGGAAGTCTACTAAGGTGATCCGCCACAGAATTTTCGGACCCTTTCTTATCCCGGATTTCCATGTCAAACTCTTGAAGAAGAAGGATCCACCGAATCAACCGAGGTTTGGCATCCTTCTTTGTAAGGAGATAACGGATCGCAGCATGATCCGTATACACTATGACCTTCGCTCCAACAAGATATGAACGGAACTTCTCAAATGCATACACCACCGCTAGCAACTCCTTCTCGGTAGTAGCATAATTGAGTTGCGCATCATCTAGCGTCTTGCTAGCATAATAGATGGAATGTGTAAGCCCATCTTTCCTTTGTCCGAAAACAGCCCCAACGGCTACATCACTCGCGTCACACATGATCTCAAACGGTAAGCTCCAATCCGGAGCTTGCATGATAGGTGCGGAGATCAAAGCATTCTTCAACCTACAAAAAGCCTCAAGGCAATCCTTGGAGAAAACAAACTCAACATCTTTCATTAGTAGGTTAGTAAGAGGCTTAGAAATCTTAGAGAAATCTTTAATGAATCTCCGGTAAAAACCGGCATGCCCTAGAAAACTCCTTACCCCCTTCACCGAGGTAGGTGGTGGCAACTTCTCTATCGTCTCTATATTAGCCCTATCAACCTCAATGCCACGGTTGGACACCAAGTGTCCCAACACAATACCTTCACTTACCATGAAGTGGAATTTTTCTCAATTCAAGACAAGATTAGTCTCCTCACATCTCTTAAGCACTAGAGACAAGTTAGCTAAACAATCATCGAAGGAAGATCCATAAACAGAAAAATCATCCATAAACACTTCCATGATATTTTCAATATACTCAGAAAAGATGGCCATCATACACCTTTGAAAGGTGGCGGGTGCATTACACAACCCAAATGGCATTCTCCTATATGCAAATGTACCCCATGGACATGTGAATGTAGTTTTCTCTTGATAATCGGGGTGAATAGGGATTTTGAAGAATCCACTATAGCCATCTAAGTAACAAAAATGGGAATGTTGAGCTAATATCTCTAGCATTTGGTCAATGAAAGGAAGAGGGAAGTGATCTTTCCTAGAGGCCATATTTAGTTTCCTATAGTCAATACACATCCTCCATCCCGTAACCGTTCTAGTTGGGATTAGTTCATTATTCTCATTGGTTACCACGGTCATCCCACCCTTCTTAGGAACCACATGAACGGGACTAACCCATTTACAATCCGAAATCGGTAAAATGATTCCCGCATCTAGCAATTTAAGGATCTCTTTCTTGACTACCTCTTTCATGATAGGGTTTAGTCTTTTTTGAGGTTCAATTGAAGGTTTATGATTATCTTCCATCAAGATTTTATGCATGCACAAAGAAGGTTTAATGCCAACTAAATCATCAATGGTATAGCCAATAGCCTTCCTATGCAATCTCAACTCATGCAACAATCTAGCAAGTTCATTATCATTCAAGCATGCATTCACAATAACCGGATATGTAAAATTCTCACCAAGAAAAGCATACTTCAAATGAGTGGGGAGGGGTTTAAGTTCAAGTTTAGGAGGACCTTTATCGAGTGGAGACGATCGGTATAATGTTGGTTGAGATGAATCCAAAGCCATGGAAGACTCCCCAAAGCTTCTTGAAGATTGATCAACAACTAAGGCAGTTTCTGAAGAAACCACGGGCAAAATTACGGGCTCTGGGACAACCACGGCCGTGGAACTTGCAAAGCTAGCACTTCGGAGCACTCCAGTAGGTTCCACGGGTAAAACCACGGGCGTGGTTCTCTCCCCCGGGCCGTGGTTCCTAAAGGAATTCAACACACCTTCGTGTACTTCAAATTCAGCTCTTGTCTCCCTTTCTAATGCTTCCAAAGCCTTGATTTCTTCATTGCAAGCCTCATCAACTCCTTCCTCCATCAAACTTAAGCTAAGAACCTTCTCCAAGGGGTCCTTGATCAAGATCGAGCTCACAACTTCTCTACAATCCTCTTGCTCAACAATGTTGAACACATCTTCACCAAGGGCTAGCCCTTTCATCTTCACCAAGGGCCGCCAAGATGTCCAAGACAACAAAATCAATCGGCACATTGAACTTCCCGAGTTGCACCGGTATATCCTCCAAGATTCCAACCGGGTGGGTGATCGAACGGTCCGCCATGTAAAGGGTCATCTTGACCGGCTTTGGCTCTCCTAGCCCAACCTTGTTGCAAAGTGCAAGCGGAATGATGCTTACACTTTCCCCAAGATCACATAGGTCTTCATACTTCACTTCTCCCACTCCAATTGGCACACAAAAAGAACCCGGATCTCTTAGCTTAGGAGGCATCTCCTTCTTTATGGTTTGAATCAATTCCGAGGACCTCTTTGTCATCCTTACTTCTCCATACTCCTCCAACTTCCTTTTGTTGGAGAGTATTTCCTTCAAGAACTTGCCATATGCCGGCATACCTAGAATAGCATCCATGAACGGAATGTTAATATGCAATTTAGACATAAGTTCAAGGAATTTACCAAAGTGTTTGTCCAAGCGAGCCCTTGCTCGTGATTGTGGGAATGGTAGTGGTGGCTTGTATGGAGGCGGTGTTACGCTCAGGATGTGTAATGTATGTGCACGCAATAAGCTTTAAATTTATACTCGTTATATTTATCCTAACTCCTAGCGAAACCCGCAGTGCACGGGACGTTTGTAGTAGGGATAGTATTCCGAGGTCGAACACAAAGACTAAGGTGAGATTGATTCGATTTATGATCAAGTTTACTGAAGATCTAGGTCGAGAAAAGAAAAAGGAATAAAGAAAAGAAAATCTCAAATGTTTTTGGTTGGTTTTTTGGCGATCAATCAAAGATCACAATTCATGCAAAGTAAACAATCAACTAATACTAACAAATCAATGCAAACAAACAAGCTAAACACGAGATATGAATCAAATAGAGAAAAGCGGATTCTAGGGGTTGGAAGTTCCGGTTATGGCATAGGACTCAAGCTATCTTAATCGTTCCTTGGATTAACTATGATATGTTGGGAATGAGTGTTTCTAGATTGGGATCAATCACCGGGTAGGTCTCATGGTCCACTAGTCCGTCCCTAAGGTCTCATCACCGGGTAAGTCTCTAAGAACCTAAGGGATGGAATTCTACACAAACCGGATTGTTACCTAGGGATCTAACCTATCCTCACCGGGTAAGTCTCGAAAGGGTTAGTCCTAAACAACTATCCTAGCACACTTAGTCCAATGGCGGCTTATGAGGCTCACCACTACCTAGGGTTTGTCATCTTTAAAATCTAAGAGTAAGAATCACCGGGTAAGTCTCTTCTAACACTTAGTTGCTAACACTAGGTCACCCTAGGGTAGATTTAACTCAACAAACACTAGGATTTCAACATTCTAACAATCTAAGCTGGATCCATTGAACCAGGGAGAATCACTGTCTGTTCTACCAAGTCCACGGCCGTGGTTTGGCAAGAACGAACCGTGGATTCCAACAGAGGGTATGTTCAAGTAAGTGACTCATCCAAGGGAAAATCTAAGTCCATCCTATCATAGTCCTAGCCATAACCATCCTTTCCTTACCCTAGAATCACATATATTTAGCCTACAACATTCATCATAACAATCGACATCATTAAACATAAAATCATGGCTTCCATTTGCAAGATAATGAAGAGAAAGAAATGAACAAGTGAAGCAAACAAGACCAAGCTGAAAATGAGATTAGAATGACTCACAACCCTTCCAAAAGAAGGTTTAAATGGTTCATACAACTCTAGAAATCGATTCCAAAAATCTTCACTACAAAAGCTATCGAAGTCTATCAATGGTGTGTTCTTCTCTTCTCCAATGAAGCTCTTCTCTTCCTTCAATGGTAGCTCTCCTCTTGAGAGAATCTTCTTGTTGAGAGAGTATGTGGATTTGGATGGTGGAATGGAAAATGGAATGGAAGATTCCAAGATGCCTTCTCTCAGCAATGCAGGACCATTTTTATACTACAACTTTGCAAGAGCTGGCCAAGAGATCGTGGCACAGCTGTTATAACCGCTTGGCAAGAACCACAGTTGGTTCCACGGCCGTGGTCTTGCCAGTGACCGTGGTTTGGTTCTTCAGCGTTGCCTTGGTTCATTAAGCTTTGATTTGGTGCTTGGCTTGTGTTGGCAAGGTTCCATGAGTCCTCCTTAGCCCTTAGCTTGCATCCTAATGAGTCCGAGGGTGTGTCATCTTGATGAACGATCCTCAAACGTATCGATTTAACTCCTAAGTCTCCCAAAATACCTATAAAGCAAACAAAAGTCCGCGTAGACGTGTATCTCGACAAAATAGGTGAATTAAGTGCAAACGTTGCAAACTAATGCTAAACCATGCGTGAATGAGTGAGAAATCTTCCTAAATGAGTGTCTTATCCTAAGTCATAAATCGTGTTATCAAAAATACCCCATACTTAAGGTTTGTTCGTCCCCGAGCAAATTCCGTACTATAGACTAGTAGATGACATGATTTATGTATGCAGAAAAATGGCAAAATCTTTTTGAAGTTGTACTTCTAATATTGGATCACCTTCATAGTCATGTTTCATGGTAATGGACAAGCAATCATGTATCAAATAAATGAAGGCATGGAAAGACAATTGTACTTAACTCGAAGGCATGCATGAAATGTAAAAATTAAAAAGTCAAGATGATCAAGAGCATATCCAATCTAGATTACTAAGTCTTACAAACATGCAAATAGGTCATAAGGTCTTGTGAAAGAAAAGGCCAAGAAACGTTGTGATTAGGTAGGGATTTTTCTAGGCTATGTGATGCTAATCCGGGAATGGAACTAACTCCACAACCTTGTCGTCAATCAACTTCCCACAAGTGTATATTTTCTCCATCTTTTCTTTCTTTTCTTTTTCTTTCACTTATTTTTGAGACAATGGCATTGGTGTACAAAAGCCAAAACCTTGGTGATTAGCCATCCTCGGGCTTTTTCTATTTTTCGAGGTGCATCCACACCGGGCACACATACCAAAGCTCGTTAGGACTATCGGTTTATTTGACTTTGGTAAGGCACCAACACCTGATTATGTGAAGTGTGCCGAGTTACTTGTCATTTAAACCAACGTCCCCAAACCTATATTTTTGTCTACACTTTCACAATAAATTCAGCATTTTATTCATGGCATTCTTTCATCAACATCTTCACCCCACACTTGCTTTTCACACACATCAACACACTAGAATGCTCCTATTCCCGGATGGGTCAAAAGAGGTAAAAAATTTCATCGATTGAGGTGCTCAAATATCATGATCAAGATGAGAAGTAGAAAAAGATGAATTGCCTCATTCATTCCTAGATGGTATGTAAGAACTAGCATGTAATTTCGACTTTCAATACTCAATCCAATCAAGGCAAACATCATGATCACAATCCATTCATGGGATTCAATATAAGTACTTCAAGTCCACATATGCGATTCATAAATTCAACACACAAGGCCATCCATAGCCAATCCACAAGACAAGATTCATCATTAGGGTCATATCCAAGCCTAGAAAGCACAAAAATTTCTAATTTTTTTTTGGTATTTTTCGAAATGATTATATACAATGCAAGATATGTGACAATATTAAACTATCCTAGATGCTCATTATGCAAAGGATCATGCAAACCCCACCCCATACTTAGAAACACATTGTCCCCGATGTGTAAATGAAGTAAAGAAGAGTGAAAGAGAGTTCTCACAATGTAAGAATGGTTTGCTATGGTATTTGGGATTTCTCAAGTGAATTGATGGTGAATGATCCTTTCAACAATGGTAGAGAGCTCCAAGTGTTCATCAAAGCGTCGGGACCCGTGCTAGGCACCGCTAGCCGTCCAAGTTCCGCGTCCGCTCCACCCATAGTTGATGAGGGGTTCATTATCATCATTCACATGCTATGCAAGGCGTCCAATATTACCAAGACTCTAGCACACACACAAAACACACCAAACACACAAAAACAGAAAAATCAAAAGCAAAAACAAAAAATGAAAAGGGAAAACGTTACCAATGGGTTGCCTCCCATCAAGCGCTTCTTTAAGGTCATTAGCTTGACCAAAATGGGGGCGTCTCATTCTAGGTGAAGCGGGGTAATCATATCCACCGGAGCTCCCGGGACATACTTCTTTAACCGGTGCCCATTCACCTTGAAATCTCCACAATGCTCCCCTGCTATCTCAATTGCTCCATGGGGGAAGATCTTCTTCACCACATATGGCCCGGTCCATCTTGATTTTAGCTTTCCGGGGAAAAGCCGCAGCCTTGAGTTGAAGAGAAGGACAAGGTCGCCTTCACTCAACTCCTTCGGGATGAGGCGCTTGTCATGCCATCGTTTGGTTCTCTCCTTGTAGATCCGGGCATTCTCATAAGCATCCAACCGGATCTCTACAAGGGCATTCATATCAAGCAATCTCTTCTCTCCCGCCTCCTTGAGGTCAAAATTTAGCCACTTAATGGCCCAATAAGCTCTATGCTCCATTTCTACCGGAACGTGGCAAGACTTGCCATAGACTAACTTGTAGGGAGTGGTGTCAATTAGTGTCTTGAAAGCGGTTCTATATGCCCACAAGGCATCATCGAGCTTCATAGCCCAATCCTTTCTTGTCCTAGAGACCGTCTTCTCAAGTATTCCCTTTATCTCCCGGTTGGAGATCTCCACTTGGCCAGTAGTTTGGGGATGGTAAGGTGTTGCCACCTTATGAGTCACCCCATACTTGGCCAAAAGCGCCCCAAAGTTCCTATTGGTGAAGTGCTTTCCTCCATCACTTATGATCACCCTTGGTGTTCCCAACCTAGGGAAGATCACTCGGTTGAAAAACCGCACCACCACCTTGGCGTCATTTGTAGGAGAGGCGATTGCCTCCACCCATCTTGAAAGATAGTCAACCGCCAATAGGATGTAGAGGTTGCCACATGAAGAAAGGAATGGTCCCATGAAGTCCACACCCCATACATCAAATATTTCCACTTCTTGTATGTTGTTCAAGGTCATCTCATTCCTCCTTGAGATGTTGCCCGTCCTTTGGCAAGCATCACAAGCTACCACAAAGCTTTGCACATCTTTGAACAAACTTGGCCAAAAGAAACCCGATTGCAACACCTTTGCACATGTCTTGTGTGAGCTAGCATGCCCTCCACATGGCAAGGAATGACAATGGCGGATCACACTCTCCACCTCATCCTCCGGTATGCATCTTCTAAACATTCCATCCGGCCCTCTTTTGAACAAAAGTGGTTCACTCCAATAGTAGTGCCTCACATCTTTGCAGAACTTCTTTCTTTGGGGATATGTCAATCCGGGAGGCACTTCCTCACACACTAGATAATTCACAATGTCGGCATACCATGGCTCACTTCCTCTAGACACTTGGAACAAGCACTCCTCCACCATTTGCAATTGCTCATCCCGGAATGAGTCATCAATCGGGATGTCATCTCTCTCAAGTTCCAATGGTGGGAGTCTACTAAGGTGATCCGCCACGGAGTTTTCGGACCCCTTCTTGTCCCGTATTTCCAAATCAAACTCTTGAAGAAGAAGGATCCACCGAATCAACCTAGGCTTGGCATCCTTCTTGGTGAGTAGATAACGGATCGCAGCATGATCCGTATAAACTATGACTTTCGCTCCAACAAGATATGAGCGGAACTTCTCAAATGCATACACCACCGCTAGCAGCTCCTTTTCGGTGGTAGCATAATTGAGTTGGGCATCGTCTAGCGTCTTGCTAGCATAATAAATGGCATGAGTGCGCCCATCTTTCCTTTGCCCCAAAACAGCCCCAACGGCTACATCACTCGCATTACACATGATCTCAAACGGTAGGCTCCAATCCGGAGGTTGCATGATAGGTGCGGAGATCAAAGCGTTCTTCAACCTACAAAAGGCCTCAAGGCAATCTTTGGAGAAAACAAATTCAACATCCTTCATTAGTAGGTTAGTAAGAGGCTTAGAAATTTTAGAAAAGTCTTGAATAAACCTGCGGTAAAAACCGGCATGCCCTAAGAAACTCCTTACCCCTTTCACCGAGGTAGGTGGTGGCAACTTCTCTATCGTTTCAATCTTGGCCCTCTCAACCTCAATGCCACGGTTAGACACCAAGTGTCCCAACACAATACCTTCACTTACCATGAAGTGGCATTTTTCCCAATTTAAGACAAGATTTGTCTCCTCACATCTTTGCAATACTAATGACAAGTTAGCCAAGCAATTATCAAAGGAAGAACCATAAACAGAGAAATCATCCATGAACACTTCCATGATATTTTCAATGTATTCCGAAAAGATAGCCATCATACACCTTTGGAAGGTGGCGGGTGCATTACACAACCCAAATGGCATCCTCCTATATGCAAAAGTTCCCCATGGACATGTAACGGTGGTTTTCTCTTGGTCATCGGGGTGGATAGGGATTTGGAAGAATCCACTATAGCCATCTAGATAGCAAAAATGAGAATATTGAGCTAACCTCTCTAGCATTTGGTCAATGAAAGGGAGAGGGAAGTGATCTTTCCTAGAGGCCATGTTCAATTTCCTATAGTCAATGCACATCCTCCATCCCATAACCGTCCTAGTCGGGATTAATTCATTGTTCTCATTAGTCACTACGGTCATTCCACCCTTCTTAGGTACTACATGAACGGGACTAACCCACTTACTATCCGAGATAGGGTAGATAATCCCCGCATCTAGCAACTTAATGATCTCCTTTTTGACTACCTCTTTCATTATAGGATTTAATCTCCTTTGATGTTCAATAGAGGGTTTATGGTTATCTTCCATCAATATCTTATGCATGCACAAAGAAGGTTTTATCCCAACCAAATCATCAATAGTATAGCCAATGGCTTTCCTATGCAATCTTAGCTCATGCAACAACCTAGCAAGTTCATCATCACTCAAGCATGCATTCACAATCACCGGATATGTAGAATTATCACCAAGAAAAACATACTTTAAATGAGAGGGGAGGGGTTTGAGTTCAAGTTTAGGAGGACCTTTATCGATTGAAGACGATCCAAATAGTGTTGGTTGAGGTGAATCCAAAGAAAATGAAGACCCTTCAAGGCTCCTTGAAGCTTGATCATCAATGAAGGCTGCCTCTGGGGGAATCACGGCCAAATCCACGGTTGGCTCCACATCCACGGCCGTGGTTTTTGCCATGCTTGTTTGTTGAGGCTTTACAGAGAGTTCTACGGCCGTGGAACAGATTCCACGACCGTGGTTCCTACAGGAACTCACCATGCCTTCGTGAACCTCAAATTCAGCCCTTGTCTCCTTTTCTAGTGCTTCCAAGGCCTTGATTTCTTCATTGCAAGCCTCCTCATCACCTTCCTCCATCAAACTTAAGGTAAGAACCTTTTCCAAGGGGTCCTTGATCAAAATCGAGATCACAACTTCTCTAGACTCCTCTTGCTCGACTATGTTGAATACATCCTCATCAAGGGTTGGCCCTTTCATCATTGTAGACAGCTTGAACTTGATGTTCTCTTCTCCAATATTGAAGGAGAGAGTCCCGTTCTTGCAATCCACTAGGCATCCGGAAGTGGCTAGGAAAGGTCTTCCTAAGATGATGGGAACCGGATAGTCCGCCGGAATATCCAAGACAACAAAATCAATCGGCACATAGAATCTTCCTAGTTGCACCGGAATGTCTTCTAAAATCCCGACCGGGTGAGTGATTGAATGGTCCGCCATGGAGAGGGTCATCTTAACCGGTTTTGGCTCTCCTAGCCCAACCTTGTTGCAAAGTGCAAGCGGTATGATGCTTACACCTACCCCAAGATCACAAAGGGCTTCATACTTCACATCTCCCACTCCAATTGGGACGCAAAAAGAACCCGGATCTCTTAGCTTGGGAGGCATCTCCTCCTTTATTGTTTAGATCAATTCCGAGGACCTCTTTGTCATTCTTATTTCCCCATACTCCTCCAACTTCCTTTTGTTGGAGAGTATTTCCTTCAAGAACTTGCCATATGCCGGCATACTTAAGATAACATCCATGAACGGAATATTAATATGCAATTTAGACATAAGTGCAAGGAATTTACCAAAGTGATTGTCCAAGCGAGCTCTTGCTCGTGATTGAGGGAACGGTAGTGGTGGTTTGTAGGGAGGCGGTGCCACATATGTTGGCTCAACATCCTTGCTCTTGCCTCCATCTCCTTGCAAAGTCTCTTCCTCTATCACCACTTACTTTCCCTTAGCATTCTCCTTGGGCAAAGGGTCTTTCATACTCAACCCACTCCTCGTTGTAATGGCCAACACTTGGCCTCTTGGGTTGTCTTCGGTTCTTCCGGGAAGCTTTCCCGGATCTCTATGGGCTTCACCTGCCTTTTGGAACACTTGTGCTTCCAAAACCTTTTGAGCCTTAGAAATTGAAGTCACCGTGCTCTCAAGGCCACTCAACCTTCCAAGCAATTGCTCAAACATCATTTCGGTTCTATCCTTTGGAGGTTGAGTAAATCCGGGTGGAGGTTCTTGTGAAGCCTTAGGTGGTGGAGTTGTGCTTGTGGAAGCGGGAGGGTTCGAGGCTCCATCCGGGTTAGAGTAGGAAAACCCGGGATGGTTATGGTTGGGCCGGTAATTGTTGAATTGCCTGTTGTTGTTGAAGTTCCTTGGGCCTTGATAGTTGTTGTAATTGCCCCTTCCCATGTAATTCAAATCCTCTTCCTTGGAAGATAAGTTAGCTTGCGGAAGCACTTGCGGAGTTGCTTGGTTCTTCAAAGTTGTAGCACACAACTCCCTCAAAGACTTCAATTTATTATTGATGGCGTCAAGCTTGAAGTTGCTCATGGTGACTTCACTCACCTCATATGCTCCCGCCTTTCTCCCTTCGCTCTTCCTATGGGAGTACTTCTCAATCACTAGAGCTTGCTTCTCCACAAACTCCCAAGCTTCATCTACATGCTTCTCCATGAAAGTCCCACCGGAAAGAGATTGGAGCTTGAATTGGCTATCTTCATCAAGTCCCTTGAAATAGATCTCCAATAGCTCAATTTTTGGTATACCATGGTGTGGACAATCTAGGAGAAGATCTTTGAACCTCTCCCAAGACTTGAATAAACTTTCTCTATCCTTCATCACGAAGGCATTGATCTTCCCTCTTAACTCGGTAGTCTTGGAAGGTGGGAAGAACTTAGTCAAAAACTCGGTTGTCATCTCCTCCCAAGTACTAACTCGCCCTTGTGGAGTAGATTGATACCAAGCCAAGGCTTTATCCTTAAGTGAGAAGGAAAAAGCCCTAAGCTTATGGTTGTTGCTTTGCAATCTTGGCGGTCTAAGGGTCTCCATCAAAATCTCATAGTTCATCAAGTGTTGATGAGGAGACTCTCCTTCCATCCCTCCAAATTGATTATGCCGGATCATTTGTAGAACTTGAGGGTGGATCTCGTAGTTGTGGGTTGCGGGATCTCCTAAGTTCACACCCGGACGGTGTGCTCTTTGTGCCGGATCCATAAGTCTCCCTAATGTTTGTGGCTCTTCAATAGCAATGGGCACAACCCTAACATTCGCCGCCGGCTGCGGTTGTGGTGGTGGAGGTGGAGGTTGTTGACGATTAAGTTCTCCTTGTACAAGGGCTTGCCTAATCTCATCAATCTCCCTCCTAGTTGCTTCTTGCCTCTCATTGTCAAGTCTCCTTTCTTCCTCCAAGAGCTCATCTCTTAACCTAATTTGCTCTAAAGCCTCATCCAATTCAGCTTGGAGGTCTCTTCCGGCCATCTCTTTTCCATTTTTAATACTCTTGGATCTAGATCTAAAGGTTTTCTCCGGTTCGGGATCGAATGGAGCTAAAACCTTGCCACGAGATCTTTGCATACACCTAAAGAGTAAGAGATGTCCTGAAAAGCAAAGACACACACCAAAGAGATATCAAAAGCAACAAGAAAGATCTACACTAAAAACAATCACAAAATAGACTCAATCTAGACCTAGTCCCCGGCAACGGCGCCAAAAACTTGTTACGCTCCGGATGTGTAATGTATGTGCACACAATAAGCTTTAAATTTATACTCGTTATATTTATCCTAACTCCTAGCGAAACCCTCAGTGCACGGGACGTTTGTAGTAGGGATAGTATTTCGAGGTCGAACACAAAGACTAAGGTGAGATTGATTCGATTTATGATCAAGTTTAGTGAAGATCTAGGTCAAGAAAAGAAAAAGGAATAATGAAAAGAAAATCTCAAATGTTTTTGGTTGGTTTTTTGGTGATCAATCAAATATCACAATTCATGCAAAGTAAACAATCAACTAATACTAACAAATCAATGCAAACAAACAAGCTAAACACGAGATATGAATCAAATAGAGAAAAGCGGATTCTAGGGGTTGGAAGTTCCGGTTATGGCATAGGACTCAAGATATCTTAATCGTTCCTTGGATTAACTATGATATGTTGGGAATGAGTGTTTCTAGATTGGGATCAATCACCGGGTAGGTCTCATGGTCCACTAGTCCGTCCCTAAGGTCTCATCACCGGGTAAGTCTCTAAGAACCTAAGGGATGGAATTCTACACAAACCGTATTGTTACCTAGGGATCTAACCTATCCTCACCGGGTAAGTCTCGAAAGGGTTAATCCTAAACAACTATCCTAGCACACTTAGTCCAATGGCGGCTTATGAGGCTCACCAATACCTAGGGTTTGTCATCTTTGAAATCTAAGAGTAAGAATCACCGGGTAAGTCTCTTCTAACACTTAGTTGCTAACACTAGGTCACCCTAGGGTAGATTTAACTCAACAAACACTAGGATTTCAACATTCTAACAATATAAGCTGGATCCATTGAACCAGGGAGAATCACGGTCTGTTCTACCAAGTCCACGGCCGTGGTTTGGCAAGAACGAACCGTGGATTCCAACAGAGGGTATGTTCAAGTAAGTGACTCATCCAAGGGCAAATCTAAGTCCATCCTATCATAGTCCTAGCCATAACAATCCTTTCCTTACCCTAGAATCACATATATTTAGCCTACAACATTCATCATAACAATCGACATCATTAAACATAAAATCATGGCTTCCATTTGCAAGATAATGAAAAGAAAGAAATGAACAAGTGAAGCAAACAAGACCAAGCTGAAAATGAGATTAGAATGACTCACAACCCTTCCAAAAGAAGGTTTAAATGGTTCATACAACTCTAGAAATCGATTCCGAAAATCTTCACTACAAAAGCTATCGAAGTCTATCAATGGTGTGTTCTTCTCTTCTCCAATGAAGCTCTTTTCTTCCTTCAATGGTAGCTCTCCTCTTGAGAGAATCTTCTTGTTGAGAGATTATGTGGATTTGGATGGTGGAATGGAAAATGGAATGGAAGATTCCAAGATGCCTTCTCTCAGCAATGCAGGACCATTTTTATACTACAACTTTGCAAGAGCTGGCCAAGAGATCGTGGCACAGCTGTCATAACCGCGTGGCAAGAACCACGGTTGGTTCCACGGCCGTGGTCTTGCCAGTGACCGTGGTTTGGTTCTTCAGCGTTGCCTTGGTTCATTAAGCTTTGATTTGGTGCATGGCTTGTGTTGGCAAGGTTCCATGAGTCCTCCTTAGCCCTTAGCTTGCATCCTAATGAGTCCGAGGGTGTGTCATCTTGATGAACGATCCTCAAACGTATCGATTTAACTCCTAAGTCTCCCAAAATACCTATAAAGCAAACAAAAGTCCGCGTAGACGTCTATCTCGACAAAATAGGTGCATTAAGTGCAAACGTTGCGAACTAATGCTAAACCATGCGTGAATGAGTGAGAAATCTTCCTAAATGAGTGTCTAATCCAAAGTCATAAATCGTGTTATTAGGCGGCACCACATATGTTGGCTCATCATCCTTGCTCTTGCCTCCATCTTCTTGCAATGGCTCTTTCTCAACCACCACTTGCTTCCCCTTGTCACTTCCCTTAGGTAAGGGATCCTTCATGCTTAGCCCACTTCTTGTTGTGATGGCCAACACTTGGCTTCTCGGGTTATCTTCGGTTCTTCCGGGAAGCTTTTCCGGATCTCTATGAGCTTCACCCGCCTTTTGGAACACTTGTGCTTCCAACACCTTTTGAGCTTTAGAAATGGAAGTCACCGTGCTCTCAAGACCACTCAACCTTCCAAGTAATTGCTCAAACATCATCTCGGTTCTATCATTTGGAGGTTGAGTGAATCCGGGTGGAGGTTCTTGTGAACCCTTTGGTGGTGGAGCTGCGCTCGTGGAAGCGGGAGGGTTCAAGGCTCCATCCGGGTTAGAATAGGAAAACCCGGGATGGTTGTGGTTAAGCCGGTAATTGTTGAATTGCCGGTTGTTGTTGAAGTTCCTTGACCCTTGATAATTGTTGTAGTTGCCCCTTCCCATGTAGTTCACATCTTCCTCCTTGGAAGACAAGTTTGCTTGCACTTGCACTTGAGGGCTTGCTTGATTCTTCAAAGTTGTAGCACACAACTCCCTCAAAGATTTCAGATCTTTGTTGATTGCATCAAGCTTGAAGTTACTCATGGTGACTTCACTCACCTCATATGCTCCCGCTTTCCCCCCATCACTCTTCCTATGGGAGTACTTCTCAATCACCAAAGCTTGTTTCTCTACAAACTCCGAAACTTCATCAACATTCTTTTCCATGAAAGTCCCACCGGAAAGAGATTGAAGCTTAAATTGACTATCTTCATCAAGTCCCTTTAAGTAGATCTCCAAAAGCTCTATTTTCGGTATACCATGGTGTGGACAATCTAGGAGAAGGTCCTTGAACCTCTCCCAAGACTTGAATAGGCTTTCTCTATCCTTCATCACGAAGGCATTGATCTTCCCTCTTAGCTCGGTAGTCTTGGAAGGTGGGAAGAACTTTGTCAAAAACTCGGTTGTCATCTCCTCCCAAGTACTCACTCGCCCTTGTGGAATAGATTGATACCAAGCCAAGGCTTTATCCTTAAGTGAGAAGGAGAAAGCCCTAAGCTTATGGTTGTTGCTCTCCAATCTAGGCGGTCTTAGAGTCTCCTTCAAGATCTCATAGTTCATCAAGTGTTGATGAGGAGACTCTCCTTCCATCCCTCCAAATTGATTATGCCGGATCATTTGTAGAACTTGAGGGCGGAGCTCATAATCATGGGTTGCGGGATCTCCTAAGTTCACACCCGGATGGTGTGCTCTTTGTGCCGGATCCATACGTTTCCCTAACGTTTGGGGCTCTTCAATAGCAATGGGCACAACCCGAATATTAACCGCCGGCTGCGGTTGTGGTGGAGGTGGAGGTTGTTGACGATTAAGCTCTCTTTGCACAAGAGCTTGCCTAATCTCTTGAATCTCCCTCCTAGTTGCTTCTTGCCTCTCATTGGCAAGTCTCCTTTCATTCTCCAAGGCTTCATCTCTTAGTCTAATTTGCTCTAAAGCTTCATCCAACTCAGCTTGGAGATCTCTTCCGGCTATCTCTTTTCCCTTTCTAATGCTCTTGGATCTAGATCTCAGTGTTTTCTCCGGTTCGGGATCAAATGGAGCTAAATCCTTGCCACGAGATCTTCGCATACACCTAAAGAGTGAGAGATGTCCCGAAAAGCAAATACACAAACCAAAGGAGATCAAACGCAACAAGAAAGACCTACACTATAAACAATCACAAACAACGACTCAATCTTAACCTAGTCCCCGGAAACGGCGCCAAAACCTTGTTACGCTAAGAACGTGACACGCAATAAGCCTTCAATTTATACTCGATATATTTCTCCTAACTCCTAGCGAACCCGCAATGTACGGGACGTTTTGTAGTAGGGATAGTATTCCGAGGTCGAACACAAAGACTGAGGTGAGATTGAATCGATTAGTGACTAAGGATAGTGTTGATCTAAGCTAAGAACAGAGAAAGAAACAAATAAATGAAAATCTCAATATTTTTGGGTTGGTTTTGTGTGGCGATTAATCAAGGATCACAATGATATAATATGGCAAAACAAACTTAGGAATCAAGCTAAAACACAAATAAACAAACAAACACGAAATATGTGATCAAAGAGAGAAAAGCGGATTCTAGGGGTTGGAAATTCCGGTTATGGCATTGGACTCAAGCTTCTAATCAACCTTGGATAAACTATAGTATGTTGGGAAGGAATGCTTCTCAAATGGGGTCAATTACCGGGTAGGTTTCATGATCCACTAATCCCGCTCCTAAGGTCCTATTACCGGGTAAGCCTCTAGAACCCTAAGGTAGGGATATCTACACAAACCGGATGGTTATCTAGGGATCTAACCTCTCCGTACCGGGTAAGTCTCGGGAAGACAAGTCCTAATCACTTATCCTAGCACATTCAGTCCAATAGCAGCTTGTGAGGCTCACTACTACCTAGAGTTCGTCATCTTCGGTATCTAAGAGCAAGAATCACCGGGTAGGTCTCTTCTAACACTTAGTTGCTAACACTAGGTTACCCTAGGATAGATTTAGCTCAACAAACACTAGGATTTCAACAATTTAACATTCTAGCACTTAGATTCATCAAAACAAGTGAGTTAGTAAGAACCACGGGTTGTTCATCCCCTTCCACGGCCGTGGACTGGCAAGAACGAACCGTGGTTTCCAACAGTACCTCGGTTCAAGCAAACGAATCATCCAAAGGTATATCTAAGTCCATCCTATCATAGTCTATGCCATAACCATTATTTCCTTACCCTAGAATCGCATCTATCTAGCCAACAACATGCATCATCACAATCAAAGTCATCAAGCATAAAATCATGGAATCCATGTCAAGAGGATGAAATGAAAAATAGATGAAACAAGTGAACAAGAAATCAAAGCTGAATGTGAGTTTAAGAAAGACTTACAACCCTTCAAAAGAAGGTTTAATCGATTCTTACAAAACACTTGCAAAACGTCTTCACAAATCTCACTCAAAACTATCAAAAACTAAGAATGGTGTGTTCTTCTCTTCTTCTCCAATGGACCCTTTTCTTCTCCTCCAAGTGAAACTCTTCTTCTCCTCCAAGAGTAGCTCCAATCCAATCTTCCAATGAGAGAATATTATTGTTGAGAATGTCGGAGAGAATGGGAGTGATGGGTCTGTCCATAACAGCCTTACAGGACCACCTTATATCCTCCAAATTTGCAAGAGTCGGCCATGAAGATCGTGGGATAGCTGTCACAGCTGTCTGGGGAAAACCACGGCCCATTTCCACGCCCGTGGAAGTCCCAGTGGCCGTGGTTTTGGTGACTCAGCTTGTTTTGGATCATCAAGCATCAATTTGGTGCATGGCATGCACCAACAAGGTCCCATGTGTCCCCCTTAGCTCCTAGCTTGCTTCCCAATGAGTCCGAAGGTGTGTCATCTCAAGGAACGACCCTCAAATGTATCGATTAAGCTCCTAAAGCTCCCAAAATACCTACAAAGCATGCAAAAGTCCGTGTAGACGTCTATCTCGACAAAATACATGAATTGAGTGCAAATCGTTACGAACTAGTGCAAACCATGCATGAATGAGCGGAAAAACTATCTAAATGAGTGCCTAAACCTAAGTCATAAATCGTGTTATCAGTTTGCCTTCATGCTTATGAGATGTGATTATAGTGTTGCTAGAGATGATGTTACCTCCATGCTATCAAGTTGAGGATATAGAGCTTTAGAAGGTTGATACCTTCATAAGTGGAGATGTGATGCCTCCATGACATTGAGTGCTTATACCTCGGCATATGGGGCTAGGATGATTTGAGTTATTCAAGTTTCGGGACGAAACTTGTTTTTAGGGTTGGATTTATTTTATAGGAAATTATCTTTTTAAGATATTTTATCTTTGGAAGATAATTCTCCTATATAAAGGGTTGGATTTTCCACAATTCAGCCATCCGGAAATCTACGAATCGCATGCTAAGAGCATCCAGCAATTGAGGGATTTTCTGGAGTTTTGAAGGAAGAGTTGAAGGAAGTATTGAAGGATTGAAGTTCAAGGAAGGAAGGAATCATAGTTGGAGTTGGCTTTTGAAGGAGTTTGTAAGACTTTCTTAGATTACTTTTTGTTTGTTTTCTTTGTTGTTTTGTGATTGAGGAACGCTTATTTGTTGATTGTTTCATTCAGTTATCAAGACCTTTTTCTTAAGGTTTTCTTGTTTAATCTTGATTCCTTTCTTATAAATTTTATTATTGTTATCATGATGATTGTTAGCTAAGTTCTTTACGCGATTCTAGGGTGATTGGCTGAAAGTTGTGGAAAAGACGATGATAGAATGAACTTAATCCCAGCAGGACCCTGAAAGCTCGAGTCTTTACCTTAACCCTAGAACACCTCGCTCAGTCGTTGAAAATCTCGGCCGGGGTGGAATCTGACAGAACGAGGTGAACCTTTCCTGAACCTTATCTGAGTTAATAGTTAAAGTTTTCCAAATCCTATTCTTATTACACCTTTCCAGGTTCAATGCAAGCCTAGGATGAGACTTACCCGGTGATTCCTTCGTTTGTTTACCTAATATCATGAGTGTAGGTAATAAAGGTTTATCCTTTATTGGGGTTTGAGTGTGCCTTCATCCCATCTTTGTGAATTGTCCTTGTTGCTATTGACTACTCTACTTGAGTGATTTCGCAGGATCTTTCCTTAGGTTTATGCGAAGAACTCGTGTTGGAAAGGAAATCGTTCCTTACGATCCCGAACCAGAAAAGACTTACAAGCGAAGATTAAGAGATGCTAAGATGGCCAATCAAGACGATCGCGATCTTGAAGCCGCATTGAAGGAGGCATTGGAACAGCTACGCCTCTATAGAGAAGAACTGTAGGGTGAGAGAGAAGAGACTCGAACTAGAACAAAAGGAATTGAAGAAGATATGGCCGCTCTAAGGGCCCAATTTCTGCCTCGACCGATCCTAGATCATCGACCGAGGCAAGACCCAATTCATGTTGCCCCGGCCGAGATACACCAAGCTCGGATGCCTATCCGAGATGTTCTTTTTGCTGGAGTTCCAAAAACTTTAGGACAGAGGATGGACCCTAATCAGCAAGTCAGGCGTCCAGGAGTCAACCTAGGTGATCCAGCTGAGCATGATTACGAACTTCGACCGCAAGTTCTTACTATGATCCGACAATGTCAATTTGAAGGTTTAGAGAGCGAGTCTCCGCATCAACATTTGAAAAACTATGAGATTCTGATGGATACCTTGAGACCTTCAAGACCGGAGAACAACAACTACAAGTTGAGGCCTTTCTATTTCTCTTTGAAAGATAAGGCGCTTGCTTGGTATCAATCTCTTCCGGACGAAAAAATCAATACTTGGGAAGAGATGACGACGGAGTTACTAACTAATTCTTTCCTCCCTCTAAGACCGCTGAAATGAGGGGAAAGATCAATGCTTTTATTATGAAGGACAAGGAGATTTTGTCCAAGTCACGGGAGAGATTCAAGGATATTCTATTGGATTGCCCACATCATGGGATTCCAAAGATCGAGTTGCTGGAAATCTATTTCAAAGGTTTGGATGGAGCAAACCAATTCAATCTCCAACTAATTTCAGCTGGCACATTCATGGATATGCCGATAGACGAAGCTTGGGATTTCATTGAAAAGCAAGCTTTACACATGGAGAAGTACTCCCATCAAGGAACCGAAAATGGAGCAAGGAGAGTTAGCTTCCAAGACACATCATCAAATGGAGCTTAACTCACCTCGTTTAGCAATGAGGTAAAAGCATTGAAGGAGCTTTTAGTAGCTCAAACAAAGAAGGAGCAAGATGGAGGATATCAAGGAAGAAACAACTATCAAGGGCCGCGGAACAACAATTACAACAACAATAGAAACTCCATCAGCAACAATTGGAGATCTAATCAACAAAATCCGGGTAACCCTTATTCTCATGCAAATAATGATTTTAACCCCTCCTCTTCTTCTTCTACTCCATTGAGAAGCCATGAGCCTGGATCGAGTTTATCCCAGCCAAAGAAGAAGGATGCAGTGCTGGAGGCAATTCTGATCAAGCTCAACGCTATAGAGACATCGATGACTTAATTTTCGAAAGAACAAAAAGCCTTAGAGCAACAATTCTTCAACAAGGCAAATGAAGCGCCAAGAGATCCAGGGAAGCTCCTAGCAAGGACAGAGAGAAACCCTAAAGGAGATTATGGCAATAACGACACAAAGTGGACTGAAAACTGCAAATCCAGTACCTCACTCGAGCCAAGACCAGAAGAACACTTCGGTCGAGGTGCCAACCGAGGTGGAGCCCCAAAAAGCGAAAGACAAAACTGAAGTTTATGTTCCACCTCCTGCTTATAAACCACCACTTCCATTCCCTCAGTCAAGGGCGAGAGTGCATCTAGACAAGAATTTTGGGATGCCCGCCAATGGAAAGTTTCTGAAGGAGATTCTATCAAGAAAGAGGAAGTTGGAAGATTTTGGAGAAGTGAGGATGACATTTAATTCCTCAGAGCTCATTCAAATCATGAAGGAGAATATGCCACCCAAATTTAGAGATCCCGGTTCATTTTGCATTCCCATTCAAGTTGGGGATGTAACTTATGAAGTGTTGTGTGATCTAGGAGCCAGCGTGAGTATCATCCCGCTGGAGCTATGTGAGAGAATCGGACTTGGAGAGCCCAAGCCGGCGAAGATAAGGCTCTACATGGCGGACCGCTCCATTACCCATCCCGTGGGCATTTTGGAAGACGTTCCAGTTAAGTTAGGTAATTTCTACTTACCTATAGACTTTGTTGTGCTTGACATACCAGCAGATTATCCCGTTCCTATCATTCTCGGGAGATCATTTCTAGCAACTTTGGGTTGCAATGTGGAATGTAAGAACGCCAAGTTGAAATTCAACATTGGTGGAGATCAAGTGGAGTTTGCATTTCTTGCTGCAATGAAGGGAGAGCCGCTGGAGGATGACATCTTCAACATCTATGATGAAGAAGAATTAAGAGAATTGGTGAGCTCTATCCTTATTAATGACCCTCTTGAAAGAGTTCTTAGTTTTAGTTTAATGGAGGAAGGTATAGATGTTTCTTGTGATGCAGATGTACGAAGCTTAAAGGCATTGGAAGCAAATCCAGGAGCTAAGATTGAAAAACGAATTCAAGGGAAGAAGAGGTTTCGGTCCAAGTTCTAGTACCTCGACCGAGGCACTTTCTAGACCAAGCGAGGTGTTCTTATCTGAAGAACACCTCGGTCAACCAGTTCGGACACTGACCGAGACAGCAAGCGAGATGTTGTCAACTGAGGACAACAAACTCCTGATTCTATTTTTGAGAGTCATTTACAGTTGGTGGAGCACTGGATCCGCCAAATGTCTGATGGTAAAGAGCCTTGGTATGCTGATATTGTCAATTACCTTGTTTGCCAAGAAATACTGCCCGGATTGACGTACGCTCAAAGGAAGAAGTTCTTCAAGGATGTACACCATTACTACTGGAATGAACCTCTACTGTTTAAGAGAGGTCCGGATGGGATGCTTCGACGATGCATTCCGGAGGATGAAGTTGGTAGTGTTATACGGCATTGCCACTCGCTTCCTTGTGGAGGACATGCTAGCGCTCACAAAACGTGCGCTAAGGTATTACGTTCTGGGTTCTTTTGGCCTACATTATTTAAGGACGTGCAAACGTTTGTTGTTTCTTGTGATGCATGCCAAAGAACAGGGAACTTGTCTAGATGGAACGAGATGCCACTCAACAATATTCAAGAAGTTGAGATTTTTTATGTATGGGGAGTCGATTTCATGGGACCTTTTCCATCATCTCAGGGAACCTCTACATTCTCCTAGTTGTTGATTACGTCTCTAGATTGGTGGAAGCCATCGCCTCCCCCACTAGTGACGCCATGGTGGTTGTGAAGTTCTTCAGTCGAACTATCTTTCCATGTTTCGGGACACCACACATCATCATCAACGATGGAGGGACACATTTCATCAACCGGAAGTTTAAAGCACTTCTATAGAAGTATGGGGTAACCCATAAGGTAGCAACCCCTTATCATCCTCAAACTAGTGGGCAGGTCGAGATCTCAATTAGAGAAATCAAGGAAATTTTGGAGAAGACCGTCTCTAGGACGAGGAAGGATTGATCCATGAAGTTGGACGATGCTCTTTGGGCTTATAGGACCGCATTCAAGACTCCCATTGGTACCACCCCTTACAATTTGGTATATGGGAAGCCTTGTCATCTACCCGCTGAGCTAGAGCACAAGGCATATTGGGCAATCAAGTGGTTGAATTTCGACATCAAGGAAGCCGGAGATAAGAGATTATTAGACATCAATGAGCTGGAGGAGTTGCGCTTAAACGCTTATGAGAATGTCAAGATCTACAAGGAAAGAACAAAGAGATGGCATGACAAGCATATCATTCCAAAGGAGTTCAAAGAAGGAGATCTAGTTCTACTTTTCAACTCCCGCCTCCGCCTCTTTTCAGGTAAGTTGAAATCTAGATGGACAGGACCTTATGTTGTGAAAAATGTTTTTCCCTATGGTGCAGTTGAGATTTGCGGCGAAACAGGTGGAAGTTTTAAGGTCAACGGTCATAGGCTGAAGAAGACTCGACCAGAAGTCCAGGATGAGGAGATTGCACCGCTATACCTTGTTTAGGGATGATGTACGGTCCAGCTAGCGACCTTAAATGAAGCGCTTCTTGGGAGGCAACCCACGACATTGTTTTCTTTTCCCTTTTTCTAGCTTAGTTTTAGATAGTTTGCTTTGCTTTGATTTTGGCATCCTCTAGACAAAAACCAGGTACTTTCTAAGGAAGGATTACAACTCAGGAGCTACACTGGAAGGACAGGAGTTCGAGAAATTGAGAAGACGAAGTTTGACTGAGACACATATCGGTTGTTGTCACAGCACCTCGACCGAGATGTTCTTGAGGCAACCGAGGCGACTAGGTCTGACCTCCAGTCAGACACCTCGGTCCGGTCGGGACCACCTCGACCGAGGTGAAATCAAATTCAGCGAGGGGTATAAAAGGCAAGACGATTTTCTCTCTCCTCACTTTTCCCACCCACGTTCAACCTCGACCGCAGCGGTGTTTTTTCCTCAAAACTTCAAATCTTGCCCGTTTCATGCGATTTTTGTTTCGATTACACCGGAGGAAGCAAGAGGATCGATTTTCAAGCATCAAACAGCGAGAAAAACGCTCCAAATCTGCAGAATCTGGGTATTTCGTTCGAAAACCCTAACTCTTTTTCTTCTACCGATTTAGGACAGATTTGGCTTTGGTTGCCACTGTCTCTTGTTGAAAAGGAAATAAGTACCCTATAGGAAGCATTTGGTAGTAATTTGGGGGGAAAATAACTTACAAATTTGAGAGTTGCGATCGAACAACCCTTCGCCTCGGTCCGTTCGGCTGTGTCTCGGTCGAGGTTATTGTCAGAGCAACCGAGTTGTTCTTCTCTCAAAAATCATGAGCAGTAGATCTAATCGCCAGCTGGTCTTGAGAGATAAACCCAGTATTTCCTCTCCTCACTCTTCTCAGCGTACGATACCGGTGAGCCGTGAGCGTCACCAAGCTGATTTTGATCACATTTGCGGGCGTCCTATTGTTGCCCCGCGTTTTCTGGATGTTGCTGCCTTCGAGTGCCTCCATGTGGCGGACGACTTGAGGAAGATGATATCCATGGTGGGATTAGAGGATTTTATGGAGGTTCAGGCGCCGACTTACTTAGAGACGACCATGGAGTTTGTGAGTTTTGTCACTCACATCACAGAGTGCAACAACATCAAGTACCGGTTGCTGAACCGGAACTATATTGTGCCGATGGACAAGTTTAGGGAGGTCTTTGGATTCCCTACCCCCACCGTTACTGATTTTCCTTCCCGAGCCATAGCTCGAGATTTCTGGGGCGAGATAGCCCTTGTGGTGGAACACAATGACAGGTGGAGACTTGGAAACTCCAGAGAGCGCATCATATTCCACTTAGCTTTCCGCCTTGCTCACCGGATATTCAGCGAGACTTTTCTGGCGCGTACTGAGACGCCCCAAAAGATCAAACAAGGGGATCTTTTGAGTATGTTATACATGGTTACAGGGGGAGTGCCTGATTTTGGCGGTATGCTGGTTGAGGACTTGCATAGGATAAAGGGCTAGTCGAAGGTCGATATCAGTTGTGGAGGCTTGGTGACCCATATTGCTACTGCCATGGGTCTAGATCTGTCTGTGTGCACATTGGTTGCGGCTGCGAAGCCGCTTGCACTTCAGGATATGCTCACGAGGTGTATTGTCGTCCCTTGTGGTCTTAGTACACCATATGTCGCTATGCCATGGGAGACGATATCTCCACAAGGCATTTTATGGTCGTCCCAGTTTTCAGTCTTCCACCGACAGTACTGGTCTTCTACTTAATTTCCTTACATGCAGTATGCCATAGATGCTACAGTTGATGATGAGGATGAGTTTGATGGAGGAGCTGCTATGGAGACCGGTACTGATACCGGCAGTCCGAGTATACCAGTTGTCGACCTTGATGACAAGGCGACATAGGTGGAGGCAACACCACCACCACCACCACCGCATCGCAGAGATCTAGAGGCTCACCGACAGATTGACGAGCTGACTGAGCAGATGATTGACTCTTATGCAGCTATGACGGTAGACATGTCCCAGCGCTTTGAGGATTGTAACACCCCAAATCCGCGGGACTCGGGGCGCTATGGGTTGGGACCTCACAATGGGTCCCGAACCTTAGCCTGACAACAATTTCACCGGATCTTTCAACAAGACACAAATAAAGGCCAAAACCGAAATAAATTTTTATGCAATGCAATGAAACCCGAAAGCATACAAACAAAGACTTCAGCCGATATACAATACCAAAGACCAAACGCCATACAAACACAATAAACGAAGAATAAAACACAGCCCGACTCCAAACAAACCCACTCCTAAAATGTACGGAACCCCAACTACCCACTCTTCCGGATCTCTCGGCCGCATTCCTAACATGCAAGGCAATCTACAACAAACGGCATAAAACCGTTAGCTAATATTTGCAGCATTAGAAGCAAGGTGAAGGCACATACACACATATACCAACATAATACATAACATGCTCAAAACACACAAGTCCGGTTATTATCTTTTTATTATTAGGTCATATCCCGTTCTAATTCAACTTCTTTTGTGACACGAGAATCTCCCAAAACTCGCCTTGGTCCCCACTTACCGCATGGAACGGTACGGATGCATCCGAACGTCTAACCACACGGGCTAGTCGCCAAGAACCTCCTAACTCTACGCAAGAGCTAGACAAGTTGTCACCGCCCGTTATCATACACTTGGACCAAATAATATATAAAGGTCGGTAATCCTTTTCCGGTTTTATAAGTTATAATGAAAGTAATAAAACACACACCACCAAACACGCATCGAATCTAATACATAGAATACGAGCTAAGTAAGTCCGGAGACTTACCTCGTCACCACACTCAACTCACAACACTCTCGCTTCCTTAGGGAGGAAGCCCGTAACCTGCTCACAAGAAGATAACTATATCAACAACAACCCACTCACAATAGAAGTCTTAGACTTCTATACAAATGATCTATGCAAGACCATTTGACTCTCAATTCTAGGACCGCATCCTAGAATCCCTCATGCTCACATCACACTCAACAGAAGCTAGAAGTCCTAAGACTTATAAACCCTCGGATCTCGCAAGATCATAACTCACAACACCACTAGGATAACATGCTTAGTCCCCACGATTGCAATGTTAACAACGCTATGCTAGGATACGCATATCCTAGCCCATAATCTCAACAACCATAAGCTCACAACTATAAACTTACAATCTCAACCTCAATAATCATTCAACCTCAACCCCTAAATTCTCACAAGCTCAACATACAACTTAAAGCCATAAACAACCTCACAATATAATATCTACTCCTCAAGCCTTACAACATTTCACAATCCACAAAACTCACCTAAGGTCCATAACCACTACTTGGTATTCACTCTAAGTTATGCTAGATCCAACCTAGCATGATACTAATAATAAACATAACTATATTTAGTAAGATCATAAACTCGGGGAAGAGGGTACTCACATGACGTCAAAAGACGGAAGACGATCTAAGGATGTCGAATGCGGATTCGTTAGGCCATTATCGGGGTCGTTTCCGAACCTAACACCAAAACTAAACAAGTTTACCTTATACTCTAAACTTGAACGGAATATATAATATAAATAAATTTAAGGAAAACCCGTTTTCAAAAGCCAACGTTAAAACTCATTAAAACCGTTTTCCGAGGCAATCATACAAATATGGAAATTTGGTCATAAACCGCAATTAATCTTTGAGCCATAAACCGAATTTAATCCAACAAGAGGCATAATATATAGTATAAATAAATATAAGAATATTCCCGCAATTAAAATCCAAGGTTAAAACCGTTAACACATTTTCCGGGGAAATTCATACAATTTCATAAATTTGGGCCAAAACTGTAATTACAAAGGATGAGTTACAATTTGTAATTATTTAAATCAGCAAGGCTGAAATGTAATTATACCAAATATAATTTCATCCCGACAGATAGGGCACTTGGTTTGCTCAGGCGGGGTGGGAAGCCGGATATAGGGGCGGTAGTGGCTAGAGCTTCGTCCGGTGACTCTGTGGCGAGGCGGTCCAAGGGAATCTTCGGCCTCGACAGGGCGGTAGGGGGAAGCTTCCTACGGCGCCAGGTGTGAGCCCTCTGGCGGCGAGGCGTAATACTAAATCCACAGAGGAGCGAGATTGGCATCTCTATGGCCTTTGGCAAGGCTCGTGCAGGCAAGGTAAGAAGCGGTGGCAAGTGGTTGTTCAGGTAGACACAGGCGCGGCGATGTCGGCGGCACATAGGCGGCCCAATCACCGGCGGCAATGGCTACCTCCTCGCGACAAGAGACAATAGAGAAGGAGGGGAAAGAGGAGGGCGGCGACAGGGCTTGCCGTTGGGGCTCCTGCTCCTCGACGGGACTAGGGAAGCAAGGCGATGCTTGCTTCTCCGGCTCTTCCCTGGTGGCCCGACGGAGAAGGACGGAGGCTCCCAGTTGCAGATCCAAGCGAGGCCAAGAAGTGGCTGCAGAGGCACATAACTCATCGATGAAGGACACAACAGGAAGAAAGTGAGGAAGAGTGGAGTGAGATTGGGAGGAGTAGGGGACATAGGTGAGGGCGAGGGGTCGGGTCAGATCTAAGAGGTAGTCGAGGGGCCGGGTGCAGGCTTGAGCGGTGGTCGAGGGGTTGGTGCTCCTCAGATGGGCAAGTGAGCGGGAAGGAGGAAAGAAGAAAAGAAAGGACATGAAACACAAAATAAAATAAAATAAAATAAAATACTTAAAATAATAATAAAAAATGGAAAAGAGGAATATAGAAGATTTGATCAAACGCACTAGGAACAGGATTTTCGGATCGGAATATTTTCCGCACTTTTCCGTAAAATTTACCAAAAATATAATTATACTTAGGAAAAACATTTTACACCTTTAAATACTTTAAAACAAAATACTTGAGCTAATAAAAAACAATATAAGTAGGAGAAATAAATATCGAAACGCACCCAATCAACGGGGCCTTACAAGGATGAGTGTAGATACACTGATGGTTGGATGCATCAGATAGGGAAGAGCCAACATTATCAGCGTCGTAGGATGGAGATTCAGTTTCAGCAGATGATGGGTTATTCCTTTGATCCATCCCAGCACCCTTACATTCCACATCCACCACCGCCACCAGCTGACGAGGATTAGAGCTGCACGGATCTTCTTTATTTATTTATTATACAGTTCAGCTAGGTCCGGTGAGTTTTCTGATTCTAGACTTTTATTTGACCTATTGGGACAATGTGTCCCAAGTATGGGGTATTTGGATGTATTATTTGACATTATGTATGTTTGTATGACTCTATCGGATATTTAAGATCTTATTCTGCTTTACTTGGCTTTATGTGTTTATCTGCCATTACATGCATACATACAGGTTTTTGTTTGAGAAAAACGTCGAAAACTGCTTTGAAAAAAAATGTTATGACCTCGACCGGGATGTTCTCGACTGGACGAGGTAGACACCTCGGATGACGTCAAAACACCTCGACCGAGGTGGGTTCTTAACTGAGAGTTTTTTCTTCAAAACGTTTTGTGCTTCTTCACTGTATATGACCTCAATGATGATTTTGTTTGCAGATTGGTTTTAAAATCTTTATATGCTCGAAAGGTTTTATGATATGTTTAAGTTACAAAATGCTTTGTTTGAAGTTTAGCATGTTTAATACTTTGTTTTTATCAAAACTATGTTGGATTTGAAGGTTGACACCACATGATGAGTTCAATTACATTCTTCCTGGGATGATTAAGGCAATTCATTCTCTTCTATTCTTCTTCTTAACCATGCTTTAGCCCCTCATATACATTGTTTGCCTCCCTTTACCTATCCGGAAATTTGGAAGCAAGCAAAGAAAAGAAAGTAAAAGTAAAGTTGAGATGTTGGCTGAAAGTGTTAGAAAGAAACAATTAGGTTTGGGGAAGTCAATCATGATGATGGGTAACTCGACACCATTCATATAGCCGGGTGTTTGTGTCTTGCCAAAGTCGGATTGATCGATATTCCTAACGGGTCATGGTATGTGCCTCAAGGGTTTGAGGCATCTCGAGAAATTGATGATTGCTGATCTCCTAGGCTTTGGTTATTGTGCACCTCTGTCCATGCATCCCAAAAAGTAAAGTAAAATAAGCAAAGTTTATTGGTGGAAGATGTTGAGTTTCAAAGAAAGTGAAGTAAGATCCTTTTCCCGGATTACTAGCACCACATACCCTATATACATCCCACCCTGACACGTTGCTTGACCTCTTTTGGAAGCCATTGAGACCTCGAACGTGTTGATTGACTTGGTGGTTTAAACTGGATTATACATGATTGATTTCGATAAATATGATTTATTATGCATTCTATGATTTTATGCAAAGATGAACAACTTTCTTATATTCATAAAATGTTTTGATCATGTCTTGATTTTATTTGCCATGAAGCATTCTCTTAGAGTGATCTATGAGTGGAGCACACCACCAAAAATGTTTTGAAATGCTTTTCATTGATCTTTTCTAACTTATAAGATTTGGAACTTGCTTGGGGACAAGTATGGGGTATTTTGATAGCATGTAATATAGGCTATATTTTGGGATTGGTTTAGACATTTTATCTTCATAAATCTGCATGTATGGATGTATATTCTTTGATTATATTGCTGTTTTATCTACCTTTGCGGGAATCAAGGTCTACACCTAGTTTCGTTGTAATTGTAGGTAAAATGGCACGTTTGCATCGAAATGGAGCTAAGGAAGCTAAGGAGTCATTGGAGCAACATTCTAGAGCTTAAAGAAGATCTCAAGGTACATGGAAATGATTAAGAAGATTGATTTTGGACCAGATTCGAGAGATTCTACATTTAGTTGAGATTCACCTCAGTCAGCTACAATACCACCTCGACCGAGGTGATCTTGAGGAGCGTCCCGACCGAGGCGAACACCCTGTCGCCGGCGAGATCTTTATTTTTGGCTGAGATCTTTTATTATTGGAAGGAGGATATCTTATATTTTTGGCTGGATTTCTAGAAGTAAGATCTTATTTCTGGTTGATTTATTTTAAGAGATAGAGATATATTTTATAGGAATTATCTTTTTAAGATATTTTATCTTTGGAAGATAATTCTCCTATATAAAGGGTTGGATTTTCCACAATTCAGCCATCCGGAAATCTACGGATCGCATGCTGATAGCATCCAACAATTGAGGGATTTTCTGGAGTTTTGAAGGAAGTATTGAAGGATTGAAGTTCAAGGAAGGAAAGAATCATAGTTGGAGTTGGCTTTTGAAGGAGTTTGTCAGACTTTCTTAGATTAATTTTGGTTTGTTGTCTTTGCCGATTTGTGGTTGAGGAACGCTTGTTTGTGGATTTTTTGATTCAGTTATTGATACCTTTTTCTTAAGGTTTTCTTGTTTGAATATTGATTCCTTTCTTATAAATTTGATTATTGTTATCATGATGATTGTTGGCTAAGTTCTTTACGTGATTCTAGGGTGATTGGCTAAAACTTGTGGGAAAGACGATGATAGAATGATCTTAATCCCAGCAGGACCCTGAAAGCTCGAGTGTTTACCTTAACCCTAGAACACCTCGCTCAGTCGTTGAACATCTCGGCCGGAGTGGAATCTGACTGTACGAGGTGAACCTTTTCTGAACCTTATCTGAGTTAGGAGTTAAAGTTTACCAAATCGTATTCTTATTACACCTTTCCCGGTTCAATGCAAGCCTAGGATGAGACTTATCCAGTGATTCCTTTGTTTGTTTACCTAAGATCATGAGTGTAGGTAATAAAGGTTTATCCTTTATTGGGGTTTGAGTGTGCCTTCATTCCATCCTTGTGAGTTAGCTTGAGACTTACCGGTAAAGGTTGATTTTATTCCCTTGGGTGGCGTGTTGGTTTGAGATTATAGTTTCTTTCCTTAGTACCTTGAGACTTACCCGGTAATAGGAGCTTTGGTTTGGGATAGTGAGTAGTGAGACTTAGCCGGTAATCTATTCCCATCTTAGAGACACCTTCCCTTTGCAAACCTCAGCTTTGTCCGCGTTATCTTTTGAGATCTTGAGTCGGAACCAGAACTAGATGCTTTAATCCCAAGAATCCGCATTTTTCCCTTACTTGACTTTTACATCATCTTTGATTGCTTTAATTCGTAGTTATTTGCAATATTTGACAACCTGATTCCGTGCTTTGTTTCACCATAGTCACTGTGTTCGACCCCTGGAATTCTTGCTTTTATTACAATTGATCCGTACACTGCGGGTTCTCATATTGTTCAAGCATACTTCTTGGGTTATAAATTTTAAAGCTTGCACACACCTTTTGGAGCAAACAATTGACCTTAGGCTTGACAAAATGAATGATGTGAAATTATGCTCGTTATATTATTCTTGTGATTATGGGTTGTATGTTTGATGAGATATGATGCAAGTGGGTTCAGAAATTGCCTGCGGGTAAATAGTTATTCTGGTGAAAGTTAATTAATTAATTAAAGGTTAATTAATTAAATTAGGATTATATTTGAGATTAAGGATGGTATATTGTGTTGAACGTGTTAGGCGTCTTTTAGGATATTCGATGAGATATTGAGGATTATGTTATGGTTTATGATCTTGCGTGATCTTGAATACTATGAGATGGAATCTCCTAGCCTGTGGATAGTGATTGATATTTGTGTGCCTTGTTTATACACGCGCTGATCATTTCCTGAGGCAAACCGTGATTACTTTGATTGAGATTACCTTGTGACAGGTAAGTCCCTTGGGCTTACTTAGCTGACTTTTATGAGTTAGCATGATTGTAGTGGTGGTGTATGTGTATGTGTGTTATTGTTATTGATCACCTAAATTGGACTAGGATGACCATATATGATTAATTGTCCCAAGTTCATTATAACCAGGCGGTGACAGCTTTTCCAGCTCAAATTGGTGCAGGTGGGAAGTTCCTTTGCTACCATGCCAATAGGCGGTGATGATTGACACCGGTTCCAAACTTGTCTAGTGATGGGACGGGGGCGAGGTTCTAGGTGCTTCTCGTGTCAGAAAGTAAGTTCAATTAGTAATGGTATCACTTGATAAAGATAATAAACGGTTATTGTGTGTGAGTATGTTGTACGATATAATGTGCTTATGTGTTATATGTTCTGTTACCGTTATTCTAATTCGTAGGTTATTAGCTAATGGTTTATACCGTGTAGTAGGGGTTTTGCAGGATAGGCCAGCTGTAGGGTGATCCGGTGGAGTGATTAGCCAAGGGTTTAGGTACATATAGGACGTGATACGTGGGCTTGTATGAGTGATACAATGTTGTACAGTTTTGGATCTCGGCTGTGTGTTTTGTTATACTTCGGTTTATTATATTACAGTTTTATCTATTTGGTTTTGTATTTATTTGTGCCTTGTTCCAAGATCCGGTGGTGAACTTGTTATCAGGCTAGGGTCAAGACTCACTTTGAGGTCCTAACCCATGACGCTCCAAGTCCTGCAGATTTAGGGTGTTACACTCCAGCCCCGGAGCCACATCCACAAGTCCATTATGAGCAAGGTATGAGATATCCAGGTCAATATCATGATATGCCTAACGCTCCAAAGTGTGTTGATTTATTGGAATCAAGGATGAGAGAAATGATTCTAGGCATAATCAACGTTCCAAAGAACGAGATTATGAACCACCTAGACATCATTTGATTAAGGTTGATGAACCTGTAAAGAAGCTCAGAAATGTGTGGAAAGAAATGCATAAACAGTTGAGCGTATTAGAATCCCGAATTCTCCATTCCCAAGAGGAGAAACCATCGAAGGAGGTTACCTAAACATAAAAGGTTAATGATTCTAAACCTTCTATTTCTATGCATGATCATTTGGATTTATTGAAATTAGAAACTACTATTGTGTTATATGATGAAACTAGTGTGGAAATCCATATGCATGAATCTGATTTGATTGGTGATGATGAGCATGACACAGATGCTAGCATGGATGAGAATTCTCTTGTTAGCAATGAGCATTTGCCTAAGTTGTATTGTGATGACTCATTTGATTTTGGTGAGCATGAGCCGAAGTTGTTGCATTCATCTTTGGTTTATTCTTTCGAACAACTTCCTAGTGATATATCTTATGTTTTGCCTTTAAGTCCATACATAAAGCCTTTTAAAACCCCTAGGGAGAAGCATATAGAGTTTTATGTAGTACATCCGCAAGTTGTGGCATTGTTAGATTCACATGAGAAGTATGTTATGCTTGAGATTGTTGATAGAAGTTTGAAGTTGCCTAGAGTGTTGTATTCTTCTCATTTCCATGACTTTGTGGAAAGATTATTTCTTGCAAACCTTAATCTTGAATCGTTGTCCAAGAGGAAGCGAGTGAGTTCTATTATAGGATTGCAAGTTGCGGATATCAAAAAGAAGGATATACACACAGTCTAGGAGCCAAGAATGCTGGAGGACTGTGGTGAAGGAGGTTCTACCATGATAAGGACGGAACCTCGGCATCGGAAAGCAAGGTTTCACTCCAAGAGCGAAATCGCGGCCAAATTTCATAAATCTCGACCGAGATTCCTACCCGAGATTGTCTACTGTCGTAGATTGTTTAAGTTACAATCTGCAGATCCACACCTCATCCTTTCAAGATTTCTTTCTGGGCTTGAGGAAGAGTTATATAAGGAGCCTCCACCCATTGACATCGCTCCTAGAAGTTGTTATCGATAATTACTCATGTGCAAGAAAGCCCCATGAAAAGACCTTAGCATGAGCATATTTGAAGAGTTAGCTAAAGCTAAGAAGGGGAGTAACTATACCTTTGACATTATATTAATATCTCATATTAGTTGTGCTTACTCTAAGAGTTGTGATCCATATCTAGCTTTAAACTATGATGAATTTGTGATTAAGTTATTCACTCTAACTTTCTTTGATCTTATAACGTTACCTTTAGTGGAACGAGTAATTGTGATTGCAGGATAACAAGAGTACATTGTCACATAGATCTATAAGGATTCATGTACAAAGCTAGAGGAAAAACGGGAAGTAGTTTTGGATAGAGATCCTCAAATCCGCAAGGAAATGTCATTTGAACCAAGAGATCGAGCTTGGTTGTAGCTAGGAGAAGGGGAGCTCCAAGGAAATATCCAGTTTTCACCATCCAAGACAAATTGTGGATTCATAGTGAAAATCTCGCCCCATACATGAAATCTCACCCGGGATTTCACACTTTTACAGTTTGTGGTGAAAATTGACAAACCCCGAGTATTACAAAGCTCGAGAGACCTTCTAGGAGAGTCATGGAACCTGGAGCTTCCACCACCGGGGCATCTGAATCCGCTCATAGCAAGTAATGTACATATCGGGAAGAAACGGATAAGGAAGAAGAAGTTGATAGCTTCATCCCATGGAGTTGATTCAGTGCAAAAGCTACCATACTTGAGTCATTGTGTGATTAGTGATGAGCAAGACTATGATTCGAGATCGAATCATTTTCAAGAAGGGGATTATGATGTGGGACCATCTTTAATAGCACCTACATTACATGAACCTCTCACTAATCCAAGCGCAGGAGATACTAAAGGGAAGGTTGCTTGCAAGTTGTGAACATGGGAGATCCGAGAGAGTGGAAGATGCAAAACCTCAACCAACAACATAGAATTTTGGCCAAGATTTTCATCCAAGATTTGGAGTATGACGTGGGCTAGAAGATCCGGCCAAGATCTTCTATTTTTGGAAGAACTATCTTTATTATTTTAGGATTTTTCCTCTTGGTGCCCTCAAAGTTTGGATTTTTTCTCTTGATATCCACTAAGTTTCAAAATTCCTCTTGGTGCTCTCAAGGTTTTATTTGTTTCCTCTTTATACCCATTCTTAATATATTACATTAAAATTCATTAGAAAATAATAAAAAAATTTAGAAAAATAAATTTAAAATAGATTATAACCTCATTACATTTTAAACTAACAAACTTATAATAATAGTACTTTTTTAAAAAATAATTTTCTGATTAAAAAAAAGTAAAGTAAAATAAAGATAAATTTTATTTTTGAACTAAAATAAATAAAAATAAATTTTTTTAAGAGTCCAGAAAATTAAACATATAGTTTTTTTTTGAAGTTAATTTTCTATAGTTTATTTTTAATTTAAAAATAACAATATTATTTTTATGTGTTAATTTATTATTTTTATAATATATTTTTCCAAAATCTTAAAATATAAAAAAAACATAATTTTTTAAAATTTTCGAATTAATATAAATTATATAAAATTTAAATTGAAAATAAATAATATTTTATTATATTTTAATTCTCTAGACAATTAATAAAATTTCAAAAAAAATGTTTTTATTTAATTATATATATATATATTTTAAATCGAAAGTAAAAAGTAAAACAATATTTTAATTCAAAAATAAAAAATATATTTATTTCAAAAAATAAAAAATATATTTATTTCAAAAAATAAAAAATATATATACAAATACTTCCTTTATTAATTTATTAATTAAATTAAATGAGTCATAATCTATTTTAAATTTATTTTTCTGATTTTTTTATTATTTTACAATGAATTTTAATGTAATATATTAAAAATGGGTATAAAGAGAAAATAAATGAAATCTTGAGGGCATGAAGAGAAATTTTGAAAATTAGTGGATAGCAAGAGGAAAAGTCCAAACCTTGATGGTAGCAATAGGAAAAATATCCATTATTTTATTACCTTAAAAGCTCTTAAACATTATTTAGGTAATTGTTAGTTTTATCTTATTGGAATATTTTTAGATTATCTTAAAAAATATATTTCCTATATTATATTTTAAAAATATCTTTCCTACTTTTATCTTTTTGGAATATTTTTAAATTATCAAAACAAGGTATCTTTCCTAAATTATCTTTTGAAGATGTCTTCCCTAGTTTAAAATAGGAAAGTCTCTTTTATAAATAGCCTTACAAGGAGAGATTTTTATATCAGATTTGATTAATATAACCACATTATTGTGAGAGACTTGTGACTTCATTTATGAAGTTTGCATTTCATCATTTCTATTCAATCAAAAGGAGAGTTTTTGATTGAAAAGTTGTGAATCCTTATTAGGTTGTTCTTGTGTGTGTTAATCTTTTTGAAGGTTGGTGTTACAAGTCAAACTAGGTCCTCCTTGTGCTTGTCTTAATATAAATTATATAAAAGGTTTTGTCTAAGTTACCCGAGATTTCATTATTTTGTTCAATTTGAGGACTTTCAATCTAGATCGGGAACTACGACAACAATCCCACATCAAAGTGGTCTTGAGGGTCTCAATGTTTCCATAAGTTTCTCATAATTGTGATTGTTGTTCTCCTCCCAAGTGTTGACTCATCCATATGGTAAAGATTGATATCAAGCAAGAGCCTTATCATTTAAAGAAAAGGAAAATATCCTCAACTTGTGATTGTTGTTCTCTAGTCTTGGGGGTCTCAATGTTTCCATAAGTATCTCATAATTCAATAGATGCTGGTGTGGAGACTCCCCCCTTAATCCTCCAAATTGGTTATGTCGGATCATTTGAAGGACTTGAGGATGGAGCTCATAATCGCTGAGCTGGATCCATTCTTTGCCCAAGGGTTTGCGGCTCTCCCACAAACGGGCTAACTATAACATTCCTCACTAGTGGGTGAGGTGTAGGCGTTGGTGCGACTGGTGGAGGTATTTCTACTCAAACTTTGCCTCCTCTCTCCAGGAGTGCTTGCCTCATATCAGGTCTCATTTCAGCAATTTCTACTCTAATTTCATCTTCTCTCTCTTGTGTACTTTCTCTTTCTTCTCCCAAGGCTTCATCTCTAAGCCTTACTTGTTCTAGAGCATCTTCTAATTCGGTTTGAAGGTCTATTTTAGCCATCTTCTCTTTCTTAACTTCCCTTAATCTTCTCTTTAAAGTTTACTCCGGTTCAGGATCCTATGAAACAAGTTCTTTACTGGCACGAGATCTTTGCATAAACCTAAAAAGAAAGAAGAATTCCTGCAAGAACAACTACTCACACCAAAAAGATTAATAGAAAAGAAAAGTTTAGACTATCGATGACCAAAATCACCAATTGATCTAGACCAAGTCCTCGGAAACAACGCCAAAAACTTTGTTCGCTTTTAGACGTGCGTGAATAATGACCGAATAGCCTTAAATTTATATTTGCAATAAAATCCCAAACAATATGCGAACCCGCAGTGTGCGGATCAATTGCAGTATACGCAAATATTACAAGGTTGATCTCAAGGATTATGGTGTAATCAATATGTAATAGCTAGGATTTCATAATTCTAATTGATGTTGATTAACTTAATCATTGATAGTAATTGACCCATAATCGCGAAGATTTTGTAAGTGATGAGTACGAGTCACACCGTTATGTTCCTAGCGTAATTTTGGGGTTATGGGGGATTTTTCACTTTTGAGGAATTGTCAGTTATGTTGAGATATCGTAAGTGATGAGTATGAGATCGAGCTTGGTTGAGATTTGAGGAATTGTTAGTTATGTTGAGATATCAAGGTTTAGATTCGAGTTATGGCTTGGGGATGGTTATGGGGTTAGGAGGTGGAATCTCCTAACCTTGGATCGTGTTTGACTTATTTTTGTGCCTTGCTGATGCAGGCGCTAATCGTTTCCTCGAGGGGAAGTAGTGACGTGGTATGGATCGATGTTGAGATAGGTAAGTCCGTGGGACTTAATTAGCGAGCGGTTATGGGTTTGATTGTGTGTTGTGGTTATGGGTGTGCATATGTGTGTTGCATTTATAACCTAACTAGACTAGGATGACCCTACATGCATCTATTTGGCCCAAGTGTATGATAACGGGCGGTGATGACTTTTCTATCCCAGAATGGGGTGGCTAGGGGAGTTCTCTGCGATCGGTCCTCTAGGTGGTGATGATTGACACCATTCTAGACCTAAGGGGAGACGGGGATAGAGGCATTGGGAGTTTACTCTGCGTGTCACAAGGAAATGAATTAGTAATGGTATAACTTAAATATAGATGATAAAAGGTTGTGTGTGTGGCATTGCATGTTATGTTATGGTGTTGTGATGTGTGTGCTACTGCTTCATTCTTATCTATGATCTGTTAGCTAACGGTTTCATACCATGTTGTAGATCTTCTGCAGGATATGAAGACTGTAGAGTGAGCAAGATGGGTGATCATCCAAGGGCTTCCGTACACTAGGTTATGCAAGGGTTATGGGATCTTTTTTCTACATTTGTGTATGGTGTTTTCGTTCTGTACTCGGTTGTGTTTTGTAAACCTTTTGTTGTATATATTTAATACAATTTTATGTATTAGGTTTTAATCTATATATGCCTTGTTGTAGGCCCCGTTTGGTAGGTGTGTAAATTAAGAAGATTAAGATTATGAGAATTAAAAGGAAGAAATAATTCTTGTAATCTCGTTTGGTTAGGGAATTAAGGATATTAAAGAGGTTACATTATGGAGATAAAGGAAATTAGATTATGAGAATTTTGTAATCCTACAAAACTTGGATTATAAGGATTATGAAGATTATTGAGGCTTAAATCTCACTTACCCCTCATTTTATTTTTTTCCTTCATCTATAAAAAAATTTAACACGTACTTTTTCATAATTTTACCCATAATTATATTAATTTTACCAAACACTCATTTCACTTAATTCCATACTCATCATCTTAAACAATTTCATACCCTTAATTCTTCATCTAAATAATTCTCTTCATCCTCATCTTCATCTACGTAATCTTATGTTGCCAAATTGACCAGTAATATCCAGTGAACTTGTTGTCAGACTAGGGTCAGGATCCCTTGCGAGATCCTAGCCCTGTAGCTCCCCGAGTCCGGGGGATTTGAGGTGTTACAAAGTTGGTATAAGAGCCTTAGGTTGACAACAATGGCACTTGTAATCTGCGATAAAGGTTGAATAGATAAAATATACATAACCCGAAAGGAGTCTGACTTTTCAAAAGGATTTTAGTTTTGAAAAGTGTACAGCTGTTTTGGGATAGTGTGTACGGGAAGCCATCATCCTTATAGGATCTAGACAGTATATATATATATATATATATATATATATATATATATATATATATATATATATATATATATAGATACACACACATACATATGGCATTATATAGCCTTTTACGTAGCTATGATATTATCGCTGATGGCTCAGACTAGAGCAACATCTACTATAGGGCGGGGAAGAGGTAGACCTCCAATCGCGAGAGGTCGGGATTAAGTCCATTGCTGAGTCGCTAGAGGCGGAAGACCAAGTTAAGAAAGACGTTGAGAATGTAATTTCCAAGGTTGTCGGCGACGTGTGGATCACATTAGGAACGAGATAGTTACCCTACTTAGATTGTAGAGTACCCAAGTGGAAGATTAAAGTTGCGACTCGATGAAGTAACAAGCTTGAGAAGACGTCTAACGTGTAACAAAAGTGACGAAGAAGGAAAGATGCGTTCCATTTCCTTCGGCATCACTAGATCCGTTGAGGTGTTGTAAAAGGTGATTTTGGTGTTAGTTACACCAAAGAGGATGGCTAAGGTTTTTAAGGCTCAAGAGAAGCCAGGAACACCGACACTAGATGCATGATTGAAGATTTACAGTTACTAGATTGTATTGGTATGAAAATGTAGAGACATTATTAGAGTCGATCTGTCATTCAAGGGATAGACGGTTTGAGATGAGGTGAACCTGATTAGAGGGGTTGTTCGGTCTAATAAGACAAAGAAGTGGCAGAGATTAGAGTATACCGATATTAATAGTAGAGCTTATGATAATGACGAGGTTCAATAGAGAAACGAACGGTTTATTCTAGTATATGATATCTTCCTTCGTGGGATCTTGCACCGAGACGAAGTCATGATAATAGACGTTTGAATAGTATTGTGAATACCTAAAAAATTCACTTGTGAGCGTTGGATTTGAAGAGCCGACATCACCATCTACTGTAGGTACCATTCAGATTAATGGTTTACCTATACGAGATTTTTGTGATATGAGTGCTATGCACTTATTGATTTTTGTCTTATGTTTTGAGTGTTTGGATTTAGATACGATAGAAGGGATACCCTTTATTGTAGGGTTACCCGATGATAGTAGGGTCAGAGGTACCCGCAGGATACGTGTTTGTCCTATTCATTAGGGACTTGCGATTTGCTTGTGGACTTCTTTGTCATCCCGCTAGTGCGTGATGAAGTCTTTCTAGGTAAGGATTGGATGGATAAACATCGTGTTGTGTTAGACGTAGGTAGGAGGACTGTGACGGTCTCTACCGAGTAAGGTCATATCGAGATTGCTGAGATTGGGACCTTGGAAAGACGGGTATGGCTATTAGCGCAGTGCAAGCAGCGAGGTTGATTGCACAAGGTGTAAAGCCTTCTAGTGTTATGCCATGAAGGAGGGAGAGAGTCCAGCATTAGAGGATATCCTCGTAGTTCGCGAGTTTCTGGATGTGTTTGTTGAACCATCCAGTTGGTCGCCTTAGAGGAGTGTGGACTTCGGCATCGAATTGGATCCTGGTACGAGACCGATCTCGAAGGCCCCATACCGTATGGCGCCTATCGAGTTGTTAGAGCCGAAGAAGCAACTCGAAGAGTTGGCTGAGGAGGGCTTCATCCGCCCTAGCGTATCCTCGTGGGGAGAACATGTCCTTTTCGTGCGGAAGAAGGCGGATCGTTAAGACTGTGCATCGACTACAAAGAGTTGAATAAGGTGACCATGAAGAACAAGTATCCAATGCCTCACATCGATGACTTGTTAGATCAGCTTCAGGGAGCGATTGTGTTCTCCATGATTGATTTGCGCTCTGGGGATCGCTACTTGGTGGAATGGAATTAAGGGTTGTTTGGCTACTTGGTGTTTCCTTGAAATCTTTGTATTCTTCAACCCCTATTCTCAAACATGTATTTTTATTTTATTTTTTTGATACAATGGTAAAAAAAACTTTGGAGAATCAGTTTCTAGAAACTGATCGGCCTAAAGCATCCTTTCGGATGAGGTCTTGGACGTCTTCCGGGATTGCCTCTACTTGTATCTCTTCAATATGTCCATGTAGCGCAATCTTGTCCGCAACCGTGTTAATCTCCCTAAAGATATGACGAGCAGTAAAATGTTGGAACCCTGAAATAATGATCGAAATGTCATTTAAAATTAGGTCGAGTTCCCATGGGGGTTTCCAAATTTGATTAATCGAATTGATGAGCATTAGATTATCCCCTTCAATCTCAATTGCTGTAATTCCAATCTCCTTAGCCTTTTGTAGGCCAACCCGCGGAGAAATGGCTTCTGCTTCCAACACTAACTCAGCATTACAGCTGCGGCTTCCTAAAGCAATAGGAATCACATGTTGGTTCCTAATAATAAAACCATAAGAACTCTTATTTGTTGAGTTTTGTGAGGCATCAAAATTAAGGTTATGAAATCCATCCTTAGGTCGTTGCCGCTTGATGTTTTTCTTTTTTCTTCTATTTGATTTTGACGTTATGATGTTTTGGTTTTGTTTTAACTTTGCTTGATTCCAACTTGCAATTTGCGTAATTGTTGTTGCTTTTATATTTTGTGGGAGTTTAGTCTTATTAAATACAAACTGGTTTCTCGCCATCCATATATTCCACCAAATAACCAATACAAGATTCAAATCCTTCGACGAAATTAGGCCCTTGTGCTCAAAAAGGGCCTCCGCAATTCCTTGATTATCAATATGAATATTTTGTAGATTATTTTCAAAATTATGATTATCGATAATTTGGATCATATTCGGACATTGGAAAAAGAGGTGTTTTGCGCTCTTTGTATGGTAATTACAGAATTCGCAATTCATGACTACTGGAATCCTTTGTTTGTCAAGATTTTGTTTTGTGGGTAGTCCGTCCATTGCTAATTTCCATAGAAAATTCTTAATTTTAGGCATGATGTCCATATTCCAAATCCAAGTTTTATCAGCGGTGACTCCCATTCTCCTTTTTTTGAATCAATTCCATAGATGATTTCGTGGAGTACCACCCATCTTCGCTTTCCTCCCAGTACAGTCGGTCTCGAATGTCATTGTTAGGGAGGTTATACTTCTTGATTTTCTCAATTATAGTACTTGGCAAGTGTGTGTTTAGTTGATTTAGTTTTTGATGAACCCATTCATGATTGGTGATAAACGCGGACGTAAGTTCGGCCGTATTAATTATTGATGGATTTATTATGACATCCTGAAGCGGTTTGTCCAAAACCCACTATCCTTCCAAAATCTAATCGTTTTTCCGTCACCGACCCTCCAGACAAGTCCTTTATCAAATTCTTTGTATAGTTTGGTCAAGTTCCTCCATTGCCAAGACACATTTCTCCCACATTCGTAATTCCATAGGCACGTTCCTTTTTCAGATATTTTTCTTCTACAATTTTAACCCAAATGTTTTCCGGTTCCGCCATAATTTTCCACAATAGTTTCATTTGTAATGCTTTATTCATGTCTTCCGCCTTTCTTATTCCTGTTCCACCTAAGGTTTTGGGTTTAAAGATCTTATCCTAACTAATAATGGGATGGTGATTAGGACCCTTATTCCAAAAGAAAAGTCTATTAATTTTGTCTAATTCACTATGTATGTTCCCCGGCAACATTAATGTCTGCATAAGATAGCTAGGTTTTGCATTCAAATATGCCTTAATTAGCGTTATTATTCCTTCTTGAGACAAGGAGGACGCTTTCCATTTAGTAAGTTGTTGTTTGGTTTTAATGATCACGGAATTAATAATTTCTTTGTTGACACGTCCGTTGATGATTGGACATCCTAAATATTGTTCTAGATTGATGGGCATACTGATTCCCAGATGGCCCTGTATTCTTCTCCTCTCACTTTGTTCAATATTAGGGGTGGTTTGTAACACAGATTTGTGGTAGTTAATGATGTGACAGGAAATGTCGCAGTAGTCTTTTAGTACCAAAAGGGTACTATCACTTGCTTGCACTCACGTTTTGGTGAAAATTATTATATCGTCCGCAAAAGCTACGAATGGGATTCTAGTTCCATTTTTCGAAATAGGGAAGCCAATTGCCTTCGGATTCTCATTGGATAATTTTTGTAAGTTTCTAGCTAAAACTTTCGCACACAAGTTGAACAACAGGGGGTAAAGTGGGTCACCTTGTCAAAGTCCACGTTTTGGACAAAATATATTAGTAGGGGAGTCATTTATTTGAATTGAATATGAAACTGTGGAAATACATTCTTGTATCCAATTTCGGAATTTATCCCCAAATCCAAATTTGGTCATAACCGCTTTAAGGAATTCCCATTCCACTTTGTCATAGGCTTTCCCCATGTCTTATTTTATGGCCATATAGCCTTCTTTTCCTCTTTTTGTTTTAAATCCATGAAAAATTTCGTGCGCAATGAGCATATTGTCATGGATCGCTCTATTATTGATTAAGCGTTTTGTAACGGATGAATCAGTTTTTGGAGTATTAGACTCAACCTTTTAGCTAAAATCTTCGAGATAATTTTGTAGGCCGTAGAAACTAGACTAATGGGTCTGTAATGTGATGTTGTTGTTGGGTTATCAACCTTTGGGAGGAGTGCAATAAAAGTATGATTTAGTTGTCTAAGAATTTTACCACTTGTGTAAAAGCTCTTAACCGCTGTAGTAACTGTTGGGCCAACGATGTGCTAGTATTTTTGGTAAAAACCAGCAGGCATCCCGTCCGGGCCAGGAGATTTGTCAGGGCCTATGTTAAAAATTGCTTCCTTAATTATATTTGTTAAAAAAGGCATTTCCAGCTTCATGTTATCCGAAGTGAATACTTCATTTTGTATAACCTGTAGTTGGTTACGTAGTTTAACCATATCAATTGATGTAGCTTTAAATCTGGTCTTGTACTCCATAACAAATTCTTCGTTAATTTCCGAAGCTTTTGCTAGGATCTCGTCATTATTTTTAGTGATCGTCGTAACTAATTTTTTATTTCTTCTGCCCGTTGCTTTCCTGTGATAAAACTTGGTGTTCCTATCTCCAAATTGTAGATTTGTCGTCTTGGCTCGTTGCATCCAATACTTATGTTGGAAATCTACTAAACAATCTCTCTTATAGCTTTAGTCTATTGATTTTCTTATTGATATCTTGATCAAATTGTGAAAAACTAATTTTTTGGAGTTCTTCTAATTCCTCATCTACTTTTAACAATTGTTTGTTTATGTTGCCGAACTTTTTTCGACTCCATTGTTTTAGTTGTTGTTTGAGCAGACATGTTTTTTTGGCTAGGTTAAACATATTTGTTCCCTGGTACTGAGTCCTCCATGCTTGTTTCACAACATTTTCACAATCATCCCTTAACATCCACATTGATTCAAATCTAAATGGCTTATTTTTCCAGCCTATCTATTCATTTTTGAAAATAAATGAAATCATGTAATGATCCGAATTTGTGAAAGCATGATTCCTAGTGTGCATCCCTGGGTATTCTTGAATGATTTCCAACGAGGTCATCACTCTATCCAATTTTTTTGTACGTGTTGTTATCCCTTTCTTTCCTTTTCTTCCATGTAAATTCATTCCCTTTGGTTGGTAGATCTCTTAGATTAAGTTGGTTGGAAAACTGGGTCAATTTGTCGAACCTACTATGTGTGGTTGTAGCACCACCTTTTTTCTTTGATGGCTTCAACAAATCGTTATAGTCTCCAATTATGATGAACGGAATATTAATACTCCTCATCTCGTTTTTTAATTGCAGCCAAAAAGCAGATTTCATTTGTTCGTTTGGTGGTGCATAGATGAAAATAACCATTGTTTGAAAATTGGAACTTGCGTTGGTATGTTTCATTAAAAGAAACATTTTTGATGCTTTAATGATTTCTACTTTTTCTCCTTTAAGTTGGTATTCTTTCCATAAAAGACACAATCCCCCAGCTAGACCTTGAGCGGAAATAAACCAGATCTTATCAAAACTAGCGCTCTTCCACATATTTTCCTCCGGTTCGTCCTTAGTTTTAGTTTCAACCAGCATGATCATTTGGATGTGTTAATTTTTACATGTCAGGTTCAAGTTGGTCCAGAAGTTTTTTTTCTTCATACCCCGACAATTCCAGAACGCAATTTTTATTTATAAATGGGGGTAAAAGTTGGGTGTTCATTTCCCACTATTCTGAACATGCATTTCGTTTTACATTCGTATCCCATGTTATCATTAATTCTTCTAATTATTTTCCCACTTTCGAACGAAGATGAAACACTTTGAAAGTTCCACATAATTACTCGTACAAGGTGATTATTCCCCCCTTGTACATTTTTAAATTTAATCTGGAAAGAGATTAGGTCTGTCTTGTTTATTCTCAAGTGTCTAACCCCTAAGCAGAGGTGCTCGTATGACCAATAATTTGTGGTGTATTGTTTGTTCCTTTAATTTGATTCTTCATATTTCTTTTTATTATTGTGTTGAAAAATTTTCATTTGTCTACCTATTACATCCCTTGTTTGACTATTATGCTTTTGATGGAGTGTATGTTCTTTTTTAACCTTAAATGACTTCACATTCCTTTCCAGTGAAAACACATGATAGCCGACAAATTCATCTGGGTTATAAGAAATTCAATCCATACATTGTGCATCGGTTTTTATACAGCAATCATTTTCTTTCATGCTATTCTTTCCACTACGAATCTCCTTTTCCAAACACAAGCTTTTCCATAATATTTTGTTAATGAGTTGATCACTCTTGAGCTTTTTGTTCATTTGTTCCGAATTTACTAACTCGTCGATCTTGCACTTACCTACTCTACAATCAACACTTCTGCAAAACCAAGCAATCGAGTTCGGTCGCTTATTTGTTCGAGTGTAAATGTGAAAATCGGATTTCGCATCCAAGTCATACCATCACCCTTTTATTCTTATAATTACAATACTTTTTACTCCTCGAGAGGCCGATTTTGTTATTAGCCAATAGTAAAACTCATGGCCCCAAACACGTACCAACGTTGTCCATATCTTTTGATTCTTCTTGTCACCTATCAATAACAATTCGAAAGACCACGCAACTTTGTTCCTGCCGTGTTCTTCTGTCCCCTGTTTTTCCTACGGTGAGTGACCTACATTATCAATTTTTGAAGTTAGCAAATTCAAAGAGAAAATATCATTGTTTCTGTTTTGATCCTTGTAAAGCTTGTGGTAAAGAAGATCACAATATTCCACCCTTACGGTGGGCAAGACACTTCCAAACTGACTACAAGGAAACAACCCTACAAAACAAAACAGCAAAGAAAATCCACTCATATGGTGGGCACGGCGCTTAACAGTAAAGCAGTTAAAAATATATTAATTAGGTGTATTAGTTACTAGACAGTGGGTAATGCATTACCAAACAACATATAAATTTCACTCAATGGATATCCAGGACACTAAATATTTTCTATAATTCATTTAACTTTATTAGTTACTCTAAATCTATTATCAACAATCCATCTCTCAAACATCAGAATTATTCCAACAAAAGTGCAAGGCAACAAAAATGCACAACATCACAATATTGATGCAGTCAATGCCAACTGACTACAAATAAAGGACGTGCATAACAAAAAAGATTATGCAAAACCAGAAGATTGAAGGTCCATTTCAAAAACAGAAGATTGAAGGTCCATCTCATATCAGTATTCCACACCCATTATGGGCTATTGATTACTATCTTACTCAGTTGTTGGTATTTATTGCCCCAAGGAGAGGTACAAATCTCCTGTTTACTCTGCATCACAACATAAACGCATTCAAACACATTTCCATCTGAAAACTTCTGCAATTCGTCAACAATAGATGTGGTAGTTAGCTGGGTGTTCCATTTGTTCTCAGATTTGAATAAAATGAGATTAGTATCATACATAAACTGACCCATCATCCATTCATATTTTAGGAAAATTTTGAGGTAAACCTCCATGATACAATGGGTAGTAATAAGATAGAAACTACTACTACATGCCACGAAACGACATACATAGATGCTAGTAATTTTGGGAAAGCATGAACATATGAGTCATAAAAAACTGAATTGAAATAATACTCCGCCGGTTGGATAAATCCAATGGTGCTCTGGATTTCCGCAAAAGATTTTGTTCCATTTGGACTAGTTAAATTTTGGCTTCTTTGTTCCCTTCAACTTGGAGGAAGCCGTGTCTTCACCTCCCCCTGCCTCTTCCCTAGGCTTGAATCTGAGTTTTCGGATTTGTTTACTTCCATTGCATCCATAAGCTTGTTGACAATGTTGTTAGTCTCCATCGAGTGAAAGCTATTTTCGGAAGCTGCAACCCTTAACTCTTCATGAATTTCCCCATTTTTGAACAGCAAAGCCGTAAACTGGGCTACTATCAGCTCCTCTTCCAGAATTTCAGCATGATCATCTTCCTCATTGAGATGTTTTTCAATCTCAGCAGCTTTGGTTTTGAACTCGTCATCCTCTTCCATCGGGACGGTAAGGGGCGGCATTGACTCCGCTACTTCTCCATCTTTTTCATCATTAGGGATTTCACCCTCAGTTTGTTCTTCATCGGGTTTATTTTGTTCGGATTGTTCCATGACTTCCTTCTCTTTGTGATCATTGGGGGCTTCTGTTTTTTGTCCCCTCATTAACCTTTTTTATTTTCTGATTATTCTCAGCTTCCTTGTCTTTAGCTATTTGTTTTTTATTTGCTTTGTAACTAGAGGAAGAATCTTCATCCTTTTCCTTACGGCAAACATAAAGAGTCGAAATATAGGGTCTCACCTTATTATGTCGGATATTAGGGAGCTTGTTTCTGCCCACAAAGTTCCATTGTTTTCCGTCAGTTGCACCACCAATGCCTTCTTTCTTTGCATTGATTTATTTCAGGTTTCTAAAAGGCTTTGTTCTAACTACTCTCATGGGGCACACATCATAGGTATGCTCTTCACTTGCAGAGAACCCGCAGCCTAGGGAGAAATCATCATATCAAATGGGAAAATCTTAACTTCCTCGTTTTCATCCGGGATAGGTACTAGTTGCTTTCTCTCACCCTTAACATCTATGTTAATGCAGACTCTCGTGAAGTTGATTCCCTTACCTTTTTCAGAGAAAGAATCCAGTTTGACAAACTGGCCAACTTGATTCTTCTCATTGATAATTGTAATTGCTTCCTTATTAACATACTCTTGCGGGATTTGAGGGATCCTAACCCAAAGATCAGCAGTGGAATTACTCTCAGTAAGGGTATTGAAATTTGGTTTCCAAGGTTTTAAGATAATAAAGCAGCCCAAAAACATGGTAAGGTCTAGCATCCCAAATAGTCTTCCTATCTATTGGGTTGGAGAATGACACTTCAAATCAGTGGTTAGGTTTTGCTAGTATTCTAACCTCTCCTTTCACGTTTTTTCACTCATGAAGTAGCTTGGTTCTGAGCTTAGCAATATCTATTGGTTCCCTAAGGACACATCCCATTAAGGATGTGCCCTTCTGTTTTTGAAAGTCATTCTTAACCTTTGATAAACTACTAAGATATTCAGCAAGAGCAGCATTGTGTGAAGACTCACCTTTGTTCTTTGAGTCTTCAACTTTCTTTGTGCCATTATCATTGTTCACATCTTTCGCAGCTTTTGATTGTTCTTCTTTCTCAGTTTTTTCATTGTTCTACATTTGTTCAGTTGGGATCTTGCATACAACATCTTTGAAAGTTGTAGTATGTTCACTCATATTATTTTCAAGAAACAGATCACAATATGAAGAATGAAAGATGCGGAAGGAAGATAGATGTTTTTGATGTGGGTTAACATTATGAGGAGGTTGTTCTTTATATACGCAACATACAAAGCATCTAGTCACACAGATCATCAGGCGACCATCAAATCTCTTATAAATAAAAATAATGTTCAATATGTATTTGTGGAGTTTCTCAACCTGATTATGATTCCTTTTAGTAGGATAGATTTTAAATTTTGTATGCTAAGTAAGGGATTTACCTGTTAGAGTAGTTAAGCAAGGATAGATGTCAACAAACACCAGGTTGACCATCTCCTTTGGAATGAAAATGGAGGCTTCTCTATCCCCCTCACCCGTGACCCCTCCTTGAATCCAGTGTAGCACCTTTTTCCTTTCTCCAACCAAGCTCATCGAGATCCAGCTTCCAGATCCATACGAAAAAGGAAAACCTAGACTTGCCTTTCCCAATCCCTCCTTCAGCCGTTCAGCTCTATTCATGTGCCTTCTTCTTTGAATCAACTTCGAAGCACTCAAATGTCCTTTCCATCTCTTCTTTTTTCTGGGGTCTGTATCTTGCGTTCTTTCTTTTCTGACCATCTTCCTTGCTTTCTTTGTCTTCTAATGGTATTAGAGCGACTTCCCATATCTAGTGTCTATTCTCAAAATTGAGCTTGAGATCTGGGCAAAGAGCCGACGCTTTTAGCAGCAGCGAAGAAGAGGCTTTGATGTCTAGGTTTTCTCGTTGGTGGTCGGAACCGATTTGGCTTCCTAGGCACGTGGTAAGCGCGTTCATTTTGGGAGAGAAGGTGTTTTGCGTTCTCAAACATGTATATACTAAGTACTAACATAATGAATGCAAATTTTAAGATAGCCAAAATTACAGTTTCTTATAATTTTTTTTTAAAAAAAAAACCCGGGTACCCGGTGGGCAGCCCGGCCCATCCGGACGGATACGGACATGACTAGAAGTCCGGATCCGGCCCGGACATCCGGACAAGAAATTAGAAAAAGTCCGGTCCGGAACCGGCCCGAACCCGGATAGTATCAACTCTAGTAATGGGTTACATATAAGGTCTTACAGGATTCGCACTGCTATTATTTGGACGATCAACTTCCTTTTTTTTTCCAATGAATGTGAAAATCTCTAAAATTGGGAAAAAAAATATTTAGAGACCTGATACATAACAAATATTTATTTTCCTATTTATAGTTTTGGAATATATCTTATTTATTATAAAATGACTCAATTATTATGTACGTACAATGTAACTATATATTGAATATAGTCTTTTTTTGATACAAAATATTTATTATGATCAAAGAAAATATATGTTTGCATTATTATGATATTAATGCATGACCTTAATAGTATAAGTATCCATTAGTTATAAACAAAATTTGAAGCAAATTAATATAAAAAAGAAAATACATTTGATCATCTCTAACTATTCCTTACAAAAATATGTCAATGGTGAAGGTTGTAATTTTGTTGGCTATGATGTGTATGGCGATGTTTTTGGGTCCCTCTAGTGGTATATATACAATTTTTCCTATATTTTATTTTATGATTTAATGTGGATGATTGATAATAAAATATTATAATGTTTTAACAGGTGCTTCAAGTGATTGCTATGAAAAGTGTGTAGAGACATGTAGCAAAGGAGCGGTGGATCCCGTTGAAGGATGTCCGTTAACTTGCGCAGCCCAATGCCCCCCAAATTCATTCTCCACACGTACGTTACTCTACATCCATATAACAAAATTTAATATTTTCAATCATATATATATATATATATATATATATATATATATATATATATATATATATATATATATAATATTTTCAATCAAATACTTAGGTTGAGTTACTCTTCATTACTGCAACATCTATTTTTATTATCAGAAACTATATTTTATTATGATCAACAAATAACTATGTGGTTTATATATATAAAAATTTATGCAGGTATCAACGCTAATCAATCGTAAATGTCTAAAAAATATGCCTTAAGATCATGCCGGAAGATTGAAGTCCGACAAAGACCTACGAAAATAAAATATTTGATTCAAAATAACTATTATGAATAAGATGTATTACCTTATCACTCAAAAATATATTAAAAATTATGTTTGTTTGTTATTTCTTCCTTCAATTATTTACTATTTTATATTTAAAAATTACATAATAAACTATAAATCCCTCATTGTATTACCCCGTTTAAAATTTTATATCTATAAATCTTTTGGCCTAGATTATTGTTGGGTATTTTGTCTTAGGAAAAATTGTAGAAGCAAGAGTGAAATTATAATTTTAAGCCTTTGATTCGACCAATCCCCAACATTAAATTAAATAAATTTTTCTAACTACACCACACACAAATTTATTAATGGCAAAATTATTTATTTAGATAGTTTCTCAATGTCTACGATAAAAAACTATTAACGTATCATAAAAAAAATAAAGAGAAAACTACATAAAACCACCCTTAATTTTTACTCTTTTGCAATAAACCACCCTTTATAATAATTTTAGCATAAAACCACCCTTAATGTTCAACTATTTACATTAAACCACCCCTTACTATTTTTTTGACATAAAACCACCCTTAATTTTTAAATGTTTTCAATTAACCACCCCATACTAATTAAAATTACTTCAAATAATTGAAAATTTAAGCATAAATAAAATAAAGTTTCATTATTAATATTATAGATGATTTCAATAGTTTGATTAATTATTATAGTTTGGTTAAATATTACAATTTATACTAGAAAATTAAAATTTTAAAAAATTATTACCTAAATAATCCAAAATACTTGCTTGTTATGCACAAAATTAACGCTGTCTTTTTAAAGCTATAGCTTATTAAAAAAAATTTAAATATAGGCTTGTAAAAATGAAATAGAATATAAATTACCAAAAATAAAATTTGCATAATTTTTTTTAATTTTTTGTACATGGTAATAAAATTTGTATAATTTTTTGATTATTTTTCTAATATAAATTGTAACACTTAACCCCAAACTATATAAATTAATTGTGATATTCATAATGAAAATTTACCTTTGTCAATGATTCAATTTTAAAATTTTTGAAGTATTTTGAATTAGTATGGGGTGGTTGATTGTAAATATTTAGAAATTAAGGGTGGTTTTATGCCAAAAAAGTTATAAGGGGTGGTTTAGTGCAAATAGTTGAACATTAAGGGTGGTTTTACGTTAAAATTTTTATAAAGGGTGGTTAATTGCAAAAGAGTAATTATTAAGGGTGGTTTTATGTAATTTTCTCAAAAATAAAACGATATCTTCCATATCGAGCGTGAATTTATTACTTATTATCTCTCAATTTCATACAAGGGTTTGCTTAGTAACATTGGGTAGGAGATATTTTTAGATTTTTGTGGACCCCACTATGTACAACATTTGTGTAGTTAAGATTTATGCATGGTAGTTTTATTTTACGATTGAACGTATATGAGAACGAGATTTCACAATCCTTTCTAGGGGAGATTTTAGAGGTTTTCGTTTTAGATTTGTTACACTCATGTCCTTGTTTTTCTCCTTCTAACATCTATTTGAACATATATGAGAACGGGTATGGTAGGCTTATCGTCAACTGATTACATGGATGCACCCTCGTCAACTGATTCCATGGCTACAACAACTAAAATCTCGTTCCAAATCCGGAATTACCGGATACACATATTTGGATCTAGCGAGTGGTGACATTCATCACCAATTCGCCCATATCCATATTAATGGACAATGAAATTGAAATGTCTAACGAAAAGAAAAAAACAGTTTCTTAGACCCAAGATCTAGCATTTCATTGATTTTTCTAGATCCAAGTCAATGAACAACGAGCGGTGACGCTCTTCACCGACGCTCTTTCCTGATTTGTCAAAAATTGGCTCTTACTAGTTGCCTAGATTCAAGATATGTTTCTTTATTTGATTTGGGGTTTGCTTGAAAAAAAAAGAAAATAAAATGACCAAAAACAAAAGAAAATAGTATTTTGCGAAGCTCAATTTCATATCCACTAATCGATGGTTTCTCTTAGATCAAAATCGAGTCATAGCCCTAGTCGTGAGCACTATAATCAAAACTTGTAAGCAAGAAAATAACTTTAATTATAAATCTAATGCTTCTCGGCTTGTAAATACATATACTTAAAACATTAAACCCCTCTCTAAAAACATTCATTATAGTGCTAGCCCGACCTCATATACAATTTCATCTAAAAGTAACTTGTGTAAATCCCAGGGATGAACGTAAAGGTTTGCAAACAAACAAACAAATAAATCATAAAGAACTCACAAAATGGTGGTGGAGCGGCTAAAACGGTCGATCATCAAAGTCATCACTGAGGTGGAGGCGGTGGTGGAAACGGGGAGAAGCCGGGATCATAGTGCCGCCCAAAATGCTGGCGGTAAACATCTCTCATCATGTGGTCAAGATCGTCGGCTCGTGCATCCCTAGCATCTGCACGGATCTCCAAAGCTCCGACCCTATCGGAAAGGTCGGTAGCCCACTTTGGCAACTGCTCGTACCAACCTGGCGGCTGGCTGTACCACGCCGGTGCATCTGAAGGTGCTGGTGCAGGTGGTGGCTGTGCATGCCAAGGCGGTGGAGCTCCCATCCAATCCGGCTGAGTGCTATACCATGAAGAAGGATCCGCCATCCAAGTAGGCCTCTCGCTCACACTAGCACGGCGAGAGGAAGAACCTGAAGCTCTAGTAGGGCGGGGAGAGTGTCTAGGAAGGTCAAGAACTGCATCCGGCTGATCCGGGAATGTACCAAAGTTATGATCAGCTCCTCCTCCCTCAAACTCGTCATCCCCTCTCATCTCCTCCTCTACAACTGGTGGTGGTGGTGGAGCATAGGGAGGGGCTACTAATCTGTTCGCATGCATGGCAGCGAACGTCGCCTTCCAGTTATGGCGTCTAGCCATAATGGAATACTTAGGAAGCCACTCAATACATCTCCCTGTCCTACTCTCCCAAGGCATAGCAGCATATGGTGGACCTCTATGTGTGGGAAAGATGATACCTCTAGTCATGAGGGCCTGAAGTCTTAGGGGTCTAGTTGCAATGCGGGTGCAAGCTGAGAAGTCTACCCCTAACTGTCTAGCAAGGTGGGTGACCATCCCACCGTATCCAATGTTGTCAGCCCTCTTATTCTTTAGCTTGCTCATAGTAGCAGCTAAGAGGGTGGCACAGTCAACTGGCCTGCCATATAACATACTGTAAAGCAAAAACAGCTCATCCGTCTTAATCTTCTGAGGTGTCTCCGTCCTAGGGAAGAGACACTCAGAAAGCACTCTATGAGCAATCTTCAAGGCTAGATGATAGATCAATCTAGCCTTGGTATCAGCAGGCTGCCAACGGTCCTCGCTGGCGTAAATCATAGCAATCTCCTCCCAGAAATCCTTGGCGTACACGCCACTGGGGAATCGACCATTAAAGGTCTCCTGGAACCCAAAGAAGGCTCCAAACTCTCTAATCGAAAAATCATAGTTTCTCTCCATCAGCCGGAAAGAAACTGTCCTGTCTACGTGACTGTGCTCGAAGGAAACCACAAACTCCTTAGTGATCTCCTCATAAGCATCTTCCCGAATAGCGGAGAAGATGACTAAACCGGCTCTATCCAAAAGCCAAGTAAGGTCCCCTATCACATGTAGAGGCTCTAACTTCTCAAGCAGTAAGTATCTAGGTCCTATGACCGTCCTCTCCTCAATCCTTGATGACATGAATTATGTATCATCATATTCATGCATATTATAGAAGATTGTCTCAGTTTGCCTTGCATTTAGAGAGATTTTGTGTGCCTTTTATGTTCTATTCAATCCTTTGTCGGAAATAGAGGTCTACACGAGTTTTTGATGAATTATAGGTAAATGGAGTGGAGTTGGAAGCAAAAGCGGAGCAAGGAGCATCTAAGGATGTTAAGGAAGCTAAAGGAGTCTTAAGGGGTTCATAAAGAGCTAAGGAATTACAAAGGAGAAGCATAGAAGACGAGCCAAGAGTAGAGCACTTTCTATTGAAGAAAATCGTGCCAATATGTACATAAATCGGACGATTTTCCCTTCAAGAATTCGCACGATTTTGTGCATAAATCGCCTAGGTCGATTTATTCTGTTTTTCAGCCAAATGAAAAGACGACACAAAGCCCAATTCTTTTGGGCTAGAAGAGAGTTTTGCCAAACAGCCCATTTGCAAGAAACTATAAAGGAGAACCCTACGAACGAAAACGAGAAGGCTGCAGCGGGAAATCTTTACACGTTTGAGAGAATTCGAAGATTCTTGGAAGGAGATTGAAGGAATCTTTGCCGGGAAGCTAATCTTGATTCTAGTTGTGAGATTTCTTTGTCCATTGAAGTGCTTGCTGTTTTTGAGCACGAATTTGAGTTACTTAAGAGATACATTGATTTGTTTTGACAATCGTTTACATATTTGAAGGTTATTAGATTTTCTATTCAAGATTCGGTTTCTTTGCGATATTTCTTTCAATATTTAATTTGATTCGATTTTGAAAATGGTTGGCTAAACCCTTTGTGATTCTGGGGAGAATAGTTGATGATTAAGGCTTAGATGATGATAGACTGAACTCATTCAAACATTAGGACCCTGAGAGTTTAGATTTTAGTTTTGCGACTACAGGAAAATCGGACTGTTCTTGAGTAAATCGGCCGATTTTCTTATGAACAGCCCGATTTATTCCTCTGACGAACTTTAATTGAACCATTCTTTAACCAAAACTAATCCTTGCCTAAATCCCAATCTTGATTAACCTTTTTACCCTCTAATTGAATGTATGAAGACACTTCAAACCTGATTCTACATTTAATAGATTAAGATTTCAAGATTAGGGTAATAAAGAGACTCAACATCCTTTATTAAGATTCTAAGTGTGCTTTCTAATCTTTACTTTGGAGAGTCATATCCTGGAGTTTTAGATAGTTAGTTTGAACATAATTCTTGTCTCTAGATCTTTCTATATTGCAGCCTCAACAACCCTTATAGAGAGAACCTTTAGATTAGTCATATAGGCTTCGGAACTTCACCGTACGAATCCTACCTTTGAACATATAATCTTGGCAATATAAACTCTGTCCTACATCTATAGAAGTGTCTTGAATCGAAAGCCGAAATCGGATACTTGAATCCTTGGAATCGTTTCACTCTCATTTGATCACAAAAGCTTTTCGCACTTTTCGCTAGATAATTGAAATTGGATTTATTCTCACCAAATCCCTGAGTTCGACTCTGGAATTCTTACCGTACTACAGTTGATCCGTACACTGCGGGTTCGCTTTGCTTTGAGTTCTAGATATAAATATTAAGACTTTGACGCACACACTTTTTGAGCGAACAAGTTTTTGGCGCCGTTGCCGGGGATTTGGTCTAGACCAAATTCGGTTTTCGGTTGTTTAGCTTGAGAGCTCTCGCTCTTGTGATTTGATTTGTCTACTTGAGTGATCTTTGCAGGTTCTTTAGGTATATGCGAAAGACTAGATCCACTAAAGATCTAGTTCCTTTCGATCCCGAATTGGAGAGAACTTTGAGGAGAAAGTTGAAGGAAAAGAAAATGGCTGAAAACGACAAGAGAAACTACCAGGCTGAACTGAATGAAGCTCAACGCCAACTCCATTTGAGTGAGAAGGCACGAAAAGATGCTGAAACGAGTCATCAATTTCAGATTGATGAACTAAGAGCTATGATGCTGGACATGAAGTTGGAGTTGAACGAATCCAGGAAGAAGAAGAAAGCCAAGACGCCAACTAAATCCATTCGAAATGACTCATCCGATGATGAAGAGATAGATCCGGACATGCCGGAACTTGAGGAGATCGATCCACTACTTCGTCCTATTCGGAACACCCCAAAACCACGGGTTGTTCCTCGCCTTCCAACTAGGAACGTAAGAGCTGTTAATGACGGTGATAGACCCCGAACTTTGGGGCAACGGATGGACCCAATTCAGCAACCACGCCGCCTAGGTGTGGATTTCGGAGCTGAAGACATCCAAGAGTTTAGCTTCTCACCACAAGTCATCACCATGGTTCGCCAAAGTCAATATGGGGGAGCAAGCACTGAATCTCCACACCAACACTTGCAAAATTTTGAGATTCTCATGGAGACTATGAAGCCGAAGAAGGCTACTACAAGCAACTACAAGATCAAACCGTTCTTCTTTTCTTTGAAGGACAAGGCTCTAGCTTGGTACCAAACACTTCCAGCTGCAAAGCTAGCTACATGGGAGGAATTATCTTCGGAATTCCTCACCAAATTCTTTCCGCCATCCAAAACGGCGGAATTGAGAGGTAAAATAAATGCTTTTTCTATGAAACCTAATGAAAGCTTGTTTCAATCTTGGGAAAGGTTTCAAGATCTCTTGTTGGATTGCCCACACCATGGCATCTCCAAGCTGGAATTATCGGAGATCTACTACAAAGGATTGGATGTGGAAACACAATTCAACCTCCAATCTCTCTCTTGTGGCACATTCGTGGACATGAGAGAGGATGATGCTTGGGACTTCATTGAGAAGCAAGCCCAAGTGATTGAGAAGTATTCCCACCGGAAGGTGGATTCAATTAGCCAGAATCAAGGTGATTCGGGAGCCAAGTTGAACCAAGCTGCTCAAACACAAATTTTCTCTCTCAAAGATGACATCAAAGAATTGAGGGAAGTACTCAAAACAAGTCTTCAAAAGACTAAGGAGCAAGAAGCCAACTACATGGGAAGAGACAACAATCAAAGGAGTGACAATAGGAATTCCAATTGGAACAACAACAACAATAATAACCGAAACTCCAATTGGAACAACAACAATAGGAACTCAAATAACAACAATTGGAGGTCAAATCAGCAAAATCCAGGTAACCCTTACTCTCATGCTGAAAAGGCTCTAACACCTCCATCTTCTTCTACTCCTTTAACAAGCCAGGGACAATCAAGCGGATCAAGCAAACCCGATCCCATGCTAGAGACGATCCTAGGCAAGCTACAAGGGTTAGAGAGTTATATAACTTCGGTTGACAAAGCTCACAAAGCTTTAGAAAACCAAGTATTCAACAAGGCTGGAGAAGTTCCAAGAGATCAAGGGAAACTTCCCGGAAATATAGAAGATAACCCAAAGGGAAGGGTTATGGCAATAACTACTAGGAGTGGCAAAACGACTACCGATCCTCAACCTAAAGTAGTCGATACCACCACAAAAGAAGGAGAGGCAAAAGAGAAGGAAGAAGTCTATGTTCCTCCTCCCGCTTACAAACCACCTCTACCTTTCCCTCAATCTAGAGCGCGTGCACGCCTAGATAAACATTTTGGTAAGTTTGTTGAACTTATGAGTAAGCTACATATTAACATACCTTTTATGGATGCAATTTTAGGTATGCCGGCTTACGGGAAATTCCTCAAAGAGATCCTCTCTAACAAGAGGAAATTGGAAGACATAGGAGAAGTCAAGATGAGTATGGAGTCATCCGAACTCATCAAGACTATGACGGAGAATGCCACCTAAGCTCCGTGATCCAGGATCCTTTTGCATACCCATCACTTTGGGAGAAGCTACCTATGATGCTCTTTGTGACCTTGGAGCGAGTGTGAGTATCATACCTCTTGCTCTATGCAAAGCAGTTGGTCTAGGAGAGCCTAGACCAGTGAAGATCACACTTTACATGGCTGATCGTTCCACCACTAAGCCGGTAGGCATATTAGAAGACATTCCGGTAAAGCTCGGTAAGTTTTACATCCCAATAGATTTTGTCGTTCTTGACATCCCTGCAGATTATCCGGTTCCCATCATTCTTGGGAGACCATTCCTTGCAACATCCGGATGCATGGTAGATTGCAAGAACGGCCAGCTGTCCTTCCATATTGGTGAAGAAAAGATAGAATTCATACTCTCTTCCTTAATCAAGGAGCCAGCCTTGAAAGACGATGCTTTTGAAATTTTTGATGAAGAAGAGTCTAGAGAGGTAGTAAGTTCGATCTTGATGAAAGACCCTCTTCAAAGGGTTCTTAGCATGAGCATCATGGAGGAAGGAGTGGAACATGATTGCAATGAGGATGTGAAAGCATTAAATGATGTGGAGGAAGAACTAGGAACAAGAATTGAAGAACTAGAATTAACTCCGGAAACTGTGAAAAAAATCGACCTGCTTGAAATAAATCGCCCGATTTGTGAAAAGGCAATCCGATTTTTATCAACAGAAACAAAAATCGACCCGACTAAACTAAATCGTCCGATTTGTGAAAAGGCTACCCGATTTTTTCCGACAGAAAGAAAAATCGGACCTCAAATCGACCGATTTACTTCAGGGGAGGTCGATCCAGTGGGAAATTTTCTGGATTCTTCAAACTTCACCGCAACTGTTCTCGACTCTAATGATGCAGTACCCCCACCTCTAGAGGCCTCTCCCACAACACTCGAAGGCCAAGATTCATCATCAATCAAGGTACCCCCATCATTAGAATTGAAGCCACTCCCCACGCATTTAAGGTACGCATTTCTTGGCACTAATTCCACATATCCGGTCATAGTTAATGCGAATTTGAATGATGCTGAACTAGAGAAACTTATGCATGTTTTAAAGCAACATAGGAGAGCATTAGGTTACACTATTGATGATTTAGTAGGAATAAAGCCTTCCCTATGTATGCACAAAATTCTAATGGAAGAGGATTACAAACCTTCACGCCAACCTCAAAGACGGTTAATTCCGGCAATGAAAGAGGTCGTGAAGAAAGAAATCCTTAAGCTACTTGATGCAGATATCATCTTCCCTATTTCCGATAGCAAATGGGTGAGTCCAGTACAAGTAGTACCCAAGAAAGGAGGCATTACCGTTGTTGCCAACAAGAACAACGAACTCATCCCCACACGGACATTTACAGGGTGGCGAATGTGCATCGACTACCGCAAACTGAACGTGGCCACAAGGAAGGACCACTTCCCCCTTCCTTTTATCGATCAAATGTTGGAAAGGTTAGCCCAACATTCTTACTTTTGTTATCTAGATGGATATAGCGGTTTCTTTCATATTCCAATTCATCCGGGTGATCAAGAGAAGACGACTTTTACGTGCCCATGGGGTACGTTTGCTTATAGAAGGATGCCATTCGGCCTATGCAACGCTCCAACCACCTTCCAAAGGTGTATGATGGCAATCTTCTCCGAATATGTAGAGAATATCATGGAAGTCTTCATGGACGATTTTTCGGTATATGGTTCTTCCTTTGATAACTGTCTCTATAACCTTTCACTAGTTCTTAAGAGATGTGAGGACAGTAACTTAGTCTTAAACTGGGAAAAGTGTCATTTCATGGTCACCGAAGGGATTGTGTTAGGTCATTTAGTATCACAAAGGGGAATAGAAGTTGATAGAGCAAAAATAGAAATCATTGAGAAGTTACCTCCCCCTTCTTCAGTGAAAGGAATTAGAAGTTTCTTAGGACAGGCAGGCTTCTATAGGAGATTCATAAAAGATTTTTCTAAGATTTCAAAACCCTTGACTAATCTTTTGATGAAGGACGCTACTTTCGAATTTTCGAAGGATTGTTTAGATGCTTTTTGCAGGATCAAAGAAGCTTTGATTTCAGCACCAATCATTCAACCACCCGATTGGACTCTTCCTTTCGAGGTCATGTGCGACGCAAGCGACGTCGCTATAGGAGCCGTTCTTGGACAGAAGAAAGATGGTCGCACTCATGCCATCTACTATGCTAGCAAAACGCTAGACGAGGCTCAATATAATTATGCAACTACAGAAAAGAAACTTTTAGCCGTAGTATACGCTTTTGAGAAATTTCATTCCTATCTTGTAGGTGCGAAGGTGATAGTTTATACGGACCACTCCGCAATTCGATACTTATTCACGAAGAAGGATGCGAAGCCAAGGCTTCTAAGATGGATCTTACTCTTACAAGAGTTTGATTTAGAAATTCGTGATAAGAAAGGATCGGAGAACTCCGTTGCCGATCATCTTAGTCGTCTACCGCAACTCACCGGCGAGACGGATGCACTTCCTATAGACGACTCATTCCCTGACGAGAAGCTACACGAGATTGAAGAGTGTCTTCAACACATCTCACAAGGTAATGATCCATGGTTCGCTGACATTGTGAATTACCTTGTTTGTCAGGAGATCCCACCCGGACTTTCATATGCTCAAAAGAAGAAATTATTTAGTGACGTCCGGCAATTCTATTGGAACGAACCTCTTCTGTTCAAGAGAGGTCCAGATGGCATTTACAGGAGATGTATCCCCGAAGATGAGGTAGATAGCGTCATCCGCCATTGCCATTCTTTACCATGTGGCGGACATGCCAGTTCCCACAAGACTTGTGCTAAGGTACTTCGTTCCGGCTTCTATTGGCCTACACTTTTCAAGGACGTACAAAAGTTTGTTGTTGCTTGTGATGCTTGTCAAAGGATAGGTAATATATCAAGGAGGAATGAGATGCCTCTCAACAACATACAAGAAGTAGAGATCTTTGATGTATGGGGCATCGATTTTTTGGGACCTTTCCCATCTTCATGCGGTAACCAATATATACTTCTTGCCGTAGACTATGTCTCAAGATGGGTAGAGGCAATTGCTTCTCCTACTAATGATGCAATGGTAGTGGTGAAGTTCTTCAATAGAACGATCTTCCCAAGGTTCGGAACTCCCCGAACCATCATTAGTGACGGAGGAACGCATTTCACAGCCCGTCGATTTGAGACTCTATTGGCCAAGTATGGGGTGACCCATAAGATAGCTACACCTTACCATCCGTAAACCAGCGGACAAGTCGAAATATCCAATAGAGAGATCAAGGGAATTTTAGAGAAAACCGTCTCTAAAACAAGAAAAGATTGGTCAATGAAGCTTGACGATGCACTATGGGCGTACAGGACGGCCTTCAAGACACCAGTAGGTACGACTCCCTATAACCTTGTCTATGGTAAATCCTGTCATCTTCCTGTAGAGCTAGAGCATAAAGCCTATTGGGCTATCAAGTGGCTCAACTTTGACATGAAAGAAGCCGGAGAGAAGCGGCTCTTAGACATCAATGAGCTAGATGAGATCCGGCTAAATGCGTATGAGAACGCAAAGATCTATAAGGAACGGACAAAGCGTTGGCATGATAAGCACATCATTCCAAAGGAATTGAAGGAAGGAGACAAAGTCTTTTTATTCAACTCAAGGCTTCGTCTATTTCCAGGTAAGCTTAAATCCCGTTGGACAGGACCTTATGTAATTAAACGAGTTTTCCCCCATGGTGCAGTTGAAGTATGGGGTGAACAAAGCGGAAGTTTCAAGGTTAATGGCCAACGGTTAAAGAAATACACACCGGAAGCTCCGGTCGAGGAGATAGCTCCTATCCTCCTCCATTGAACACAAAATCTTACACCGTCTAGCTAAAGACGATAAATTAAGCGCTTCTTGGGAGGCAACCCATGATAGTATAGCTTTTCATCCTTTATTCGCTTAGTTAGAGTAGATTAGTTGTTTTTGCTTCTTTGTTTTCGTTTTTTTATTTGTTCCTCGATGCACTCTTGGTTTGTCATGTCATTAAACGCAGGAAATTAGGTTCAATATTGGAGACCCATGGAGAAAGGGAGCAAAAATCAGTTAATTCTTCAAAAATCCATGACGAATAAGGAAGGAAATCGAGCTACACTAAGTTAATCGTCCGATTCAGGAGCAGAACAAGGCGATTTTTGACAACAGGAAGAAAAATCGACTTGGAGATCGACCTGTCAAACTAAATCTTCCGATTTTCCATGTGTTCAGAGAAAAATCGAGTTACCCAAAGTAAATCGTCCGATTCAGAAGCAGAGCAAGGCGATTTTTGACAACAGGAAGAAAAATCGACCTGGAGATCGACCTGTCAATTTAAATCGTCCGATTTTCTTTGAATCCAGAGAAAAATCGCCCCGACGATTAAATCGACCTTATAAATTGGCCGATTTTCTTCACGGTTTCTCGACCCTATATAAAGACTCAAACACTCGATCTTCCTCATTCCACAACCTACCACTCTCGATTTCCCCTTCTCAAGAACGCCGAAAATCGCCCACACCCTACAATCCTCATTCCTTAATCATTTTGAGTGATTCTTGGCTCCAAACTGAAGCATTTTCAACAAGGAACAAGGATCTAGCAACAACAAGCACGGCAATCGACTCCTCCATAAGGAATTCAGGTTTTTCTTTCCAAAACCTAAGTTTCTAATTTGAATTTGAAGTTTGCTTAGGAAGTGTTTGTTTGCTGGAATTGATTGAGGAATCTGCTTAGGAATCATTATAGGAGACTGTATGTGGTGATTGCTTGAACAGAACTTTACAGAATTGTGAATCGTTGAAATCGACAGAAAAATCGGACGATTTTTACCAAGAACAGGCCGATTTTTTGACTCAGAATGGATCTTGTTAAGAGGATAACTAGAAACACGGGGAAGAAGAAGGGATCTTCTTCCAAAGCCCTTCCCCCACCTCCACCACCACCTCAAAACATCCCTAAGCTCCCCCTCCCCTATCCAAGCACAAGAAACGTTATGAACACATCATGGACCGCCCATTCACCCCTCCTCGCTACATAGTGTTAGATGACTTAGATTCATTGTTTGTTCGTGAGGATGTTGATATGATGCTTGACAAGGCTGGGCTGCGACAATTTGCTACGATTAGGGAGGATGCTTATACCGAAATTACCCTAGAATTCCTTAGTACCTTCGAGCATGATCCTAGGGAAAGGATGATCACCTTCAGCCTTATGAACCAAAATCACACTATGTCCATTGACACTTTTGGAGACTTGTTTGGCTTCTCTTATTCAGATGCCGGCACATTTGCTAGAGGTGTAAGTGCTAGTGACTTTTGGGAGGCTATTTCCGTAGGTGAATACGGAGGAGACAAATGGAGACCCGGAAATTCCAAGGAGACTAGTATGTACAACCTCTCCTTCAAGGTAGTACATCGGATTCTTAGCGAGAGTTTATTTGCACGGACCGAGACTCCACAGAAGCTCAAGGCTGACGAGATTTTCATTCTCTACTGCATGACATCCACCACCATTCCCGACATCTCTACCATGCTTGCGGACTATCTAGGAAAGATAGCCAACAAAGCTAAGGGGGATATTTGTGCTAGAGGTCTTGTCACTCATGTGGCTAAGACGATGGGATTGGACTTCTCCGGATGCACTCTAGTTGAGAGTGCCCTTCCATTAGGCTCCCAACGGTTGGTTGTTCGACAGGTCTTGATTCCTCGAGGGAGAGGAACACTTCATGTGCCCATGCCATGGCACAGGGATCTGAAGAAGAAGCCATTCGAGATCATATGGAAGTCCGAATACACTATTCGGAACAAGAGAAACTGGAAAGAGACGTTCGAGTCGATGCTTGAGGAGTTCTCTCCTCCTACTTACTGTGATGATGATGATGCAGGTGACTCTGAGGAGGAGGATGAGGATGTAGGACAAGGGACCATGCTCGAGTTTTAGAGTGACACTCATAGCGGTCATGCTACGGATGCCATGGACACCGACACTCATGGTGCAAGACCTAGCCGGACTAGTAGAGGCGATGAGGAGACGGAGGATGACATGCAGCCACCTCGTCGCTCATTTGCACGAGCTCTAGGACATGGACGAGGACGCCGCCCTCCCCGTCACTTTAGGGAGCTAGTCTTTGGCTTCCAGAGCCTCAGCACCGACTATCATGCTCTCCACACCGAATACGAGACCCTGACCACTCAGTTCAGGAACTACAGAGAGGAGACGGACACTAGGCATTCATCCTATGATGGCCAGGTGAGAGACTTATACTTCGACCAGTTCGGCCACTTCTACGATCCTAGCGCACCGATGTATACCACCTCCACCACCGACAGAGGATTGAGCTTACACTTCTTTTACATTGTAAGTATTTTTCTCCTTATTATGCTTGATTTTCACATTGGGGACAATGTGGATGTCAAGTATGGGGTGGGGGTACTTACAATACCTTATGTTTCATCTTAGCATTTTATGACATTTGCACTACTCTTGATGACTTGGCTTGTAATAACTCTTGCACTACTTGCTTTCCATTATGACACTTGCATTTGCATGATCTTTTTTCAAATCCTATGAATTTTCAAAAATTTCTGTGCTTCTTATGATGGAAATGACCTCTATGATGAGAATTGTGTATATGGATAGGCAAAAAGATGCTTAGTTGTGTTGAGATGTTAATCATAGCATGAATGAGTTTGCTTTTGTTACTTGAAAGCATGAATAAGTTATATGATTTAGTTGTTTTGATAAGAGAATGAAGTAGTAGTCGAAGCTATATTGTAAGTTCTTTTACATCATATAAGGATGACTAAGGCAATTCACTTCTTTTTTTTTCTCATATCTTGATCATGCTAGCCCCTCAATGAAATATGTAACCCTCCTTTTACCATCCGGGAATTAGGATAAGTGATAGAAAAAGGCATGTTTGATGTGGGAGGGCCAAGGAAAATGTATTAAAAGAAAGTGCAGAAATTCATAAGTTTGGGGACGTTGAACATGAGGATGAGTAACTCGGCACCATTCACATAGCCGGGTGTTTGTGTCTTACCCAAGTCCGATTGAACGACAAGTCCTAACGGGATATGGTATGTGCATCAAGGGTTTGAGGCATCTCGAAATTGAGAAACGCCAATCTCCGAGGCTTCGGTTTTTGTGCACCGCTGTCCATACTCTCAAAAAAAAGTAAAGTATAATGAAAGCAAAGCTTTCTACATGCGAAGCATGTGCGGTGAAGAAAAATCTTGAAGGTATTATGTGTTCCTCTTTCCCGGATTAGCACCACAATTGCCAAAAAGAATTCCTTCCCTTAATACGTTTCTTGAACCTTATCTTTGATCAGAAGACCTTGAGACTTTTATGCGTGTGTTTAAGACTTAATGGCTTAGATTTGTTTGACTTCGATTACCTCTACACCCTTATCATATCCTTTATTTGTGTTTTCAAGAAAGAAAATGAAGTTAGTTCATCTTATAGTTATCATTGATACATGCTTTGCCTTTTTATGCCTTGAAATATCACTTTGAGGGTGATCCAATAAGAAGAAGCACTACCAAAAGAAGAGTTTTTGAGTTTTCATACATATATAATCCATGACATCTTATATTCTAAATTTGAGTCTTACTTAGGGACAAGCAAGAGGCAAGTATGGGGTATTTTGATGACATGAATTATGTATCATCATATTCATGCATATTATAGAAGATTGTCTCAGTTTGCCTTGCATTTAGAGAGATTTTGTGTGCCTTTTATGTTCTATTCAATCCTTTGTCGGAAATAGAGGTCTACACTAGTTTTTGATGAATTATAGGTAAATGGAGTGGAGTTGGAAGCAAAAGCGGAGCAAGGAGCATCTAAGGATGTTAAGGAAGCTAAAGGAGTCTTAAAGGGTTCATAAAGAGCTAAGGAATTGCAAAGGAGAAGCATAGAAGACGAGCCAAGATTAGAGCACTTTCTGTTGAAGAAAATCGTGCCAATATGTACATAAATCGGACGATTTTCCCTTCAAAAATTCGAACGATTTTGTGCATAAATCGCCTAGGTCGATTTATTCTGTTTTTCAGCCAAATGAAAAGACGACACAAAGCCCAATTCTTTTGGGCTAGAAGAGAGTTTTGCCAAACAGCCCATTTGCAAGAAACTATAAAGGAGAACCCTACAAACGAAAACGAGAAGACCGCAGCGGGAAATCTTTACACGTTTGAGAGAATTCGAAGATTCTTGGAAGGAGATTGAAGGACTCTTTGCCGGGAAGCTAATCTTGATTCTAGTTGTGAGATTTCTTTGTCCATTGAAGTGCTTGCTGTTTTTGAGCACGAATTTGAGTTACTTAAGAGATACATGATTTGTTTTGACAATCGTTTACATATTTGAAGGTTATTAGATTTTCTATTCAAGATTCGGTTTCTTTGCGATATTTCTTTCAATATTTAATTTGATTCGATTTTGAAAATGGTTGGCTAAACCCTTTGTGATTCTGGGGAGAATATGATGATTAAGGCTTAGATGATGATAGACTTAACTCATTCAAACATTAGGACCCTGAGAGTTTAGATTTTAGTTTTGCGACTACAAGAAAATCGGACTGTTCTTGAGTAAATCGGCCGATTTTCTTATGAACAGCCCGATTTATTCCTCTGGCGAACTTTAATTGAACCAATCTTTAACCAAAACTAATCCTTGCCTAAATCCCAATCTTGATTAACCTTTTTACCCTCTAATTGAATGTATGAAGACACTTCAAACCTGATTCTACATTTAATAGATTAAGATTTCAAGATTAGGGTAATAAAGAGACTCAACATCCTTTATTAAGATTCTAAGTGTGCTTTCTAATCTTTACTTTGGAGAGTCATATCCTGGAGTTTTAGATAGTTAGTTTGAACATAACTCTTGTCTCTAGATCTTTCTATATTGCAGCCTCAACAACCCTTATAGAGAGAACCTTTAGATTAGTCATATAGGCTTCGGAACTTCACCGTACGGATCCTACCTTTGAACATTTAATCTTGGCAATATAAACTCTGTCCTACATCTATAGAAGTGTCTTGAATTGAAAGCCGAAATCGGATACTTGAATCCTTGAAATCGTTTCACTCTCATTTGATCACAAAAGCTTTTCGCACTTTTCGCTAGATAATTGAAATTGGATTTATTCTCACCAAATCCCTGAGTTCGACTCTGGAATTCTTACCGTACTACAGCTGATCCGTACACTGCGGGTTCGCTTTGCTTTGAGTTCTAGATATAAATATTAAGACTTTGACGCACACACTTTTTGAGCGAACAATCCTCTCTAAGGCATCTAAATGATCCTCATGGATAGTGGGGATCCTAGTGGGAGGTGGTGATGGTGATGAAGGAGGTGATGGAGGCTCAACGGGTGGTGCTCTAGAAGAGGAAGCATTGTTTCCTTTCCTCTTCTTGTTCTTATTTCTACCGGACACTCTTCTCACAAAAGCCATATTCTGTTAAAATCCACGGTCTGTTATAAGGTTTCCACGGCCGTGGTTTCTCCAGGAACCGTGGTTCGGCACGTGATTTCTCAAAACTCAACAGAATTTCACCAATCTCAACCACAAGCATCCCTAGACTAATTTCATTCCAATTCCAATCAGTTATCCTAAAAATACTAGCAAAATGAAGCCAAATCGACAAACAGAGAGAAAGAACCAAAAACCTAGGTTTTCGGATTTTGGAATCCGAATTCTTCCTTCTCCTGTGATTTGCCGCTCGAATTGTTGCTTGGATCTTGTAGGTGATTGGATTTGCTTCAGTTTTGGCCAAAGAATCGTCAAAAACGATTAACAAATGAGGATTTGAGAGATGGGGAGTGGAATCGGCGATTTGGGGCGTGGTTTTGGGTTTTGTGGTGTGTTTTGTGAAGAAACGTGGTTTATATAGTGACCGTAAAAATTTTTGAAAATCACGGTCTATCGGGGGGTTCCACGGCCGTGGATTGTACGGAACCGTGGTTTTGGAGATTTTTCTCAGGCTTTTGAAAATTACGGTCACTGTAGTTGTCACGGCCGTGGTTTTGGCCGTGGAACTCTCTGTAATGTCTCAAAGTTCAAGTTTCGTCAATTTTCTTCAAACTTTTCCTTTCCCCTTTCTTTTCCACTTTGTATACATCCAAAAACACGAACATACCGGAAGGTATCGAAGGCAAAACAAAGCAAAACGTCTAAACTAAACTATGAATCAAAGACAAAAATGTGAATGCAATACCTTGGGTTGCCTCCCAAGAAGCGCTTTGTTTAAGGTCCGTAGCTAGACCATATTCGCACTTATACGAGTGCGGTGGGCGCGAACTCTTCAGCTTGGAGTTCCAGTGTATACTTCTTGAAGATTTGTTGACCGTTCACCTTAAAGCTTCCGCCCGTTTCACCCCATACTTCAACTGCACCATGGGGAAAAATACGTTTGATTAGAAAAGGTCCGGTCCAACGAGATTTAAGCTTACCTGGAAAGAGACAAAGCCTTGAATTGAAGAGGAGAACTTGATCTCCTTCTTTGAAGTCCTTTGGGATGAAATGCTTATCATGCCAACGTTTTGCTCTTTCTTTATAGATCTTGGCGTTTTCGTAGGCGTTCAAGCGAAGTTCTTCAAGCTCATTTAGGTCCAAGAGACGCTTCTCTCCCGCTTCCTTCATGCTGAAGTTCAACCACTTGATTGCCCAAAACGCCTTGTGCTCCAACTCTACCGGTAAGTGACAAGACTTCCTATACACAAGGTTGTATGGTGTAGTTCCGATGGGAGTCTTATATGCAGTCCGGTACGCCCACAATGCATCATCTAGCTTCAAGGACCAATCCTTCCTTGTTCTTGAAACCGTCTTCTCTAGAATTCCTTTGATCTTCCGGTTTGAGATCTCCACTTGTCCACTAGTTTGTGGATGATAAGGGGTGGCGATCTTGTGAGTCACCCCATACTTAGCTAAGAGAGCTTCAAAGCGCCGGGCAATGAAGTGAAAGCCTCCATCACTAATGATAGTCCGTGGTGTCCCAAATCGTGGGAAGATGGTCTTGTTAAAGAACCTAACCACTACCATGGCATCATTGGTGGGAGAGGCAATCGCTTCAACCCATCTTGAAACATAATCAACCGCTAAAAGTATGTATTGGTTACCACAAGATGATGGGAAAGGTCCCATGAAGTCTACTCCCCAAACGTCAAAGATCTCAACCTCTTGGATGTTGTTGAGAGGCATCTCATTCCTCCTAGATATATTTCCTGTTCTTTGACAAGCATCACAGCAGGAAACAAAGGTTTGCACATCTTTAAATAGAGTAGGCCAAAAGAATCCAGATTGCAATACCTTAGCGCTAGTCTTGTTCGAACTAGCGTGTCCTCCACAAGGTAGTGAATGACAATGGCGGATGACACTTTGCATCTCATCTTCCAGCACACATCGCCGAATAATGCCATCCGGACCTCTCTTAAAGAGGAGAGGTTCATTCCAAAAGTATTCCCGAACATCCTTAAAAAACTTCTTTCTTTGTGCGTAGGATAATCCGGGCGGTAATTCCTTACAAACCAAATAGTTAACAAAATCAGCAAACCATGGTTTGTTACCTTTGGTGATTACATCGATGCACTCCTCTATGATGTGTAAATGCTCGTCCGGAAAGGAGTCATCTATAGGTAGATGGTCGTCTTCTAGATGTGTTAGACGACTCAAAAATGATCCGTAACAGAATTTTCCGAACCCTTCTTGTCGCGGATCTCTAGATCGAATTCTTGTAGGAGAAGAATCCATCTAATTAGCCTTGGCTTCGCATCCTTCTTTGCAAGGAGATACCGGATCGCAGCATGATCCGTGTATACAATCACCTTTGCACCTACAAGATAAGAGCGAAATTTGTCAATTGCATATACAATAGCTAAGAACTCTTTTTCGTTAGTGGCGTAGTTGAGCTGCGCCTCATCTAGCGTCTTGCTAGCATAGTAGATAGCGTGGGTTCGCCCTTCCTTTCTTTGCCCAAGAACAACTCCTATAGCTACGTCACTTGCATCACACATAACCTCAAAGGGAAGATTCCAATCCGGAGGTTGGATAATCGGGGCTGAGATTAGAGCTTCCCGAATCATATTAAACGCATCTAAGCATTCCTGCGAAAACTCAAAAGATGCATCCTTCATCAATAGATTATTAAGCGGTTTTGATATTTTAGAGAAATCCTTTATGAAACGCCAATAAAATCCAGCATGTCCTAGAAAACTTCTTATCCCTTTCACCGAAGTTGGGGAAGGAAGCTTTTATATTGTCTCTATCTTAGCTTTATCCACCTCAATCCCTCTACTAGAGATTAAGTGTCCTAGTACAATGCCTTCTTTCACCATAAATTGACACTTTTCCCAATTAAGAACTAGGTTAGTGTCTTCACACCTTTGTAATACAAGAGCAAGGTTAGAAAGGCAATTGTCAAAAGAGGAACCATAAACGGAGAAGTCATCCATAAAAACCTCCATGATTTCCTCTATATATTCCGAGAAGATGGCCATCATGCACCTTTGAAAGGTGGCTGGGGCGTTGCATAGCCCGAACGGCATCCTCCTATAGGCAAACGTACCCCACGGGCACGTGAATGTGGTCTTCTCTTGATCATCCGGGTGTATCGGAATCTGAAAGAAACCACTATAACCGTCAAGATAGCAAAAGTGTGAATGTTGTGCTAACCTTTCAAGCATTTGATCAATGAAGGGTAGTGGGAAGTGATCCTTCCTCGTCGCGTTGTTTAGCTTGCGGTAGTCTATGCACATCCGCCATCCTGTTACGGTTCGTGTAGGAATGAGTTTGTTGTTTTTGTTGGTGATGACCGTCATTCCTCCCTTCTTCGGAACCACTTGTACGGGACTCACCCACTTGCTATCGGAGATAGGGTAGATGATACCTGCATCAAGAAGTTTAAGAATTTCCTTCTTGACAACCTCCTTCATGGTCGGATTTAACCGCCTTTGAGGTTGTCGCGAAGTCCTAAAGTCCTCTTCCATTAAGATCTTATGCATGCATAGGGAAGGTTTGATTCCAACTAAATCCTCTATAGTATATCCTAAGGCTTTCCTATGTTTCTTAAGGACAACCATAAGTTTACTATGTTCATCTATGCTTAAATCGAACAACCATAAGTTTACCGGAAAGGTAGAATTAAGTCCAAGAAATGCGTACCTTAGATGTGTAGGAAGTGGCTTCAATTCCATCACTATCGGAGTTTCCAATGGCTCTTGAGGAGCATCCGATGCTTCCTTAGAAGTGTCTAAGGATGTAGAAGGTGTTGAAGAAGAATCAAAAGAAGTTGTAGAAGAGACAAAATTTTCCTCGAATTCACCCAAAATTACGGAACCCCTGCCTTCTCCACGGCCGTGATTTTGGGCGTGGAAAGTAAATACGGTGCCTCTGTTTCCTCCACGACCGTGTAACCCTCTGGAGTGCTCCACGCTTTTGTTGGTGAAATCCACGGCCGTGGAATAGGCCGTCTGACCGTGGATCCGTACGTTTTCTGCTTCATCGTGGAGTTTCTCAAACTCTTCCTCACACACTTCTTCTTGTGCTTCTAAGGCTTCAATTGCCTCATTCCACTCCTCTTCTTCCCCTATATCCATTAGGCTCATAGAAATAACTTTTTGCAAAGGATCTTTGAAGAGAATAGCACTTACCTCCTCTCTAGATAGCCCTTCGTCTTGGATATTGAATATATCCTCATCAAAGACTGGTTCCTTCACTAGAGTGGAAAGAACGAACTCTACCTTCTCTTCTCCTATGTCAAAGGCGAGTCTAGCATTCTTGCAATCGACTATGCAGCCGGATGTTGCAAGAAACGGTCTTCCGATAAATGATCGGGACCGGACTATCTACAGGAATGTCAAGCACAACAAAATCTATAGGAACATAGAATTTACCTAGCTTGACCGGAACATCTTCAACTATACCGACGGGACGAGTTATGGATCGATCCACCATGTACAACGTCATCTTTACCGGTTTAGGGTCGCCTAAACCGATCTTCCTACATAATGCAAGCGGAATGATGCTCACGCTTGCTCCCAAGTCACATAATGCATCATATGTGACATCTCCCACTCCTATGGGAATACAAAATGACCCCGGATCCTTTAGCTTTGGGGGCATCTTCTCTTTCATGGTCTTGATGAGATCCGAAGAATCCGAACTCATCTTAACCTCTCCAAAATCCTCTAGCTTTCTCTTGTTAGAGAGGATCTCCTTTAAGAACTTTCCATAAGCCGGCATACCAACAATTGCATCAATGAAAGGTATATTAATATGCAGTTTGCTCATGAGTTCAATAAACTTACCAAATTGCTTGTCTAGACGCGCTCTTGCTCTAGATTGCGGAAATGGTAGGGGAGGTTTGTAAGCTGGAGGAGGAACGTAGACATCTTCCTTCTCCTTCCCCTTTTATTTCTCTTTCTCAACGGGGACTTCTACAAACTTAGGCTGCGGGTCGGTAGTTGTTACTCCGCTCCTAGTTGTGATTGCCATCACCCTTCCTTTTGGGTTGTCCTCCGTTTTTCCTGGGAGTTTCCCTTGATTCCTAGGAACTTCCTCCGCATGGCTAAACATTTAGTTTTCTAAAACCTTTTGGGCTTTATCAACCTTAGTTATATGATCATCAACCTTGATGATGCGAGTCTCCAATCCTTGAAGCTTGCCCAAAATTGTTTCCAACATGGGATCGGGCTTCTCTTTCCCCGAAGTACTTCCACCATTAGATGTTTGCCCCTGGCTTTTCAAAGGAGTGGAAGAAGAGGAAGGTGGAGTTAGTGAATTTCCTGAATTGAAAGAATAAGAATTACCGGAATTTTGTTGATTGGGACGCCAATTGTTGTTGTTTGAACCCTTATTGTTGTTCCAATTGTTGTTCCGGTTGTTGTTGTTGTTGTTCCAATTGTTCCGGTTGTTGTTCCGGTTGTTGTGGTTGGTATTCTCATTACCGTTGTGGTTATTGTTGTTGCCCAAATAACCCACATCTTGTTCCTTTTGCTTTGGAAAGTTGGTTTTGATGGCTTCCTTCAATTCTTTAATCTCCGTATTAAGAGAAAAGATTTGAGTTTCAGCTGCTTGTGATAGCTTTGCTCCTTGATCCACATGATTCACCTCCACTTTCCGATGAGAATACTTCTAAATAACTCACGCTTGCTTCTCAATGAAGTCCCAAGCGTCATCTTCCCTCATGTCCATGAATGTACCACATGAAAGGGATTGGAGCTTGAATTGTGTTTCCACATCTATCCCCTTATAGTATATCTCCAATAATGCAAGCTTGGATATGCCATGATGAGGGCAATCCAATAGCAAATCCTGAAATCTTTCCCAAGATTGAAACAAACTTTCGTTAGATCTCATGGAAAATGCATTAATCTTACCTCTCAACTCCGCCGTTTTGGATGGCGGAAAGAACTTAGTGAGGAATTCCGAAGAAAGATCCTCCCATGTTTCAAGCTTCCCACTTGGAAGAGCTTGATACCAAGACAATGCTTTTCCCTTCAAGGAGAAGAAGAAAGGCTTGAGTTTGTAGCTGTTGGTAGTTGCATTCTTTGGCTTCATTGTCTCCATCATAATCTCAAAATTTTGTAGATGTTGATGTGGAGATTCAGCGCTTGTTCCCCCAAATTGATTTTGGCGGACAATGGTAATAACTTGAGGGTTGAAGCTAAACCCTTGTGCATCATCAGCATCAAAGTTCAAACCTAAACGGCGTGGTTGCTGCGTTGGATCCATCCTTTGGCCAAGAGTTCTTGGCTCCTCATCCACACGTTCGACTCTCGCGCCTCTAGGTGGAACACGGCGATTTGCAGCTGGCCGTGGAAAGAATGGGTTCACATTGATCGTTGGATCAATTTCCTCTAGTGGTGGCATGGAGGAGTCACTATCCTCATTAGATGAGTTGGCTCTAACCGATCTTCCCGGTCTCCTTCTTTTCTTTTTCCCCTTGAGGTTGTTTATGTCCAGCCTCATTTGAAACATCATGTCCGTTAGATCATCAACCTTCATTTGATGACGATCCGTTTCTTCCCTACGAGTCTTCTCACTCCATTGGAGTTGAGCTTCCTTTTCCGCTAACTCCGTTTGGAAATCACGTTCTCTTTCTTCAGCCATTTTTCTTTCCTTAAGCTTTCTCCTCAAAGTCCTCTCAAGCTCTTGATCAAGAGGTAAGAGGTCTTCGTTGTTCCTAGACCTACGCATACACTCGAAGAGATATCAAATAACAAGGGAAAAACTCCCAAGCTTGACAACCGATAACCGAATTCGGCCTAGACCAAATCCCCGGCAATGGCGCCAAAAACTTGTTCGCTACTTAGCGTGCGTGCAAATAAGTCTTAAATTTATAAAACTAGAAATCAAGCAAGCGAACCCGCAGTGTACGGATCGACGTAGTTAAGCAAGAATTCCGGAGTATCGAACACAGGGATTTGGGGGGTTAAATCCAGTTATAAATTGTCAAGCAAGTAAATGTATGAGCTTTGCAAATATAGGGAAAACAACAATCCTAAAGATCCAGGAATCCAGCTGTGGCAATCGATTCAAGATATACTAAAGATATAAGGAACGAGTTGAGGTTTGCAAAGGTATACTAATGCAAAGCAATGTACGGTGAAGTTTCAAGGCTTTATGTAACTCAACTAAGGACACTCTCTATAAAGGTTGTTGAGGCTTCAGTATAGAAAGGATCTAAAGGTAAGAATTAGTGTCAAATACCCAAACTTGTAATCCAAGGATCAAGACTAACTTAACCGATTAAGGTTGTGACACTCGAAATCGAGGTAGAGGTTGTTGAGGCTTCACTACCACCTAGAAAAGGCAAGCCAAGACTAAGTTAAAGCAAATCTTTAACTTTGGATTAAAGTAAAAGCAAGGTTTGTAAACTGAGGGAAATTACGGGTGGATCTTGAGATTCCACGGCCGTGGAACTCAAGAACATACCGTGATTTTGGTACGTCGGCGATTCTCTCTAACTCTCAGGGTCCAATCTGTTTACGGTCGATCTATCATCATCTAAGCCACAACTATCAACCCTTCACCTTAGAATTGCTAAAGGGTTTTAGCCAACAACAGTCATATTGATATCAAATTCAAGATTTACAAGAATGAAAGATGAAAACCTTCGAAAACCTTGAATAAATCTCAAACAAATCTCAAATCCACAAACAAGAACAATGATGTAAGCAGATTCGGAATAACACAAACCAATCACAATTCTTGATAAGAACGAAGAACGGGATGTCAATCCGTCTTCTAATCAAACCTAAGGACAAAGCGTAACTTCCAAATCTTCAACTCTTCGCAAACCTCTGTTGCGAAATAGCAATCTCCACACGTCCCACTTGAAACCCTAGGCACGTGCAATCAGCGTAAGCGAAGGTCTAAGCGGAGGTCTAAGCGGAGGTCTAAGGGGAGGTGTAAGCGGAGGTCTAAGCGGAGGTGACGGAATCTCTCTCTTCCCGTCCTTTTATAGGGCAAGATAAAATATGAGTCCAGCCCAATGTGTAAAAGATCATGGCTTTAAGTTGTATGTTAAAAGATCGCCAGAATCACGGTTTTCTAAGATTCCACGCCCGTGGTTTAGAGCGTGGAAATTCATCACGGTTTGTCACAACTTCCACGACCGTGTAACCCTCTGGAATGCTCCACGCTTGTCTTGCCAAAGTTCCACGGCCGTGGTTTACAGCGTGGATCCTAGTACGGCCGTATTTTAGAGCGTGGAACACAAGTAGCTCGTAATTCTCCTTTGTCTTGTGCCATTCTTCAACTTAGCATCTTCCTTAGCTCCTAGTGATGTCCTCAATCCTTGGACATGCTCAATCCATCTCCATTTTCCCTTGATTCGTCCGGTTTTAGCTCTTAATTGCCTACAATCAACACAAAGCTTATGTAGACCTCTATATCGACAATATAGATAAACTAACTCACAATTGCTTCAATGCTTTATCAATGAATACCAATATGGATGAAATACACTTAGAAAACGTGCCTAAAATATCACAATATTTCATGCTAACAGTAACCACCGGTCTCCGCCTGCTGGGTTAGGAGGAGGTGCCCTGAAGATGATCTCACAAGAGGGGACAAGTGACGGTCACCCCCATGCAAAACTCCAGTGTTACGTTGGATGGGACGGGGTTCTTGAGGCTCCTCGTGTTACAAAAGAAGTTGAATTAGTAAAGGAATAACATAATTAAAGATAATAAATGAATGTGTGTGACATTGCATGTATGAGATGCTGAGATGTGTTTGTACTATTACTATCATGCTTATCTATTGTTGTAGCTAACGGTGTATACCGTGTTGTAGATGATCTGCAGGTTAGGAAGAATGCAGAGTCAGCGAGATGGTGTGACCAACCGAGGACTTATGTTCATTAGGATGCGTGGGTTGAGGATCTTTTGTGTCAATTGTTGTTGTTGTTATGGTTTTGTACTCGGCTTTGAGTTTGTAAACTATTTTGATATATTATACAACTTTTATGTATTTGTTTTTACTCTACTTGTTCCTTGTTGTAAGATCCAGTGAACTTGTTGTCAAGCTAGGGTCAGGATACATTGTGAGATCCTAGCCCAATGTAGTATTTCGAGTCCAGCGGATTCGGGGTGTTACAGAGTTGGTATCAGAGCCTTAGGTTGATAACGATGGCACTTGCTATCTGCAATAAAAGTAGAGTGGATATATAAACAGAACCCACATGGGATCTGACTTTTAAAGGTTTTGGTTTTAAAGCGAGTACAAATTTTTTTGGGATAGTGTGTACAAAAGTCGTCACCCATCTGAGGATCTCGACAGTATAGATATATATATATATATATATATATAGATACGTTTTATGTGATGATATGTGTGCATGTATTATTAAGTATTATATATATATATATATCTATACATATGGCCTATATAGAGCCTTATACTTTAGGTGTGCATACCCCGCAGATGGCTCGGACCAGAGCTACTGCTGTAGGCAGAGGTAGAGGTAGACCACCTCTTCCTCCAAGAGGGAGGAGACAGGGACCAGCTCCCGCTGCAGATCCACCAGTGGTGGAGGAGGGTCATGAGGAGGTTGTTGAGAGCTTTGTTCCAGCAACGAGGAGTGATGGATCTAGGAGACATCAATCACATCGAACCCAGTTAGATTGTTCAAATCGTGTTTCTATGGGAGGACCTGAGTTTAGAGAGTATCTCAGGCAGTTTGAGGAGGCCATTAGAGCGGGTCGACGAGCCCCAGACTTACCAGGGCAGGAGGGATTATCTAAAGAGTCCCATGGAGCTACTCAGGTGCCAACTGCACCAGTTCGTGTAGTTGAGCCAGCTCGAGTTGTGGAGGAGACTAGAGGGCCTCGACTAGATACCTGGTTGAAGGCATTCCACTAGCAGGGAGTACCATACTTCTCTGGGGAGATCGTCCTAGAGACTGAGGTGTGGATTGGGCATGTAGACTCAGCTTTAGAGTCTATTTGTTGCCCAGAGGACAGACGGATAGAGCTAGTACAGTCTCTATTTTGTTACCTGGCACATCAGTGGTGGGGGACAGTTAGAGCACTAGTCACCACCTATGAGCAGATGAGGACTTTGTTGAGGAAGTAGTTCTGCCCTGCCTCACTGAGGAGGGAGAAGTTGCAGGATTTTGTGGAAGCAGGCTTTGAGGACGTACCCATTATAGATGCCATTCGCCGCTTCCGGACTGAGTTAGCTTTGCTGGGTCCAGCTGCACCTTTTGAGGACTAGCACGTATACCTATTCTCCTGACGCCTGAGGGAGAGTACACGTTCATATATGGCTGGATTTCATTGTGACTCATTGATAAACTACGAGGATCGGGCCTCTGCTTATGAGAGAGAGAGGGCTAGCCAAAGGAGGACTTCTCAGACCGGACGGTCTGAGAAGAGACAACGTACAACACCGACTGGTGTAGGAGAATCTGGATTTGGGCGAGGCCAGACTCAGGGCCACTCGAGTATTCCAGTGTCTGCACAGACTACTGATAGAGGCCGGCAGTGTTACAACTGCGGGACTATGGGCATATGAGGGCTGATTGCCCTAGAGCACCACTAACTTGCTTTTCCTGCGGGAAGCCAGGACATATAGCTACGTTTTACCGTTAGGGCAAGACGCCATCACAACAGGGTTCTTTCCCTGCAGGTGCAGCAAGAGGTGAGCAGAGACCGCCTCAACATCAGGGACAACAGAGGGTCCCAGGGACACCTGCTACTCAGGGTTCAACTTTTGGACCGAGTAGGGGTAGAGGTAGAGAGGCTAGCACTAGTGATGCCCGAGGAGTTCGAGGCCGTGCTTTGGAGGTTAGGAGTGCTGAGGAGCCGCCCGGACCAGCTGCTACAGGCACCATTCTGTTACATGGTTTACCTGTTAGAGTTTTATTTGATACGGGTGCTACGCATTCCTTTAATTCGGCTTCTTGTGTTGAGCGTTTGAGTTTGTCTACCATAGAGGGGGCACCCTTTACTATAGGGTTACCTGATGGTAGTAGGGTCAGAGGTACCCAGGAGATACGTAGTTGTCCCCTACGCTTAGGGACTCGTGTACTACTTGTTGACTTTTTAGTCATGCCTTTGATGCATGAAGAAGTCATATTAGGTATGGATTGGATCCATAGCACCGTGCGGTGTTATATGTGGGTAAGAGAACTATTACAGTCTATACCGACTTGGGTCCGATAGAGGTCTTCCGGGTTTGGGACCTTGGAAAGACAGGATCTGTCATCAGTGTTGTACGAGCAGCTAGACAGATTGCACAGGGATGTGATGCCTTCTAGTGCTACGCCATGAAGGATGGACAGAGTCCAACTTTGGAGGACATACCGGTGGTCTGTGAGTTCATAGACGTATTTGCAGAGCCGTCTAGCTTGCCACCTTAGAGGAGCGTAGATTTCGGCATTGATTTAGAGCTTGACACGAGACCCATCTCGAAGGCCCCATACCGTATGGCACCTGTCGAGATGTTGGAGCTGAAGATGCAACTCGAGGAGTTGGCTGATAAGGGCTTTATACGCCCTAGCGTTTCACCATGGGGTGAACCGGTCCTCTTCGTGCGGAAGAAGGATGGATTGTTGAGACTGTGCATTGATTACAAAGAGCTGAACAAGGTGACCATCAAGAACAGGTATCCACTACCTCGTATTGATGTTCTACTTGATCAGCTGCAGGGAGCGACAATCTTCTCCAGGATTGACTTGCGTTCAAAATATCACCAGCTGAGGGTGAGAGAGGAGGATGTGCACAGGACGGCATTTCGTACCCGTTATGGACACTACGAGTTTGTAGTGATGCCATTTGGGCTGACGAATGCCCCAGCAGTATTCATGGAGTTGATGAATAGTATCTTCATCGACTTCCTGGATTAGTTTGTGGTGGTCTTCATTGATGACATTTTGGTGTATTCTCGTAGTAGAGAGGAGCATGCGGGACACTTGAGAGGACAGTTTTGCAGATTTTGAGGGATAGAGAGCTGTATGCCAAGCTCTCTAAGTGTGAGTTTTGGATGTCTGAGGTTGCATTTCTCGAACACATAGTCTTCGCCGATGGGATCATGGTTGACCCGGCAAAGATCGAGTGTGTTGCTGCAAGGATAACACCAACGAACGTCAAGGATGTTGTTACGCTAAAAAGTGTGCACGCAATAAGCCTTAAATTTATACTTGTTATAATTATCCTAATTCTTAGCGCACCCGCAGTGTACGGGACGTATGTAGAAAGATAAGTACTCCAAGGTCGAACACAAAGACTATGGTGAAATCGAACTAAGTTGTGATTGAATTTAGCAAGGTCTAGTCTAAAGAAGGAAGTAAGGAAAAAGGAAAATCGCAATTTGTTTTTGTCGGTTTTAAAATGATCAAATCAAAGATCGCAACTCATGCAAACAACCAAATCAAACTCAATCGGAAAAATCGGCACAAATAAACAAATCGAACAAGATGTGATCAAGAGAGAAGGAAAACGGATTCTAGGGGTTGGAAATTCCGGTTATGGCATAAATCTCAAGTTATCTACTCATTCTTTGGATTGATTATGATATGCTGGGATTTAGTGTTTCTAAAATGGGATCAATTACCGGGTAAGTCTCATGATCCAACTAGTCCACACCTAAGGTCTCATTACCGGTTAAGTCTCCAAGAACCTAAGGATAGGATTTTAACACAAACCGGATTATTACCTAGAGGTCTAACCTATCCTTACCGGGTAAGTCTCGGAAAAGGAAGTTCTAAGCAACTATCCTAGCACACTAAATCCAATGGCGGCTTATTAGGCTCACCATTACCTAAGGCTTTACTATTTTAGATTCTAAGGGCAAGGATTACCGGGTAAGTCTCTCCTAACACTTAGTCTCTACACTAGGACGCCCTAGGGTAGGTTAAACTCAGCAAAAACTTAGGGTTTCAACAATTTTATGAACCTAAGGTGAGATCCTTCGAATCAGGAAAATCACGGTTCGTTCTACAGAAACCACGGCCGTGGTTCTTCAAGAACTACCCGTGATTCCTAACAGTAGCTACGTCCATAAACAAAAATCATCCAAAGGTAAACCTAAGTTCATCCTATCATAGATCTAGCCATAACCATCCTTTCCTAACCCTAGAATCACATCAATCTAGCCTACAACATTCATATTGGGATTCGAAATGAACAAGCATAGATTCATAATCTCCATAGCAAGAAAAATAAGAGAAAGAAGATGAACAAATAAACTCCAAACACAATCCAAATCTGAAGATTGAATTAGAACGACTTACAACCCTTCCAAAGGAAGGTTCAAGAGTTCAAAAACTTCTAGAAATAAATCCGAAATACAAGAGATAGGTGTGTCTTCTCCTCTCCTCTTCAATGGAAATGGCTCCTTTCTTCTTCTTCTTGCACTTCCCTTCCTAGAAAAATCCTTCCTCTTCTTGGAATATATTTTGTTCTAAGCAATAGAGAATGTGTGAGCTGCTCCCAAAACTACCCCAAAATCCCAGCTGCCTCTAACAACTATTAAGGACCACTTTTATAACCAATTTCTTAATGAGCTGGCCATGAGAGTCGTGGCACAACTGTCACGAGAATCTTGCAAATTCCACGGTTGTTTCCACGGCCGTGGTCTTTCACATGACCGTGATTCTGTGCAGAAACTTTGTTTTGGATCATTAGGCTGTGGTTTGGTGCATGGCTGTTGTTGGCAAGGTTCCTTGAGTCATTCTTTGTGCTCTAATGAGTTGGAAACGCGTCCTCTGAATGGGTGATCTTTAAACGCGTCGTTTTAGCTCGAAATTCCTCGAAATACCTACAAAACGCACACAAGCCCGTGTAGACGTCTATCTCGACAAAACACATGTTTTGAGTGCAAAACGTATTGGACTAGTGCTAGACAATGCATGATTGAGCGAGAATTCTACCTAAATGTGCACCTAAAGCTATGCTATAAATCGTGTTATCAAAATACCCCATACTTAAGGTTTGCTCGTCCCCGAGCATATTCCCAACTATAGACTACGAGATGACATGATTTATGTATGCAGAAAAATGGCAAAATCTTTTTGGTTTTGTGCTTCTACTATTGGATCACCTTCATAGTCATGATCAATGGCAATTGAATAAGCAATTATGTATCAAATGATAAAGTCATGGAAAGACAATTGTACTTAACTCAAAAGCATGCATGAGTTAGGAGGACGGAGATGTCAAGAAGATCAAGAGTCTATTCAATCTAGACTACTAAGTCTTACAAACATGCAAGTAGGTCATAAGGGCTTGTGACATAAAAGGCCAAGAAACGTTGTAGTTGGGAGGGGAATTTTCTAGGTGTGTGATGCTAATCCGGGAATGGAACTAACTTCACTCCTTGTCCTCGATCAACTTCCCCCAAGTGCATATTTTTCCCTATCTTGCTTTCTTTTCTTTTTCTTTGATTCATTTTTGAGACAATGGCATTGGTGTACAATAGCCGAAACCTCGGTGATTAGCCATCCTCGGGCTTTTTCTCTTTTTCGAGGTGCATCCACACCGGGCACACATACCAAAGCTCGTTAGGGCTATTGGTTTATTTGACTTTGGCAAGGCACCAACACCCGATCATGTGAAGTGTACCGAGTTACTTGTCATTTAAACCAACGCCCCCAAACCTATTTTGGCTACACTTCCACAATAATTTCAGCATTCCATTCACGACATTCTTTTCATTACATCTTCACCCCGCACTTGCTTTTCACACGTTCAAACAAACTAGCATGCTCCTATTCCCGGATGGGTTTAAAAGGAGGTCAAATTTATATCAATTGAGGTGCTCAAGCAATCATGATCAAGATGAGAAGTAGAGAAAGATGAAATGCCTTATTCATTCCTAGATGGTATGCAAGAACTATCATGTAATTTCGATTTTCAATACTCAATCCGTTCTAGGCAATCATCATGCTCTCAAGTCATTCATGGAATTCAAGAGAAGTAGTTCAAGTCCACATATGCATTTATGAATTTAACACATAAGGCCATTCATAGCCAATCACAAGACAAGTTTTCATCATTAGGATCATATCCAAGCCTAGAAAGCACAAATTTTTTTTAAATTTTCTTATTTTTATGGAATTTTCGATTTAAGTATGTACAATGCAAAACATGTGCTAATATTAACCTATCCTAGATGCTCTTCATGCAAAGGATCATGCAAACCCCACCCCATACTTAGAAACACATTGTCCCCAATGTGGTATTCAAGTAAAGAGAGTGAAAGAAGGTTCTCACAATGTAAAATGGTTCGCTTTGGTATTTAGGAATTCTCAAGAGGATTGATGTTTCATGATCCTTTCAACCATGGTAGGGAGCTCTAAACGTCCTTCAAGCTTTGAAACCCGCGCTAGGCACCGCTAGCCGTCCAAGTTCCGCGTCCGCTCCACCCATGATTGGTGAGGGTGTCATCATTATCATTTCCAAGAAAGGCTTCCAATGCCACTAATGTTCTAGCACACATAAAACACACACAAAGCACACAAAAACAGAAAAAATCTAAGCTAAAATGGAGGAAAAACGTTACCGATGGATTGCCTCCCACCAAGCGCTTCTTTAAGGTCATTAGCTTGACCAAACTCGGGAGTGTCTATGCAAGGTGAAGCGGGGCAATCATGTCTACCGGTGCTCCCGGAATGTATTTCTTCAAGCGATGCCCGTTTACCTTGAAATTTCCACAATGCTCCCCTCCTATTTCAATTGCTCCATGGGGAAAGATCTTCTTCACAACATATGGCCCGGTCCATCTTGATTTGAGCTTTCCGGGAAAGAGTCTTAGCCTTGAGTTGAAGAGAAGGACAAGATCTCCTTCACTCAACTCCTTTGGAATGATCCTCTTGTCATGCCACCTTTTGGTTCTCTCCTTGTAAATCCGGGCATTCTCATAAGCTTCCAACCGGAGCTCCTCAAGGGCATTGATATCAAGCAATCTCTTCTCTCCCGCCTCCTTGAGGTCAAAGTTTAGCCACTTAATGGCCCAATAAGCTCTATGCTCCATTTCCACCGGAAGATGGCAAGACTTGCCATAGACCAACTTGTAGGGAGTGGTGCCAATAGGTGTCTTGAAGGCGGTTCTATATGCCCATAGTGCGTCATTGAGCTTCATGGCCCAATCCTTCCTTGTTCTAGACACCGTTTTCTCGAGTATGGCTTTGATCTCTCGGTTGGAGATCTCCACTTGGCCACTAGTTTGAGGGTGGTAAGGTGTTGCTACCTTATGAGTCACCCCATACTTGGCCAAAAGTGCTCCAAAGTTCCTTTTTGTGAAGTGCTTCCCTCCATCACTAATGATCACCCTTGGTGTTCCAAACCTAGGGAAGATCACCCGGTTGAAGAACCGCACCACCACCTTGGCATCATTTGTAGGAGAGACGATTGCTTCTACCCATCTTGATACATAGTCCATCGCCGATAGGATGAAGAGATTGCCACATGAAGAAGGGAACGGTCCCATGAAGTCTACACCCCACACATCAAAAATCTCAACTTCTTGGATGTTATTCAAGGGCATTTCATTCCTCCTTGAAATGTTTCCCGTTCTTTGGCAAGCATCACATGCCGCTACAAATCCTTGCACATCTCTAAACAAGTTAGGCCAATAAAAACCGGATTGCAATACCTTGGCACACGTTTTGTGTGAGCTAGCATGACCTCCACATGGTAAAGAATGACAATGCCGGATCACACTCTCCACTTCGTCCTCCGGTATGCACCTTCTTAGCACCCCATCCGAGCCTCTCTTGAATAGAAGTGGCTCGCTCCAATAGTAATGCCTTACATCGTTGAAGAACTTCTTCCTTTGCGAATATGATAATCCGGGAGGCACTTCCTCACACACTAAGTAATTCACAATGTCGGCATACCATGGTTCACTCCCTCTAGCCATTTGGAAAAAGCATTCTTCCACCATTTGCAATTGTTCATCCCGGAATGAATCATCTATCGGGATGTTGTCTTTCCCAAGCTCCAATGGTGGGAGTCTACTAAGGTGATCCGCCACCGAGTTCTCGGATCCCTTCTTATCTCTTATCTCGAAATCAAACTCTTGGAGAAGAAGGATCCACCGAATCAACCTTGGCTTGGCATCCTTCTTTGTAAGTAGATAACGGATCGCCGCGTGATCCGTATAAACTATGACCTTCGCTCCAACAAGGTATGAGCGGAACTTCTCAAATGCATACACCACTGCTAACAACTCCTTCTCGGTAGTAGCATAGTTGAGTTGGGCATCATCTAGCGTCTTGCTAGCATAGTAAATAGCATGAGTGCACCCTTCCTTCCTTTGCCCCAAAACAGCCCCTACGGCCACATCACTTGCATCGCACATGATCTCAAATGGTAGACTCCAATCCGGAGGTTGCATGATAGGTGCGGAGATCAATGCGTTCTTCAACCTACAAAATGCTTCAAGACAATCCTTGGAAAAGACAAAATCAACATCCTTCATTAGTAGGTTAGTCAGAGGCTTAGAAATTTTAGAGAAATCTTGTATGAATCTCCGGTAAAAACCGGCATGCCCTAGGAAACTCCTTACCCCCTTCACCGAGGTAGGTGGTGGCAACTTCTCTATCGTTTCAATCTTAGCCCTATCAACCTCAATGCCACGGTTAGACACCAAGTGTCCCAACACAATCCCTTCACTTACCATGAAGTGGCATTTCTCCCAATTTAAGACAAGATTTGTCTCCTCACATCTTTGCAACACCAATGACAAATTAGCTAAGCAATCATCAAAAGAAGAACCGTAAACAGAGAAATCATCCATGAATACTTCCATGATATTTTCTATGTATTCCGAAAAGATAGCCATCATACACCTTTGAAAGGTGGCGGGTGCATTACACAACCCAAATGGCATTCTCCTGTATGCAAAGGTACCCCATGGACATGTAAAAGTTGTTTTCTCTTGGTCATCGGGGTGGATAGGGATTTGGAAAAATCCGCTATACCCATCTAGATAGCAAAAGTGAGAGTGTTGAGCTAATCTTTCTAGCATTTGGTCAATGAAGGGGAGGGGAAAGTGATCTTTCCTAGAGGCCATGTTCAATTTCCTATAATCTATACACATTCTCCATCCCGTGACCGTTCTAGTTGGTATTAGTTCATTGTTCTCATTAGTTACTACCGTCATTCCACCTTTCTTAGGTACTACATGAACGGGGCTAACCCACTTACTATCCGAGATATGGTAGATAATTCCCGCATCTAGCAACTTAATGATTTCCTTTTTGACCACCTCTTTCATTATAGGGTTCAATCTCCTTTGATGTTCTATAGAGGGTTTGTGGTTATCTTCCATCATTATCTTATGCATGCACAAAGATGGCTTAATGCCAACCAAATCATCAATGGTATAACCAATAGCTTTCCTATGCAATCTCAATTCATGTAGCAATTTAGCAAGTTCATCATCACTCAAGCATGCATTAACAATCACCGGATATGTAGAATTATCACCAAGGAATGCATACTCTAAATGAGAGGGAAGGGGTTTGAGTTCAAGTGAGGGAGGACCTTTTTCGGTTGAAGAAGATCCAAATAAGATTGGATGAGATGAGTCCAAAGCAAATGAAGACTCCCCTTGGCTCCTAGAAGCTTGATCATCATCGAGAACTGATTCAGGGGAAACCACGGTTGGAATCACGGTTGGCTCAACTTCCACGGCCGTGGTTCCTTCCAGGCTTGTTTTTCGGAGTTGTCCAGAGAGTTTGACGGCCGTGGTTCCTAAATCTCGACCGTGGAACTTACAGCTGTTCACAATTTCTTCATGGCTCTCAAATCCAGCTCTTGGCTCTTCTTCCAATGCCTCCAAGGCTTTGATCTCTTCATTGCAATTCTCCTCAATGTCTTCCTCCATCATACTCAAGGTGAGAACCTTTTCTAAGGGATCCTTGATCAAAATCGAGCTCACCATTTCTCTAGATTCCTCTTGCTCGACTATGTTGAAGATATCCTCATCAAGGGTTGGCCCTTTCATCATTGTGGACAGCTTGAACTTGATGTTCTCTTCTCCAATGTTGAAGGAGAGAGTCCCGTTCTTGCAATCCACTAGACATCCGGACGTGGCTAGGAAAGGTCTTCCTAGGATGATGGGAACCGGGTAATCCGCCGGAATTTCCAATACTACAAAGTCGATAGGCACATAGAATCCTCCCAATTGCACCGGAATGTCTTCAAGGATCCCAACCGGGTGAGTGATGGATCGATCCGCCATATAGAGGGTCATCTTGACCGGCTTTGGCTCTCCTATCCCGACCTTGTTACTAAGTGCAAGCGGTATGATGCTTACACTCGCCCCAAGATCACAAAGGGCTTCGTACTTCACATCTCCTACTCCAATTGGAACACAAAAAGAGCCCGGATCCCTTAGCTTGGGGTGCATTGCCTCCTTCATCGTTTGGATTAACTCCGAGGATCTCTTGGTCATCCTAATCTCCCCATACTCCTCCAACTTCGTTTTGTTGGAGAGTATTTCTTTCAAAAATTTCCCGTATGCCGGCATTCCTAAGATGGCATCCATGAACGGAATGTTAATATGTAACTTGGACATTAGTTCAAGGAACTTACCAAAGTGATTGTCTAAATGAGCTCTTGATCTTGATTGCGGGAACAGTAGTGGTGGCTTGTATGGAGGCGGTGCTACATAAGTTGGTTCTACATCCTTGCTCTTCCCCCCATCATCTTGCTTTCTTCCCTCTTCTACCACTACTTGCTTCCCTTTAGCTTGGTCCTTGGGCAAAGGATCCTTCATGCTCAACCCACTCCTTGTTGTGATAGCCAAAACTTGGCCTCTTGGGTTGTCTTCGGTTCTTCCAGGAAGCTTCCCCGGATCTCTATGTGCTTCCCCCGCCTTTTGAAAGACTTGTGCTTCCAAGACTTTTTGAGCCTTAGAAATTGAAGTGACGGTGCTCTCAAGTCCACTCAATCTTCCTAGCAATTGTTCAAACATGACTTCGGTTCTATCCTTTGAAGGTTGAGGAAAACCGGGTGGAGATTCTTGTGAAGCTCTTTGTGGTGGAGTGGTGCTTGTGGAGGCGGGAGGGTTCAAGGCTCCATCCGGATTTGAGTAAGAAAATCCGGGATGGTTATGGTTTGGCCAGTAATTGTTGAATTGCCGGTTGTTGTTGAAGTTCCTTGGGCCTTGGTAGTTGTTGAAGTTGCCCCTTCCCATGTAGTTGACATCCACCTCCTTGGGAGACAAGTTAGCTTGTGGAGGTGCTTGAGGAGTTGTTTGGCTCTTCAAGGTTGTAGTGCACAACTCTCTTAAGGATTTCAACTCGTTGTTGATGGCGTCAAGCTTGAAATTGCTCATGGTGACTTCACTCACCTCGTATGCTCCCGCCTTTCTCCCTTCACTCTTCCTATGCGAGTACTTCTCAATCACTAGAGCTTGCTTCTCCACAAACTCCCAAGCATCATCCACATGTTTTTCCATAAATGTCCCACCGGAAAGTGATTGAAGTTTGAATTGGCTATCTTCATCAAGCCCCTTGAAGTAGATTTCCAATAGCTCAATCTTTGGTATACCATGGTGCAGACAATCTAGAAGAAGATCTTTGAATCTCTCCCAAGACTTGAACAAACTCTCTCTATCCCTCATCACGAAGGCATTGATCTTTCCCCTTAGCTCGGTGGTCTTGGATGGTAGGAAGAATTTGGTTAAGAATTCGGTTGTCATCTCTTCCCAAGTGCCAACTCTCCCTTGTGGAATAGATTGATACCAAGCCAAGGCTTTGTCCTTAAGAGAGAAGGAAAAGGCCCTTAGCTTATGGTTGTTGCTCTCCAATCTTGGTGGTCTAAGAGTCTCCATCAAGATCTCATAATTCATCAAGTGTTGATGAGGGGACTCTCCTTCCATCCCTCCAAATTGATTGTGCCGGATCATTTGTAGAACTTGAGGGCGGAGCTCATAGTTGTGGGTTGCGGGATCTCCTAGATTCACACCCGGTCGGTGTGCTCTTTGTGCCGGATCCATGCGTCTCCCTAGGGTTTGTGGCTCCTCAATGGCAATTGGAACAACCCTAACATTAGCCGCCGGTTGCGGTTGTGGTGGAGGTGGTGGAGGTTGTCGGCGATTAAGCTCTCCTTGGACAAGGGCTTGCCTAATCTCTTCAATCTCCCTCCTAGTTTCTTCTTGCCTCTCATTGGCAAGTCTCCTTTCTTCCTCCAAGAGTTCATCTCTAAGCCTTATTTGCTCTAAGGCTTCGTCCAATTCGGCTTGAAGATTTCTACCGGCCATCTCTTTCTCTTTTCGGATGTTCTTAGATCTAGATCGAAGGGTTTTCTCCGGTTCGGGATCGAATAGAGCTAGATCCTTGCCACGAGATCTTCGCATACACCTAAAGAGAAATAGATTGCCTGAAAAGCAAAGACACAAACCAAAAAGAGATCAAAAGAAACAAGAAAGATCTACACTAGAATCAATCACAAAATAGACTCAATCTAGACCTAGTCCCCGGCAGCGGCGCCAAAAACTTGTTACGCTAAAAAGTGTGCACGCAATAAGCCTTAAATTTATACTTGTTATAATTATCCTAATTCTTAGCGCACCCGCAGTGTACGGGACGTATGTAGAAAGATAAGTACTCCAAGGTCGAACACAGAGACTATGGTGAAATCGAACTAAGTTGTGATTGAATTTAGCAAGGTCTAGTCTAAAGAAGGAAGTAAGGAAAAAGGAAAATCGCAATTTGTTTTTGTCGGTTTTAAAATGATCAAATCAAAGATCGCAACTCATGCAAACAACCAAATCAAACTCAATCGGAAAAATCGGCACAAATAAACAAATCGAACAAGATGTGATCAAGAGAGAAGGAAAACGGATTCTAGGGGTTGGAAATTCCGGTTATGGCATAAATCTCAAGTTATCTACTCATTCTTTGGATTGATTATGATATGCTGGGATTTAGTGTTTCTAAAATGGGATCAATTACCGGGTAAGTCTCATGATCCAACTAGTCCACACCTAAGGTCTCATTACCGGTTAAGTCTCCAAGAACCTAAGGATAGGATTTTAACACAAACCGGATTATTACCTAGAGGTCTAACCTATCCTTACCGGGTAAGTCTCGGAAAAGGAAGTTCTAAGCAACTATCCTAGCACACTAAATCCAATGGCGGCTTATTAGGCTCACCATTACCTAAGGCTTTACTATTTTAGATTCTAAGGGCAAGGATTACCGGGTAAGTCTCTCCTAACACTTAGTCTCTACACTAGGACGCCCTAGGGTAGGTTAAACTCAGCAAAAACTTAGGGTTTCAACAATTTTATGAACCTAAGGTGAGATCCTTCGAATAAGGAAAATCACGGTTCGTTCTACAGAAACCACGGCCGTGGTTCTTCAAGAACTACCCGTGATTCCTAACAGTAGCTACGTCCATAAACGAAAATCATCCAAAGGTAAACCTAAGTTCATCCTATCATAGATCTAGCCATAACCATCCTTTCCTAACCCTAGAATCACATCAATCTAGCCTACAACATTCATATTGGGATTCGAAACGAACAAGCATAGATTCATAATCTCCATAGCAAGAAAAATAAGAGAAAGAAGATGAACAAATAAACTCCAAACACAATCCAAATCTGAAGATTGAATTAGAACGACTTACAACTCTTCCAAAGGAAGGTTCAAGAGTTCAAAAACTTCTAGAAATAAATCCGAAATACAAGAGTTGGTGTGTCTTCTCCTCTCCTCTTCAATGGCAATGGCTCCTTTCTTCTTCTTCTTGCACTTCCCTTCCTAGAAAAATCCTTCCTCTTCTTGTAATATATTTTGTTCTAAGCAATAGAGAATGTGTGAGCTGCTCCCAAAACTACCCCAAAATCCCAGCTGCCTCTAACAACTATTAAGGACCACTTTTATAACCAATTTCTTCATGAGCTGGCCATGAGAGTCGTGGCACAGCTGTCACGAGAATCTTGCAAATTCCACGGTTGTTTCCACGGCCGTGGTCTTTCAGATGACCGTGATTCTGTGCAGAAACTTTGTTTTGGATCATTAGGCTGTGGTTTGGTGCATGGCTGTTGTTGGCAAGGTTCCTTGAGTCATTCTTTGTGCTCTAATGAGTTGGAAACGCGTCCTCTCAATGGGTGATCTTTAAACGCGTCGTTTTAGCTCGAAATTCCTCGAAATACCTACAAAACGCACACAAGCCCGTGTAGACGTCTATCTCGACAAAACACATGTTTTGAGTGCAAAACGTATTGGACTAGTGCTAGACAATGCATGATTGAGCGAGAATTCTACCTAAATGTGCACCTAAAGCTATGCTATAAATCGTGTTATCAGATGTGCGTAGCTTTCTTGGCTTAGCCGGTTACTACAGACGCTTTTTGGAGGGATTTTCTGTGATTGCCCGTCCACTAATGAGTCTTTTGAGGAAGACTACAAGATTTATATGGACCGACTAGTGTGCTCAGAGTTTTGAGGAGTTGAAGAGGCGTTTGACTTCTGCTCTTGTCTTAGCACATCCAGAGGGTTTTGAGGATTTTGTGGTCTACAATGATGCATCCAAGCTAGGCTTGGGATGTGTGTTGATGCAGAGGGGCAGAGTGATTGCATATGCGTCTAGACAGCTGAAGACGTATGAGGAGAACTACCCGACTCGTGATCTGGAGTTAGCAGCGGTAGTTCATGCTTTGAAGATCTGGAGACATTACTTGTATGGTGCTACATGCCAGATCTTCACAGACCATAAGAGTCTGAAGTATATTTTCACGCAGCAGGAATTGAATAACCGCTAGCGTCGATGGCTTGAGTTGATCAAGGACTTTGACCTTGAGATTTTGTATCATCCTGGCAAGGCGAATGTGGTAGCTGACGCCTTGAGCAGGAAGACTCCTAGAGAGAAGGCGATTGCAAGACTTACTATACAACCCCAACTTCAGAGGGATCTAGCCTGGCTAGAGATGGACATTCAGTTTCCTAATGAGGATGCCCAGTTATTTACCTTAGAGGTTCTACCTGGTCTGTTGAATGAGATCCAACAGAAGCAAGGGACCTGCCTGACCCTGGCGAGGATCAAAGATAGGATGTCTCGTGGAGAGGCACCCCAGTTTACTATTGGGGCAGATGGAGTTATGAGGCAACATTATCATATCTATGTTCCTGCAGATATAGAGATGAGACAGCGGATATTGGAAGAGGCTCACTATACACCTTACTCAGTACACCCTGGTACGAGTAAGATGTACCATGATGTGAGACGTTCATTTTGGTGGGGAAGGTTGAAGCCTGGTGTAGCCAGATTTGTGGCTCAGTGTGCGACCTATCAACAGGTCAAGATAGAGCATTTCAGGCCTGGAGGTGAGCTCCATCCACTGCCAGTGCCGTAGTGGAAGTGGGAGGACGTCTCCATGGATTTTGTGACTGGACTGAAGACGAGTAGGAGCTTTGATGCCATCTGGGTGGTTGTTGATAGACTGACGAAGACGGCACGTTTCATTCCTATCAGAGAGACGTGGCCTGTGAGCAGACTAGCCGAGGAGTACACTAGACAAATAGTGAGACTCCATGTGGTACCAGGGACGATTGTTTTTGATCGTGATGGACGATTCACATCGAGATTCTAGCAGCCGATTCAGACTTCTTTGGAGACGAGTCTACACTTCACGACTGTGTTTCACCCCCAAATAGATGGTCAGTCAGAGAGGACCATCCAGACCTTAGAGGACATGCTGCGAGCTTCTGTGTTGGATTGGGGACAGGGATGGTCTGATTGCCTCCCACTTGTTGAATTCTCATACAACAACAGTTGGCATGCATCTATAGGGATGGCTCCATATGAGGTACTATATGGACGTAGATGCCGTACACCGTTATACTGGGACAAGCCTAGCAGTATCAGTGGGATAGTACCAGAGCGGATTCAGGATGATATGAGTCGAGTAGCGCTGATCAGAGAGAGAATGCTGGCTGCACAGAGTCGCCAGAAGTCGTATGCAAACAAGAGGCGTCAACCTCTAGAGTTCAGGGTAGGAGCTCATGTTTGGTTGAGAGTATCTCCGACGCGAGGCGTCAGACGTTTTGGCATAAAGGGGAAGCTGAGTCCCCGATATGTCGGTCCTTTTGAGATACTAGATATAGTTGGGCGAGCAGCTTACAGATTTGCTTTGCCTCCGAGGCTAGAGGGTGTTCACCCCGTATTTCATGTATCTCAACTGCGGGAGTACATACAGGATCCGAGGCACATTGTGAGTGATGATGATCTGGTGGTTGAGTCGGACCACACGTTTGCAGAGCACCCTATTGCAGTCCTAGAGCGAGGTGTGAGGCGCCTGCGTTCGAAGGACATTCATATGTTGAGGATACAGTGGTCTAGACGAGGACCAGATGAGGCTACCTAGGAGATAGAGGATAGTATCCAGAGGAACTATCCAGAGTTCTACGCTGAGTTAGAGGCCCCAATAGGATCCACGAGTAGATCTTAGTGCCTTCTTGGTGAGTGTTTGTATGTTATATGCTTATGTGACATGTTGTGCTTCCGTGCTAGTTGGGTGTGGATATGATCTGTTATATACTGTTTTCTTGCATGATATAGGTATAGCTGGAGATGGTTCTTTCCTCCATGCTATGGTGTATGTGTTAGGATTAGCAGGAGATGGTTCTTTCCTCCATGCTACCTTTGATGGACATAATGTGAGTGAAGATGGTTTTCCTCCATATAGTAGTGTTATGTGTACGTGGTGGCTGGAGACGGTTTTCCTCCATGCCAGTGTGCTATAGTTAGTGTTTGGCTAGAGATGATCTTCCTCTAGGCCTTATATAGAGTTGTGATGTTGGAGTTGTAATACATACATGTTGTGTTGAGGATATAGAATGTTATAGGTTTTGACCCGACGTTCTTGAGGAAAGTGTGTTACCTCGGCTTACATGTCCGAGAGGTTTTGGGATCTTGCAAGATTCGGGACGAAACTTGTTTTTTGGGGGGGTGAGATGTAAGAGCCTGAGCCTTTGGAGCCTAGGAGCCTTGCTGAGCCTTAGCTGAGTTAGACTTGACACTTCCAGCCGCCCCAGCGGACCCTGCCAGCCGCACTTGCGCCCCAGGTGAGCCGCCCCTGCGCATGGTTGATCCGCCCTTGTGGTTTTGTGCGGCTGCAGCCACTTTTGTTGACCTCTTGACTTGCTTTTGGGTTAGCTTCTTATATAAGCTTTCCCTTACCTTCAGATGAAGGGTTTCTTCATCTCTCTAGCTTCTCTCTTCCTCCTCACGTCCTTCATCATCTTCTTCTTCTCCTTTGATCTTCTTTGATCTTCTTTTCCTTGTGTGAGTGAGTTTTCCAGAGTTTGAGTGTGTTCTTGGCTTTGGATACTCTGGAAGTTGTTGCTGAGAGTTGTTGTTGTTGTGTGGAGGCTGAATGAGGTGTGAATGCTCCATAATTGCAACCTAGGTTGGTGTGGTAAGTTCCTTCTCTTCTTCTCTCTTCTTCCTTCATCCTTAATTCTTTCTTCTTCTTTCTAGCCTAGCATCACAAGTTGGACTTGTGATTGGATCCTTCTTGGATGTTGTGATGATCATATGTGTGTATATATGCATATATGTTGTTGTGGTGTGTTGAAGACGTGAAGAAGATCGAGCAAGGGGTCGAAGAGAAGTCGGGACCAACCCTCTACACAGTTGGCCGCCCTTGCGCCTATCCTGAGCCGCACCTGCCCTGGTGTGGAGCCTCCCTTGCGCCTTTTGTGAGCCGCCCCTGCGTCTCACTGGGCTGGTTGGTGTGTTCTTGCTTCTGTTGGTGCATATGATAGCATGAATTATAGTCTATATTTTGGGGTTTGTTTGGACGTTTTATCTTTCATAATCTGCATGTTGGTATGTATATTATGTGATTTTACTACCATTTCATCTACCTTTGCGAGAATCGAGGTCTACACCCAGTTTTGTTGTAATCGTAGGTAAAATAGCACGTTTTGCATCAAAAAGGAGCTAAAGGAGCTAAAGGAGTCATGAGTCATTTGGAGCTACATCCAAGGAGCATAGCCATGGATTAAAGATTTACTTTGGAGCAGATTCGAGAGATTTCACATTCTGTTGTGATCTACCTCGGTTGACCATTGATTCATCTCGACCGAGGTGATCCAGAGACGCCGACTCGACCGAGGCGAACACCTAGGACGCGGCGAGAATATTTTATTCTTGGATGAGATCTTTTAAAATTGGAAAGTGATCTTATATTTTTGGGCTTGGCTCTTGGAAGGAAGAAAATATGCAAAATCATATAGTTTACCTATATTTTTGGGAAAATATCTTTCTAAGATTTATTATCATTGGAGGGTTATTTTCTTATAAAAAGAGTTGGATTTCCACAAATCCGGGGGGGGGGGGGTGCTATACCATCGATCAACATACAACGCAGCAGCACACTCCAGTAGGGAGAATCGAAGAACCTTGTTGAAGGATGAAGGAAGATTGAAGATCATAGCTTTTATAGCTTTTTGTAGGGTTTTGTAAGATTGTCTTTAATTCCCTTCCTTGTTGTCTTCTCTTGTTGGATTGCTATCCAAGGAACGCTTTTGTTGTGATATTTTATTTAGTTATTGAAGTCTTTTCATTAAATTCTTCTTTGTTCAAATATTCACCTTCTTCCCATATATTTAATACTTTCATAATGATGATGAGTGGCTAATTTTCTTGTGTGATTCTAGGGTGATTGGCTGAAGGTTGTGGAAAAAACAATGATAGAATAATCTTAGATTCCAGTAGGATCCTGAAAGTTTGAGTCTTTAACCTTAACCCTAAGCATCTCGCTCAGTCGATGAACATCTCGGCCGGGGTGGAATTCTTCTGACCGAGGTGACTTGTCCGATCTTAAACTGAGAGTTAAGTGTTAGAGTTTGCCAAATCCTATTCTTATTACACCTTTCTGGTTCAATGCAAGCTTAGGATGAGACTTACCCGGTAATTCCTTAGTTTGTTTACCAACGATCATAAGTGTAGGTAATAAAGGTTTATCCTTTATTGGGGTTTGAGTGTGCTTCCATCCCATCTTTGTGAGTTAGCCTGAGACTTACCCGGTAAAGGTTAATTCTATTCCCTTAGATGGTATGTTAGTTTGAGATTATAATTCTTTATCTTGATTCCTTGAGACTTACCCGGTAATAGGAGTTACGGTTTTGGATTAGTGAGTAGTGAGACTTACCCGGTGATCTATTCCACTTTAGTAACACTTTCCCTATGCAAAAATCTCAGCTTTGTCCGCTTATCTATAAATCTTGAGTTGGAACCACAACTAGATGCTTTAATCCCTAGAATTGCATGTTTGCTTTATTGACTTCTTATTCATCTTTGATTGTGTTAATTGCTCTTGTGATTAGTATTTACATAAGCATACCGTTATTGACTTTGTTTCACCAAGTCCCTGTGATCGACCCCTGGAATTCCTTGCTTTTTACTACGATTGACCCGTACACTGCGGGTTCGCATCCTTGTTTTAAGCTTAAGTCTAGGGTTATAAATTTAAAGCTTGCACACACCCTTTGGAGCGAACAAGTTTTTGGCGCCGTTGCCGGGGACTTGGTCTAGACCGAGCCGGTACGGTTTGCTCTTTGGGGCGCTTGCCCCCGTGTCTACTAATCACTCTACTTGAGTGACTTTTGCAGGTTCTTTATTAGGTATATGCGAAGAACCCGCGTTGGGAAGGAAATCGTTCCTTACGATCCCGAACCAGAAAAGACATACAAAAGACGCTTGAAAGAAGCGAAGATGGCCCAATAAGACAACCGCGATCTTGAGGCCGAATTGAAAGAGGCGTTAGAGCTGCTACGCCTCAGCAGGGAAGAACTAAAGCAAGAGAAGGAAGACACTCGCACCAAAACAGAAGCAATCGAGGCGGAGATGGCGGTCAGACATGACCAGATTCTACTTCGACCGAGGGAAGATCCTCCTGTTGATCCTCGACCGATGCAGGATCCAGTAGCTGACCCTCGACCGAGGCAGATTCCAGTACCTGACGCCCCAACCGATGTACTTCCACCTCGAAGGCCAGCCCGAGATGTTCTTCTTACAGGAATTCCACAAACCCTAGGTCAAAGGATGGACCCTAATCAACAGCTGAGGCGTCCAGGAGTGAACCTAGGAGATCCAGCGGACCATGACTATGAACTTCAACCGCAAGTTCTATCCATGATTCGCCAATGCCAATTCGGAGGGCTAGATAAGATATCACCACATCAACATCATCAAAACTATGAGATCTTGATGGAGACCTTGAGACCTCCAAGAATTGAAAACAACAACTACAAGCTAAGACCTTTTTACTTTTCTTTAAAAGATAGAGCTCTTACTTGGTATCAATCTCTTCCTCCAGGAAAAATAAGCACATGGGAGGAGATGACAACGGAGTTCTTGACGAAATTCTTTCCCCCCTTAAAGACAGTTGAAATGAGAGGGAAGATTAATGCTTTCATTATGAAGGACAAGGAGAGCTTGTCCAAATCATGGGAGCGGTTCAAGGACATTCTTTTGGATTGCCCACATCATGGGATTCCAAAGCTAGAGTTATTGGAGATATACTTCAAAGGGCTGGACGGAAGCACCCAGTTCAATCTCCAACTACTCTCCGCCGGCACCTTTATGGACATGGCGGTTGACGAGGCTTGGGACTTCATCGAGAAGCAAGCCTTGCACATGGAGAAATACACCCACCAAGGAGCTGAAGGTGGAGTTAAAAGAGTCAACTTTCAAGAGACTCAATCCAACAACAATCAACTCACGTCTTTGACAAATAACGTGAAGCAATTGAAGGAACTTTTGGTTGCTCAAACCAAAAAGGAAGAGCAAGGGCAAAGGAACAACAACAACGGGTACCGTAACAACAACAACGGTCCCCGAAACAACAATTACAACAACAACAATAGAGGGTCCAATAGCAACAATTGGAGGGCGAATAATCAAAATTCGGGTAATCATTCAAACTCCAACTCTAACGATTCCTCTAACCCTTTCCTCTCTTCCCCTTCTTCTTCTTCTACTCCATTAAAGAGCCAGGGGCAAGGATCAAGTTCGTCTCAGCCAGAAAAGAAAGACGCAGTTCTGGAGGCTATCTTGATCAAGCTTAGTGCTATGGAGACTTCTATGACTTCATTTTCGAGGGCCCAAAAGTCCTTCGAACAACAACTTGCGAGTAGGGCGAATGAAGCGCCAAGAGATCCAGGGAAGCTTCCAGCAAGGACGGAAACCAACCCTAAGGGCCAGTGCATGGCCATAACTACGAGGAGTGGACTGAAGACTGCAGATCCAGTACCTCGGTCGGCGACAGTACCGACGCAGACCACCTCGGTCCAGATGCAGTCGAAGAACACTTCTACCGAGACGCCAACTGAGGTGGAGCAACAGAAAGCGGAGGGGAAGACTGAAATTTATGTTCCACCTCCTGCATACAAACCACCACTTCCATTCCCTCAGTCCAGAGCCAGAGCACATCTAGACAAGCACTTTGGTAAGTTCCTTGACTTGATGAATATGCTACATATTAATATTCCTTTCCTTGATGCTATTTTAGGTATGCCCGCCTATGGGAAGTTCTTAAAAGAAATCCTATCAAGGAAGAGGAAGCTAGAGGATGTTGGTGAAGTTAGGATGACATCTAAATCTTCGGAACTCATACAAATCATGAAGGAGAAGATGCCACCTAAATTGAGAGATCCCGGCTCATTTTGCATTCCCATTCAAGTTGGGGATGTCACTTGTGAAGCCCTTTGCGATCTAGGAGCCAGCGTGAGCATCATTCCGCTGGAGCTATGTGTGAAGATCGGTCTTGGAGAGCCCAAGCCGGTCAAGATCCGACTTTATATGGCGGATCGCTCCATTACCCATCCCGCAGATTATCATGTTCCTATTATTCTCGGGAGGCCATTTCTAGCACCTTTGGGTTGCAACGTGGATTGCAAGAACGCCAAGTTGAAATTCAACGTTGGTGGCGATGAGGTGGAGTTCGCACTACTTGCAGCCATGAAAGGGGAGAAACTAACTGATGATATCTTCAACATATACGATGAAGAAGAATCAAGAGAATTGGTGAGCTCTATCCTTATTAACGATCCACTCGAAAGAGTTATTAGCTTCAGTTTGATGGAGGAAGGTATAGATGCTTCTTGTGATGCAGATATACGGAGCTTGAAGGCACTGGAAGAGGATCCAAGAGCTAAAACAGAGAAGCTAATCCAGGAGACGAAGATCTCCAGTTTCGGTTCCAGTAGCAGTACCTCGACCGAGGCACTTTTTGGAATGAGCGAGGCGACTGAAGAACATCTCGGTCAACGCCTCTGCGCCTCGACTGAGATCGATGGCGAAATGATGTCAACTGAGACTTCCGAGAACACCAGATTTCTTAATCCCTTCTCTGACATTCATCCACTGTTGGTGGAACATTCCATCCACCAACTTTCTGATAATAAAGGTCCTTGGTTTGCTGATATTGTGAATTATCTTGTTTGCCAGGAAATACCACCCGGATTGACGTACTCTCAAAGAAAGAGATTCTTCAAGGAAGTACGCCACTATTACTGGGACAAGCCGCTGCTATTCAAGCGCGGACCGGATGGGATGCTTCGAAGATGCATTCCGGAAGATGAGGTTAATAGCGTTATACGACATTGCCATTCACTCCCTTGTGGAGGACATGCTAGCACCGATAAAACATGCGCTAAGGTATTGCATTCCGGTTTCTTTTGGCCTACATTATTTAAAGATGTACAAGCTTTTTTTGTCTCTTGTGATGCATGCCAAAGAACAGGAAATTATCAAGGAGGAACGAGATGCCACTTAATAACATCCAAGAGGTGGAAATTTTCGATGTATGGGGGATTGACTTCATGGGACCTTTCCCATCCTCCGGAGGAAACCTCTATATCCTTCTTGCGGTTGATTACGTCTCTAGATGGGTTGAAGCCATTGCCTCTCCCACTAATGACGCCAAGGTGGTTGCGAAGTTCCTGAACATGACCATCTTTCCACGGTTTGGAACTCCACGCATCATCATCAGCGATGGAGGAACGCATTTCATCAACCGGAAGTTCAAAGCACTTCTATCGAAGTATGGGGTAACCCACAAGGTATCAACTGCTTATCACCCTCAAACTAGTGGACAGGTCGAGATCTCGAATAGAGAAATCAAAGCAATTTTGGAGAAGACCGTCTCTAGAACGAGGAAGGATTGGTCCATGAAATTGGACGATGCTCTTTGGGCGTACAGGACCGCATTTAAGACTCCCATAGGTACCACCCCTTATAATTTGGTATATGGGAAGTCTTGCCATTTGCCCGTCGAATTGGAACACAAGGCATATTGGGCGATCAAATGGTTGAACTTCGATATTAAGGAGGCCGGCGAGAAGCGACTATTGGAACTCAACGAGCAGGAAGAGCTGGGTTTGAACGCATATGAGAATGCTAAAATCTAAAAGGAAAGGACGAAGAGATGGCATGACAAGCGTATCATTCCAAAGGAGCTTAACGAAGGAGACTTAGTTCTACTCTTCAACTCCCGCCTCCACCTTTTTCCAGGTAAGTTGAAATCTAGATGGACCGGACTTTATGTTGTGAAACATGTTTTTCCTCATGGTGCAGTTGAGATATGGGGCGAAACTAGCGGAAGCTTCAAGGTCAACGGTCATAGACTTAAGAAGTACCAACCGGAAACGCCGGTTGAGGAGGTTGCACCGATATACCTTGTTTGAGACGCAGCATGGTCCAACTAGCGACCTTAAATCAAGCGCTTCTTGGGAGGCAACCCAAGGTATTGCTTTCTTTTCCCGTTTTCTAGTCTAGCTTAGATAGTTTGCTTTTGCTTTGTTTTGTTTGTTTTTGGCGTCCTAGACAGATAACAGGAGACACCTAAGGAAGAAGCATAACTGGAAGGACAGAAGTTCGAGAATTTGAGAAGACGAAGGCATCTCGGTTACTGTCAGAGCACCTCGACCGAGACGATTCTTGAGCAACCGAGGCGATTTGGGTTTTCTGCAGAACTACATCCGTCCATACCACCTCGGTCCAGTTGAGACCATCTCGACCGAGGTGACAGCAGTTCCAGGAATAGTATAAAAGGGGGAAAAATTTATTTTTCACTTTTTTACCTTCTTCAACTCGACCGCGGCGCCTTCTCACCTCGCTTCCTCAAATCTTGCTCGTTTTCGAAGATTTCCGCTTCCAAACTGCGATTGAAGAGTAGAGGATCCCATTGCAAGTACAGATCTGCGAAGAAATCGAACGAATCGACTGAAACGAGGTAAAAACAGTCGAAACCCTAACTCGTTCATTCGTTTCGATTTGGGCTTTGGTTGCCCTTGAATCTGCTGAGAAAAGGCTTAAGTACCCCATAGGAAGCAATTGTAGTGATTTTTGGGGGAAAAGAACCGGATTTCTGAGAATTGAATCGCAAACTGTTACGCCTCGGTCCAGTCGAACTGCATCTCGACCGAGGTGATTCCTGAGTATTGTCAGTGACCGAGGTGATCTGACAGTAGCTAAGAGAAAATGAGTTCCGAACGTCGCCTTGCCCTCAGAGATAGATCCTCACCTTCCCCTCCTTCCTCTTCTTCCCGACCTTACCGCCCGGTGATCCACGAGAGATGCCGGGTAGATTATGAGCGTATAGCTAGCCGTCCAGTGATTGCACCACGTTTCCTGGACGTGTCCGCTTTCGATTGCCTAGGGGTAGATGGAGACCTTAGGAGGATGATTACCACAGTTGGGCTGGATCAGTTTACTGAGATCCGAGCCCCAACCTACTTGGAGCCGACCCTAGAGTTCGTTAGCTCCTTTTCCTACCTTCCCACAGAGCAGTCTGTGAAGTACCGGTTGATGAACCGGAACTTAATAGTTCCCTTAGAGGTTTGGAGAGAGATCTTCGGCTTTCCTGAGCCCACCGCCACTGACTTCCCTTCCCGATCTGTAGTTAGGGAGTTCTGGGGGCAGATTGCCCATATTACTGAGCATGCAGATAGATGGCGTCTTGGAGATTCCAGGGAGAAGGTCATCTTCCACCTAGCCTTTAGGTTAGCCCATAGGATATTCAGCGAGACACTTCTGGCGCAAACTGAGACGCCCCAGAAGATCCGACAGGGCGAGCTTTTCAATCTGTACTGTATGGTTACGGGGGGTTTCCCGGACTTTGGCTTGTTCTTGGCAGAGGACCTGCACAAGATCAAGGCCAAGGTGAAGGGAGACATTTGCTGCGGAGGTCTTGTCACCCACATAGCTGCTTTTCATGGGATGGACCTCAGTGCTTGTACGATGGCGGCGGCTCCGAAGCCGCTTGGAATGCAGGAGATGATCACACGGAGGATTTTGGTTCCCCGAGGTCTGACCACTCCATATGTTGCTATGCCGTGGGAGCTGACTGCACCACAGGGCATCAGGTGGTCTGCCCAGTTCACCGTCTATGATCCACATTATTGGCAGACTTCCTGGGCTCCACTGATCGAGGATCATAGGGAGGCAGCAGCTGCCCCAGCTGAGGATGAGGAGGAGGAGGCTGACGACGATGATATAGTGGACGAGAGAGATGGTGGAGTCCCGATGGACACAGAGACAGATACTGCAGCGACGAACGCGCCACCGATCATAGATCTTGATGATGATGATGATGAGACTGAGCCTGCACCAGCTGAGACTTCTCCGGTTAGACCTGCTAGTCGCAGGAGGCGCGGGGTGAGAGATCTAGCTTCCCACAGACGGATCGATGACCTGACGGATCAGGTTATTGATTCATATGCTGCATTGTCGCTGGATATCCGCGAGATGTAGGAGCGGCAACATTATCAGCACATCATGGCCCAGCTTCAGTTCGAGCGCGTCATGGGTTATCCGTTCGACCCGACTAAGTATCCGTACGTGCCACCACCACCACCACCGGATCACGACTATTGAGGAGCTGCAGGATTTTCTTTATTATATTTTTATGCAGTTCAGCTATTTATCCGGTGAGTACTCTTGTCTCTAGACTTATATTGACCCACTGGGACAGTGTGTCCCAAGTATGGGGTGTTTGTATTTATTTGATGACTATTTGATGTATTTATGTAATTGCTTTGATGTATGACTCACACTTTATTTATCGGATATTTTATTTATGCTTCACTTCTGCATTTATATGCTTATTTGATATTACATGCATACCTACAGGTTATTTGATTGAGAAAAACGTCGAAACCGAAAAAAAAATGTTTTATTTTCAAAAATTTTTTTTTACCTCGACCGGGGAGATTCTGGCCGAACGAGGTGTTTCACCTCGGTTGACCTACGAACACCTCGACCGAGGAGGGTAACAGAAAGTTTTCGAAAACGATTTTGTGCTACTTATCTGGATATGATCTCAGTGAAGATTCTGTTTACTTACTGGTTTTAAATCCTTAATGTGTTTGAAAGGTTTTATAATTTGTTTAAGTTGCTAAATGCTTTGTTTGAAACTATTGGCATGTTTAATACTTTATTTTTATTCAAATTATGTTGAATTTGAAGGTTGACACCACATTATGAGTTCTCTCACTTTCTTCATGGAAAGACCAAGGCAATTCATTCTTTTCTCTTCTTCTTCTTGATCATGCTTAGCCCCTCATATACATTTTGCCTCCCTTTACCTATCCGGGAATTTGGAAGCAAGCGAAGTGGTGAAAGCAAGTTAAAGTTGAAAAGTGAGCTGGAAGTGAAAGTGTTAGAAAGAAAGAAATAGGTTTGGGGAAGTCAATCATGAAGATGAGTAACTCGGCACCATTCACATAGCCGGGTGTTTGTGTCTTGCCAAAGTTGGATTGAGCGATGTTCCTAACGGGTCATGGTATGTGCATCAAGGGTTTGATGCATCTCGAGAAATTGATGATTGCTGATTTCCTAGGCTTCGGTTATTGTGCACCTCTGTCCATGCATCCCAAAAAGTAAAGTAAAAAGAGAAAAAGTGTGAAATAAGCGAAGCTTATTGGTGGAAGATGTTGCAAGTCAAAGTGAAAGTGAAGTTCATCCTTTTCCCGGATTCTAGCACCACATTACCTTACATACATCCCTACCCTACACGTTTCTTGACCTTTCTTTTGGGAAGCCCTTGAGACCTTGAGCTTGTTGATTGACTTAGCGGTTTAAACTGGATTATACATGATTAATTTTGATGATTATGACTTATTATGCATTCTATGATTTTATGCAAAGATGAACAACTTTCCTATATTTATAAAATGTTTTGATCATATTGAGTTTTTTTAAATTCCATGAAGTATTCTCTTAGAGTGATCTATGATAGTTGCACACCATAAAATGTTTTTGAAAGACTTTTCATTGATTTTATTGAATTATAATCCATTCTATCTTGTCTTTTATATGAGGAACTTGCTTGGGGACAAGCAAGGGCTAAGTATGGGGTATTTTGATAGCATGAATTATAGTCTATATTTTGGGGTTTGTTTGGACGTTTTATCTTTCATAATCTGCATGTTGGTATGTATATTATGTGATTTTACTACCATTTCATCTACCTTTGCGAGAATCGAGGTCTACACCCAGTTTTGTTGTAATCGTAGGTAAAATGGCACGTTTTGCATCAAAAAGGAGCTAAAGGAGCTAAAGGAGTCGTGAGTCATTTGGAGTTACATCCAGGGAGCATAGCCATGGATTAAAGATTTACTTTGGAGCAGATTCGAGAGATTACACATTCTGTTGTGATCTACCTCGGTTGACCATTGATTCATCTCGACCGAGGTGATCCAGAGACGCCGACCCGACCGAGGCGAACACCTAGGACGCGGCGAGAATATTTTATTCTTGGATGAGATCTTTTAAAATTGGAAAGTGATCTTATATTTTTGGGCTTGGCTCCTGGAAGGAAGAAAATATGCAGAATCACATATTTTACCTATATTTATGGGAAAATATCTTTCTAAGATTTATTATCTTTGGAGGGTTATTTTCTTATAAAAAGAGTTGGATTTCCACAAATCCGGGGGGGGGGGGGTGCTATACCATCGATCAGCATACAACGCAGCAGCACACTCCAGTAGGGAGAATCGAAGAACCTTGTTGAAGGTTGAAGGAAGATTGAAGATCATAGCTTTTATAGCTTTTTGGAGGGTTTTGTAAGATTGTCTTTAATTCCCTTCCTTGTTGTCTTCTCTTGTTGGATTGCTATCCAAGGAACACTTTTGTTGTGATATTTGATTCAGTTATTGAAGTATTTTCATTAAATTCTTCTTTGTTCAAATATTCACCTTCTTCCCATATATTTAATACTTTCATAATGATGATGAGTGGCTAATTTCCTTGTGTGATTCTAGGGTGATTGGCTGAAGGTTGTGGGAAAAAAAATGATAGAATAATCTTAGATTCCAGTAGGATCCTGAAAGTTCGAGTCTTTAACCTTAACCCTAAGCATCTTGCTCAGTCGATGAACATCTCGGCCGGGGTGGAATTCTTCTGACCGAGGTGACTTGTCCGATCTTAAACTGAGAGTTAAGTGTTAGAGTTTGCCAAATCCTATTCTTATTACACCTTTCTGGTTCAATGCAAGCTTAGGATGAGACTTACCCGGTAATTCCTTAGTTTGTTTACCAACGATCATAAGTGTAGGTAATAAAGGTTTATCCTTTATTGGGGTTTGAGTGTGCTTCCATCCCATCTTTGTGAGTTAGCCTGAGACTTACCCGGTAAAGGTTAATTCTATTCCCTTAGATGGTATGTTAGTTTGAGATTATAATTCTTTATCTTGATTCCTTGAGACTTACCCGGTAATAGGAGTTACGGTTTTGGATTAGTGAGTAGTGAGACTTACCCGGTGATCTATTCCACTTTAGTAACACTTTCCCTATGCAAAAATCTCAGCTTTGTCCGCTTATCTATAGATCTTGAGTTGGAACCACAACTAGATGCTTTAATCCCTAGAATTGCATGTTTGTTTTATTGACTTCTTATTCATCTTTGATTGTGTTAATTGCTCTTGTGATTAGTATTTACATAAGCATACCGTTATTGACTTTGTTTCACCAAGTCCCTGTGATCGACCCCTGGAATACCTTGCTTTTTACTACGATTGACCCGTACACTGCGGGTTCGCATCCTTGTTTTAAGCTTAAGTCTAGGGTTATAAATTTAAAGCTTGCACACACCGTTTGGAGCGAACAGCATACCTTGTTGGTATGTCTTCCTTCCTTCCTTTCCTTTGGCCTTGACTTAGTTGATAGCTAGGTTAGGATAGTTAGGATGAGTTGTATGTTAGAGATGTGCCTTAGGCACTTGTGTTGTTGTTGAGAGTATGTTATAGGCATGATAGCTTGTGATAATCTTTAGGTTGTAGGTTGGTTTTGGTTATGGAGACGAGTCTCCTAACCCTTTCAGGTTGTGATGTTGTGTGCCTTGCTCTTGCACGCATTGGTTTCTTCCCTAAGGGGAAGCCGTGACGTGGTAGAGGATACATGTGTATCAGGTAAATCCATAGGACTTACTTAGCGTGTTGTTGTGGATTGTATGATTGTAATGGTTGTGTGTGTTCATATGGTTGTGCATTTATAACTTAAACCGGACTAGGACGACCATTCATTATGTTTATATGGCCCAAGTGTATTATAACGGGCGGTAACCACCGGTCTCCGCCTGCTGGGTTAGGAGGAAGTGCCCTGAAGATGATCTGACAAGAGGGGATGAGTGACAGTCACCCTCATGCAAAACTCCCGTGTTACGTTGGATGGGACGAGGTTTTTGAGGCTCCTCGTGTTACAAAAGAAGGTGAATTAGTAATAGAATAACGTAATTAAAGATAATAAATGAATGTGTATGACATTGCATGTATGAGATGTTGAGATGTGTTTGTACTATTACTATCATGCTTATCTAATTATTGTAGCTAACAATGTATAGTGTTGTAGATGATCTGCAGGTTAGGAAGACTGCAGAGTGAGTCAGATGGTGTGACCAGCCGAGGACTTCTGTACATTAGGATGCGTGGGTTGAGGATCTTTTGTGTCAGTTGTTGTTGTTGTTATGGTTTTGTACTCGGCTTTGAGTTTGTAAACTCTTTTGATGTATTATACAACTTTTATGTATTTTTTTACTCTACTTGTGCCTTGTTGTAAGATCTAGTGAACTTGTTGTCAGGCTAGGGTCAGGATCCATTGTGAGATCCTAATGTAGCATTTCGAGTCGAGCGGATTCGGGGTGTTACACTGCCCTCTCTGCAGCTTCCAGACGCTGCTCTGTGGTGAAATTCCATTCTGGATGCTCCTTTAAAATCCATACTGTACTAAAATCCATATGTGTTTTCTGAATTCCTATGGTTTCAAAGAAAGCTTCATCCAATCCTCCATTCACTATTTGCAGCTCCTTACTAGAATAATCAATAGAGAAATGCCTAAAAATTGTGGGAAGCAGATTTCCATATGGAAGGTGACTAGCACTTGGAGAGTTTATGACATTTACCATATGAGACAGAATAATTTCAAGAAAATTTACTTTCAGCCCATTCACCACATCATAGACTAAAGCCAGTAAAGTGTTGGTTACCACATCCTTGTTAGCAAACCTTGATACTACACATCTGTCTAAAATATCATAAATAATTCTATCTTCAAGGGTTAAGCAAGCGATAGTGGGTTGTGGTAAAGAATTGGGAAGAAGACATTTTTCTATGGCTAATGTGATAGTTCTATCAGGGTTAGAATGATCCGATATGTCATATCGAGGAAAACTAAAAATATCAGCAATAATCTCAGTGGTAATGATGATTTTCTTACCTTTGATAACTGAGTCCAGAATCCATTCTCCTCTTTCTCTTCTTGCAGTTAAGTTTGTGTAGAACAACCTGTCAATCGTGGGTAAAAGGCTTCACCTTGGTTGAGCATAATCCAGATAGAACTTGCCTAAGGCACTTCGAGCCCTGGTAAAGAGAAGTAGGTAAAAAGTTCACTGTGGACAGGCTCACACATGCATTCGTATCTGTCGTCAAACTCTGTAAGCCATTTCTTGGCGGCCGTTGGACTTGCAAACCAACTTGACGGAAGCCCTGTCTTGCCATAGATCTCTGCGTCGCTTAGATAATCTGAAGAACTCGAGCTTGAATCAGACCCTGAGCTCGAATCTGGGTTGGAGTCAGATGATATTTGAACTATTTTCTATCTTTGGAGACAGATGATGTTGTTTCATCCATTAAAGATCTCTTAGATGCCATGAGAAATTTTTGAGAAGAAGACGAAGAGGGTTTGTAAAAACAAAAGAGTAAAGCACTGTTCTTTCAAAAGGAAAAGGAAGCGGAAGACATAAAGAGGGAAGAGAAGAGGTTTTTAAGGGAAGAAGTCATATCAACGTAAGATCAATAAGATATTTAAGATCTTGTGAAAATTCTTGATGATTAAAATTCTTTCCATAAATTTTGGTAACCATTTTTCAAAATCCTTTGAATCTGATAACAAAACCTTTTGAAAACCCTTTTAAAGAATAAAAATTAGATAATTGCATATCTAAAGGATATGCATTTCTAATTGATCAGTTTTATTAATATACCCTTTGAATTTGTTTTCAAGGCTCTTGAAAACATCAATTGGGCTGCATGCGTAGGAACAATTAAACTTGTTTACTCCCCCTACGTTAATGCTTCCTTGTTCAACATACAAAGTTCCAATCTAATAAAATTACATTCTTCCTCAGGAAGAGGCTTCGTAAAGATATCTACAAGCTGCAAGTTAGTTGATATATATAAAAGAGATTGAAACATCACCTTTCTCAACATGATCACGTATGAAGTGATGCCTTACATCAATATGCTTTGTCCTTGAATGCTACACAAGATTTTTGGTTATTGAAATAACACTAGTATTATCACATTTTATAGGAATACCTTTCAAGTCAAAGCCAAGGTCACGAAGTTGTTGAGCAATCCAAAGAATTTGAGCACAACAAGCTCCTGCAGCTATGTATTCAGCTTCAGTTGTGGATTGGGCAACAAAATTTTGCTTCTTGGAGTGCCAACTGATTAGGGATGACCAAAAGAATTGACAACATCCAGAGGTACTTTTTCTATCAACCTTATAACCTATAAAGTCTGCATCTAAATAGCCAACAAGATAAAACAAGCTTTGACATGGGTACCATAACCCTAGATCCTTAGTGCCATTGAGATACCAAAAAATTCTTTTCACAGCTATCAAGTGTGACTCTTTAGGATCAGCTTGAAATCTTGCACACATGCACATGCTAAACATAATGTCAGGACGACTAGCAGTTAGATACAACAATGAACCGATCATACCTCGATACTCCTTTTGTACTACACTTTTGCCATTCTTGTCATGATCTAGCGAAAGTGTTGAACTCATAGAAGTCTTTGCGACCTTAGATTGATCCATTTTCTATTTCTTAAGCAAGTCTTTAGTATACTTGCTTTGATTGAGAAAAATTCCTTTCTTTGCTTGTGAAACTTGAAGTCCAAGAAAGAAATTTTTAGCTCTCCCATTAAGCTCATTTCAAATTCCCTGCACATAATATCTGAAAATTCCTGGCAAAGGAAATCATTAGTAGCACCGAATAATATATCATCAAAATAGATTTCTACTACTAGAATGTCGTTGCCTCTGGTTTTGATAAAAAATGTTTTATCAATCAACCAAACCTCTTTTGAATTTGTTTTCAAGAAGATATTTAGACAATCTTTCATACCAAGCTCGAGGAGCTTGCTTAAGACCAAAAAGAGCTTTGTCTAGTTTAAACACATGATCTAGATATTCATCATTTTCAAAACCAGGAGGTTGAGCAACAAAGACTTCTTCTTCTAAGAAGCCGTTTAGAAAAGCACATTTTACATCCATTTTGAAAAAGTTTTATGCTCATAAAAGATACAAATGCAAGTAGCATACGTATGACTTCTAACTTGGCAACTGGAGCAAAAGTCTCCTCATAATCAATACCTTCTTCTTGGTTATAGCCTTGTGCTACAAGTCATGCTTTATTTTGTATGACTTTGCCATTTTCATCCAATTTGTTTCAAAACACCCATTTCGTGTCAATGAATTATTGATGTTTTGGTCTTGAAGTAAGAGTCCATACCTTTTTTTTCTCAAATTTGTTCAATTCATTTTGCATGGCAATGATCCAATCAGGTTATTGAAGAGCTTGAACGTAGTTCTTTGGCTCAACAAGGGATACAAAAGCGGAGAAGGCACATAGATTGTTCACTTTAGATCTTGTTTGAACTCCAGCGTTTGGACCAGAGATTACATTCTGTTGTTGAAGATATGAGGAGTGTTGAACTTTTCTTCTTTTGACAGATAGAACAGATCCAGAAGGTTGAGCCTCATATGTTTGACTAGATTCAAGTACCGTTGATACATTACCTGTTGATCCAATCTCAAGGGTCACAGTTTTCTGTTTCAAGCCCTTGAAGCGGAGTTCTGTTATCACAGTTTTGTATTTCAAGGTCTTGAAGATGTATTTCAAGGTCTCGAGGGTTTTCTTCGGTATCTTGAATCTTTTCCTGCATATTCTTTTCTCGATCTTTAGGATCTTCCTCTTCATCCGAAATATGATCTTCTCGTTGATTCAGATTTAGATGTGCAAAACTCTCACTCAAAGTGACATCATTGCTTTCATAAAAAAATAATATGAATGCTTTCCTCAACAATTTTTGTACGTTTATTATAGACTCGATATGCTTTGTTATTTGAAGCATATCCAATGAATATTGCTTCATCACTACGTGCATCAAATTTCCCAAAATTATCTTTGCCATTGTTATGAACAAAACAAGTACATCCAAAGGGTTTTAAATATGAAATATTTGGTTTCCTTCCTGTAAAGAGTTCATAAGGAGTCTTTTTCAAGATAGGGCAAATTAAACATCTATTCAAAATATAATTTGCAGTGTTCACTACTTCAGCCCACAAACTTTTTGGCAAATTATTTTCTAAAAGCATCATCCTAGACATATCCTCAAGAGTGCGGGTCTTACGTTCCACAACTCCGTTTTGTTGAAGAGTTCTAGGAGCTGAAAAGTTATGTGAAATACCATATTTTGCAAAAAAAAAAATCAAACTTTAGTTGATCAAATTCTCTACCATGATCACTTCTTATAGAAACAATTGGTAGGTTTTTCAAAGTTTGTAACTCCTTACACAATTTTAAAAACTCCAATAAAGCTTCAGATTTTTCTCGTAGAAAAGAAATCCATGTGAAACGAGAGAAATCATCCATTATAACAAGGATGTACTGCTTGCCTATGGGAGATTTGACACGCATAGGTCCACAAAGATCCATGTGTAAGAGTTCAATGGGTCGAGAAAAACTTACAGCTTTCTTAGGTTGAATGAGCCTCTTGTTTGTTTACCTTGTGTACAAGCCTTACATAGATCATTAACCTTGGAATTTAGGTTTCGCAATCCACGTACCAAATCTTTTGTAAGTAGCTTCTGCATGGTGTGCATGCTTACGTGACCAATTCTATGCCAAAGCCTTGGATCATCAGTTAAGGCCTCTAGACATTTTAGCTTAGTTCCTGAAACTTGGTTAGTACTGATATTACATCAAGGAGCAGTAAGAACCACTTCACCCGTCTTTTTGTCTTGAACCTCACATTTATCTGAATCAAACATAACTTTATTGCCTTTATCATATATTTGAGAAGTACTAAGTAGATTAAACTTCAAACCATCTACCAAATAGACATCAAAAATAAAGTTAGATGAATTATAACAAATTTTACCAATGCCAATAATGTCACACTTTCCTTTATCACCAAGAGTAATGGTTCCAAATGATTGCTTCTTTAAATCTGAGAATAAAGAGCTTTTTCCACCTATGTGTCTTGAGTAAACACTATCTAATATCCATTTGTGCTCCTTTACCTTGGTGATATCATGCAAAACAGCAAATATCAACCTTTCTGAGTCGATCAAATGGCATGTTTTGGTTCATATTCTGGTTCAATCATGTTTGGTGGTCTAGTACCTTTATGAACCGAGATTTGTTTGACCTGTTTCCTTAAACATAAAGGATAGGTGTTTCTAATGATATAAGGATCATTTCTTCTATAAGGATATGTAGATTTAGCATGACCCTTTTTACAACAGTAGAAGCAAGTAGGCATATGAATACTTCCTTTGGCCTTGACAAAAGTGCTGGTACGTTTTCTAGGAAAGATCCTATGATAACCTATATCATTTTTGTTAAGGGAAGACTGTTGTTCACCCATCATTCTCTCAATATTAGCTTTTGAGCGAGTAAACTTAACAAGTGCAGCCTTCTGGTCTTGACAAATCAAACTTAGATCAACTTTCTCTTTATCTAGATCGATATAGATTCGATGAAGAGAGGAGAGGTTGTCCTTGAGAATCAGGTTCTCTGATTTCAAGGCCTTGATATTGTCATCAAAGTCTACTTTGTCTGTGTTAAGATTTTCAATTTCGAGAGACATTTCAGTTAGTTGTTTTTCTTATTCAAGAAGCTTTTCTTTTAAAGAATTTATCCTTATTCTGTGTTCCTTATCACATATGATAATATCTTTAAGGAATTGTTTCAGGTCGGATTCAAGTTGAAACGTAATTGTACTTACCAAATTGTCAACATATAGATTTGAATCTTCTTCATGATCGGCCATGAGACATAAGTTTGCTTGTTCTTTTTCGTCTTCTGATTCATTTAATGATTCTGAATCACTCCATGAAGCAACCATAACTTTCTTCTTTCGATAATTTTTCTTGAAGTTGGTCCTCTTCTTTTGTGGACAATCCTTCACAAGATGATCTGTTTCACCACATTCAAAACAAGTCAGTACTCTCGTTTTCTTATTAGAGTTAGAAAACTTACCTCGGGGTTTTGATACTCGTGGATATTCTCTATTAGCAGATTGTTTCTTTAACTTGAAAATTCTTGCGAGACCCTTAGAGATCATGGCAATAACATCTTCTTCATCATCATCATCACTATCCTCTTCGTCAGATGGTAATTCATCTCTTCTTGATTTTAATGCCAAATTCTTGGAGTTGGATGGGAGCTCTCCATCTTCTTCACCAAGAACAATTTCATGTGTGATGAGTTTTCCAAGGAGGTCATCAAGAGGAAGAGTTGTGAGATTCTGAGCTTCTTCAATATCAGTCATCTTTGGTCCCCACTTAGCTTTAGGTAGGCTCCTTAGAACCTTCCTAACTTTTTCTTCATTTGTGAAGATCTTTCCTAGTGAGTCCAAGTTGTTCACGATCTCAGTGAATCTGGTGAACATTTCTTTCATTGTTTCATTTGGATTCATCTTGAATAGCTCGTATTGTCTGAGAAAGATGCTAATCTTTGTTTCCTTGACTTGGCTTGTTCCTTCGTATGTGACAACAAGCTTGTCCCATATTTCTTTTGCACTCTTGCATGATGAGATGCGGTTGAATTCATTAGAATCTAATCCGCAGTATAGTAGGTTCATTGCTTTGTAATTCTTTGACACGTTGTCCAGGTCAGCTTGTGTGAAGTCAGCTTCCTTCTTTGGAATTTGAACATCTTCAACCATTGTCATTGGAACTTTAGGTCCATTTTGAATGATGCTCCAAAGCTCCATGTCCTAGTCAATAATGAACATACGAATGAGTGCTCTCCAATGAGCAAAGTTGTTTCCACAGAAGAGTCGTTGTCGAGATGAGGATCTTCCTTGAGCAAATCCACCATGACCTACAAGATTCATGATTAGTCTAACTGATGGTTAAATCAATATACATGAGTCTAGCTCTGATATCAATTGAAGAACCGGTAGGTGAAAGAAAAAGGTTAAAAGATACTTTAGAAGGGGGTTGAATAGAGTATGAGAACTTTTCGCAAACCCAATCTCAAGGCCTTGAAACTCCTTTCAAGGGCCTTGATGTCGATTTGTGCTCTTTGTGAAACTTTGATTTCAAGGGCTTTGAAACAACTTTCAAGGGCCTTGACTTCGTCTCCTACAAAACATAGTTAGTCACAATAGCGAGATATAATGCGGAATGTAAAAGATTGACACGAGGATATGTTTACGAAGTTTGGCTCTAAAGAGCCTACTCTCCGTCCCAAGGTATAGCCTTAGGATCTAACTATCTATTATCAACTTCAAAGAGTCCTAGATACAAACTAGAAGAAATTCCCTTCTTCTCTCACTGTAGCCAATGCTACGATCTAGCTCCAACTCTTCACCTAGCTATAATAGCCTAGTTACTTCGCAGAGTAACACACAATCTAGTATAACACTATTTAGTTCTTCCAATGGATCTCTTGTGTTTTATCTCTCTCTAAGGGGATAAAGCTTTTAGAAAAAGAGAGAAAGAAAAACAATGAATCAAATGAAGATGTTTGGGTTGCTTGAAGACGTAAAGATGTTTCCGTATATGCTTGTCTTTCCTTCTTCAGTCGTCATCTTCATTTATACTCTTCTATGGAGAGGTCTTCTAGCCGTTTGGAAAGATGACCGTTTGAAGATGAATCTTCTTCTCCATGAAGATCGCTTCCTATTTTGAGATGAGGTAGACGTTATAGATCTTCAACTCATGAGAACACGTCGATTCCTCAGCTCCTTAATCTCCTCATTTTCTGTTGAACCGAACGAGAAGAAATCTCGATGCTTTTCGATTTTGAGAAAATCTTCTAAAGAGATTCTCTAATCTTCGGTTGAAAAAGATCTTTCTTTGAAATCTTTCGGTTGAGTAAATCGTTCCTGGAAAATCTTCTTTGTATTTTTAAATTCTTATTTCGTGCAACTATATTTCTTCAAGGCCTTTGATATCGTCCCTTTGTATAGCACTATCTTCTTTGTGTCCTTTCCATATCAAGGCCCTTGAAATCTTCGATAAGTCCTACACTGAATTCAAACCAACCAAGCATCTAGAGAATATAATCAATACATTGTTAGTGTATCAAACTACTACATTTGTGTTAAATCTTCCAACATCAACACTTGTAAAATATTATAAACAAGGTGGAGTTTTCAGTTTGTATGTTATTAGATGTTTTGGTATGTTATTGGTTTCAAGTTTTCTAGTATTTGCTTTAATTTAAGATTCTGGTATGTGTTTATTGTTAGGGTTTCTTGTATTGCAGGTTGATGTTTTACTTTATGGTATGTTTTCTTGTATTTGTTCATATGAGGTTTTTGGTTTAATGTTTTATGGTATTTGTTTTATTTTAAAATTCTAGTATGTGTTTATGGTTAGGGTTTCTGGTATTGCATGTTGATGTATTACTTTCTGGTATCTTTTCTGGTATTTGTTCATATGAGGTTTAATATTTTCTGGTATTAGATGTTCTGTTATGTTATTTGTTTAATGTTGTGTATGAGCACGAAACAAGTTTTTAAGTTTATTTATTAATGTTTTCTGGTATTTGTTCATATTAGGTTTTTATATTACTTTTTGGTATTTCATGTTGATGTATATATTGATATTATTTTCTGGTATATTTACACAGGCTGTTAAAGAAAATGTTACTGATGGACATGAAGAGTCCTTTGTAAGTTCAATGCCTGATATGAGTTTCTGGTTTGTTGTTGTAATGTTTTTCTTGTATTAACAATCTTGTTTCCTTTACTAGTTACTGTACAGATTCGATATAACCCAAAATACGAGGCAACACGGATAACTGTTTTATCTCGTGTAAATATGGTCAATTTTTTACTTGAAGGGTTGGGTGCCAATGGGCAACAATTGTTCAAGAACTCTATATTTTCAGACCTCATCTCTCTTTGTACAAATCTTAAACTTTCCAACCAATTAATACACTTCATGCTTCTGCATGAGGTGAAAACTGACCGCAAACACACTACGTGGTTTGCAATCAACAAAACTGTGCTTAGGTATTTATAACTATACACCCAACCTTTTCAGTTTAGTTTGGTACCTCCATTCCACTTTCTATTGTTAATGTGTTTCTTTATTTTTTTGTTGTATATTTTTGTTCATAAGGTTTGGCTTAAGCGAGTTTTCTGAAATTACCGGTCTTGAGTGTCGGTTCCATGTATACAATGAAGAAGACAATGTCGACATGAAGGAGTTGTTCGGCATCCCCAAGTGTAAATTGGAGCATTTGGAGGAGAAATATTCAAAACTTCCTAAGAATGACGAAAGGAAATTTAAGATGGCTTTTCTGCTCTTTGTTGAATTTGTTTTGCTTGGGAATGACAAGAAGAAGTTTGTCTCAAATCTTCTTCTTTCCCTTCTGAAGGAAATGGATGCCTTTAATTCTTATCCATGGGGATGCCTTGTCTTCAATAAGACACTTGACAACCTTAGGGATTGCGAGCCAACAAAGGTTCGGGCATCAGGAAATTACTGTCTTTCTGGTTTTCCTTTGGCATTCCATGTATGTTTCTGGTTTTCCATTTATGTGTCTCTAGTATGGTTATATTTGGTATTTTATTATGGTTTATGTTTCTAGTATGATTGGTTTTCATTTATGTTCCTCTAGTATGAGTAATTAGTTACCACAAATGTTAATTTTGTGATTTTATGGTATGCTTTATTGCATTAGCATTTCTGGTATTTCTTTCTGGTTTGTGTTTCTTGTATTTTGTTTTCATGTAATTGATTCTGGTTTTATGATATGCATTTCTGATTTCATTTTCTGGTATGATATTATTTTATTAGTTTCATATTATTTATTGATTTGAGTTTTTGGTATGGTCTATTCATGTGTTTCCTGTCTATAATTTGCAGGTTTTCATCCTTGACTCTATCCCTAAACTGGCATCTTTGTTTGCCACATATGTTGATGAAGAAACAACCCCACTTTGTCTTAAGTGGGTTTCATCAACTAAGGGAAAGATGAAATGTAGCTTCCGAACAATCAAAGATACAGCGTCATCGGTGACCCAAGATGACATCAAAACTATCCCCCTCTCCCTAGAAGAACCAGAAACTGAGGATGACTACAAGTGGTGGGGAATGAAGTTTTGGACCCAACTGGCCATCTATTTCATCTTTTCAAAGTTGGGTTCCACAATGTACGTGTATGCAGGCCTGGAGGGCGTGATGTCAAGGTTATCAAGGATGCCCCAAAGAAGGAGGAATCCGACAGTGATGACTTTGCTACTCCTCCTCCTCATATTTTGAGGTTGCCAAGACCACAAAAAGTTGTAAAGAAAGAAGATGACTCAAAGAAGAGAAAAAATGAAGAGGGAAGGAAAAGATATTTCAATATATTTCATACTCAATCTATCATTTAATTATGTGGCATTAGTTTCTATTATGCTAGTCTCTTTAGTTTTATTGTATGAATGCTTTTTTGCTTTCTAGTATGTGTATGTTAGTTTCTTGTATGCATTTTATATAACTTCTGGTATGAGTTTCTGTATTAGTTTTCAGGTATGAATGCTTTCTTACTTTCTGGTACGTGTTTGTTTGTTTCTGGTTTGTATTTTATCTTAGTTATGGTATAAGTTTTGTCTTACAGTCTTGTATTAGTTTTGATATGTTTTCTGGTATGATCTTTTGAAGCTTGTTTTTTGTGTATATTGTTATATTTTGTTTGGTTTCTATTTCTGGTTTGTTTATCATTTACTTAATAATGTTTTTTTCCTAATGTAGGTCTCCATCTAAGAAACCTAAGACATAAAAGATTGTTGAGGAAGCTGAATGTTAAACTGAAGTTGAATACGCATTTATATTATCATACCAGAATTCTTAATTTTTAAAATATTTGTTCTATTGTTTTAGCTCCGAAGAAGACATGATGGAATTGGCTACTCCCCTGAGGTTGATGTTGCACCATCTAGCTCTGTTGGGATTGTTGATGCTCCAGAAATGGATACCATTGTCCCTACAGAAGCTGTGGTTGCACCACCTCTCCCTGATCCCACCACCTCCAATGCAGAAGTTGTTGTTGTACCACATCTCCCTGATCACACCACCTCCACTATTCCTACCTCAAACAGGTAATTGATATTTTACATACCAGAATTTATTAGTTTTAAATGCTTATTTGATATCGCATTTGTAATCTTGTAATATGTTAATGTATAGGGTGCCGGATTGGGTTGAGGATTTAATGAAACAATTACAAACCCAAAATCAAGTGATTTCTGATTTGGTCAAGAAGGTTGAGCAACAAGATGCGACTATCAACGAAGTTGTTATGAGGCAGAAGGCACAAACTATGACCCAACACAGAATAGAAAGTCAATGTTTCAAGATCCCCACCAATGTTAAAAGGATGACCGGTTCTTCTAAAGGCACCAATCCCTCTAAAAAGCCGGCCTCCCCACCTCTAGCTGATGCTCCTAAGTTAGAAATTATTTGGGTTTCTTCAAGTTCTGAAGAGACGCCATCTCCAGAAAAGCCCCAACCCCAGCCCCAACCCAAGGAGGATGCTAAAGTTGATCAACCAAAGGAAGAAGCAGTGTAAGAGGTATAATACACTACTATTCTTCATGTGTTTTGTTTCCGTGCATATTTGTTAATGTTTGTGTTATGTTTTCATTCTGGTACAGAAACCAATACCCGATGTAGATGTGAAAGGGAAAGTTAAAACCAGAGGACCGAGGAGAATGGGTTTACGTGAAAAAAACCCAACGACCGTGTCGTATCTCCCTATATCGTCCCGTTAAAAATCCTCAAGCCACCCAAGCATAATTTCTTGAGCAAGAAGGATAGATATACTTTTTATGTTTGGTATCTTGACCCGAAGACTTCAAAAGTTTTTATTACTAGATTTCAACATTCAGCAAATAAACAATACTTCAAGCTCTTACTCCAAAAAATTGGCTCGTTGTGGGATTATGTAAGTTAACACTAACCTTACTTTTATTCAAGTTAATAATTTCTGGTATAATGTTTTTTCTGGTATGACTTTCTAATACTAGCTACTGATGTGTTTCTAGTAAGAGGTTGGGTGTACATTTTGTTTTTAAAATTTCTGGTATGATGTGTTGTACTGCTTTCTTGTATGAGTTAGTTGTATAAGAGTGTGGTATGACTTTGATTTGTGCTTCTTCTTTTTTTTTGATTTTCTGGTATTATGTATTTCATTAGTTTTATGGCATGTAATTCTTTCATTTTTCCATAAATTATCATTTGACTTCCTTAGATGCTTTATTGCTCGAGCCTTCTGATATTTGTTTATGTTTTGTGATTTTGGTATGATGTGTTTTCACGTATGTGTATCTTGCCTGATGGTTTTCATGTCTTGAATTTTGGTATGAAATTTTTATGTATTTTTTGTATGATTCTCATATGAGCTTCTAGTATTGAATTATTAGTTTTTTCCTACTTTACAACAACTGAATGAAATGATTACATACCTCCGAAAAGATGTACTTGAATATCCCGAGGTTTATGGCCGTATTTCCATTCTCCCCCTACCATTCGTCGACTACTTCAACGATGTGCACTATAAACAATTCTTAGCGTCGAAAAATACAGGGAATTTTAATTACGGTGAAGAAATTGTAGGTTTTATATTTGGACTTGAACCCCCCTTCTTTGCCAAGAGCTTATATGAAGTCGATACTATATACACTTCCATCAACACATGTGGTAAACAATGGATAGCGCTATAGATTGATTTAATTAAATGGTGTGTTGTTGTATATGACTCAATTGTGGACTGTATCTCTGATGGGGACTTGAAAGCTTTGCTCACCCCATTCCTTGTTATGTACCCTCACATTTTGAAACTTCATGGAGAATTTGAGAGGTTTGGGGACAATCTTGATAAGCCATTGGATTATGTTCGAAAGATAGCCAAAAAAGTTCCACAGAACAACCCAAGGTAATTTCTACAATACTACTCATATGTTTCTGATATGTCCATTAGTATGATGTTTTGGAAAAACACTTATATAATCTGTTGTCTACAATTGTAGTGGAAGTTGTGGTGTATTCACAATCAAGCACACATTCAGTATTTGTCATTTGAACGAATTGATTTGTCAAACATATGTCAAGAATGGGTCCCAGCTTTCAGGGAACAATTTTGTTCTATTTTGTACCATAAGGAGTGGGTGAAACCCCACGAGACCCTTTGAAACTGAATTTGTCCTATATGATGTAATTGACTCTTGATAAACTGATATTTTGGTATAGACTCACTGACCGACGGTATTTCTATGGTCGTCTATACCCAATCAAAAGTAAATCCCGACTTAACACTAAGAACAAGTATAGTGATTAAGTAAGGGTCGAACCCAAGAGAGTTAAGGTGTTTTAGATGCAATTATCGATTATAGTGACAAGTAATGAAAGGGCGGGGGGGGGGGGGTTTGGTTGAATTGATGCACACAAAAACTTATGAAAACAATTAATGCAACAAGTAAGACAATGATGGATGAATCTGCACTAGGTTAAGCATGCAATTGCTACTTTGGTGAGTTCCTTTTACAAGTTTTCAAGTAATCTCCCGTCTCGATCATATATATGTGTTGAGCCAACCGACATCAACACAACTTAACATGTTAGTGTTCCGTAAACCTACAAGAACAAATAACAAGTTAGCTTTCAAACAAAGACTAAGGGATATAAAGAGAAGATTAAAACCGTTAAACTTATCTTTATATTTGTGTTCCTTTTCTTTAAATAATTACAACCCGTTATTACTTAAAGTTGCTACTAGATTAAAGACCCGAACCCGGAACCTATTAATCCTAGTTATTTACATGCACTTTAGAACCTAAGGTGATCAATCTCAAGCAATAGTAAACATGCAATTATATTAAATAGAACTTACAACAAAAGTAACAATGCAGCTTCAAACCAACCCAATGTAGCAAGGGAGTTAGCAACTCCTTACAAAGGTAGCAAGACAATCTAAGTGGATAATTTGTTGGCTAACAAGATGGATAAGGTCGATCCTTCTAGCAATCAACACAGGACTATTTATACTACAAAAGACACTAAATAGGAGTAACCTTTAATGCCATAAAGGTGGTGAAAACAACCGGAGTAAAGCTTCTGACGTTAAGCCGCAGGGGCGGCCTTCAGCTCCGCAGGGGCGGTGAAGGCAAAAATGCTTGATCTTCTTCATGGCCGCAGGGGCGGCTAGGCAATTCCGCTGGGGCGGATCTTCAATGCTCTTCAAACGTCAGACCCTTCGACTTCCTGACGTTTCTGATGCCAAGCCGCCGGGGCGTCCCTATGTGACGTAGGGGCGGTGACATAGCCTCTTCGCCTTCCAACTCCCTGGTTGAGGCGCAGGCAGGGGCGCACTGGGAGGCGCAGGGGAGCTGGTCTTCGTCTCTTCAGGGCAGGTCACTGAGGGGCGCCAAGGAGTGGCGTAGGGGCGGTGACACACTTCATGGCCGGCACTGACGAAGGCGCAGGGAGCGCTCCGGTGTAAGGCATCACCCGCAGGGGCGGTGGCAAGGTTCCGTTGGGCGGTGAGGCAACAAAAGCTTTTCTTCGTAATCGATCTTCACTCCTAAGTGCTTATAACTCCTTCCTTATCTTCTTTTAGTCTTCTTCTTCTGGACCAAGGAGTTAGTAGCATAAACCGACACAAATGCAATAAAAAGACTCTAAAAACTACCCTAACCGATAGTGATTCCATCACCTATCAAACTCCCCCATACTTAGACCTTTTACTCATCCCGAGTAAAACAAATGACAACAACTAGACTCAAAGGCCTCAGGAAGCATGGGTAAGCAAGAAAGACAATGAGAACAAGAGAAAAACCAGAAAAGAAAGAATGAAAAGAGAGGGAATGTGAGGAAAAGGGAGAAACTACCATCCTTATTGCTCCAAGAGTGGCCTACCCGGACAACCTCCTTATGACTCCCCTTCTTATGTCGCCAAACGCCGGAAGGGAAACCTACACTCGGTGTCACTCATTTTGCAAAGGCGCCCTTTCGGGTTTTCACCATGCTACTCTTCTTCTTTTCTCCCTTGAACTCACATCCCTCAAGTCTAATTTTGCACCAACCTAAAGTTGGTCGGACTACCTCCTTTTGGCCTAAACCGCCCTTTCGGGTTTTCGGTTTATCCAAGGATTTTCATGCCTTTTTTTCATTTTCTTTGGCTTTTTCTTCTTTTTTTTTTGTAAATTTCAATTTGAATTCAAAGATGCAAAACAAATAAAATAAAAACTCAAATGAACTGTACAAGCAATGATATATCCCTCCCCCATACTCGAAGTACACTTTGTCCTCAAAGTGGAAATGAGGCAAAGATAAATGTGGGAGAAGGGAAGAGAAATGTACCCCTTAGTGAGGTGGTCCAGATGGACCACCAGGACCCTCCTCCAGTGGGTAAGGAAAATGGCGGAAAAAGTGCTCCTGCCGGCGGTAGATGTCATCTATGCGGTCCTGCTGGGCTGTCATCCGGCGGCCAAAAGAGGTCTCAAAGCTGGCATGCCAAGCCAGTTGTTGAGCCTCCAGCTGCTGTTGCTGGGCTGCCTGCCAGGCCTCTTGCCTCTGGTCGAAGTGGGAGGTCATGGAGGCGGCAAAGCTTGTCTGCTAGCTTTGCTGCTGCTCCAGCATAGTCCTTTGGTAGTCGGACTTCCAGCTCCAGTGCTGGGTGGTCATAGCCGCCATCTGAGCCTGAAGGCTCGCAAGGGCCGGGTCCTCTTCCGGTGCTGCAGTGGGCATCTCCTCGTCGTCGTCGGGAATGGGAAGGTGCTCCTGATGAGCCCGGCTGGAGCTAGCAGCATGCCTCTCCACAATGGCCACTAGTGGCCTCCTCGGCAAGAAAGGATCTGCCGGAATGTAGAACTCGGAGAGCTCACCTCCTAATGGTAAAGGCCGGGGGAGGTAGGTGAGGTGGCTCTCATCTGCAAGGGAGATCCAAAATAGGTTCTCCCCGTCCCGCCGGAGGAGCTTGCACCTCCTAAGCATCCCCTCAGTGTAGAGAGGAGCCGCCGACCCGTCCAATAACTCGGACAGGTCCATCACCTATGAGGCGATCAAGGAGATCACCCCACCAACGACAATATCCCTCGGCTCGTCCCTCCTGATCCGCTTCAAAGCGGCAAGGAAGAGAGAGGGCCAATCCATCACCTTCTTGCTATGTGGATGGTAGGAGTAGAGTAGTGGGAGGTCCTTGAGGGCGACCTTGTTTTCCTCTTTGTGTCCACAGAAGACACTCATGAGGATCTTTGAGATGATCCTCAAGCTGGGGTGAGTGAGTTTGTTGGAGTACTCACCCCAGCATGAAATTTTGACCCGGTAGCTGCCTGCCAAAACTCACACAGGTCCGGGGTCGGGACTTGATCCCACCAGTTTGCAGAGGGGTTTAGAGTCACCCCAAAAGCCTCTTGTAGATCGGCGTAGTCAAGTGTGTATTTTACCTTGTTGAACTTGAAGGTGAGGCCGATACACACGTGATCTTCCTTCTCCATTGTGAAAGTGGAGATAAACTGTCAGCTGAGCTCGTGATACGTTGGAGCACTCTTTTGGAGGAAGTCTCCGAGCCCAGCATTCGCCAAAAAAACTTGCATGCTCTCCAACATGCCTAGTTTCTCCAAAGTGGGAATATGCAAAAATCGAGTTGCATACACAACTCGATCCTGCAGAATCGTGTAACGCTCCTTCTTTGCTTCGGTCATCTTGTATTTCCTTGGTGCTTCCATTCTTGAAGGTTATTGAAGAAAAAGATTAGTAAATGTTGAAACAAGGAAATGAAAACGACCTTTCTTGTGTGATTTCCGCAGGGGCGGCTGTGGAGGCGCAGGGGCAGTATGGAGCATGTACGGGTGCTTGCAGCCGCAGGGGCAGGAGAAGTGCAGAGGCGATTTCTGGGGAGCGATGGAAGTGGTGTTGCTGAGGCCGCTCCGGTGACGTCCTTGGTGGTTTAGTCGTCGCCGACGGTGTAGATGGAGTGGAACATGTGAAGTGGGTGAGGATGAAGGTTGTAGGAATGTGAGAGTGTAAGCGGGTAGTGGGAGAGGGTGGCGCAGGGGCGTTGCGTCTGGTGGCTATTTATCGGAGGCGGCGCAAGGGCGTCGACGACGTGGTTGGTGAGCAAAGGGCGCAGGGGTGGTAGGTCTAGGCATTTGCGAGATCCATTTTTTTTTCTTTTCTGGGTAGACCCGCAGGGGCGGGAGAGTGTCGCCGCGGGGCGGTGACAAGGGAGAGGGGTCACGCAGGCTCAGTGCCGGGGGCGGCGCTGAGGATGGGTGTCAAGAATGGCCGCCACAAGAGCGTAGGGGTGTCACCGCGGGGGCGGTGGCAAGCATGTCGCAGGCGCAGACCCAGCGCCGGGGGCGGCACTGGGTATGAGTGTCACCGCAGGGGCGGGGACAAAAGCCGCGGGGGCGGTTTCTTGACAGAGGCTCCTCTTCTTGTTCCTTCGGGTTGCCTCCCGAGAAGCGCCTTTGTTTTACGTCGTTGGGTCGACGTAAGATCTCTACTTCTCTGACTGTGCTTTTTCCAGCACCATCTCGTCAATCGGATCATTCTTGACTCCTTCAAGGTAAAGCTTTACCCTTTGCCCGTTTACCTTGAACACCTTGTGCGTTTGGGGATCATAAAGATCCACAGCTCCGTGAGGGTATACTTCGGCTACTACGAACGACTCTGTCCATCTTGAACGTAGCTTACCTGCAAAGAGTTTCAAAAGTGATTGAAAGAGAAGTACCTTCTTACCTACCTTGAAGTCCTTGCGGAGAATGTTCCGGTCATGCCATGCTTTGGTCTTTTCTTTGTATGTGGTAGCATGGTCATATGCATCCAGCCTTAGTTCCTCCAACTCTTGCAATTGGAGCTTCCGGAATTCTCCCACTTCCTCTATGTTCATGTTGCACTTCTTTACCGCCCACCAAGCCTTGTGCTCTAGCTCCACCGGTAGGTGGCAAGCTTTCCCAAACACGAGCCTAAAAGGAGACATCCCGATAGGAGTTTTGTAGGTTGTCCGATATACCCATAGGGCGTCATTTAGCCTTACACTCCAATCCTTCCGTCCGGGAGAAACCGTCTTTTCAAGGATGGTCTTTATTTACCGGTTTGACACCTCAGCTTGACCGTTTGTTTGGGGATGATACGTTGTTGATACTCTTTGGTGAACGTGGTATTTCTTAAGGAGAGTCGTGATCGTCTTGTTGCGGAAATGAGTACCCCTATCACTGATTAAGGCTTTTGGAATTCCAAATCTTGCAAAGATATTTTCCTTAAGAAAAGCTGCAACTACTTTTGAATCATCAGTTTTGGTGGCCTTTGCTTCCACCCACTTAGAAACATAGTCCACCGCAAGCAAAATATATGTGTTCCCGAATGAAGTAGGGAATGGCCCCATGAAATCAATCCCCCTAACATAAAATATTTCACAAAATATAAGAGAGGATTGGGGCATTTCATGTCTCCTTGAAAGATTTCCTACTCTTTGGCATTTATCACACACTTTGCAAAACGCAAAAGCGTCTCGAAAAATGTGTGTGCAAAAGAAACCGGCATCCAAAACTTTTCTTGCAGTTTTGTTTGCCCCAAAATGCCCCCCACATACTTCAGAATGACAGAAAGTTAGGACGGATTGTACCTCATTGTCCGGAATGCAACGTCGGATCACTTGGTCACTACAATACTTCCAAAGGTAAGGATCGTCCCAAACGTAGTGTCGAGCTTCAGCTTTTACCTTCTCTCGTTGTGCCTTGGTGAAGTCTGGAGGATACTCCTTCCTGACAATGAAGTTCATAATGTCAGCAAACCAAGGCTTAAAAGATTGGAGCTTAAGACAAACCTCTGTCGACAATTCCGCAGGGGCACCTAGACTGAGCCGTAGGGGTGGCTGGTGTGAGCCGCGGGGGAGGTTACACAACAGAGAGTTGTGTAAAATATATCGTCTGGAAAACTTCCGGCTATCTCTCTTCCTTTTCCTGGATCTTCCTCCTCTTGCACTAGTATGCTCGAATGATCGGCCACCAGGTTCTCAACCCCCTTCTTGTCCCTTATCTCTAGGTTAAACTCACTTAGAAGGAGCACCCATCAGATCAATCGTGGATTTGCCATGAGGTACCTAAGAGTTGCATGGTCAGTGAAGATAATTACCTTTACCCCAAGTAGGTACTTCCGGAATTTCTCAAGGGCAAAAACCACCACCAACATTTCCTTCTCGGTGGTAGAGTAATTTCTTTGCGCTCCATTGACTGTCATAGACGCATAATGGATCACATGGGAGGCCCGTCCGTCTTTTTGTCCTAAGACAGCTCCAACAGCGTAGTCACTAGCGTCACACATGATTTCAAAAGGTTTCTCCCAATCCGGGGAACGGATGATTGGTGCGGTGGTAAGATATGCCTTCAAAGTGTCGAAAGCTTTCTTGCAATCCTCATCCACTATGAAGGTGACGTCTTTCTTGAGAAATTCACATAGGGGTGCCGAGATCTTTGAAAAATCTTTGATGAAACGTCGGTAGAAACCTGCATGACCAAGAAAAGATCGGATTTCCCAAACATTAGTAGGATAAGGTAAATTTTGAATTTCATCAACCTTTGCCTTATCTACCTCTATCTCTTTGGAGGATATTACATGTCCTAGCACAATTCCTTGTTCGAACATAAAATGACATTTTTCCGAATTAAGAACCAAATTGGTTTCCACACATTTTTCAAGAACAAGTTTCAAATGTCCTAAACATACGTCAAAACTATCTCCATGGACGGTAAAATCATCCATGAAGACTTCAATGAAATTTTCTATGTATTCGGAGAAAATACTTATCATGCACCGTTCGAAAGTGCCCGGTGCGTTGCAAAGTCCAAATGGCATTCTACGATATGCAAAAGTGCCAAATGGGCAAGTGAACGTCGTCTTCTCTTGATCTTTTGGTGCGATGGCTATTTGGAAATAGCCCGAGTATCCATCCAGGAAACAGTAGCACTGATGACCTGCAAGACGTTCCAACATTTGATCAATAAAAGGTAGTGGGAAATGGTCTTTTCGTGTTAACTTATTGAGCTTGCGGTAGTCAATGCAAACTCTCCATCCGGTTTGTGTTTTGCTTGGGACCATCTCTCCATGTTGATTTTCCACCATGGTAACGCCTCCCTTCTTTGGAACTGCTTGGGTTGGGCTAACCCAAGTGCTATCCAAGATAGGAAAGATCATATCCGTTTGGAGGAGCTTCAACACTTCCTTTTTGACCACATCCATCATTGGCGGGTTCAACCTCTTTTGAGGTTGCCTAGAGGGATTGGCTTCGTCCTCAAGTAGAATCCTATGCATGCAAGTGGAAGGGCTTATCCCTTTGATGTCCGCAATGGTTCATCCAAGGGCCGTCTTGTGCTCTTTTAGTACCTTCACCAACTTGTCTTCTTGTCCGGTAGTCAACTTATTGGAGATGATCACCGGCAATGTATTGTGTTTTCCAAGGAAAACGTACTTGAGGTGTGACGGAAGGTCCTTCAATTCTATTTCAGGTGCCTGCACTATGGACGGAACAAGCTTCTCTCTTGGGGTTAGTAAAATGGGTCAATGGCCAAATTGGAGATAGGTAGCCTTTTATGCCCATCTAATTGGGCTAGGACTTCTTTCATGCTGGGTGTTAATACATAATCTGATTTGAAACCATCAATGTCATGCTCAATCACATTTCTCAATTCATCAACGTCAGAGTTATCAAAAGCATCTTGCACAAAAGGTTCAACAATGTCAATAGCACATAAAGAATGATCATCACTAGGAAATCTCATTGCATCATAGATGTCAAATTCCGCTACTTCTCCATCAAACTCCATGGTCAATTTACCACTAATATAATCAATTTTAGTTCTAGTAGTTTTCAGAAATTGCCTACCTAACAGAATGGGTGCAGCATGTGAATCATTTTCCATATCCATTACAAAGAAATTAGCAGGAAATATTAGGTTGTCTACCATTACTAATACATCTTCAATTATCCCTTTCGGGTACACATTAGATCTATTAGCAAGTTGTACTACATTCCTAGTTTCCATTAATGGCCCAAGGCCAAGTGATTTGTAAATCGAATATGGTAAAACATTGATAGAAGCACCAAGATCAAGCGTTGCTTTGTCAAAGCGGGTTTCCCCTATAACACAAGGAATGCTTACCATGCCCGGATCGCTGCACTTCTTGGGCATTCTCCGTTGGAAAACTACTGACACATGCTCACTCACTTGCACTTTCTATTTCCCCTTTAGCTTCTGATTCCTCTTCATCGTGCAAAGTTCCTTCAAAAAACGAGCATACTTAGGAATGCTTTTCACCAACTTAAGGAGGGGAATGTTTACCTCTCATTTGGAGAAAGTCTCAAAGAGGTCCTTGTCCTCAATGATTCTTCTCTCCTTCAAAGCCTCGGGAAAAGGAGCTGGTGGCTTCTCAGAGTACAGTGGCGGAAAGTTAGGCCGGACGTAAGTATCCCTTTCAGCAGAACCTTCTGGCGTGATTTCCGCAGGGGCGGCTCAGGGGTTGCCACCACAGGGGCGGGGACATCCAGCCGCAGGGGCGTCGTCTGCTCTGTGTTGGGCGCAGTTGCAGCCGCAAGGGCGGCTGTGGGTGCGGAAAAATCGATAGAAGGTTTGCTTTGTGATTCTTTTGCTGTTTTTTTTGGATTTGCTTCCCACTCCTTAATCTTAGGGCACTAACATTCTCCTTGGGGTTTATAAATGTATGGGAAGGCAATCCTCCGGAAAGTCTTGATTCGGTCCTTGAAATGGCTTCCACCATTTGACTAACCTATTGTTCAAGGTTCTTGATGCTAGATTTTGTTGTCTGGACATGAGTAGCAAAGTGTTTAGTCAAAACCTGCAACATATGTTTAGTTGTTTGATACTGACCTTGACGGGGCTGCTGTTGTTCGTTTTGTTGATCCCTCCAACGAAAATTCTGTTGGTCACGCCAGCTTGGCATGAAATTATGTGCATATGGGTCGTTCCTAGGCCTTTGCTGTTGTGGTTGTCCATAACCCATTGCGTTTACCTCAGCATCGTCATCCTGGACTTGTGGGCACATGTCCTTTGGATGGTATGGGTCTGCACAAACTCCATAAACTTTGAGCTGCTATGGCGTTCCCATAAGTGTTAGTCTCTTCACCATTTCCTTCAACTCCGCAAGCTCGGTGGAAATCTCGCTCTTCCCGGAACTCACAACATGAACTCCTTTCTTAGCCGGGGTCCTTCCAAAGTTCCGAGTACCTTCTGCTAGTTCCTGTATCTTTTCCAAAGCAAGGTCAGGAGTAGAGTTAAGAATATTACCTCCGCAAGCTGCATCGACGATCCTCCTTTTATTGTCCAGCAAGCCATTGTACAAGTACAAGACTAGATCTTGAGTTGAATATCCGTGAATAGGACAGCTGGATTGGAGGCGTGCAAACCTCTCAAAGTACTCGTAGAGAGTTTCATTCGCCTCTTGCTCGATGTTGCTTATAGATTTCTTCAAGCTATTGGCCTTCTTGGCTGGAAACTATTTCTCCAAAAACGCCTTGTGAAGGTTCTCCCAAGTGTCAATACTCCCGGATGGAAGGTGGTAATACCAATCATCCGTGGAATCTTTGAGTGTGAAACCAAATGCCCTCATCTTGATTTGTTCTTCGGTAATGTTGGCCGGCTTCATGCTCATACATACGGTATGGAACTTCCGAAGGTGCTTGATGGGGTCTTCACCACTTAGACCATGGAAGGATGGGAGCAAGTGAATGAGGCCCGGCTTGAGTTCAAAGTTGACTCCTTCCCCTAATGCCGGTATAGTGACCGCAAGAGGGTTTTGAGCCAAGGTGGACTGCGTAAGTTGACGAAGAGTACGGTCAACCATCTCTTGTTGAAGTTGTTGTTGTCTTTTTTGCCGGATGTGCGTCCTCTCAATTTCAGGATCAAAAGAAGCAAAGCCGGAATTAGTAGCACGGGTTTGAACCATAAAAATGGTTCAAACCAATAATCAATAATAACAATAAAACACTAAAACTCCCCGGCAACGGCGCCAAAATTTGACCGACGGTATTTCTATGGTCGTTTATACCCAATCAAAAGTAAATCCCGACTTAGCACTAAGAACAAGTATAGTGATTAAGTAAGGGTCGAATCCAAGAGAGTTAAGGTGTTTTAGATGCAATTATCGATTATAGTGTCTGTTCGCCACTTAGCGTGCGTGCAAATAAGCTTTAAATTTATAAAACTAGAATAAAAGCAAGCGAACCCGCAGTGTACGGATCGGCGTAGATTAGCAAGTATTCCAGAGTATCGAACACAGGGATTTGGGGGGAAAAAATTCAGTTCGCCAATTGTCAAGCAAGAAATGTAATAAGCTTTGCAAATATTGGGGAAAACAGCAACCCTAAAGATCCAGGTGTCTAATTGTTGCAATCGATTCAAGATATACTAAAGAACTACGGACAGAGTTAAGATTTGCAAAGGTATGCTAAGGTAAAGCAATGTACGGTGAAGTTCCAAGGCTTTATATGACTTATCTAGAAATACTCTCTATAAAGGTTGTTGAGGCTTCAGTATAGAAATGATCTAAAGACAAGAATTAATCTCAAATACCCAAACTTGTAACCCAAGGATCAAAACTAACTAAACCGATTAAGGTTGTGACACTCGAAATCGAAGTAGAGGTTGTTGAGGCTTCACTACTATCTAGAAAAGGGCAACCCTAGACTAGATTAAAGCTAATCTTTAACCTTGGATCAAAGTAAAGGCAAAGTTCGTAAACTGAAGTAAATCACGGGTAGTTCTTGAGAATCACGGCCGTGGAAACCTAAGAACAGGCCGTGATTTAGGGTGTCGACGATATTTCTCTAACTCTCAGGGTCCAATCAATTTACAATCGATCTATCATTATCTAAGCCACAACTATCAACCCTTCACCTTAGAATTGCTAAAGGGTTTTAGCCAATAATCATAGTCATAGAATCAAATATCAAATATGACAGGGAAAAAAGGTAAAACCTTGAAATCTCAATAACAAATACAAAACCAATGTCAATAAAACTCAAAAGTAACTTGCGTTCAATAGATGTAGGATAGAATAAGAATCTCTCACAAATCTCCAGGAACAAAGAAGAACGGGATGTCAATCCGCCTTCAAATGAAACCCTAAAATCTTCCAACTTCGCAAAAAGGGAAGTGCATCCTTCCCCAAATCTTCCCTCCAAATAGCAAGACCTCCAAGTCTGCCTCTCTAAGTATCCTATGGAGAATTTAACTCCAAGTCCCGGGGCTGTCACCGTCCTCCTTCAATGTTGAAGGCTCTCGAATATATGTAGGGATAAATCTAGGGTTTTTAAGATGAAACCCTAAATATTTGGCTGAAAAGAAGTTGAGCCGCTGGTATCAGAAAATACTCTGGGCCGCGTCAACAGGTATGAGAGAATACTTTGGCGCGCGTGACGGTATCAGAGAATACTTTGGGCCGCGTCAAACGGTATCAGAGAATACTTTGGACCGCGTCAACAGGTATCAGAGAATAATTTGGGCCGCGTCAGACGGTATCAGAAAATACTTTGGGCGCGTCCTAACTTCCTTTTATTGCTCCTTTTTGTCCCGCTTCAAGGCTTAATCCTTAAATATGTTATTTCGCTCCATAATTCGCCAAATTACCTACAAATGCAATAAAACTCTATGTAGACCTCTATTCTTGCAAAGTAGGTGAATATAATCATAAATCCCATGAATGTATGTCTATGCATGCGAAATAAACGGAAAATCTATATAAATACATGCCTAAAAATAGGTCATAATTCATGTCATCAGTGACAAGTAACGAAGGGGGGGGTTGGTTTAATTGATGCACACAAAAACTTATGAAAACGATTAATGCGACAAGTAAGACAATGATGGATGAATCTACACTAGGTTGATTCTAAGCATGCAATTGCTACTTTGGTGAGTTCCTTTTACAAGTTTTCAAGTAATCTCCCGTCTCGATCATATATATGTGTTGAGCCAACCGGCATCAACACAACTTAACAGGTTTGTGTTCCGTAAACCTACAAGCACAAATAACAAGTTAGCTTTCAAACAAAGACTAAGGGATATAAAGAGAAGATTAAAACCGTTAAACTTATCTTTATATTTGTGTTCCTTTTCTTTAAGTAATTACAACCCGTTATCACTTAAAGTTGCTACTAGATTAAAGACCCGAATCCGGAACCTATTAATCCTAGTTGTTTGCATGCACTTTAGAACCTAAGATGATCAATCTCAAGCAATAGTAAACATGCAATTAGACAATGGAGATCAAGGAAGCACAAAGTATTACTGAATGAAAACTTATATTAAAAAGAACTTACAACCAAAGTAACAATGCAGCTTCAAACCAACCCAATGTAGCAAGGGAGTTAGCAACTCATTACAAAGGTAGCAAGACAATCTAAGTGGATAATTTGTTGGCTAACAAGATGGATAAGGTCGATCCTTCTAGCAATCAACCAAGGACTATTTATACTACAAAAGACACTAAATAGGAGTAACTTTTAATGCCATAAAGGTGGTGAAAACAACCGGAGTAAAGCTTCTGACGTTAAGCCGTAGGGGCGGCCTTCTGCTCCGCAGGGGTGGTGAAGGCAAAAACGCTTGATCTTCTTCATGGCCGCAGGGGCGGCTAGGCAATTCCGCTGGGGCGGATCTTCAATGCTCTTCAAACGTCTGACCCTTCGACTTCCTGACGTTTCTGATGCCAAGCCGCCGGGGCGTCCCTATGTCGACGCAGGGGCGGTGACACAGCCTCTTCGCCTTCCAACTCCCAAGTTGAGCCGCAGGCAGGGGCGCAGTGGGAGGCGCAGGGGAGCTGGTCTTCGTCTCTTCAGGGCAGGTCACCGCAGGGGCGCCAAGGAGTGGCGTAGGGGCGGTGACACACTTCATGGACGGTGCTGGCGAAGGCGCAGGTAGCGCTCCGGTGTAAGGCGTCACCCGCAGGGGCGGTGGCAAGGTTCCGCTAGGGCGGAGAGGCAACAGAAGCTTTGCTTCGTAATCGATCTTCACTCCTAAGTGCTTATAACTCCTTCCTTAGCTTCTTTTAGTCTTCTTCTTCTGGACCAAGGAGTTAGTAGAATAAACCGACACAAATACAATAAAAAGACTCTAAAAACTGCCCTAACCGATAGTGATTCCATCACCTATCACTCACTCTGTTTTAACAGTCATTCAGGTTGTATATATTGACTCTTTTGTAATATAATCTTGTTGATGACTCAATAACAAGTATTTTGTTAATATAGTTTGTTTACCAGAAGTGTTTATGTTGCGATTTAGGATTTTAGTATTTCATTTAAGCACCTCTGGTATGAGTATATCTGGTATTTTTTGTTATTTGTTATGCTTTTGGTATTATTGGTTTTCATATATGTGCCTCTGATATGAGTAATTACTTACCTGAAATGTTCATTTTGTGATTTTATGGTATGATTTTTTGCATTAGTATTTCTGGTATGTGTTTCTAGTTTGTGTTTCTTGTAGTTTGTTTTCATCTATTTGATTCTGGTATGATTATTTGTTTATCAGAAACGTTCAATTTTTGATTTTATTTTATGATTTATTGCCTGAGCTTTCTGGTATGCATATATATGACTTGATGGTATTCTTTTATTGGATTCTGATATGTGTTTTTATTGAGTTTTTGTTATTACCTATTGTTATGCTTCTGGTATGAGGACTTTTACACATAAAAGAAACATATATTAATATAGAAACTGTTTTCTACAAATCTCATAATGACAAATAATCATAATTTGTATTTCTGGTATGTGTCTTCATTCCTTCTCCATTGGTTGATTTTGACAAAAAAATTTTGTTATGGCCTACCCTACCGCTATAACAACCCAAATTCTGAGAACTCGGGGAGCTACTGGTTAGGACCTCACAATGGGTCCCAACCTTAGTTTGAAAATAATTTCACTAGGATCTTACAACAATGCACAAAAGTAATTAAAAACATTTGAAAACTTTAAACAATATATACTTGAAGAATATGCATCAGCCTTACAAAATAAAGATACTAAACCGACGCATATGAAGAACAGAAGACATCTTGTCCCCAACCAAAAAGAGTATGTGGACCCGGCTGACCATTCCCTCCGGATCTCTCTACAACTGTCTTAACCTACAAGTCATCTACAAGCGGCATAAAACCGTTGGCTAACATTCTATGCATAAGTATAAAGGTAAAAGCACAAACACACAACATACGCAATCAACATGCAACACTCAATCCTTTTATTATCTCTAATTAGGTGATAGGTTATTACCAATGATACTTATTTTGTGACACGAGGGATTCCCAAACCTCGCCCCTGTCCCCGTTTACCAACGCGGAATGGTACTAATGCATCTGACCGTCTACTTGACTGGGTTGGTCACAGGGAACCTCCTAGACTCTCGCAAGAGCTAGGCAGACGACCCATTATCATACACTTGGGTCAATTACACACTATAATAAAGTTGGCCTAATCTAGTTTCATTGTTTATCATAACTAAGAAACACAACTCATACACATTACACTCATACAAGAAGCCAGCTAAGTAAGTCCGTGGACTTACCTGATTCACATCTCGACTCTCTTAATCACAACTCAATCTGTAACTGTATAACTCGGTTGCCTGTCAAAGGAGGCAAGTTGATCAACACATATCCAATATACTTAGAAGTCTAAGACTTCTAAGATATAAGATCCTATCGGAAGAGAAATATACTAATATAGACGTCTAAGGTAAAATGACCATTTTACCCTTGGTCCCGAAACTTCCAAAAATTCCATAATTCATGCCTAAACACTTATTTGACACTAAAGAGTCATATTCTAACTCCTAAAGATGAGTTTGGTTACAAATTGGCAATTTACACATTTTCCTATTTTCGGAAAGATCGTTAAGGTCCAACTTCGGCGTCAAATATGAAATTCGAATAATCTTATAAAAATTCTGAAACAATTCCCTAGATCATCTATGATATCTCATCTACTCCTAGGAGCAAGAATTTCTTAAAACTGTTCAACCATCACTTCTACAAAAATTTCCAAAGTTGGTTACAACACTTGAAATTTTAGTATGATGTACTATGTAATACCGTCTATGACATATCCGAAAACTAACCAAAAAGAAGAAGTCTAACTTACCCAAATCTGGACCCGAACATGACTGTTTGTCACTTCCGAAAATTCAGAAAACGCTTCAGCTCTTCCAGCTATCTTCCGAGGCTGTTAGGAATGGTCTAAAGACACATATGGGCACTCTCATCAGCACATATACAAAGATGTTTGGGTCTTCAGTCTCACTAGCCGCTCGTTTGGTTTCTGGCTCCATTCACACGTCTTGAATTCAGTCTCTCTAACTTTCCTTCGACTCTGGACTCAATCAATCGTGCAATGTCATTGGCGGTTCCCTGGTTGCAGTATCCAAGAGTTTGGCAAATCAGGTTGTTGGGACGCTACTGGTTGTCACAACATGAGAGGAGGTCGGCCCACATTGTTGCTATGACTACTAGGCAAAATCAACCTAATGCATTGTGAAACCTCATATTAGAGGCTGCAGTCATGGAGCGTTATCCAGAACAGAAGGGGAGAGGAGACGGGAGAAGGAGAACAACTCACCTTGGTGCGGAAGATTAGTGAGTCGTAATACACTTGGCATCAAACCGTGCCTTCCCTGTCGAGCAGAAGGAGGACGTGAAGGGGAGATGTCATAACTATGCAGGAGCTGTGTGCAGGAACTACGCCTCCCAGATGCCGCTTGTATAGTGTGAAGAAGGTTGCGGTGTACAAGGTTGTAGTAGGATGGATCTCGACGAGAAGAGAAGGTTGCGGTACTAGCGTTGCAAAAGGAAAGGATCGAGTGGAGATCTGTACATGAACCGGGTGTTATGTGAGAGGAAGGAGGTAGTTTGCAGGAGCGGAATTTTAGGGAGCGTTAGGGTACGTTCATCTCCTCTCCAACTCAGCATACAAACGTTGTAGGGTTGCTCCTTTGTTGGGCCGGTTGGCTTCTGTGCTGAAGGGCTGAAGCTGATGGGCTGGAGTAAGGTAAGGAAGGTTGGCTGAGGCTATTTCAAACCCGCCAACAAGAGTTAAGGTAAGGGATGGAAAAATAAATCCAATTAAGAAACAATGGGCTAAAACAAGGCAAGAATTAAGTGGGCTGAAAGTTTGTCAAAACTTGACAAAAACTCGTCATGGCTTTGTCAGGCCCATGCATGACTTCGTCACAGAGCTGTCGGGCTTCGTCATGACCTCGTCTCAAGCTCTGTCATGGTCTCGTCACAGCTTTGTCACAGTCTCGTCTCATCCTTGTCATGATCTCGTTTGAAGTCGTCATTAAGGATTAATTATAAAATTAGGTTTGATATAATTCTATCATTTTATGTGAATTAAATTCTACATAAAATGATAAATAATTATAAGAATTAGGGTTTGATATAATTCTATCATTTTATGTGAATTAAATTCTACGTAAAATGATAAAATTTGTGAAGAAAGAAATACTAGATAGAATGGGAAACGTCAACGACTCGAAGTCCGAATTGATTCGGAATTAAACGGAATAAAAATTCCGGATATTACATCACTACCCCCTTAAAATAAGTTTCGTCCCGAAACTTAGAATAAGGTACTTAATTAAACGAATTCCATAAATAAACTGGTATGTCCTAGTCTGACTAAATTTTTATTTGTTTCCTAATCTTCTCTAACCCTATCAAAGCGTAACGGAAAAAAAATATGGTCGTTACATCAGATCTTCCTCAAAATAAGTTTCGTCCTGAAACTTAGGGTAAGTCAATCCTGATCGGCCTTTAAGACACCAAATGGGTGTGTTTGATCACTACACAAAAGTCTCGTCGTTTCCACATCTAAGTTTCCCGCACATCAAGATTACCAAAAACACACATCACTCACTAAACACCCAATCATGAAATAAACAAGCAGTCAAACAATATCACACATCCAAGGTCAACCCCTAACTCGTCACTCTCGAGGTTACAACTATTACTACATAGGTCTTTGAAAGGTTACGTCTCTTACTATCCCCAATATCTTAGGTAGCCTTATCAGCTTTTCATAAAACCACTAAATCTTAAATCTTTTCGGGTATTTAGATCACAAGCGCCTGCTACCACGTTCTAGAGTGGTTACCGGATATCTCACCAGTATCATCCGGCTTAACAGTCTGATCCTCTAATATGATAACCTAACCCGTGTCTGGTATGTATCTCTCCACTGAAATTCTCAAACTCAGTTCCCAAACTTAGTCTCCGTGGAAAACTGAAGCTACCCTCTCCAATAGGGTGAGAAATACTAGTCCATCAGTCACTTGTAAACCGCTTTAAACCTTTCAATGGTCATCCTCTGTGTTCACATGGCATTATAATACTATTTATAGATCTATAATATATCGTTAGCTCAACCTTAGGCTTCTCACGCATTTTCCAAGATCTTAAGTGACCCAAAACATGTCCGGAATGACGGTATTAGACACAAAGTGATCTCCTATCACCGTATTTGATCCTAACTACTCAATAATTGTTAGCATACCATCAGCAGTGCACTCTTTTATCCACCATGGTTACCAGCCCGATAGTATCCCTCTGACTCAAAATGTTACGCTAGGATCGTGTGATGCGCAATTGGGTTTTAAATTTATACTCGTTATATTTCTCCTAACTCCTAGCGAACCCGTAGTGTACGGGACGTTTGTAGTAGGGATAGTATTCCGAGGTCGAACACAAAGACTAAGGTGAGATTGATTCAATTTATGATTAAGTCTAGTGAAGATCTATGTTAAGAAAAGAGAAAGAAATAAAGAAGTGAAAATCTCAAATGTTTTTTTGGTTGGTTTTCGGTGATCAATCAAGGATCACAATTCATGCAAAGTAAACAATCAACTAAGCTAACAAATCAACTCAAGCAAATAAACTAAATACGAGATATAGATCAAAGAAAGAAAAGACGGATTCTAGGGGTTGGAAGTTCCGGTTATGGCATAGGACTCGAGCTATCTATTCATTCCTTGGATTAACCATGTTGGGGTTAAGTGTTTCTAGATTGGGATCAATCACCGGGTAGGTCTCATGATCCACTAGTCCATTCCCTAGGTCTCATCACCGGGTAAGTCTCTAAGAACCTAAGGGACGGAATTCTACTCAAACCGGATTGTTACCTAAAGATCCAACCTATCCTCACCGGGTAAGTCTCGGAAGGGTTAGTCCTAAGCAACTGATAACACGATTTATGACTTAGTTTTATGCAATCATTTAGGTAGATTTCTCACTCATTCATGCATGGTTTAGCACTAGTTCACGACGTTTGCATTCAATTCACGTACTTTGTCGAGATAGACGTCTACACGGACTCGTGCGTTGCTTTGTAGGTATTTCGGGAGATATAGGAGCTAAAACGATGCGTTTGAAGATCGTTCATAAAGATGACACACCCTCGGACTAATTAGGATGCAAACTAAGGGCCAAGGAGGGCTCATGGAACCTTGCCAACACAAGCCATGCACCAAATCATGACTTAACGAGCATAGGAGAAGTTTCTGGAGCAAATCACGGTCTAGACCAAGACCACGACCGTGGTTCTACCCGTGGATTTTGCCAGATTCTTGTGACAGCTGTGCCACGACTCTCATGGCCAGCTCATGCAAGTTTGTTATAAAAGTGGTCCTTCATGGGCTGTGAGGGGTATCTTGGAGCAGCTCTCCATTATCCATTGCCCTCTAACAAAAAAATACTCTCTCAACAAGAAGATTTTCTAGGAAGGAAAGTGTCAAAAAGGAAGAAGAAGAGCTCCATTGAAGAGGAGAAGAAGAACACACACCATTACCACACCTTAACAAGTTTTTTTTGTAGTGAAGAATTCCGGATTCTGTTTTCTAGAAGTTGTATGAACCATTTGAACCTTCTTTAAGAAGGATTGTGAGTTACTCTAATTCTATTTTCAGCTTGCTTTGTTTTAGTTCACTTGTTCATTTTCCTTCTCTTCATTATCTTGCAAATGGATGTTATGATTTTATGTTTGGTTGTTTCGATTTCTATTATGAATGTTGTAGGCTAAATAGATGAGGTTCTAGGGTAAGGAAAGGATGGTTATGGCTAGGGCTATGATAGGATGAACTTAGATTTACCTTTGGATGACTTGTGTGCTTGAACGTATCCTCTGTTAGGAATCACGGCCAGTTCTTGCCAAACCACGGCCGTGGTTTAGGTAGAACAAACCGTGATTTTCCCTGGTTTGGAGGATCTAGTCTTAGATTGTTAGAATGTTGAAATCCTAAGTGTTTGTTGAGTTAAATCTATCCTAGGGTGACCTAGTGTTAGCAACTAAGTGTTAGGAGAGACTTACCCGGAAATTTCTACTCTTAGATTCCAAAGATAACAAACCTTAGGTAGTGGTGAGCCTAATAAGCCGCCATTGGATTAAGTGTGCTGGATCGTAGTTTAGGACTAACCCTTCCGAGACTTACCCGGTAAGGATAGGTTGGATCTTTACATAACAATCAGGTTTGAGTAGAATTCCGCCCCTTAGGTTCTTAGAGACTTACCCGGTAATGAGACCTTAAGGAATGGACTAGTAGATCATGAGACTTACCCGGTGATTGATCTCAATCTAGAAACATTTAACCCCAACATAGTCAATCCAAGGAACGAATAGATAGCTTGAGTCCTATGCCATAACCGGAACTTCCAACCCCTAGAATCCGTCTTTTCTTTCTTTGATCTATATCTTTTGTTTAGCTTGTTTATTTGTGTTGATTCATAATTTAGTTGATTGTTTATTTTGCATGAATTGTGATCTTTGATTGATCACCAAAATCCAACCAAAAACATTTGAGATTTTCACTTCTTATTTCCTCCTCTTTTCTTAACATAGATCTTCACTAGACTTAATCATAAATTAAATCAATTTCACCTTAGTCTTTGTGTTCGACCTCGGAATACTATCCCTACTACGAACGTCCCGTACACTGCGGGTTCGCTAGGAGTTAGGAGAAATATAACGAGTATAAATTTAAAACCCAATTGCGCATCACACGATCTTAGCGTAACAAGTTTTTGGCGCCGTTGCCGGGGACTAGGTCTAGATTGAGTCTATTTTGTGATTGTTTATAGTGTAGATATTTCTTGTTGCTTTTGATCTCTTTTTGGTTTGTGTCTTTGCTTTTCAGGACATCTTTTACTCTTTAGGTGTATGCGAAGATCTCGTGGCAAGGATTTAGCTCCATTCGATCCCGAACCGGAGAAAACCCTTAGATCTAGATCCAAGAATATTAAAAAGGGGAAAGAGATGGCCGGAAGAGACCTCCAAGCTGAATTGGATGAAGCCTTAGAGCAAATAAGGCTAAGAGATGAGCTCTTGGAGGAAGAAAGGAGACTTGCCAATGAGAGGCAAGAAGCAACTAGGAGGGAGATTGATGAGATATGGCAAACCCTTGTACGAGGAGAGCTTAATCGTCAACAACCTCCGCCTCCTCCACCACCACAACCGCAGCCGGCGGCGAATATTAGGGTTGTTCCTATTGCATTTGAGGAGCCACAAACCCTAGGGAGACGTATGGATCCGGCACAAAGAGCACACCGTCCGGGTGTGAACTTAGGAGATCCCGCAACCCACAACTATGAGCTCCGCCCTCAAGTTCTACAAATGATCCGGCATAATCAATTTGGAGGGATGGAAGGAGAGTCTCCTCATCAACACTTGATGAATTATGAGATCTTGATGGAGACTCTTAGACCGCCAAGATTGGAGAGCAACAACCATAAGCTTAGGGCTTTCTCCTTCTCTCTTAAGGACAAAGCCTTAGCTTGGTATCAATCTATTCCACAAGGGCGAGTTGGTACTTGGGAGGAGATGACAACCGAGTTTTTGACTAAGTTTTTCCCACCTTCCAAGACTACCGAATTAAGAGGGAAGATCAATGCCTTCGTGATGAGGGATAGAGAAAGTTTGTTCAAGTCTTGGGAGAGTTTCAAAGATCTTCTCCTAGATTGTCCACACCATGGCATACCAAAAATTGAGCTATTGGAGATCTACTTCAAGGGACTTGATGAAGATAGCCAATTCACGCTCCAATCTCTTTCCGGTGGGACATTTATGGAGAAGCATGTAGATGAAGCTTGGGAGTTTGTGGAGAAGCAAGCTCTAGTGATTGAGAAATACTCCCATAGGAAGAGTGAAGGGAGAAAGGCGGGAGCATATGAGGTGAGTGAGGTCACCATGAGCAATTTCAAGCTTGACGCCATCAACAACGAGTTGAAGTCCTTGAGGGAGTTGTGTGCTACAACTTTGAAGAACCAAGCAACTCCGCAAGTACTTCCACAAGCCAACTTATCTTCCAAGGAGGAGGATGTGAATTACATGGGAAGGGGAAACTACCACAACTACCAAGGCCCAAGGAATTTCAACAACAACCGGCAATTCAACAATTACCAGCCTAACGATAACCATCCCGGGTTTTCCTACTCTAACCCGGATGGAGCCTTGAACCCTACCGCTTCCACAAGCACAACTCCATCACCAAGAGCTTCACAAGAACCTCCACCCGGATTTGCTCAACCTCCAAAGGATAGAACCGAAGTCATGTTTGAGCAATTGCTAGGAAGGTTGAGTGGTCTTGAGAGCACCGTGACTTCAATTTCTAAAGCCCAAAAAGTTTTGGAAGCACAAGTGTTCCAAAAAGCGGGTGAAGCACAAAGAGATCCGGGGAAGCTTCCCGGAAGAACCGAAGACAACCCAAGAGGCCAAGTGTTGGCCATTACAACGAGAAGTGGGTTGAGTATGAAAGATCCTTTGCCCAAGGACAATTCTAAAGCAAAGAAAGTAGTGGTAGAAGAGGGAAAGTTGGAAGGAGATGGAGGCAAGAGCAAGGATGTTGAGCCAACCTATGTGGCACCGCCTCCATAAAAACCACCACTACCGTTCCCACAATCAAGAGCAAGAGCTCGCTTGGATAATCACTTTGGTAAGTTCCTTGAACTAATGTCCAAATTACATATTAACATTCCGTTCATGGATTCCATTTTAGGAATGCCGGCATATGGCATGTTTTTAAAAGAGATACTCTCCAACAAAAGGAAGTTGGAGGAGTATGGGGAGATAAGAATGACCAAGAGATCCTCGGAATTGATCCAAACGATGAAGGAGGAAATGCCTCCCAAGCTAAGAGATCCGGGCTCCTTTTGTGTTCCGATTGGAGTGGGAGATGTGAAGTACGAGGCCCTTTGTGATCTTGGGGCGAGTGTAAGCATCATACCGCTTGCACTTTGCAACAAGGTCGGGCTAGGAGAGCCAAAACCGGTCAAGATGACCCTCTATATGGCGGACCGTTCTATCACTCATCCGGTTGGGATTTTAGAAGACATCCCGGTGCAACTAGGAGGATTCTATGTGCCTAGTGGATTGCAAGAATGGGACTCTCTCCTTCAACATTGGAGAAGAGAGCATCAAGTTCAAGTTGTCCACGATGATGAAAGGGCCAACCCTTGATGAAGATGTCTTCAACATAGTCGAGCAAGAAGAATCTAGAGAAGTTGTGAGCTCGATTTTGATCAAGGATCCCTTGGAAAAGGTTCTTACCTTAAGTATGATGGAGGAAGGTGTTGAGGAGGCTTGCAATGAAGAGATCAAGGCCTTGGAAGCATTAGAAGAGGAGCCAAGAGTTGGATTTGAAAGCCACAAAGAGGTGTTGAACAGCTGCAAATTCCACGGTCGAAATTTATGTTCCACGGCCGTCAAACTCTCTGGAAAACTCCGGGAAGCAGGCTTGGCAAGAACCACAGTCGTGGAAGTTGAGCAAACCGTGATTCCAACCGTGATTTTCCCTGAATCAGCTCTTGATGACCAAGCTTCTAGGAGCCATGGAGAGTCTTCATTTGCTTTGGATTCATCTCATCCAATATTATTTGGATCGTCTCCAACCGATAAAGGTCCTCCTAAACTCGAGCTTAAACCCCTCCCCTCTCATTTGAAGTATGCTTTTCTTGGTGAAAATTCTTCATATCCGGTGATTGTTAATGCATGATTAAGTGATGATGAACTTGCTAAGTTGTTGCATGAACTAAGATTGCATAGGAAAGCCATTGGTTATACTATTGATGATTTGGTTGGCATTAAGCCTTCTTTGTGCATGCATAAGATAATGATGGAAGATAATCATAAACCCTCTATTGAACATCAAAGGAGATTAAATCCTATAATGAAAGAGGTAGTCAAAAAGGAAATCATTAAGTTGCTAGATGCGGGGATAATCTACCCTATCTCGGATAGTAAGTGGGTTGGTCCCGTTCATGTAGTTCCTAAGAAAGGTGGGATGATGGTAGTGACCAATGAGAACAATGAACTAATCCCGACTAGGACGGTTACGGGGTGGAGAATGTGCATCGATTATAGGAAGTTGAACATGGCATCTAGGAAAGATCACTTCCCTCTCCCCTTCATTGACCAAATGCTAGAGAGGTTAGCTCAACATTCTCATTTTTGCTATCTAGATGGCTATAGTGGATTCTTCCAAATCCCTATCCACCCCGATGACCAAGAGAAAACAACCTTTACATGTCCATGGGGTACTTTTGCATATAGGAGAATGCCATTTGGGTTGTGTAATGCACCCGCCACCTTCCAAAGGTGTATGATGGCTATCTTTTCGGAATACATAGAAAATATCATGGAAGTGTTCATGGATGAATTCTCTGTTTATGGTTCTTCCTTTGATAATTGCTTGGCTAACTTGTCATTAGTATTGCAAAGATGTGAGGAGACAAATCTTGTCTTAAATTGGGAGAAATGCCACTTCATGGTAAGTGAAGGCATTGTGTTAGGACACTTGGTGTCTAACCGTGGCATTGAGGTTGATAGGGCCAAGATTGAAACAATAGAGAAGTTGCCACCACCTACCTCGGTAAAAGGGGTAAGGAGTTTCTTACGGCATGCCGGTTTTTACCGGAGGTTTATTCAAGATTTCTCTAAAATCTCTAAGCCCCTCACTAACCTACTAATGAAGGATGTTGATTTTGTCTTTTCCAAAGATTGTCTTGAGGCCTTTTGTAGGTTGAAGAACGCCTTGATCTCCGCACCTATCATGCAACCTCCGGATTGGAGTCTACCATTTGAGATCATGTGTGATGCAAGTGATGTAGCCGTTGGGGCCGTTTTAGGGCAAAGGAAAGATGGGCGCACTCATGCTATTTATTATGCTAGCAAGATGCTAGATGATGCCCAACTCAATTATGCTACCACCGAGAAGGAGTTGCTAGCGGTTGTGTACGCATTTGAGAAGTTCCGCTCATACCTTGTTGGAGCGAAGGTCATAGTTTATACGGATCATGCTGCGATCCGTTATCTATTTACAAAGAAGGATGCCAAACCAAGGTTGATTCGGTGGATCCTTCTTCTTCAAGAGTTTAATTTGGAAATACGGGACAAGAAGGGATCCGAGAACTCCGTGGCGGATCACCTTAGTAGACTCCCACCATTGGAGCTTGAAAGAGACGACATCCCTATTGATGACTCATTCCGGGATGAACAATTGCAAATGGTGGAGGAATGCTTGTTCCAAGTGTCTAGAGGAAGTGAGCCATGGTACGCCGACATCGTGAACTACTTAGTGTGTGAGGAAGTACCTCCCGGATTGACATATGCACAAAGAAAGAAGTTCTTCAACGATGTGAGGCACTACTATTGGAGTGAACCACTTCTATTCAAGAGAGGGCCGGATGGGATGTTTAGAAGATGCATACCGGAAGATGAAGTGGAGAATGTGATCCGGCATTGTCACTCCTTACCATGTGGAGGCCATGCTAGCTCACACAAGACGTGTGCAAAGGTATTGCAATCCGGTTTTTATTGGCCTAACTTGTTTAGAGATGTGCAAGGTTTTGTAGCGGCATGTGATGCTTGCCAAAGGACGGGCAACATCTCAAGGAGGAATGAGATGCCCTTGAACAACATCCAAGAAGTCGAGATATTTGGTGTGTGGGGTGTGGATTTCATGGGACCATTCCCTTCATCATGTGGGAATCTCTACATCCTATTGGCGGTGGACTACGTTTCAAGATGGGTGGAAGCAATCGCCTCTCCTACAAATGATGCCAAGGTGGTGGTGCGGTTCTTCAACCGAGTGATCTTTCCTAGGTTTGGAACACCAAGGGTAATCATAAGCGATGGAGGAAAGCACTTCACAAATAGGAACTTTGGAGCACTTTTGGCCAAGTATGGGGTGACTCATAAGGTGGCAACACCTTACCATCCCCAAACTACTGGCCAAGTGGAGATCTCCAACCGGGAGATCAAGGCCATCCTTGAGAAGACGGTGTCTAGGACTATAAAGGATTGGGCTATGAAGCTCAATGACGCATTGTGGGCATATAGGACTGCCTTCAAGACACCAATTGGAACCACTCCTTACAAGTTAGTCTACGGCAAGTCTTGTCATCTTCCGGTGGAAATGGAGCATAGAGCTTATTGGGCCATTAAGTGGCTAATTTTTGACCTCAAGGAGGCGGGAGAGAAGAGGCTACTTGATATAAACGCCCTTGAGGAGATCCGGTTGGAAGCTTATGAGAATGCCCGGATCTACAAGGAGAGGACCAAAAGATGGCATGACAAGCGCCTCATCCCGAAGGAGTTGAGTGAAGGCGACCTTGTCCTTCTCTTCAACTCAAGGCTGCGGCTCTTTCCCGGAAAGCTCAAATCAAGATGGACCGGGCCATATGTGGTAAAGAAGATCTATCCCCATGGAGCTATTGAGATAGGTAGGGAACATTGTGGAAACTTTAAGGTGAATGGGCACCGGTTGAAGAAGTATATCCCGGGAGCTCCGGTGGACATGATTGCTCCACTTCACCTAGAGTGAGACATTCCGAGTTTGGTCAAGCTAATGACCTTAAAGAAGCGCTTGGTGGGAGGCAACCCATTGGTAACGTTTTTCCTTTTCATTTTTCGTTTTTCCTTAGTTTTTTTTTTTTCTGTTTTTGTGTCCTTTGTGTGTTTGGTGTGTTTTTGTATGAACCATTGAGTAGCATTGGAAGCCTTGCTTGGCATATGAATGATTAAGATGAACCCCTCATCAATTATGGGTGGAGCGGACGCGGAACTTGGACGGCTAGCGGTGCCTAGCGCGGGTCCCGAAGCTTTGATGAATGCTTAGAGCTCTCTACCATTGTTGATAGGATCATCCAACATCAATTTGCTTAAGAAATCCCAATACCGAAGAAAACCATTTTACATTGTGAGAACCTTCTTTCACTCTCTTTGCTTGAATGCCACATTGGGGACAATGTGTTTCTAAGTATGGGGTGGGGTTTGCATGATCCTTTGCATGATCCTTTGCATGATGAGCATCTAGGATAGTTTAATATTTTCACATGTCTTGCATTGTACATATTCATTTCGAAAATCCCATAAAAATCCAGAAATTGTGCTTTCTAGGCTTGGATATGATCCTAATGATGAATCTTGTCTTGTGGATTGGCTATGAATGGCCTTATGTGTTAAATTGATAAATGCATATGTGGACTTGAACTACTTCTCTTAAATTCTATGAATGATTTGTGATCATGATGTTTGCCTAGAATGGATTGAGTATTGAAGGTCGAAATTACATGATAGTTCTTGCATATCATCTAGGAATGAATGAGGCATTTCATCTTTCTCTACTTCTCATCTTGATCATGATTGCTTGAGCACCTCAATTGATATAAAATTGACCTCTTTTAACCCATCCGGGAATAGGAGCATGCTAGTGTGTTGAAGTGTGTGTGGGGCGAAGTTGTTGATGAAAGGAATGTCATGAATGAAATGCTGAAATTATTGTGAAAGTGTAGCCAAAAATATAGGTTTGGGGGCGTTGGTTTAAATGACAAGTAACTCGGTACACTTCACATAATCGGGTGTTGGTGCCTTGCCAAAGTCAAATAAACCAATAGCCCTAACGAGTTTTGGTATGTGTGCCCGGTGTGGATGCACCTCGAAAAATAGAAAAAGCCCGAGGATAGCTAATCACCAAGGTTTCGGCTATTGTACACCAATTCCATTATCTCAAAAATAAGTCAATGAAAAAGAGAAGAAAGGAAAGATAGAGAAAAATATACACTTGGGGGAAGTTGATCGAGGACAAGGATGTGGAGTTAGTTCCATTCCCGGATTAGCATCACATAACCTAGAAAATTCCCCACCTAATCACAACGTTTCTTGGCCTTTTATGTCACAAGACCTTATGACCTACTTGCATGTTTGTAAGACTTAGTAATCTAGATTGGATATACTCTTGATCTTCTTGACCTCTTCATCTTTACATCTCATGCATGCTTTTGAGTTAAGTACAATTGTCTTTCCATGCCTTCATTTATTTGATACATAATTGCTTGTCCATCGCCATGAAACATGACTATGAAGGTGATCCAATAGTAGAAGCACAAACCCAAAAAGATTTTACCATTTTTCTGCATACATAAATCATGTCATCTCTTAGTCTATAGTTGAGCATTTGCTTGGGGACGAGCAAACCTTAAGTATGGGGTATTTTGATAACACGATTTATGACTTAGTTTTAGGCAATCATTTAGGTAGATTTTTCACTCATTCATGCATGGTTTAGCACTAGTTCACGACGTTTGCATTCAATTCACGTACATTGTCGAGATAGACGTCTACACGGACTCGTGCGTTGCTTTGTAGGTATTTCGGGAGATTTAGGAGCTAAAACGATGCGTTTGAAGATCGTTCATAAAGATGACACACCCTCGGACTAATTAGGATGCAAACTAAGGGTCAAGGAGGGCTCATGGAACCTTGCCAACACAAGCCATGCACCAAATCATGACTTAACGAGCATAGGAGAAGTTTATGGAGCAAATCACGGTCTAGACCAAGACCACGACCGTGGTTCTACCCGTGGATTTTGCCAGATTCTTGTGACAGCTGTGCCACGACTCTCATGGCCAGCTCATGCAAGTTTGTTATAAAAGTGGTCCTTCATGGGCTGTGAGGGGTATCTTGGAGCAGCTCTCCATTATCCATTGCCCTCTAACAAAAAAATACTCTCTCAACAAGAAGATTTTCTAGGAAGGAAAGTGTCAAAAAGGAAGAAGAAGAGCTCCATTGAAGAGGAGAAGAAGAGCACATACCATTACCACACCTTAACAAGTTTTTTTTGTAGTGAAGAATTCCGGATTCTATTTTCTAGAAGTTGTATGAACCATTTGAACCTTCTTTAAGAAGGATTGTGAGTTACTCTAATTCTATTTTCAGCTTGGTTTTTTTTAGTTCACTTGTTCATTTTCCTTCTCTTCATTATCTTGCAAATGGATGTTATGATTTTATGTTTGGTTGTTTCGATTTCTATTATGAATGTTGTAGGCTAAATAGATGAGGTTCTAGGGTAAGGAAAGGATGGTTATGGCTAGGGCTATGATAGGATGAACTTAGATTTACCTTTGGATGACTTGTGTGCTTGAACGTATCCTTTGTTAGGAATCACGACCAGTTCTTGCCAAACCACGGCCGTGGTTTAGGTAGAACAAACCGTGATTTTCCCTGGTTTGGTGGATCTAGTCTTAGATTGTTAGAATGTTGAAATCCTAAGTGTTTGTTGAGTTAAATCTATCCTAGGGTGACCTAGTGTTAGCAACTAAGTGTTAGGAGAGACTTACCCGGTAGTCTTTACTCTTAGATTCCAAAGATAACAAACCTTAGGTAGTTGTGAGCCTAATAAGCCGCCATTGGATTAAGTGTGCTGGATGGTAGTTTAAGACTAACCCTTCCGAGACTTACCCGGTAAGGATAGGTTGGATCTTTAGATAACAATCCCGTTTGAGTAGAATTCCCCCCTTAGGTTCTTAGAGACTTACCCGGTAATGAGACCTTAAGGAATGGACTAGTAGATCATGAGACTTACCCGGTGATTGATCTCAATCTAGAAACGTTTAACCCCAACATAGTCAAATCCAAGGAACGAATAGATAGCTTGAGTCCTATGCCAAACCGGAACTTCCAACCCCTAGAATCCGTCTTTTCTTTCTTTGATCTATATCTTTTGTTTAGCTTGTTTATTTGTGTTGATTCATAGTTTAGTTGATTGTTTATTTTGCATGAATTGTGATCTTTGATTGATCACCAAAATCCAACCAAAAACATTTGAGATTTTCACTTCTTATTTCCTCCTCTTTTCTTAACATAGATCTTCACTAGACTTAATCATAAATTAAATCAATTTCACCTTAGTCTTTGTGTTCGACCTCGGAATACTATCCCTACTACGAACGTCCCGTACACTGCGGGTTCGCTAGGAGTTAGGAGAAATATAACGAGTATAAATTTAAAACCCAATTGCGCATCACACGATCTTAGCGTAACAGCAACCATCCAACACACTTAGTCCAATGGCCGCTTATGAGGCTCACCACTACCTAAGCTCGTAAAGCCATGATTTGGTGCATGGCTTGTGTTGGCATGGTTCCATGAGTCCTCCTTAGCCCTTAGTTTGCATCCTAATGAGTCCGAGGGTGTGTCATCTTGATGAACGATCCTCAAACGTATTGTTTTAGCTCCTAAATCTCCCAAAATACCTACAAAGCAACGCACAAGTCCGTGTAGACGTCTATCTCGACAAAGTACGTGAATTGAATGCAAACGTCGTGAACTAGTGCTAAACCATGCATAAATGAGTGGGAAATCTAACTAAATGATTACCTAAAACTACGTCATAAATCGTGTTATCAAAATACCCCATACTTAAGGTTTGCTCGTCCCCGAGCAAATTCCCAACTATAGACTAAGAGATGACATGATTTATGTATGCAGAAAAATGGCAAAATTCTTTTGGAGTTGTGCTTCTAATATTGGATCACCTTCATAGTCATGTTTCATGGCAATCGGACAAGCAATTATGTATCGAATAAATGAAGGCATGGAAAGACAATTGTACTTAACTCAAAAGCATGCATGAGATGTAAGGATGAAGAGGTCAAGAAGATCAAGAGTATATCCAATCTAGATTACTAAGTCTTACAAGCATGCAAGTAGGTCATAAGGTCTTATGATTAAAAGGCCAAGAAGCATTATGATTAGGTGGGGATTTTTCTAGGTTATGTGATGCTAATCCGGGAATGGAAGTAACTCCACATCCTTGTCCTCGATCAACTTCCCTCAAGTGTATATTTTTTTTCTCTATCTTTTCTTTCTTTTCTTTTTCTTTGACTTATTTTTGAGACAATGGCATTGGTGTACAATAGCCGAAACCTTGGTGATTAGCCATCCTCGGGCTTTTTCTATTTTTCGAGGTGCATCCACACCGGGCACACATACCAAAGCTCGTTAGGGCTATTGGTTTATTTGACTTTGGCAAGGCACCAACACCCGATTATGTGAAGTGTACCGAGTTACTTGTCATTTAAACCAACGCCCCCAAACCTATATTTTTGGCTACACTTTCACAATAATTTCAGCATTTCATTCATGACATTCCTTTCATCAACAACTTCACCCCACACTTGCTTTCTACACACATCAAACACACTAACATGCTCCTATTCCCGGATGGGTCAAAAGAGGTCAAATTTATATCAATTGAGGTGCTCAAACAATCACGATCAAGATGAGAAGTAGAGTAAGATGAAATGCCTCATTCATTCCTAGATGGTATGCAAGAACTATCATGTAATTTCGACTTTCAATACTCAATCCATTCTAGGCAAACATCATGATCACAAATCATCCATAGAATTTAAGAGAAGTAGTTCAAGTCCACATATGCATTTATCAATTCAACACATAAGGCCATCCATAGCCAATTCACAAGACAAGGTTCATCATTAGGATCATATCCAAGCCTAGAAAGCACAAACTTTTTTAAATTTTCTAAATTTTTATGGGATTTTCGAAATGAATATATACAATGCAAGACGTGTGAAAATTTTAAACTACCCTAGATGCTCATCATGCAAAAGATCATGCAAACCCCACCCCATACTTAGAAACACATTGTCCCCAATGTGTAAATGAAGTAAAGAGAGTGAAAGAAGGTTCTCACAATGTAAAAGTGGTTTGCTTCGGTATTTGGGATTTCTCAAGCGAATTGATGTTGGATGATCCTATCAACAATGGTAGAGAGCTCTAAGCATTCATCAAATCTTCAGGACCCGCACTAGGCACCGCTAGCCATCCAAGTTCCGCGTCCGCTCCACCCATAGTTGATGAGGGGTTCATCATCATCATTCAAATGCCAAGCAAGGCTTCCAATGCTACTAAGGCTCTAGCACACACACAAGGTAGACAAAACACACAAAAGGATAGAAAAATCTAAAACGAAAACAAAACGAAAAAGGGAAAAATGTTACCAATGGGTTGCCTCCCACCGAGCGCTTCTTCAAGGTCATTAGCTTGACCAAACTCGGGAGCGTCTATTCAAGGTGAAGTGGGGCAATCATGTCCACCGGAGCTCCCGGGATATACCTCTTCAAACGATGCCCATTCACTTTGAAATTTCCACAATGCTCCCCTTCTATCTCAATAGCTCCATGGGAGTAGATCTTCTTTACCACGTATGGCCCGGTCCATCTTGATTTGAGCTTTCCGGGAAAGAGCCGCAGCCTTGAGTTGAAGAGAAGGACAAGGTCGCCTTCACTCAACTCCTTCGGGATGAGGCGCTTGTCATGCCACCGTTTGGTCCTTTCCTTGTAGATCCGGGCATTCTCATAAGCTTCCAACCGGATCTCTTCAAGGGCGTTTATATCAAGTAACCTCTTCTCTCCCGCCTCCTTGAGGTCAAAATTTAGCCATTTAATGGCCCAATAAGCGCTATGCTCCATTTCCACCGGAAGATGGCAAGACTTGTCATAGACTAACTTGTAAGGAGTGGTACCAATTGGTGTCTTGAAGGCGGTCCTATATGCCCACAATGCGTCATTGAGCTTCATAGCCCAATCCTTTCTTGTTCTAGGTACCGTCTTCTCAAGAATGGCCTTTATCTTCCGGTTGGAGATCTCCACTTGGCCACTAGTTTGGGGATGGTAAGGTGTTACCACCTTATGAGTCATCCCATACTTGGCCAAAAATGCCCCAAAGTTCCTATTGGTGAAGTGCTTCCCTCCATCACTTATGATCACCCTTGGTGTTCCAAACCTAGGGAAGATCACCCGGTTGAAGAACCGCACCATAACCTTAGCGTCATTTGTAGGAGAGGCAATTGCCTATACCCATCTTGATACATAATCAACCGCCAATAGGATGTAGAGCTTGCCACATGAAGAAGGGAATGGTCCCATGAAGTCCACACCCCACACATCAAAAATTTCCACTTCTTGTATGTTGTTCAAGGGCATTTCATTCCTCCTTGAGATGTTTCCCGTCCTTTGGCAAGCATCACATGCCGCTACAAAGCTTTGCACATCCTTGAACAAACTTGGCCAAAAGAAGCCTGATTGCAACACTTTCGCGCATGTCTTGTGTGAGCTAGCATGCCCTCCACATGGCAAGGAATGACAATGGCGGATCACACACTAAGTAGTTCACAATGTCGGCAAACCATGGTTTGCTTCCTCTAGACACTTGGAACAAGCATTCTTCCACCATTTGCAATTGTTCATCCCGGAATGAGTCATCAATAGGGATGTCGTCTTTCAAGCTCCAATGGTGGGAGTCTACTAAGGTGATCCGCCACGGAGTTCTCGGATCCCTTCTTGTCCCGTATTTCTAAATCAAACTCTTGAAGAAGAAGGATCCACCGAATCAACCTTGGTTTGGCATCCTTCTTTGTAAGTAGATAACGGATCACAGCATGATCCGTATAAACTATGACCTTCGCTCCAACAAGGTACGAGCGGAACTTCTCAAATGCATACACAACCGCTAGCAACTCCTTCTCGGTGGTAGCATAATTGAGTTGGGCAACATCTAGCGTCTTGCTAGCATAATAAATAGCATGAGTGTGCCGATCTTTCCTTTGCCCCAAAACAGCCCCAACGGCTACATCGCTTGCATCACACATGATCTCAAACGGTAGGCTCCAAACCGGAGGTTGCATGATAGGTGCAGAGATCAAGGCGTTCTTCAACCTACAAAAAGCCTCAAGACAATCTTTGGAAAAGACAAAATCAACATCCTTCATTAGTAGGTTAGTGAGGGGCTTAGAAATATTAGAGAAATCTTGAATAAATCTCCGGTAGAAACCGGCATGCCCTAAGAAACTCCTTACCCCTTTTACCGAGGTAGGTGGTGGCAACTTCTCTATTGTTTCAATCTTGGCCCTATCAACCTCAATGCCACGGTTAGACACCAAGTGTCCTAACACAATGCCCTCACTTACCATGAAGTGGCATTTTTCCCAATTCAAGACAAGATTTGTCTCCTCACATCTTTGCAATACTAAGGACAAGTTAGCCAAGCAATTATCAAAGGAAGAACCATAAACAGAGAAATCATCCATGAACAGTTCCATGATATTTTCTATGTATTCCGAAAAGATAGCCATCATACACCTTTGGAAGGTGGCGGGTGCATTACACAACCCAAATGGCATTCTCCTATATGCAAAAGTACGCCATGGACATGTAAAGGTGGTTTTCTCTTGGTCATCGGGGTGGATAGGGATTTGGAAAAATCCACTATAGCCATCTAGGTAGCAAAAATGAGAATGTTGAGCTAACCTCTCTAGCATTTGGTCAATGAAGGGGAGAGGGAAGTGGTCTTTCCTAGAGGCCATATTCAACTTTCTATAATCAATACACATCCTCCATCCCGTAACCGTCCTAGTAGTTCATTGTTCTCATTGGTCACTACGGTCATCCCACCCTTCTTAGGTACTACATGAACGGGACTAACCCACTTACTATCCGAGATAGGGTAGATAATTCCCGCATCTAGCAACTTAATGATTTCCTTTTTGACTACCTCTTTCATTATGGGATTCAATCTCCTTTGATGTTCAATAGAGGGTTTATGATTATCTTCCAAAATTATCTTATGCATGCACAAAGAAGGTTTTATGCCGACCACATCATCAATAGTATAGCCAATTGCTTTCCTATGCAATCTTAGTTCATGCAACAACTTAGCAAGTTCATTATCACTCAAGCATGCATTAACAATCACAGGATAGGTAGAGTTTTCACCAATAAATGCATACTTTAAATGAGAGGGGTGGGGTTTAAGTTCAAGTTTAGGAGGACCTTTATCGGTTGAAGACGATCCAAATAAGGTTGGATGAGATGAATCCAAAGCAAATGAAGACTCTCCATGGCTCCTAGAAGCTTGATCATCATCAAGAGCTGGTCCAGGGAAAATCACGGCTGGAACCACGGTTTGCTCAACTTCCACGGCCGTGGTTCTTGCCAAGCCTGCTTCCCGGAGTTGTCCAGAGAGTTTGACGGCCGTGGAACATAAATCTCGACCGTGGAACTTGCAGCTGTTCAACACCTCTTCTTGGCCTTCAAATCCAACTCTTGACTCCTCTTCCAATGCTTCCAAGGCCTTGATCTCTTCATTGCAAGCCTCCTCAACACCTTCCTCCATCATACTTAAGGTAAGAACCTTCTCCAAGGGATCCTTGATCAGGATCGAGCTCACAACTTCTCTAGATTCTTCTTGCCCGACTATGTTAAAGACATCCTCATCAAGGGTTGGCCCTTTCATCATTGTGGATAACTTGAACTTGATGTTCTCTTCTCCAATGTTGAAGGAGAGAGTTCCATTCTTGCAATCCACTAGGCATCCGGAGGTGGCTAAGAATGGTCTTCCTAAGATGATGGGAACCGGATAGTCCGCCAGAATGTCCAAGACGACAAAGTCAATTGGCACATAGAATCCTCCTAGTTGCACTTGAATGTCTTCTAAATTCCCAACCGGATGAGTGATAGAACGGTCCGCCATATAGAGGGTCATCTTGACCGGTTTTGGCTCTCCTAGCCCGACCTTGTTGCAAAGTGCAAGCGGTATGATGCTCACACTCGCTCCAAGATCACAAAGGGCCTCGTACTTCACATCTCCCACTCCAATTGGGAAACAAAAAGAGCCCGGATCTCTTAGCTTGGGAGGCATCTCCTCCTTCATTGTTTGGATCAATTCCGAGGATCTCTTGGTCATTCTTATCTCCCCATACTCCTCCAACTTCCTTTTGTTGGAGAGTATTTCTTTCAAAAACTTGCCGTACGCAGGCATTCCTAAAATGGCATCCATGACGGAATGTTAATATGCAATTTAGACATTAGTTCAAGGAACTTACCAAAGTGATTGTCCAAGCGAGCTCTTGCTCTTGATTGTGGGAACAGTAGCGGTGGCTTGTATGGAGGCGGTGCCACAAAGGTTGGCTCAACATCTTTGCTCTTGCCTCCATCTTCTTGCAACTTTCCCTCTTCTAGCACTACTTGCTTTCCTTTAGCATTGTCCTTGGGCAAAGGATCTTTCATACTCAGCCCACTTCTCGTTGTAATAGCCAACACTTGCCCTCTTGGGTTTTCTTCGGTTCTTCCGGGAAGCTTTCCCGGATCTCTATGGGCTTCACCCGCCTTTTGGAACACTTGTGCTTCCAAGACTTTTTGGGCTTTAGAGATTGAAGTCACGGTGCTCTCAAGGCCACTCAACCTTCCAAGCAATTGCTCAAACATTATTTCGGTTCTATCCTTGGGAGGTTGAGTAAATCCGGGTGGAGGTTCTTGTGAAGCTCTTGGTGGTGGAGTTGTGCTTGTGGAAGCGGTAGGGTTCAAGGCTTCATCCGGGTTAGAGTAGGAAAACCCGGGATGGTTGTGGTTGGGCCGGTAATTGTTGAATTGCCGGTTGTTGTTGAAATTCCTTGGGCGTTGGTAGTTGTTGTAGTTTCCCCTTCCCATGTAATTCACATCCTCCTCCTTGGAAGACAAGTTGGCTTGTGGAAGCACTTGAGGAGTTGCTTGGTTCTTCAAAGTTGTAGCACACAACTCCCTCAAGGAGTTCAACTCGTTGTTGATGGCGTCAAGCTTGAAATTGCTCATGGTGACCTCACTCACCTCATATGCTCCCGCCTTTCTCCCTTCACTCTTCCTATTGGAGTATTTCTCGATTACTAGAGCTTGTTTCTCCACAAACTCCCAAGTTTCATCTACATGCTTCTCCATAAATGTCCCACCGGAAAGAGATTGGAGCTTGAATTGGCTATCTTCATCAAGTTCCTTGAAGTAGATTTCCAATAGATCAATTTTTGGTATGCCATGGTGTGGACAATCTAGGAGAAGATCTTTGAATCTCTCCCAAGACTTGAACAAACTCTCTCTATCCTTCATCACGAAGGCATTGATCTTCCCTCTTAACTCGGTAGTCTTGGAAGGTGGGAAGAACTTAGTCAAAAATTCGGTTGTCATCTCCTCCCAAGTACCAACTCGCCCTTGTGGAATCGACTGATACCAAGCTAAGGCTTTGTCCTTAAGAGAGAAGGAGAAAGCCCTAAGCTTATGGTTGTTGCTCTCCAATCTTGGCGGTCTAAGAGTCTCCATCAAGATCTCATAATTCATCAAGTGTTGATGAGGAGAATCTCCTTCCATCCCTCCAAATTGATTATGCCGGATCATTTGTAGAACTTGAGGGCGGAGCTCATAGTTGTGGGTTGCGGGATCTCCTAAGTTCACACCCGGTCGGTGTGCTCTTTGTGCCGGATCCATACGTCTCCCTAGGGTTTGTGGCTCCTCAAATGCAATGGGAACAACCCTAACATTAGCCGCCGGGTGCGGTTGTGGTGGCGGAGGTGGAGGAGGTGGAGGTTGTTGACGATTAAGCTCCCCTTGTACAAGGGCTTGCCTAATCTCATCAATCTCCCTCCTAGTTGCTTCTTGCCTCTCATTGGCAAGTCTCCTTTCTTCCTCCAAGAGCTCATCTCTTAGCCTTATTTGCTCTAAGGCTTCATCCAATTCAGCTTGGAGGACTCTTCCGGCCATCTCTTTCCCCTTTTTAATGCTCTTGGATCTAGATCTAAGGGTTTTCTCCGGTTCGGGATCGAATGGAGCTAAATCCTTGCCACGAGATCTTCGCATACACCTAAAGAGTAAAAGATGTCCTGAAAAGCAAAAACACACGCCAAAGAGAGATCAAAAGCAACAAGAAAGATCTACACTACAAACAATCACAAAAATAGACTCAATCTAGACCTAGTCCCCGGCAACGGCGCCAAAAACTTGTTACGCTAGGATCGTGTGATGCGCAATTGGGTTTTAAATTTATACTCGTTATATTTCTCCTAACTCCTAGCGAACCCGCAGTGTATGGGACGTTTGTAGTAGGGATAGTATTCCGAGGTCGAACACAAAGACTAAGGTGAGATTGATTCAATTTATGATTAAGTCTAGTGCAGATCTATGTTAAGAAAAGAGAAAGAAATAAAGAAGTGAAAATCTCAAATGTTTTTTTGGTTGGTTTTTGGTGATCAATCAAGGATCACAATTCATGCAAAGTAAACAATCAACTAAGCTAACAAATCAACTCAAGCAAATAAACTAAATACGAGATACAGATCAAAGAAATAAAAGACGGATTCTAGGGGTTGGAAGTTCCGGTTATGGCATAGGACTCGAGCTATCTATTCATTCCTTGGATTAACCATGTTGGGGTTAAGTGTTTCTAGATTGGGATCAATCACCGGGTAGGTCTCATGATCCACTAGTCCATTCCCTAGGTCTCATCACCGGGTAAGTCTCTAAGAACCTAAGGGACGGAATTCTACTCAAACCGGATTGTTACCTAAAGATCCAACCTATCCTCACCGGGTAAGTCTCGGAAGGGTTAGTCCTAAGCAACCATCCATCACACTTAGTCCAATGGCGGCTTATGAGGCTCACCACTACCTAATGTTTGTTATCTTTGGAATCTAAGGGTGAGGATTACCGGGTAAGTCTCTCCTAACACTTAGTTGCTAACACTAGGTCACCCTAGGATAGATTTAACTAAACAAACACTTAGGATTTCAACATTCTAACAATCTAAGACTAGATCCATCGAACCAGGGAGAATCACGGTCTGTTCTACCTTTCCACGGCCGTGGTTTGGCAAGAACTAACCGTGATTCCTAACATAAGCTACGTTCATGCACACAAGTCATCCAAAGGTAATTCTAAGTTCATCCTATCATAGCCCTAGCCATAACCATCCTTTCCTTACCCTAGAACCTCATCTATTTAGCCTACAACATTCATAGTAGAAATCGAAACAAACAAACATAAAATCATGACATCCATTTGCAAGATAATGAAGGAAAGGAGATGAACAAGTGAACTAAAACAAAACCAAGCTGAAAATGGAATTAGAATAACTCACAACCCTTCTTAGAGAAGGTTCAAATGGTTCAATGAACTCTAGAAATTGAATCCAAAATTCTTCACTACAAGCTAGCAAATCTATCAATGGTGTGTCTTCTCCTTCTCCAATGGTGCTCTTCTCCAATGGTGGCTTCCTTCTATCTTCTTCTTCCAAGGATCTTCTTGTTGAGAGAATATTTTTGTTAGAGGATAATGGATAATGGAGAGCTGCTCCAAGATGCTTTTCTCAGCCAATGAAGGACCACTTTTATAACAAATTTGCATGAGCTGGCCATGAGAGTCGTGGCACAGCTGTCACAAGAATCTGGCAAATTCCACGGTTAGAACCACAGTCGTGGTCTTGGTCTAGACCGTGGTTTGCTCCAGAGACTTCTTCTAGGCTCGTTAAGCCATGATTTGGTGCATGGCTTGTGTTGGCAAGGTTCCATGAGTCCTCCTTAGCCCTTAGTTTGCATCCTAATGAGTCCGAGGGTGTGTCATCTTGATGAACGATCCTCAAACATATCGTTTTAGCTCCTAAATCTCCCAAAATACCTACAAAGCAACGCACAAGTCCGTGTAGACGTCTATCTCGACAAAGTACGTGAATTGAATGCAAACGTCGTGAACTAGTGTTAAACCATGCATAAATGAGTGGGAAATCTAACTAAATGATTACCTAAAACTACGTCATAAATCGTGTTATCACAAAACACAACCCGGATCCGCTCCAATATAAAAGTACACGTAAAATCTTCTCCGAGATTATGCTTTCTTTAAGCACGGTTACTGGGTTGTAAGTATACTCCTGTCACTTCTCTTTTTTATGTATTTTTGACTCAGAATGGTAGTTACTCACTTTGAGCTACTAGTGCAGACCATGCACAATACTTTCCTGTCTACTTTGATGGTGATACAGCTCCCGTACAATATTTTCAGTCACTCCGCGTAACCTATCTCACGTTCGTTCCAAGCGAAATGCATTTCACCAACTATCATCATCTTAAACACGACACGTCGTATTTCTATACCATTGCTTCCAGCTTTGTGGGTTAGGACCCACCACGCTTCCGCTGCGCTACTCTGATAATTCTGTTGTCACTCATTAATCATAAGGACATTTTCTGTGAGTCCCAAGTGATTAACCTCAAACTCTTTCTTTCAATTATACCATAAGTCCTAACCGGATGAAGTACCAAGTACCTTCCTTAATTGCTTTAATGAAACAAAATAACGATTGGAGAACAACTTCTTCCGTTTACTTTCTTAATTCTCTTAGCACGGATCCAAACTACCAGACTCGACCGAAGTTTGATCTTAACCATCCAAGAAGTAACCCTTAAAATGTTTCTCTTTATACCTTTAATTCATCCAAGAAGGTTATCGTTGCCTACTTAAGGAAATCCTCTAAGGCGTCGGTACAACTACTACATAGATCCACCGTCACAAATATCTCTTCTTAACGGCACATAACTCGTCAATACCAAACAATACTTGCACATCCATGGTTGACATCGGTCAGTCTATAATTGACTTATCTCAATTTCATACCTCCACTAGTATTAAACTTTTGGTGCACATCACTTACTAGATTAATCCTTTTATCCTTCTTTAGTTCGTCTTATCTTTCACTCTTCTGCTTCCTTTGAGACAACTCTCTTTCTCAAGTCTCACTGTGCCATTCGCCTGACGTCAAAAGTCGTTCCTAACACTCCACGATAGATGGTAAGCACCTTGTAGTTCCGATGACTTTTAATTACCTCCCAATTGTAGTCCCTTTACAGGGACCATTTGTGTTGATGACCTATGTTTTGTTATAAATGGGGGTTACCCTGGACTTTTGAGTCCACCACACGATTCTCACAAGCACAAGTTCCTTAATCGGCGTTGTTTGTAATATTTTCTTCCAAATCTCTGTTGACTATGTTACAGGGCTTCGTTCCTTTCGATACTGGCGTTGTGATTCTTCTTAGAATTCTTATCTTGAAAGAAGACAAAATGTCTCCAGGCTTGTGAAGTCTACCTTTCGCTTTTACATTAAGTTGTAAGTCTCCATTCCGTGTTAATTGTGATTTGTCAAATTTTCCTTAGCTAGTAGGTAAACAGTTGCTCACAACAATCATTTTATACTTCTTTAGTTCGTTCTACCTTCCACCCTTCCGCTTCTTATGGGCTAACTCCATTTCTCTAGTCCGATTGTGTCATTCATCTGGCATAAATAGTCGTTTCAAGTTTCCACGATAGCTTGCACACGTCTTTGCAATTCTTATTGCCGTAATGATCATCAACTTGAAGTTCCTTTTGCATGGACCATCTGTGTTGATGGATTAGGTCCCGTGATAATTCGGGTTACCTTGGACTCTCGAGTCTAGCAAGGCCGTTCTCCCATACAGATTTCTTCACTGGTGTTGGTGGTAATATCGCCTTCCTGAACCTCCGTTGACCCTGCTACAGGCTTCCATTCTTTGGATATTGGCGTCGCGGTTTCTTTCAAACTTCTTATATCTCCGAGGAGGTCAAAACCTCCCCACGCTTGTGGGGTCTGCCTTTTCGCTTTTACACTCAATTGTAGGTCTTCATTCTGTGCACCTTAGATTCTCACACCCGGATTGACACTTTGTCTCTTCTGGTTTCTCATGCCCCTAATGGTCTATGGTGCATCCGCCTCGATTATAATGTCCTTGATTCCGCAATCTTGGTTGTACTCAATTCTACTTGTCTTGTTCCAATATTGTTATCTCTACTCCGCACTCTTGTAGTAGCGTGCATGGTTATTCTAATTCCGTCTCCCGGCCTCGTATGCCCGAGTTCCTTGTACGACCATCTATTCCTTCTAACTGAACTACCTCAGGGTTTTCTTCCTCATCTGATTGTGCATGTGGTAAAAATTATCTTCACAACTTTACTTCCTTGCTCACTTGTTCTTTGGATAATTTGTAAGGATCACCAAGCAGCCTAGCCGAGTATAATACTCAATTCAAGGTCCGATTACATTGCCTCTTGTTGGAGATTCTTCAAGTCCGCAGTTGATTTATCATGAGGCGATAATCGCTTCGTAATATCACGACTAAAGGATATAAAATATCCTTTTGGATACTAACAAACTAAGCATACATATGCATATAACATATAATAAGAAACATCATAAAAAGTCTATATACTAACTCCCATTGATCCAAGTTGCAGAGGTCCACGGAGAGCGATGGTGGTCCGGCGTACTACTAACCCAACAACCCGACTATGCATGTGTGTAAAAAACACAAACCCGTTTTGAAAATTTTAGACCCCTTTCGGGTTCTAGTTATTTTATACATTCGGTCTTTCAGAAGATTTCAAGTGCCTTTGTTGCCAACATAGAGCTCTGATATCATATTGTAACACCCCAAATTCTGAGAACTCAGGGAGCTACTGGTTAGGACCTCACAATGGGTCCCGACCTTAGTTTGACAACAATTTCACTAGGAATATACAACAAGGCACAAAAGTATTTAAAAACATTTGAAAACTTTAAACAATATATACATGAAGAATATGCATCAGCCTAACAAAATAAAGATACTAAAGCAACGCATATGAAGAACAGAAGACATCCCGTCCCCAACTAAAAAGAGTATGTGGACCCGGCTGACCATTCCCTCCGGATCTCTCTACAACTGTCTTAACCTACAAGGCATCTACAAGCGGTATAAAACCGTTAGCTAACATTCTATGCATAAGTATAAAGGTAAAAGCACAAACACACAACATACACAATCAACATGTAACACTCAATCCTTTTATTATCTTTAATTAGGTGATAGGTTATTACTAATGATACTTATTTTGTGACACGAGGGATTCCCAAACCTTGCCCTTGTCTCCGTTTACCAACGCGGAATGGTACCAATGCATCTGACCGTCTACCTGACTGGGCTGGTCGTAGGGAACCTCCTAGACTCTTGCAAGAGCTAGGCAGATGATGTCACGACCCGTTATCATACACTTGGGTCAATTACGTAAATAATAAAGTCGGCCTAATCTGGTTTCGTTGTTTATCATAACTAACAAACACCACTCATACACATTACACTCATACAAGAAGCCAGCTAAGTAAGTCCGTGGACTTACCTAATTCAGATCTCGACTCTCTTAATCACAACTCAATTTGTAACTGTATAACTCGGTTGCTTGTCAAAGAGAGAAGTGGATCAACACATATCCAATATACTTAGAAGTCTAAGACTTCTAAGATATAAGATCCTATCGGAAGAGAAATATACTAATATACACGTCTAAGGTAAAATTACCATTTTACCCTTGGTCCCAAAACATCCAAAAATTCCATAATTCATGCCTAAACTCTTATTTGAGACTAAAGAGTCATATTCTAACTCCTAAAGATGAGTTTGGTTACAAACTTGCAATTTACCCATTTTCCTATTTTCGGAAAGATCGTTAAGGTCCAACTTCGGCTTCAAATATGAAATTCGAATAATCTTATAAAAATTCTGAAATAATTCCCTAGATCATCTATATGATCTCATCTATTCCTAGGAGCAAGAATTTCTTAAAACTGTTCAACCATCACTTCTACGAAAATTTCCAAAGTTGGTTACAACACTTGAAATTTTCTATACTTAGCCAAAATCTGAGTGTGTTTTCTCACTGTACAACAAGTCCACTTGGAGCCTCTATAATTCTAAATCCCACCATTAGATTTATACCAACTTTTGACATATTATTCTATGCATGGCACTAAACAACATTTAAAAAAACCGAACGGTGGATCTTATCTCTAAGGCATCAAAAAACATGCTTAAACTTGACTGATCAACACAGTTTCTGGAATTTCAGCAAACACTTAATAAAACAGCACACTGTCTTAACTTTGAAAAATCATAACTCCTAAACCGCTCGCTGGATTTATCCCAAATTTTATTATGTTCTACAACCATATGCCAGCTATATCATATCCAAAATTCAAGTCGAAAAGATATCAAAAGCCTATTTAAAACTATCTCACAAAACAGCATCACATGCTGTTTTTCCCAACACTCAACACATTTATAAAAACTGTGTGAGGAGTCAACTTTGAAACAACATAACTCTCAAATTGTAACGTGGATTCCTCTAAAATTTTAGTATGATGTACTATGCAATACCGTCTATGACATATCCGAAAACTAACCAAAAAGAAGAAGTCTAACTTACCCAAATCCGGACCCGAACATGACTGTTTGTCACTTCCGAAAATTCAAAAAAACACTTCAGCTCTTCAAGCTATCTTCCGAGGCTGTTAGGAATGGTCTAAAGACACATATGGGCACTCTCATCAGCACATATACAAAGATGTTTGGGTCTTCAGTCTCACTAGCCGCTCGTTTGGTTTCTGGCTCCATTCACACGTCTTGAATTCAGTCTGTCTAACTTTCCTTCGACTCTAGACTCGATCAAGCGTGCATTGTCATTGGCGGTTCCCTGGTTGCAGTATCCAAGAGTTTGGCGGATCAGGTTGTTGGGACGCTACTAGTTGTCACAACATGAGAGGAAGTGGCCGACATTGTTGCTATGTCCACTAGGGAGAATCAACCTGATGCATTCTGAAACCTCAGATTAGAGGCTGCAGTCATGGAGCGTTATGCAAAACAGAAGGGGAGAGGCGACAGGAGAAGGAGAACAAATCACCTTGGCGCAGAAGATTAGTCAGTCATAATACACTTGGCATCAAATCGTGCCTTCCTTGTCGAGCAGAAGGACGACGTTAGGGGGAGGTGTCGTAACTATGCAGGGGTTGTGTGCAGGAACTATGCCTCCAAGATGCAGCTTGTATAGTGTGCAAAAGGTTGCGGTGTAGAAGGTTGCAACAGGATGGATCTCGACGAGAAGGAGAAGGTTGCGGTACTAGCGTCGCAAAAGGAAAGGATCGAGTGGAGATTTGTACGTGAACCGGGCGTTATGTGAGAGGAAGGATGTAGTTTGCAGCAGTGGAATTTTAGGGAGCGTTAGGGTACGTTCATCTCCTCTCCAACTCAGCATACAAACGTTGTAGGGCTGGTCCTTTGTTGGGCCGGTTGGCTTCTGTGCTGAAGGGCTGAAGCTGATGGGCTGGAGTAAGGTAAGGAAGGTGGGCTGAAGCTATTTCAAACCCGCCAACAAGAGTTAAGGTAAGGGCTGGAAAAATAAATCCAATTAAGAAACAATGGGCTGAAACAAGGCAAGAATTAAGTGGGCTGAAAGTTTGTCAAAACTTGTCAAAAACTAGTCATGACTTTGTCAGGCCCATGCATGACTTCGTCACAAAGTTGTCGGGCTTCGTCATGACCTCGTCTCAGCTCTATCATGGTCTCGTCACAACTTTGTCACAATCTCGTCTCATCCTTTTCATGATCTCGTCTAAAGTCGTCATTAAGGATTAATTATAAGAATTAGGGTTTGATATAATTCTATCATTTTATGTGAATTAAATTCTACATAAAATGATAAATAATTATAAGAATTAGGGTTTGATATAATTCTATCATTTTAGGTGAATTAAATTCTACATAAAATGATAAAATTTGTGAAGAAAGAAATACAAGATAGAATGGGAAACGTCAACGGCTCGAAGTCCGAATTGATTCGGAATTAAACGGAATAAAAATTTCATATATTACAGCCACAACAACTGCATTTCTTCTTCTTGCTTCCTTCCGTTGATCCCCGTATCCTAGCTTTAGGCAATCTTCCGGTTCTCTTCCTCTTTGTAGGAGGGTTGCATTCAATAGATGTAATGCAACTTGAAATATCTAAATTCTCATGATCTACGATTGGGTATATTGTCTCCTCATATGCCGTTTTCCAATAATCGGTGTTGTAATAATTACTTACCAAAGAAGCCGGATTCATTTTCGCCATCTTGTTGTAGCTATTGCATGAACACACGGTATTTCCTCAATATTAAATTCCATGCAAGTGCAACTCCTATCCACTAAACATACAACTTCCCTTTCCTGGTTCCATTGTGTAACACCCCAAATCCGCGGGACTCGGGGCGCTACGGGTTGGGACCTCACAATGGGTCCCGACCCTTAGCCTGACAACAATTTCACCGGATCTTTCAACATGGCACAAATAAAGGCAAAACCAAAATTCCTTTTAATGCAAATGATAAGAAACCCGAAGAAAAACAACAAAAGACTTCAGCCGATAAACAACACCAAAGACCAAAACGCCGTACACGCGGCATACGAACATAATAAACGCAGAATAAAACACAACCCGACTCCAACCAAAACCCACTCCTAAAATGTACGGAACCCCGGCTGCCCACTCTTCCGGATCTCTCGGAGCATACCTAACCTGCAAGGCAAACTACAACATTCGGTATAAAACCGTTAGCTCACATTCAAAGCGTTAGAATTAAAGGGAAAGGCACAAACACAATTAATTCAACATAGTCACACAACATACTCAAAGCACACAAATCCGGTTTATTATCTTATTTATTAAGTCATATCCCGTTCTAGTTCAACTTCTTTTGTGACACGAGAATCCTCCGAAACTCGCCTCGGTCCCTTCTTCCGGCAATGGAACGGTCGGATGCCTCCGACCGTCTAACCAGCACGGGCCAGTCGCCAAGATCCCCCCAGCTCTCACGGGGAGCCATGCAGTGATGTCACCGCCCGTTATCATACACTTGGGCCAAATAATATAAAGGTCGGTAATCCTATTTCCGGTTTAGTTGTTATAAACAGTAAAATAATAAACACACACCACCCAACACACAATAATGCTAATACAAAGAATACGAGCTAAGTAAGTCCGAAGACTTACCTCGTCCCAAAGATAATCCCGCTAACCACCGCTCTCAACTTCCCGTAGGAAGGCACTCAACGCCTGGTCAAAGCAAGGCACACAATCAACATCTCTCTCGCATGCTAGAAGTCCTTAGACTTCTAGTCCCAATGATCTCGCAAGATCATAAATCGTAACCATTCTAGGATAGCAAACTCCTAGTCCTCACGATCTCACAAGGTTATAATCATCACAACACAAGCTAGGATACTCTCATTCTAGTCCACAACCTCAACATCATACAACCTCAACCTCTAAATTCTCACAATCTCCACATACAACTAAAAGCCATAAACAACCTCACAAGATAATATCAACTCCTCAAACTTAGAATCAACATCAATACATCAAACAATATCAAATCCTCGAAACTCACCTAAGGTTCAAAGCCACTACTTGGCATTAACTCTAAGTTATGTTAGATCCATCCTAGCAGGATACTAAAACTTAACATAACTAGATCGAGGGGAAAGAATACTCACACGACGTCAAAAGACGGAAGTCGTTCAACGGATTTCGACTTGGACTCGTTAGGCCTTTATCGGGGCGCTTCCGGACCTAAAAACCAAAGCTAAGCAAATTTAGCTAATACGCTAAATTTGAACGGGACATGTAACTTATATAAAACTTAAGGTAAAACTCGTTTTCCAAAACCAAGGTTAAAACCGCTAACGTGTTTTCCGGGGCAATTAATACCATTCCAAAAAAAACATGGGTCATAATACGTATTTGAATCTTTGGGCCAAATTCCATAAATAAACCAACAAGGACACCATGGGTAATGTATATAAATATAAGATCAAACTCGTATGTAAAAATCTAAGGTTAAAACTCGTAAAAACATTTTCTAGGCAAATATGACAATATCATAAAACTTGGTTTATTTTCCATGATTAAAACTTTGGTCCCTTTTTGTAATTATTTCAGCAAAGGGCATATCCGCAACTTTCAGAAATTAGGGCCAAATCTGCAAAATATAAATAGGGGTTCTCTTTTGTAATTATTCCAAATTTTCAATTAACCGATACGCTTTCCCTGAGAAGAAGAACGCAGGGCCGGCGGATGGGATGCACTGGGCTCCGGCAGGCTGGGCGAGGCAGGCTCCTCTCCGATGGCGTTCCCGGCGGTTGTAGAATGGTGGCGGCCGGCCTCTAGCTCCGGCGAGGACAAGGCGGAGTTGAGGAGGGCAAAGCCCTGTTCGACAGAGGAGATGAAAAGGGCAAGGCGAAGGGGAAAGGTAGGCAATCGGCTCTAGCAGCGCAAGGGTAGGGCAAACGGTAATCCTCCGGCAGTGGTGAGTGATGGCGTAGGGGAGGTGGCGGCATTGGATTCTCCGGCAAAGAGAAGATGGCTAGGGCTGGGCAGAGCAACAACAGCCCCGATGACAACGGCGAGGCCCGAAGGCTTTCCAGCGCCAGTGGTGCAGCGCATCGGAGAAGGCAGAGAGTTGCAGGTTCAGAAGGTAAGCAACAGAGATGGAGAGGGAGTAGAGTGGTGGTGGTTTCCGGCGACCAGCTCGAGAGGGAGAGATGAATGTGAAGGTGGCGGTTTTGTTCCTCTTTAGCAACGAGAATGAAATCAGAGAAGAGTAGGTTGCTTGAGAGAAGCAGAAAGGTGAGGGAGAAGCAGAAAGGTGAGGGAGGCTACATGGGAAAGCTGCGAATGAGGGCTGGGGTAGGCAAAAACGAGGGGTCGCTGCAGGTTGCATACTTGCATATCTCATCACGCGTAAGGAGAGAGGCAGGAGGGAAAGAAAAACAACAAAAAAAAAGGAAAGAAAGGAATAAAGAGAGGAATGGGGAAATAAATAAATAAATAATAGGATAGACTCAATTTTAAACATTCGAAACGGGATTTTTGAATCGGAAACATTTCCTAATATTTAATATACGGAAATTATACGTCAATATATATAAACTCGAACAAAATAGTTAATTTACCGCGAAAAATACTCTTGAAAATATTTAAGCTAATAAAATATAGGTAAAAGTAGGATAAAATAATATCGAAAACGCGCCAAATTTTTGGGCGTTACATCAGATCCCCCTAAAAACAAGTTTCGTCCCGAAACTTGCTATTCGCCAAACTTCTCACTCCCTAAGGCCGAGGTATGAACTCTCAAACTAAGAAGGTTTAAACCTTCAAATCTATACACAATACCTACTCAACTACCACCGCAATATATATCGGTTATATAGCACAATCTCACACAGGACTCAGCTACACATAACATCACACATGCACATAACTCAACCAAGGGAAGAACTAGGTCTAACCCATCGATTCTATCGATGCTACTAGATCCGCGTAAAACTCAACTAAAGATATTATACTCCGTCTTCCTATTAGCCTCTTCGGTTCTTCGTCGGTGACTAAATCACCATAACTGGCAATCTGTCTCGAGTCGTGTATGTACTCTCTCAACTGATACACATGAACACCGGGTGAACACTCTCTACTCTTGGCGGCTACGCCAACCGGTAAACCGCTTCCCAACTCGTGCTAAGATCTCAACTAGGTCCGATATATCGGAAACTCAACTTCTTCTCGGGTCTTTCTCGATGCAGTATTTCCATTATGTTTCTCCTTTATTGTCTCTCACAAAGAAGATCGGATTTCCAATTCACACCATCAACTTTGGTTCTTGACAAACCAAACTTTGGTGTTACGTTTCCTCAATTCTTGTTGCAAGTTCTAAGTAACAAAGAATGTACTTTACTCCATACTACTTCTACTAACACGACACGTAGGCTATTACTGTTACATAGCTCCTCACTACTCAATCTAGACCTTGTCTTGAACAATCACTTGTACAGCTCAAACCCATAATACCTCAAGGTAAATCAAAACAGTTGCACCAATGAATCTCCTTCTTAACTCTCCGCAACTCGATTGTCCATTTCTGTCTCATTCAATACTTCATTGTCATCCGGAGTAGGTTACCATAAAAGGTGTTACACAACTTCTCCCTTCAAATATCAGGTAAAGCTCAACACTTCTAAGATAACTTGTAACTCCTTCCATATCTCTCGGTGTTTACCGTCCCGAGACAACTTGTCATACGACTTCTCTCTCGTAGTGACTTTGGTTGGTCCAAAATGCCGTATTTGTAATATTCGAGTCTCGAATTCTCAAACGGCGACAATCAAATCTTAACTTAATCTTAGAAGAGACTACCGACCCTTGCAACCGGTCGAGTAGATCCCCTATCCGTGGTGAGGGATACTTGGTTCTTCATTGTTATCTTGCTCGACTCACTGTAATCAATGTACAAACGGAACTAACCGCCTCTATTTTCGCAAACCGGTGTTCTCCATCAAAACTTCAAACTAAGAGTTTAAGATATATTCCAATATGAACTTCAAATCAAGAGTTCAAGATAACATTTGAAGTTCTTCATAGCATTTCACTAATTCTCATGAAATCTTATCACTAAGTTCTTGCAATTCCTCCTTCACTTGATTCCACAACTCATGTCTCTGCACAAGTGTTATTTCATACGATGCCTTAGACATCGGAATTAAATCAAGCTCGACCTTTGTGGAAAATTCCACATTCTAACGTATTGGAATCCGTGATATCTCAGATTTCATCTTTTCTCTTCCCGTCACATATCGTAATAACCGACACAATCTTGTCTTATCACTTTACAAGTGGTCATGATACTAATGATCTACCTCGATCTGTTGTGGTGACGTCCTTTAAACACGTGTATTGTTCCATCTTTAGCTACAATGTTTACCGTCCTCTTTCCGAGATCCTTCATCTCTTGAACTCGAGAGACTTGCTCGAGTCCTCTGACTCCTGAAGCCTTGGTTAAACAATAATTCACTTAATCCCTCATCTCACTTCAAATAGATGGCGATAATAACATATCTTGGTCTTGTGCATGTGTTCAGTCACAAAGGTCTTAACTACAAGACTCGTTCATGCCTTATAATGAACCGATACAATCTCCTTCACTTCCTCGGACATCCCAACTTATGGGAGGAGCTCTTCGCATCCCACATCAGTTTTCACTATAGACGTCCTTTCTTCAAGTAGGTGTAGAACTTACTTCATTTTCTTATGTAACGTCGAACCAAACGTAGAGGCTCTAACCTCATTTTTTCATGTACTTCTTGTATATCTCATATCGACATCAAATTTCAAACTTCGGTCTTCTCTTACTCTTGTTGGTCACCTTATGCATCTCTTGTTATTCCATGCACAACTTCACCACCGTACCAGTATGCCCCGTGAAAAATGCTAGGCAAAATTCCCCAACCACAACCATTGAAAGATTCACTCATTACTTCACCGAGCACTAACATCATAAACTCTAAGCTTGTAGCGTTGCCATAATCTAGGTTCATTGTTTCACGTCATAGCCACTATGGCTTCACCACACGAGTCACAAAAACCTTGACTTAGCTTGGCTCGTGAAAACATGACATCCATAACCTTAGAACAAACATATCCTACCTCTCCTTATATATACCCCCTTTCCGCACAACAACTATAGAAGACTCATCTTCCTATTTGTCCTTCCAATTTGCTTTACCTTGATCCGTGTCATATCTCCATATAACCACCCCCATGACCTAAAAAGGTCGTACCAGATCATTACGATCCCTCCACAAGATACGTTACCATCACCGGTTAGAATTGATAAGATGTTACTTGATTAAAACGGTTATGCTTCCGTTAATACACCTCCTATTACTGACATTCAACCACCACGAATGTTCCAGTTCTTGTTCCCCTTCTTCATGATCTCACATCCTGAATTACTCTTCGCTCTTACAGTCACTAGTATACAACCCGCACAGGTGCGTTCTTGGTTGTCACCGAGTAGCTTATAGCTGACCTTCTCCAAGTTCAACGGCTCACCATTCTTTCTACCCTCCATGTTACCCTGCTCTTAAAGGCTACCCTCTTGGGGTATTCTACCTTAAACTTCACTTGCTCATATCATTCTTCTTCCAACTCCGTTAGCTCCTACTAAGCTCCTTTCTTCCTCCCGCTTCTGTAAGATAACTATACCTTCCCGACTCTTTCTTGTCATACGACTCACCTTCATAGGTTTAACCGCTCTTCATGATGTTTTGCAAAACCACTTCTCAAATATTCTATCATTAATTAGCATCCACTCACATTCTTCTAGGTCGGTAACTTTAAGTCTTTTGATCTAAGCTCCTTGTTTCATCTTTCATCTTCCAAAGATCATCATCCTCACACACTTCTTCCTTATCGTTGCTCAATCTCCTCTCATTGACGGAAAACGATCGACTCCACAAGATAATTCTACTATGTGAACTTCCTCCATGTAGTCCTCCTCGTAACCCTCGTATTTTTTATTTATTTATTTATTTATTTATTTTTTTTTAATCTTCACTTCTTAGTACCTCGCAAGTTTAACTTACGGTATTTTAAATCTTTCCCACATGTTTCGTTCACTTCACTCATCTTAACTCCAAGGCTTAGGAACGTCTAAGGAAAGCTTTGCATCTTAATGGAACACCACCTTAACCTTGCTAGAACGTAGTCATCTCTTCCTCGGTTTACATCTTTAGTTTTCCACGCTTCTGCTCGGAGAACTTAAGTTCATTCTCTCTCTCGGTCTCGTCGTCGTTCGATCATGGCCTCTTTAGAACCGCTTCTACACTTTAGTGTCGCTCCCTTTTCTTGTATTACTCCCATCTTGATCCCCCTTAAGTTGTCTCGAATTTTCTTTTACTTGGTTGCCCTTTGTTTACATCATCTCTACTCCTCCTCTTCGACTCCTCTTAAAGGAGTACAAGAACTCCAAGGTGTTCGCCCGGATGTAGCTCTCAACTCGATACTTGAGTATATTCTTCCTCGTATGTACACTATCCTATGTAAAACACCGTCGTCTAGGGCGATGATATCATAATAGCATCTCAACTAAAAGGTCCTATATCTCCATATGCTACTATATGTATAAGTCTACATATACATAACTATATAAGTCCTATGTCCATATCTCTACTAACATACATATATAACATGCCATCATATCAATAAAGGTCTAAAACATATAACAGTCCACACATACAACTATACACATAAGTCATGTCCATCATGCAACTACAATCCACAAAGATACACATCAATTCCGTCATGCATAACTATAAACCTCATATACATATCTATATATATACATATATATACTAAGTCCAATAAACTAAGCTTCCGAGATCCGCGGAAGGAGTGGTGGTCCATACATTCTACCCCGACTCATGCATGTGAATTTTGAAAACGAAAACTCAGAACCCGTGGGGTTCTGTTTATTCCTCATTCGGCCTTTAGAAGATTGCGAGTGCCATTGTTGTCAACCTAGGGCTCTGATACCACTTTTATAACACCCCGAATCCGCGGGACTCGGGGCGCTACGGGTTGGGACCTCACAATGGGTCCCGACCCTTAGCCTGACAACAATTTCACCGGATCTTTCAACATGGCACAAATAAAGGCAAAACCAAAATTCCTTTTAATGCAAATGATAAGAAACCCGAAGAAAAACAACAAAAGACTTCAGCCGATAAACAACACCAAAGACCAAAACGCCGTACACGCGGCATACCAACATAATAAACGCAGAATAAAACACAACCCGACTCCAACCAAAACCCACTCCTAAAATGTACGGAACCCCGGCTGCCCACTCTTCCGGATCTCTCGGAGCATACCTAACCTGCAAGGCAAACTACAACATTCGGTATAAAACCGTTAGCTCACATTCAAAGCGTTAGAATTAAAGGGAAAGGCACAAACACAATTAATTCAACATAGTCACACAACATACTCAAAGCACACAAATCCGGTTTATTATCTTTATTTATTAAGTCATATCCCGTTCTAGTTCAACTTCTTTTGTGACACGAGAATCCTCCGAAACTCGCCTCGGTCCCTTCTTCCGGCAATGGAACGGTCGGATGCCTCCCACCGTCTAACCAGCACGGGCCAGTCGCCGAGATCCCCCCAGCTCTCACGGGGAGCCAGGCAGTGATGTCACCGCCCTTTATCATACACTTGGGCCAAATAATATAAAGGTCGGTAATCCTATTTCCGGTTTAGTTGTTATAAACAGTAAAATAATAAACACACACCACCCAACACACAATAATGCTAATACAAAGAATACGAGCTAAGTAAGTCCGAAGACTTACCTCGTCCCAAAGATAATCCCCCTAACCACCGCTCTCAACTTCCCGTAGGAAGGCACTCAACGCCTGGTTAAAGCAAGGCACACAATCAACATCTCTCTCGCATGCTAGAAGTCCTTAGACTTCTAGTCCCAATGATCTCGCAAGATCATAAATCGTAACCATTCTAGGATAGCAAACTCCTAGTCCTCACGATCTCACAAGGTTATAATCATCACAACACAAGCTAGGATACTCTCATTCTAGTCCACAACCTCAACATCATACAACCTCAACCTCTAAATTCTCACAATCTCCACATACAACTAAAAGCCATAAACAACCTCACAAGATAATATCAACTCCTCAAACTTAGAATCAACATCAATACATCAAACAATATCAAATCCTCGAAACTCACCTAAGGTTCAAAGCCACTACTTGGCATTAACTCTAAGTTATGTTAGATCCATCCTAGCAGGATACTAAAACTTAACATAACTAGATCGAGGGGAAAGAATACTCACACGACGTCAAAAGACGGAAGTCGTTCAACGGATTTCGACTTGGACTCGTTAGGCCTTTATCGGGGCGCTTCCGGACCTAAAAACCAAAGCTAAGCAAATTTAGCTAATACGCTAAATTTGAACGGGACATGTAACTTATATAAAACTTAAGGTAAAACTCGTTTTCCAAAACCAAGGTTAAAACCGCTAACGTGTTTTCCGGGGCAATTAATACCATTCCAAAAAAAACATGGGTCATAATACGTATTTGAATCTTTGGGCCAAATTCCATAAATAAACCAACAAGGACACCATGGGTAATGTATATAAATATAAGATCAAACTCGTATGTAAAAATCTAAGGTTAAAACTCGTAAAAACATTTTCTAGGCAAATATGACAATATCATAAAACTTGGTTTATTTTCCATGATTAAAACTTTGGTCCCTTTTTGTAATTATTTCAGCAAAGGGCATATCCGCAACTTTCAGAAATTAGGGCCAAATCTGCAAAATATAAATAGGGGTTCTCTTTTGTAATTATTCCAAATTTTCAATTAACCGATACGCTTTCCCTGAGAAGAAGAACGCAGGGCCGGCGGATGGGATGCACTGGGCTCCGGCAGGCTGGGCGAGGCAGGCTCCTCTCCGATGGCGTTCCCGGCGGTTGTAGAAGGGTGGCGGCCGGCCTCTAGCTCCGGCGAGGACAAGGCGGAGTTGAGGAGGGCAAAGCCCTGTTCGACAGAGGAGATGAAAAGGGCAAGGCGAAGGGGAAAGGTAGGCAATCGGCTCTAGCAGCGCAAGGGTAGGGCAAACGGTAATCCTCCGACAGTGGTGAGTGATGGCGTAGGGGAGGTGGCGGCATTGGATTCTCCGGCAAAGAGAATATGGCTAGGGCTGGGCAGAGCAACAACAGCCCCGATGACAACGGCGAGGCCCGAAGGCTTTCCAGCGCCAGTGGTGCAGCGCATCGGAGAAGGCAGAGAGTTGCAGGTTCAGAAGGTAAGCAACAGAGATGGAGAGGGAGTAGAGTGGTGGTGGTTTCCGGCGACCAGCTCGAGAGGGAGAGATGAATGTGAAGGTGGCGGTTTTGTTCCTCTTCAGCAACGAGAATGAAATCAGAGAAGAGTAGGTGGCTTGAGAGAAGCAGAAAGGTGAGGGAGAAGCAGAAAGGTGAGGGAGGCTACATGGGAAAGCTGCGAATGAGGGCTGGGGTAGGCAAAAACGAGGGGTCGCTGCAGGTTGCATACTTGCATATCTCATCACGCGTAAGGAGAGAGGCAGGAGGCAAAGAAAAACAACAAAAAAAAAAGGAAAGAAAGGAATAAAGAGAGGAATGGGGAAATAAATAAATAAATAATAGGATAGACTCAATTTTAAACATTCGAAACGGGATTTTTGAATCGGAAACATTTCCTAATAATTAATATACGGAAATTATACGTCAATATATATAAACTCGAACAAAATAGTTAATTTACCGCGAAAAATACTCTTGAAAATATTTAAGCTAATAAAATATAGGTAAAAGTAGGATAAAATAATATCGAAAACGCGCCAAATTTTTGGGCGTTACACATTGTACCTCAAACAACAACCTTTTCGCATCAAGCACGTAGCATCCATACTTTGTTGCCTCCCCATATTAGCTTGTATTAGGGCATCGACGTTTGGTGTTGTCATTTCTGTACATGATAAGCATTTTCCCTTTGCGTTGCAAACCATCTACCCACCGTCTGTTTCATAACATCAATGAGGCCAAGCACTAGATAAGCCCTTGCATCACACAATACACTATTTATACATTCTGCGTTGTTGCTTGTCATAATGTTGTAACGTTTGGCGGGGCAAAAAGCTCGGGACCAAGCAGCAAATCCAATTTCTTCCAACAGCTGTGCAACTACTACCTTCTCCTACAAACATTTTCAGGTACATATGAAGTTATATACAATACCAGAAAAATCATACTAGACACGTAACATGTATCCATACCAGAAAAGGTCATACCATAATTATTGTTCATCAATGATAATGTTGAATACCAGAAACATATCATGTATGATACCAGAAATGAGCACAAAATGCATACCAGAATTCATACCAGATATTAAATGTAGTAACAGAATTGATAATGTTCATACAACAAACCTAACATGAGTTCATACCAGAAACATTCATACTAGAGTCACTATTAATGAGAGATAAGGAACAATACCAGAAATGAAATAAACCACCAGAAATGAAATACCAGAAGCATAATATGATTGCATACCAGAAAATACTATAAACCAGAATAAGCATACCATCTTTATATTTTCAAACAGTTCAAGACACTTATCCTTTCTGTAGCACCTAGTTGCATCCAAGAACATTTGTTGAACTATATTCTTGGTTGATTTTTTCTTGATGTTCCCTTTCAAGTGGTACATGCAAACTCCATGGGATACTTTTGTGTAGTGCTTAGCAATACCATTCTTTATTGACATGTGTCTGTCCGATATAAATAGTTGTTCCTCGCTGTCAGGGACAAACTTTTGTATATGATAGAAGAAGAAATCATACGAGTCATCACATTCACGGTCAACAATCGCAAATGCTAGCGGGTATATTTGTTGTTTGCGTCTTGCGCTGTTGCAAGCAATAACACCCCACCATATCGTCCATTTAAAAATGTTTCGTCGACTGATATAACCTTAAACAACAACAATCACCAATCAATTAGTTTTCTGGTATACTAGAAAAGGATAATACTCATACCAGAAATTTCATTGTTCAAATATATATCACTATACCAGAAACTGAGGATGTAATCATCAAATCAGAAATGATATTACTAGAAGCACATTTATCTAACAATATTAGACACTGAATATACAAACCAGAAAAGAGCATACCAGAAACATAACACTACTGCTTACCAAAAACATAACTCTACTACCAGAATCTATATCATTCGTGCATAATTCATAATACTAGAGGGATAACTTTATTACATACCAGAACAAGGATAATACCTTTCTTATTACTGAATATCATTTGATTGATTGTCCCAAAGCAAAGAAGACATACTTGAATTTGTTTTCATCATCCAATTGCAGCGCTACAATAGTGTTCGGATTAGCCTCTTGCAATCAATGTAAGTACACCGGTACACCCTTGTAGTTCTCTTCATTTGTTCCTCTTATATTGTCCTTCACAACCTCTTCTGCCATCTAACATTTCCAGTAGCTAGCTTCTAAACAATGCTCATTTTTCAAAATTCCAATAATTGTCTTAGGCTCGGGGAGTTTGTGTGTATTAGCATACCTGAATAACATAAACAATATGATTTTAATGTAGTTCATACCAGAATCGAGGAAAACAATATAGAATTGAATATTATATGTGATAATAAGCAATAGACTTACATTTTTGCAACTATATCAGCAATGACAGGATATGAGACCTTTCTGCGATAATTTCTACTTGTATGGAATGAACAAGTGTGCTCTGTGGTATACTTTTTAGTGTAAACACTTTCGATTTCTTGATTTTTGGGAACCGCACGCGCCACTTACAATCTTTTTGTAGACATCACGCAAGAATAACAAGCTTGATAGACTTTGTTATTTTGTATTGTGTACATTCGACAACAACATTCAAACACAATGCATTTTTTACTGCGGTTTTATCCTTGAACTTTTGACCAAGATTAAGACCCCATTGAGTTTCTTCCGGTTGAACTTCAGTGATAGCATAGCTATTCTCTGTTTCTATTTCAGTAACACTAGGAGAAAGAACAATGGCAATGTATGGATGATATTGATTAATTTCTTCAAATTCTGGTATAACAATTCTAGACTTTAATCTCACACACAATGACACACTCCAACATGGTTGAGTCAATTGATTAACTTTAACAAAAACCTCGAAATCTTCTACCGTCTCAATATCAAATGGTTGCAACACTTCATTTAAGGTATTCTTGTACATAAGTTCCAATTTGTTCACTATCTAATCTACTTGAAAACATTTGGCAATCAACATCCTAAGTTCTGGTATGCTAACTGGATCTCTCACAGTGATGGGTTTGCACACTACTTTATCCCCTATATATGTCCATTCATTTCCCACAGATTTCCATTCTCCTCCACAATAAACCACAATTTGTAAATGAGCAATGCCTAACAAGTTCTGTATATACCAGAAAAAACTACTATAAGTATACCAGAAGTTAAAGTATGCACAACACCACAAACAAAGCATGTTACATACCAGAAATAAGCATACCAGAAAAAAGCTGACCATGTATACGTACCAGAAAGTCACATACCATAAACACAATTTTGAAACAATACCAGAAAAAATATTAACAATCAAATACTAGATAAATAATGATACCAGAAACATTATTATTCAAATATAATGTACATACCAGAAACAAAATTATTGTACCAAATAATTGATGATACCATAAACATTGTTGTGATATTTTCAATACCAAAAGTCATCAAATTATTATACCAGAGAATTGATGATACCAAAAAGACAATTATCATACTAAAAAAGGGATTATACCAGAACTCATTCTTTCATACCAGAATTAAGAAAAAAAGTAGCAATAAGGTTCATACCAGAATCGTTTATCAAATTGATACTAGAACAGAGAAAATCCAAATGTAATGGACATAACCAAAAATTGAAATCATAACACACTCATTCATACCAGAAACATATTTAAAACAAAATCAAATCTGACGATACCGTCTACCAAAAATACAAGAATCTCATTAAAATTTCACAATGGTGAACATAATACCAGAATAATACTGAAGAAGATGGCGAGAGAGAGAGAGAGTAGAATATTGTGAGAAAGATACCTGGTTAGATCGAAGCGATTTCTGGTATTTGAAATGTTGAACCACAATTCGATTGCGTTGTATTCGTTTTTGGTGTTTGATCGATTGATATCAGAGAAGATTGCAAGATCGATGTCGATTGTGAGAGAGAAGAGAGAAAGTAGATCGAGAACTATGATACTAGAGAAGGAGAAGCTTGCGAGATCGAGAGGAGGAGAAGAATTGATTCTGAGATTGCTTTCCTTTATCGTAACAGAAAAGAGAGAGAAGGAGGAGAATATTCCCTAATTTTATGGTAAATAATTGCCTTTTGACACGGTAAATAGGATTTGGGGTATATTTTCTTAATGAAAAATATAAAAAAAACATACTTAGTATCATGGTTTCTTAATAAAACCTAGTTACCAAATTCGCCCTTTTTTATTTTATATATTTTATTTTAAATCCGAAATAAAAAAAATTATTTTTATTAAAAAAAGTAAATTTATATTTCATTTACCTTTTTAATTAAAAATATTAAAATATAATCCTATTTTAAATTTATTAGTTTAATATTTAATGTGGTCAAAATTAGTTTTAAAATTATTTTTTTTGATTTTTTAATTATTTTATAATGAATTTTTAATGTAATATATAAAAAAGGTCATAAAGAGGAAACAAATAAAACCATGAGGGTACAAAGAGGATTGTTGAAAATTGGTTGATATTAAAAGGATAAGTCCAAACCTTGAGGGCACCAAGCAGAAAAACCCTTACTATGGTAAACATTCTAACTACGGATACTTCCCGACTAAGTAAGTTTTCCTACTTACCTAGGGATGTGAACTATGTTGGAACTCATTATCAAATTTTCATTCAAAATTCCATTCGGAAACCTATGACGGGCATTAAACTACCATCTCGATTTGTCTCTCAGGTCAACTCGATCACATTTTTTTCATCGATCAATAAATGAAACTTTTTGTAATTTATGTGATACGGAGATTCCCGTTGTTTGCCCGATCTAGATATAATGATCATGAATTAAAGAAAATAAGAAACTGTGGAAATGAAACATGAAGATGAGGAAAATAAGGATAGATGGCGGAATTAAACATAAGTAAATTGAAGAAGAAAGAATCAAGGGTATGAAGAGATAGAACCTTGATCTATGATGATCAAAAGTCATTCCTTTGTCTTACCTTAAGTCAATCAACAATAAAACCTTACACAAACCTCAATGGAGAAGCAAGCACAAGAAGAATGCGAGTGAAGAGATTGAAGCACCAATCTGTAAGAAAATTGACACAAACAAAGATTCAACCAAGCTAGGATAACACACAACAATCTCCAATCAAACCTCTCTTTTTTATTAGATTTTGTGAAAAAGAAAACATTGATAAATTGTCCTCTAATCTCAACACTAACTTACTAAAACTAAGGGTCTGTTTACTTGTAGCTTATTTGTTTTTCATTTAGTTTATAAACTCTGAGTTTAATTTTTGTAGGTATTTACTTAGGAATTGGTTTATTTCTTTAGGGTTTATAAACCACTCAAAAAAAAAAATTTCAGACCAAGGTTATTTTTGCTTCCATGAGTTTATTTTTGTTTAAAAACCGGATTTTGGTCTTATGGTTTTCCATCTTGATATTATTTGTTCATCCCTAGGTATCTAATGTTATTATTCGTTTTTTTGGATATGAGAGTCTTTTGAAGTAATATAAACCTAAAAAATAAACTCCAAGTAAACAACTTTATCTGGTTTATTTATATAAACTAATCAAGAAATAAACTTGTAAATAAACTATAAACCCATATAAATTCATTTAGTTTATAAACCCGAAAATAAATCAATCTACAAGTAAATAGGCCCTAAGACTATGGAAGGCCTTTTGTAAAGCTAAGAGCTTTGCAGTCTAAGGTACATAATTCAATGCAAGAATTGAGAAAATTTTATAACCTATAAAATAAAAAGAAGTAACCTTTAGAATTCAAAACGTCTAAGTCATTCTTTTGCAATTTTTAACCGCAAGCACGGATACTAGGTTCGAGAAGAGGAACAGTCATGGGTAATTTGCTCTAGAGTCTGCCGCGGCGCGGTCACTGGTGCCGTGGGCGCGGTCTCAACGGGTGACGGGAGTTCAAAACATTGTAACCGTTGTATTAAAAGCGGTAAAATTCTGACTCAAAACGTTGTTCGATTAACCGCGGACGATGCCTGGACAACTGTTGACGCGGTGAAAACAAGGCAAGCCGTGTAAAAACTTTGGCGCCCCGGGAAAAATCGGAAGAAGACAAGACATGGGCGCGACTATGGGCGCCGCAGGCGTGACACTAGGCCCCACGGACGCAGCTCTGGACCCGTTTGGTCTTTCTTGTGTGCAAGGGGGATGGCATGGACGTCAGTAGGACTAGTTATTGTGGGCGACCATGGTTCAATCCTGGCTCTATGTGATGCCATAGTCGCAAGCTTCTCAGATGCTTCTTCTTGGATTGCTTTGGCCTTTGAATTAATGTTAGGACCTTGTGTATAACCTTGAAGACTTGTAGGGTAGGCCTAAGATGGTCCCACATGATTACTTCTTGCTAAATTCTTGTTCTCTTGGTCTTGAGAGCCCGAATTAGCATGATTTATCTACGACGTTAATGGTTATTTATATCTTTGATTATATGTGTTAATATATGTTATGGTAGTTTAGGGATTCTTTGTTTCAAGATACGAGAGTTGAACATATACATTATTTGGTGTTATTTATTGTTGTAAGTGTTATTTACAAGATGTGAGAGTTAGGTAGGGTTGATTTCTTATAGAATGAATATATATAGAGTTCGGTTCCGGTGAGGAGATTGATTACATAAAAATGGTGAAATCAAAGAGAATACAATACGATTCAGGTAATGTATCATCGAATTTATACTCTCACGGTTTAAGTTTTCGTTCTTAAGGTTTAGGTTTCTTTATGATTGATGTTTATGTTCGAAATCAAATTTATTTGAGTCATTTTTGTGTTTGATAGGTTTGATTGAGAAAATACATGTAAGCATATATGATGAGTTGGTCTAATAGCTTCAATTGAACAATCTATATGCTCCTTTTATTGTGCGTGTAAACTGTTCGACAAAATGGCTCATAGAAAAATAGTTTATAATATTTACATGAACAATGACGTTGAAAAGTATGAACACCGATGAATAAAAACATGAATAGTGACGTATAAAAGTATGAACACCGATGACTTATCTATAACTTGTACACATGCATAACATATTATGATCATCTTTTAACGTTTTCTGATGATTTTTTTTGTGGTTATATATTGTAAATGAACATCTATGCATTTTAAAATGAACACAAAAGAATAATGAACATGATACTTTGATGAATAAAAACACTACGATACCGAGAAATAAAAACATGAATAATGACATATAAAAATATGAACACTGATGACTTTTTTGAACGTAAGAGCAAATTTTTAGTCAATTTACAAAAATGGGATTAATGATGAGTATATGGAAGCCCTTAATTTAAAACTCATACAATCTCACAACTCTCCTAATCCTTACATGCAAGCTCTCACATCACTTGAACTAAAACATATATATAGAGAGATAGCCACTACAATAGTATAGTGACCATTTTATCCTTGTACATTCGTGATTTACAAAATCTTGTCTACTAAGTTTTATCATTCTATAGGCCGTCCCGTCATGGGCTTTTCCACATACGATCTTTTGTTTGTGTTCTGGGCTAAACTAGGGTAAGATTGACACCCCTCCTGCCTGATTCATGTTTCTCTTTCATATGTGTTTTTCCCTCATGCCGCCAATAGTGATACACCGCTCCCTTCATCATCTTTCTTTATTGTACTCTATTTTATTTAGGGTACGTTTAGTTTTAACTCCGGAATCGGAAATGAAATGGAAACGAATTTATTCCATATGTATACCTTTGTTCATAAAAGTCTGTGGAATAATTCCTTGTGCTTTGAAGGAATTGGAGCAGAGTTTGATTACTTTTGATACCCTATAGGGTAACAAAATATGGGGAAGCAAAGTGCATTTTGCATTAATCCACAAGGAATGATTCCACAAAATTTCATGAATAAGGATATACATATGGACTAAATTCGTTTCCATTCCATTTTCGTTTCCCGAGTTGGAACCAAACGGGCCCTTAATGCTTATTGCTTCTCTTCTCCTCTTCTCTCCCCGAACTTATCTCAATTTAGATCTCTCTCGCACACCACCAAATACCCATTCGTTTTCTTCAAAAACTACCACATCTACTCTATCCACCTTTGCTTTTCCATGCGCCCGTTGAAGATTTTGAGTCCATCGAGAAAATATCATTGTCATTCTTGTGCTTGTCACACAAGCTACCCTGCCTTGTCAGATTAGCACAACTGTAGCTACTAATACTACTACTTTTTTAATTATGCTCTGTCTAACGCTTTCATTTAGATTCATCATCTTCTTGCTCAGTCATCGTAGGCCCCCAATTTCACCTAGGACCGCATCTTTAATCCCCCTAATTGACCTCCATTTCATCATCTTATGCTTCGATTTAATAGATTTATTCCATGTTTTCTTAGAACCTCCGATGATTTCAAGTGATCCAAAGAGGAGGCTTCTATCCATTGGACCTCACAAGAACCCAAGCTCAATACAAACCGAAAGAAACCCGTTCTTAATTGGACTTGATCCAGATATTGATCCGGATCGTGAGTTACTAAGAAGCGGTCCATAGTTGATTAAGCACTTGAGAATCGGTTTCAAAGGAACAAAGGTAAAAGAAAGAGAGCTATCAAAGGAAGCCGCTCTATCTAGAGCGGAGAAAACCGGGATATCGGTGTTAATCTTTATCCTCAATTTTGGTTTATTGGTATTAGTTTGATTCGTTTCTTCTTCTACATCATCATATGAAATTTGTTTCCAGTAACAATGCAAGAAGAGAAGGAACCTCATCATGATCTATAAAAGGAACCTCACCTTGTCCTAATTCCTAATATTCCCTCTCTTCTTATTTTTTTTACAGTTTCTCTTGATCGATAAAGTTTTTTGATTTTTCCAATTACTTGTTGTTTATGCTTGATTTATGACTATACTGACATGGTTTTGTTCGAACTCATGGTATTCATCCTTTTTTGTGGGAGTTCATCTCTGTCGTTGGTTTATAGAGGAATCGGTTATGCTTCTTCTACTTGCTTAAACTTTGAGAAATCTTATTCCATAACTTATTGTTGTAATACCTAATGATGTGCTTCAATAACTTCAAACAAATTATTTTTTTGGGCACATTAATCCCCCTTTTGGTTATGTAATACCCTTAGTATTCATACGACCCCGCCCCTGCGGTTTTTAATGGCCGTAGGTGCGGTGCACCGCCCTAGCGGCGCCAGGGAACCGCCCCCGCTGTTGAGGCGGTTGTAGTCATCTTTGTTGACCCTTTGATCTTTGCTTTTGGCCGTGGCTTCCCTTATAAGTTCTCTTCTTCCTTCCTAATGAAGGTTTCCATCTTTTCTCCCTAGCTTCATCTTCTCCCACATTTATCTTCTTCTCTTCCCTTTCTTGAGTTTTCTTTGAGATTCTTCAAATGTTGATCTTTGTGGAAACTTAGTTGTGTGGTATTGATGTTTTGAGAGGATTGTGATGATGAGATCGGTACTGTGTGTGATGGTTTAAAGAGCAAGTCTTGAAAGTACTGTTTTGTGTGGTTGGGGTAGGATTCTTTCTTTCTTTCTTCTTCATTCTTTTCCTCTTCTTCTTCTTTAGCTTAGGAATCCACAACTATGCTTGTGTATGCCCTTTCTTGGAAATTTGATGATGGTTTATGTGTATGTATATGTTGTTGTTTGTCTTTGGGCAATGAAGAAGTCAAGAGGATCGAGTGAAGGATCGAGGGGGGGGGGCAGTTAACCGTCCTTTGCATAGTCGAAGGCCCCCGCAAATTGTAGCCGCCGCCCCTACGGCCAGGCTTGTGCCGTCGCACCTACGGCTGAGTGTCACCCCCCCCCTGCGGTGTGCTGCACTCATGCGTCTTCTTGCACCCGCAGGTGCGTTTGTCCAGGACATATCAAGTGTGGTATGTTATCCTTCCTTTCCTTTGGCCATTGCATTAGAGTGTAGTTAGGCCAGTAGGATGTGTATGATGAGATGATGAGATGTGTGTTGAGATAATGCCGTAAGCATTTGTGAGCTATGTGTTGAGGTATCGAGGTTTGGTTCCGAGTTATGGTTGGGTATGGTTATGGGGTTTAGGAGGTGGTATCTCCTAACCCTGGACGGCGTTTGATATTGTTGTGCTTTGCTGATGCAAGCACCGATCGTTTTCCCGAGGGGAAATTATACACATGATACGGATTTCGTTTGTGACAGGTAAGTCCTTAAGACTTACTTAGCGAGCAGTTATGGGTTTGAGTGTTTCTTGTAGTGGTGTGCGTGCATATGTATGTTGTCTTTATAACCTAACCCGACTAGGACGACCATATATGTATATTATTTGGCCCAACTGTATGATAATGGGCGGTGATAACTTGTCTAACCTAGAATTGGGTGGCTAGGAGGTTCTCTGCGACCAGTCCTCCAGGTGGTGATGATTGGCACCAATTCCAAACCTGAAGGGAAACGGGGGCAGAGGCGATAGGGTTTTACTCCTCGTGTCACAAGGAACGAATTATTAATGGTATAACTTAATGAAGATAATAAATGGATATGTGTGTGTACTTAGCATGTTGTGATGTGATGATGTGTTATATGTGCTACTGCTTCATTCTTATTCATGATCTGTTAGCTAACGGTTTTTATACCGTGTTGTAGATCTTCTACAAGATAGGAAGACTGTAGAGTGAGCCAGATGGGCGATCAGCCAAGGGTTTCCGTAAACTAGGTTGTGCGAGGGTTATGGGATATTGTGTACTTGTATGATTATGGATTGCCGTTTTGTATTTAGTTGTGTTGTGTAACCTTTTAATTGTATATATTTATATAGTTTGATGTATTTGGTGTTAATCTATATGTGCCTTGCTGTAACATCCAGTGAACTTGTTGTTAGGCTAAGGTCACGATCCATTGTGAGATCCTAGTCCTATAGCGACCCGAGTCCCGCGGATTTGGGTTGTTACAGAATTGGTATCAGAGCCTTAGGCTGACAACAATGGCACTTTCAATCTGCGATAAAGGTCGAATCGATAAATAAACAGAACCCAAAAGGGGTCCGACTTTTCAAAAGGATTTTGGTTTTGAAAAGTGTATAGTTTTTTTGGTATAGAATGTATGGGAAGCCATCACCCTTCTGAGGATCTCGACAGTATATATATATATATATATACACGTATGAAATATATATAGCCTTATAAGTTGGGTGTGCATACCCCGCAAATGGCTCGGACTAGAGCGACATCTGTAGTTGGACGAGGGGTTGACCTCCTCTTTCTCTAGTAGAGATAAGTGAGGGTTGAGTTCACATTGCTGATCCGCCTGCAGCGGAGGACGTACATGAGGAGGTTGCTGAGAGTGTCGTTCCTGATACTAGGAGCGGTGTGATTGCGAGACAGAGATCTCAACGAGTCTAGATAGATGACTCGGATCATGTCACGATGAGGGGACCGGAGTTCCGCGCTTACATCCGTAGAGTCGAGGAGGCTGCCAGGGCAGGTACACGTGCCTCGGATCCACCTGCACACATGGGATCTTTTGATATGTCCCAGGGAGCTACTCAAGTGCTAGTGATACCGGCACGCGTTGCTAAGGTTGTTAGAGCTCCAGAGGAGTCTAGAGGGCCTCGACAAGACACGTGGTTGAAGGCATTTCACCTGATGGGAGTACCCCCTTTCTTTGGAAAGGTGGGGTTAGAGGTTGAGGTATGGATTGGACATGTGGAATCTACCCTTGAGTTTATTAGATCTCCAAAGGACAGATGGATAGAGTTAGTACAGACTCTGTTCCATGACCTCACTCAGCAGTGGTGGAGGACCATGCGGATTTGAGCCACTAGCTATGACCAGATAAGAAGCATGATTAGAGAGCGTTTCTACCCTGCCTCTTTGAGAAGGGAGAAACTGTTGGACTTTGTTGAGGCTGGCTTCGAGGATTTACTGATAGATGATGCCATTAGTCGTTTCCCGGAGGAGCTGGCATTACTGGGCCCAGCTGCACCTCCAAAGGACCAACACGTTTCTATTCTCCCGCCGACTGAGGGAAAGTACACGCTCTTACATGGCGGGTTTTCATTGTGATTCTTTGACATACTATCAAGACAGAGCCTCAGCTTACGTGCGTGAGCGGGCTAGCCAAAGGAGGAGTTCTTAGACAGGACAGTCTAAGAAGAGGCATCGTACAAGATAGACTGGTGCAGGAGCATTTGGATACAAGCTAGGCCATACTCAAGGATGCTCGAGTTATCCAGTGTCTGAACAGACTTTTGATAGAGGCCGACAGTGTTACAACTACGGAGGATCTACACATGTGAGATTGGATTGCCCGAGAGCACCAATGACTTGCTTCTCATGTGGAAGGTCAGGACATCGGGCTACATTTTGCCGTCATGGCAAGGTGTTGTCACAGTAGGGATCTTCCCTTGTTCGTGCAGTAGGAGGTGGGAAGAGACTGCCTCAGAACCAAATATAGGGACAAAAGAGAATCCCATATCATCCCCCTACTCAGGGTTCTACTCCAAGACCGAGTACAGGTACCATTCTGATTAATGGTTTACTTGTTAGAGTTTTGTTTAATATGTGTGCTACGCACTCTTTCATTTCAAATGCATGCGTTGATAGACTGTCCTTAGATATGATAGAGGGTAGACCTTTCTTGATAGGGTTACTAGATGGAGGACATGTTCGAGGTACCCGAGAGGTACACGGTTGTCCTATACATTTAGGAAACCGCGATTTGTTAGTGGACTTCTTTGTCATGCCACTAGTGCATAAGGAAGTCATTCTAGGTATGGATCGGATGGATAGACATCGTGCGGTGTTAGAAGTAGGTAGGAAGACTTTGACGGTCTCTACCGAGTCAGTTCAGATCGAGATTTTCTGAGGTTGGGACCTTGGAAAGATGGGTATGGTAATTAGCGTAGTACGAGCAGCGAGGTTGATAGAACATGGATGTGATGCCTTCTCATCTTATGCCATGAAGGAGAGCGGGAGTTCAACATTAGAGGACATCCCTGTGGTTTGCGAGTTTACAGATGTGTTTGCCGAGCCGTCTAGTTTTCCGCCTCAGAAGGGCGTGAACTTTGGTATCGAGTTGGAGCCTAGTACGAGACCTATCTCAAAGGCCCCATACCGTATGGTGCCTATCGAGTTCTTAGAGTTGAAGAAGCAACTCGAGGATTTGGTTGAGAAGGGCTTCATCCGCCCTAGCATATCCCCATGGGGAGCACATGTCCTCTTCGTGCAGAAGAAGGGCGGATCGTTGAGATTGTGCATCGACTACAAAGAGCTGAACAAGGTGACCGTCAAGAACAAGTATCCTTTGCCCCGCATCGATGACTTGTTAAATCAGCTTTAGGGATCGACTGTGTTCTCTAAGATTGACTTGCGCTTGGGATATCATCAACTGAGGGTGAGAGAGTAAGATGTGCATAAGACGGCATTTCAGACTCGGTATGGCCACTACGAGTTTGTACTGATGCAATTCGGGCTCACGAATGCACCCGCCGTCTTTATAGAGTTGATGAATTGCATATTCATCGACTTCCTGGATCAGTTTGTTGTGGTCTTCATAGATGATATCCTGGTGTACTCTCGTAGCAGAGAGGAATATACACGACATCTGAGGACAGTGTTGAGAGTTTTGCGAGATAGAGAACTGTATCCCAAGTTCTCTAAGTGCGAGTTCTGGATTCCAAAGGTAGCATTTTTGGGTCATGTTGTCTCCGCTGATGGGATCAAGGTTGATCCGGATGTGTACCCGCTGATGTAGAGCTGAGATAGAGGATTATGCAGAAGTCTCACTCCACACCTTACTTAGTACACCTAGGTGCGAGTAAGATGTATAAGGATGTTAGACGTTCATACTAGTGGGGAGGGCTGAAACCCGATATAGCCAGATTTGTGGCCTAGTGTGCGACCTGTCAGTAGGTCAAGATGGAGCATTGCAGACTAGGAGGAGAGCTCCATCCGCTGCTAGTACCATAGTGGAAGTGGGAAGATATCTCCATGGACTTTGTGACAGGATTGAGGCCGAGCATGAGTTTTGATGCTATTTGGGTTGTTGTTGGCAGAATGACAAAGACTAGACGTTTCCTTCCCATTAAAAAAACGTGGCCAGTGAGCGGATTAGCCGAGGAGTTCACTAGGCAATAATGAGACTCCATGGTGTACCGAGGACGACCGTCTCAGATCGAGATGGACGATTTACCTCGAGGTTCTAGCAGCAAGTACAAATTGCTCTAGGTACGAGTCTACATTTCACGACTGCGTTGCATCCTCAGATAGATGGTCAGTCCGAGAGGAAAATTCAGACACTGGAGGATATGCTGCGAGCTTGTGTGTTTGACTGAGGACATGGATAGTCTTATCACATCCGATTGGTTGAGTTCTCCTACAACAACAGCTGGCATGCATCGATTGGGAGGACCCCATATGAGGCACTGTATGGGTGTAGATGTCATAAACTGTTATGTTGGGACGAGCCTAGTGGTATCAGTTGTATAGCACTAGAGTAGATTCAGGATGATATGGATCGAGCAGTGCTGATCAGAGAGAGGATGATGGTTGCACAGAGTCATCAGAAGTCATATGCAAATAGGAGCATCGCCCTCTAGAGTCCAGTGTCGGAGCTCATGTCTGGCTGAGAGTTTCACCGACGCGTGGCGTCAGGCGTTTTGGCATAAAGGAGAAGTTGAGTCCCCGATATGTCGGTCCTTTTGAGATCTTGGAAAGAGTTTGGAGAGCAGCATACAGATTGGATTTACCACCGAGATTAGAGGTTGTTCACCCTGTGTTTTATGTGTCTTAGCTGAGGGAGTACATACCAGATCTGAGACACATCGTTAGCTATGATGACTTAGTGGTTGAGCCGGACCACACTTTTGTTGAGCACCCGATTGTAGTCCCAGAACGAGGTGTGAGATGCCTGCGTTCGAAGGACATTCCTATGTTGACGATACAATGGTCGAGACGAGGACCTGATGAGGCCGCATGGGAGAAGGAGGATAATATCCAGACCAACTATCCACAGTTCTATACCGAGATAGATGCACATGTAGGATCCACGAGTATATCTTAGTGTTATCTTGGTGAGTGTTATGGTAATGTGCTTTGATGTGTTTTCGTGCTAGCTGTGATGTCTATATACGATCTTTTTCAAATCTTGTTTTGCTAGCGTGAGTTGTGTTATAGTTGGAGATAGTTCTTTCCTCCATGATATTGTGAGGCGATTAGGATGTAGCTAGAGATGGTTATTCCTCCATGCTACTGTTTGTGGACATAGTTTGGTTGGAGACGTTTTTCCTCCCACGTGTTGGTGTTATGACTACGGTTTGGCTAGAGATGGTTTCCCTCCATGCCATTGTGATGTGGTTATAGGTTGGCTAGAGATGGTTTTCCTCTAGGCCATCGTTAGTAGTTGTTATTCTTTTGCTGGAGTACATGATTCCTCCATGCTTATGCCTTAAGGTTATAGAATGTGATAGATTGATATCTTATGAGCGGAGATATGAAACCTCCGATAGAGAGAGTGTTATACCTCGGCGTATGGGTCCGGGAGGATTTGAGATTTGTTCAAGTTCGGGACAAAACTTGTTTTTAGAGGGATCTGATGTAATACCCTAAGTCTTCTTAGGGATGTGTATCTTGGCCGGTGCAACTATGTCAAGATCCTGCCTCGGTCCAACATAGCCGGCAACCGAGGTGGTGGATGTATCTCGGCCGGTGCAACAAGGTCAGGATCCTGCCTCGGTCCAATAACTGGGTTCGGTCGAGGTAGAATCTGAGCCTGCAATTCAGTCATGTTAGCTCGTATTTCTTATGTTCTTGCACGAGCCTCCTCTCTTTCTCTTTGTAAAGCTTCATTACTCAGCCGAAGTTGTTCTAATGCGTCCTTCAATTCAGCTTCAAGATCTCGATTATCTTGGTTAGCCATCTTAGCTTCTTTCAATCTCCTTTTGTATGTCTTTTCTAGTTCGGGATCGTAGGGAACGACTTCTTTCGTAGAACGAGCTCTTCGCATAAACCTAAAGAACGATCCTGCGAAATCACTCAAATAAAGTAAACAATAGCAACAAGGGCAACAACCCTAAAAGAAACCAAATAACGGACTTGGTTGACCAAGTCCCCGGCAACGGCGCCAAAAACCTGTTCGCTCTTAGACGTGTGTGTAATCGTAAACGAAATAGCTTTAAATTTATAACCTAAAATATCAGCCTGAAACAATATGCGAACCCGTAGTGTACGGATCAATTGTAATAACAGCAAATACTCCAAGGTCGAACACAAGGACTATGGTGAAACAAAGCACGGTATATCAGGTTGTCTAACAAAAGCAACCAATAAAACAAAGATATCAAAGATGATGTAATAATCAGATAAAGGAATGCAGATTCTAGAGGTCAAAGCATCCAGTTGTGGTTTCGACTCAAGACCTAAAACAATAACGTGGACAAAGCTGAGGTTTACAAGGGAAGGTATTTCAAAGGTGTGGGAATAGATCACCGAGTAAGTCTAACTACTCACTATCCCAAACCAAAGATCCTCTCACCGGGTAAGTCTCAAGGAACTAAGGAAAGGAACTATAATCTCAAGCCAACACACCACCTAAGGGAATAAAACTAACCTTTACCGGGTAAGTCTCAAGCTAACTCACAAAGGTAGGATGAAGGCACACTCAAACCCTAATAAAGAATAATTCTTTGTTACCTAACACTCATCATCATAGGTGAAAACTCCACCTTGATTGAAATGGTTTACCGGTGTTGATGATGGAAGACTTCACACAAATATAGCAGTTGGATCTTTAAAAATGTACTTGATTATATTTCTAGATGTTTGGTTGGTTTGAATTCAGTGCAGGTTGTATATCTACATGTCAAGGGCCTTGAAGTCGGATTCAAGAACAAGTTCAAAAGGACAAAGATCAAGGGCCTTGGAAACTAAAGTGCACGGAACAAGGATTCAAATAAATTGAAGATCTTCATTGAAGATTATGTAACAAGAAGATCTTATCAACCAAAGACTTTGTCAACCGAAGGAAGATCTCAACCGAAGGATAGAGAATTATTTCGAGAAGATTTTCTAAATAACAAAAACGGCAAAAATATCTTCTCTCTCTTATCCAACAGAAGACGAGAAGATCAAGGAGTAAAAGACTCAACGTGTTCGTAGGGATCGAAGACGTGCAACGTCTACCTTACGATCTTCATGGAAAAGAAGGTTGATCTTCAAGCAACCTAATCATCTTCATTCGTTGATTTTCTTTCTCACATTCACGTAAAATTTGTATCCCCTTAGAGAGAGAGAAAACACAAGAGCTCCATTGGTAGATCTAAAAAGTGTTATACTAGAGTGTGTTACTCTACGAAGTAACAAGGCTATTATGGGTAGGTTAAGAATTGGAGCTAGATCGTAGCATTGGCTACAAGTGAGAGAAGAAGGGGATTTCTTCTAGTTTGTATCTAGGACTCTTTGAAGCTGATAATAGATAGTTAGATCCTACGGATATACCATGGGACTGAGAGTAGGCTATTTAGAGCCGAACTTTGTAAACATATCCTCGTGTCAATCTTTTCAATTCCGCACCATATAAGCTTTACTGTGACTAACTTTGTTTTGCAGGAGAAAGAAGTCAAGGCCCTTAAAATTGAGTTTCAAAGCCTTTGAAATCGAAGTTTCACTAGTAACACAGATTGACATCAAGACCCTTGAAAGGAGGTTCAAGGCTTTGAGATTTGGTTTGCGAAAAGTTCTCATACTCTATTCAACCCCCTTCTAGAGTATTATCTATATTATTTATATCACCTAACAGTTCTTCTATTGGTATCATAGCTAGACTCACGATTATTGATTTAACCATCAGTAAGACTAATCATGAATCTTGTAGGTGATGGTGGTTTTGCTCAAGGAAGATCCTCATCTCGACCACCACTCTTCTGTGGCAACAACTTCGCTCATTGGAGATCACTAATGCGTATGTTCCTGATTGACCAGGATATGGAGCTTTGGAGCATTATTCAAGATGGACCAAAAGTTACAATGACAACGGTTGAAGGCGTCCAAGTCCCGAAGAAGGAATCAGACTGCACTCAGGTTGACCTGGACAATGTGGCAAAGAATTACAAGACAATGAATCTACTTTACTATGGATTAGATGCTAATGAATTCAACCGCATCTCATCAGCAAAAGTGCAAAAGAAATATGGGACAAGCTTTTTGTCACTTACGAAGGAACAAGTCAAGTCAAGGAAACAAAGATTAGCATCTTTATCAGACAATACGAGCTATTCAAGATGAATCCAAATGAATCATTCAAAGAAATGCTCACCAGATTCACTAGGATAGTGAACAATCTAGACTCACTTGGAAAGACCTTCACAAATGAAAAAAAAGTGAGAAAGGTTCTAAGAAGTTTACCTAAAGCCAAGTTGGGACCAAATATGACTGCTATTGAAGAAGCTCAAAATCTTACTACTCTTCCTCTTGATGATTTACTTGGAAAACTCATCACACATGAAATGATTCTTGGCGAAGAAGATGGAGAACTCCCATCCAAGTCCAAGAATTTGGCATTAAAATACAGAAAGAGATGAATTACCTTCTGATGAAGAAATTAGTGATAATGATAATGAAGAAGATGCTCTCGCCATGATCTCTAAAGGTTTAGCTAGAATTCTTAAGATAAAGAAACAATCTGCAAACCGAGAATTTCCACGAGCATCAAAACCCCGAGGTAAGTTTTCTAACTCTAATAAGAAAACGAAAGTATTGCTTGTTTTGAATGTGGTGAAACAGATCATTTGGTGAAAGATTGCCCACAAAAGAAGATGACCAACTTCAAGAAGAATGATCGAAAGAAGAAAGTCATGGTTGCTTCATGGAGTGATTTAGATTCAACAAATGAATCAAAAGATGAACAAGAACAAGCAAACTTGTGTCTTATGGCTGATCATGAAGATAACTCAAATCTTTACATCGACAATATGGTAAGTACAATCTTGTCTCAACCTGAGATTGACCTTAAACAATTTCTTAAGGATATTATCTTAAATGATAAGGAAGATAGAATAAGGATAAATTCTTTCAAAAAAAATCTTCATGAAACAAGATAAACAATTGAGTGAAATGTCTCTGGAGATTGAAAATCTTCACACAGAAAAGGAAGAACTTGATAACAATATCAAGGCCTTGTAATCAAAAAATCTGATTCTCAAGAACAACCTTTCTTCTCTACATCGAAGCTATATCGATCTAGAGAAAGAGAAAGTTGATCTGACTTTAATGTGTCAAGACTAGAAGGCATCACTCATTAAGTTTACTCGTTCAAAAGCTAATCTGGAAAGAATGATGGGTGAACAACAATCTTCACTTAACAAAAATGGTATAGGGTATCATAGAAGCTTTCCTAGAAAACCTACCACCACTTTTGTTACGGCAAAAGGAAGCATTCATATGCCTACCTGCTTCTATTGTTGTAAAAAGGGTCAAGTTAAATCTACATGTCCTTATAGAAGAAATGATCCTTATATCATCAGAAACACCTACCCTCTATGTTTAAGGAAACAGGTCAAACAAATCGGGGTTCCTAAAGGTACTAGACCACCAAACATGATCGAACCTGAGTATGAACCAAAATATGCCATTTGGTCGACCCGGAAAGGTTGATGTTTGTTGTTTTGCAGGATATCACCAAGATAAAGGAGCACAAATGGATATTAGGCAGTGGTTGCTCAACACACATGAGTGGAAAGAGTTCTTTATTTTGAGATTTAAAGAAGCAATCATATGGAACTATTACTCTTGGTGATAAAGGAAAGTGTGACATAATTGGCATTGGTAAAATTTGCTATGATTCATCCAACTTTATTGATGATGTTTATTTAGTTGATGGATTGTATAATATGCTTAGTATTTCTCAAATTTGTGATAAAGGCAATAAAGTCATGTTTGATTCAGAAAAATGTGAAGTTAAAGACATAAAAACGGGAGAAGTATTGCTCACTGCTCCTAGGTGTAATAATGTTTATTCTTTGAGTACTAACCAAGTTGGAGGAATTAAGCTAAAATGTCTAAAGGCCTTGACTGATGATCCAAGGCTTTGGCATAGAAGACTTGGTCACGTAAGCATGCACACCATGCAGAAGCTACATACAAAAGATTTGGTACGTGGTTTGCCAAACCTAAACTTCAAGGTTGATGACCTATGTAAAGCATGTACACAAGATAAACAAACAAGAGGTTCATTCAAACCTAAGAAAACTGTAAGTTCTTCTCGACCTATTGAACTTTTACATATGGATCTTTGTGGACCTATGCGTGTCAAATCTCCCGGAGGAAAACAATACATCCTTGTTATAGTAGACGATTTCTCTCGGTTTACATGGATATCCTTTTTACGAGAAAAATCTGAAGCTTTATTTGAGTTTTCAAAATTGTGTAAGGAGTTACAAAGTTTGAAAAACCTACCAATCGTTTCTATAAGAAGCGATCATGGTAGGGAATTTGATCAATTAAAGTTCGATTTATTTTGTGCAATCCATGGTATTTCTCATAACTTTTCAGCTCCTAGAACTCCTCAACAAAATGGAGTTGTGGAACGCAAGAACCGCACTCTTGAGGATATGTCTAGGACAATGCTTTTAGAAAATCATTTGCTAAAACGTTTTTGGGCTGAAGCAGTAAACACCGCAAATTATATTTTAAAAATCGATGCTTAATTCGCCCTATTTTGAAAAAGACTCCTTATGAACTCTTTAAAGGAAGAAAACCAAACATTTCATACTTCAAACCTTTTGGATGTACTTGTTTTGTTCACAACAATGGAAAAGACAGTCTCGGGAAATTTGATGCACGTAGTGATGAAACTATATTAATTGGATATGCTTCAAATAGCAAAGCTTATCGAGTATATAACAAACGTACCGAAGTTGTTGAAGAAAGCATTCATATTATTTTTGATGAAAGCAATGATGGTACTTTGAGTGAGAGTTTTGCAGATTTAAATCTGAATCAAAGAGAAGATCACATTTCGGATAAAGAGGAAGATCCTAAAGGTCAAGACAAGAATATGCAAGAAAAGATTCAAGATACCTAAGAAAATCCTCAAGACCTTGAAACACACCTTCAAAACCTTGAAACTGGAAACTGTGACAACAGAACTCCACTTCAAGGGCTTGAAACTCAACTTCAAGGCCTTGAGATTGGAACAACAGGTAATGCACAAACGGTACCCGAATCAAATCAGACATATTCAGCTCAACCTTCTGAATCTACATCATCTGTCAAAAGAGAAAAAGTTCAACACTCCTCGTATCATCCACACGAAAATGTGATCTCAGATCCAAATGCTGGAGTTCAAACTCGATCTAAAGTGAATAATATTTGTGCCTTCTCCGCTTTTGTATCACTTATCGAGCCAAAGAACTACATTCAAGCTCTTCAAAAACCAGAATGGATCATTGCCATGCAAAATGAATTAAATGAATTTGAGAGGAACAAGGTATGGACTCTTACTTCAATACCAAAGCATCAATTAGTTATTGGCAAGAAGTGGGTCTTTCGAAACAAATTGGATGAAAGTGGCAAAGTCATACGAAACAAAGCACGACTTGTAGCACAAGGCTATAACCAAGAAGAAGGTATTGATTATGAGGAGACTTTTGCTCCTGTTGCCAGGTTAGAAGCCATACGCATGCTACTTGCATTTGCATCCTTCATGAGCATAAAAAACTTTCGAATGGATGTAAAATGTGCTTTTCAAAACGGCTTCTTAGAAGAAGAAGTCTACATTTCTCAACCTCCTGGTTTTGAAAATGATGAATTTCCGGATCATGTTTTTAAATTAGATAAAGCTCTTTATGGTCTTAAGCAAGCTCCTCGAGCTTGGTATGAAAGATTGTCTAAATATCTTCTTGAAAACAATTTCAAAAGAGGTTTGATTGATAAAACATTGTTTATCAAAACTAGAGGCAACGACATTTTAGTAGTACAAATCTATGTTGATGACATATTATTCGGTACTACTAATGATTCCCTTTGCAAGGAATTTTAAGATATTATGTACAGGGAATTTGAGATGAGCTTAATGGGAGAGCTAAATTTCTTTCTTGGGCTTCAAGTTACACAAGCAAAGAAAGGAATTTTTTTCAATCAAAGCAACTATACTAAAGACTTGCTTAAAAAGTACAAAATGGATCAATCTAAGGTTGCAAAGACTCCTATGAGTTCAACACTTTCCCTAGATCATGACAAGAATGGTAAAAGTGTAGTACAAAAAAAGTATCGAGGTATGATCGGTTCATTGTTGTATCTAACTGCTAGTTGTCCTGACATTATGTTTAGCGTGTGCATATGTGCAAGATTTCAAGCCGATCCTAAAGAGTCACACTTGATAGCTATGAAAAGAATTTTTCGGTATCTTAATGGCACTAAGGATCTACGGTTATGGTACCCATGTCAAAGCTCGTTTCATCTTGTTGGCTATTCAGATGCAGACTTTGCAGGTTATAAGGTCGATTGAAAAAGTACTTCTGGATGTTGTCAATTCTTAGGGTCATCCCTAATTAGTAGGCACTTCAAGAAGCAAAATTTTGTTGCCCTATCCACAGCTGAGGCTGAATATATAGTTGTTGGAGCCTGTTGTGCTCAAATTCTTTGGGTTGTTCAACAACTTCGTGACCTTGGCTTTGACTTGAGAGGTATTCCTATAAAATGTGATAATACTAATGCTATTTCTATAACCAAAAATCTTGTGCAACATTCAAGGAATAAGCATATTGATGTAAGGTATCACTTCATACGTGATCACGTTGAGAAAGGTGATGTTTCGATTTCTTTTATCTCAACTAACTTGCAGCTTGCAGATATCTTTACCAAGCCTCTTCCTGAGGAACAATTTAATTTTATTAGATTGGAGTTTGGTATGTTGAACAAGGAAGCATTAACGTAGGGGGAGTAAATGAGTTTTAATCATCCTACGCATGCAGCCCAATTGATGATTTCAAGGGCCTTGAAATCAAATTCAAGGGACCTTGAAACATTGTAAAGGTTAAATTGACTTTATGGATCTTTTAAGAGTTAATAATTGTTAGATATTTTAATTCTTAAGTTTTTTTTAAATCCTTTACTTGAGACAGTTTTGATTTTGGTTTTAAAAAGCTTGATTCTCTCAAAGATTTTGTCATATCCCTGACAAAAAGGACCTAATTTCTCATCTTTTTATCCTTTCACAAGAAACCCTTTTTCAAAATTCTTTGATTTCTCTCTCAAACTTTCCTCATGGCACCCCGAAACAAGAGAGATGCTGACTGATCAATCTTTGGAATTAATTCATTTACTTATGTCTGATGTGGCCATAGATGTGCCTAATCTGATTCTCAATCATATGCTGCATTTTGTTAACTCTAAGAGATCTATTCCTTTGCCTTATGGAAATTTGCTGCCTAAGGTATTTGGTTATTACTGAATTGATACATCTTCTGAGGAAAGACAATCTATTAATAGCAAAATTGATGAGAACTGCTTAGAATGTCTAGAGATTTAGAAACCTTGCAGGAACTTGGACTTTGAAAGGAAAATGAGTTACTCAAAATTCAAATGAAGAAGTTAAATTCTCTCTTACTCCAGAAATAAGGTTAGAGGGTTGTGAAAATGAAATAGCTCGTCTCAATCATGAATTGTCAGATTTTAAGTTTAATGTCAAAAGGAAAATGGGTTCAAATTTCGAGTTACTGGCTACCATCAATGCTAAAGTCAATGAGATGTATTTGATGAATGTTCTTACACTAACTACAATGGGAAGTATTTTGCCCATACCTGAAGATGTAGCTCAACATACTCAAGAGCAGGTTGAGAATATGTTGTTGAATTGTAAAAGGCGTGTCCAGAATAAATCAATTATGTACCCAACTCATGAAGAGTCAATGTTCTTGCCCCAAGTTGAGTATGAAGTTATTAAACAAAGAAGAGCTGAAGAAAAGAGAAGACGTTTGGCAGCTGAAATGGATGATTGGCGTTATAAAAAAACTTCATCCAAAGGAAACAGGAAGTTTTATGAGGAATTTTAAAGCTGACTGATCTTTTTCTCTATGGGTTAACTGTTTTGTTTCCCTCGTTGAAAATACATTTGTTTCTGGGTCTGTAATTAATTTTTAAGACTTCCTGGTTTTGACTACTTTTTTCTCCCTTGTTGAAAGACAAAGGGGGAGAAATATGATCCGACATTTCATATATACTATATTTTGGATTTTTAGTTTTGAGATTGTTATATGCATTGCTAAACTAACAAATACAGGATCGAAACTTTGTGTTGTCTTCCATCAAGGGGGAGATTGAAACTTCTACCTTGATTGAAATGGTTTACAGGTGTTGATGATGGAAGACTTCACACAAATATAGCATTGGATCTCTAACAATGTACTTGATTATATTTCTAGATGTCTGGTTGGTTTGAATTCAGTGCAGGTTGTATATCTACATGCCAAGGGCCTTGAAGTTAGATTCAAGAACAAGTTCAAAAGGACAAAGATCAAGGGCCTTGGAAACTAAAGTGCACAGAACAAGGATTCAAATAAATTGAAGATCTTCGTTGAAGATTCTGTCACAAGAAGATCTTATCAACCAAAGACTTTGTCAACCGAAGGAAGATCTCAACCGAAGGATAGAGAATCATTTCGAGAAGATTTTCTAAACAACAAAAACGGCAAAAATATCTTCTCTCTCTTATCCAACAAAAGACGAGAAGATCAAGGAGTAAAAGACTCAACGTGTTCGTAGGGATCGAAGACGTGCAACGTCTACCTTACGATCTTCATGGAAAAGAAGGTTGATCTTCAAACGGTCATCTCTACAACGGCTAGAAGATCTTTCCATAGAAGATATAAATGAAGATGATGGTCGAAGAAGAACAAGAAACACAAGCCTACACCGGAAAACATCTTTGCATCATCAAGCAACCTAATCATCTTCATTCGTTGTTTTTCTTTCTTACATTCACGTAAAAGTTTTATCCCCTTAGAGAGAGAGAAAACACGAGAGCTCCATTGGTAGATCTAGAAAGTGTTATACTAGAGTGTGTTACTCTGCGAAGTAACTAGGCTATTATAGCTAGGTTAAGAGTTGGAGCTAGATCGTAGCATTGGCTACAAGTGAGAGAAGAAGGGATTTTTTCTAGTTTGTATCTAGGACTCTTTGAAGCTGATAATAGATAGTTAGATCCTACGGATATACCCTGGGACAGCGAGTAGGCTATTTATAGCCGAACTTCGTAAACATATCCTCGTGTCAATCTTTTCAATTCCGCATCATATAAGCTTTATTGTGACTAACTTTGTTTTGCAGGAGAAAGAAGTCAAGGCCCTTGAAATTTAGTTTCAAAGCCTTTGAAATTGAAGGTTCACTAGTAACACAGATTGACATCAAGGCCCTTGAAAGGAGGTTCAAGGCCTTGAGATTTGGTTTGCAAAAAGTTCCCATACTCTATTTAACCCCCCTTCTAGAGTATTATCTATATTATTTATATCACCTAACGGTTCTTCAATAGGTATACAAGCAAAGGAATCACCGGGTAAGTCTCATCCTAGGCTTACGTATGGACCAGGAAAGGTGCAACAAGGATATGATTTGGAAAACTAAAACCTAAACTCAGGTATGGATAAGATAAGGTCACGCCTCGCTCAGTTCATGTCCGATCTCGGTCGAGATATTCTATGAACCGACCGAGGTGAGGTTCGGTTAAGGTTTGACTCAAACTTTCAAGGTCCACTAAGGTAAAGGCTCACTCTTTCATCGTCTTTCCCACTACATTCAGCCAATCACCCTAGAATCGCACAAGAATTTAGCCAATAATCATCATGATAATAACAATCAAATATATATGAAAAGAAGCAATATCCAAACAAGAAAACCTTAACACAAAGATCTCAGTTATCACTCAATCAAACAACCAAACAATCAAAACAACCAGCAAACTGTGTTCCTCAATCACAACCAAAAGACAACAATCAAAGAACCTAAGAAAACCTTACAACTTCCTTCAAAAGCCTTCAACTTTCATTTCAAAGCCAACTTCCTTCAACTTCCTTCCTTCCTTGGAATATCTTCAATTATCCAAACTAATCAGCCCACCAGACATCCTTCCATCCAGAAAATATCTTCCAATTTATAGGAGAATCACTTGCCAAAAATAAAAGTTCTTATGGGCCGTGGGCCGTGCGTCTCGATCCAGCCCAGTAATTTATCTCGAGTGAGGTGATACTGTAGCCAACTGAGATGATCTTCAGCTTTGTGCAAATCTCTCAAAATTGGTCCAAAATCAAACTTTTGTCCAACTTCCATGGTTCCTATGCTTTTCTTGTAGCTCTTCCATGTTCCATAATGTATCTCCAATGACTCCTTAGATCTCTTGGCTCCATATTGCTCCAAAAGGTGTCATTTTTCCTACAGTTATAACAAAACTAGGTGTAGACCTTGATTCTTGCAAATGTAAACAATACAACTATAATGCATGCAAATTTATGAAGATAAAACGTCAAAACATTTTATGAATATAAGAAAGCTGATCATCTTTGCATAAAATCATAGAATGCATAATAAATCATATTTATCGAAATCAATCATGTATAATCCAGTTTAAACCGCAAAGTCAATCAACATACTCAAGGTCTCAAGGGCTTTCAAAAGAGATCAAGAAACATGCTAAGGTGGGATGTATATAGGGTAATGTGGTTCTAGAATCCGTGTATAGGATCTTCACTTCTTTGAATCACAAATATATTCCACCAATAAGCTTTGCTTATTTTCACTTTACTTTATTTTTGAGAACATGGACAAAGGTGCACAATAAACGAAGCATAGGAAATCAGCAATCATCAATTTCTCGAGATGCATCAAACCCTTGATGCACATACCATGACCCGTTAGGACTATCGATCAATCCGACTTTGGCAAGACACAAACACCCGGCTTTGTGAATGGTAGCGAGTTACTCATTATCAAGATCAACGTCCCCAAACCTTTTTTTTTCTTACACTTTCAGCCACAATCTCAACTTCACTTTACACGCTTTTCATCAACTGCATCCAAATTCCTAGATAGGTAAAGGGAGGCAAATATGTATATGAGGGCTAAAGCATGATCAAGAAGAGGAAGAAGAGAATGAAGTGCCTTAATCATACCATGAAGAATGTGAGAGAACTCATAATGTGGTGTCAACCTTCAAATCCAACATAATTTTGATAAAAACAAAGTATTAAACATGCTAGAATTTCAAACAAAACATTTAGCAACTTAAACATATCATAAAACCTTTCAAGCATACAAAGATTTCAAAGCTAATCTGCAAGCAAATATCTTCATCGAGGTCATATTTGGAATAGAAGCACCAAACCTTTCGAAAATCTTTAAAGTTATAAACCAATCTCGGTCGAGGTGATTTGACGGCGCCCGAGGTGTTCGACCCAGATGAATCTCATTTATCACGACCTCGTTTTGTCAAAAACACCTCGGTCGAGCCAAAAATTTTTTTTTCAAATCGGTTTTTGACGTTTTTCTCAAACAAAAACCTGTATGCAATGCATGTAAATGACATATACGCACATGTAAGCCAAATAAGATCATATCAAAGGTCAAGTAGAGTTATACAAACCATAAGCAAGTCATACAAATACCCCATACTTAGGACACATTGTCCCAATGTGTCAAATAAAAGTCAGAAGAACAAAGTACTCATTGGACAAAGCAGTACTGCATAAAATATAAGAAAATAAGCTCCATGAATGCTCAATACTTATCAGCTGGCGGTGGTGGTGGTGGGGTACTAGGACGGATCGAAAGGATAGCTCATCGTCTGCTGAAACTGTAGATGCATCATCTGACGCTGATAGTGTTGGCTCTCCTCCATACGCTGCGTCCATCCCTCAATAGATCTGCGTTGTGCATTGAAGCGTTGGGTGATGTCGATCCGCATGGCTTGGTATGAATCTATCATATGTCTCATCATATCATCAATACTTCTATGCGCCTCAGGATCTCGACGGTGGCGGGCTCTTTGCTAGGTGGCTGGGGAATGCCACTTGGAGGTGTAGGCGCCTCTCTCTCATCCTCCGTAGCCTCGTCATCAAGGTCTACGGTGGGAACACTAGGTCCGTTGGTATCAGTACCAGTATCCATGGTTGTAGCTCCTCGAATGCCATCACCGTTTGTGTATCCTCCTACTGCCTCTCTAGCTACATCATCTTGCATAATCGGGAACCAGACAGCAGACCAGTTCTCATGGCCATAGACTGAGAACTGGGAAGACCGGACAATACCTCTCGGGAACTTCGTTTCCCATAGCATGGCCACACAAGGTGTGCCAAGACTGTAGGGAATAAGGATGCGTCGTGTAATGAACTCCTATAGACCCAGCGGCTTCACCGCCGCCACTAAAGTGAATCGAGAGAGGTCCAACCCCATATATGTAGCAATATGCGTCACCAGTTCTCGCCTTCCCCTTCATCTTGTGTAGATCCTCTACAAGCTTAGCAGCAAAATCCGGGATACCTCCATTCACCATACAAAACATGCTGAAAAGCTCACCCTGTCGGACCTTGTAGGGTGTCTTAGTACGGGCCAGAAGCATCTCACTAAAGATCTTGTGAGCAATACGGAAGGCTAAATGGTAGATGATACGCTCCCAAGAATCCCCGGGCTGCCATCTGTCATGGTGGGAGGTGACGTGAGCAATACCCTCCCAGAAACTGCGAGCCTACATTCGAGAAGCAAAGTCTGTAGCTGTAGGGGTGTGAAAGCCAAAGATCTCCCCAAACTTCTCTAGGGGGACAATGTAGTTCTTGTTCAGGAGCCGGTACTTGATCCCTCTGTTCTCCGGCATGTAAATCACGGAGCTTAGAAACTCGAACGTCGGCTCCAGATAAGCCAGAGTTCAGATAGCCATGAAATCCTCCAGACCAACCATGGTGACCATCTTCCTCAGGTCCTCCACTACGTGCAGACACTCAAAATCATCAATATCGACATACCTAGGGGCGATAGTCGGGCGCCCACAAATCCGGTCAAAATCCCGCTGAAATCTCTCATGGATCATGATAGCATGTATTATAGTCTATATTTTGGGACTTGTTTAGATGTTTTATCTTCAATAATCTGCATGTTTGAATGTATATTATGTGATTATATTGTCGTTTCATCTACCTTTATGGGAATCGAGGTCTACACCAAATTTTGTTCTAATCGTAGGTAAAATGGCACGTTTTAGATTGAAATGGAAGGAGCAAACGAGTCATAGGAGCTACATTCTGGAGCTTAAAAGAGAACTCGGGAAGCATGGAATTAATAGAGAAGAATTACTTTGGACCAGATTCGAGAGATTTCACATTCAGCTGAGATTCACCTCGGTCTGCAACAGTTTCACCTCGACCGAGGTGATCTTGAGGAGCGCCCCGACCAAGGCGAACACCCTGGCGCCGGCGAGATATATTTTATTTGGCTGAGATCTTTTATTTTTGGAAGGAAGATATCTTATATTTTTGGGTTGGAGTTCTAGAAGGAAGATCATATATTTAGGAGATCTATTTTAGAGATAAGATATATTTTATAGAAAATTATCTTCTTAAGATATTATTATCTTTGGGAGATAATTCTCCTATATAAAGGGTTGGATTTTCCACAATTTAGCATCCTCATTATCACCGCAGGCTGGAAGCCGACAATACACTACAGTTAGGAAGGATTTTTGGAAGTTTGAAGGAAGTTTGAAGATTGAAGGAAGGAAGTTCATAGCTTCGTGATAGCTTTTGAGGGGATTTGTAAGACTTTCTTAGATTCCCTTTTGTTTTATTGTCTTGTTGGATTTGTGATCCAAGGAACGCTGATTTGTTTGATATTTGATTCAGTTATTGAAGTCTTGTTTTTAAGGTTTTTGTGTTCAAATATTCATTCCCTTCTCATATATTTGATTATTGCTTTCATGATGATGAGTGGCTAATTTCCTTGTGCGATTCTAGGGTGATTGGCTGAAAGTTGTGGGAAAGATGATAGAATAATCTTAATCCTAGTAGGACCCTAAAAGCTCGAGTCTTTAACCTTAACCCTAGAATATCTCGTTCAGTCGATGAACATCTCGGCCGGGGTGGAACTTGACTGACCGATGTGACCTTTTCTAACCCGAAACTGAGAGTTAAGTGTTAGAGTTTGCCAAATCCTATTCTTCTTACACCTTTCCTAGTTCAATGCAAGCCTAGGATGAGACTTACCCGGTGATTCCATTGTTTGTTTACCCAAGATCATAAGTTTAGGTAATAAAGGTTTATCCTTTATAGGGGTTTGAGTGTGCTTTCATCCCATCTTTGTGAGTTAGCCTGAGACTTACCCGGTAAAGGTTGATTCTATTGCCTTAGTTGGTGAGTTGGTTTGAGATTATAGTTCCTTTCCTTAATACCTTGAGACTTACCCGGTGATAGGAACTTTGGGTTGGGATTAGTCAGTAGTGAGACTTACCCGGTAATCTATTCCACCTTAGAAACACCTTCCCTTTGCAAAAATCTCAACTTTGTCCGCTTATCTTTAGATCTTGAGTTGGAACCACAACTAGATGCTTTAACCCCTAGAATTTGCATATTTCCTTTAATTGACCTTATTATCATCTTTTTGATTGCTTTAATCACTTTTGTGGTTATTAAGTTGCAGTGACGACCTATACTTGCTTTGTTTCACCTAAGTCCTTGAGATCGACACCCCGGAATTCTTGCTTTTTACTATAATTGATCCGTACACTGCGGGTTCGCATCCTTGTTTTAAGCATATTTCTTGGGATATAAAGTTAAAGCTTCCACACACCATTTGGAGCGAACAAGTTTTTGGCGCCGTTGCCGGGGACTCGGTGTAGACCGAGCCGGTTGCGGTCGTCTTTCGATGCAATTGCCCCTGTTGCTAATAACCACTCTACTTGAGTGACTTTCGCAGGTTCTTTTTCTTAGGTTTATGCGAAGAACCCGTGTTGGGAAGGAAATCGTTCCTTACGATCCTGAACTAGAAAAGACATACAAAAGACGCTTGAAAGAAGCGAAAATGGCCAACCAAGACAATCGCGATCTTGAGGCCGAATTGAAGGAGGCGATGGAACAACTGTGCCTCAATTGGGAAGAACTGCAGCGCGAGGGGGATCAGACTCGCACCAGAACTACAGAGATTAAAGCAGATATGGCTGATCTACGAGCCCAGATTCTGCATCGACCGAGGCAGGACCCCGCTCCAGTTATCGCGGCCGAGATACATCCACGTCGGATGCTTGTCCGAGATGTTCTTTTTGCAGGTATTCCACAGACCCTAGGGCAGAGGATGGACCCAAACCAGCAAGTGAGGCGTCCAGGAGTCAACCTAGGTGATCCAGCGGAGCATGATTATGAACTTCGACCGCAAGTTCTATCCATGATCCGTCAATGCCAGTTTAGAGATTTAGAGAGGGAGTCTCCGCATCAACATTTGCAAAACTATGAGATTTTGAAGGATACCTTGAGACCTTCAAGGCTGGAAAATAATAACTACAAGCTAAGGCCTTTTTACTTTTCTTTGAAAGACATGTCGCTTACTTGGTATCAGTCTCTTCCTCCCGGAAAGATCAACACTTGGGAGGAGATGACGACGGGGTTCTTAACAAAACTCTTTCCCCCCTCCAAAACCGCTGAAATGAGAGGGAACATCAATGCATTCATCATGAAGGATAAGGAAAGTTTGTCCAAGTCATGAGAGAGATTTAAAGATGTTCTCTTGGATTGCCCAAATCATGGGATTCCAAAGATAGAGTTGTTGGAGATATACTTCAAGGGATTGGATGGAGCTACCCAATTCAATCTTCAACTACTATCCGTCGGCACATTCATGGACATGCCGATTGATGAAGCTTGGGAGTTCATGGAGAAACAAGCTTTGCACATGGAGAAATACTCCCACCAAGGAGCTGAAAATGGAGTTAAGAGGGTTAATTTCCAAGAAGCTCCATCAAATGACAATCAACTCATCTTCCTCAAGAATGATGTGAAGCAATTGAAGGACCTTTTGGTTGCTCACACCAAGAAGGAGGAGGGAGGATATCAAGGCTCAAGGAACAACAATCATGGTTCCTGGAACAACAACTACAACAACAATAGAGGCTCCAACAACAACAATTGGAGATCTAACAATCAAAATTCGGGTAACCCTTACTCTTATTCCAATTCTAGTAATTCATTTAACTCCTCTTCTTCTTCTTCTACTCCATTGAAGAGCCATGAGCCTAAATCAAGTTCGTCCCAGCCAGAAAAGAAAGATGCAGTGCTGGAGGCCATCTTGATCAAGCTCAATGCTATGGAGACGTCCATGATTTCATTTTCGAAGGCACAAAAAGCCTTAGAGCAACAATTCTTTGATAAGGCGAATGAAGCGCCAAGAGATCTAAGGAAGCTCCCAACAAGGACATAGAGCAACCCTAAAGGACAGATTATGGCAATAACGACAAGAAGTGGACTGAAAACTACAGATCCAGTGCCTCGGTCGATGCCAGTGCAAACGAAGAACACCTCGGTCCAGGTACAAACGAGGAACACTTCGGTCGAGGTACCACCTGAGGTGGATTCCCAGAAAGTGACGGACAAAACTGAAGTTTATGTCCCACCTCCTGCATATAAACCACCACTCCCATTCCCCCCAGTCAAGGGCCAGAGCACATCTAGACAAGCACTTTGGTAAGTTCCTTGACTTGATGAATAAATTACATATTAACATCCCTTTCCTTGATGCTATTCTAGGGATGCCCGCATATGGGAAATTCTTAAAAGAGATTCTATCAAGGAAGAGGAAACTGGAAGATTTTGGTAAAGTAAGGATGACATCTAAATCCTCGGAGCTCATTCAAATCATGAAGGAGAAGATGCCACCCAAGTTGAGAGATCCCGGCTCATTTTGCATTCCCATTTAAGTTTGGGATGTGACTTGTGAGGCGTTGTTTGATCTAGGAGCCAGCGTGAGCATCATCCCGCTGGAGCTATTTGTAAAGATCGGACTTGGAGAGCCCAAGCCGGTGATGATAAGGTTTTACATGGCGAACCGCTCCATTACCCATCCCGTGGGCATTTTGGAAGATGTTCTGATTAAGTTAGGTAACTTCTACTTACCTATAGACTTTGTTGTACTTGATATACCCGCAGATTATCCCATTCCGATCATTCTCGCGAGACCATTTCTAGCAACTTCGGGTTGCAACGTGGATTGTAAGAACGCCAAGTTGAAATTCAACATTGGTGGAGATCCAGTGGAGTTTGCATTGCTTGCTTCATTGAAAGGAGAGCTGCTGGAGGATGATATCTTCAACATCTATGATGAAGAAAAAAAAATCAAGAGAATTGGTGAGCTCTATCCTTATTAAGGACCCTCTTGAAAGAGTTATTAGTTTTAGCTTATTGGAGGAAGGTATAGATGCTTCTTGTGATGCAGATATACGGAGCTTAAAGGCACTGGAAGAAGATCCAGGAGCTAAGATTGAAAAACTAATCCAGGAGAAGAGAATCTCCAGTTTCAGTCCTAGTTCCAATACCTCGACCGAGGCACTTTCTAGACCAAGCGAGGTGTTCTTATCTGAAGAACATCTCAGTCACCCACTCTGGACCTCGACCGAGGTTGCAAGCGAGATGATGTCAATTGAGACTTTTGAAAGTCCAATTGTTCGATCTAAGTCTACTCCACTGGAAGGAGGAAGCAAGGATCCCCCTCAGAAGGCACCCCCAGTTGTGAAGCTTAAACTGCTTCCAAGTCACTTGAGGTATGTTTTCCTTGGACCGGATTCTACTTATCCCGTCATCGTTAGTGCTTCCGTTTCTGAAACTGAATTGTATAAACTGATGCATGTCCTGAGAAAACATCAAAAGGTTTTGGGTTATTGTTTGCTCCAAACGGTGTGTGCAAGCTTTAAATTTATAACCCCAGATGTAAACTTAAAACAAGGATGCGAACCCGCAGTGTACGGGTCAATCGTAGTAAAAGCAAGGAATTCCAGGGGTCGATCACAGGGACTTAGTGAAACAAAGTCGGAATAGGTAAGCTATGTAATTACTAACCACAAAAGCAATTAAAACAATCAAAGATGATAAAAAGTCAATAAAGGAAATATGCAATTCTAGGGATTAAAGCATCTAGTTGTGGTTCCAACTCAAGATCTAAAGATAAGCGGACAAAGCTGAGATTTTGCAAGGGAAGGTATTTCTAAAGTGGATTAGATCACCGGGTAAGTCTCACTAATCACTAATCCCAAACCGTAACTCCTATCACCGGGTAAGTCTCAAGGAATTAAGGAAAAGAACTATAATCTCAAACTAACACTCCAACTAAGGGAATAGAATCAACCTTTACCGGGTAAGTCTCAGGTTAACTCACAAAGATGGGATGAAAGCACACTCAAACCATAATAAAGGATAAACCTTTATTACCTACACTTATGATCTTTGGTAAATAAACAAAGGAATTACCAAGTAAGTCTCATCCTAGGCTTGCATTGAACCAGGAAAGGTGTAATAAGAATAGGATTTGGCAAACTCTAACACTTAACTCACAATTTCGGATCAGATAAGTCACCTCGGTTAGAAGAATTCCACCCCGGCCGAGATGTTCATCGACTGAGCGAGATGCTTAGGGTTAAGGTAAAGACTCGAGCTTTCAAGATCCTACTATGATTAAGATTATTCTATCATTGTTTTTCCCACAACCTTCAGCCAATCACCCTAGAATCACACAAGGAAATTAGTCACTCATCATCATGAAAGTAATAATCAAATATACGGGAAGAAAGAGAATAATTGAACAAGAAAACCTTAAGTGAAAGGCTTCAATAACTGAATCAATTATCAAACAACAAGCGTTCCTTGGATTAAAATCCAACAAGACAAACGACAATGAAGGGAATATAAAGGAATCTTACAAAACCCTTCATAAAGCTATAAAAGCTATAAACTTTTTCCTTCAACCTTCAAAAAGGTTCTTCAAATCTCCCAACTGGAGTAGGGTAAAACGGCTGCTCCAAGCACGATCGGTGGTATAGCATGATATGGATTTGTTGAAAATCCAACCCTTTTTATAGGAAAATTACTCTCCAAAGGTAAGATATCTTAGAAAGATCTCTTCCCATAAAAATAGGTAAAATATATGGGCTAACTTATCTTCTTACTTCCAGAAATCCAGCCCAAAAAGATAAGATCCTCCTTCCAAAAATAAAAGATCTCAGCCAAGAATAAAATATCCTTGCCGCGTCCAAGGTGTTCGCCTCGGTCGAGTCGGCTCCTCTGGATCACCTCGGTCGAGGTGACTCTGTAGTCAACCGAGGTGAATAACAACTGAATGTGAAATCTCTCAAATCTGGTCCAAAGTGAATCTATAATCTAATTCCATGATTCTTGGATTCTTCCTTAAGCTCCTGAATGTAGCTCCATTGACTCCTTAGCTCCTTTTGCTCCTTTTTGATGCAAAACGTGTCATTTTACCTACGATTACAACGAAACTTGGTGTAGACCTCGATTCCCGCAAAGGTAGATGAAATGACAATATAATCACATAATATACATTCAAACATGCAGATTATTGAAGATAAAACGTCTAAACAGGCCCAAAATATAGACAATAATTCATGCTATCAAAATACCCCATACTTAGCCCTTGCTTGTCCCCAAGCCAGTTCTGCGTATAAAATACAAGATAGAATGGATTATTAGTCCTGAAAATCAATGAAAAAGTCCTTCAAAACATTTTGATGGTGTGCTACAATCATAGATCACTCTAAGAGAATACTTCATGGAATTTAAAATCAAAACATGCTTAAAACATTTTATGAATATAGGAAAGTTGTTCATCTTTGCATAAAATCATAGAATGTATAACAAATCATAATTATCGAAATTAATCATGCATAATCCAGTTTAAACCACTAAGTCAATCAACAAGCTCGAGGTCTCAAGGCTTCCCAAAAGAAAGGTCAAGAAACGTGTAGGGTAGGGATGTATGGAAGGTAATGTGGTGCAAGAATCCGGGAAAAGGATATCACTTCACTTTCACTTGACTTTCAACATCATCCACCAATAAGCTTTGCTTATTTCACACTTTTCTTTTTTTTACTTTACTTTTTGGGATGCATGGACAGAGGTACACAATAACCGAAGCCTAGGAAATCAGCAATCATCAATTTCTTGAGATGCATCAAACCCTTGATGCACATACCATGACCCGTTAGGAATATCGCTCAATCCGACTTTGGCAAGACACAAACACCCGGCTATGTGAATGGTGCCGAGTTACTCATCATCATGATTGACTTCCCCAAACCTATTTATTACTTTCTAACACTTTCACTTCCAGCCAACTTCTCAACTTTTCTTTCACTTGTTTTTCACTTTCTTGCTTCCAAATTCCCGGATAGGTAAAGGGAGGCAAACATGTATATGAGGGGCCAAGCGTGATTAAGAAGAAGAAGAGAAAAGAATGAATTGCCTTGGTCTTTCCAGGAAGAAAGTGGGAGAACTCAGGATGTGGTGTCAACCTTCAAATTCAACATAATTATGATAAAAACAAAGTATTAAACATGTCAAAAATTTCAAACAAAACATTTAGCAACTTAAGCATATCATAAAACCTTTCAAACATATAAAGGTTTCAAAACCAGTCAGTAAACAAAGTCTTCACTGAGGTCATATCCAGAAAAGAAGCACAAAACGTTTCGAAAATTCTCAGTTTGGAAAACCACCTCGGTCGAGGTGTTCTAAGTCAACCGAGGTGGTCAACCTCGTTTGGCCAGAACCATCCCGGTCGAGGTCAAAAAAAAAAAAATTTTGTCCAGTTTTTGACGTTTTTCTCAATCAAATAACCTGTATGCATGCATGTAATCTCGGATAAGCAAATAGAGCAAAATAAGATAATTATCCAAATAGAGTCAAGCGATACATCCATAGTCAGATAATACATCCAATAATACCCCATACTTGGGACACATTGTCCCAATGGGTCAAAATAAGTCTAGAAAATAAAGAAAACTCACAGGACATAGCTGAGCTGCATAATAAATAAAGAAAGAAAAATCCTGCAAGCTCTCAATAATCACGATCCGGTGGTGGTGGTGGTGGCACATACGGATACTGGGATGGGTCAAATGGATAGCCTATGACATGCTGAAAGTGAATCTCAGCCATCCGTCTTTGATAGTGCTGGCCCTCTAGCATCTGATGAGTCCAGCTGTCGATCTCTCGGCGCTGGTCGTCAAATCTCTCTTGAATCTCTACAGTCAAGGCAACATAGGAGTCTATCATCTGCTCGGTGAGGTCATCGATCCGACGATGAGCATCTCGATCCCTCTGTCGGCGGACCCTACGCCTAGTAGGACGTGCTGGTGCTGCAGCCGGCTCGGTCTCAGTCTCATCATCATCCAAATCGATGACCGGCGCACTAGTCCCAACAGTATCCGTGCCCGTATCCATACGAACACCACCATCCTCATCACCATCAGCCTCATCCTCAGCAACATCCTCCTCAGCTGGTGCATTTGCCATCTCTCTAGCATCCTCCATAAATTGGATCCACGCAGTCTGCCAGTAATGTGGATCAAATACGGAGAATTGAGCTGACCATCTGATCCCCTGCGGTGCATTAGGCTCCCATGGCATCGCCACATATGGCGTAGTAAGTCCTCGGGGAACCAGTATCCTCCGAGTAATCATCTCCTGAAGTCCAAGCGGCTTGGCAGCCGCCACCATGGTACAAGCACTGAGGTCCATATCCATGTAACTCGCTATGTGAGTCACAATACCTCCACAACAGATGTCACCCTTCGCCTTCGCCTTTATCTTATGCAGATCCTCTGCCAGCATCAAACCAAAATCTGGGATCCCTCCCGTCACCATGCAGTATAAGCTCACAATCTCCCCTTTTCTGACCTTCTGGGGCGTCTCAGTACGCGCCAGAAGAGTCTCACTAAATATCCTGTGGGCCAGCCTGAAAGCAAGATGAAATATAATCCACTCCCTAGAGTCTCCAGGTCGCCATCTGTCTGCATGCTCAACCACGTGAACAATCTGTCCTCAAAACTCCCTAGCTACAGCTCGGGAGGGAAAATCAACAATTGTCGGAATCGGGAAGCCTGAGATATCCCGTCAGTGATCCAAGGGAACCAAGTAATTCCGGTTCATCAACCGGTACTTCATTGCGCGCTCGGTAGGCAAGTAAGTGAAGGAGCTGACAAACTCCATTGTAGGCTCTAGATAGGCCGGAGCTCTAATCTCTGTAAACTGCTCCAGCCCCACAACAGAAATCATACGCCTCAAGTCATCATCAACATAGAGGCAGTCAAAGGCTGATATTTCCAGGAAGCGGGGCGCAATCACTGGACGGGCCGCTACGCGGTCATAGTCGACATGGTGTCTCTCGTGGATCACCGGTCTAGTACGTCGAGAAGAAGAGGAAGAAGGAGAAGGAGAAGATCTGTCCTTCAGGACCAGCTGGCTGTCAGAACTCATCTCTCTGTAATCTGTCAAGTGACCTCGGTTGCTCTGACAACCCTGTAGAACACCTCGGCCGAGACGCAGGCCGATTGGACCGAGGCGATAAACTGCTCGATCGATTCCCTCAAAAATCCAGTTCTTTTCCCCCAAAATCACTACCAAAGGTTCCTATGGGGTACTTAATCCTTTTCTCAGCAAATGTAGGGGCAACCAAAGCCCAGAACGAGGGAAAATAGTGGAGATATAAAAAGTTAGGTTTTTTCGATTTTTACCCCGATTCGGTCGATTTGGCTCGTTCTTTCTGCAGATTGGTACTTGCAACACGATCCTATACTCTTTTCTTGCACTGTGGAAGCGAGAATCGTCGAAAATGAGCGATGAACGGAAGAGCGAGGTGAAATCTGCGACGCGGTCGAGAAGAGGGTAAAGGGAGGAGAGAGAAATCTCAACCCCTTTTATACCCTTTTTTGGAACTGCTGTCACCTCGGTTGAGATGGTCTCGACTGGACCGAGGTGGTACGGACGGAGGTGGATCTTCAGAAACCCTAATCGCCTCGGTTGCTCAAGAATCATCTCGGTTGAGGTGCTGTGACAGCAACCGAGATGTGCCTCAGTCAAACTCCGTCTTCTCAAATTCTTGATCTTATGTCCTTCCAGTTGTGCTGATGGGTTGTATTCCTTCCTTAGATGTCACTTGTTGTCTGTCTAGGACGCCAAAAAAAAACAAAGTAAAGCAAACTATCTAAGCTATACTAGAAAAAGGGAAAAGAAAGCAATATCTTGGGTTGCCTCCCATGAAGCGCTTGATTTAAGGTCGCTAGCTGGACCATTGCGGCGTCTCTCAAACGAGGTGTAGTGGTGCAACCTCCTCAACCGGAACTTCCGGTTTGTGTTTCTTAAGTCTATGACCGTTGACCTTGAAGCTTCCACTTGTTTCACCCCAAATCTCAACTGCACCATGAGGGAAAGCATGTTTCACAACATAAGGTCCGGTCCATCTAGATTTCAACTTACCTGGAATGAGGCGGAGGCGGGAGTTGAAGAGTAGAACTAAGTCTCCTTCTTTAAGCTCCTTAGGAATGATGCGCTTGTCATGCCATTTCTTCATCCTTTCTTTATAGATTTTGGCATTCTCATAAGCGTTCTAACGCAGCTCCTCCAGCTCATTGATATCCAATAGCCGCTTCTCACCGGCTTCCTTAATTTCGAAGTTCAACCATTTGATCGCCCAATACGCCTTGTGTTCTAACTCAACGGGCAAATGACAAGACTTCCCATATACCAAATTATAAGGGGTGGTACCAATGGGAGTCTTGAATGCGGTTCTGTAGGCCCAAAGAGCGTCGTCCAACTTCATGGACCAATCCTTCCTTGTCCTAGAGACGGTCTTCTCCAAGATTGCTTTAATTTCTCTATTCGAGATCTTGACTTGTCAACTAGTTTGAGGGTGATAAGGGGTTGCTACCTTGTGGGTTACCCCATACTTCGATAGAAGTGCCTTAAACTTCCGGTTGATGAAATGCGTCCCTCCATCGTTGATGATGATGCGTGGAGTCCCAAAACGTGGAAAGATAGTCTTGTTAAAGAACTTCACAACCACCATGGCGTCATTAGTGGGAGAAGCAATGGCTTCAACCCATCTAGAGACGTAGTCGACTACTAGAAGAATATAGAGGTTTCCTCCAGATGATGGGAAAGGTCCCATGAAATCCACTCCCCATACATAAAAAATCTCAACCTCTTGTATGTTATTGAGTGGCATCTCATTCCTTCTAGATATATTCCCTGTTCTTTGGCATGCATCACAAGAGACAACAAACGTTTGCACATCCTTAAATAATGTGGGCCAAAAGAAACCGGAACGTAATACCTTAGCGCATGTCTTGTTGGCGCTAGCATGCCCTCCACAAGTAAGTGAGTGACAATGCCGTATGACGCTATTAACTTCATCTTCCGGAATGCATCTTCGAAGCATTCCATCCGGTCTGCGCTTGAATAGCAGCGGTTCATCCCAGTAGTAATGGTGTACGTCCTTGTAGAATTTCTTCCTTTGAGCGTACGTCAATCCGGGTGGTATTTCCTAGCAAACAAGATAATTAACAATATCAGCATACCAAGGTCCTTTATTATCAGAAATTTGGTGGAGAGGATTTTCCACCAACTAAGTATGAATGTCAAAGAAGGGAGTAAGAAGTTTGTTATTTTCAGCAGTCTCAGTTGACATTATCTCGCTTTCGACCTCGGTCGAGGCGCAGAGGCGTTGACCGAGATGTTCTTCAGTCGCCTCGGTTAGTCCAGAAAGTGCCTCGGTCGAGGTACTATAACTGGAACCGAAACTGGAGATCTTCGTCTCCTGGATTAGTTTCTCAGTTTTAGCTCCTAGATCTTCTTCCAGTGCCTTTAAGTTCCGTATATCTGCATCACAAGAAGCATCTATACCTTCCTCCATTAAGCTAAAACTAATGACTTTTTCAAGTGGATCGTTAATAAGGATAGAGCTAACCAATTCTCTTGATTCTTCTTCTCATAGATGTTGAAGATATCATCTCCTAGCTGCTCTCCTTTCATAGCCGCAAGTAATGCGAATTCCACTTCATCTCCGCCAATATTGAATTTCAGCTTGGCGTTCTTACAATCCACATTGCAACCCGAAGTTGCTAGAAATGGCCTCCCGAGAATGATAGGAACAGGATAATCTGCGGGAATATCAAGCACAACAAAGTCTATAGGTAAATAGAAGTTACCTAACTTAACCGGAACGTCTTCCAAAATTCCCACGGGGTGGGTAATGGAACGGTCCGCCATGTATAATCGAATCTTCACCGGCTTGGGCTCTCCAAGTCCGATCTTAACACATAGCTCCAGCGGAATGATGCTCACGCTGGCTCCTAGATCACATAAGGCTTCACAAGTGTCATCCCCAACTTGAATGGGAATGCAAAATGAGCCGGGATCTCTTAACTTGGGTGGCATCTTCTCCTTCATGATTTGAATAAGCTCCGAGGATTTAGATGTCATCCTTACTTCACCAAAGTCTTCCAGCTTCCTCTTCCTTGATAGGATCTCTTTCAAGAACTTCCCATAGGCGGGCATCTCTAGAATAGCATCAAGAAAAGGAATGTCAATGTGTAGTTTATTCATCAAGTCAAGGAACTTACCAAAATGCTTGTCTAGATGTGCTCTGGCCCTTGACTGGGGGAATGGAAGTGGTGGTTTATATGCAGGAGGTGGAATATAAACTTCAGTTTTCTCCTCCGCTTTCTGTGGCTCCACCTCGGTTGGCATCTCGGCCGAAGTGTTCTTCGACTGCACCTGGACCGAGGTGGTCTTCGTCTGTACTGGCACCGACCGAGGCACTAGATCTGCAGTCTTCAGTCCACTCCTCGTCGTTATGGCCATAATCTGGCCTTTAGGGTTGCTTTCCGTTGTTGCTGGAAGCTTCCCTGGATCTCTTGACGTTTCATTCGCCCTACTAGCAAGTTGTTGTTCAAAGGCTTTTTGTGCCTTCGAAAATGATGTCATAGATGTCTCCATAGCGCTAAGCTTGATCAAGATGGCCTCCAACACTGCGTCTTTCTTTTCCGGCTGGGACGAACTTGATCCTTGCTCCTGGCTCTTTAATGGAGTAGAAGAAGAAGAAGAGGAAGAGAGGAAAAGATTAGAGGAATCGTTAGAATTGGAGTTAGAATGATTGTTACCCGAATTTTGGTTGTTCGCCCTCCAATTATTGTTGTTGGATCCTCTATTGTTGTTGTAGTTGTTGTTCCGGGAACCGTTGTTGTTGTTACGGTATCCATTGTTGTTCCTTGATCCTTGCTCTTCCTTCTTGGTTTGAGCAACTAAGAGTTCCTTCAATTGTTTCACGTCATTCTTCGAAGACGTGAGTTGATTGTTGTTAGGCGGAGCATCTTGAAAGTTGACTCTTTTAACTCCACCTTCAGCACCTTGGTGGGAGTATTTTTCCATGTGCAAAGCTTGCTTCTCTATGAACTCCCAAGCATCGTCAATCGGCATGTCCATGAACGTGCCGGCAGATAGTAGTTGAAGGTTGAACTGGGTGCTTCCGTCCAGTCCCTTGAAGTATATCTCCAACAACTCTATCTTTGGAATCCCATGATGTGGGCAATCCAAAAGAATGTCTTTAAACCTCTCCCATGACTTGGACAAGCTCTCCTTGTCCTTCATAATGAATGCATTAATCTTCCCTCTCATTTCAGCGGTTTTAGAGGGGGGAAAGAATTTAGTCAAGATTTCCGCCGTCATCTCCTCCCAATTACTAATTTTTCCTGGAGGAAGAGATTGATACCAAGTAAGAGCTCTATCTTTCAAAGAGAAGTAGAAAGGTCTTAGCTTGTAGTTGTTGTTTTCCAGCCTTGAAGGTCTCAAGGTCTCCATCAAGATCTCATAGTTTTGTAGATGTTGATGCGGAGATTCCTTCTCTAGCCCTCCAAACTAGCATTGGCAAATCATGGAAAGAACTTGCGGTCAAAGCTCATAATCATGGTCCGCTGGATCACCTAGGTCGACTCCTGGACGCCTCAGTTGTTGATTGGGGTCCATCCTCTGTCCTAGGATTTGTGGAATACCTGCAAAAAGAGCACCTCGGACTGGCATCCGAGGTGGAAGTATCTCGGCCGGGGAGACAGGTATTGGGACCTGCCTCGGTCGAGGGTTTGGAACTGGATCCTGCATCGGTCGAGGATCTGGGTTTGGTCGATATAGATACTGGTCTCGTAAAGCTCCCATATCTGCTTCGATCGCTTCAGTCTTGGTGCGAGTTTCCTCTTTTTCCAGGCTCAGTTCTTCCCTGCTGAGGCGTAGCTGTTCTAACGCCTCCTTCAATTCGGCCTCAAGATCGCGATTGTCTTGGTCGGCCATCTTCGCTTCTCTCAAGCGTCGTTTGTATGTCTTTTCTAGTTCGGGATCGTAAGGAACGATTTCCTTCCCAGCGCGGGTTCTTCGCATAAACCTAAGAAAAAGAACCTGCGAAAGTCACTCAAGTAGAGTTGTTAGTAGAAACAGGGGGCAAGTGCCCCAAAAGCAAACCGCAACCGGCTCGGTCTAGACCAAGTCCCCGGCAACGGCGCCAAAAACTTGTTCACTCCAAACGGTGTGTGCAAGCTTTAAATTTATAACCCTAGATGTAAGCTTAAAACAAGGATGCGAACCCGCAGTGTACGGGTCAATCGTAGTAAAAGCAAGGAATTCCAGGGGTCGATCACAAGGACTTAGTGAAACAAAGTCGGAATAGGTAAGCTATGTAATTACTAACCACAAAAGCAATTAAAACAATCAAAGATGATAAAAAGTCAATAAAGGAAATATGCAATTCTAGGGATTAAAGCATCTAGTGTGGTTCCAACTCAAGATCTAAAGATAAGTGGACAAAGCTGAGATTTTGCAAGGGAAGGTATTTCTAAAGTGGATTAGATCACCGGATAAGTCTCACTAATCACTTATCCCAAACCATAACTCCTATCACCGGGTAAGTCTCAAGGAATTAAGGAAAAGAACTATAATCTCAAACTAACACTCCAACTAAGGGAATAGAATCAACCTTTACCGGGTAAGTCTCAGGCTAACTCAAAAAGATGGGATGAAAGCACACTCAAACCCCAATAAAGGATAAACCTTTATAACCTACACTTATGATCTTTGGTAAACAAACAAAGGAATTACCGGGTAAGTCTCATCCTAGGCTTGTATTGAACCAGGAAAGGTGTAATAAGAATAGGATTTGGCAAACTCTAATACTTAACTCTCAGTTTCGGATCAGATAAGTCACCTCGGTCAGAAGAATTCCACCCCGGCCGAGATGTTCATCGACTGAGCGAGATGCTTAGGGTTAAGGTAAAGACTCGAGCTTTCAGGATCCTACTGTGATTAAGATTATTCTATCATTGTTTTTCCCACAACCTTCAGCCAATCACCCTAGAATCACACAAGGAAATTAGCCACTCATCATCATGAAAGTAATAATCAAATATACAGGAAGAAAGAGAATAATTGAACAAGAAAACCTTAAGAGAAAGGCTTCAATAACTGAATCAATTATCAAACAGCAAGCGTTCCTTGGATTAAAATCCAACAAGACAAACGACAATGAAGGGAATCTAAAGGAATCTTACAAAACCCTTCACAAAGCTATAAAAGCTATAAACTTCTTCCTTCAACCTTCAAAAAGGTTCTTCAAATCTCCCAACTGGAGTAGGGTAAAACAGCTACCCCAAGCACGATCGGTGGTATAGCATGATATGGATTTGTTGAAAATCCAACCCTTTTTATAGGAAAATTACTCTCCAAAGGTAAGATATCTTAGAAAGATCTCTTCCCATAAAAATAGGTAAAATATATGGGCTAACTTATCTTCATCCTTCCAGAAATCCAGCCCAAAAAGATAAGATCCTCCTTCCGAAAATAAAACATCTCAACCAAGAATAAAATATCCTTGCCGCGTCCAAGGTGTTCGCCTCGGTCGAGTCGGCTCCTCTGGATCACCTCGGTCGTGGTGACTCTGTAGTCAACCGAGGTGAATCACAATTGAATGTGAAATCTCTCAAATCTGGTCCAAAGTGAATCTATAATCTAATTCCATGATTCCTGGATTCTTCCTTAAGCTCCTGAATGTAGCTCCATTGACTCATTAGCTCCTTTTGCTCCTTTTTGATGCAAAACGTACCATTTTACCTACGATTACAACGAAACTTGGTGTAGACCTCGATTCCCACAAAGGTAGATGAAATGACAATATAATCACATAATATACATTCAAACATGCAGATTATTGAAGATAAAACGTCTAAACAGGCCCCAAAATATAGACAATAATTCATGTTATCAGTTATACAATTGATGATCTTATTGGTATTAAGCCTTCTTTCTGCATGCATAGAATACTAATGGAGGATGATCATAAGACTTCACGGGAACCTCAAAGACGGTTAAATCCGATCATGAAAGAGGTTGTGAAGAAAGAAATTCTTTAGTTGTTGGATGCAGGTATCATATTTCCTATCTCGGATAGCAAGTGGGTGAGCCCAATGCATGTAGTTCCGAAGAAAGGAGGGATGACCGTTGTGACGAATAAGATCAACGAGTTGATCCCAACTAGGACAGTTACGGGATAGAGGGTGTGCATCGATTATAGGAAGCTGAACGTGGCCACACGGAAGGACCATTTTCCACTTCCCTTCATCGATCGAATGCTCGAACGGTTAGCCCAACATTCATATTTTTGCTATTTAGATGGTTATAGTGGCTTCTTTCAGATTCCTATCCATCCGGATGATCAAGAGAAGACCACTTTCACTTGTCCATGGGGGACATTCACTTATAGGAGGATGCCATTTGGATTATGTAATGCACCTGCTACCTTCCAACGATGCATGATGGCTATCTTTTCCGAGTACATAGAGGAGATCATGGAGGTATTTATGCATGATGGTTATCTTTTCCTCTTTTGATGATTGCCTATCTAACCTTTCTCTAGTTCTACAAAGATGTAAAGACACTAATCTCGTTTTGAATTGGGAGAAGTGTCATTTTATGGTTAATGAAGGCATTGTGCTAGGACAACTCGTTTCCAACCGAGGTAATAAGGTCGATCGAGCTAAGATCAAGACTATTGAGAAACTTCCTCCCCCTTGTTCTATTAAGGGTGTGCGAAGTTTTCTCGGGCATGCAGGTTTCTATAGGAGGTTCATCAAGGATTTCTCGAAGATTTCTAAACCACTAACTAAACTCTTGAATAAGCATGTTGTTTTTGAGTTTTTGCAGGAATGTCTTGCTACATTTTTCAGAATAAAGGAAGCGTTGATCTCCGCTCCCATTATCAAACCTCCAGATTGGACCTTGCCCTTTGAGATCATGTGTGATGCGAGTGATGTGGCGGTAGGAGCGGTGCTTGGACAAAAGAAGGATGGCCGGACCAACGCCATTTACTATGCTAGCAAGACGCTAGATGAAGCCCAACTAAACTACGCCACAACCGAAAAGGAGCTTTTGGCGGTTGTATATGCTTTTGAGAAAATTCACTCTTACTTAGTGGGAGCGAAAGTTATTGTTTACACTGACCATGCAGCTATTCGTTACTTGCTTGCTAAGAAGGATGCAAAGCCGCGTCTTATTCGATGGATTCTCTTGCTTCAAGAATTTGATATAGAGATTTGCAATAAGAAGGTATCCGAAAATTCTGTTGCGGATCACCTCAGCCGGCTACCTCCCTCTTCACGCGAGAAGGACGACCCATCCATAGACGATTCATTCCCCGATAAGCACTTGCATTTGCTGGAACGTTTGATAGACTTCTTTATCTCACCCCATGATGAAGGCGAAGTATGGGGTGAGAATACCTTCCATCATGTTTAGGGATGCCGTACGGTCCAACTAGCCACCTTAAATCAAGCGCTTCTTGGGAGGCAACCCAAGGTATTGCTTTCTTTTCCCTTTTTCTAGTCTAGCTTTAGATAGTTTGCTTTTGCTTTGCTTTGTTTTGTTTTTGGCATCCTAGACAAAAACCAGGTACTTTTTTAAGGACGGATTATAACTCAGGAGAAACATCTCGGTTGTTGTCACAGCTCCTCGACCGAGATGATTCTTGAGTAACCGAGGCGACTAGGGCTGACAAAGATCCACCTCGGTCCAGACACCTCGGTCCAGTCGGGACCACCTCAACCGAGGTGATAGCACAATCGGCGAGGGGTATAAAAGGCGAAAGAAACTCTCTCTCTTCCCTCCCAAACTTCCCCTCGACCGCGGCGTACTCCTCAACCTCGTTTCTTCGTTTCTTGATCGTTTTCTACGATTTTTGCTCCGATCTCGCAAGGAAAAGCAAGAGAAGCAGATTGCAAGAAAGAAACCGCAAGAAAAACGCTTCGAAACTGCGTGATTTGGGGTAAATTGTCGGAAACCCTAACCTCTCTTCTCTTTACTAATTTTGGACATTATTGGCTTTGGTTGCCACTAATTTGTGTTGGAAAAGGCTTAAGTAACCCATAGGAACAATTGGTAGTGATATTGGGGGAAAAGAATTGGAAATTTGAGAGTTAAAATCGCCTAGCCTTTCGCCTCGGTCCAGTCGACCTGAGCCTCGGTCGAGGTGTTCTTAAGCCTTGTCAGACCAACCGAGGTGACCTGTCAGCGGAAAGAATGAGTTCTCATTCTAATCGCCAGTTAGTTTTGAGGGATACTCCCAGTGGTTCCTCACCTTCTTTTGCTTCCCGACCTTCTATCCCGGTGATCCATGAGCGTCACCAGGCAGACTTCGACCGTATATGCGCGCTCCCTGTGATTGCGCCGCGTTTCTTGGATATTTCTGCTTTTGATTGCCTCCATGTAGCTGATGATCTGAGGAGGATGGTTTCCATGGTAGGGCTGGAACAGTTTATAGAGATTAGAGGTCCAGCCTATCTCCAGCCCACACTAGAGTTTGTGAGTTTTGTTACTCACCTTCCAGAGAGGAAAGCCATCAAGTACCGGTTGCTTAACCGGAACTACATCGTTCCCATCGACCAGTTTCGAGATATCTTTGGCTTCCCGACCCCTACAATTCCCGACTTCCCTTCTTGAGCCGTAGCTCGACAGTTTTGTGGGCAAATTGCCCATGTTGTAGAGCATGCTGATATTTGAAGACCTGGAGACTCCAAGGAGCATATCATTTTCCACCTTGCTTTCCGAATAGCCCACCGGATCTTTAATGAGACCCTTTTGGCGCGTACGGAGACGCCCCAGAAGGTTAGACAGAGGGAGCTTCTGAGTGTTTTCTGTATGGTGACTAGGGGAGTGCCTGATTTTGGGGCCATGTTAGCTGAGGATCTGCACTGGATCAAGGCTAAGGGGAAGGGAGATATCTGCTGTGCAGGCCTGGTGACTCATATCGCGACGGTCGTGGATCTTGACCTGAATACTTGTATGTTGGTGGCGGCTGTAAAGCCGCTTGGACTTCAAGAGATGATCACGAGGAGGATTCTGGTTCCTCGTGGACTCACTACACCATACGTGTCTATGCCTTAGGAGCAGACTGCCCCTCAGGGATCGCGACGGTCATGGATCTCGACTTGAGTGCTTGTAGTCTTCGATCATCAGTATTGGTCTACCACTTGGATATCCTATATAGAGGATGCTTGAGACGCTGTAGCAGCTCAGGCTCAGGAGGAGGATGAGGATGATGATGATGGCGGTGCTTCCATGGACACAGGGACAGATACAGTCGGCCCCAGTGTGCCAGTTGTCGACTTAGACGACGAGGCGACAGAGGAAGAGGCGGCTGCAGCACCATCACGTCCTTCTAGGCGCAGAGTCCGCAGACAGAGGGATCCCATAGCTCATCAACGGATTGACGAGCTGACAGACCAGATGATCGACTCTTATGCCGCCTTGTCCTTAGAGATGATGGAGATGAGGGAGAGCCAGCACTACCAGCGCCGGATAATGGAGATACAGTTCCGGCATACCATGGGTTATCCATTTGACCCATCTCAGTATACCTTCGTCCCGTATCCACTACCACCAGCAGATTAGGATTAGAGCTAGGAGGGATTTCTTTTCTTTATTTACTATGCAGCTCAGCTTATGTCCGGTGAGTATATCTTGTTTTTAGACTTATTTTGACCCATTGGGACAATGTGTCCTAAGTATGGGGTATTTGGATGTATCTTACTTGACATTATGTGTATGACTTGTATGACTTGTTATTTATGATCTTTATTTTGCTCTATATGCTTATCTGAGACTACATGCATGCATACAGGTTATTTGATTGAAAAAAACGTCAAAACTAGTTAAGAAAAAAAAATTTATGACCTTGACCGGGATGATTCTTGCCAAACGAGGTCAAGTACGGTTGACTTAGAACATCTCGATTGAGGCGGTTTAAACTGAAAGAGTTTTCGAAACGATTTTTGTGCTTCTTTTCTGGATATGACCTCAGTGATGATTTTGTTTGCATATTGGTTTTGAAATCTTTATATGTTTGAAAGGTTTTATGATATGTTTAAGTTGCTAAATGCTTTGTTTGAAATTTTGGCATGTTTAATACTTTGTTTTTATCCAAATTATGTTGAATTTGAAGGTTGATACCTCCTGATGAGTTCTCTCACTTTCTTCCTAGGATGATTAAGGCAATTCACTCTCTTCTCTTCTTCTTCTTGATCATGCTTTAGCCCCTCATATATATATATATATATATATATATATATATATATATATATATATATATATTTTGCCTCCCTTTACCTATCCGGGAATTTGGAAGCAAGCAAGTGAAAGAAAAATTGAGATGTTGGCTAGAAGTTTAGAAAGAAACAAATAGGTTTGGGGAAGTCAATCATGATGATGAGTAACTCGGCACCATTCACATAGTCGGGTGTTTGTGTCTTGTCAAAGTCGGATTGAGCGATATTCCTAACGGGTCATGGTATGTGCATCAAGGGTTTGAGGCATCTCGAGAAATTGATGATTGCTGATCTCCTAGCTTTGGTTATTGTGCACCTTTGTCCATGCATCCCATAAAGTAAAAAGTAAAATAAGCAAAGCTTATTGGTGGAAGATGTTGAAGTTCAAATGCAAGTGAAGTGAAGATCCTTTTCCCGGATTCTAGCATCACATTCCTTATATACATCCCACCCTGACACGTTTCTTGACCTTCTCTTGAAAAGCCCTTGAGAACTCGAGCTTGTTGATTGACTTGGTGGTTTAAACTGGATTATACATGATTAATTTCGATAATTATGATTTATTATGCATTCTATGATTTTATGCAATGATGAACAACTTTCTTATATTTATAAAATGTTTTGATCATATTTTCATTTTAATTTCCATGAAGCATTCTCTTAGAGTGATCTATCAGTGGAGCACACAACCAAAATGTTTTGAAATACTTTTCATTGATCTTTATGACTTATAATCCGTTATATCTTGTGCTTAAGATTTTGGAACTTGCTTGGGGACAAGCAAGGGACAAGTATGAGGTATTTTGATAGCATGTATTATAGTCTATATTTTGGGACTTGTTTAGACGTTTTATCTTCAATAATATGCATGTTTGAATGTATATCATGTGATTATATTGTCGTTTCATCTACATTTACGGGAATTGAGGTCTACACCAAATTTTGTTGTAATCGTAGGTAAAATGGCACGTTTTGGATCAAAACGGAGCTAAGGAGCAAACGAGTCATAGGAGATACATTCTGAAGCTTAAAAGAGAATTCAGGAAGCATGGAATTGATAGAGAAGATTTATTTTGGACCAGATTCGAGAGATTTCACATTCAGGTGAGATTCACCTCGGTTTGCTACAGTGTCACCTCGACCGATGTGATCTTGAGGAGCGCCCCAACCGAGGCGTACACCCTGGCGCCGGCGAGATATATTTTATTTGGCTGAGATCTTTTATTTTTGGAAGGAAGATGTTGTTCGCCTCTAAGCGTGCGTGCAAATCAAGCTTTAAATTTCTAAAACTAGAATAAAAGCAAGCGAACCCGCAGTGTACGGATCGGCGTAGATTAGCAAGTATTCTAGAGTATCGAACACAGGGATTTGTGGGAAACAAATTCAGTTTGCAAATTGTCAAGCAAGTAAATATAATAAGCTTTGCAAATATTGGGAAAATAGCAACCCCAAAGATCCAGGTAACCAATTGTGGCAATCGATTCAAGATATACTATAGATATAAGGACAGAGTTGAGGTTTGCAAAGGTATACTAAGGTAAGGTAATGTACGGTGAAGTTCCAGAACCCTATATGATTTATCTAAAGACACTCTCTATAAAGGTTGTTGAGGCTTCAGTATAGAAAGGATCTATGAATAAGAATTAATCTCAAATACCCAAACTTGTAACCCAAGGATCAAAACTAACTAAAACGATTAAGGTTGTGACACTGGAAATCGAAATAGAGGGTGATGAGTCTCACTACTACCTAGAAAAGGGCAAACCTAGACTAGATTAAAGCTAATCTTTAACCTTGGATCAAAGTAAATGCAAGGTTCGTAAACTAGGGTAAATCACAGGCAGATCTTGAGTTCCACGGCCATGGAAGTTCAAGAACAGACCGTGACCTTTGTTCGTCGACGAGATCTCTCTAACTCTTAGGGTCCAATCAATTTACGATCGATCTATCATCATCTAACCCACAATTATTAACCCTTCACCTTAGAATTGCTAAAGGATTTTAGCCAATAACCATTGTCATATATCAATAATCAAGTTAAGAAGAATGAAAGATGAAAACCCTCGAAAACTCGAATATAACTCAAAACCAATCCTCAAATCCGAAACACAAAGATCATTGTTTAATGGATTAAGAATATAACACAAAACCTCACAATAATCTAGGGTAAATATGAAGGACAGGTTGTCAATCCGTCTTCAATAACTAACCCTAAGAAAGAGGTAAAAACCTTCGGCGATCTTCAATCCGCACTAGGCAAGAATATTCCAAGCAAGGTAAGTGGCCGTCACGTCTCCGCGAGATCCAACGCCAATGTCACGAGAATAGGTCGTAAGCGTCGATTAGCAGGGATCCCTCTCAACTTCTCCCTAACGTCGGGGATCCAAATCCAAGGGTTGTCACTGTCCGCCCTTCAATGTTGAAGGCTATCGAATATTTGTAGGGATAAACTAGGGTTTAACGATGAAACCCTAAATATTTGGGTTGAAAAGAAGTCGAGCATACGGTATCAGAGAATACTTTGGCGCGTCAGGCGGTATCAAAAGATACTTTGGGCCGCCAGACGGTATCAGAAAATACTTTGGCGCGTCTGACGGTATCAGAAGATACTTTGGCGCATCTGACGGTATCAGAAGATACCTTGGGCGCGTCCTAACTTCCTTTTATGCTCTTTTTTTGTCCCGCTTCAAGGCTTAATCCTTAAATGTGCTATTTCGCTTCATAATTCGCCAAATTACCTACAAATGCAGTAAAACTCTGTGTAGACCTCTATTCTTGCAAAGTAGGTGAATATAACCATAAATGTCATGAATGTATGTCTATGCATGCAAAATAAAGGGAAAATCTATATAAATACATGCCTAAAAATAGGTCATAATTCATGTCATCAAAATATCTCATACTTGCATTGTAACACCCCGAATCCGCGGGACTCGGGGCGCTACGGGTTGAGACCTCACAATGGGTCCCGACCCTTAGCCTGACAACAATTTCACCGGATCTTTCAACATGGCACAAATAAAGGCAAAACCGAAATACATTTTATGCAATGTAAGAAAACCCAAAAGAAAACAAACAACGGACTTCAGCCGATAAACAACATCAAAGACCAAAACGCCATACACGCGGCATACCAACATAATAAACAAAGAATAAAATACAACCTGACTCTAACCCAAACTCACTCCTAAAATGTACGGAACCCCGGCTGCCCACTCTTCCGGATCTCTCGGCCGCATTCCTAACCTGCAATGCAATCTACAACAATATCGGTATAAAACCGTTAGCTAGCATTCAAGGCATTAGAATCATGGTATTGGCACACACACACACATAAGGCATCATAAACACACATGTTCCAAAATACACAATCCGGTTTATTATCTTTTTATTATTAGGTCATATCCCGTTCTAATTCACTTCTTTTGTGACACGAGAGTCTTAAAGATCTCGCCCTTGTCCCCTTTCACCATACAGGTTTGTACTTGATGCGGATCAGCATCACCCGATGGACTGGTCGCAAGGCACCTCCCAGTCATCCCCATTTTGGACCGGACATAGCGGTCACCGCCCGTTATCATACACTTGGGCCAAATATAAACATATAAAGTCGGTGGTCCTATTACCGGTTTAGATGTTATAACATAAGCAATAAACACACACATAAACAATAAACACCCACCACCAAACACGCATTGAAACTAATACAGAGAATACGAGCTAAGTAAGTCCGGAGACTTACCTCGTCCCAAAGATAAACCCGATAACCACGGCTCACAATTTCCCGTAGGAAGGCACTCAACGCCTGATCAAAATAAGGCACACGATCAACATCTCTCTCACATGCTAGAAGTCCTTAGACTTCTAGTACCAATGATTTCGCAAGATCATAAACTATAACATAGGGGCATCTACTCTCCCAAGGATCTTGCAAGATCGTAACTCATAACAACATACTAGGATAAGTCAAACCTAAACCTAAAATCCCACAAGATCATATGACCCCAACCTCGAGCCTAAGAATGCTCACAAGATCGACCATATAACTTAAAGCCTTATAACAACCTCACAAGATAACCAAACCTCAAGCTTAGAATCAACATCAATCCATCAAACAAGATCAAATCCTCGAAACTCACCTAAGGTTCAAAGCCACTACTTGGCATTAACTCTAAGTTATGCTAGATCCGTCCTAACATGATACTAAAACTTAACATAACTAGATCGAGGGGAAAGAATACTCACACTACGTCAAAAGACGGAAGCGTTCAATGGATGTCGACTTGGACTCGTTAGGCCTTTATCGGGGCGCTTCCGAACCTAGCACCAAACTAAACAAATTTAGCTTATAAGCTAAATTTGAACGGAATAATGAACATATATAATCTAAGGAAAACCCCACTTTAAAACCCAAGTTAAAAATCGTTAAATATATATTACGGACAAATTCTATAACATCATAAACTCAAGATAAAACTCGTTTTCAAAGTCGGGGATGAAACAAGACCGCTCAACCATTTTCCGGGGCAAAATATACAATTTTATAAATGTGGCCATAAACCGTAACTAATAATCTTGGCCATTTTCCGAAAATAATTACTGCAGGGGTATAAATGCAGGAACCCCAAATTATGGGTCAATTAGCACAAATATATAAAGCATGGGTACAGTTTGTAATTAAGCACAAATGAGGGGGGCCGATTATAATTAAACCAAGGGTTTTAAAACCCCAAATCATATCATTACTGGGGAAGGGGAAGCAGTGGCGTAGGCGGCGGCAAGGGGCACTCCAAAGGTGGCGGCGAGGCAGGGGAGAACCGGCGTTGTTGGCGGCGCAGAGGCGACCCTCTTCCGTGGCTTCGACGGCGGCGACAGTCGCGAGCACTCTGGCGGCGAGGCGGGTGGCTTTCCCTCACAGGCGAGAATGGTGGTCTCCCTCACTGGCTGTTCGAATCCCACAGAGAGACAAGGGGAAGAGGGCAGTCCACCTCCGGTGAGCTCCGGCAGGGCGAAGGGCTGTTTTCTCCTGTTGCGAATGAGCTTCGAGAAAGAGAGAGGTAAAAGCAGGGGTTCGACAGAGGATGAGGCGGAGGAGGCATATGGCGCCGGTTGTTGGCCGGCTTGGCCAGCTTGGCCATCGGTGGCTCCTGGTAGGGCAAAGGTAGGGCTCTCCAGTGGTGCATCACATCTAAGGCGGCGCGTGGGTGTTCTCGGCGGCTCGATCCAGATGAAGATACAGAGAGTTGCAGTGGGTTGAAAACTGATGTTGGAGTGAGCTGCTCATGGCTGCAAGAAACAAGGGAGGGTTGTTGTTTGTTGTTGGTTTCATCGAGGGCAGCCCAAATGGTAAGGTTGCAAAGAGTTCGAAATGTGAGTCTTGGAGGTGATTGCAGCAAAGAGAAGGGGGTAGGAGGGAGGTTGAGAGTTGCAGCTGCCTCAATTGTCTGTTGGGTAGATGGTAAGGCCAAGACTAAGGGGAGACAGAAGAAGCACATAGAGATGGAGTGGTGAGGAGAGGGTCGAGAGGTCAAGGGAGTAGGGTGCAGCAAGCTGAACACGCCATCCCCCATTCAGACCTTGGCGTGTAGGGAGAAGTAAAAATAAATAAAAATAAAAATAAAATAAAATAAAATAAATAAGGAAAAGGATTAAAAGAATAAACTCGATCAAAAGGATTCGGAACGGGATCCCTGAATCGGGAATTTCCGACTTTTCTGACTAAAACTAAAATACGGAAAATACGTATATGTACACCAAAGCAATAAAATACCGGAAAAGATATTTTTATGTCGAAATAATATTTTTAAATAATAATAAAAAAGAAAACTCGTGCTACGAACGAATCGAAAGTAGGGAGAAATAAGAATCGAAACGCACCCAAAAGAACGGGGCGTTACATCAGGTCCTCCTAAAAAAAAAAGTTTCGTCCCGAAACTTGCTAAATGCGGAACTCCCAAACAACTCGTCTAGATACCCACTCGGAACACTATAACGTGGCAACTAAGGCTCTCTAATCCCAAGTCTACTCATGCGAAAGCATCAAGACTCGCAAGACATACTCATAAGAAACACACACATCATGTCATGTCACCAATCACATAAGTACAACTAAGGAAAGATCTCGGGACTAACCCGACGGTCCTAATGACGTCGCTAGATGTGCCTAAAACTCGGGATAGTTCCTCTGTCTCCCAAGTAGCCTCATCGGTCTCTCGTATGCCACTAGATCATCATGACTGACAACATGTCTCGAGTCATGTATGTACTCCCTCGACTGATATGCATGAAACACCGGGTGAACACCCTCTACTCTTGGTGGTAACGCCCACTTGTACGTCACTTCTCCAATTCGCGCTAAGATCTCAAAAAGGTCGATATACCAGAACTCAACTTTACTCTCGGGTCTTTCTCAATGCAACATTTCCATTTTGCTTCTCTTTGGTTCTTGTCAAACCAGAATTTGATGTTACGTTTCCTAAATTCTTGTGGCAATTCCATGTAACGAAGGAAGTACCTTACTTCGCACTGCTTCTACTAACGATACCATTATGCTATTACCTTTACATCACTCCTCAATACCCAATCAAGACCTTGTCTTGGAGAATCACTTGTCCACTTCAAACCCATAATACCTCACGGTAATTCGAAACAGTTGCACCAATAAATCCCCTCTTAACTCTCAGCAACTCTATTGTCAATTCTTCGTCTCATTCAATACTTCATTATCATCTGTAGTAGGTTACCATAAATGGTGTTATACAACTTCTCTCTTCACAAATCTGGTAATGCTCAGCACATCTAAGAAAACTTGTAACTTCTCACATCTTTCGGGGTTTGCCTCCCGAGATAACTTGTCCTACAACTTCTCTCTTCTTCGAGAGTAGACCAAAATATCTTATCTGGGCAATAGTAAGCCCCCATAGAATCACTACAACTCGCAGTGACCATGGATTATCCGGAAAGCCATATTTGCAATATTCTAGTCTCGAATTCTCATTTGGTGACAATCAACCCTTAAATCAATTTTAGAGGAGACTACCGACCCTTACAACCAATCAACTAGATCATCCCTTCGTGGTAAGGGACACTTGTTCTTTATTATTATCTTGCCTGGCTCATGGTAATCGATGTACAAATGGAGATAACCGTCTCAATTTTCGCAAACTGGTGTTCTCCATAACAATTTAAAATCCAGTGTTTAAGATATATTCCAACGTGAACTTCAAATCATCTTAATGGAAAAATCCACCTTCCGATGCGTTGGAAATTGTTCTATCTCGGGTTCCATCTTCTCTCTACCCATTTCATCTCGTAATGACCGACACAACCTGATCCTAACGCTTGACAAGTGGTCCACCCTGATCTGTTGGGGTGACATCCTTCAACCCTTTCATTGCTCCTTCTGTAGCTACTATGTTCACCGTCCTCTTCCATAGATCCTTTATTCTCGAGAGACTTGCTCTACTTTTCCGACTCTTGAAGCCTTAGTTAAGCAATAATTCAGCTTAATTCCGCTTCTGGCTTTGAAGGAAACGCAATAATGACACCTTTTGACTTCGCACATGTGTCCAGTCACGAAGGTCTTAACTACAAGACTCAATCATGCCTTAACCAATCGATTCAATTTTCTTTGCTTCCTCTGACATCCCAATCATATGGGAGAAACTCCTCGTGTTCTACATAAGCTTTCACTCTAGACATCCTTTCTTTCAAGTATGTGTAGAACCTTACACTTCATTTCCATATGCACGTCAAACCGACTATAGAGGCTCTAACCTCAATCTTTCATGTACTTTTTGTACAGCTCATGACAACATCGAACTTCAAAACTTCAGTCCTCTCTTTCTCTTGTTGGTCACTTTATGCATCTCTTGGTATTCCAAGAACAACTTCACAACCGTACCAATATGCCTTTAGGCAAAAATTCCCGACCACAAACACTGAAAGATCCACTCAACTTCACCAAGCATTAACATCATAGACTCTAAGCTTGTAGTGTTGTCTTAATCCAGATTCCTTGTTTCACGTTATAGCCGCTATGGCTTCGCCATACGAGTCACAAAAACCTTGACTTAGCCTTCGCTTGCGAAAACATGACATCCATAACCTTAGAACAAACATACCATACATCCCCTTCTATACCCCCTTTTTTTTTTGCACAACAACTATAGAAAGTTCACCTTCCTCTTTGTCCTTCCAGTTCCTTTTTCCTTGATCCGTGTCACTCCTCCATATGGCAACCCCATGACCTAAGAAGGTCGCACCATATCGTTACGATCCCTCCACAAGGTACGTTACCATCACTTGTTAGAATTGATAAAGATGTTACTTGATTAAAACGTTTATGCTTCAGTTAATACACCTCCTATCACTGCATTCAACCTCCACGAATGTTCCAGTTTTTGTTCCCCTTCTTCATGATCTCACATCCTGGGTTACTCTTCCTTCCCATAGTCACCAGTATATAACCCGCACCTGTGCACCCTCCTTGGTCACCGATTAACTCATTGAAGACCCTCTCTAAGGTCACGACTTACCCTCCTACCATACTTCCATGTTACCATACTCCTGAAGGATACTCTCTCGGGGTACTTTGTCTTAAACTTCACTAGCTCATTTTACTCTACCTCCTACTCCGTTAGCTCCTATTAAGCTCCCCTCTTCCTTCCGCTTCTGTAAGATAACTATACCTCCCCAACTCTTTCGTGTCATATTACCAACTTCATAAGCTTAACTGATCTTCATAGTATCTTGTAAATGCATCTTCCCCACACCTCTATCGTTAGTAACCACTCTCTCTTCTCTTAGTTGGTAACTTGAGTCTTTGAATCCAACTCCTTGTTTCACCTTTCATCTTCTGAAGATCATCATCTACACACACTTCCTCCTTCTTGGCGTTTTTAGTCTTATCATCATAATGGAAATCGGTCAACTCCACGTGAATCCCCATCATGCTCTTCTTTTACTAACTCTAGTAATATTGACACTTCACTTATTGGTACCTCATAAGCTTAACTTACGGTATCTTAATCTTTCGCAAATGGTCTGTTCACTCTTGTTCATCTTGACTCCAATACTTAGGAGCTTCTAAGGAAAGCTTCACGTCTTGAAGGAATACCACCTTTAACCTTGCTAGAGTGTATCCATCTCCTTCTCGATTCGTATCTTTAGTTGTCCATGCGTACTTACGTTCATTTTCACTATTGGTCCCGTTGTCGTACAACCCCGGTTTCTTTATAACCACTTATATACCTTAACGTTGCTCCCTTACTTGTATTGCTCCATCTCGATCTCTCTTTATTCGTCTCGAGTTCTTCTTTCTACTTGTTTGTCCTTCGTTTATGACATCGCTAATCCTCCTCTTCGACATCCTTTTAAAGGAATCCGAGAACGCCATGGTGCTCGTTAACACGAAATGTTCAATTCGATATTTGAGTGTACTCCACGTATGAACGCTATCCCAAGCCAACCATATCGTCTTTAAAGGTGATGATACTATACTTATCATCTTTTCTATTAGGTCCCGTAACTTCATATGCTAGTATTATATATAATAAGAATACGTATACATAACTATATAAATCCTAAGTCCATATCTCTACTAATATGCCATATCCAGAAAATACATTACAACAATACAAGGTCCAAACATGTACTATAGTCCACATATACAACTATACATATATATCAAGTTCATCATGCAACATACAATCACAAAGATACACATCAATTCTATCATGCATAACTACAAACGTCATATCCATATCTATATATACATATATATACGTATCAAAACCTAATAAACTAAGCTGCCGAGATCCGCGGAAGGAGTGGTGGTCCGTACATTCTACCCCGACTCATGCATGTGACTTTGAAAACGAAAACTCAGAACCCGCAGGGTTCTTTTTATTCCATTATTCGGCCTTTAGAAGATTGCGAGTGCCATTGTTGTCAACCTAAGGCTCTGATACCACTTTTGTAACACCCCGAATCCGCGGGACTCGGGGCGCTACGGGTTGAGACCTCACAATGGGTCCCGACCCTTAGCCTGACAACAATTTCACCGGATCTTTCAACATGGCACAAATAAAGGCAAAACCGAAATACATTTTATGCAATGTAAGAAAACCCAAAAGAAAACAAACAACGGACTTCAGCCGATAAACAACATCAAAGACCAAAACGCCATACACGCGGCATACCTACATAATAAACAAAGAATAAAATACAACCTGACTCTAACCCAAACTCACTCCTAAAATGTACGGAACCCCGGCTGCCCACTCTTCCGGATCTCTCGGCCGCATTCCTAACCTGCAATGCAATCTACAACAATATCGGTATAAAACCGTTAGCTAGCATTCAAGGCATTAGAATCATGGTATTGGCACACACACACACATAAGGCATCATAAACACACAACATGTTCCAAAATACACAATCCGGTTTATTATCTTTTTATTATTAGGTCATATCCCGTTCTAATTCACTTCTTTTGTGACACGAGAGTCTTAAAGATCTCGCTCTTGTCCCCTTTCACCATACAGGTTTGTACTTGATGCGGATCAGCATCACCCGATGGACTGGTCGCAAGGCACCTCCCAGTCATCCCCATTTTGGACCGGACATAGCGGTCACCGCCCGTTATCATACACTTGGGCCAAATATAAACATATAAAGTCGGTGGTCCTATTACCGGTTTAGATGTTATAACATAAGCAATAAACACACACATAAACAATAAACACCCACCACCAAACACGCATTGAAACTAATACAGAGAATACGAGCTAAGTAAGTCCGGAGACTTACCTCGTCCCAAAGATAAACCCGATAACCACGGCTCACAATTTCCCGTAGGAAGGCACTCAACGCCTGATCAAAATAAGGCACACGATCAACATCTCTCTCACATGCTAGAAGTCCTTAGACTTCTAGTACCAATGATTTCGCAAGATCATAAACTATAACATAGGGGCATCTACTCTCCCAAGGATCTTGCAAGATCGTAACTCATAACAACATACTAGGATAAGTCAAACCTAAACCCAAAATCCCACAAGATCATATGACCCCAACCTCGAGCCTAAGAATGCTCACAAGATCGACCATATAACTTAAAGCCTTATAACAACCTCACAAGATAACCAAACCTCAAGCTTAGAATCAACATCAATCCATCAAACAAGATCAAATCCTCGAAACTCACCTAAGGTTCAAAGCCACTACTTGGCATTAACTCTAAGTTATGCTAGATCCGTCCTAACATGATACTAAAACTTAACATAACTAGATCGAGGGGAAAGAATACTCACACTACGTCAAAAGACGGAAGCGTTCAATGGATGTCGACTTGGACTCGTTAGGCCTTTATCGGGGCGCTTCCGAACCTAGCACCAAACTAAACAAATTTAGCTTATAAGCTAAATTTGAACGGAATAATGAACATATATAATCTAAGGAAAACCCCACTTTAAAACCCAAGTTAAAAATCGTTAAATATATATTCCGGACAAATTCTATAACATCATAAACTCAAGATAAAACTCGTTTTCAAAGTCGGGGATGAAACAAGACCGCTCAACCATTTTCCGGGGCAAAATATACAATTTTATAAATGTGGCCATAAACCGTAACTAATAATCTTGGCCATTTTCCGAAAATAATTACTGCAGGGGTATAAATGCAGGAACCCCAAATTATGGGTCAATTAGCACAAATATATAAAGCATGGGTACAGTTTGTAATTAAGCACAAATGAGGGGGGCCGATTATAATTAAACCAAGGGTTTTAAAACCCCAAATCATATCATTACTGGGGAAGGGGAAGCAGTGGCGTAGGCGGCGGCAAGGGGCACTCCAAAGGTGGCGGCGAGGCAGGGGAGAACCGGCGTTGTTGGCGGCGCAGAGGCGACCCTCTTCCGTGGCTTCGACGGCGGCGACAGTCGCGAGCACTCTGGCGGCGAGGCGGGTGGCTTTCCCTCACAGGCGAGAATGGTGGTCTCCCTCACTGGCTGTTCGAATCCCACAGAGAGACAAGGGGAAGAGGGCAGTCCACCTCCGGTGAGCTCCGGCAGGGCGAAGGGCTGTTTTCTCCTGTTGCGAATGAGCTTCGAGAAAGAGAGAGGTAAAAGCAGGGGTTCGACAGAGGATGAGGCGGAGGAGGCATATGGCGCCGGTTGTTGGCCGGCTTGGCCAGCTTGGCCATCGGTGGCTCCTGGTAGGGCAAAGGTAGGGCTCTCCAGTGGTGCATCACATCTAAGGCGGCGCGTGGGTGTTCTCGGCGGCTCGATCCAGATGAAGATACAGAGAGTTGCAGTGGGTTGAAAACTGATGTTGGAGTGAGCTGCTCATGGCTGCAAGAAACAAGGGAGGGTTGTTGTTTGTTGTTGGTTTCATCGAGGGCAGCCCAAATGGTAAGGTTGCAAAGAGTTCGAAATGTGAGTCTTGGAGGTGATTGCAGCAAAGAGAAGGGGGTAGGAGGGAGGTTGAGAGTTGCAGCTGCCTCAATTGTCTGTTGGGTAGATGGTAAGGCCAAGACTAAGGGGAGACAGAAGAAGCACATAGAGATGGAGTGGTGAGGAGAGGGTCGAGAGGTCAAGGGAGTAGGGTGCAGCAAGCTGAACACGCCATCCCCCATTCAGACCTTGGCGTGTAGGGAGAAGTAAAAATAAATAAAAATAAAAATAAAATAAAATAAAATAAATAAGGAAAAGGATTAAAAGAATAAACTCGATCAAAAGGATTCGGAACGGGATCCCTGAATCGGGAATTTCCGACTTTTCTGACTAAAACTAAAATACGGAAAATACGTATATGTACACCAAAGCAATAAAATACCGGAAAAGATATTTTTATGTCGAAATAATATTTTTAAATAATAATAAAAAAGAAAACTCGTGCTACGAACGAATCGAAAGTAGGGAGAAATAAGAATCGAAACGCACCCAAAAGAACGGGGCGTTACATGCATCTTGCTTGTCCCTAAGCAAGGTTCAAACTTAAAATAGAAGATAATATAGATTATGAATATGTAAAAAGAAAGAAAAAACCACAATATTTTGGTTGTGCTTCTATTTATAGATCACCCTCAAATGATTACTTCATAGCTAATGAAAATCATCATATAATCAAAAGGAATTACATCATGAAAAGGATAATCACACTTTGTAAGAAAATCATAACATGCATCATAACTTACAATAAATCAAAATCAATCATGAGGATTCCAATTTAGACCACAAAGCCAAATAACAATCTTATGATCTTAAGGGCTTTCAAGTAAGGTCTAGAATGCGGAAAGGAGGGAAACTTATAAGGGATATGGTGCATGGATCCAGGAAAAGGAATAACCCAACTCTTTTACTTTTTACTTTGATTTTGCAACACCATCGACTTAGAGCTTTGCTCTTTTCTTTTTCACATTATTTTTCGACTTTACTTTTGGAAGTATGGACAGCGGTGCACAAAAACCGAAGCCTAGGAGATTGGCGTTTCTCAATTTCGAGATGCCTCAAACCCTTGATGCACATACCATAATCCGTTAAGAATATCGCTCAATCCGACTTTGACAAGACACAAACACCCGGCTATGTGAATGGTGCCGAGTTACTCATCGTCATGATTGACTTCCCCAAACCTAGAATTTCTATACTTGCAAACAATTACTTTCATGGCCCTCCCACATCAAACATGCCAAAACACAACTCCTCCTAATTCCCGGATAGGTAAGGGAGGCAATTATTTCATTGAGGGGCTAAATGAATAAAGAAGGAAGTAAGAAAATCGAGGTACCTTAATCATTTCAATAAGAAGTGTAAGAACTTATATGCGGTTTCAACCTTCAACACTCAACATGATTTTGAATGAAAGCGAATTATCAAACATGCAAGAAATTCTAACAAAGTATTCAAATCCCACATATGTCATAAATCAATTCAAACATATAAGAATCTTCATAGCTATTCCACTAAATAAATGTTATCATAGAGATCATATCCATCCTAGAAGCACAAAAATTTTTAAAAATTTAAAATTTTTCAAAATCCTATGATGCAAGACATAAAAACATGTGAACGATATTGCAAATCCCTCCACCTCATACTTAAAACTCACATTGTCCCCAATGTGAACAAAAGTAAAGATGGAAAAGGATACTCGCAATGTAAGATGGCGAATTAGGCAAGGCGAATCATCAATCTGGCGGTGGTGATGGGTATCTATGGAAGCTCAATTGGGAATTCCGAATACTCCAATCGACGTCAAAGAATGAAGAAGGGGAACGTCTTTCTGCCGAAAATTTTTCCGAAAAAAAAAAATTCTTTTTTTTTTCGTTCGGGAATTTCCACGGCCGTGGTTTTGGCCGTGGAACTTTCTGTTGCTCTCCAAAATCACTTTCCACGACTTAATGCATAACCACGGTCGTGGTTTAGGTCGTGGAACTCTCCGATTTGTGCCAAAAATCCAAGTTTCGTCATTCTTTTTTACTTTTCTCATCTTCTCTTGCTTATTCCTTATTCCTGACATCCAAAAACACAAACATACCAGAAGGTATCAAAGAAAAACAAACAAAAACAACTACTCTAATCTAAGAAAAAAAAGGGAAAAGGATGCATTACCTTGGGTTGTCTCCCAAGAAGCGCTTGGTTTAACGTCGCTCTGGACCTATGTCCATAGATGACTCAATGCACCTTGAACATCTTGGATTGCTCTTCAAATCCATCATCAAACTCCTCCAAGAAATCTCTGGTTCCTAATTTCACCGGCAAGTGGTATGATCTCCCACGTACAAGCTTGTACGGTTTGATTCTTACCGGAATCCTCCTAGCTTTCCTATGCTTTAATGGGACATAATTCAGCCTTGCGTCCCATCGTTTCCTAGATCGAGAAATTAGTTTTTCGAGAATCCACTTAGTTTCCCCATCTCCAGCTTGGGGATGATGTATGGTCTTCGTCATATGAATGACCCCATACTTGAACAAGAAACACTTATTGGCATTAGCGTTTAAGCGCTTGCCAAATTTACTCCATGTAGTCCAAGGAGCATCTACTTCCAGTAGTTTTGATGGAGGTTTCTTCTTCACCTTGGGAGGTTCTTTTGGAAGAGACCTCCAACTCTCCGGTGCATTCCTGAAAAAATTAGAAATCTTAATAGGAATTTTAAAAGAAGTAAGAGAATGTACCTTGTAAAGTTCATCAAGGCTTGGGATAAGTTTCATGTTGGGATGATGATCCACACATGAAATATCTCCCAACTCAGCTGGATCTTCTTCAACCTTGGCCATAGTTTTAGTAATTTGGTCAAGGTTCTCCACTTCTTCTTCTAGAAATTGTAGAGGAACATTGGGTTCAATAGGAGGAATGCTCAAGACTTGGAATTCTTTCTTGCTGGATAAATGATTTTCCAAGGCTTTTTGAGCTTCAGAAATAGCCTTTATTTTGTCTTCCATCTTGTCCAACACTTTTAATATCTTTTCCAGCATCATCTGTCTCCCATCCTCGGATGGTTGTTGTGGAGTTTGCACTTGAGGAGGTTGCTCATAAAACGTATGAGGGGGATTAAGTTCATCCCAATATGCGAGCTCATCCTCAATGGCTTCCTCTCTTTCTCTTTCGTCGCTAACACAATAATAGGCATACTTCTCCTCCAAATATTCATAATGGTTTGCCCTAGCACCTTGCCATGCAAACCAGGCTGGATCAAATGCAGGTTCATAGCTCCATGCAGCCATTGGTGAACGTGAAAACTCAAAAACTCATACCGAAAAGATTAAAAGCAAAAAGCTCTCAAGCCCGACAACCGAAAACCGAATTTGGCCTAGACCAAATCCCCGGCAACGGCGCCAAAAACTTGTTCTTTGGCGAAACTCTGTTCCGTTGCCGGAAGAAGAATTTTGTATGTACCTAAGAACACAAACCTGCAAGAACACTCAAAAGAGATATCAAATAACAAGAGCAAAGCTCCCAAACTTGACAATCGATAACCGAATTCGGCCTAACCCAAATCCCCGGAAACGGTGCCAAAAACTTGTTCGCCTCTAAGCGTGCGTGCAATTCAAGCTTTAAATTTAAAAAACTAGAACAAAATCAAGCGAACCCGCAGTGTACGGATCGGCGTAGATTATCAAGTATTCTAGAGTATCGAACACAGGGATTTGGGAGGAACAAATTCAGTTCGCAAATTGTCAAGCAAGTAAATGTAATAAGCTTTGCAAATATTGGGAAAACAGCAACCCCAAAGATCCAGGTATCCAATTGTGGCAATCGATTCAAGATATACTATAGATATAAGGACAGAGTTGAGGTTTGCAAAGGTATACTAAGGTAAGGTAATGTACGGTGAAGTTCCAGAACCCTATATGACTTATCTAAAGAAACTTTCTATAAAGGTTGTTGAGGCTTGAGTATAGAAAGGATCTATGAATAAGAATTAATCTCAAATACCCAAACTTGTAACACAAAGATCAAAACTAACTAAAACGATTAAGGTTGTGACACTCGAAATCGAAGTAGAGGGTGATGAGTGTCACTACTACCTAGAAATGGGCAAACCTAGACTAGATTAAAGCTAATCTTTCACCTTAGATCAAAGTAAAAGCAAGGTTCGTAAACTAGGGTAAATCACGGGCAGATCTTGAGTCCCACGGCCGTGGAAGTTCAAGAACAGACCATGATCTTGGTTCGTCGACGAGATCTCTCTAACTCTCAGGGTCCAATCAATTTACGATCGATCTATCATCATCTAAGCCACAATTATTAAACCTTCACCTTAGAATTGCTAAAGGGTTTTAGCCAATAACCATTGTCATGATATCAATAATCAAGTTAAGAAAAATGAAAGATGAAAACCCTCGAAAACTCGAATATAACTCAAAACCAATCCTCAAATCCGAAACACAAAGAGCAATGTTTAATGCATTCAGAAAATAGCACAAAACCTCACAATAATCTAGGGTAAATATGAAGTACAGGTTGTCAATTCGTCTTCAATAACTAACCCTAAGAAAGAGGTAAAAACCTTCGGCGATCTTCAATCCGCCCTAGGCAAGAATATTCCAAGCAAGGTAAGCGGCTGTCACGTCTCCGCGAGATCCAACGCCAATGTCACGAGAATAGGTCGTCAGCGTCGATAAGCAGGGATCCCTCTCAACTTCTCCCTAACGTCGGGGATCCAAATCCTTGGGCTGTCACCGTCCGCCGTTCAATGTTGAAGACTATCAAATATTTGTAGGGATAAAACTAGGGTTTAACGATGAAACCCTAAATATTTGGGCTGAAAAGAAGTCGAGCCGCTGGTATCAGAGAATACTCTGGGCCGCGTCAGAAGGTATCAAGAATATTTTGGTGCGTCTGACGGTATCAAAAGATACTTTGGGCCGCCAGACGGTATCATAAAATACTTTGGCGCGTCTGACGCTATCAGAAGATACTTTGGCGCGTCTGACGGTATCAGAAGATACCTTGGGCGCGTCCTAACTTCCTTTTATGCTCCTTTTTGTCCCGCTTCAAGGCTTAATACTTAAATGTGCTATTTCACTCCATAATTCGCCAAATTACCTACAAATGCAATAAAACTTTGTGTAGACGTCTATTTTTGCAAAGTAGGTGAATATAACCATAAATACCATGAATGTATGTCTATGCATGCAAAATAAAGGGAAAATCTATATAATTACATGCCTAAAAATAGGTCATAATTCATGTCATCAGAGATCTTATATTTTTGGGCTGGATTTTTAGAAAGAAGATCATATATTTAGGAGATCTATTTTAGAGATAAGATATATTTTATCGGAAATTATCTTTTTAAGATATTATTATCTTTGGAAGATAATTCTCCTATATAAAGGGTTGGATTTTCCACAATTCAGTATCCTCTTTATCACCGTAGGCTGGAAACCGACAATACACTGCAGTTAGGAAGGATTTTTGGAAGTTTGAAGGAAGTTTGAAGATTGAAGGAATGAAGTTCGTAGCTTTGTGATAGCTTTTAAGGGGATTTGTAAGACTTTTTTAGATTCCCTTTTGTTTTATTGTCTTGTTGGATTTGTGATCCAAGGAACGTTGATTTGTTTGATATTTGATTCAGTTATTGAAGCCTTGTTTTTAAGGTTTTTGTGTTCAAATATTCATTCCTGTCTCATATATTTGATTATTGTTTTCATGATGATGAGTGGCTAATTTCCTTGTGCGATTCTAGGGTGATTGGCTGAAAGTTGTGGGAAAGACGATGATAGAATAATCTTAATCCCAGTAGGACCCTGAAAGCTCGAGTATTTAACCTTAACCCTAGAACATCTCGTTCAGTCGATGAACATCTCGGCCGGGGTGGAACTTGACTGACCGATGTGACCTTTTCTGACACGAAACTGAGAGTTAAGTGTTGGAGTTTGCCAAATCCGATTCTTCTTACACATTTCCTGGTTCAATGCAAGCCTAGGATGAGACTTACCCGGTGATTCCTTTGTTTGTTTACCCAAGATCATAAGTTTAGGTAATAAAGGTTTATCCTTTATTGGGGTTTGAGTGTGCCTTCATTCCATCTTTGTGAGTTAGCCTGAGACTTACCCGGTAAAGGTTGATTCTATTCCCTTAGTTGGTGTGTTGGTTTGAGATTATAGTTCCTTTCCTTAGTACCTTAAGACTTACCCGGTGATAGGAACTTTGGGTTGGGATTAGTGAGTAGTGAGACTTACCCGGTAATCTATTCCACCTTAGAAACACCTTCCCTTTGCAAAAATCTCATCTTTATCCGCTTATCTTTAGATCTTGAGTTGGAACCACAACTAGATGCTTTAATCCCTAGAATTTGCATATTTCCTTTAATTGACCTTATTATCATCTTTTTTATTGCTTTAATCACTTTTGTGGTTATTAAGTTGCATTGACGACCTATACTTGCTTTGTTTCACCTAAGTCTCTGAGATCGACACCCCGGAATTCTTGCTTTTTACTATAATTCATCCGTACACTGCGGGTTCACATCCTTGTTTTAAGCATATTTCTTGGGATATAAATTTAAAGCTTGCACGCACCATTTGGAGCGAACAGATCACCGGGATAGTAGGTTGTGGAGGAAGGAAGGAGAGGAATGTTGGGAACTGCTAGGCCTATCCCTAAGGGCTAGCTGGCGATCAGATTTTCTCAAACTATCCATAAATGAGAATCACCTCGGTTGCCCCAAGAACACCTCGGCCGAGACACAACAAAAGCAACCGAGGTGAAGTGGTGTACGATCGAGAGTCAAAAAATTGCAAGCTTTTCCCCCAGATTTCACTACCACTTGCTTCCTATGGGGTACTTATACTCTTCTCAAAAAAAATCCACAACAAACTATGCCAGATATGTGCAGAACCGAGAGAAATGAACCAAGTTAGGGTTTGGAGCGAAATACCCAAAAATGCGCAGATTGTAGTGGATTTTTGTGCTGTTTGATGCTTGATAACTGTTCCTCGTGCTTCCCTTGATGATTGGGAGCCAAGAATCGTAGAAAACGTGCGAGATTTGAAGATTTGGGAGTAAGGAGCATCCGCGGTTGAGGTGGGAGAAAAAAGAGAGAGTAGGGTTGTGAGGAGAAAGAAAGTAGGTCTCCTTTTATACCCCTCGTAGAATTTGATTTCACCTCGATCGAGGTGTTTCTGGACGGACCGAGGTGTCAGAACGAGGTGGTTGTCACATAACGACACCTTGGTTGGCGAAGAACATCTCGGTCGAGGCGCTTTGACAACACCCGAGATGTGTCTCGGTCAAACTCCGTTTTCTCAATTTCTCGAACATCAGTCCTTCCATGTAGCTCCTGATTTGTAATTTCTTCTTAGAGAACACCTGATTCCTGTCTAGGAGGACACACAAAACACAAAGCAGACTATCTAAACTAAACTAGAAAAGGGAAAAGAAAGCAATACCTTGGGTTCCCTCCCAAGAAGCGCTTGTTTTAAGGTTGCTAGATGGGCCGTACTTTACTCTCAAGTGAGATGCAAAGGTGCAATCTCTTCAGCTGGAAATTCTAGTTGATATATCTTCAACCTATGACCGTTGACCTTAAAGCTTCGGCTAGCTTCACCCCATACTTCAATTGCACTATGGAGAAAGACATTTTTCACAATGTAAGGTCTTGTGCATCTAGATTTTAACTTACCTGGAAAGAGGCGGAGGCGAGAGTTGAAGAGTAGAACAAGATCCCCTTCTTTAAGCTCCTTAGGGATGATATGCTTGTCATGTCATTTCTTCGTTCTTTCTTTGTAGATTTTGGCATTTTCATAAGCGTTTAAGCACAACTCCTCTAACTCATTGATATACAAAAGCCTCTTCTCTCCAGCTTCCTTGATGTCGAAATTGAGCCATTTGATCGCCTAATATGCCTTGTGCTCCAGCTCAATGGGAAGATGACAAGACTTCCCATATACCAAATTGTAAGGGGTGGTACGAATGGGAGTATTGAAGGCGGTCCTATATGCCCAAAGAGCATCGTCCAACTTCATGGACCAATCCTTCCTTGTCCTTGAAACGGTCTTCTCCAAAATTTCTTTGATTTCTCTATTAGAGATCTCCACCTGCCCACTAGTTTGAGGATGATAACGGGTTGCTACCTTGTGAGTCACCCCATACTTCTATAGAAGTGCCTTGAACTTTCGGTTGATGAAATGTGTTCCTCCATCGCTCATGATGATTCGTGGTGTCCCAAAACGTTGAAAGATAGTTATATTGAAGAACTTCACAACCACCATGGCATCGTTAGTGGGAGAAGCAATGGCTTTCACCCACCTAGAAATGTAATCAACAGCTAAGAGGATCTAGAGGTTCCTTGCGGATGATGGGAAAGGTCCCATGAAATCAGCTCCCCACACATCAAAGATCTCAACTTCCTGAATATTGTTAAGTGGCATCTCGTTCCGCCTAGATAAATTTCCTGTTCTTTGGCATGCATCACAAGAAACAACAAACGCTTGCACATCCTTAAATAAAGTAGGCCAAAAGAAACTGGAATGTAATACCTTGGCGCATGTTTTGTGAGCGCTAGCATATCCTCCACAAGAAAGTGAGTGGCAATGCCGTATGACACTAGCAGTTTCATCCTCCGGAATGCATCGTCCAAGCATCCCATCCGGGCCTCTCTTGAAAAGTAAAAGGTTCGTTCCAATAGTAGTGATGTACGTCTTTGAAGAATTTATTCCTTTGAGCGTATGTCAATCCCGGAGGTATTTTCTGACAAACAAGATAGTTAACAATATCGGCATACCAAGGCTCTTTACCATCAGAAACTTGGCGGAGCCAATGCTCCACCAAATGCGAATGTTCATCAGGAAAGGATTCATTAATGGATAGATCGTCCTTCTCGAGGCATCTAGGGTTAGGCCGAGGTGGTGAACCGAGGTGGTCTTCAGTTGACCCCATCTCGCTTGCTTTGAGAGTTGTCTCGGTCGTGGATCAAGGTGATGGGACGAGGTACTCTCCAAAGAAGGTCACCTCGCTTGCTCCGGAAACCATTTTGGTTGAGGTATTGGGGTTGTGACCGAAACCTAATGTGCTTTTCGTCTCTTGAATGAGTTTGTCGAATCCAGCTCTTGGATCCGCTTCCAATGCTTCCAAGCTTCATACATCTGCATCACACAAAACAACTACACCTTCCTCCATCATACTAAAACTCAAAACTTTCTCAAGAGGATCTTTAACTAGGATAGAGCTCACCAATTCTCGAGAATCTTCTTCATCATAGATGTTGAAGATATCATCTTCCAAGGGCTCTCCTCTCATTGTGGCTAATAGTGCAAACTCCACATGATCTTCACCAATATTAAATGACAACTTGGCATTCTTACAATCAACGTTGCAACCCGATGTTGCAAGAAATGGTCTTCCAAGAATGATGGGAATGGGATAATCTGCAGGAATGTCCAACACCACAAAATCTATAGGTATATAGAAATTACCTAGCTTGACGGTTACATCTTCTAAGATTCCAACGGGACGGGTAATAGAACGATCCGCCATGTATAAAGTCATCTTCACGGGCTTGGGATCTCCAAGACTGATCTTCTCACAAATTGCTAGAGGAATGATGCTTACACTAGCTCCTAGATCACAAAGTGCATCATAAGTCACATCCCCAACTTCGATGGGAATGCTAAACGAACCGGGATCTCCCATCTTTAGTGGCATGTTCTCTTTCGTGATTTGAATGAGCTCCGAAGATCTAGAGGTTATCTGCACTTCTCCAAAGTCTTCCAGCTTTCTCTTCCTTGACAAGATATCTTTTAGAAACTTCCATAGGCGGGATCGCTAGGATAGACTCAATGAAAAGGACGTTAATACGTAGTTTATTCATAAGGTCAAAAAACTTACCAAAGTATTTGTCTAGATGTGCATGTCCCCTAGATCGAGGGATAGGGAGTGGAGGTTTGTAGACAAGTGGTGGAACATAATCATCGGACTTATCTTTCGCTTTTTGGGACTTCATCTCGGTTGGCACCTCGACCGAGGTGTTCCTCATCTGGTTGTGGTCCGATCAAGATACTGGATCAACTATCTTCAATCCACTTCGTGTGGTGATTGCCATGACCTGCCCTTTTGGGTTATTCTCTGTCCTTCCTGGAAGTTTACCAAGATATCTTGGTACTTCATTAGCCTTGTTGAAAACTTGATGTTCTAAGGATTTTTGTGCCTTCGAAAATGTGTTCATATAATTCTACATAGCGTTGAGCTATGTCATAATAGCTTCTAGCACAGCATCCATCTTCTCCTTAGGCTGATGGGACGAGCTTGATGACGGCTCTTGACTCTTCAATGGAGTAGAAAAAGAAGGGGGATTTAGAGCATTTTCAGCATCAGAGTAAGGTTACCGGGATTTTGTTAATTTGATTTCCAATTGTTGTTGAAATTCCTGGTGTTGTTGTTGTAATTGTTGTTCCTCGGTCCTTGATAGTTTTCTCTCCCCAAGTATCCAGCATCTTGATCCTTGGATGCTACTTTAGTTTGAGCTAATAAAAGCTTCTTCAAAGCCTCGCCTTCATTGTTGAGCATAGTGAGTTGAGCAACGCTTGAATTTGTAAGATTCAGATCTAGGAATCCAACTCGCTTCACTCCATCTTCAGCTCTTCGATGGGAGTATTTCTCCATATGTAAAGCTTGCTTCTCAACAAATTCCCAAGCTTCATCAACTGGTGTATCCATGAAAGTGCCAACAGAAAGTGATTGGAGTTTAAATTTAGTTTCCTCATCCAACCCCTTGAAGTAGATCTCTAGCAACTCAATCTTTGGAATCACATAATGAGGGCAATCCAACAAAAGGTTCTTGAACCTTTCCCATGACTTGAACAAACTTTCTTTATCCTTGATGACAATAGCATTAATCTTTCCCCTCAACTCAACAGTTTTTGATGGGGAAAGAACTTAGTAAGAAACTCCGTAGTCATCTCCTCCCATGTGTTAACTCTTCCAGCTGGAAGAGATTGATACAACGCTAGCGCCTTGTCTTTCAAAGAGAAGTAGAAAGGTCTTAGCTTGTTGTTGTTGTTCTCCACTCTTGATGGTCTCAAATTCTCCATAAGAATCTCATACTTTTGCAAGTGTCGATGTGGAGATTCTCTTTCCATGCCTACAAATTGGCATTGTCGAATCATTGTGAGGACTTGAGGTCAAAGCTCATAGTCATGTTCAGCTGGATCTCCTAGATTAACTCCTGGGTGTCGCACTTGTTGATTCGGGTCCATCCTTTGACCTAGGGTTTGTGGTGCTCCACGAAAAGGTTACCTCGGTTAACAATAGCCGGCAACCAAGGTGGTGGATGTATCTCGGCCGGTGCAACTAGGTCAGGATCTTGCCTCGGTCCAACAATTGGGTTCAGTCGAGGTAGAATCTGAGCCTGCAATGCAGCCATGTCAGCTCGTATCTCTTATGTTCTTGCACGAGCCTCCTCTCTTTCTCTTTGTACAGCTTCATTACTCAGCCGAAGTTGTTCTAATGCGTCCTTCAATTCGGCTTCAAGATCTCGATTATCTTGGTCAGCCATCTTAGCTTCTTTCAATCTCCTTTTGTATGTCTTTTCTGGTTCGGGATCGTAGGGAACGACTTATTTCCCATCACGAGCTCTTCGCATAAACCTAAAGAACGATCCTGTGAAATCACTCAAGTAAAGTAATCAATAGCAACAAGGGCAACAACCCTAAAAGAAACCAAACACCGGACTTGGTCTTGACCAAGTCCCCGGAAACAACGCCAAAAACTTGTTCGCTCTTAGACGTGTGTGTAATCGTGAACGAAATAGCTTTAAATTTATAACCTAAAATATAAGCCTGAAACTATATGCGAACCCGTAGTCTACGGATCAATTGTAATAACAACAAATACTCCAAGGTCGAACACAAGGACTATGGTGAAACAAAGCACGGTATATCAGGTTGTCTAAGAAAAGCAAGCAATAAAACAAATATATCAAAGATGATGTAATAATCAGATAAAGGAATGAAGATTCTAGAGGTCAAAGCATCCAGTTGTGGTTCCGACTCAAGATCTAAAAGGATAACGTGGACAAAGCTGAGGTTTACAAGGGAAGGTATTTCAATGGTGTAGGAATAGATCACCGGGTATGTCTCACTACTCACTATCCCAAACCAAAGATCCTCTAACCGGGTAAGTCTCAAGGAACTAAGGAAAGGAACTATAATCTCAAACCAACACACCACCTAAGGGAATCGAACTAACCCCTACCGGGTAAGTCTCAGGCTAACTCACAAAGGTAGGATGAACGCACACTCAAACCCTAATAAAGAATAAACCTTTATTACCTAACACTCATCATCATAGATATACAAGCAAAGGACCCACCGGGTAAGTCTCATCCTAGGCTTGCGTATGGACAAAGAAAGGTGGAACAAGGATAGGATTTGGCAAACTAACACCTAAACTCAGGTATGGATCAGATAAGGTCACGCCTCGCTCAGTTCATGTCCGATCTCGGTCGAGATGTTCTATGAACCGACCGAGGTGAGGTTCGGTTAAGGTTTGACTCGAGATTTCAAGGTCCACTAAGGTAAAGGCTCACTCTTTCATCGTCTTTCCCACAACCTTAAGCCAATCACCCTAGAATCGCACAAGAATTTAGCCAATAATCATCATGATAATTACAATCAAATATATATGAAAAGAAGCAATATCCAAACAAGAAAACCTTAACACAAAGGTCTCAATAATCACTCAATCAAACAATCAAAACAACCAGCAAACTGTGTTCCTCAATCACAACCCAAAAGACAACAATCAAAGAACCTAAGAAAACCTTACAACTTCCTTCAAAAGCCTTCAACTTTCACTTCAAAGCCAACTTCCTCCAACTTCCTTCCTTCCTTGGAATATCTTCAATCTTCCAAACTAATCAGCCCACTAGACATCCTTCCATCCAGAAAATATCTTCCAATTTATAGGAGAATCACTGGCCAAAAATAAGAGTTCTTATGGGCCAAAAATAAGAGTTCGGTTGAGGTGATATTGTAGCCAACCGAGATGATATTCAGCTTCGTGCAAATCTCTCAAAACTGGTCCAAAATCAAACTTCTGTCCAACTTCCATGGTTCCTATGCTTTTCTTGTAGCTCCTCCATGTTCCATAATGTATCTCCTATGACTCCTTAGATCCCTTGGCTCCATATTGCTCCTAAACGAGCCATTTTTCCTACAGTTACAACAAAACTAGGTGTAGACCTCGATTCTTGCAAATGTAAACAAAACAACTATAATGCATGCAGATTTATGAAGATAAAACGTCAAAACAATTTATGAATATAAGAAAGCTGATCATCTTTGCATAAAATCATAGAATGCATAATAAATCATATTTATCGAAATCAATCATTTATAATCCAGTTTAAACCGCAAAGTCAATCAACATACTCAAGGTCTCAAGGGCTTTCAAAAGAGATCAAGAAACGTGCTAAGTTGGGATGTATATAGGGTAATGTGGTTCTAGAATCCGTGTATAGGATCTTCACTTCTTTGAATCACAAACATATTCCACCAATAAGCTTTGCTTATTTTCACTTTACTTTATTTTTGAGAACATAGTCAGAAGTGCACAATAAACGAAGCATAGGAAATCAGCAATCATCAATTTCTCGAGATGCATCAAACCCTTGATGCACATACCATGACCCGTTAGGACTATCAAACAATCCGACTTTGGCAAGACACAAACACCCGGCTATGTGAATGGTGCCGAGTTACTCATCATCAAGATCAACGTCCCCATTCCTAATTTTTTTCTAACACTTTCAGCCACAATTTCAACTTCACTTCAAACGCTTTTCATCAACTGTATCCAAATTCCCGGATAGGTAAAGGGAGGCAAATATGTATATGAGGGGCTAAAGCATGATCAAGAAGAGGAAGAAGAGAATGAAGTGCCTTAATCATCCCATGAAAAATGTGAGAGAACTCATAATGTGGTGTCAACCTTCAAATCCAACATAATTTTGATAAAAAATAAAGTATTAAACATGCTAGAATTTCAAACAAAACATTTAGCAACTTAAACATATCATAAAACCTTTTGAGCATATAAAGATTTCAAAGCTAATCTGCAAGCAAATATCTTCATCGAGGTCATATCTAGAATAGAAGCACAAAACCTATTATTCCAATTTCGAGAAGTTTGGAGAAGGGGGTTCAACCCGCCTTTGGATCGGTTAAAGGATAATTATCGACTTCGCTAAAGGATAATTATCGTCTTCACTATAAATAAAGGGAAATGGTTTATTAATTCATTTCCTTTCATGTTTCCTCGCAAAATCTCTAATTTCTCTCAACCTTCAAACTCAAATCTACTTTCCGTTTCTAATCCGATTTCAAATCCGTTTGAGTTTTTGGATTCCTCTCTTCATTATCTTCATATAGGTACCGAGTTTTTGCATTTCCGAGCATATGAAGACCTGGTCCAGCATATATTTCACCAGGACGGTTCCGTCGCTTAGATTTTGGTGAATTTGATGTTGTCCATGCATAGTCTGCGTTGTTGTGATTCTGAATCTTCTTTCAGATCGTCAATCGGGTTAGTAACAAATAAGTTATGAATTTATTCGTTTTCTGTACTGCGATTTGGCCTAGATTGACCTTAGGCTTGTCAAAATGGATAATTAGAAATTCCATTATGGTCGTTATATTATTCTGGTGTTTATGGGTTGTTTGTTTAATGAAATCTGATGACAGGTGGGCTTAGAAATTGCATGCGGATAAAACGTTATTTTGGTAAAATTTAATTAATTAATTAAAAGATAATTAATTAAATTAGGATTAGAATTGAGATTGAGGAATGTTGATTAGATGCTACCTTGAGATTTAAATAATTGTGAGTTATGTTGAGATATCGAGGTTTAGATTCAAGCTATGGTGTGGGGATGGTTATCGGGTTAGGAGGTGGAATCTCCTAACCTTGGACCTCGTTTGACTTATTTTTGTGCCTTGCTGATGCAAGCGGTGATCGTTTCCTTGAGAGGAAGCCGTGACGTGGTATAGATCGATGTTGTGACAGTTAAGTCCGTTGTACTTACTTAGTGAGCGGTTATGGGTTTGAATGTGTGTTGTGGTTGTGTGTGTGCATATGTGTGTTGCATTTATAACCTAAGTGGTCTAGGACGACCTTACATGCTTATTATTGGCCCAAGTGTATGATAACGGACGGTGATGACTTGTCTAGCCCAAAATTGGGAGGCTAGGGAGGTTCTCTACGACCAGACCTCCAGGTGGTGATGATTGACACCATTCAAAACCTTAGGGGAATGGGGACAGAGGTGTTGGGAGTTTACTCTGTGTGTCACAAGGAAATGAATTAGTATTGGGATAACTTAATTAAAGATGATAAAGGGTTGTGTGTGTGACATTGCATGATATGATATGATGATATGATATATGTGCTATGGCTTCGTTCTTATCTATGATCGGTTAGCTAACGGTTTATACCGTTTTGTAGATCTTCTGCAAGATAGGAAGACTGTAGAGTGAGCCAGATGGGTGATCAGCCGAGGGCTTCCGAACACTAGGTTGTGCGAGGGTCAGGATCTGTTAGCTAACGGTTTAATACAGTTTTATGTATTTAGTTTTAATCTATTTGTGCCTTCTTGTAAAATCCAGTAAACTTGTTGTCGGGCTAGGGTCAGGATCCACGGTGAGATCCTAGCCCAGTAGCGTCCCGAGTCCCGTGGACTTGGGGTGTTACAAAGTTGGTATTAGAGCCTTAGGTTGACAACAATGGCACTTGCAATCTACAATAAAAGTGGAGTGGATAAATAAACAAAACTCAAAAGGGGTCTGACTTTTGAAAAGGATTTTGGTTTTGAAACGAGTACAGTATTTTGGGATAGTGTGTGTGGAAAGCTATCACCCTTCTAGGGATCTCGACATTGTACATATATATACCTATTATGTGATGATGTGTTTGCATGTGACCTTAAGTATTATATATATATATATATATATATATATATATATATATATATATATATATATATATATATATATATATACATATATATACTTACATATGACATTATATAGCCTTTTACGTAGCTATGATATATATTATCGTTGATGGCTCGGACTAGAGCAACATCTACTATAGGACGGGGAAGATGTAGACCACCTCTATTTCCGGTAATCATAAGTCGTGAACAAGTTGGTGGACCTCCAGTCGCGAGAGGTCGGGGTTAAGTCCCCATTGTTAGGCGGAAGACCAAGTTATGAAAGACGTTGAGAATGTAATTTCCAAGGTTGTCGGCGACGCGTGGATCGCATTAAGGAACGTGATAGTTACCCTACTTAGATTGTGGAGTACCCAAGTGGATGTTTCAAGTTGCACCTCGATGAAGCAACGAGATTGAGAAGACGTCTAGCATGTAACAGAAGTGGCGAAGAAAGAAAGACAAGTTCCATATCCTTCGGCATCATTAGATCCGTTGAGGTATTGTAAAAGGTGATTTTGGTGTTAGTTACACCAAAGGGGATGTCTAAGGTTGTTAAGGCTCAAGAGAAACCAAGAACACCAATGCCAGATGTATGATTGAAGATTTACAATTACTAGAGAGTATTAGTATGAAAATGTAGAGACATCATCGGAGTTGATCTGTCATTCAAGGGATAGACGGTTTGATCTAAGGTGAACCTGATTGGAGGGGTTGTTCGGTCTAATAAGCCAAAGAAGTGACAGAGATTAGAGTATACCAATATTAAGAGTGAGCTTATGATAATGACGAGGTTCGAAAGAGAAATGAACGGGTTATTCCAGTACATGATATCTTCCTTTGTGGGATCATGTACCGAGACGAAGTCGTGATAATAGACGTGTGAATAGTATCATGAATACCTAAGTAATTCACAGGTACCCGTGAGATACGTGTTTGTCCTATTCATTAGGGACTAGTGATTTGCTTGTGGACTTCTTTGTCATGCTGCTAGTGCGTGAGGAAGTCATTTGGGGCAAGGATTGGATGGATAGACATCGTTTTGTGTTAGACATAGGTAGGAGGACCGTGAGGGTCTCTACTGAGTCAGTTAAGATCGAGATTTTCCGAGGTAGGGACCTTGGAAAGACGGGTATGGTTATTAACGCAGTCCGAGCAGCGAGGTTGATTGCACAAGGTGCAAAGCCTTCTGATGTTCTGTCATGAAGGAGGGCGAGAGTCCAACGTTAGAGGATGTGGTTCGCAAGTTTCTGGATGTGTTTGCCGAACTATCCAGTTTTCCGCCTCAAAGGAGCGTGGACTTCGGCATAGAGTTGGAGCCGGGGACGAAACCGATCACGTAGGCCCCATACCGTATTACGCTTGCCAAGTTGTTAGAGATGAAGAAGCAACTCGAGGAGTTGTTTGATAAGGGATTTATCCGCCCTAGCTTATTCCCGTGGGGAGCACGTGTCCTCTTCGTGTGGAAGAAGGACATATCGTTGAGATTGTTCATTGAGTACAAAGAGTTGAACAAGGTGACCATCAAGAACAAGTATCCATTTCCTCGCATCGATGACTTATTAGATCAGCTTCAGGGAGCGACTATGTTATCCAGGATTGACTTGCGCTCGGGTTATCACCAGCTAAGGATGAGAGAGCAAGATGTGCATAAGACGGCATTTCGGACTCGGTATGGCCACTATGAGTTTGTAATGATGCCATTCGGGCTCACGAATGCGCCCACCGTCTTTATAGAGTTGATGAATGGAATGGAATATTCATCGACTTGCTGGATCAGTTTGTGGTGGTCTTCATAGACGATATCCTGGTGTACTCTCGCAGTAGAGTGGAGCATGCACGACATCTGAGGATTCTGTTGCGCGTTTTGCGAGATAGAGAAATGTATGCCAAGTTCTCTAAGTGCGAGTTATGGATGTCAGAGGTAGAATTTCTGGGTCATGTTGTCTCCGCCGAACGGATCAAGTTTGATCCGGTGAAGATAGAGTCAGTAGTAGCGTGGACGACACCGTCGAACGTCGAGGAAGTACGAAGCTTTTGTGGCCTATCCGTTATCACCGACGATTTGTGGAGGGATTCTCTGTGATTGCCCGTTAACATACGAAGTTTGTTGAGGAAGAGTACCTGGTTTGTATGGTCCGAGCCATGTACTCAGAGTTTTGAAGAGCTGGAGAGACGTCTGACTTCCGCTCCCATCTTAGCGTAGACGGAGGGCATAGAGGACTTTGTAGTCTACAGTGACGCATCCAAGCTAGGCTTGGGATGTGTTCTGATGCGACATTGCAGAGTGATTGCTTATGCGTCTAGACAACTGAAGACGTATGAGGAGAACTACACGCCTCATGATCTGGAGTTGGCAGCGGTATTTCATGATTTGAAGATCTGGAGACGTACTTGTATGGCGCTACATGCCAGATCTTGACATACCATAAGAGTTTGAAGTATATTTTCACGCAGCGGGAATTGAATAACCGTCAACGTAGGTGGCTTGAGTTGATCAAGGATTTTGACCTTGAGATTTTGTACCATCAAGGGAAGGCGAACGTTGCCTCTGACGCCATGAGCAGGAAGACACCTCGAGAGAAAGCGATTGCGACATTGACAATTCAGCTTCAGTTGCAGAGAGATCTAGCGTGGCTAGAGATGGACATCTAGTTTCCTGATGAGGATGCCTAGTTGAGTACCTTAGAAGTTCTACCTGATCTGTTGGGAGAGATTCAACAGAAGAAGGGGACTTACCCGACACTGATGGGGATACGAGATAGGATGTCTTGTGGTGAGGCACCGCAGTTCTCCATAGGAGCGGATGGAGTGATAAGACGCCGCGACCGCGTCTGTGTACCTGCTGATGCGGATTTGAGACAGAGGATCTTAAAGGAGGATCACTCCACACCTTACTCAGTGCACCCAGGTGCGAGTAAGATGTATCAAGATGTGAGACGTTCATACTGGTGAGGAGGGCTAAAGCCCGATGTAGCCCGGTTTGTGGCTCAGTGTGCGACATGTCAACAAGTCAAGATAGAGCATTGTAGACCAGGAGGAGAGCTCCATCCACTGTCAGTACCGCAGTGGAAGTGGGAGGATATCTCCATGGACTTTGTGACAGGTTTGAGACAGAGCAGGAGCTTTGATGTTATCTGGGTTGTGGTTGACAAAATGATGAAAACTACACGTTTCATCCCTATCAGCAAAAAGTGGGCAGTGAGTAGAATAGCTGAGGGGTTCACTAGATAGATAGTGAGACTCCATCGTGTGTCGACAATGATCGTCTCAGATCGAGATGGACGATTCACCTCGAGTATCTAGTAGCAGATGCAAACTGCCTTGGGAACGCGTTTACATTTCAAGACCGCGTCTCATCCTCAGACCAAATGGTAAGTCAGAGAGGACCATTTAGACACTTAAGGACATGTTGCGAGCTTGTGTGTTGGACTGGGACATGGATGGTCAGATCACCTCCCAGTGGTTGAATTCTCGTACAACAACAACTAGCATGCATTGATTGGGATGGCAACATATGAGGCACTGTATGGGCGTAGATGTCGTATTAATGATCGAAAATAAGGACTAGTTGAGCAGCCTCTTGCGCACCCGAGCGACCTCTACAACAAACAGGTCTTGTATTTAGAGTTGCAAGCTATCATCTAACCTAAAGGTTGAAACATCTTAGTTATTAGGTCATGGGATAGCTTGAAACTCTATATATACTCGATCATATCTTCTATAAGATGGGATAAAAACTAAAAGATAAAATGTCCAGCTGCATGGGCCAAAATTCCATCCCAATTAAAAGGCAAAAGAGAAAGAAGATAAGACGTCAAAGCAAGCCGGTCGAGTGGGCCAATCTAGTGATCTCTTGGGTCAAAGTTGTGGGTTTGATCCAGAATTGCTCTAGGACATTTCTTGTATAGACGGAAGGTCACTTTAAGGTCATGTGCAAAACCTAGGAGGGGAGGTTAAGTGTTCTCAAGGGTGGTCGAGCGGTTTGACACGTTCCCCGATATTCTTCACTTCACTCTTGGATCTACGTCGTTTCTATCTTGACCTTGACTTCTTTGAGCACATGGAAATAATTATTGTGTACGAGGCCACACTACTACATGTGTAACATTTGTACTCCGTAAAGGTCTAGAATGTCTAAATTACATAAACTAACCGGAAGATCTCCAAAATACTAATATGAAGGAAATAAACTGATAAGATATGTCATATAGTTCAAAGGCGGTAGGTTTTGAAATATAATGATGATGGAAAAAGACGATAAAACTTATGTTATCACTAGTCGACCGACTTCACCGAGGACTTATGCTTGACTTCATCCTATAAAAATTAAGAAGATAAGGGAGAAAGAAATGTGCAATTTTGAATCTTTATATAACTAAAAATCAAATAGTTGAAGGGAGAAAACAAAGAATAAGTATTAACAAATAAAACAGTTATAGAATTCAATCCCCACAACATGCATATAGGATAGATCTCAATTGAAAATTCCATAATATTGAATATAAGTCATAGTTACGTGGGAGACAAATTTGTTTGATTGTCAAGTGGACAAGACTTTGCTTGACATACATCAATATTGTCACCCATTGATTGTCACATATCCAAGATAGTGTCTTATCTTCACATCGAACTCAACATGGAGGTATAACGGATAGATTGTCACCTTAAGTCAACATCATCTTGAAGAACATATAATAAGGAAAGATTCCAAATGCAACCATAAATCATATAGACAGTACATAGAATAAATTTATTATCATAGATCCATGTATTTAGGCTCAGTAATTGAACCTGAAGTAAATGACAATTCCTTCAGTTTGGTCTTATTTGATAGGAGGGAGGGGTTTTAAGAAGTTCATCGATTCACAACAAGGGAAGAGGAAAGTCAAACATTGTAACGCCCCAAGTTCTAGGAGCTCGAAGCGTCACGAGCTAGAACCTCACAATGGGTCCTGACCCTCAGAGTAGCAAACGACACAACGGATCTTACAACAAGGCACAAACGAATGAAAACCAAAAGTTATAATAAAACCGAAGGTTTAAACAAAAGGTAGCATAAAAGGCTCGCAACCGAGTTCAAAACAAAAGAAAAACAACAACATAACATAAACCCGACCCCGTCCTATAATGTACGGGAACCCCGGCTGACCACACCATCCGGATCACTCAGCAACATCCTGAACCTGAGAAACATCTACAACATCGGTATAAACCGTTAGCTAACATTCTACATATCAGAAAGACAATAAAGGCACAAACATACATAAGGTAAAAAAAACACAACATGCCCACACAACAGCCGGTTATTATCTTTCATTAGGTTATCCAATTACTAATTCAACTTATGGTTGTTACATGAGTATCGCTACGATCTCGCCTCCGTCCCCTTTCACCAACAAGAATAGAACGTATGCATCCTTCTGTCACCTGATGGACTGGTCGCAAAAGCACCTCCCAGTTTCCCCTTTATGAACTAGACAAGCAGTAACCGCCCGATTATAATACACTTGGGACAAATAAGGTATAACAAAGGTGAATCCTATTCCGGTTATTGGTTATATGATAACAAGATTTATGACTTAGGATTAGGTAATCATTTAGATAGATTTCTCACTCATTTATGCACGTTTTGGCATTGGTTCATGACGTCTTCGCCCAATTCATGCACATTTCTAGAAAAGACGTCTACACTACCTTTTATCGGTTTTGTAGGTAATTCGGGGATCTATTGGACGTTAATTGATACATTTGAGGGCCAAGCCTCATGATGGTACATATCCAAAGCATTGGAGGAGCATAATTGGAGCAACAAAGGACACAAAGACCACTAGTGGTGCAAGCAATGGACCAACTCATGGCTAGACGATCATAGCACCTTTCTGCTGAAGAAAATCGGACCAACAAGCAGCTAAATCGGCCGATTTATTGCTCTGGGTCGATTTTTAGGCCTTTGACAGCTTAAAGCCACGTGTCCCACGATCTCTTGTCCGTCCTTGCTCTTGGTGGAGAATATAAGTGGTCCTGCAGGTGGTTGCTGAGCATCTCTCCTCTCCCACACTCTCATTCACAGCTCATCAATTTTGTAGGAAGATTGGAGGAGAAGAAAAGCTCTCAAAGATTGAAGGAAGAAGAAGAACACCATTCTAAGAGTCTAGAGGGATTTTGAGTGATTTTGTAGTCTTGGATTGAAGAACTAATTGCAAGGATTGTTAAGAACGTTTTGAATCTTCATTTCAGAGTTTGTAAGTCTTGCTACAACTTGGATTTGGCTGAGATTTATTGATTTTGCTTACTCATCTTTCATTATCCATCTATGAACACCATGTATGTTTGTTTGATGATTTTGGATCTTGATATGCACATTATTGGCTAGTTTATTGTGATTCTAGAGTGATGGATTGATGGTTATGGCTAGGGTGATGATAGGACGGACCTATATGTTAGTTTAGGATGATTTGTATGCACGAAACCCATTCCAGAGACAAAAATCGACCTGTTCTTCATCTAGATCGTCCGATTTTTGTATGATCCACCCGATTTTCTTCTCTGTTGTTCTTTAATTGATGAATATGCATGCTAGGGTCTTTGGTTGTTTAAATCCTAGTGTTTGTCAAGCCTAATTTAGCTTAGAACCACCTAATGCTACCAATCTAAGTGAGGGAAGAGATCTACCCGATGATTTCCGACCTTAGATACCTAAGATGATGAATGCTAGGTAGTAGTGAGCCTCATAAGCCGCTATTGGATCGAATGTGCTAGGATTATTACTTGAGATTTCCCTATTCCGAGACTTACCCGGTAAGGAGAGGGTTACCCTTAAGTAGCATCTAGTTTGTGCGGAATTCCTTACTCTAACACCTTGAGACCTACCCGGTAATAGGAGTTTGATGCGGGATTAGTGAAGTGAGAGACTTACCCGGTAATCGCTTCCATTAGTGAACATTCTTTCCCAAACACCGCAGCTTGTCCTTAGAATCCTTAGAACCTTGAGTCCAATGCCATAACCGGAAATCTTGACCTCTAGAATCCATTTTTCTCTCTTGATCATTATTCTTGTGCTTTGTGTTACTCGTTCGTTTGCTAGCTTGAGTTGTTAGTTGTTTATCACCTTGCTTGACTTGTGATCTTGTTTGTTACCTCTAAAACCAACAAAAACATTGTGTTTTTTCCATTTTCTTGTTTCTCATCTTATCTTAGTCTAGATTCACACTATCTTTGATCATTGCTTGACTCGATTTCACCTTAGTCTTTGTGTCGACCTCGGAATACTTACCTTTCTACGAACGTCCCGTACACTGCGGGTTCGCTAGGTAGTTTAGGAGATTAGATTCGAGTTTATAAATGTAAAGCTTTTTGTGCTATTTCCTAGCGTAACAAGTTTTTGGCGCCGTTGCCGGGGACTAGGTCTAGATTGAGTCATTTTGTGATTGTTTCTAGTGTAGATCTTTCTTGTTGCTTTTGATCTCTCTTTGGTGTGTGTCTTTGCTTTTCAGGACATCGTCTCTCTCTTTAGGTGTATGCGAAGATCTCGTGGCAAGGATTTAGCTCCATTCGATCCCGAACCGGAGAAAACCCTTCGATCTAGATCCAAGAACATCCGAAAAGAGAAAGAGATGGCCGGAAGAAACCTCCAAGCTGAGTTGGATGAAGCCTTAGAGCAAATAAGGCTAAGAGATGAGCTCTTGGAGGAAGAAAGGAGACTTGCCAATGAGAGGCAAGAGGAAACTAGGAGGGAGATTGAGGAGATTAGGCAAGCCCTTGTTCAAGGAGAGCTCAATCGCCGACAACCTCCACCTCCTCCACCACCGGTGGAGCAACCGCAGCCGGCGGCTAATGTTAGGGTTGTGCCCGTTGCCATTGAAGAGCCACAAACCCTAGGTAGACGTATGGATCCGGCACAAAGAGCACACCGTCCGGGTGTGAACTTAGGAGATCCCGCAGCCCACAACTATGAGCTCCGCCCTCAAGTTCTACAAATGATTCGGCATAATCAATTTGGAGGGATGGAAGGAGAGTCTCCTCATCAACACTTGATGAACTATGAGATTTTGATGGAGACACTTAGACCGCCAAGATTGGTGAGCAACAACCATAAGCTAAGGGCTTTCTCCTTCTCTCTTAAGGACAAAGCCTTGGCTTGGTATCAATCTATTCCACAAGGGCGAGTTGGTACTTGGGAGGAGATGACAACCGAGTTTTTGACTAAGTTCTTCCCACCTTCCAAGACTACCGAGTTAAGAGGGAAGATCAATGCCTTCGTGATGAAGGATAGAGAGAGTTTGTTCAAGTCTTGGGAGAGATTCAAAGACCTTCTCCTAGATTGTCCACACCATGGCATACCGAAAATTGAGCTATTGGAGATCTACTTCAAAGGACTTGATGAAGATAGCCAATTCAAGCTTCAATCCCTTTCCGGTGGGACCTTCATGGAGAAGCATGTGGATGATGCTTGGGAGTTTGTAGAGAAACAAGCCCTAGTAATTGAGAAGTACTCCCATAGGAAGAGTGAAGGGAGAAAGGCGGGAGCATATGAGGTGAGTGAGGTCACCATGAGCAACTTCAAGCTCGATGCCATCAACAATGAATTGAAGTCCTTGAGGGAGTTGTGTGCTACAACTTTGAAGAACCAAGCAACTCCTCAAGTGCTTCCACAAGCCAACTTGTCTTCCAAGGAGGAAGATGTCAATTACATGGGAAGGGGCAATTACAACAATTATCAAGGCCCGAGGAACTTCAACAACAACCGGCAATTCAACAATTACCGGCCTAACCATAACCATCCCGGGTTTTCTTACTCTAACCCGGATGGAGCCTTGAACCCTCCCGCTTCTACAAGCACAACTCCACCACCAAGAGCTTCACAAGAACCTCTACCCGGATTCACTCAACCTCCAAAGGATAGAACCGAAATGATGTTTGAGCAATTGCTTGGAAGGTTGAGTGGTCTTGAGAGCACGGTGACTTCTATCTCAAAAGCTCAAAAGGTTTTGGAAGCACAAGTGTTCCAAAAGGCGGGTGAAGCACATAGAGACCCGGGAAAGCTTCCCGGAAGAACCGAAGAAAACCCAAGAGGCCAAGTGTTGGCTATTACAACAAGAAGTGGATTAAGCATGAAGGATCCTTTGCCCAAGGAGAATGCTAAAGGGAAGCAAGTGGTGAATGAAGAAGAGACTTTGCAAGGAGATGGAGGCAAGAGCAAGGATGTAGAGCCAACTTATGTGGCACCGCCTCCATACAAGCCACCACTACCATTCCCTCAATCACGAGCAAGAGCTCGCTTGGACAATCACTTTGGTAAGTTCCTTGAACTAATGTCTAAATTGCATATTAACATTCCGTTCATGGATGCTATTTTAGGGATGCCGGCATATGGCAAGTTCTTGAAGGAAATACTCTCCAACAAAAGGAAGTTGGAGGAGTATGGTGAGATAAGAATGACCAAGAGATCCTCGGAGTTGATTCAAACGATGAAGGAGGAGATGCCTCCTAAGCTAAGGGATCCGGGATCCTTTTGTGTGCCAATCGGAGTAGGAGAAGTGAAGTATGACGCCCTATGTGATCTTGGGGCAAGTGTGAGCATCATCCCGCTTGCACTTTCAAACAAGGTTGGGCTAGGAGAGCCGAAGCCGGTCAAGATGACCCTTTACATGGCGGACCGCTCGATCACTCATCCGGTTGGAATCTTAGAGGACATTCCGGTGCAATTAGGGAAGTTCTATGTGCCCATAGACTTCGTTGTTTTGGACATCCCGGCGGACTATCCGGTTCCTATCATTTTGGGGAGACCTTTCCTAGCTACTTCCGGATGTCTAGTAGATTGCAAGAATGGGACTCTCTCCTTCAACATTGGAGAAGATAACATCAAGTTCAAGCTATCAACAATGATGAAAGGGCCAACCCTTGATGAAGATGTATTCAACATAGTTGAAGAGGAAGAGTCTAGAGAAGTTGTGAGCTCAATCTTGCTCAAGGATCCACTTGAGAGGGTTCTTAGCTCAAGCTTGATGGAGGAAGGAGTTGAGGAGAGTAGCAATGAAGTAATCAAGGCCTTGAATGCATTGGACGAGCTACCAAGTGTTGGGTTTGAAGTGTTAGAAGAAGAGGAAAACTGCCAGAAAAATCGGACTACAGGGCAAAAATCGGCCGATTTTTGTACTTGTGCTGAAATTTCAGCCAGTTTTGCCAAAACAGAAACTCAGATCGACCCCCCCTCAGAAAAATCGACCGATTTTTCTTCCTGGGTCGATTTTCCTGAGTCTTTTCAGCATCAACCACTTGAGTATGAGCAATCATCAAGGGACTTCAAGGAGGCTTCCATGGCTTTGCAATCATCTCAACCTACATTGTATGGATCGTCTCCAACCGAAAAAGGTCCTCCTCAACTTGATCTCAAACCTCTTCCTTCTCATTTAAAGTATGCTTTCCTTGGTTCAAATTCTACTTATCCGGTGATTGTGAATGCATCTTTGAATGATGATGAACTTAATAGATTGTTGAATGAATTGAAACTGCATAGAAAGGCAATAGGATACACCATTGATGATCTTGTTGGCATCAAGCCCTCTTTGTGCATGCATAGGATAATGATGGAAGATAATCATAAACCCTCTATTGAACATCAAAGAAGACTAAATCCTATAATGAAAGAGGTAGTTAAGAAGGAGATCATAAAGTTGCTAGATGCGGGAATTATCTACCCTATCTCAGATAGTAAGTGGGTTAGTCCCGTTCATGTAGTACCTAAGAAGGGTGGGATGACCGTAGTGACTAATGAGAACAATGAACTAATCCCAACTAGGACGGTTACGGGTTGGAGAATGTGTATTGACTATAGGAAGCTTAACATGGCCTCTAGGAAAGATCATTTCCCTCTCCCCTTCATTGACCAAATGCTAGAGAGGGTAGCTCAACATTCCCATTTTTGTTACCTAGATGGCTATAGTGGATTCTTCCAAATCCCTATCCACCCCGATGACCAAGAGAAAACAACCTTTACATGTCCATGGGGTACTTTTGCATATAGGAGGATGCCATTTGGGTTGTGTAATGCACCCGCCACCTTCCAAAGGTGTATGATGGCTATCTTTTCAGAATACATAGAAAATATCATGGAAGTGTTCATGGATGATTTCTCTGTTTATGGTTCTTCTTTCGATGATTGCTTGGCTAACTTGTCCTTAGTATTGCAAAGATGTGAGGAGACAAATCTTGTCTTAAATTGGGAAAAATGCCACTTCATGGTAAGTGAAGGTATTGTGTTAGGACACTTGGTGTCTAACCGTGGCATTGAGGTTGATCGGGCCAAGATTGAAACTATAGAGAAGTTGCCACCAGCTACCTCGGTGAAAGGGGTAAGGAGTTTCTTAGGGCATGCCGGTTTTTACCGGAGGTTTATTCAAGACTTCTCTAAAATTTCTAAGCCCCTTACTAACCTACTAATGAAGGATGTTGATTTTGTTTTCTCTAAAGATTGCCTTGAGGCTTTTTGTAGGTTGAAGAACGCTTTGATCTCTGCACCTATCATGCAACCTCCGGATTGGAGCCTACCATTTGAGATCATGTGTGATGCGAGCGATGTAGCCGTTGGGGCTGTTTTGGGACAAAGGAAAGATGGGCGCACTCATGCCATTTATTATGCTAGCAAGACGCTAGATGATGCCCAACTTAACTATGCCACAACCGAGAAAGAGTTGCTAGCGGTGGTGTATGCTTTTGAGAAGTTCCGCTCATATCTTGTTGGAGCGAAGGTCATAGTGTATACGGATCATGCTGCGATCCGTTACCTACTTACCAAGAAGGATGCCAAGACTAGGTTGATTCGGTGGATCCTTCTTCTACAAGAGTTTGACTTGGAAATCCGGGACAAGAAGGGATCCGAGAACTCCGTGGCGGATCACCTTAGTAGACTCCCACCATTGGAGCTTGAAAGAGAGGAGATCCCGATTGATGACTCATTCCGGGATGAGCAATTGCAAATGGTGGAGGAGTGCTTGTTCCAAGTGTCTAGGGGGAGTGAGCCGTGGTATGCCGACATTGTGAACTACCTAGTGTGTGAGGAAGTGCCTCCCGGTTTGACATATGCCCAAAGGAAGAAGTTCTTCAAGGATGTGAGGCACTACTATTGGAGTGAACCGCTCTTGTTCAAGAGAGGTCCGGATGGAATGTTTAGAAGATGCATACCGGAGGATGAGGTGGAGAGTGTGATCCGCCATTGTCATTCCTTGCCATGTGGAGGGCATGCTAGCTCACACAAGACATGTGCTAAAGTGTTGCAATCGGGCTTCTTTTGGCCTAGCTTGTTCAAGGATGTGCAAGGCTTTGTAGTAGCTTGTGATGCTTGCCAAAGGACGGGCAACATCTCAAGGAGGAATGAGATGCCCTTGAACAACATACAAGAGGTAGAGATATTTGATGTATGGGGTGTGGACTTCATGGGACCATTCCCTTCTTCATGTGGCAACCTCTACATCCTATTGGCGGTTGACTATGTTTCAAGATGGGTGGAGGCAATCGCCTCTCCTACAAATGACGCCAAGGTGGTGGTGCGGTTCTTCAACCGAGTGATCTTTCCTAGGTTTGGAACACCAAGGGTGATCATAAGTGATGGAGGGAAGCATTTCACAAATAGGAATTTTGGAGCACTTTTGGCTAAGTATGGGGTGACTCATAAGGTGGCAACACCTTACCACCCCCAAACTAGTGGCCAAGTGGAGATCTCCAACCGGGAGATCAAGGCCATTCTTGAGAAGACGGTATCAAGGACGAGAAAGGATTGGGCTATGAAGCTCAATGATGCCTTGTGGGCATATAGGACCGCCTTCAAAACACCAATTGGCACCACTCCTTACAAGTTGGTCTATGGAAAGTCTTGCCACCTTCCGGTAGAGATGGAGCATCGAGCATATTGGGCTATAAGGTGGTTAAACTTTGACCTCAAAGAAGCCGGTGAGAAGCGTTTGCTTGATATAAATGCTCTTGAAGAGATCCGGTTTGATGCTTACGAAAATGCTCGGATCTACAAGGAGCGAACCAAGCGATGGCATGACAAGAGGATCATCCCGAAAGAATTGAGTGAAGGAGACCTTGTCCTTCTCTTCAACTCAAGGCTGCGGCTATTCCCCGGAAAGCTCAAATCAAGATGGACCGGGCCATATGTGGTGAAGAAGATCTTTCCTCATGGAGCGGTAGAGATAGGAGGAGATCATTGTGGTAACTTCAAGGTGAATGGGCATAGATTGAAGAAGTACATCCCGGAAGCCCCGGTGGAAGTGATTGCCCCGCTTCACCTTGATTGAAACGCTCCTGAATTTGGTCAAGCTAATGACCTTAAAGAAGCGCTTAATGGGAGGCAACCCATTGGTACATATTTTTCCCTTTCTTTTTCTTGCTTTTGTTTAATCTCACTCTTGGTGTGCTTTGTTTTTCTTTGTGTTTTTGGGTGCTAGATCTTGTTGATTGTTATGAGATGTTGGAGGTCATGTGAAAGCCTCATGGACCAGTTGAAGGTACAAGATCCAAGCACATGGACGAGGAGGAAAGCACCCAGAAAAATCGGACTGTTCATGCATAAAATCGTCCGATTTTCTGGGCAACTGGGCCGATTTTTCCTCTGTAAAGGAAAGTGATGATCTCCAATCAAGTATGGGTGGAGCGGACGAGGAACTTGGACGGCTTGCGGCGCCAAGCGCGGGTTCCGACATCATAATGAACATCAAGAGCTCCCTACCATACTTGATCGATCATCCACCATCATCATCCAATGAGAACCGAAATACCAAGGCATCACCAATCTTACATTGTGAGGACTCTCTTTCACTTCTTTATTTAGTTTACACATTAGGGACAATGTGTTTCTAAGTATGGGGTGGGGTTTTCATGATCACTTGCATGATTAGCATCTAGGATAGTTTAATTTTGTCACATGTTTCATTATGTCTTGCATTGTACATACATATTTCGAAAAATCCAAAAAATCAGAAAATTTTAAAAATTTTAGTGCTTCTAAAGCTTGGGAATGACCCTTATGATGAATCTTGTCTTGTGAATTGGCTATGGATGGCCTTATGTGTCAAATTGATGATAGCATATGTGGACTTGAAGTACTTATCTTGAATCCCATGAATGATTTGTGATCATGAATGTTTGCCTTGATTGGAGTGAGTATTGAAGGTCGAAATTACATGCTAGTTCTTACACATCATTTAGGAACAAATGAGGCAATTCATCTTTCTCTACTTCTCATCTTGATCATGTTGCTTGAGCACCTCAATTGAGATAAATTTGACCTCTTTTGACCCATCCGGGAATAGGAGCATGTTAGTGTGTTGATGTGTGTGAAAAGCAAGTGTGGGGTGAAGTTGTTGATGAAAGAATGATGTGAATAAAATGCTGAATTTGTTGTGAAAGTGTAGACAAAAACATAGGTTTGGGGACGTTGGTTTAAATGACAAGTAACTCGGTACACTTCACATAATCGGGTGTTGGTGCCTTGCCAAAGTCAAATAAACCGATAGTCCTAACGAGCTTTGGTATGTGTGCCCGGTGTGGATGCATCTCGAAAAATAGAAAAAGCCCGAGAATGGCTAATCACCAAGGTTTCGGCTTTTGTACACCAATGCCATTGTCTCAAAAATAAAAGAAAAGAAAATGAAGAAAAATATGCACTTGAGGGAAGTTGATAAGAAAATTTGAAGTTGTGGTTGCTTAGTTCCTTTCCCGGATTAGCATCACATAGCCTAGAAAATTCCCACCTAATCACAACGTTTCTTGGCCTTCTATTTCACAAGTCCTTATAACCTACTTGCATGTGTGTAAGACTAAGTGATTTAGATTGGATATGCTCATGATCATCTTGACATCTTCATCTTTACATTTCATTGCATGCTATCAAGTTAAGTGTAAATTGTCTTTTCATGTTTTCATTTATTTGATACATGATTGCTTGTCCATTGCCATGAAACATGACTATGAAGGTGATCCAATATTAGAAGCACAAACCCAAAAAGATTTTGCCATTTTTCTGCATACATAAATCATGTCATCTCTTAGTCTATAGTTGGGAATTTGCTCGGGGACGAGCAAACCTTAAGTATGGGGTATTTTTGATAACAAGATTTATGACTTAGGATTAGGTAATCATTTAGATAGATTTCTCACTCATTTATGCACGTTTTGGCATTGGTTCATGACGTCTTCGCCCAATTCATGAACATTTCTAGAAAAGACGTCTACACTACCTTTTATCGGTTTTGTAGGTAATTCGGGGATCTATTGGACGTTAATTGATACATTTGAGGGCCAAGCCTCATGATGGTACATATCCAAAGCATTGGAGGAGCATAATTGGAGCAACAAAGGACACAAAGACCACTAGTGGTGCAAGCAATGGACCAACTCATGGCTAGACGATCATAGCACCTTTCTGCTGAAGAAAATCGGACCAACAAGCAGCTAAATCGGCCGATTTATTGCTCTGGGTCGATTTTTAGGCCTTTGACAGCTTAAAGCCACGTGTCCCACGATCTCTTGTCCGTCCTTGCTCTTGGTGGAGAATATAAGTGGTCCTGCAGGTGGTTGCTGAGCATCTCTCCTCTCCCACACTCTCATTCACAGCTCATCAATTTTGTAGGAAGATTGGAGGAGAAGAAAAGCTCTCAAAGATTGAAGGAAGAAGAAGAACACCATTCTAAGAGTCTAGAGGGATTTTGAGTGATTTTGTAGTCTTGGATTGAAGAACTAATTGCAAGGATTGTTAAGAACGTTTTGAATCTTCATTTCAGAGTTTGTAAGTCTTGCTACAACTTGGATTTGGCTGAGATTTATTGATTTTGCTTACTCATCTTTCATTATCCATCTATGAACACCATGTATGTTTGTTTGATGATTTTGGATCTTGATATGCACATTATTGGCTAGTTTATTGTGATTCTAGAGTGATGGATTGATGGTTATGGCTTGGGTGATGATAGGACGGACTTATATGTTAGTTTAGGATGATTTGTATGCACGAAACCCATTCCAGAGACAAAAATCGACCTGTTCTTCATCTAGATCGTCCGATTTTTGTATGATCCACCCGATTTTCTTCTCTGTTGTTCTTTAATTGATGAATCTGCATGCTAGGGTCTTTGGTTGTTTAAATCCTAGTGTTTGTCAAGCCTAATTTAGCTTAGAACCACCTAATGCTACCAATCTAAGTGAGGGAAGAGATCTACCCGATGATTTCCGACCTTAGATACCTAAGATGATGAATGCTAGGTAGTAGTGAGCCTCATAAGCCGCTATTGGATCGAATGTGCTAGGATTATTACTTGAGATTTCCCTATTCCGAGACTTACCCGGTAAGGAGAGGGTTACCCTTAAGTAGCATCTAGTTTGTGCGGAATTCCTTACTCTAACCCCTTGAGACCTACCCGGTAATAGGAGTTTGATGCGGGATTAGTGAAGTGAGAGACTTACCCGGTAATCGCTTCCATTAGTGAACATTCTTTCCCAAACACCGCAGCTTGTCCTTAGAATCCTTAGAACCTTGAGTCCAATGCCATAACCGGAAATCGTGACCTCTAGAATCCATTTTTCTCTCTTGATCATTATTCTTGTGCTTTGTGTTACTCGTTCGTTTGCTAGCTTGAGTTGTTAGTTGTTTATCACCTTGCTTGACTTGTGATCTTGTTTGATTACCTCTAAAACCAACAAAAACATTGTGTTTTTTCCATTTTCTTGTTTCTCATCTTATCTTAGTCTAGATTCACACTATCTTTGATCATTGCTTGACTCGATTTCACCTTAGTCTTTGTGTCGACCTCGGAATACTTACCTTTCTACGAACGTCCCGTACACTGCGGGTTCGCTAGGTAGTTTAGGAGATTAGATTCGAGTTTATAAATGTAAAGCTTTTTGTGCTATTTCCTAGCGTAACATTATACAAGATAAATCAACACAAACAAGCCAAAACAATCTAGGTCCAAGGGACTTACCTCATTCAAAGGTAATTTCAACACTCAACAAACACTCAGGAAAGCCTCAGGAAAGGGACACAAGGAAGCCTGTTCACACAAGCATCACGAATCAAGAACCGAGACGAATGCTAAAAGTCTATAACTTCTAGTCTTCATGATCTTTAACAGATCTACAAAAGCTAAGGTCTCAACCTTAGTCTTATAGAACACTCAAGGGTCCATGAACAACCAAAAAGAATAAGGAAAGGAAAGGGGAAAGGAAGGAAGGAAGGAAGCAACTCACAAGAACAGGAGTTACTGCAAAAAAAACTGCGGGGGCGGTTGGACAGAGGCGCAGGGGCGGCACGTGATAGAGGCCCAGGGGTGGCTCTGTGCAGGCGCAGGGGCGGATCTTCGACAAAAGCTATTGTCGGCTTTTCGATGACAGCAGAACGACAACAAGGCCAAAGCTTGCACTCTCAACACACAACCACGTCACAACTCAACAGGAGCCTGAGAACATCAAAGGAACAATCCACAAGAATCAAAGATCAAACTTGATTGTTGGAGAAGAAGAAAAGAGGAAACGAAGAGAGAAACGAAGCAGCGAAACAAGGTGCAGCAGCACATGAACGTGGTGAAGAACAAGGGTGGGAGAACTTACACGTTCAGCAAGATCTCAGGAAGCAAGGTTGTAGAGCTCAAGGGTTGAAGAAGACGTAAGCAAGAAAGGGAAAAAAAGAAGAAAAGACGAGATATATAGGAGAGGCGGGAAAGATAGATGGAAAGGACGTCTAGGGTTAAGAAAAGGATAAGGAAGCCGACCCATAGATAGAAGATCGGATATTATATCTATGAAAGGAAGATAAAACGAACAAAAACAGATCGGGCGCGATCTGCAACAAATCCGCAGGGGCAGATTGCCTCAGTCGTAGGGGCGGCCCCTTGTCACCGCCCCGCGGTGACAGACATCAACGCCGTTGGGGCGGTGAAGGTCAAAACTAGAATCTTACATCAAATCCCCCTAAAAAGAAGTATCGTCCCGAAACTTGCAACAGCCCAAGCGATCAAGTAACAACAACACAGAAAACTGAACTGAACTCATGTATTCCCACTAGGGGCATGTAACTCAAAACGTCACAAAAGCAAATGCAACGTATAAAAGGAAAAACTGAAACGACTACACTACTTGTTCATCCAGCTCTGCGTAAAACTCCGGATAGTTCCTCTAGATACTATCCTCTATCTCCCAAGTTGCCTCATCGACCACTGAATCTTCATCATTGGTATGTCCTTCGAATGCATGCGTCTCGTACTACGCTCTAAGACAGCCACCGGGTGTTCGACGAATGTGTGGTATGGCTCGATCACTAGATCCTCGAGACTGACGATGTGCCTCGGGTCAGGGATGTACTTCTGTAACTAAGACACATGGAAGAAGTGGTGAACACCCTCGAGTCTCGGTTGGAAAGCAAGTCTGTATGCTGCCTCTCCAACTCGTTCAAGAATCTCGAACGGTCCGACGTATCTAGGGCTCAGCTTCCCCTTGACACCGAAAGTCTGACACCTCATGTCAAGGATACTCTCAACCAAGCCTGAGCTCCGACTCTGAACTCCAGAGGTCTACGCCTCTTATCTACAGAAGACTTCTACCGACTCTGTGCTGCTAACATCCGCTTGCGGATCACTACTACTCGAGCCATGTCATCCTGAATCTACTTAGGTGCTACACCGTTAGCACTACTCGGCTCGTCCAAACACACGGTGTACGGCATCTCTATCCAAATAAAGCCTCATAAGGAGTCATCCTAATCAATGTGTGCCAATTGTTGTTGTACGAAAGCTCCACTAAGGGAAGGTGATCTGGACACACCTGTCCCAGTCTAACACACAAGCTCTCAACATGTCCTCCAGAGTTTGGATGGTCCGCTCGGACTGACCATCGGTCTAGGGATTATACGCAGTCGTGAACCGCAGACTCGTACCTAGGGAGGCATGCACTTGCTATCAGAACCTCGAATTGAACTGTCCGTCTTTGTCAAAGACTATATTCCTAGGTACTCCAAGAAGTCTCACTATCTGTTTGGTGAACTCCTATGTCAATCGACTCACCGGCCACGTCTTCTTGATCGGAATGAAACATGCGGTCTTTGTCAGTCGATCTACTATCACCTAGATAGCATCAAAGCCTCGACTCGGTCTCAAACCGGTAACAAAATTCATAGAGATATCCTCCCACTTCCATTGATGAACGGGAAGAGGGTGTAGCTCGCCTCCTGGCTGATGATGCTTGATCTTGACCTGATGACAGGTCGCACACTGAGCTACATATCTCGTCACATCTGGCTTCAGACCTCTCCACCAAAAAGAGCGTCTGATATCCTTGTACATCTTACTCGCACTAGGGTGGACGTGAAGAGTGAGCCTCCTGAAGGATCCTCTGTCTCAACCCTCGATCTGAAGGCACACATACACGCTCTTGGCGTCTCAAGATCCCATCAGCACCTACTGCAAACTGTGGTGCCTCTCCACGAGACATCCTGTCTCGGATCTTTGACAAAGCTGGACAACTCTCTTGCGTTTGTCGAATCTTGATCAACATATCAAGTACTACCTCCAAGGTGGATAACTGGCTGTCGGAATCCGGGAAGTGGATATTCATCTCTAGTCATGCCAGGTCTGGTTGTAACAAGGTTGAACTGTCAGCCTAGCGATCGCCATCTCCCGGGGAGTCTTCCTACGAGGTTGCACTGATGATTGTACAAGTCTTTCCGAGATCTCATCCTTTGAAGATCTCGACATGGCCTACATCTATAGTTACCGTCACTGTCCTCTTGCCGATGTCCAGAATTGCTCGATGTCGATCCATCCAATCCATGTCAAGGATGACTTCTTCATGTACTAAGTACATGACGAAGAAGTAAGTTGGCCAATTGCGACCACCCAGTCTAATAGAGAAATCGCGAACCTCTCGTGTACCTCTAATCTTGCTCCCATCGGGTAATCCTATAAAGAAGGATCTACCTTCTATGGTAACTAAGGCCAATCTATCTACACATGCATCAGATATAACGGAATGCGTAGCACCAGTATCGAAAAGAACTCTGACATGAAAACCATTAATATGAATGATACTTATGGTCGTTGGAGCTATCGGCTCTACAAAACTCCTCAACTCATAAACTCTAGGTGAAGCACCTCTGGTGTCCGAAGTACCAACTCCTTGTCCTCTGCCCTGACCCGAAGTGGAACCCTGAGGAGCGGTAGATCCTGAAACTCTATGCTGCTGCTCTAGCTCCAACACTAGTTGGTCCAATCTTTTGTCTCTTCTCAAGACCTCCTGTCTGAGAAGCTCTCCTCTGATCCGGTCAGTCTCTCTCATAAGCAGAAGCTCTATCCTGATAGTCCGTCAAAGAATCACAACGGAAATCAGCAAGATAAGAGCGTGTCAACTCTCTCAGCCTCCGAGAGAAAAGGTAAACATGTTGATCCTCAGGCGGTGTAGACGGACCCAGCAAAGATAGCTGATCTTGAAACTTGCGGATGATCTCAACAATAGCCAAATCCTCTAATCCAGCCTCAAAGAAATCCTGAAGACGGTCCCTCTTCATAGCTACAAGGCAGTAGCGATCTCTAGTCACCGTCTTCATCTGCTCATAACTGGTGACCTTACTACGAGTTGTCCTTCACAAAGAATGAGCATGATCTTTCAGCAGCGTCTATGCTACGTTGACTCGACGTCCCTTTGGGCAACCGATCGCCTTCATAGCAGAATCCAGCTATCCTAGTCAATGCTCCACCTTCAATCCAGTCTTCCACATGAAAGTGGGAACCTTCAGCTAATCGAAAGCCTTCAATCAATTGTCGGGCTTCGGCTCTCTTTGGCACTCTAACAAACTCAGCAGCTCTAGTAGGCGGGGTAACGATTTGTGTAACTCTCTGCAAAACCTCATCCGTTCTTGCAGGAATTGGCGGTGCTGGTGCAGGTCCTCCAATCCCGATAGCCTCCTCAACTCTCTACGCGTAGTCGCGATATGCAGAAACTCTGATGGACACTCGTGCTGACTCCGTCGATGGCGCTCTTTGTGCTCCAGACCTAGCAGCGGTCCCGTTCCCAACCTCAGGAACAACACTCTCAGCAACCTCCTCAGTGAACGCCTCAACGATAGGCGGATCAGCAACTGGGGTCTGGCCCCGACCTCTAGCTAGTGGAGGTCTTCCTGCACATCCTCGTCCACGGACGGCCGGTGGAAGTGGTGGTCGACCCCTTCCTCGCCTAATAGCAGATGTAGCTCTAGTACACGTCATTTGCTATAATGATAAATATATAAGAATATATATAGATATAAGGCCATGCTAAGCTAAAGTAGAAATCCAAGAAAACACATAATGGCCAACATATAAGAAACTACACTGCTGAGATCCGCGGAGGTAGTGGTGGTCGCCCGTACATCTATCCCGGACCGACAAGTTTAAAAACAAAACCCTTTTGAAAACGTAGACCCTTGCGGATTCTATTTATATATCCATCCGACCTTTAGAAGATTTTGAGTGTCAATGTTGTCAACCTGGCTCTGATACCATATTGTAACACCCCAAGTTCTGGGAACTCAAAGCGTCACGGGCTAGGACCTCACAATGGGTCCTGACCCTCAGAGTAGCAACAACACAACGGATCTTACAAAAAGGCACGAACGAATGAAAACCAAAACTTGTAATAACACCAAAGGTTTAAACAAAAAGAAGCGTAAAAGACTCGCAGCCGAGTACAAAACAAAAGAAAAACAACAACAAAACATAAACCCGGCCCCGTCCTATAATCTACGGGAACCCTGGCTGACCACACCATCCGGAACACTGAGAAGCATCTTGAACCTGAGGAACATCTACAACATCGGTATAAACCGTTAGCTAACATTCTACATATCAGAAAGACAGTAAAGACACAAACACACATAAGGTAAAGAAAACACAACATGCTCACACAACATCCGGTTATTATTTTTCATTAGATTATCCAATTACTAATTCAACTTATGGTTGTTACACGAGTATCGCTATGATCTCGCCTCCGTCCCCTTTCACCAACAAGAATAGATCGTATGCATCCTTCTGTCACCTACTGGACTGGTCGCAAGAGCACCTCCCAGTTTCCCCGTTCTGAACTGGACAAACGGTAACCGCTCGATTATAATACACTTGGACCAATTAAGGTATAATAAAGGTGAATCTTATTCCGGTTATTAGTTATACAAGATAAATCAACACAAACAAGTCAATACAATCAAACCAATATACGGAATGAAACTAAGTAACCTCACTCAAAGGTAATCTCAACACTCAGCAAACACTCAAGAGAGCCTCAAGAAAGGGACACAAGGAAGCCTGATCACACAAGCATCACAAATCAAGAACCGAGACAAATGCTAGAAGTCTATAATTTCTAGTCTCCAAGATCTCTAAGAGATCTACACAAGTTAAGGTCCCAACCTTAGTCTTACAGAACACTCAAGGATCCAAGAACAACCAAAAGGAATAAGAAAAGGAAAGGGGAAAGCAAGGAATGAAGCAACTCACAAGAACGGGAGTTACTGCGGAAGAAACCGCGGGAGCGGCTGGACAGAGGCGCAGGGGCGGCACGTGACAGAGGCGCAGGGGCGGCTCTGTGCAGGCGCAGGGGCGGATCTTCGACAGAAGCTATTGTCGTCTTCTCGATGACAGTAGAACGACGACAAGGTCAAAGCTTGCACTCTCAACACACAACCATGCCACAACTCAACCAAGGGAGCCTCTAAACATCAAAGGATTATCAAAGGAAGGCTCCACAAGAATCAAGGATCAAACTTGATAATTGGAGAAGAAGTGTTACGCTCAGGATGTGATACGCAATGGGTTTTAAATTTATACTCGTTATATTTATCCTAACTCCTAAGCGAAACCCGCAGTGTACGGGTCGTTTTGTAGAAAGAAAAGTATTCCGAGGTCGAACACAAGGACTGAGGTGAAATCAAGTCATTCAATGATCAAAGATAGTGTAAATCTAAACTAATATGAGATGAGGAATAAAGGAAAAGCAAAGCACAGTGTTTTTGGTTGGTTTTTTGTTGTCAAACAAGGGCCACAAATATTTCAACACAACAAATAAGCAAACACACTCATAAACAAAAGATGAGAGATAAGAGGTAAGGAAGTGATTCTAGAGATTAGGAATTTCGATTATGGCATTGGATTCATGTTTCTAAAGGTCAAAGGAAGGTTGTGGTTGTTCGGAGTTGGGTGTTTCTCAAATGGGAGCAATTACCGGGTAAGTCTCATGCTCCACTAGTCCTTTCCTAAGGTCTCATCACCGGGTAAGTCTCAAAGAGCCTAAGGGATGGAATTCTACACAATCTGGTCACTACCTAAAGGTCAAACCCCTCCTTACCGGGTAAGTCTCGGAAAAGGCAAGTCTTAAGTAACGATCCTAGCACACTCAATCCAATAGCGGCTTGCGAGGCTCACTACTACCTAGAGTTCATCATCTTAGGTATCTAAGAGGGGAAATCACCGGGTAGGTCTCATTTCTCAATTAGGTTGCTAACATTAGGTCTACCTAAGTTAGGTTAAGCTCAACAAACACTAGGGTTTCAACACATCTACATCCAAACATCCATATTCAATCAATTCAAGAACAACAGAACAAAATACGGGTGGATCATGCAGACCACGGCCGTGGAAGCATGAAGAACAGGCCGTGGTTTGGCTCCGAGTTGGGATTTCGAACACAAATTAATCCTAAGCTAACATGGAAGTCATACAATCATAATCCAAGACATAAACATCATTCCTTCACCCTAGAATCACATCTATTCAGCCAACAACATACATTTCAAGATCAAACTTCACAAATAAAGCATGCTTGCAAGTCATGGTTAAATGATGAAGAACAATCCAAAGAAAAGACATTAAAAGCATAGAATAGAGGTTACCAAATCTTACAAGGCTCCAAGAGCTAATCCAAGTTGTCAACAATGGACTCCTCTCTCAAACCCCTCTAATCTCACTCTAAAACAAGAATCTACACTAATCTCTTCCAAGAACACCCACAATGGGTGCTTGGAAGAGAGGCAACATTGGAGAAGTGTTTTGGGGAAGAAGATAGGTCAAAAAGGAGGAAGAGATCCCCCAATTACAGCCTGCAAGATTCTTTTTATACCCACTAGGAGTAAGAGTCATCAAAGAGATCGTGGGACACGTGTCAGCGTGATCCTGGCAGATTCCACGGGCACATCCACGGCCGTGGTCTGGTCCCTGACCGTGGTTTGCTCCAGAAGCTTCTCTTGAACCATTGGACCATGAGTTGGTGCAAGGCATGCACCAGCTAGGTCCTATGTGGTCTCCTTTGCTCCTATGTTGCTCCTTAACGAGTCCGGAAGTGTGTCATCTCGAGGAATGATCCTCGAATGTATCGATTAAGCTCGTAAATCTCCCAAAATACCTACAAAGCATGCAAAAGTCCATGTAGACGTCTATCTCGACAAAATACATGAATTGAGTGCAAAATGTCGTGAACTAGTGCTAATCCATGCATGAATGAGTGAGAAATCTATCTAAATGATTACCTAAACCTAAGTCATAAATCGTGTTATCAAAAATACCCCATACTTAGGGTTTGCTCCTCCCCGAGCAATTTCCCAACTATAGACTAGGAGATGACATGATTTATGTATGCAGAAAAATGGCAAAATCTTTTTGAAGTTGTGCTTCTAATATTGGATCACCTTCATAGTCATGTTTTATGGCAATGGACAAGCAATTATGTATTAAATGAATAAAGGTACGGAAAGACAATCATACTCAACTCGAAAGCATGCATGAAAGGCAAGAATGATGAAGTCAAGATGATCATGAGAATGTCCAATCTAGATCACTAAGTCATACACATAAGCAAATAGGTCTTAAGGACTTAGGAAACAAGAGGCCAAGAAACGTGATGATAAAGTGGAAATTTTCTTAAGGCCATGTGGTGCAAATCCGGGAAAGGAACTAAACAACCACAACTTTTACATTTATACTTCATCCACCAAAGTGTATTTTCCTCCTTCTTTTCTTTTCTTTTTCACTTATTTTTGAGACAATGGCATTGGTGTACAAAAGCCGAAACCTTGGTGATTAGCCGTCCTCGGGCTTTTTCTATTTTTCGAGGTGCATCCACACTGGGCACACATACCAAAGCTCGCTAGGACTATTGGTTTATTTGACTTTGGCAAGGCACCAACACCCGATTATGTGAAGTGTGCCGAGTTACTTGTCATTCAAACCAACGTCCCCAAACCTATATTTTGTCTACACTTTTACAACACATTTTCAACAACTTCATTCACAACATTCATAATACCAACTTCACCACCCCACACTTGCTTTTCATACACATCAACACACTAGCAGGCTCCTATTCCCGGAAGGGTCAAAAGAGGTCAAATTTTTAGTCAAGTGAGGTGCTCAAGCAACATGATCAAGATGAGAAGAAGAAGATGAGATGAATTGCCTTAATCATTCCTAGATGACGTGCAAGAACTAGCATGTAATTTCGACTTTCAATCCTTAATCCAATCAAGGCAAGCATCATAATCACAATCCATACATAGGATTCAAGAGAAGTACATCAAGTCCACATATGCATAAATCCATTAAACACACAAGGCCATCCATAGCCAATCCACAAGACAAGATTCATCATTAGGGTCATATCCAAGCCTAGAAAGCACAAAAATTTTGAAAATTTTTCGATTTTTTGGAATTTTGAAATGTATATGTACAATGCAAAACATGAAAAGAAACGTGTGACGACTAAAACGAAACTATCCTAGATGCTAATCATGCAAAAGATCATGCAAAAGATCATGCAAACCCCACCCCATACTTAGAAACACATTGTCCCCAATGTGTAAATGAAGTAAAGAAGAGTGAAAGAGGGTTCTCACAATGTAAAAATGTGGCGTTTTTGGTATTTGGGTTAACTCGTGTGGAATGGTAGTGTGGATGATCCTATCAACAATGGTAGAGAGCTCTTCATAGTCATTCCGGCGTCGAGACCCGCGCCAAGGTGTATGTGAGATGGGAGCTCTTCCATCCAACAAAGACACCTCAAACCGTCCCAGTCTCACGTCCGCTCCACCCATGGTTGAAAATGGAATCATCATCATCAACTTGCCTTGCGAGGCTTCTGATAACACGATTTATAGCATAGTTTTAGGTGCACATTTAGATAGAATTCTCGCTCATTCATGCATGATCTAGCATTAGTTCAAGACGTTTTGCACCCAATTCACGTATTTTGTCGAGATAGACGTCTACACGGACTTGTGTGCGTTTTGTAGGTATTTCGGGAAGTTTAGAGCTAAAACGATGCGTTTGAGGGTCGTTCATTTAGATGACACACTTCCGGACTCATTGGAATGCAAGCCAAGGGCTGAGGAGGACTCATGGAACCTTGCCAACACAAGTCATGCACCAAACCACAGCCTAATGATCCAAAGCGAAGTTTCTGCACAGAATCACGGTTCTCTGAAGAACCACAGCCGTGGAAATGACCGTGGTTTTTGCCAGATTCTCGTGACAGTTGTGCCACGACTCTCATGGCCAGCTCATGCACAATTTGTTATAAAAGTGGTCCTTGATGGGTTGTTTGAGCAGCTGGGGGTAGTTTGGGAGCAGCTCATCCATTATCCATTTCTCTAACAAATATATTCTCAAGGAAGGAAGATTTTTCTAGGAAGGAAAGTGCAAAAGAGAAGAAGAAAGGTTCCATTGAAGAGGAAAGGAGAACACACCATATCTTTCTTGTATTTCGGATTCTATCTCTAGAGCTTTGTAAACCTTTGAAACCTTCTTTTGGAAGGGTTGTAAGTTGTTCTAATTCCATTTTCGGATTTGTTTGTTCTTGAAGTTCATTGTTTATCTCTTTTCTTTCATTATCTTGCAATGGAGTTTATGATTTTATGTTTGCTTGCTTTGATTCCCATGATGAATGTTGTAGGCTAAATTGATGTGATTCTAGGGTAAGGAAAGGACGGTTATGGCTAGATCTATGATAGGACGGACTTAGATTTACCTTTGGATGATTTTTGCTTATGAACGTAGCTACTGTTAGAAATCACGGGTAGTTCTTGTAGAACCACGGTCGTGGTTTCTGTAGAACAAACCGTGATTCTTCCTGGTTCGAAGGATCTTACCTTAGATTCATAAAATTGTTGAAACCCTAAGTTTTTGCTGAGTTTAACCTACCCTAGGGTGTCCTAGTGTAGTGACTAAGTGTTAGGAGAGACTTACCCGGTAATCCTTGCCCTTAGAATCTAAAATAGCAAAACCTTAGGTAGTGGTGAGCCTAATAAGCCGCCATTGGATTAAATGTGCTAGGATAATTGATTAGGACTTCCCTTTCCAAGACTTACCCGGTAAGGATAGGTTAGATCCCTAATTAAACAATCCGGTTTGTGTTAAATTCCTATCCTTAGGTTCTTAGATACTTACCCGGTAATGAGACCTTAGGTGTGGACTAGTTGGACCATGAGACCTACCCGGTGATTGATCCCAAATTAGAAACACTTAATCCCAACATATCATAATCAACCCAAAGAATGAATGGATAACTTGAGATCTATGTCATAACCGAAACTTCCGACCCCTAGGATCCGTCTTTCTTTTCCCTTGATCAATATCTTGTTCGATTTGTTTATTTGAGCTGATTTTTGGTTTAGTTTGATTTGTTTGCTTGCATGAATTGTGATCTTTGATTTGATCACCTAAAACCGACAAAAACAATTGAGATTTTCCCTTCCTTTATTTCCTCCCTTCCTTTAGACTTAGATCTTTGCTAAACCCAATCACAACTTGAATCAATTTCACCTTAGTCTTTGTGTTCGACCTCGGAATACTTATCTTTCTACATACGTCCCGTACACTGCGGGTGCGCTAGAAGTTAGGATAATTATAACGAGTATAAATTTAAGGCTTATTGCGTGCACACTTTTTAGCGTGACAAGTTTTTGGTGCCGTTTCCGGGGACTAGGTCTAGATTGAGTCTATTTTGTGATTGTTTCTAGTGTAGATCTTTCTTGTTTCTTTTGATCGCTTTTTGGTTTGTGTCTTTGCTTTTCAGGACATCTATTTCTCCTTAGGTGTATGCGAAGATCTCGTGGCAAGGATTTAGCTCCATTCGATCCCGAACCGGAGAAAACCCTTCGATCTAGATCTAAGAACATCCGAAAAGAGAGAGAGATGGCCGGTAGAAATCTTCAAGCTGAATTGGATGAAGCCTTAGAGCAAATAAGGCTAAGAGATGAACTCTTGGAGGAAGAAAGGAGACTTGCCAATGAGAGGCAAGAGGAAACTAGGAGGGAGATTGAAGAGATTAGGCAAGCCCTTGTTCAAGGAGAGCTTAATCGCCGACAACCTCCACCACCTCCACCACAACCGCAGCCGGCGGCTAATGTTAGGGTTGTTCCCATTGCTATTGAGGAGCCACAAACCCTAGGGAGGCGCATGGATCCGGCACAAAGAGCACACCGACCGGGTGTGAATCTAGGAGATCCCGCAACCCACAACTATGAGCTCCGCCCTCAAGTTCTACAAATGATCCGGCACAATCAATTCGGAGGGATGGAAGGAGAGTCTCCTCATCAACACTTGATGAATTATGAGATCTTGATGGAAACTCTTAGACCACCAAGATTGGAGAGCAACAACCATAAGCTTAGGGCTTTTTCCTTCTCTCTTAAGGACAAAGCCTTGGCTTGGTATCAATCTATTCCACAAGGGCGAGTTGGTACTTGGGAGGAGATGACAACCGAGTTCTTGACCAAGTTCTTCCCACCTTCCAAGACCACCGAGTTAAGAGGGAAGATCAATGCCTTCGTGATGAGGGATAGAGAAAGTTTGTTCAAGTCTTGGGAGAGATTCAAAGACCTTCTCCTAGATTGTCCACACCATGGCATACTGAAGATTGAGCTATTGGAAATCTACTTCAAAGGACTTGATGAAGATAGTCAATTCAAGCTTCAATCACTTTCCGGTGGGACATTTATGGAGAAGCATGTAGATGATGCTTGGGAGTTTGTGGAGAAGCAAGCTCTAGTGATTGAGAAGTACTCTCATAGGAAGAGTGAAGGAAGGAAGGCGGGAGCATATGAGGTGAGTGAAGTCACCATGAGCAATTTCAAGCTTGACGCCATCAATAACGAGTTGAAATCCTTGAGAGAGTTGTGCACTACAACCTTGAAGAGCCAAACAACTCCTCAAGTACTTCCACAAGCGAACTTGTCTTCCAAGGAGGAAGATGTCAATTACATGGGAAGGGGCAACTTCAACAATTACCAAGGCCCAAGAAATTTCAACAACAACCGGCAATTCAACAATTACCGGCCAAACCATAACCATCCCGGATTTTCTTACTCTAACCCGGATGGAGCCTTGAACCCTCCCACCTCCACAAGCACAACTCCACCACAAAGAGCTTCACAAGAACCTCCACCCGGTTTTCCTCAACCTTCAAAGGATAGAACCGAAGTCATGTTTGAGCAATTGCTAGGAAGGTTGAGTGGACTTGAGAGCACCGTTACCTCAATTTCTAAGGCTCAAAAGGTCTTGGAAGCACAAGTCTTTCAAAAGGCGGGTGAAGCACATAGAGATCCGGGGAAGCTTCCCGGAAGAACCGAGGACAACCCAAGAGGCCAAGTCTTGGCTATCACAACGAGGAGTGGGTTGAGTATAAAGGATCCTTTGCCCAAGGACCAAGCTAAGGGAAAGCAAGTAGTGGTAGAAGAGGGAAGAAAGCAAGAAGATGGAGGCAAGAGCAAGGATGTAGAGCCAACCTATGTGGCACCGCCTCCATACAAGCCACCACTACCGTTCCCGCAATCAAGAGCAAGAGCTCGTTTGGACAACCATTTTGGTAAGTTCCTTGAACTAATGTCCAAGTTACATATTAACATTCCGTTCATGGATGCCATCTTAGGAATGCCGGCATACGGAAAGTTCTTGAAGGAAATACTCTCCAACAAAAGAAAGTTGGAGGAGTATGGGGAGATTAGGATGACCAAGAGATCCTCGGAGTTGATCCAAACGATGAAGGAGGAAATGCCTCCCAAGCTAAGAGATCCGGGATCTTTTTGCGTTCCAATTGGAGTAGGAGACGTGAAGTACGAGGCCCTTTGTGATCTTGGGGCAAGTGTAAGCATCATACCGCTTGCACTTAGTAACAAAGTCGGGCTAGGAGAGCCAAAACCGGTCAAGATGACCATCTATATGGCGGATCGCTCTATTACTCATCCGGTTGGGATTCTAGAGGACATCCCGGTGCAATTGGGAGGATTCTATGTGCCTATCGACTTTGTAGTGTTGGACATTCCGGCGGATTACCCGGTTCCCATCATCCTAGGAAGACCTTTCCTAGCCACATCCGGGTGTTTAGTGGATTGCAAGAACGGGACTCTCTCCTTCAACATTGGAGAGGAAAACATCAAATTCAAGCTGTCCACAATGATGAAAGGGCCAACCCTTGATGAAGATATCTTCAACATAGTCGAGCAAGAAGAATCTAGAGAAGTTGTAAGCTCGATCTTGATCAAGGACCCCTTGGAGAAGGTTCTTACCTTGAGTATGATGGAGGAAGACATTGAGGAGGAATGCAATGAAGAAATCAAAGCCTTGGAGGCATTGGAAGAGGAGCCCAGAGTTGGATTTGAGAGCCACGAAGAGGTGATAAACAGCTGCAAGTTCCACGGTCGAGATTCAAGAACCACGGCCGTCAAACTCTCTGGACAACTCCGAGAAGCAAGCTTGGCAAGAACCACGGCCGTGGAAGTTGAGCAACCCGTGATTCCAACCGTGGTTTCCCCTGAATCAGCTCTTAATGATGATCAAGCTTCTAGGAGCCAAGGGGAGTCTTCATTTGCCTTGGGTTCATCTCATCCAACCTTATTTGGATCGTCTTCAACCGATAAAGGTCCTCCCTCACTTGAACTTAAACCCCTCCCCTCTCATTTAAAGTATGCATTTCTTGGTGATAATTCTACATATCCTGTGATTGTTAATGCATGCTTGAGTGATGATGAACTTGCTAAATTGTTGCATGAGCTAAGATTGCATAGGAAAGCCATTGGTTATACTATTGATGATTTGGTTGGCATTAAGCCATCTTTATGCATGCACAAGATAATGATGGAAGATAACCACAAACCCTCTATTGAACATCAAAGGAGATTGAACCCTATAATGAAAGAGGTGGTCAAAAAGGAAATCATTAAGTTGCTAGATGCGGGAATTATCTACCCTGTCTCGGATAGTAAATGGGTTAGTCCCGTTCATGTAGTGCCTAAGAAGGGTGGGATGACGGTAGTAACTAATGAGAATAATGAACTAATACCAACTAGGACGGTCACGGGATGGATGATGTGTAGATTATAGGAAGTTAAACATGGCCTCTAGGAAGGATCACTTTCCTCTCCCCTTCATTGACCAAATGCTAGAAAGGTTAGCTCAACACTCTCATTTTTGCTATTTAGATGGGTATAGTGGATTTTTCCAAATCCCTATCCACCCCGATGACCAAGAGAAAATGACTTTTACATGTCCATGGGGTACCTTTGCATATAGGAGAATGCCATTTGGGTTGTGTAATGCACCCGCCACCTTCCAAAGGTGTATGATGGCTATCTTTTCGGAATACATAGAAAATATCATGGAAGTGTTCATGGATGATTTCTCTGTTTATGGTTCTTCTTTCGATGATTGCTTGGCTAATTTGTCACTAGTGTTGCAAAGATGTGAGGAGACAAATCTTGTCTTAAATTGGGAGAAATGCCACTTCATGGTAAGTGAAGGGATTGTGTTAGGACACTTGGTGTCTAACCGTGGCATTGAGGTTGATAGGGCTAAGATTGAAACGATAGAGAAGTTGCCACCACCTACCTCGGTGAAGGGGGTAAGGAGTTTCTTAGGGCATGCCGGTTTTTACCGAAGGTTCATTCAAGATTTCTCTAAAATTTCTAAGCCTCTCACTAACCTACTAATGAAGGATGTTGATTTTGTCTTCTCCAAGGATTGTCTTGAAGCTTTTTGTAGGTTGAAGAACGCCTTGATATCCGCACCTATCATGCAACCTCCGGATTGGAGTCTACCATTTGAGATCATGTGCGATGCAAGTGATGTGGCCATTGGGGCCGTTTTGGGGCAAAGGAAAGAAGGGCGCACTCATGCTATTTACTATGCTAGCAAGACGCTAGATGACGCCCAACTCAATTATGCTACTACCGAGAAGGAGTTGTTAGCGGTGGTATATGCATTTGAAAAGTTCCGCTCATACCTTGTTGGAGCGAAGGTCATAGTTTATACGGATCATGCGGCGATCCGTTATCTACTTACAAAGAAGGATGTCAAACCAAGGTTGATTCGGTGGATCCTTCTTCTTCAATAGTTTGATTTGGAGATACGAGATAAGAAGGAATCCGAGAACTCGGTGGCGGATCACCTTAGTAGACTCCCACCATTGGAGCTAGGAAAAGACAACATCCCGATAGATGATTCATTCCGGGATGAACAATTGCAATTGGTGGAAGAGTGTTTTTCCCAAGTGGCTAGAGGAAGTGAGTCATGGTATGCCGACATTGTGAATTACTTGGTGTGTGAGGAAGTGTCTCCCGGATTATCATATTCACAAAGGAAGAAGTTCTTCAACGATGTAAGGCATTACTATTGGAGTGAGCCACTTCTATTCAAGAGAGGCCCGGATGGGGTGCTTAGAAGGTGCATACCGGAGGATGAAGTGGAGAGTGTGATCCGGCATTGTCACTCCTTACCATGTGGAGGCCATGCTAGCTCACACAAAACGTGTGCCAAGGTATTGCAATCCGGTTTTTATTGGCCTAACTTGTTTAGAGATGTGCAAGGTTTTGTAGCGGCATGTGATGCTTGCCAAAGAACGGGAAACATTTCAAGGAGGAATGAAATGCCCTTGAATAACATCCAAGAAGTTGAGATTTTTGATGTGTGGGGTGTAGACTTCATGGGACCATTCCCTTCTTCATGTGGCAATCTCTTCATCCTATTGGCGGTGGACTATGTGTCAAGATGGGTAGAGGCAATCGCCTCTCCTACAAATGATGCCAAGGTGGTGGTGCGTTTATTCAAACGAGTGATCTTCCCTAGGTTTGGAACACCAAGGGTGATCATTAGTGATGGAGGGAAGCACTTCACAAATAGGAATTTTGGAGCACTTTTGGCCAAGTATGGGGTGACTCATAAGGTGGCAACACCTTACCACCCCCAAACTAGTGGTCAAGTGGAGATCTCCAACCGAGAAATCAAGGCCATCCTCGAGAAGACGGTGTCTAGGACAAGGAAGGATTGGGCTATGAAGCTCAATGACGCACTATGGGCATATAGAACCGCCTTCAAGACACCTATTGGCACCACTCCCTACAAGTTGGTCTATGGCAAGTCTTGCCATCTTCCGGTGGAAATGGAGCATAGAGCTTATTGGGCCATTAAGTGGCTAAATTTTGACCTCAAGGAGGCGGGAGAGAAGAGATTGCTTGATATCAATGCCCTTGAGGAGCTCCGGTTGGAAGCTTATGAGAATGCCCGGATTTACAAGGAGAGAACCAAAAGGTGGCATGACAAGAGGATCATTCCAAAGGAGTTGAGTGAAGGAGATCTTGTCCTTCTCTTCAACTCAAGGCTAAGGCTCTTTCCCGGAAAGCTCAAATCAAGATGGACCGGGCCATATGTGGTAAAGAAGATCTTCCCTCATGGAGCCATTGAGATAAGAGGGGAGCATTGTGGAAATTTCAAAGTGAATGGGCATCGCTTGAAGAAGTATATTCCGGGAGCCCCGGTAGACATGATTGCCCCGCTTCACCTTGCATAGACGCTCCCGAGTTTGGTTAAGCTAATGACCTTAAAGAAGCGCTTGGTGGGAGGCAACCCATTGGTAACATTTTTTGCATTTTTCCTAGATTTTTCTGTTTTTTGTGTGCTTTGTGTGTGTTTTATGTGTGCTAGAACATTAGTGGCATTGGAAGCCTTTCTTGGAAATGATGATGATGAAACCCTCACCAATCATGGGTGGAGCGGACGCGGAACTTCGACAGCTAGCGGTGCCTAGCGCGGGTTTCAAAGCTTGAAGGATGCTTAGAGCTCTCTACCATGGTTGAAAGAATCATCCAACATCAATTCACTTGAGAATCCCCGAATACCGTAGCAAACAATTTTACATTGTGAGAACCTTCTTTCACTCTCTCTACTTCATTTACACATTAGGGACAATGTGTTTCTAAGTATGGGGTGGGGTTCACATGATCCTTTGCATGATGAGCATCTAGGATAGGTTAATATTTGCACATGTCTTGCATTGTACATACTTAAACCGAAAATTCCATAAAAATCAGAAAATTTTAAAAAAAAATTTGTGCTTTCTAGGCTTGGATATGATCCTAATGATGAAACTTGTCTTGTGATTGGCTATGAATGGCCTTATGTGTTGAATTGATAAATGCATATGTGGACTTGAACTACTTCTCTTGAATTCCATGAATGACTTGAGATCATGATGATTGCCTAGAATGGATTGAGTATTGAAGGTCGAAATTACATGATAGTTCTTGCATACCATCTAGGAATGAATGAGGCATTTCATCTTTCTCTACTTCTCATCTTGATCATGATTGCTTGAGCACCTCAATTGATATAAATTTGACCTCCTTTTAAACCCATCCGGGAATAGGAGCATGCTAGTGTGTTTGAATGTGTAAAAAGCAAGTGCGGGGTGAAGATGTAATGAAAAGAATGTCGTGAATGAAATGCTGAAATTATTGTGGAAGTGTAGCCAAAATAGGTTTGGGGGCGTTGGTTTAAATGACAAGTAACTCGGTACACTTCACATAATCGGGTGTTGGTGCCTTGCCAAAGTCAAATGAACCAATAGCCCTAACGAGCTTTGGTATGTGTACCCGGTGTGGATGCACCTCGAAAAAGAGAAAAAGCCCGAGGATGGCTAATCACCGAGGTTTCGGCTATTGTACACCAATGTCATTGTCTCAAAAATGAATTAAAGAAAAAGAAAAGAAAGCAAGAAAGGGAAAAATACACACTTGGGGGAAGTTGATCGAGGACAAGGAAGTGAAGTTAGTTCCATTCCCGGATTAGCATCACATACCTAGAAAACTCCCCTCCCAATTACAACGTTTCTCGGCCTTTTATGTCACAAGCCCTTATGACCTACTTGCATGTTTGTAAGACTTAGTAATCTAGATCGGATAGACTCTTGATCTTCTTGACATCTCCGTCCTCCCATCTCATGCATGCTTTTGAGTTAAGTACAATTGTCTTTCCATGCCCTTATTGTTTGATACATAATTGCTTATCCAATTGCCATTGATCATGACTATGAAGGTGATCCAATAGTAGAAGCACAAAACCAAAAAGATTTTGCCATTTTTCTGCATACATAAATCATGTCATCTCTTAGTCTATACTTGGGAATTTGCTCGGGGATGAGCAAACCTTAAGTATGGGGTATTTTGATAACACGATTTATAGCATAGTTTTAGGTGCACATTTAGATTGAATTCTCGCTCATTCATGCATGATCTAGCATTAGTTCAAGACGTTTTGCACCCAATTCACGTATTTTGTCGAGATAGACGTCTACACGGACTTGTGTGCGTTTTGTAGGTATTTCGGGAAGTTTAGAGCTAAAACGATGCGTTTGAGGGTCGTTCATTTAGATGACACACTTCCGGACTCATTGGAATGCAAGCCAAGGGCTGAGGAGGACTCATGGAACCTTGCCAACACAAGTCATGCACCAAACCACAGCCTAATGATCCAAAGCGAAGTTTCTGCACAGAATCACGGTTCTCTGAAGAACCACGGCCGTGGAAATGACCGTGGCTTTTGCCAGATTCTCGTGACAGCTGTGCCACGACTCTCATGGCCAGCTCATGCACAATTTGTTATAAAAGTGGTCCTTGATGGGTTGTTTGAGCAGCTGGGGGTAGTTTGGGAGCAGCTCATCCATTATCCATTTCTCTAACAAATATATTCTCAAGGAAGGAAGATTTTTCTAGGAAGGAAAGTGCAAAAGAGAAGAAGAAAGGTTTCATTGAAGAGGAAAGGAGAACACACCATAGCTTTCTTGTATTTCGGATTCTATCTCTAGAGCTTTGTAAACCTTTGAAACCTTCTTTTGGAAGGGTTGTAAGTTGTTCTAATTCCATTTTCGGATTTGTTTGTTCTTGAAGTTCATTGTTCATCTCTTTTCTTTCATTATCTTGCAATGGAGGTTATGATTTTATGTTTGCTTGCTTTGATTCCCATGATGAATGTTGTAGGCTAAATTGATGTGATTCTAGGGTAAGGAAAGGACGGTTATGGCTAGATCTATGATAGGACGGACTTAGATTTACCTTTGGATGATTTTTGCTTATGAACGTAGCTACTGTTAGAAATCACGGGTAGTTCTTGTAGAACCACGGTCGTGGTTTCTGTAGAACAAACCGTGATTCTTCCTGGTTTGAAGGATCTTACCTTAAATTCATAAAATTGTTGAAACCCTAAGTTTTTGCTGAGTTTAACCTACCCTAGGGTGTCCTAGTGTAGTGACTAAGTGTTAGGAGAGACTTACCCGGTAATCCTTGCCCTTAGAATCTAAAATAGCAAAACCTTAGGTAGTGGTGAGCCTAATAAGCCGCCATTGGATTAAATATGCTAGGATAATTGATTAGGACTTCCCTTTCCAAGACTTACCCGGTAAGGATAGGTTAGATCCCTAATTAAACAATCCGGTTTGTGTTAAATTCCTATCCTTAGGTTCTTAGATACTTACCCGGTAATGAGACCTTAGGTGTGGACTAGTTGGACCATGAGACCTACCCGGTGATTGATCCCAAATTAGAAACACTTAATCCCAACATATCATAATCAACCCAAAGAATGAATGGATAACTTGAGATCTATGCCATAACCGAAACTTCCGACCCCTAGGATCCGTCTTTCTTTTCCCTTGATCAATATCTTGTTCGATTTGTTTATTTGAGCTGATTTTTGGTTTAGTTTGATTTGTTTGCTTGCATGAATTGTGATCTTTGATTTGATCACCTAAAACCGACAAAAACAATTGAGATTTTCCCTTCCTTTATTTCCTCCCTTCCTTTAGACTTAGATCTTTGCTAAACCCAATCACAACTTGAATCAATTTCACCTTAGTCTTTGTGTTCGACCTCGGAATACTTATCTTTCTACATACGTCCCGTACACTGCGGGTGCGCTAAAAGTTAGGATAATTATAACGAGTATAAATTTAAGGCTTATTGCGTGCACACTTTTTAGCGTGACAGCTTCCTTATTACCTAAGATCTTCCACACAAACACAAAACACAAAAACACACAAAGGCAAAAAGAAAAGCAAAAACGAAAGAGAAAAGGGAAAGAGTTGTACCAATGGGTTGCCTCCCATAAAGCGCTTCTTTTAGGTCATTAGCTTGACCAAACTCCGTGGATATGTCAATCCACCTCGAATACCATGGTTTGTTTGAGGAGTCCAAGCAACCATCTCTTTCCGGAATCCATGATGACAAGCAAGGGCCACTTGATGCCCAAATAAGCTTTAGGTTCTCTCTTCACCGGTGAGTAGTAGACTCCTTCATCACCGCTTCCTTGATGATAGTATGGGGTTGCAACCATAGATGCCACCCCATACTTAGGCAATTTATACTCCGCGGTCACACCGGTGAAACGCTTGTCATCCTCATCCTCTATGATCCGAGGAAAGCCGATTCTTGCAAAGAATCCCTCATTGAAGTGCCTCATGAACATCATGGATCCATCATGCTTGTTTCCTTCATTCGATAATGGAGGATCCTTAGGAAAGGGGCTCCAATCTTCGTGTGTACTCTGGGCAAGCAAGAAAGGGTTGGAAGGGGTTGTAATCAGCTTGGGATTGTCTAGGACAGAACCTTCCACGGTCGTGGTTTGTCCTCCACGGCCGTGATTCTCTCTGTTGTCTTCGTTCCAAGTGAGCTCTTCAAGCGTGGTTCCGGGGTTGATGGCAAGGATATCCGGGGGTGAGAGTACTTCATTGCACTCCTCCAAAGGTGAAGGAGGTGGAGGTAGATCTTGAAGGATGGTAGGATCTCCTAGCATAACAGCATTCCTAATCTCTTCAATCTCCCTCCTCATTTGTTCTTCCCTCTCGAAATTCAACCTTCTTTCATCCTTCAGGGCCAAATCCCTTAGCCTCACTTGCTCCCAAGCTTCATCCAACTTTCCTTGAAGTTCCTTAATGATCATGGTTGATTCGGACAATTCTTGGATCTCCTCATGGTGAACCTCCTCTTGTTGAGATACATCCACTTTGAGCTCCATGTTGGAACTCAAAATGGAAGCAAGGTTGCTTTCTAGATCATCCATCTTCCTCAACATTGCGTCTAGCATTGATTCTACCTTATCATTGTGAGGTTGTTGGTGAGGTTCCTCATGAGGCAATATAGTCATGTGAGCTTGATTATGGGACTCATGATAGGCATTAAACTCCTCCCAATACTCAAACTCATCATGTAGAGGTCCTAGATATTGGCTTTCCATCCATCCCTCATACTCCATGTTGTCAAGGTCGTCTTGGAGGTACAATCCGTCCATGGCAAACATGAAAAGGCAAAGACAAAAACAACACAAGAATCAAAAGTAACAAGAAAGATAAACACTAAAAACAATCAAAAGTAAATGACTTAATCTAGACCTAGTCCCCGGCAACGGCGCCAAAAACTTGTTACGCTCAGGATGTGATACGCAATGGGTTTTAAATTTATACTCGTTATATTTATCCTAACTCCCTAGCGAAACCCGCAGTGTACGGGTCGTTTTGTAGAAAGGAAAGTATTCCGAGGTCGAACACAAGGACTGAGGTGAAATCAAGTCATTCAATGATCAAAGATAGTGTAAATCTAAACTAAGATGAGATGAGGAATAAAGGAAAAGCAAATCACAATGTTTTTGGTTGGTTTTTGGTGGTGAAACAAGGGCCACAAATATTTCAACACAAAAAATAAGCAAACACACTCACAAACAAAAGATGAGAGATAAGAGGTAAGGAAGTGGATTCTAGAGATTAGGAATTTCGATTATGGCATTGGATTCATGTTTCTAAAGGTCAAAGGAAGGTTGTGGTTGTTCGGAGTTGGGTGTTTCTCAAATGGGAGCAATTACCGGGTAAGTCTCATGCTCCACTAGTCCGTTCCTAAGGTCTCATCACCGGGTAAGTCTCAAAGAGCCTAAGGGATGGAATTCTACACAATCCGGTCACTACCTAAAGGTCAAACCCCTCCTTACCGGGTAAGTCTCGGAAAAGGCAAGTCTTAAGTAACGATCCTAGCACACTCAATCCAATAGCGGCTTGCGAGGCTCACTACTACCTAGAGTTCATCATCTTAGGTATCTAAGAGGGGAAATCACCGGGTTGGTCTCATTTCTCAATTAGGTTGCTAACATTAGGTCTACCTAAGTTAGGTTAAGCTCAACAAACACTAGGGTTTCAACACATCTACATCCAAACATCCAGATTCAATCAATTCAAGAACAACAGAACAAAATACGGGTGGATCATGCAGACCACGGCCGTGGAAGCATGAAGAACAGGCCGTGGTTTGGCTCCGAGTTGGGATTTCGAACACAAATCGATCCTAAGCTAACATGGAAGTCATACAATCATAATACAAGACATAAACATCATTCCTTCACCCTAGAATCACATCTATTCAGCCAACAACATACATTTCAAGATCAAACTTCACAAATAAAGCATGCTTGCAAGTCATGGTTAAATGATGAAGAACAATCCAAAGAAAAGACATTAAAAGCATAGAATAGAGGTTACCAAATCTTACAAGGCTCCAAGAGCTAATTAAAGTTGTCAACAATGGACTCCTCTCTCAAACCCCTCTAATCTCACTCTAAAACAAGAATCTACACTAATCTCTTCCAAGAACACCCACAATGGGTGCTTGGAAGAGAGGCAACAATGGAGAAGTGTTTTGGGGAAGAAGATAGGTCAAAAAGAAGGAAGAGATCCCCCAATTACAGCCTGCAAGATTCTTTTTATACCCACTAGGAGTAAGAGTCATCAAAGAGATCGTGGGACACGTGTCAGCGTGATCCTGGCAGATTCCACGGGCACATCCACGGCCGTGGTCTGATCCCTGACCGTGGTTTGCTCCAGAAGCTTCTGTTGAACCATTGGAACATGAGTTGGTGCAAGGCATGCACCAGCTAGGTCCTATGTGGTCTCCTTTGCTCCTATGTTGCTCCTTAACGAGTCCGGAAGTGTTTCATCTCGAGGAATGATCCTCGAATGTATCGATTAAGCTCGTAAATCTCCCAAAATACCTACAAAGCATACAAAAGTCCGTGTAGACGTCTATCTCGACAAAATACATGAATTGAGTGCAAAACGTCGTGAACTAGTGCTAATCCATGCATGAATGAGTGAGAAATCTATCTAAATGATTACCTAAACCTAAGTCATAAATCGTGTTATCAAGAAGAAAAGAGGAAACGAAGAGAGAAACGAAGCAGGAGCGAAACAAGGTGGTGTAGCAGCATATGAACGTGGTGTAGAACAAGGGAGGGAGAACTTACACGTTCAACAAGATCTCAGGAAGCAAGGCTGCAGCGCTCAAGGGTTGAAGAAGACGTAAGCATGAAACGGGAAAAAGAAGAAATGACGGAATATATAGGAGAGGCGGGAAAGGTATATGGAAATGACGTCTAGGGTTAATAAAAGGATAAGGAAGTCGGCCCATATTAAGAAGATCGGATATTCTTCTATTAAAGGAAGATAAACGAACGAAAACAGATCGGGCGCGATCTGCAACAAATCTGCAGGGGCGGCCCCTTGTCACTGTTGGGCGGTGACAGACATCAAGGCCGTTGGGGCGGGCTTCTTCACTGCGGGGGCGGTGAAGGTCAAAACTGAAATCTTACAAACATCAACATCTATATGCATCAATAAGTGATTGAGCTTATTCAAATAAGAGATCCGATAAAGAGCAGATATACAAATTGAAAGGAGTTGAGAGGCTATACAAGCAAGTGTTACAACATTAAGCTTATATGATGATTAACGGCAAATTAGCGAACCGCGGTGTCAAGGACCACTATTATCATCAATATGTGATTCGGTTAAAGGCTACAAAAGCCTTCGTAGGCATATTAAAGAAGCATGGTAAGCACTCCCCAGCAAAAAGAGGCTTGAATAAAAAACAAAAGGGAGCCCACCAACCGTTGATTTGCCTCCGCCATTTAACAGAACTTGCTAGATATCAGAAAGTTTGTATAAGGAGTTCGTGCAAAGATCATATCTGCTTCTGAAAATTGTAAGAAGCCTTCAAATCCTTCCTTTGCGACTTTGATGCTTCAAAGATGGAGAAGAATGAGAAACAAGGAAAGTGAGTTGAGAAGTGATAAGAAGGGCCTGCATTCAACCCTCAACAGAGAATGAGAGAAGAGGGAAGGGTCAGCTAAAATGGTGTATGAGATATTTGCGACGGGGGCATAGTTCCCGTCACTGAGCTGTCGCAAATATCATATAATAGCGACGACACTTGTTTTGCCGATGCAAAGCATGAAATATTTTGCAATTCACCACGTTTAAAAAAATAAAACAGAAATTACACTAACAACACAGGTACTCATCGCCACATCCCTAACAAACGCAAAACTAATACCACTGCACAACTAGCAGTTTTCCGTACTCTCCCGACTCCTGCTGCATATAATATGCTCATCAACATTTATTTACACGTATCTTTTGCCCTTCCAAAACCTGCAAACGTGTAGCCAAAATCAAATTTACCAGGCTGTAACCGTACATGCAACGTTAACCAAGTAAGAAAGACAAAGAAATGGTCGGAAAATATGAAATATGACCTTCGGAGCAAATTTGAAGCTTTATATCACCCGGCAGAAGAATATTCATATACATAAAGAATGGATAGAAACCCAAAACTATCCACTCAAGTAACTTTAGCCAAACTGCATCCAACCCTGATCTATGCAAAAAGAATCAATAACATCCCTATTCCCATTCTCCAATTTTACACTAAATAAGAATAAAATAAACTCCATAGTTTCTACCCAGCATTAATAAGTGTTCCACAGAGCATTTTTCCATCTGATTCTACGTAAAATCATCAGTGCAATTCTATACAGCATGCAGTTTCCAATTAAATTAATCCCCTCCTGTTGAGCAGCAGCATCAATTTTTCACACAGCATGGAAGCTGAATCAATTACAACTTCTAAAATCAAAAGATTTAGATAAATGGTCAACAATTTGTGACTGTATTTATGCTCTTAAAAGTCACCCAAATGCTTAATGTTCTGATCCTATGTCTTGCTGGCTCATTTGGTGATTTCAAGTAATCTAGAGTAAATCGCAGCAATACGCATTTGCATGAAAAAAACTGAAGATCACCGATAATGAGTAGTGATAATAATAATAATAATAAATAATAAAGCAAGATGATTGAGAGGATAAGCCGACAGCTACTTACAGCATCGTTGAGCAAGGAGATAGCGAGGTCAACATCTTCTTCCGAGGAAAACGTGACGAAACCAAAGCCAGTCGACTTTGAAGTCCCTGGAACTCGTGATACCTTTGCACTCAGAACCTTCCCCTTTTCTGAGAAGAAATCCTTCAATATATCTGTAGTTACCGTCTTTGCAAGATTTCCAACATAAACTTTATGTGGACTGTCAACAAACTGAGAATCCTCAGCCTGGAGAAGTGATATATCAACACTAGACAGTGGTTTCTCAGTGATATTGACTTTGATTGTTCGTCCTCCAATGTCCTATTTAGAAGAAGAGACAACTTCAATTGAGCTTAAATGACAACGTATGTTAAGAGATATGAATAGGCCAAAGGCATAGTAGGCATTACTGTTCCGTTGAGTTTCTCAATAGCAGCATTTGCATCTTCCACAGTCTTCATGATAGCAAATCCAAACCTTCTGCTCCGGCCAGAATATTTGTCATACATGACCTGCCAAAATTGTACAAATTAATCAAAAGGACAATTTTTCAGGTTAACTTATAATAACTACATCTCTGTTTTTCTTTTTTTATCATTCACGCAAAAAAGGTCCTCACTCGTTAACAATATTCACATCAGATTCATATCATTGCTTCTCCACTTTTGGAGTCTCTTTTTCCCAATCTAGGTACTGAATTTGGATTGGCAGGTGAGCTTTGAATAAATTTTGGGACTCAGGGTTCATAACTAAACTCTGGTTTTTCGACATTTTGGCACTGCTTGTAGTTAAACTAAGATTTGCTCCCAACATGTAGAGCAGATAGAAATGATTCTCACCAACATCTAAGCGTAACAATACAATGAAATTATTATAGACAAACCTCGGCTTTTTCAACGGCACCATGCTCTTGGACGATGCGTTGAAGCTCGTCATTGGTGATGGTGCGGGGGATGTTGCCGATATACAGAGTCCGAGCAGCCTCCGACGTTGATGAAGAAGAAGGAGAAGAAGTGATTTCAGAAGCTGCAACAGCGTGTAGTACCGGTAAGCTCCTCTTCCTCGTCGACAATCTAAACCTGCTGGTTTCTAGGGTTTTGGCTCGTTTCCGAATGGGGATAGACACCAACGCCAAATTAGTCCTTGAGGATTGTAATTGAAATTGAGGCGATAATGGAGTGAGTGAATGGGGCATGCAAGAGATTGTTGCCGCCATGATTTGCTAATCGGTAGGAGGAGGAGATGAAGACGAAAGCTGACCGCACAGAACCTACTCACACTCCCGATGGCTTCCCTATCTCTTTATCCGCTTGTGTCCCTCCTCGCCAAAATTTACTCACATTTTCTCTTTGTGGATAACTAAGTTTATGTTTGACATAAATAAAACATTCAACTACAAGATGCACCCAATTAGATATGTAAATATGTTACTTATCATGATGAGTAATTAAATGAATTTATTAGTAATTAAATGAATTTATTAGAAATTTATACAAACGTATTGAGATATAGGGCGGTCATTTGCAAAATAAAGGGTCACAACTGATACTTGGCATGAGCCGCATTTCGGTCCAAATTCACTAGTACACATTGAAAGATAGTGTCAAACAATGCACTACATAACAACATTTACGTCTAGTGCCTGAAAAGTTCATTTATTGAAGGGTCTTGTTCTCAATATTTAAGAAAATTTAGTAACGGCTTGGGTTGTTAGAGAGTTGCGTCAACTTACTCATCGTCCACATGTGTGATCATTGATCCTCCTCAAAACCCAATTGCATGAAAAGAGCCCCCGCAATTACCGACACCTTAAAATCGATGAACAAACGGAACCATAAAACTTTAGAAATTGTTTATTCCGAAGTCATGACCTCCTATCACAATTAATGTTTTGTCCCCATAACCACTTTCATCTCTTCATGTGCTTCCTTTTCCTTTTCTCCTTGGCTTGTCTTTACATTCGTGTGTTTAAATCCTGGTTTTGTAGGCTCATTTCCTCCCTTCCTCGTTTTTTCCACTCGTGTTAGCATTTGGTTCCCTTGCTTATATGAACATGCACTCGGGATCTCTAAGTTCTCTTCGTATGGTATTGAGTTGTGTAATATTGTAGTTCGACAATGCACCCGAATCTATTATTGTACAAAGTTCTTCCATGAGCAACTCATGTGCATTGGCTTGAACGGGATCCCCGAGTCGTCGACCGCGGTATAAGACCAGTGTATTTGATGCCAACAAATATCCACGTCCTTCATGAATGATATTTTCCACTTCATGAACATAAGATACGTCATGTGTACTCCTAATCTTGTAGTTTTAGCCTCTCGGTTGTACCTTCAATTATGTTAATCAATGTGTCTAGATTTATGGTTGATCCTATTTTGCTAATTAACGAATCTTTATTATTTAACTAATTCTATTTTTCTAATCACCACCGACGGTGGTCAACGCCGTCTAGACGGTGCCCCTCCATCCGTCTTAGTTTCATATATTTTGGAACATTGATGTGTATATATATTTATTCAACGAACAATATACTCAACTAGTGAATTTCTTTCTCTCGTCTGATTCTTTACACGAATCACCTCAATTTCAAAATAGGGAATTAGTTAGACATAATCAAAACTAAATCCATTCAATGAGGAAAATGGATATAAAAGGTATGATTTTGGTGATCTTGTTAACCGTGATTGACTCGATCTCTAGTTACGATTGACCTGATCGCGTGCAGTCAATTGACTCGATCAATGATAGTCGTCAACTCAATCTAATGTAAAACACATAGTTTGAATAAGTTTTCACATGCCATGCGGTCATTGAATTAAACGATGGACAATCGACTCTATTTAAAGGAGCAGAGTGACACTTCTTCGTTGTGGCCTTAACTCTTGGTTCTCAATCGATTCAATCTTTAAAATAATATTCTCAATCATAGAGAGAACTTCATCTTGAAGTATACATTCCTTCAATTCGCTCCGTTTGGTGCCCAATAAACCCTAAAACACCTATACTAAAATAATTGCTTGTGTAGACAGCCAAAAAGCAATATGAACGGATTCTACCATATAATCATGCAATACTATAGTAAATCACCTGAATATAAATACCAACGAATAGGTAATTCAATGTATAATTGGGGTCATGAAATATTTTCTCGTGTAATGGACATGTTCTACTGTTGGTTCTAGCTCATGCAAACGCCTAGATAAATCACAACTTTATGCCAATTATGTGGTTTATCTAACCATGATGCATTAATTTTTATATGAACGGATTCTCCCATAGAATCATGTAAAACTATAGTAAATCTGCTGATTATAAATACCAACGCGTAGGTACTTCAATGCATAATTTGGGTCATGAAATGTTATCTCGTGTAATGGACATGTCCTACCGTTTTTTGTAGGTCATGCAAATGCCTAGATAAATCACAACTTTATGTCAATTATGAGGTTTATCTAACCATGATGCATTAATTTTTATATGAACGGATTCTACCATAGAATCATGCAAAACTATAGTAAATCGGCTGAATATAAATACCTGTTCGCTCCAAACAGTGTGTGCAAGCTTTAAATTTATAACCCTAGATGTAAGCTTAAAACAAGGATGCGAACCCGCAGTGTACGGGTCAATCGTAGTAAAAAGCAAGAAATTTCAGGGGTCGGTCACAGGGACTTAGTGAAACAAAGCAGGTATAGGTTGTCAATGCAACTACTAACCACAAAAGTGATTAAAACAATCAAAGATGATAAAAAGTCAATTAAGGAAATATGCAATTCTAGGGATTAAAGCATCTAGTTGTGATTTCAACTCAAGATATAAAGATAAGCGGACAAAGCTGAGGTTTTTGCAAGGAAAGGTGTTACTAAAGAGGAATAGATCACCGGGTAAGTCTCACTACTCACTAATCCCAAACCGTAACTCCTATTACCGGGTAAGTCTCAAAGAATTAAGGGAAAGAACTATAACCTCAAACTAACATTCCAACTAAGGGAATAGAATCAACCTTTACTTGGTAAGTCTCAGGCTAATTCACAAAGATGGGATGAAAGCACACTCAAACCCCAATAAAGGATAAACCTTTATTACCTACACTTATGATCTTTGGTAAACAAACAAAGGAATTACCGGGTAAGTCTCATCCTAGGCTTGCATTGAACCAAGAAAGGTGTAATAAGAATAGGATTTGGCAAACTCTAACACTTAACTCTCAGTTTCGGATCAGAAAGGGTCACCTCGGTCAAACGAATTCCACCCCAACCGAGATGTTCATCGACTGAGCGAGATGTTCTAGGGTTAAGGATAAAGACTCGAGCTTTCAAGGTCCTATTGTGATTAAGATTATTCCATCATTGTTTTTCCCACAACCTTCAGCCAATCACCCTAGAATCACACAAGGAAATTAGCCACTCATCATAATGAAAGCAATAATCAAATATATGGGAAGAAAGTGAATAATTGAACACAAAAACCTTAAGAACAAGGCTTCAATAACTGAATCAATTATTAAACAAACAAGCGTTCCTTGGATCACAATCCGATAAGACAATCAACAAAGAAGGGAATCTAAGAAAGTCTTACAAAAACCCTTCACAAAAGCTAGAAAAGCTATCAACTTTCTTCCTTCAATCTTCCTTCAACCTTCAAAAAGGTTCTTCAAATCTCCCAGCTGTAGTGGGTGTTTTCCAGCCGTAAGCGCCCCCTGATTTGTTGAAAATCCAACCCTTTTTATAGGAAAATTACCTCCCAAAGATAAAAGATCTTAGAAAGATATTTTCCCATAAAATAGGTAAAATATACGGGCTAAATTATCTTCTTTCTTCCAAGAATCCACCCTAAAAATATAAGATTCTCTTTCCAAAAATAAAAGATCTCAGCCAAGAATAAAATATCTCTCGCCACGTCCAAGGTGTTCGCCTCGGTTGAGCAGCTCCTCTGGATCACCTCGGTCGAGATGGTACTGTAGCTGACCGAGGTGACTCAACTGAATGTGAAATCTCATCAAATCTGGTCCAAAGTGAATTTTGAATCCATTTCCATGATTCCTGGATTCTTCCTTAAGCTCCAAAATGTAGCTCCAATGACTCCTTAGCTCCTTTAGCTCCATTTTGATGCAAAACGTGCCATTTTACCTACGATTACAACGAAACATGGTGTAGACCTCGATTCCCGCAAAGGTAGATGAAACAACAATATAATTACATAATATACATTCAAATATGCAGATTATTGAAGATAAAACGTCTAAACAGGCCCTAAAATATAGACAATAATACATGCTATCAAAATATCCCATACTTAGCCCTTGCTTGTCCCCAAGCAAGTTCCGAATATAAAATACAAGATAGTTTGGATTATAAGTCATAAATATCAATGAAAAAGTCTTTCAAACCATTTTAATGGTGTGCTCGAATCATAGATCACTCTAAGAGAATGATTCATGGAATTTAAAATCAAAATATGATCAAAACATTTTATAAATATAAGAAAGTTGTTCATCTTTTCATAAAATCATTGAATGTATACTAAATCATAATTATCAAAAGTAATCATGTATAATCCAGTATAAACCACTAAGTCAATCAACAAGCTCGAGGTCTCAAGGGCTTCCAAAAGAAGGTCAAGAAACGTGTGAGGGTGGGATGTATATAGGGAATGTGGTGCTAGAATCCGGGAAAAGGATCTTTACTTCACTTCCTTTGAACTTCAACATCTTCCACCAATAAGCTTTGCTTATTTTTACTTTTTTACTTTTTGGGATGCATGGACAGAGGTGCACAATAACCAAAGCCTGGGAAATCAGCAATCATCAATTTCTCGAGATGCCTCAAACCCTTGATGCACATACCATGACCTGTTAGGAATATCGCTCAATCCGACTTTGGCAAGACACAAACACCCGGCTATGTGAATGGTGCCGAGTTACTCATCATCATGATTGACTTCCCCAAACCTATTTGTTTCTCTCTAACTTTCAGCCAACATCTCAACTTTTCTTTCACTTGCTTTTTACTTTTTGCTTGCTTCCAAATTCCCGGATAGGTAAAGGGAGGCAAATATGTATATGAGGGGCTAAGCATGATCAAGAGGAAGAAGAGAAGAGAATGAATTGCCTTGGTCTTTTCAGGAAGAAAGTGAGAGAACTCATCATGTGGTGTCAACCTTCAAATTCAACATAATTTGGATAAAAAAAAGTATTAAACATGCCAAAATTTCAAACAAAGCACTTAGCAACTTAAACATATCATAAAACCTTTCAAACATATAAAGATTTCAAAACCAGTCAGCAAACAAAATCATCACTGAGGTCATATCCAGATGAAAAGCACAAAAATTGTTTCGAAAATTGTTCCAGTTAAACCACCTCGGTCGAAATGTTCTAAGTCAACCGGGGTGAAGTACCTCGTTCGGCCAGAATCACTTCGGTCGAGGTCAATAAAAATTTTTTTTAAAACCAGTTTTTGACGTTTTTCTCAATCAAATAACCTGTATGCATGCATGTAATCTCAGATAAGCATATAGAGCAAAATAAAACATAAATATCCATCGAGTCAAGTCATACATCCACATAAGTCAAATAATACATCCAAATACCCCATACTTAGGACACATTGTCCCAATGGGTCAAAATAAGTCTAAAGAAACAAAGTACTCACCGGATAAAGCTGAGCTACATAATAAATAAATAAAGAAAATCCTGCAAGCTCTCAATAATCCCGATCCGGTGGTGGTGGTGGTGGCACGTACGGGTGTTGAGATGGGTCGAAAGGATAGCCCATGATATGCTGAAACTGAATCTCAGCCATCGTGTGCTGGTAATGTAGTCTCTCCTGCATCTCTCTGATATCCAGGGACAGGGTAGCATAGGAATCTATCATCTGATCCGTCAGATCATCGATCCGACGGTGAGCAACTTGATCCCTCTGCCTACGTACCCTATGCCTAACAGGACGTGCTGGTGCTGCAGCTGGCTCCTCCTCAGTCTCATCGTCATCCAAATCAATGACCGGCGCACTAGTCCCAGCTGTATCTGTGCCCTTATCCATGGCAGCACCGCCATTCTCATCATCATCGTCCTCATCCTCCTCAGCCTCATCCTCCTCAGCTGGCCTCTGAGTTGCTGCTGCTGCTGCCTCTCTGGCGTCCTCCATCAGCAGAATCCATGTAGTCTGCTAGTAATGCGGATCATACACGGAGAACTGAGATGACCATCTAATACCCTGGGGTGCAGTCTGCTCCCAAGGCATCGCCACATATGGCGTAGTAAGACCGCGAGGAACCAGTATCCTCCGTGTGATCATCTCTTGAAGCCCGAGAGGCTTGGCAGCCACCACCACAGTTCATGCACTCAAGTCAAGGTCCATGCAACTCGCTATATGAGTCACTATCCCTCCGTAGCAGATGTCTCCCTTGGCCTTCGCCTTGATCTTGTGCAGATCCTCAGCCAGCATCATCCCAAAGTCCAGAACTCCTCCGGTCACCATGCATTACAAACTCAGAAGCTCACCTTGTCTGATCTTCTGGGACGTCTCAGTACGCGCCAAAAGTGTCTCGTTGAAGATCTTGTGAGCAAGTCTAAAAGCCAGATGGAATATAATCCCCTCCCTGGAATCTCCAGGTCTCCATCTATCAGCGTGCTCAACCACATGAGCAATCTGTCCCCAAAACTCTCGAGATACAACTCGAGAGGGAAAGTCAACAACAGTAGGGGCCGGGAAGCCAAAGATATCCCGCCAGTGGTCCAAGGGAACTAAATAGTTCCGGTTCATCAACCGGTACTTTATAGCACGCTCGGTGGGCAAGTAGGTGACGGAGCTGACAAACTCTAGGGTCGGCTCAAGGTAGGCCGGAGCTCTAATCTCAGTGAACTGCTCCAGCCCCACCATAGAAATCATCCGCCTCAGATCATCATCAACATAGAGGTAGTCGAAAGCAGATATGTCCAGGAAACGTGGTGCAACCACTGGACGGGCCGCTATGCGGACGCTCATGAATCACCGGTCTAGTACGGCGTGAAGAAGAAGGAGGAGAAGGAGAAGATATGTCTCTCAACACTAACGGCCTGTCAGAACTCATTTTCTGCAATCTGTCAGATCACCTCGGTCTTTCTGACAAGTCTCAAGAACACCTCGGCCGAGGCGCAAGCCGACTAGACCGAGGCGAAAAACTGTTCGATCGCAACTCTCAAAAATCCAGTTCTTTTCCCCCAATATCACTACCAAAGGTTCCTATGGGGTACTTAATCCCTTTTCAGCAGAATGCAGGGGCAACCAAAGCCCAAATCGAAAGGAATAAGTGGAAGAAGAGGGAGTTAGGGTTTTTTCGATTTTACCCAGATTTGGCCGATTTCGTGCGTTTTCTTTGCATATTGGCGCTTGCAATTTGATCCTCTATCCTTTCCTCTTAGTTTGGAAGCGAAAATCGTCGAAAACGAGCGAAGAACGAAGAAGCGAGGTGAATCTGCCGTTTCGGTCGAGAAGGGGATAAAGGGAGGAGAGAGAAATCTCAGCCCCCTTTTATACCCTTTTCTGGAACTGATGTCACCTCGGTCGAGATGGTCTCGACTGGACCGAGGTGGTACGGTCCGAGGTGGGTCTTCAGTAACCCTAGTCACCTCGGTTGCTCAAGAATCATCTCGGTCGAGGTGCTATGACAGCAACCGAGATGTGTCTCAATCAAACTCCGTCTTCTCAAATTCTCGAACTTCTGTCCTTCCAGTTTTTGCTCCTGGGTTGTATTCCTTCCTTAGATGTCACCTGTTGTCTGTCGAGGATGCCAAAAACAAAACAAAGCAAAGCAAAAGAAAACTATCTAAAGCTAGACTAGAAAAAGGGAAAAAAAAAAAAGCAATACCTTGGGTTGCCTCCCAAGAAGCACTTGATTTAAGGTCGCTAGCTGGACCGTACGACATCTCTAAACGTGATGGGAGGTATTCTCACCCCATACTTCGTCTTCATCATGGGGTGAGATAAGGAAGTCTATCAAACGCTCCAACAAGTGCAAGTGCTCATCGGGGAATAAATCGTCCATGGGTGGATCGTCCTTCTCGCGTGAAGAGGAAGGTAGCCGGCGGAGGTGATCCGCAACATAATTTTCGGATCCCTTCTTATCGCGGATCTCTAAGTCAAACTCTTGAAGCAAGAGAATCCATCGAATAAGGCATGGCATGGCATCCTTGTTAGCAAGCAAGTAACGAATGGCTGCATGGTCGGTGTAGACAATGACTTTCACTCCTACTAAATAAGAACGAAACTTCTCGAAAGCATATACAACCGCCAATAGCTCTTTTTCGGTGGTGGCGTAGTTACGCTGGGCTTCATCTAGCGTCTTGCTAGCGTAGTAAATGGCGGTGGTCCACCCATCCTTCTTTTGTCTAAGCACCGCTCCTACCGCCACATCACTCGCATCGCACATGATCTCAAAGGGCAAGGTCCAATCCGGAGGCTGGATAATGGGAGCGGAGATCAACACTTCCTTAATCCTGTAAAATGCATCAAGACACTCCTGTGAAAACTCAAAAACAACATCTTTATTCAAGAGGTTAGTTAGTGGTTTAGAAATCTTCGAGAAGTCCTTGATGAATCTCCTATAGAAACCTGCATGCCCGAGAAAACTCCTCACACCTTTAACAGAACAAGGGGGAGGGAGTTTCTCAATAGTCTCGATCTTAGCGCGATCGACCTCAATACCTCGATTAGAAACGAGATGTCCTAGCACAATGCCTTCATTAACCATAAAGTGACACTTCTCCCAATTCAAAACAAGATTAGTGTCTTCACATCTTTGTAGCACTAGAGAAAGGTTAGATAGGCAATCATCAAAAGAGGAATCATATACTGAAAAATCATCCATAAATACCTCCATGATCTCCTCTATATACTCGGAAAAGATAGCCATCATACATCGTTGGAAGGTGGCGGGTGCATTGAATAATCCAAATGGCATCCTCCTATAAGCGAATGTCCCCCATGGACAAGTGAAAGTGGTCTTCTCTTGATCATCCGGATGGATAGGAATCTGGAAGAAACCACTATAGCCATCTAAATAGCAGAAGTGTGAATGCTAGGCTAACCGTTCGAGCATTTGATCAATGAAGGGAAGTGGAAAATGGTCCTTCTGAGTGGCCACGTTCAGCTTCCTATAGTCGATGCAAACCCTCAAGCCCGTGACGGTCCTAGTTGGGATTAACTCGTTGTTCTTATTCGTCACAACGGTCATCCCTCCTTTCTTCGGAACTACATGTACTGGGCTAACCCACTTGCTGTCCGAGATAGGAAATATGATACCTGCATCCAACAACTTAAGAATTTCTTTCTTCACAACCTCTTTCATGATCGGATTTAACCGTCTTTGAGGTTCCCGTGAAGTCTTATGATCGTCCTCCATTAGTATTCTATGCATGCAGAAAGAAGGCTTAATGCCAATAAGATCATCAATAGTATAACCCAAAGCCTTCTGATGCTTCCTCAGGACATGCATTAGTTTAGATAATTCAGATTCGGAGAGGGAAGCACTAACAATGACGGGATAAGTAGAATCCGGTCCTAGAAAGACATACCTCAATTGACTTGGAAGTTGTTTAAGCTCCACAACTGGGGGTGCTTTCTGAGGGGGATACTTGCTTCCTCCTTCTAGTGGAGTAGATTGAAGAACTGGACTTTCAGAAGTCTCAGTTGACATCATCTCGTTTTCAACCTTGGTCGAGGTCCAGAGAGGGTGACCGAGATGTTCTTCAGTCACCTCGCTTGGTCCAGAAAGTGCCTCGGTCGAGGTACTGTAACTAGAACCGAAACTGGAGATCTTCTTCTCCTGGATTAGTCTTTCAATTTTAGCTCCTGGATCTTCTTCCAGCGCCTTTAAGCTCCGTATATCTGCATCACAAGAAGCATCTATACCTTCCTCCATTAAGCTAAAACTAATAACTTTTTCAAGTGGATCTTTAATAAGGATAGAGCTCACCAATTCTCTTGATTCTTCTTCATCATAGATGTTGAAGATATCATCTCCTAGCTGCTCTCGCTTCATTGCCGCAAGTAATGCAAACTCCACTTCATCTCCGCCAATGTTGAATTTTAACTTGGCGTTCTTACAGTCCACATTGCAACCCGAAGTTGCTAGAAATGGTCTCCCGAGAATGATGGGAACGGGATAATCTACGGGAATGTCAAGCACAACAAAGTCTATAGGTAAATTGAAGTTACCTAACTTGACCGGAACGTCTTCCAAAATGCCCACGGGATGGGTAATGGAGCGGTCCGCCATGTATAACCATATCTTCACCGGCTTGGGCTCTCCAAGTCCGATCTTAACACTTAGCTCTAGCGGAATGATGCTCACGCTGACTCCAAGATCACATAAGGCTTCACAAGTGACATCCCCAACTTGAATGGGAATGCAAAATGAGCCGGGATCTCTCAACTTGGGTGGCATCTTCTCCTTCATGATTTGAATAAGCTCCGAGGATTTAGATGTCATCCTCACTTCACCAAAGTCTTCCAACTTCCTCTTCCTTGATAGAATCTCTTTCAAGAACTTCCCATAGGCGGGCATCCCTAGAATAGCATCAAGGAAAGGGATATTAATGTGTAGTTTATTCATCAAGTCAAGGAACATACCAAAGTGCTTGTCTAGATGTGCTCTGCCCCTTGACTGGGGGAATGGAAGTGGTGGTTTATGTGCAGGAGGTGGAATATAAACTTCAGTTTTCTCCTCCGCTTTTCGTGGCTCCACCTCGGTTGGCATCTCGGCCGAAGCGTTCTTCGATTGTACCTGGACCGAGGTGTTCTTCGTCTGTACTGGCATCGACCGACGCACTGGATCTGCAGTCTTCAGTCCACTCCTTGTCGTTATTGCCATAATCTGTCCCTTGGGGTTGCTTTCTGTCCTTGCTGGAAGCTTCCCTAGATCTCTTGGCGCTTCATTCGCCTTGTTAAAGAATTGTTGTTCTAAGGCTTTTTGTGCCTTCGAAAATGAAGTCATGGACGTCTCTATAGAGTTGAGCTTGATCAAGATGGCCTTCAGCACCACATCTTTCTTTTCCGGCTGGGACGAACTCGATCCTTGCTCCTGGCTCTTCAATGGAGTAGAAGAAGAAGAAAGGAAAGGGTTAGAGGAGTCATTACAATTGGAGTTAGAGTAAGGGTTACCCGAATTTTGGTTGTTTGCCCTCCAATTATTGTTGTTGGATCCTCTATTGTTGTTGTAGTTGTTATTCCGGGAACTATTATAGTTACGGTATCCATTGTTGTTCCTTGATCCTTGATCTTCTTTCTTGGTTTGAGCAACTAAGAGTTCCTTCAATTGTTTCACATCATTCTTCAAAGAAGTGAGTTGATCATTGTTAGGTGGAGCATCTTGAAAGTTTACTCTTTTAACTCCACCTTCAGCTCCTTGGTGGGAGTATTTCTCCATGTGCAAAGCTTGCTTCTCTATGAACTCCCAAGCTTCGTCAATCGGCATGTCCATGAACGTGCCGGCGGATAGTAGTTGAAGGTTGAACTGGGTGTTTCAGTCCAGCCCCTTGAAGTATATCTCCAACAACTCTATCTTTGGAATCCCATGATGTGGGCAATCCAAAAGAATGTCTTTAAATCTCTCCCATGACTTGGACAAGCTCTCCTTGTCCTTCATGATGAATGCATTAATCTTCCCTCTCATTTCAGCAGTTTTAGAGGGGGGAAAGAATTTAGTCAAGAACTCCGTCGTCATCTCCTCCTTAGTATTGATTTTTCCTGGAGGAAGAGATTGATACCAAGTAAGTGCTCTATCTTTCAAAGAGAAGTAGAAAGGCCTTAGCTTGTAGTTGTTGTTTTCTATTCTTGAAGGTCTCAAGGTCTCCATCAAGATCTCATAGTTTTGTAGATGTTGATGCGGAGATTCCCTCTCTAGCCATCCAAACTGTCATTGGCGAATCATGGAAAGAACTTGCGGTCGAAGTTCATAGTCATGGTCCGCTGGATCACCTAGGTTGACTCCTGGACGCCTCAGTTGCTGATTGGGGTCCATCCTTTTCCCTAGGGTCTGTGGAATACCTGCAAAAAGAACATCTCAGACTGGCATCCGAGGTGGAAGTATCTCGGCCGGGGCAACATGTACTGGATTCTGCCTCGGTCGAGGATCTGGAACAGGGTCTTGCCTCGGTCGAGGATCTGGGTTCGGTCGAGGTAGATACTGGTCTCGTAAAGCCGCCATATTTGCTTCGATCGCCTCAGTCCTTGTGCGAGTTTCTTCCCTTTCCAGTCTCAGAGGCGTAGTTGTTCTAACGCCTCCTTCAATTCGGCCTCAAGATCGCGATTGTCTTGGTTGGCCATCTTCGCTTCTTTCAAGCGTCTTTTGTATGTCTTTTCTGGTTCAGGATCGTAAGGAACGATTTCCTTCCCAGCACGGGTTCTTCGCAAAAACCTAAGAAAAAGAACCTGCGAAAGTCACTCAAGTAGAGTGGTTAGTAGAAACAGGGGCAAGCGCCCCGAAAGCCAACCGCAACCGGCTCGGTCTAGACCAAGTCCCCGGCAACGGCGCCAAAAACTTGTTCGCTCCAAACGGTGTGTGCAAGCTTTAAATTTATAACCCTAGATGTAAGCTTAAAACAAGGATGCGAACCCGCAGTGTACGGGTCAATCGTACACAAAAGCAAGAAATTTCAGGGGTCGATCACACCGACTTAGTGAAACAAAGCAGGTATAGGTTGTCAATGCAACTACTAACCACAAAAGTGATTAAAACAATCAAAGATGATAAAAATTCAATTAAGGAAATATGCAATTCTAGGGATTAAAGCAATCAGTTGTGGTTCCAACTGAAGATCTAAAGATAAGCGGACAAAGCTGAGGTTTTTGCAAGGGAAGGTGTTACTAAAGTGGAATAGATCACCGGGTAAGTCTCACTACTCACTAATCCCAAACCGTAACTCCTATTACCGGGTAAGTCTCAAGGAATTAAGGAAAAGAACTATAACCTCAAACTAACACTCCAACTAAGGGAATAGAATCAACATTTACCGGGTAAATCTCAGGCTAATTCACAAAGATGGGATGAAAGCACACTCAAACCCCAATAAAGGATAAACCTTTATTACCTACACTTATGATCTTTGGTAAACAAACAAAGGAATTACCGGGTAAGTCTCATCCTAGGCTTTCATTGAACCAGGAAAGGTGTAATAAGAATAGGATTTGGCAAACTCTAACACTTAACTCTCAGTTTCGGATCAGAAAGGGTCACCTCGGTCAGACGAATTCCACCCCAGCCGAGATGTTCATCGACTGAGCGAGATGTTCTTGGGTTAAGGATAAAGACTCGAGCTTTCAAGGTCCTACTGTGATTAAGATTATTCTATCATTGTTTTTCCCACAACCTTCAGCCAATCACCCTAGAATCACACAAGGAAATTAGCCACTCATCATCATAAAAGCAATAATCAAATATATGGGAAGAAAGTGAATAATTGAACACAAAAACCTTAAGAACAAGGCTTCAATAACTGAATCAATTATTAAACAAACAAGCGTTCCTTGGATCACAATCCAATAAGACAATCAACAAAGAAGAGAATCTAAGAAAGTCTTACAAAAACCCTTCACAAAAGCTATAAAAGCTATCAACTTTCTTCCTTCAATCTTCCTTCAACCTTCAAAAAGGTTCTTCAAATCTCTCAGCTGTAGTGGGTGTTTTCCAGCCGTAAGTGCCCCCTGATTTGTGGAAAATCCAACCCTTTTTATATGAAAATTACATCTTAAAGATAAAAGATCTTAGAAAGATACTTTCCAATAAAATAGGTAAAATATATGGGCTAAATTATTTTCTTCCTTCCAGGAATCCAGCCTAAAAATATAAGATCCTCTTTCCAAAAATAAAAGATCTCAGCCAAGAATAAAATATCTCTCGCCGCGTCCAAGGTGTTCGCCTCGGTCGAGCAGCTCCTCTGGATCACCTTGGTCGAGATGGTACTGTAGCTGACCGAGGTGACTCTACTGAATGTGAAATCTCATCAAATCTGGTCCAAAGTGAATCTTCAATCCATTTCCATGATTCCTGGATTCTTTCTTAAGCTCCAGAATGTAGTTCCAATGACTCCTTAGCTCCTTTAGCTCCATTTTGATGCAAAACGTGCCATTTTACCTACGATTACAACGAAACTTGGTGTAGACCTCGATTCCCGCAAAGGTAGATGAAACAACAATATAATCACATAATATACATTCAAACATGCAGATTATTGAAGATAAAACGTCTAAATAGGCCCCAAAATATAGACAATAATTCATGCTATCAATACCAACGCAGAGGTAATTCAATGCATAATTGGGGTCATGAAATGTTTTCTCGTGTAATGGACATGTTCTACTATTTGTTCTAGGTCATGCAAATGCCTAGATAAATCACAACTTTATGTCAATTATGCGGTTTATCTAACCACGATGCAGTAATTTTTATATGAACAGATTCTACCATAAAATCATGCAAAACTATAGTAAATCATCTGAATATAAATACCAACGCATAGGTAATTAATGCAATGCATAATTGGGATCATGAAATGTTTTCTCGTGTAATGGACATGTTCTACTGTTTGCCCTAGGTCATGCAAATGCCTAGAAGGGGGGTTGAATAGAGTATGTGAACTTTTCGAAAAAACCTATCTCAAGGCTTTGAAACTGATTTCAAGGCCTTGATGTCAATATGAGCTCTTTGTGACACAACTGGTTTTCATGAGCTTTGAAAGTGATTTCAAGGCCTTGACTCCGTAAACCTGCAAACCAACGTTAGTTACAATATAGCAAGATATAGTGTGGAATTAAAAGATCGACACGGTGATATGTTTACGAAGTTCAATTCTAATAGCCTAAGTCTCCGTCCTAGGGTTTCTTTGCCCGTAGGATCTAACTATCTATTATCTGCTTCAAAGAGTCCTAGATACAAACAAGAAGAAATCCCCTTCTTCTCTCACTGTAGCCAATGCTACGATATAGTTCCAACTCTTAACCTAACAATAATAGCCTAGTTACTTTACAAAGTAACACACACTCGAGTATAATACTCTCTAGATATATCAATGAGGCTCTCGTGTTTTTCTCTCTCTAGGGATGTAAGCTTTGTAAAATAAGAGGAAGAAAAACTTTTGGAACGAATGAAGATGCTTTGACCGCTTGAAGACTAAGATGTTTCTGTGTAAGCTTGTTGTTGTTTTCTTCAATCGTGATCTTCATTTATATTCTTTGACGGAGAAGTCTTCTAGCCGTTGTGAAGATGACCGTTGTGATATTCTTCCTTCTCCATAGAAAACGGTGTATGTTGAGATAAAGTAGTTGATGTAGAATCTTCTTATCTTCTTCATCTCCTTGACACATGTTGAGCCTTCTTCTCTGAGATCTTCTCATGAAAGAGCCGTTTAAGATCTTGTCCTTGAAGTCCTTGTTTCAAGCTCCGAGATCTTCTTAGTTGTTGAGTATCTACGGTTGAAGATATCTCTCTTTGATAGCCGTTGAAGATCTTCCTTTGATTTGCGAGATCTTTGTGAGATCCGTTTGAATAAAATCTTAAATCTTTGCATCGGTTAAGATCTCTCCAAGATCTTCTTGTTGGGCCGATATATCTTCTCCAAAATCCGTTGAGATATTCCTTGAGCTGGCCGAGATCTTCTTTGAAGATCTTCTCTTGATCATTGGTAAATTTGGTTGTTGAGATTGAATCTTGAATTTTGAAATTCTTCCAGCCGATGTATCCTTTGCATCGTGTTTCAAGGCTTTGGCTTTGATCCCTTGAAATGGTTTTCAAGGCCTTCGTGCTGAACCTTTGAATTGCTTTTCAATCTCTACGCTTGTCCCTTGTATTTCAAGGCCTCCGTTCATCCTTTGAAACGCTTTCCAAGGCCTGCACACATTTAACAAACACAAAACCAAACCGTTGAATCTAGAAATATAATCGAAATTTGTTAGTATATAAACCGCTCATAACGTTAAGTCTTCCATCATCACATATGCAAATATATAACCAAGGTGGAGTTATTAGATAAGAAGATGATTATATGAAATGAAATTAATGGAAATATAGGAAGTTATGAATTAAGATACTCCCGCAAAGAACCTTGACCAATTATATGTCAAAACAATTTAACAAAGAGAATACCTTAACCCTCACTTCTATAACCTAACACAAGCCTTATAAATAAGAAAAGAACAAGGAGGGACGAGAACTGACCCGGAGAACCAACTTGTAAGAAGATTAACACACATAAACACAACCTAGCAAGGACTCACAACGATTCAATCAAAGGCTCTCTCTTTTGTTTGAATAGGAAAGAATAAAACACAAACTTCGTAAGTGAAGTTGCAAGTTCACACAATATAGTGAAAATATTAGTCAATCAAATCTACCTAATAATCTCACCCTCTAAGGCTATTTATATGGGAGATTCTCCTACGATAGATAATAAATCTAACTAAAAGAAAATCCTAAAATATAGGATCGAAAATCAACAAATACCTTTAGAATGTTTTAGAACCTTAAAGGTATTTAAAAGATAAAAGCTATCTATAACTAATAAGATAATGGCTGGATCTTATAACTCTCGACAGGAGCTATCACGCTAGAAATGTACGACACAAATCCAAGGCAAGTGTGTCAAGAACTCGTGCGCCCAAAACGTGCACACACAAAGTCTTAAATTTATAACTTGATCTATTCTCTTATACTACCTAGCGAAACCCGCAATGTACGGATTGTTTCGTAGAAAAGAAAGTATTCCGAGGTCGAACACAAGGACTGAGGTGAAACTAAATCATTCAATGATCATGTATAGTGCAAATCTAAACTAAGAGATGAGAAAGGAAATAAGAAATGCAAATCACAATATTTTTGGTTGGTTTTGTTATGATCAAACAAAGATCACAAGATATGAAAACAAGCAAACAAACAACACACAAATACAAGATAGGTGATAAGTGTAAGAAGTGCGGATTCTAGAGATCAAGAATTTTGGTTATGGCATTGGATTCAAGCATATAAACATCAAAGGATAAGTTGTGGTTGTTCGGAAGGGGTGTTTCTCTAATGGGAACAATTACCGGGTAAGTCTCATGTTCCACTAGTCTCGAACCTAAGTTCTATTACCGGGTAAGTCTCAAGGAGCTAAGGTCGAGAATTCTATGCAAAGCGTGCCACTACCTAAGGGTCAAACCCCTCTTTACCTAGTAAGTCTCGGAAAAAGGTAAGTCTTAAGCAACAATCCTAGAACACTCAATCCAATAGCGGGTTTTTTAGCTCACTACTACCTAGAGTTCATCATCTTCCATACCTAAGAGCGGAAATCACAAGTTAAGTCTCATTCCTCAATTAGTTTGCTAGCAAAGGTCACCCTAGGCTTAATTAGGCTTAACAAACACTAAGATTTCAACAAATCTACATCCTAACATACATATTTATCAACATATGAACAACAAAACAAAAATCTCGGGTGGATCATGGAAATCTCGGCCGAGATAGCCTGAAGAACAGGCCGAGATTATATTTTGAGTTAGGTTTTCGAACACAAATTCATCCTAAGCTTACATACAAGTCCATACAATCATCATCCAAGCGATAACCATCATTCTATCACCCTAGAATCAAAACTATTCATCCAATAACATACAAATCAAGATCAAACATTATCATACAAGCATGCATGCATTCCATAGCAAGATAATGAAGATAAGAACAATGAAAGAAGGTTACTTAGCTGAAATAGAAGTATACAACAGTCTTACAAAGCTTCTAAGGCAGCTCCAAGGTATCAACTTACAAGCTACACAATAATCTCACTCAAAACCACTCAAACTCACTCTAGATCTTAAGATGTGATAATGTTCTAAGCTATCTCCTCCAAGAACACCCACAAAGGGGCTTGGAAGAGAGAGAGAGAGAGAGAGAGAGAGAGAGAGAGAGAGAGAGAGAGAGAGACCCAAAAGTCATCTTGCAAAACCACTCTTATACTCCAACAAGGGAAAGCAAAGGTCGGACAAAGGAGGTGGATGACAAGTTTCGGGACTGTCCTGACAGAAATCTCGGGCCAAAATCTCGGGCGAGATTCCTGTCACTAGGCCGAGATTTTCATGGTCGAGCCCTCCTTGGATCACCAAGTCATGAGTTGGTGCAAGACATGCACCAACAAGGTCTTTTGTGCTCTTCTTTGCTCCTAGCTTGCTCCTTAGGGAGTCCGGATGCAATCCACCATGAGGAATGATCCTCGAATGTATCGATTAAGTCCAAAAGCTCCCCAAAATACCTACAAAACCGACTAAAGCTCGTGTAGACGTCTTTTCTAACAATACGACTCGATTAAGCATAAACGCCACAAACTAATGTCAAACCATGCATGAATAAGTGGAAAAACTATCTAAATGAATGCCTAAACTAGTGTCATAAATCATGTCATCATGAGTCAAATCTCCGTCTATTTGTAAGAATCTCGGGCGAGATTTTGGTCCTCATGGCCGAGATTTCGTCTCCGGAGCTTGTTCTTCGTCCTAGCCACTTTCTATGCTTGCTGGATCATCTTGGATCTTGGATTGTCCTTCCATAGTAGTTAACAATGTCACTAAATGAGACATATATATGAGGGAGGTCTCTTTAAGTGCACATGTTGCCGACAAGCTAGCAACCTCCTCATGGATGACCTTTGCTCTTGTTCTAGTGAAGTAGGACTCAAAGATGATATAGGTGTGTTATCCTTCAATGCCTTGACCATTGATCTAGTCGTTGGTCCTTGAGGTAGTGTTGAGGATGGTTCTCATCACAAGGATTGTATCTAATTTGGATAACACTAATAGTTAATTATTTGAAGTAAAAACAAAGTAATAAAGCAAGTCTCGGTGACAAAGAAAACAATTGTGATTGTGATAACAATGGAAAGAAGGTGATCTAAGGAAACATGAATTCTCACTATATATATATATATATATATATATATATATATATATATATATATATATATATATATATATATGAGAGAGAGAGAGAGTATAGATCATATGAGAACAAGCCTTATTGTGTAATCATAAGAACAGATTCGTAGTTATTATTAGTTTTGTTACGAAGGTGCCATATCGTTGAATTTATTATTCGTAGTTATTGTTGGTTGAATGAATTATTTTTAGTTATTATTATTCGTAGTTATTATTAATTATGATATCTACTTTAAATCTCGACACTTAATACTCACCATCCGACGGTCTAAGATTGTTCTCATGGGAACCTCACCCTATATATATATATCATGAACATTGAATAATGACAATCCAAGGTAACCACCTAAAATAACCTTGGATATAGATATACCAAGACCGTGCTTTCCAACTCAAGTAGATCTCAATCCAACGGTTTGTCGAGTATAGGAAAACCCATTAAAAACTTAGAAATTTGAAAAAGACCAAGAAAAACCTTTGCATGTTCCCTTCAGTTTAAAATTGTTTAAAGATCGTAACTTTCTACGATGATTAGAAATCCCTGAAGCTTTGATGAATTAGTACTCTCAAAACCAATTTCTTTTCAACAAATCCAATAAAATAAAATTCTATTTTGGCCCTTAACTTTTTTTATCTAAACCAATAAAAATAACACTTCTTTCAAAGGTTTTCAAAAGGTAGGCATTAAGTGCTTGGAAAAGAAGCAATATCAATATCTCCATTCATAAAGATATATATACAAACAATAAATTAAACCATTATAGGGATCATCTGATCCTCAAATTAGGGGTGAGTTTAGCCATACACGATGAAATATAAAACAAAAACCATATATTAAATCAAGAAAGATAGAACTTACAAGAGTTTGGTTCCAACGAGGCGAACCTTCAAAGCGAACTGACAACTTTGTTGATGGTAAAAATAAAGATGGAATAGAAGACTACTAAATTCAGGAGGAATCAACGTATTTAACTCTAAGGCTGGGGTACGCCTGTATAGGGGGAGAAATCGGTGTATAGGGTTTATACAAAATATATGCTTGCCAAAGACAAAAACGGATATTTGGAAGCTTCTCGCCGCGGCATCAAAACGGCTAGCCAAGGAAAACTATACGGCCACCCTATGGCCATATGACCTCCGTTTGATGGTCGTTTCATTCTTTTATTGAAGGTCTCTTGGGTTGGGCTTTTGACATGGGCTTTGATGTTGAAGTATCGATCCAAGCGTCCAACCAGACGGTAGGGTAACAAACTTGCTACGACAGTATACTGGTTGTTTGCTAGGCGTTTCGCTTGTCTGATACTTTTAATCTAGAATCTTTCATTTCAATGCTAATCATGTGGACTTCGTGTTGTAGTTCCTCAGGGAGGACATAATCTTGACACATTTGATGCCTTAAATGTCTGAAACACATAAAAATCAAGGAAGATACCAAAATGCAAAAATGGATGATTTTCGTATAAATAGGAATATATGGGATAAAAAAAGAGGGTATAATATGCATGAAAAATTGATGTAAAAAGTGTTATATTTGACATTCATTAAAACTTTAGATCGCCTAGTGTGGTTGTTCGCTCCAAACGGTGTGTGCAAGCTTTAAATTTATAACCCTAGACGTAAGCTTAAAACAAGGATGCGAACCCGCAGTGTACGGGTCAATCGTAGTAAAAAGCAAGGAATTCCAGGGGTCGATCACAGGGACTTAGTGAAACAAAGTCCAGTCACGGTATGCTTATGTAAATACTAACCACAAGAGCAATTAAAACAATCAAAGATGAATAAGAAGTCAATAAGGGGAATATGCAATTCTAGGGATTAAAGCATCTAGTTGTGGTTCCAACTCAAGATCTATAGATAAGCGGACAAAGCTGAGGTTTTTGCATAGGGAAGGTATTACTAAAGTGGAATAGATCACCGGGTAAGTCTCACTACTCACTAATCCTAAACCGTAACTCCTATTACCGGGTAAGTCTCAAGGAATTAGGATAAAGAACTATAATATCAAACTAACACACCATCTAAGAGAATAGAATCAACCTTTACCGGGTAAGTCTCAGGCTAACTCACAAAGATGGGATGAAAGCACACTCAAACCCCAATAAAGTATAAACCTTTATTACCTACACTTATAATCTTAGGTAAACAAACTAATGAATTACCGGGTAAGTCTCATCCTCGGCTTGCATTGAACCAGGAAAGGTGTAATAAGAATAGGATTTGGCAATTTCTAACACTTAACTCTCAGTCTCGGATCGGATAAGTCACCTCGGTCAGCCAAATTCCACCCCGGACGAGATGTTCATCGACTGAGCGAGATGCTTAGGGTTAAGGTTAAAGACTCGAACTTTCAGGGTCCTACTGGATTCTAAGATTATTCTATCATTGTTTTTCCCACAACCTTCAGCCAATCACCCTAGAATCACACAAGGAAATTAGCCACTCATCATCATAAAAGTATTAATCAAATATATGGGAAGAAGGTGAATATTTGAACAAGAAGAATTTAATGAAAAGACTTCAATAACTGAATCAAATATCACAACAAAGCGTTCCTTGGATAAATATCCAACAAGAAAGACAACAAGGAAGAGAATATAAGGTAATCTTACAAAGAAAACCTCCAAAAAGCTATATGAGCTAAAATCTTCAATCTTCCTTCAACCTTCAAAAAGGTTCTTCAAATCTCCAAACTGAAGTATGGCTGCTGCGTGTATAAACCCTGATCGATGGTATAGCATGATGTTGGATTTGTGGAAATCCGACCCTTTTTATAGGAAAATAACCCTCCAAAGATAAGATATCTTAAAAAGATATCTTCCCATAAAAATATGTAAAATATATGATCTAGCATATCTTCTTCCTTCCAGGAACGAAGCCCAAAAATATAAGATCACTTTCCAAAGATAAAAGATCTCAGCCAAGAATAAAATATTCTCGCCGCGTCCTAGGTATTCGCCTCGGTCGAGTCGGCTTCTCTGGATCACCTCGGTCGAGGTGAATCTGTGGTCAACCGAGGTGAATCACAACTGAATGTGAAATCTCTCGAATCTGGTCCAAAGTAAATCTCTAATCCATGGCTATGCTTCCTGGATGTAGCTCCAAATGACTCCATAACTCCTTTTGCTCCTTTTTGATGCAAAACGTGCCATTTTACCTATGATTACAACAAAACTAGGTGTAGACCTCGATTCTCGCAAAGGTAGATGAAATGGTAATATAATCACATGATATACATATAAACTTGCAGATTATGAAAGATAAAACGTCCAAACAAACCCCAAAATATAGACTATAATTCATGCTATCAAAATACCCCATACTTAGCCCTTGCTTGTCCCCAAGCAAGTTCCGCATATAGAAGACAAGATAGAATGGATTATAAGTCGATAAAATCAATGAAAAGTCCTTCAAAAACATTTTATGGTGTGCTACAATCATAGATCACTCTAAGAGAATACTTCATGGAATTTAAAATCAAAACATGTTCAAAACATTTTATAAATATAGAAAAGTTGTTCATCTTTGCATAAAATCATAGAATGCATAATAAGTCATAATTATCGAAATTAATCATGTATAATCCAGTTTAAACCACTAAGTCAATCAACAAGCTCAAGGTCTCAAGGGCTTCCCAAAAGAAAGGTCAAGAAACGTGTAGGGTAGGGATGTATGTAAGGTAATGAGGTGCTAGAATCCGGGAAAAGGATGAACTTCACTTTCACTTTGACTTGCAACATCTTCCACCAATAAGCTTTGCTTATTTCACACTTTTTTTCTTTTTACTTTACTTTTTGGGATGCATGGACAGAGGTGCACAATAACCGAAGCCTAGGAAATCAGCAATCATCAATTTCTTGAGATGCGTCAAACCCTTGATGCACATACCATGACCCGTTAGGGATATCGCTCAATCCGACTTTGGCAAGACACAAACACCCGGCTATGTGAATGGTGCCGAGTTACTCATCTTCATGATTGACTTCCCCAAACCTATTTCTTTCTTTCTAACACTTTCACTTCCAGCCAACTTTTCAACTTTTACTTGCTTTCACCTCTTCGCTTGCTTCCAAATTCTCGGATAGGTAAAGGGAGGCAAAAATGTATATGAGGGGTTAAGCATGATCAAGAAGAAGAAGAGAAAAGAATGAATTGCCTTGGTCTTTCCAGGAAGAAAGTGAGAGAACTCATAATGTGGTGTCAACCTTCAAATTCAACATAATTTGGATAAAACAAAGTATTAAACATGCCAATAATTTCAAACAAAGCATTTAGCAACTTAAACATATTATAAAACCTTTCAAACACATAAAGAATTCAAAACCAGTTAGTAAACAAAATCTTCACTGAGATCATATCCAGATAAGAAGCACAAAAATCGTTTTCGAAATCTCTCTGTCAACCCACCTCGGTCGAGGTGTTCGTAGGTCAACCGAGGTGAAACACCTCGTTCGGCCAGAACTGTCCCGGTCGAGGTCAAAATTTTTTTTTTAAAAACCAGTTTTCTTTCGGTTTCGACGTTTTTCTCAATCAAATAACCTGTAAGTATGCATGCAATCTCAGATAAACATATAGATGCAAAAGTGAAGCATAAATATAAATATCCGGTCAATAGAGTCATACATCAAAGTCAAATAATACATCAAATACCCCATACTTGGGACACACTGTCCCAGTGGGTCAAAATAAGTCTAAAGGATAAAAGTATTCACCAGATAAATAGCTGAACTGCATAAAAATAAAAAAAAAGAATCCTGCAGCTCTCAGTAGTCGCGATCCGGTGGTGGTGGTGGTGGCACATACGGATACTGGGTCGGGTCGAATGGATAGCCCATGACATGCTCGAACTGAATCTAGGCTATCATATGCTGGTAATGTTGCCGCTCTTGCATCTCGCGGATATCCAATGACAAAGCAGCATATGAGTCAATAACCTGATCCGTCAGGTCGTCGATCCGTCTGTGAGCCTCTGGATCTCTGCGTCGGCGTGTCCTACGCCTAGAAGGTCTAGCAGGTGATGCAGCAGGTGCGGGCTCAGCCTCAGTGTCATCGTCCAGATCTATGACAGGCGCACTCGGTCCAACAGTATCCGTCCCTTTATCCATCGGGACTCCACCCTCTCTCTCATCAACCGTCTCCTCATCATCAGCCTCCTCCTCAGCTGGGGCAGTTGCTGCCTCTCTGTAATCCTCCATCAGTGGAGCCCAAGCGGTCTGCCAATAGTGAGGGTCATAAACAGAAAACTGGGCAGACCACCTGATCCCCTGTGGCGCAGTCAGCTCCCACGGCATAGCCACGTACGGAGTAGTCAGACCTCGGGGAACTAGAATCCGCCGAGTGATCATCTCCTGTAATCCAAGCGGCTTCGGAGCCGCCACCATCGTGCAAGCGTTGAGATCCATGTCCTGATAGCTAGCTATATGGGTGACAAGCCCTCCGCAGCAGATGTCTCCCTTCGTCTTGGCCTTGATCTTGTGCAGATCCTCTGCCAACATCAAGCCAAAGTCCGGGATACCCCTAGTAACCATGCAGTATAAACTGAAAACCTCTCCCTGTCGGATCTTCTGGGGCGTCTCAGTACGCGCCAGAAGTGTCTCGCTAAAGATCCGGTGGGCTAACCTAAAGGCTAGGTGGAAGATGACCCTCTCCCTGGAATCTCCAAGGCGCCATCTATTTGCGTGCTCAACAATATGGGCAATCTGCCCCCAAAACTCTCTAGCTACTGATCGGGACGGGAAGTCAACAGCGGTGGGCTTCGGAAAGCCAAAAATATCTCTCTAGTACTCAAGTGGCACTAAGAAGTTCCGGTTCATCAACCGGTACTTCACAGACTGCTCTGTGGGAAGGTAGGTGAAGGAGCTAACGAACTCTAGGGTCGGCTCCAAGTAGGCTGGGGCTCAGTTCTCAGTAAACTGATCCAGCCCAACTGTAGAAATCATCCTCCTAAGGTCTCAGTCTACCTGGAGGCAATCAAAAGCGGACACGTCTAGGAAGCGAGGTGCAATCACTGGACGGCCAAAAATACGGTCATAATCGACCTGGTGTTTCTCATGGATCACCGGTCGATAGGGTCGGGAAGAAGAGGAAGAAGGGGAAGGTGAGGATCTATCCCTAAGGACAAGGCGTCAGTCAGAACTCATTTTCAGAAAATCAAACTGTCAGGTCACCTCGGTCAATTGACAACACTCAAGAATCACCTCAGCCGAGGCACAACTCGACTGGACCGAGGCGGAAAATTGGGTTCTAATTCCTTTTGAAAATTCAGTTCTTTTCCCCCAAAAATCACTACAATTGCTTCCTATGGGGTACTTAAGTCTTTCCTCAACAAATGCAAGGGCAGCCAAAGCCCAAATCGAAGCGAAAAAGCGAGGTAGGGTTTCGGTTTTGTTTTTACCTCGTTCGGCCGAATCGGTTCGATTCTCTTGCAGATCGATGTTGCACTGGGATCCTTTGAGTCGTAATCACAGTTTGGAAACAGAATTCGTCGAGAACGAGCAAGAAATCGGAGAAGCGAGGTGAACTGTCGCCGCGGTCGAGGAAGGGTGAGATGGAAGAGAGAGAAAATAAATCCCCCATTTATACCCTTTTTTGGAACTGCTGTCACCTCGGTCGAGATGGTCTCGACTGGACCGAGGTGGTGTGGACCGAGGTATTTCTTAAGAAACCCTAGTCGCCTCAGTTGCTCAAGAATCATCTCGGTCGAGGTACTCTGATAGTAACCGAGATGCTTCAGTCAAGCTTCGTCTTCTCAAATTCTCGATCTTCTGTACTTCCAGTTATGCTCCTTCCTTAGATGTCTCCTGTTATCTGTCTAGAACGCCAAAAACAAAGCAAAGCAAAAGCAAAAACTATCTAAACTAGACTTAGAAAAAGGGAAAGAAAGCAATACCTTGGGTTGCCTCCCAAGAAGCGCTTGGTTTAAGGTCGCTAGCTGGACCATGATGCGTCTCAAATGTGATGGGAGGTGCCCTCACCCCATACTTCACCTCCATCGTGGGGTGAAGTAAGTAAGTCTATCAAACGCTCCAACAAGTGTAAGTGCTCATCGGGGAATGAATCGTCTATGGGCGGATCGTCCTTCTCACGTAAAGATGCAGGTAGCCGGCTGAGGTGATCCGCAACAGAATTTTTGGATCCCTTTTTATCGCGGATCTCTAGATCGAACTCTTGAAGCAAGAGAATCCATCGAATAAGGCGTGGCTTGGCATCTTTCTTAGCCAACAAGTAACGGATGGCTGCATGGTCGGTGTAGACAATGACTTTCGCCCCTACTAAATAGGAATGAAACTTCTCGAAAGCATATACAACCGCCAATAATTCTTTCTCGCTGGTAGCGTAGTTGCGTTGTGCTATATCTAACGTCTTGCTAGCATAGTAGATGACGGTGGTCCGTCTATCCTTCTTTTGTCCAAGCACTGCTCCTACGGCTACATCGCTAGCATCGCACATGATCTCAAAGGGCAAGGTCCAATCCGGAGGTTGGATAATGGGAGCGGAGATCAACGCTTCCTTAATCCTGTAAAAAGCCTCAAGACACTCCTGCGAAAACTCAAAAACAACATCTTTATTCAAGAGGTTAGTTAGAGGTTTAGAAATCTTAGAGAAGTCCTTGATGAATCTCCTGTACAAACATGCATGCCCGAGAAAACTCCTCACACCTTTGACAGAACAAGGGGGAGGGAGTTTCTCAATAGTCTCGATCTTAGCGCGATCGACCTCAATGCCTCGATTAGAAACGAGGTGTCCTAGTACAATGCCTTCATTAACCATAAAATGACACTTCTCCCAATTCAAAACGAGATTAGTGTCTTCACATCTTTTAAGCACTAGAGAAAGGTTAGATAGGCAATTATCAAAAGAGGAACCATATACAGAAAAATCATCCATAAATACCTCCATGATCTCCTCTATGTACTCGGAAAAGATAGTCATCATGCATCGCTGGAAGGTAGCGGGTGCGTTGCATAATCCAAATGGCATCCTCCTATAAGCAAATGTCCCCCATGGACAAGTGAAAGTGGTCTTCTCCTGATCATCCGGATGGATAGGAATCTGAAAGAATGCACTATAACCGTCTAAGTAGCAAAAGTGTGAATGTTGGGCCAACCGCTCGAGCATTTGATCAATGAAGGGAAGTGGAAAATGGTCCTTCCGTGTGGCCGTATTCAGCTTCCTACAATCGATGCAAACCCTCCAGCCCGTAACAGTCCTAGTTGGGATCAACTCGTTGTTCTTATTTGTCACAACGGTCATCCGTCCTTTCTTCGGAACTACATGCACCGGGCTAACCCACTTGCTGTCCGAGATAGGATAAATAATACCTGCATCCAACAACTTAAGAATTTCCTTCTTCACAACCTCTTTCATGATCGGATTTAACCGTCTTTGAGGTTCCTGTGAAGTCTTATGATCATCCTCCATTAGAATTCTATGCATGCAGAAAGAGGGCTTAATGCCAATAAGATCATCTATAGTGTAACCCAAAGCCTTTTGATGCTTTCTCATGACATGCATTAGTTTAGATAATTCAGTTTCGGAAAGGGAAGCACTAACAATAACGAGATAAGTGGAATCCGGTCCAAGAAAGACATACCTCAAGTGATTTGGAACGTCCTTGCTTCCTAGCTCCACAACTGGGGGTGCTTTCTGAGGGGGATCCTTGCTTCCTCCTTCCAATGGAGTAGATCCAGAAACTGGACTTTCGGAAGTCTCAGTTGAAATCGTCTCGCCGTCGACCTCGGTCGAGGCGTAGAGGCGTTGACCGAGATGTTCTTCAGTCGCCTCGCTCAGTCCAAGAAGCGTCTCGGTCGAGGTACTGCAACTGGAACCGAAACTAGAGATCTTCGTCTCCTGGGTTAGCTTCTCAGTTTTAGCTCCTGGGTCCTCTTCCAATGCTTTTAAGCTCCGTATATCTGCATCACAAGAAGCATCTACACCTTCCTCCATTAAACTGAAGCTAATAACTCTTTCGAGTGGATCGTTAGTAAGGATAGAGCTCACCAATTCTCTTGATTCTTCTTCATCGTAGATGTTGAAGATATCATCGCTTAGTTGCTCCCCTTTCATGGCTGCAAGTAGTGCGAACTCCACTTCATCGCCGCCAACATTGAATTTCAACTTGGCGTTCTTGTAATCCACGTTGCAACCCGAAGTTGCTAGAAATGGCCTCCCGAGAATAATAGGAACAGGATAATCTGCGGGAATGTCTAGTACAACAAAATCTATAGGTAGATAGAAGTTACCTAATTTGACCGGAACGTCCTCCAAGATTCCCACGGGATGGGTGATGGAGCGATCCGCCATATAAAGTCGAATCTTGACCGGCTTGGGCTCTCCAAGACCGATCTTCACACATAGCTCCAGCGGGATGATGCTCACGCTGGCTCTTAGATCACAAAGGGCTTCACAAGTGACATCCCCAACTTGAATGGGAATGCAAAATGAGCCGGGATCTCTCAATTTAGGTGGCATCTTCTCCTTCATGATTTGAATGAGCTCCGAGGATTTAGATGTCATCCTAACTTCACCAAAGTCCTCCAGTTTCCTCTTCCTTGATAGGATCTCCTTCAAGAATTTCCCATAGGCGGGCATCCCTAGAATAGCATCAAGGAAAGGAATGTTAATGTGTAGTTTATTCATCAAGTCAAGGAACCTACCAAAGTGCTTGTCTAGATGTGCTCTGGCCCTTGACTGGGGGAATGGAAGTGGTGGTTTGTATGCAGGAGGTGGAACATAAATTTCAGTTTTCCCCTCCGCTTTCTGTTGCTCCGCCTCGGTTGGCATCTCGGTCGAAGTGTTCTTCGACTGCATCTGGACCGAGGTGGTCTGCGTCGGTACTGTCACCGACCGAGGTACTGGATCTGCAGTTTTCAGTCCACTCCTCGTAGTTATGGCCATGATCTGGCCCTTAGGGTTGCTTTCTGTCCTTGCTGGAAGCTTCCCTGGATCTCTTGGCGCTTCATTCGCCCTATTTGCAAGTTGTTGTTCAAAGGCTTTTTGGGCCTTCGAAAATGAAGTCATAGAATTCTCCATAGCGTTGAGCTTGATCAAGATAGCCTCCAGAACTGCGTCTTTCTTTTCTGGCTGGGACGAACTTGATCCTTGCCCCTGGATTTTTAATGGAGTAGAAGAAGAAGAAGGGGAAGAGAGGAAAGGGTTAGAGGAATCGTTAGAGTTGGAGTTTGAATGATTGTTACCGGAATTTTGGTTGTTCGCTCTCCAATTGTTGCTATTGGACCCTCTATTGTTGTTGTTGTAATTGTTGTTTTGGGGACTGTTGTTATTGTTACGGTACCCGTTGTTGTTCCTTTGTCATTGCTCTTCCTTCTTGGTTTGAGCAACCAAGAGTTCCTTTAATTGATTCACGTCATTCTTCAAAGACGTGAGTTGATTGTTGTTGGGCTGAGTTTCTTGGAAGTTAACTCTTTTAACTCCACCTTCAGCTCCTTGGTGGGTGTACTTCTCCATATGCAAAGCTTGCTTTTCGATGAAGTCTCAAGCTTCGTCAATCGCCATGTCCATAAAGGTACCGGCGGAGAGTAGTTGGAGATTGAACTGGGTGCTCCCGTCCAGCCCTTTGAAGTATATCTCCAATAATTCTAGCTTTGGAATCCCATGGTGTGGGCAATCCAAAAGAATGTCCTTGAACCGCTCCCATGACTTGGACAAGCTCTCCTTGTCCTTCATAATGAAAGCGTTGATTTTCCCTCTCATTTCGGCGGTCTTTGAGGGTGGGAAGAATTTGGTCAAGAACTCCGTTGTCATCTCCTCCCATGTGCTGATTTTTCTTGGAGGAAGAGATTGATACCAAGTAAGAGCTCTATCTTTTAAAGAAAAGTAAAAAGGTCTTAGCTTGTAGTTGTTATTTTCAATCCTTGAAGGTCTCAAGGTTTCCATCAAGATCTCATAGTTTTAAAGATGTTGATGTGGTGATTCCTTCTCCATCCCTCCGAATTGGCATTGGCGAATCATGGATAGAACTTGCGGTCAAAGTTCGTAGTCATGGTCCGCTGGATCTCCTAGGTTAACTCCTGGACGCCTCAGTTGTTGATTGGGGTCCATCCTTTGACCTAGGGTTTGCGGGATTCCTGCAAGAAGAGCGCCTCGGACTGGCATCCAAGGTGGAAGTACCTCGGCCGGGGAATTAGGTACTGGGACCTGCCTCGGTCGAGGGTCAGCAACTGGGACCTGCATCGGTCAAGGATCAGCAACTGGATCTTCCCTCGGTCGAAGTAGAATCTGGTCTCGTATGACTGTCATCTCTGCTTCGATTGCTTCAGTCTTGGTGCGAGTTTCTTCCTTCTCTTGCCTTAGTTCTTCCCTGCTGAGGCGTAGCAGCTCTAACACCTCTTTCAATTCGGCCTCAAGATCGCGGTTGTCTTGTTGGTCCATCTTTGCTTCTCTTAAGCGTCACTTGTATGTCTTTTCTGGTTCGGGATCGTAAGGAACGATTTCCTTCCCAGTGCGGGTTCTTCGCATATACCTAAGAAAGAACCTGCAAAAAGTCACTCAAGTAGAGTGGTTAGTAGACACGGGGGCAAGTGCCCCAAGAGCAAACCGTACCGGCTCGGTCTAGACCAAGTCCCCGGCAACGGCGCCAAAAACGTGTTCGCTCCAAACGGTGTGTGCAAGTTTTAAATTTATAATCCTAGACGTAAGCTTAAAACAAGGATGCGAACCCGCAATGTACGGGTCAATCGTAGTAAAAAGCAAGGAATTTCAGGGGTCGATCACAGAGACTTAGTGAAACAAAGTCCAGTCACGGTATGCTTATGTAAATACTAACCACAAGAGCAATTAAAACAATTTAAGATGAATAAGAAGTCAATAAGGGGAATATGCAATTCTAGGGATTAAAGCATCTAGTTGTGGTTCCAACTCAAGATCTATAGATAAGCGGACAAAGCTGAGGTTTTTGCATAGGGAAGGTATTACTAAAGTGGAATAGATCACCGGGTAAGTCTCACTACTCACTAATCCTAAACCGTAACTCCTATTACCGGGTAAGTCTCAAGGAATTAGGATAAAGAACTATAATATCAAACTAACACACCATCTAAGAGAATAGAATCAACCTTTACCAGGTAAGTCTCAGGCTAACTCACAAAGATGGGATGAAAGCACACTCAAACCCCAATAAAGGATAAACCTTTATTACCTACACTTATGATCTTAGGTAAACAAAATAAGGAATTACCGGGTAAGTCTCATCCTCGGCTTGCATTGAACCAAGAAAGGTGTAATAAGAATAGGATTTGGCAAACTCTAACACTTAACTCTCAGTCTCGGATCGGATAAGTCACCTCGGTCAGCCAAATTCCACCCCGGCCGAGATGTTCATCGACTGAGCGAGATGCTTAGGGTTAAGGTTAAAGACTCGAACTTTCAGGGTCCTACTGGATTCTAAGATTATTCTATCATTGTTTTTCCCACAACCTTCAGCCAATCACCCTAGAATCACACAAGGAAATAAGCCACTCATCATCATGAAAGTATTAATCAAATATATGGGAAGAAGGTGAATATTTGAACAAGAAGAATTTAATGAAAAGACTTCAATAACTAAATCAAATATCACAACAAAGCGTTCCTTGGATAAATATTCAACAAGAAAGACAACAAGGAAGAGAATATAAGGTAATCTTACAAAGAAAACCTCCAAAAAGCTATATGAGCTAAAATCTTCAATCTTCCTTCAACCTTCAAAAAGGTTCTTCAAATCTCCAAACTGGAGTATGGCTGCTGCGTGTATAAACCCTGATCGATGGTATAGCATGATGTTGGATTTGTGGAAATCCAACCCTTTTTATAGGAAAATAACCCTCCAAAGATAAGATATCTTAAAAAGATATCTTCCCATAAAAATATGTAAAATATATGATCTAGCATATCTTCTTCCTTCCAGGAACCAAGCCCAAAAATATAAGATCACTTTCCAAAGATAAAAGATCTCAGCCAAGAATAAAATATTCTCGCCGCGTCCTAGGTATTCGCCTCGGTCGAGTCGGCTTCTCTGGATCACCTCGGTCGAGGTGAATCTGTGGTCAACCGAGGTGAATCACAACTGAATGTGAAATCTCTCGAATCTGGTCCAAAGTAAATCTCTAATCCATGGTTATGCTTCCTGGATGTAGCTCCAAATGACTCCATAATTCCTTTTGCTCCTTTTTGATGCAAAACGTGCCATTTTACCTATGATTACAACAAAACTAGGTGTAGACCTCGATTCTCGCAAAGGTAGATGAAATGGTAATATAATCACATGATATACATATAAACTTGCAGATTATGAAAGATAAAACGTCCAAACAAACCCCAAAATATAGACTATAATTCATGCTATCAGTGGTGACGTTGTGAAATGCAACAACGATGAGGGATGGGTGGGATCTCGTCATTGGGTATAGCGTCGTTTGTGGTGACCATGAGGTACAAAGTGTGGGGATCGTTTTAGTTGGGATACCATGTAAAGAAATAGATGAGAGAAAGAAGCTCACTATTTGGGTATATTGATCGTTGAAAAAATATATATACACATGTAAGATCCTCCACAATGGAGGGTCGGGGGGCTACTAAGCCCCCTCCATGTCATCAAAATGATGACACGGGAGTGGAAAAGGCTTAGTAGCCCCGGGGGTCAACGCTAGTATTGGCGTCGACTCCTATCCATTTTTCAATTTTTTATTTATTTCTGTGTAAAACGATGTTGTTTTGACTTTTTCAGGGAGCAGGACTAGCCGAAATATGGCCAGTGACAGCGCGCCACGTGGCAGGGGGGGTTTTAATTGAACTTAAAACCCCCTTTCCCGTTAAAATATTAACTATAAAAAAAATTATTTTTGAGTAAGATTTAATTATATCTATCCAATGACACCCATTTTGCATATGTTTCGATAAAATTTCTTTTTTTTTTTTTACTTCTTGTAACGTATATAGAGTTTTACGTAGTAAACTTTTAAAGTTTTAAAATTTATTTTTTGCATAAGACTTTATTCATATCAATCTAATATGATATTTATTTAATTTATATATGTATTTTAAATTTTTTATAATAAAAAAACACAATTTAAAATAGATGTTAGACATAAAATGACCGAGACATTAACTTACAAATAAAATTTCAATTTAATAAGAAAACAACTAATTATACATTAACTTCAACATACACTTAACTTATAACATAAGATTGAAATAAAACACAAATGATAAATCTAAACATACATTACGAACTCTAAAAGGACCCCAAACTTAAACATAAACTCAAGTACGTAGTTCTCTGATCAACTCATTCATCAACTTCTCTTGTTCGGGAGTATGAGAATCTTTCATCTCCATCAAACCAGTAAGAATGGCTAACTTCCTTTTGTTCTCCAACTCTTTGACCTTCCTTTGTTCTATTATGTCCTTCGTAGCTTCGAAAATAACAATCATCTTTAAATTTTCCTTCTTTAGTTCCAATTCTTATGGGCGGACCTCAAGCTCTCCACTCTTCAAATTGTCCAAAATTTTAATTCGTTCACAACAACGTCGAAGCCGGACATACATAGAGAGAGATCGTGAAGGCGGGCATGCTCGATTGTTCGAGGATTATATCTCTTCGACGCCGACCTACAACGATAGGTTGTTTCGACAAAGATTCCGAATGAGGCGACACGTATTTCTTCGTGTTGTCAATGCTTTGTCCCAATCTTTTCCATTTTTTCGCCAACTTCTGGATGCGACTGGTAGGCTAGGCCTAAGCCCGTTGCAAAAATGCACCGCCGCCATACGCATGCTAGCATATGGAGTGGGTGTTGATGTTGTTGATGATTATGTTCGCATTGGAGCGTCCACGGCAAGATCTTGTTTAGCCCACTTTGTTGATGGAATTATAACCTTGTTTGGGGACGAGTACTTACGCAGGCCAAAGCTATAGACATGCAACGCCTACTATACGTAGGAGAGCAACGAGGTTGGCCTGAAATGATTGGTAGTATAGAATGCATGCACTGAAAATGGAAAAACTACCTGACTGCTTGGCAAGGTCAATGTGCCAAGGGTGATAAAAAACCACCTGTCGTGCTAGAAGTTGTTGCATCTTACGATTTGTGGATATGATGTGCATTTTTTGGAACTTCAGGTACGTTGAATGATATTAACGTTCTTGACCGTTCTTCTGTGTTTGATGATGTGTTGCATGGTCGAGCACCCATGGCGGATTTTGTTGTAAATGGTAATCATTATAACATGACGTATTAAAAATAAATAAAAAAAGTGAAAAGTGAAAAAGTATGGCTAATGTTTATTTATAATAATATTAGTAATATTATTTAATAAAAATGATATACAAATATACAATTCATCAATTTATTAAAAATAAATAAAAAAAAAGTGAAAAATGAAAAGTTAGTAGCCCGGGGGCTACCAGTTGTGAGTAAAAATAAGTGAGAATCTGAAATGAGGCTACTAAGGTGTAGGAATTTTGCTAACGTGGCAGAAAAAGTTTAATAGCCCCGGGACTCTCTATTGCACATGGTCTAAGGAGCTAGAACTAAGGTTAAGAGCACTAGTACAAAAATGCTTGTAGACACCAAAAGTTTATACCAGTTAAATTAACTGAAATCCATGTGAAGAGTATTATTTCAGTTTTCTAAAAAAACTGGTATGTTCGTACTCGCATGGTAGTTTTTTTAAAAAAACCGGTATGCATGTTGGTTGATTTTTATTTTTTGAAATAAGTAAAAAAATTTGTATGCCACAAATTAAGAAACTGGTATACGACAACCATACGAGTGAATATAAAATTGGAATGCGTTAAGTAGTTTTTATAAAAAAAAAAGAAAGAAAAGACATTGTAATTCACCAATTGTGAATGCTGACAACTTCTTATTTTACAAAACAGAACCAAATTAAATAAACCCTAGCCCCCAATCGACTCGAGCACGCCATGAGATAGTTCCAAATTTGCTCCCTCCGCTGACTCTAGCAACCCTTGCCGCTGACTCTAGCGTAGTTCCACCATTCGAAGGACTTGTTGCTCAAGCAGTTCTACCGTCAACCGAAGTTGTTCGCTGGTTCTCAACCAACTCTTGCCGCCGACTAACGCTCTTGTGCTGCTACCATTCGAAGGACTTGTTGCTCGTTGCGCCTTTCACCGGTAATGTCGTTTGCTTGTCCAATTTCTCTCCACTCTTGCTCTTCAATCGTATAATTGTACATCATATTTTCTCAATGCTTACTCTCTGTTTATATAGTCCTTGAATATTTAAGCATGAAAGTAACTATTAATCTGTAATTTCAAGTTGCTTTGTTCATTGTTTAGTTGATTATTATCAGTTAATTAATGAATGTGATGTTTGTCATCTCAAAGAATAATTGTGTAAGTATAGTGTAGGAATTAGTAATCTAAAGTTTCAGGTTTGCTTAACTTAAGCTATTTTATAGTGATGAATATGACAAAAGCTTTTTTATTCAATATTGACTTATCCATATTTAATGCCGTAATTTATCATCAAAGGCGAACAAGACACGGTTGTAATGTTGTGCCATTTTTGTGGTAGATTCTGTGTGCAAGCTAGTTACCATTGTAATGTTGTTTGAATACAATAAGTGGGTATGTTAGTGAGTGTTGATGCTAGTTAAGCTAGTTACCATTGAAGTGTAGTCTGTGTCACCCTCTACTTGCTAACAATTCAGCAATCTCCATATCATTATAGATAGTCTGAAATTTGTGTACTATTCAAGAATCACATAACCTGCTTAATACGTCAGCTAGCACATTAATGTCTTTTTTGCACTTGTATGACTAAACTCGTATAGCTTCTAGAACATTGATGTTAAGGTGCGCCTTTGAGAAGACTCTAGGGGCACATTTTAGTTGGTGAAATGGGTAGTCCTAGTGATTGGACCTTGTGAGGGTGCAACTTCAATGGCTCCCTGTAGTTCGACCCCTACCCCAAGTATAATAATTGAGTACAATTTCCCCATCTGTGTAGTAAGCATTGTAGTCAGCATCGACAAGCCTAATTTGGACTGCATATGTAACACATTTTGGTTTTTTATTTAGTTTGGATCTCAATTCCACATAATTACTTGAATTCCACTATATTTGCATTATTATCTACATGTTTTGAATCTTTCAATGATTTAAATTTTATCTCCCTATTTTTTATAGTTGTTTTGAAATAAGGATTGATAGTGGATATTATTGAACAAAAGGTTATCTTAGGGAATTAAAATTGATATTGGATATTATTTCTTACTTTACCTTTAGTTTGGATCTCAATTCCACATAATTATTTGAATTCCACTAGATTTGCTGCTAATTAAGGACAATTTTTTGTATGTATTTTGATTTTATTTTATCCTACTTGCAGAAAACATATGAATTGAAAGAATGAAACATAGAAGCTATAGAAAACTAGATTCAATTTAGACTACTAAATTATGCCTTAGTATGTCTCATTATTTCCGGACATTTTGATGCATGAATAGTTTGTGAATGTGGTGTTAATTTATATTGAAAATCTTTGTTTATTTTAAAGGTATGATATTACTTTGTGCTATCTCTTTATTACATATATATATATATATATATATATATATATATATATATATATATATATATATATACACACTCCAATTATTACTTAAATCAATTTATTTTACGTAATTGTAGTGCCTTGACGATGTTGAATGCAAAGAGAGGGAACCTATCTGGAATAAGCAATCCCAAAATTAGTTGGAAATATATCAAGGTTAGAAAAGATCGATCGAGATATATTATGTTTGGAGAAACTGTCATTTTAAAAAGGAGAAATATCATAACTAACTTAATTTTATATTTCTTTTTTTTTCTATGCAAGTGTCCTAAACAACCTGATGACATTTCTTGTGGGCTATATGTATGCCGATTCATGCGAGACATTGTGCAGGTTGCCCATGAGAAAATTCAAACATTGGTATGTGAACTCCATCATCTAACCCTACTCTTAATTTCGTTTTTATGCAAGACCAATTTTATTTCTATACTTACATATAATTTTCTAATATGATTTGTACAGTACTCACCACCTTCACCGCAATCATACAACGAGAATGACATATATCAAGTAATTGAAGAATGTGCTGAATTTCTCCGACCTATAATTGAATTCGAGTTGCATTTGACCTCACGTACATAGTTGTTGGGCAGGAAGGTACGTTGGAGGAATATGTGAAGTTTTTATTTCAATTTTTGAAGATAAATGTTTGGCAAGTTGTCATTTTGGATGAATATCTACTCTTTTGGAAAAGTACTACAATGTTTGGCAAGTGTGCCATTTTGAATTTTTAGGTTTGTCTGGCATTTGCAAAGCAAATGGATTCTAGCTAGCTCTCTAGTGCAATGTGTGAATTGAAAGTGTTACTTGCCATTTTGGATTGTTAGGCTTGTGGCATTTGTAAAGCAAACAAATATTTAGCTTGTGCAATTTGTATATTGAAGTTTGTAATTGAAAAAGTTTGATTGGTGGAATGCTTATAATTTGTGCATTTATTTGGTGGCATTTTGGTAGTAGTGGTACTTGTCAGTCATGGTATATGATTTTGTAAACAGGTGCTTTTTGGTAGTACGTACGTATTTTAATTTCCATTAAAAAAAGGACGCATACTAATTATTTTAAAATAATTGGCATGCATATACATAATAAAAAAAATGCGGCATACCACTTAAAAAACTGATGTGCGATGCTTGTATACCAGTTAAATGAACTGACATGCCAAGTGTGCATACAATTTAAAATTTTGGCATGTGCCGCTTGCATACCAGTTAAAAAAACTGGTTTAGAATAGTGAAAACTATATCCACGCTGATACTAGTTTTTCTAAAAAACTGGTATCCGACTTTTTTTGGCATACCAGTTTTTAAAAACTGGTATGAATGTGGTTTATTCCTGTCTACTACATACCACCTTGAAAACCGGTATGCGTGTTGAAAAAAAACCGGTATCTACGAGCATTTCTGTACTAGTGAGAGATCCCTAATATTGTGCTGAGAGTAAACAGAAAAAGGCTAGAGAATATCTATAGTTTGCATTAGATGTAAAATGGATGTAAGCTATTAACAATCCAAATGCTTTGATAATTTGATGATCGTTGTTATTCTATTATGTCTATTTATTGTATATTTTATATGGGTCGTCATAGTTCGGGCAGGATTTTAGAGTTTTATTTAGATGATTTAATAGGTTTTGAGTGCTTACAAGTTAAATCTTGCAGGATGCGAGAGTTAATAAAACTGATGCAACATATTCAAGGTAGAAAACCTTACAATCAAACTTAATGGTTTTGACAGATTCAAGGTAGAAAACCTTACAATCAGAATTAGATTTGTTATTTATGTGTCTTATAATTAAAATGACGAAAAACTAAGACATTTTACTTAATCGTACAGTATGACTAAGCAAAATGTCTTAATTTTTTGTCATCTTGTAAAACATATAAATAAAGAATCTGAATCTGAATCTGAATAATAGGTTGAAGGAGATCTCTATAGTGTATAAATGATAAGCAAAAGTAAGTGAACAAAAATACATATGATGGTGTAGGTTGAGTACGATGAAGAGGTAGCTGAAGTCTCAGATTGAAGCAAAGACCCGATTGTGAAATTTGGATTAGATCCGTAAAGGGCCTGAACACCTTTCACATCGTCTAAAGAAAGGTGGAGCTTCTTAGCTCTAGGCTTCAAACTAGGATACATGACTGCATCCTTATCCATACTATGAGCCAACCCTAGCACGTGCCCAATCTCATGCAACGCCACAGATTCCAAGTCAACCGCCACCTTCGATTTCTCCACTCCAAAGTCAACCGCCCACTTCTCCGCTATGTCAAGATGTAGCCTCCCGTTGTCAGGCCAGAATGCATGCCCAAGAACCCCTAGCGGCCCATCGAATGCCTCCCCGTCCCCATGCTCGCCGCCGTAGAACCCTATTTTCACGTCAGCTTCGGTATACGCATCGCTTTCCTCGAAACTTATGGGTATTATCGATTCCCATTTCTTGAATGCTCGTTCGAAGGCTTTTCTTACGTCTTGCATGCTCAAATATGTCATGACTTTTTCGCGGGAAAATGAATAGGAAAGTGTCATTGGAGTCTTCCTAGCCCAACGAGGTTGTCCGTCAAAGTAAACGTAGTGTTGCGTGACATGCAATGAAGTGGTGGTGGTGGTGTCCGGTGCACCGCATCTTGGGGAGGTGATTGCGGAAAGGGTTGGGGGATCGAGCACTCTTGTTACCGGGAGACCATGCCATGTTTGGTAGCGAGCCAATGCGTGCTCTAGGCGGGTGTCGAATATGTTGGTTGTGGTGCCATTAGGGTTTTCCATGGGGAAGTAGCCAAACCTGTGGAGGTACTTCTTGAGGTGGGAGATTCCTTGGGCATGGCTCCCTCTCTTGGAGTTGAGGAGGTTGTTGAAATGTTGCCATGGGTTAGGGTGGTGGGGGACGAACCCAGGAGACATTCGGGTTGAGAAGCAAGTGTGAGATGCAAGGAAGAAGAGGGAGGAGAAGAGAAGGAGATGGGATGAAATCATGGTGATGGCCAAGTTTTCATGGAAGGCGGAAGCTTTGTTATAAAGGAAGAGGTTTTTGTTGGTTAGGTAGATAATGTAAGTTTAAGGAACCAACTGCTCTCTATTAGGATCGGAGAAACCGGTAACTAAATCTTATATATATATATATATATATATATACACTTGAAACACTAGCCCCATCTCTTGCAACAAATGTACAAGTAGGCCACCTACTTCCATACAACTAATGCACGTTGGGTTTTGACGTAAGTATACGAGATACTAGGGCTGCGCATATTCAGACCGGACCGGAAAACCGGACCGGAAATTATAGTCCGGTCCGATCCTGGAACGTAATTGTAAAAATCTTGTCCGGTTCAAGATATTACGGTCTAGTCCGGTCCGGTCCGATTAGGACGGGATTTTTACACTTTAAATATTTTTTAACTGGAAGAGCATCCCGTCCGGTCCAACCTCGGACCCGACCGGATTGAATCCATACAAAAAATATACTTAAAAAAATTAAAAAAATATAATAAAACGGTTAGGACCCGACCGTAACTGTCCGGTCCGATGCGGACCGTTTGGACAACCTTATTATATACATATTGTCACGATGGAAGTTAAGGGCACACTTCCAGTGAACCATACACGCACGTACACTCATTTCACCCTAAAATCAATTAACATTATGAGAAATAACGTACTAAAATCAATTAACATTATGAGAAATAACGTATTAACTTACTAACTAAGAAATGGTTAAGGTTGGGGCTAATAGATCGATGCATGGCAAATATATGGATGGATGGTTTAGGGGTTAGTAGTAGTTGTTATAGCAAAATATGATGTGGGGCTAACCTAAAAGGATGATAGGAGGTCTTAATCACCTGGGGTTTTCTTGACTGTCACCACAAGCAACTACCAGCTGTTAGCCCTCACCAAGTCTTATCATTGCATACCCTTTTTACCATTTCAATTCTTTTGTTAGACTCAAAGTAGCCATCCGAGGAAATACCTTGTCAACAATTAATGGGGTATAATATAGGGTGTTCTTCAGGTAAGCCACGTTACTTCGGTAGGGTTGTACGGCTGCATGTGCGGTTGACACATGCCCAAAAAATTTTTTTTTTTTTTTTCTTTCTAGAAACGAATGAAAATGATGGTTCAAAACTTATAAATGATAGTTCATAACTTATAAAAGGATAGTTCATGAATTATAATAGAATAGTTCATAAATTATAATAGAATTGTTCATAACATATAAACGATTAATTTATAAATAATTTGATATAATATATTATAAAGTAATAGTTCATGAATTATATGAGAATAGTTCAAAGTTTATAAGAGAATAGTGCAAAACTTATAACATGGTAGTTCAAAAAAATTTTGATTCCTTTCTGAAAAAATAAAAAATAAAAAAAATCAATTGATCTGGACAAAAAAAAATTTGGGACACGTGTCAACCGCACAGCCGTACCGCAAAAAGTGAACCCTACCTGAACATTCCTCGTATAATATATACACCCAATTACTAAAATGTAAGGATAATTATTAGGTAATAATTGGTTCCTTTTTAGTTTTTACTTTTATCCCTACTTTTTGTCAAATTACAGATTTTAATCCCAATTTTATATATTGCACAATTTCAACCAAACATACACACTTAATTTAATTTATGGACTTTACGTGGTACTTGCTACCATAATCTACTAACTATATTATGAATAATAAATTTTCTATGATTACATGCCCACCATACTCCGTAATTAAAACTTTTCAATGAGAGAGTTTTGACCGATACTTGGACGTAATATCACTGGACCACCGGCGTTCGTGTAGCTTCCGGCTTTCTAGGGGTGGCTAATCCTTAACTAAGACTACCTTAGCCCAAGCACAACACATATCTGTTTCATTTCCTACCTCAGACCGTAGTCCCTCACTCAAATCTCTCTTTTATGAGGATGGAGGAAATGTAATCAAGAAAGTAAATTATTTAAAACATAGCTTTTAATTAAGTAGCTTTCCCTTACTTAAAAACAAACTTTTATTGAATTTGAAATAGGATTACAAGCACTTAAACACACTGAAAATTGAAGGCTCAACTCACTTCAAACACTTCAAGCTAGAAAGATCCATAGAAGTGTTTTGATCATAGAGAGAGGACGATCCACTACTTTGTAAGCTCAAAATCGATTCTCTTTCTCTTTCTAGTTTTCGGTGTTTATCACTCTTAGACTCTATGGCTTTTCGATACCTTACAATGACTTACAAGGGGTCTATTTATAGAGCTGGAGAGACATTGGATGCCCTTACTCTATTACCATTTTACCCCTGACATTATTACGGACTTTGAGTCTCTTCACATGACCAACGTTGCCAACGTTCAATAATTCAAAAAGCAAAAGAAAAAGTTAAAAGAAAGTGACAGACTCTGACACAGCACTCATGAGATTACTCCAGGCTTGTGATGATGATGTTATTGACTAATCCATGCAATGATTGATGTTGTACATCCCCTCTTCTCCGATGTTATCTTCATAATCTTCATCAACATTCTCATTAAGGGCTTCATAAATGTTTTTTGCATATTCATCTTCCCAACTTAAGAGGGTATCATAGAAAAAATCTTTGCACTCTGAAGACATGAATTTTTCCAGTTCTAAGTCTCTTATGTAGCCTGAAATTGATTTTGAGAACTTGATAGATTCTGAGAAGTATGGTTTTAAGATTTCAGGGATTACGACCGTAGTAAATCCAACCTTGAAGATAATATTGTTCTTGTCCTTTTGATGTTGCTTAATATACTCATAAATGTAGAAAAATCCATTTGCCCTGGCCTAGATATGATTCTGGATGCTAGGTTGATTTACTGTAATTGGATCTCTAGAGAACTAATTTGTTATTCTTCTAAATATGATCAAATAATATGGCGCTTTACATCTTCCTCCTCCAACCTCCATATTTGCCGGGTGAATATAGCACAATAGGTTTCCAGATCCTTCTCACTTCTTGACTCTGTTGAACACATAGTTTTGAAACTTCGTGAAATGCTGCCTGATTGAACTTCACGGCGTTGGAAGACCTCCAAATAGTCCTTGACACATTCCATAATCCCATGCATATAGAATATCATCTCTCTTGATGGGTTTGCTTGTAAGCTTGTTGCTTTTTGTAATAGCTAGGATTTCCGAATTCTAATTAATGTTGATTAACTTAATCGTTGATAGTAATTGACATATAACTTGCGAAGATTTCCCAAGTGATGAGTATGAGTCCCACCGTTATGTTCCTCGCGTAATTTTGGACGTTTGGGGAAATTTTTACTTTTTCCCCCGGGTAATTATTTTTACCCTCCGGTGTTATTTGGAGCATTTGGGAGCTCCAATTAATAAAAATGCAGTTGAGAGAAATGATCAGGACATCGGATATGTCTTAGATATGAAATAACATGGAGAGGCAAAATGGTCAAAAGAGTCGCTATTTCGTTTCTTAACGGCTAAGAAAGACGGCTTAGGAATACACGTTTCCCGAGGCAGTTGTGTAATAATTATCCCTACAATATTCCAGATTTAATGTTCCAATCTCGAGAAGTTTGGAGAAAGAGGTTCGACCCGCCTTTGGATCGGTTAAATGATAATTATCGACTTTACTAAAGGATAATTATCGTCTTCACTATAAATAGCGGAAAATCCTTTATTAATTCATTTCCTTTCACGTTTTCTCGTAAAAGCTCTGATTTCTCTCAACCTTCAAACTCAGATCTACTCTCTGTTTCTAATCCGATTTCAATTCCGTTTGAGTTTCTGGATTCCTCTCTTCATTCTCTTCATAACGGTACCGAGTTTCTGCATTTCCGAGTATATGGAGGGCTGGTCGAGCATATATGTCACCAGGACTGTTCCGTCGCTCAGATTCCGATGAATTTGATGCTGTCCATGCGTAGCCTGCGTCTTTGTGATTCCGAATCTTCTTTCAGATCGTCAATCGGGTTAGTAACGAATAAGTTATGAATATATTCGTTTTCCGTACTACGATTTGGTCTAAATTGACTTTAGGCTTGTCAAATAGGACAATTAGAAATTCCATTATGGTCGTTATATTATTCTGGTGATTATGGGTTCTTGTTTGATGAAATCTGATGACAAGGGGTTTAGAAATTGCCTACGGACAAAACGTTATTCTGGCGAAATCTAATTAATTAATTAAAGGTTAATTAATTAAATTAGGATTAAAATTGAGATTGAAGAATGTTGATTAGATACTACCTTGAGATTTGAGGAATTGTGAGCTATGTTGAGATATTGAGGTTTAGTTGGTTGTGAGGCTCATAGATTGAGTATGATCCTTATGGATCCCTTTGGGTCTAGGTGTGACCCCTTTGATGAATAGAGGTTGATATATCTCTTTATGCCTTTTTATAGGCCGTGTTGTGTTTCCCCTCCTGCGTGAGGATGATCTTTTGTACCTCCTATGTGAGGATGTCGTTTTATATACTCGGCTATGTTGTTGTTTACTTTGGGTCGTACAGTTTATACTGTTTTATGTATTTGTTTTATATCTGTCAGTGCCATGTTGTAAGGTCTAGTGAACTTGTTGTCAGGCTAGGGTTAGGATCCATTGTGAGATCCTAGCCCAATGTGACATCCCGAGTCCCGCGGATTCGGGGTGTTACAGAGTTGGCATCATAGCCCAAGTTGACAACAATGGCACTTGCTACCTGCAATGAGGTTTGATAGGTAAAATAAACAGAGCCCACATGGGATCTGACGTTTTCAAAGGTTTTGGTTTTAAGTGTGGTTTTGGGATAGAATGTATGAGAAGTCGTCACCTCTGCCATGGATCTCTGCAACGTAGATATGTATATATATCTGTGTGTACTATGGATTATGTGGATTTATTATATACATATCGATACCTATGGCATATATATAGCCTTATAAGATTAGGTGCGTATATCCTACAGATGACTCAGACTAGAGTAGTATCTGTAGTGGGATGAGGTAGGGGTACACCCCCCTCTTCCTCCAGTGGTGATAAGTTAGGGACCAATTTCCGCTGTTGTTTCGCCTATGGCAGAGAACGAGTTTGAAGAGGCTGATCGTGTCTCCATGAGTAGATCCGAGTTTCAAGAATATATGTAACAAGTATATGAAGCGGTGATAGCGGGTAGATCGACACCAAATTTACCAACAATTGTGAGATCAACTGAAGCTTCTGGATCCGGAAAGAAGCAATGGACTGAATCAGTTACTAGAGAAGCAAAGATGATGAATGGGGAACCAAGTCCGATATCAGGACAATCTAGTGATCCTTTGGCCATGAAGATGACTAGCAAGGAACTACAGTGTTTTAATTGCGTGGAAGTTGGGACACTGGCGAGCTGTGTGCCCAAAGGCTCCCATCATATGCTTTACGTGTGGTAAAGCAGGGCATAGAGCGAAGTTTTGTCGACAGGGCAAGGCATTGCCTTTACAGGTTCCCTTCAAGAGTGAGATCATTCCAGGTGGACGACGAAGGTCGAGTTACCCTTCAGTTGCACAGGTTGCAAGGATGGGATGATTATGTTTCAGTTGTGGCTATCCAGATCATTTGCGTTCTGTGTGCCCTTTGGCATTGATAGCTTGTTTCACTTGTGGTGAGCTAGGCCATCTGGCCCTTTCTGTCAGCACGGTGGTGTTTCTTCTCAACAAGACCTTCCTCTTTCCGGTGCAGAAAGAGTGAAAGTGGAGGCTATAGTAATGACCTCAGTGATACCTGAGGAGCATGAATCTGACATTGAGTGATGATATGTAGTGGAGCTACGAGTGTTAGCTGTTATAGGTACCATTCTCGTTAATGGTTTACCTGGTGGAGTTTTGCTTATTGTGAGTGCTATGCACTTCATGTCTTTCGATGCATGCGTTAATGGTTGACTTTTTGTATATAGTAGAAGGTGGATTTTCCTTTACAAGATTACCTTTTTGGTTCTGAGATACCCGTGAGATGCGTGTTTGTTCCCTTATTTCAGGGACCCGTGTATGGTGGTAGACTTCTTTGTCATGTCGTAGGTGCATGAGGAAGTCATTATGTGTATGGTTTGGATGAATAGATATCATGTGGTGTTAGCTTTTAATAGTAAGACTATTATAGTCTTTACTGAGTTGAGTTAAATAGAGGTCTTCTGAGGTTAAGACCTTTGAAGAGACGGGTTTGTCATCAGGACTGTACGAGCAGCGAGCTGATAGCACAGGGATGTGATGCCTTCTAGTTTATACCATAAAGGAGCGAGATAGTCCAACAATTGAAGGTATTCCAGTTGTTTATGAGTTTATAGACGTGTTACTGAACCGTCTAGTTGCCACCTCAGCGGAGTGTGGACATTGTTATCGAGTTGAAGTATGATACAAGATTGAATGGGAAAGCCACACTATATGGTGCTTGTTGAGATATTGTACTGATAACTTGAAAAGTTTACTGAAACGGGTTTACCCTAGTGGGTTCCATGTTCCGTATTGATGACCTGACGAGTTAACTTCAAGAAGCAATTGTGTTTTCGGGATTCCTTTATGCTCAAGATATCCCTAGTCATGGATGAGAGAGAAGCATGTGTATGAGATAGCATCCCATACCCGTTATGGACACTACGAGTTTGTAGTGATGTCATTTGGGTTGACGAATGTTTTAGTAGTTTTTATGGAGTTGATGAATAGTACCTTCATCAACTTCCTTGATTAGTTGGTGGTGGACTCCATGGATGACATGTCGGTATACTCTCATAGCAGAGATTAGTAGACCGATCGTCTAAGGACCGTTCTACAGATTTCGAGAGATAGAGGGTTGTATGCTACGCTCTCTAAGTATAAGTTGAGATGCCAGTGGTAGCCTTTTTAGGCCATGTTGTCTCTACCAGTGGGATCATGGTTGACCTGGCGAGAATTAAGTATGTTGTAACATGGGAGATACTAATGAACATTAAGGAATACGTAGTTTTCTCGGCTCAGCCGATTGCTACCAATGCTTTGACGAAGGATTTTATATGATTATGTATTCATTTGCGAGTCTTTTAAGAAGACCGCCATAACTACGTGATGAAAGCAGTGTGTCTATGTTCTGAAGAGTTGAGGAGGCATTTGACCTCTGCTTCCATTCTGTTGTAGTTAGAAGATTTTTGGGATTCCGTGATTTATGGTGATACATCCAAGCTAAGTTTGAGATGTGTATTACTACAAAGGAGTAGGGTTATTGATATGTGTGTTTACAGCTGAGAACGTATGATGAGAACTACTCGACTCATGATTTAGAGTTAGTAATGGTAGTTCAAGCCTTTAAATTTTGAAGACCGTACCGGTGTGATCTTCATGTCAGATTTCTATAGATTATAGAAATCTAAAGTATATTTTATGCAACAGGGGTTGCATAACCGCTAGTATTAAGAGCTTAAGTTGATCAAGACTTTGACTTGAAGATTTCATATCATTCAGAGAAGTTGAATGTTGTCGCCGATAACTTGAATGGAAAGACGATCCAAGAGAAGATGATTGTGAGACTGATAGTTCAACCTCAGCTTCAAAGAGATCTAGCTTGGCTAGAATTGGACAATCAGTTCCTTGATAAGGATACCCATTTATACCTCAGAGGTTCTACCTGGTCTGTTGGATGAGGTCCAACAGAAGCAGGAGACCTGCCGGGCCTTGACAAGGTTTAGAGAAAGGATGTCTCGTACTGAGGCACCATAGTTCTCCATAGGAGTAGATGGACTAATGAAGAGTCATGACCGCTTTTGTGTTCCTGCTGATGCAGATGGAGACAATATATTACGTATACCCATTGTACGCCTTATTCAGTATATTCAGGTACGAGTAAGATGTACCACGAGATGAGACGATTATATTGTATGAAACCGATATAACCAGATTTGTGATATAGTGTGTGACATGTCAGCAGGTCCAGATAGAGTATTTCCGATCTAGAGATAAGCCCCCACCCACTACCAGTGCAGTAGTAGAATTTGGGAGGACATCTTTATGGACTTTGTTATGGGATTGTGACCCTGTAGAAGATTGATGTTATTTGGATTGTTGGTAACAGATTAATGAAACCGGCACGTTTCATTTCTATCAGAAGGACGTGGCTAGTGAATGAATTGGTTGAGGAGTACACTAGACAAATAGTGAGACTCCATGGTATACCGAGAACGATCATTTCTGATCGAGTGAATGTTTTTACTTTGAGATTGTGGGCAGCAGATTCAGACTACTTTGGGGACAAGTATGTACCTCGTGACTACACTTCACCCCCTGACAAATGCTTAGTTAGAGAGGATCATCTAGATCTTAAAGATCTATTATAAGTTGTAAGTTGAATGGGAAACGTGGAGGGTTATATTACCTTCCATTAATGAGTTCATTATATAACAATGAAGGACGTGCATCTTTTTGGGATGACCCTATGAGTCAATATATAGACATAGATGTCGTATATCCTTATGCTAGAAGTGATCTAGCAGTAGAGTGGAATAACACCTGACCAGACTCAGGATTTTATAGTTCAAGTAACGTTGATTGAAGGAAGAATGCTGGATGTACAGAGTCACTAGATATTATATGTAGACAAGAGGCGTTAACCTCTAAAGTTCAAGCAAAAGTTCATGTCCGGCTGGAGGTATCTTAGTTGTGAGACGTTAGTTGTGTATTATGGAAAGGGGAACTGAGTTTCCAATATGTCGGTTACTTGAGATCTTGATCAGTTTTGTGAAGGCAACATGATGTTTAGCTTTCACTCTGAAGTTGGTGGATGTTCACCCAGTGTTCCTGTGTCTCAACTGAGAAAGTATATACCAGGTTGGAAACACTTTGTGAGTTATAATGATCTAGTGGTTAAGTTGAACCACATCGTTGTTGAGCATCTGATTACATTCTTGGAATAAGATATGAAACGCTTGCATTTGAAAGACATGCCCATATTGAGGATATGATGGTCGAGATGAAGACCTGAAGAGGCTATGTGAGAGACTGAGGATAGTGTCCTGAGGAACTATCCAGAGTATATGTTAGGACATACCCATTTGTGGGAGCACGAGTAGATCTTAGTGCTATCTTGATGAATGTTGTGCTTATGTGCTTATATGCCTTGATATGTTATTCTATGCTAGTTGTGATGTGATTTATGATCTTAGTAGATCTTGATGTGCTAGCATGATGTATGCTATAGCTGGAGATGATTACTTCCTCCATGCTACCCGAGTATGATCATATTTATAGCTAGAGATGGTTCTTCCTCCATGCTATTTGAGTGGGATTAGGATTCAGCTGGAGATGGTTCTTTCCTCCATGCTACCTTGATGGACATAGTTCAATGGAGATGTGATTCCTTCATGCGATGTATATGTTTATGGGTTGGCTAGAGACGTATTTCCTCTATGCATGTGATATGTTTTGGCTAGAGATGTGCTTCCTCTATGCCTTGTGATGTGGTATGGCGAGAGACGTGATTCCTCTACGCCTTTGGGTAGCGTTATGACCCTGTTTCCTGGAGTGATGATTCCTCCATGTTTATACTTGAGGTTATAGATTGTTATAGGTTGTGATCTTTGGAACGGAGATGTGATACCTCCGATAGAAAGAGTGAGAGTTATACCTCGGCGTATGGGTCCGAGAGAATTTGGGAATTGTTTTTTTTAGGGGTGTGTGATGTAATAGCTAGGATTTCCGAATTCTAATTAATGTTGATTAACTTAATCGTTGATAGTAATTGACATATAACTTGCGAAGATTTCCCAAGTAATGAGTATGAGTCCCACCGTTATGTTCCTCGCGTAATTTTGGACGTTTGGGGAAATTTTACTTTTTCCCCCGGGTAATTATTTTTACCCTCCGGTGTTATTTGAAACATTTGGGAGCTCCAATTAATAAAAATGCAGTTGAGAGAAATGATCAGGACATCGGATTTGTCTTAGATATGAAATAACATGGAGAGGCAAAACGGCCAAAAGAGTCGCTATTTCGTTTCTTAACGGCTAAGAAAGACGGCTTAGGAATACACGTTTTCCGAGGCAGTTGTGTAATAATTATCCCTACAATATTCCAGATTTAATGTTCCAATCTCGAGAAGTTTGGAGAAAGAGGTTCGACCCGCCTTTGGATCGGTTAAAGGATAATTATCGACTTTACTAAAGGATAATTATCGTCTTCACTATAAATAGCGGAAAATCTTTTATAAAATCATTTCCTTTCACGTTTTCTCGTAAAAGCTCTGATTTCTCTCAACCTTCAAACTTAGATCTACTCTCCGTTTCTAATCCGATTTCAATTCCGTTTGAGTTTCTGGATTCCTCTCTTCATTCTCTTCATAACGGTACCGAGTTTCTGTATTTCCGAGTATATGGAGGGCTGGTCGAGCATATATGTCACCAGGACGGTTCCGTCACTCAGATTCCGATGAATTAGATGCTGTCCATGTGTAGCCTGCGTCGTTGTGATTCCGAATCTTCTTTCAGATCGTCAATCAGGTTAGTAACGAATAAGTTATGAATTTATTCATTTTCCGTACTGCGATTTGGTCTAAATTGACTTTAGGCTTGTCAAATAGGACAATTAGAAATTCCATTATGGTCGTTATATTATTCTGGTGATTATGGGTTCTTGTTTGATGAAATCTGATGACAAGGGGTTTAGAAATTGCCTGCGGGCAAAACGTTATTCTGGCGAAATCTAATTAATTAATTAAAGGTTAATTAATTAAATTAGGATTAAAATTTAGATTGAAGAATGTTGATTAGATACTACCTTCAGATTTGAGGAATTGTGAGCTGTGTTGAGATATTGAGGTTTAGTTGGTTGTGAGGCTCATAGATTGAGTATGATCCTTATGGATCCCTTTGGGTCTAGGTGTGACCCCTTTGATGAATAGAGGTTGATATATCTCTTTATGCCTTTTTATAGGCCGTGTTGTCCCTCCAGTGTAGAGGTGATCGTGGTTGATTTTGTACGAGGTTGAGGTAAGTCCGTAGGACTTACTTAGCTACCATCCCTATATTGGGTGTTTGCATGAGTGGTGTGTGCTTTATATGTTTGCTATGATATCATGAGTTGTCGTTTTTATCGATCTATGTTCTATTGACTGCCCCACTGCGTGGCTGTGATAACCTTTCCCTTTCATCCCGCCGTGGAGTCTGGGAGGTTCTCTGATGTCGGGTCAGACTGGTTTACAGGAAGGGCGCAATCCACTCCCATAGGGTACACGGATTGTGTGACCGATACTCGTACAGCTGAACATTGTACTCAGAGGCGGGGGTGTATCGGTCCTCGTGTCACATACTTTCATCTATCTATATATATACGGTTTTTGAGTGAATGATTATTATATAAAGATAATAAATGGGTAAATGTGTGATAGCATGCTGATGTGTTTATCTTTCATGACTGTGCTTGTGCTTATGCATTACCTCACATATGTATGGTTAGCTAACGGGTTTCATACCGTGTTGTAGATGTTTACAGGTTAGGCGCTACTGGGTATTCTGGCAAGGTGACAGGCCGATAACTCTCGTACATTAGGTGGTTGGTTTGGGGTTGTTGTGTTTCCCCTCCTGCGTGAGGATGATCTTTTGTACCTCCTATGTGAGGATGTCGTTTTATATACTCGGCTATGTTGTTGTTTACTTTGGGTCGTACAATTTATACTGTTTTATGTATTTGTTTTATATCTATCAGTGCCATGTTGTAAGGTCCAGTGAACTTGTTGTCAGGCTAGGGTCAGGATCCATTGTGAGATCCTAGCCCAATGTGACATCCCGAGTCCCGCGGATTCGGGGTGTTACACCTTCATTCCAGATTTGTTGAATCGGTGCACCAAAGAACCCAATCATGATAGATATCATAATAAGGACACTTTATTCCGCTCATCACATATGAATACCAATTAGGAAACTCTTTGTACTTCTAATAGCCTTTCGTCTTTTCTTGGACATCAAAAGGAAGGGAAAACATAAACTGAACTAACTCCAATTCTAGAATTATACCTTTTCTTGATCTTTTTTCTGAAAATTTTTGCAAAAGATTAACATAGTAGTAACTAAGGTGATACCCATCTTAGATGACATTTTTTTCCTATTTATACTTTTGTTTGTCTCCCTCCTCTATCGTTATGTAGAGGGCAGACTATACCATTTCGTCCAATTCTTCTTTGCTATTGCCTTCTTTCTTTTTGGTATGCTGGAAGATGCCATCGATTGCTTGGAAATGCTCGTACGCAAGCTCTCGAGTTAGGCTATCTGCCAGAGAGTTTTTTTTTTATCCCTGCACATGTTCAATATCAAAGGAATATTAAGTTAGTGTGAGTTGCCAACGCAGGAGCCTCCCTTGCGCTTTCATGTTACTCAAATTATTTCGAACAAAGCCTAATATTCCTTTATAATAAATTCTGATAGTGAAATGTTTTGGAGCAAGAAAAATTATAAATTTATGTATCCCTTTTAGGATAGGAAGTATTTCTTTCTCCATAGTAGTGTAATTGCATTCGGCCTTATTGAAACTTCAACTACTATACCTGCAAAGCTTATTATCTTTTTTGATTTTTGAGATAGCTCCCCAATGGTAGTTACTTGCATCAGTTTCAATTACTAGATCATCATCCTCATTTGGTAAAGTTAAGACTAGTAACTTCATGCAACGTTTCTTAAGATCTTGAACTATGTGAGTGTCCAGATTGGTCCAAGTCCAAATTTGTTCCTTCTTTAGCTTAACTTGTAAAGACTTTCTAAGCTTAGCTAAATCCTTAATAAAATCTTATGCATACGTGAGACATCCTAGAAACCTTTCTAGTTGTTTTTTATCTTCTATTTTATCTGGAAAATTTTCTATTTTTTCTAAGACATGTTTCTGTGTTCGCCCCTAGAGGTGTGTGCAAATAAGCTTTAAATTTATAAAACTAGAATCAAGCAGCGAACCCGCAGTGTACGGATCGAGGTAGCTAAGCAAGAATTCCAGAGTATCGAACACAGGGATTTGGGTGGGAACAAATTCGATTTCAGATTATCAAGCAGTAAATATGGGAGTTTGCGAGTATTGGGAAAACAACAATCCTAAAGATCCGGGTATCCAGTTGCGGCAATAGATTCAAGATATACTAATGATGTAAAGACAGAGTAGAGATATGCAAAGGTATACTAATGTAAGGTAATCGTACGGTTGAGGTTCCAAAAACCTTATATAACTCACCTAAAGAAACTCCTTATACAGGTTGTTGAGGCTCAATATAGAAAGGAACTAAAGATGAGTATTAGTGTCAAATACCCAAACTTATAACCTAAAGATCAAGACTAACTTATCCGATTGAGGTTGTTGAAGCTCACAATCGAGGTAGAGGTTGTTGAGGCTTCACTACCACCTAGAAAAGACAAGTCTAAACTAAGTTAAAGCAAATCTTTAACTTTGGATTAAAGTAAAAACAGGCTCGTAAACTGGGATGAAATTACGGTTGGATCTTGAGATTCCACGGTCGTGGAACTCAAGAACAGACCGTAATTTAGGGTTGTCGACGATTCTCTCTAACTCTCAGGTCTAATCTGTTTGCGAACGATCTATCATCACCTATGCCACAACTATCAACCCTTCACCTTAGAATTGTTAAGGGTTTTTAGCCAATAATAGTCATTTTGATATCAATTCAAGAATTAAGAAGAAAAAGATGAGAACTTCAAGAACTATTAATAACCTTCAAAAGAATCTCAAGATTCCAACAAGTGTTTTCCAAAGATTCAAAACGGAATAACAAACAAATCACAACTATAGGAAAGAAGAGAAACGGGATGTCAATCCGTTTCCGATTCAAACCTAAACAAGAAGAGAGATCTTCTTGCAATTTTTCCAAGAACTTCGATCTTTCACAAGTCCGAAGATCGCAGCGACAATCTCCACCGAATGTGCGAGATTTGAACAACTCTTCAACTCAGCTTCGATCTCCAATGAGATCTCCGAAATTGCCTCTCAAATGAAGAAGCGTTAATCCTTAGCGTCGATTGCTAAGCGATGATAAGCGTAAGCGGAAATGCCAAAACGCTAAACCGGAATCGTACGCCTATGCGTGGATAAGCGAGCCTAAGCGAGAATGATGAAATCTCCTTTCATCCGTCTTTTTATAATGCAGGGCAAGGTGTCGGGCCGGCCCATTCTTCAAAAGATCATGGCTTCGAAATATTGCGAAAAGATTCGCCAAGATCACGGTCGTGGAAGATTCCACGACCGTAATTCTGAGGCGTGGAAACAAACACGGGTAGCTTCCACGGCCGTAAAATCCCCTGGAATGAACATCGAATTCTGCATCACAATCCACGGCCGTAATTTAGGGTAAAACCGTGATTTTTGCCTTCATTCGTGCATTCCTCAATCTAATACTCCAATTTGCTTCCAAAAGGTGTCCTTGATCTAGAGGTACATCAACTCAACTCTCCTTTGCTCGATTTCGTTCGGAAATAGCTCCAAATCACCTATAATCAACATAGAACTCGTGTAGACATCCATATCGACAATATAGGCAATACTAGCTCATATATGCATAAAGCTCCATCAAAGACTATCAATATGAACCAAATGCGACTAGAAAATGTGCCTAAAACATCACAATATTTCATGCTAACAAATAACCCCATACTTAACACTTGCTTGTCCCTAAGCAAGGTCTTTCAAAAAAAACTTTAAACAAGAGTTAGGATGAAATATGTGTACCTTCTTTTGGATGAAAACAACTTCTAAAGAATAGATCATTCTCAAACCTTGCTTCAATCGTTTTTTTCAAACTTTCACACACTTAATTAGAGAGTAAAAATAAAGAAAACTCATGAGTAAACTTAACTTCCAAACAAGCGTTATAACCTTCAAACTTTATCAAAATCAATCATAAGAACTTTAATTTAGATCACCAAGCCATATAACATTCTTTTGATCTTAAGGACTTTTCAAAGAAAAGGTCTAGAGTATGGAAGGGAAGGGAAAACTTTAAGGGAGAGTGGTGCATAAATCCGGGAAAATGGATAACTACCTTCTTCTTCTTTTGCGGTTCCCGCAGCACAACACTTCACTTAGAGCTTCGCTCTTACTTTTCATTTTTCGACTTTACTTTTGGAGTTATGGATAGAGGTGCACAAAAACCGAAGCCTAGGAGATTGGCGTTTCTCAAATTTGCAAGAGATGCCTCAAACCCTTAGCGCACATACCATAATCCGCTAGGAATATCGCTCAATCCGACTTTGGCAAGACACAAACACCCGGCTATGTGAATGGTGCCGAGTTACTCATCGTCATGATTGACTTCCCCAAACCTATACTTTCTTTCTATTCAATTGATTGCAATTATTTGCTCTCATGGCCCTCCCACATCAAACATGCCTTTTTCTCATTCACTTTCCAAGTTCCCGGATAGGTAAAGGAGGCTAATATTTCAATGAGGAGTTAGATGATCAAAGAAAGAGGAAAGAAAATATCGAATTGCCTTAATCATTTCAACAAGAAGTATAGGAGCTTATAATGTGATTTCAACTTCAATTTCTTAATATGATTTAGGTAACGTTTTCACATTATAAAACTTGCAAAAGAGGTGGAATTCATTCATTTGCATTCTTTTCGATTTACTATCCTTTTAAGCATGCAATCGTTATCAAACTCAATTCGCAAGTAGTGATTATCATAGAATTCATCTCAATTCATTAGAAGCATCAAATTTTTCAAAAATTTTCAATTTTTATGGGTTTTTAAAGTTCTTTTTTCATGCAATGCAAGAATGAAACGTGTAACATATGATGAGCATGCAAAGATAGTCTCGTAATAGAAGCAACATATAGAGTAGAGTTATTACAAACATTTAGTACATCCCACCCCATACTTAGGACGAACATTGTCCCTAATGTTCACATGAAAGAACAAAAGAAAGAAAAGAAAAGAAACTCACAATGGTGGCGGGAATGTCTAAACGAGCTGCTGGTCATCGATCACTGCGGTGCCGGTGGAGGTGGAAATGGGGAGAAACTCGGATCGTAGTACCGCCCAAACTGCTGGCGGTAGACGTCCCTCATCATGTGGTCGAGGTCGTCCAAACGTCCGTCTCTCGCGTCTGCCCGGATCTCTAATGCTCCGACTCTCTCTGAAAGTCCGGTAGCCCAATCCGGCATCCTCTCATACCATCCCGGAGCGTGATCATACCATCCGGGAGCATCTGCTGGTGCTGGCTGTGGTGGTGGTGGTGGTGGTGCTGCTGGCTGCGTCGTGGACCAGGGAGGGGGTGTCTCGTACCAGGTGGGAGGTGTAGTCATCCACGTGGGCCTCTCACTCACGCTAGCGCGGCGAGATGATGAGCCTGAAGCTCTAGCCGGACGCGGAGAGCGTCTAGGTACATCCTGCTGATCCGGCTGATCCGGAAACGTGCCGAACTCCTGCTCTGCTCCTCCACCACTCTCATACTGCTCTCCCATATCCTCCTCATCTACAACCGGCGGTGGAACGTAAGGGGGAGCTACAAGCCTGTTCGCATGCATCGCAGCGAACGTCTCCTTCCAGTTGTGGCGTCCCGCCACAATGGAATACTCTGGCAGCCACTCAATACCCCTGCCCGTCCTACTCTCCCAGGGCATGCCCGCATAGGGCGGACCTCTATGTGTGGGGAAGATGAGTCCCCTAACCATGAAAGCGTGTAGCCCTAGTGGAACTGCCGGTATACGTGTGCAAGCCGAGAAGTCCACTCCAAAAGTCCTAGCTATGTGGGTCACTATCCCACCATATCCAATGTTCCCTCTTGATTTGTTCTTCAATTTGCTCATGGTCGCCGCCAAAAGGGTAGCACAATCGGCGCGGCATCCATATAACATGGCATAGAGAAGGAATAGCTCATCCGTCTTGATCTTTTGGGGCGTCTCCGTCCTAGGAAAGAGACACTCCGAAAGAACACGGTGAGCTATCTTCAAGGCCAAATGATACATCAATTTGGCCTTGGTATCAGCTGGTTGCCAACGGTCCTCGTCGGCATATATCATGGCTATTTCCGCCCAAAAGTCCTTGGCGGAAACGCCTCTAGGAAGTCGACCGTTATAGGTCTCATGGAACCCAAAGATGGCTCCGAACTCATCGATGCTCAACTGGTAGTCTCTGTTCATGAGACGGAAGGAGACAGTCCTATCAACATGGCTGTGCTCAAAAGACGTCACAACCTCTCGGGTGATCTCCTCATAAGCGTCTTCACGAATGTTCGTGAAGACAAGTAAGCCGGCTCTATCCAAGAGCCAAGTAAGGTCATCTACTATGTTGAGAGGATGTAGATCCTCCAACAACAAGTACCTAGGGCCAATCACTGCCCTCTTCTCGATCCTCTCAAACGCAGCTTGGTGGTTTTCGTGTATGATCGGGATGCTAGGGTGAGGTGGTGAGGATGGAGGTGAAGATGGAGGAGAAGGTGAGGGGGATGAGGGTGGTGGTGCCCTAGATGTGGAAGGGTTGCCCTTTCTCTTCTTATTCTGTTCCCCTTTCTTTTCCTTAATTCTCCCCGACATTCTCCTTACAAAATCCATTACTGTCCAAAATCACGGTCTGTTCTTCCCAAAACCACGGCCGTGGAACCTCTGTAAACCGTGGTTCGACACAGAAATTCTCAATTCTCAGCAAATCAGCAAATTTCACCACAACAATCAGTCCTAATCTAATTTCTTCCAATCTTAATCAGTTCTCCTTAAAAATCTCTAACAAAAACGAACAAAAACGACTAGAATCAAGAAGAGAGCAAAAACCTCTTTTTCGGATTGAGAAATCCAAAATGCGGGTTTGTTGATCGTTTTCCACGCGATTTGTTGCTTGGATCTTGTTCTTGGTTGGATTTGCTTCAGTTTTGGGCGAAGAATCGTTGAAAACGATTAAAGAACGAAGATTTGGGATGAGTTGTGGGATTTCGGTGTTTAGGGCGTGGAATTTGGGGGTTTTGTGGTGTTTTTGTGGTGAAGTGTGGCTTTTATACTCGCAGGCAAAATTTCAAAAATCACGGTCTGTCGGGGCATTCCACGGCCGTGGAAATGTACGGACCCGTAATTTTTGTGATTTTTCACAGGCCTTTGAGAATTACGGCCACTGTAGCAATGACGACCGTAATTTAGACCGTGGAACTCTCTGTAAAGCTTCAAAGTCCAAATTTCGTCACTTCTCTTCGACATTATCCCTCCATTCTCCTTTTTCATCGATCCTACAACCAAAAACACGAACATACCGGAAGGAATCGAGGCAAAAATAAAGCAAAATCTTCTATTCTAGGCTAAACTATGAATCGAAACAAAAAAACGAAAAATGCAATACCTTGGGTTGCCTCCCAAGAAGCGCTTTGTTTAAGGTCCGTAGCTAGACCAATCTTGCACTTATTCGAGTGCGGTAGGTGCAAACTCCTCAGCTTGGAGTTCCGGTGAGTACTTCTTGAGTCGTTGGCCGTTCACCTTAAAACTTCCGCTAGCTTCACCCCATACTTCAACTGCACCATGGGGGAAAATACGCTTAATTAGAAAAGGTCCAGTCCAACGAGATTTCAACTTACCTGGAAAGAGGCGAAGTCTCGAATTGAAAAGGAGAACTTGATCTCCCTCTTGGAGGTCCTTTGGAATGATATGCTTATCATGCCAACGCTTCGCTCTTTCCTTGTAGATCTTAGCGTTTTCGTAGGCGTTCAAACGGAGTTCATCCAGCTTGTTGATGTCTAGGAGACGCTTCTCTCCCGCTTCTTTCATGCCGAAATTCAGCCATTTGATAGCCCAAAACGCCTTGTGCTCCAGCTCTACCGGCAAGTGACAAGACTTCCCATACACAAGGTTGTATGGTGTGGTTCCTATGGGAGTCTTGTATGCAGTCCGGTATGCCCACAATGCATCATCTAGTTTCAAGGACCAATCCTTCCTAGTCCTTGAAACCGTCTTCTCCAGAATTCCCTTGATCTCCCTATTTGAGATCTCAACTTGTCCACTTGTTTGTGGATGGTAAGGGGTAGCGATCTTGTGAGTAACCCCATACTTGGATAGAAGAGCTTCAAAGCGACGGGCTATGAAGTGAGAACCTCTATCACTAATGATCGTCCTTGGCGTTCCGAATCGCGGAAAGATGGTTTTGTTGAAGAACTTAACCACCACCATGGCATCATTTGTGGGAGAGGCAATTGCTTCCACCCATCTAGAAACGTAGTCTACCGCCAATAGTATGTATTGGTTTCCACAAGAAGAAGGGAATGGTCCCATGAAATCGACTCCCCAAACGTCGAAAATCTCCACCTCTTGGATGTTGTTGAGGGGCATCTCGTTCCTTCTAGAGATATTGCCTGTTCTTTGACAAGCGTCGCAACAAGAAACAAAGGATTGCACATCTTTAAATAAAGTAGGCCAATAAAATCCGGATTGCAATACCTTTGCGCTAGTTTTGTTTGAACTAGCGTGTCCTCCACATGGTAGTGAATGACAATGACGGATGACACTTTGCATCTCATCTTCCGGCAGACATCGCCGAATGATGCCATCCGGACCTCTCTTGAAGAGAAGAGGCTCGTTCCAATGGTATTCCCGGACGTCCTTGAAGAACTTCTTCCTTTGCGCATATGATAGTCCGGGTGGTATCTCCTGGCAAACCAAATAGTTAACGAAGTCAGCAAACCATGGTTCGTCACCCTTGGAGATTACCTTGATGCACTCCTCTATGATATGTAGGTGTTCGTCCGGAAAGGAGTCATCAATGGGTAAATGGTCGTCCTCTAGATGTGTTAGACGACTCAAATGATCCGCAACAGAATTTTCCGAGCCTTTCTTGTCGCGGATCTCAAGATCGAATTCTTGTAGGAGAAGAATCCATCTAATCAGCCTTGGCTTCGCATCCTTCTTTGCAAGGAGATAGCGGATCGCAACATGATCCGTGTAGACAATCACCTTTGCACCTACAAGATAAGAGCGAAACTTGTCAATAGCGTAGACAATGGCTAGAAACTCTTTTTCCGTAGTGGCGTAGTTGAGCTGGGCTTCGTCTAGCGTCTTGCTAGCGTAGTATATGGCGTGGGTTCGTCCTTCCTTTCGTTGCCCAAGAACAGCTCCAATAGCTACGTCACTAGCATCGCACATAATCTCGAAGGGGAGAGTCCAATCCGGCGGTTGGATAATGGGTGCTGAAATTAGAGCCTGCCGAATGGTGTTGAACGCATCTAGACATTCCTGCGAAAACTCAAAAACCGCATCCTTCATCAATAGATTAGTGAGAGGTTTTGATATCTTAGAAAAGTCTTGGATAAAACGTCTATAAAATCCAGCGTGTCCTAGGAAACTCCTTATTCCCTTCACCGAAATTGGGGGAGGGAGTTTCTCTATGGTCTCTATCTTAGCCTTGTCCACCTCTATCCCTCTACTAGAGACTAAGTGACCTAATACGATTCCTTCCTTAACCATAAACTGACACTTCTCCCAATTAAGAACTAGGTTAGTGTCTTCACATCTTTGCAGAATAAGAGAAAGGTTAGAAAGACAATCGTTAAAGGAGGAACCGTAAACGGAGAAGTCGTCCATGAAGACTTCCATGATTTCCTCTACGTATTCGGAGAAGATGGCCATCATGCACCGTTGAAAGGTGGCTGGGGCGTTGCATAGCCCGAACGGCATTCTCCTATAAGCGAACGTACCCCAAGGGCACGTGAAGGTGGTCTTCTCTTGATCATCCGGATGTATCGGAATCTGAAAGAAGCCACTATAGCCGTCAAGGTAGCAAAAGTGTGAATGTTGTGCTAACCTTTCAAGCATTTGATCTATGAATGGCAATGGAAAGTGATCCTTCCGCGTTGCGTTGTTGAGCTTGCGGTAGTCTATGCACATTCGCCATCCAGTCACAGTTCGGGTAGGAATGAGTTCGTTGTTTTTATTGGTGATGACCGTCATTCCTCCCTTCTTTGGAACTACTTGAACCGGGCTCACCCACTTGCTATCGGAGATAGGATAGATGATACCTGCATCAAGAAGTTTAAGAATTTCCTTCTTGACAACCTCTTTCATGGTCGGATTCAACCGCCTTTGAGGTTGTCTTGAAGTTCTAAAGTCTTCCTCCATTAGTATTTTATGCATGCATAGGGAGGGTTTAATTCCTACTAGGTCCTCAATGGTATAGCCTATGGCTTTCCTATGTTTCCTAAGGACAATCATGAGCTGTTCATGTTCATCTAAGCTTAATTCGGAACTAACGATAACCGGAAAGGTAGAATTAGGTCCAAGAAAAGCGTACCTTAGATGAGTAGGAAGTGGCTTGAGTTCTATTGATTTCGGAGCTTCCAATGATCCTTGAGGAGCTCCCGATGTTTCCTTAGAAGTGTTTAAGGATGTTGAATGGCTTGGAGAAGAGTTGGAAGAAGTTGAAGAAGTGTGCCGGCTATCATTTTCCACGGCCAAAATTACGGCCTCCTCTGGTGTTCCACGGCCGTAATATCCTCTGGAATGGAGGTCGATTTTGGTCGTGGAATCCACGGTCGTGGAATACAGGGTATGACCGTGGAATCTGGTATTCTCAGCCTCGTCGTGAAGTTTTTCAAACTCCACTTCATGCATCTCTTCTTGTGCTTCCAAGGCTTCAATTTCCTCTTTGCACTCTCCTTCTTCTCCTTCATGGGTTAGACTCATAGTGATAACCTTTTGCAAAGGATCGTTAAAGAGAATCGCACTTACCTCCTCCCTGGACAACCCTTCTTCGTCTTGGATATTGTAAATATCCTCATCAAAGATTGGCTCCTTCACTAGAGTGGAAAGAACGAACTCTACTTTCTCTTCCCCAATGTCAAAAGCGAGTCTCCCATTCTTGCAATCGACCATGCAGCCGGAAGTTGCAAGAAATGGTCTTCCGAGTATGATCGGGACCGGGCTATCCGCAGGAATGTCAAGTACGACAAAATCAATGGGGACAAAGAACTTGCCTAGCTTGACGGGGACGTCTTCTACAATGCCGACGGGACGAGTAATGGATCGATCCGCCATGTATAACGTCATCTTCACCGGTTTAGGGTCGCCTAAACCGATTTTCCTGCACAACGCAAGTGGTATGATGCTCACACTTGCTCCTAGATCACATAAAGCGTCATATGTGACCTCTCCCACTCCTATGGGAATGCAAAATGACCCCGGATCTTTCAGCTTTGGGGGCATTTTCTCCTTCATAGTCTTGATGAGATCCGAAGAGTCCGAACTCATCTTGACCTCTCCAAAATCTTCTAGCTTCCTCTTGTTAGAGAGGAGCTCCTTCAAGAATTTGCCATAAGCTGGCATACCTACAATGGCATCGATGAAGGGTATATTAATATGCAGATTGCTCATAAGTTCTATGAACTTACCGAATTGCTTGTCTAGGCGTGCTCGCGCTCTAGATTGAGGGAACGGTAGGGGAGGTTTGAAAGCCGGAGGGGGAACATAGACGTCCTCCTTCTCCTTCCCCTTTTCTTTGCTTTTCTCTACGGGGACTTCAACGAATGTAGGCTGCGGATCGGTGGTAGTGACCCCGCTCCTAGTTGTAATCGCCATTACCCTTCCTTTAGGGTTGTCCTCCGTCTTTCCCGGAAGTTTCCCTGGATTTCTAGGAACTTCTTCCGCATGATCGAACATTTGATTCTCCAAAACCTTTTGAGCTTTGTCGATCTTAGAAACTCGATCATCGAACTTAGTGAAGCGGTCCTCCATTCCTTGAAGCTTTCCCAAGATAGTTTCCAACATGGGATCTGGCTTCTCCTTCCCCGAAGTGCTTCCTCCATTAGATGATTGGCCCTGACTTTTCAAAGGAGTAGAGGAAGAGGAAGGTGGAGTTAGCGAATTAGAATTGGAAGGATAGGAGTTACCGGAATTTAGTTGATTGGAGCGCCAATTGTTGTTGTTTGAACCACGATTGTTGTTCCAATTGTTGTTGTTCCGGTTGTTGTTGTTTCCATTTCAATTGTTATTCCGGTTTTTGTTCCGGTTATTGTTGTTGTTGTTGCGGTTGGTGTTGTCACCGCCATTGTTATTGCCCAAATAGCCAACATCCTTCTCTTGCTGCTTTGGGAAGTTGGTCTTGATAGTCTCCTTCAACTCTTTGATCTCATTATTGAGGGAGAAAATCTGATTTTGAGCTTCATGTGTGAGCTTTGCTCCTTGCTCCACACGATTTCCCTCCACTTTCCGGTGGGAATACTTCTCTATGACTCTTGCTTGCTTCTCAATGAAGTCCCAAGCGTCATCTTCTCTCATGTCCATGAACGTTCCACATGAGAGGGATTGGAGGTTGAATTGCGTTCCCGCATCCAGCCCCTTGTAGTAAATTTCCAGCAAGGCAAGCTTGGATATGCCATGATGAGGGCAATCCAAGAGCAAATCCTGAAACCTTTCCCAAGATTGAAACAAACTCTCGTTAGGTCTCATAGAGAAAGCATTTATCTTACCTCTAAGTTCCGCTGTTTTAGAAGGCGGAAAGAATTTAGTGAGAAACTCCGCAGAAAGGTCTTCCCACGTGTCCAATTTCCCATTTGGAAGAGCTTGATACCAAGACAGCGCTTTCCCCTTCAAAGAGAAGAAGAAAGGTTTAAGCTTGTAGCTGTTGGTGGTGGCGCTCTTCGGCCTCATCGTCTCCATCATACACTCAAAGTTTTGCAAGTGTTGGTGTGGAGATTCGGTGCTTGTACCGCCAAACTGGCTTTGGCGAACAAGAGTGATAACTTGTGGGTTGAAGCTAAACCCTTGTACATCGTCGGCTTCAAAGTTCACACCTAAGCGGCGTGGTTGTTGTGTTGGATCCATCCGTTGGCCAAGAGTTCTTGGCTCATTATCCACTCGTTCGACTCTCGCATTCCTAGGTGGAACGCGGCGATTAGCAGCTCCTTGTGAATTGAAAGGATTCACATTGACCGTAGGGTCAATCTCTTCTAGTGGTGGCATGGAGGAGTCACTCTCATCGGCGGATGAATGACTTCCTCTTCTTCTAGACCTCGTCCTTCTTCTTGAGGACTTCTTGTTCATCTTACTTTCGAGATCGCTCATCTTTATCGTCATTTGGGCGATCGTGTCTTGTAGACCGTTAACTTGAGTTTGATGACGATCCATTTCGTCTTGGAGGAAAGCTTCATTCCATCGGAGTTGAGCTTCCTTCTCCGACAACTTAGTTTGAAGATCGCTTTCGTTCTCTTGAGCCATCCTCTTTTCCTTGCGTTTTTGTCTCAAGGTTTTCTCTACCTCTTGATCAAGAGGTATGAGATCTTCGGTGTTCCTAGACCTGCGCATGCACTCAAAACGAAGTCAAATAACGAGAGCAAGCTCCCAAGCTTGACAACCGGTTACCGAATTCGGCCGAAACCAAATCCCCGGCAACGGCGCCAAAAACTTGTTCGCCCCTAGAGGTGTGTGCAAATAAGCTTTAAATTTATAAAACTAGAATCAAGCAGCGAACCCGCAGTGTACGGATCGAGGTAGCTAAGCAAGAATTCCAGAGTATCGAACACAGGGATTTGGGTGGGAACAAATTCGATTTCAGATTATCAAGCAGTAATTATGGGAGTTTGCAAGTATTGGGAAAACAACAATCCTAAAGATCCAGGTATTCAGTTGCGGCAATAGATTCAAGATATACTAATGATGTAAAGACAGAGAAGAGATATGCAAAGGTATACTAATGTAAGGTAATCGTACGGTTGAGGTTCCAAAAACCTTATATAACTCACCTAAAGAAACTCCCTATACAGGTTGTTGAGGCTCAACATAGAAAGGAACTAAAGATGAGAATTAGTGTCAAATACCCAAACTTATAACCTAAAGATCAAGACTAACTTATCCGATTGAGGTTGTTGAGGCTCACAATCGAGGTAGAGGTTGTTGAGGCTTCACTACCACCTAGAAAAGACAAGTCTAAGCTAAGTTAAAGCAAATCTTTAACTTTGGATTAAAGTAAAAGCAGGCTCGTAAACTGGGATGAAATTACGGTTGGATCTTGAGATTCCACGGTCGTGGAACTCAAGAACAGACCGTAATTTAGGGTTGTCGACGATTCTCTCTAACTCTCAGGGTCTAATCTGTTTGCGAACGATCTATCATCACCTATGCCACAACTATCGACCCTTCACCTTAGAATTGTTAAGGGTTTTTAGCCAATAATAGTCATTTTGATATCAATTCAAGAATTAAGAAGAAAGAGATGAAAACTTCAAGAACTATTAATAACCTTCAAAAGAATCTCAAGATTCCAACAAGTGTTTTCCAAAGATTCAAAACGGAATAACAAACAAATCACAACTATAGGAAAGAAGAGAAACGGGATGTCAATCCGTTTCCGATTCAAACCTAAACAAGAAGAGAGATCTTCTTTCAATTTTTCCAAGAACTTCGATCTTTCACAAATCCGAAGATCGCAGCGACAATCTCCACCGAATATGCGAGATTAGAACAACTCTTCAACTCAGCTTCGATCTCCAATGAGATCTCCGAAATTGCCTCTCAAATGAAGAAGCGTAAATCCTTAGCGTCAATTGCTAAGCGATGATAAGCGTAAGCGGAAATGCCAAAACGCTAAACCGGAATCGTACGTCTATGCGTGGATAAGCGAGCCTAAGCGAGGATGATGAAATCTCCTTTCATCCGTCTTTTTATAATGCAGGGCAAGGTGTCGGGCCGGCCCATTCTTCAAAAGATCATGGCTTCGAAATATTGCGAAAAGATTCGCCAAGATCACGGTCGTGGAAGATTCCACGACCGTAATTCTGAGGCGTGGAAACAAACACGGGTAGCTTCCACGGCCGTAAAATCCCCTGGAATGAACATCGAATTCTGCATCACAATCCACGGCCGTAATTTAGGGTAAAACCGTGATTTTTGCCTTCATTCGTGCATTCCTCAATCTAATACTCCAATTTGCTTCCAAAAGGTGTCCTTGATCTAGAGGTACATCAACTCAACTCTCCTTTGCTCGATTTCGTTCGGAAATAGCTCCAAATCACCTATAATCAACATAGAACTCGTGTAGACATCCATATCGACAATATAGGCAATACTAGCTCATATATGCATAAAGCTCCATCAAAGACTATCAATATGAACCAAATGCGACTAGAAAATGTGCCTAAAACATCACAATATTTCATGCTAACAACTCCAAACAAAACCCTTCCTAAAATGTACGGACCCCGGCTGCCCACCCTTCCGGATCTCTCGGAGCATGCCTAACCTGCAAGGCAAACTACAACATTCGGTATAAAACCGTTAGCTCACATTCGAAGCATTAGAATTAAAGGGAATGGCACAAACACAATTAATTCAACATAGTCACACAACATACTCTAAGCACACAAATCCGGTTTATTATCTTTATTTATTAAGTCATATCCCGTTCTAGTTCAACTTCTTTTGTGACACGAGAATCCTCCGAAACTCGCCTCGATCCCTTCTTCTGGCAATGGAACGGTCGGATGCCTCCGACCGACTAACCAGCACGGGCCAGTCGTCGAGATCCCCTTAGCTCTCACGGGGAGCCAGGCAGTGATGTCACCGCCCGTTATCATACACTTGGGCCAAATAATATAAAGGTCGGTAATCCTATTTCCGGTTTAGTTGTTATAAACAGTAAAATAATAAACACACACCACCCAACACACAATAATGCTAATACAAAGAATACGAGCTAAGTAAGTCCGAAGACTTACCTCAATCGAATCATATTCCCGATAACACTATTACTCGACTTCGCACAAGTCAAGTCTCAACGCCTGATTATGAAAGAACAGATTGGGTCAAAAGGCATCTGACAATCTTAGCAATCTCCAACTTTTAAGCTATCATGGTTCATCTAAGTGAAGGAATAAAAAGCCTTATATGTAAAATGATCATTTTACCCCTAGAGATCCAAAAAAAACCCCAATGATCCTAAGAAGGTTTTAAAACCCTACTAATATCCGGAACACCATTTCAAAGAAAAGATATACATCCAAACCCTCCAACCTCCTCTCAAAACAGCTACGATCATACTAACTTTAACATTCTCCAACAAACTTACCTTACAAACAATTCATATGTCCAGCTCCATACATAACTCAACAATTCTAACTTATACAAGTCATTCACAAGTACTCTTTATATCATCCTCTCAACACTTCCATGAACCAACGATACCAAAACTCATATAACTAATCTTCTTCTTATCAAAGCTTCCTATTCCACAATTAGTCCAACTTTAACTTCAACCATATAACTCAACAATTTTCTCGTAATTTCACAATAAAATATATGATTACGTTCTCGTCTATTTAATAACATCCCATTGCACACTAGAACCCCAAAATCCACCATTTTCACACTTAACCGCAGATCAATATACAATAGTTAGTTTTGAGCAGTATAGAATTAACGTAATACACTAACTCATCTCACCCGCTGGTTATGCCATGATCATGTAATACAAATCTATCTAAACACATACAAATCGATTAATTTAAAATCAGGAATCCTCACCCACGGACTTAGCAAACTGGACAGCAGAATAGGACGGAAATGGACCCTTAGCCAGAATAAACTGCCGACGGCTTGGCCCGGAGATGAACACTGGTGGCGCCGGAACTAGGCCTGATGGCGCTGGAGCAGGAGGCGAGAAGTTGACACCCTCCTTGGAGTCGGGCTGGAGGCGGAACCAGAAGAGGCCCTGTGGCCTGAGTCGAAGCAAGAAGGACCTAGAAGTGTCCGGCCAGGCGAGAAGTTGTGGCGGCCCTGGGCGGCGCTCCTCGCGAGTAGTGGCGACGACATCTTCTTCCCGGCGTCGGGTTTGAGGCGGCGGCTAGTAGTGCCCCTGGCATCGGGGAGGCGAAGGAACCGGAGGAGGGAAGGAAGGAGCAGCGGTCCGGCGAGGAGAGAAGAAGAGGTCGAGGTCCGGCGCGTCACAAGAGGTTGACGGAGGTGAGACAGTGTTTGGCCGAAGAAGGCGCGGCGGCCTCTAGCATCGGTGGCCGGTCAGTCTCGAACTCCAGGCGGCGCCGGTTAGTTTCAATGGAGGAGGAGGGAGCACGAAGGGGAGTGGGTGCGGCAGGAAGGAGATTAAATGTGAGGGAAGAGGGAGGTGTGGCACTGAATCTAGGTTAAAAAAAAAAGAGCTGAATACTTTACCTTTCTTTTCTTTTTTTTTTCTTTTTTTTTCTTTTGCTTTTTTTTTTTAATTTTTAAAGAAGGAATAAATTTTAACATCCATAAATCAGCCACCTTGGCCCCGGTTGACATGGCTTAAACTAAGGACTCGGAAAGAGTCATAACTGATCAAGTCCGGTTGATTCGGACAATCTAAAATAAAATTTTCGGGTATTACACTCAAGTAAGGAATCGTCACCTTTAACCTTTTCAGGTCTAATGCTTGAGACAACTAAAAATCAAATCTAGTGGTCATTCTCTTTGTTCACGTGACATTATTATATTATTTATAGATATCTAATATATCGTTTGCTCAAACTTAGGCTTCTCACGCATTTTCCAAGATCTTAAATGACCTAGAATATGTCCGAAATGACGGTATTAGACACAAAGTGATCTCCAATCACCGTTATCTGATCATAAGTACTTAAATAATTGTTAACACACCATCAGCGGTGCACTCTTTTATCCATCATGGTTATCAGACTGATACTATCCCTTTGACTCAAAAGCAACTCGGATCCGTTCCGATATAACAGTACACGTAAACTCTACCCGAGATTACGCTTCCTCTATGCGCGATTACTGGGTTGTAAGTATACCACTGCCACTTATTTCCTTACATGTCTTTCGTCTCAGGAGGGTAGTTACTCACTTTGAGTATACTGGTGAAGACCATGCACAATACTTTTATTATGTCGTCAATTCTATTCTCAATCCATCGGGAAGACGACTCCATAGTCCTCCATTCGGTATTAAATTCCCACACTACTTATCTGTCGACATGTGACGAAGTCGTCATGTTTCACTTGGATCCATAAAGGGTACCACTCTTTTTCCGCAACCTCTATATGCAAATACTTCCACGTCTACCTTGTTGTGATATTGTTCTTCCACAATAACTTTAGTCACTCCGCGTAGCCTAGCTCGTGGTCCTTCCAGACAGAATGCATTTCACCAACTATCAATCTTTCAACCTTGACACGTTATTTCTCTGTACCATTGAGCTTCCTGCTCTGTGGTTTAGGACCCACCACGCTTCCGCTGCGCTACTCTGATAATTCTATTGTCACTTATTAATCATAAGGACATTATTGTAAGTCTAAAATGATTGACCCCAACTCTTTCTTCCAATTACACCATAAGACCTAACCGGATAAAGTACATGTACTTCCCTTACTTGCCTTCCTGAAATAATATAACGATTCGAAAACAACCTCTTCTATTTACTCCTTTAATTCTTCTAACACAGATCCAAACTCCCGGACTCAACCAGAGTTTGATCTTAACCAGACAAAAACCTTTAACGCGATCCTCGCGATACCTTTTGTTCATCCTAGACGGTTGACGTTGTCTACTTGAGGAAATCCTTCAAAGGCATCGGTAAAGCTACTTCATAAATCCCGAGTCACAATTATCTCTTCTTATCTATACAGATGTTGTCAATATCAAACAACACTAGCCCGTCTTCAGCTAAAGTTGGCCAATATATAGTTGCCTTATCACAATATCTCGGGCTTACTCTTCTTCTACCTCTATTGGCAGAAGTCCTTAGTGAGCATCACCTACTCGATTAATCCTTTTATACTTCTTTAGTTCGTTTTATATTCCACCCCTTCCGCTTCCTTTGGGTTAACTCCATTTCTCTAGACTGATTGTGTCATTCATCTATCATAAATAGTTGTTTTAAGGCTTCCATGATAGCTTGCAAGGTCTTTGCAATTCTTATGGCCGTAATGATCATTCACTTGCAGTCTCCCTTGCATGGGCCGGCTGTGTTGAAAGCTTAGGTCCCGTGATAATTCGGGTTACCCTGGACTCTCGAGTCTAGCAAGGCCGTTCTCTCATACAGATTTCTTTACTGGTGTTGGTGGTAATATCGCCTTCCGGCAACTCCGTTGACCCTGCTACAGGCTTTCATTCTTTGGATATTTGCGTCACGGTTTCTTTCAAACTTCTTATATCTCTGAGGTCAAAACCTCTCCACACTTGTGGGGTCTACCTTTTCGCTTTTACACTCAATTGTAGGTCTTTATTTGGTGTACCTTAGATCCACATATCCCGGTTGACACCCTAACTCTTCTGGTCTCTCATACCCATAATTGCCTATGGGCATCCGCCTCGATTGTAACGCCCTTTATTCCGCACATCTTGGTTGTACTCCGTTCCTCTTGGTACTTGCTCCAATATTTTTATCTCTAATCTGCACTCTTGTCGTCTCTTGCATGGTTCTTATAATTCATCTCTCGGCTTCATACAACCAATTCCCTTGTATGACTTTCTATTCCTACTAACGGAACTACTCCAGAGATTTATTCCTCATCTGATTGTGTATGTTGTAAAAATTATCATCACAACTTTACTTCTTCGCCTATTAGTTCTTTTGATGGTTAACAAGGGTTACTAGGACACCCACCCGAGTATAATACTTGATCCCAGGTCCGAGTCCTTTGTCTCATGTTGAAAACTCTTCAACTCTGCTACCGATTTATCATGAGGCGATAAAGGATATAATATATCCTTTAGGATACTAACTTACTACACATATATCTATATATATATATAACATACATTAATACTCGTCATAAAAAGTCTATATGCTAACTTATATCGATTCAAGTTGTAGAGATCCACGGAGAGCGATGGTGGTCCAACGTACTACTAACCCAACAACCCGACTATGCGCGCGTGTGAAAACATAAATCCGTTTGGAAAATTTTAGACCCCTTTCGGGTTCTAGTTATTTTATACATTTGGTCTTTCAGAAGATTTCAAGTGCCATTGTTGCCAACCCAGAGCTCTGATACCATATTGTAATACCCCAAATTCTGAGAACTCGGGGAGCTACTGGTTAGGACCTCACAATGGGTCCCGACCTTAGTTTGACAACAATTTAACTTGGATCTTACAACAAGGCACAAAAGTATTTAAAACATTTGAAAACTTTAAACAATATATACATGAAGAATATGTATCAGCCTTACAAAGCAAAGGTACTAAAATGACACATAAGAAGAACAGAAGACATCCCGTCCCCAACTAAATATGTACGTGGACCCGGCTGACCATTCCCTCCGGATCTCTCTACAACTGTCTTAACCTGCAAGACATCTACAAGCGGTATAAAACCGTTAGCTAACATTCTATGCATAAGTATAAAGGTAAAAGCACAAACACACAACCCACACAATCAACATGCAACACTCAATCCTTTTATTATCTTTAATTAGGTGATAGGTTATTACTAATGATACTTATTTTGTGACACGAGGGATTCCCAAACCTTGCCCCTGTCCCCGTTTACCAACGCGGAATGGTACTAATGCATTTGACCGTCTACCGGACTGGGCTGGTCGCAGGGAACCTCCTAGACTCTCGCAAGAGCTAGGTAGATGATGTCACGACCCGTTATCATACACTTGGGTCAATTACGTAAATAATAAAGTCGGCCTAATCCGGTTTCGTTGTTTATCATAACTAGCAAACACCACTCATACACATTACACTCATACAAGAAGGCAGCTAAGTAAGTCCGTGGACTTACCTGTAACGCCCCGTTTATTAAAGCGTTTGCGATATTTTTCTTTCCGGCGGTTATTGATACATTTAATATATCTTAAGGAAGTTTTACGAGTATATATTTATGTATATATTTTCACGGTATTTTATTATTAATTAAGTCTCGTAATATAGTTGCGAGATCGTTTTAAATATGTCGTAAAGGATATTTGGTGAATTTATTTATAAATTCGATCCACGTAAATTCCCGTATCGTTATTCGGAAAAGTTCGGAAAAGGTTCCCGATCCAAAAACCCCTAACCGGATAAAATGGGATCTAGTTCATTCCAAATTATCTTTTTTTTTTCTCTCTAGCCGGAGGTTGTGAGATGCCAGCCACGTTTGGCTTCTTTTCCCTTCCTTTTTATTTTATCTTCTGCTTTCATTTCTGGGTGACAGTAGCAGCCCTAGCTGCCTGTGCCAGACCCGTCATAGCCGCCCCGACTACCCAACCCTTGACCCTGCAGCTCGACCTCTCACCACCCCGACCCCTCGCTCACACCCACGCCGACCCCTCGTTCTCCCCTCTGTCCCTACTCCCTCTGCGCAGCCTCCCCCCAGCCCCCACTGTCTCCCTTCTTTCCCTAGAGAACAACTCCCTCCCACTTCTCTAATCGCCTTTGTGCAACCCGCTGGAGGAGACGCACCACTAGGGATCCGCCAGGAAGGAGTCGCCCCTCGCCCTCCGTCTTGAGCCACCGGGGTCGCCGGCGTAGTGCACCGCCTCCTCGCCTTGACAGAGATCGAAGCTGGATCTACATGCCTCTGCACTCTCCCGCTTCCCTTGCCCCACCTGCTCTACCCTATCGCAGTGAACCCCGATGGCCTGGAGCCACCCTCCGCCACTCCGTGCCGCCCGGAACGACGCCGGTGAAGCCACCCCCGCCTGCACGAGCCTAGTCGGAGCCCAGCGAGGACCGCCGCCATGGTCTTCCTCTTCCAGCGTGTCTGGTTCTTCAAAGGGATAAAAGAAACCCTATTAACGTATATTAAATCGGGCACCCTCTTATTTTATGTAATTACAAATTTTACCCACTGTTTTGCATTTACATATTTGGCCCTAGTTTTGGAATCTTGCAATATTACCCCTGCTGGAATAAATTACAGGAAACAGCCCAAAGATTTATTTACAATTTATGACACTGTTTCTATGGGTTATGACTCAAAGATTAAATTACGGAATTTTAACGTTGGCTTTGAAAACGAGTTTTACCTTGGGTTTATGATGATATACAATTTGCCCGGAATGTATATTTACGGTTTAACTTGGGTTTTAAAAGTGGGGGTTTTCATTAGTTTTATATATGTTAATTATTCCGTTCAAATTTAGCGTATAAGCTAAATTTGTATAGTTCTGGTGTTAGGTTCGGAAGCGTCCCGATAAAGACCTAACAAGTCCAAGTCGGCATCTGTTGATCGATTTCCGTCTTTTGACGTCGTGTGAGTATTCTTTCCCCTCGATCTAGTTATGTTTAGTATTAGTATCATGTTAGGTTGAATAATCTAGCATAACTTAGAGCGAATACCAAGTAGTGGTTATGGACCTTAGGTGAGTGTTTGAGGATTGTGAAATGTTTTATGACTTGAGGGTTGATGTTATCTTGTGAGGTTGTTTATGGCTTTAAGTGGTATGATGTTGAGGTTGTGGACTAGAACGAGAGTATCCTAGCCTAGTGTTGTTACCATTGTGATCGTGAGGACTAGGAGGTTCTTATCCTAGCATGGTTATGGTTTATGATCTTGCGAGATCATTGGGACTAGAAGTCTAAGGACTTCTAGCAGGTGAGAGAGATGTTGATTGTGTGCCCTGTTTTGACCAGGCGTTGAGTGCCTTCCTACGGGAAGTTGAGAGCGGTGATTAGCGAGATTATCTTTGGGACGAGGTAAGTTTCCGGACTTACTTAGCTCGTATTCTATGTATTAGATTCGATGCGTGTTTGGTGGTGTGTGTTTTATTGCTTTCATTATAACTTATAAATCGGAATAGGATTACCAACCTTTATATATTATTTGGCCCAAGTGTATGATAACGGGCGGTGACAACTTGTCTAGCTCTTGCGTAGAGTTAGGAGGTTCTTGGCGACTAGCCCGTGTGGTTAGATGGTCGGAGGCATCCGTACCATTCCATGCGGTAAGTGGGGACCGAGGCGAGTTTCGGGAGATTCTCGTGTCACAAAAGAAGTTGAATTAGAACGGGATATGACTTAATAATAAAAAGATAATAAACCGGCCTTGTGTGATTTGATGTATATGGTGTGTTACGTTATTTGCTTGTGTTTGTGCCTTTCCCATTGATTCTAATGCTTCGAATATTAGCTAACGGTTTTATACCGATTGTTGTAGATTGCCTTGCAGGTTAGGATTGCGGCCGAGAGATCCGGAAGAGTGGGCATCCGGGGTTCCGTACATTTTAGGAGTGGGTTTTGGTTGGAGTCGGGTTGTGTTTTATTCTGCGTTTATTATGTTGGTATGCCGCGTGTATGACGTTTTGGTCTTTGGTGTTGTTTATCGGCTGAAGTCTTTTGTTGTTTTCCTTCGGGTTTCTTATCATTTGCATTAAAAGGAATTTCGGTTTTGCCTTTATTTGTGCCATGTTGAAAGATGCGGTGAAATTGTTGTCAAGCTAAGGGTCGGGACCTATTGTGAGGTCCCAACCCGTAGCGCCCCGAGTCCGCGGATTCGGGGTGTTACAAAAGTGGTATCAGAGCCCTAGGTTGACAACAATGGCACTCGCAATCTTCTAAAGGCCGAATAAGGGATAAACAGAACCCCACGGGTTCTGACTTTTCGTTTTAAAAATCACATGCATGAGTCGGGGTAGAATGTACGGACCACCACTCCTTTCGCGGATCTCGGAAGCTTAGTTTATTGGATTTTGATATGTATATATATGTATATATAGATATGAATATGAGGTTTGTAGTTATGCATGATGGAATTGATGTGTATCTTTGTGATTGTAAATTGCATGATGAACTGAATATATGCGTATAGTTATATATATATGGACGGTTATGTGTTATGGGACCTTATATTGATGTATGCTTATATGTGGTATGATAGGATCTTATTAGCTTTTGAACCTTGTATTGTTGTAATGGATTTCCGGTTGTGATATATTAGTAGCAATGTGGACATAGGACTTATATAGTCTTATATACGTACAATTATTATATATAGTAGCATATGGAGATATGAGACCTTTTAGTTGAGATGCTAGTATGATATCATCGCCCTTGGACGACGTTGTTTAACATAGGATAGTGTACATACGAGGATGAATATGCTCAAATATCGAATTGAGCGTTTTCCTTTAAAAGGATTTTGAAGAGGAGGAGTGGAGATGACGTAAACGAAGAACAACCAAGTAAAAGAAAACTCGGGACAACTTAAGAGAAATCAAGATGGAAGCAATACAAGAAAAGGGAGCAACATTAAAGTGTAGAAGCGCTTCTAAAGATGCCATGATCGAACGACGACGAGACCAAGGGAGAAAACGAACTTAAGTTCTTCGAGAAGAAGCGTGAACAACTAAAGATGTAAATCGAGGTGGAGATGAGTACATTCTTGCAAGGTTGAAGGTGATATTTCATTAAGATGCGAAGTTTCTTTAGGCGCTCCTAAGCATTAGAGTCAAGACGAGAAGAGTGATCGAACCATTTGCTAAAGATTTACGATACCGTAAGTTAAGCTTATGAGGTACCAATAAGTGAAGTGTCAACATTACTAGAGTTACGGGAAGAAGGGCATGGTGGGGATTCACATGGAGTTGACCGGTTTCCATTATGATGATAAGAAACGCAACAAGGAGCTTTTAGTTTCAAAAGTCGTATGATGCCAACCAAGAGAAACGCGAGCAATTACTGAGTAACGTTAGAGATTTGAGAAGACACACTTACGAGATGTCATGAGGCGCCGTTAAGCCTATGAAGGCGAGCTATACGGCGCGCAAGGCCGGAAAAAGTATGGCTACCTTATGGAAGAGAAAGAAAGCATGGAACATGGAAATAGCTAATGGAGTTTAAGGCAGAGTACCCCGAAGAGGGTAGCTTTCGGGAGAATAGTGATATGAAGTATAGAAGAATGGTAAGTCGTCGACCTTAGAGAAGGTCAACTTTAAGCTGACCGACGACAACCAAGAACGCATGTGTGTGGGTTGTCTATTGATGAGCGTAGATGAGAATAGTAGACAAGACTATGGCTTGAAGGAACAGTAACAAGAACTTGGAATATTCCCGGTGGTTCAATGTCAGCAATAAGGAGTTATATTAATGGAAGTGCAAATGTTATAATCAAGCAGCATTGATGAGTTCAAGCATATGATTGTAACTGACCTCCCGGAGAGTGATTGTAATGTTCATAAGCGACCTTCTTAGGTCATGGGATTGACATATGGGTAATGACACGGATTTGAACTCTTAAAGTTTGATTAAGGTGAAGAGAACTAGAAGAAGAAAGGGGAAAGTGAGACTTCTATTATTGTTGTGCGTAAAGGGGATGCATGATGTGCTTGTTCTAATGAAACGGATGATATGTCTTTGTGAGCAAAAGTTGGGTCAAAATCTTCTGAATTCAAGAAGAGAAGTCATAGTGGCTATAGCGTGAAACGGAGGATCTGAATTTTTAGCAACGCTTCAAGCTAGAGTTGATGACATTAACACTTGGGAAGTAATGTGTTGGGTTTTCGGTGATTGTACTTGGGGAATTTTGGCTAGTGTTCTCCACGGGGCGTACTAGTATGGTTGTGAGATTGTTCATGCAATACTAAGAGTTGCTTAAGGTGATCAATAAGAGTAAGAAAAGACCAAAGTTTTAAAGTTGGTTGTCGACAAGAGATGTAAAAAAAAAAGTATATGGAAGATTGAGGTTAGAACCTCTACCGCTGGGTTGACTTTACAAAAGGAAAGTGAAGTATAGTTTCTACTTGAAGAAAGGATGTCTATGGTGAAAGCTTATGTAGAATACGAAGAGCTCCTCCCATATGTTGGGATGTCGCAGAAAGTGAAGAAGATAAGGTCAATTGTTTTGAAACACGGTTAAGTCTTGCAGTTTGGACCCTTATGGCTGCACATAAGTGAGAAACACTAGAAGATGTTTACAATCATGTCATCTAAGAGGGAGGATGAGATTAAGTTATAGGATCACTTAAATAAGGGTACAAGATTCAAAAGACTCGAGCAAGTCTCTCGAGTTCAAGAGATGAAGGATCTTTGAAAGAAGATGATCAACATTGTAGCTACAAAAGGAACAATACATGTGTTGAAGGACGTCACCCCAACCGGTCGGGGTGGACCACTTGTCAAGCGTTAGGACTTGGTTGTGTCGGTCATTACGATATGAGATGGGTAGAGAAAATATAGAACCCGATATAGGACGGGTTCCGCTGCATCGGAATGTGAATTTTACTATTAAGATTGATTTGGGCTCAACTCCCATTTCTAAAGCGCTAGACAAAATACATCAAGAAATGATACCCGTAAGGATACTCGAATTGAAAATGCAATCAAAGGAGAAATTGCAAGGACTGGTTGATAAAGATTCGTTAGAACCAATGCACTGCCATAGAGAACACCAGAAGTTATCTTAAACTCTTGATTTAAGTTTATCTTGAAATATATCTTAAACTCATGATTTGAAGTTTATCTTGAAACATATCTTAAACTCTTGATTCAAAGTTATTATGAGAACACCAGAATTGTTGTGAAAAAGATAGACAGTTCTCTCCAAATTGAACATCGATTTCCGTGAGTCAAAGGACAAGTACTCCTTACAACGAATGGATGATCTACTCGATTGGTTACAAGGGTCGGTAGTCTCTTATGAGAATCATTTAAGGTTTGTTTGTCACAAACTGAAAATTCGAGATTGGGATATTGCAAATACGGCGTTCCGGACGAACTATGATCACTAGGTGTTATAGAGATTCCATATGGGCTTACCAATGCCCCTGGATATTTTGGTATACTCTCGAAGAAGAGAGAAATTTTATGACAAGTTGTCTCGGGATGGCAACCCCCGAATGACGTGAAATAAGTTACAAGTTTTCTTGGTCATGTCGATCGTTACCAGATTTGTGGAGATATTCTCCAAAGTAACACCATCTATGAACCTACTTCAGAAGACAAAGAAGTTTGAGTGGGACGAAAATTGACAATGGGGTTATTGAGAGTTAAGAGGAGATTCATTGGTGCAACTGTTTTGAAATTGACTCAAGGTATGATGGGTTTAAAGTGTACAAGTGATTCTCAAAAACAAAGTCTTGACTGAGTATTGAGGAATGATGTAAAAGTAATAGTGTATGTGTCTCGTTAGTAGAAGCCCTGTGAAATAAAGTATTTCCTTCATTACTTAGAACTTGCAACAAGAATTGAGGGAACGTAACATTAAAGTTTGGTTTGACAAGAACCAAAGCCCGAGATGTTGATGGTAAGATTTAATCTTTGTTAGAGGCGATCAAAGAGAAACATAATGGAAATGTTGCATTGAGAAAGACTCGAGAAGAAATTGGGTTTCCGATAGATCGGACCTTTTTGAGATCTTAGTGCGAGTTGGGGAAGTGGCCTACAAGTTGGCGTTGCCACCCGGTGTTCATGTGTATCAATCGAGAGAGTGCATACATTACTCGAGGCATATTGTTAACCATGAGACTCTAGTCGCAGACACGGAACCGATGAGGCTAATTGGAGGACGGAGAATAGTATCTCTGGTTGAGTTTAGGTTGAGATAGTAGCATCGATAGAATCGACGAGTTAAACCTAATTCTTCTCTTAGTTGAGATATGTGCAAGTGTGATATTATTTGTAGTTGTGCCCGGTGCGAGAATATGTGGTATGACTTGTTATATCTTGTCGTGATAGTTTGAGTGGAATGTGTGTATTGACTGGAGGGTTTAAGCCTTCTTAGTTTGAGAACTCATAGCTCGGCCTTAAGGACCGAGAAGTTCGACACATAGAAAGTTTCGGGACGAAACTTGTTTTAAGGGGGATCTGATGTAACGCCCCGTTTATTAAAGCGTTTGCGATATTTTTCTTTCCGGCGGTTATTGATACATTTAATATATCTTAAGGAAGTTTTACGAGTATATATTTATGTATATATTTTCACGGTATTATATTATTAATTAAGTCTCGTAATATAGTTGCGAGATCGTTTTAAATATGTCGTAAAGGATATTTGGTGAATTTATTTATAAATTCGATCCACGTAAATTCCCGTATCTTTATTCTGAAAAGTTCGGAAAAGGTTCCCGATCCAAAAACCCCTAACCGGATAAAATGGGATCTAGTTCATTCCAAATTATCTTTTTTTTTTTCTCTCTAGCCGGAGGTTGTGAGATGCCAGCCACGTTTGGCTTCTTTTCCCTTCCTTTTTATTTTATCTTCTGCTTTCATTTCTGGGTGACAGTAGCAGCCCTAGCTGCCTGTGCCAGACCCGTCATAGCCTCCCCGACTACCCAACCCTTGACCCTGCAGCTCGACCTCTCACCACCCCGACCCCTCGCTCACACCCACGCCGACCCCTCGTTCTCCCCTCTGTCCCTACTCCCTCTGCGCAGCCTCCCCCCAGCCCCCACTGTCTCCCTTCTTTCCCTAGAGAACAACTCCCTCCCACTTCTCTAATCGCCTTTGTGCAACCCGCTGGAGGAGACGCACCACTAGGGATCCGCCACGAAGGAGTCGCCCCTCGCCCTCCGTCTTGAGCCACCGGGGTCGCCGGCGTAGTGCACCACCTCCTCGCCTTGACAGAGATCGAAGCTGGATCTACATGCCTCTGCACTCTCCCGCTTCCCTTGCCCCACCTGCTCTACCCTATCGCAGTGAACCCCGACGGCCTGGAGCCACCCTCCGCCACTCCGTGCCGCCCGGAACGACGCCGGTGAAGCCGCCCCCGCCTGCACGAGCCTAGTCGGAGCCCAGCGAGGACCGCCGCCATGGTCTTCCTCTTCCAGCGTGTCTGGTTCTTCAAAGGGATAAAAGAAACCCTATTAACGTATATTAAATCGGGCACCCTCTTATTTTATGTAATTACAAATTTTACCCACTGTTTTGCATTTACATATTTGGCCCTAGTTTTGGAATCTTGCAATATTACCCCTGCTGGAATAAATTACAGGAAACAGCCCAAAGATTTATTTACAATTTATGACACTGTTTCTATGGGTTATGACTCAAAGATTAAATTACGGAATTTTAACGTTGGCTTTGAAAACGAGTTTTACCTTGGGTTTATGATGATATACAATTTGCCCGGAATGTATATTTACGGTTTAACTTGGGTTTTAAAAGTGGGGGTTTTCATTAGTTTTATATATGTTAATTATTCCGTTCAAATTTAGCGTATAAGCTAAATTTGTATAGTTCTGGTGTTAGGTTCGGAAGCGTCCCGATAAAGACCTAACAAGTCCAAGTCGGCATCTGTTGATCGATTTCCGTCTTTTGACGTCGTGTGAGTATTCTTTCCCCTCGATCTAGTTATGTTTAGTATTAGTATCATGTTAGGTTGAATAATCTAGCATAACTTAGAGCGAATACCAAGTAGTGGTTATGGACCTTAGGTGAGTGTTTGAGGATTGTGAAATGTTTTATGACTTGAGGGTTGATGTTATCTTGTGAGGTTGTTTATGGCTTTAAGTGGTATGATGTTGAGGTTGTGGACTAGAACGAGAGTATCCTAGCCTAGTGTTGTTACCATTGTGATCGTGAGGACTAGGAGGTTCTTATCCTAGCATGGTTATGGTTTATGATCTTGCGAGATCATTGGGACTAGAAGTCTAAGGACTTCTAGCAGGTGAGAGAGATGTTGATTGTGTGCCCTGTTTTGACCAGGCGTTGAGTGCCTTCCTACGGGAAGTTGAGAGCGGTGATTAGCGGGATTATCTTTGGGACGAGGTAAGTCTCCGGACTTACTTAGCTCGTATTCTATGTATTAGATTCGATGCGTGTTTGGTGGTGTGTGTTTTATTGCTTTCATTATAACTTATAAATCGGAATAGGATTACCAACCTTTATATATTATTTGGCCCAAGTGTATGATAACGGGCGGTGACAACTTGTCTAGCTCTTGCGTAGAGTTAGGAGGTTCTTGGCGACTAGCCCGTGTGGTTAGATGGTCGGAGGCATCCGTACCATTCCATGCGGTAAGTGGGGACCGAGGCGAGTTTCGGGAGATTCTCGTATCACAAAAGAAGTTGAATTAGAACGGGATATGACTTAATAATAAAAAGATAATAAACCGGCCTTGTGTGATTTGATGTATATGGTGTGTTACGTTATTTGCTTGTGTTTGTGCCTTTCCCATTGATTCTAATGCTTCGAATATTAGCTAACGGTTTTATACCGATTGTTGTAGATTGCCTTGCAGGTTAGGATTGCGGCCGAGAGATCCGGAAGAGTGGGCAGCCGGGGTTCCGTACATTTTAGGAGTGGGTTTTGGTTGGAGTCGGGTTGTGTTTTATTCTGCGTTTATTATGTTGGTATGCCGCGTGTATGACGTTTTGGTCTTTGGTGTTGTTTATCGGCTGAAGTCTTTTGTTGTTTTCCTTCGGGTTTCTTATCATTTGCATTAAAAGGAATTTCGGTTTTGCCTTTATTTGTGCCATGTTGAAAGATCCGGTGAAATTGTTGTCAAGCTAAGGGTCGGGACCTATTGTGAGGTCCCAACCCGTAGCGCCCCGAGTCCGCGGATTCGGGTTGTTACATTAGCTGAATCAGATCTCGACTTTCTAATTCGCAAATCGATATGTACAGTAGGAATTCAGTGGCCTGTCAAAGGAGGCAAGTGTGTCAGCACACTTTCTAGGTGATTAGAAGTCTAAGACTTCTAAGATAGTAGGTCTTAATAGAACGGAATTGATTACATTATTAATTTATGGTAAAATGACTATTTTACCCTTGGTCTCGAAACTTCCAAAAATTCCCTAATTCATGCCTAAACTCTTATTTGAGACTAAAGAGTCATATTCTAACTCCTAAAGATGAGTTTGGTTACAAACTGACAATTTACCCATTTCCTTATTTTCGGAAAGATTGTTAAGGTCCAACTTCGGCTTCAAATATAAAATTCGAATAATCTTATAAAAATTCCGAAATAATTCCATAGATTATCTGTGATGTCTCATCTACTCCTAGGAGCAAGAATTTCTTAAAACTGTAAAAGCATCACTTCTATAAAAATTTCTAAAGTTGGTTACAACACTTAACAAACAGCACACTGTCTTAACTTTGAAAAATCATAACTCGTAAAATACTCGCTGAATTTATCCCAAATTTTGATATGTTCTATTATAAAATCTTATCTATAATATATCAAAAATTCAGCCTCAAAGGAGATCAAAATCCTATTTAAAACTATCTCACAAAACCGAATTTCAGCACAACAGCAAAACAGCTTATGACTAAATCTTTGAAAAATCATAAATCCCAAACCACTCGCTGGATGCTTCTCAAATTTTAATATGTTCTACAACAATATGTCAATTATATCATATCCAAAATTCAAGCCCAACGGAGATCAAGAGCGTATTCAAAACCATCTCACAAAACAGTATCACTTGCTGTTTTCCCCAACACTCAGCACATATATACAAACTCCATGAGGCGTCAACTTTGGAACACAATAACTCTCAAACCATAACTCCGATTCTTCCCAAATTTTAGTATGATCTACTATGTACTACTGACTAAAACATATCCAAAATTCAGCAATAGAGGAGGTATCTAACATACCAAAATCTGGACTGGAAAATGCCTGCTTGTCACTTCCTGAAAACTCGGAAAACAGCATGACTCTTTACTGCTCCTCTATGGCTGTTATGGGTAGAGTTAGGAGACATTAAAGGCACTCATTAGGCATGAGTTACATGGACGGAAGTGCAAGGAAGAGAAGGGTATCAACCTTACCCGATTCCAGGACTCGAGGAGAAGTGAGAAGGTGAGCCAAGATTGTTGTCGAGCTAGTTGTTGCACAGAAGAGGGGAGGCTGGGAGTTTCTGTGTCACTCCAGGTCGTGTGCAGAAGAGTCCTCATTGCTGCACTGAAGCCCAAGGTTAGGGCAGGAGACTTGTGCAGATGTGGCAAGAAAGAAGAGGGTTTTCGAGACTACCTTCACATTGTCTTCTAGCAGCTAGGTGAACGGAGGACTGGCTGGGTTCGTTTCACTGAGTGCACGCAGAAGGTTGTGCTGCTGTGTGGTTGTTCGACAGGGAGATGCAGCTTCAAACTGGGATCGACTGCGTCCGACTGCAGTGAGTCTTCTAGCGTGCTTTATCTGTGACGACAGAGGGCTTCGATACTCCACTCCAGAGGCGACAGAGGAAGGGCGACTGAAACCATCGGTCACTGCTGCGAGGAGGAGAGCGGGAATGGCGATCATTGTTGTGAGGAGGCGATCTGTTGCAATAATGGTATGTACGCAGGAGAGGTCTGATGGTTATGGAAGGTAGCAGCTGAGGGGGTAATGGAAGGCGTAAAAAGTGGGAGTTACAGTTTCTTTGTAACGTCTTTCATATGAGCGTGTGATCTGCAGAAGGATCGATGTTCTCTTGGGCTGGCAAAGAGGCACGCAGAACTGGGCTTCTTGGACTGGCGAGATAGGAGAGCAGCACGCGGGCCTGCACGGATCTGGGCTGTCATCTACTGGATCCCGATGGGCTGTTGCATCCCTGGCTGGCTGGACAAAAGAATGTGGGCTGAGGTAAGGTAAAGGTTAGGCTTTAAACAAGGAAAGAAAAAAAGGAAAAAAAAGAGTGGGCTGTGGTTGTCAAAACTCGTCATGGTCTCGTCACAGCTTTGTCGGGATCTCGTCTAAAGTCGTCGTTAATGATTAATTATAAGAATTAGGGTTTGATATAATTCTATCATTTTATGTGAATTAAATTCTACATAAAATGATAAATAATTATAAGAATTAGGATTTGATATAATTCTATCATTTTATGTGAATTAAATTTTACATAAAATGATAAATAATTATAGGAATTAGAGCTTGATATAATTTTATCATTTTATGTGAATTAGCTTCTACATAAAATGATAAATTTTGTGAAGAAAGACTTGCTAGATAGAATGGAAAACCGTCAACGGCTCGAAGTCCGATTTGATTCGGAATTAAACGGAAATAAAAATTCCGGATATTACAGCGCCCCCTGCGTGGACCCGTCACCGCCCATGCGGATGTCTGGACCCACCCTTGCACCTAGGAGCCGCCCTTGTGATGGCTGGTGGTCCGCCCCTGTGCCTCTGGTGATCCGCCCCCACGGTCGTACAACAGAAGCTTTGTCTTCTTCGTTGGTTCGAATTTGTCTTTCTCCAAGTGCCTCCTTCTCTGGTTGGGCCTTCTCCAAACACTCACCACAGGTATTAGCTTCTTCACCATGACCTAAACAAGCTAGAAGAAGGGACATGCAAAGGGTTTACAAGATCTCTCTTCAAAGCTTCTTCCATAGTCATGGAGGTGAAGAGAATAGGAAGGGGAAGATCCAACACAAAAAAGGGAAGAGGAAAAGAGAGAGCTTACCACAACAGATCAACACTTCAAGCTGCAGATTCCTACCAAGCTCTTCCAAGGAGGGGGAAGAAGAGAGAACAAGGATGAGAGGAGAGTGAGGAGGGAAAGAATGAGCGTGAAAGTGAAAATGATGAATGAGGGGAGAGAGGGAGTAATGAAGGCTGCCAAAGGGGGTGGGGAGACCCAAGGGTCAGTTGTCCCCCTTGTCTCCTCACTCTGTAACCCGAGGCCGGAAAGCAAAAAGGGAACTCGAAGGTTAGCACAGGATTTTTGGGGATAAATCCCGGCATTCAACAAATGTTCCTACGGGAAAACTAAGCCGCTTACGCTGGAAGATCAGAAAACATCTCGACACCCGGAATAAAAATTCTGGATGTTACACCTCCCATACTCCTTACAAGATGAAAGGGAAAGATTATCATTGCCACTACAAGGGCGCTGATCAATAAACTATAGGTCGGTAATAATCAACATCACATGCTATTAAGCATATAACAATCACCACTCATGCATAAATCCAATATAGCGATGGTAGCTAAGTAAGTTCTACGGACTTACCTCAACCTCAAGATAACTCAACCTTTATCAACTCCAATCCCAAAAATAGAACTTCCTAATGACAAGGCATAAAGAGATAACAATACTCCTACCAATAAAAAAGGTCACACCTAGACACAAGGGATACATAAGGATTATAATCAATCTATAAGCCTCACAACCAACTAAACCTTAATATCTCAACATAACTCACAATTCCTCAAATCTCAAGGTAGCATCTAATCAAAATTCCTCAATCTCAATTCTAATCCTAATTTAATTAATTATCCTTAAATTAATCAATAAAACTTCCCTAGAATCACGTTTTGCCCGCAATCAATTTCTAAACCACCTGTTATCAGATTTCATCAAACAAACAACCCATAATCACCAGAATAATATAACAACCATAATGGAATTTCAAATTATCCATTTTGACAAGCCTAAGGTCAATTTAGACCAAATCGCAGTACGGAAAACGAATAAATTCATAACTTATTCGTTACTAACCTGATTGACGATCTGAAAGAATATTCGGAATCACGACGATGCAAGCTATGCATGGACATCATCAAATTCACCTAAATCTAAGCGACGGAACCGTCCTGGTGACATATATGTTCGACCACGTCTTCATCTGCTCGGAAATGCAGAAACTCGGTACCGATATGAAGAGAATGAAGAGAGGAATCCAGAAACTCAAACGAAATTGAAATCGGACTAGAAACGGAGAGTAGATATGAGTTTGAAGGTTGAGAGAAATCAAAGCATTTACGAGGAAACGTGAAAGGAAATGAATTAATAAACGATTTTCCGCTATTTTAGCGAAATCGATAATTATTCTTTAACCGATCCAAAGGCGGGTTCAATCTCCTTCTCCAAAATTCTCAAAACTGGAATAATAAATCTGGAATATTGTACGGATAATTATTCCGCAACTGCCTCGGAAAACGCATATTCCTAAGTTGTCTTTCTTAGTCGCTAAGGAACGGAATATCGACTCTATTGACCATTTTTCCGTTCGATGTTATTTCATATCTAGGACATATCCGATGTCCTGTTCATTTCTCTCAATTGCATTCTTATTAATTGGAGCTCCCAAATGTTCCAAATAACACCGGAGGGTCAAAATAATTACGTGGCAGAAAAATTGAAAAATTCCCCATAAGCCAAAAATTAAGCCAGGAACATAACGGTGGGACTCATACTCGTCACTTACGAAATCTTCGCGTGTTATATGTCACATACTATCAAATGTTTAAGTTAATCAACTTTAATTAGAATTCGGAAATCCTAGCTATTATAGTCTATACTAAGGGTAAGCTTGGCCAAGTCATCAATGTATCTAACATCGGTGCCAGATGAAGAGGTAGAGAGTTTGATGGAGGCTATTGGATTTTCCATGGGTTCTTTTCCATTTAGATACATTGGGATTCCAAGGATGATTATAGTCCATTGTTCGATAGACTTGGAATGCATCTAAGCATATGGAATAAGAAGCATATTTCCTTTGCAGGTAGGCGAGAACTCATAGCTTCAGTCATTCAAGGAATTGATAGCTTTTGGCTATCGATCCTACTAGTCCTAAGCTTGTTTATTGATCGAGTGATCAAGTTTTGTCGTCAGTTCCTATGGAAGCGTCCTACAGTTGCATGGGATAAACTATGCCGGAAAAAAAAGGGAGGTCTGAGACTACTCAATCTACATACATGGAAAAACTCATTTATGGTCAAGCCCTTCTGGCATATACATGAAAGACGTGATAACATATGGACTAGTTGGATACACCATCGCTATTTCCAAGTTTAGGAGCCTGGTGATTGGGTACCCAATCGCAAGGACTCACCTTTAATCAAGGTCGTTCTTAGTAGTCATGATGCTTTAGTTTCGAAAGTAAACAATGGTGATAGCCTAGATGATATACTCCAAAAATTTATTAAGGAGATACGTTGAAGGATATGGATGTATACAATGAAATGAGGGATAAATGGGAGTGAGTAGCATGGCATCAGGTAGTATGAGATGCAAAAATTACTCCCCGACACGCTTTTATTTCATGGGTGGCAACTCTAGGAAGATTATCAAACCAAGAGAGAATGAAGTTCCTCGATGTTGACCCTATATGTGACCTATGTCAAAGAGAGGATGAGACACATGATCACTTGTTCTTCAGGTGCATATACTCACGAGTAGTATGGAGTAGCGATCAAAGACAGGTGCATATACGTGGTGGTATAACTTCACAATCAGAAGCATTAACTTGGCTGAGGAAGAAGGCAATGATGAAGGATCGTAGAAGCAATGCTTAACTCTTCTCTTGCTCAGCAACAAATTACTTTACTTGGTATGCTAGGAATAGCATAATCTTTAATGGAATTTCATTTCCGGAGATAGGGGTGTTGCCTTCTCACGGTAAGTGCATGTTGTTATGGTCAAAACGATAGTTTGTTGACTTCAACACCCTAAATGGGTGTTGAATAGTCTTCTTTTATAACTTTTTTTCCTATGAATGAACCAACAGCTTATGACTATATGCAAATAAAAGCAGACCTCAACTAAGAAGAAGAATATCTTTATAAACCATTTCATCATAGCATCAATTACTGTCAAAGGATAAAAGATGAATCATAACTCTCCAGACTGCTCAAAGGGTAATTTGTTTTACTCAATCACATATGATGTATTTATACATATATCAATAATCACTCAAAATCAACAATCATGCAAAGATCTTGCCAAAGGCTTGTCAAGGCGTTCTTAATCTCCACAACCTGCCATATTGTAATAACCGAAAATTTTAAGTTCCGGTAAATTGAAATTAAACAAAATTCGATGAGACAATCGTAAATAAATAAATCAGTAAAATAAAACGAGTTAGTTCTATCATTTTATGTGACCTAGATTCGCATAAAATGATAAATTTAATTGACCGGAAATAGTTTACGTTTTTAAAATAAAAACAATTATAATTTATAAATACGGAATTTAATTCCGTATTATATAAATTCCCGCACTTTTAACGAGTTCCGGATCCTGTTCTAAAGAGAGTGAGGTTGGAGTGAACCCGCTACTAGGCCCAAACTACCGGCCCAGCCCAGCCAGCCTAATTTTCAGATTTAACCTAATTAAACCTAATTTTAACCTAAGCTGTTCTAATCAGCCGCTAACTTCCTCCCTTCCGCTTACCTTCTTTGCTGAACACCATACGCCTCATCCCTCCCGTTTCAACAGAGGACGCGCCGCACCCTGCTGCCTTCAACCGGAGCGCCGCCACCGAGCCTGCGCCGCCGTCCGCCGTCCGCCGACCGCCGCAGTGAGCCGGTAAGGCTGCATCCTTCTCCTCCTTCCCTCCCTCTCTGCGTCTTCACTATTTCCGAGTCTCACTTCACGCCACCAATTGCTGCAACAGTCCGGGACCGGTGACGCGATTCTCCTCCGCCTACAGCAGCCCCGTTCCGCCGCTGCAACCACCAGGTTAGCCACCGGCCCCGACCATCTCTCTTCACCCTTCGTTTCTGTTTCAAACCGGCCGGATTTAACGAATCTGTTCCGCAGCGGTTGCGAACCCAGCGAGCCGTCGGCGCACCGCCTGGACCAGCACAACATTCCGGTGGCAAGCCCAGCCTTCCGCCGTCCGCCGCAGGGAACCGGTAAGAGCCTCCTCCGTCCCTCTTCTCAACTTCCTGCGGGAATGAATTTTGAAGGAACAGTGAGGATATTACTTGAAGATTTTTGCTGCTTTGTTGCTCTGTAATCGTACCTGTTGCGGTCTCAATTAATGTTAGAGAGATGTTTGAGAATAGAACTTGTAGGTATGTGAATAAACGGTGAATAGAAATGTATAACTGAAAAATGTTGAACGTATACGAGATTATATATGTATATAGAAATGAAGGAATACGTATGTAGCTGAGTTTCTTAACCTATATGTAAACCATAGAATGGAGGTGGTATGGGTATGCAATACGGAAGGATTAGTAAGAGCAGGTGTGAACGGATATAGGAGAGTGTATGCCGAGTATGTAAATATACGTATATATATATATATATTGTACGAAATAAAATTATACTCACGAGTTGAGTTAGTGGTATTATAAAGGATGTGAATTGATATATATATATATATATATATATATATATATATATATATATATATGTATATAAGATTAGATAAATAACCGAGAATGAAGTAATGTGATTCTAAATGACGAGTGGACGAGATTGATTTTATAACCCTAGTAAACTGTTTTGGAAATAATCTTAGATTAGAAAAGTGTTCCAAAAGAAATATTAGAGGTCAAGAAGTGACCGGAGGATTTTCTACACTAAGGGTAAAACGGTCTTTTACCGTATGAGAATCGTTCTTTCCGTAATTCCTTTGCATGAGGTTGGACATAGAGATGTGAGTTTGATACACATGCCTTCATTGACAGGCACTTGAGTTACACGAGTACGGACTATCTGAAGAGTGTTAGAGTGTTTTGACTCAGGTAAGTCCTTGCGACTTACTTAGCCAGTTTCTGAGTGTTAGTTGAGTGATAGTAGTGGTGTGTGCTATTGCTTGATTTGATAATAATAACTTGCTAGGACGACCGTTATTATTTACGTTTAAGGCCCAAGTGTATGTATAACGGGTCGTGACATCACTGCCCAGCTCTGACAGGAGACTGGGAGGTTCTCTATACCCAGACCATGCAGGTACAAGGTGAGATACATCGGATCCATTCCTGATGGTTACACGGGGGCGGAGGCGAGGTTTAGGAATTCCTCGTGTCACAAAATAAGTATCACTAGAGTGAACGAGTAAATTAAAGCAAGATAATAAAACAGACTTGTTTGAAAGCATGCTGAGTGTTTATGTTTATCTGAGTGTGTCTGTGCTGCTATTATTCTGCTAATATTTAGATTACTAGCTAACGGTTCTTCTTGTTGTTGTTTTAGATTTACCACAGGTTAGATCAACAGCTGAGTGATCCGGGAGTAGTGGTCAGCCGGGTCTCCGTACTCCTTAGAGCGGGGTTGGGGTTGTTTTGTCTTTCCTTCCTTTTGGTTAAGACAGTTGTTCTTTTCTTTTGTTTAAGTACTTTAGGCTGCTAGACAGTGTTGCATTCATGACTCTAAAAACATGGTTTTATAAATTTCGGTTTCTTTATTTGTGTCTTGTTGCAAGATCCTAGTAATGTTGTTGTCAAACTGAGGTCGGGACCCATTGTGAGGTCCTAACCAGTAATACTCCGAGTTCCGAGAATTCGGGGTGTTACAACATGGTATCAGAGGTCTAGGTTGGCAACAATGGCACTTGAAATCTTCTGAAAGACCGAATGAGTTTAAGCAGAACCCGAAAAGGGATCTGAGTTTTAAAAAGAAAATTTTTGGTTTTAAATGCATGCATAGTCTGGCTGGGAATAGAAAAGTACGGCTGACCACCACTACTACCGCGGATCTCAGTATGCTTAGTTGGACTTTAGGTTACTGTAGTTGGACTTTTGGACTTTCAGCTATTAGTAATTATAGTTATTATTCTTACGCAGATGGCACGTACTAGAGTTACGCTAGCTACTGGTCGAGGCAGAGGTCGTCCACCTCTCCCTCCAGCTGGACCAGGTAGGGGAGATAGAAACCCTACAGTTAGAGGACGCGGCCGTGGAGGTAGACCCCCACTAGCCCGAGGTCGGGGTTGAGCTCCACGAGAGGATCCCCCAGCAGTGATCATGCCAGAGGCTGGAGTGGAGGAAGTAGCTGAGAGTGTTGGTCCTGAGGTCAGGAACGAGACCGTTGCTAGGTCTGGAGCACAGAGAGCACGTTCGACAGAGTCAGGACGTGTTTCCATTGGAGCGACTGAGTACAGAGAGTACCGAGCCTACGTTGAGCGTAGGGAGGAGGCTGCTAGGACAAAGAGACTTACCCAGGTACCCCCAATACCGGTTAGATCTGTCCAGGTGACACAGGAAGCGCCTCAGGTGCCAACTGTACCGGAGAGGAGAGTTGTGGCTGATAGAGCGCCTACTGGGACTAGAGCACCGAGGCCAGATGAGTGGTTGAAGGCTTTCAACTCTCAGAAGGTCCCCTCATATAATGGAGAGATAGGATTGGAGGTGGAGCACTGGATTGGGCAGGTAGAGACTGCGTTAGAGGCAATACGCTGCCCAGAGGATCGGCAGGTAGACTTGGTGCAGACCTGCTTCACTGGAGATGCTCATTCCTGGTGGCGGACCATGCGTAGTCGAGTCACCAGTTGGGAGCAGATGAGGAGCATTGTTAGAGACACATACTGCCCTGTTTCGTTGAGGAGAGAGAGATTCCAGGACTTCATTGAGGCTGGATTTGAGGACATTCCGATCGCTGCTGCCATCAAGAAGTTCCAGAAGGAACTGACACTGCTTGGACCATCTGCACCTCCTGAGGAGCAGCATGTCTATCTCTTTTCATGGAGATTGAGAGAGAGTACCCGTTCCTATCTGGCAGGATTTCGCTGTGAGACTCTGTCACACTATCAGGATAGAGCCTTTGCTTATGAGAGAGACAGACCAGTGTCGAGGAGAGCTTCTCAGTCAGACAGGCCGGACAAGCGGCACATGACAGGTTATGTTAGTGGTAGTTCAAGAGTCGCTGCTTTTGGACGGGGACAGACTCAGGGACGATAGAGTCATACAACTACTGGTCAGACTTCAGCTGGTGGCTTGCAGTGCCACAACTGCAATAGCTATGGGCATATCCGATCAAACTGCACGAAGCCAGCAGTGACTTGCTTCCAGTGCGGTAAGATTGGACATAGAGCTGTCTTCTACCGTCAGGGCAAGGCTCCATCTCAGCAGGGTTCTTCTCCTGCAGGCTTATCAGGGAGTGTATAGAGACCGCCGCAGTACAGAGCTCCTAGTCATCAGCAGTCTTACCGGGCTCCAGGACACACACCACCACAGAGTTCTATGCAGGGATCAGGTCGGGGTAGAGGACGTGGTAGTGTGGCTGATACTAGAGGAGCTCAGGCACGAGTGTTTGAGTTGAGGGATGCTGATCAGCCAGATGCACCGACTGCCACAGGTACGATCCTGATTCATGACTTACCTGTACGAGTTTTATTTGATACGGGTGCTACACACTCCTTCATATCTGATGCATGCGTAGATAGGTTGTCCTTAGCTACTGTAGAGGGGATACCTTTTATGATAGGCTTACCTGATGGGAGTAAGGTAAGAGGGACTAGAGAGATCTTTGGATGTCCTGTTCGCATGGGAGATCGAGACTGGCTAGTCAATTTTCTAGTCATGCCCTTAGCTCATGAGGATGTCATTTTAGGGATAGACTAGATGAGGAAACACAGAGCAGTCTTAGACATTGGTAGGAGGACAGTGACCGTTGCCACGGAGGAAGGCCATAGGGTAATATTCCGAGGTTGGAACCTCGGAAAGTCAGGTACAGTTATCAGTGCAGTGAGAGCAGTGAGACTGATAGCACAGGGTTGCGAAGCCTTCTGGTGTTATGCCATGAAGGAAAGCAAGAGCCTGACTATAGAGGGGATACCTGTTGCATGCGAGTTTGCAGAGGTATTCAGTGACGACCTGCCAGGACTACCCCCACAGAGGAGCGTTGATTTCAGCATTGACTTGGAGCCGGGCACGAGACCTATCTCGAAGGCCCCGTACCGTATGGCACCTATAGAGCTGCTTGAGCTGAAGAAGCAGTTAGAGGAGCTAGCAGAGAAGGGTTTCATACGCCCTAGCGTGTCTCCTTGGGGTGCACCAGTGTTGTTTGTGAAGAAGAAGGACGGATCGATGAGGCTGTGCATAGACTACAGAGAGCTGAACAAGGTGACCATCAAGAACAAGTACCCATTACCACGCATAGATGACCTGTTGGACCAATTGCACGGAGCGTCTGTGTTCTCGAGGATAGACTTGAGGTCAGGTTACCGCCAGTTGAGGGTGAGGGATCAGGACATACCTAAGACGGCATTCCGGACTAGGTATGGTCATTATGAGTTCGTAGTGATGCCATTCGGGCTCACTAATGCACCAGCGGTGTTCATGGAGTTGATGAATGGGATATTCATTGACTTCTTAGACCAGTTTGTAGTGGTCTTCATTGACGACATCCTAGTCTACTCTAGGAGTCGAGAGGAGCATGCCGGGCACTTGAGGACAGTACTACAGATTTTACAGGATAGCCAGCTGTATGCTAAGCTATCCAAGTGTGAGTTTTGGATGTCAGAGGTGGCTTTCTTAGGTCACGTGGTGACTGCTGAGGGTATTAAGGTCGATCCGGCGAAGATCGAGTCAGTATCTTCTTGGCAACCTCCTAAGAATGTTAAGGAGGTTCGCAGCTTTCTAGGTTTAGCAGGTTACTACCGCCGGTTTGTGGAAGGGTTCTCTTTGATTGCCCGACCACTTACTTGTCTTCTGAGGAAGACCGCTCGGTTTGTCTAGTCTGAGCCGTGTCAGCAGAGTTTTGAGGAGCTGAAGAGGAGATTGACGTCCGCTCCGATTTTAGCACATCCTGAGGGTATTGATGACTTTGTGGTATACAGTGATGCATCCAAGCTGGGCTTGGGGTGTGTTTTGATGCAGAGGGGTAAGGTCATAGCCTATGCGTCTCGAAAGTTGAAGACGTATGAGGAGAACTACCCAACACATGACCTAGAGTTGGTTGCAGTAGTCCATGCTCTTAAGATCTGGCGTCACTACCTCTATGGAGCGACATGTCAGATCTTTACAGACCACAAGAGTCTGAAGTACATATTCACTCAGAGAGAGTTGAATAACCGCTAGAGGCGGTGGTTAGAGTTGATCAAGGACTTCGACCTTGAGATTCTTTACCACCCCGGAAAGGCGAATGTGGTAGTTGATGCTTTGAGCCGGAAGACGCCTAGAGAGAGGGCAATAGCCCGGTTGACAGTACAACCACAGTTGCAGAGGGACTTGGCTTGGTTGGAGATAGAGGTTCAGTTTCCCGATACGGATGGTCAGTTGTTTACCATGGAGTTACTTCCTGATCTGTTGGATGAGATCCGACAGAAGCAGGAGACTTGCCCTACTTTGATTAGGATCCGAGACAGGATGTCTCGAGATGAGGCCCCACAGTTTACTATTGGTGCAAATGGAGTGATGAGACGTCAGGATCGCGTTTGTGTACCGTCAGACAGTGAGTTGAGACAGAGGATACTAGGTGAGGCTCATGCTACCCCATACTCAGTACATCCTGGAGCGAGTAAGATGTACAAGGATGTGAAACGGTCCTTCTGGTGGGGTGGTTTGAAGCCCGATGTGACTCGATATGTAGCTCAGTGCGCGACCTGCCAGCAGGTCAAGATTGAGCACCGCAGGTCGGGAGGAGAGCTCCACCCACTTCTAGTACCACAGTGGAAGTGGGAAGATATATCTATGGATTTTGTCACTGGTTTGAGACTCAGCAGAGGATTTGATGCTATTTGGGTAGTGGTAGACCGCCTGACGAAGACCGCACGTTTCATTCCGATTAAGGAAACGTGGCCGGTGAATCGTCTGGCTGAGGAGTTCACCAGGCACATTGTGAGACTCCATGGGGTACCGAGGACTATCGTCTCTAACAGAGATGGACGTTTTACCTCGAGATTTTGGCAGCAGGTACATACTGCTTTGGGGACGAGTCTCCACTTCACTACAGCCTATCATCCACAAACAGACGGACAGTCTGAGCGGACCATTCAGACCTTAGAGGACATGCTTCGGGCGTGTGTACTAGACTGGGGACAGGTATGGCCAGATCATCTTCCACTGGTAGAGTTTTCGTATAATAATAGCTGGCACGCATCTATTGGGATGGCTCCTTATGAGGCTTTGTACGGGCGGAGATGTCGTACACCATTATGTTGGGATGAGCCTAGCAGAGTTGATGGAGTAGCTCCAGATCAGATACAGGATGACATCGCTCGGATTGCCCTAGTCTGAGAGCGAATGTTAGCAGCTCAGAGTCGTCAGAAGTCCTACGCCGACTAAAGGCGTCGACCTTTGGAGTTTAGAGTGGGTGCTCAGGTGTGGTTGAGAGTGTCACCTACGAGAGGAGTCAGGCGTTTCGGCATTAAGGGAAAGCTGAGTCCCCGATATGTCGGACCTTTTGAGATCCTGGAGAGAGTTGGGGAGGTGGCCTACCGATTAGCACTACCGCTGAGACTAGAGAGTGTCCATCCGGTCTTTCATGTATCTCAGTTGAGAGAGTACATTCCGGATCCGAGACATGTCATCAGCCATGAGGATCTGATAGTTGAGCCTGACCATACATTTTTAGAGTATCCAGTAGCTGTCTTGGAGCGCAGTACCAGACATCTAGGATCCAAGGAGATACCTATGCTGAGGATCCAGTGGTCTAGGAGAGGAGCTGATGAGGCCACTTGGGAGACTGAGGAGAGTATTAGACGTAACTATCCCGAGTTCTTTGCGGGGTTAGAGGTTACTCCTGTTTGACGAGTTAGTACTCGGATGTTGTGTTGTTTTGACTTTTCAGGTTGTTATATTGATTTGAGTGTTGCTGTTTTGTGAGACTTGTCTATGTGATGGTTGAGTAGTTGCATGGTAGAAAATGAAATTGTCGAGAAAATTAAATACCGAAGGAAATGTGTGAGTAAGAGGAATATTCTAAGTTTCGGGACGAAACTTCTTTTAAGGGGGCACTGATGTAATAACCGAAAATTTTAAGTTCCGGTAAATTGAAATTAAACAAAATTCGATGAGACAATCGTAAATAAATAAATCAGTAAAATAAAACGAGTTAGTTCTATCATTTTATGTGACCTAGATTCGCATAAAATGATAAATTTAATTGACCGGAAATAGTTTACGTTTTTAAAATAAAAACAATTATAATTTATAAATACGGAATTTAATTCCGTATTATATAAATTCCCGCACTTTTAACGAGTTCCGGATCCTGTTCTAAAGAGAGTGAGGTTGGAGTGAACCCGCTACTAGGCCCAAACTACCGGCCCAGCCCAGCCAGCCTAATTTTCAGATTTAACCTAATTAAACCTAATTTTAACCTAAGCTGTTCTAATCAGCCGCTAACTTCCTCCCTTCCGCTTACCTTCTTTGCTGAACACCGTACGCCTCATCCCTCCCGTTTCAACAAAGGACGCGCCGCACCCTGCTCCCTTCAACCGGAGCGCCGCCACCGAGCCTACGCCGCCGTCCGCCGTCCGCCGACCGCCGCAGTGAGCCGGTAAGGCTGCATCCTTCTCCTCCTTCCCTCCCTCTCTGCGTCTTCACTATTTCTGAGTCTCACTTCGCGCCACCAATTGCTGCAACAGTCCGGGACCGGTGACGCGATTCTCCTCCGCCTACAGCAGCCCCGTTCTGCCGTTGTAACCACCAGGTTAGCCACCGGCCCCGACCATCTCTCTTCACCTCTTCGTTTCTGTTTCAAACCGGCCGGATTTAACGAATTTGTTCCGCAGCGGTTGCGAACCCAGCGAGCCGTCGCCGCACCGCCTGGACCAGCACAACATTCCGGTGGCAAGCCCAGCCTTCCGCCGTCCGCCGCAGGGAACCGGTAAGAGCCTCCTCCGTCCCTCTTCTCAACTTCCTGCGGGAATGAATTTTGAAGGAACAGTGAGGATATTACTTGAAGATTTTTGCTGCTTTGTTGCTCTGTAATCGTACCTGTTGCGGTCTCAATTAATGTTAGAGAGATGTTTGAGAATAGAACTTGTAGGTATGTGAATACACGGTGAATAGAAATGTATAACTGAAAAATGTTGAACGTATACGAGATTATATATGTATATAGAAATGAAGGAATACGTATGTAGCTGAGTTTGTTAACCTATATGTAAACCATAGAATGGAGGTGGTATGGGTATGCAATACGGAAGGATTAGTAAGAGCAGGTGTGAACGGATATAGGAGAGTGTATGCCGAGTATGTAAATATACGTATATATATATATATATATATTGTACGAAATAAAATTATACTCATGAGTTGAGTTAGTGGAATTATAAAGGATGTGAATTGATATATATATATATATATATATATATATATATATATATATATATATATATGTATATAAGATTAGATAAATAACCGAGAATGAAGTAATGTGATTCTAAATGACGAGTGGACGAGATTGATTTTATAACCCTAGTAAACTGTTTTGGAAATAATCTTAGATTAGAAAAGTGTTCCAAAAGAAATATTAGAGGTCAAGAAGTGACCGGAGAATTTTCTACACTAAGGGTAAAACGGTCTTTTACCGTATGAGAATCGTTCTTTCCGTAATTCCTTTGCATGAGGTTGGACATAGAGATGTGAGTTTGATACACATGCCTTCATTGACAGGCACTTGAGTTACACGAGTACGGACTATCTGAAGAGTGTTAGAGTGTTTTGACTCAGGTAAGTCCTTGCGACTTACTTAGCCAGTTTCTGAGTGTTAGTTGAGTGATAGTAGTGGTGTGTGCTATTGCTTGATTTGATAATAATAACTTGCTAGGACGACCGTTATTATTTACGTTTAAGGCCCAAGTGTATGTATAACGGGTCGTGACATCACTGCCCAGCTCTGACAGGAGACTGGGAGGTTCTCTATACCCAGACCATGCAGGTACAAGGTGAGATGCATCGGATCCATTCCTAATGGTTACACGGGGGCGGAGGCGAGGTTTGGGAATTCCTCGTGTCACAAAATAAGTATCACTAGAGTGAACGAGTAAATTAAAGCAAGATAATAAAACGGACTTGTTTGAAAGCATGCTGAGTGTTTATGTTTATCTGAGTGTGTCTGTGCTGCTATTATTCTGCTAATATTTAGATTACTAGCTAACGGTTCTTCTTGTTGTTGTTTTAGATTTACCACAGGTTAGATCAGCAGCTGAGTGATCCGGGAGTAGTGGTTAGCCGGGTCTCCGTACTCCTTAGAGCGGGGTTGGGGTTGTTTTGTCTTTCCTTCCTTTTGGTTAAGACAGTTGTTCTTTTCTTTTGTTTAAGTACTTTAGGCTGCTAGACAGTGTTGCATTCATGACTCTAAAAACATGGTTTTATAAATTTCGGTTTCTTTATTTGTGTCTTGTTGCAAGATCCTAGTAATGTTGTTGTCAAACTGAGGTCGGGACCCATTGTGAGGTCCTAACCAGTAATACTCCGAGTTCCGAGAATTCGGGGTGTTACACATATGAAACTAAAATACAAGTTGTGAGTCATGAGGTCTTTTAATAGGATGTAACAGGGATATGGGACATGAAAAATATAACATTGGTAGGCCAAAGAATAGGTCGAAATGGAAAATAATATACGGGGCATCAAGTATGATCAATATTCGAAATCCTTCAATGATCCACCATGTCACCACCATGAAAAGATCTTCCATAAGAATAATACATTCCAAAGTTGTGCATTAATTTTTGCGCACATTCACACTTCTTTGTGGGAACACCTCATACTTGATTTCTTCATTCATTGTTTCCATCACAACCCTGGATAAAATCATATGACGCTTATCTTGGTTGTGAGACATTTTTGAAAGGAACAAAAGTAGGGATAATAAATACAAGAAGTGGATAGTAGAAGGGAAACATATATAAAGGTAGGAAAGGTCATATATGCTTAACAAAGAGGGCCTCAATATTCTTCACAAAAAAGTATATAGAATCAAACGAACGCATATTTTTGAAAACAAGTCACTCACAAGTTCTAGAATAAACTAAACATGTTGGAGACCACAGAAAAATATGAAAGAAAGGACACATGAAAATAGATGTCCTTAGGTCAAGAGCGCTCGCAGGGGGCTATGTTTGACTAAGTCAATCATTAAAGCTCATCAAAAAACTCATGTGTATATACAATATTAGAAAGATATATTCTAAAGCATCGTAGTACTTCTATTATCAAATATAACTTTTCCAAAATCAATTTTCAGAAGGAAATACAGACTCCATCCGACTGAACTACACTAAATGCAAGCAAAAATGCAGGGAAAAGAGTCAATAAAAACAAAACAAATTTGGAAATGGAAACATGTTATAGGCAAAGGGAAACATAAATGTTTGAGTGAGTACAAACACCTCATACTTAATGTCTGCACTATCCCCAATGTGTCAGACAATTAAGCAAATAAAGATAATACTCACAAAAGCATGATATGCAGTGTGTGGTGGTGAAGAAAGAAGATCACACATCAAAATCATCAAGCTCGAAATCATTATCAACTTGTGTCGGTTGGAAGATGAACACATAGTACCTAGAAAAGCATATGCGAAAATGGAATAATATTAGTCTTGACCAATGACGTGCAACAATAATCAACAAACCATAAGCAACTCTATAAATCCCAACGATTTTCACAAATTAACCAAAAACTTGAAAAAAAAGGAAAAAAATTAACCAAAATCTGTGAATACGCGTATTAAGGAATCTTAAACATCATTCATCATTCAACATCATATCCAAGGCGATATGGATCAAAGAAAATGCTTTAAACAAAAATAACTCCACAAAAAGCATTCCTAGAGCTCAAAACGAGCAAAATATGCATATGAGCATGAAGAAAGATGAAATCAAAGACAAACATCGATGGAAATCATTCATCACAGTCAATAATCATCATATAAATTATGGTCATCAACCAACTTTGATGCAAATCAGTTCACAACAGAAAAGCACAAATTCTAGGGTTTTTTGGGAATTTTGGGATGGAGAAATCATAAATCCTCAATTCCAAGTATAATCATGCAAGAATCAAGTTGAGAATGAAGATAGGAAAAAAAATCATTCCTTGGAGTGATTCAATTTAGTAGGAATTAGGATTTGAGAGTAAGGAAGGAAGGTAGAGTTGAAAAATACCAAAGAGAGATGTAAAGAAGGTGATGTATCAACGGCTTGTGAAGCCGGAATTTCGATTTTGGCATCTACAGAGGTGAGACGGGCAACAAAACGAGATCAGAACGGCTTATGAAGCCGCCTAGATGCCTTCTCGGATGGATTTTTAAGGGATACCATCTCTTACGGCCTATGAAACGGCTTGGGAAACCGTTTGGATGCCGTTTGTGCCCGTTTGAATGTCGTTTGGAATTAAGTTTTGGTTATGAATTTTTGAATAAATTCTAGAAAGTTTCTCGGGTGAGGCCCATACGGTTTGTCAAAGGCCTCAAAATGGCTTGGGATGCCGTCTCGCATGTCGTTTGGTGGTCGTGGCGATGCCATTTTGACTATGACTTTGATCTCTAGATCACTTCTCGGCAATTCCTTCTTGCATGGTTTTGACGTAGGGTTCCTATACGATATTCATTGAAATTATTAGGACATTAGAGTGTTCCTAGAAAAAAAAAAAGAAAACAAAAAAAATGAGAAGGAAAAGAACGATCAAACCCATGGGTTGCCTCCCACGAAGTGGTTGTTTAAGGTCTATTGCTTGACCTAATTTTGCTCGGTACGGATGTTCACCAATCCGATACTTCCAATTTCGAGACTTTTACCGTCATTTTCTTCACTTTCCATGGCATACCTCATACTTATTCATGAAGATCGAGGGGTATTTAGCTTCATCAACGCAAACTTCTCCTTTGGATTCTCCTTAAGCGAAGGAAATACGATCTAAGGCTCGGATAATACGGTCAGGGACAAAAATTATGCGGTTGCAATCCGTATAAAATTTGCCCATAAACCATATTTTGCTGAATTTCTTCCCCAGAGTTGTTGAAAAATAATGTCTGAGTGGTATGTGAATACGGGCCAAAATGCTATGTGAAATAATATACACCTTTTTGGCCGTAAATGTGTTTAACACATAATCCGTATTTATCTCTTGACACTCAAAATCTTCGTCTTCTTTAACTTCCTCCAATTGTCGAGTGTATTGATCAACCTTGTCTCACAACGCAATCTGATTTTGGGCAAGAACTTCAACCTTGGTGTTGATGTTGATGAGTTTATCTTCTAGCACAATGAGAAATTTCCCAATTTTTCAAATCTCAGAAATCATAGAAACTTGAGAATCTACAAGAATCTTCAACAATTGATCAATGGAGGATTCAATAGGTTTAGGTGCTTGTTGCCAATGATTATAATAGTACACCATATTCCTTATCTTTCAGGATCTCAACCTGCGAGACAAAGACATAAAGTTAACAAAGATCAAAAGTAACAAGAAACAAAGAATAAAAACTATCAAACACAACCAAACTATTTGTAGTCCCCGACAATAGCGTCAAAAACTTGATCGTGGAAGTTTTAGCTGAATAAAAGGGGGAAACGAAGCACTTTAAAAAGAAGTAATATCGCAATCTCAATTCACAAACATATATGCAATAATAAATCAAACCATTATAGGGATCATCCAATCCTTAGATCAAGAAGAATCAGCCAAACATAATAAAAGAGAAGACTTTCATAAATATTAAAGCTGAAAAGTACTTATAGAACAAAGGAAAAGAAAAACCTAACTCTACTGTGTCGCAACGCGGAGTTGGAACCTTGAAACCCTAGAGACTTGTCCACCCTAAGTTGTGATGCGGTACTCCTCTAATTTGTCATAGAAATTTCTATTTATAATGTTTCAATCAAACCCTAGGACAAACTCAAGAAGATCAAACATAAACATAAGATAAAATAGGATAAAATCTTATTTCAACAAACAACGACGGAAAAACGGCTTATAGACAACCTGCATGCCGTTTGACATCAACTTCAGCTTTTGACAATTTAGTAAAACTGACTTTCCACTACACTCATTAGAACCACGAGACCCATGAATACTAATTTCCAAGAGCTTTCAAATATATACAACTTTTCAATTGACACAATTGTCCAAAACTAAAGGGAAGATGATCAAAATTGGAAATCTCATAGAGGTTGTAATAAAATAGGGTTCAACATTAATGATCTTTACATGATTCTTCAACTCTTCATTCTCCAACACAAATCTACCTTGGAACTTCGAGCCTCATTCAATATAGATCTCTTCAATGATATGTTTGACCTCAAGGAGGATAGAAACTCATACTCTGACATTCTTTCATCAATTTTGCTCAATTTTGACCTCGAACGCTTCAAATACGAAATAAATCAAAGTAGACACCACAATATACAATAGGAATGATTTATGCTTTATATGAACACAAACCAAATGAGGTACGAAATGCATGCAAATGATGACTTAAAAGACGTATGTTTTGGACCTCCCATGATCGCCTACATGTGTCCAAAAATAACGTAATAACCAAATTAGTACACTAAGTAAAAAATTCGACTTAAGGAAAACATCAGGGTAGTTCGAGTTTTGAGAAACTCGGTCGAGTTTTGTTCCCATTATGTTACTTGGGTTATTTTTGGCAAAACTCGACTTGGGCATGCCGAAACTCGACCTAAGGCAAACTCAAAGTTCAGTCGAATTTTTTTCCTTATGTTGTTTCTTGGCTTCTTTTGGGTTTGATTCCTTCTTGGTTGGTCCTTGGGCTAATCTGGCTTTACAATTAACTCTTAAGGGAGGTTTCTTGACCTTAGGAGGCTCGAGAATAATGAGGCATGTAACACCCCGAATCCACGGGACTCGAGGGGCACTGGGCTAGGATCTCACAGTGGATCATGACCCTAGCTTGACAACTAGTTCACTGGATCTTAAAACAAGGCACAGATAGATTAAATCCAAATACAAAAAACACTGTACAATAGATACATAGTAAGGTTTACGAAATCATAGCCGAGTATAAAACACCAATCCATACATATACAAAATATCCCATAATTCCTCGTCATCCTAGTGCACGAAATACCTCAGCGGATCACCCATGTGGCTCACTCTGCAGTTCTCTTAACCTACAGATCATCTACAACACGGTATAAACCGTTAGCTAACCAATCATATATAAGATAATGCATAAGCACAAACACAGGTAATGGAATCATAAACACAAAATCATCCTATCACACATTTACCCACCATTGGCATGCTCTAATATTTGACTTCTCTTTAGGTTTAACATCCTTAGCCATCCTCAGAGGTGCAATTAACACCAAAAAACCTTTTACAACACCTTAATGGATCTGGTGAGGCCGAAGGATATGGAACCCCTCTTCCCTTCTTTCCACTTCCGTTACACGCTAGATATCTTCTCAAGCGCGTTGCTTCATCGAGGTGCAACCTAAATCTTCCACTTGGGTACTCTACAATCTAAGTAGGGTAACTATCTCATTCCTTAATGCAATCCACATGTCCCTTCTCCAAAGTCAAACGGAATTGAAATCCAAAAATTCGGCACCGATATGAAGAGAATGAAGAGAGAAATCCAAAAACTCAAACGGAATTGAAATCGGATTAGATTCGGAGAGTAGATCAGAGTTTGAAGGTTGAGAGGAATCAGAGCTTTTACGAAGAAACATGAAACGAAATGAATTAAGATACAATTTTCTGCTATTTATATCGAAGACGATAATTATCCTTTAGCGAAATCGATAATTATCCTTTAGCGAAATCGATAATTATCCTTTAACCGATCCAAAGGCGGGTTGAACCCCCTTCTCCAAAATTCTCGAAATTGGAATAATAAATCTGAAATATTGTAGGGATATTTATTCCACAATTGCATCGGAAAACGCGTATTCTTAAGCTGTTTTTCTTCTCCGCTAAGAAACGAAATAGCGACTCTTTTGGCCGTATTGCCTTTCCATGTTATTTCATATCTAGGGTATGCCCGATGTCCTGATCATTTCTCTCAAGTACATTTTTATTAATTGAAGCTCCCAAATGCTCCAAAAAACACCGGAGGGTAAAAACGATTACCCGGAGGAAAACGTGAAAAACTCCCCATAAGCCCAAAATTACGCCAAGAACATAACAGTGGGACTCATACTCATCACTTACGCAATCTTCGCGAGTTATGGGTAAATTACAATCAATGATTAAGTTATTCAATATTAATTAGAATTCGGAAATTCTAGCTATTACATCACACTCCCCTTAAGAACAAGTTTCGGGACAAAACTTGAACAATTCACAAATCCTCCCGGACCCATACACCGAGGTATAAACACTCTCTCTATTGGAGGTAGCACATCTCTGTTCAAAGGTATCAACCTATAACACTCTGTAACCTCAAAACACATAATGGAGGAATCACCAACTCCGGCAACAAGATCATAACGCTATCGAAGGGCATAGAGGAAAACAATTTATAGCAAACCTATAACCACATAACAAGGCATGGAGGAAAACCATCTCCAGTCAAACCGTACAGATAACGCGGGGCGTGGAGGAAAACCATCTCCACTCAAACTATGCCCATAAACAATAGCATGGAGGAATAACCATCTCAAGCTAAACCCTAATCACAACTAAACAACATGGAGAAAGAACCATCTCCAACTATAAACACAGCTCACGCTAGCAAACAAGATCTAATAAGATCGTATGCATACATCACAGCTAGCACGAAAACACATCAAAACACATAAGCACATAATCATAACACTCACCAAAAATAGCACTAATATCTACTCATCGATCCTATAGGTGCATCTATCTCAGCATAGAACTCTGCATAGTTCCTCTGGGTACTATCCTCCGTCTCTAATTTAACCTCGTCAGGCCTTCGTCGCGATCACTGTATTCTCATCATAGGAATGTTCTTTGAGGGTAGGCGTCTCACACCTCGCTCTAGGACTACAACCGGGTGCTCAAAAAAGGAGTGGTCCGGCTCGACCACTAAGTCATCATAGCTGACGGTGTGTCTCGGATGTGGTATGTACTCCGTAAGTGGAGACACATGAAATACAGGGTGAACACCCTCTAATGTCGGAGGCAAAGCCAATCTATATGCTGCTCTCGAAATTCTATCTAGTATCTCAAACGGAACGACATATCGGGGACTCAACTTTCCATTTATGTCAAAACGTCTAACACTTCGCGTCGGAGATACTCTCAGCTAGACATGAGCTCCCACTTTGAACTCTAGAGGTCGACACCTCTTGTGTGCATACGAATTCTGACGACTCTTTGCAGCCAACATCCTCTCTCTAATCAGCGCTAATCGTGCAATATCATCTTAAATCTGCTCCGGCGCTATACCACTTATACTGCTAGGCTCATCCCAGCATAGCGGTGTACGGCATCTCCATCCGTACATTGCCTTACGTGGGGTCATCCCAATCGATGCATGCCAAGTGTTGTTGTACGAGAACTCAACCAATGGGAGGTGATCTGACCATCCTTGTCCCCAGCCCAACACACAAGCTCGCAGTATATACTCTAGTGTTTGAATGGTCCTCTGTGACTGATCATCTATCTTAGGATGAAATGTAGTCGTGAACTGCAAACTAGTCCTCAGGGCACTTTGAATCTGTTGCCTGAACCTCGAGGTATATCGTCCATCTCGTTATGAGACGATCGTCCTCGGCATACCATGTAGTCTCACTATCTGTCTAGTGAACTCCTCACCTAATCTACTCATTGGCCACGTTTCACCGGTAGGATTAAACTGTGCCATCTTCGTTCGTTTGTCAACTACAACCTAGATGGCATCAAAACTTTTGCTCGGCCTCAATACTGTCACAAAGTCCATGGAGATGTCCTCCAACTTCCACTGTGGCCCTGGTAATGGATGGAGCTCTCCTCCTGGTCTGTAATGCTCTATCTTAAGCTACTGGCATATCGCACACTGAGCCACAAATCTGGCTACATTCGGGCTTTAGCCTTCCCCACCAACATGAATGTCTCACATCCTAATACATCTCACTCGCACTTGGGTGCACTAATTAAGGTGTGGAGTGAGCCTCCTGTAAAATCCTTTGTCTCAGCTCGCATCAGCGGGTACACAGACGCGATCGCAAAGTCTCATCACTCCATCTGCTCCAATGGAGAACTGTGGGGCCTCAACAGGAGACATCCTATCTCGTATCCTCATCAGCATCGGGCAGGTCCCCTACTTCTATTGGATCTCACCCAACAAATCAGGTAGAACCTCTATACTCAGCTGGGCAACCTCATTAGGAAATTGGATGTACATCTCTAGCCATGCTAGGTCCCTCTACAACTGAGGTTGAACTGTTAGTCATACAATCGCCTTCTCTCGAGGCATCTTCCTGCTCAGGGTGTCGGCGACAACGTTCGCCTTTCTTGGATGGTACAGAATCTGAAGGTCAAAATCCTTGATCAATTGAAGCCACCTACGCTGGAGGTTAATCAATTCCCACAACATGAAAAAATACTTCAAACTCTTATGGTTTGTGTAGATCTGACATGTAGCGCCATACAAGTAATGTCTCCAGATCTTCAAAGCATGAACTACCGCTGCCAACTCCAAATCATGAGTCGGGTAGTTCTCGTCATACATCTTCAATTGTCGAGACGTATATACAATCACTCTACCATGCTTCATCAAAACACCCTAAGCCAAGCTTGGATGCGTCACTATAAACTCCTTTGTGCCCTCCGGCTGCGCTAAGATGGGAGTGGAAGTCAGACGTCTCTTCTGCTCCTCAAAACTCTGAGTACACGACTCGGACCATAAAAACCCGGGTAGTCTTCTTTAATAGGCTAGTGTGTGGACGGGCAATCACAGAGAATCCCTCCACAAACCGTCGGTAGTAACCGGCTAGACCAAGGAAACTGCGCACTTGACGTTTGTCGGTGTCGTCCACGTTGCTACAAACTCAATCTTCTCCGGATCAACCTTGATCCTTTCGGAGGAGACAACATGACCCAAAAATGCTACCTTTGGCATCCAGAACTCGCACTTAGAGAACTTGGCGTACAGTTCTCTATCCCATAAAAATCGCAACACCGTCCACAAATATCCTGCATGTTCCTCTCTACTACGAGAATACACCAGAATATGTCGTTCATCAAATCCATAAAGACGGTGGGTGCATTCGTGACTCCGAATGGCATCACTACGAACTCGTAGTGGTCATGCCGAGTCCGAAATGCTGTCTTATGCACATCCTGCTCTCTCACCCTCAACTAGTGATATCCCGTGCGTAAGTCAATCTTGGAGAACACAGTCGCTCCCTGAATTTGATCTAACAAATCATTGATGCGGGCCAAAGTATACTCATTCTTGATGATAACCTTGTTCTGCTCTCTGTAGTCGATATACAATCTCAACGATCCGTCCTTCTTCTACATGAAGAGGAAAAGTGCTCCCCACGGGGTTACGCTAGGGTGGATGAAGCCCTTCTCAGCCAACTCCTCGAGTTTCTTCTTGACCTCTAACATCTAGATAGGTGCCATGCGGTATGGGGGCCTTCGAGATCGGTCTCGTGCCAGGCTCCAACTCCATGCCGAAGTCCAGACTCCTTTGAGGGGGAAGACTGGACGGCTCAACAAACATACTTGTAAACTCGCAAACCATAGGAATGTCCTCTAACGCTAGATTTTTGCCCTCCTTCATGGCATAACACCAGAAGGCCTCACAACCCTGTGCGATCAATCTCGTTGCACGTACCGCGCTGATCACCATGCTTGACTTTCCAAGTTCCTAACCTCAGAAAGCCTTTATCTGACCTAACTCTGTAGAGACCATCACGGTCCCCTTACCTACTTCCAACACACGATGTCTATCCATCCAATCCATACCCAGAATGACTTCTTCACGCACTAGCGGTATGACAAAGAAGTCCACAAGCAAATCACAAGTCCCTGATGAATACGACAAACACGTGTCTCGCGGGTACCTCTGACCCTACTATCATCGGGTAACCCTATAAAAATGGGTATCCCGTCTATCGTATCTAACACCAAGTGCTTAATACATAACACAAAAATCAGTAAGTTCATAGCACTCGTATCACAAAAATCTCTGACAGGTAAACCATTAATCTGAATGGTACCGACAGCAACTAGCGATGTCGGCTCTTCAAATCCAATACTCACAAGTGAATTTCTTAGGTATTCACGATACTATTCACATGTCTATTATCACGACTTCGTCTCAGTACAGGTTCCCATGAAGGAAGATATCATATACTGGAATAACCCATTCGTTTCTCTATCGAACCTCGTCATAATCAGAAGCTTTATTCCCCACTATTGGCATGCTCTAATCTCTTATTTCTCTTTAGCTTTAACATGCTTAGTCATCCTCATTGGTGTAACTAACACCGAAATTACCTTTTACGACACCTCAACGGATTTGGTGATGCCGAAGGATATGAAACGCATCTTCCCTTTTTTGCCACTTCTATTACACGCTAGATATCTTCTCAAGCTCGTTGCTTCATCAAGGTGCAACTTAAATCTTCCACTTGGGTACTCTACAATCTAAGTAGGGTAACTATCTCGTTCCTTAATGCGATCCACACGTTGCCGAAAGCCTTGGAACTTACATTCTCAACATCTTCCATAACTTTGTCTTCCGCCTCTAGCGAATCAACAATGAGGACTTAACCCCGACCTCTCGCCATTGGAGGTCCACCAAATCGTTCACGACTTACGATTACCATAGATAGAGGTGGTCTTCCTCTTCCCCGTCATATAGCAGATGTTGCTCTAGTCTAAGCCATCAGCGATAATACCATAGCCACGTAAAAGGCTATATAATGCCATATGTATGTATATATATATATATATATATATATATATATATAATACTGAAATCCAACATACACATTATCCCAAAATGGCACTATTCATCACGCAATAGGTATCTATATATATACCTATACTGTCGAGATCCTCATAAGGGTGATGGATTCCCGTACACACTATCTTAAAATAGTTGTACACTATTCAAAACTAAAAATACTTTTGAAGAGTCAGAACCCTTTCGAGTTCTGTTTATTTATCAATTCGACCTTTGTCGTAGATTGCAAGTGCCATTGTTGTGAACCTAAGGCTCTCATACCAACTTTGTAACACCCCGAATCCGCGGGACTCGAGGAGTTACTGGGCTAGGATCTCACAGTGGATCCTGACCCTAGCTTGACAACAAGTTCACTGGATCTTACAACAAGGCACATATAGATTAAAACCAAAACATCAAATTGTATAAATATATACAACCAAGGTTTACGAAAGTACCGCTGAGTACAAAACAACAATCCATATGTAAGAGCCTTAGTCTTGGGAGCCTAGGAGCCCTTGCTGGAACCTGTCAGCCGCCCCTACGGATCCTGTTAGCCGCCCTTACGCCTCAGTAGGGCCGCCCCTGCGCCTTGTCTGATCCGCCCCTGCGATTTTGTTCGGTTGCAGCAACCTTTGTTGACCTCTTGACATTGGTTTTGGTTATCTTCCTATATAAGCTTTCCTTAGTTTCAGAGGAGGGGTTTCTTCATCTCTCCATCTTCACTCTTCTTCCTCACGTTCATCTTCTCCTCTGTTCTTCCCTTATCTTCTTTGATCTCTCTTTGATCTTGTGTGTGTGAGTTTTGAGAGTTGTTTGTGGTTTAAGGCTTGGATGATCATAAGCTTGTGGCTGAGAGTTGTTGTTATTGTGCTGAGGTCATTAGATGTGTTGGATGTCCCTAGTGGCTGCCTAGGGTTACTGTGGTAAGTTCTTCACCTCTATCTTCCTTCCTTCTTCTTTCTTGCTTCTTTCTTTCTTCTTAGCTTAGGATCACAAGTAGACTTGTGTTAGATCCTTTCCTGGCCGTTTTGATGTTCATACACATGTATATGTGTATGTGTGTTGTTGTGGTTTGATGAAGAAGTGAAGAGAGTCGAGAAAGAGATCGAATAGAAGTCGGGGGCCAACCTTCTACGCCTGCACCAGGCCACCCCTGCGCCTGCTTGTGAGCTGCCCTTGCACCTTGAGTGAGCCGCCCTTGCGCCTCTATCGTTCAGCCTTGAGTTCTTGCTTCTGTTGATGCATTCAGGGCATACCTTGTTGGTATGTTTCCTTCCTTCCTATCCTTTGGCCTTGGCTTAGATGTTTGCTAGGCTATCTTGGTTAGGATGAGTTGTATGATAGAGATGTGCCTTAGGCACTCGTGTTAATTGTCACGCTAAAAAGTGTGCACGCAATAAGCCTTAAATTTATACTTGTTATAATTATCCTAACTCTCAGCGCACCCGCAGTGTACGGGACGTATGTAGAAAGATAAGTACTCCAAGGTCGAACACAAAGACTAAGGTGAAATCGAACTAAGTTGTGATTGAATTTAGCAAGGTCTAAGTCTAAAGAAAAGAAGAAAACAAAGACTAAGGGAAAAAATCTCAATTTGTTTTTGTCGGTTTTGAGTGATCAAATCAAAGATCACAACTCATGCGAGCAACCAAATCTAACTAAACCAAAAATCAACACAAACAACCGAACAAGATATTGATCAAGGGAAAAAGAGAAGACGGATTCTAGGGGTTGGAAATTCCGGTTATGGCATAGAACTCAAGTTATCTATTCATTCTTTGGATTGATTATGATATGTTGGGATTAAGTGTTTCTAGATTGGGATCAATTACCGGGTAGGTCTCATGGTCCGCTAGTCCATTCCTAAGGTCTCATCACCGGGTAAGTCTCTAAGAACCTAAGGATAGGAATTCTACACAAACTGGATTATTGCCTAGAGATCTAACCTATCCTTACCGGGTAAGTCTTGGAAAGGGAATTTCTAAGCAACTATCCTAGCACTCTTAATCCAATGGCGGCTTATTAGGCTCACCATTGCCTAAGGTTTTACTATTTTAGATTCTAAGGGCAAGGATTACCGGGTAAGTCTCTCCTAACACTTAGTCACTACACTAGGACACCCTAGGGTAGGTTAAACTCAGCAAAAACTTAGGGTTTCAACAATTTTATGAATCTAAGGTAAGATCCTTCGAACCAGGGAAAATCACGGTTTGTTCTACAGAAACCACGACCGTGGTTCTTCAAGAACTACCTGTGATTCCTAACAGTAGCTACGTTCATAAGCAAAAATCATCCAAAGGTAAATCTAAGTCCGTCCTATCATAGATCTAGCCATAACCATCCTTCCCTTACCCTAGAATCACATCAATCTAGCCCACAACATTCATAATGGAAATCAAAACAAACAAGCATAGATTCATAACCTCCATTGCAAGAAAATGAGAGTAAGAAGATGAACAAATGAACTTCAAACACAATCCAAATCTGAAGATGGAATTAGAACGACTTACAACCCTTCCAGAGGAAGGTTCAAGAGTTCAAAAACTTCTAGAAATAAATCCGAAAATACAAGAGCTAAGTGTGTCTTCTCCTCTCCTCTTCAATGGCAATGGCTCCTTTCTTCTTCTTCTTGCACTTTCCTTCCTAGGAAAAGTCCTTCTTCTTCTTGGAATATATTTTGTGAAAGAAAAATCGAGAATGTATGAGCTGCTCCTAAACTACCCCAAATCCCCTGCTGCCTCTAACAACTATCAAGGACCACTTTTATAACCAATTCTTCATGAGCTGGCCTTGAGAGTCGTGGCACAGCTGTCACGAGAATCTAGCAAAAACCACGGTCATTTCCACGGCCGTGGTTCTTCAGAGAACCGTGATTCTGTGCAGAAACTTTGTTTTGGATCATTAGGTTGTGGTTTGGTGCATGGCCTGTGTTGGCAAGGTTTCTTGAGTCCTTCTCAGCTCTTGCCTTGCGCTCTAATGAGTTGGAAACGTGTCCTCTAAATGAGCGACCCTCAAACGCGTCGTTTTAGCTCGAAACTTCCCGAAATACCTACAAAACGCACACAAGTCCGTGTAGACGTCTATCTCGACAAAATACATGTTTTGAGTGCAAAACGTATTGGACTAGTGCTAGATAATGCATGATTGAGCGAGAATCCTATCTAGATGTCTACCTAAAACTCGCTCATAAATTGTGTTATCAAAATACCCCATACTTAAGGTTTGCTCGTCCCCGAGCAAATTCCCAACTATAGACTACGAGATGACATGATTTATGTATGCAGAAAAATGGCAAAATCTTTTTGGTTTTGTGCTTCTACTATTGGATCACCTTCATAGTCATGATCAATGGCAATTGAATAAGCAATTATGTATCAAACAATAAGGGCATGGAAAGACAATTGTACTTAACTCAAAAGTATGCATGAGTTGGGAGGACGGAGATGTCAAGAAGATCAAGAGTCTATCCAATCTAGACTACTAAGTCTTACAAACATGCAAGTAGGTCATAAGGGCTTGTGACATAAAAGGCCAAGAAACGTTGTAATTGGGAGGGGAATTTTCTAGGTATGTGATGCTAATCCGGGAACTAACTTCACTCCTTGTCCTCGATCAACTTCCCCCAAGTGCATATTTTTTTCTATCTTGCTTTCTTTTCTTTTTCTTTAACTCATTTTTGAGTCAATGGCATTGGTGTACAATAGCCGAAACCTCGGTGATTAGCCATCCTCGGGCTTTTTCTCTTTTTCGAGGTGCATCCACACCGGGCACACATACCGAAGCTCGTTAGGGCTATTGGCTCATTTGACTTTGGCAAGACACCAACACCCGATTATGTGAAGTGTACCGAGTTACTTATCATTTAAGCCAACGCCCCCAAACCTATTTTGGCTACACTTCCACAATAATTTCAGCATTCCATTCACGACATTCTTTTCATTACATCTTCACCCCGCACTTGCTTTTCACATATTCAAACACACTAGCATGCTCCTATTCCCGGATGGGTTTAAAAGGAGGTCAAATTTTATATCGATTGAGGTGCTCAAGCAATCATGATCAAGATGAGAAGTAGAGAAAGATGAAATGCCTTATTCATTCCTAGATGGTATGCAAGAACTATCATGTAATTTCGACTTTCAATACTCAATCCATTCTAGGCAATCATCATGCTCTCAAGTCATTCATGGAATTCAAGAGAAGTAGTTCAAGTCCACATATGCATTTATCAATTTAACACATAAGGCCATTCATAGCCAATCACAAGACAAGTTTCATCATTAGGATCATATCCAAGCCTAGAAAGCACAAAAATTTTTAAAATTTTCTGATTTTTATGGAATTTTCGATTTAAGTATGTACAATGCAAGAGATGTGCAAATATTAACCTATCCTAGATGCTCTTCATGCAAAGGATCATGCAAACCCCACCCCATACTTAGAAACACATTGTCCCCAATGTGGTATTCAAGTAAAGAGAGTGAAAGAAGGTTCTCACAATGTAAAATGGTTTGCTTTGGTATTTGGGAATTCTCAAGAGGATTGATGTTGGATGATCCTTTCAACCATGGTAGAGAGCTCTAAGCATCCTTCAAGCCTTGAAACCCGCGCTAGGCACCGCTAGCCGTCCAAGTTCCGCGTCCGCTCCACCCATGATTGGTGAGGGTTTCATCATCATCATTTCCAAGAAAGTCTTCCAATGCCACTAATGTTCTAGCACACATAAAACACACACAAAGCACACAAAAACAGAAAAATCTAAGCAAAAATAAAAAGGGAAAATGTTACCGATGGGTTGCCTCTCACCAAGCGCTTCTTTAAGGTCATTAGCTTGACCAAACTCGGGAGTGTCTATGCAAGGTGAAGCGGGGCAATCATGTCTATCGGGGCTCCCGGAATATACTTCTTCAAGCGATGCCCGTTCACCTTGAAATCTCCACAATGCTCCCCTCCTATTTCAATAGCTCCATGGGGAAAGATCTTCTTTACCACATATGGCCCGGTCCATCTTGATTTGAGCTTTCCAGGGAAGAGTCTTAGCCTTGAGTTGAAGAGAAGGACAAGATCTCCTTCACTCAACTCTTTTAAAATGATCCTCTTGTCATGCCACCTTTTGGTTCTCTCCTTGTAAATCCGGGCATTCTCATAAGCTTCCAACCGGAGCTCCTCAAGGGCATTGATATCAAGCAATCTCTTTTCTCCCGCCTCCTTGATGTCAAAATTTAGCCACTTAATGGCCCAATAAGCTCTATGCTCCATTTCCACCGGAAGGTGGCAAGACTTGCCATAGACCAACTTGTAGGGAGTGGTGCCAATAGGTGTCTTGAAGGCGGTTCTATATGCCCATAGTGCGTCATTGAGCTTCATAGCCCAATCCTTCCTTGTTCTAGACACCGTCTTCTCGAGGATGGCCTTGATCTCTCGGTTGGAGATCTCTACTTGGCCACTAGTTTGGGGGTGGTAAGGTGTTGCTACCTTATGAGTCACCCCATACTTGGCCAAAAGTGCTCCAAAATTCCTATTTGTGAAGTGCTTCCCTCCATCACTAATGATCACCCTTGGTGTTCAAAACATAGGAAAGATCACTCGGTTGAAGAACCGCACCACCACCTTGGCATCATTTGTAGGAGAGGCGATTGCCTCTACCCATCTTGATACATAGTCCACCGCCAATAGGATGAAGAGATTGCCACATGAAGAAGGGAATGGTCCCATGAAGTCTACACCCCACACATCAAAAATCTCAACTTCTTGGATGTTATTCAAGGGCATTTCATTCCTCCTTGAAATGTTTCCCGTTCTTTGGCAAGCATCACATGCCGCTACAAAACCTTGCACATCTCTAAACAAGTTAGGCCAATAAAAACCAGATTGCAATACCTTGGCACACGTTTTGTGTGAGCTAGCATGGCCTCCACATGGTAAGGAGTGACAATGCCGGATCACACTCTCCACTTCATCCTCCGGTATGCATCTTCTTAGCACCCCATCCGGGCCTCTCTTGAATAGAAGTGGCTCACTCCAATAGTAATGCCTTACATCGTTGAAGAACTTCTTCCTTTGCGAATATGATAATCCGGGAGGCACTTCCTCACACAGCAAGTAATTCACAATGTCGGCATACCATGGCTCACTTCCTCTAGTCACTTGGAACAAGCATTCTTCCACCATTTGCAATTGTTCATCTCGGAACGAGTCATTGTTCGCCCCTAGAGGTGTGTGCAAATAAGCTTTAAATTTATAAAACTAGAATCAAGCAGCGAACCCGCAGTGTACGGATCGAGGTAGCTAAGCAAGAATTCCAGAGTATCGAACACAGGGATTTGGGTGGGAACAAATTCGATTTCAGATTATCAAGCAGTAGTTATGGGAGTTTGCAAGTATTGGGAAAACAACAATCCTAAAGATCCGGGTATTCAGTTGCGGCAATAGATTCAAGATATACTAATGATGTAAAGACAGAGAAGAGATATGCAAAGGTATACTAATGTAAGGTAATCGTACGGTTGAGGTTCCAAAAACCTTATATAACTCACCTAAAGAAACTCCCTATACAGGTTGTTGAGGCTCAATATAGAAAGGAACTAAAGATGAGGATTAGTGTCAAATACCCAAACTTATAACCTAAAGATCAAGACTAACTTATCCGATTGAGGTTGTTGAGGCTCACAATCGAGGTAGAGGTTGTTGAGGCTTCACTACCACCTAGAAAAGACAAGTCTAAACTAAGTTAAAGCAAATCTTTAACTTTGGATTAAAGTAAAAGCAGGTTCGTAAACTGGGGTGAAATTACGGTTGGATCTTGAGATTCCACGGTCGTGGAACTCAAGAACAGACCGTAATTTAGGGTTGTCGACGATTCTCTCTAACTCTCAGGGTCTAATCTGTTTGCGAACGATCTATCATCACCTATGCCACAACTATCAACCCTTCACCTTAGAATTGTTAAGGGTTTTTAGCCAATAACGGTCATTTTGATATTAATTCAAGAATTAAGGAATAAGAGATGAAAACTTCAAGAACTATCAATAACCTTCAAAGGAATCTCAAGATTCCAACAAATGTTTTCCAAAGATTCAAAACGGAATAACAAACAAATCACAACTATAGGAAAGAAGAGAAACGGGATGTCAATCCGTTTCCGATTCGAACCTAAACAAGAAGAGAGATCTTCTTGTAATTCTTCCAAGAACTTCGATCTTTCACAAGTTCGAAGGTCACGACCACAATCTCCACTGAAAGTGCGAGATTTGAATAACTCTCCAATACGAACTTTGATCTCCAACGAGATCTCCAAAATTGCCTCTCAATTGAAGAAGCGTCAATCCTTAGCGTCGATTGCTAAGGATCGTACGTCTATGCGTGGATCTCCAAAATGCTAAGCAGGTCTAAGCGGGGATCTCCAAAATTCTAAGCAGGTCTAAGCGGGGATGATGAAATCTCCTTTCATCCGTCTTTTTATAATGCAGGGCAAGAAGTCGGGCCGGCCCATTCTTCAAAAGATCATGGCTTCGAAATATTGCGAAAAGATTCGCCAAGATCACGGTCGTGGAAGATTCCACGACCGTAATTTAGGTCGTGGAAACAATCACGGTTTGTTCCACGGCCGTAAAATCCCCTGGAATGAACATCGAATTCTGCTTCACAATCCACGGCCGTAATTTAGGGTAGGACCGTGATTTTTGCCTTCATTCGTGCATTCCTCAATCTAATACTCAAATTTGCTTCCAAAAGGTGTCCTCGATCTATGGACATATCAACTCAACTCTCCTTTGCTCGATTTCGTTCGGAAATAGCTCCAAATTACCTATAATCAACATAGAACTCGTGTAGACATCCATATCGACAATATAGGCAATACTAGCTCATATATGCATAAAGCTCAATCAAAGACTATCAATATGAATCAAATGCGACTAGAAAACGTGCCTAAAATATCACAATATTTCATGCTAACAGTCATCTATCGGGATGTTGTCTTTCCCAAGCTCTAATGGTGGAAGTCTACTAAGGTGATCCGCCACCGAGTTCTCGGATCCCTTCTTATCTCTTATCTCCAAATCAAACTCTTGAAGAAGAAGGATCCACCGAATCAACCTTGGCTTGGCATCCTTCTTTGTAAGTAGATAACGGATCGCCGCATGATCCGTGTAAACTATGACCTTCGCTCCAACAAGGTACGAGCGGAATTTTTCAAATGCATACACTACCGCTAACAACTCCTTCTCGGTAGTAGCATAATTGAGTTGGGCATCATCTAGCGTCTTGCTAGCATAGTAAATAGCATGAGTGTGCCCTTCTTTCCTTTGCCCCAAAACGGCCCCAACGGCCACATCACTTGCATCGCACATGATCTCAAATGGTAGACTCCAATCCGGAGGTTGCATGATAGGTGCGGAGATCAAGGCGTTCTTCAACCTACAAAAAGCTTCTAGACAATCCTTGGAAAAGACAAAATCAACATCCTTCATTAGTAGGTTAGTTAGAGGCTTAGAAATTTTAGAGAAATCTTGGATGAACCTCCGGTAAAAACCAGCATGCCCTAAGAAACTCCTTACCCCCTTCACCGAGGTAGGTGGTGGCAACTTCTCTATCGTTTCAATCTTAGCCCTATCAACCTCAATGCCACGGTTAGACACCAAGTGTCCTAACACAATACCTTCACTTACCATGAAGTGGCATGTTTCCCAATTTAAGACGAGATTTGTTTCCTCACATCTTTGCAACACCAATGACAAATTAGCTAAGCAATCATCAAAAGAAGAACCGTAAACAGAGAAATCATCCATGAACACCTCCATGATATTTTCTATGTATTCCGAAAAGATAGCCATCATACACCTTTGAAAGGTGGCGGGTGCATTACACAACCCAAATGGCATTCTCCTATATGCAAAGGTACCCCATGGACATGTAAAAGTTGTTTTCTCTTGGTCATCGGGGTGGATAGGGATTTGGAAGAATCCACTATACCCATCTAGATAGCAAAAATGAGAGTGTTGAGCTAACCTTTCTAGCATTTGGTCAATGAAGGGGAGAGGAAAGTGATCTTTCCTAGAGGCCATGTTTAACTTCCTATAATCTATACACATCCTCCATCCCGTGACCGTCCTGGTTGGTATTAGTTCATTATTCTCATTAGTTACTACCGTCATTCCACCCTTCTTAGGTACTACATGAACGGGGCTAACCCACTTACTATCCGAGATACGGTAGATAATTCCCGCATCTAGCAACTTAATGATTTCCTTTTTGACCACCTCTTTCATTATAGGATTCAATCTCCTTTGATGTTCTATAGAGGGTTTGTGGTTATCTTCCATCATTATCTTATGCATGCACAAAGATGGCTTAATGCCAACCAAATCATCAATAGTATAACCAATAGCCTTCCTATGCAATCTTAGTTCACACAGCAATTTAGCAAGTTCATCATCACTCAAGCATGCATTAACAATCACAGGATATGTAGATTTTTCACCAAGGAATGCATACTTTAAATGAGAGGGGAGGGGTTTGAGTTCAAGTGAGGGAGGACCTTTTTCGGTTGAAGACGATCCAAATAAGATTGGATGAGATGAATCCAAAGCAAATGAAGACTCTCCTTGGCTCCTAGAAGCTTGATCATCATTAAGAGCTGATTCAGGGGAAACCACGGTTGGAATCACGGTTAGCTTAACTTCCACGGCCGTGGTTCCTTCCAGGCTTGCTTCTCGGAGTTGTCCAGAGAGTTTGACGGCCGTGGTTCCTGAATCTCGACCGTGGAACTTGCAGCTGTTCACAATTTCTTCGTGGCTCTCAAATCCAACTCTTGGTTCCTCTTCCAATGCCTCCAAGGCCTTGATCTCTTCATTGCAATTCTCCTCAATGTCTTCCTCCCTCATACTCAAGCTAAGAACTTTCTCCAAGGGATCCTTGATCAAAATCGAGCTCACCATTTCTCTAGATTCTTCTTGCTCGACTATGTTGAAGATATCTTCATCAAGGGTTGGCCCTTTCATCATTGTGGACAGCTTGAACTTGATGTTCTCCTCTCCAATGTTGAAGGAGAGAGTCCCGTTCTTGCAATCCACTAAACATCCGGATGTGGCTAGGAAGGGTCTTCCTAGGATGATGGGAACCGGGTAATCCGCCGGAATGTCCAACACTACAAAGTCGATAGGCACATAGAATCCTCCCAATTGCACCGGAATGTCCTCAAGAATCCCAACCGGGTGAGTGATGGATCGGTCCGCCATATAGAGGGTCATCTTGACCGGCTTTGGCTCTCCTAGCCCTACCTTGTTACTAAGTGCAAGCGGTATGATGCTTACACTCGCCCCAAGATCACAAAGGGCTTCGTACTTCACATCTCCTACTCTAATTGGAACACAAAAAGAGCCCGGATCCCTTAGCTTGGGAGGCATTGCCTCCTTCATTGTTTGGATTAACTCCGAGGATCTCTTGGTCATCCTAATCTCCCCATACTCCTCCAACTTCCTTTTGTTGGAGAGTATTTCCTTCAAGAACTTTCCGTACGCCGGCATTCCTAAGATGGCATCCATGAACGGAATGTTAATATGTAACTTGGACATTAGTTCAAGGAACTTACCAAAGTGATTGTCCAAACGAGCTCTTGCTCTTGATTGCGGGAACGGTAGTGGCGGCTTGTATGGAGGCGGTGCCACATAAGTTTGCTCTACATCCTTGCTCTTCCCCCCATCTTCTTGCTTTCTTCCCTCTTCTACCGCTACTTGCTTCCCTTTAGCTTGGTCCTTGGGCAAAGGATCCTTCATACTCAACCCACTCCTTGTTGTGATAGCCAAAACTTGGCCCCTTGGATTGTCTTCGGTTCTTTCGGGAAGCTTTCCCGGATCTCTATGTGCTTCACCCGCCTTTTGAAAGACTTGTGCTTCCAAGAAATTGAAGTAACGGTGCTCTCAAGTCCACTCAACCTTCCTAGCAATTGTTCAAACATGATTTCGGTCCTATCCTTTGAAGGTTGAGGAAAACCGGGTGGTGGTTCTTGTGAAGCTCTTTGTGGTGTAGGAGTGCTTGTGGAGGCGGGAGGGTTCAAGGCTCCATCCGGATTTGAGTAAGAAAATCCGGGATGGTTATGGTTTGGCCGGTAATTGTTGAATTGCCGGTTGTTGTTGAAGTTCCTTGGGCCTTGGTAGTTGTTGAAGTTGCCCCTTCCCATGTAATTCACATCTACCTCCTTGGAAGACAAGTTAGCTTGTGGAGGTGCTTGAGGAGTTGTTTGGCTCTTCAAGGTTGTAGTGCACAACTCTCTTAAGGATTTCAACTCGTTGTTGATGGCGTCAAGCTTGAAATTGCTCATGGTGACTTCACTCACCTCATATGCTCCCGCCTTTCTTCCTTCACTCTTCCTATGAGAGTACTTCTCAATCACTAGAGCTTGCTTCTCCACAAACTCCCAAGCATCATCTACATGTTTCTCCATAAATGTCCCACCGGAAAGTGATTGAAGCTTGAATTGGCTATCTTCATCAAGCCCTTTGAAGTAGATTTCTAATAGCTCAATCTTTGGTATGCCATGGTGCGGACAATCTAGGAGAAGATCTTTGAATCTCTCCCAAGACTTGAACAAACTCTCTCTATCCCTCATCACGAAGGCATTGATCTTTCCCCTTAACTCGGTGGTCTTGGAAGGTGGGAAGAACTTGGTCAAGAACTCGGTTGTCATCTCCTTCCAAGTACCAACTCGCCCTTGTGGAATAGATTGATACCAAGCCAAGGCTTTGTCCTTAAGAGAGAAAGAAAAGGCCCTTAGCTTATGGTTGTTGCTCTCCAATCTTGGTGGTCTAAGAGTCTCCATCAAGATCTCATAACTCATCAAGTGTTGATGAGGAGACTCTCCTTCCATCCCTCCAAATTGATTGTGCCGGATCATTTGTAGAACTTGAGGGCGGAGCTCATAGTTGTGGGTTGCGGGATCTCCTAGATTCACACCCAGTCGGTGTGCTCTTTGTGCCGGATCCATGCGTCTCCCTAGGGTTTGTGGCTCCTCAATGGAAACGGGAACAACCCTACCATTAGCCGCCGGCTGCGGTTGTGGTGGAGGGGGTGGAGGTTGTCGGCGATTAAGCTCTCCTTGGACAAGGGCTTGCCTAATCTCTTCAATCTCCCTCCTAGTTTCTTCTTGCCTCTCATTGGCAAGTCTCCTTTCTTCCTCCAAGAGTTCATCTCTAAGCCTTATTTGCTCTAAGGCTTCATCCAAGTCAGCTTGGAGATTTCTACCGGCCATTTCTCTCTCTTTTCGGATGTTCTTAGATCTAGATCGAAGGGTTTTCTCCGGTTCGGGATCGAATGGATCTAGATCCTTGCCACGAGATCTTCGCATACACCTAAAGAGAAATAGATGTCCTGAAAAGCGAAGACACAAACCAAAAAGAGATCAAAAGAAACAAGAAAGATCTACACTAGAATCAATCACAAAATAGACTCAATCTAGACCTAGTCCCCGGCAACGGCGCCAAAAACTTGTCACGCTAAAAAGTGTGCACGCAATAAGCCTTAAATTTATACTTGTTATAATTATCCTAACTCTCAGCGCACCCGCAGTGTACGGGACGTATGTAGAAAGATAAGTACTCCAAGGTCGAACACAAAGACTAAGGTGAAATCGAACTAAGTTGTGATTGAATTTAGCAAGGTCTAAGTCTAAAGAAAAGAAGAAAACAAAGACTAAGGGAAAAAATCTCAATTTGTTTTTGTCGGTTTTAAGTGATCAAATCAAAGATCACAACTCATGCGAGCAACCAAATCTAACTAAACCAAAAATCAACACAAACAACCGAACAAGATATTGATCAAGGGAAAAAGAGAAGACGGATTCTAGGGGTTGGAAATTCCGGTTATGGCATAGAACTCAAGTTATCTATTCATTCTTTGGATTGATTATGATATGTTGGGATTAAGTATTTCTAGATTGGGATCAATTACCGGGTAGGTCTCATGGTCCGCTAGTCCATTCCTAAGGTCTCATCACCGGGTAAGTCTCTAAGAACCTAAGGATAGGAATTCTACACAAACTGGATTATTGCCTAGAGATCTAACCTATCCTTACCGGGTAAGTCTTGGAAAGGGAAGTTCTAAGCAACTATCCTAGCACTCTTAATCCAATGGCGGCTTATTAGGCTCACCATTACCTAAGGTTTTACTATTTTAGATTCTAATGGCAAGGATTACCGGGTAAGTCTCTCCTAACACTTAGTCACTACACTAGGACACCCTAGGGTAGGTTAAACTCAGCAAAAACTTAGGGTTTCAACAATTTTATGAATCTAAGGTAAGATCCTTCGAACCAGGGAAAATCACGGTTTGTTCTACAGAAACCACGACCGTGGTTCTTCAAGAACTACCCGTGATTCCTAACAGTAGCTACGTTCATAAGCAAAAATCATCCAAAGGTAAATCTAAGTCCGTCCTATCATAGATCTAGCCATAACCATCCTTCCCTTACCCTAGAATCACATCAATCTAGCCTACAACATTCATAATGGAAATCAAAACAAACAAGCATAGATTCATAACCTCCATTGCAAGAAAATGAGAGTAAGAAGATGAACAAATGAACTTCAAACACAATCCAAATCTGGAGATGGAATTAGAACGACTTACAACCCTTCCAAAGGAAGGTTCAAGAGTTCAAAAACTTCTAGAAATAAATCCGAAAATACAAGAGCTAAGTGTGTCTTCTCCTCTCCTCTTCAATGGCAATGGCTCCTTTCTTCTTCTTCTTGCACTTTCCTTCCTAGGAAAAGTCCTTCTTCTTCTTGGAATATATTTTGTGAAAGAAAAATCGAGAATGTATGAGCTGCTCCTAAACTACCCCAAATCCCCTGCTGCCTCTAACAACTATCAAGGACCACTTTTATAACCAATTCTTCATGAGCTGGCCTTGAGAGTCGTGGCACAGCTGTCACGAGAATCTGGCAAAAACCACGGTCATTTCCACGGCCGTGGTTCTTCAGAGAACCGTGATTCTGTGCAGAAACTTTGTTTTGGATCATTAGGTTGTGGTTTGGTGCATGGCTTGTGTTGGCAAGGTTTCTTGAGTCCTTCTCAGCTCTTGCCTTGCGCTCTAATGAGTTGGAAACGTGTCCTCTAAATGAGCGACCCTCAAACGCGTCGTTTTAGCTCGAAACTTCCCGAAATACCTACAAAACGCACACAAGTCCGTGTAGACGTCTATCTTGACAAAATACATGTTTTGAGTGCAAAACGTATTGGACTAGTGCTAGATAATGCATGATTGAGCGAGAATCCTATCTAGATGTCTACCTAAAACTCGCTCATAAATCGTGTTATCAAAATACCCCATACTTAAGGTTTGCCCGTCCCCGAGCAAATTCCCAACTATAGACTACGAGATGACATGATTTATGTATGCAGAAAAATGGCAAAATCTTTTTGGTTTTGTGCTTCTACTATTGGATCACCTTCATAGTCATGATCAATGGCAATTGAATAAGCAATTATGTATCAAACAATAAGGGCATGGAAAGACAATTGTACTTAACTCAAAAGCATGCATGAGTTGGGAGGACGGAGATGTCAAGAAGATCAAGAGTCTATCCAATCTAGACTACTAAGTCTTACAAACATGCAAGTAGGTCATAAGGGCTTGTGACATAAAAGGCCAAGAAACGTTGTAATTGGGAGGGGAATTTTCTAGGTATGTGATGCTAATCCGGGAACTAACTTCACTCCTTGTCCTCGATCAACTTCCCCCAAGTGCATATTTTTTTCTATCTTGCTTTCTTTTCTTTTTCTTTAACTCATTTTTGAGTCAATGGCATTGGTGTACAATAGCCGAAACCTCGGTGATTAGCCATCCTCGGGCTTTTTCTCTTTTTCGAGGTGCATCCACACCGGGCACACATACCGAAGCTCGTTAGGGCTATTGGCTCATTTGACTTTGGCAAGACACCAACACCCGATTATGTGAAGTGTACCGAGTTACTTATCATTTAAGCCAACGCCCCCAAACCTATTTTGGCTACACTTCCACAATAATTTCAGCATTCCATTCACGACATTCTTTTCATTACATCTTCACCCCGCACTTGCTTTTCACATATTCAAACACACTAGCATGCTCCTATTCCCGGATGGGTTTAAAAGGAGGTCAAATTTTATATCGATTGAGGTGCTCAAGCAATCATGATCAAGATGAGAAGTAGAGAAAGATGAAATGCCTTATTCATTCCTAGATGGTATGCAAGAACTATCATGTAATTTCGACTTTCAATACTCAATCCATTCTAGGCAATCATCATGCTCTCAAGTCATTCATGGAATTCAAGAGAAGTAGTTCAAGTCCACATATGCATTTATCAATTTAACACATAAGGCCATTCATAGCCAATCACAAGACAAGTTTCATCATTAGGATCATATCCAAGCCTAGAAAGCACAAAAATTTTTAAAATTTTCTGATTTTTATGGAATTTTCGATTTAAGTATGTACAATGCAAGAGATGTGCAAATATTAACCTATCCTAGATGCTCTTCATGCAAAGGATCATGCAAACCCCACCCCATACTTAGAAACACATTGTCCCCAATGTGGTATTCAAGTAAAGAGAGTGAAAGAAGGTTCTCACAATGTAAAATGGTTTGCTTTGGTATTTGGGAATTCTCAAGAGGATTGATGTTGGATGATCCTTTCAACCATGGTAGAGAGCTCTAAGCATCCTTCAAGCCTTGAAACCCGCGCTAGGCACCGCTAGCCGTCCAAGTTCCGCGTCCGCTCCACCCATGATTGGTGAGGGTTTCATCATCATCATTTCCAAGAAAGTCTTCCAATGCCACTAATGTTCTAGCACACATAAAACACACACAAAGCACACAAAAAAACAGAAAAATCTAAGCAAAAATAAAAAGGGAAAATGTTACCGATGGGTTGCCTCTCACCAAGCGCTTCTTTAAGGTCATTAGCTTGACCAAACTCGGGAGTGTCTATGCAAGGTGAAGCGGGGCAATCATGTCTATCGGGGCTCCCGGAATATACTTCTTCAAGCGATGCCCGTTCACCTTGAAATCTCCACAATGCTCCCCTCCTATTTCAATAGCTCCATGGGGAAAGATCTTCTTTACCACATATGGCCCGGTCCATCTTGATTTGAGCTTTCCGGGGAAGAGTCTTAGCCTTGAGTTGAAGAGAAGGACAAGATCTCCTTCACTCAACTCTTTTAAAATGATCCTCTTGTCATGCCACCTTTTGGTTCTCTCCTTGTAAATCCGGGCATTCTCATAAGCTTCCAACCGGAGCTCCTCAAGGGCATTGATATCAAGCAATCTCTTTTCTCCCGCCTCCTTGATGTCAAAATTTAGCCACTTAATGGCCCAATAAGCTCTATGCTCCATTTCCACCGGAAGGTGGCAAGACTTGCCATAGACCAACTTGTAGGGAGTGGTGCCAATAGGTGTCTTGAAGGCGGTTCTATATGCCCATAGTGCGTCATTGAGCTTCATAGCCCAATCCTTCCTTGTTCTAGACACCGTCTTCTCGAGGATGGCCTTGATCTCTCGGTTGGAGATCTCTACTTGGCCACTAGTTTGGGGGTGGTAAGGTGTTGCTACCTTATGAGTCACCCCATACTTGGCCAAAAGTGCTCCAAAATTCCTATTTGTGAAGTGCTTCCCTCCATCACTAATGATCACCCTTGGTGTTCAAAACATAGGAAAGATCACTCGGTTGAAGAACCGCACCACCACCTTGGCATCATTTGTAGGAGAGGCGATTGCCTCTACCCATCTTGATACATAGTCCACCGCCAATAGGATGAAGAGATTGCCACATGAAGAAGGGAATGGTCCCATGAAGTCTACACCCCACACATCAAAAATCTCAACTTCTTGGATGTTATTCAAGGGCATTTCATTCCTCCTTGAAATGTTTCCCGTTCTTTGGCAAGCATCACATGCCGCTACAAAACCTTGCACATCTCTAAACAAGTTAGGCCAATAAAAACCGGATTGCAATACCTTGGCACACGTTTTGTGTGAGCTAGCATGGCCTCCACATGGTAAGGAGTGACAATGCCGGATCACACTCTCCACTTCATCCTCCGGTATGCATCTTCTTAGCACCCCATCCGGGCCTCTCTTGAATAGAAGTGGCTCACTCCAATAGTAATGCCTTACATCGTTGAAGAACTTCTTCCTTTGCGAATATGATAATCCGGGAGGCACTTCCTCACACAGCAAGTAATTCACAATGTCGGCATACCATGGCTCACTTCCTCTAGTCACTTGGAACAAGCATTCTTCCACCATTTGCAATTGTTCATCTCGGAACGAGTCATCTATCGGGATGTTGTCTTTCCCAAGCTCTAATGGTGGAAGTCTACTAAGGTGATCCGCCACCGAGTTCTCGGATCCCTTCTTATCTCTTATCTCCAAATCAAACTCTTGAAGAAGAAGGATCCACCGAATCAACCTTGGCTTGGCATCCTTCTTTGTAAGTAGATAACGGATCGCCGCATGATCCGTGTAAACTATGACCTTCGCTCCAACAAGGTACGAGCGGAATTTTTCAAATGCATACACTACCGCTAACAACTCCTTCTCGGTAGTAGCATAATTGAGTTGGGCATCATCTAGCGTCTTGCTAGCATAGTAAATAGCATGAGTGCGCCCTTCTTTCCTTTGCCCCAAAACGGCCCCAACGGCCACATCACTTGCATCGCACATGATCTCAAATGGTAGACTCCAATCCGGAGGTTGCATGATAGGTGCGGAGATCAAGGCGTTCTTCAACCTACAAAAAGCTTCTAGACAATCCTTGGAAAAGACAAAATCAACATCCTTCATTAGTAGGTTAGTTAGAGGCTTAGAAATTTTAGAGAAATCTTGGATGAACCTCCGGTAAAAACCGGCATGCCCTAAGAAACTCCTTACCCCCTTCACCGAGGTAGGTGGTGGCAACTTCTCTATCGTTTCAATCTTAGCCCTATCAACCTCAATGCCACGGTTAGACACCAAGTGTCCTAACACAATACCTTCACTTACCATGAAGTGGCATGTTTCCCAATTTAAGACGAGATTTGTTTCCTCACATCTTTGCAACACCAATGACAAATTAGCTAAGCAATCATCAAAAGAAGAACCGTAAACAGAGAAATCATCCATGAACACCTCCATGATATTTTCTATGTATTCCGAAAAGATAGCCATCATACACCTTTGAAAGGTGGCGGGTGCATTACACAACCCAAATGGCATTCTCCTATATGCAAAGGTACCCCATGGACATGTAAAAGTTGTTTTCTCTTGGTCATCGGGGTGGATAGGGATTTGGAAGAATCCACTATACCCATCTAGATAGCAAAAATGAGAGTGTTGAGCTAACCTTTCTAGCATTTGGTCAATGAAGGGGAGAGGGAAGTGATCTTTCCTAGAGGCCATGTTTAACTTCCTATAATCTATACACATCCTCCATCCCGTGACCGTCCTGGTTGGTATTAGTTCATTATTCTCATTAGTTACTACCGTCATTCCACCCTTCTTAGGTACTACATGAACGGGGCTAACCCACTTACTATCCGAGATACGGTAGATAATTCCCGCATCTAGCAACTTAATGATTTCCTTTTTGACCACCTCTTTCATTATAGGATTCAATCTCCTTTGATGTTCTATAGAGGGTTTGTGGTTATCTTCCATCATTATCTTATGCATGCACAAAGATGGCTTAATGCCAACCAAATCATCAATAGTATAACCAATAGCCTTCCTATGCAATCTTAGTTCACACAGCAATTTAGCAAGTTCATCATCACTCAAGCATGCATTAACAATCACAGGATATGTAGATTTTTCACCAAGGAATGCATACTTTAAATGAGAGGGGAGGGGTTTGAGTTCAAGTGAGGGAGGACCTTTTTCGGTTGAAGACGATCCAAATAAGATTGGATGAGATGAATCCAAAGCAAATGAAGACTCTCCTTGGCTCCTAGAAGCTTGATCATCATTAAGAGCTGATTCAGGGGAAACCACGGTTGGAATCACGGTTAGCTTAACTTCCACGGCCGTGGTTCCTTCCAGGCTTGCTTCTCGGAGTTGTCCAGAGAGTTTGACGGCCGTGGTTCCTGAATCTCGACCGTGGAACTTGCAGCTGTTCACAATTTCTTCGTGGCTCTCAAATCCAACTCTTGGTTCCTCTTCCAATGCCTCCAAGGCCTTGATCTCTTCATTGCAATTCTCCTCAATGTCTTCCTCCCTCATACTCAAGGTAAGAACTTTCTCCAAGGGATCCTTGATCAAAATCGAGCTCACCATTTCTCTAGATTCTTCTTGCTCGACTATGTTGAAGATATCTTCATCAAGGGTTGGCCCTTTCATCATTGTGGACAGCTTGAACTTGATGTTCTCCTCTCTAATGTTGAAGGAGAGAGTCCCGTTCTTGCAATCCACTAAACATCCGGATGTGGCTAGGAAGGGTCTTCCTAGGATGATGGGAACCGGGTAATCCGCCGGAATGTCCAACACTACAAAGTCGATAGGCACATAGAATCCTCCCAATTGCACCGGAATGTCCTCAAGAATCCCAACCGGGTGAGTGATGGATCGGTCCGCCATATAGAGGGTCATCTTGACCGGCTTTGGCTCTCCTAGCCCTACCTTGTTACTAAGTGCAAGCGGTATGATGCTTACACTCGCCCCAAGATCACAAAGGGCTTCGTACTTCACATCTCCTACTCTAATTGGAACACAAAAAGAGCCCGGATCCCTTAGCTTGGGAGGCATTGCCTCCTTCATTGTTTGGATTAACTCCGAGGATCTCTTGGTCATCCTAATCTCCCCATACTCCTCCAACTTCCTTTTGTTGGAGAGTATTTCCTTCAAGAACTTTCCGTACGCCGGCATTCCTAAGATGGCATCCATGAACGGAATGTTAATATGTAACTTGGACATTAGTTCAAGGAACTTACCAAAGTGATTGTCCAAACGAGCTCTTGCTCTTGATTGCGGGAACGGTAGTGGCGGCTTGTATGGAGGCGGTGCCACATAAGTTTGCTCTACATCCTTGCTCTTCCCCCCATCTTCTTGCTTTCTTCCCTCTTCTACCGCTACTTGCTTCCCTTTAGCTTGGTCCTTGGGCAAAGGATCCTTCATACTCAACCCACTCCTTGTTGTGATAGCCAAAACTTGGCCCCTTGGGTTGTCTTCGGTTCTTTCGGGAAGCTTTCCCGGATCTCTATGTGCTTCACCCGCCTTTTGAAAGACTTGTGCTTCCAAGACCTTTTGAGCCTTAGAAATTGAAGTAACGGTGCTCTCAAGTCCACTCAACCTTCCTAGCAATTGTTCAAACATGATTTCGGTCCTATCCTTTGAAGGTTGAGGAAAACCGGGTGGTGGTTCTTGTGAAGCTCTTTGTGGTGTAGGAGTACTTGTGGAGGCGGGAGGGTTCAAGGCTCCATCCGGATTTGAGTAAGAAAATCCGGGATGGTTATGGTTTGGCCGGTAATTGTTGAATTGCCGGTTGTTGTTGAAGTTCCTTGGGCCTTGGTAGTTGTTGAAGTTGCCCCTTCCCATGTAATTCACATCTACCTCCTTGGAAGACAAGTTAGCTTGTGGAGGTGCTTGAGGAGTTGTTTGGCTCTTCAAGGTTGTAGTGCACAACTCTCTTAAGGATTTCAACTCGTTGTTGATGGCGTCAAGCTTGAAATTGCTCATGGTGACTTCACTCACCTCATATGCTCCCGCCTTTCTTCCTTCACTCTTCCTATGAGAGTACTTCTCAATCACTAGAGCTTGCTTCTCCACAAACTCCCAAGCATCATCTACATGTTTCTCCATAAATGTCCCACCGGAAAGTGATTGAAGCTTGAATTGGCTATCTTCATCAAGCCCTTTGAAGTAGATTTCTAATAGCTCAATCTTTGGTATGCCATGGTGCGGACAATCTAGGAGAAGATCTTTGAATCTCTCCCAAGACTTGAACAAACTCTCTCTATCCCTCATCACGAAGGCATTGATCTTTCCCCTTAACTCGGTGGTCTTGGAAGGTGGGAAGAACTTGGTCAAGAACTCGGTTGTCATCTCCTTCCAAGTACCAACTCGCCCTTGTGGAATAGATTGATACCAAGCCAAGGCTTTGTCCTTAAGAGAGAAAGAAAAGGCCCTTAGCTTATGGTTGTTGCTCTCCAATCTTGGTGGTCTAAGAGTCTCCATCAAGATCTCATAACTCATCAAGTGTTGATGAGGAGACTCTCCTTCCATCCCTCCAAATTGATTGTGCCGGATCATTTGTAGAACTTGAGGGCGGAGCTCAGAGTTGTGGGTTGCGGGATCTCCTAGATTCACACCCAGTCGGTGTGCTCTTTGTGCCGGATCCATGCGTCTCCCTAGGGTTTGTGGCTCCTCAATGGAAACGGGAACAACCCTACCATTAGCCGCCGGCTGCGGTTGTGGTGGAGGGGGTGGAGGTTGTCGGCGATTAAGCTCTCCTTGGACAAGGGCTTGCCTAATCTCTTCAATCTCCCTCCTCGTTTCTTCTTGCCTCTCATTGGCAAGTCTCCTTTCTTCCTCCAAGAGTTCATCTCTAAGCCTTATTTGCTCTAAGGCTTCATCCAAGTCAGCTTGGAGATTTCTACCGGCCATTTCTCTCTCTTTTCGGATGTTCTTAGATCTAGATCGAAGGGTTTTCTCCGGTTCGGGATCGAATGGATCTAGATCCTTGCCACGAGATCTTCGCATACACCTAAAGAGAAATAGATGTCCTGAAAAGCGAAGACACAAACCAAAAAGAGATCAAAAGAAACAAGAAAGATCTACACTAGAATCGATCACAAAATAGACTCAATCTAGACCTAGTCCCCGGCAACGGCGCCAAAAACTTGTCACGCTAAAAAGTGTGCACGCAATAAGCCTTAAATTTATACTTGTTATAATTATCCTAACTCTCAGCGCACCCGCAGTGTACGGGACGTATGTAGAAAGATAAGTACTCCAAGGTCGAACACAAAGACTAAGGTGAAATCGAACTAAGTTGTGATTGAATTTAGCAAGGTCTAAGTCTAAAGAAAAGAAGAAAACAAAGACTAAGGGAAAAAATCTCAATTTGTTTTTGTCGGTTTTAAGTGATCAAATCAAAGATCACAACTCATGCGAGCAACCAAATCTAACTAAACCAAAAATCAACACAAACAACCGAACAAGATATTGATCAAGGGAAAAAGAGAAGACAGATTCTAGGGGTTGGAAATTCCGGTTATGGCATAGAACTCAAGTTATCTATTCATTCTTTGGATTGATTATGATATGTTGGGATTAAGTGTTTCTAGATTGGGATCAATTACCGGGTAGGTCTCATGGTCCGCTAGTCCATTCCTAAGGTCTCATCACCGGGTAAGTCTCTAAGAACCTAAGGATAGGAATTCTACACAAACTGGATTATTGCCTAGAGATCTAACCTATCCTTACCGGGTAAGTCTTGGAAAGGGAAGTTCTAAGCAACTATCCTAGCACTCTTAATCCAATGGCGGCTTATTAGGCTCACCATTACCTAAGGTTTTACTATTTTAGATTCTAAGGGCAAGGATTACCGGGTAAGTCTCTCCTAACACTTAGTCACTACACTAGGACACCCTAGGGTAGGTTAAACTCAGCAAAAACTTAGGGTTTCAACAATTTTATGAATCTAAGGTAAGATCCTTCGAACCAGGGAAAATCACGGTTTGTTCTACAGAAACCACGACCGTGGTTCTTCAAGAACTACCCGTGATTCCTAACAGTAGCTACGTTCATAAGCAAAAATCATCCAAAGGTAAATCTAAGTCCGTCCTATCATAGATCTAGCCATAACCATCCTTCCCTTACCCTAGAATCACATCAATCTAGCCTACAACATTCATAATGGAAATCAAAACAAACAAGCATAGATTCATAACCTCCATTGCAAGAAAATGAGAGTAAGAAGATGAACAAATGAACTTCAAACACAATCCAAATCTGAAGATGGAATTAGAACGACTTACAACCCTTCCAAAGGAAGGTTCAAGAGTTCAAAAACTTCTAGAAATAAATCCGAAAATACAAGAGCTAAGTGTGTCTTCTCCTCTCCTCTTCAATGGCAATGGCTCCTTTCTTCTTCTTCTTGCACTTTCCTTCCTAGGAAAAGTCCTTCTTCTTCTTGGAATATATTTTGTGAAAGAAAAATCGAGAATGTATGAGCTGCTCCTAAACTACCCCAAATCCCCTGCTGCCTCTAACAACTATCAAGGACCACTTTTATAACCAATTCTTCATGAGCTGGCCTTGAGAGTCGTGGCACAGCTGTCACGAGAATCTAGCAAAAACCACGGTCATTTCCACGGCCGTGGTTCTTCAGAGAACCGTGATTCTGTGCAGAAACTTTGTTTTGGATCATTAGGTTGTGGTTTGGTGCATGGCCTGTGTTGGCAAGGTTTCTTGAGTCCTTCTCAGCTCTTGCCTTGCGCTCTAATGAGTTGGAAACGTGTCCTCTAAATGAGCGACCCTCAAACGCGTCGTTTTAGCTCGAAACTTCCCGAAATACCTACAAAACGCACACAAGTCCGTGTAGACGTCTATCTCGACAAAATACATGTTTTGAGTGCAAAACGTATTGGACTAGTGCTAGATAATGCATGATTGAGCGAGAATCCTATCTAGATGTCTACCTAAAACTCGCTCATAAATCGTGTTATCAAAATACCCCATACTTAAGGTTTGCTCGTCCCCGAGCAAATTCCCAACTATAGACTACGAGATGACATGATTTATGTATGCAGAAAAATGGCAAAATCTTTTTGGTTTTGTGCTTCTACTATTGGATCACCTTCATAGTCATGATCAATGGCAATTGAATAAGCAATTATGTATCAAACAATAAGGGCATGGAAAGACAATTGTACTTAACTCAAAAGCATGCATGAGTTGGGAGGACGGAGATGTCAAGAAGATCAAGAGTCTATCCAATCTAGACTACTAAGTCTTACAAACATGCAAGTAGGTCATAAGGGCTTGTGACATAAAAGGCCAAGAAACGTTGTAATTGGGAGGGGAATTTTCTAGGTATGTGATGCTAATCCGGGAACTAACTTCACTCCTTGTCCTCGATCAACTTCCCCCAAGTGCATATTTTTTTCTATCTTGCTTTCTTTTCTTTTTCTTTAACTCATTTTTGAGACAATGGCATTGGTGTACAATAGCCGAAACCTCGGTGATTAGCCATCCTTGGGCTTTTTCTCTTTTTCGAGGTGCATCCACACCGGGCACACATACCGAAGCTCGTTAGGGCTATTGGCTCATTTGACTTTGGCAAGACACCAACACCCGATTATGTGAAGTGTACCGAGTTACTTATCATTTAAGCCAACGCCCCCAAACCTATTTTGGCTACACTTCCACAATAATTTCAGCATTCCATTCACGACATTCTTTTCATTACATCTTCACCCCGCACTTGCTTTTCACATATTCAAACACACTAGCATGCTCCTATTCCCGGATGGGTTTAAAAGGAGGTCAAATTTTATATCGATGGAGGTGCTCAAGCAATCATGATCAAGATGAGAAGTAGAGAAAGATGAAATGCCTTATTCATTCCTAGATGGTATGCAAGAACTATCATGTAATTTCGACTTTCAATACTCAATCCATTCTAGGCAATCATCATGCTCTCAAGTCATTCATGGAATTCAAGAGAAGTAGTTCAAGTCCACATATGCATTTATCAATTTAACACATAAGGCCATTCATAGCCAATCACAAGACAAGTTTCATCATTAGGATCATATCCAAGCCTAGAAAGCACAAAAATTTTTAAAATTTTCTGATTTTTATGGAATTTTCGATTTAAGTATGTAAAATGCATGAGATGTGCAAATATTAACCTATCCTAGATGCTCTTCATGCAAAGGATCATGCAAACCCCACCCCATACTTAGAAACACATTGTCCCCAATGTGGTATTCAAGTAAAGAGAGTGAAAGAAGGTTCTCACAATGTAAAATGGTTTGCTTTGGTATTTGGGAATTCTCAAGAGGATTGATGTTGGATGATCCTTTCAACCATGGTAGAGAGCTCTAAGCATCCTTCAAGCCTTGAAACCCGCGCTAGGCACCGCTAGCCGTCCAAGTTCCGCGTCCGCTCCACCCATGATTGGTGAGGGTTTCATCATCATCATTTCCAAGAAAGTCTTCCAATGCCACTAATGTTCTAGCACACATAAAACACACACAAAGCACACAAAAACAGAAAAATCTAAGCAAAAATAAAAAGGGAAAATGTTACCGATGGGTTGCCTCTTACCAAGCGCTTCTTTAAGGTCAGTAGCTTGACCAAACTCGGGAGTGTCTATGCAAGGTGAAGCGGGGCAATCATGTCTATCGGGGCTCCCGGAATATACTTCTTCAAGCGATGCCCGTTCACCTTGAAATCTCCACAATGCTCCCCTCCTATTTCAATAGCTCCATGGGGAAAGATCTTCTTTACCACATATGGCCCGGTCCATCTTGATTTGAGCTTTCCGGGGAAGAGTCTTAGCCTTGAGTTGAAGAGAAGGACAAGATCTCCTTCACTCAACTCTTTTGGAATGATCCTCTTGTCATGCCACCTTTTGGTTCTCTCCTTGTAAATCCGGGCATTCTCATAAGCTTCCAACCGGAGCTCCTCAAGGGCATTGATATCAAGCAATCTCTTTTCTCCCGCCTCCTTGAGGTCAAAATTTAGCCACTTAATGGCCCAATAAGCTCTATGCTCCATTTCCACCGGAAGGTGGCAAGACTTGCCATAGACCAACTTGTAGGGAGTGGTGCCAATAGGTGTCTTGAAGGCGGTTCTATATGCCCATAGTGCGTCATTGAGCTTCATAGCCCAATCCTTCCTTGTTCTAGACACCGTCTTCTCGAGGATGGCCTTGATCTCTCGGTTGGAGATCTCTACTTGGCCACTAGTTTGGGGGTGGTAAGGTGTTGCTACCTTATGAGTCACCCCATACTTGGCCAAAAGTGCTCCAAAATTCCTATTTGTGAAGTGCTTCCCTCCATCACTAATGATCACCCTTGGTGTTCAAAACATAGGAAAGATCACTCGGTTGAAGAACCGCACCACCACCTTGGCATCATTTGTAGGAGAGGCGATTGCCTCTACCCATCTTGATACATAGTCCACCGCCAATAGGATGAAGAGATTGCCACATGAAGAAGGGAATGGTCCCATGAAGTCTACACCCCACACATCAAAAATCTCAACTTCTTGGATGTTATTCAAGGGCATTTCATTCCTCCTTGAAATGTTTCCCGTTCTTTGGCAAGCATCACATGCCGCTACAAAACCTTGCACATCTCTAAACAAGTTAGGCCAATAAAAACCGGATTGCAATACCTTGGCACACGTTTTGTGTGAGCTAGCATGGCCTCCACATGGTAAGGAGTGACAATGCCGGATCACACTCTCCACTTCATCCTCCGGTATGCATCTTCTTAGCACCCCATCCGGGCCTCTCTTGAATAGAAGTGGCTCACTCCAATAGTAATGCCTTACATCGTTGAAGAACTTCTTCCTTTGCGAATATGATAATCCGGGAGGCACTTCCTCACACAGCAAGTAATTCACAATGTCGGCATACCATGGCTCACTTCCTCTAGTCACTTGGAACAAGCATTCTTCCACCATTTGCAATTGTTCATCTCGGAACGAGTCATTGTTCGCCCCTAGAGGTGTGTGCAAATAAGCTTTAAATGTATAAAACTAGAATCAAGCAGCGAACCCGCAGTGTACGGATCGAGGTAGCTAAGCAAGAATTCCAGAGTATCGAACACAGGGATTTGGGTGGGAACAAATTCGATTTCAGATTATCAAGCAGTAGTTATGGGAGTTTGCAAGTATTGGGAAAACAACAATCCTAAAGATCCGGGTATTCAGTTGCGGCAATAGATTCAAGATATACTAATGATGTAAAGACAGAGAAGAGATATGCAAAGGTATACTAATGTAAGGTAATCGTACGGTTGAGGTTCCAAAAACCTTATATAACTCACCTAAAGAAACTCCCTATACAGGTTGTTAAGGCTCAATATAGAAAGGAACTAAAGATGAGGATTAGTGTCAAATACCCAAACTTATAACCTAAAGATCAAGACTAACTTATCCGATTGAGGTTGTTGAGGCTCACAATCGAGGTAGAGGTTGTTGAGGCTTCACTACCACCTAGAAAAGACAAGTCTAAACTAAGTTAAAGCAAATCTTTAACTTTGGATTAAAGTAAAAGCAGGTTCGTAAACTGGGGTGAAATTACGGTTGGATCTTGAGATTCCACGGTCGTGGAACTCAAGAACAAACCGTAATTTAGGGTTGTCGACGATTCTCTCTAACTCTCAGGGTCTAATCTGTTTGCGAACGATCTATCATCACCTATGCCACAACTATCAACCCTTCACCTTAGAATTGTTAAGGGTTTTTAGCCAATAACGGTCATTTTGATATTAATTCAAGAATTAAGGAATAAGAGATGAAAACTTCAAGAACTATCAATAACCTTCAAAGGAATCTCAAGATTCCAACAAATGTTTTCCAAAGATTCAAAACGGAATAACAAACAAATCACAACTATAGGAAAGAAGAGAAACGGGATGTCAATCCGTTTCCGATTCGAACCTAAACAAGAAGAGAGATCTTCTTGTAATTCTTCCAAGAACTTCGATCTTTCACAAGTTCGAAGGTCACGACCACAATCTCCACTGAAAGTGCGAGATTTGAATAACTCTCCAATACGAACTTTGATCTCCAACGAGATCTCCAAAATTGCCTCTCAACTGAAGAAGCGTCAATCCTTAGCGTCGATTGCTAAGGATCGTACGTCTATGCGTGGATCTCCAAAATGCTAAGCAGGTCTAAGCGGGGATCTCCAAAATTCTAAGCAGGTCTAAGCGGGGATGATGAAATCTCCTTTCATCCGTCTTTTTATAATGCAAGGCAAGGTGTCGGGCCGGCCCATTCTTCAAAAGATCATGGCTTCGAAATATTGCGAAAAGATTCGCCAAGATCACGGTCGTGGAAGATTCCACGACCGTAATTTAGGTCGTGGAAACAATCACGGTTTGTTCCACGGCCGTAAAATCCCCTGGAATGAACATCGAATTCTGCTTCACAATCCACGGCCGTAATTTAGGGTAGGACCGTGATTTTTGCCTTCATTCGTGCATTCCTCAATCTAATACTCAAATTTGCTTCCAAAAGGTGTCCTCGATCTTTGGACATATCAACTCAACTCTCCTTTGCTCGATTTCGTTCGGAAATAGCTCCAAATTACCTATAATCAACATAGAACTCGTGTAGACATCCATATCGACAATATAGGCAATACTAGCTCATATATGCATAAAGCTCAATCAAAGACTATCAATATGAATCAAATGCGACTAGAAAACGTGCCTAAAATATCACAATATTTCATGCTAACAAATAACCCCATACTTAACACTTGCTTGTCCCTAAGCAAGGTCTTTCAAAAAGCTTTAAAACAAGAGTTAGGATGAAATATGTGTACCTTCTTTTGGATGAAAACAACTTCTAAAGAATAGATCATTCTCAAACCTTGCTTCAATCGTTTTTCAAACTTTCACACACTTAATTAGAGAGTAAAAGAAACAAAGAAAACTCATGAATAAACTTAACTTCCAAACAAGTGTTATAACCTTCAAACTTTATCAAAATCAATCACAAGAACTTCAATTTAGATCACCAAGCCATATAACATTCTTTTGATCTTAAGGACTTTCAAAGAAAAGGTCTAGAGTATGGAAGGGAAGGGAAAACTTTAAGGGAGAGTGGTGCATAAATCCGGGAAAATGGATAACTACCTTCTTCTTCTTTTGCGGTTCCCGCAGCACAACACTTCACTTAGAGCTTCGCTCTTACTTTTCATTTTTCGACTTTACTTTTGGAGTTATGGATAGAGGTGCACAAAAACCGAAGCCTAGGAGATTGGCGTTTCTCAATTTTGCAAGAGATGCCTCAAACCCTTAGCGCACATACCATAATCCGCTAGGAATATCGCTCAATCCGACTTTGGCAAGACACAAACACCCGGCTATGTGAATGGTGCCGAGTTACTCATCGTCATGATTGACTTCCCCAAACCTATACTTTCTTTCTATTCAATTGATTGCAAATATTTGCTCTCATGGCCCTCCCACATCAAACATGCCTTTTTTTTCTCATTCACTTTCCAAGTTCCCGGATAGGTAAAGGAGGTTAATATTTCAATGAGGAGCTAGATGATCAAAGAAAGAAGAAAGAAAATATCGAATTGCCTTAATCATTTCAACAAGAAGTATAGGAGCTTATAATGTGATTTCAACTTCAATTTCTTAATATGATTTAGGTAACGTTTTCACATTATAAAACTTGCAAAAGAGGTGGAATTCATTCATTTGCATTCTTTTCGATTTACTATCCTTTTAAGCATGCAATCGTTATCAAACTCAATTCGCAAGTAGTGATTATCATAGAATTCATCTCAATTCATTAGAAGCATAAAATTTTCAAATTTTTCAATTTTTATGGGTTTTTAAAGTTCTTTTTCATGCAATGCATAAATAAAACGTGTAACACATAATAAACATGCAATGATAGTCTAGGAATGAAAGCGACATATAGAGTAGAGTTATTACAGACATTTAGTACATCCCACCCCATACTTAGGACGAACATTGTCCCTAATGTTCACATGAAAGAACAAAAGAAAGAAAAGAAAAGAAACTCACAATGGTGGCGGGAATGTCTAAACGAGCTGCCGGTCATCGATCACTGCGGTGCCGGTGGAGGTGGAAATGGGGAGAAACTCGGATCGTAGTACCGCCCAAACTGCTGGCGGTAGACGTCCCTCATCATGTGGTCGAGGTCGTCCAAACGTCCGTCTCTCGCGTCTGCCCGGATCTCTAATGCTCCGACTCTCTCTGAAAGTCCGGTAGCCCAATCCGGCATCCTCTCATACCATCCCGGAGCGTGATCATACCATCCGGGAGCATCTGCTGGTGCTGGCTGTGGTGGTGGTGGTGGTGCTGCTGCTGACTGCATCGTGGACCATGGAGGGGGTGTGTCGTACCAGGTGGGAGGTGTAGTCATCCACGTAGGCCTCTCACTCACGCTAGCGCGGCGAGATGACGAGCCTGAAGCTCTAGCTGGACGCGGAGAGCGTCTAGGTACATCCGGTGCTGCCTCCGGCTGATCCGGAAACGTCCCGAACTCCTGCTCTGCTCCTCCACCACTCTCATACTGCTCTCCCATATCCTCCTCATCTACTACCGGCGGTGGAACGTAAGGGGGAGCTACAAGCCTGTTCGCATGCATCGCAGCGAACGTCTCCTTCCAATTGTGGCGTCCCGCCACAATGGAATACTCCGGCAGCCACTCTATACCCCTGCCCGTCCTACTCTCCCAGGGCATGCCCGCATAAGGCGGACCTCTATGTGTGGGGAAGATGAGTCCCCTAACCATGAAAGCGTGTAGCCCTAATGGAACTGCCGGTATACGCGTGCAAGCCGAGAAGTCCACTCCAAAAGTCCTAGCTATGTGGGTCACTATCCCACCATATCCTATGTTCCCCTTCGACTTGTTCTTCAATTTGCTCATAGTCGCCGCCAAAAGGGTAGCGCAATCAGCGCCGCATCCATACAACATGGCATAGAGAAGGAATAGCTCATCCGTCTTGATCTTTTGGGGCGTCTCCGTCCTAGGGAAGAGACACTCCGAAAGAACACGATGAGCTATCTTCAAGGCTAGATGGTACATCAATCTAGCCTTGGTGTCAGCTGGTTGCCAACGGTCCTCGTCGGCATATATCATGGCTACTTCCGCCCAAAAGTCCTTGGCGGAAACGCCCCTAGGGAGTCGACCGTTATAGGTCTCATGGAACCCAAAGATGGCTCCGAACTCATCAATGCTCAACTGGTAGTCTCTGTTCATGAGACGGAAGGAGACAGTCCTATCTACATGGCTGTGCTCGAAAGACGTCACAACCTCTCGGGTGATCTCCTCATAAGCGTCTTCACGAATGTTCGTGAAGACAAGTAAACCGGCTCTATCCAAGAGCCATGTAAGGTCATCTACAATATTGAGAGGATGTAGATCCTCCAACAACAAGTATCTAGGGCCAATCACTGCCCTCTTCTCGATCCTCTCAAACGCAGCTTGGTGGTTTTCGTGTATGATCGGGATGCTAGGGTGAGGTGGTGAGGATGGAGGTGAAGATGGAGGAGAAGGTGAGGGGGATGAGGGTGGTGGTGCCCTAGATGTGGAAGGGTTGCCCTTTCTCTTCTTATTCTGTTCCCCTTTCTTTTCCTTAATTCTCCCCGACATTCTCCTTACAAAATCCATTACTGTCCAAAATTACGGTCTGTTCTTCCCAAACCACGGCCGTGGAATCTCTGTAAACCGTGGTTCGACACAGAAATTCTCAATTCTCAGCAAATCAGCAATCAAACACCACAACAAGCAGTCCTAATCTAATTTCTTCCAATCTCAATCAGTTCTTCCTAAGAATCTCTAACAAAAACGAACAAAAACGACTAGAATCAAGAAGAGAGCAAAAACCTCTTTTTCGGATTGAGAAATCCAAAATGCGGGTTTGTTGATCGTTTTCCACGCGATTTGTTGCTTGGATCTTGTTCTTGGTTGGATTTGCTTCAGTTTTGGGCGAAGAATCGTTGAAAACGATTAAAGAACGAAGATTTGGGATGAGTTGTGGGATTTCGGTGTTTAGGGCGTGGAAATTGGGGGTTTTGTGGTGTTTTTGCGGTGAAGTGTGGCTTTTATACTCGCAGGCAAAATTTCAAAAATCACGGTCTGTCGGGGCATTCCACGGCCGTGGAAATGTACGGACCCGTAATTTTTGTGATTTTTCACCGGCCTTTGAAAATTACGGCCACTGTAGCTATGACGACCGTAATTTAGACCGTGGAACTCTCTGTAAAGCTTCAAAGTCCAAATTTTCGTCACTTTTCTTTGACATTATCCTCCTTTTCTCCTTTTTCATCGATCCTACAACCAAAAACACGAACATACCGGAAGGAATCGAGGCAAAAATAAAGCAAAAATTTCTATTCTAAGCTAAACTATGAATCGAAAACAAAAACGAAAAATGCAATACCTTGGGTTGCCTCCCAAGAAGCGCTTTGTTTAAGGTCCGTAGCTAGACCAATCTTGCACTTATTCGAGTGCGGTAGGTGCAAACTCCTCAGCTTGGAGTTCCGGTGAGTACTTCTTGAGTCGTTGGCCGTTCACCTTGAAACTTCCGCTAGCTTCACCCCATACTTCAACTGCACCATGGGGGAAAATACGCTTAATTAGAAAAGGTCCAGTCCAACGAGATTTCAACTTACCTGGAAAGAGGCGAAGTCTCGAATTGAAGAGGAGAACTTGATCTCCTTCTTGGAGGTCCTTTGGAATGATATGCTTATCATGCCAACGCTTCGCTCTTTCCTTGTAGATCTTAGCGTTTTCATAGGCGTTCAAACGGAGTTCATCCAGCTTGTTGATGTCTAGGAGACGCTTCTCTCCCGCTTCTTTCATGCCGAAATTTAGCCATTTGATAGCCCAAAACGCCTTGTGCTCCAGCTCTACCGGCAAGTGACAAGACTTCCCATACACAAGGTTGTATGGTGTGGTTCCTATGGGAGTCTTGTATGCAGTCCGGTATGCCCACAATGCATCATCTAGTTTCAAGGACCAATCCTTCCTAGTCCTTGAAACCGTCTTCTCCAGAATTCCCTTGATCTCCCTATTTGAGATCTCAACTTGTCCACTCGTTTGTGGATGGTAAGGGGTAGCGATCTTGTGAGTAACCCCATACTTGGATAGAAGAGCTTCAAAGCGACGGGCTATGAAGTGAGAACCTCCATCACTAATGATCGTCCTTGGCGTTCCGAATCGCGGAAAGATGGTTTTGTTGAAGAACTTAACCACCACCATGGCATCATTTGTGGGAGAGGCGATTGCTTCGACCCATCTAGAAACGTAGTCTACTGCCAATAGTATGTATTGGTTTCCACAAGAAGGAGGGAATGGTCCCATGAAATCGACTCCCCAAACGTCGAAAATCTCCACCTCTTGGATGTTGTTGAGGGGCATTTCGTTCCTCCTAGAGATATTGCCTGTTCTTTGACAAGCATCGCAACAAGAAACAAAGGATTGCACATCTTTAAATAAAGTAGGCCAATAAAATCCGGATTGCAATACCTTTGCGCTAGTTTTGTTCGAACTAGCGTGTCCTCCACAAGGTAGTGAATGACAATGACGGATGACACTTTGCATCTCATCTTCCGGCACACATCGCCGAATGATGCCATCCGGACCTCTCTTGAAGAGGAGAGGCTCGTTCCAATGATATTCCCGGACGTCCTTGAAGAACTTCTTCCTTTGTGCATATGATAGTCCGGGCGGTATCTCCTGGCAAACCAAATAGTTAACGAAGTCAGCAAACCATGGTTCGTCACCCTTGGAGATTACCTTGATGCACTCCTCTATGATGTGTAGATGTTCGTCCGGAAAGGAGTCATCAATGGGTAATTGGTCGTCCTCTAGATGTGTTAGACGACTCAAATGATCCGCAACAGAATTTTCCGAGCCTTTCTTGTCGCGGATCTCAAGATCGAATTCTTGTAGGAGAAGAATCCATCTAATCAGCCTTGGCTTCGCATCCTTCTTTGCAAGGAGATATCGGATCGCAGCATGATCCGTGTAGACAATCACCTTTGCACCTACAAGATAAGAGCGAAACTTGTCAATAGCGTAGACAATGGCTAGAAACTCTTTTTCCGTAGTGGCGTAATTGAGCTGGGCTTCGTCTAGCGTCTTGCTAGCGTAGTATATGGCGTGGGTTCGTCCTTCCTTTCGTTGCCCAAGGACAGCTCCAATAGCTACGTCACTAGCATCGCACATAATCTCGAAGGGGAGAGTCCAATCCGGAGGTTGGATAATAGGTGCTGAGATTAGAGCTTGCCGGATGGTGTTGAACGCATCTAGACATTCCTGTGAAAACTCAAAAACCGCATCCTTCATCAATAGATTAGTAAGAGGTTTTGATATCTTAGAAAAGTCTTGAATGAAACGTCTATAGAATCCAGCATGTCCTAGGAAACTTCTTATCCCTTTCACCGAAATTGGGGGAGGAAGTTTCTCTATGGTCTCTATCTTAGCCTTGTCTACCTCTATCCCTCTACTAGAGACTAAGTGACCTAATACGATTCCTTCCTTAACCAAAAACTGACACTTCTCCCAATTAAGAACTAGATTAGTGTCTTCACATCTTTGTAAAACAAGAGAAAGGTTAGAAAGACAATCGTTAAAGGAGGAACCGTAAACGGAGAAGTCGTCCATGAAGACTTCCATGATTTCCTCTACGTATTCGGAGAAGATGGCCATCATGCACCGTTGAAAGGTGGCTGGGGCGTTGCAAAGCCCGAACGACATCCTCCTATAAGCGAACGTACCCCAAGGGCACGTGAAGGTGGTCTTCTCTTGATCATCCGGATGTATCGGAATCTGAAAGAAGCCACTATAGCCGTCAAGGTAGCAAAAGTGTGAATGTTGTGCTAACCTTTCAAGCATTTGATCGATGAATGGCAATGGAAAGTGATCCTTCCACGTTGCGTTGTTGAGCTTGCGGTAGTCTATGCACATTCGCCATCCAGTCACAGTTCGGGTAGGAATGAGTTCGTTGTTCTTATTGGTGATGACCGTCATTCCTCCCTTCTTTGGAACTACTTGAACCGGACTCACCCACTTGCTATCCGAGATAGGATAGATGATACCTGCATCAAGAAGTTTAAGAATTTCCTTCTTGACAACCTCCTTCATGGTCGGATTCAACCGCCTTTGAGGTTGTCTTGAAGTTCTAAAGTCCTCCTCCATTAATATCTTATGCATGCATAGGGAGGGTTTAATTCCTACTAAGTCCTCAATGGTGTAGCCTATGGCTTTCCTATGTTTCCTAAGGACAATCATGAGCTGTTCATGTTCATCTATGCTTAATTCGGAACTAACGATAACCGGAAAGGTAGAATTAGGTCCAAGAAAAGCGTACCTTAGATGAGTAGGAAGTGGCTTGAGTTCCATTGATTTCGGAGCCTCCAATGATCCTTGAGGAGCTCCCGATGTTTCCTTAGAAGTTTCTAAGGATGTTGAATGGTTTGGAGAAGAGTTGGAAGAAGTTGAAGAAGTGTGCCGGCTATCACTTTCCACGGCCAAAATTACGGCCTCCTCTGGTGTTCCACGGCCGTAATATCCTCTGGAATGGAGGTCGATTTTGGTCGTGGAATCCACGGTCGTGGAATACAGGGTATGACCGTGGAATCTGATATTCTCAGCCTCGTCGTGAAGTTTTTCAAACTCCACTTCATGCATCTCTTCTTGTGCTTCCAAGGCTTCAATTTCCTCTTTGCACTCCCCTTCTTCTCCTTCATGGGTTAGACTCGTAGTGATAACCTTTTGCAAAGGATCGTTAAAGAGAATCGCACTTACCTCCTCCCTAGACAAGTCTTCTTCGTCTTGGATATTGTAAATATCCTCATCAAAGATTGGCTCCTTCACTAGAGTGGAAAGAACGAACTCTACTTTCTCTTCCCCAATGTCAAAAGCGAGTCTCCCATTCTTGCAATCGACCATGCAGCCGGAAGTTGCAAGAAACGGTCTTCCGAGTATGATCGGGACCGGACTATCTGCAGGAATGTCAAGTACGACAAAATCAATGGGGACAAAGAACTTGCCTAGCTTGACTGGGACGTCTTCTACAATGCCGACGGGACGAGTAATGGATCGATCCGCCATGTATAACGTCATCTTCACCGGTTTAGGGTCGCCTAAACCGATCTTCCTGCACAACGCAAGTGGTATGATGCTCACACTTGCTCCTAGATCACATAAAGCGTCATATGTGACCTCTCCCACTCCTATGGGAATGCAAAACGACCCCGGATCTTTCAGCTTTGGGGGCATTTTCTCCTTCATAGTCTTGATGAGATCCGAAGAATCCGAACTCATCTTGACTTCACCGAAATCTTCTAGCTTCCTTTTGTTTGAGAGAAGCTCCTTCAAAAACTTGCCATAAGCTGGCATACCTACAATGGCATCGATGAAGGGTATATTAATATGCAGCTTGCTCATAAGTTCTATAAACTTACCGAATTGCTTGTCTAGGCGCGCTCGCGCTCTAGATTGAGGGAACGGTAGGGGAGGTTTGAAAGCTGGAGGGGGAACATAGACGTCCTCCTTCTCCTTCCCCTTTTCCTTGCCTTTCTCTATGGGGACTTCAACGAACGTAGGCTGCGGATCGGTGGTAGTGACTCCGCTCCTAGTTGTAATCGCCATTACCCTTCCCTTGGGGTTGTCCTCCGTCTTTCCTGGAAGTTTTCCTGGATTTCTAGGAACTTCTTCCGCATGATCGAACATTTGGTTCTCCAAAACCTTTTGAGCTTTGTCGATCTTAGAAACTCGATCATCGAACTTAGTGAAGTGGTCCTCCATTCCTTGAAGCTTTCCCAAGATAGTTTCCAACATGGGATCTGGCTTCTCCTTCCCCGAAGTGCTTCCTCCATTAGATGATTGCCCCTGGCTTTTCAAAGGAGTAGAGGAAGAGGAAGGTGGAGTTAGCGAATTAGAATTGGAAGGATAGGAGTTACCGGAATTCTGTTGATTGGAGCGCCAATTGTTGTTGTTTGAACCACGATTGTTGTTCCAATTGTTGTTGTTCCGGTTGTTGTTGTTTCCATTCCAATTGTTATTCCGGTTGTTGTTCCGGTTATTGTTGTTGTTGCGGTTGGTGTTGTCACCGCCATTGTTGTTGTTGCCCAAATAACCAACATCCTTCTCTTGTTGCTTTGGGAAGTTGGTCTTGATAGTCTCCTTCAACTCTTTGATCTCATTATTGAGGGAGAAAATCTGATTTTGAGCTTCATGTGTGAGCTTCGCTCCTTGCTCCACACGATTTCCCTCCACCTTCCGGTGGGAATACTTCTCTATGACTCTTGCTTGCTTCTCAATGAAGTCCCAAGCGTCATCTTCTCTCATATCCATGAACGTTCCACATGAGAGGGATTGGAGGTTGAATTGCGTTCCCGCATCCAGCCCCTTGTAGTAAATTTCCAGCAAGGCAAGCTTGGATATGCCATGATGAGGGCAATCCAAGAACAAATCTTGAAACCTTTCCCAAGATTGAAACAAACTCTCGTTAGGTCTCATAGAAAAAGCATTTATCTTACCTCTAAGTTCCGCTGTTTTAGAAGGCGGAAAGAATTTAGTGAGAAACTCCGCAGAAAGGTCTTCCCACGTGTCCAATTTCCCATTAGGAAGAGCTTGGTACCAAGACAGCGCTTTCCCTTTCAAAGAGAAGAAGAAAGGTTTAAGCTTGTAGCTGTTGGTAGTGGCGCTCTTCGGCCTCATCGTCTCCATCATACACTCAAAGTTTTGCAAGTGTTGGTGTGGAGATTCGGCGCTTGTACCGCCAAACTGGCTTTGGCGAACAAGGGTGATAACTTGTGGGTTGAAGCTAAACCCTTGTACATCGTCGGCTTCAAAGTTCACACCTAAGCGGCGTGGTTGTTGTGTTGGATCCATCCGTTGGCCAAGAGTTCTTGGCTCATTATCCACTCGTTCGACTCTCGCATTCCTAGGTGGAACGCGGCGATTAGCAGCTCCTTGTGAATTGAAAGGATTCACATTGACCGTAGGGTCAATCTCTTCTAGTGGTGGCATGGAAGAGTCACTTTCATCGGCGGATGAATGACTTCTTCTTCTTCTAGACCTCGTCCTTCTTCTCGAGGACTTCTTGTTCATCTTACTTTCGAGATCGCTCATCTTTATCGTCATTTGGGCGATCGTGTCTTGTAGACCGTTAACTTGAGTTTGATGACGATCCATTTCGTCTTGGAGGAAAGCCTCATTCCATCGGAGTTGAGCTTCCTTCTCCGCCAACTCAGTTTGAAGATCGCGCTCGTTCTCTTGAGCCATCCTCTTTTCCTTGCGTTTTTGTCTCAAGGTTTTCTCTACCTCTTGATCAAGAGGTATGAGATCTTCGGTGTTCCTAGACCTGCGCATGCACTCAAAACGAAGTCAAACAACGAGAGCAAGCTCCCAAGCTTGACAACCGGTCACCGAATTCGGCCGAAACCAAATCCCCGGCAACGGCGCCAAAAACTTGTTCGCCCCTAGAGGTGTGTGCAAATAAGCTTTAAATTTATAAAACTAGAATCAAGCAGCGAACCCGCAGTGTACGGATCGAGGTAGCTAAGCAAGAATTCCAGAGTATCGAACACAGGGATTTGGGTGGGAACAAATTCGATTTCAGATTATCAAGTAGTAGTTATGGGAGTTTGCAAGTATTGGGAAAACAACAATCCTAAAGATCCGGGTATTCAGTTGCGGCAATAGATTCAAGATATACTAATGATGTAAAGACAGAGAAGAGATATGCAAAGGTATACTAATGTAAGGTAATCGTACGGTTGAGGTTCCAAAAACCTTATATAACTCACCTAAAGAAACTCCCTATACAGGTTGTTGAGGCTCAATATAGAAAGGAACTAAAGATGAGGATTAGTGTCAAATACCCAAACTTATAACCTAAAGATCAAGACGAACTTATCCGATTGAGGTTGTTGAGGCTCACAATCGAGGTAGAGGTTGTTGAGGCTTCACTACCACCTAGAAAAGACAAGTCTAAACTAAGTTAAAGCAAATCTTTAACTTTGGATTAAAGTAAAAGCAGGTTCGTAAACTGGGGTGAAATTACGGTTGGATCTTGAGATTCCACGGTCGTGGAACTCAAGAACAGACCGTAATTTAGGGTTGTCGACGATTCTCTCTAACTCTCAGGGTCTAATCTGTTTGCGAACGATCTATCATCACCTATGCCACAACTATCAACCCTTCACCTTAGAATTGTTAAGGGTTTTTAGCCAATAACGGTCATTTTGATATTAATTCAAGAATTAAGGAATAAGAGATGAAAACTTCAAGAACTATCAATAACCTTCAAAGGAATCTCAAGATTCCAACAAATGTTTTCCAAAGATTCAAAACGGAATAACAAACAAATCACAACTATAGGAAAGAAGAGAAACGGGATGTCAATCCGTTTCCGATTCGAACCTAAACAAGAAGAGAGATCTTCTTGTAATTCTTCCAAGAACTTCGATCTTTCACAAGTTCGAAGGTCACGACCACAATCTCCACTGAAAGTGCGAGATTTGAATAACTCTCCAATACGAACTTTGATCTCCAACGAGATCTCCAAAATTGCCTCTCAATTGAAGAAGCGTCAATCCTTAGCGTCGATTGCTAAGGATCGTACGTCTATGCGTGGATCTCCAAAATGCTAAGCAGGTCTAAGCGGGGATCTCCAAAATTCTAAGCAGGTCTAAGCGGGGATGATGAAATCTCCTTTCATCCGTCTTTTTATAATGCAGGGCAAGGTGTCGGGCCGGCCCATTCTTCAAAAGATCATGGCTTCGAAATATTGCGAAAAGATTCGCCAAGATCACGGTCGTGGAAGATTCCACGACCGTAATTTAGGTCGTGGAAACAATCACGGTTTGTTCCACGGCCGTAAAATCCCCTGGAATGAACATCGAATTCTGCTTCACAATCCACGGCCGTAATTTAGGGTAGGACCGTGATTTTTGCCTTCATTCGTGCATTCCTCAATCTAATACTCAAATTTGCTTCCAAAAGGTGTCCTCGATCTATGGACATATCAACTCAACTCTCCTTTGCTCGATTTCGTTCGGAAATAGCTCCAAATTACCTATAATCAACATAGAACTCGTGTAGACATCCATATCGACAATATAGGCAATACTAGCTCATATATGCATAAAGCTCAATCAAAGACTATCAATATGAATCAAATGCGACTAGAAAACGTGCCTAAAATATCACAATATTTCATGCTAACAGTCATCTATCGGGATGTTGTCTTTCCCAAGCTCTAATGGTGGAAGTCTACTAAGGTGATCCGCCACCGAGTTCTCGGATCCCTTCTTATCTCTTATCTCCAAATCAAACTCTTGAAGAAGAAGGATCCACCGAATCAACCTTGGCTTGGCATCCTTCTTTGTAAGTAGATAACGGATCGCCGCATGATCCGTGTAAACTATGACCTTCGCTCCAACAAGGTACGAGCGGAATTTTTCAAATGCATACACTACCGCTAACAACTCCTTCTCGGTAGTAGCATAATTGAGTTGGGCATCATCTAGCGTCTTGCTAGCATAGTAAATAGCATGAGTGTGCCCTTCTTTCCTTTGCCCCAAAACGGCCCCAACGGCCACATCACTTGCATCGCACATGATCTCAAATGGTAGACTCCAATCCGGAGGTTGCATGATAGGTGCGGAGATCAAGGCGTTCTTCAACCTACAAAAAGCTTCTAGACAATCCTTGGAAAAGACAAAATCAACATCCTTCATTAGTAGGTTAGTTAGAGGCTTAGAAATTTTAGAGAAATCTTGGATGAACCTCCGGTAAAAACCAGCATGCCCTAAGAAACTCCTTACCCCCTTCACCGAGGTAGGTGGTGGCAACTTCTCTATCGTTTCAATCTTAGCCCTATCAACCTCAATGCCACGGTTAGACACCAAGTGTCCTAACACAATACCTTCACTTACCATGAAGTGGCATGTTTCCCAATTTAAGACGAGATTTGTTTCCTCACATCTTTGCAACACCAATGACAAATTAGCTAAGCAATCATCAAAAGAAGAACCGTAAACAGAGAAATCATCCATGAACACCTCCATGATATTTTCTATGTATTCCGAAAAGATAGCCATCATACACCTTTGAAAGGTGGCGGGTGCATTACACAACCCAAATGGCATTCTCCTATATGCAAAGGTACCCCATGGACATGTAAAAGTTGTTTTCTCTTGGTCATCGGGGTGGATAGGGATTTGGAAGAATCCACTATACCCATCTAGATAGCAAAAATGAGAGTGTTGAGCTAACCTTTCTAGCATTTGGTCAATGAAGGGGAGAGGGAAGTGATCTTTCCTAGAGGCCATGTTTAACTTCCTATAATCTATACACATCCTCCATCCCGTGACCGTCCTGGTTGGTATTAGTTCATTATTCTCATTAGTTACTACCGTCATTCCACCCTTCTTAGGTACTACATGAACGGGGCTAACCCACTTACTATCCGAGATACGGTAGATAATTCCCGCATCTAGCAACTTAATGATTTCCTTTTTGACCACCTCTTTCATTATAGGATTCAATCTCCTTTGATGTTCTATAGAGGGTTTGTGGTTATCTTCCATCATTATCTTATGCATGCACAAAGATGGCTTAATGCCAACCAAATCATCAATAGTATAACCAATAGCCTTCCTATGCAATCTTAGTTCACACAGCAATTTAGCAAGTTCATCATCACTCAAGCATGCATTAACAATCACACGATATGTAGATTTTTCACCAAGGAATGCATACTTTAAATGAGAGGGGAGGGGTTTGAGTTCAAGTGAGGGAGGACCTTTTTCGGTTGAAGACGATCCAAATAAGATTGGATGAGATGAATCCAAAGCAAATGAAGACTCTCCTTGGCTCCTAGAAGCTTGATCATCATTAAGAGCTGATTCAGGGGAAACCACGGTTGGAATCACGGTTAGCTTAACTTCCACGGCCGTGGTTCCTTCCAGGCTTGCTTCTCGGAGTTGTCCAGAGAGTTTGACGGCCGTGGTTCCTGAATCTCGACCGTGGAACTTGCAGCTGTTCACAATTTCTTCGTGGCTCTCAAATCCAACTCTTGGTTCCTCTTCCAATGCCTCCAAGGCCTTGATCTCTTCATTGCAATTCTCCTCAATGTCTTCCTCCCTCATACTCAAGGTAAGAACTTTCTCCAAGGGATCCTTGATCAAAATCGAGCTCACCATTTCTCTAGATTCTTCTTGCTCGACTATGTTGAAGATATCTTCATCAAGGGTTGGCCCTTTCATCATTGTGGACAGCTTGAACTTGATGTTCTCCTCTCCAATGTTGAAGGAGAGAGTCCCGTTCTTGCAATCCACTAAACATCCGGATGTGGCTAGGAAGGGTCTTCCTAGGATGATGGGAACCGGGTAATCCGCCGGAATGTCCAACACTACAAAGTCGATAGGCACATAGAATCCTCCCAATTGCACCGGAATGTCCTCAAGAATCCCAACCGGGTGAGTGATGGATCGGTCCGCCATATAGAGGGTCATCTTGACCGGCTTTGGCTCTCCTAGCCCTACCTTGTTACTAAGTGCAAGCGGTATGATGCTTACACTCGCCCCAAGATCACAAAGGGCTTCGTACTTCACATCTCCTACTCTAATTGGAACACAAAAAGAGCCCGGATCCCTTAGCTTGGGAGGCATTGCCTCCTTCATTGTTTGGATTAACTCCGAGGATCTCTTGGTCATCCTAATCTCCCCATACTCCTCCAACTTCCTTTTGTTGGAGAGTATTTCCTTCAAGAACTTTCCGTACGCCGGCATTCCTAAGATGGCATCCATGAACGGAATGTTAATATGTAACTTGGACATTAGTTCAAGGAACTTACCAAAGTGATTGTCCAAACGAGCTCTTGCTCTTGATTGCGGGAACGGTAGTGGCGGCTTGTATGGAGGCGGTGCCACATAAGTTGGCTCTACATCCTTGCTCTTCCCCCCATCTTCTTGCTTTCTTCCCTCTTCTACCGCTACTTGCTTCCCTTTAGCTTGGTCCTTGGGCAAAGGATCCTTCATACTCAACCCACTCCTTGTTGTGATAGCTAAAACTTGGCCCCTTGGGTTGTCTTCGGTTCTTTCGGGAAGCTTTCCCGGATCTCTATGTGCTTCACCCGCCTTTTGAAAGACTTGTGCTTCCAAGACCTTTTGAGCCTTAGAAATTGAAGTAACGGTGCTCTCAAGTCCACTCAACCTTCCTAGCAATTGTTCAAACATGATTTCGGTCCTATCCTTTGAAGGTTGAGGAAAACCGGGTGGTGGTTCTTGTGAAGCTCTTTGTGGTGTAGGAGTGCTTGTGGAGGCGGGAGGGTTCAAGGCTCCATCCGGATTTGAGTAAGAAAATCCGGGATGGTTATGGTTTGGCCGGTAATTGTTGAATTGCCGGTTGTTGTTGAAGTTCCTTGGGCCTTGGTAGTTGTTGAAGTTGCCCCTTCCCATGTAATTCACATCTACCTCCTTGGAAGACAAGTTAGCTTGTGGAGGTGCTTGAGGAGTTGTTTGGCTCTTCAAGGTTGTAGTGCACAACTCTCTTAAGGATTTCAACTCGTTGTTGATGGCGTCAAGCTTGAAATTGCTCATGGTGACTTCACTCACCTCATATGCTCCCGCCTTTCTTCCTTCACTCTTCCTATGAGAGTACTTCTCAATCACTAGAGCTTGCTTCTCCACAAACTCCCAAGCATCATCTACATGTTTCTCCATAAATGTCCCACCGGAAAGTGATTGAAGCTTGAATTGGCTATCTTCATCAAGCCCTTTGAAGTAGATTTCTAATAGCTCAATCTTTGGTATGCCATGGTGCGGACAATCTAGGAGAAGATCTTTGAATCTCTCCCAAGACTTGAACAAACTCTCTCTATCCCTCATCACGAAGGCATTGATCTTTCCCCTTAACTCGGTGGTCTTGGAAGGTGGGAAGAACTTGGTCAAGAACTCGGTTGTCATCTCCTTCCAAGTACCAACTCGCCCTTGTAGAATAGATTGATACCAAGCCAAGGCTTTGTCCTTAAGAGAGAAAGAAAAGGCCCTTAGCTTATGGTTGTTGCTCTCCAATCTTGGTGGTCTAAGAGTCTCCATCAAGATCTCATAACTCATCAAGTGTTGATGAGGAGACTCTCCTTCCATCCCTCCAAATTGATTGTGCCGGATCATTTGTAGAACTTGAGGGCGGAGCTCATAGTTGTGGGTTGCGGGATCTCCTAGATTCACACCCGGTCGGTGTGCTCTTTGTGCCGGATCCATGCGTCTCCCTAGGGTTTGTGGCTCCTCAATGGCAACGGGAACAACCCTAACATTAGCCGCCGGCTGTGGTTGTGGTGGAGGGGGTGGAGGTTGTCGGCGATTAAGCTCTCCTTGGACAAGGGCTTGCCTAATCTCTTCAATCTCCCTCCTAGTTTCTTCTTGCATCTCATTGGCAAGTCTCCTTTCTTCCTCCAAGAGTTCATCTCTAAGCCTTATTTGCTCTAAGGCTTCATCCAATTCAGCTTGGAGATTTCTACCGGCCATTTCTCTCTCTTTTCGGATGTTCTTAGATCTAGATCGAAGGGTTTTCTCCGGTTCGGGATCGAATGGATCTAGATCCTTGCCACGAGATCTTCGCATACACCTAAAGAGAAATAGATGTCCTGAAAAGCGAAGACACAAACCAAAAAGAGATCAAAAGAAACAAGAAAGATCTACACTAGAATCAATCACAAAATAGACTCAATCTAGACCTAGTCCCCGGCAACGGCGCCAAAAACTTGTCACGCTAAAAAGTGTGCACGCAATAAGCCTTAAATTTATACTTGTTATAATTATCCTAACTCTCAGCGCACCCGCAGTGTACGGGACGTATGTAGAAAGATAAGTACTCCAAGGTCGAACACAAAGACTAAGGTGAAATCGAACTAAGTTGTGATTGAATTTAGCAAGGTCTAAGTCTAAAGAAAAGAAGAAAACAAAGACTAAGGGAAAAAATCTCAATTTGTTTTTGTCGGTTTTGAGTGATCAAATCAAAGATCACAACTCATGCGAGCAACCAAATCTAACTAAACCAAAAATCAACACAAACAACCGAACAAGATATTGATCAAGGGAAAAAGAGAAGACGGATTCTAGGGGTTGGAAATTCCGGTTATGGCATAGAACTCAAGTTATCTATTCATTCTTTGGATTGATTATGATATGTTGGGATTAAGTGTTTCTAGATTGGGATCAATTACCGGGTAGGTCTCATGGTCCGCTAGTCCATTCCTAAGGTCTCATCACCGGGTAAGTCTCTAAGAACCTAAGGATAGGAATTCTACACAAACCGGATTATTGCCTAGAGATCTAACCTATCCTTACCGGGTAAGTCTTGGAAAGGGAAGTTCTAAGCAACTATCCTAGCACTCTTAATCCAATGGCGGCTTATTAGGCTCACCATTACCTAAGGTTTTACTATTTTAGATTCTAAGGGCAAGGATTACCGGGTAAGTCTCTCCTAACACTTAGTCACTACACTAGGACACCCTAGGGTAGGTTAAACTCAGCAAAAACTTAGGGTTTCAACAATTTTATGAATCTAAGGTAAGATCCTTCGAACCAGGGAAAATCACGGTTTGTTCTACAGAAACCACGACCGTGGTTCTTCAAGAACTACCCGTGATTCCTAACAGTAGCTACGTTCATAAGCAAAAATCATCCAAAGGTAAATCTAAGTCCGTCCTATCATAGATCTAGCCATAACCATCCTTCCCTTACCCTAGAATCACATCAATCTAGCCTACAACATTCATAATGGAAATCAAAACAAACAAGCATAGATTCATAACCTCCATTGCAAGAAAATGAGAGTAAGAAGATGAACAAATGAACTTCAAACACAATCCAAATCTGAAGATGGAATTAGAACGACTTACAACCCTTCCAAAGGAAGGTTCAAGAGTTCAAAAACTTCTAGAAATAAATCCGAAAATACAAGAGCTAAGTGTGTCTTCTCCTCTCCTCTTCAATGGCAATGGCTCCTTTCTTCTTCTTCTTGCACTTTCCTTCCTAGGAAAAGTCCTTCTTCTTCTTGGAATATATTTTGTGAAAGAAAAATCGAGAATGTATGAGCTGCTCCTAAACTACCCCAAATCCCCTGCTGCCTCTAAAAACTATCAAGGACCACTTTTATAACTAATTCTTCATGAGCTGGCCATGAGAGTCGTGGCACAGCTGTCACGAGAATCTGGCAAAAACCACGGTCATTTCCACGGCCGTGGTTCTTCAGAGAACCGTGATTCTGTGCAGAAACTTTGTTTTGGATCATTAGGTTGTGGTTTGGTGCATGGCCTGTGTTGGCAAGGTTCCTTGAGTCCTTCTCAGCTCTTGCCTTGCGCTTTAATGAGTTGGAAACGTGTCCTCTAAATGAGCGACCCTCAAACGCGTTGTTTTAGCTCGAAAAATTCCGAAATACCTACAAAACACACACAAGTCCGTGTAGACGTCTATCTCGACAAAATACATGTTTTGAGTGCAAAACGTATTGGACTAGTGCTAGATAATGCATGATTGAGCGAGAATCCTATCTAAATGTCTACCTAAAACTCGCTCATAAATCGTGTTATCAAAATACCCCATACTTAAGGTTTGCTCGTCCCCGAGCAAATTCCCAACTATAGACTACGAGATGACATGATTTATGTATGCAGAAAAATGGCAAAATCTTTTTGGTTTTGTGCTTCTACTATTGGATCACCTTCATAGTCATGATCAATGGCAATTGAATAAGCAATTATGTATCAAACAATAAGGGCATGGAAAGACAATTGTACTTAACTCAAAAGCATGCATGAGTTGGGAGGACGGAGATGTCAAGAAGATCAAGAGTCTATCCAATCTAGACTACTAAGTCTTACAAACATGCAAGTAGGTCATAAGGGCTTGTGACATAAAAGGCCAAGAAACGTTGTAATTGGGAGGGGAATTTTCTAGTTATGTGATGCTAATCCGGGAACTAACTTCACTCCTTGTCCTCGATCAACTTCCCCCAAGTGCATATTTTTTTCTATCTTGCTTTCTTTTCTTTTTCTTTAACTCATTTTTGAGACAATGGCATTGGTGTACAATAGCCGAAACCTCGGTGATTAGCCATCCTCGGGCTTTTTCTCTTTTTCGAGGTGCATCCACACCGGGCACACATACCGAAGCTCGTTAGGGCTATTGGCTCATTTGACTTTGGCAAGACACCAACACCCGATTATGTGAAGTGTACCGAGTTACTTATCATTTAAGCCAACGCCCCCAAACCTATTTTGGCTACACTTCCACAATAATTTCAGCATTCCATTCACGACATTCTTTTCATTACATCTTCACCCCGCACTTGCTTTTCACATATTCAAACACACTAGCATGCTCCTATTCCCGGATGGGTTTAAAAGGAGGTCAAATTTTATATCGATTGAGGTGCTCAAGCAATCATGATCAAGATGAGAAGTAGAGAAAGATGAAATGCCTTATTCATTCCTAGATGGTATGCAAGAACTATCATGTAATTTCGACTTTCAATACTCAATCCATTCTAGGCAATCATCATGCTCTCAAGTCATTCATGGAATTCAAGAGAAGTAGTTCAAGTCCACATATGCATTTATCAATTTAACACATAAGGCCATTCATAGCCAATCACAAGACAAGTTTCATCATTAGGATCATATCCAAGCCTAGAAAGCACAAAAATTTTTAAAATTTTCTGATTTTTATGGAATTTTCGATTTAAGTATGTACAATGCAAGAGATGTGCAAATATTAACCTATCCTAGATGCTCTTCATGCAAAGGATCATGCAAACCCCACCCCATACTTAGAAACACATTGTCCCCAATGTGGTATTCAAGTAAAGAGAGTGAAAGAAGGTTCTCACAATGTAAAATGGTTTGCTTTGGTATTTGGGAATTCTCAAGAGGATTGATGTTGGATGATCCTTTCAACCATGGTAGAGAGCTCTAAGCATCCTTCAAGCCTTGAAACCCGCGCTAGGCACCGCTAGCCGTCCAAGTTCTGCGTCCGCTCCACCCATGATTGGTGAGGGTTTCATCATCATCATTTCCAAGAAAGGCTTCCAATGCCACTAATGTTCTAGCACACATAAAACACACACAAAGCACACAAAAACAGAAAAATCTAAGCAAAAATAAAAAGGGAAAATGTTACCGATGGGTTGCCTCCCACCAAGCGCTTCTTTAAGGTCATTAGCTTGACCAAACTCGGGAGTGTCTATGCAAGGTGAAGCGGGGCAATCATGTCTATCGGGGCTCCCGGAATATACTTCTTCAAGCGATGCCCGTTCACCTTGAAATCTCCACAATGCTCCCCTCCTATTTCAATAGCTCCATGGGGAAAGATCTTCTTTACCACATATGGCCCGGTCCATCTTGATTTGAGCTTTCCGGGGAAGAGTCTTAGCCTTGAGTTGAAGAGAAGGACAAGATCTCCTTCACTCAACTCTTTTGGAATGATCCTCTTGTCATGCCACCTTTTGGTTCTCTCCTTGTAAATCCGGGCATTCTCATAAGCTTCCAACCGGAGCTCCTCAAGGGCATTGATATCAAGCAATCTCTTTTCTCCCGCCTCCTTGAGGTCAAAATTTAGCCACTTAATGACCCAATAAGCTCTATGCTCCATTTCCACCGGAAGGTGGCAAGACTTGCCATAGACCAACTTGTAGGGAGTGGTGCCAATAGGTGTCTTGAAGGCGGTTCTATATGCCCATAGTGCGTCATTGAGCTTCATAGCCCAATCCTTCCTTGTTTAAGACACCGTCTTCTCGAGGATGGCCTTGATCTCTCGGTTGGAGATCTCTACTTGGCCACTAGTTTGGGGGTGGTAAGGTGTTGCTACCTTATGAGTCACCCCATACTTGGCCAAAAGTGCTCCAAAATTCCTATTTGTGAAGTGCTTCCCTCCATCACTAATGATCACCCTTGGTGTTCAAAACATAGGAAAGATCACTCGGTTGAAGAACCGCACCACCACCTTGGCATCATTTGTAGGAGAGGCGATTGCCTCTACCCATCTTGATACATAGTCCACCGCCAATAGGATGAAGAGATTGCCACATGAAGAAGGGAATGGTCCCATGAAGTCTACACCCCACACATCAAAAATCTCAACTTCTTGGATGTTATTCAAGGGCATTTCATTCCTCCTTGAAATGTTTCCCGTTCTTTGGCAAGCATCACATGCCGCTACAAAACCTTGCACATCTCTAAACAAGTTAGGCCAATAAAAACCGGATTGCAATACCTTGGCACACGTTTTGTGTGAGCTAGCATGGCCTCCACATGGTAAGGAGTGACAATGCCGGATCACACTCTCCACTTCATCCTCCGGTATGCATCTTCTTAGCACCCCATCCGGGCCTCTCTTGAATAGAAGTGGCTCACTCCAATAGTAATGCCTTACATCGTTGAAGAACTTCTTCCTTTGCGAATATGATAATCCGGGAGGCACTTCCTCACACAGCAAGTAATTCACAATGTCGGCATACCATGGCTCACTTCCTCTAGTCACTTGGAACAAGCATTCTTCCACCATTTGCAATTGTTCATCTCGGAACGAGTCATCTATCGGGATGTTGTCTTTCCCAAGCTCTAATGGTGGAAGTCTACTAAGGTGATCCGCCACGGAGTTCTCGGATCCCTTCTTATCTCTTATCTCCAAATCAAACTCTTGAAGAAGAAGGATCCACCGAATCAACCTTGGCTTGGCATCCTTCTTTGTAAGTAGATAACGGATCGCCGCATGATCCGTGTAAACTATGACCTTCGCTCCAACAAGGTACGAGCGGAATTTTTCAAATGCATACACTACCGCTAACAACTCCTTCTCGGTAGTAGCATAATTGAGTTGGGCATCATCTAGCGTCTTGCTAGCATAGTAAATAGCATGAGTGCGCCCTTCTTTCCTTTGCCCCAAAACGGCCCCAACGGCCACATCACTTGCATCGCACATGATCTCAAATGGTAGACTCCAATCCGGAGGTTGCATGATAGGTGCGGAGATCAAGGCGTTCTTCAACCTACAAAAAGCTTCTAGACAATCCTTGGAAAAGACAAAATCAACATCCTTCATTAGTAGGTTAGTTAGAGGCTTAGAAATTTTAGAGAAATCTTGGATGAACCTCCGGTAAAAACCGGCATGCCCTAAGAAACTCCTTACCCCCTTCACCGAGGTAGGTGGTGGCAACTTCTCTATCGTTTCAATCTTAGCCCTATCAACCTCAATGCCACGGTTAGACACCAAGTGTCCTAACACAATACCTTCACTTACCATGAAGTGGCATGTTTCCCAATTTAAGACGAGATTTGTTTCCTCACATCTTTGCAATACCAATGACAAATTAGCTAAGCAATCATCAAAAGAAGAACCATAAACAGAGAAATCATCCATGAACACCTCCATGATATTTTCTATGTATTCCGAAAAGATAGCCATCATACACCTTTGAAAGGTGGCGGGTGCATTACACAACCCAAATGGCATTCTCCTATATGCAAAGGTACCCCATGGACATTTAAAAGTTGTTTTCTCTTGGTCATCGGGGTGGATAGGGATTTGGAAGAATCCACTATACCCATCTAGATAGCAAAAATGAGAGTGTTGAGCTAACCTTTCTAGCATTTGGGCAATGAAGGGGAGAGGGAAGTGATCTTTCCTAGAGGCCATGTTTAACTTCCTATAATCTATACACATCCTCCATCCCGTGACCGTCCTGGTTGGTATTAGTTCATTATTCTCATTAGTTACTACCGTCATTCCACCCTTCTTAGGTACTACATGAACGGGGCTAACCCACTTACTATCCGAGATACGGTAGATAATTCCCGCATCTAGCAACTTAATGATTTCCTTTTTGACCACCTCTTTCATTATAGGATTCAATCTCCTTTGATGTTCTATAGAGGGTTTGTGGTTATCTTCCATCATTATCTTATGCATGCACAAAGATGGCTTAATGCCAACCAAATCATCAATAGTATAACCAATAGCCTTCCTATGCAATCTTAGTTCACACAGCAATTTAGCAAGTTCATCATCACTCAAGCATGCATTAACAATCACAGGATATGTAGATTTTTCACCAAGGAATGCATACTTTAAATGAGAGGGGAGGGGTTTGAGTTCAAGTGAGGGAGGACCTTTTTCGGTTGAAGACGATCCAAATAAGATTGGATGAGATGAATCCAAAGCAAATGAAGACTCCCCTTGGCTCCTAGAAGCTTGATCATCATTTTAGAGCTGATTCAGGGGAAACCACGGTTGGAACCACGGTTAGCTTAAGTTCCACGGCCGTGGTTCCTTCCAGGCTTGCTTCTCGGAGTTGTCCAGAGAGTTTGATGGCCGTGGTTCCTGAATCTCGACCGTGGAACTTGCAGCTGTTCACAATTTCTTCGTGGCTCTCAAATCCAACTCTTGGTTCCTCTTCCAATGCCTCCAAGGCCTTGATCTCTTCATTGCAATTCTCCTCAATGTCTTCCTCCCTCATACTCAAGGTAAGAACTTTCTCCAAGGGATCCTTGATCAAAATCGAGCTCACCATTTCTCTAGATTCTTCTTGCTCGACTATGTTGAAGATATCTTCATCAAGGGTTGGCCCTTTCATCATTGTGGACAGCTTGAACTTGATGTTCTCCTCTCCAATGTTGAAGGAGAGAGTCCCGTTCTTGCAATCCACTAAACATCCGGATGTGGCTAGGAAGGGTCTTCCTAGGATGATGGGAACCGGGTAATCCGCCGGAATGTCCAACACTACAAAGTCGATAGGCACATAGAATCCTCCCAATTGCACCGGAATGTCCTCAAGAATCCCAACCGGGTGAGTGATGGATCGGTCCGCCATATAGAGGGTCATCTTGACCGGCTTTGGCTCTCCTAGCCCGACCTTGTTACTAAGTGCAAGCGGTATGATGCTTACACTCGCCCCAAGATCACAAAGGGCTTCGTACTTCACATCTCCTACTCCAATTGGAACACAAAAAGAGCCCGGATCCCTTAGCTTGGGAGGCATTGCCTCCTTCATTGTTTGGATTAACTCCGAGGATCTCTTGGTCATCCTAATCTCCCCAAACTCCTCCAACTTCCTTTTGTTGGAGAGTATTTCCTTCAAGAACTTTCCGTACGCCGGCATTCCTAAGATGGCATCCATGAACGGAATGTTAATATGTAACTTGGACATTAGTTCAAGGAACTTACCAAAGTGATTGTCCAAACGAGCTCTTGCTCTTGATTGCGGGAACGGTAGTGGCGGCTTGTATGGAGGCGGTGCCACATAAGTTGGCTCTACATCCTTGCTCTTCCCCCCATCTTCTTGCTTTCTTCCCTCTTCTACCGCTACTTGCTTCCCTTTAGCTTGGTCCTTGGGCAAAGGATCCTTCATACTCAACCCACTCCTTGTTGTGATAGCCAAAACTTGGCCCCTTGGGTTGTCTTCGGTTCTTCCGGGAAGCTTTCCCGGATCTCTATGTGCTTCACCCGCCTTTTGAAAGACTTGTGCTTCCAAGACCTTTTGAGCCTTAAAAATTGAAGTAACGGTGCTCTCAAGTCCACTCAACCTTCCTAGCAATTGTTCAAACATGATTTCGGTCCTATCCTTTGAAGGTTGAGGAAAACCGGGTGGTGGTTCTTGTGAAGCTCTTTGTGGTGTAGGAGTGCTTGTGGAGGCGGGAGGGTTCAAGGCTCCATCCGGATTTGAGTAAGAAAATCCGGGATGGTTATGGTTTGGCCGGTAATTGTTGAATTGCCGGTTGTTGTTGAAGTTCCTTGGGCCTTGGTAGTTGTTGAAGTTGCCCCTTCCCATGTAATTCACATCTTCCTCCTTGGAAGACAAGTTAGCTTGTGGAGGTGCTTGAGGAGTTGTTTGGCTCTTCAAGGTTGTAGTGCACAAGTCTCTTAAGGATTTCAACTCGTTGTTGATAGCGTCAAGCTTGAAATTGCTCATGGTGACTTCACTCACCTCATATGCTCCCGCCTTTCTTCCTTCACTCTTCCTATGAGAGTACTTCTCAATCACTAGAGCTTGCTTCTCCACAAACTCCCAAGCATCATCTACATGTTTCTCCATAAATGTCCCACCGGAAAGTGATTGAAGCTTGAATTGCCTATCTTCATCAAGCCCTTTGAAGTAGATTTCTAATAGCTCAATCTTTGGTATGCCATGGTGCGGACAATCTAGGAGAAGATATTTGAATCTCTCCCAAGACTTGAACAAACTCTCTCTATCCCTCATCACGAAGGCATTGATCTTTCCCCTTAACTCGGTGGTCTTGGAAGGTGGGAAGAACTTGGTCAAGAACTCGGTTGTCATCTCCTCCCAAGTACCAACTCGCCCTTGTGGAATAGATTGATACCAAGCCAAGGCTTTGTCCTTAAGAGAGAAGGAAAAGGCCCTTAGCTTATGGTTGTTGCTCTCCAATCTTGGTGGTCTAAGAGTCTCCATCAAGATCTCATAATTCATCAAGTGTTGATGAGGAGACTCTCCTTCCATCCCTCCAAATTGATTGTGCCGGATCATTTGTAGAACTTGAGGGCGGAGCTCATAGTTGTGGGTTGCGGGATCTCCTAGATTCACACCCGGTCGGTGTGCTCTTTGTGCCGGATCCATGCGTCTCCCTAGGGTTTGTGGCTCCTCAATGGCAACGGGAACAACCCTAACATTAGCCGCCGGCTGCGGTTGTGGTGGAGGGGGTGGAGGTTGTCGGCGATTAAGCTCTCCTTGGACAAGGGCTTGCCTAATCTCTTCAATCTCCCTCCTAGTTTCTTCTTGCCTCTCATTGGCAAGTCTCCTTTCTTCCTCCAAGAGTTCATCTCTAAGCCTTATTTGCTCTAAGGCTTCATCCAATTCAGCTTGGAGATTTCTACCGGCCATTTCTCTCTCTTTTCGGATGTTCTTAGATCTTCGCATACACCTAAAGAGAAATAGATGTCCTGAAAAGCAAAGACACAAACCAAAAAGAGATCAAAAGAAACAAGAAAGATCTACACTAGAATCAATCACAAAATAGACTCAATCTAGACCTAGTCCCCGGCAACGGCGCCAAAAACTTGTCACGCTAAAAAGTGTGCACGCAATAAGCCTTAAATTTATACTTGTTATAATTATCCTAACTCTCAGCGCACCCGCAGTGTACGGGACGTATGTAGAAAGATAAGTACTCTAAGGTCGAACACAAAGACTAAGGTGAAATCGAACTAAGTTGTGATTGAATTTAGCAAGGTCTAAGTCTAAAGAAAAGAAGAAAACAAAGACTAAGGGAAAAAATCTCAATTTGTTTTTGTCGGTTTTGAGTGATCAAATCAAAGATCACAACTCATGCGAGCAACCAATTCTAACTAAACCAAAAATCAACACAAACAACCGAACAAGATATTGATCAAGGGAAAAAGAGAAGACGGATTCTAGGGGTTGGAAATTCCGGTTATGGCATAGAACTCAAGTTATCTATTCATTCTTTGGATTGATTATGATATGTTGGGATTAAGTGTTTCTAGATTGGGATCAATTACCGGGTAGGTCTCATGGTCCGCTATTCCATTCCTAAGGTCTCATCACCGGGTAAGTCTCTAAGAACCTAAGGATAGGAATTCTACAGAAACCGGATTATTGCCTAGAGATCTAACCTATCCTTACCGGGTAAGTCTCGGAAAGGGAAGTTCTAAGCAACTATCCTAGCACTCTTAATCCAATGGCGGCTTATTAGGCTCACCATTACCTAAGGTTTTACTATTTTAGATTCTAAGGGCAAGGATTACCGGGTAAGTCTCTCCTAACACTTAGTCACTACACTAGGACACCCTAGGGTAGGTTAAACTCAGCAAAAACTTAGGGTTTCAACAATTTTATGAATCTAAGGTAAGATCCTTCGAACCAGGGAAAATCACGGTTTGTTCTACAGAAACCACGACCGTGGTTCTTCAAGAACTACCCGTGATTCCTAACAGTAGCTACGTTCATAAGCAAAAATCATCCAAAGGTAAATCTAAGTCCGTCCTATCATAGATCTAGCCATAACCATCCTTCCCTTACCCTAGAATCACATCAATCTAGCCTACAACATTCATAATGGAAATCAAAACAAACAAGCATAGATTCATAACCTCCATTGCAAGAAAATGAGAGTAAGAAGATGAACAAATGAACTTCAAACACAATCCAAATCTGAAGATGGAATTAGAACGACTTACAACCCTTCCAAAGGAAGGTTCAAGAGTTCAAAAACTTCTAGAAATAAATCCAAAAATACAAGATCTAAGTGAGTCTTCTCCTCTCCTCTTCAATGGCAATGGCTCCTTTCTTCTTCTTCTTGCACTTTCCTTCCTAGGAAAAGTCCTTCTTCTTCTTGGAATATATTTTGTGAAAGAAAAATCGAGAATGTATGAGCTGCTCCTAAACTACCCCAAATCCCCTGCTGCCACCACTTTTATAACCAATTCTTCATGAGCTGGCCATGAGAGTCGTGGCACAGCTGTCACGAGAATCTGGCAAAAACCACGGTCATTTCCACGGCCGTGGTTCTTCAGAGAACCGTAATTCTGTGCAGAAACTTTGTTTTGGATCATTAGGCTGTGGTTTGGTGCATGGCCTGTGTTGGCAAGGTTCCTTGAGTCCTTCTCAGCTCTTGCCTTGCGCTTAAATGAGTTGGAAACGTGTCCTCTAAATGAGCGACCCTCAAACGCGTCGTTTTAGCTCGAAACTTCCCGAAATACCTACAAAACGCACACAAGTCCGTGTAGACGTCTATCTCGACAAAATACATGTTTTAAGTGCAAAACGTATTGGACTAGTGCTAGATAATGCATGATTGAGCGAGAATCCTATCTAAATGTCTACCTAAAACTCGCTCATAAATCGTGTTATCATTAATGTTGAGGATATGCCTTAAGCATTTGTGAGCATGTTATGATCTTGAGGTTTAGATTGAGGTTGTAGGTTGTTCTAGTTATGGAGACGAGGCTCCCAACCCTTGTATTATTTGATGTTGTGTGCTTTGCCATTGCAGGCGTTGATTAGTTCCCCAAAGGAAAGATGTGACGTAGTATTGGATACGAATGTTACAGGTAAGTCCAAATGACTTACTTAGCGTTCAGTTGTGAGTTTGTGTGATTGTTATGGCTGTGTGTGTTCATATGGTTGTGCATTTATAACCTAAACCTGACTAGGATGACCACTTATTACTTTAAATAAACCAAGTGTATTATAGCGGGTCGTGACCACTTGCCTCCGCCTGCGGGTAGGAGGAGGTGCCCGGAAGATGATCTCATAGGTGGGGACAAGTGATGATCACCCCCATGCAAAACTCTTGTGTTACATTGGATGGGACGAGGTTCTTGAGGCTCCTCGTGTTACAAAATTAGTTGAATTAGTAATGGAATAATATAACTAAAAGATAATAAATGAATATGTGTGGCATTGCATGTATGAGATGTGGATGTGTGTTTGTTTTATTACCTTCATATTTATTCATTACTATAGCAAACGGTGTATACTGTGTTGTAGATGAACTGCAGGTTACGAAGACTGCAGAGTGAGCCACATGGAGTGACCAGCCGAGCACTTCTGTACATTAGGACTGGGTGGGATATGGGATCTTTTGTATATGTGTTTATGGATGTTGTTTTGTACTTGACTTTGTTGTTGTAAAACCTTTTTGATGTATCTTATACAATTTTATGTATTTGGTTGTTAATCTACCTGTGCCTTGTTGTAAGATCTAGTGAACTTGTTGTCAGGCTAGGGTCAGGATCCATTGTGAGATCGTAGCGCAATGTAGCACTCCGAGTCCCGCTGATTTGGGGTGTTACAGAGTATGTATCCAAGCCTTAGGTTGACAACAATGGCACTTGCTATCTGCAATAAAGGTAGAGTGGATAAATAAACAGAACCCACATGGGGTCTGACTTTTTAAAAGGTTTTGGTTTTCAAGCGATTACAGATGTTTTGGGATAGTATATACAAAAGCTATCACCCATCTTAGGATCTCGACATTATATATATATATATATATATATATATATATATATATATATATATATATATATATATATATAGATGTCTTTTATGTGTTGATGTGTATGCATGTACTATTAAGTATTATATATATATATATATATATATATATATATATACATATGGCCTATATAGAGCCTTATACTTTAGGTGTGCATACCCCGCAGATGGCTCGGACTAGAGCCACTATTGCTGTAGGCAGAGGTAGAGGTAGAGCACCTCTTCCTCTAGGAGGGATATGACAGAGACCAACTCCCGCTGCAGATCCACCAGTGGTGGAGGAGGCTTCTGAGGAGGTTGCTGAGAGTGCAATCCCAACTATGAGGAGTGGTGAGTCCATGAGACAGTAGACCCATCCAGCCCAATCTGATGGCTCAGACCGTGTCTCCATGGGGGGACCAGAGTTCAAAGAGTATCTCAGGCATTTTAAGGAGGCCATTAGAGCAGGCAAACAAGTCCCACATCTACCAGGGCATGAGGGATCATCTGAGAGATCCTATGGAGCTACTCAGGTGCCAGTTATGCCGGCACGTGCTGCTGAGGTTGCTCGAGCTGTAGAGGAGACCAGAGGGCCTCGATCAGATGCCTGGTTGAAGGCATTTCATCAGCATGGAGTACCACACTTCTCAGAGGAGATAGGCTTAGACACTAAGGTGTGGATTGGGCATGTAGACTAAGCTCTAGAGTCTATTCGATTCCCTGAGGACAGACGGATAGAGCTAGTACAGTCTCTATTCCGTGAATTGGCACACTAGTGGTGGAGGACAGTTAGAGCACAAATTACTAGTTATCAGTAGATCAGGACTTTGTTGAGAGAGTAGTTTTGCTCTGCCTCTCTGAGGAGGGAGAAGTTGCAGGACTTCTTGGAAGCAAGCTTTGAGGACGTCCCCATTACAAATGCTATTCACCGCTTCCAAACTGAGTTAGCATTGCTGGGTCCAGCTGCACCATCTGAGGACCAGCATGTGTATCTGTTGTCTCGCTGTCTGAAGGAGAGCACATGATCGTACATGGTGGGATTTCACTGTGAGTCACTAACAAACTATCAGGACCAAGCCTCTGCCTATGAGAGGGAGAGAGCTAACTAGAGGATGAATTCTCAGACAGGTTGGTCTAAGAAGAGACAGCGCACAGGACATACTGGTGCAGGAGCATCTGGATACGGGAGAGGTCAGTCTCAAGGCCGCTCGAGTGTTCCAATGTCTACACAGACGATTGAGAGAGGCCGGTAATGTTACAAGTGCGGGGGACATTTGAGGGCTGATTGCCCGAGAGCACCACTAACTTCCTTCTCGTGTGGGAAGCCAAGACAAAGAGCTACTTTTTTCCGTCAGGGCAAGGTGTCATCACAATAGGGTTCTTCTCCTGGAAGTGCAGCAAGAGGTGGATAGAGACCACCTCAGTATCAGGCACAGGGACATCAGAGAGTCCCAGACACACCTGCTACTCAGGGTTCTACTCCAGAACCGAGTAGAGGTAGAGGTAGAGATGTTGGTACCAGTGATGCTCGAGGAGCTCAAGGTTGTGTTTTTGAGCTGAGGAGTGATGATGCGCTACCAACACTAGTTGCTACAGGTACCATTCTGTTACGTGGTTTACCTGTTAGAGTTTTATTTGATAAGGGTGCTACGCATTCATTTATTTCTGATGCTTGTGTGGAGCGTCTGAGTTTGTCTACCATAGAGGGTACACCCTTTACTATAGGGTTACCTAATGGTAGTAGGGTCAAGGGTACCCAGGAGATACATAGTTGTCCCCTACGCTTAGGGACTCGTATATTGCTTGTTGACTTCTTAGGCATGCTCTTGATGCACGAAGAAGTCATATTAGGTATGGATTTGATGCGTAGACACCGTGTGGTGTTAGATGTGGGTAAGAGAACTGTTACAGTCTGTACTGACATAGGTCAGATAGAGGTCTTCCGAGGTTGGGACCTTGGGAAGACGGGATCTGTTATTAGTGTTGTACGAGCAGCTAGACTGATTGCACAGGGATGTGATGCCTTCTAGTGCTACGCTATGAAGGATGGAGAGAGTCCAACTTTGGATGACATACCAGTGGTCTATTATATTACAGACGTGTTTGCATCCGTCTAGCTTGCCTCCTTAAAGGAGCGTAGACTTTGGCATTGAGTTGGAGCCTAGCACGAGACCCATCTCGAAGGCCCCATATCGTATGACACCTATCGAGATGTTGGTGTTGAAGAAGCAACTCAAGGAGTTGGCTGAGAAGGGCTTTATACGCCTTAGCGTTTCATCTTGTGGTGCACCTGTCCTCTTCGTGCGGAAGAAGGACGGATCGTTGAGATTGTGTATAGATTACAAAGAGCTGAACAAGGTGACCATCAAGAATAGGTATCCACTGCCTCGTATTGATGACCTACTTGATCAGCTTTAGTGAGCGACAGTTTTCTCCCGGATAGACATGCATTCAGGATATCACCAGTTGAGTGTGAGAGAGCAAGACGTGCACAAGACGACATTTCGTACCCGTTATGGACACTACGAGTTTGTAGTGATACCATTTGGGTTGATGAATGCCCCAATAGTCTTTATGGAGTTGATGAACAGTATCTTCATCGACTTCTTGGATCAGTTTATGGTGGTCTTCATTGATGACATTTTGGTGTACTCTCGTAGCAGAGAGGAGCATGCTAGACATTTGAGGACAGTTTTGCAGATTTTGAGAGATAGAGAGATGTATGCCAAGCTCTCTTAGTGTGAGTTATGGATGTCTGAGGTTGCTTTTCTTGGACATATTGTCTCCACCGACGGGATTATGGTAGATCCGGCAAAGATCGAGTCTGTTGTTGCATGGATGACACCGACGAACGTCAAGGAAGTGCGTAGCTTTTTTGACTTAGCCTGTTATTACATACGTTTTTTGGAGGGTTTTTCTGTTATTGCCCGTCCACTGACGAGTCTTTTTAGGAAGACTATCATATTTGTGTGGACTGACCAATGTGCTCAGAGTTTTGAGGAGTTGAAGAGGCGTTTGACTTCTGCTTCTGTCCTTGCACAACCAGAGGGTTCTGATGATTTTGTGTTTTATAGTGATGCATCCAAGCTAGGCTTGGGATGTGTGTTGATGCAGAGAGAAAGAGTGATTGCATATGCGTCTTGACAGTTGAAGACGTATGAGGAGAACTACCCGACTCATGATCTAGAGTTGGCAGCGGTAGTTCATGCTTTGAAGATCTGGAGACATTACTTGTATGGTGCTACATGTCAGATCTTCACAGACCATAAGAGTCGGAAGTACATTTTCACGTAGCGGGAATTGAATAACCGCCAGTGTCGATGGCTTGAGTTGATCAAGGACTTTAACCTTGAGATTTTGTATCATCCTGGCAAGGCGAATGTGGTAGCTGACTGCTTGAGCAGGAACACACATCGAGAGAAGGCGATTGCCAAACTTACTGTACAGCCTCAGCTTCACAAAGATCTAGCTTGGCTAGAGATGGACATCCAGTTTCCTGATGAGGATGCCTGCCCAGTTGTTTTCTTTAGAGGTTCTACCTGGTCTGTTGGATGAGATCCAACAGAAGTAGGGGATCTGCCCGACTTTGACGAGGATCAAAGAGAGGATGTCTCGTGGAGAGGCTCCACAGTTCTCCATTGGAGCAGATGGAGTTATAAGGCGACATGACCGTATTTGTGTACCTACTGATGTAGAGTTTAGACAGCGATTTACACAGGAGGCTCACTGTACACCTTACTCCATACATCCTGGTACGAGTAAGATGTACCATGATGTGAGACGCTCATATTGGTGGGGAGGGCTGAAGCCCGACGTTGCCAGGTTTGTGGCCCACTATGTGACTTGTCAGCAGGTCAAGATAGAGCTTTTAAGACCTGGAGGTGAGCTCGATCTACTGCCAGTACCGCGTTGGAAGTGAAAGGACGTCTCCATGGATTTTGTGACCGGACTGAGGACTAGTAGGAGCTTTGATGCTATTTGGGTTATTGTTGACAGACTGACGAAGACGACACATTTCATTCCTATCAAAGAGACGTGGCCAATGAGCAGATTGGCTAAGGAGTACACTAAGAAGATAGTGAGACTCCATGGTGTACCGAGGACGATCGTCTTTGATCGTGATAGACGGTTTACTTCAAGATTCTGGCACCAGATTCAGATTGCTTTGGGGACAGGGATGGTTTGATTACCTCCCACTCATTGAGTTCTCATACAACAACAGCTGGCATGCATCTATTGGGATGGCTGCTTATGAGGTACTATATGGACGTAGGTGCCGTACACCTTTATGTTGGGATGAGCCTAGCAGTATCAGTGGGATAACGCCAAAGAGCAGATTCAGGATGATATGGCTCGGGTGGCATTGATCAGAGAGAGGATGTTGGCTGCACAGAGTCGCCAAAAGTCGTATGCAAACAAGAGGCCCCGACCTCTCAAGTTCAGGGTAGGAGCTCATGTTTGGTTGAGAGTATCTCCGACGCGAGGCGTCAGACGTTTTGGCATAAAGGGGAACTTGAGTCCCCAATATGTTGGTCCTTTCGAGATGTTGGATAGAGTTCAGAGAGCAGCCTACAGATTAGCATTGCCACCGAGATTAGAGGGTGTTAACCCTGTGTTTCATGTGTCTCAATTGAGGGAGTACATACTAGATCCGAGGCACATTGTGAGTTATTATGATCTGGTAGTTGAGCCAGACCACACTTTTGCAGAGCACCCTATTGCAGTCCTAGAGCGAGGTGTGAGACGCTTGCGTTCGAAGGACATTCCTATGATGAGGATATATTGGTCTAGACAAGGACTTGATGAGGCTACATGGGAGACTTAGGATAGTATCTAGAGTTTTACGTTGAGTTAGATGCACTAGTAGGATCCACGAGTAGATCTTACTGCCATCTTGGTGAGTGCATGTCATGTTATGTGCTTATGTGATATGTTATGCTTTTCGTGCTAGTTGTGATATGTGCATATGATATGTTAGATCTTGTTTGCTAGTGTGAAATAGGTATAGCTGGAGATGGTTCTTTCCTCCATGCTATGGTGTTTGTGGTTGGATTAGCTGGAGATGGTTCTTTCCTCCATGCTATCTCTGATGGACATAGTGTGAGTGGAGATAGTATTCCTCCACATAGTAGTTTTATGTGTACGTTTTAGCTGGAGACGGCTTTCCTCCATGCCAGTGTGATATGGTTAATGTTTGGCTAGAGATGATCTTCCTCTAGGCCTTGTGTACATTTGATGATGGTGTTGTTGGAGTGATGATTCCTCCATGCATAGGTTGAGGATATAGAATGTTATAGGTTGTGATATTGAACCTCTGAGAGGGAGAGTTATACCTCGGGTTATGGGTCCGAGAGGATTTGAGATCTTGCAAGTTTCAGGACGAAATTTGTATTTAGGGGGGTGTGATGTAAGAGCCTTAGTCTTTGGAGCCTAGGAGCCCTTGTGAGCCCTTGCTGGACCCTTTCAGCCTCCCCTGCGGATCCTGTTAGTCGCCCCTACGCCTTGCCTGATCCGCCCCTGTGGTTTTGTGCGGCTGCAGCCATCTTTGTTGACCTCTTGACTTTGCTTTTGGTTATCTTCCTATATAAGCTTCACTTTGCTTCAGAGGAGGAGTTTCTTCATCGCTCCAGCTTCTCTCTTCCTCCTCACGTTCATCTTCTCATCTCTTCTTCCTTGATCTTCTTTGATCTCTCTTTGATCTTGTGTGTGTGAGTTTCGAGAGTTGATTGTGGTTTGAGGCTTTGATGATCATGAGCTTGTGGCTGAGAGTTGTTGCTGTTGTGCTGAGGTTATGAGATGTGTTGGATGCTCCTATTGGCTACCTAGGGTTACTGTGGTGAGTTCTTCACCTCCATCTTCCTTCCTTTTCCTTTCTTGCTTCTTTCTTTCTTCTTAGCTTAGGATCACAAGTAGACTTGTGTTGGATCCTTTCCTTGTTGTTTTGATGTTCATACACATGTATATGTGTGTGTGTGTTGATGTGGTTTGATGAAGAATTAAATAGAGTCGAGAAAGAGATCGAAGAGAAGTCGGGGCCAGCCTTCTGCACAAACAGCCGCCCCTGCGCCTTGAGTGAGCCGCCCCTGTGCCTCTGTGGTTCAACCTTGAGTTCTTGCTTCTATTGGTGCATTCAGCGCATACCTTGTTGGTATGTTTCCTTCCTTCCTTTCCTTTGGCCTTGGCTTATATGTTGGCTAGGCTACCTTGGTTAGGAGGAGTTGTATGATAGAGATGTGCCTAAGGCACTCGTGTTGATGTTGAGGATATGCCTTAGGCATTTGTGAGCATGTTATGATCTTGAGGTTTAGATTGAGGTTGTAGGTTGGTTCTAGTTATGGAGACGAGTCTCCTAACCCTTGTAGTATGTGATTTTGTGTGTCTTGCCATTGTAGGCGTTGATTACTTCCCCAAGGGGAAGTTGTGACGTGGTATTGGATACGAGTGTTACAGGTAAGTCCATAGGACTTACTTAGCGTTCAGTTGTGAGTTTGTGTGATTTTGATGGTTGTGTGTGTTCATATGGTTGTGCATTTATAACCTAAACCAGACTAGGATGACCACTTATTACTTTAAATGGTCCAAGTCTATTATAACGGGTCGTGACCACTTGCCTCCGCCTACGGGTAGGAGTAGGTGCCCAAAAGATGATCTCATAGGAGGGACGAGTGATGATAACCCCAATGCAAAACTCTTGTGTTACGTTGGATGGGACGAGGTTCTTGAGGCTCCTCGTGTTACAAAATAAGTTGAATTAGTAATGGCATAACATAATTGAAAGATAATAAATGAATATGTGTGACATTGCATATATGAGATGTGGATGTGTGTTTGTGCTATTACCTTCATACTTATTCATTACTGTAGCTACCGGTGTATACCGAGTTGTAGATGATTTGCAAGTTAGGAAGACTGTAGAGTGAGCCAAATGGAGTAACCAGCCGAGGACTTCTGTGCATTAGGATTGCGGGGGATATGGGATCTTTTGTATCTGTGTTTATGGATGTTGTTTTGTACTCGACTTTGTTGTTGTAAAACCTTTTTGATGTATCTTATACAAATTTATGTATTTGGTTGTTAATCTACCTGTGCCTTGTTGTAAGATCTAGTGAACTTGTTGTCAGTCTAGGGTCAGGATCCATTGTGAGATTTTATCCCAATGTAGCACTCCGAATCCCGCGGATTTGGGATGTTACACCATACATATCCAAAATATCCCATAATCCCTCGCATCATCCTAGTCTACGGAAGCCCTCAATGGATCATCCATCTGACTCACTCTGCAGTCCTCCTAGCATGCCGATCATTTACAACATGGTATAAACCATTACCTAACCATTCATGAAGAACCGTTAGGTGATATAAATAATTTAGATAATACTCTACAGGGGGGGGGGGTTGAATAGAGTATGGGAACTTTTCGCAAACCAAATCTCAAGCCCTTGAAACTTCTTTTAAGGGCCGTGAAACTTCGATTTCAAGGGTTTTGAAACTCAATTTCAAGGGCCTTGACTTCTTGCTCCTGCAAAACAAAGTTAGTCACAGTAAAACTTATATGGTGCGAAATTGAAAAGATTGACACGAGGATATGTTTACGAAGTTCGGCTCTAAATAGCCTACTCTCCGTCCCAGGGTATATCCGTAGGATCTAACTATCTATTATCAGCTTCAAAGAGTCCTTGATACAAACAAGAAGAAATCCCCTTCTTCTCTTACTTGTAGCCAAAGCTACGATCTAGCTCCAACTCTTAACCTAGCTATAATAGCCTAGTTACTTAGAAGAGTAACACACTCTAGTATAACACTTTTTAGATCTACCAATGGAGCTCTTGTGTTTTCTCTTTCTCTAAAGGGATAAGACTTTTAGGTAATTGCGAGAAAGAAAAACAACGAAAGAAGATGATTAGGTTGCTTAAGGATGCGAAGATATTTTTCCGATGTAGGCTTGTATCTTCTTCTTCAACCATCATCTTCACTTATATCTTCTATGGAAAGATCTTCTAGCCGTTGTAGAGATGAATGTTTGAAGATCACCCTTCTTTTCCATGAAGATCGTAAGATAGATGTTGCATGTCTTGGATCCTACGAACACGTTGAGTCTTTTTACTTCTTGATCTTCTCGTCTTCTGTTGGATAAGAGAGAGAAGATATTTGTGCCGTTTGTTGTTTAGAGAATATCCTTCGATTTAGATCGTCCTTTGGTTGAAAAAATCTTTGTATAATAAGATCTTCTTGTTGCCGAATCTTCAATGAAGATCTTCAATATATTTGAATCCTTTGTTCCGTGCACTTTAAATATCAAGGCCCTTGAACTTCGTCTTTTTGAACTTGTTCTTCAATCCGACTTCAAGGCCCTTGACATGTGAATATATAACGTGTACCTGCACTGAATTCAAACCAAACATCTAGAAATATAATCAAGCACATTGTTAGAGATCCAACTGCTATATTTGTGTGAAGTCTTCCATCATTAATACCTGTAAACCATTCAATAAAGGTGGAGTTTTCAATCTCCCCCTTGATGGAAGACAACACAAATTTTCGTACCTGCAATTGTTAGTTTAGCAATGCATATATCAATCTCAAAACTAAAAATGCAGAATGCAGTATATCGGAAATGTCGGATCATATTTCTCCCCCTTTGTCTTTCAACAAGGGAGAAAAAGCATAGTCAAACCAGGAAGTCTTAAAACATATTATAGACCCAAACATAAAAGTAGTTTTAACGTGGTTCAAAAAAAGAAGTCAACCCATAAGAAAAGATTTGTCAGTTTTAAAATTCCTCATAGAACTTCCTCTTTCCTTTGGATGAAGTTTTCTTATAACGCCAATCATCCATTTCAGTTGCCAAACGTCTTCTCTTTTCTTCATCTCTTCTTTGTTTAATAACTTCATACTCAACTTTGGGCAAAAACATTGGATCTTCATGAGTTGGGTACATAATTGATTTATTCTGGACACGCCTTTTACAATTCAACAACATATTCTCTACCTGCTCTTCAGTATGTTGAGCTACATCTTTAGGTATAGGCAAAATGCTTCCCATTGTAGTTAGTGTAAGAGAATTCATCAAATACATCTCATTAACTTTAGAGTTGATGGTAGCTAGTAACTCGAAATTTGAGTCCATTCTCCTTTTGGCATCAAACTTAAAATCAGATAATTCACGATTGAGATGAGCAATTTCATTTTCACATCCCTCTAACGTGAATTCTGGAGTAAAAGATAATTTGACTTCTTCATTTGGATTCTGAGTAACTCCTTTTCCTTTCAAAGTCCATGTTTCTGCAAGAGTTTTCTCAATCCTTAGACGTTCTAAGCAGTTCTCATCAATTTTGTTGTTAATGGACTGTCTTTCCTCAAAAGATGTATCAATCTTGTACTGATCAAAGACCTTAGGAAACAAATTTCCATAAGGCAAAGGAATAGATCTCTTGGAGTTAACAGAATGCAGCATATGATTGAGAATCAGATTTGGCACATCTATAGCCACATCAAACATAAGTAAATGAATTAATTCTAGAGATTGATCAGTCAGTAGCTCTCTTGAGTTTGCACGAGGAACAACACATCGAACTAGTATGGTGAATACTATTTTAGCCTCTAACGTCAAGGAAGTATGAGTGAGTTGACGTGAGTTTGAATTGGGAATCAGAAAATTTTCTTTAGCAATACGAACACCTTCTAATCTTGAAGGATAATTGAACACTTCATTTGTAGGAATTTTTAAATTTCACTGAGAATAGAAGAAGTGAGTGAAATTGGAGTACCATTGATTGAAGATTCCAGAGTAATACCCCCTTTGTCCTTTTTTGTGGTGAGATTAACATAGAATAGTCTCGTGAGCCGTGGAAAAGCAAAATCTCCAGGGTTTAAAACCTTGTAGATAGTCGAACTCTTCAGCTTCTCTATATAGGGTATCTTGAGAGTATTGAGAAAGTTAGTATACACAAAATCACACATACAGAGTGGTCGATTGTGAAAGCCATCAAGCCAAGATCCAAAAGCTTGCAAATTTATAAACCATGATGAGAGAAGCCCGATAATCTGAGATGTATCTCGATCTGCAGAAGGTTTTTCTTCTCTCTCAATTGAAGAATTCCGAACAACTTTCTTGTTTGAAAATGGATTAGAAGATCTCTTGCTTCGGGGTGCCATGAGGAAAGTTTGGGAGAGAAATCAAAGAATTTTGAAGTAGGGTTTCTTTGTGAAAGAATAAAAAGGTGAAATATTAGGTCCTTTTTATCAGGGATATGACAAAATCTTTTGAAAGAATCAAGCTTTTTTTTTAAAAAAAACCAAAAATCAAAACTATCTTAAGTAAAGGATTTTTTTTTAAAAAAAATTTAAGAGTTAAAATATCTAATAGATATTAACTCTTAAAAGAGAAAGAAAAAGAGAAAGGTGGAAGGGTGATGGCGATCACAACGAGAAGTGGTGATGGCGATCCCAACGAGAAGTGGTGTAACAACCACCGATCCCCAACCCAAGTTCGTTGAGGTCCCCGCTGAAAAAGAGAAAGAAAAGGAGAAGAAGAAGGAAGATGTTAACCTCCAGCTTATAAACCTCCTTTTCCATTCCCGCAATCTAGAGCAAGAGCGCGTCTAGACAAGCATTTCGGTAAGTTTGTTGATCTTATGAGCAAACTGCATATTAACATACCATTTATTGATGCAATTTTAGGTATGCCCGCTTATGGGAAGTTCCTGAAAGAAATCCTCTCTAATAAGAGAAAGCTGGAAGACTTAGGAGAAGTCAAGATGAGTTCGGAATCTTCGGAGCTCATCAAAACAATGACAGAAAAGATGCCCCCAAAGCTGCGAGATCCGGTGTCATTCTGCATACCAATAGGAGTGGGAGAGGTCACATATGATGCACTTTGTGACTTGGGAGCAAGTGTGAGCATTATTCCACTTACTTTGTGTAGGAAGGTTGGTTTAGGTGAACCTAAACCGGTGAAGATGACGTTATATATGGCGAATCGATCCATTACTCGACCCGTTGGAATCATTGAAGACGTTCCGGTTAAGCTCGGTAAATTCTATATCCGTATAGACTTTGTTGTGCTTGACATTCCTGCAGATTGTCCGGTCCCGATCATACTTGGGAGACCTTTTCTTGCAACCTCCGGTTGTATGGTTGATTGCAAGAACGCTATATTGGCCTTTTGATATTGGAGAAGAGAAGGTTGAATTTGTCCTCTCAACCTTGACAAAAGAACCAGCAATGGGAGAGGATATGTTCGTCATTTATGATGAAGAGGTATATAGAGAGGAAGTGAGTTTGATCTTGTTCAAAGATCCGTTACAAAAAGTCATAACTATGAGCATCATGGAAAGAGGAGAGGAAGAGGATTGCATTGCTGAGATTGATGCTTTGAAGAGCTAAAAGAAGTGCAGGTTGAAGAAATCAAAAAATTGTACGATGGCTCGGAAAACGTCGGAAACCACGGTCAGTCGTGCTTTTCCACGGGCGTGGTTTCACCAATTCCACCCGTGGAAAAGTTTGTTGAGAGCAGAGATTTAATTGACACCCTTTTCCATGGCCTCCAAGACACCTTCCATGTCCTTGGAAGTAACAATGGCCCCGTGTTTTTGGAAAATGTTGAGGATAATTCCGTTCTTTCTACAAACATTCTTGATTCTTCTTCCAACACTTCCACACCCTTGGAGACTTCCAAGGAGACATCGGACAACCCTCATGATACTCAAAAGGCATCAACAACCTTGGAATTGAAGCCACTTCCCGCACATCTTAGGTATGCATTTCTTGGAACCAATTCTACGTTTTTTCCGTCATTTTTAGTTTCGATTTAAGTGAAGATGAACATTAAAAGCTTATGATTGTTTTGAGGAAACATAGGAAAGCTTCAGGTTACACCATAGAGGATCTAGTAGGAATTAAACCATCTTTATGTATGCACAAGATTCTAATGGAAGAGGGTTATAAGCCTTCACGTCAACCTCAACGACGGTTAAATCCGATCATGAAAGAGGTCGTGAAGAAGGAGATCCTTAAATTGCTTGATGCAGGTATCATATTTCCTATCTCTGATAGCAAGTGGGTGAGCCCCATTCAAGTTGTCCCGAAAAATGGGAGGAATGACCGGTGTGGCCAACAAGAACAACGAACTCATTCCAACAAGAACCGTGACAAGATGGAGGATGTGCATTGACTATCGCAAGCTAAACAATGCAACGAGGAAGGATCACGTCCCGCTGCCCTTCATTGATCAAATGCTTGAGAGGTTATCACAACACTCTTACTTTTGCTATCTTGACGGTTATATTGATTTCTTTCAGATTCCGATTCATCCGGAAGATCAAGAAAAAGACACATTCACGTGCCCATGCAGTACGTTTGCTTATAGGAGGATGCCATTCGGACTTTGCAACGCTCCAGCCACCTTTCAAAGGTGTATGATGGCTATCTTTTCGGAGTACATTGAGGAAATCATGGAGGTTTTTATGGATGATTTTTCTATTTATGGTTCCTCATTTGATAATTGTCTTACTAACCTATCTCTTGTTCAACAAAGCTGTGAAGAAACTAACCTAGTTTTAAATTGGGAGAAGTGTCACTTTATGGTTAAGGACGACATTGTTCTAGGACACTTGATCTCTAATAGAGGGATTGAGGTTGACAAGGCCAAGATTGAGATGATAGAGAAACTTCCTCCTCCATCTTCGGTGAAGGTGATTAGAAGTTTTCTAGGGCATGCTGGATTCTATAGGAGATTCATTAAGGACTTTTCGAAAATCTCTAAACCGCTAACTAATCTATTGATAAAGGATGATATTTTTGAATTTTCGAAAGAATGTTTGGATGCTTTTTAAAGGATTCGGGAAGCTCTAATCTCAGCCCCAATAATTCAACCACAGGATTGAAATCGTCCATTTGAGGTCATGTGTGATGCAAGTGACGTAGCTGTTGGAGCGGTGCTTGGACAAAAGAAAGATGGACGCACTCATGCCATTTATTATGCTAGCAAAACGCTAGATGAAGCACATCTCAACTACGCTACAACGGAAAAGGAATTACTTGTTGTTGTTTATGCTTTTGAAAAGTTTCGTTCTTATCTTGTAGGAGCAAAGGTGATTTTATACATGGATCATTCTGCAATTCGGTATTTGCTTGCCAAGAACCATGCAAAACCAAGGCTGATTAGGTGGATTCTCCTCCTTCAAGAGTTCGATCTTGAGATACGTGACAAGAAAGGATCCGAAAGTTCTGTTGTGGATCACTTGAGTCGTCTACCACATGCTACTAGTGATGACTTGCCTATTGATGACTCTTTCCCGGACGAACAGTTGCATCTAATGGAAGAGTGCATCGATCATATTTCTAGAGGTAACAAACCTTGGTTTGCTGATTTTGTGAATTATTTGGTTTGTCAGGAAATACCTCCTGGACTATCCTACGCACAAAGAAAGAAGTTCTTTAGGGACGTCCACCAATACTAATGGAATGAACCTCTACTCTTTAAGAGAGGTCCTAATGGCATCATTAGAAGATTTGTGCCTGAAGACGAAATGCAAAGTGTCATTCGTCATTGTCATTCGCTTCCTTGTGGAGGAAACGCTAGCTCTCATATGACTAGAGCTAAGGTATTACAATCTGGATTCTTTTGGCCTACATTATTTAAGGATGTGCAAACCTTTATTGCTTGTTGTGATGCTTGTCAAAGAACAAGGAATATTTCTAGGAGGAATGAAATGTCTCTCAACAATATCCAAGAGGTGGAGGAGATCTTTGACGTCTCGGGAGTTGACTTAATGGGACCATTCCCATCATCTTATGGTAACCAATATATATACTTCTAGTTGTAGATTATGTTTCAAGATGGGTTGAAGTTGTTGCCTCTCCAACTAATGATGCAATGGTGGTTGTTAAGTTCTTTAATCGAACTATTTTCCCAAGATTTGGGACACCCCGAACCATCATTAGTGACGGAGGATCACACTTCATTGCCCGTTGATTTGAAGCTCTACTAGCTAAGTATGGGGTGACTCACAAGATCGCCGCACCCTACCATCCGCAAACAAGTGGACAATTGGAGATTTCTAATAGCGAGATCAAAATAATTTTGGAAAAGAAGGTGTCAAAGACAAGGAATGATTGGTCATTAAAGTTTGATGATGCATTGTGGGCGTATAGAACGGCATACAAGACTCCCATTGGCACAACACCATACAACCTTGTGTATGGGAAATCTTGTCATCGTTCGGTGGAGCTGGAACATAAGGTGTATTGGGCTGTAAAGTGGCTAAACTTTGGCATGAAAGAAGCGGGAGAGAAGCGTCTCTTGGAACTTAATGAGCTAGAGGAACTCCGCTTGCACGCCTATGAGAACGCCAAGATCTATAAAGAGAGAGCGAAGCGTTGGAATGATAAGCATATCATTCCAAAGGACTTCAAAGAAGGAGACCTTGTTCTTCTCTTCAATTCTAGACTTCGACTCTTTCCCGATAAGCTTAAATCTCGTCGGACATAACCTTATATAATTAAACAGGTATCTCCCCATGGTGCAGTTGAAGTATGGGGTGAGAAGTGCGGAACTTTCAAGGTGAATGGTCAACGACTCAAGAAGTACTCACCGGAACTCCAAACTGAGGAAATCGCACCGATTGTCCTCATTTAAGCATAAAGGAACGGTCAAGCTACGAACCTAAAATAAAGCACTTCTTGGGAGGCAACCTAAGCTATTGCATTCTCACTTTTGTTTTTGTTTTATTTCTTAGATTAGATTAGAGTAGTTGTTTTTGTTTGTTTTTCGTCGATACCTTCCGGTATGTTAATGTCTTTGGATGTCAAGGTTAAGAAACGAGCAAAAGAAGTGAAGAAAGCCGAAAGAACAACAATTCTTGGATTTTCGGCAAGAACAGATGATTCCACGGGCAAAAAGGCAATTCCATGACCCAATTCCACGGCCATACTTCTACTTCCACGGCCGTAGAACTGCCGGATGGGCCGTGGTTTTTAAAGATTTTACGGGGCTATATAAGTTCTTCTTCACAATTTCTCACAACTTCAAAGGTCCTTCCATGCCCAAAAACCACGCAATCTCCTCAATCCCGCATTTCCTCATTCGGCGATCGGTTTGCACGATTCTTTGCCCCAAATTGAAGCAAATCTGATTGTACAAATGATTTTGCCAACAAACAGAACGAACATTCAGTGATTGGGAGAGATTTTGGTATTCTTCTAATTCAAAACCTAGGTTTTCTCTCAATCTTCTCCATGGTTGATTTCATTTGTTTTCTTTGAAGATTTTTAGGAGAATTGAACAGAATTGAATCTAGAAATAGATTAGGACTGTTGTTGTTGTGTTTGTTGTTGAATTGCTGAGCTTTTGAGGGAAATCGAGGATTTCCATGGGTAGCCGTACATTTCCACGGCCGTGGAAACTGAAGAACAAGCCGTGGTTTCCTTTGAAAATGTTTGGAACACGTAAGTCGAACAGAAACAAGAAACAGAAGGGTGGAGGCTCCTCTTCCCAACACCCTCCAATTGTCCCACTTGTCCCTAGGGTCCCTACTATCCATGAAAACCATCTTGGGGATTTTGAGAAGATTCACCAACGCAAAGTGATAGCTCCTAGGTATATTTTGCTTTAAGAACTTGAGGAGTTGCATGTGGTTGATGATTTGAGATGGATGTTAGATAGGGCTGGATTGACTTTATTTGCTAGCATTCGGGAGGATGCTTATGAAGAGATTATGAGGGAGTTCATAACTTCCTTTGAGCATAGTGCCGTTAACCAAACGATATCCTTCCGGTTGATGGAGCATACTTACCATTTGTCTATTGCTCAGTTTGGAGCATTGTTTGGGTTTGTTGATACGTTCAACGGGACATTCCCTAAAGGTGTTAGAGCTAAAGAGTTTTGGGGAGTGATTGCTATGATTGTAGGCCATGAGGACCGTTGGCAACCGGCTGACTCGAAGGCGAAGTTGATCTACAACCTCACCTTTAAGATTTCCCATAGGATCCTTTCCGAGTGCCTTTTCCCTAGGATCGAGACCCCCCAAAAGCTCAAGGTTGATGAGCTTTTTATCCTCTATTGCATGGTATTTGCTCCAAACGGTGTGTGCAAGCTTTAAATTTATAACCGAGGAAATATGCTTAAACAAGGATGCGAACCCGCAGTGTACGAATCAATTATAGTAAAAGCAAGAATTCCGGAGTGTCGATCTCAGGGACTTAGGTGAAACCTAAGCAAGTAGAGGCAGTCAATGCAACTAATAACCACAAAAGCGATTAAAGCAATCAAAGAGATGATAATAAGGTCAATTAAAGGGAATATGCAAATTCTAGGGATTAAAGCATCTACTTGTGGTTCCAACTCAAGATCTCAAGATAAGCGGACAAAGCTGAGATTTTGCAAAGGGAAGGTGTTTCTAAAGTGGAATGGATCACCGGGTAAGTCTTACTACTCACTAATCCCAAACCAAAAGCTCCTATTACCGGGTAAGACTCAAGGCACTAAGGAAAGAAATTATAATCTCAAACCAACACACCAACTAAGGGAATATAATCAACCTTTACCGGGTAAGTCTCAGGCTAACTCACAAAGATGGGATGAAGGCACACTCAAACCCCAATATAGGATAAACCTTTATTACCTATACTTATGATCTTAGATAAACAAACTAAGGAATCACCGGGTAAGTCTCATCCTAAGCTTGCATTCAACCAGGAAAGGTGTAATAAGAATAGGATTTGGCAAACTCTAACAATTAACTCTTAGTTTCGGATCAGAAAGGGTCACCTTGGTCAGTCAAGTTCCACCCCGGCCGAGATGTTAATCGACTGAACGAGATGTTCTAGGGTTAAGGATAAAGACTCGAGTTTTCAGGGTCCTACTGGGATTAAGATCATTCTATCATCGTCTTTCCCTCAACTTTAAGCTAATCACCCTAGAACCGCAAAAGGAAATTAGCCACTCATCATCATGAAAGCAATAATCAAATATATGGGAAGAGAATGAGTATTTGAACACAAAAACCTTAATAACAAGGCTTCAATAACTGAATCAAATCTCACGCAAATAAGCGTTCCTTGGATCACAAATCCAACAAGACAACAAACCAAAGGAAATCTAAGAAAGTCTTACAAATCCCCTTAAAAGCTATAACAAGCTATGAACTTCCATCCTTCAATCTTCCTTCAAACTTCCAAAAATCCTTCCTAACTGCAGCTTCTTCAATCTCCAAGTATGCGACGATGTAGCGGGCCTGCTGAATTGTGGAAAATCCGGCCCTTTTGATAGGAGAATTACCTTCCAAAGATAATAATATCTTAAAAAAGATAATATCCTAATAAAATATATCCATATCTCTAAAATAGATCTCCCAAATATATGATCTTCCTTCCAGAAATCCAGCCCAAAAATATAAGATCTCTCCTTCCAAAAGTAAAAGATCTCAGCCAAATAAAATATATCTCGCCGCGTCAAGATATTCGCCTCGGTCGGGTCGCTCCTCAAGATCACCTCGCTCGAGGTGACACTGTAGCTGACCGAGGTGAATCTCAACTGAAGGTGAAATCTCTTGAATCTGGTCCAAAGTAAATCTTCTTTGTTAATTCCAAGCTTCCTGGGTCCTCTTTTAAGCTCCTAAATGTAGCTCCAATGACTCCTTTGCTCCTTAGCTCAATTTTGATCCAAAATGTACCATTTTACCTACGATTACAATAAAACTTGGTGTAGACCTCGATTCCCGCAAAGGTAGATGAAATGACAGTATAATCACATAATATACATTCAAACATGCAGATTATAAAAAATAAAACGTCTAAACAAGTCCCAATATATAGACTATAATTCATGCTATCAAAATACCCCATACTTGTCCCTTGCTTGTCCCCAAGCAAGTTCCAAATCTTAGATACAGGATAGAATGGATTATAAGTCATAAAGATCAATGAAAATTATTTCAAAACATTTTTGGTGGTGTGCTCCAATCATAAATCGCTCTAAGAGAATGCTTCATGGTGTTTGAAATCAAAACATGATCAAAACATTTTATAAATATAAGAAAGTTGTTCATCTTTGCATAAAATCATAGAATGCATAATAAATCATTATTATCGAAGTTAATCATGTATAATCCAGTTTAAACCACCAAGTCAATCAACAAGCTCGAGGTCTCAAGGGATTTCAAAAGTGAAGTCAAGAAACATGTGAGGGTGGGATGTATATAGGGAATGTGGTGCTAGAATCCGGGAAAAGGATCTTCACTTCACTTGCTTTGATCTTCAGCATCTTCCACCAATAAGCTTTGCTTATTTTACTTTTTTACTTTTTGGGATACCTGCACAAAGGTGCACAATAACCGAAGCCTAGGAAATCAGCAATCATCAATTTCTCGAGATGCCGCAATCCCTTGATGCACATGCCATGACCCGTTAGGAATATCGCTCAATCTGACTTTGGCAAGACACAAACACCCGGCTATGTGAATGGTGCCGAGTTACTCATCATCATGATTGACTTCCCCAAACCTATTTGTTTCTTTCTAAATTCCAGCCAACATCTCATCTTTTCCTTCACTCGCTTTTCATTTGCTTGCTTCCAAATTCCCGGATAGGTAAAGGGAGGCAAATATGTATATGAGGGGCTAAGCATGATCGAGAAGAATAATAAGAGAAGAGAATGAATTGCCTTAATCATCCCAGGAAAAATGTGATAGAACTCATCATGTGGTGTCAACCTTCAAATTCAACATATTTTTGATAAAAACCAAGTATTTAACATGCTAAAACTTTAAACAAAGCATTTTGCAACTTAAACATATCATAAAACCTTTCAAACATATAAAGATTTCAAAACCAGTCTGCAAACAAAATCTTCACTGAGGTCATATCCAGATAAGAAGCACAAAATCGTTTCGAAAACTTTCTCAGTTAAACCGCCTCGGTGGAGATGTTCTAAGTCAACCGAGGTGCTGCACCTCGATTGGTCAGAATCACTTCGGTTGAAGTCATAATTTTTTTTTTCTTAACCAGTTTTTTACGTTTTTCTCAATCGAATAATCTGTATGCATGCATGTAGCCTCAGATTAACACATAGAGCAAGATAAAACAGTAATATCCGGTAGAGTCATACAAGCATACACATAAGTCATATAAATACATCCAAATACCCCATACTTGGGACACATTGTCCCAATGGGTCGAAATAAGTCTAGAAAATAAAGTACTTACCGGACATAAGCTAAGCTGCATAATAAATAAATAAAAGAAATCCTTGCAAGCTCTAGTCCTAATCTGCTGGTGGTGGTGGTGGATATGACATATACGGATGCTGAGATGGGTCAAATGGATAGCCCATAGTATACTGGAACTGGATCTCCATCATCCGGCGCTGGTAGTGTTGGCTCTCCCTCATCTCTAACATGTCCAAGCATAGGGCGGCGTAAGAGTCGATCATCTGATCCGTCAGCTCGTCAATCCATTGGTGAGCTACGGGATCCCGCTGTCTACGGCCACTGCGCCTAGCAGGACGTGATGGTGGCACAACTGCCTCCTCCTCTGTCTCCATGTCGTCTAGATCGACGACTAGTACACTGGGACCGGCTATATCCGTCCCTGTCTCCATGGCAACACCGCCATCGTCCTCCTCATCCTGATCGTCCTGCACCTGAGTTGCTGCATCTCTAGCGTCCTCAATGTAAGGGATCCATGCAGTGGACCAGTACTGAGAGTCGTAGACCGAGAACTGAGACGACCACCAAATACCCTGAGGGGCAATCTGCTCCCAAGGCATCGCCACATATGGCGTAGTGAGTCAACGAGGAACTGGAATCCTCTTGGTGATCATCTCCTGCAGCCCTAGCGGCTTGGCAGCCGCCACTAATGTACAAGCACTCAAATCCAACCCCATCACTATCGCTATGTGAGTCACCAAGCCGCCACAACAAATGTCTCCCTTCCCCTTAGCCTTGATCCGGTGAAAATCCTCAGCTAGCATCGCACCAAAATCAGGCACTCCTCCGGTCACCATACAAAACTGACTTAGAAGCTCCCTCTGTCTAACCTTATGGGGTGTCTCAGTACGCGCCAGAAGTGTCTCGCTGAATATCCGGTGGGCGATTCTGAAACCAAGGTGGAAAATAATCCTCTCCTTAAGTCTCCAGGTCTCCACCTATCAGCATGCTCAACTACATGAGCTATTTGTCCCCAAAACTGTCGAGCTACGGCTCGAGAAGGAAAGTTGGGAATTGTGGGGGTCGGGAAGCCGAAGATGTCTCTCCACTAATCTATTTGAACTAAATAAATCCAGTTCAGCAACCGGTACTTGATGGCCCTCTTCTCAGGCAGGTGAATGACAGAACTCACGAACTCCAATGTCGGCTCGAGGTAGGCTGGAGCTTTAATCTCCATGAACTGCTCCAGCCCTACCATCGAGACCATCCGTCTCAGATCCTCAGCAACATACAGACAATCAAAAGCAGCAATATCTAAAAACCACGGCGCAATCACAGGACGCGCACAGATGCGGTCATAATTGGCCTTGTGACGCTCATGTATCACCGGTATGGAAGGTCGAGAAGAAGAAGAAGAAGGGGAGGATCTGATAACACGATTTATGACTTAGGATTAGACACTCATTTAGATAGATTTTCCACTCATTCATGCATGTCTAGCATTAGTTCACGACGTTTGCACTCAAATCATGTATTTTGTCGAGTTAGACGTCTCGCGGACTTTTGCTTGCTTTATAGGTATTTTGGGAGATTTAGGAGCTTAATCGATGCATTCGAGGGTCGCTCCTCGAGATGACACACTTTCGGACTCATTGGAATGCAAGCTAAGGGCTAAGGAGGACTCATGGAACCTTGTCAACACAAGTCATGCACCAAATCGAAGCTTAATGATCCAAGGCAAAGCTGAAGCACCAAACCACGGTTACTAGCACTTCCACGGCCGTGGAAACCAACCGTGGTTTTTGCCAGACGGTTGTGACAGCTGTGCCACGATCTCAAGGCCTTCTCTAGCAAGGTTGTAGTATAAAAGTGGTCTTGCAAGGCTGAGAGAGGACACATCCCCATCTCCCACATCCCCTATCATCCAATCAAATCCACACTCTCCACCACACTCTCAACAAGAAGATTCTCTCAATTGGAAGCTTGGAGGAAGCTACCATTGGAGGAGGAAGGAGCTCCATTGGAGAAGAGGAGAAGAACACACCATTGCTAGTCTTTGATAAGTTTTGTAGTGAAGATTTACGGAATCGATTTCTAGGGTTGTAAGAATTGATTAGGCCTTCTTTTGAAGGGTTGTGAGTCTTTCTAATCTCATTTTCAGCTTGGTTTTATTTGCTTCACTTGTTCATCTCTTTCTCTTCATTATCTTGCAAATGGAAGCCATGATTTTATGTTTGGTGATTTCGATTGTGATGGTGTATGTTGTAGGCTAAATAGATACGATTCTAGGGTAAGGATAGGATGGTTATGGCTAGGATTATGATAGGATGGACTTAGATTTGCTCTTGGATGATTCATTTGCTTGAATAAAGTCACTGATGTAGTCCACGGTTCGTTCTTGCCAGTCCACGGCCGTGGAAGTGGTAGAACAGCCCGTGGTTTGCCTGGTTCGTTTGATTTGATGGATCTAAGTTCTAGATTGTTAGAATGTTGAAATCCTAGTGTTTGTTGAGTTAAATCTATCCTAGGGTGACCTAGTGTTAGCAACTAAGTGTTAGAAGAGACCTACCCGGTAATTCTTACTCTTAGATTTCAAAGATGACAAACTCTAGGTAGTAGTGAGCCTCATAAGCCGCTATTGGATTAAGTGTGCTAGGATAGTTGTTTAGGACTTTCCTTTCCGAGACTTATCCGGTAAAGAGAGGTTGGATCCCTAGAATACTATCCGGTTTGTGTAGAATTCCTATCCTTAGGCTCTTTGAGACTTACCCGGTGATGAGATCTTAGGAACGGATTAGTGGACCATGAGACCTACCCGGTGATTGATCCCAATCTAGAACCACTCACTCCCAACAATATTATAGTTAATCCAAGGAATGATTAGATAGCTTGAGTCCTATGCCATAACCGGAATTTCCGACCCCTACAATCCGCTTTTCTCTTTTTGATCTCGTATCTCGTGTTTTGTTTGTTTGTTTGTGTTGATTTGTTAGCTTAGTAGATTGTTTATTTTGCATAATTTGTGATCCTTGATTGATCACCTAAAACCAACCAAAAACATTGAGATTTTCATTTCTTTATTTCTTTCTCTTTTCTTAAGCCTAGATCTTCACTAAACTTAATCACTAATCGAATCAATCTCACCTCAGTCTTTGTGTTCGACCTCGGAATACTATCCCTACTACAAAACTTCCCGTACACTGCGGGTTCGCTAGGAGTTAGGAGAAATATAACGAGTATAAATTTAAGGCTTTTTGCGTGCACATGTTCTTAGCGTAACAAGTTTTTGGCGCCGTTGCCGGGGATCGAGGTTTTATTGAGTCGTTATTTGTGATTGTTTATAGTGTAGGTCTTTCTTGTTGCTTTTGATCTCTTTTTGGTTTGTGTCTTTACTTTTCAGGACACCTCTTACTCTTTAGGTGTATGCGAAGATCTCGTGGCAAGGATTTAGCTCCATTCGATCCCGAACCGGAGAAAACCCTTAGATCTAGATCCAAGAGCATTAAAAAGGGAAAAGAGATGGCCGGAAGAGATCTCTAAGCTGAGTTGGATGAGGCTTTAGAGCAAATTAGGATAAGAGATGAAGCTTTGGAGAATGAAAGGAGACTTGCCAATGAGAGGCAAGAGGCAACTAGGAGGGAGATTGAGGAGATTAGGCAAGCTTTTGTGCAAAGAGAGTTTAATCGTCAACAACCTCCACCTCCACCACAACCGCAGCCGGCGGTTAATATTCGGGTTGTGCCCATTGCTATTGAAGAGCCACAAACATTGGGGCAACGTATGGATCCAGCACAAAGAGCACACCGTCCGGGTGTGAACTTAGGAGATCCCGCAGCCCATGATTACGAGCTCCGCCCTCAAGTTCTACAAATGATCCGACATAATCAATTTGGAGGGATGGAAGGAGAGTCTCCCCATCAACACTTGATGAACTATGAGATCTTGATGGAGACTCTTAGACCGCCTAGATTGGAGAGAAACAACCATAAGCTTAGGGGTTTCTCCTTCTCTCTTAAGGACAAGGTCTTAGCTTGGTATCAATCTCTTCCACAAGGGCGAGTGAGTACTTGGGAGGAGATGACAACCGAGTTTTTGACTAAGTTCTTCCCACCTTCCAAGACTACCGAGTTAAGAGGGAAGATCAATGCCTTCGTAATGAAGGATAGAGAGAGTCTATTCAAGTCTTGGGAGAGGTTCAAAGACCTTCTCCTAGATTGTCCGCACCATGGTATACCGAAAATTGAGCTATTGGAGATCTACTTCAAAGGACTTGATGAAGATAGCCAATTCAAGCTCCAATCTCTTTCCGGTGGGACTTTCATGGAAAAGCATGTGGATGAAGCTTGGGAGTTTGTAGAGAAACAAGCTTTAGTAATTGAGAAGTACTCCCATAGGAAGAGTGAAGGGAGAAAGGCGGGAGCATATGAGGTGAGTGAAGTCACCATGAGCAATTTCAATCTTGACGCCATCAACAACGAGCTAAAGTCTTTGAGGGAGTTGTGTGCTACAACTTTGAAGAACCAAGCAACCCCTCAAGTGCAAGTGCAAGCAAACTTGTCTTCCAAGGAGGAAGATGTAAACTACATGGGAAGGGGCAACTACAACAACTATTAAGGCCCAAGGAACTTCAACAACAACCGGCAATTCAATAATTACCGGAACAACCATAACAATCCCGGGTTTTCCTATTCTAACCCGGATGGAGCCTTGAACCCTCCCGCTTCCACAAGCGCAGCTCCACCACCAAAAGCTTCACAAGGACCTCCACCCGGATTTACTCAACCTCCAAAGGATAGAACCGAGATGATGTTTGAGCAATTGCTTGGAAGGTTGAGTGGTCTTGAGAGCACGGTGACTTCCATTTCTAAAGCTCAAAAGGTGTTGGAAGGACAAGTGTTCCAAAAGGCGGGTGAAGCTCATAGAGATCCGGGAAAGCTTCCCGGAAGAACCGAAGACAACCCAAGAGGCCAAGTGTTGGCCATTTCAACGAGGAGTGGGTTGAGTATGAAGGATCCCTTGCCAAAGGAAAATGCTAAGGGAAAGCAAGTAGCGGTAGAAGAAGAGATATTGCAAGAAGATGGAGGCAAGAGCAAGGATGTTGAGCCAACATATGTGCCACCGCCTCCATACAAGTCACCACTACCGTTCCCTCAATCACGAGCAAGAGCTCGCTTGGACAAGCACTTTGGTAAATTCCTTGAACAAATGTCTAAATTGCATATTAACATTCCGTTCTTGGATGCTATCTTAGAGGTATGCCGGCATATGGCAAGTTCTTGAAGGAGATACTCTCCAACAAAAGGAAGTTGGAGGAGTATGGGGAAGTAAGGATGACTAAGAGGTCCTCGGAATTAATCCAAACCATGAAGGAGGAAATGTCTTCTAAGCTAAGAGATCCGGGATCCTTTTGTATGCCAATCGGAGTAGGGGAAGTGAAGTATGAAGCGCTTTGTGATCTTGGGGCAAGTGTAAGCATCATACCGCTTGCACTATGCAACAAGGTTGGGCTAGGAGAGCCAAAACCGGTCAAGATGACCCTCTACATGGCGGACCATTCAATCACTCACCCGGTTGGGATCTTAGAAGACATTCCGGTGCAACTAGGGAAGTTCTATGTGCCGATTGATTTTGTTGTCTTGGACATCCCGGCGGACTATCCGGTTCCCATTATCTTTGGGAGACCTTTCCTAGCCACTTCCGGATGCTTGGTGGATTGTAAAAACGGAATACTCTCCTTCAACATTGGAGAAGAGAATATCAAATTCAAGCTGTCCACTATGATGAAAGGGCCAACCCTTGATGAAGATGTATTCAACATTGTCGAGCAAGAGGAGTCTAGAGAAGTTGTGAGCTCGATCTTGATCAAAGACCCCTTGGAGAAGGTTCTTAGCTTAAGTTTGATGGAGGAAGGTGTTGAGGAGGCTTGCAATGAAGAAATCAAGGCCTTAGAAGCATTAGAAAAGGAGACAAGAGCTGAACTTGAAGTACACGAGAACATGCTGAATTCTTGTAGGAACCACGGTCGTGGAAGGTGTTCCACGGCCGTGGAACTCTCTGGAGAGCTCCGAAGAGCAAGCCTTGCAAGGTCCACGGCCGTGGATGTGCCAGGATCCGTGGAGTTGCCCGTGGTTTCCCCAGAAGCAGCCCTTATTGTTGATCAAGCTTCAAGGAGCCTAGGAGAGCCTTCATTTGCTTTGGATTCATCTCAACCAACGTTATTTGGATCGTCACCACTCGATAAAGGTCCTCCTAAACTTGAACTCAAACCCCTCCCCTCTCATTTGAAGTATGCTTTTCTTGGTGATAATTCTACATATCCCGTGATTGTGAATGCATGCTTGAATGATGATGAACTTGCTAAGTTGTTGCATGAGCTAAGATTGTATAGGAAAGCCATTGACTATACTATTGATGATTTAGTTGGCATAAAACCCTCTTTGTGCATGCATAAGATATTGATGGAAGATGACCATAAACCCTCTATTGAACATCAAAGAAGATTGAATCCTATAATGAAAGAGGTAGTCAAGAAAGAGATCATTAATTTGCTAGATGCGGGAATCATCTACCCTATTTCGGATAGTAAGTGGGTTAGTCCCGTTCATGTAGCTCCTAAGAAGGGTGGGATGACCGTAGTGACTAATGAGAACAATGAACTAATACCAACTAGGACGGTTACGGGATGGAGGATGTGTATTGACTATAGGAAATTGAACATGGCCTCTAGGAAAGATCACTTCCCCCTTCCTTTCATTGACCAAATGCTAGAGAGGTTAGCTCAACATTCTCACTTTTGCTACCTAGATGGCTATAGTGGATTCTTCCAAATCCCTATCCACCCCGATGACCAAGAGAAAACCACATTTACATGTCCATGGGGATCTTTTGCATATAGGAGAATGCCATTTGGGTTGTGTAATGCACCCGCCACCTTTCAAAGGTGTATGATGGCTATCTTTTCTGAATATATTGAGAATATCATGGAGGTGTTTATGGATGATTTTTCTGTTTATGGTTCTTCCTTTGATGATTGCTTAGCTAATTTGTCGCTAGTACTTAAAAGATGTGAGGAGACAAATCTTGTCTTGAATTGGGAAAAACGCCACTTCATGGTAAGTGAAGGTATTGTGTTGGGACACTTGATGTCCAACCGTGACATTGAGGTTGATAGGGCCAAGATTGAAACGATAGAGAAGTTGCCACCACCTACCTCGGTGAAGGGGGTAAGGAGTTTCTTAGGGCATGCCGGTTTTTACCTGAGGTTTATTAAAGATTTCTCTAAAATTTCTAAGCCTCTTACTAACCTACTAATGAAAGATGTTGAGTTTGTTTTCTCCAAGGATTGCCTTGAGGCTTTTTGTAGGTTGAAGAACGCTTTGATCTCCGCACCTATCATGCAACCTCCGGATTGGAGTTTACCGTTTGAGATCATGTGTGATGCGAGTGATGTAGCCATTGGGGCTGTTTTGGGGCAAAGGAAAGATGGGCCCACACATGCCATTTATTATGCTAGCAAGACGCTAGATGATGCCTAACTCAATTATGCTACCACCGAGAAAGAGTTGCTAGCGGTTGTGTATGCATTTGAGAAGTTCCGCTCATATCTTGTTGGAGCGAAGGTCATTGTGTATACGGATCATGCTGCGATCCGTTATCTCCTTACGAAGAAGGATGCCAAGCCTAGGTTGATTCGGTGGATCCTTCTTCTTCAAGAGTTTGATTTGGAAATCCGGGACAAGAAGGCGTCCGAAAACTCTGTGGCGGATCACCTTAGTAGACTCCCACCGTTAGAGCTTGAAAGAAATGACATCCCGATTGATGACTCATTCCGGGATGAGCAATTACAAATGGTGGAGGAGTGCTTGTTCCAAGTGTCTAGAGGAAGTGAGCCATGGTATGCCGACATTGTGAACTATCTTGTGTGTGAGGAAGTGCCTCCCGGTTTGTCATATGCCCAAAGAAAGAAGTTCTTCAAAGATGTGAGGCACTACTATTGGAGTGAACCACTTTTGTTCAAGAGAGGGCCGGATGGAGTTTTGAGAAGATGCATACCGGAGGATGAGGTGGAGAGTGTGATCCGCCATTGTCATTCCTTGCCATGTGGAGGGCATGCTAGCTCACACAAGACATGTGCTAAGGTGTTGCAATCGGGCTTCTTTTGGCCAAGTTTGTTCAAGGATGTGCAAAACTTTGTGATAGTTTGTGATGCTTGCCAAAGGACGGGCAACATCTCAAGGAGGAATGAGATGCCCTTGAACAACATACAAGAGGTGGAGATATTTGATGTGTGGGGTGTGGACTTCATGGGACCATTCCCCTCTTCATGTGGCAACCTCTACATCCTATTGGCGGTGGACTATGTTTCAAGATGGGTGGAGGCAATCGCCTCTCCCACAAATGATGCCAAGGTGGTGGTGCGGTTCTTCAACCGAGTGATCTTTCCTAGGTTTGGAACACCAAGGGTGATCATAAGTGATGGAGGGAAGCACTTCACTAATAGGAACTTTGGAGCACTTTTGGCTAAGTATGGGGTAACTCACAAGGTGGCAACACCTTACCACCCCCAAACTAGTGGCCAAGTGGAGATCTCCAACCGGGAGATAAAGGGAATTCTTGAGAAGACGGTCTCTAGGACGAGAAAAGATTGGGCTATGAAGCTCGATGATGCCTTGTGGGCATATAGAACCGCTTTCAAGACACCGATTGGCACCACTCCTTACAAGTTAGTTTATGGCAAGTCTTGCCACCTTCCGGTAGAGATGGAGCATAGAGCTTATTGGGCCATTAAGTGGCTAAATTTTGACCTCAAGGAGGCCGGAGAGAAGAGGTTGCTTGATATGAACGCTCTTGAGGAGATCTGGTTGTATGCCTATGAAAATGCCCGGATCTACAAGGAGAGGACCAAACGTTGGCATGATAAGCGCCTCATCCCGAAGGAGTTGAGTGAAGGCGACCTTGTCCTTCTCTTCAACTCACGGTTGCGGCTCTTCCCCGGAAAGCTAATGTCCAAAGAAGTTTATCCCGGGAGCTCCGGTGGACATGATTGCCCCACTTCACCTTGAGTAGTCGCCCGCGAGTTTGGTCAAGCTAATGACCTTAAAGAAGCGCTTGATAGGAGGCAACCCATTGGTAACGTTTTCCCTTTTTCGTTTTTGTTTTTGATTTTTCTGTTTTTGTGTGTTTGGTGTGCTTTGTGTGTGTGTGTGCTAGAGTCTTGGTAGCATGGAAGCCTTGCATGACATGTGAATGATGGTGATGAATCCCTCATCATTTGTGGGTGGAGCGGACGCGGAACTTGGACGGCTAGCAATGCCTAGCGCGGGTCCCGACGCCTTGATGAACACTTAGAGCTCTCTACCATCGTTGATAGGATCCTCCACCATCAATCCACTTGAGCAATCCTAAATACCGAAGCAAACCATTTTTACATTGTGAGAACCCTCTTTCACTCTTCTTTACTTGAATGCCACATTGGGGACAATGTGTTTCTAAGTATGGGGTGGGGTATGCATGATCCTTTGCATGATTAGCATCTAGGATAGTTTAATATTATCACATGTCTTGCATTGTATATACTTATTTCGAAAAATCCAAAAAAAAAAATCAGAAAATTTAAAAAATTTTAGTGCTTCTAAACTTGGGAATGACCCTTATGATGATATTGTTGTGTAGATTGGCTATGGATGGCCTTATGTGTTAAATTGATGAATGCATATGTGGACTTGAAGTACTTATATTGAATCCCATGAATGGATTGTGATCATGATGTTTGCCTTGATTAGATTGAGTATTGAAAGTCGAAATTACATGCTAGTTCTTGCACATCATCTAGGAATGAATGAGGCAATTCATCTTTCTCTACTTTTCATCTTGATCATGATGTTTGAGCACCTCAATTGATATAAATTTGACCTCTTTTGACCCATCCGGGAATAGGAGCATGTTAGTGTATTGATGTGTGTGAAAAGCAAGTGTGGGGTGAGGATGTTGATGAAAGAATGTCATGAATAAAATGCTGAATTTGTTGGGAAAGTGTAGACAAAAATATAGGTTTGGGGACGTTGGTTTAAATGACGAGTAACTCGGCACCATTCACATAATCGGGTGTTTGTGCCTTGCCAAAGTCAAATAAACCAATAGTCCTAACGAGCTTTGGTATGTGTGCCCGGTGTGGATGCACCTCGAAAAATAGAAAAAACCCGAGGACGGCTAATCACCAAGGTTTCGGCTTTTGTACACCAATGCCATTGTCTCAAAAATAAGTGAAGGAAAAAGAAAAGAAAGAAAAGATGGAGAAAATATACACTTGTGGGAAGTTGATCAAGGACAAAATTGTGGAGTTAGTTCTATTCCCAGATTAGCATCACATAGCCTAGAAAAATCCCCACCTAATCACAACGTTTCTTGGCCTTTTATCTCACAAGCCCTTGTGACCTATTTTCATGTGTGTGAGACTTAGTAATCTAGATTGGATATGCTTTTGATCATCTTGACCTCTTCATTTTTACATTTCATGTATGCTTTCAAGTTAAGTACAATTGTCTTTTCGTGCCTTCATTTATTTGATACATAATTGCTTGTCTATTGCCATGAAACATGACTATGAAGGTGATCCAATATTAGAAGCACAAATCCAAAAAGATTTTGCCATTATTTTGCATGCATAAATCATGTCATCTCTTAGTCTATAGTTGGGACTTACTCGGGGACGAGCAAACCTTAAGTATGGGGTATTTTTGATAACACGATTTATGACTTAGGATTAGACACTTATTTAGATAGATTTTCCACTCATTCATGCATGTCTAGCATTAGTTCACGACGTTTGCACTCAAATCATGTATTTTGTCGAGATAGATGTCTACACGGACTTTTGCTTGCTTTATAGTTATTTTGGGAGATTTAGGAGCTTAATCGATGCATTCGAGGGTCGCTCCTCGAGATGACACACTTTCGGACTCATTGGAATGCAAGCTAAGGGCTAAGGAGGACTCATGGAACCTTGTCAACACAAGCCATGCACCAAATCGAAGCTTAATGATCCAAGGCAAAGCTGAAGCACCAAACCACGGTTACTGGCACTTCCACGGCCGTGGAAACCAACCGTGCTTTTTGCCAGACGGTTGTGACAGCTGTGCCACGATCTCATGGCCTTCTCTAGCAAGGTTGTAGTATAAAAGTGGTTCTGCAAGGCTGAGAGAGGACACATCCCCATCTCCCACATCCCCTATCATCCAATCAAATCCACACTTTCCACCACACTCTCAACAAGAAGATTCTCTCAATTGGAAGCTTGGAGGAAGCAACCACTGGAGGAGGAAGGAGCTCCATTGGAGAAGAGGAGAAGAACACACCATTGCTAGTCTTTGATAAGTTTTGTAGTGAAGATTTTCGGAATCGATTTCTAGGGTTGTAAGAATCGATTAAGCCTTCTTTTGAAGGGTTGTGAGTCTTTCTAATCTCATTTTCAGCTTGGTTTTATTTGCTTCACTTGTTCATCTCTTTCTCTTCATTATCTTGCAAATGGAAGCCATGATTTTATGTTTGATGATTTTGATTGTGATGGTGTATGTTGTAGGCTAAATAGATGCGATTCTAGGGTAAGGAAAGGATGGTTATGGCTAGGACTATGATAGGATGGACTTATATTTTCTCTTGGATGATTCATTTGCTTGAATAAAGTCACTGCTGTAGTCCACGGTTCGTTCTTGCCAGTCCACGGCCGTGGAAGTGGTAGAACAGCCCGTGGTTTGCCTGGTTCGTTTGATTTGATGGATCTAAGTTCTAGATTGTTAGAATGTTGAAATCCTAGTGTTTGTTGAGTTAAATATATCCTAGGGTGACCTAGTGTTAGCAACTAAGTGTTAGAAGAGACCTACCCGGTGATTCTTACTCTTAGATTTCAAAGATGACAAACTCTAGGTAGTAGTGAGCCTCATAAGCCGCTATTGGATTAAGTGTGCTAGGATAGTTGTTTCGGACTTTCCTTTCCGAGACTTATCCGGTAAAGAGAGGTTGGATCCCTAGAATACTATCCGCTTTGTGTAGAATTCCTATCCTTAGGCTCTTTGAGACTTACCCGGTGATGAGATCTTAGGAACGGATTAGTGGACCATGAGAACTACCCGGTGATTGATCCCAATCTAGAAACACTCACTCCCAACAATATTATAGTTAATCCAAGGAATGATTAGATAGCTTGAGTCCTATGCCATAACCGGAATTTCCGACCCCTAGAATCCGCTTTTCTCTCTTGATCTCGTATCTCGTGTTTTGTTTGTTTGTTTGTGTTGATTTGTTAGCTTAGTAGATTGTTTAATTTGCATGATTTGTGATCCTTTATTGACCACCTAAAACCAACTAAAAACATTGAGATTTTCATTTCTTTATTTCTTTCTCTTTTCTTAAGCCTAGATCTTCACTAAACTTAATCACTAATCGAATCAATCTCACCTCAGTCTTTGTGCGCGACCTCGGAATACTATCCCTACTACAAAACGTCCCGTACACTGCGGGTTCGCTAGGAGTTAGGAGAAATATAACGAGTATGAATTTAAGGCTTTTTGCGTGCACACGTTCTTAGCGTAACAGGATCCATCTCTCAAGACTATTTGGCGATCAGACCTGGAACTCATTTCCTCTCTCTGTCTGACAGATCACCTCGGTTGCTTGTCAGAACTCAAGAATCACCTCGGCCGAGGCGCAGGTCGACTGGACCGAGGTAGTTCGCTGTTCGATTTCAATTCTCAGATTTCCAGTTCTTTTCCCCCAAGTTCACTATAGATTGTTCCTAAGGGGTACTTAAGACTTTTTCAACAAAGATCTATGGCAACCAAAGCCACTAAATTCCAAAATCTGCGAGAATAGAGAAATTAGGGCTTTCAAATGTTTACCCGAGATTCAGTCGAATTGAGGCATTCTTGTTGCAGATTCTCACTTGGAAACTGATTTTCTACTTTTTCCTTGCAGAATGGAAGCAAGAATCGTCGAAAACGAGAAAAGATCGCAGAAAGGAGGTGGTGGTCCACCGCGGTCGAGAGAAAAGTTGGGAGGGAAAGAGGGGAAAACTGTTCCCCTTTTATACCCCTCACCGATTCTGCTGTCACCTCGATCGAGGTGGTCCTCACTGGACCGAGGTGTCTGGATCGAGGTGAATTGTTGTCAGCCCTATTCGCCTCGGTTGCTCAAGAATCATCTCGGTCGAGGTGTTGTGACTGCAACCGAGATGTGTCTCAGTCAAACTCCATTTTCTTAATTTCTTGAACTTCTGTCCTTCCAGTGTTGCTCCTAGGTTGTATTCCTTCCTTATAAAGTACCTGGTTTCTGTCTAGGACGCCAAAAACAAAGCAAAGCAAAGCAAACTATCTAAAGCTAGACTAGAAAAGGGAAAGAAAGCAATACCTTGGGTTGCCTCCCAAGAAGCGCTTGATTTAAGGTCGCTAGCTGGACCGTACGGCATCCCTAAACATGCTGGAAGGTATCCTCACCCCATACTTCACCTTCATCATGGGGTGAGATAAACAAGTCTATCAAATATTCCAGCAAATGCAAGTGCTCGTCGGGGAATGAATCATCTATGGGTGGTTCGTCCTTCTCGCGTTAAGAGGGAGGTAGCCGGCTGAGGTGATCCGCAACAGAATTTTCGGATCCCTTCTTATCGCGAATCTCTAGGTCAAACTCTTGAAGCAAGAGAATCCATCGAATAAGACGTGGCTTAGCATCCTTCTTAGCAAGTAAGTAACGAATAGCTGCATGGTTAGTGTAAACAATAACCTTCGCTCCCACTAAGTAAGAGCGAAATTTCTCAAAAGCATATACCACCGCCAATAGCTCCTTTTCGGTGGTGGCGTAGTTAAGATGGGCTTCATCTAGCGTCTTGCTAGCATAGTAAATGGCGTTGGTCCGGCCATCCTTCTTTTGTCCAAGCACCGCTCCTACCGCCACATCACTCGCATCACACATGATCTCAAAGGGCAAGGTCCAATCCGGAGGTTGGATAATGGGAGCGGAGATCATAGCTTCCTTAATCCTATAAAATGCATCAAGACATTCTTGCGAAAACTCAAAAACAACATCCTTATTAAAGAGTTTAGTTAGTGGTTGATGAACCTCCTATAGAAACCTGCATGACCGAGAAAACTCCGCACACCCTTAACAGAACAAGGGCGAGGAAGTTTCTCAATAGTCTCGATCTTAGCTCGATCGACCTCAATACCTCGGTTGGAAACGAGGTGTCCTAGAACAATGCCTTCATTAACCATAAAATGACACTTCTCCCAATTCAGAACGAGATTAGTGTCTTCACATCTTTGTAGAACTAGCAAAAGGTTAGATGGGCAGTTATCAAAAGAGGAACCATATACTGAAAAATCATCCATAAATACCTCCATGATCTCCTCTATATACTCAGAGAAGATAGCCATCATGCATCATTGGAAGATAACGGGTGCATTACATAATCCAAATGGCATCCTCCTATAAGCGAATGTCCCCCATGGACAAGTGAAAGTGGTCTCATCTTGATCATCCGGATGGATAGGAATCTGAAAGAAGCCACTATAACCATCTAAATAGCAAAAATATGAATGCTGGGCTAACCGTTCGAGCATTTGATCGATGAAGGGAAGTGGAAAATGGTCCTTCCGAGTGGCCACGTTCAACTTCCTATAGGTGATGCACACCCTCCAGCCCGTAACGGTCCTAGTTGGGATCAACTCGTTGTTCTTATTCGTCACAACGGTCATCCCTCCTTTCTTCGGAACCACATGCACTAGGCTCACCCACTTGCTATCCGAGATAGGAAATATGATACTTGCATCCAACAACTTAAGAATTTCCTCTTTCACAACCTCTTTCATGATCGGATTTAACCGTCTTTGAGGTTCCCATGAAGTCTTATGATCGTCCTCCATTAGTATTCTATGCATGCAGAAGGAAGGCTTAATACCTATAAGATCATCAATAGTATAACCTAAGCCTTTTGATGCTTTCTCAGGACATGCATCAGTTTAGATAATTCTATTTCGGAAAGGGAAGCACTAACAATGACGGGATAAGTAGAATCCGGTAAAAAAAAAACATACCTCAAGTGACTTGGGAGTTGTTTAAGCTCCACAACTAAGGGTGCTTTCTGAGGGGGATCCTTGCTTCCTCCTTCAAGTGGTGTAGACTTGAATTTAAGAACTGGACTTTCAGAAGTCTCAGTTGACCTCATCTCACTTTCGACCTCGGTCGAGGTCCAGAGTGATCGACCAAGATATTCTTCAACCAAGAACACCTCGCTTGGTCCAGAGAGTGCCTCGGTCAAGGTACTACAACTAGGACCGAAACTGGAGATTCTCTTCTCATGGATTAGCTTCTCAATCTTAGCTCCTGGATCTTCTTTCAGTACCTTTAAGCTCCGTATATATGCATCACAAGAAGCATCTATACCTTCCTCCATTAAGCTAAAACTAATAACTCTTTCAAGTGGATCATTAATAAGGATAGAGCTCACCAATTCTCTTGATTCTTCTTCATCATAGATGTTGAAGATATCATCCTCCAGCGGCTCCCCTTTCATTGCAGCAAGCAATGCAAACTCCACTTGATCTCCGCCAATGTTAAATTGCAACTTGGCGTTCTTACAATCCACATTGCAACCCGAGGTTGCTAGAAATGGTCTCCCAAGAATGATAGGAACGGGATAATCTGCGGGAATGTCAAGCACAACAAAGTCTATAGGTAAGTAGAAGTTACCTAACTTAACCGGAAGATCCTCTAAAATGCCCACGGGATTGGTACTGGAGCGGTCCCCCATGTATAATCTTATCTTCACCGGCTTGGGCTCTCCAAGTCCGATCTTCACACATAGCCCCAGCGGGATGATGCTCACGCTGGCTCCTAAATCACACAATGCCTCACAAGTAAAATCCCCAACTTGAATGGGATGCAAAATAAGCCGGGATCTCTCAATTTGGGTGGCATCCTTTCATTCATGATTTGAATGAGCTCTGAGGATTTAGATGTCATCCTTACTTCACCAAAGTCTTCCAGCTTCCTCTTCCTTGATAGAATCTCTTTTAGAAACTTCCCATAGGCGGGCATCCCTAGAATAGCATCAAGGAAAGGGATGTTAATATGTAATTTATTCATCAAGTCAAGGAACTTACCAAAGTGCTTGTCTAGATGTGCTCTGGCTCTTGACTGGGGGAATGGAAGTGGTGGTTTATAAACAGGAGGTGGAACATAAACTTCAGATTTCTCCTCCGCTTTCTGAGGATCCACCTCGGTTGGTATCTCGGCCGAAGTGTTCTTCGTCTGTACCTGGACCGAGGTGTTCTTCACTGGCATCGACCGAGGCACTAGATTTGTAGTTTTCAGCCCACTTCTCGTCATTATTGCCATGATCTATCCTTTTGGGTTGCTCTCTGTCCTTGCTGGGAGCTTCCCTTGGTCTCTTGGCGCTTCATTCGCCTTGTTAAAGAATTGTTGTTCTAAGGCTTTTTGTGCCTTCGAAAATGAGGTCATGGACATCTCCATAGCATTGAGCTTGATCAAGATGGCCTCCAGCACTGCATCTTTTTTCGCTGGCTGGGACGAACTTGATCCAGGTTCTTGGCTCTTCAATGGAGTAGAAGAAGAAGAGAGGAAAGTATTAGAAGAATTATTAGAATTGGAGATAGAGTAAGGGTTACCCGAATTTTGATTGTTGGATCTCCAATTGTTGTTGTTGGAGCCTCTATTGTTGTTGTAGTTGTTGTTCCGGGAACCATTGTTGTTGTTCCTTGAGCCTTGATATCCTCCCTCCTCCTTTTTGTTGTGAGCAACCAAAAGATCCTTCAATTGCTTCACATCATTCTTGAGGGAGGTGAGCTGATTATCATTTGATGGAGCTTCTTGGAAGTTGACTCTCTTAACTCAATTTTCTGCTCCTTGGTGGGAATATTTCTCCATGTGCAAAGCTTGTTTCTTAATGAACTCCCAAGCTTCATCAATCGGCACGTCCATAAATGTGTCGGCGGATAGTAGTTGAAGGTTGAATTGGGTAGTTCCATCCAATCCTTCGAAGTATATCTCCAACAACTCTATCTTTGGAACCCCATGATGTGGGCAATCCAAAAGAATGTCTTTTAATCTCTCCCATGACTTGGACAAACTCTCCTTGTCCTTCATGATAAATGCATTAATCTTTCCTCTCATTTCAGCGGTTTTGGAAGGGGGAAAGAATTTAGTTAGGAACTCCATTGTCATCTCCTCCCAAGTGTTGATCTTTCCGGGAGGAAGAGACTAATACCAAGTAAGCGCCTTGTCCTTCAAAGAAAAGTAAAAAGGCCTTAGCTTGTAATTATTATTTTCCACTTTCGAAGGTCTCAAAGTCTCCATCAAAATATCATAATTTTGTAAGTGTTGATGCGGAGACTCCCTCTCTAGACCTCCAAACTGGCATTGGCGGATCATGGAAATAACTTGCGGTCGAAGTTCATACTCATGTTCCGCTGGATCACCTAGGTTTACTCCTAGACGCCTGACTTGCTGATTAGGGTCATCCTCTGTCTTATGGTCTCTGAGATACCTGCAAAAAGAACATCTCGGACAGGCATCCGAGGTGGAAGTATCTCGGCCGGGGCAGCTGGAGCTGGGTCGTGCCTCGGTCGAGGATCCGGAACTGGATCCTGCCTCGGTCGAGGATCTGGATTCAGTCGAGGAAGATATTGGTCTCGTAAAGCTGTCATATCTGCTTCGATCGCTTCCGTCCTTGCGCGGGTTTCTTCCTTTTCCAGTCGTAGTTCTTCCTTGCAGAGGCGTAGTTATTCCAGCGCCTCCTTCAATTTGGCCTCAAGATCGCGACCGTCTTGGTTGGCCATTTTCGCTTCTTTCAAGCGTCTCTTATACGTCTTTTCTGGTTCGGGATCGTAACGAACGATTTCCTTCCCAGCGCGTGTTCTTCGCATAAACCTAAGAGAAAGAACCTGCAAAAGTCACTCAAGTAGAGTGGTTAGTAGCAACAGGGGCAATTGCCTTGAAAGACTACCGCAACCGGCTCAGTCTAGACCAAATCCCCAGCAACGGCGCCAAAAACTTGTTCGCTCCAAACGGTGAATGCAAGCTTTAAAATTATAACCGAGGAAATATGCTTAAACAAGGATGCGAACCCGCAGTGTACGGATCAATTATAGTAAAAGCAAGAATTCCGAGGTGTCGATCTCAGGGACTTAGGTGAAACCTAAGCAAGTAGAGGTAGTCAATGCAACTAATAACCACAAAAGCGATTAAAGCAATCAAAGAGATGATAATAAGGTCAATTAAAAAGAATATGCAAATTCTAGGGATTAAAGCATCTAGTTGTGGTTACAACTCAAGATCTCAAGATAAGCGGACAAAGCTGAGATTTTGCAAAGAAAAGGTGTTTCTAAAGTGGAATAGATCACCGGGTAAGTCTTATTACTCACTAATCCCACACCAAAAGCTCCTATTACCGGGTAAGTCTCAAGGTACTAAGGAAAGGAATTATAATCACAAACCAACACACCAACTAAGGGAATAGAATCAACCTTTACCGGGTAAGTCTCAGGCTAACTCACAAAGATGGGATGAAGGCACACTCAAACCCCAATAACGGATAAACCTTTATTACCTATACTTATGATCTTAGGTAAACAAACTAAGGAATCACCGGGTAAGTCTCATCCTAAGCTTGCATTCAACCAGGAAAGGTGTAATAAGAATAGGATTTGGCAAACTCTAACACTTAACTCTCAGTTTCGGATCAGAAAGGGTCACCTCGGTCAGTCAAGTTCCACCCCGACCGAGATGTTCATCGACTGAACGAGATGTTCTAGGGTTAAGGATAAAGACTCGAGCTTTTAGGGTCCTACTGGGATTAAGATCATTCTATCATCGTCTTTCCCACAACTTTCATCCAATCACCCTAGAATCGAACAAGGAAATTAGCCACTCATCATCATGAAAGCAATAATCAAATATATGGGAAGAGAATGAATATTTGAACACAAAAACCTTAATAACAAGGCTTCAATAACTGAATCAAATCTCACATAAATAAGCGTTCCTTGGATCACAAATCCAACAAGACAACAAACCAAAGGAAATCTAAGAAAGTCTTACAAATCCCTTCAAAAGCTATAACAAGCTATGAACTTCCTTCCTTCAATCTTCCTTCAAACTTCCAAAAATCCTTCCTAACTACAGCTTCTTCAATTTCCAAGTATGCGACGATGTAGCGGGCCTGCTGAATTGTGGAAAATCCGGCCCTTTTTATAGGAGAATTATCTTCCAAAGATAATAATATCTTAAAAAAGATAATATCCTAATAAAATATATCCATATCACTACAATAGATCTCCCAAATATATGATCTTCCTTCCAGAAATCCAGCCCAAAAATATAAGATCTCTCCTTCCAAAATTAAAAGATCTCAGCTAAATAAAATATATCTCGCCGCGTCAGGATATTTGCCTCGGTCAGGGCGCTCCTCAAGATCACCTCGGTCGAGGTGACACTGTAGCTGACCGAGGTGAATCTCAGCTGAAGGTGAAATCTATTGAATCTTGTCCAAAGTAAATCTTCTTTGTTAATTCCAAGCTTCTTGGGTCCTCTTTTAAGCTCTTAAATGTAGCTCCAATGACTCCTTTGCTCCTTAGCTCCATTTCGATCCAAAATGTACCATTTTACCTACGATTACAACGAAACTTGGTGTTGACCTCGATTCCCTCAAAGGTAGATGAAATGAAAATATAATCATATAATATATATATTCAAACATGCAGATTATTGAAGATAAAACGTCTAAACAAGTCCCAATATATAGACTATAATTCATGCTATCATGGCTACCGGTCACTCTCCGGATTGTGCTACTATGCTTGATTCCACTCTTAGTAAGATCAAGAACAAATCAGCGGCGAATATTGGTTATGGAGGGATTTTGACTTACATAGCAAAGCAATTTGGAGTGGATTTTTCAGCTTATGAGATGGTTGTTGTTGCGAGGCCATTGGGGCTTCAAGGATTCATGATTAGAGGGCTCTTGATTCCCCGCCACCGAGGTCCACCCTTTGTTTCCATGCCTTGGGAGGAAAAGGGAGTAGAGGTATCCCATGGAGTGTGGATTATTCTTTTAGGAGCTGGCAGAATTGGAAGGCTACGTTTGTTCCGATTCATGCCAAACTCTTAGGAGCTCCACCTTACATTCCCGAGGATATACCTGTTGACGAGGCTGATGGAGATGACGCTGCTGAATAGGAGATGGGAGGTGATAAGTTCCCGGACATTGGAGGTGCTGAGGGAGCTTTTGGAGATTTTCCGGTTCAGCCGGCAGATTTCCAAGAGCCGGCTAGGAGATTCACTTACCACCAGCGGCCTTCCGCTTCTTCCTTTTCCCGACGTGCTAGTGTGAGTGAGCGCCCTACGTCAATGGAGGGTCCACCAGCTTGGATGGGAGCGCCACCGGAGATGATGCAGCAACGACCGGCATGGATGGACCAGCAGCCGGAGTGGGTTATCGGAGTTACGCAACGGATGGATGCTCTTGAGACCCGCTTTGACGATCAAGAAGAAGAGCGCCAGGAAAATGCAAGGATCGTCCGTGACGTCTAGCGGAAGCAATTTGGGCGTCCATTCGACCCCAACTTCTTCCCATATCCACCACCTCCTCCTATGTGATGAGATGATCGCTTGGTTCGAGCTACTACACCGCCTTCGTGAGTTTTCTTAGTTGTTTTTCTTTTCTTTTTTATTCTTACATTGAGGACAATGTGTATTCTAAGAATGGGGTGGGGTATGACTCTTCGTTGATTTAATAACTCGATACATTTGCTTCACTTTATCCATGAACACTTGCATCTTTATCATTATTGTCACACGTTTCCTTTTTGCATTGCATTATTAAGCTTTGAAAAACCCATAAAAATTTGAAAATTTTTGAAAATTATTGTGCTTCTAGGATTGGAAATGACCTCTATGATGAATTTACTTGTGGATTGTATTTTTGATGACATTTATGTGCTTAAATTGAGTTGTGAAGAAATTGAATACATTGTTTGATCTTCTTGCGAGTTTCATAATGTGAATGTTTTTGTTTGAATCAATTTGAGGAATGAAGGCTGAAATCACATTATAAATTCTTGCGTTTCTTTATGAAATGATTAAGGCATCTCGTTTTTCTTGCTTCTTCTTTATTCATTTAGCCCCTCAATGAAATTTTTGCCTCTTTACCTATCCAGGAATTAGGAAGAGTGTAATCTTGGCATGTTTGATGTGGGATGGCCATGAAAGAAAATTGTGTATTCAAAGTATAGAAAATAGGTTTGGGGAAGTCAATCTTGATGATGAGTAACTCGGCACCATTCACATAGCCGGGTGTTTGTGTCTTGCCAAAGTCGGATTGAGCGATATTGCTAACGGATTATGGTATGTGCATCAAGGGTTTGAGGCATCTCGAAATTGAGAATCGCCAATCTCTTAGGCTTCGGTTTTTGTGCACCACTGTCCATACTTCCAAAAGTAAAGTCGAAAAAAAATTTTGTGCTAAAAAGCGAGAGCAAAGCTCTCAATGGTGGTTGATTCAAGTGGCAAAAAGAAAAGAGTTTGTGTTGTTCCTTTTTCCCGGAATTTTGCACCACATTCCCTTATATGTTTCCCACCTATTCACGTTTCTTAACCTTTGCTTGAAAGTCCTTAAGATCTATGAAATGTTGTTTGACTTGGTGATCTAAATTGGAGTTTCACATGATTGATTTTGACATTGCTTTGGGTTAGGATGTTTGTCTTCAAGGAAACATGAAGCAAGTTTTGGGAGTGATCTATTCTTTAGAAGCACAATACCAAAAAGATTGTTATACCTTGGTTTGCATTCATATTTCATTCCACCTTGTGTTCTAGCTTTTGAAAACCTTGCTTAGGGACAAGCAAGGGGAAAGTATGGGGTATTTTGATAGCATGAAATATGACCATATTTTAGGCACATGTTTTAGTTATTTTTCCCTTTCTTTTGTGTGTACGGATATGAGTTTGAAGCATTTAAGAGCACATTCACCTATTATGTTAGTATAGAGATCTACACAAGCTTTGTTGTGTTTTTAGGTGAATAAAGGCTTGGATTGGAGCATAAATGGAGTAAGTAGGAGTATTTGATCATGCTAGGCATGAAGAGGATGCATTGGAGTAGCTAAGGAAGGAGCATGATTAGAAAGCTTTACGAAACAAAGGCATTTACGAAGGATTTTGACATTCCACGTCCTAACATGAAGAGACCACGTCCGTGGTTTACTTATTGGGGCTGTGGAAAATCATGTCGAGAGCAAGGAGTCATTCCACGGTGGTTCCACGGGCGTGGAATGTTGCTCTTGGCCGTGGTTCTAGTAATGGTTGCCACGTGTCATATTTGCCACGTCAGCAGCGGTTATTGGGCTTTTATAACCCTACTTTTCTTCTATAAGAAAGCTAGAAAAAGAGAGAAATATCATCATCGGCTAGGGCTGCATTTCGGAACATTGCTAGGGAGAGACTTTCAGAAGATTTTATTGCGTAGAAGGGAAGATTTGGAGAAGTACGCACTTGAAGATTGCGTACTCGGAAAAGATCTTTGGGTTTCATCTTGAAGGCGGATTGACATACCGTTCTTCTTTGTTCCTTGAGATTTGTGAGAGATTCTTATTCTATCCTACATCTATTGAACGCAAGTTACGATTATTGAGTTTTGATTAACATTGGTTTTGTGTTTGTTATTGAGATTTCAAAGTTTTACCTTTTCTCCCGTTCATATTTGATTATTGATTTGATTATGATGATTGTTGGCTAAAAGCCTTAAGCGATTCTAAGGTGAAGGGTTGATAGTTGTGGCATAGATGATTATAGATTGAACCAAAATAGATTGGGCCCTGAGAGTTGCAAGAAACATCATCGTCGAGGCTTTCCACGACCTGTTCTTGAGTTCCACGGGTGTGGTTCTTCAAGATGTGACCGTGGTTTTCCTCTGTCGTGCGTTCTTTGCTTTTTCTTTGATCCAAAGTTAAGATTTGCTTTAACCTAGCCTTGGCTTACCTTTTCTAGGTAGTACTGAGACTCAACATCCTTTACTTCGGTTTCGAGTGTCACAACCTTAACCGTTTTGGATTATCTTTGATTCCCTTGGGTTTGGGCATGGGTATTTGAGAGTTTAATCTTGTCCTTAGATCCTTTCTATATTGCAACCTTAACAACCTTTATAGAGAGAGCATTTGGGTGAGACTTATGGGTTTGGAATTTCACCGTACAATTCCCTATCTTAGATAAACCTTTGCAATCCCGACTCTGTCCTTATATCCTTAGAATATCTTGAATCGATTGCCACAATGGGATAACTGAATCTTTAGAATCGTTTTTTTTCCCAATTAATCTTTATAAAAGCTTTTGTTATTTGCCTGACAATTTTGTGAATTGAATTTATCCCCCCGAATCCCTAAGTTCGATACTCTAGAATTCTTGCTTTACTACGCCCATCCGTACACTACGGGTTCGCTTTTGCTTAATTTCAGTTGTATAAATTTAAGACTTTGACGCACACACTTTTGAGCAAACACGTGTCCAAGATAGGAATTGGTAGGTCATGTTGTGTTAATCGGGGAAAGGTACTAATTCCATAACTTCATTTTGTTCAACATCCACCATAACTGTAATTTTCCTCCTTTTTATTTTCTTCTTTCTTTTTTTTGCGTTTCTTTTATTCATTTAAGAAAATGGCATTGGTGCACAAAAGTCAAAAACTTGGTGATTAGCGGTCCTCGGGATTTTTACCGAGGAGTCTCACATCGGATGCACATATCATGACTCGTTAGGACTATCGGTTAATTTGACTTTGGCAAAACACAAACACCCGATTATGTGAATGGTGCCGAGTTACTCATCCTCATAGCCAACGTCCCAAAACCTTTTTTCTACACTTTCACAACACATTTCAACAACTTCATTCACATCCATTCTTTCACCACCATCATCACCCCAAACTTGTTCTTTATATAGTCAACCACACTAGCATGCTCCTAATTACCAGATGGGTCAAAAGAGGTAACATTTTTCAATCAAATGAGGTGCTTCAAAAAAACATGATCAAGATGAGAGGAAGAGGGAATTGAATGCCTTAATCATTCCTAGATGATGTGTAAGAGCCTATCCTGCAATTTCGATTATCAATTCTCAGTTCAACCTAGACAACAATCATCACAATTCACATATGGATTTCAAGTAAAGTATTCAAATCCAAATGTGCATAAATTCATTCAACACACATAGGCCATTCAAAGCCAATTCACACACAAAATCATCATAAGGTTCAAATCATCCTAGAAGCACAAAAAAAATTATTTTATTTATTTTTGATATATGTATATACAATGCAAAACAAAAAGACACATGTGACAATAATATGAAACTATCCTAAATGCAAGGAAATAAAATATGCAAAGTATTGTAAATACCCCACCCCATACTTCAAACCCACATTGTCCCCAATGTGGAAGTTAAATAAAGAAGTGAAAGAGGGTGCTCACAATATAAAAATGTAGTGCTTTCGTTATTCCGGTTCACTCATGTGGAGTGGTGGTGGGGGATGATCAATCAAACCGGGTAGAGAGCTCTTCATGTTCATTCCGGCGTCAGGACCCGCGCCGAGGTGCATGCGAGATATGAGATCTTCCATCCCTCAATGGATCCTTAAGCCGTCCAAGTCCCACGTCCGCTCCATCCACTTTTAATTCGGAATCATCATTATCCTCACCTTGCTTTCCCTTGGTTCTCTTTATTACCTAGACTCTAGCCCACAAACACAAAAATGCACAAAAAACACACAATAACAAAAATGAAAAAGGAAAGGAGTTTACCCTTTGGGTTGCCTCCCAAGAAGCGCTTGTTTAAGGTCAATAGCTAGACCAAATTCCATGGATGCCTCAATTCACTTTGAATACTCCGGATCGCTTGATGACTCCAAGAAACCATCCTTTTCTGGCATCTTCATTGACAAGGATAGGCCATTTGATTCCCATATAAAATCTAAGCTCTAACTTCACCGGCAAGTGGTAGAACATCCCACGATCGACATTTTAAACACTTGCACTTTTGGGAGTCTTGAGGGTTGCCATAATTGCCCATGGGCATCATCTTGTTTCGCATCCCAACCTTTCCGGGACCGAGAGAGCAACTTCTCGAGAATCCCCTTAGCTCTCTCACTCGAGACTTCCTTTTGACCACTTGCATGAGGGTGGTATAGGTTTACAACCATGTGGGCCAGCCCATACTTTGACAAATAATACTCGGCGGTCCTACCGGTGAAGTTCTTGTCTCCTTCACTCATCACGATCCGAGGAAAGCCGACCCTTGAAAAGATTACCCGGTTGAAAGGTTTTACAACCATCTTGGAATCATTCTCTTTAAACCTAACCGGGAAGGGTCTTATTTCAACCTTGTGAGGCTCCTTCGGAAGGGACCTCTAGCTTTCAAGCGCACCGCGGGCAAGAGAGAAAGCATCGAAAGAAGTTGAAGTGGACTTGGGGCTCTCTCCATAAAATCTGAGACACAAATCTCGGTTCATCAGGCCGAGATTTTGGTCGAAGTATGCTATGACCTGGGAAATCTCGGGCAAAAAATAGGATATCTGAACTGAGATTTGGTCAGTTTGACCGAGATTTCTCGAATCTTCTTCCTCCTTTGTGAGCTCTTCAAGAGTGGTTCCGGGATTAATGCCAAGGATACTCAAAGCTGAGAGTTCTTCGTTGCACTCCTCCACCGGTGGAGGTGGTGGTCGGGATACTTCTTGACGAAGGTTTGGCTCCCTTTGCACAATAGCTTGCCTAATATCTTCAATTTCACTCCTCGTTTCACCTTCTCTCTTGTTTTCTAGTCCCTTTCATTCTCCAAGGCCAAATCTCTTATCCTTATTTGCTTCAAAGCATCGTTCAACTCCTGTTGAAGATTTCTTACCGTCATGGGCAAGCCGGGCAAATCTCGGATTTCTTCATTGCACACATCCTCAAGGTCGTCCATCCTCCTTCGTACATGTTCCGCTTGTTGAAATACTTCCGCTTTAAAAACAACTTGAGCCCTTGAAATGGAAGTGAAGGTGCTCTCTAGGTCATCCAACATCCTCGACATTTGTTCGAACATTGATTCCAATTGATCATTGGGAGGTTGTTGTGGAGGTAGCACAAGAGGATGGGAGGTGATAAGTTCCCGGACATTGGAGGTGCTGAGGGAGCTTTTGGAGATTTTCCGGTTCAGCCGGCAGATTTCCAAGAGCCGGCTAGGAGATTCACTTACCACCAGCGGCCTTCCGCTTCTTCCTTTTCCCGACGTGCTAGTGTGAGTGAGCGCCCTACGTCAATGGAGGGTCCACCAGCTTGGATGGGAGCGCCACCGGAGATGATGCAGCAACGACCGGCATGGATGGACCAGCAGCCGGAGTGGGTTATCGGAGTTACGCAACGGATGGATGCTCTTGAGACCCGCTTTGACGATCAAGAAGAAGAGCGCCAGGAAAATGCAAGGATCGTCCGTGACGTCTAGCGGAAGCAATTTGGGCGTCCATTCGACCCCAACTTCTTCCCATATCCACCACCTCCTCCTATGTGATGAGATGATCGCTTGGTTCGAGCTACTACACCGCCTTCGTGAGTTTTCTTAGTTGTTTTTCTTTTCTTTTTTATTCTTACATTGAGGACAATGTGTATTCTAAGAATGGGGTGGGGTATGACTCTTCGTTGATTTAATAACTCGATACATTTGCTTCACTTTATCCATGAACACTTGCATCTTTATCATTATTGTCACACGTTTCCTTTTTGCATTGCATTATTAAGCTTTGAAAAACCCATAAAAATTTGAAAATTTTTGAAAATTATTGTGCTTCTAGGATTGGAAATGACCTCTATGATGAATTTACTTGTGGATTGTATTTTTGATGACATTTATGTGCTTAAATTGAGTTGTGAAGAAATTGAATACATTGTTTGATCTTCTTGCGAGTTTCATAATGTGAATGTTTTTGTTTGAATCAATTTGAGGAATGAAGGCTGAAATCACATTATAAATTCTTGCGCTTCTTTATAAAATGATTAAGGCATCTCGTTTTTCTTGCTTCTTCTTTATTCATTTAGCCCCTCAATGAAATTTTTGCCTCTTTACCTATCCAGGAATTAGGAAGAGTGTAATCTTGGCATGTTTGATGTGGGATTGCCATGAAAGAAAATTGTGTATTCAAAGTATAGAAAATAGGTTTGGGGAAGTCAATCTTGATGATGAGTAACTCGGCACCATTCACATAGCCGGGTGTTTGTGTCTTGCCAAAGTCGGATTGAGCGATATTGCTAACGGATTATGGTATGTGCATCAAGGGTTTGAGGCATCTCGAAATTGAGAATCGCCAATCTCTTAGGCTTCGGTTTTTGTGCACCACTGTCCATACTTCCAAAAGTAAAGTCGAAAAAAAATTTTGTGCTAAAAAGCGAGAGCAAAGCTCTCAATGGTGGTTGATTCAAGTGGCAAAAAGAAAAGAGTTTGTGTTGTTCCTTTTTCCCGGAATTTTGCACCACATTCCCTTATATGTTTCCCACCTATTCACGTTTCTTAACCTTTGCTTGAAAGTCCTTAAGATCTATGAAATGTTGTTTGACTTGGTGATCTAAATTGGAGTTTCACATGATTGATTTTGACATTGCTTTGGGTTAGGATGTTTGTCTTCAAGGAAACATGAAGCAAGTTTTGGGAGTGATCTATTCTTTAGAAGCACAATACCAAAAAGATTGTTATACCTTGGTTTGCATTCATATTTCATTCCACCTTGTGTTCTAGCTTTTGAAAACCTTGCTTAGGGACAAGCAAGGGGAAAGTATGGGGTATTTTGATAGCATGAAATATGACCATATTTTAGGCACATGTTTTAGTTATTTTTCCCTTTCTTTTGTGTGTACGGATATGAGTTTGAAGCATTTAAGAGCACATTCACCTATTATGTTAGTATAGAGATCTACACAAGCTTTGTTGTGTTTTTAGGTGAATAAAGGCTTGGATTGGAGCATAAATGGAGTAAGTAGGAGTATTTGATCATGCTAGGCATGAAGAGGATGCATTGGAGTAGCTAAGGAAGGAGCATGATTAGAAAGCTTTACGAAACAAAGGCATTTACGAAGGATTTTGACATTCCACGTCCTAACATGAAGAGACCACGTCCGTGGTTTACTTATTGGGGCTGTGGAAAATCATGTCGAGAGCAAGGAGTCATTCCACGGTGGTTCCACGGGCGTGGAATGTTGCTCTTGGCCGTGGTTCTAGTAATGGTTGCCACGTGTCATATTTGCCACGTCAGCAGCGGTTATTGGGCTTTTATAACCCTACTTTTCTTCTATAAGAAGGCTAGAAAAAGAGAGAAATATCATCATCGGCTAGGGCTGCATTTCGGAACATTGCTAGGGAGAGACTTTCAGAAGATTTTATTGCGTAGAAGGGAAGATTTGGAGAAGTACGCACTTGAAGATTGCGTACTCGGAAAAGATCTTTGGGTTTCATCTTGAAGGCGGATTGACATACCGTTCTTCTTTGTTCCTTGAGATTTGTGAGAGATTCTTATTCTATCCTACATCTATTGAACGCAAGTTACGATTATTGAGTTTTGATTAACATTGGTTTTGTGTTTGTTATTGAGATTTCAAAGTTTTACCTTTTCTCCCGTTCATATTTGATTATTGATTTGATTATGATGATTGTTGGCTAAAAGCCTTAAGCGATTCTAAGGTGAAGGGTTGATAGTTGTGGCATAGATGATTATAGATTGAACCAAAATAGATTGGGCCCTGAGAGTTGCAAGAAACATCATCGTCGAGGCTTTCCACGACCTGTTCTTGAGTTCCACGGGTGTGGTTCTTCAAGATGTGACCGTGGTTTTCCTCTGTCGTGCGTTCTTTGCTTTTTCTTTGATCCAAAGTTAAGATTTGCTTTAACCTAGCCTTGGCTTACCTTTTCTAGGTAGTACTGAGACTCAACATCCTTTACTTCGGTTTCGAGTGTCACAACCTTAACCGTTTTGGATTATCTTTGATTCCCTTGGGTTTGGGCATGGGTATTTGAGAGTTTAATCTTGTCCTTAGATCCTTTCTATATTGCAACCTTAACAACCTTTATAGAGAGAGCATTTGGGTCAGACTTATGGGTTTGGAATTTCACCGTACAATTCCCTATCTTAGATAAACCTTTGCAATCCCGACTCTGTCCTTATATCCTTAGAATATCTTGAATCGATTGCCACAATGGGATAACTGAATCTTTAGAATCGTTTTTTTTCCCAATTAATCTTTATAAAAGCTTTTGTTATTTGCCTGACAATTTTGTGAATTGAATTTATCCCCCCGAATCCCTGAGTTCGATACTCTAGAATTCTTGCTTTACTACGCCCATCCGTACACTACGGGTTCGCTTTTGCTTAATTTCAGTTGTATAAATTTAAGACTTTGACGCACACACTTTTGAGCAAACACGTGTCCAAGATAGGAATTGGTAGGTCATGTTGTGTTAATCGGGGAAAGGTACTAATTCCATAACTTCATTTTGTTCAACATCCACCATAACTGTAATTTTCCTCCTTTTTATTTTCTTCTTTCTTTTTTTTGCGTTTCTTTTATTCATTTAAGAAAATGGCATTGGTGCACAAAAGTCAAAAACTTGGTGATTAGCGGTCCTCGGGATTTTTACCGAGGAGTCTCACATCGGATGCACATATCATGACTCGTTAGGACTATCGGTTAATTTGACTTTGGCAAAACACAAACACCCGATTATGTGAATGGTGCCGAGTTACTCATCCTCATAGCCAACGTCCCAAAACCTTTTTTCTACACTTTCACAACACATTTCAACAACTTCATTCACATCCATTCTTTCACCACCATCATCACCCCAAACTTGTTCTTTATATAGTCAACCACACTAGCATGCTCCTAATTACCAGATGGGTCAAAAGAGGTAACATTTTTCAATCAAATGAGGTGCTTCAAAAAAACATGATCAAGATGAGAGGAAGAGGGAATTGAATGCCTTAATCATTCCTAGATGATGTGTAAGAGCCTATCCTGCAATTTCGATTATCAATTCTCAGTTCAACCTAGACAACAATCATCACAATTCACATATGGATTTCAAGTAAAGTATTCAAATCCAAATGTGCATAAATTCATTCAACACACATAGGCCATTCAAAGCCAATTCACACACAAAATCATCATAAGGTTCAAATCATCCTAGAAGCACAAAAAAAATTATTTTATTTATTTTTGATATATGTATATACAATGCAAAACAAAAAGACACATGTGACAATAATATGAAACTATCCTAAATGCAAGGAAATAAAATATGCAAAGTATTGTAAATACCCCACCCCATACTTCAAACCCACATTGTCCCCAATGTGGAAGTTAAATAAAGAAGTGAAAGAGGGTGCTCACAATATAAAAATGTAGTGCTTTCGTTATTCCGGTTCACTCATGTGGAGTGGTGGTGGGGGATGATCAATCAAACCGGGTAGAGAGCTCTTCATGTTCATTCCGGCGTCAGGACCCGCGCCGAGGTGCATGCGAGATATGAGATCTTCCATCCCTCAATGGATCCTTAAGCCGTCCAAGTCCCACGTCCGCTCCATCCACTTTTAATTCGGAATCATCATTATCCTCACCTTGCTTTCCCTTGGTTCTCTTTATTACCTAGACTCTAGCCCACAAACACAAAAATGCACAAAAAACACACAATAACAAAAATGAAAAAGGAAAGGAGTTTACCCTTTGGGTTGCCTCCCAAGAAGCGCTTGTTTAAGGTCAATAGCTAGACCAAATTCCATGGATGCCTCAATTCACTTTGAATACTCCGGATCGCTTGATGACTCCAAGAAACCATCCTTTTCTGGCATCTTCATTGACAAGGATAGGCCATTTGATTCCCATATAAAATCTAAGCTCTAACTTCACCGGCAAGTGGTAGAACATCCCACGATCGACATTTTAAACACTTGCACTTTTGGGAGTCTTGAGGGTTGCCATAATTGCCCATGGGCATCATCTTGTTTTGCATCCCAACCTTTCCGGGACCGAGAGAGCAACTTCTCGAGAATCCCCTTAGCTCTCTCACTCGAGACTTCCTTTTGACCGCTTGCATGAGGGTGGTATAGGTTTACAACCATGTGGGCCAGCCCATACTTTGACAAATAATACTCGGCGGTCCTACCGGTGAAGTTCTTGTCTCCTTCACTCATCACGATCCGAGGAAAGCCGACCCTTGAAAAGATTACCCGGTTGAAAGGTTTTACAACCATCTTGGAATCATTCTCTTTAAACCTAACCGGGAAGGGTCTTATTTCAACCTTGTGAGGCTCCTTCGGAAGGGACCTCTAGCTTTCAAGCGCACCGCGGGCAAGAGAGAAAGCATCGAAAGAAGTTGAAGTGGACTTGGGGCTCTCTCCATAAAATCTGAGACACAAATCTCGGTTCATCAGGCCGAGATTTTGGTCGAAGTATGCTATGACCTGGGAAATCTCGGGCAAAAAATAGGATATCTGAACTGAGATTTGGTCAGTTTGACCGAGATTTCTCGAATCTTCTTCCTCCTTTGTGAGCTCTTCAAGAGTGGTTCCGGGATTAATGCCAAGGATACTCAAAGCTGAGAGTTCTTCGTTGCACTCCTCCACCGGTGGAGGTGGTGGTCGGGATACTTCTTGACGAAGGTTTGGCTCCCTTTGCACAATAGCTTGCCTAATATCTTCAATTTCACTCCTCGTTTCACCTTCTCTCTTGTTTTCTAGTCCCTTTCATTCTCCAAGGCCAAATCTCTTATCCTTATTTGCTTCAAAGCATCGTTCAACTCCTGTTGAAGATTTCTTACCGTCATGGGCAAGCCGGGCAAATCTCGGATTTCTTCATTGCACACATCCTCAAGGTCGTCCATCCTCCTTCGTACATGTTCCGCTTGTTGAAATACTTCCGCTTTAAAAACAACTTGAGCCCTTGAAATGGAAGTGAAGGTGCTCTCTAGGTCATCCAACATCCTCGACATTTGTTCGAACATTGATTCCAATTGATCATTGGGAGGTTGTTGTGGAGGTAGCACAAGAGGCATGGAGTCTCATGAGCTTGATCATAAAATTTGTAAAATTAATTAAACGCCCTCCAATATTCAAGATCATGGTGGAGTGGTTCTTGTTCTTGGCTTGTTATCCATCTCGCGTATTCCATGTCATTAAAATCGGCTTGAAGGTACCTTCTGTCCATTGGCAAGCATGGAAAGTGAAAAGACACAAAACAAACAAGATCAAAAGTAAAAGAAAGATCTAAAATATTAACAATCACAAACACAATGATTCAATCTAGACCTAGTCCCCGGAAACGGCGCCAAAAACTTATTCGCTAGTTTTGGAACACGAAACAGATCCAAGGAAATGATGCCAAAAACTTGTTCGCTCAAAACGTGTTGCTCACAAAAGTCTTAATAATTATAACTCGTAATAATCTCCTAATCTGCCTAGCGAACCCACAGTGTATGGGTCGTTTCGTAGCAAGGTTAGTATTCCGACGTCGAATACAAACACTAAGGTGAAATCAAGTCATTCAAGCGATCATGAGTAATGAAAACCTTAACTAAGAAAAAAAAACGAATATAGAAATAAAAATAAGGATATTTTTGGTTGGTTTTGTGGTGATCTATCAAAGATCAAAGATATTCAAGACTAACAAGTAAACAAGAAATACAAACACAAGATATGTGATCAATAATAGAAAAATGGATTCTAGAGATCAAGATTTCCGGTTATGGCATTGGACTCGAGATTTTGAACGTTTAGGACACGGTTACGGTTGGTTGGGAAAGAGTGTTTCTCCTATGGGAACAATTATGGGGGAGGTCTCATGCTCTATTTATCCCGCACCAAAGTTCCTATTACCGGTTAAGTCTAAAGGAGGTAACGTTTGGAATTCTACACTAACCGGTTCACTACCTAAGGATCAAACCCATCCTTACGAGGTAAGTCTTTGAAAAGGTATGTCTTATGCAACAATCCTAGCACACTCAATCCAATAGAGGCTTTTGAAACCTCTACTACCTAGATTTCATCATCATCTATACCTAAGAATAGAAATTACCAAGTAAGTCTCATTCCTAACTTAGTTTGCTAACATTAGGTCACCCTAAGCTAGATTCAACTCAAAAAACACTAAGATTTAAACAATCTAACATGAAGATTCAACTCAATAAACACTAGAATTTAAATAATCTAACATCCTAACATGCAGATTCTTCAATTACGGGCAATAGAGGACAAATCTCAGGTGGATCATGGGAATCTCGTCCGAGATATCATGAAGAACATACCAGCTAGGTTTCGAGCACTAAAATCATCCTAAATGAACATGCAAGTTCATTTTATCATCATCGAGTCATAACCATCTATTCATCACCTTAGAATCACAACTACTTAGTCTACACCATGCATTTCTATATCAAAAGTTATCAAAGAGGTATGCATGCAATTCATGGTGGAAATGAGAGTAAAGGACATGAAAACTTAGCTGATTGAATCTCCAATGTTCAATTCAAGTCTTACAATACTCCATATAGTTCCTCCAAAACGGATCTTACAATACTTCAACAATTTTCTCTTCAAAACCTCTCAAATCTCCAATTCAATCTCTCTAATCTCACCGAAGGTAATTGAAGGGTCAAGTAAGGGAATCGTGTGACAAGTGTCGAAGCTGCCAGAACAAGAATCTCGGGCCAAAATCTCGGCTGAGATTCCTGTGCATGGACCGATATTTTCCCTTGTTTCAGCCTTATATCTTCAATAAAACATGAGTTGGTACAAAGCTTGCACCAACTAAGGTTCTTGTGTTCTTCTTTGCTCCAAGCTTGCTTTTCGGATTCGAACCACCACGAGGCTTGCTCCTCGAGTATATCGATAACCTCCAAAAGATCCCCAAAATACGTGAAAACCCGACAAAATCTCGTGTAGACATCTTTTCTAGCAATATAACTCGATTAGGTATAAATGTCACGATTTAATGCTGATTTATGTATAAATAAGGAGAAAATCTACGTAAATGAGTTCCCAAACTAATTTTATAAATCATGTCATCACTTATACGCTAGATATGCTTATACCACATATCACTCCTATGAGAGCAACATCTATTGTAGGACGGGGTAGAGGTAGACAACCTCTTCCTCTTGTAGTTCTAGGTCGGGGGCAGGTTCCCATTGCTGGTCCGCTAGATTCAAAAGATACAGCTGAGGCGATCATTGAGAGTATCGTTCCCGAGGCAAGGGATGGGATGGCAGCTAGACAAAGAGCCCAACCGGTACGGTATGAGGAGACGGGTCATGACTCGATATTAGGAGTTGAATTCCGAGTATATATCCACCAGGTTGAGGAGGCCGCCACGGTAGGTAGGCGTGCTTCAGATCCACCGTGACTGGATTCCTTCTTGATGATCTTTCACCAGATGGGAGTACCCCCTTTCACTAGAATGGCGAGACTAGAGGTCGAGCAGTGGATTGGGCATGTGGACTTAGCGTTAGAGTCGATTCAATGCCCTGAGTATAAACGAGTTGAGTTGGTGCAAACTCTATTTCGTGCTCTGGACCAATATTGGTGGAGGATCATTCGGATTCAGGTTATTGGATACGATCAGATGAGGAAACTCATCATAGAGCATTTCTACTTTGCCTCACTAAGGAGGGAGAAACTACAGGACTTTGTGGAGGCTAGTTTTGAGGATGTTCCTGTATCCGAGGCGATCAAGAAGTTCTAGGAGAAGCTAGCATTGTTGGGTCCAGGTGCCCCACTAGAGAGAAAACATGTATAATTGTTCTCCCTTAAATTGGAGGAAAGTACCCGTGTCTAAATGGGGGGGGGTTTACTATGATTCCCTGATAAACTATCAAGATCGAGCCTCGGCGTACGAGAGGGAGTGATCAGGCCATATGAGGGCTTCTCAGTCCGGAGGGTATGAGAAGAGACAAAGGATGGGGTAGACTAGTGCTAGTGTTGGAGTATCTGGTTCTAGGCATATAGAGACGTCCTAGTTATCCTTCATTCGCACAAGTTGCGGAAAGAAGACAACAGTGCTTCAAATATTGTGATCCTTAACATTTGGGACCTGAGTGTCCGCGGGCACCGGTCACTTGTTTCACGTGTGGCAAGCTAGGTCACCGGGCTACCTTTTTTCGACAGGGCAAGGCTTCTTCTCAGCAAGTGTTCGCTCAAAAGTGTGTGCGTCAAAGTCTTAAATTTATATCTAGAACTTAAGCAAAAGCGAACCCACAGTGTACGGATCAGTTGTAGTAAGGCAAGAAATTCCAGAGTCGAACTCAGGGATTTGGTGAGAATAAAATCGATTTCAATTATCTAACAAAGTGCAAAAGCTTTTGTGATTAATAAAGGAGGTAAATGATTCCAAGGATTCAAGTATCCGACTGCGGCTTTCGATTCAAGACACTTCTAAAGGTCAAAGGACAAAGTCCATATTGCCAAGGTTATGTGTTTCAAAAGTAGGTATCGTACGGTGAATTCCAAAACATATATATCTAATCCAAAGGCTCTCTCTATAAGGGTTGTTGAGGCTGCAATATGGAAAGGTCTAAGGACAAGAATTACACTCAAACTAACTACCGAAACCCCAGGATGTGACTCTCCAAGGTAAAGATAAAAAGCACATTTAAACCTTAATAAAGGATGTTGAGTCTCTCTATTACCCAAATCTTGTAATTTTAATCTATTAAATGTAGAATCAATGATGAAGTCTCTTCACATACTTAAATCGAGGTTAAAAAAGTTAAGCAAGGTTGGGATTTAGGGAAGGATTAACTTTGGTTAAAGAATAAATCAATTAAAGATCGTCAGGGGAATAAATCGAACTGATCATAAGTAAATCGGACGATTTTTCCCAAGAACAGGGCGATTTTCCTGTTTGTCACAAAGTTAAAATCTAAACTTTCAGGGTCCAAATGGTTAAATGAGTTCAGTCTATCATCATCATCTAAGCCTCAATCATCAACTATTCTCCCCAGAATCACAGGGGTTTTAGCCAACCATTTTTAAAATCAAATCAAAATTGAGATTGAATGAATAATATCAAATAAACCCGAACTTTGAATAAAAACTCAATAATCTCCAAATCTGTAAACAAATCTCCAATCCAATCAAAGTATCTCTCAAAACACTCAGTAATGTGTTCACAACCACAAGAATTGGAAAGGGAAACAAAGAATCTCACACTAATGGTAAAGATTGACTTCTCGGCAATCCCCTTCAATCTCCTTCCGAGAATCTTCAATCTCTCCAAATTGTGTAAATATTTCCCGCTGCGAGTCCCCGATTTTCATTCCTAGGGTTCCAATGTATAGTTCCTTGCTAATGGGCTGCTTGGCAAAAAACATCTCAAGTCCACAAGTGATGGGTTTTGAGTCGTGATATTTCTTGGGCCGAAAACTATGAAAAATCGTGTTGGCAAATTAATGAAGGAAACCGTTCGATTTTTATATATAGAAATCGTCCGATTTATATAAAAGCTGGCACGATTTTTTTCAACAGAGAATGCTCGTCTCTTGGCTTGTTTCCTTCCTCCCTTTTGTGACTCTTTTTCACAACTCCTTTGCTCTTTGTGATTCCTCTAAGACTCCTTAAGCTTCCCTAATAGCCTTAGATGCTCCTTGCTCCACTTTTGCTTCCAAATCCACCGAATTTACCTACAATTCAACCAAAACTCATGTAGACCTCTATTTTCGGAATATAAATGAAATATGCCTAAAAGGTACACAAATTCTCTCTAAATGCAAGGTAAATCGAGGTAAACCTCTACAATATGCATGATTATAGTGATATATAATTCATGTCATCAGCAAGGTTCTTCCCTGCTAGTGTAGTAGGAGGAGGTTGAGGTCGTCAACATATCAGACACAAGGACAGAAACAGCGAGTCCTAGATCATCCTACTACTTAGGGTTTTGCACCAGGACCGAGTAGAGGCAGAGGATATGGTGGGGGTACATGTAATAGCTAGGATTTCCGACTTCCTGTTAATGTTGATTAACTTAATTATTGATAGTAATTGACCCAAAACTCGCAAAGATTGCGTGAGTGATAAGTATGAGTCTCACCGTTATGTTCTTCGTGTAATTTTGGGCTTATGGGGAATTTTTCACTTTTTCCCCCGGGTAATTATTTTTACCCTCCGGTGTTATCTGGAGCATTTGGGAGCTCCAATTAATAAAAATGCAGTTGAGAGAAATGATCAAGACATCGGACATGTCTTAGATATGAAATAACATGCAAGGAAAAATGGCCAAAAGAGTCGCTATTCCTTTTTTAGCAACTAAGAAAGACAGTTTAGGAATACGAGTTTTCCGAGGCAGTTGTAGAATAATTATCCCTACAATATTCCAGATTTATTATTCCAATTTTGAGAAGTTTAAGGAAGGGGGTTCAATCCACCTTTGGATCGGTTAAAGGATAATTATCGACTTCGCTAAAGGATAATTATCGTCTTCATTATAAATAGCGGAAAATCGTTTATTAATTCATTTTTTTCCCGTTTCCTCGTAAAAGCTCTAATTTCTCTCAACCATCAAACTTAGATCTACTCTCCATTTCTAATCCGATTTCAAATCCATTTGAGTTTTTGGATTCCTCTCTTCATTCTGTTCATATCGGTACCGAGTTTCTGCATTTCCGAGCATATGAAGACCTGGTCGAGCATATATGTCACCAGGATGGTTCTGTCGCTCAAACTCCGGTGAATTTGATGTTGTCCATGTGTAGCCTGCGTCATTGTGATTCCGAATCTTCTTTCAGATCGTCAATCAGGTTAGTAACGAATAAGTTATGAATTTATTCATTTTCCGTACTGCAATTTGGCCTAGATTGAACTTAGGTTTGTCAAAATGGATAATTAGAAACTCCATTATGGTTGTTATATTATTCTGGAGTTTATGGGTTGTTTGTTTGATGAAATCTGATGACAGGTGGGTTTAGAAACTACCTGCGGGCGAAACGTTATTCTGGTGAAATTTAATTAATTAATTAAAGGTTAATTAATTAAATTAGGATTAAAATTGAGATTGAGGAATGTTGATTAGATTCTACCTTGAGATTTGAGGAATTGTGAGTTATGTTGAGGATTTGAGGTTTAGATGCGAGTTATAGTTGATTATGATTATGAGGTGTAGGAGACGTATCTCCTAACCTTTGCAGCGTTTGATATTGTGTATGCCTTGCATATGCAGGTGTTGATCATTTCCTCGAGGGGAAACTGTGACGTGGTTCAAGTTTACGAGTATTTCAGGTAAGTCAATAGGATTTACTTAACGAGCAGTTGTGGATTTGAGTGTTTATGATGGTTGTGTGTGCATATGATTGTTGCATTTATAACCTAAACCGGACTAGGATGACCGCTTCATTACCTTAATTGGCCCAAGTGCATTATAACCGGCCGGTGACCACCTATTAAAGCTCGTCGAGAGTGGAGAAGGTGCTCGGAAGCCAGTAGCTCAGGGAGGACGTAGTTCCTCATGCAAATCCTAAGTTAAAGGGGGAACAGGCGAGGTTCTTTAGGCTCCTCGTGCCACAAAAGAAGTTGAATTAGTAATGGAATAACGTAATTAAAGATAATATATGGTTGTCAGTGAGACATTGCATACTATGATGTGTTGGTATGTGTATGTGATATTACTTCATTCTTATTCATTTTTGTTAGCTAACGGTTTATACCGTGTTGTATATGATCTGCATGTTAGGAAGACTACAGAGTGATCCAGACAGGGTGATCATCCGAGGGCTTCTATACACTAGGATATGCAAGGGTTTTGGGTGTTTTATCCTTGTATGGATATGATGTTGTTGTTTTGTACTCGGCTGTGATTTTGTAAACCTTATGATGTATCTATTGTACAATTTTATGTATTAGGTTTTAATCTATTTGTGCCTTGTTGTAAGATTCAGTGAACCTATTGTCAGGCTAGGGTCAGGATCCATTTTGAGATCCTAGCCTAGTAGCGCCCCAAGTCCCGCAGATTTGGGGTGTTACAGTACCACAGATACGAGAGGATCTCATGCTCAAGTTTTTGAGTTGAGGAGCGCCGAGGAGCCGTTAGCGCAAGCCATTACGGGTACCATTCTCATTAATGGCTTACCTGTTAGAGTACTTTTTGATAAGGGTGCTACGCACTCATTTACTTCTGATGCATGTGTTGAGCGTTAGGCCTTAGATATTGATGTGAGACCATCTTCAACACAAGGACTAATTACACGCTCAAAGGCTAAGGCATTGAAGGACAAACCAAAAACCCCTTCACCTTCTTCGGATTCAATCATGGATGGAACAATCACAAGGTCAAGAGAAATCGCGATTCAAGCTGAAGTTACAAACATACTCACGACATGTACGCTCAAGGAAACTCTTCTCACTCTTAAGAGTTGCTTGGTGACTTTACTGAGTATTATAGAAGAGTCAAGCCATGAACAAGAAGAACCACCAAGAAAAGAAGAAGGACAAGAGCAAGGAAGATCCTTAGAGAGGAAAAAACGATCTAATAAATCGGCCGATTTTCCTATAGGAAATTCGACCGATTTCTGATCCGATTTTCCTCACTAAGACAAGTTTTTGTAAGATCCGGCCAAGATCTTCTATCTTTGGCAATCATATCTTTTAGTGATCCCTTAAAGCTCTCACACTATCTTAAGGGATTATTAGTTTAGATTTATCTTTATAGTTTTTAAATTTTATATATCATCGATATCTTTACAAAATTATCTTTACGTATATTTTTCCTAGTTTTCATAGTTAATTTCCCTTATCAATAGCCTTAAAGGGGAAGAATGTTTTGTAGATTAGATTTGATATTCTAGTCCCTTATTGTGTTTGTCTTACTTTAAAGAATTGTGTAAGGTTAAAGAAGTGCGAGTTAAGGTAATCTTCTTGTTAAAGGTTTTTGGCTCATCATTGGTCAAGGTTCTTTTGCGGAACTATCTTAGCTTATATCTTCATATATCGTTCATTTATCATTCCATATTAATCGTCTTATCTTTCCATATCATCCACTAATCCGTATTCTTAGTTTCCAGGAAAATCGACTTGTTCTTCATATAAATCGACCGATTATTCTATAGAAAAATCTGATTTGTATCCCTGTTTAAGACTTTCAATCTAGGTCGGGAACTGCAGCTAATCCCCGCATCAAAGTGGTATCAGAGCTAAGCGAATGAAGTCCGAACGTTCACAAAAGGTTTGATTTTAATTCGAGTCATAAAAAGTCGAGTCTTTTCTTATTCGCCATCTTTACAATATAATTTGAGTTTAACGTGCGTTGATTTGTGTAAGTTTTGTAAGAGAGAAATGTTATCGACCAAACACAAGCCAGCCGTTGACCTTGAAACCTCGCCAATACAAATTTTTTTTTTTTTGCCTCAAGTCAAGATCTTTCCTAGTAGTTAAGGTCTTACCTATCTTCTGTCAAAGCAGCGTTATAGACACTTCTCCGAACGTCGAATCAAGGAGTAGCAGTCAAGGGAGATTCTTGAACGTCGAATCTGAAGAGTCGATTTTGTCAAAAATCGACCTGTTCTTCAAGAGATCGACCGAATTTTCATCCGACTTTTGCTATTGTTGTCAATTTTGCGAGAAAATTTTGAGGCATAGTTTGTAGAATCCAAGTGCACCATATGCAGGAGCATTACAAAGGAAGAGTTACAGTATACACCTTGATTGAGTTAAAGAGTTCTAGCCATACCAAAAAATTCAAACCCTGCTAACTCTCTTTCTAAGCTTCGCAACTCAAGGTACGCTCTTCTCTCTTCTTAATCACTTGTGTGTGTTTCCTTATCCTCATTTGTATTCAAACACTGCGTCTTTTTCTTTGAGAGTGTTACTTAGTATCTATACTTATTAACATAATAGTCTTCTATCCGCAATATTTCTTTCTATCTTGTCGTGTGTGCAATAAACTTCTAACAAGAATTCCTTAACCATCTCACCCCACAAGAACTTTAACCGAACCAAGTTGACCGAACCAAGTTGACTACTTGAGTCAATCAAGGAGTTCTAGTGAGACCAAGGCGCCGATTGGTAAAGAAGCGTTAATCCATACAAGTAAATTCCATCAAACCAGCTTGCGATAACACAACACGAGCGTGAGTGCGAGAGAAAACAAGTAAGACCTTTTTTCGTTTTCTCTAACCTTAAAAGTTTGTTGTTATTGTGCGTGTTTGTATAGAAGTTTGGAAGAGATAGTCCACGAGGATCTCAAAAGTGCACTACCCATTGTCCAATACCGCGGACATGTTCAAGAAAATTATGTCCAAGATGCTCAACATGGATAAACGACTTGAACAAGTGGAAGCAAGACCCAATACGGAATATCGATCTGAATCTCGCATAAGATTCAATCCAAAGGTTGTTTATGAATTAGGCGGGAGCTCCGCTAACCTGCCACCACCACCACCACCCCCAGTATCAGCTATAAACCATCAATCGATGTCCGGTAATACTCACCTTAATCTATTCTTTAATGCTAATTGCAATCCACTTTTTGGTGACAAATTTCAAGCCGTAAGTGATTCTGATGATGAGGGCATGTGGAGAGATTACCCACGACGTCATCAACGATGAGGACGCTACAATGAACATTATAGACCTCAGCAGGATAATGACGGACTTGGTAAAGTAAAGGTCAAAATTCCAAGTTTCGAAGGTCGATGCGATCCGGGTGCATACATGGAGTGGGAGACCAAAATTGAACAGCTGTGGTCTTGCCATAACTTTAGTGAGAAACGGAAAATCCAACTTTCTGCATTTGAATTTCAAAGCTACGCTCTAATTTGGTGGGATCATCTCATCAAAGAACAGAGGAGAGCGAGAAAACCGGACATCAACACTTGGGAACGCATGAAGACCTTGATGAAAGCTAGGTTTGTGCCACCGTACTATGGTCGGGAGTTGAGACAGCGTTTAGAGAACCTCAAGAAAGGATCCATGACCGTAGAAGAATTCTACACCGACATGCAAACGGAAAAGGTGAAAGCCAACATACAAGACGATGAGGAATCTATTATGGCTCGATTCTTACGAATTTTACACCCCTCTTTAGCTAATTAAATTGATCTTTATCCTATGCTTCTATGACTAATTTATTATATTTGGCCATTAGGGTAGAGAAAAAGATCAAAGGACGGAATCAAAGAACAACTTCTTGGGATCCAGAGAAGAAAAATCGACCCACTGCCAGAAAAAACGACCGATTTTCTTAGGAAAACTTTATTTTCCCGAGCTCCCAAACCTTCTACTCAGTCGCGTCCTTTGAATGAGCCTTCAAAGGACCATAAAGAGAGTACTTCTAACTCTACCTTAAGATCTAGATATATTATTTGCTTTAAATGTCAAGTTTGAGGTCATTACATGCGCAATTATCCTAATAAATGAGTTTTATTTCTAAATCAACAAGGACAATATAAGCATGGTGACTCCTTGATTGCTAGACGTACTTTGCATGCTAAAATTGATTTATGTGAGGATAATCAACTTGAAAATCTTTTCCATACTAGATGTCTTGTTAAAGGAAATGTTTGTAACATGATTATTGATGGGGAAGTTGTTGCAACATCGCTAGTGAGGAATTGATCACTAAGTTGCAAATAACTACCTTCTACCATCCTCGACCTTATAAATTGCATTGGATGAATGATTGTGGGGAATTATAGATTAATAAACAAGCTCTCATTGCGTTTACTTTGGGAAAATATGAGGATATTGTTGTTTGTGATGTTGTGCCTATGCAAGCATGTCATATTTTGTTAGGCCGTCATTGGTAATTTGATAGAAAGGTTATACATGATGGTTATTGTAATAAACATTCGTTTGAGTTTAAAAGGAAGGCCATTACTCTTAAACCCATGGCACCTGTGTAGATTGTTGAGCATTATGACAATAAGAAGGAGAAACGCAAGCAGAAGGACAAAGAATCAACTCTCAGAAGAAAATATGGGCAGTTCTTCCAAAAATTGACCGATTTCTGAAGAAAATCGGACTATTCATGGGAAAATCTACGGATCTTCTTGTAATTCATCCGATTTTTCCTCTCTGGGGCAGCAATGAGCCTTTCTTTCATCTAAAAGGGGGTTTCTTGATGATTATATACCTTTAGACCTTTCTTTACCGAGTTTATATAAAAGCCTACTAACTTTAAGTGATGAAGTGAAGGCCGCTTTGCCTTCAAGCATATTACAGGCTTTGGACGAATACAAAGACGAATTTTAGGATGAGATTCTTGCTGGGATGCCACCATTCCGAGGTATTGAGCATCGGATTGACTTCATTCCAGGTTCGCCACTTCCTAACCGTCTTGCTTATAGAATGAGTCCGTAGGAAAGTCATGAATTACAAGATCAAGTGCAAGACCGTTTGAACAAAGGTTATATGCGCGAGAGCTTGAGTCCTTGTGAGGTTCCGGTTTTGTTGGTCCCCAAGAAGGACAATGCTTGAAGGATGTGTGTAGATTGTCGAGCAATATACAACATCACTATCAAATATCGACACCATATTCCTCGATTAGATGATATTCTGAATGAGTTGAGTGGTTCCACTTTGTTCTCCAAGATCGATCTTAAGAGTGGATATCATCAAATCCGAATGAGGGAAGGAGATGAGTGGAAGACATCATTCAAGACCAAGTTTGGACTTTATGAGTGGTTGGTTATGCCTTTCGGTTTGACTAACGCTCCAAGTACTTTTATGAGGTTAATGAATCTTGTCTTATGCCATTTTATTGAAAAGTTTGTGGTTGTCTAGTTTGATGACATCTCCATTTATAGCAAATCCATTGAGGAGCATGAAGAACACTTAAGGGAAGTACTTGCAACTCTCAGATCTGAATCTCTATATGCTAATAGTAAGAAATCCGAGTTTAGTACTAATCAAGTGGTTTTCCTTGGATTTGTAGTAAGCACGAGAGGCCTTGAGGAAGATAAAGAGAAAATCAAAGCCATTCAAGAATGGCATATGTTAGAATGAAATATGACGATATTCTAGGCACTTATTTTGGTTGTTTTCCCTCATTATTGTGTACATGGATAAGGTTTTGAAGCAAATGTTAGCTTATTCATCTATATTGTCGATATGGAAGTCTACACTAGCTTTGTGTTGATTATAGAGGAGCTGAAATTGGAGCAATTGAGAGAGGAAAGGGAGTAATCGATCATGTTCGAAGATTAGGAGATACATCAAGGAAGCTAAGACAGAGCTAGGATGAAGATTGACACGAAACAAAAACAACAGCAAGCAATAAACACTTCCACGCCTTGAATTACGGTCGTGGAGAAGTCTACGCTCTAAACCATGGCCGTGGACTTGGCATCATGAACGTGGATTTGAGTTTCGAGCACTCCAGTAAGTTACACGGCCTAAATTACGGTTGTGGAAGTCACAAGGCACCGTAATCTGTTTCCACGCTCTAAACCACGGTCGTGGAATACTATGAGACCGTGATTTAGACGATCTTTTGACGTGTCATTAATTGCCACGTCATTTACGTATTGGGCCTCCACGGCAACTCTTTCTCGTCTTATAAAAAAGCCGGAAAAGAGAGTTTTGAGGACGGCCGCTTGCCCTTGCTTACAGCACTCTTGCCTAGGGTTGATTGGAAGTCGCCGAGAGTCGCGGAAACGCCGGATTATTGAAGATTGGAGATTGCTCATAGCAAAGGTTTAGCCTTTTTCTTAGGTTTTGATATTGAAGACGGATTGACATCTCGTTCTTCGTACTTGCCTTAGATCATTGTGAGGTTTTGTGTTATATATTCTGAATCCATTAACAATACTTCTTGTGTTTCGGATTTGAGATTGGTTTTGAAGTTTTATTGAGTATTCGAGGGTTTTCATCTTCCATTCTTCTTAAATTTAATATTGATATCATGACAATGGTTATTGGCTAAAACCCTTTAGCAATTCTAAGGTGAAGTGTTGAAAGTTGTGGCTTAGATGATGATAGATCGATCGTAATTTTATTGGACTCTGAGAGTTAGAGAAATATCGTTGACACCCTAAATCACGGCATGTTCTTAGGTTTCCACGGCCGTGGTTCTCAAGATTCAACCGTGATTTACTTCAGTTTACGAACTTTGCTTTTACTTTAATCCAAAGTTAAAGATTAGCTTTAACCTAGTCTTGGCTTGCTTTCTCTAGGTAGTAGTGAGACTCAACATCCTCTATTTCGGTTTCGAGTGTCATAACCTTAACCGTTTGAGCTTATCTTGATCCTTGGGTTACAAGTTTGGGTATTTGAGATCAATTCTAGTCCTTAGATCCTTTCTATACTACAGCCTCAACAACCTTTATAGAGAGTTCTTTTGGTTAGACATTTAAGGTTTTGGAACTTCACCGTACATTACCTTACCTTAGCATACCTTTGCAATTCTTGACATTGTCCTTAATTCTTTAGTATATCTTGAATCGATTGTCACAATTGGATACCTAGATCTTTAGGGTTGCTGTTTTCCCCAATATTTGCAAAGCTTTACATCTTATTTGCTTGACAATCTGAAATTGGATTTTGTTTCACCAAATCCCTGTGTTTGATACTCTGAAATACTTGCTAATCTACGCCGATCCGTACACTGCGGGTTTGCATGCTTTTATTCTAGTTTTATAAATATAAAGCTTATTTGCATGCACATTTTCGGGCGAACAAGTTTTTGGCGCCGTTTCCGGGGATTTGGTCTTAACCAAACTTCGGTTTTCGGTTCTCGAGCTTTTGATCCGGAACAAAGACCGAATTTTGAGGTTTTTTTAGGTATATGTGCAGGTCTAGATCCAACAAAGACCTCGTACCTTTTGATCCGGAACTTGAAAAGACTCTTAGGAAGAAAGCTAAAGAAAGAAAGATGGCTGAAAACAGAGAGAGAGAGAGAGAGAGATCTCCAGGCGGAGTTAGAGGAGTCTCAAGCTCAATTTAGGTTGAGTGAGAAAGCTCGTAAGGATGAAGCGGAACGTCATCAATTCCAAATTGATGAGCTCAAAGCTATGATGTTGGACATGAAGTTTGAGTTGAATGATGCTAAGAAGAAGAAGAAGGTCAAGAAGCCAACTAAGTCCATTAGGGTGGAATCATCCGATGACGAAGAATTCGATCCGGATATGTCACCACTAGAGGAGATTGATCCAACGATCAATCCAGTCCGGAATGATCCAACACCAGCCGCAAATCCTCGTGTCCCAGCTGGGGTGCGAGAGCCGCTCGTGTAGATGAGGAGCCAAGAACTCTTGGCCAAAGGATGGATCCGATTCATCAACCACGCCGTCTAGGTGTGAACTTCAAAGCTGAAGATATTCAGGGGTTTAGCTTTAACCCGCAACTTATTACCATCGTTCGCCAAATCCAATTTGGAGGAACGAGTGCTGAATCTCCACATCAACATTTACAGAATTTTGAGATTCTAATGGAGACAATGAAACCAAAGAATGCAACCACCAACAACTACAAGATCAAGCCATTCTTCTTCTCTTTGAAAGTGAAGGCTTTATCTTGGTATCAAGCTCTTCCAAATGGAAGACTCAACACATTGGAGGATCTATCTTTGGAGTTCCTAACCAAATTCTTCCCGCCATCCAAGACAGCGGAGTTGAGAGGTAAAATAAATACTTTTTCTAAGAAATCTAATGAAAGTTTTTTTCAGTCTTGGGAAAGGTTTTAGGATCTATTATTGGATTGCCCACACCATGACATTTCCAAGTTAGAGTTGTTGGAGATATATTACAAGGGGCTGGATGTGGAAACACAATTCAAGCTCCAATCTCTTTCATGTGGCACATTCATGGACATGAGGGAGGATGACGCTTGGGACTTCATTGAGAAGCAAGCCCGAGTCATTGAGAAGTATTCCCACCGGAAGGCGGAAGCTATCCGAGTAGAGCAAGGAGCTAAGCTAACACAAGCTGCGCAAACTCAAATCTTTTCCCTCAACACCGAAATTAAGGAGTTGAAGGAAGTCATTAGAGCTGGCTTTCAAAAGCCTAAGGAGCAAGATGTTGGATATTTAGGTAACAACAATAACCGGAACAACAACCGGAACAATTGGAACAACAACAACCGGAACAATAATTGGAACAACAATAGCAATTCAAACAACAATTGGCATTCCAACAAAAAATAAAATTCCGGTAATTCTTATCCCAATTCAGGAAATCCACTAACACCACCATCTTCTTCTTCCATTCCTTTGAAAAGACAGGGGCAAACATCCAATAGCGGAAGCACTTCGGGGAAAGAGAAGCCCGATCACATGCTGGAAACAATCTTGGGAAAGCTTCAAGGACTGGAGAACCACATCACTAAGGTTGATAAAGCTCAAAAGGTTTTAGAACACCAAATGTTCAGCAATGCCGAGGAAGTTCCTAGAAATCAAGGAAAGCTTCCCGGAAAGACGGAGGACAACCCAAAGGGAAGGGTGATGGCTATCATAACTAGGAGCGGAGCAACAACTACCGACCCGTAGCCTAAGTTTGTTGAAGTTCCCGTCAAAAAGGAGAAGGAAAAGGGGAAGGAGAAGGAAGACATCTACATTCCTCCTCCAGCTTACAAACCTCCCCTATCATTTCCACAATCTAGAGCAAGAGCGCGCCTAGACAAGCAGTTCGGTAAGTTCATTGAACTCATGAGCAAACTGCACATTAACATACCTTTCATTGATGCAATTGTAGGTATCCCCGCTTACAGGAAGTTCTTAAAGGAGATCCTCTCTAGCGAGAGGAAGTTGGAAGACTTTGTAGAAGTCAAGATGAGTTCGGAATCATCAGATCTCATCAAAACGATGAAGGAAAAGATGCCCCCAAAGCTGAAGGATCCGGGGTCATTTTGTATTCCAATTGTAGTGGGAGAAGTCACTTATGATGCATTATGTGACTTGGGAGCAAGCGTTAGCATCATCCCGCTTGCCTTATGCAGGAAGATCGGTTTAGGTGAACCTAAACCGGTGAAGATGACGTTATATATGGCGGATCGATCCATAACTCGTCCCGTCGGTATCATTGAGGACGTCCCAGTCAAGCTTGGTAAGTTCTATGTTCCAATAGATGTTGTTGTGCTTGACATTCCTGCAGATAGTCCGGTCTCGATCATACTCGGAAGACCATTTCTTGCAACATCCGGTTGTATGGTTGATTGCAAGAATGCTAGACTTGCCTTCGACGTAGGAGAAGAGAAGGTAGAGTTTGTTCTTTCCACTATGGTGAGAGAGCCAGCTCTTGGAGAAGATATGTTTAATATCTATGACGAGGATGCATCTAGTGAGGAAGTAAGTTCGATTCTACTCAAGGATCCATTGCAAAAGGTTATCACCATGAGCATTATGGAGAAAGAAGAAGAAGAGGATTGCAATGAGGAAATTGAAGCCTTGGAGGAGCTAAAGGAAGTGCATGAAGAAGAGTTTGAAAAACTCTACGATGGGTCAGAAGACGTGAGGAATCACGGCCAGTCGTGTTATTCCATGGCCGTGGTTCCCACCAACATGACCGTAATCAGCTATTCAGAGGACTCTAGTAAGTTACACGGCCAAAACCACGGCCGTGGAACTACCAGTGGTGCCGTAATTGACTTCCACGCCCTAAACCACGGCCGTGGAAGTAACAATGGTACCGTAATTTTGGGAAATTCTGAGAACAATTACGTTCTTTCCACTAATGCTCTTGAGTATCTTTCACCAACTCTTACACCCTTAGAGACTTCTAAGGAAGCATTGGACACTCCTCAAGATCCATTAGAGACTCTAATGGTGATGGAATTGAAACCACTTCCCAAACATCTAAGGTACGCATTTCTAGGAACTAATTCTACTTTTCCGGTAATTGTTAGTTCCGATTTAAATGAAGATGAGCATGATAAACTTATGGTTGTTTTAAGGAAACATAGGAAAGCCTTAGGTTACACTATAGAAGATCTTTTAGGAATTAAACCTTCATTATGTATGCACAAGATCCTAATGGAAGAAGATTTTAGGCCTTCGCGGAAACCTCAACGACGGTTAAATCCGATCATGAAGGAGGTTGTCGAGAAGGAGATTCTTAAGCTACTTGATGCACGTATCATCTATCCTATCTCCGATAGTAAGTGGGTGAGCCCCGTACAAGTTGTTCCAAAGAAGGGAGGAATGACGGTCATCACCAACAAAAACAATGAACTCATTCCTACAAGAACCGTTATTGGATGGAGGATGTGCATTGATTACCGAAAGTTAAACAATGCAACTAGGAAGGATCGTTTCCCATTACCCTTCATTGATCAAATGCTTGAAAGGTTAGCACAACATTCCCATTTTTGCTATCTTGACGGTTACAGTGGCTTCTTTCAGATTCCGATCCATCCGGACGATCAAGAGAAGACCATATTCACGTGCCCGAGGGGTACATTCGCTTATAGGAGAATGCCGTTCGGGCTTTGCAATGCCCCAACCACCTTTCAAAGGTGCATGATGGCTATCTTCTCGGAGTACATAGAGGAGATCATGGAGGTTTTCATGGATGACTTTTCTGTTTATGGTTCCTCTTTTGATAATTGTCTTTCTAACCTTTCTCTTGTGCTACAAAGGTGTGAAGACAATAACCTAGTTCTTAATTGGGAGAAGTGTCAATTCATGGTGAAGGAAAGCATTGTACTCGGACACTTGATCTCTAATAGAGGGATTGAGGTAGATAAGGCTAAGATAGAGACCATAGAAAAGCTCCCTCCTCCATCGATTGATCAAGGATGCAGTTTTTTATTTCTCGCAGGATTGTTTTGATGCGTTCATAAGATCCGTGAAGCTCTAATCTCAGCCCCGATCATCCAACCTCCGGACTGGAATCTCCCGTTCGAGGTTATGTGTGATGCAAGTGATGTAGCTATTGGAGCTATGCTTGGGCAAAAGAAGGAGGGTCGAACCCATGCTATCTATTACGCTAGCAAGATGCTAGATGAAGCGCATCTTAGCTACGCTACAACTGAAAAAGAATTCTTAGCTATTGTTTATGCCTTTGAAAAGTTTCGTTCTTATCTTGAAGGTGCAAAGGTGATTGTATACACGGATCATGCTGCGATCCGGTATCTACTTGCAAAGAAGGATGCGAAACCAAGGCTGATTAGATGGATTCTTCTCCTACAAGAATTCGATCTAGAGATCCATGACAAGAATGGTTCGGAAAATTCTTTTGCGGATCATTTGAGTCGTCTACCACATCTAGAAGACGAAAGTCTACCTATAGATGACTCCTTTCCGGACGAGCATTTACACATCATAGAGGAGTGCATCGACAAGATAACTAAAGGTAACTAACCATGGTTTGCTGATTTTGTTAACTATTTGGTTTGTCAGGAAATACCTCCCGGACTATCCTATGCACAAAGGAAAAAGTTCTTTATGGATGTCCGGGAATACTTTTGGAATGAACCTCTACTCTTCAAGAGAGGTCCTGACGGCATCATTCGAAGATGTGTGCCGGAAGACAAGATGCAAAGTGTCATCCGTCATTGTCATTCACTACCTTGTTGAGGACACGCTAGCTCAAACAAGACTAGCGCTAAGGTATTGCAATTTGGATTCTTTTGGCATACTTTATTTAAAGATGCGCAAACCTTTGTTTCTTGTTGCGATGCTTGTCAAAGAACAAGTAACATATCCATGAGAAACGAGATGCTTCTTAAAAATATTCAGGAGGTAGAGATCTTCGATGTTTGGGGAGTAGACTTCATGGGACCTTTCCCATCATCTTGTAGAAACCAATACATACTTCTAGCTGTAGATTATGTTTTGAGATGGGTTGAAGCAATTGCCTCTCCAACTAATGATGCCATGGTTGTAGTTAAGTTCTTTAATAGAACTATATTCCCAAGGTTTGGGACACCACAGACCATCATTAGTGACGGAGGCTCCCACTTCATTGCCCGACGATTCGAAGCTCTACTGGTTAAGTATGGGGTGACTCACAAGATCGTCACCCCTTATCATCCACAAACGAGTGGACAAGTGGAGATTTCGAATAGGGAGATCAAGGGAATCCTAGAGAAAACAGTTTCAAAGACAAGGAAGGATTGGTCTTTGAAACTAGATGATGCATTGTGGGCGTATAGGACTGCATACAAGACTCCCATAGGAACAACACCATACAATCTTGTCTACGGGAATTCTTGTCACTTACCGGTGGAGCTGGAACATAAGGCGTATTGGGCGGTTAAGTGGTTGAACTTCAGCATGAAAGAAGCGGGCGAGAAGTGCCTCTTGGACCTTAACGAGCTTGAAGAACTCCGCATAAACGCTTATGAGAACGCCAAGATCTATAAGGAAAGAGCGAAGCGTTGTCATGATAAGCAGATCATTCCAAAGGTCCTCAAAGAAGGTGATCAAGTTCTCCTCTTCAATTCGAGACTTCGGCTCTTCCCAGGTAAGCTTAATTCTCGTTGGACTGGACCTTATCTAATCAAACATGTTTTCCCCCATGGTGCAGTTGAAGTATGGGGTAAAGAGCGGAAGTTTCAAGGTGAACGGTCAACGACTTAAGAAGTAGTCACCGAAGCTCCAAGCTGAGGAGTTCGCACCTACCACACTCGAATAGATGCAAGTACGGTCTAGCTACAAACCTAAAACAAGCTCTTCTTGGGAGGCAACCCAAAGTATTGCACTTATGCTTTTGTTTTTTAATTCTTAGATTAGATTAGTTTAGTCATTTTTGCTTTGTTTTGCCCTCGATACTTCCCGGTATGTCATGTTTTTGGATGTAGGAGCAATGGAATAGGGAATGGAAGGAGAAAAGTTGGAAGGAATTGACGAAACTTGGATTTTGGCACATTACAGAGAGTTCCACGCCCTAAACCACGGTCGTGGAAGCTACAGTGACCGTAATTCTTCCAAAATCTGAGAAAAATCACCAAAACTACGGTTCCGTACAATTCCACGGCCGTGGAAACCCCCCGAGTGACCGTGATTTTCCAAAAATTTTACGGTCACTATATAAACCACCTTCCTTCACAAAAACATCACAAATTCTCCAAACCATGCCCCATTTCCACGACCCTTTCGCCCAAACCACTCCCCCTCTCTCAAATTTTCTTTCGGAGTCCGATACGAATGATTCTTGAGCCTAAAGTGAAGCATTTTCGATCATCTAAAAGATCCAATCAACAATTCGAGTGAACAATCCCTGCAGAAGACGGAATTTGGATTTTAAGAATCCAAAACCTAGGTTTTTCTCCTCTTTCTCTACTTTGTCGATTTGGCTCAATTCTTGCAAGATTTTTTAGGATAACTGATTGGAATTGGAATTGGAATTAGTCTAGGACATGTGTCTGCTGAATTTGGTGTGATTTGGTTGAGATTTGAGCAAAACAGAACCGAACCACAGTCCCTGTAGGTTCCACGGCCGTGGTTTTGTTAGAACAGACCGTGATTTTTCCTCTGCAATGGATTTGTTTAGGAGAAAGTCAAATAGGAACAAGAAGAGGAAAGGTGACACTTTCTCTTCCTCCCAGGTCCCCCCTAGTGAGCCACCATCACCTCCACCACCTAGAATTCCAACCATCCATGAGGATTACCTCGATGCCTTAGAAAGGATCAAGAAGAGAGCGGTCATAGGACCGCGATACTTAGTGCTTGAGGAGCTTGAACCGTTGAATGTAGTGAACGTATTGACATGGCTTCTTGATAGAGCCGGTTTGATAGTCTTCTCCGCTATTAGGGAAGATGCTTATGAGGAGATTACTAGGGAGTTCGTCATCTCTTTTGAGCATAACGCCGTCGATATGACGGTTTCTTTTCGGTTGATGGAGGAGAACTACGAGTTCTCGATCTTGCAGTTTGGAGCGTTCTTTGGGTTCCAAGATACCTTCAATGGTCGTTTTCCTAGCGGGGTGTACACTAAGGATTTTTGGGAGGATATAGCTATGATCTATGCTAGTGAGGACCGTTGGTAACTGGCCGACACCAAAGCTAAGCTCATCAACCACTTAGCCTTGAAGATAGCTCATAGGGTCCTTTCCGAGTGCCTTTTCCCTAGGACTGAAACCCCTCAAAAGATCAAGACCGACGAGCTTTTCCTCCTTTATTCCATGCTCCATGGTAGACCTGCTGATTATGCTACCCTCCTAGCCTCCACTACGAGTAAATTGAAGAACAAGAGAGCCGGTAACATAGGGTATGGTGGTATGGTTACACACATTGCCACGCAGCTAGGGATAGACTTTTCTGCCTGCACTAGGATAGCCGCAAGACCTTTGGGTCTCAATAGCCTCATGACTAGAGGTATCATCTATCCTAGACACCGCGGTCCACCTACCGCCGGTATGCCATGGGAGGAGAGAGGAGGTAGGGGCATCCCTTGGCTCCCCAAGTATTCCATTATGGCCGGACGCCATAACTCGAAGCAGACTTTCGCTGCCATGCATGCGAATAGGCTAGTGGCACCTCCCTATGTACCCGATGAGGTTCCTGCTGCAGATGTTGATGAGGAGGCAGGAGGAGGTGATGGTTTTGAGAGAGGAGGTGATCAGCAGGACTTTGGCACTTTCCCGGATCAGCCGGCACACTTCCTTGACCCTCCCAGACGTTCCTCACGACCTACCGGACCTTCTGGAGCCTCTTCCTCTCGCCGTGTTAGCATGAGTGAGAGGCCGACTTGGATAGACGCTCCTCCCGCTTGGTATGGGGAGCAACCTTTATTGATGGGAGCTCCACCTCCGTGGTACAGTCAGGCACCAGCAGCACCATTAGCACCGACTCCACAGGACGCACCGGCACAGTACGGTCAGCCATCGGCTTGGTACGAGCAGCTACCTGCATGGGCCACCGACCTTTCTAGGAGAGTTGGTAACTTAGAGATCCATCGGGAGACTCAGGAGACACGGAGCCGGGAGCATGACGAGATGATGAGTGACATCTACCTCCAGTAGTTCGGGCGGTACTATAGCCATGACTTCCGCCCGTTTCCACCACCGCCTCCTCCGCAGTGACGAGTTATGATGATTGACAGTTTCAGCTGCCCCACCACCGTCTAGTGAGTTCATTTTGCTTTTCTTCTTTTCTTTATTTCTTTTCGAACATTGAGGACAATGTATGTTTTTAGTATGGGGTGGGGTGTGACTATTATGTGTAATAACTCTACTACATTGCCTTGCTTCTATCCATAACACTATGCACGTTTCTTTTCCATAGTCACACGTTTCATTATTGCATTGCATGTAAAAGACTTTGAAAAACCCATAAAAATTTGAAAATTTTGAAAAAGTTTTTGTGCTTCTAAGATTAGAGATGATTTCTATGATAGCTCTCACTTGTGGAGTGAATTTTTTATCACAATTGTATGCTTAAACGGAATAATGAATTGAAAAGAAATTGAATGTGTTGTTTATCCTTTCTTGCAAGTTTCATAATGTGAATGCTTTGTCTAAATCATATTGAGAAATTAAGGTTGAAATCACATGATGAGTTCTTATACTTCTTTATGAGATGATTAAGGCAATTCAATTTTCTTATTTCTTTCTTTGATCATTTAGCCCCTCAATAAAATTAATTGCCTCCCTTACCTATCCGGGAATTTGGAGGAGTTGATATTTGCCATGTTTGATGTGTGAGGGCAATGAAAGCAAAATTTTGCATTCAAATAATAGAACAAATAGGTTTGGGGAAGTCAATCATGACAATGAGTAACTCGGCACCATTCACATAGCCGGGTGTTTGTGTCTTGCCAAAGTCGGATTGAGCGATATTTCTAACGAATTATGGTATGTGCATCAAGGGTTTGAGGCATCTCGAAATTGAGAAACGCCGATCTCCTAGGCTTCGGTTTTTGTACACCTCTGTCCATCTTTCAAAATGTAAAGTCGGAAAATAATGTGAAAAAGAAAAGAGCAAAGCTCTAAGTCGATGGTGTTGCAATTCAAAATAAAAAGAAAAAGAGTTGGGTTATTCCTTGTTCCCGGATTCATGCACCACATCCCTTACAAGTTTCCCTCCTTTCCGCATTCTAGACCTTACTTGAAAGTCCTTAAGATCAAAAGAATGTTATTTGACTTGGTGATCTAAATTGAAGTTTCACATGCTTGATTTTGACAATACTTGAAGGTTATGATGTTTGTCTTGAAGTTTAAGCGATTTATGATGTCTCTTTGCTTTACATTCTTTGGTTTATGTATATGAGCGTTTTCAAGGATGAATGAAGCAAGGTTTCAGGATGATCTATTGACTAGAAGCACATTTGTCTAAAGGATGGTTTTGTTTGGAATTTGCATGCATATTTCATTCTATCTTGTGTTCTAAGCTTTTGAAAACCTTGCTTGAGGACAAGCAAGTGACAAGTATGGGGTATTTTGTTAGCATGAAATATGGCGATATTCTAGGCACTTATTTTGGTTGTTTTTCCCACATTATTGTGTACATGGATAAGGTTTTGAAGCAAATGTTAGCTTATTCATCTATATTGTCGATATGGAAGTCTACACTAGCTTTGTGTTGAAGATAGGTGAATAGGAGCTGAAATCGGAGCAATTGAGAGAGGAAAGGGAGTAATATTGTCCGAAGGTATTTCTATGGTCGTCTATACCCAATCAAAAGTAAATCCCGACTTAGCACTAAGAACAGGTATGGTGATTAAGTAAGGGTCGAACCCAAGAGAGTTGAGGTGTTTTAGATGCAATTATCAATTATAATGACAAGTGACACAAAAGGGGGGGGGTGGTTGAATTGATGCACAAAAACTAATGAAAACGATTAATGCGACAAATAAGACAATAATGGATAAATCTACACTAGGTTGATTCTAAGCATGCAATTGCTACTTTGGTGCATTCCTTTTACAAGTTTTTAAGTAATCTCCCGTCTCGATCATGCATATGTGTTGAGCCAACCGGCATCAACACAACTTAACCTATTAAAGTTCCGTAAACCTACAAGAACAATTAACAAGTTAGCATTCAAACAAAGACTAAGGGATATAAAGAGAAGATTAAAACCGTTAAACTTATCTTTATATTTGTGTTCCTTTTCTTTAAGTAACTACAACCCGTTATTACTTAAAGTTGCTACTAGATTAAAGACCCGAACCCGGAACCTATTAATCCTAGTTGTTTACATGCACTTTAGAACCTAAGGCAATCTCAAGTAATAGTTAACATGCAATTAAACAATGGAGATCAAGGAAACACAAAGCATTACTGAATAAAAACTTATATTAAAAGAAGTTACAACCAAAGTAACAAAGCAGCTTCAAACCAACCCAATGTACCAAGGGAGTTAGCAACTCATTACAATGGAAAAACTCAAGTCTAAAATGGATTTTGTGAGGAAAAGCATGGATGATTCTAGCAATCAGCCATGGACTATTTATACTACAAAAGACACTAAATTAGGAGTAAATAGTCGGCCTAAAACAGCCACCTTTAATGCCATAAAAGTGGTGTAAACAGCCGGAGTAAAACTTCTGGCGTTAAACCACAGGGGCGGCCTTCAGGACCCGCAGGGGCGGTTTAGGCAAAATCGGTTGATCTTCTTCAGAACCGCTGGGCGGATACTCAACTCCGCTGGGGCGGATCTTTAATGCACTTCAACGTCTGACCTTTCGCCTTCCTGACGTTTCTGATGTCAAGGCACAGGGGCGCCTTAAGGCCAACGCAGGGGCGGTGACACAGACTCTTCGCCTTCCAGCTCCCAAGGCGAGGCGCAGGCAAGGCGCAGGGGAGCTGGTCTTCGTCTCGTCAAGGCAGGTCACCGCAGGGGCGGCTGCAAGGGCCCGCGGGGGCGGTGGAGCAACAAAAACTTTGCTTCTTGATCAATCTTTACTCCTAACTGCTTATAACTCCTTCCTTAGCTTCTTTTGATCTTCTTCTTCTAGTCCAAGGAGTTAGTAGCATAAACCGACACTAATGCAATAAAAAGACTCTAAAAACTACCCTAAATGATAGTGATTCCATCACCTATCAAACTCCCTCATACTTAGACCTTTTACTCGTCCCGAGTAAAACAAATGACAACCATTAGACTCAAGGTCTCAGGAAGCAAGGGAAAGAAAGATAAATAATGGAAAACAAGAGAAAAACCAAGAAGGAAAGAAAGAAAAAGAGCGGAAATGTCAGAAAAAGAAGATACTACCATCCTTATTGCTCCAAGAGTGGCCTACCCGGACAACCTCCTTATGACTCCCCTTCTTATGTCGCCAAAACGCCGGAAGGGAAACCTACACTCGGTGTCGCTCATCTTGCCAAGGCGCCCTTTCGGGTTTTCACCTTGCCACGCTTCTTCTTTTCTCACTTAAGCTCACATCCCTCAAGTCCAATTTTGCACCAAACTAAGGTTGGTCGGACTACCTTCTTTTTACCAAAACCGCCCTTTTGGGTTTTTGGTTTATCCAAGGATTTTCATGCCTTTTTTCACTTCTTTGGCTTTTTTTTTCAAACTGATTTCAATAATGCAAAACAAAATGCCAAAAACAACTAACAAACTGTACAAGCAATGATATATATCCCTCCCCCATATTTGAAGTGCACTTTGTCCTCAAAGTGAAAATGAGTCAAAGATAAATGTGGGAGAAGGGAAAGAAATGTACCCCTCACTGGGGTGGTCCAAATGGACCACCAAGACCCTCCTCAGGCGGGTAAGGGAAGTGGCGGAAGAAGTGCTCCTGCCGGCGGTGAAGGGTGTCAATCCGGTCCTCTTGAGCTCCATCCTCTCTCGAAATGAAGTCTCATAGCTAGCCTGCCAAGCTAGCTGCTGAGTCTCCAACTGCTGCCGATGAGCCGCCTGCCAAGCATCCTGACGGCGGTCAAAGTGGGTGGTCATGGAGGAGGCGAAGCTGGACTGCCACGCCTGCTGCTACTCAAGCATGGACCGCTGATACTCTGTTTGCCATGCCAGGTGATGTGTAGTCAAAGCAGCCATCTGAGCCTGCAGACTCTCCATGGCCTGACTGTCGTGTCCCGCCGTCAGCATCTCCTCATCAGTGGTGTGGGCCCTGCTAGAGCCAACTGCGTACCTCCCAACAATATCAACCTGAGGTCGTCTCGGAGGGACAGGGTCAGCCAGTACATATAGGTCGGAGAGCTCTTCTCCCAAGGGGAGTCGTCGTGGAAGATATGTGATGTGACTCCCATCTGCAAGGGAGATCCAGAACCGATGCTCCCCATCTCTCTTGAGGAGCCTGCACCTCCTCAATGACCCCTCATTGTATAAGGGTGCCTCCAAACCTTCTTCCAATGGAGGAAGATCCATAACCCGCGCAGCTAGTAATGAAATGATACCTCCTCTCACTATGTCATGAGGATCATTCTTCCTAATCCACTTAAGATCGGTAAGGAAGAGATATGCCCAATCCGGCACCCAATCATTTGTGGAGAGGCACGCATATAACAATGGAAGGTCCTTGAGAGCAACCTTATTCTCCTCCTTGTATCCACAGAAGACACTCATGAAGACCTTTGATATGAGCCTTAAGTAAGGGTGAGTGAATTTGTTGAAGTACTCGCCACCTGCATGGAACTCTGACCTATTGGCGGCCTGCCAAAACTCAAGCAAATCCGGTGTCGGAATGGGTTCCCACCAGTCATCGGAAGCTTCTATTGTCACCCCTAAAGCCTTTGATATCTGGGTGTAATCCAATGTGTACTTCCTCTTGTTGTACTTGAATGAAAGCCCAACACACATTTGATCTACCGTCTACATTTTGAATGTTGCTATAAATTGTCTGCTGACGTCGGGGTGTGTTGGAGCGGTTATTGTCAAAAAACCTCCCAACCCGGCATTGTTTAGAAATCGGAACTAACAATTACCGGATAAGTAGAGTTAGGTCCTAGGAACGCATAACTTAGATGTGTAGGAAGTTGTTTCAACTCCATAGCTGCAGGAGTTTCCAATGGCTCTTGAGGAGCTTCCGATGCTTCCTTAGAAGTGTCTAAGGAATTAGAAGGTGTTGGAGAAGAATCAAGAGAAGTTGAAGAAGAGGCACAATTGCATTCGTCCACGGCCAAAATTACGGTTTCTCTGCATCCTCCACGGCCGTGATTTTGGGCGTGGAATATAGTTACGGGTGCTCTGTTTCCTCCACGACCGTGTAACCCTCTGGGGTGAGCCACGCTTTTGTTGGTGAAATCCACAGCCGTGGAATATAGTGTATGGCCATGGATCCGTACATTCTCTGCCTCGTCGTGGAGTTTCTCAAACTCCTCTTCACACACTTCTTCTTGTGCTTCTAAGGCTTCAATTGCCTCATTGCACTCCTCTTCTTCCCCTACATTCATTAGACTCATAGTAATAACATTTTGTAATGGATCTTTGAAAAGGATAGCGCTTACCTCCTTTCTAGACAACCCTTCTTCATCTTGGATATTGAATATATCCTCATCAAAGATTGGTTCCTTCACTAGAGTGGAAAGAACGAACTCTACCTTCTCTTCTCCTATGTCAAAGGCGAGTCTAGCATTCTTGCAATCGACTATACAGCCGGACGTTGCAAGAAACGGTCTTCCGAGAATGATCGGGACCGGACTATCTGCGGGAATGTCAAGCACAACAAAGTCTATAGGAACATAGAATTTACCTAGCTTGACCGGGACGTCTTCAACAATACCGACGGGACGAGTTATGGAACGGTCCGCCATGTACAACGTCATCTTCACCGGTTTAGGGTCACCTAAACCGATCTTCCTACATAATGCAAGTGGTATGATGCTCACACTTGCTCCCAAGTCACATAATGCATCATATGTGACATCTCCCACTCCTATGGGAATACAAAATGACCCCGGATCCTTTAGCTTTGGGGGCATCTTCTCTTTCATGGTCTTGATGAGATCCGAAGAATCCGAACTCATCTTAACCTCACCGAAATCCTCTAGCTTTCTCTTGGTAGAGAGGATTTCCTTCAAGAACTTGTCATAACCCGGCATACCTACAATAGCATCAATGAAAGGTATGTTAATATGCAATTTGCTCATGAGTTCTATAAACTTACCGAATTGCTTGTCTAGACGCGATCTTGCTCTAGATTGCGGGAACAGTAGGGGAGGTTTGTAAGCTGGAGGAGGAACGTATACATCTTCCTTCTCCTTCCCCTTTTCTTTCTCTTTCTCAACGGGGACTTCTACAAACTTGGGCTGCGGGTCGGTAGTTGTCACCCCGCTCCTAGTTGTGATTGCCATCACCCTTCCCTTTGGGTTGTCCTCTGTTTTTCCTGGAAGTTTCCCTTGATTCCTAGGAACTTCCTCCGCATGGCTGAACATTTGGTTTTCTAAAACCTTTTGGGCTTTATCAACCTTAGTAATGTGATCATCAACCTTGATGATGTGAGTCTCCAACCCTTGAAGCTTCCCTAAAATCGTTTCCAACATGGGATCGGGCTTCTCCTTCCCCGAAGTGCTTCCACCATTAGATGTTTGCCCCTGGCTTTTCAAAGGAGTGGAAGAAGAGGAAGGTGGAGTTAGTGAATTTCCTGAATTGGAAGGATAAGAATTACCGGAATTTTGTTGATTGGAGCGCCAATTGTTGTTGTTTGAACCCCTATGGTTGTTCAAATTGTTGTTCCGGTTGTTGTTGTTGTTCCAATTATTCCGGTTGTTGTTCCGGTTGTTGTTGTTGTTGTTGTTGCGGTTTGTATTCTCATCACCGTTGTGGTTATTGTTGTTGCCTAAATAACCCACATCTTTTCCTTGTTGCTTAGGAAAGTTGGTCTTGATAGCTTCCTTCAACTCTTTAATCTCGTTGTTGAGAGAAAATATTTGATTTTGAGCTTTGTGTGTTAGTTTTGCTCCTTGCTCCACACGATTCCCCTCTACTTTCCGGTGAGAATACTTCTCTATGACTCGCGCTTGCTTCTCAATGAAGTCCCAAGCGTCATCTTCCCTCATGTCCATGAATGTACCACATGAGAGGGATTGGAGCTTGAATTGTGTCTCCACATCCAGCCCCTTATAATATATCTCCAATAGTGCAAGCTTGGATATGCCATGATGAGGGCAATCCAATAGCAAATCCTGAAATCTTTCCCAAGATTAAAACAAACTTTCGTTAGATCTCATGGAAAATGCATTAATCTTACCTCTTAGTTCCGCCGTTTTGGATAACGGAAAGAACTTAGTGAGGAACTCCGCGGAAAGGTCTTCCCACGTGTCTAGTTTCCCACTAGGAAGAGCTTGGTACCAAGACAATGCCTTCCCCTTCAAGGAGAAGAAGAAAGGCTTGAGCTTATAGTTGTTGGTAGTCGCGTTCTTCGGCTTCATCGTCTCCATCATACACTCAAAATTTTGTAGGTGTTGGTGTGGAGATCCAGCGCTTGTTCCGCCAAATTGGTTTTGGCGAACAAGAGTAATAACCTGCGGGTTGAAGCTAAACCCGGCATCATCAGCATCCAAGTTCACGCCCAAACGGCGTGGTTGTTGTGTTGGATCCATCCTTTGGCCAAGAGTTCTTGGCTCATCATCCACACGTTCGACCCTTGCGTTCCTAGGTGGAACACGTCGGTTGACAGCTGGCCGTGGAACGAATGGATTGACATTGATTGTCGGATCAATGCCCTCTAGTGGTGGCATGGAAGAGTCACTATCATCAGCGGATGAATGACTTCTAGCCGATCTTGATGACCTTCTTGAGGATTTCCTGCTATCCTTTCTCTTAAGGTCGCTCATTTCCATCCTTATTTGGAACATCATATCAGTTAGATCATCAACTTTAGATTGATGACGATCCATTTCCTCTCTACGAGTCTTCTCACTCCACTGGAGTTGAGCGTCCTTTTCCGCTAACTACGTTTGGTAATCACGTTCTGCTTCTTCAGCCATTTTCTTTTCCTTACGCTTTCTCCTCAAAGTCCTCTCAAGCTCTTGATCAAGAGGTAAGAGGTCTTCGTTATTCCTAGACCTGCGCATGCACTCGAAAAGATATCAAATAACAAGGGAGAAGCTCCCAAGCTTGACAACCGATAACCGAATTCGGCCTAAACCAAATCCCCGACAACGGCGCCAAAAACTTGTTCGCCACTTAGCGTGCGTGCAAATAAGCTTTAATTATAAAACTAGAATCAAGCAAGCGAACCCGCAGTGTACGGATCGATATTGTTCAGCAAGAATTCCAGAGTATCGAACACAGGGATTTGGGGGGTTAAATCCAGTTATAGATTATCAAGCAAGTAAATGTATGAAGCTTTTCAAATTATTGGGAAAACAATAATTCTAAAGATCCAGGAATCCAGTTGTGGCAATCGATTCAAGACATACTAAAGATATAAGGACAGAGTTGAGGTATGCAAAGGTATACGAATGTAAGGTAATCGTACGGTGAAGTTCCAAATTCAAGATTTAAAAGAATGAAAGATGAAAACTTCCGAAAACCTTCAATAACTTTCAAATCAATCCCAAATTCACAATTCAAGAACAATGATGTAAATGGATTCGGAATAACAAAAGCAATCACAATCTTAGATGAGAACAAAGAACGGGATGTCAATCCGCCTTCTAATCAAACCAAAGAATAAAGTATGAAATCTCCTTACGAACAATCTTCCAAATCTTCAACTCTTCGCAAATCTCCAACTTTCCGTCGCGAAATAGAAATCTCCGCACGTTCCACTTGAAACCCTAAACACGTGCGATAAGTGTAGGCAAAGTCTAAGTGAAGGTGAGCCTAAGCAGAGGTGACGGAATCTCTCTTCTTCCGTCCTTTTATAGGGTAAGATAAAATATTGGCCCGGCCCATTGCGTAGAAGATCGTGGCTTCAAAGTGTTGCGTAAAATATTGCCAAGATCACGGTTGTGGAAGGGTTCCACGCCCGTAATTTAGAGTGTGGAAGTTGGTCACGGTTTGTCACAACCCTCCACGGCCGTGTAAGTTGCTGGAATGCACCACGCCTCTCTTGCCAAGGTTCCACGGCCGTGGACTTGAACGTGGAATCTAGTACGGCCGTATTTTAGAGCGTGGTTTAGAGGTAGTTCGTGATTTTCCTTAGCCTCGTGCTATTCTTCAAGTTAGCACCATCCTTAGCTCCTAGAGATGTCCTCAATCCTTGGACATAATCAATCAAACTCCATTCTCTCTCAATCCATTCGGATTCAGCTCTTAATTGCCTACAATCAACAGAAAGCTTATGTAGACCTCTATATCGATAAAATAGATAAATTAACTCACAAATGCTTCGATGCTTTATCAATGGCTACCAAAGTATATGAAATATACTTAGAAAATGTGCCTAAAATATCACAATACTTCATGCTAACACTATACCTCCACAGTAGATGTCGCCTTTTGCCTTCGCATTATCTTATGTAAGTCCTCCGCCAGCATCAATCCAAAATTTGGGACTCCTCCAGTCACCATGCAGTATAAACTCAGAAGCTCCCTCTGTCTGACCTTCTAGGGCGTCTCAATACGCGCCAGAAGAGTCTCACTGAAGATCCGGTGGGCCAGTCTAAAGGCAAGATGAAATATAATCCGCTCCCTGGAGTCTCCAGGTCGCCATCTGTCTACATGCTCAACCACGTGAGCAATCTGTCCCCAGAACTCTCGAGCTACAGCTCGAGAAGGAAAATCAGCAACAGTAGGAATCGGGAAGCCAAAGATGTCCCGCCAGTGTGCCAGGGGAACCAAATAGTTCTGGTTCATCAACCGGTACTTTACGGCGCGCTCGGTAGGCAAGTAGGTAAAGGAGCTGACAAACTCAAGGGTCGGCTCTAGATAGGCCGGAGCTCTAATCTTTGTGAACTGCTCCAGCCCCACAGCAGATATCATACTCCTCAAATCATCATCAACATGGAGGCAATCAAAAGCAGATATGTCCAGGAAGCGTGGTGCAACGACTGGACGGGCCGCTATGCGGTCATAATCGACCTGGTGTCTCTCGTTGATCACCGGTCTAGTACGGAGGGAGTAAGAAGAAGGAGAAGGAGAAGATTTGTCCCTCAGGACCAACTGCCTGTCAGAACTCATAATTTTCGTGACCTGTTAGACCACCTCGGTTGCCCTGACAACTCTGTAGAACATCTCGGCCGAGGCGTAGGCCGACTGGACCGAGGCAAAAAAATGCTCGATCGATTCCCTCAAAAATCCAGTTATTTTCCCCCAAAATCACTACCAAAGGTTCCTATGGGGTACTTAATCCTTTTCTCAGCAAATACAGGGGCTACCAAAGCCCAAATCGAAAGGAAACAGTGGGGAAAAGGAAAATAGGGTTTTTTCGATTTTTACCCCGATTCGGTCGATTCGGTTTGTTCTTTCTGCATATTGGTGCTTGCAATGCGATCCTCTATCCTTTCCTCTCAGTTTAGAACCAAGAATCGTCGAAAACGAGCGAAGAACAAGGAAGCGAGGTGAGGTTTACGCCGCGGTCGAGAAGAGGGTAAAGAGAAGAGAGAGAAATCTTCAGCCCCTTTTATACCCTTTTCTAGATGGTTTCGACTGGACCGAGGTGTACGGACCGAGGTGGATCTTCAGAAACCCTAGTCGCCTCGGTTGCCCAAGAATCATCTCGGTCGAGGTACTATGACAGCAACCGAGATGTGTCTCAGTCAAACTCCGTCTTCTCAAATTCTCGAACTTTTGTCCTTCCAGTTGTGATCATGGGTTGTATTCCTTCCTTAGATGTCACCTGTTGTCTATCTAGGACGCCAAAAACAAAACAAAGCAAAGCAAAAGCAAACTATCTAAAGCTAGACTAGAAAAAGGGAAAAAGAAAGCAATACCTTGGGTTGCCTCCCAAGAAGCGCTTGATTTAAGGTCGCTAGCTGGACCGTACGGCGTCTCTCAAACGAGGTATAGCGGTGCAACCTCCTCAACCGGAACTTCTGGTTTGTATTTATTAAGTCTATGACCGTTGACCTTGAAGCTTCCACTCGTTTCTCCCCAAATCTCAACTGCACCATGAGGGAAAACGTGTTTCACAACATAAGGTCCGGTCCATCTAGATTTCAACTTACTTGGAAAGAGGCGGAGGCGGGAGTTGAAGAGTAGAACTAAGTCTCCTTCTTTAAGCTCCTTAGGAATGATGCGCTTGTCATGCCATTTCTTCATCCTTTCTTTATAGATTGTGGCATTCTCATAAGCGTTTAAACGCAGCTCCTCCAGCTCATTGATTTCCAATAGCCGCTTCTTGCCGGCTTCCTTGATGTCGAAGTTCAACCATTTGATCGCCCAATATGCCTTGTGTTCTAACTCAACGGGCAAATGACAAGACTTCCCATATACCAAATTATAAGGGGTGGTACCAATAGGAGTCTTGAATGCGGTCATGTAAGCCCAAAGAGCATCGTCCAACTTCATGGACCAATCCTTCCTTGTCCTAGAGACGGTCTTCTCCAAGATTGCTTTAATTTCTCTATTCGAGATCTCGACCTGTCCACTAGTTTGAGGGTGATAAGGGGTTGTTACCTTGTGGGTCACCATATACTTCGATAGAAGTGCCTTAAACTTCCGGTTGATGAAATGCGTCCCTCCATCGCTGATGATGATGTGTGGAGTCCCAAAACGTGAAAAGATAGTCTTGTTAAAGAACTGCACAACCACCATGGTGTCATTAGTGGGGGAAGCAATGGCTTCAACCCATCTAGAGACGTAATCAACTGCTAGAAGAATATAGAGGTTTTCTCCGGATGATGGGAAAGGTCCCATGAAATCTACTCCCCATACATAAAAAATCTCAACCTCTTGTATGTTATTGTGTGGCATCTCATTCCTTCTAGATAAGTTCCCTGTTCTTTCGCATGCATCACAAGAGACAATAAAAGTTTGTACATCCTTAAATAATGTGGGCCAAAAGAAACCGGAACGTAATACCTTAGCGCATGTCTTGTTGGCGCTAGCATGCCCTCCACAAGGAAGTGAGTGACAATGCCGTATGACGCTATTAACTTCATCTTCCGGAATGCATCTTCGAAGCATCACATCCGGGCCGCGCTTGAATAGCAGCGGTTCATCCTAGTAGTAATGGCGTATGTCCTTGAAGAATTTCTTCCTTTGAGCGTACGTCAATCCGGGTGGTATTTCCTGGCAAACAAGATAATTAAAAATATCAGCATACCAAGGTCCTTTATTATCAGAAATTTGGTGGAGAGAATGTTCCACCAACTGAGTATGAATGTCAGAGAAGGGAGTAAGAAGTTTGTTATTTTCAGTAGTCTCAGTTGACATCATCTCGCTTTCGACCTCGGTCGAGGTCCAGAGAGGTTGACCGAGATGTTCTTCAGTCACCTCGTTTGGTCCAGGAAGTGCCTTGGTCGAGGTACTGCAACTGGAACCGAAACTGGAGATCTTCTTCTCCTGGAATAGTTCTTCAGTTTTAGCTCCTGGATCTTCTTCCAGTGCCCTTAAGCTCCGTATATCTGCGTCACAAGAAGCATCTATATCCTCCTCCATTAAGCTAAAACTAATAAATTTTTTAAGTGGATCTTTAATAAGGATAGAGCTCACCAATTCTCTTGATTTTTCTTCATCATAGATGTTGAAAATATCATTTCCTAGCTGCTTTCCCTTCATAGCCGCAAGTAATGCAAATTCCACTTCATCTCCGCCAATGTTGAACTTTAACTTGGTGTTCTTACAATCCACATTGCAACCCGAAGTTTCTAGAAATGGTCTCCCGAGAATGATAGGAACATGATAATCTGCGGGAATATCAAGCACAACAAAGTCTATAGGTAAATAGAAGTTACCTAACTTAACCAGAACGTCTTCCAAAATGCCCACGGGATGGGTAATGGAGCGATCCGCCATGTATAACCGTATCTTCAGTGGCTTGGGCTCTCCAAGTCCGATCTTAACACATAGCTCCAGCGGAATGATGTTCACGCTGGCTCCTAGATCACATAAGGCTTCACAAGTGACATTCCCAACTTGAATGGGAATGCAAAATGAGCCGGGATATCTCAATTTGGGTTGCATCTTCTCCTTCATGATTTGAATAAGCTCCGAGGATTTAGATGTCATCCTTACTTCACCAAAGTCTTCCAGCTTCCTCTTCCTTGATAGAATCTCTTTCAAGAACTTCCCATAGGCGGGCATCCCTTGAATAGCATCAAGGAAAGGGATATTAATGTGTAGTTTGTTCATTAAGTCAAGGAACTTACCAAAATGCTTGTCTAGATGTGCTCTGGCCCTTGACTGGGGGAATGGAAGTTGTGGTTTATAAGCGGGAGGTGGAATATAAACTTCAGTTTTCTCCTCCGCTTTCTGTGGTTCCACCTCGGTTGGCATCTTGGCCGAAGTGTTCTTCGACTGCACCTGGACCGAGGTGGTCTTCGTCTTCACTAGCATCGACCGAGGCACTGGATCTGAAGTCTTCAGTCCACTCCTCGTCGTTATGGCCATAATCTGGCCCTTAGGGTTGCTTTCCGTCCTTGCTGGAAGCTTCTGTGGATCTCTTGACGCTTCATTCACCTTGTTGAAGAATTGTTGTTCTAAGGCTTTTTGTGCCTTCGAAAATGAAGTCATGGATGTTTCCATAGAGCTGAGCTTGATTAAGATGGCCTCCAGCACTGCGTCTTTCTTTTCTGGTTGGGACGAACTCGATCCTTGCTCCTGGCTCTTTAATGGAGTAGAAGAAGAAGAGGAAGAGAGGAAAGGATTACAGGAATCATTCGAGTTGGAGTTAGAATGATGGTTACCCGAATTTTGGTTGTTTGCCCTCCAATTATTGTTGTTGGATCCTCTATTGTTGTTGTAGTTGTTGTTCCGGGAACCGTTGTTGTTGTTACGGTATCCATTGTTGTTCCTTGATCCTTGATCTTCCTTCTTGGTTTGAGCAACTAAGAGTTCCTTCAATTGTTTCACGTCATTCTTCAAAGACGTGAGTTGATTGTTGTTAGGCGGAGCATCTTGAAAGTTGACTCTTTTAACTCCACCTTCAGCTCCTTGGTGGGAGTATTTCTCCATGTGCAAAGCTTGCTTTTCTATGAACTCCCAAGCTTCGTCAATCGGCATGTCCATGAACGTGCCTACAGATAGTTGTTGAAGGTTGAACTGGGTGCTTCCGTCCAGTCCCTTGAAGTATATCTCCAACAACTCTATCTTTGGAATCCCATGATGTGGGCAATCCAAAAGAATGTCTTTTAACCTCTCCCATGACTTGGACAAGCTCTCCTTGTCCTTCATAATGAATGCATTAATCTTCCCTCTCATTTCAGTGGTTTTAGAGGGGGAAAGAATTTAGTCAAAAATTCCGTCGTCATCTCCTCCCAAGTACTGATTTTTCCTGGAGGAAGAGATTGATACCAAGTAAGAGCCCTATCTTTCAAAGAGAAGTAGAAAGGCGTTAGCTTGTAGTTGTTGTTCTCCAGCCTTGAAGGTCTCAAGGTCTCCATCAAGATCTCATACTTTTGTAGATGTTGATGCGGAGATTCCCTCTCTAGCCCTCCAAACTGGCATTGGTGAATCATGGAAAGAACTTGCGGTCGAAGCTCATAATCATGGTCCGCTGGATCACCTAGGTCGACTCCTGGACACCTCAGTTGTTTATTGGGGTCCATCCTCTGCCCTAAGGTTTGTGGAATACCTGTAAAAAGAACATCTCAGACTGGCATCCGAGGTAGAAGTATCTCGGCTGGGGCGATAGGTACTGGATTCTGCCTCGGTCGAGGATCTGGAGCAGGGTCTTGCCTCGGTCGAGGATCTGGGTTCGGTCGAGGTAGAAACTGGTCTCGTAAAGCTACCATATCTTCGATCGCTTCAATCCTTGCGCGAGTTTCTTCCCTCTCTAGTCTCAGCTCTTCTTTGCTGAGGCGTAGCTGTTCTAACGCCTCCTTCAATTCGGCCTCAAGATCGCGATTGTCTTGGTCGGCCATCTTCGCTTCTTTCAAGCGTCTTTTGTATGTCTATTCTGGTTCGGGATCATAAGGAATGATTTTCTTCCCAGCGCGGGTTCTTCGCATAAACCTAAGAAAAAGAACCTGCGAAAGTCACTCAAGTAGAGTGGTTAGTAGAAACAGGGGCAAGTGCCCCAAAAGCAAACCGCAACCGGCTTGGTCTAGACCAAGTCCCCGGCAACGGCGCCAAAAACTTGTTCGCTCCAAACGGTGTGTGCAAGCTTTAAATTTATAACCCTAGATGTAAGCTTAAAACAAGGATGTGAACCCGCAGTGTACGGGTCAATCGTAGTAAAAAGCAAGAAATTTCAGGGGTCGATCACAGGGACTTAGTGAAACAAAGCAGGAATAGGTTGTCAATGCAACTACTAACCACAAAAGCGATTAAAAGAATCAAAGATGATAAAAAGTCAATTAAGGAAATATGCAATTCTAGGGATTAAAGCATCTAGTTGTGGTTCCAACTCAAGATCTAAAGATAAAGCGGACAAAGCTGAGATTTTTGCATAGGGAAGGTGTTACTAAAGTGGAATAGATCACCGGGTAAGTCTCACTACTCACTAATCCAAAACCGTAACTCCTATTACCGGGTAAGTCTCAAGGAATTAAGGAAAAGAACTATAACCTCAAACTAACACACCACCTAAGGGAATAGAATCAACCTTTACCGGGTAAGTCTCAGGCTAACTCACAAAGATGGGATGAAAGCACAATCAAGCCCCAATAAAGGATAAACCTTTATTACCTACACTTATGATCTTGGGTAAACAAACAAAGGAATTACCGGGTAAGTCTCATCCTAGGCTTGCATTAAACCAGGAAAGGTGTAATAAGAATAGGATTTGGCAAAACTCTAACACTTAACTCTCAGTTTCGGATCAGGTAAGTCACCTCGGTCAGAAGAATTCCACCCCGGCCGAGATGTTTATCACCTGAGCGAGATGCTTTAGGGTTAAGGATAAAGACTCGAGCTTTCAGGGTCCTACTGTGATTAAGATTATTCTATCATTGTTTTTCCTACAACCTTTAGCCAATCACCCTAGAATCACACAAAGAGATTTGCCACTCATCATCATGAAAGCAATAATCAAAAATAAGGGAAGAAGGTGAATAATTGAACAAGAAAACCTTACGAGAAAGGCTTCAATAACTGAATCAATTATCAATCAAACAAGCGTTCCTTGAACCACAATCCAACATAGACAATCAACAAAGAAGGGAATCTAAGAAAGTCTTACAAAACCCTTCACAAAAGCTATAAAAGCTATCAACTTTCTTCCTTCAATCTTCCTTCAACCTTCAAAAAGGTTCTTCAAATCTCCCAACTATAGTGGGGTAAAATGGCTACTCTAAGCGTCTTCCGGGTGATAGCGGATGTCTAAGCATAAACGGTGGTATAGCACGATCGGATTTGTGGAAAATCCAAGAATAAAATATAAGATCCTCTTTCCAAAAATAAAAGATCTCAGCCAAGAATAAAATATCCTTGCCGCGTCCAAGGTGTTCGCCTCGGTCGAGTCAGCTCCTCTGGATCACCTCGGTCGAGGTGATTCTGTAGTCAACCGAGGTGAATCACAACTGAATGTGAACTCTCTCAAATCTGGTCCAAAGTGAATCTCTAATCCAATTCCGTGATTCTTGGATTCTTCCTTAAGCTCCTGAATGTAGCTCCAATGACTCCTTAGCTCCTTTTGCTCCATTTTGGTGTAAAACGTGCCATTTTACCTACGATTACAACGAAACTTGGTGTAGACCTCGATTCCCGCAAAGGTAGATGAAACAACAATATAATCACATAATATACATTCAAACATGCAGATTATTGAAGATAAAACGTCTAAACAGGCCCCAAAATATAGACAATAATTCATGCTATCAGCAAGCCACATCGACGATCTGTTAGCATGAAATATTGTGATATTTTAGGCACGTTTTCTAATCGTATTTGATTCATATTGATAGTCTTTGATTGATCTTTGCGCATATGTGAGCTAGTATTGCCTATATTGTCGATATGGATGTCTAACCTAGTTCTATGTTAATTATAGGTGATTTGGAGCTATTTCCGAACGGAATCGAGCAAAGGAGAATTGAGTTGATATGTCCATAGATCGAGGACACTTTTTGGAAGCAATTTGGAGTATTAGATTGAGGAATGCACGAGTTTAGGGAAGAATCACGTTCTTGCCCTAAATTACGCCCTAAAATACGGCCGGAATCCAAACCACGTCCAGAATTACGGCCGTGGATTCAGAGTCAGAATTCGATGTTCATTCCAGAGGATATTACGGTCGTGGAACTAACCGTAATTGTTTTCACGCCCTAGAATTACGGTCGTGGAATCTTCCACGACCGTGATCTTGGCGAATCTTTTCGCCACACCTCGAAGCTATGATCTTTTGAAGATCGGGCCGGGCCGACACTTTGCCCTGCATTATAAAAAGACGGAAGAAAGGAGATTCCGTCATGCCTGCTTAGCGTTCTTGCATCCACGCATAGACGTATACGCCCGTTTAGCAATCGACGCTTAGGATCAACCCTTAGCAACGCAAAACCCTCATTTTGGAGGCATTTTTGGGAGATCTCATTGGAGATTAAAGTTCGCATCGGAGAGTTACTTAAATCTCGCACTTTCGGTGGAGATTGCTGTTGTGATCTTCGGATTTGTGGAAGATCGAAGTTCTTGGAGGATTTTGCAAGAAGACTTCTCTTCTTGTTTAGGTTTGATTTGGAAACGGATTGACATCCCGTTTCTCTTCTTCCCTAAGGTTGTGATTGTTTACTTTGTTTTGAATCTTTTGATAAACATTTGTTGTGATCTTGAGATTCATTTGAAGATTATTAATAGTTCTTGAAAGTTTTCATCTTTTATTCTTTGATTCTTGAATTGATATCAAAATGACTGTTATTGGCTAAAAAACCCTTAACAATTCTAAGGTGAAGGGTTGATAGTTGTGGCATAGGTGATGATAGATCGATCTCAAACAGATTAGACCCTGAGAGTTAGAGAGAATCGTCGACAACCTAAAATTACGGGCAGTTCTTGAGTTCCACGACCGTGGAACCTCAAGATCCAATCGTAATTTCCTTCTAGTTTACGAGCCTGCTTTTACTTTAATCCAAAGTTAAAGATTCGCTTTAACTTAGTTTAGACTTGTCTTTTCTAGGTGGTAGTGAGCCTCAACAACCTCTACCTCGATTGTGAGTCTCAACAACCTCAATCGGTTAAGTTAGTCTTGATCTTTAGGTTGTAAGTTCGGGTATTTGATACTAATCCTCGTCTTTAGAATCTTTCTATATTGAGCCTCAACAACCTGTATAGGGAGTATCTTTTAGGTGAGTTACATAAGGTTTTTGGAACCTCAACCGTACGATTACGTTACATTAGTATACCTTTGCATATCTCTACTCTGTCTTTACATCATTAGTATATCTTGAATCTATTGCCGCAACTGGATACCTGGATCTTTAGGATTGTTGTTTTCCCAATACTTGCAAAACTCCCATATTTACTTGCTTGATAACCTGCAATCGAATTTGTTCCCACCCAAATCCCTATGTTCGATACTCTGGAATTCTTGCTTAGCTACCTCGATCCGTACACTGCGGGTTCGCTGCTTGATTCTAGTTTTATAAATTTAAAACTTATTTGCACACACCTCTAGGGGCGAACAAGTTTTTGGCGCCGTTGCCGGGGATTTGGTTTCGGCCGAATCCGGTAACCGGTTGTCAAGCTTGGGAGCTTGCTCTCGTTATTTGATATTGTTTTGAGTGTATGCGCAGGTCTAGGAACACCGGAGATCTCTTACCTCTTGATCAAGAGCTAGAGAAAACCTTGAGGCAAAAGCGCAAGGAAAAGAAGATGACCGAAGGAAACGAACGTGATTTCCAAGCGGAGCTAACAGAGAAGGAAGCTCAACTCCGCTGGAATGAGAACCTTCGCGTGGATGAGATGAATCGACATCAATCCCAAGTTAACGCTCTACAGGATCAGATGTTCCAGATGGGATTACAAATGAGCGAGCTTAAGAATAAAATGATCAAGAAATCCTCAAAAAGGACATCAAGGTCTAGAAGAAGAAGAAGTCATTCATCCGCCGATGAGAGTGACTCTTCCATGCCACCGTTAGAAGAGATTGACCCTACGGTCAATGTGAATCCTTTCAATCCACAAGAAGCTGCAAATCGTCGCGCTCCACCTAGGAATGCGAGGGTCGAACGTGTGGATAATGAGCCAAGAACTCTTGGCCAACGAATGGATCCAACACAACAACCACGCCGTTTGGGCGTGAACTTTGATGCTGAAGATATACAAGGGTTTAGTTTCAACCCTCAAGTTATTACTCTTGTTCGTCAAAATCAGTTTGGCGGTACAAGTGCCGAATCTCCACACCAGCACTTGCAGAACTTTGAATGCATGATGGAGACAATGAGACCGAAGAGCGCCACTACCAACAGCTACAAGCTTAAATCTTTCTTCTTCTCTTTGAAGGGGAAGGCGCTGTCTTGGTATCAAGCTCTTCCTAATGGGAAACTAGACACGTGGGAAGACCTTTCTGCGGAGTTTCTCACCAAATTCTTTCCGCCTTCCAAAACGGCGGAACTTAGAGGTAAGATAAATGCTTTTTCTATGAGACCTAGCGAAAGTTTGTTTCAATCTTGGGAAAGGTTTCAGGATTTGCTCTTGGATTGCCCTCATCATGGCATATCCAAGCTTGCCTTGCTGGAGATTTACTACAAGGGGCTGGATGCGGGAACGCAATTCAACCTCCAATCCCTCTCATGTGGAACGTTCATGGACATGAGAGAAGATGACGCTTGGGACTTCATTGAGAAGCAAGCAAGAGTCATAGAGAAGTATTCCCACCGGAAAGTGGAAGGAAATCGTGTGGAGGAAGGAGCGAAGCTCACACATGAAGCTCAAAACCAGATTTTCTCCCTCAACAATGAGATCAAAGAGTTGAAGGAGACTATCAAGACCAACTTCCCAAAGCAACAAGGGAAGGATGTTGGTTACTTGGGTAACAACAATGGCGGTGATAACACCAACCGCAACAACAATAGCCGGAACAATAACCGGAATAACAATTGGAATGGAAACAACAACAACCGGAACAACAACAATTGGAACAACAATCGGGGTTCAAGCAACAACAATTGGCGCTCAAATCAACAGAATTCCGGTAACTCTTATCCTTCCAATTCTAATTCACTAACTCCACCTTCCTCTTCCTCTATACCTTTGAAAAGCCAGGGGCAATCATCTAATGGAGGAAACACTTCGGGGAAAGAGAAATCCGATCCCATATTAGAAACGATCTTGGGAAAACTTCAAGGGTTAGAGAACCGCATCATCAAGGTTGACGATCAAGTTTCTAAGGTTGACAAAGCTCAAAAGGTTTTGGAAAACCAAATGTTCAACCATGCGGAGGAAGTTCCTAGGAATCAAGGGAAACTTCCAGGAAAGACGGAGGACAACCCTAAAGGAAGGGTAATGGCGATTACAACTAGGAGCGGAGTGACTACCACCGATCCGCAGCCTACGTTCGTTGAAGTCCCCGTAGAGAAGGACAAAGAAAAGGGGAAGGAGAAGGAAGACGTCTATGTCCCTCCTGCAGCTTACAAACCTCCCCTACCATTCCCTCAATCTAGAGCGCGAGCGCGCCTAGACAAGCAATTCGGTAAGTTTATAGAACTCATGAGCAAGCTGCATATTAATATACCTTTAATTGATGCTATTGTAGGTATGCCGGCTTATGGCAAGTTCTTGAAGGAACTCCTCTCTAACAAGAGGAAGCTAGAAGATTTTGGAGAGGTCAAGATGAGTTCGGATTCTTCGGATCTCATCAAGACGATGAAGGAGAAAATGCCCCCAAAGCTGAAAGATCCGGGGTCATTTTGCATTCCCATTGGAGTGGGAGAGGTCACATACGACGCTTTATGTGACTTAGGAGCAAGTGTGAGCATCATACCACTTGCGTTGTGCAGGAAGATCGGTTTAGGCGACCCTAAACCGGTGAAGATGACGTTATACATGGCGGATCGATCCATTACTCGTCCCGTCGACATTGTAGAAGACGTCCCGGTCAAGCTAGGTAAATTCTTTGTTCCCATTGATTTTGTCGTGCTTGACATTCCTGCAGATAGTCCGGTCCCGATCATACTCGGAAGACCGTTTCTTGCAACTTCCGGCTGCATGGTCGATTGCAAGAATGGAAGACTCGCTTTTGACATTGGAGAAGAAAAAGTGGAGTTCGTTCTTTCCACTCTAGTGAAGGAGCCAATCTTTGACGAGGATATCTACGATGTCCAAGATGAAGAAGGTTTATCTAGGGAGGAGGTAAGTGCGATTCTCTTTAACGATCCTCTACAAAAGGTTATCACTATGAGTCTAACCAATGAAGGAGAAGAAGAAGAGTGCAAAGAGGAAATTGAAGCCTTGGAAGCACAAGAGGAGATGCATGAAGTGGAGTTTGAGAAACTCCACGATGAGGCTGAGAATACTAGAATCCACGGTCATACCCTGTATTCCACGACCGTGGATTCCATGACCAAAATCGACCTCCATTCCAGAGGATATTACGGCCGTGGAACACCAGAGGAGACCGTAATTTTGACCGTGGAAGAGGGTGATCAGCATACTTCTTCAACTTCTTCTAATTCTTCTCCAACCCATTCAACATCCTTAGAAACTTCTAAGGAAACATCGGAAGCTCCTCAAGGATCATTGGAAGCTCCGAAAGTGATGGAACTCAAACCGCTTCCTACTCATCTAAGGTACGCTTTTCTTGGATCTAATTCTACCTTTCCGGTTATCGTTAGTTCCGAATTAAGCATAGATGAACATGAACAGCTCATGATTGTCCTTAGGAAACATAGAAAAGCCATAGGCTACACTATTGAGGACTTAGTAGGAATTAAACCCTCCCTATGCATGCATAAGATACTAATGGAGGAAGACTTTAGAACTTCAAGACAACCTCAAAGGAGGTTGAATCCGACCATGAAGGAGGTTGTCAAGAAGGAAATTCTTAAACTTCTTGACGCAGGTATCATCTATCCTATCTCCGATAGTAAATGGGTGAGTCCGGTTCAAGTAGTTCCGAAGAAGGGAGGAATGACGGTCATCACCAACAAAAACAACGAACTCATTCCTACCCGAACCGTAACTGGATGGCGAATGTGTATAGACTACCGCAAGCTCAACAACGCAACGCGGAAGGATCACTTTCCACTGCCATTCATCGATCAGATGCTTGAAAGGTTAGCACAACATTCATACTTTTGCTACCTTGACGGTTATAGTGGCTTCTTTCAGATTCCGATACATCCGGATGATCAAGAGAAGACCACATTCACGTGCCCTTGGGGTACGTTCGCCTATAGGAGAATGCCGTTCGGGCTTTGCAACGCCCCAGCCACCTTTCAACGGTGCATGATGGCCATCTTCTCCGAATACGTAGAGGAAATCATGGAAGTCTTCATGGACGACTTCTCCGTTTACGGTTCCTCTTTTAACGATTGTCTTTCTAACCTTTCTCTTGTTTTGCAAAGATGTGAAGACACTAACCTAGTTCTTAATTGGGAGAAGTGTCAATTTATGGTTAAGGAAGGAATCGTGTTAGGTCACTTAGTCTCTAGTAGAGGGATAGAGGTAGACAAGGCTAAGATAGAGACCATAGAGAAACTTCCTCCCCCGATTTCGGTGAAAGGGATAAGAAGTTTCCTAGGACATGTTGGATTTTATAGACGTTTCATTAAAGATTTTTCTAAGATATCAAAACCTCTCACTAATCTATTGATGAAGGATGCGGTTTTTGAGTTTTCGCAGGAATGTTTAGATGCGTTTAACACCATTCGGCAAGCTCTAATCTCAGCACCTATTATCCAACCTCCGGATTGGACTCTCCCCTTCGAGATTATGTGCGATGCTAGTGACGTAGCTATTGGAGCTGTTCTTGGGCAACGAAAGGAAGGACGAACCCACGCCATATACTACGCTAGCAAGACGCTAGACGAAGCTCAGCTCAACTACGCCATTACAGAGAAGGAATTCTTAGCCATTGTCTACGCTATTGACAAGTTTCGCTCTTATCTTGTAGGTGCAAAGGTGATTGTCTACACGGATCATGCTGCGCTACGGTACCTCCTTGCGAAGAAAGATGCGAAGCCAAGGCTGATTAGATGGATTCTTCTCCTACAAGAATTCGATCTAGAGATCCGCGACAAGAAAGGCTCGGAAAATTCTGTTGCGGATCATTTGAGTCGTCTAACATATCTAGAGGACGACCATTTGCCCATTGATGACTCCTTTCCGGACGAACACCTACATATCATAGAGGAGTGCATCAAGGTAATCTCCAAGGGTAACGAACCATGGTTTGCTGATTTCGTTAACTATTTGGTTTGCCAGGAGATACGCACAAAGGAAGAAGTTCTTCAAGGACGTCCGGGAATACTATTGGAACGAGCCTCTCCTCATTAAGAGAGGTCTGGATGGCATCATTCGGCGATGTGTGCCGGAAGATGAGATACAAAGTGTCATCCGCCATTGTCATTCACTACCTTGTGGAGGACACGCTAGTTCGAACAAAACTAGCGCAAAGGTATTGCAATCTGGATTCTATTGGCCTACTTTATTTAAAGATGTGCAATCCTTTGTTTCTTGTTGCGATGCTTGTCAAAGAACAGGCAATATTTCTAGAAGGAACGAGATGCCCCTCAACAACATCCAAGAGGTGGAGATTTTCGACGTTTGGGGAGTCGATTTCATGGGACCATTCCCATCTTCTTGTGGAAACCAATACATATTATTGGCGGTGGACTACGTTTCTAGATGGGTGGAAGCAATTGCCTCTCCCACAAATGATGCCATGGTGGTGGTTAAGTTCTTCAACAAGACCATTTTTCCACGATTTGGGACACCAAGGACGATCATTAGTGATGGAGGTTCTCACTTCATAGCCCGTCGCTTTGAAGCTCTTCTAGCCAAGTATGGGGTTACTCACAAGATCGCTACCCCTTACCATCCACAAACGAGTGGACAAGTTGAGATCTCAAATAGGGAGATCAAGGGAATTCTAGAGAAGACGGTTTCAAGGACTAGGAAGGATTGGTCCTTGAAACTAGATGATGCATTATGGGCGTACCGGACTGCGTACAAGACTCCCATAGGAACCACACCATACAACCTTGTGTATGGGAAGTCTTGTCACTTGCCGGTAGAGCTGGAGCACAAAGCGTTTTGGGCTATCAAGTGGCTGAATTTCGGCATGAAGGAAGCGGGAGAGAAGCTTCTCCTAGACATCAACAAGCTGGATGAACTCCGTTTGAACGCCTACGAAAACGCTAAGATCTACAAGGAAAGAGCAAAGCGTTGGCATGATAAGCATATCATTCCAAAGGACTTCGAAGAAGGAGATCAAGTTCTCCTCTTCAATTCGAGACTTCGCCTCTTTCCAGGTAAGTTAAAATCTCGTTGGACTGGACCTTTTCTGATTAAGCGCATTTTCCCCCATGGTGCAGTTGAAGTATGGGGTGAAGCTAGCGGAAGTTTTAAGGTGAACGGCCAAAGACTCAAGAAGTATACGCCGGAACTCCAAGCTGAGGAGTTTGCACCTACCGCGCTCGAATAGGTACGATTTTGGTCTAGCTACGGACCTTAAACAAAGCGCTTCTTGGGAGGCAACCCAAGGTATTGCATTTTCGTTTTTGTTTTCGATTCATAGTTTAGTTTAGAATAGATTTTTTTTTCGCTTTATTTTCCTCGATTTCCTCCGGTATGTTTGTGTTTTTGGTTGTAGGATCAATGGAAAAGGAGAAAGGGAGGATAATGTCGAAGGAGAGTGACGAAATTTGGATTTTGAAGCTTTACAGAGAGTTCCACGGTCCAAATTACGGTCGTCATAGCTACAGTGACCGTAATTTTCAAATGCCTTTGGAAAATCATCAAAATCACGGTTCAAAGCACTTCCACGGCCGTGGAATGCCCCGACAGACCGTGATTTTTGGAAATTTTTCCGGCCACTATATAAGCCACATTCTTCACAAACTTAACCAATTTTCCCCCATTTCCACGACCTAGAAACCGAAAACACTCATCCTCTCCCAATTCCTCGTTTCCTAATCATTTTCAACGATTCTTCATCCTAAACTGCAGCAAATCCAACCACGAACAGGATCCAAGCAACAAATCGAGTGGAAATCGATCAACAAACACGCATTTTGGATTTTTCAATCCGAAAAAGAGGTTATATCTTTCTTCTCGAATTTCAGATTTAGTTCGTTTTTGCTATAGATCTTTAGGAAGAACTGACAAAGATTGGAAGGAATTAGATTAGGACTGCTTGTTGTGGTGATTATTGGTGAATTTGCTGAGATTCACGAGATTCTGTGACGAATCACGGTCTCAGGGTAAACCACGGCCGTGGAACCTGTAGAACAGACCGTAATTTTTCTGAAAAATGGACTTTGTGAGGAGAATGTCGGGAAGGATAAAGGAGAAGAAAGGGGAGCAAAATAAGAAAAGAAAGGGAAATCCCTCAACCTCTAGGGCACCACCACAATCATCCCCCTCACTACCATCCTCACCTTCACCTCCATCTTCACCTCCATCCTCACCTCCTCACCCTAGCATCCCCACCATACATGAGAACTACCTAGCTGCATTTGAGAAGATTGAGAAGAGGACAGTGATAGGTCCTAGTTATTTGTTGTTGGAGGATCTACATCCTCTCAACATAGTTGAGGATCTTACATGGCTCTTGGATAGAGCCGGATTGCTAGTCATCACGAACATTCGTGAAGATGCTTATGAGGAGATTACCCGAGAGGTTGTGACGTCCTTCGAGCACAGCCATGTTGATAGGACCATCTCCTTCCGTCTCATGAATCGAGACTATCACCTTAGTATTGTTTAGTTCGGGACCATTTTCGGGTTCCATGAGACCTACAATGGTCGACTTCCTAGAGGCGTTTCCGCCAAGGATTTTTGGGAAGAAGTGGCAATGATTTACGCCCAAGAGGACCAATGGCAACCCGCCGATACCAAGGCTAGATTGATGTACCATCTAGCCTTGAAGATTGCTCACCGTGTTCTTTCGGAGTGTCTCTTTCCTAGGACGGAGACGCCCCAAAAGATCAAGACGGATGAGCTATTCCTTCTTTACAGTATGCTTTATGGATGCCGCGCAGATTGTGCTACTCTTTTGGCGGCGACGATGAGTAAACTCAAGAACAAATCGAAGGGGAACATTGGATATGGTGGGATAGTGACCCACATAGCTAGGACGTTTGGTGTGGATTTTTCAGCTTGCACCCGTATACCGGCGGTTCCATTAGGGCTACATGCTTTTATGGTTAGGGGACTCATCTTCCCCACACATAGAGGTCCGCCTTATGCGGGCATGCCTTGGGAGAGTAGGACGGGTAGGGGCATTGAGTGGCTGCCAGAGTATTCCATTGTGGCGGGACGCCACAATTGGAAGGAGACGTTCGCTGCGATGCATGCGAACAGGCTTGTAGCTCCCCCTTACGTTCCACCACCGGTTGTGGATGAGGAGGACATGGGAGAGCAGTACGAGAGTGGTGGAGGAGCGGAGCAGGAGTTCGGCACATTTCCGGATCAGCCGGAGGCGGCCCCGGATGTACCTAGGCGCTCTCCACGCCCAGCTAGAGCTTCAGGCTCGTCATCTCGCCACGCTAGCATGAGTGAGAGGCCCACGTGGATGACTACACCTCCCACTTGGTACAACACACCCCCTCCCTGGTCCACGACGCAGCCAGCAGCACCACCACCACCACCACCACCACCACCAGCCGATGCCCCCGCATGGTACGATCACGCTCCAGGATGGTACGAGCAGATGCCGGATTGGGCTACCGGACTTTCAGAGAGAGTTGGAGCACTAGAGATCCGGGCGGATGCTAGAGACGGACGCCTAGACGACCTTGATCACATGATGAGGGACGTCTACCGCCAGCAGTTTGGGCGGTTCTATGATCCGAGTTTCTCTCCATTTCCACCTCCGCCGGCGCCACAATGATTGATGACCGGACCATTCGTTTTAGACATTCCCGCCACCACTTGTGAGTTTCTTTTTCTTTTCTTTCTTTTGTTCTTTCTTGTGAACATTAGGGACAATGTTCGTCCTAAGTATGGGGTGGGATGTACTAAATGTTTGTAATAACTCTACTCTCTATGTTGCTTTCATTCCGAGACTATCATTGCATGTTCATTATGTGTTACACGTTTTATTTTTGCATTGCATGAAAAAGAACTTTAAAAACCCATAAAAATTGAAAAATTTTGAAAATTTTGTGCTTCTAATGAATTGAGATGATTTCCATGATAATCACTACTTGCGAATTGAGTTTGATAACAATTGCATGCTTAAAAGGATGGTAAATCGAAAAGAATGCAAATGAATGAATTCTACCTATTTTGCAAGTTTTATAATGTGAAAACGTTACCTAAATCATATTAGGAAATTGAAGTTGAAATCACATTATAAGTTCCTATACTTCTTGTTGAAATGATTAAGGCAATTCGATACTTTCTTTCTTCTTTCTTTGATCATCTAGCTCCTCATTGAAATATTAGCCTCCTTTACCTATCCGGGAACTTGGAAAAGTGAATGAAAAAGGCATGTTTGATGTGGGAGGGCCATGAGAGCAATTATTTGCAATCAATTGAATAGAAAGAAATTATAAGTTTGGGGAAGTCAATCATGACGATAAGTAACTCGGCACCATTCACATAGCCGGGTGTTTGTGTCTTGCCAAAGTCGGATTGAGCGATATTCCTAGCGGATTATGGTATGTGCGTTAAGGGTTTGAGGCATCTCTTGCAAATTCGAGAAACGCCGATCTCCTAGGCTTCGGTTTTTGTGCACCTCTATCCATAACTCCAAAAGTAAAGTCGAAAAAATGAAAAGCAAGAGCGAAGCTCTAAGTTGAAGTGTTGCGGGAACCGCATAAGAAGAAGAAGGTAGTTGTCCACTTTCCCGGATTTATGCACCACTTTCCCTTAAAAGTTTTCCCTTCCCTTCCATACTCTAGACCTTTTCTTTGAAAGTCCTTAAGATCAAAAGAATGTTATATGACTTGGTGATCTAAATTAAAGCTTCTTATGATTGATTTTGATAAAGTTTGAAGGTTATGATACTTGTTTAGAGGTTAAATTGATTCATGAACTCTCTTTGCTTTTTACTCTTTGATTGAGTGTGTGAAAGTTTGATGAACGATTGAAGCAAGATTTGAGAATGATCCATTCTTTAGAAATCACATTCACCAAAAGAAGGTACACATATTTCATCCTAACTCTTGTTTTAAAGCTTTTTGAAAGACCTTGCTTAGGGACAAGCAAGTGTTAAGTATGGGGTTATTTGTTAGCATGAAATATTGTGATATTTTAGGCACGTTTTCTAATTATATTTGATTCATATTGATAGTCTTTGATTGATCTTTGCGCATATGTGAGCTAGTATTGCCTATATTGTCGATATGGATGTCTACACTAGTTCTATGTTAATTATAGGTGATTTGGAGCTATTTCCGAACGGAATCGAGCAAAGGAGAGTTGAGTTGATATGTCCATAGATCGAGGACACTTTTTGGAAGCAATTTGGAGTATTAGATTGAGGAATGCACGAGTTTAGGGAAGAATCACGTTCTTGCCCTAAATTACGCCCTAAAAAACGGCCGGAATCCAAACCACGTCCAGAATTACGGCCGTGGATTCAGAGTCAGAATTCGATGTTCATTCCAGAGGATATTACGGTCGTGGAACTAACCGTAATTGTTTTCACGCCCTAGAATTACGGTCGTGGAATCTTCCACGACCGTGATCTTGGCGAATCTTTTCGCCACACCTTGAAGCTATGATCTTTTGAAGATCGGGCCGGGCCGACACTTTGCCCTGCATTATAAAAAGACGGAAGAAAGGAGATTCCGTCATGCTTGCTTAGCGTTCTTGCATCCACGCATAGACGTATACGCCCGTTTAGCAATCGACGCTTAGGATCAACCCTTAGCAACGCAAAACCCTCATTTTGGAGGCATTTTTGGGAGATCTCATTGGAGATTAAAGTTCGCATCGGAGAGTTACTTAAATCTCGCACTTTCGGTGGAGATTGCTGTTGTGATCTTCGGATTTGTGGAAGATCGAAGTTCTTGGAGGATTTTGCAAGAAGACTTCTCTTCTTGTTTAGGTTTGATTTGGAAACGGATTGACATCCCGTTTCTCTTCTTCCCTAAGGTTGTGATTGTTTACTTTGTTTTGAATCTTTTGATAAACATTTGTTGTGATCTTGAGATTCATTTGAAGATTATTAATAGTTCTTGAAAGTTTTCATCTTTTATTCTTTGATTCTTGAATTGATATCAAAATGACTGTTATTGGCTAAAAAACCCTTAACAATTCTAAGGTGAAGGGTTGATAGTTGTGGCATAGGTGATGATAGATCGATCTCAAACAGATTAGACCCTGAGAGTTAGAGAGAATCGTCGACAACCTAAAATTACGGGCAGTTCTTGAGTTCCACGACCGTGGAACCTCAAGATCCAACCGTAATTTCCTTCTAGTTTACGAGCCTGCTTTTACTTTAATCCAAAGTTAAAGATTCGCTTTAACTTAGTTTAGACTTGTCTTTTCTAGGTGGTAGTGAGCCTCAACAACCTCTACCTCGATTGTGAGTCTCAACAACCTCAATCGGTTAAGTTAGTCTTGATTTTTAGGTTGTAAGTTCGGGTATTTAATACTAATCCTCGTCTTTAGAATCTTTCTATATTGAGCCTCAACAACCTGTATAGGGAGTATCTTTTAGGTGAGTTACATAAGGTTTTTGGAACCTCAGCCGTACGATTACCTTACATTAGTATACCTTTGCATATCTCTACTCTGTCTTTACATCATTAGTATATCTTGAATCTATTGCCGCAACTGGATACCTGGATCTTTAGGATTGTTGTTTTCCCAATACTTGCAAAACTCCCATATTTACTTGCTTGATAACCTGCAATCGAATTTGTTCCCACCCAAATCCCTGTGTTCGATACTCTGGAATTCTTGCTTAGCTACCTCGATCCGTACACTGCGGGTTCGCTGCTTGATTCTAGTTTTATAAATTTAAAACTTATTTGCACACACCTCTAGGGGCGAACACGATCCTCCTTTCATTGTCTAGCAAGCCATTGTACAAGTACAAGACTAGATCTTGAGTTGAATATCCATGGAAAGGACAGCTGGATCGGAGGCGTGCAAACCTTTCGAAGTACTCGTAGAGAGTTTTGGTTTCCTCTTGCTCGATGTTGCTTATAGCTGTCTTCAAGTTGTTGGCCTTTTTAGCTGGAAAGTATTTCTCCAAAAACGCTTTATGAAGGTTTTCCCAAGTGTCAATGCTCCCGGATGAAAGGTGGTAATACCAATCATCCGCCGAATCTTTGAGTGTGAAGCCGAATGCCCTCATCTTGATCTGTTCTTTGGTAATGTTGGCCGGCTTCATGCTCATACAAACGGTGTGGAACTTCCCAAGGTGCTTGATGGGGTCTTCACCACTTAGCCCATGGAAGGATGGAAGTAAGTGAATAAGGCCCGGTTTGAGCTCAAAGTTGACTCCTTCCCCTAGTGCCGGTATAGCTACCGCAAGAGGGTTTTGAGCCAAAGTGGGCTGCGTAAGTTGACAAAGAGTACGGTCAACCATCTCTTGTTGTAGTTGTTGTTGTCTTCGTTGCCGGATGTGCGTCCTCTCAATATCTTGATCAAAAGAAGCAATGCCGGAATTAGTATCACGGGTTGAACCATAAAAATGGTTCAAACCAATAATCAATAATAACAATAAAACACAAAAACTCCCCGGCAACGGCGCCAAAATTTGAACGAAGGTATTTCTATGGTTGTCTATACCCAATCAAAAGTAAATCCCGACTTAGCACTAAGAAAAGTATAGTGATTAAGTAAGGGTCGAACCCAAGAGAGTTGAGGTGTTTTAGATACAATTATAGATTATAATGACAAGTGACACAAAAGAGGGGGGTTTGGTTGAATTGATGCATAAAATTTTATGAAAACGATTAATGCAACAAATAAGACAATAATGGATGAATCTACACTAGGTTGATTCTAAGCATGCAATTGCTACTTTGGTGCATTCCTTTTACAAGTTTTTAAGTAATCTCATGTCTCGATCATACATATGTGTTGAGCCAACCGGCATCAACACAACTTAACCTATTAAAGTTCCGTAAACCTACAAGAACAATTAAAAAGTTAGCATTCAAACAAAGACTAAGGGATATAAAGAGAAGATCAAAACCGTTAAACTTATCTTTATATTTGTGTTCCTTTTCTTTAAGTAATTACAACCCGTTATTACTTAAAGTTGCTACTAGATTAAAGACCCGAACACGGAATCTATTAATCCTAGTTGTTTACATGCACTTTAGAACCTAAGGTGATCAATCTCAAGTAATAGTTAACATGCAATTAAACAATGGAGATCAAGGAAACACAAAGCATTGCTGAATAAAAACTTATATTAAAAGAACTTACAACCAAAGTAACAAAGTAGCTTCAAGCCAACCCAATGTAGCAAGGGAGATAGCAATTCATTACAATGGAAAAACTCAAGTCTAAAATGGATTTTGTGAGGAAAAGCATGGATGATTCTAGCAATCATTCATGGACTATTTATACTACAAAAGACACTAAATTAGGAGTAAATAGCCGGCCTAAAACAGCCACATTTAATGCCATAAAGGTGGTGTAAACAGCCGGAGTAAAGCTTTTGGCGTTAAACCGCAGGGGCGGCCTTCAGGACCCGCAAGGACGGTGTAGGCAGAATCGGTTGATCTTCTTCAGAACCGCTAGGGCGGCTACTCAACTCCGCTGGGGCAGATCTTTAATGCACTTCAACGTCTGACCTTTTGCCTTCCTGACGTTTTTGATGTCAAGGCGCAAGGGCGCCTTAAGGCCAACGCAGGGGCAGTGACACAGACTCTTCGCCTTCCAGCTCCCAAGGCGAGGCGCAGGCAGGGCGCAGTGGGAGGCGCAGGGGAGCAGGTCTTCGTCTCGTCAAGGCAGGTCACTGCAGGGGCGGCTGCAAGGGCCCGCGGGGCGGTGGAGCAACAAAAACTTTTCTTCTTGATCGATCTTTACTCTTAAGTGCATATAACTCCTTCCTTAACTTCTTTTGATCTTCTTCTTCTGGTCCAAGGAGTTAGTAGCATAAACCGACACTAATGCAATAAAAAAGACTCTAAAAACTACCCTAAATGATAGTGATTCCATCACCTATCAAATATCGATCATGTTCGAAGATTAGGAGATACATCAAGGAAGCTAAGGAAGAGCTAGGATGAAGATTGACACGAAACAAAAACAACAACAAGCAATATACACTTCCATGCCCAGAATTACGGTCGTGGAGAAGTCCACGCTCTAAACTACGGCCGTGGACTTGGAATCATGAACGTGGATTTGAGTTTCGAGCACTCCAGTAAGTTACACGGCCTAAATTACGGTCGTGGAAGTCACAAGGCACCGTAATCTGTTTCCACGCTCTAAACCACGGTCGTGGAATGCTATGAGACCGTGATTTAGGCGATCTTTTGACGTTTCATTAATTGCCACGTCATTTACGCATTGGGCCTCAACGGAAACTCATTCTCGTCTTATAAAAAGGCCGGAAAAGAGAGTTTTGAGGACGGTTGCTTACCCATGCTTTCAGCACTCTTGCCTAGGGTTGATTAGAAGTCGCCGAGAGTCGCGGAAACGCCGGATTTTTGAAGATTGGAGATTGCTCACAGCGAAGGTTTAGCCTTTTTCTTAGGTTTTGATATTGAAGATGGATTGACATCCCGTTCTTCGTACTTGCCTTAGATCATTGTAAGGTTTTGTGTTATATATTCTGAATCCATTAACATTAGTTCTTGTGTTTCGGATTTGAGATTGGTTTTGAAGTTTTATTGAGTATTCGAGGGTTTTCATCTTCCATTCTTCTTAAATTTAATATTGATATCATGACACTAGTTATTGGCTAAAACCCTTTAGCAATTCTAAGGTGAAGGGTTGAAAGTTGTGGCTTAGATGATGATAGATCGATCGTAATTTGATTGGAACCTGAGAGTTAGAGAAATATCGTCGACACCCTAAATCACGGCCTGTTCTTAGGTTTCCACGGCCGTGGTTCTCAAGATCCAACCGTGGTTTACTTCAGTTTACGAACTTTGCTTTTACTTTAATCAAAAGTTAAAGATTAACTTTAACCTAGTCTTGGCTTGCCTTCTCTAGGTAGTAGTGAGACTCAACATCCTCTATTTCGGTTTCGAGTGTCACAACCTTAACCGTTTGAGCTTATCTTGATCCTTGGGTTACAATTTTGGGTATTTGAGATCATTCTAGTTCTTAGATCCTTTCTATATTGCAGCCTCAACAACCTTTATAGAGAGTTCTTTTGGTTAGGCATATAAGGTTTTGTAACTTCACCGTACATTACCTTACCTTAGCTACCTTTATAATTCTTGACTCTGTCCTTAATTCTTTAGTATATCTTGAATCGATTGCCACAATTGGATAGTTGGATCTTTAGGGTTGTTGTTTTCCCCAATATTTGCAAAGCTTTACATCTTATTTGCTTGACAATCTGAAATTGGATTTTGTTTCACCAAATCCTTGTGTTCGATACTCTGGAATACTTGCTAATCTACACCGATCCGTACACTGCGGGTTCGCTTGCTTTTATTCTAGTTTTATAAATATAAAGCTTATTTGCACGCACGTTTTCAGGCAAACAGCATACACCTACCACCATTGGACATGTGCGATCTTTCCATGGATTGGCAACTTTCTATAGGCGCTTTGTGAAGGATTTCAGCACCATTACAGCCCCTCTCACGCATCTCACGAAGAAGCAAGTACCAATCAAGTGGGGAGAAGCGCAAGAGAAAGCATTTTCGGAATTAAAGAGGCAACTACCAAATGCACCTCTTCTTGCACTTTCGGATTTCAACAAACCGTTCGAAGTGGAGTGCAACGCTTCAGGTATTGGTATTGGAGGATTACTCATGCAAGAACGTAAACCTTTAGCCTACTTTAGTTAGAAATTAAAGGGTCCGTGTTTGAATTACTCTAATTATGATAAGGAACTATATGCTTTATTTCAAGTTTTCAAAACATGGCAACACTATCTTTGGCCTAATGAATTCATCCTTAGAACTGATCATGACTCTTTGAAGCATTTTTGAAGTCAAGAGAAGTTGGACAAGAAGCATGGAAGATGGATGGAGTTCATTGAGACGTTTCCTTATATTATCAAATATAATAAAGGAAAGGATAACGTTGTAGCGGATGATGCAGACTTTGGCAAAATCTACAGTGGATGCAAACATTGGCCCAGTACCGGAACATCGATCGATTTTTTGACCGAGTTTTGTCTTAGTCGAGAGATAAGTATTATATTTTTGATGAGGATAAAGTTTTTATTCCTATGTTCTCTGAGATTATTATTATTATTATTATTATTTATTATTAGTTGAGGAGGCTCACATGGGAGGATCAATGGGATACTTTGGAAGATATAAGACTTATCACATGCTTCACTCTCATTTCTTTTGGCCTCACATACTCAAAGATGTTGAACATTTGATTAAGAGGTGTCTTGTTTGTCTAAAAGTGGAGTCAAGACTAAAACGGTTTGTATACTCCTCTACCTATTCCTACATCACCTTGGCTTGATATTAGCATGGATTTTATTGTAGGTTTGCCAAGGACTAAGAAGGGGAGAGGTTCTATCGTTGTGGTTGTTGATCGTTTTTCTAAAATGGCTCACTTTATTGCTTGCCATAAAACTCATGATACATATAATGTAGCTAACTTGTTTTTCAAGGAAGTTGTTAGATTTCATGGAGTTCCAAAAACTATTATGAGCGATAGAGATGTCATGTTCCTTAGCTTCTTTTGGAAGACACTTTGGGGGAAGCTACGTATAAAGTTGTTGTTTTGAACTTCTAGTCACCATCAAACGGATGGTCAAACAGAGGTAAGTAATCAAACTTTGACTACGATCTTACGAGCTGTTTTAAAAGATAATTTGAATGCATGGGAAGATTTTTACAGCATGTCGAATTTGCTTATAATCGTATCTTGCATTCATCTACTAATCTAAAGCCGTTTGAGTGTGTTTATGGAGTGAATCCTTTTACTCCCTTTGATTGTATACCGTTGGCGTTAGAGGAGCGAGTAGATTTTGTTGCAGGAAAGTAGGTGTCATAAGGGATTTACATGAAAAGACGTGCTTATGGCTGGAACAAAAAGGAATATTCGTTGCTTCCAAAACAAATCGGAATCGCAAGGAGATGCTATTCAAACGGATGTCTAGTATGGTTGCATCTACAAAAAAAGGGATTTTCGGATAAGCGGAAGTCTAAGTTATCTCCAAGAGGAGATGAACCTTAGAGAGTAAAGAGGAAAGTTGGTGACAATGCATACATCTTGGAGCTTCTAGCTAATTATGGTGTAGGTCCCATCTTCAACGTTGGTGACTTAAGTCCTTACGAGTTTAGAGATGAGCATGCCGATGATTTCAGGACGAATTCTTCTCCAGAAGGGGAGTCTGATGTGGGACCATCTCCAACACAAGGACCAGTTACACGCTCAAAGGCTAAGGCATTGAAGGACAAGCCAACAACCCCTTCACCTTCTTCAGATTCAACCATGGATGGAGCAATCACAAGGTCAAGAGCAAAGGTGATTCAAGATGAAGTTACGAGCATACTCACGACATGTACGCTCAAGGAAACTCTTCTCATTCTCAAGAGTTCCTTGGTGACTTTACTGACTGTTATAGAAGAGTCAATCCATGACCAAGAAGATCCACTAAGAAAAGAAGAAGGATAAGAGCAAGGAAGAGCCTTAGAGAGGAAAAATCGTCCTAATAAATCGGTCGATTTTCATGTAGGAAAATCAGCCGATTTCTAATCCGATTTCCTCACTAAGACGAGTTTTTGTAAGATCCGGCCATGATTTTCTATCTTTGGCAATCATATATTTTAGTGATTCTTTAAAGCTCTCAGACCATCCTAAGAGATTATTAGTTTATATTTATCTTTATAGTTTTTATATTTTATATATCTTAAAGATATATTTACAAGATTATCTTTAAGTATATATTTCCTAGTTTTCATAGTTAATTTCCCTTATAAATCGTGTTGGTCGGGGAGAATGTTTGGTAGATTAGGTTTGATATTTTCTACAGATTTGTGAGACTTGCAGCTTTGCTTATGGTGTTTGTATTTTATTCATTAATGATTCAATCAAGAAGAGAGCTTTTGGTTCAATTGTTGTGAAGTCCCTACTAGATTGTGCTTTTGTGTGTTAATCTTATTGAAGGTTGGTGCTCCTGGTCAATTATAGTCCCTCCTTGTGCTTGTCTTACATTGAAGACTTGTGTAAGGTTAAAGAAGTGCGGGTTAAGGTAATCTTCTCGTTAAAGGGTTTTGACTCATCGTTGGTCAAGGTTCTTTTTTGCGGAACTATCTTAGTTTATATCTTCTTATATCTTTAATTTATCATTCCATATTCATCATCTTATCTTTCAATATATCATCCACTAATCCGTATTCTGAGTTTCCAGGAAAATCGACTTGTTCTTCATATAAATCGACCGATTTATTCTATAGAAAAATCCGATTTTTATCCTAGTTAAGGACTTTCATTATAGATAAAGAATTGTTGCTTATACTTGCATCAGATATTGTAGAGGGGATACCCCGTTTATTACAAGATTACTCGATGGAGGTAGGGTTAGAGGTACTTGTGAGATACACAATTGTCCCATACGTCTAGGAAATCATGATTGGTTTGTAGACTTCTTTTTCATGTACTTACTACATGAAGAAGTCATTTTAGGGATAGATTGGAGTGGACCGAAATGGTGTGGTCTTAGATATCGGTAGATGGACCGTGACGGTTACTACCGATATAGGTCAGATGGAGATCTTCCGAGGTTGGGATCTTGGAAAGACCGATACTGTCATCAGCATAGTCGGAGCGACGAGGCTGATTAGACAGGGTTGTGATGCCTTCTAGTGTTACGCTATAAAGGAGGGTGAGAGTCCAATATTACAACATATTCCCGTCGTGTGTGAGTGCATCGACATTTTTGACGATCCATCCAACTTACAGCCACAGTGGATTTCGGCGTCGAGTTAGAGCCCGGGACGAGACCAATCTCGAAGGCACCATATCGTATGGCGCCTATCGAGTTTCTGGAGCTGAAGAGGCAACTCGATCAGTTAGCAAAGGAGGACTTTATCCTCCCTAGCGTTTCCCCTAGGGTGAACCGGTACTCTTTGTGAGGAAGAAGGATAGATAAATGAGGTTGTGCATCGATTATTGAGACCTGAACAAGGTGACCATCAAGAACAAGTACCCGCTACCCCATATTAATGACTTGTTGGATCAGCTGAACCGAGCTTCTGTGTTCTCCCATATAGATATGTGGTCCGGATATCACCAGATGAGGGTGAGAGAGAAAGATGTGCACAAGACGACGTTTCAGACTCGGTATGGCCACTACTAGTTTGTAGTGATGCCAATCGGGCTCACGAATGCGCCCGATGTCTTTATGGAGTTGATGAATGGCATCTTCATCGACTTCCTAGATCATGGTGGTCTTCATAGATGACATCCTCGTGTACTCTCGGAGTAGAGAGGAACACACAGGACCTTGAGGACGGTATTAAGAGTTTTGTAGGATAGAGAGTTGCACGTCAAGCTCTCTAAGTGCGAGTTCTGGATACCTGAGGTGGGCTTCTTGGGTCACATAGTTTCCTCCGAGGGGATCAAGGTTGATCCAGAGAAAATCGAGTCAGTAGCAGCATGGACAACTCCGAAGAATGTCATGGAAGTATGTAGCTTCCTTGGCTTAGCTGAATATTATCGTCAGTTTGTAGAAGGGTTTTTTGTGATCCCCCGACCACTTACCAGCCTGTTGAGGAAGACTACCCGGTTTGGATGATCCAAGCTGATGATTTTGTGGTTTATAGCGACGCATCCAAGCTAGGCTTTGGATGTGTTTTGATGCAGTGGGGTAGTGTAATTGCTTATGCGTTTTGACAGTTGAAGATGTATCACGAGAATTACTCAACTCATGACCTCGAGTTCGTTGCAGTGGTACACGCCATGAAGATCATGCGGTATTACCTTTAAGGAGTTTCATGCCAGATATTCACTGACCATAAGAGTCTGAAGAATATTTTTACTCAACGGGAATTGAATAACCGTTAGAGGAGATGGCTCGAGTTGATCAAGGAATTTGATCTTGAGATTTTGTATCATCCGGGAAGGTGAATATAGTTGCTGACCCTTAGCAGGAAGACGCCTCGAGAAAAGGATTTCGACCTTAAGATTCACTACCATCCCCGGAAAGGCGAATGTAGTTGCTGATGCTTTAAGTCGGAAGACGCCTTGGGAGAAGGCGATAGCTCGGTTGACGGTACAACCGCAGTTATAGAGAGATTTGGCTTGGTTAGAGGTGGAGATTCAGTTTCCAGATACAGTCCATTAGTTGGCTACTTTGGAGCTACTTCTTGATCTGTTGGGTGAGATCCGACAAAAGCAGGAGACTTGCCAGACATTGACTAGGATCCGAGACAGGATGTCTCGTGATGACGCACATCAATTCACTATGGGCGTTGATGGAGTGATGAGACGTCGAGACCGTATTTGTGTGCCATCTGACAGTGAGTTGAGACAGAGGATATTAGGTGAAGCTCATGCTACCCCATACTCAGTACATCCCGGAGCGAGTAAGATGTACAAGGATGTGAGACGTTCCTTCTGATGGGGTGGTTTGAAGCCCGACGTGGCTCGGTTTGTTGCTCAGTGTGTGACCTGTCAACAGGTCAAGATTGACCATCGTAGGTCCTGAGGGGAGCTCCACCCACTGCCATTACCACAGTGTAAGTGGGAGGATATATCTATGGATTTTGTCACGGGATTGAGACTCAGCAGAGGTTTTGATTCTATTTGGGTAGTGGTAGACCGTCTGACAAAGACCGCACGTTTCATTCCGATTAAGGAAACGTGGACGGTAAGTTGTCTAGTTGAGGAGTTCACAAGACACATTGTGAGACTCCATGGAGTACCGAGGACTATCGTCTCCGAGAGGGATGCAAGTTTCACCTCGAGATTTTGGCAGCATGTACATACTGTTTTGGGGACGAGCCTCCACTTTACCACTACTTACCACCCATAGACCGACGGTCAGTCTGAGAGGACCATCTAGACGTTAGAGGACATGATATGGGCGTGTGTATTGGATTGGGGACAGGTATGGCTCGATCACCTTCCCCTTGTAGAGTTTTCATATAATAACAGTTGGCACGCGTCTATTGGGATGGCCCCTTATGAGGCTTTGTACGGGCGGAGATGTCGCACGCCATTGTGCTGGGATGAGCCTAGCAAAGCTTAGGGGGCATCTCCAGACCAGATAGAGGATGACATCGCCCGGATCGCCTTGGTCCGAGAGCGGATGTTAGTAGATTAGAGTCGTCAGAAATCCTATGCCGACAAGAGGCGTCGACCTTTGGAGTTTAGAGTAGGTGCACGTGTGTGGTTGAGAGTGCCACCGACGAGAGGCGTTCGGCGCTTCGGGATTAAGGGGAAGTTGAGTCCCCGATATATCGGACAATTTGAGATCTTGGAGAGAGTCGGAGAGGTGGCCTACCGATCAGCACTGCCACCGAGATTGGAGGGGTTCCATCCAGTCTTTCATGTATCGCATTTGAGAGATTATATACCGGACCCGAGACACGTCATCAGCCATGAGGACCTGATAGTTGAGCCCGATCACACTTTTTTGGAGTACCCAATAGTTGTCTTGGAGCGCAGTACTAGATGTCTATGGTCCAAGGAGATACCGATGTTGAGGATCCAGTGGTCTAGATGAGGAGCCGATGAGGCCACTTGGGAGACAGAGGAGAGTATTAGACCTAGTTATCCCTAGTTCTTTGCGGAGTTAGCCGCTAATTTTGTACCGACGAGTTAGTACTCGGAGGTTGTTTTGTTTGACTTATTATATTTTTACCTTGGATTGAGTGATTGTGTTCTCTTTGATGTGTTGCCCGATTTTGATGATTGAGTAGTTTGCATGTTAGAAACGAGTTTTTAGTGAGACCAAGTTATACAAGTCTATTTATGGAAGTCGTTTGATTAGAAGCATTATTCTATGTTTCGGGACGATTTTTTTTTTTGGGGCACTGGTGTAATATCCAGAAATTTTATTTCCTTTTAATACTGGGTCAAACCGGATTTCGATCCGCTAAACTGTCCTCATTCTAGATAGTGTTACACATTATCAAAATTCTATCATTTTATGTCACCTTAGTTCACATAAAATGATAAAATATGTAAAATAAATTTAAAAAAAAAAAGAAATTAAAACCCGAATAGTAGTTCCGTACAATTAAAACCCAAAGAGTAGTTCCGTGTGAGTAATGACTCACTTATCGGCCCATCATCTAGCTAGATGAGCAGGCCCATCGGAATAGGCCCAATACACTATACTGCCGGCCCAACGTATACCTTTTACCCTAATTTTTCCTTAATTACTTTTAACATAATCTAATGGCCTCTAACCTAATTAGCAGCCACGTACCGCTACCACTCCTTCATCCTTCTGCACGACCGGAAGTACACAAGCACCCTTTGGCATTCCAAGCGACTGCAATCTGACAGACGGTCTTCATCGGCGCCGGAACTTGCTCCGTCTTCATCGGCGCCGGAACTTGCTCTGTCTTCATCAGCCAGGTGAGTACCGATCTCTTTCTCATTTTCTGAGGCAAGTCACCGTTGTTGAGGACGCTTCTGTTGCACAGCTGACGACCCACCGCCAGGCACAACCGACAACACAATCAGCCTCTTCAACCGCGACCACACGGACCTGTTGCATACGACGTTGGGGGTCTTTTGCACTGTGTTCGGATCTATTGCACCTCCGATCTGCTACACGCCTTCATCGAAACGTTGGGCTCCAATCTATTGCAGATTTCGATCTTGGTAAGCAGCCTTCCTATGGTTCCACCCCTCTCTCCTCATGCGTATAACAGTAACCATTCCCTCCATTAATCTCATGCAACCATACTTAACACACTGCATCTAGTGATATTCAACGCTGGGCTCCTCATTGGGAGATTGACCGCAAACCGTGTCTTCACTACTGCGGGTGAGTAGTTACAACTTCCGATCCTAGTACCATTGTGTTGTATAGTGTGTATACTTTAGTTTGCTGAGTAATGAATGAGAGCAGTGTAGAGGTTGGGTACGCGAGAAATAGAAGAAGCTAAAGAAGTTCACTAGGAAGAGAGAATCAAACATAAAATGGTTCAATAAGGTTCATGCATAATTGGGTTATGTGGGATTCGAACGGGAGACCTCTAAGTAGAAATAAAGGGAAGCATATGCTGACAAGGAGAATCGAAGTTGGGACCTCTTGCACACCTTATGTTCCAGCCTTGACCATCTGACTTTAGGATCTAGTTTTGATATCTTAGATCGAGAATTGACCGTTGAATTTTGATATGTTATAGATAGAAATATGTAGTTTACTGTGTTAAAATTTGGGAGAGAGTTAACGGTTGGATTAGAATTTATAACGTCCCAAAGTAGAGTACGTGGGTTGTTTTTCCAGTAGAGGAAAAATTGGCTAAGTATAGAATTTCTAGATGTTTTACTCAACTTTAGGAATTTACGTAAGAGTAGTGGCTGGATAGTTTTGAGAGATCTTAGCTACTATGAGTAGCATGTATATCACAGAGGACCTAGAGAATATTTTCGTAATTTTTATATTTTTATTCAAGCCTCACATCTTAAGCCAAAGTCGGACCTTAGCGACTCTTATGAAAATCTAGAATTTTAGTTAACTTTTATAAATCCTTAACAAACTACCTGTTGAGAACTAGATTATGGAAATAGGTTCCATAGGAGAATTTGGAACTAGATTATAGACTATTTCGGAGATTTCGGGATCAAGGGTAAAATAGTCATTTTACCTTAAGAAGGCCTTTTTTGTAAATTCTCTCCATAAGATTGTACATCTTAGAAGTTTATATCTTCTAAGAATATGGGATGTAATTTTGATCCACGTGCCTTGTATGACAGGCGTTTGAGTTTCTACGGTTGCGGACCGAGTTGAGATTTAGAGAGTTGTGATTTGATTCAGGTAAGAACATGCGACTTACTTAGCCGGTTTCTAGATGTTAGTTGAATGATGATAGTGGTGTGTGTCGATTGGTTAATAATTATAACATGTCTAGGACGACCTTTATTATTATTTATGGCCCAAGTGTATGTACAACGGGCCGTGACATCACTGCCCAGCTCCGACAAGAAACTGGGAGGTTCTATATACCCAGATCATACAGGTACAAGGTGAGATGTATCGGATCCATTCCTGATGGTTACACGGGGGCGGAGGCGAGGTTTGGGAATCCCTCGTGTCATAAAATAAGTATCATTAGTAAGAGTGAATGAACTAAGTAAAGATAATAAATGGATTGTTTGAAAGCATGATGAGTGGTTACTTTTGTTATTGTGTGTGTGTGCTATTTTCATATATCTAACTTTTAGATAGCTAGCTAACGGTTATTTTGTTGTGTTGTTTAGATTTACCACAAGTTATGTAATATCCGAAATTTTTATTCCGTTTATTTCCGAATCAATTCGGACTTCGAGCCGTTGACGGTTCCCATTCTATCTCATATTTCTTTCTTCACAAATTTTATCATTTTATGTAGAATTTAAGTTAATTCACATAAAATGATATAATTATATCAAACCATAATTCTTATAATTATTTATCATTTTATGTAGAATTTAATTCACATAAAATGATAGAATTATATCAAACCCTAATTCTTATAATTATTTATCATTTTATGTAGAATTTAATTCACATAAAATGATAGAATTATATCAAACCCTAATTCTTGTAATTAATCCGTAGCGACGACTGTACACGAGATCATGACAAGGTTGAGACGAGACTATGACAAATCTGTTACGAGACCATGACGAGTTATGACGAGGCCATGACAAATCCGTGACAAGGCCATGACGAGTTTTGACGAGTTTTGACAACCCAGCCCACCTTTGCTTTTTACAACTTCAGCTCACCTTTATTCAGCCCAACTCTCATGTCAGCCTCTCCTCAGCCCATTTTTGTGCGTGCCTCCATCCAGCCCAGATCACTCCCGGCCCAGAGAGAAGGCGGCCTGCACTCCGTAACCCTCGCAGCCAGAAGCCTAGCGGATGAGATCTTGTGCAGATGTTACACCGTTCCCTTCTTTCCCTCTAACCCTAGTTCTATCTTCACGTCTGAAACCTGCCGTCACCCTCCTTCCCTGGGCAGCAGCCGGCGCGCAAACCCCTTACCGCCACCAGTAGCGCCGACCAGTGTCGGCCTCCCCCGCCGCTGTCGACGCTGAACCGGAAGCTGTTCCTATTTGCTTCTCGTGCAAACCGAACCTCAACCCTAGCTTCTGCCCTCAACCATCGTGGCCTCCTTGACCTCCTTTCCGTCCGCTTCTAGCCCACACTGGAGGACCGTTCGCCTCGAGCCTCGCCTCGAGCCCACACAGGAGGGCCGTCCTCCGTAGCCGGGTCGTCCATCTGCAACCGCCGCTGTTCCTCGTCCTCCTAGTCGCGCAGCAATCGATCGCAGGAACGGCATACACAACCCTTGGGTTCGGCCATTCCCTAGGCCGCCGGTGCTACTGGACTAGGCCGCTGGTGTGCCTCCTAGGATCTTGACGAGCCTCCAACCTACTGCAGTAGCGGACTCCAGTGACAGCAACCGGTGTTGTTCCCTTCACACCTTCGAAACACGGAATCGAGTAAGATCCATATCGTCCTTCCTATCCCTTCTCTTTGCGTTAACCTTAATATATATATGCTGATGTGAGCACTCGTTGTGTCTCCAAGCCGACCTTAACAGCCTCAGAAGATTTACTTGGACAGCTGAGGTGTTTGCTGAGTTTTCGAAAGTGAAGAATATTCAACTTCGGCTCCAGTTTTGGGTAGGTTAGACTCCACCTTTACTGCTGATTTTCGGATATGTTTTAGTCGATATTGTATAATATAACATACTAAAATTTTAGAGGAATCCGAGCTACGGTTTGAGAGTTATTGTGTTCCAAAGTTGACGCCTCATGCAGTTTTTACATATGTGCTGAGTGTTGGGGAAAACAGCAAGTGATGCTGTTTTGTAAGACGGTTTTGAATAAGCTCTTGATCTCCGTTGGGCTTGAATTTTCGATATGATATAGTTGACATATTTTTGTAGAACATATCAAAATTTGGGAAGAATCCAGCGAGTGGTTTGGGTTTTATGATTTTTCAAAGATTGAGTCGTAAGTAGTTTTTTCTGTTGTGCTGAAATTCGGTTTTGTGAGATAGTTTTAAATAGGATTTTGATCTCCTTTGCGGCTGAATTTTGGATATATTAGAGATAAGATTTAATAGTAGAACATATCAAAATTTGGGATAAATTCAGCGAGTAGTTTAGGAGTTATGATTTTTCAAAGTTAAGACAGTGTGCTGCTTGTTAAGTGTTGTAACCAACTTTAGAAATTTTTGTAGAAGCGATGCTTTAACAGTTTTAAGAAATTCTTTCTCCTATGAGTAGATGGGATATCATAGATGATCAAGGGAACTATTTCGGAATTTTTAAAAGATTATTCGAATTTTATATTTGAAGCTGTAGTTAGACTTTACTGACTTTTCGGGAAATAGAAAATGGGTAATTTTTCTAGTTGCTACCTAAAATCATCATAGGGAGTAGAATATGGTTAGTTAGCCTCAAATTATAATTTAAGTACATATTCCGAGTTTTTGGAAGTTCCGGGACTAAGGGTAAAATAGTCATTTTACCTTAAATAAACACTGTAATAACTTCTGCACATAGAATCGTATATCTTAAGAGTTTTAGACTTATAAGTATCCAGAGAAATGTGTTGACCCACGTGCCTCATCTGACAGGCAACTGAATTCTGCACTTACGGATTTAGTGGTGGTTAAGAGAGAGTCGAGATTTGATTCTGGTAAGTCCACGGACTTACTTAGTTGGCTTCTTGTATGAGTATAATGTGTATGAGTGGTGTTTGTTTGTTATGATAAACAACGAAAAACCGGATTAGGCCGACTTTATTATTTACGTAATTGACCCAAGTGTATGATAACGGGTCGTGACATCATCTGCCTAGCTCTTGCGAGAGTCTAGGAGGTTCCCTACGACCAGCTCAGTCCGGTAGACGGTCAGATGCATTAGTACCATTCCGCGTTGGTAAACGGGGACAAGGGCGAGCTTTGGGAATCCCTCGTGTCACAAAATAAGTATCATTAGTAATAACCTATCACCTAATTAAAGATAATAAAAGGATTGAGTGTTGCATGTTAATTGTGTATGTTGTGTGTTTGTGCTTTTACCTTTATACTTATGCATAGAATGTTAGCTAACGGTTTTATACCGCTTGTAGATGCCTTGCAGGTTAAGACAGTTGTAGAGAGATCCGGAAGAAATGGTCAGCCGGGTCCACGTACTCATTTAGTTGGGGACGGGGATGTCTTCTGTTCTTCATATGCATCATTTTAGTAGCTTTTCTTGTAAGGCTGATACATATTCTCCATGTATATATATTGTTTACAGCTTTCAAATGTTTTAAATACTTTTGTGCCTTGTTGTAAGATCCAAGTAAAATTGTTGTGAAACTATGGTCAGGACCCATTGTGAGGTCCTAACCAGTAGCTCCCCGAGTTCTCAAAATTTGGGGTGTTACAATATGGTATCAGAGCTCTAGGTTGACAACAATGGCACTAGAAATCTTCTGAAAGACCGAATGTATAAAATAACTAGAACCTGAAAGGGGTCTAAATTTTCAAAACGGATTTATGTTTTTACACGCACGCATAGTCGGGTTGTTGGGTTAGTAGTACGTCGGACTACCATCGCTCTCCGTGGATCTCTACAACTTGGATCGATAGGAGTTAGCTTATAGACTTTTTATGATGTATTATTATATGTTATACACATGTGTTTGCTTAGCTTGTTAGTATCCTAAAGAATATTTTATATCCTTTAGTCATGATATCACGAAGCGATTATCGCCTCATGATAAATCAACTGCGGACTTGACAAATCTCCAACACGAGGCAATGGGATCGGACCTTGAATTGAGTATTTAACTCGGGTAGGCCGCTTGGTGACCCTTACAAATCATCCAAAGAACAAGTGAGCAAGGAAGTAAAGTTGTGAAGATAAATTTTACCACAAGCACAATCAGATGAGGAAGAAATTCTTGAGTCAGTTCAGTTAGAAAGAATAGAAGGTCGTACAAGGAACTCGGCATACGAGGCCGAGAGATAGAATTAGAAGAACCATGCAAGAGATTACAAGAGTGCAGGGTAGAGATAACAAGATGGGATCGGGACAAGTAGAATTGAGTACAACCAAGATTGCGGAATCAAGGACATTATAATCGAGGCAGATGCCCCATAGACCATTAGGGGCATGAGAAACCGGAAGAGACAAAGTGTCAACCCGGGTGTGAGAATCTAAGGTACACGGAATGAAGACCTAGAATTGAGTATAAAAGCGAAAAGGCAGACCCCACAAGCGTGCGGAGGTTTTGACCTCCTCATGGATATAAGAAGTTTGAAAGAAACCGCGACGCCAATATCCAAAGAATAGAAGCTTGTAGCAAGGTCAACGGAGTTTCAGGAAGGCGATATTACCACCAACACTAGTGAAGAAATTTATATGAGAGAACGGCTTTGCTAGACTCGAGAGTCCAGTGTAACCCGAATTATCACGGGACCTAAGCCATCAACACAGATGGTCCATGCAAAAGGAACTGCAAGTTGATGATCATTACGGCCATAAGAATTTCAAAGACGCTTGCAAGCTATAGTGAAAACTTGAAACGACTATTTGTGCTAGATGAATGACACAATCGGACTAGAGAAAATGGAGTTATCCTATAAGAAGCGGAAGGGTGGAAGGTAGAACGAACTAAAGAAGTATAAAAGGAGTGTTATGAGCAACTGTTTACCTACTAGCTAAGGAAATTTTGACAGATCACAATTTACACGGAATGGAGACTTACAACTTAATGTAAGAGCGAAGGGTAGACTTACAAGCCTGGAGACATTTTGTCTTCTTTAAAGATAAGAATTCTAAGAGGAATCTCTACGCCAGAGTCGAAAGGATCGAAGCCCGTAACATAGTCAACAGAGATTTGGAAGGAAATATTACAAACAATGCCGATTAAGGAACCTGTGCTTGTGAGAATCGTGTGGTGGACTCAAGAGTCCAGGGTAACCCCCATTTATAACAGAACATAGGTCATCAACACAGACGGTCCCTGTAAAAGGACTACAATTGGGAGGTAATTAAAAGTCATTGGAACTACAAGACGCTTACCATCTATCGTGGAGTGTTAGAAACATCTTTTGACGTCAGGCGAATGGCATAGTGAGACTTGAGAAAGAGAGTTGTTCCACATGAAGCAGAAGAGTGAAAGATAAGACGAACTAAAAGAAGGATAAAAGGATTAATCTAGTAGGTGATGTGCACCAAAAGTTTAATACCAGTAGAGGTATGAAAGTGAGATAAGTCAGTTATAGACTGACCGATGTCAACCAAGGACGTGCAAGTATTATTGGGTATTGACGAGTTATGTGCCGTTAAGAAGAGATATTTGTGACTGTGGATCTATGGAGTAGCTTTACCGACGCCTTAGAGGATTCCCTCAAGTAGGCAACTACAACCTTCTTTGATGAATTAAAGGTATAAAAAGAAACGTTTTAAGGGTTACTTCTTGGCTAGTTAAGATCAAACTCCGGTCAAGTTGAGGAGTTTGGATCCGTGGTAGAAGAATTAAGAAAGTAAGCGGAAGAAGTTGTTTTTCAACCGTTATTTTATTTTCTTAAGGCAAGTAAAGAAGGTATTTGGTACTTAGGATTAATAAGTGACAACAGGATAAGCAGAGGAGCACAGCGGAAGCGTGGTGGGTCCTAACCCACAAACAAGAAGCTCAAGGGTGCTGATGGATGTCGTGTTGAGTTTAAGATGATGATAGTTGGTGAAATGCATTTCGCTTGGAAGGAACATGAGATAGGTTACGCGGAGTGACTGAAAATATTGTACGGGAGTTGTATCACCATCAAGGTAGACAAGAAACTATGTGCATGTAAGAGGTTATAGAAGGAGATTAGTACCCTATTATGGATTCAAGTGAATAAGGATGGCTTGTCACATGTTGTCAAATAACTAGTTCGGAATCCAATACGCAACGGAGTACGTCAGAGCGACTTTTCTTGATGGATTGAGAGAAGAAGTAACGATGTAATAAAAATATTGTGCATGGTCTGCATTAGAAAGCTCAAAGTGAGTAACTACCATTTTGAGTCGGAAGATACATAAGAGAGAGAAGCGACAGGAATATACTTGCAACCCAGTAACCTTGCTTAAAGAAAGCATAATCTCGGAGTAGATTTTAAGTGTAATGTTATATCGAAACGGATCCAAGTTGCGTTTTGAGTCAGAGGGATACTATCGGGCTGGTAACCATGGTGGATAAAAGAGTGCACTGTTGATGGTATGCTAACAATTATTGAGTAGTTATGCTCAAATACGGTGATAGGAGATCACTTTGTGTCTAATACCGTCATTCTGGACATGTTTTGGGTCACTTAAGATCTTGGAAAATGCGTGAGAAGCCTAAGGTTGAGCTAACGATGTATAATAGATCTATAAATAGTATTATAACACCAAGTGAACACAGAGGATGACCATTGGAAGTTTTAAAGCGGTTTAAAAGTGACTGATGGACTAGTATTTCTCACCCTATTGGAGAGGGTAGCTTCAGTTTTCCACGGAGACTAAGTTTGGGAACTGAGTTTGAGAATTTCAATTGGAGAGATACCTACCAGACACGAGTTAGGTCATCACATTAAAGGATCAGACAGTTGAGCCGGATGATACCGGTGAGATATCCGGTAACCACTCTAGAACGTGGTAGCAGGCGCTTGTGATCTATGTACCTGAAAGGATTTAAGATTCAGTGGTTTTATGAAAAGCTAAGGCTACCTAAGATACTGGGGATAGTAAGAGACGTAATCTTTCAAAGACCTATGTAGCGATAGTTGTAACCTCGAGAGTGACGAGTTAGGGCTTGACCTTAGATATGTGATATTGTTTGACTGCTTGTTTATTTCATGATTGAGTGTTTAGTCAGTGATTTGTGTTTTTGGTAATCTTGATGTGCGGGAAACTTAGATGTGGAAACCACAAGACTTTTGTGTAGTGATCAAACACACCCTTTTGGTGCCTTAAAGGCCGATCAGGATTGTCTTACCATAAGTTTCGGGACGAAACTTATTTTGAGGGGGATCTGATGTAACGACCATTTTTTTTCTATTTTTTCGTTACGTTTATATAGGGTTAGAGAAGTTTAGGAAACGAATAAAATTTTAGTGAGACTAGGACATACCAGTTTATTTATGCAAGTCGTCTAATTAAATACCTTGTTCTAAGTTTCGGGACGAAACTTATTTTAAGGGGGTACTGAAGTAATATCCGAAATTTTTATTCCGTTTATTTCCGAATCAATTCGGACTTCGAGCCGTTAACGGTTCCCATTCTATCTAATATTTCTTTCTTCACAAATTTTATCATTTTATGTAGAATTTAATTTAATTCACATAAAATGATAGAATTATATCAAACCATAATTCTTATAATTATTTATCATTTTATGTAGAATTTAATTCACATAAAATGATAGAATTATATCAAACCCTAATTCTTATAATTATTTATCATTTTATGTAGAATTTAATTCACATAAAATGATAGAATTATATCAAACCTTAATTCTTGTAATTAATCCTTAACGACGACTGTAGACGAGATCATGACAAGGCTGAGACGAGACTGTGACAAATCTGTGACGAGACCATGACGAGTTATGACGAGGCCATGACAAATCTGTGACAAGGCCATGACGAGTTTTGACGAGTTTCGACAACCCAGCCCACCTTTGCTTTTTACAACTTCAGCTCACCTTTATTCAGCCCAACTCTCATGTCAGCCTCTCCTCAGCCCATTTTTGTGCGTGCCTCCAGCCAGCCCAGATCACTCCCGGCCAAGAGAGAAGGCGGCCTGCACTCCGTAACCCTCGCAGCCAGAAGCCCAGCGGATGAGATCTTGTGCAGATGTTACACCGTTCCCTTCTTTCCCTCTAACCATAGTTCTATCTTCACGTCTGGAACCTGCCGTCACCCTCATTCCCTGGGCAGCAACCGGCACGCAACCCCCTACCGCCACCAGTAGCGCCGACCAGTGTCGGCCTCCCCCGCCGCTGTCGACGCTGAACCAGAAGATGTTCCTATTTGCTTCTCGTGCAAACCGAACCTCAACCCTAGCTTCTGCCTTCAACCATCGTGGCCTCCTTGACCTCCTTTCCGTCCGCCTCTAGCCCACACTGGAGGACCGTTCGCCTCGAGCCCACACAGGAGGGCCGTCCTCCGTAGCCGGATCGTCCATCTGCAACCGCCGCTGTTCCTCGTCCTCCTAGTCGCGCAGCAATCGATCGCAGGAACGGCGTACACAACCCTTGGGTTCGGCCATTCCCTAGGCCGCCGGTGCTACTGGATTAGGTTAGACTCCACCTTTACTGCTGATTTTCGGATATGTTTTAGTCAATATTGTATAGAATAACATACTAAAATTTTAGAGGAATCCGAGCTACGGTTTGAGAGTTATTGTGTTCCAAAGTTGATGCCTCATGCAGTTTTTACATATGTGCCGAGTGTTGGGGAAAACAGCAAGTGATGCTGTTTTGTAAGACGGTTTTGAATAATCTCTTTATCTCCGTTGGTCTTGAATTTTGGATATGATATAGTTGACTTATTGTTGTAGAACATATTAAAATTTGGGAGGAATCCAGCGAGTGGTTTGGGAGTTATGATTTTTCAAAGATTGAGTCGTAAGCAGTTTTTTCTGTTGTGCTGAAATTCGGTTTTGTGAGATAGTTTTAAATAGGATTTTGACCTCCTTTGCGGCTGAATTTTGGATATCTTAGAGATAAGATTTTATAGTAGAACATATCAAAATTTGGGATAAATCCAGCGAGTAGTTTAGGAGTTATGATTTTTCAAAGTTAAGACAGTGTGTTGCTTGTTAAGTGTTGTAACCAACTTTAGAAATTTTTGTAGAAGCGATGCTTTAACAGTTTTAAGAAATTCTTTCTCCTATGAGTTGATGGGATATCATATATGATCTAGGGAATTATTTCGAAATTTTTATAAGATTATTCGAATTTTCTATTTGAAGTTGTAGTTGGACTTTAGTGACTTTTCGGGAAATAGAAAATGGGTAATTTTTCTAGTTGCTACCTAAAATCATCATAGGGAGTAGAATATGGTTAGTTAGCCTCAAATTATAATTTAAGTACATATTCCGAGTTTTTGGAAGTTCCGGGACTAAGGGTAAAATAGTCATTTTACCTTAAATAAACATTGTAATAACTTCTGCACATAGAATCGTATATCTTAAGAGTTTTAGACTTATAAGTATCCAGAGAAATGTGTTGACTCACGTGCCTCCTCTGACAGGCAACTGAGTTCTGCACTTACGGATTTAGTGGTGGTTAAGAGAGAGTCGAGATTTGATTCTAGTAAGTCCACGGACTTACATAGTTGGCTTCTTGTATGAGTGTAATGTGTATGAGTGGTGTTTGTTTGTTATGATAAACAACGAAAAACCGGATTAGGCCGACTTTATTATTTACGTAATTGACCCAAGTGTATGATAACGGGTCGTGACATCATCTGCCTAGCTCTTGCGAGAATCTAGGAGGTTCCCTGCGACCAGCCCAGTCCGGTAGACGGTCAGATGCATTAGTACCATTCCACGTTGATAAACGGGGACAGGGGCGAGGTTTGGGAATCCCTCGTGTCACAAAATAAGTATCATTAGGAATAACCTATCACCTAATTAAAGATAATAAAAGGATTGAGTGTTGCATGTTGATTGTGTATGTTGTGTGTTTGTGCTTTTACCTTTATACGTATGCATAGAATGTTAGCTAACGGTTTTATACCGCTTGTAGATGCCTTGGAGGTTAAGACAGTTGTAGAGAGATCCGGAAGAAATGGTCAGCCGGGTCCACGTACTCATTTAGTTGGGGACGGGGATGTTTTCTGTTCTTCATATGCATCATTTTAGTAGCTTTTCTTGTAAGGCTGATACATATTCTCCATGTATATATATTGTTTACAGCTTTCAAATGTTTAAAATACTTTTGTGTCTTGTTGTAAGATCCAAGTAAAATTGTTGTGAAACTATGGTCGGGACCTATTATGAGGTCCTAACCAGTAGCTCCCCGAGTTCTCAGAATTTGGGGTGTTACAAGTTAGAGCAGCAGCTGAGTGATCCGGCAGTAGTGGTCAGCAGGGTCTCCGTACTCATTAGAGTGGGCTTTGGTTTGTGCATAATTGTTTCTATTATCGTATGGAGACAGTTAGACTTTTATGTTCTTAAGCATTTGGTTGTTAGACGTTGTGTTGCATTCATCTCTTTTAAATTTTACTTTTTATGAATTTCGGTTTCTTATTTGTGTCTTGTTGCAAGATCCTAGTAAAATTGTTGTCAAACTGAGGTCGGGACCCATTGTGAGGTCCTAACCAGTAACTTCTCGAGTTCTTAGAATTCGGGGTGTTACAACATGGTATCAAAGCTCTAGGTTTGCAATAATGGCACTTGAAATCTTCTAAAAGGCCGAATAAGTAAATAAGTAAAACCCGAAAAGGGATCTGAGTTTTTCAAAGAGACTTTTGGTTTTCAAAATGCATGCATAGTTTGGTTGGGATAGAAAGTACGGCTGATCACCACTACTACCGCGGATCTCAGTATACTTAGTATGGATTTATGTTTTTACTCTCTTTTGACTTATTAGCTAGATTATAACTGTAGTTGTTATCACTCGTTTAGATGGCACGTACTAGGGTTACACTAGCTACTAGTCGAGGTAGAGGTCGTCCACCTCTCCCTCCAGCTAGATAGGGTAGAGGCAATAGGGCTTATGTGTTTAGAGGACGCAGCCGTGGAGGTAGCCTCCTTAGCGAGAGGTTAGGGTCGAGCTCCTCGAGAGGATCAACCAGCAGTGAGAATGCCAGATGCTGGAGTGGAGGAGGTGGTTGAGAGTGTGGTTCCCGTGGTCGGGAATGAGACCGCTCCTAGGTCTGGAGCACAGGGACCACGCTCGACTGGATAAGGATGTATCTCTATAGGGGAATTTGAGTATAGAGAGTATAGAGCGTATGTCCAACGTATGGAGGAAGCTGTCAGGAAAGAAGGACTTGCTCCGGTACCGCCAGTACCGGCTAGGTCAACTAAGGTGTCACAGAGAGTGACTCAGGCACCAGTTGTGCCTGAGAGGAGAGTTGAGGTGGATAGGGCTCTTGCTGGGTCTAGAGCACCGAGGCTAGATGAGTGGTTAAAGGCTTTCAAAAACTTGAAAGTTCTTTCATTCAATGGGGAGATAGGGTTGGAAGTGGAGCATTGGATAGGTCACGTGGAGACGGCACTGGAGTCTATATGTTGCCTAGAGGACCGACAGGTGGAGCTGGTTCAGACGTTGTTCAGAGAGCAGGCACATTACTGGTGGCGGACCATTCGTAGCCGAGTCACTAGTTGGAAGCAGATGAGGAGCGTTATTAGAGAGAGGTACTGCCCTGCGTCATTGAGGAGAGAGAGATTTCAGTACTTCATTGAGGCATGATTTGAGGATATCCTTGTTGCTGAGGTAATGAAGAAGTTTCAGAAGGAGTTGACACTAGTTGGGCCAAATGCACCTCCGAAAGAGCAGCATGTATACCTCTTCTCCCGGAGGTTGCGAGAGAGCACTCGTTCATATCTGGCAGGATTTCGTTGTGAGTCTTTTGCAGATTATCAGGATAGAGCTTCTGCCTACGAGAGAGATAGACCAGGTCCTAGGAGAGTTGCTCAGTCAGATTGGCCGGATAAGCGGCAGAGGACATGATATGCTAGTGGTAGTGTGCGAGTATCTGGTTATGGATGAGGACAAACTCAAGGACGACATAGTCATACTGCTACAGTTCAGACTCCAGCTGGGGTTCACAATGTCATAACTATAGTGGCTACAAACACATCCGGTCGAACTGCACGAAGCCACCAGTGACCTGCTTTCAGTGCGGCAAGTCTGGACATAGAGTTGTATTTTGCCGCCAGGGAAAGGCTCCATCTCAGCAAGGTTCTTCCCCTGCAGGTCTATCAGGGGGTGGACAAAGGCCACCACAGTACCGAGCTCCGAGTCAGCAACAGCAGTACCGAGCCCTGGGTCAGCAGCAACAGTATCGGGCTCCAGGATATCCTTCCTCACATAGCTCTATGCAGGGATCCGGTCGGGGCCGGGGACGTGGAAGTGCAGCTGTTACCGAAGAAGCCCCGGCGCGGGTGTTTGAGTTGAGGAGTACTGATCAACCAGAGGCACCGACGACCACAACTACTATCTGGATCCATGACTTACCCGTACGAGTTTTGTTTGACACGGGTGCTACGCACTCCTTTATATTTGATGCATGCGTAGATAGGTTGTCCTTAGCTACTATAGAGGGGATACCATTTATGATAGGATGGATTGGATGAGGAGACCCGAGAGATTTATGACTGCCCCATTCGTTTGGGAGATCGAGATTGGCAGGTAGATTTCCTAGTCATGTCCTTACCACATGAGGACGTGATCTTAGGGATGGATTGGATGAGGAGACATGGAGCGATCTTAGACATTGGCAAGAGGACCGTGACTGTCACCACCGAGGAGGGTCATAGAGTGATATTTCGAGGATGGGACCTCGGAAAGTCTGGTACCGTTATCAGCGCAATGAGAGCAGCGTGACTAATAGCGTAGGGTTGCGAGGCCTTCTGGTGTTATACCATGAAGGAACGCAAGAGCTTGACAGTAGAGGAGATACCAGTTGCATGTGAGTTTGTAGAGGTATTTAGTGACGAACTGTCAGGGTTACCCCCACAGATGAGCATTGATTTTAGCATTGAGTTGGAGCCGGGCACGAGACTGATCTCGAAGGCCCCATACCGCATGGCACTGATAGAGCTGCTTGAGCTGAAGAAGCAGTTGGAGGAACTGGCTGAGAAGGGCTTCATACGCCCTAGTGTGTCCCCCTAGGGAGCGCCAGTTTTATTTGTGAGGAAGAAGGATGGATCGATGAGGTTATGCATAGATTACAAAGAGCTGAACAAAGTCACCATCAATAACAAGTATCCTCTGCCTCGCATAGATGATCTGTTCGACTAGTTGCATGGAGCGTCCGTGTTTTTGAGGATCGACTTGAGATCGGGTTATCACCAGTTGAGGGTGAGAAATTAGGACATACCTAGACGGCATTCCGGACTAGATATGGTCATTATGAGTTTGTAGTGATGCCATTCGGGCTCACTAATGCACCAGCAGTGTTCATGGAGTTGATGAACGGGATTTTCATCGACTTCTTAGACCAGTTTGTAGTGGTCTTCATTGACGACATTCTAGTTTACTCTAGGAGTCGAGAGGAGCATGCCTGGCACTTGAGGACAATGTTACAGATTCTGCAGGATAGCCAGCTTTATGCTAAGTTGTCCAAGTGCGAGTTCTGGATGTCAGAGGTGGCTTTCTTAGGCCATGTGGTGACTACTGAAGGGATTAAGGTTGATCCGGCGAAGATCGAGTCAGTGTCTTCTTGGAAATCTCCGAAGAATGTTAAGGAGGCTCGCAGCTTTCTTGGTTTGGCAGGCTACTACCGCCGGTTTGTGGAAGGGTTCTCTCTGATTGCCCGACCAATTACATGCCTTCTGAGGAAGACTACTCGGTTCGTTTGGTCTAAGCCGTGTCAGCGGAGCTTTGAGGAGCTGAAGAGGAGATTGACTTCTGCTCGGATTTTAGCACAATGATAGCATGAATTATAGTCTATATTTTGGGGCCTATTTAGACATTTTATCTTCAAAATGTGCATGTTTGGATGTATATTATGTGATTATATTGTCGTTTTATCTACCTTTGCGGGAATCGAGGTCTACACCAAGTTTCGTTGTAATCGTAGGTAAAATGGCACATTTTGGACTAAAATGGAGCTAAAGGAGCTAAGGAGTCATTGGAGCTACATTCTGGAGCTTAAGGAAGAATCCAGGAAGCACACAGCCTGAGGGTACAGATGACTTTGTGGTATACAGTGACGCGTCCAAGCTAGGCTTGGGGTGTGTTTTGATGCAGAGGGGTAAGGTCATAGCCTATGCGCCTCGACAACTGAAGACGTATAAGGAGAACTACCCCACACACGACCTAGAGTTAGCTGTGGTGGTTCATGCTCTTAAGATCTGGCGTCACTATCTCTATGAAGCGACATATCAGATCTTCACAGACCATAAGAGTTTGAAATACATATTCACTCAACGGGAGTTGAATAACCGCCAGAGGCGGTGGCTAAAGTTGATCAAGGATTTTGACCTTGAGATTCTTTACCACCCCGGAAAGGCGTATGTAGTTGCTGACGCTTTAAGTCGGAAGATGCCTCGGGAGAAGGGGATAGCCCGATTGACAATACAGCCGCAGTTGTAGAGAGATTTAGCTTGGTTAGAGGTGGAGATTCAGTTTCCATATACAGTCCATTAATCGGCTACTTTGGAGCTACTTCTTGATATGTTGGGTGAGATCTGACAGAAGCAGGAGACTTGCCCGACTTTGACCAGGATCCGAGACAGGATGTCTCGTGATGAGGCACCTCAATTCACTATGGGTGCTGATATAGTGATGAGACATCAGGACCGTATTTTTGTGCCATCGGACACTGAGGTGAGACAGAGGATATTAGGTGAGGCTCATGCTACCCCATACTCAGTACATCCCGGAGCGAGTAAGATGTACAAGGATGTGAGACGTTCCTTCTAGTGGGGTGGTTTGAAGCCCGACGTGGCTCGGTATGTAGCTCAGTATGCGACCTATCAGTAGGTCAAGATTGAGCATCGTAGGTCCGGAGGGGAGCTCCACCCACTACTAGTACCACAGTGGAAGTGGGAGGACATATCTATGGATTTTGTCACGTGATTGAGACTCAACAGAGGTTTTAATGCTATTTGGGTAGTGGTAGACCGTCTGACGAAGACCGTACGTTTCATTCCGATTAAGGAAACGTGGCCGGTAAGTCGTCTAGCTGAGGAGTTCACCAGACACATTGTGAGACTCCATGGAGTACCGAGGACTATCGTCTCCGACTGGGATGGACGTTTCACCTCGAGATTTTAGCAGCAGGTGCATACTACTTTGGGGATGAGCCTCCACTTTACAACTACTTACCACCCACACACCGACGGTCGGTTTGAGAGGACCATCCTGACGTTAGAGGACATGCTAGGGGCGTGTGCATTGGATTGGGGACAGGTATGGCCCGATCACCTTCCCCTTGTAGAGTTTCCATATAGTAACAGTTTGCACGCGTCTATTGGGATGGCCCCTTATGAGGCTTTGAACGGGCGGAGATGTCGCTCGCCATTGTGCTGGGATGAACCTAGCAGAGCTGAAGGAGCAGCTCCAAACCAGATACAGGATGACATCGCCCGGATTTCTCTGGTCCGAGAGCGGATTTTAGCAGCTCAGAGTCGTCAGAAGTCCTACGCCGACAAGAGGCGTCGACCTTTGGAGTTTAGAGTAGGTGCACAGGTGTGGTTGAGAGTGTCACCGACGAGAGGCGTTCGGCGCTTCGGCATTAAGGGGAAGTTGAGTCCCAATATGTCGGACCATTTGAGATCTTGGAGAGAGTCGGAGAGGTGGCCTACCGATTAGCACTGCCTCCAAGATTGGAGGGGGTCCATCCGGTCTTTCATGTATCGTAGTTGAGAGAGTATATACCGGACCCGAGACACATCATCAGCCATGAGGACCTGATATTTGAGCCCGGTCACACTTTTGTGGAGTACCCAGTAGCTGTCTATGAGCGTAGTACTAGACGTCTACGGTCCAAGGAAATACCGATGCAGGATCCAGTGGTCTAGACGAGGAGCCGATGAGGCCACTTGGGAGACAGAGGAGAGTATTAGACGTAGTTATCCTAAGTTCTTTGCGGAGTTAGCCGCTACTTTTGTACCGACGAGTTAGTACTCGGACGTTGTTTTGTTTGACTTATTATATTTTTACCTTGAATTGAGTGATTGTGTTCTCTTTTATGTGTTGCCTGATTTTGATGATTGAGTAGTTTGCATGTTAGAAATAAGTTTTTAGTGAGACCAAGTTATACCAGTCTATTTATGGAAGTCGTTTGATTAGATGCATTATTCTAAGTTTCGGGACGAAACTTTTTTTTTGGGGCACTGATGTAATATCCGGAAAATTTATTTCTGTTTAATACCGGGTCAAACCAGATTTCGATCCGCTAAACTGTCCTCATTCTAGATAGTGCTGCACGTAATCAAAATTCTATTATTTTATGTAACCTTAGTTCACATAAAATGATAAAATATGTAAAATAAATTTTTAAAAAAAAAGAAATTAAAAACTCGAGTAGCAGTTCCGTACAATTAAAACCAGAAGAGTAGTTCCGTGCGAGTAATGACTCACTTATCGGCCCATCATCTAGCTAGATGAGCAGGCCCATCGGAACACTCTACTGCCGGCCCAGCCGATACCCTTTTACCCTAATTTTTCCTTAATTACTTTTAACCTAATCTAATGACCTCTAACCTAATTAGCAGCCACGTACCGCTACCACTCCTTCATCCTTCTGCACGACCGGAAGTAAACCAGCACCCTTCGGCATTCCAAGCGACTACAATCTGACAGACGGTCTTCATCGGCGCCGGAACCTGCTCCGTCTTCATCGGCGCCGGAACCTGCTCCGTCTTCATCGGCGCCGGAACCTGCTCCGTCTTTATCGGCCAACTGAGTACCGATCTCTCTCTCCTTTCCTGAGGCAAGTAACCGCTGTTGAGGACGCTTTTGTTGCACAACTGACGACCCACCGCTAGGCACAGCCAACGATGCAACTAGTCGTCTTCAATCGCGACCACCCCGACCTGTTGCACACAACGCTGGGGGTCTTCTGCACTGCGTTCAGATCTGCTGCACCTCCGACCTAGTGCACGCCTTCATCGAAACGCTGGGCTCCAATCTGCTGCATATTTCGATCCTGGTAAGCAACCCTCTCTCCTCATGCGTATAACAGTAACCATTCCCTCAATTAATTTGATGTAGCCATACTTAACACACTGCATGTACTGATATTCAACGCTGGGCTCGTCATTGGGAGATTGACCGCAAACCGTGTCTTCACTGTTGCGGGTGAGTAGTTACAATTTCCGGCCTTGACCTGCTGCCTTTAGGATCTAATTTTGATATCTTAGATCGAGAATCCACCGTTGAATTTTTGATATGTTGTAGATAGAAATATGAAGTTTACTGTGTTAAAATTTGGGAGAGAGTTAACAGTCGGATTAGAATTTATAAGATCCCAAAGTAGAGTACGTGGGCTGTTTTTCCAGCAGAGGAAAAATTGGCTAAGTATAAAATTTGTGGATGTTTTACACAGCTTTAGGAATTTATGTAAGAGTAGTGGTTGGATAGTTTTGAGAGATCTTTGCTCCTATGAGTAGCATGTATATCATAGAGGACCTAGAGAATTATATCGTAATTTTTATATTTTTATTCGAGCCTCACATCTTAAGCCAAAGTCGGACCTTAGCGACTCTTATGAAAATCTAGAATTTTGGTTAACTTTTATAAATCTGTAACAAACTACGTCTTGAGAACTAGATTATGGAAATAGTTTCCAAAGGAGAATTTGGAACTAGATTATAGACTATTTCGGTGTTTTCAGGATCAAGGGTAAAATAGTCATTTTACCTTAAGAGGGCCTTTTTTGTAAATTCTCTCCATAAGATTGTACATCTTAGAAGTTTATATCTTCTAAGAATATGGGATGAAATTTTGATCCACATGCCTTGTATGACAGGCGTTTGAGTTTCTACGGTTGCGGACCGAGTTGAGATTTAGAGAGTCGTGATTTGATTCAGGTAAGTCCATGCGACTTACTTAGCCTGTTTCTAGATGTTAGTTGAATGATGATAGTGATGTGTGTCGATTGGTTAATAATTATAACATGTCTAGGACAACCTTTATTATTATTTATGGCCCAAGTGTATGTATAATGGGTCGTGACATCAGTGCCCAGCTCTGACAAGAAACTGGGAGGTTCTCTATACCCAGACCATACAGGTACAAGGTGACATGCATCGGATTCATTCCTGATCGTTACACGGGGGCGGAGGCAAGGTTTGGGAATTGCTCGTGTCACAAAATAAGTATCATTAGTAAGAGTGAATGACCTAAGTAAAGATAATAAATAGATTGTTTGAAATCATGATGTGTGGTTACTTTTGATATTGTGTGGCTAATCTCTTTGTGTGATTCTAGGGTGATTGGCTAAAGGTTGTGGGAAAAACAATGATAGAATAATCTTAATCACAGTAGGACCCTGAAAGTTTGAGTCTTAACCTTAACCCTAAGCATCTCGCTCAGTTGATGAACATCTCGGCTGGGGTGGAATTTGGCTGACCGATGTGACTTATCTGATCCGAAACTGAGAGTTAAGTGTTAGAGTTTGCCAAATCCATATCTTATTACACCTTTCCTGGTTCAATGCAAGCCTAGGATGAGACTTACCCGGTAATTCCTTTGTTTGTTTACCTAAGATCATAAGTGTAGGTAATAAAGGTTTATCCTTTATTGGGGTTTGAGTGTGCTTTCATCCCATCTTTGTGAGTTAGCCTAAGACTTACCCGGTAAAGGTTGATTCTATTCCCTTAGGTGGTGTGTTAGTTTGAGGTCATAGTTCTTTATCTTAATTCCTTGAGACTTACCCGGTAATAGGAGTTACGGTTTGGGATTAGTGATTAGTGAGACTTACCCGGTAATCTAATCCACTTTAGTAACACCTTCCCTTTGCAAAAACCTCAGCTTTGTCCGCTTATCCTTAGATCTTGAGTTGGAACCACAACTAGATGCTTTAATCCCTAGAATTGCATATTTCCTTTATTGACTTTTTATCATCCTTGATTGTTTTAATTGCTTTTGTGGTTAGTAATTGCTAAAGCTTACCTGTTCCGACTTTGTTTCACTAAGTCCCTGTGATCGACCCCTGGAATTCCTCGCTTTTTACTACGATTGACCCGTACACTGCGGGTTCGCATCCTTGTTTTAAACTTACATCTAGGGTTATAAATTTAAAGCTTGCACACACCGTTTGGAGCGAACACGTTTTTGGCGCCGTTGCCGGGGACTTGGTCTAGACCGAGCCGGTTGCGGTTTGCTTTCGGGGCACTTGCCCCTGTTGCTACTAACTACTCTTTCTATGAGTTTTGTAGTTTTCAGGATTTCCGATGACTACATTTGATCCAGCCTGGATAGCAAGACAAAGTGCTAGGGCGGACCATTATGAATACTTGGAAGAGAAATATTCCTTTTATTGGTTTAACAATGAAAGGGAAAGAGAAAAAGCCATTGAGAAGGAGCTTGCGATATGGGATGAGATAAATGTCCCTAGAAACATTTATGAGCAACCTCTTGAAGATTCTCTTGAATCATGATGGGAGATGTTGATGAAGAAGGTGGAGGAGCTAAAGGAAAGCACCCTATCCTATGCTAAGCCAGAAGAAGAGCATAAGGAAGTGCTGCAAGTTTCAAGCATTCCTCTAACCAAACCAGAAGTTTCTCCTGAAGCTTTTGAGGGAGAAGAAGATGTGGAAGATTTTGATCTAACTGTTGAGACCTCGGCCGAGGTGAAAGAAAGATCGGCCGAGGTGGAAGAAAAATCTGTAGAACAGGAAGAGGAAGATGCAGAGAACTTTGGCCAAACTACTGAGACTGTGGTCAAGGTGGAAGAAAGACCAGCTGAGTTGGGAGGGATTTCGTGTGTGGATTATCAACCCAACATGAAACTTGTCTCAAGCTTTGGAGAACTTTACAAGGTACATTCTCCTACTTCATTTGAAATCCCTATTAAAATTTCTGAATTTTTCAGGAATGCACCAGAGAGTTGGAGGTCTCTTCCAAAAGAACCTCCTAAGATCAAGATGAAACCTCCCTTGAAACTGTTGGAAGAAGATACTCCTTGGATTATAAGGAGTGGAGTTTGCAAGCACTACACCGTTAAGGCGATGAAGTATCTCTTGTTCAAGTATGGGGTCCCTCGCATGCTAAGGACCTTGTACCATCCCCAAGCTAAAGATGGGAAAGCTATTAGAATTCTCGAGAAGCTGTTTTCTCGATCAAGGAAAGGATGGGACGAAAGACTAAGATATGTCCCATGGAAAAAGAGTAAGACCGGTAGGATCCCGGTGAGGACCAAACCGTACAAGCTTGTACGTAGGAGATCCTACCATTTGACGGTGAAGTTAGGAACCGGAACCTTTTTGGGAGAGTTTTATTATGGATGTGATGAGCACTCCACGATATTCGAGGTACATTGAGTAATTCCATGCCGTACGGTCCAGCTAGCGACCTTAAATCAAGCGCTTCTTGGGAGGCAACCCAAGGTATTGCTTTCTTCTCCCTTTTTCTAGTCTAGCTCTAGATAGTTTGTTTTTGCTTTGCTTTGTTTTGTTTTTGGCGTCCTAGACAGACAACAGGTGACATCTAAGGAAGGAATACAACCTAGGAGCAGCACTGGAAGGATAGAAGTTCGAGAATTTGAGAAGACGGAGTTTAACTGAGGTACATCTCGGTTGCTGTCACAGCACCTCGACCGAGATGATTTCCGAACAACCGAGGCGACTAGGACTTCTGACAACTCACCTCGGTCCATACTACCTCGGTCCAGTCGAGACCATCTCGAACAAGGGGACAGTAGTTTCAGAAAAGGGTATAAAAGGGGGATCGAGTTCTCTCTCGTCCCTCTCTCACCTTCTCGACTGCGGCACAATTTCACCTCGTTATCCCGTTCTTCGATCGATTTCGACGATTCTTGCTTCCAAACTGCAAAGAAAGAGTAGAGGATCGGACTTCAAGCACTTCAGCTATGTCCGCTGAGTATTCTGTTCTTCTGACTTATATTTGACCCATTGGGACAATGTGTCCCAAGTATGGGGTATTTATTTGGATGTATTTATATGGCTTATGTGTATGCTTGGATGACTTTACCGGATATTATTATTTTATCTTGCCCTATGTGTTTATCTGAGACAACATGCATGCATACAGGTTATTTGATTGAGAAAAACGTCAAAAACTGGTTAAGAAAAAAAAATTTATGACCTCGCCCGAAGTGATTCTGACCGAACGAGGTGATTCACCTCGGATGACTTAGAACATCTCGACCGAGGTGGTTTAACTGAGACAGTTTTCGAAACAATTTTTGTGCTTCTTATCTAGATATGATCTCAGTGAAGATTTTGTTTGCTGACTGGTTTTGAAATCTTTACATGTTTGAAAGGTTTTATGATATGTTTAAGTTGCTAAATGCTTTGTTTAAGATTTTGGCATGTTTAATACTTTGTCTTTATCCAAATTATGTTGAATTTGAAAGTTGACACCACATTAAGAGTTCTCTCACTTTCTTCCTGGAAAGACCAAGGCAATTCATTCTTTTCTCTTCTTCTTCTTAATCATGCTTAGCCCCTCATATACATATTTGCCTCCCTTTACCTATCCGGGAATTTGGAAGCAAGAAAGTGAAAAGCAGGTGAAAGAAAAGTTGAGAAGTTGGGTGTAAGTGAAAGTGTTAGAAAGCAATAAATAGGTTTGGGGAAGTCAATCATGATGATGAGTAACTCGGCACCATTCACATAGCCGGATGTTTGTGTCTTGTCAAAGTCGGATTGAGCGATATTCCTAACGGGTCATGGTATGTGCATCAAGGGTTTGATGCATCTCAAGAAATTGATGATTGCTGATTTCCTAGGCTTCGGTTATTGTGCACCTCTGTCCATGCATCCCAAAAAGTAAAGTAAAAAAGGAAAAGTGTGAAATAAGCAAAGCTTATTGGTGGATGATGTTGAAAGTCAAGTGAAAGTGAAGTGATATCCTTTTCCCGGATTCTTACACCACATTACCTTTCATACATCCCTACCCTACACGTTTCTTGACCTTTCTTTTGGGAAGCCCTTGAGACCTCGAGCTTGTTGATTGACTTAGTGGTTTAAACTGGATTATACATGATTAATTTCGATGATTATGATTTATTATGCATTCTATGACTTTATGCAAAGATGAACAACTTTCTTATATTCATAAAATATTTTAAGCATATTTTGATTTTAAATTCCATCAAGTATTCTCTTAGAGTGATCTATGATTGTAGCACACCATCAAAATGGTTTGAAGGACTTTTTCATTGATTTTCAGGACTAATAATCCATTCTATCTTGTATTTTATATGCAGAACTTGCTTGGGGACAAGCAAGGGCTAAGTATGGGGTATTTTGATAGCATGAATTATTGTCTATATTTTGGGACCTGTTTAGAAGTTTTATCTTCAATAATCTGCATGTTTGAATGTATATTATGTGATTATATTGTCGTTTCATCTACTTTTGCGAGAATCGAGGTCTACACCAAGTTTCATTTTAATCGTAGGTAAAATGGAACGTTTTGCATCAAAATGGAGCTAAAAGAGCTAAGGAGTCATTGAGGCTACATTCATGAGCTTAAGGAAGAATCCAGGAATCATGGAATTGGATTAAAGATTCACTTGGACCAGATTTGAGAGATTTCACATTCAGTTGTGATTCACCTCGGTTGACTGCAAAGTCACCTCGACCGAGGTGATCCAGAGGAGCCGACTCGACCGAGGCGAACACCTTGGACGCGGCAAGGATATTTTATTCTTGGCTGAGATCTTTTATTTTTGGAAGGAGGATCTTATCTTTTTGGGCTGGATTTCTAGAAGGAAGATCATATATTTAGGAGATCTATTTTAGAGATAAGATATATTTTATTAGGAAATTATCATTTAAGATATTTCCTATAAGATTATTTTAGGAAGATATTTATCTTAGGAGATAAGATATATTTTTATTAGGAAATTATCTTTTAAGATATGTTATCTTTGGAAGATAATTCTCCTATATAAAGGGTTTCCACAATTCAACCATCATCGGATCTACGGATCAACAGATCTTCGGATCAAACATCATGCTATACCACCGATTGTGTTTAGACATCCGCTGCAGCCACACTCCAGTTGGGAGATTTGAAAAACCTTTTTGAAGGTTGAAGGAAGAAAGTCTATAGCTTTTATAGCTTTTTGAAGGGTTTTTGTAAGATCATCTTAGATTCCCTTCTTTGTTAATTGTCTTGTTGGATTTCTATCCAAGGAACGCTTGTTGGTTTGATAATTGATTCAGTTATTGAAGCCTTTCTCTGAAGGTTTTCTTGTTCAATTATTCTCTTTCTTCTCATATATTTGATTAATATTTTCATGATGATGAGTGGCTAATCTCTTTGTGTGATTCTAGGGTGATTGGCTGAAGGTTGTGGGAAAAACAATGATAGAATAATCTTAATCACAGTAGGACCCTGAAAGTTCGAGTCTTAACCTTAACCCTAAGCATCTCGCTCAGTTGATGAACATCTCGGCCGGGGTGGAATTTGGCTGACCGAGGTGACTTATCTGATCCGAAACTGAGAGTTAAGTGTTAGAGTTTGCCAAATCCATATCTTATACACCTTTCCTGGTTCAATGCAAGCCTAGGATGAGACTTACCCGGTAATTCCTTTGTTTGTTTACCTAAGATCATAAGTGTAGGTAATAAAGGTTTATCCTTTATTAGGGTTTGAGTGTGCTTTCATCCCATCTTTGTGAGTTAGCCTCATACTTACCCGGTAAAGGTTGATTCTATTCCCTTAGGTGGTGTGTTAGTTTGAGGTCATAGTTCTTTATCTTAATTCCTTGAGACTTACCCGGTAATAGGAGTTACGGTTTAGGATTAGTGATTAGTGAGACTTACCCGGTAATCTTATCCACTTTAGTAACACCTTCCCTTTGCAAAAACCTCAGCTTTGTCCGCTTATCCTTAGATCTTGAGTTGGAACTACAACTAGATGCTTTAATCCCTAGAATTGCATATTTCCTTTATTGACTTTTTATCATCCTTGATTGTTTTAATTGCTTTTGTGGTTAGTAATTGCTAAAGCTTACCTGTTCCGACTTTGTTTCACTAAGTCCCTGTGATCGACCCCTGGAATTCCTTGCTTTTTACTACGATTGACCCGTACACTGCGGGTTCGCATCCTTGTTTTAAGCTTACATCTAGGGTTATAAATTTAAAGCTTGCACACACCGTTTGGAGCGAACAACAGGTTAGAGCAGTAGCTGAGTGATCCGGCAGTAGTGGTGAGTCGGGTCTCCGTACTCCTTATAGTGGGGTTGGTTTTTCGCATTATTGTTTCTATTATCGTATGAAGACAGTTAGACCTTTATTTTCTTAAGCATTTGGTTGTTAGACGTTTTGTTGCATTCATCTCTTTTAAAATTTGGTTTTTATGAATTTTGGTTTCTTTATTTGTGTCTTGTTGCAAGATCCTAGTAAAATTATTGTCAAACTGAGGTCGGGACCCATTGTGAGGTCCTAACCAGTAACTTCTCGAGTTTTGAGAATTCGGGGTGTTACAAATGACATCTCCATGGACTTTGTTACCGGTTTGAGACCGAGTATGAGCTTCGATGGTATATAGGTTGTAGTTTATAGACTAACGAAGACGGCACATTTTATCAATATTAGGGAAATATGGCCGGTGAGTCGGCTAGCTGAGTTCACTAGGCAAGTAGTGAGACTCCATTCGATACCGAGGACAATTGTCTCGGATAGAGATGGACGTTTTACCTTGCGGTTTTGGCAGCAGGTACACACTGTCTTGGGTACGAGTCTTCACTTCACGACGGATTTTCATCCTTAGTCAAATGCTCAGTCAAAGAGGACTATAAAGACTTTAGAGGATATGTTGAGGGCTTGCGTGCTAAATTGGGGACAAGTGTGGTCAGATCACCTCCCATTGGTCGAGTTTTCGTACATTAACAATTGGCATGCGTCGATGAGGATTGCCCCTTATGAGGCGTTGTATGAACGGAGATGTCGTACACCTTTATGCTAGGATGAGCCGAGCAATATTAGTGTTATAGCTCCTTAACAGAAATAGGATGATGTAGCCCAAGTGGCATTGATTAGAGAGCGGTTGTTGGCCGCGCAGAGCCGCCAGAAGTCGTATGCAAACAAGAGGTGTCGGCCTCTAGAGTTCAGAGGTGGAACTCATGTCTGGTTGAGAGTGTCACCGAGGCGTCCGACAATTTGGCATAAAGGGAAAATTGAGCCCCTGATATGTCAGACATTTTGAGATGTTAGAGCGAGTTGGGGAGGTAGCATACCAACTTGCGTTGCCACCTAGATTGGGGGGCGTTCACCCAGTCTTTCATGTGTCTCAATTGAGAGTATATACCAGATCCGAGACACGTTATCAATTATGAGGACTTCGTGGATGAGTTGGACCACACGTTTGTTGAGCATCAGTAGCAGTCCTAGAGCGGGGCATGAGACGTTTGCGCAGGAAGGACATTCCGATGCTGAGGATACAGTGGTCCAGACGGGGAGCCAATGAGGCCACATGGGAGATGGAGGATAGTACCCAGAAGAACTATCCTAAGTTTTATGCCGAGATAGCCGCATATATGGCTTAACGGAAGAGTCTTAGTTATATTTTGGTGAATTATGTGATTATGTGATATTGTTTTTCGTGCTAGATTGTGATGTGTGATCTTATTAGATCTTGTTGTGCTAGCACGAGTTAAGATTGTAGATTGCTGGAGATGTTCATACCTCCGCGAGATTGAGTGTGTATACCTCGGTGTTTGAGACCGAGAGGATCTGTGGTTATTCAAGTTTTGGAACAAAACTTGTTTTAAGGGGGTCTGATGTAACAACCATGTTCCTTAGGAGATCCCGCTGCCGCGCTTTACCTCGCCCGTAGTCGCACCACCGCGGGTGCATCTATGTCGGGCCGCGGTCGCGGCATAGCAATGATCGGCTGCCTTTTTAGCTGACTTCCTTTTTTAGATCCTTTTTCGTTTCTATGTCTCTCATTCTAAGTTTTCTTCTGCTTGAATCTGAGAAGAGTGGTAATCCACATTTCTTCTCTTCTCCGTGTTCTTATTCTTCTTTTTCCTTGTTTGGATCCAACAAGTTGATCTTGTTGTGTTGTGCATTTGGTGAATATGTGTAGATGAAGGAAAGATTGTCTTGTTTGACTCCAGTGGTGGAGTGAAGTGGTTTGGTGAAAGATCTGTCGAAAAGCACGAAAGGGTTGTGCCCTACTGAATAGCCACGCCCATGCCTCATTTGTGCCATCCACGTGCCTTCAGACATGTCGCCGCCCTCGCGCCTGTGTTGGCCTCAATCGCAGCGTCTAGAGACTTGTCACCGCGTCCGCGCATTCCTCAGAACTTACCAAGTCCTTTGGTAAGTTTATCCTTCCTTTTTTTATTGTGTTTAGAAGAATGCTAGGATAGATTGTGTTGAGGTTGATGATTGCATTATGGTGTAGTTGTATGCCTTGAGAGGCTTTGAGGTTTGATAAGTTTGTCAAGGTTGATTACGATGTTTATAATCTGTGTGGATCCTTTCGGACTAGGAGTGAATCTTCTAGTATGTTGATTTGATGATTGATATGTATGCCTTTTTTATCAGGCGGTGTTCATTCCTACGGAAATTTGAGAGGTTTATCGATAGTTGACCTTACTTGGATACATGTATGTCCGTGGGACTTAGCTGTATTCGTATATTTGATGAATGCATGAGTGGTGTTTGTTATATGCTTTATTGCATGCGATAAATTGATTATTACCGACGTTGTATTGGCCCACTATTGATGGGTGGTGATAACTTGTCCACTATTCTCGAGGTTGGTTGTAGGGGTTCTATAGGATTATGCTAGAGCTGGTATACGGTGAAGGTACCGAGCCACTCCTTATGGTATACGACGGGGTGCTCTTAACCACTCCAAATGGTGAGGGAAACAGAGGAGAGAATGATATACTTCTTGTGTCACACCTTTAAAAAGGGATTATGAATGTATAACTTTATAAAGATAATTAAACAGGATATGTTTGATAGCATGTTTAGTGTTTATTGTAACCCTGAAGTGTGTATGTGCTTATGTATTATCTTATATATGAATTGTTAGCTAACGATTTTATACCGTGTTGTAGATGCCTTATAGGATAGGAGGACTGCAGAGTGATCTGGTGGAGTGATCAACCAAGGGTTTTCGTACATATAGGATGGTTATGGGTTTTTGTATGTATATATACGTGGTTATTTCGTTTTGGTACTCGGCTGTGTGTTTTATGTATTTATTTCGACATATGATATTTCAGTTTTACAGTGTTAGTTTTGTTATTTATTTATGCTTTGTTTCAAGATTCGGTGAACTTGTTGTCAGGTTAGGGTCAGGACCCATTGTGAGGTCCTAGCCCGTAACACTCCGAGTCCTATGGATTTGGGGTGGTACAACTAAAACACGAACACTATGACATCAACTAAAACACTGATTGTTACCGGATTAGGTCTAGTCGTTAAGGTTTGTGGATTATGATTCTCCTAAATTAGGTAACGATGGATATATTATGTGATTCACACTTGGATACCATAATTAAATTAAGGAAATATCATTTACGTGTAAAGTATTTATAAGATGTAGTATTATTAACTTTCGAACTTAACCGTTGTTTTATTTTCTTTTCTTCTTTTTCTTTTTGAACATTAGGGACAATGTTTGTTCCAAGTATGGGGTGGGGTGTGACTAATAGTTTGTAATAACTCTTACTCACTTTGTATGCTTTTATCGAGACTACCTAGCATGTTCATTCTATTGTTACACGTTTCATTATTGCATTACATGAAAAAGCTTTTGAAAAACCCATAAAAATTGAAAAATTTTGAAAATTATGTGCTTCTAAGGATAGAGATGATTTCTATGATAATCACTACTTGTGAATTGAGTTTTGATGACAATCGCATGCTTAAACAAATAGTGAATTGAAAAGAAATTGAATAAGTTGATTAGTCCTCTTTTGCAAGTTTCATAATGTCATGAGTGTTACCTAAATCATATTGAGAATCAAGGTTGAAATCACATGATAAGTTCTTATACTTCTTTTTGAGATGATTAAGGCAATTCGATTTTCTTTCTTCTTTCTTTGATCATTTAGCCCCTCAATGAAATAATGACCTCCTTTACCTATCCGGGAATTTGGAGGAGTTGATATTTGGCATGTTTGATGTGGGAGGGTCATGAAAGCAATTATTTTCATTCAAAAGAATAGAAAGAAATTATAGGTTTAGGGAAGTCAATCATGATGATGAGTAACTCGGCACCATTCACATAGCCGGGTGTTTGTGTCTTGCCAAAGTCGGATTGAGCGATATTCCTAGCGGATTATGGTATGTGCATCAAGGGTTTGAGGCATCTCGTAAAAATGAGAAACGCTAATCTCCTAGGCTTCGGTTTTTGTGCACCTCTATCCATAACTCCAAAAGTAAAGTCGAAAAATGAATTGAAAAGAAGAGAGCGAAGCTCTAAGTTGAAAGTGTTGCGGAAACCGCAAGAGAAAAAGAAAAGAGTTAGTTATCCACTTTCCCGGATTCATGCACCACATTCCTTAAAGTTTTCCTTCCCTTTCCGCATTCTAGACCTTGTTTGAAAGTCCTTAAGATCAAGAGAATGATATATGACTTGGTGATCTAAATTGAAGTTTCTTATGATTGATTTTGATAATGTTTGAAGGTTATGATGTTTACATGGAAGTTTGATTAATTTATGAGCTTTCTTTACTCTTTACTCTTTGATTATGTGTATGAAAGTCCTATAAACGAATGAAGCAAGATTTGAGAATGATCTATTGACTAGAAAGCACATTCATCTAAAAGAAGTTTTGTTTTGAGAGTGTACACATATTTCATCCTAACTTGAGTTTTAAAGCTTTTGAAAGACCTTGCTTGGGGACAAGCAAGTGGCAAGTATAGGGTTATTTGTTAGCATGAAATATTGTGATATTTTAGGCACGTTTTCTAAGTGTATTTCATCCATATTGGTGTTCATTGATAAAGCATAGAAGCAATTGTGAGTTAGTTTATCTATATTGTCGATATAGGGGTCTACATAAGCTTTGTGTTGATTGTAGGCAAATAAGAGCTAAAACCGGACGAATCAAGGGATAATGGAGATGGATTGAGCATGTCCAAGGATTGAGGACACCACAAGGGAGCTAAGGAAGATGCTAGGATGAAGAATGGCACAAAACAAAGGAGAATTACGAGCAATCGACATTCCACGCTCTAAAATACGGCCGTACTAGAGTCCACGCTCTAAACCACGGCCGTGGAACTTTGGCAAGACAAGCGTGGAGCATTCCAGAGGGTTACACGGTCGTGGAAGTTGTGAAGCACCGTGATGAATTTCCACGCTCTAAACCAAGGTCGTGGAATCCCAAGGAACCGTGATTTAGGCGATCTTTTAACGTACAACTTAAAGCCACGATCTTTTACACAATGGGCTGGACACATATTTTATCTTACCCTATAAAAGGACGGAAAGAGAGAGATTCCGTCACCTTCGCTTACGCCTCCGCTTAGACTTCGCTTACGCTGATTTCACGTGCCTAGGGTTTCAAGTTGGATGTGTGGAGATTGCTATTTCGCAAGGGAGATTTGCGAAAGACTTGGAGATTTGGAAGTTACGCTTTGTCCTTAGTTTGATTAGAAGACGGATTGACATCCCGTTCTTCGTTCTTATCAAGGATTGTGATTGGTTTGTGTTATTTCGAATTTGATATACATCATTACTTTGTTTGTGGATTTGAGATTGATTTGAGATTTATTCAAGGTTTTCGAAGGTTTTCATCTTTCATTCTTTTAAATCTTGAATTTGATATCATAATGACCGTTGTTGGCTAAAACCCTTTAGCAATTCTAAGGTGAAGGGTTGATATTTGTGGCTTAGATGATGATAGATCGATCGTAAACAGATTGGACCTTGAGAGTTAGAGAGAATCGTCGACAAACCTAAATCACGGTGTGTTTTTGAGTTCCACGGCCGTGGAATCTCAAGATCCACCCGTAATTTCTCTTAGTTTACGAACCTTGCTTTTAAATAATCCAAAGTTAAAGATTTGCTTTAACTTAGTCTTGGCTTGCCTTTTCTAGGTGGTAGTGAAGCCTCAACAACCTCTACCTCGATTCCGAGTGTCACAACCTTAATCGGTTCAGTTAGTCTTGATCCTTGGATTACAAGTTTGGGTATTTGACATTAATTCTTGACTTTAGATCTTTCTATACTGAAGCCTCAACAACTTTTATAGAGAGTATTTTTAGTTAAGTCATATAAAGCCTTGGAACTTTACCGTACATTGCTTTGCATTAGTATACCTTTGCAGCTCTTAACTCTGTCCTTATATCTTTAGTATATCTTGAATCGATTGCCACAGTTGAATTCCTGGATCTTTAGGATTGTTGTTTTCTCAATATTTACAAAAGCTCATACATTTACTCGCTTGACAATTCTATAATTGGATTTAACCCTCCAAATCCCTGTGTTCGATACTCTGGAATTCTTGCTTAACTATATCGATCCGTACACTGCGGGTTCGCTTGCTTGATTTCTAGTTTTATAAATTTAAGACTTATTTGCACGCACGCTAAGTGGCGAACACTCGTACATTGCGGGCTCGCATCTTTGTTAAGCATACTTCTTGGGTTATAAATTTAAAGCTTGCACACACCTTTTGGAGCGAACACCAACATTGTGTGCCTTCAAGTGTGTTACACTGAATCCTTACAACGCCATATATAGAACGCGGAATTTTTAAAAACAACTAGTGTGTGTTTTACGAAACACACAATACCATATCCACACCCAATATTTTTTTCCCGTTATAATAACAAACCCTAGATTTGCTTGCGATTTAAAATGTGCACATTTGGATGTGCATGTTTGCGTGCGCCTTAGGCGGCACATGAATTTTGGCGTGTCAATAACTTTTCGGCGTGTATTTGGCTTCGAGATCCCAATTTACAAAAAAAAAACTATTGTTTGAGACCATGCGCAACAGGTTGCCTGGGGCTACTAAATTTTTCTTGCCACGTCAGCAAGATTCCTGGTACATCAATTTATTAGCCCCATTTTAGTTTTTCACTTATTTTCACCCACAACACGCAACCCCAGGGCTACTAATTTTTCACATTTTACTTTCTTATTTATTTTCAAATAATTAATGAATTGTATATTTATATATCATTTATTATTATAATATTATTAATATTATTATAAATTAAAATTAGCAATAAAATTTAAAATGTAAATATATTTTAAAATTAATAAAATAAAATAATAACATACAAATTAATATAGCGTAATTTAAATAACAACCAACATATAAAATATTTTTAAATAACAAACAACTTAATAAAAAAAAACACAATTAAAATAAGGAAAAATAGCCCAAAATAATATGAATTATCAACATTCAACTCAAAATAATAACAACTTTGAAAATTAGTAGGAGCGATACAAACTAAACATATTTATCAAAAATAATATGTCTTCCGTTTTGGGCAAAAATCTTAACTCCGGCGATAACGTGGCAACCGGAAACTTACATGTCAACAAAAATAGTTATGTGAAGTGGGTTTTATTTCTTAAATCAAGTTAATAACATTTATTAAGTTAAAAAATCTCTATTTAAGTTTTTTTTAAATAATAATTTTGTATTTTTTTTAGAAAAAATTATTTTTGTGAAAAATAAAAAAAGGATAATTTTTTTTTTATATTTTGAATTATTTTAAAAATAAAATATTTTCTTGTGAATTTTTTTTAAAAAATTTGGATTTTTTTAACTTTATATATTTTAAATAATTTTAAATAAAATTCGATTTATTAAAAAAAATTTATAAATTAAAGTTTATTAAAATATATACAAAATTAAAAAAATTCCCCAAAAAATATATAAAAAAATTCACAAGAAAATAATACATTTTTTAGAAAAATAATATTTTACAAATTTGTTTTTTTTTATTTTTTATAGATTTTTTTTAAATATAGTTGAAAAAACTATAATCTAAATATAATAATTTGAAAAAATAACTTTATTTATTTTTTTACATTTTCACGTTATTAATTGATTTTAAAAAAAATCCACACCACACATATTAATACATTTTTTTGATGACATGTAATATTCTAATTGCCACGTCATCGCCGGAGTTAAGTATTTTTCCGGAAAAGTAAGACATTATTTTTGGTAAATACGTTGATAGTTTGTATCGCTCATAGTAATTTTCAAAGTTGGTATTATTTTGGGTTGAATGTGGATAGTTGGTATTATTTTGGGTTATTTTTCCTTAAAATAACAACCAACATAAAAAAAATACACATTGAAATAAACAACAAGAACGAAAAAACGTAATTCAAACAACAAACAACTTAATAAAAAATACAACTACAAATATTTAGTGATTATCACCGGAGTTGCCAATATAAATCAAACTTTGAACTCCATCAAATGAAGGCGGAACGCCAGATAGTTCATAATCACTTAAAATTTTGGACAATTTGAAGAGTAGAGAACTTGAGGTCCGCCCCCAAGAATTGTCACTAAAGAAGGAAACTTTAAAGTTACATGCCATTTCCGAAGTTAGGAAGAACAAACAATTGGAAATCCAGCAGAGGAAGATCAAAGAGTTGAAGAACAAAAGGAAGTCAACCATTTTTCAAAGTTTGATGGAGTTGAGATTCCCGGACTCCCGACCAAGAGAAGTTGATGGATGATTTGTTCAAAAACTTAGTATTTGAGCTTATGATTAAGTTTGGGGTCCCTTTAGAGTTGACATTGTATGTTTAGATTTATTATTTATGTTTTATTTCAATCTTATATTATAAGTTAAGTGTATGTTGAAGTTAATGTATAACTAGTTGTTTTTATGAAATTGGAATTTTATTTGTAAGTTAATGTCTCAATCATTTTATGTCTAAGATCTATTTTAAATTGTGTTTTTTTGTTTATAAAAAATTCAATTACATATAGAAATAAAATAAATATCATATTAGATTGATATAAATAAAGTTTTATGCAAAAAAATAAAATTTAAAACGTTAAATGTTCACTACGTAAAACCCTATATACGTTTCAAGAAGTCAAATTTTTTTTTTTATCGAAACATATGCAAAATGGGTGTCATTGTTTAGCTAAAATTAAATCATATTCAAAAATAATTTTTTTATAGTTAATATTTATATGGGAAAAGGGTTTTAAAATTCCCATGCCACGTGACGCATTGTCACTGACCAAAATCTAGACGGTGAGGGCGCGCCATGTGACGCGCTTGATCCCTTCATTGAGAAAAAATGACGTCGTTTGGGTCCAATTAGACTAAAACAACGGTGTTTTGAAGAGAAAAGAAAAAAAGAAAACGGATTGAGGTCGACGTCTAATATTTAGAAGTCGAACCGGGCTACTAAATCCTTCTCACCGCCCCACACCCTCCGTTGTGGAGGGTCTGACGGGCCCTAAATTCCAAGGTACGAGGCCTCTAGCAAATGGTTTTGCTCTCAATTAACTAGCCTGGCAAATCTTCTTACATTTTTTGGAAGGAAAGATTTCAGGTAGGGATGATTCACATAGCTTATATTAGAGATTTTTATTTTTTTTTTGTTAAAAACAATATCATAGTAGTTAGCATGTTGTATAGAATCATTTGAGATTGAGAACAGTAGACATTTGACCTGATTCATAGGCGAAGATAGATTGGTTGAACCAGAGTTGAAGCAAATGGAAATGCAATCAGGTGAAGCTGATGAAGGAGAAGAGATAACCCTTTTGTCTGATAATGGAGACCAATTTCCCTTCCCGACTCAAGTCCCAGATACTTCCCATCAGATTAGCAGTGGTTCGTTTTCTTTCTATTTCTTCCTATTTTGTCTTTGCCTTCCAGTTCGCCAATCATTGATCGTAACTAGATAGGTATGAGCTTGCAAAGCTTCTGCTCTATTCTTGCTTCTGCCCGTCAAAACCCTAATATTGGGCAACCTATTTGCATATGTATGTCGACCAATCCGTCAATGCATTCAATAACGAATGCTTTGCTCTTGCAAATATTGCTTGAATTTGATTCAACGTTGTTTTTTGGGTTTTCTTCTCCCATTTGGGAATTTGTAGATTCATGGTTACAAGTAGGATTTGTTCTCACGACTGGCGTTAACAGTGCATACATTCTGGGGTATTCTGCCACCATCATGGTGCCTCTCGGCTGGGTTACCGGAGTCCTCGCTTGCATTGCCGCCACTGCTGTTTCTCTCTACGCAAGCTGTCTTGTTGCAAAGCTCCATGAATATGGCGGCAAGAGGCATATTAGATACAGGGACCTGGCTGGTTTCATTTATGGTGAGAAGATTACTCAGGGCATGTTCATTTCCCATATTCCGATATCAGATATCAGATATGGATATCAATATCGATATCAATCATATCGATATGAGATTGATATCTGATATGTGATATCTTATATTTAGCAATATGGTGAAGTATATCAGATATCAATAAAATGTAGTCAAACTAAGCCCTGATAATCCAAATTTCAAGGCTAGAGAAATTATTTGTGGGTTTGTTGGATGGGAGGAGTACACATTGGTGCCAAATACAGACCAATTGAGAAAGATTCAAGAGGACAGTATTCCTCTTTCATATCATATTGGCCTTCTTGGTATATCTGTTCATCAATCTGAATTGTTATCCTCATATCAATCCATCCTAATGATGAACCCAAATTTTGAATACAGGAATGGTTGGGTTTACATAATATGTAGACAGATAGCAGTTCTAGGATGAGAAGTTTAAAATCACAACACACAATCACAGAGAAGATATTTGTAAAAAAAAATAGAGAGAGCAGCAACGAGAATTGTTATCCTCATATTCAACAGAGAAGATATTTGTAAAAAAAATAAAAATCGAACCTTGCAAAAAATTAGCAGAGAAAGATAAAAGGCCGATGAAGGATGCGAAGATGTCACTCACAATCACAGAGAAGCAGAAGAGGTCGGAAATGGTGATGAGATTGAGAAGCATAGATGGCGAGGGAACTTGTGCACAAATAGAGAGAGCAGCAACGAGAATTAAAAGAATTGTCATATCGGTGAAAATTTTGGGATATCAAAATTCATAAATAAGTAAAGTGTGTAGATATGAGTATATCATTTTGATATCGATATATTCAATTACTAAACACGGATATCAGATACGTGATATCCATACCGATATCTAATATCAGGATATGGGAAATGAACGGCCCCTCATTATCATTTCACACATATAGCCTATTTATACTCATTTATTTTTGGTTCAAACATTTATAATTTTATTTAACCATCCTTTATTTATACCTGAGTACACCAAAACATTCTTAGTGACCAAAATTAAAATATCAAGTATACAACAACTCCTTACCAGTGTTATTACTTTAGTAGATTGCCGCTCGTAGCCCTAAAACCATATGAAAAATCCATCAACTAAGATTGCCATGATAGAACTAAAAATAATATTAGTGTCTGCACTCGGCAATATCCTACTAATGTAGTTCTTCCAACGGAATTTTTATGTAGTTATTTCAATGGAATTTTTATGTTTTTGAAACTATACCTCTATAAGGATATCCCAGTTCCTTTTTCAGAAATAATGCTAAACTTATTATTTGCATCTTTTGGTTTGTTTGATTGATATTTAGCAGGAAAAAGAGCATATTATTTGACATGGATGTTGCAGTATATCAATCTGTTTATGATCAATGCTGGGTTTATCATTCTGGCTGGTTCAGCTCTCAAGGTTTGTTGGATAATTTCCTAGTGTGATATAAATTTTAAGCATTTTCATTAAAGACCTGCTTTAACTTCTATATCTTGATTTTTTTTGTTGTATTTGAATTCATGACCTATTAGTACTCGCATGCATTTTTATGCAGGCGTTTTATGCCTTGCTAAGTGATGACGGTGCTTTGAAGCTCCCATACTGTATAGCGATTGGTGGATTTGTTTGTACACTATTTGCTGTAGGGATACCACATTTATCTGCTTTAGGAGTTTGGCTTGGAGTTTCAACATGCTTAACCCTTGTTTACACTGTTACCGCCTTCATTCTTACGCTTTATGATGGTACATTTCTGCCCCTAATTCTTATTTTTGAGAAGGTTTTATTTTGTTCTTAATTACATTAAGCACTTTATAATCTATATTACATGAGAAGGGCAGAGTTACAATATGACTCCAACAATTATCTCTACATTTTAGTCAGTTTCTTGCACAACGATATCAATATTGAGATGATGGTCCATGTAACATTTGCAAGCGATAGTTTTATGACATACACGAAATAAAGTGGGTTTTATCTCCATTCAAGGGGTTAGAAGGTTTTCAAATAGTCGTTCTGTTAAAGACATCGTTCAAACAGGACATGCACATCAGTATAAAATAGTACTTTCGTTTCTTTGCTCTATCTATTTAGATTTGAACTCCATGATGCCGTTTTTAAGATATCTTGCTTGATCAAATAATTTAGTTTGTAACAAAATCGGTTTTGTTTATAGGTATTGAGGCTTCAAACAGGGATTACAGTGTTGCAGGAACAACATTGAGCAAAACTTTTGCAGGTATTGGAGCCATTGCTACCTCAGTGTTTGCAGTGAATACAGGAATGCTTCCTGAGATACAGGTACAAAATGGAATTTACGTATAGGACTGGTTCATAGTGGCCTTGACTGCTTACACACCCTGTGTTGTTGATAGACTTGGATTAGCAAATGAAAGAAAGCACCAGATTTTGATTAAGAGTAGGATATAAAAGAGCATTTGAACAATTGTTCCTATGCAAGAGGAACCCTCTTTCGCCAGAGAAAGCCAAAATCGATACCCATATCTTGCTGATGAGTGATGCCTACTCGAAACAAGCTCCCTATAAATAATACGGTAATTGAGTGCAGTTAATGTGATTATCTTAAAAGTAGTTAAGCTCCCTTGTCAAATATAATATATTATTTCTAGTGAGAGGGGCATCTCCTTCTTTCCTCCACCAGTTCCCAGATCTTAATAGATCACTAGACTCCTTTGTAGGTCTGTTTTAATACAACTCCCTTGGATCTGCTTGAACTTTCTTTCCTGTAGAATACAGATAAACTCTGTTACTTGTATTTGATTTGGTGAAATTGAGGGGTCTTGATAGCAGTAACACTTGTTGTCAATTTGCCATGTATTAGGTTTGCTAAATAGCAAAACAGTTAGAGCTCTTGTTTGTCAGCTTCACCTTTTTCACTGTTGGAATTTCCATCGTTTCTGAGAATATTATAATTTTATGGAACTTGCTCTCAATTGTATTAATGAAATATTCTACTTAGAGTGGGTACATTCGTTTGTGTTAGTTAACTTAATTTTATTGTTGATGAGCTTTCAAAATCATGTACAAGAATATTTACAATCTACATGCTTAAATACTATTAAAAACAAGTTTGTATTATACATGTTAGTATGAAAATAAATTTGAAGAGCTTTTGCATCTACTGTTGTAAGTTGTTATAGAAGCTGCTTTTGTAATAGGCAACAATTAGGCAGCCCGTTGTTGGAAACATGCTGAAAGCTCTGTACTTTCAGTTCTCCATTGGAGTTGTTCCCATGTATGCCATAACCTTTGTAGGATACTGGGCATATGGCTCTTCAACGCCGACCTACCTGTTAAGTGTTGTCTCAGGTCCAGCTTGGTTGAAGGCTTTGGCGAATATCTCTGCTTTTCTACAAACTGTCATTTCATTTCATGTAAGCATCCTTTTCCTTACTCCGCGCCCTTGCTGGAAATGTATGTTCATAGCGCTTGGCAATGCAGGGGTTCCGAAGTCCCTCGGTGACCTACTCTTTCTTTTTAGTTTGAAAACTAGTTCTCTTATTCTTGTACTGAATGAAAATTCAAATCTTGGCTGTATGTGATCTTCTAGATATTTGCAAGCCCAATGTACGAGTACATGGACACAAAACTTGGAGTGAGAGGAAGCTCATACAAGGTACAGAACCTGGTGTTCCGAGCCATGGTAAGGGGAGGATATCTTGGATTGACGACATTCATCTCGGCCCTAATGCCTTTTCTGGGGGACTTCATGAGCCTAACAGGGGCTATCAGTACTATCCCTCTGACATTTACCCTTGCAAATCACATGTACTTGTTAGCAAAGAGTGACCATCTCACTGCTCTCCACAAGCTCTGGCATTGGCTTAACGTGTACTTTTTCGGTTTCTTGTCTGTGGCTGCCACTGCTTCTGCTTTAAGACTCATTGTCATGGACCTCAAAACATACCATTTCTTTGCTGATGTGTAACGGGGACTACAGCAAATGTGTTGCATATACAAGTGTACTACTGTGAAGTCTAGCAAGCTTATCTTGTGCTAGGGCACACATGAGGAAAACTCTCTAACAGAATCTGACCCCTGTGTATAAAAGGGCATACTCTGTTAATACAAAAAATTAATGAAAACATTCTTCAGTTCATTCTCTTTTATGTCTTTGATCGGTCCAGAAAATTTCACAAAATAGCCACAATAGTCAAATTACAACTGCTAAAAATGAAGAAAAAGGAAGACAAACCATTCGTTGCTTGTACAAATCCAAAGAAATCAGGTGATAAGTCGCGCTATGTTCTATTTACAGGTTAAGGGCCCGTTTGGTTTTAACTTCGGAACAGAAGCTATGTTCTATTTACAGGTTAAGGGCCCGTTTGGTTTTAACTTCTGAACAGAAAATGGAATGGAAACGAATCTAATTCATACGTATACCCTTGTTCATGAAAGTTTTTGTTCCTTGTGGTTTGAAGTAATTGGAGTAGAATTTGATTACTTTTGATACCTATAGGGAAACAAAATGTGGGAAAAAATTGCATTTTGCATTAAACCACATGGAATGATTCCATAAAATTTCACGAATAAGGATATACATATGGACTAAATTCGTTTCCATTCCGTTCCGTTTTCGGAGTTGGAACCAAACGGGCCCTAAGAGAGAATAATAAAGATTACAAAAAGATTAATATCAACAAATGTCAAAGATAAGCTCGCATTTCTCTCCGTAAAATTGGTTCTCGCACGAACAAGATCATATTGATGTGTGTGTCTATCTATCTATATATATATATATATATATATATATATATATATATATATATATATATATATATATATATATATATATATATATATATATATTGATGTATTGATAGGGGGTTATCCGTTGTTGAGTCCCGACCTTTCGTAACGAACTGACACGCTTCGATCCTTATTAGAGAGATCGAACAAACGAGGGAAGATCGTATGATGATGGGTGACGGATGATCTGGACGAGGTCGTGGGGTGGGTGAATGTTATCATGGCCTCAATACTCTATATTGTTATCACGGCCTCAATACGCTTCAATACTCTATATATTTAATGTTATCACGGCTTCTAAATTATTAGTTTTTTAATCGAAACTTCTCAATATAATCTCTCAAAGCGGAAATGTTATAAAATTATGTTGTTTATTTTCTATTTGTTTAATTTATGATCTTTCTCACATTCAGTACAATAGTAAAATATCATTTATCTATTATATGGCCTGTATTGAAAGACTAAAGAAAGAAAAAGAACTCACAAAATGGTGGTGGAGCGGCTAAAACCGTCGATCGTCCATGTCATCACTGAGGTGGAGGCGGTGGTGGAAACGGGAAGAAGTCTGGATCATAGTTCCGCCCAAACTGCTGGCGGTATATATCTCTCATCATGCGGTAATGATCGTCGGCTCGTGCATCCCTAGCATCTACACGGATCTCCAAGGCTCCGACCCTATCGGAAAGGTCGGTGGCCCACTTTGACAACTGCTCATACCAACCAGGCGGCTGGCTGTACCACGCCGGTGCATCTGAAGGTGCTGGTGTAGGTGGTGGCTGTGCATGCCAAGACGGTGGAGCTCCCATCCAATCCGGCTGAGTGCTATACCATAAAGGAGGATCCGCCATCCAAGTAGGCCTCTTGCTCACACTAGCACGGCGAGAGGAAGAACCTGAAGCTCTAGTAGAGCGGGGAGAGTGTCTAGGAAGGTCAGGAACTGCATCCGGCTGATCCGGGAATGTACCAAAGTCATGATCAGCTCCTCCTCCCTCAAACTCGTCATCCCCTCTCATCTCCTCCTCTACAACTGGTGGTGGTGGAACATAAGGAGGGGCTACTAATCTGTTCGCATGCATGGCAGCAAACGTCTCCTTCGAGTTATGGCGTCCAGCCATAATGGAATACTCAGGAAGCCACTCAATGCCTCTCCTAGTCCTACTCTCCCAAGGCATAGCAACATACGGTGGACCTCTATGTGTGGGGAAGATGAGGCCTCTAGTCATGAGGGCCTGAAGTCCTAGGGGTCTAGCTGCAATGCGGGTGCAAGCGGAGAAGTCTACCCCTAACTGTCTAGCGAGGTGGGTGACCATCCCACCGTATCCAATGTTTCCAGCCCTCTTATTCTTTAGCTTGCTCATAGTAGCAGCTAAGAGGGTGGCACAATCAGCTGGCCTGCCATACAACATACTGTAGAGAAGAAACAGCTCGTTTTTCTTAATCTTCTGAGGTGTCTCCATCCTAGGGAAGAGACACTCAGAAAGCACTCTATGGGCAATCTTCAAGGCTAAGTGGTAGATCAACTTAGCCTTGGTATCAGCAGGTTGCCAGCGGTCCTTGCTGGCGTAAATCATAGCAATCTCCTCCCAGAAATCCTTGGCGTACACGCCACTAGGGAATCGACCATTAAAGGTCTCTTGGAACCCAAAGAAGGCTCCAAACTCTCTAATAGAGAAGTCATAGTTTCTCTCCATCAGCCGGAAAGAAACAGTCCTATTAACGTGGCTATGCTCAAAGGAAACCACGAACTCCCTAGCAATCTCCTCATAAGCATCTTCCCGAATAGCGGAGAAGATGACTAAACCGGCTCTATCCAAAAGCCATGTGAGATCCCCTATCACATGCAAGGGCTCTAGCTCCTCAAGCAGTAAGTATCTAGGTCCTATGACCGTCCTCTCCTTGATCCTCTCTAAGGCATCTAGATGATCCTCATGGATAGTGGCAATCCTAGGGGGAGGTGGTGATGGTGATGATGGAGGTGATGGAGGCTCAGCGGGTGGTGCTCTAGAAGAGGAAGAGGGGTTGCCTTTCCTTTTCTTATCCTTATTTCTACCAGACACTCTCCTTACAAAATCCATTTTCTGTTGAAAACCACGGTCTGTTCTTCAGGTTCCACGGCCGTGGAATGTCCAGAGACCGTGGTTCTCTCGAAAATTCTCAAAACTCAGCAAAATCACACCAAACTCAACAACAAGCAGCCCTAGACTAATTTCCGTCAAATTCCAATCAGTTCTCCTAAAAATTCTAGCAAAAACGAAGCCGAATCGACAAAGAGAAGGAAAGAACGAAAAACCTAGGTTTTCGGATTTTGGAATCCGAATTCCGCCTTCTCCGGTGATTTGCCGCTCGAATTGTTGCTTGGATCTTGTTGGTGATTGGATTTGCTTCAGTTTTGGCCAAAGAATCATCAAAAACGATTAACGAACGAGGAATTTAGAGATGGGGAGAGATTACGGCGAATAGGGGCGTGGAATTGGGTTTGTTTTGTGGTGTTTGTGAAGAAACGTGGTTTATATAGTGGCCGTAAAAATTTTTTGAAAATCACGGTCTATCGAGGGGTTCCACGGCCGTGGAAATGTACGGAACCGTGGTTTTGGTGATTTTTCTCAGGCTTTTGAAAATTACGGACACTGTAGCTGTCACGGCCGTGGTTTTGGTCGTGGAACTCTCTGTAATGTGTCAAAGTCCAAGTTTCGTCAATTTTCTTAAAACTTTTCCTTTCCCCTTTCTTTTCCACTGTTCCTACATCCAAAAACAGGAACATACCGAAAGGCATCGAAGGCAAAACAAAGCAAAACGTCTAAACTAAACTAATCTATGAATCAAAAACAAAAACGTAAGTGCAATACCTTGGGTTGCCTCCCAAGAAGCGCTTTGTTTAAGGTCCGTAGCTAGACCAAATTCGCACTTATTCGAGTGCGGTGGGCGCGAACTCTTCAGCTTGGAGTTCCGGTGTATACTTCTTGAGTCGTTGACCGTTCACCTTAAAGCTTCCGCCCGTTTCACCCCATACTTCAACTGCACCATGGGGAAAAACACGTTTGATTAGAAAAGGTCCGGTCCAACGAGATTTAAGCTTACCTGGCAAGAGGCGAAGCCTTAAATTGAAGAGGAGAACTTGATCTCCTTCTTTGAGGTCCTTTGGGATGATATGCTTATCATGCCAACGCTTCGCTCTTTCTTTGTAGATCTTGGCGTTTTCGTAGGCATTCAAGCAAAGTTCTTCAAGCTCATTTAGGTCCAAGAGACGCTTCTCTCCCGCTTCCTTCATGCTGAAGTTCAACCACTTGATTGCCCAAAACGCCTTGTGCTCCAACTCTACCGGTAAGTGACAAGACTTCTCATACACAAGGTTGTATGGTGTAGTTCCGATGGGAGTCTTATATGCAGTTCGGTACGCCCACAATGCATCATCTAGCTTCAAGGACCAATCCTTCCTTGTCCTTGAAACCGTCTTCTCTAGGATTCCTTTGATCTCCCGATTTGAGATCTTCACTTGTCCACTAGTTTGTGGATGATAAGGGGTGGCGATCTTGTGAGTCACCCCATACTTAGCTAGAAGAGCTTCAAAACGGCGGGCAATGAAGTGAGAACCTCCATCACTAATGATAGTCCGTGGTGTCCCAAATCGTGGGAAGATGGTCTTGTTAAAAAACTTAACCACTACCATGACATCATTGGTGGGAGAGGCAATTGCTTCAACCCATCTTGAAACATAATCAACTGCTAAAAGTATGTATTGGTTTCCACAAGATGATGGGAAAGGTTCCATGAAGTCTACTCCCCAAATGTCAAAGATATCCTCCTCTTGGATGTTGTCGAGAGGCATCTCATTCCTCCTAGATATATTTCCTGTTCTTTGACAAGCATCGCAGCAGGAAACAAAGGTTTGCACATCTTTAAATAGAGTAGGCCAAAAGAATCCAGATTGCAATACCTTAGCGCTAGTCTTGTTCGAACTAGCGTGTCCTCCACAAGGTAGTGAATGACAATGGCGGATGACACTTTGCATCTCATCTTCCGGCACACATCGCCGAATAATGCCATCCGGACCTCTCTTAAAGAGGAGAGGTTCATTCCAAAAGTATTCCCGAACATCCTTAAAGAACTTCTTTCTTTGTGCGTAGGATAATCCGGGCGGTAATTCCTGACAAACCAAATAGTTAACAAAATAAGCAAACCATGGTTCGTTACCTTTGGTGATTACATCGATGCACTCCTCTATGATGTGTAAATGCTCGTCCGGAAAGGAGTCATCTATAGGTAGATAGTCGTCCTCTAGATGTGTTAGACGACTCAAATGATCCGCAACAGAATTTTCCGAACCCTTCTTGTCGCGGATCTCTAGATCAAATTCTTGTAGGAGAAGAATCCATCTAATTAGCCTTGGCTTCACATCCTTCTTTGCAAGGAGATACCGGATCGCAGCATGATCCGTGTATACAATCACCTTTGCACCTACAAGATAAGAGTGAAATTTGTCAATTGAATATACAATAGCTAAGAACTCTTTTTCGGTAGTGGCGTAGTTGAGTTGCGCCTCATCTAGCGTCTTGCTAGCGTAGTAGATAGCATGGGTTCGCCCTTCCTTTCTTTGTCCAAGGACAGCTCCTATAGCTACGTCACTTGCGTCACACATAACCTCAAAGGGAAGATTCCAATCCGGAGGTTGGATAATCGGGGCTGAGATTAGAGCTTCCCGAATCATATTAAACGCATCTAAGCATTCCTGCGAAAACTCAAAAACTGCATCCTTCATCAATAGATTAGTTAGCGGCTTTGATATCTTAGAGAAATCCTTTATGAAACACCTATAAAATCCAGCATGTCCTAGAAAACTTCTTATCCCTTTCACCGAAGTTGGGGGAGGAAGCTTTTCTATTGTCTCTATCTTAGCTTTATCCACCCTAATCCCTCTACTAGAGATTAAGTGTCCTAATACAATGCCTTCTTTCACCATAAATTGACACTTCTCCCAATTAAGAACTAGGTTAGTGTCTTCACACCTTTGTAATACAAGAGCAAGATTAGAAAGACAATTGTCAAAAGAGGAACCATAAACGGAGAAGTCATCCATAAAAACCTCCATGATTTCCTCTATATATTCCGAGAAGATGGCCATCATGCACCTTTGAAAGGTTGATGGGGCGTTGTAAATCCCGAACGGCATCCTCCTATAGGCAAACGTACCCCACGGGCACGTGAATGTGGTCTTCTCTTGATCATCCGGGTGTATCGGAATCTGAAAGAAACCACTATAACTGTCAAGATAGCAAAAGTGTGAATGTTGTGCTAACCTTTCAAGCATTTGATCGATAAAGGGTAGTGGGAAGTGATCCTTCCTCGTCGCGTTGTTTAGCTTGCGGTAGTCTATACACATCCGCCATCCTGTTACGGTTCGTGTAGGAATGAGTTCATTGTTTTTGTTGGTGATGACCGTCATTCCTCCCTTCTTCGGAACCACTTGTACGGACTCATCCACTTGCTATCGGTGATAGGATAGATGATACCTGCATCAAGTAGTTTAAGAATTTCCTTCTTGACAACCTCCTTCATGGTCGGATTTAACCGCCTTTGAGGTTGTCGCGAAGTTCTAAAGTCCTCTTCCATTAAGATCTTATGCATGCATAGGGAAGGTTTGATTCCTACTAAATCCTCTATAGTATATCCTAAGGCTTTCCTATGTTTCTTAAGGACAACCATAAGCTTACTATGTTCATCTATGCTCAAATCGGAACTAACAATTACCGGAAAGGTAGAATTAGGTCTAAGAAATGCGTACCTTAGATGTGTAGGAAGTGGTTTCAATTCCATCGCTATCGGAGTTTCCAATGGCTCTTGAGGAGCATCCGATGCTTCCTTAGAAGTGTCTAAGGATGTAGAAGGTGTTGGAGAAGAATCAAGAAAAGTTGTAGAAGAGACACAATTTCCTTCGAATTCACCCAAAATTACAGCACCCCTGCCTTCTCCACGGCCGTGATTTTGGGCGTGGAAAGTAAATACGGTGGCTCTGTTTCCTTCACGGCCGTGTAACTCTCTGGAGTGCTCCACGCTTTTGTTGGTAAAATCCACGGCCGTGGAATAGGCCGTCTGACCGTGGATCCGTACGTTTTCTGCCTCATCGTGGAGTTTCTCGAACTCTTCTTCACATACTTCTTCTTGTGTCTTTAAGGCTTCAATTGCCTCATTGCACTCCTCTTCTTCCCCTATATCCATTATACTCATAGAAATAACTTTTTGCAAGGGATCTTTGAAGAGAATAGAACTTACCTCCTCTCTAGATAGCTCTTCGTCATGGATATTGAATATATCCTCATCGAAGGATGGTTCCTTCACCAAAGTGGAAAGAACGAACTCTACCTTCTCTTCTCCTATGTCAAAGGCGAGTCTAGCATTCTTGCAATCGACTATACAACCGGATGTTGCAAGAAACGGTCTTCCGAGAATGATCGGGACCAGACTATCTGCAGGAATGTCAAGGACAACAAAATCTATAGGAACATAGAACTTACCAAGCTTGACCGGGACGTCTTCAACTATACCGACGGGACGAGTTATGAAACGGTCCGCCATGTACAACGTCATTTTCACCGGTTTAGGGTCGCCTAAACCGATCTTCCTGCATAAGGCAAGCGGAATGATGCTCACACTTGCTCCCAAATCACATAATGCATCATATGTGACATCTCCCACTCCTATGAGAATACAAAATAACCCCGGATCCTTTAGCTTAGGGGGCATCTTCTCTTTCATGGTTCTGATGAGATCCGATGAATCCGAACTCATCTTAACCTCTCCAAAATCCTCTAGCTTTCTCTTGTTATAGAGGATCTCCTTTAGGAACTTTCCATAAGCCGGCATACCTACATTTGCATTAATGAAAGGTATATTAATATGCAGTTTGCTCATGAGTTCAATAAACTTACCAAATTGCTTGTCTAGACGCGCTCTTGCTCTAGATTGTGGGAATGGTAGGGGAGGTTTGTAAGCTCGAGGAGGAACGTAGACATCTTCCTTCTCCTTCCCCTTTTCTTTGTCCTTCTCAACGGGGACTTTTACAAACTTGGGCTGCGGGTCGGTAGTTGTTACTCCGCTCCTAGTTGTGATTGCCATCACCCTTCCTTTTGGGTTGTCCTCCGTCTTTCCTGGAAGTTTCCCTTGATTCCTAGGAACTTCCTCCGCATGACTAAACATTTGGTTTTCTAAAACCTTTTGGGCTTTATCAACCTTAGTTATGTGATCATCAACCTTGATGATGCGAGTCTCCAATCCTTGAAGCTTGCCCAAAATTGTTTCCAACATGCGATCGGGCTTCTCTTTCCCCGAAGTACTTCCACCATTAGATGTTTGCCCCTGGCTTTTCAAAGGAGTGGAAGAAGAGGAAGGTGGAGTTAGTGAATTTCCTGAATTGGAAGAATAAGAATTACCGGAATTTTGTTGGTTGGGACGCCAATTGTTGTTGTTTGAACCCCTATTGTTGTTCCAATTGTTGTCCCGGTTGTTGTTGTTGTTGTTCCAATTGTTCCGGTTGTTGTTCCGGTTGTTGCGGTTTGTATTCTCATTACCGTTGTGGTTATTGTTGTTGCCCAAGTAACCTACATCTTGTTCCTTTTGCTTTGGAAAGTTGGTTTTGATGGCTTCCTTCAACTCTTTAATCTCCGTATTGAGAGAAAAGATTTGAGTTTGAGCCGCTTGTGATAGCTTTGCTCCTTGATCCACATGATTTGCCTCCACTTTCCGATGAGAATACTTCTCAATAACTCGCGCTTGCTTCTCAATGAAGTCCCAAGCGTCATCTTCCCTCATGTCCATGAATGTACCACATGAAAGGGATTGGAGCTTGAATTGTGTTTCCACATCCAGCCCCTTATAGTATATCTCCAATAGTGCCAATTTGGATATGCCATGATGTGGGCAATCCAATAGCAAATCCTGAAATCTTTCCCAAGATTGAAACAAACTTTCGTTAGATCTCATAGAAAATGCATTAATCTTACCTCTCAACTCCGCCGTTTTAGATGACGGAAAGAACTTAGTGAGGAATTCCGAAGAAAGATCCTCCCATGTTTCAAGTTTCCCACTTGGAAGAGCTTGATACCAAGACAATGCTTTCCCTTTCAAAGAGAAAAAGAAAGGCTTGAGCTTATAGCTGTTGGTAGTTGCATTCTTTGGCTTCATTGTCTCCATCATGATCTCAAAATTTTGTAGATGTTGGTGTGGAGATTCAGCGCTTGTTCCCCCAAATTGATTTTGGCGGACAATGGTAATAACTTGCGGGTTGAAGCTAAACTCTTGTGCATCATCAGCATCAAAGTTCACACCTAAACGGCGTGGTTGCTGCGTTGGATCCATCCTTTGGCCAAGAGTTCTTGGCTCCTCATCCACACGTTCGACTCTCGCACCTCTAACTGGAACACGGCGATTTGCAGCTGGCCGTGGAAAAAACGGGTTCACATTGATCGTTGGATCAATTTCCTTTAGTGGTGGCATGGAGGAGTCACTATCCTCATTGGATGAGTTGGCTCTAACCGATCTTCCCGGTCTCCTTCTTCTCTTTTTCTCCTTGAGGTTGTTTATTTCCAACCTCATTTGAAACATCATGTCCGATAGATCATCAACCTTCGTTTGATGACGATCCATTTCTTCCCTACGAGTCTTCTCACTCCATTGGAGTTGAGCTTCCTTTTCTGCTAACTCCGTTTGGTAATCACGTTCTCTTTCTTCAGCCATTTTTCTTTCCTTAAGCTTTCTCCTCAAAGTCCTCTCAAGCTCTTGATCAAGAGGTAAGAGGTCTTTGTTGTTCCTAGACCTGCGCATGTACTCGAAGAGATATCAAATAACAAGGGAAAAGCTCCCAAGCTTGACAACCGGTAACCGAATTCGGCCTACACCAAATCCCCGGCAACGGCGCCAAAAACTTGTTCGCCACATAGGGTGCGTGCAAATAAGTCTTAAATTTATAAAACTAGAAATCAAGCAAGCGAACCCGCAGTGTACGGATCGATATAGTTAAGCAAGAATTCCAGAGTATCGAACACAAGGATTTGGGGGGTTAAATCCAATTATAGAATTGTCAAGCGAGTAAATGTATGAGCTTTTGTAAATATTGGGAAAACAACAATCCTAAAGATCCAGGAATCCAGCTGTGGCAATCGATTCAAGATATACTAAAGATATAAGGACAGAGTTAAGAGCTGCAAAGGTATATTAATGCAAAGCAATGTACGGTGAAGTTCCAAGGCTTTATATGACTTAACTAAAAATACTCTCTATAAAGGTTGTTGAGGCTTCATTATAGAAAGGATCTAAAGTCAAGAATTAATGTCAAATACCCAAACTTGTAATCCAAGGATCAAGACTAACTAAACCGATTAAGGTTGTGACACTCGGAATCGAGGTAGAGGTTGTTGAGGCTTCACTACCACCTAGAAAAGGCAAGCCAAGACTAAGTTAAAGCAAATCTTTAACTTTTGATTAAAGTAAAAGCAAGGTTCGTAAACTAAGGGAAATTACTGGTGGATCTTGAGATTCCACGGCCGTGGAACTCAAGAACACACCGTGATTTAGGTTCGTTGACGATTCTCTCTAACTCTCAGGGTCCAATCTGTTTACGATCGATCTATCATCATCTAAGCCACAACTATCAACCCTTCACCTTAGAATTGCTAAAGGGTTTTAGCCAATAACGGTCATTATGATATCAAATTCAAGATTTAAAAGAATGAAAGATGAAAACCTTCGAAAACCGTGAATAAATCTCAAATCAATCTCAAATCCACAAACAAAGTAATGATGTATATCAGATTCGGAATAACACAAACCAATCACAATCCTTAATAAGAACGAAGAACGGGATGTCAATCCGTCTTCTAATCAAACTAAGGACAAAGCGTAACTTCCAAATCTCCAAGTCTTTCCGCAAATCTCCCTTGCGAAATAGCAATCTCCACACATCCAACTTGAAACCCTAGGCACGTGAAATCAGCGTAAGCGAAGTCTAAGCGGAGGCGTAAGCGAAGGTGACGGAATCTCTCTCTTTCCGTCCTTTTATAGGGTAAGATAAAATATGTGTCCAGCCCATTGTGTAAAAGATCGTGGCTTTAAGTTGTACGTTAAAAGATCGCCTAAATCACGGTTCCTTGGATTTCCACGCCCGTGGTTTAGAGCGTGGTTTAGAGCGTGGAAATTCATCACGGTGCTTCACAACTTCCACGACCGTGTAACCCTCTGGAATGCTCCACGCTTGTCTTGCTAAAGTTCCACGGCCGTGGTTTAGAGCGTGGACTCTAGTACGGCAGTATTTTAGAGCGTGGAACGTCGATTGCTCGTAATTCTCCTTTGTTTTGTGTCATTCTTCATCCTAGCATCTTCCTTAGCTCCCTTGTGGTGTCCTCAATCCTTGGACATGCTCAATCCATCTCCATTCTCCCTTGATTCGTCCGGTTTTAGCTCTTATTTGCCTACAATCAACACAAAGCTTATGTAGACCTCTATATCGACAATATAGATAAACTAACTCACAATTGCTTCTATGCTTTATCAATGAACACCAATATGGATGAAATACACTTAGAAAACGTGCCTAAAATATCACAATATTTCATGCTAACAACGAGTCAATTGTAATAAAAAACAAGAATTCCAGGGGTTGATTACAGGGACTTAGGTGAAACAAAGCACAAAATCAGGTTGTCAAATATTGCAATTAACCAAAAGCAATTAAAGTAATCAAAGATGATGTAAAAGTCAAGTAAGGGAAAATGCGGATTTTAGGGATTAAAGCATCTAGTTGTGGTTCCACCTCAAGATCTCAAAGGATAACGCGGACAAAGCTGAGGTTTGCAAATCTAAGGTGGGAATAGATCACCGGGTAAGTCTCACTACTCACTATTTTAAACCAAAGCTCCTATCACCGGGTAAGTCTCAAGGTACTAAGGAAAGGAACTATAATCTCAAACCAACACACCACCCAAGGGAATAGAATCAACCTTTACCAGGTAAGTCTCAGGCTAACTCACAAAGATGGGATGAAGGCACACTCAAACCCCAATAAAGGATAAACCTTTATTACCTACACTCATGATATTGGGTAAACAAACAAAGGAATCATCGGTAAGTTTCATCCTAGGCTTGCATTGAACCAGGAAAGGTGTAATAAGAATAGGATTTGGCAAAGTAGAACTCTTAACTCTCAGTTTTGGATAAGAAAAGAGTCACCTCGTTTAGTCAAGTTTCTCCCGGCCGAGATGTTCATCGACTGAGCGAGGTATGCTAGGGTTAAGGTTAAAGACTCGAGCTTTCAGGGTCCTGCTGGGATTAATTCTATTATCGTCTTCCCCACAACCTTCAACCAATCACCCTAGAATCGCACAACAAACTTAGTCAATACTCATCATGATAACAATAATTAGATATATGGGAATGGAATGAATATTCGAACAAGAAAACCTTTAGAAAAAGGTCTTAATAACTGAATCAAATAATAACAAATCAGCGTTCCTTAAATCACAAATCAACTAAGACAACAAACCAAAAGGGAATCTAAGAAAGTCTTACAAACTCCTTCAAAAGCTAACTCCAAACTGAATTCCTTCCTTCCTTGATATTCAATCCTTCAATCATTCCTTCAAACTTTCAGAAAATACTCCAGAAATCTCTCAAATTGGGTGTGTAGAAGATGGCTGAATTGTGGAAAATTCAACCCTTTATATAGGAGAATTATCTTCCAAAGATAATAATATCTTAAAAAGATAATTTAATATAAAATATATCCATATCTCTAAAATAGATCTCCCAAAAATAATATCTTCCTTCTAGAAACCCAGCCAAAAAATATAAGATATCTTCTTTTCACAAACAAAAGATCTCAGCCAAAAATATGGATCTCGCCGGCGGCAATTTAGTCCAAAAATGTAAGATGAAACACAATATAATCAAAAAATGAAACTAGGTGTAGACCTCGATTCCCGTAAAGGTAGATGAAACACAATATAATCACATAATATACATCCATACATGAAGATTTATGAAGATAAAACGTCTAAACAAGTCCTAAAATATAGACTATAATACATGCTATCAAAATACCCATACTTGTCCCTTGCTTGTCCCCAAGCAAGTTCCAAATCTTAAGTACAAGATAGAATGGATTATAAGTCATAAAGATCAATGGAAAGTATTTCAAAACATTTTTGGTGGTGTGCTCCACTCATAGATCACTCTAAGAGAATGCTTCATGGTAAATAAAATCAAGACATGATCAAAACATTTTATAAATATAAGAAAGTTGTTCATCTTTGCATAAAATCATAGAATGCATAATAAATTATATTTATCAAAATCAATCATGTATAATCCAGTTTAAACCACTCAGTCAATCAACAAGCTCGAGGTCTCAAGAGCTTCCAAAAGAGGTCAAGAAACGTGCCAGGGTAGGATGTATATAGGGAATGTGGTGCTAGAATCCGGGGAAAGGATCTTTCTTCACTTTCTTTGAAATTCAACATCTTCCACCAATAAGCTTTGCTTATTTACTTTACTTTTTGGGATGCATGGACAGAGGTGCACAATAACCGAAGCCTAGGAAATTAGCAATCATCAATTTCTCAAGATGCCTCAAACCCTTGATGCACATACCATGACCCGTTAGGAATATCACTCAATCCGACTTTGGCAAGACACAAACACCCGGCTATGTGAATGGTTCCGAGTTACTCATCTCATGATTGACTTCCCCAAACCTATTTGTTTCTTTCTAACACTTTCAGCCAACATCTCAACTTCACTTTCACTTGCTTTTCATTGCTTGCTTCCAAATTCCCGGATAGATAAAGGGAGGCAAATATGTATATGAGGGGCTAAAGCATGATCAAGAATAAGAAGAGAAGAGAATGAATTGCCTTAATCATCCCAGGAAGAATGTGATAGAACTCATCATGTGGTGTCAACCTTCAAATTCAACATAATTTTGATTAAAACAAAGTATTAAACATGCCAAAACTTTAAACAAAGCATTTTGCAACTTAAACATATCATAAAACCTTTCGAGCATATAAAGATTTCAAAACCAATCTGCAAACCGAAGCATCACTGAGGTGATATCCAGAGAAGAAGCACAAAACGTTTTGAAAAATCTCTCAGTTAAGCCAACTCGGTCGAAGTGTTCTTAGTCATCCGAGGTGTTTAATCTCGTTTTGCCAGAACCATCCCGGTTGGGGTCATAAATTTTTTTTCTTAAACCAGTTTTTGACGTTTTTCTCAAACAAAAACCTATATGCATGTATGTAATGGCAGATAATCATATGAAGCATAAATACGATCATAAATATCCAAATAGAGTCATACAATCATACACACGTAGTCAAATAAGTACATCCACATACCCCATACTTGGGACACATTGTCCCAATGGGTCAAATAAGAGTCAAGTAAAACAGGAAACTCACCGGACCTAGCCAAACTGCATAATAAATAAAGAAAAGAAATCCATGCAAGCTCTAGTCCTGATCCGCTGGTGGTGGTGGATATGGGATGAAGGGATGCTGAGATGGGGCAAAAACTAGATCTCCATCATCCTCTGCTGGTAGTGTTGGCTCTCTCTAAGCTCCATAACCTCCATTGTCAAGGTTGCGTAAGAGTCAATCATCTGGTCTGTCAACTCATCAATCCGTCGGTGAGCTACTGGATCTCTCTGTTTGCGGACTCTACGCCGGGCAGGTCATGATGGTACTGCTGCCTCCTCCTCTGTACCCTCGTCATCTAGATCGATAACTGGCACACTAGGACCGGTGGTATCAGTACCGGTCTCCATGGCAGCTCCGCCATCATCGTACTCCTCCTCATCCTCCGTTGGCGCAACATCTCTAGCATCCTGTAAGTATGGAAGCCAAGCAGAAGACTAGTATTGTGAATTGAAGACTGTGAACTGAGCTGACCACAGGATACCTTGAGGAGCAGTGTGCTCCCAAGGCATGGAAACATATGGTGTAGTGAGGCCACGAGGAACCAAAATCCGCCTCTTCATCTCCTGAAGTCCTAACGGCTTCGCAGCTGCCACCAATGTACAAGCACTCAAATCTAGAACCATGACCGTAGCAATATGGGTCACCAGCCCTCTGCAGTAGATATCTCCCTTGGCCTTGCCTTTGATACGGTGCAAGTCCTCAGCCAGCATGCCTCCAAAGTCAGGCACTCCTCTAGTCACCATGCAATACAAGTTCAGCAACTCTCCTTGTCTGATCTTCTGGGGCGCCTCAGTATGCGCCAGAAGAGTCTCACTAAAAATACGGTGGGCGAGACGGAAAGCTAAATGGAAAATAATACGCTCCCTGGAGTCTCCAGGTCTCCATCTGTCACTATGCTCCACCACATGGGCTATCTTCCCCCAGAACTGTCGAGCCACTGCTCGGGATGCAAAGTCAGTCACGGTGGGAGTCGGGAAGCCAAAAACCTCCTGGAACTGATCCATCGGTACTATGTAGTTCCGGTTCAGCAACCGATAATTGATGTTGTTCCTCTCTCGCATGTGAGTGACGGAACTCATAAACTCCATCGTCGGCTCGAGGTATGCTGGAGCTCGGATCTCCATAAAATCCTCCAGCTCTACCATAGATATCATCTTCTTCAAGTCCTCCGCCACGTGGAGGCACTCGAAGGCTGAGACGTCCAAGAAGCACGGGGAAACTATGGTGCGCCCGCAAATATGATCAAAGTTTGCCTGGTGACACTCATGAATCACTGGTATAGACGGGCGAGAAGAAGGGAAAGAACCACTGGGAGTATCTCTCAAAACCAGCTGACGATTAGAATGGGTACTCATGATTGCTGACAGAAGGTCACCTCGGTCGGTCTGACAAGTTGAAGAACACCTCGGCCGAGACACAGCTCGACTGGACCGAGGTGAAAAACTGTGCGATTTCCTTTCTCTGATTTTCAATTCTTTTCCCCCAAAATCACTACCAATTGCTTCCTATGGGGTACTTATACTTTTTTCAGCAATAAAAGATGGCAACCAAAGTCAAATTTCTTCTAAATCGACAAAAAGAGGAAAGTTAGGGTTTTCGGCAATTTACCCCAAATTACGCAGATTCGAGGATTTTATCTTGCAGTTTGTTGCTTGGAATCTGATCCTCTTGCTTTTCTTGGTATAATCGGAGAAAAAATCGTGGAAAATGATTGAAAAACGAAGAAACGAGGTGAATGGTGCGCCGCGGTCGAGAAGAGGTTGAGAGGGAAAATGAGAAATCCGATTCGCCTTTTATACCCCTCTCTGAATCTGGTATCACCTCGGTCGAGGTGGTCCTGACCGGACCGAGGTGGCTGGCTGGATTGTGAGACCTAGTCGCCTCGGTTGCCCTAGGACATCTCGGTCGAGGTGCTGTGGCAGCAACCGAGATGTGTCTCAGTCAAACTCCGTCTTCTCAATTTCTCAAAATTCTGTCCTTCTAGGAGAGCTCCTGAGTTGTAATCCTTCCTTAGAGAGTACCTGGTTTCTGTCTAGGACGCCAAAAAAAAACAAAGCAAAGCAAAAGCAAACTATCTAAAACTAAACTAGAAAAGGGGAAAGGAAAGCAATACCTTGGGTTGCCTCCCAAGAAGCGCTTGATTTAAGGTCGCTAGCTGGAAAGTACGGCATCTTTTAAACAAGGTACAGTGGTGGAATCTCGTCAATCTTGACTTCCGGTTGGTATTTCTTAAGCCTATGACCATTGACCTTAAAGCTTCCGCTTGTTTCACCCCAAATTTCAACTACACCATAAGGAAAAACATGTTTCACAACGTAAGGTCCTGTCCATCTAGATTTCAACTTATTTGGAAAGAGGCGAAGGCGGGAGTTGAAGAGTAGGACTAAATCTCTTTCTTTGAATTCCTTAGGAATGATATTCTTGTCATGCCATCTCTTTGTTCTTTCCTTGTAGATCTTGGCATTCGCAACTCTTCCAACTCATTGTTGTCCAATAGCCTCTTTTCTCCGGCTTCTTTGATATCGAAATTCAACCATTTAATTGCCCAATATGCCTTGTGTTCGAGCTCAACGGGTAGTGACAAGACTTCCCATATACCAAATTATAAGGGGTGGTACCAATGGGAGTCTTGAATGCGGTCCTATAAGCCCAAAGAGCGTCGTCCAACTTCATGGACCAATCCTTCCTCGTCCTAGAGACGGTCTTCTCCAAAATTGCCTTGATTTCTCAATTCGAGATTTCGACCTGTCCACTAGTTTGAGGGTGATAATGGGTTGCTACCTTTTGGGTTACCCCATACTTTGATAGAAGTGCCTTAAACTTCCGGTTGATAAAATGTGTCCCTCCATCGCTGATGATGATGAGTGGTGTCCCAAAACGTGGAAAGATAGTTCGATTGAAGAACTTCACAACCACCATGGCGTCATTAGTGGGAGAGACAATGGCTTCCACCCATCTAGAGACGTAATCAACAGCTAGGAAAATATAGAGGTTCCCTGCGGATGTTGGGAAAGGTCCCATGAAATCAACTCCCCATACATAAAAAATCTCAACCTCTTGGATATTGTTGAGTGGCATCTCGTTCCTTCTAGACAAGTTCCTTGTTCTTTGGCATGCATCACAAGAAACAACAAACGTTTGTACATCCTTAAATAATGTAGGCCAAAAGAAACCAGAACGCAATACCTTAGCGTAGGTTTTGTGAGCGCTAGCGTGTCCTCCACGAGGAAGCGAGTAGCAATGCCGTATGACACTAGTAACTTCATCTTCTAGAATGCATCGTCAAAGCATTCCATCCGGACCTCTCTTAAACAGTAGAGGTTCATTCCAGTAGTAGTGGCGTACATCTTTGAAGAATTTCTTCCTTTGAGCGTACGTCAATCCGCGGGGTATTTCCTCGCAAACAAGATAATTAACAATATCAGCATACCAAGGCTCTTTATTATCAGAAGCTTGGTGGAGCCAGTGCTCCACCAACTGTAAATGAGTCTCAGAAAAGGGTGTAGGAAGTTTGTTGTCCTCAGTCGACAACATCTCGCTCGTTGTCTCGGTCAGTGTCCGAGGTGGGTGACCGAGATGTTCTAGAGATAAGAACACCTCGCTTGGTCCAGAAAGTGCCTCGCTCGAGGTACTGGAACTAGGACCGAAACTCAAATTTCTCCTCTCCTGGATCAGTTTCTCAATCTTAGCTCCTGGATATGCTTCTAGTGCCTTCAAGCTACGTATATCTGCATCACAAGAAACATCTATACCTTCCTCCATTAAGCTAAAACTAAGAACTCTTTCAAGAGGGTCATTAATAAGGATAGAGCTCACCAATTCTCTTGATTCTTCTTCATCATAGATGTTGAATATATCATCCTCCAGCGGCTCTCCTTTCATTACAGCAAGCAATGCAAATTCCACTTGATCACCGCCAATGTTGATTTCAACTTGGCATTCTTACAATCCACATTGTAACCCAAAGTTGCTAGAAATGGTCTCCTGAGAATGATAGGAACGGGATAATCTACGGGTATGTCAAGTACAAAAAAGTCTATAGGTAAATAGAAGTTACCTAACTTGACGGGAACGTCTTCCAAAATGCCCACGGGATGGGTAATGGAGCGATCTGCCATGTACAACCTTATCTTCACTGGCTTGGGCTCTCCAAGTCCAGTTCTCTTGCATAGCTCCAGCGGGATGATGCTCACGCTGCCTCCTAAATCACACAACGCCTCACAAGTTACATCCCCAACTTGAATGGGAATGCAAAATGAGTCGGGATCTCTCAACTTAGGTGGCATCTTCTCCTTCATGATTTGAATGAGTTCCGAGGACTTAGATGTCATCCTAACTTCTCCAAAGTCTTCCAACTTCCTCTTCCTTGATAGAATCTCTTTTAAGAACTTCCCATAGGCGGGCATCCGTAGAATAGTATCAAGGAAAGGGATGTTAATGTGTAGTTTATTCATCAAGTCAAGGAACTTACCAAAATGCTTGTCTAGATGTGCTCTGGCCCTTGACTGAGGGAATGGAAGGGGTGGTTTATAAGCAGGAGGTGGGACATAAACTTGAGATTTGTCCTTCGCTTTTTGGGACTCCACCTCGGATGGCACCTCGACCAAAGTGTTCCTCGTTTGTATCTTGACTGAGGTGTCCTTCGTCTGCACTAGCACCGACCGAGGTACTGGATCTGTAGTTTTTAGTCCACTTCTCGTCGTTATTGCCATGATCTGTCCCTTAGGGTTTCTCTCTGTCCTTGCTGGGAGCTTCCCTGGATCTCTTGGCACTTCATTCACCTTGTTAAAGAATTGTTGCTCTAAGGCTTTTTGTGCCTTCGAAAATGAAGTCATAGATGTCTCCATAGCATTGAACTTGATCAAGATGGCCTCCAGCACTGCATCTTTCTTCTCTGGCTGGGACGAACTTGATCCAGGCTCCTGGCACTTCAATGGAGTAGAAAAAGAAGAAGAAGAAGAGGGGTTAAAAGAATTATTAGAATTAGAATAAGGGTTACCTGGATTTTGTTTATTAGATCTCCAATTGTTGCTGTTGGAGCCTCTATTGTTGTTATAATTGTTGTTCCGTGGCCCTTGGTTATTGTTTCTTCCTTGATATCCTCCTTCTTCCTTCTTCGTGTGAGCCACCAAAAGGTCCTTCAATTGCTTCACATCGTTTTTAAGGGAGATGAGTTGATTATCATTTGATGGAGTGTCTTTGAAATTAACTCTCTTAACTCCATTTTCGGCTCCTTGATGGGAGTACTTCTCCATATGCAAAGCTTTCTTTTCAATGAACTCCCAAGCTTCATCTATCGGCATATCCATTAATGTGCCGACAGAAAGTAGCTAAAGATTGAATTGAGTAGCTCCATCCAATCCCTTGAAGTATATCTCTAGCAGTTCTATCTTTGGAATCGCATGATGTGGGCAATCCAATAGAACATCTTTAAATCTCTCCCATGACTTGGACAAGCTTTCCTTGTCCTTCATGATGAATGCATTAATCTTCCCTCTCATTTCAGCGGTCATGGAGGGGGGGGGGGAAAGAACTTCGTTAGAAACTCCATTGTCATCTCTTCCCAAGTGTTGATATTTCCGGGTGCAAGAGACTGATACCAAGTAAGTGCCTTGTCCTTCAAAGAAAAGTAGAAAGGCCTTAGCTTGTAGTTGTTGTTTTCCAGCCTTGAAGGTCTAAGGTCTCCATCAGAATCTCGTAGTTTTGCAAATGCTGATGTGAAGACTCCCTCTCTAATCCTCCAAACTGACATTGGCAGATCATGGATAGAACTTGCGGTCGAAGTTCGTAATCATGCTCAGCTGGATCACCTAGGTTGACTCTTGGACGCCTTACTTGCTGATTAGGGTCCATCCTCTAGCCTAGAGTTTGTGGAACTCCAACAAAAAGAACATCTCGGACAGGCATTTAAGGTGGATGTATCTCGGCCGGGGAAACATGGACTGTGTCTTGCCTCGGTCGAGGATCTAGGATTGGTCGATGCAGAATCTAGGCTCTTAGATCGGCCATATTTGCTTTTATCTCTGCAGTTCTTGTGCGAGTTTGCTCTCTTTCTTGCTGCAACTCTTCCTTATTGAGGCGCAGTTGTTCAAGTGCCTCCTTCAATTCGGCCTCAAGATCGCGATTGCCTTGATTGGCCATCTTAGCTTCTTTCAATCGTCGCTTGTATGTCTTTTCTTGTTCGGGATCGTAAGGAACGATTTCCTTCCCAGCACGAGTTCTTCGCATAAACTTAAGAAAAAGATCTTGCGAAAACACTCAAGTATGGTGGATAATAGCAACAACAACACTTGTCCCGAAAGACAACCGCAACCGGCTTGGTCTAGACCAAGTCCCCGACAACGGCGCCAAAAACTTGTTTGCTCTAAAAGGTGTGTGCAAGCTTTAAATTTATAACCCAAGAAGTATGCTTGAACAAAGATGCGAACCCGCAGTGTACGGGTCAATTGTAATAAAAAGCAAGAATTCCAGGGGTCGATCACAAGGACTTAGGTGAAACAAAGCACAAAATCAAGTTGTCAAATATTGCAATTAACCAAAAGCAATTAAAGCAATCAAAGATGATGTAAAAGTCAACTAAGGGAAAATGCGGATTCTAGGGATTAAAGCATCACGTTATGGTTTCAACTCAAGATCTGAAAGGATAACGCGGACAAAGTTGAGGTTTGCAAAGAGAAGGTGTTTCTAAGGTGGGAATAGATCACCGGGTAAGTCTCACTACTCACTATCTCAAACCAAAGCTCCTATCACCGGGTAAGTCTCAAGGTACTAAGGAAAGGAACTATAATCTCAAACCATCACACCACCCAAGGGAATAGAATCAACCTTTACCAGGTAAGTCTTTGGCTAACTCAAATGATTTTTTTGTGGGTGAAAATAAGTGAAAAAACTAAAATGAGGCTACTAAGTTGACGTACCAAGAATCTTGCTGACGTGGCAAGAAAAATTTAGTAGCCCCAGGCAACCTGTTGCGCATGGTCTCAAACGATAGTTTTTTTTCTAAATTGGGATCCCGAAGCCAAATACACGCTGAAAAGTTATTGACATGCCAAAATTCATGTGATGCCTAAGGCACACGCAAGCATGCACATCCAAATATGCAAACAACGTGTGCCTCCTAAGGCGCATGGAAACATTCACATCCAAATATGCACATTTTAAATCGCAAGCAAATCTAGGGTTTGTTATTATAACGGGACAAAAAATATGGGGCGTGGATATGGTATTGTGTGTTTCGTAATACGCACACGGGTTGTTTTTAAAAATTCCGCGTTCTATAAATGACGTTGTGAGGATTCGGTGTAACACACTTGAAGGCACACAATGTTGGTGTTCGCTCCAAAAGGTGTGTGCAAGCTTTAAATTTATAACTTAAGAAGTATGCTTGAACAAAGATGCGAACCCGCAGTGTACGGGTCAATTGTAATAAAAAGCAAGAATTCCAGGGGTCGATCACAAGGACTTAGGTGAAACAAAACACAAAATTAGGTTGTCAAATATTGCAATTAACTAAAAACAATAAAAATAATCAAAGATGATGTAAAAGTCAAGTAAGGAAAATGCGGATTCTAGGGATTAAAGCATCTAGTTGTGGTTCCAACTCAAGATCTCAAAGGATAACGCGGACAAAGCCGAGGTTTGCAAAGGGAAGGTGTTTCTAAGGTAGGAATAGATCACCGGGTAAGTCTCACTACTCACTATCTTAAACCAAAGCTCCTATCACCGGGTAAGTATCAAGGTACTAAGGAAAGGAACTATAATCTCAAACCAACACACCACCCAAGGGAATAGAATCAACCTTTACCGGGTAAGTCTCAAGCTAACTCACAAAGATGGGATGAAGGCACACTCAAACCCCAATAAAGAATAAACCTTTATTACCTACACTCATGATCTTGGGTAAACAAACAAAGGAATCACTAGGTAAGTGTCATCCTAGGCTTGCATTGAACCAGGAAAGGTGTAATAAGAATAGGATTTGGACAACTAGAACTCTTAACTCTCATTTTCGGATCAGAAAAGGGTCACCTCGTTCAGTCAAGTTCCACCCCGGCCGAGATGTTTGTAAGAGCCTAGTTGCTGAGAGCTGAGAGAGGGAGCAGAGGGGCCAGGTTTATGCCTGAGCCGCCCCTGCGTGACCCAGGGGGCGCCTCTGCACCTTACATGGTCCGCCCCTGCGGCTTTGTGTGCTGTAGCCGTCTTCTTTGACTGATTTGATCCGTGCTTTACTCTTTTACCACCTTATATATATCATCTTCTTCTCTCTGATGAGGGTTTGCATTTTCAGATCTCTCTCTCTCCTTACATACTCTTTCTTCTCTTCTTCTCCCTTGGATCCTTGGTTGATCTCCTTGAGTTGTGTGAGTTTTGGGAAGCTTTTGCTTGGTTTTGATGATGATGATGGTTGCTGAGCCTTGTGAGCCAGCTTGAGGACGTTTTAGTTAGTTTGTGAGCTTATGGATATTCAGCTTGGTAAGCTTTAATGGCTTCCATCTCCTTCTTCTTCTTCTTGTCTTTTTTTCCCTCTTTTCCTTAGTCTAGCATGACTTTCCTTAGGTTTTGATCCTATTCCAGCCATGTTTGGCTTGTGTTGATGTATGTATATGTATGTGATACATGTTTGTTGTTGTTGGAGTGAAGAAGAGTAGAGAACCGAAGGAAGAAGTGAATAAAGGAGTTGAGTGGTTTCTTCTACACACCAGCCGCCGCTGCACCACCCTACAACCACCCCTGCGCCGGCTAGTGCACCGCCCCTGCGTCACCAGTGAGCTGCCCCTGCGCCCACCTGCACTAGCTTGGTGTTTTCTTTGGTTCTGCAGGTGTGTGTTGCTTCTAGGCTTTCCTTAGGGTGCCTTTGTTCCCTCCTTTCCTAGTATGAGTGCTTAGGATCATGCTAGATGTGTGAGGTTGAGTTTTGATGATGTTTATGATTGGTTTATGCCTTGTATGACTTTTAAAGTTCGTTAGATTATGAGTGAGGTTGAGGTTGATCCTTTGGATCCCTTTGGGTTTAGGTGTGACCCTTATGTGGTTAGGAGTCTGATATATCTCCTTATGCCTTGCTTATAGGTTGTGTTGTCCCTCCAGTGTAGAGGTGATCCTGGTTGAGTTGTGATCGAGGTTGAGGTAAGTCCGTAGGACTTACTTAGCTGCCATCCTTATATTGGGTGTTTGCATGAGTGGTGTGTGCTTTGTATGTGGCTATGATAGCATGTGATGTCGTATATACCGACCTTTGTTTTATTGATTGCCCTGTATGCGTGGTTGTGGTAACCTTTCTCTTTCATCCCGTCGCGGAGTCTGGGAGGTTCTCTTGAGTCAGGCCAGACCGGTTTACAGGAAGGGCACAATCCACTCCCACAGAGTATACGGATTGTGTGACCGATACTAGTACGACTGTCTAGCAGGCTCAGAAGCGAGGATGTATCGGTCCTCATGTCACATAGTTTCATATATATTATATATATTCGTTTCGAGTAAATGACCATTATATTGAAAAGAATAGTTTGGTAAATGAGTGGAAGCATACTGATATGTTTACCTTTTCTTATGTGTGATTGTGCTTATGCATTACTCTATATATGTGTATGGATAGCTAATGGTTTATTACCATGTTGTATGTTACGCTAAAAAGTGTGCACGCAATAAGCCTTAAATTTATACTCGTTATAATTATCCTAACTTCTAGCGCACCCGCAGTGTACAGGACGTATGTAGAAAGATAAGTATTCCGAGGTCGAACACAAAGACTAAGGTGAAATCGATTCAAGATGTGATTGAGTTTAGCAAAGATCTAAGTCTAAAGAAAAGAAGGAAACAAAGGAAAGGAAAAATCTCAATTGTTTTTGTCGGTTTTAGGTGATCAAATCAAAGATCACAATTCATGCAAAGCAACCAAATCAAACTAAACCGAAAATCAGCACAAATAAACAAATCAAACAAGATTTTGATCAAGGGAAAAGAAAGACGGATTCTAGGGGTCGGAAATTCCGGTTATGGCATAGAACTCAAGTTATCTATTCATTCTTTGGATTGATTATGATATGTTGGGATTAAGTGTTTCTAATTTGGGATCAATCACCGGGTAGGTCTCATGGTCCGACTAGTCCACACCTAAGGTCTCATTACCGGGTAAGTCTCTAAGAACCTAAGGATAGGAATTTAACACAAACCGGATTGTGTAATTAGGGATCTAACCTATCCTTACCGGGTAAGTCTTGGAAAGGGAAGTTCTAATCAATTATCCTAGCACATTTAATCCAATGGCGGCTTATTAGGCTCACCACTACCTAAGGTTTTGCTATTTTAGATTCTAAGGGCAAGGATTACCGGGTAAGTCTCTCCTAACACTTAGTCACTACACTAGGACACCCTAGGGTAGGTTAAACTCAGCAAAAACTTAGGGTTTCAACAATTCTATGCATCTAAGGTAAGATCCTTCAAACCAGGAAGAATCACGGTTTGTTCTACAGAAACCACGACCGTGGTTCTATAAGAACTACCCGTGATTTCTAACAGTAGCTACGTTCATAAGCAAAAATCATCTAAAGGCAAATCTAAGTCCGTCCTATCATAGATCTAGCCATAACCATCCTTTCCTTACCCTAGAATCACATCAATTTAGCCTACAACATTCATCATGGAAATCAAAGCAAACAAACATAGAATCATAACCTCCATTGCAAGAAAGAGATGAACAATGAACTTCAAGAACAAACAAATCCGAAAATGGAATTAGAACAACTTACAACCCTTCCAAAAGAAGGTTTCAAGGGCTTACAAGCTCTAGAAATAGAATCCGAAATACAAGAAAGCTATGGTGTGTTCTTCTCTCCTCTTCAATGGAACCTTTCTTCTTCTCTTTTGCACTTTCCTTCCTAGAAAAATCCTTCTTCCTTGAGAATATATTTGTTAGAGAAATGGATAATGGATGAGCTGCTCCCAAACTACCCCCAGCTGCCTCAAACAACCCATCAAGGACCACTTTTATAACAAATTGTGCATGAGCTGGCCATGAGAGTCGTGGCACAGCTGTCACGAGAATCTGGCAAAATCCACGGTCATTTCCACGGCCGTGGTTCTTCAGAGAACCGTGATTCTGTGCAGAAACTTTGTTTTGGATCATTAGGCTGTGGTTTGGTGCATGGCTTGTGTTGGCAAGGTTCCATGAGTCCTCCTCAGCCTTTGGCTTGCATTCCAATGAGTCCGGAAGTGTGTCATCTAAATGAACGACCCTCAAACGCATCGTTTTAGCTCTAAACTTCCCGAAATACCTACAAAACGCACACAAGTCCGCGTAGACGTCTATCTCGACAAAATACGTGAATTGGGTGCAAAACGTCTTGAACTAATGCTAGATCATGCATGAATGAGCGAGAATTCTATCTAAATGTGCACCTAAAACTATGCTATAAATCGTGTTATCAAAATACCCCATACTTAAGGTTTGCTCGTCCCGAGCAAATTCCCAACTATAGACTAAGAGATGACATGATTTATGTATGCAGAAAAATGGCAAAATCTTTTTGGTTTTGTGCTTCTACTATTGGATCACCTTCATAGTCATGATCAATGGCAATTGGATAAGCAATTATGTATCAAACAATAAGGGCATGGAAAGACAATTGTACTTAACTCAAAAGCATGCATGAGATGGGAGGACGGAGATATCAAGAAGATCAAGAGTCTATCCAATCTAGATTACTAAGTCTTACAAACATGCAAGTAGGTCATAAGGGCTTGTGACATAAAAGGCCAAGAAACGTTGTAATTGGGAGGGGAGTTTTCTAGGTATGTGATGCTAATCCGGGAATGGAACTAACTTCACTTCCTTGTCCTCGATCAACTTCCCCCAAGTGTGTATTTTTCCCTATCTTGCTTTCTTTTCTTTTTCTTTAACTCATTTTTGAGACAATGGCATTGGTGTACAATAGCCGAAACCTCGGTGATTAGCCACCCTCGGGCTTTTTCTCTTTTTCGAGGTGCATCCACACCGGGCACACATACCAAAGCTCGTTAGGGCTATTGGCTCATTTGACTTTGGCAAGGCACCAACACCCGATTATGTGAAGTGTACCGAGTTACTTGTCATTTAAACCAATGCCCCCAAACCTATTTTGGCTACACTTTCACAATAATTTCAGCATTCCATTCACGACATTCTTTTCATTACATCTTCACCCCGCATTTGCTTTTACACATTCAAACACACTAGCATGCTCCTATTCCCGGATGGGTTTAAAAGGAGGTCAAATTTTATATCAATTGAGGTGCTCAAGCAATCATGATCAAGATGAGAAGTAGAGAAAGATGAAATGCCTTATTCATTCCTAGATGGTATGCAAGAACTATCATGTAATTTCGATTTTCAATACTCAATCCATTCTAGGCAATCATCATGATCTCAAGTCATTCATGGAATTCAAGAGAAGTAGTTCAAGTCCACATATGCATTTATCAATTCAACACATAAGGCCATTCATAGCCAATCTCAAGACAAGTTTCATCATTAGGATCATATCCAAGCCTAGAAAGCACAAAAATTTTAAATTTTTTGATTTTTATGGAATTTTTGGTTTAAGTATGTACAATGCAAGACATGTGCAAATATTAACCTATCCTAGATGCTCATCATGTAAAGGATCATGCGAACCCCACCCCATACTTAGAAACACATTGTCCCCAATGTGTAAATGAAGTAGAGAGAGTGAAAGAAGGTTCTCACAATGTAAAATTGTTTGCTACGGTATTTGGGAATTCTCAAGAGAATTGATGTTGGATGATCCTTTCAACTATGGTAGAGAGCTCTAAGCATCCTTTAAGCTTTGAAACCCGCGCTAGGCACCGCTAGCCGTCCAAGTTCCGCGTCCGCTCCACCCATGATTGGTGAGGGTTTCATCATCATCATTTCCAAGAAAGGCTTCCAATGCCACTAATGTTCTAGCACACATAAAACACACACAAAGCACACAAAAACAGAAAAAAATCTAAGCAAAAATGAAAAGGGAAAATGTTACCGATGGGTTGCCTCCCACCAAGCGCTTCTTTAAGGTCATTAGCTTGACCAAACTCGGGAGCGTCTATGCAAGGTGAAGCGGGGCAATCATGTCTACCGGGGCTCCCGGAATATACTTCTTCAAGCGATGCCCATTCACTTTGAAATCTCCACAATGCTCCCCTCCTATTTCAATTGCTCCATGGGGAAAGATCCTCTTCACCACATATGGCCCGGTCCATCTTGATTTGAGCTTTCCGGGGAAGAGCCTTAGCCTCGAGTTGAAGTGAAGGACAAGATCTCCTTCACTCAACTTCTTTGGAATAATCCTCTTGTCATGCCATCTTTTGGTTCTCTCCTTGTAAATCCGGGCATTCTCATAAGCTTCCAACCGGAGCTCCTCAAGGGCATTGATATCAAGCAATCTCTTCTCTTCCGCCTCCTTGAGGTCAAAATTTAGCCACTTAATGGCCCAATAAGCTCTATGCTCCATTTCCACCGGAAGATGGCAAGACTTGCCATAGACCAACTTGTAGGGAGTGGTGCCGATAGGTGTCTTGAAGGCGGTTCTATATGCCCATAGTGCGTCATTGAGCTTCATAGCCCAATCCTTCCTTGTCCTAGACACCGTCTTCTCGAGGATGGCCTTGATCTCTCGGTTGGAGATCTCCACTTGACCACTAGTTTGGGGGTGGTAAGGTGTTGCCACCTTGTGAGTCACCCCATACTTGGCCAAAAGTGCTCCAAATTTCCTATTTGTGAAGTGCTTCCCTCCATCGCTAATGATCACCCTTGGTGTTCCAAACCTAGGGAAGATCACTCGGTTGAAGAACCGCACCACCACCTTGGCATCATTTGTAGGAGAGGCGATTGCCTCTACCCATCTTGACACATAGTCCACCGCCATTAGGATGAAGAGATTGCCACATGAAGAAGGGAATGGTCCCATGAAGTCTACACCCCACGCATCAAAAATCTCAACTTCTTGGATGTTATTCAAGGGCATTTCATTCCTCCTTGAAATGTTTCCCGTCCTTTGGCAAGCATCACATGCCGCTTCAAAACCTTGCACATCTCTAAACAAGTTAGGCCAATAAAAACCGGATTGCAATACCTTGGCACACGTTTTGTGTGAGCTAGCATGGCCTCCACATGGTAGGGAGTGACAATGCCGGATCACACTTTCCATTTCATCTTCCGGTATGCATCTTCTAAGCACCCCATCCAGACCTCTCTTGAATAGAAGTGGCTCACTCCAATAGTAATGCTTTACATCGTTGAAGAACTTCTTCCTTTGTGCATACGTTAATCCGGGAGGCACTTCCTCACACACTAAGTAATTGACGATGTTGGCATACCATGGCTCACTTCCCCTAGCCACTTGGAAAAAGCACTCTTCCACCATTTGCAATTGTTCATCCCGGAATGAATCATCTATCGGGATGTTGTCTTTCCCAAGCTCCAATGGTGGGAGTCTACTAAGGTGATCCGCCACCGAGTTCTCGGATCCCTTCTTGTCTCGTATCTCCAAATCAAACTCTTGAAGAAGAAGGATCCACCGAATCAACCTTGGTTTGGCATCCTTCTTTGTAAGTAGATAACGGATTGCCGCATGATCCGTATAAACTATGACCTTCGCTCCAAGAACGTATGAGCGGAACTTCTCAAATGCATACACCACCGCTAACAACTCCTTCTCGGTAGTAGCATAGTTGAGTTGGGCATCATCTATCGTCTTGCTAGCATAGTAAATATCATGAGTGCGCCCTTCTTTTCTTTGCCCTAAGACGGCCCCAACGGCCACATCGCTTGCATCGCACATGATCTCGAATGGTAGACTCCAATCCGGAGGTTGCATGATAGGTGCGGAGATCAAGGCGTTCTTCAACCTACAAAAAGCCTCAAGACAATCTTTGGAGAAGACAAAATCAACATCCTTCATTAGTAGGTTAGTTAGAGGCTTAGAAATTTTAGAGAAATCTTGAATGAACCTTCGGTAAAAACCGGCATGCCCTAAGAAACTCCTTACCCCCTTCACCGAGGTAGGTGGTGGCAACTTCTCTATCGTTTCAATCTTAGCCCTATCAACCTCAATGCCACGGTTAGACACCAAGTGTCCTAACAAAATCCCTTCACTTACCATGAAGTGGCATTTTTCCCAATTTAAGACAAGATTTGTCTCCTCACATCTTTGCAACACTAATGACAAATTAGCCAAGCAATCATCGAAAGAAGAACCATAAACAGAGAAATCATCCATGAACACTTCCATGATATTTTCTATGTATTCCGAAAAGATAGCCATCATACACCTTTGGAAGGTGGCGGGTGCATTACACAACCCAAATGGCATTCTCCTATATGCAAAGGTACCCCATGGACATGTAAAAGTCGTTTTCTCTTGGTCATCGGGGTGGATAGGGATTTGGAAGAATCCACTATACCCATCTAAATAGCAAAAATGAGAGTGTTGAGCTAACCTTTCTAGCATTTGGTCAATGAAGGGGAGGGGGAAGTGATCTTTCCTAGAGGCCATGTTTAACTTCCTATAATCTATACACATCCTCCATCCCGTGACCGTCCTAGTTGGTATTAGTTCATTGTTCTCATTGGTTACTACCGTCATCCCATCCTTCTTAGGCACTACATGAACGGGACTAACCCACTTACTATCCGAGATAGGGTAAATAATTCCCGCATCTAGCAACTTAATGATTTCCTTTTTGACCACCTCTTTCATTATAGGATTCAATCTCCTTTGATGTTCTATAGAGGGTTTGTGGTTATCTTCCATCATTATCTTATGCATGCACAAAGATGGCTTAATGCCAACCAAATCATCAATAGTATAACCAATGGCTTTCCTATGCAATCTTAGTTCATGCAGCAATTTAGCAAGTTCATCATCACTCAAGCATGCATTAACAATCACAGGATATGTAGAATTATCACCAAGAAATGCATACTTTGAATGAGAGGGGAGGGGTTAAAGTTCAAGTGAGGGAGGACCTTTATCGGTTGAAGACGATCCAAATAAGGTTGGATGAGATGAATCCAAGGCAAATGAAGACTCCCCTTGGCTCCTAGAAGCTTGATCATCATCAAGAGTTGATTCAGGGAAAACCACGGTTGAAATCACGGGTTGCTCGACTTCCACGGCCGTGGTTCTTGCTAAGCTTGCTTCTCGGAGTTGTCCAGAGAGTTTGACGGCCGTGGTTCTTGAATCTCGACCGTGGAACTTGCAGCTGTTTACCACCTCTTCGTGGATCTCAAATCCAACTCTTGTCTCCTCTTCCAATGCCTCCAAGGCTCTGATTTCTTCATTGCATTCCTCCTCAATGTCTTCCTCCATCATACTCAAGGTAAGAACCTTCTCCAAGGGGTCCTTGATCAAGATCGAGCTTACAACTTCTCTAGATTCTTCTTGCTCGACTATGTTGAAGATATCTTCATCAAGGGTTGGCCCTTTCATCATTGTGGACAGCTTGAACTTGATGTTCTCCTCTCCAATGTTGAAGGAGAGAGTCCCATTCTTGCAATCCACTAAACATCCGGATGTGGCTAGGAAAGGTCTTCCTAGGATGATGGGAACCGGGTAATCCGCCGGAATGTCCAACACTACAAAGTCGATAGGCACATAGAATCCTCCCAATTGTACCGGGATGTCCTCTAGAATCCCAACCGGATGAGTAATAGAGCGGTCCGCCATATAGAGGGTCATCTTGACCGGTTTTGGCTCTCCTAGCCCGACCTTGTTGCTAAGTGCAAGCGGTATGATGCTTACACTCGCCCCAAGATCACAAAGGGCCTCGTACTTCACGTCTCCTACCCCAATTGGAACGCAAAAAGATCCCGGATCTCTTAGTTTGGGAGGCATTGCCTCCTTCATCGTTTGGATCAACTCCGAGGATCTCTTGGTCATCCTAATCTCCCCATACTCCTCCAACTTCCTTTTGTTGGAGAGTATTTCCTTCAAGAACTTTCCGTATGCCGGCATTCCTAAGATGGCATCCATGAACGGAATGTTAATATGTAACTTGGACATTAGTTCAAGGAACTTACCAAAGTGATTGTCCAAACGAGCTCTTGCTCTTGATTGTGGGAACGGTAGGGGTGGCTTGTATGGAGGTGGCGCCACATAGGTTGGCTCTACATCTTTGTGCTTGCCTCCATCTTCTTGCTTTCTTCCCTCTTCTACCACTACTTACTTTCCTTTAGCTTGGTCCTTGGGCAATGGATCCTTCATACTCAACCCACTCCTCGTTGTGATAGCCAACACTTGGCCTCTTGGGTTGTCTTCGGTTCTTCCGGGAAGCTTTCCCAGATCTCTATGTGCTTCACCCGCCTTTTGAAAGACTTGTGCTTCCAAGACCTTTTGAGCCTTAGAAATTGAGGTAACGGTGCTCTCAAGTCCACTCAACCTTCCTAGCAATTGCTCAAACATGACTTCGGTCCTATCCTTTGAAGGTTGAGGAAAACCGGGTGGAGGTTCTTGTGAAGCTCTTTGTGGTGGAGTTGTGCTTGTGGAGGTGGGAGGGTTCAAGGCTCCATCCGGGTTAGAGTAAGAAAATCCGGGATGGTTGTGGTTTGGCCGGTAATTGTTGAATTGCCGGTTGTTGTTGAAATTTCTTGGGCCTTGGTAATTGTTGAAGTTACCCCTTCCCATGTAATTGACATCTTCCTCCTTGGAAGACAAGTTTGCTTGTGGAAGTACTTGAGGAGTTGTTTGGCTCTTCAAGGTTGTAGTGCACAACTCTCTCAAGGATTTTAACTCGTTGTTGATGGCGTCAAGCTTGAAATTGCTCATGGTGACTTCACTCACCTCATATGCCCCCGCCTTTCTTCCTTCACTCTTCCTATGAGAGTACTTCTCAATCACTAGAGCTTGCTTCTCCACAAACTCCCAAGCATCATCTACATGTTTCTCCATAAATGTCCCACCGGAAAGTGATTGAAGCTTGAATTGACTATCTTCATCAAGTCCTTTGAAGTAGATTTCCAATAGCTCAATCTTCGGTATGTCATGGTGTGGACAATCTAGTTGAAGGTCTTTGAATCTCTCCCAAGACTTGATCAAACTTTCTCTATCCCTCATCACGAAGGCATTGATCTTTCCTCTTAACTCGGTGGTCTTGGAAGGTGGGAAGAACTTGGTCAAGAACTCGGTTGTCATCTCCTCCCAAGTACCAACTCGCCCTTGTGGAATAGATTGATACCAAGCTAAGGCTTTATCCTTAAGAGAGAAGGAAAAAGCCCTAAGCTTATGGTTGTTGCTCTCCAATCTTGGTGGTCTAAGAGTCTCCATCAAGATCTCATAATTCATCAAGTGTTGATGAGGAGACTCTCCTTCCATCCCTCCAAATTGATTGTGCCGGATCATTTGTAGAACTTGAGGGCGGAGCTCATAGTTGTGGGTCGCGGGATCTCCTAGATTCACACCCGGTCGGTGTGCTCTTTGTGCCGGATCCATGCGTCTCCCTAGGGTTTGTGGCTCCTCAATAGCAATGGGAACAACCCTAACATTAGCCGCCGGCTGCGGTTGTGGTGGAGGTGGTGGAGTTTGTCGGCGATTAAGCTCTCCTTGAACAAGGGCTTGCCTAATCTCTTCAATCTCCCTCCTAGTTTCCTCTTGCCTCTCATTGGCAAGTCTCCTTTCTTCCTCCAAGAGTTCATCTCTAAGCCTTATTTGCTCTAAGGCTTCATCCAATTCAGCTTGAAGATTTCTACCGGCCATCTCTCTCTCTTTTCGGATGTTCTTAGATCTAGATCGAAGGGTTTTCTCCGGTTCGGGATCGAATGGAGCTAAATCCTTGCCACGAGATCTTCGCATACACCTATAGAGAAATAGATGTCCTGAAAAGCAAAGACACAAACCAAAAAGAGATCAAAAGAAACAAGAAAGATCTACACTAGAAACAATCACAAAATAGACTCAATCTAGACCTAGTCCCCGGCAACGGCGCCAAAAACTTGTTACGCTAAAAAGTGTGCACGCAATAAGCCTTAAATTTATACTCGTTATAATTATCCTAACTTCTAGCGCACCCGCAGTGTACGGGACGTATGTAGAAAGATAAGTATTCCGAGGTCGAACACAAAGACTAAGGTGAAATCGATTCAAGATGTGATTGAGTTTAGCAAAGATCTAAGTCTAAAGAAAAGAAGGAAAGAAAGGAAAGGAAAAATCTCAATTGTTTTTGTCGGTTTTAGGTGATCAAATCAAAGATCACAATTCATGCAAAGCAACCAAATCAAACTAAACCGAAAATCAGCACAAATAAACAAATCAAACAAGATTTTGATCAAGGGAAAAGAAAGACGGATTCTAGGGGTCGGAAATTCCGGTTATGGCATAGAACTCAAGTTATCTATTCATTCTTTGGATTGATTATGATATGTTGGGATTAAGTGTTTCTAATTTGGGATCAATCACCGGGTAGGTCTCATGGTCCGACTAGTCCACACCTAAGGTCTCATTACCGGGTAAGTCTCTAAAAAACCTAAGGATAGGAATTTAACACAAACCGGATTGTGTAATTAGGGATCTAACCTATCCTTACCGGGTAAGTCTTGGAAAGGGAAGTCCTAATCAATTATCCTAGCACATTTAATCCAATGGCGGCTTATTAGGCTCACCACTACCTAAGGTTTTGCTATTTTAGATTCTAAGGGCAAGGATTACCGGGTAAGTCTCTCCTAACACTTAGTCACTACACTAGGACACCCTAGGGTAGGTTAAACTCAGCAAAAACTTAGGGTTTCAACAATTCTATGCATCTAAGGTAAGATCCTTCAAACCAGGAAGAATCACGGTTTGTTCTACAGAAACCACGACCGTGGTTCTATAAGAACTACCCGTGATTTCTAACAGTAGCTACGTTCATAAGCAAAAATCATCCAAAGGCAAATCTAAGTCCGTCCTATCATAGATCTAGCCATAACCATCCTTTCCTTACCCTAGAATCACATCAATTTAGCCTACAACATTCATCATGGAAATCAAAGCAAACAAACATAGAATCATAACCTCCATTGCAAGAAAGAGATGAACAATGAACTTCAAGAACAAACAAATCCGAAAATGGAATTAGAACAACTTACAACCCTTCCAAAAGAAGGTTTCAAGGGCTTACAAGCTCTAGAAATAGAATCCGAAATACAAGAAAGCTATGGTGTGTTCTTCTCTCCTCTTCAATGGAACCTTTCTTCTTCTCTTTTGCACTTTCCTTCCTAGAAAAATCCTTCTTCCTTGAGAATATATTTGTTAGAGAAATGGATAATGGATGAGCTGCTCCCAAACTACCCCCAGCTGCCTCAAACAACCCATCAAGGACCACTTTTATAACAAATTGTGCATGAGCTGGCCATGAGAGTCGTGGCACAGCTGTCACGAGAATCTGGCAAAATCCACGGTCATTTCCACGGCCGTGGTTCTTCAGAGAACCGTGATTCTGTGCAGAAACTTTGTTTTGGATCATTAGGTTGTGGTTTGGTGCATGGCTTGTGTTGGCAAGGTTCCATGAGTCCTCCTCAGCCTTTGGCTTGCATTCCAATGAGTCCGGAAGTGTGTCATCTAAATGAACGACCCTCAAACGCATCGTTTTAGCTCTAAACTTCCCGAAATACCTACAAAACGCACACAAGTCCGCGTAGACGTCTATCTCGACAAAATACGTGAATTGGGTGCAAAACGTCTTGAACTAATGCTAGATCATGCATGAATGAGCGAGAATTCTATCTAAATGTGCACCTAAAACTATGCTATAAATCGTGTTATCATTGTAGATGCCCCACATGATAGGCATGCTGCTGGGTGATCTAGCAAAGTGGCAGGCCGAGGACGTCTCGTACATAGGTTGTGTTGGGTTTTGGGTTTGTTATCTTTCCCTCCTGCGTGAGGATGGTCTTTTGTTACCTCCTGTGTGAGGGTGTTATGTTTCTTACTCAGCTATGATGTCTTACCTTTTGGGTTGTACAGTTTTATATAGTTTTATGTATCTGTTTTCATATCTGTCAGTGTCATGTTGTAAGGTCCAGTGAACTTGTTGTCAGGCTAGGGTCAGGATGCATTGTGAGATCCTAGCCCAATGTGGCACTCCGAGTCCCGCGGATTCGGGGTGTTACAGAGTTGGTATCAGAGCTCAGGTTGACAACAATGACACTTGCTACCTGCAATGAGGTTTGATAGGTAAAATAAACACAACCCACATGGGGTCTAACGTTTTAAAAGGTTTTGGTTTTAAATGTTGTTTGGATTAGATGTACGAGAAGTCGCCACTCTTGCTATGGATCTCTGCAGTGTAGATATGATATATATGTATGATGGTTTATGTATGTGTTGTGTTAAGTATATATATATATCTATATTATGGCCTATATAGAGCCTTATAAGTGTTTGCCCCTAAACGTACGTGCAATCAAGCTTTAAATTTATAAAACTAGAATAAAAGCAGCGAACCCGCAGTGTACGGATCGGCGTAGTTAAGCAAGTATTCCAGAGTATTGAACTCAGGGATTTGGGGAGACAAATTCAATAGTAGATTATCAAGCAGTTTATGTAAGAGCTTTGCAATATATTGGGGAAAACAACAATCCTAAAGATCCAGGTATCCAGCTGTGGCAATCGATTCAAGATATACTTAATGATATAAAGACAGAGTTGAGATATGCAAAGATATGCTAATGTAAGGTAATCGTACGGTGAAGTTCCAAAAACCTTATATGACTCACCTACAAGACACTCTCTATACAGGTTGTTGAGGCTTCAATATAGAAAGATTCTAAAGGCGAGAATTAATGTCAAATACCCAAACTTATAATCCAAAGGTCAAAACTAACTTAACCGATTAAGGTTGTGACACTCATAATCAAGGTAGAGGTTGTTGAGGCTTCACTACCACCTAGAAAAGACAAGTCTAAACTAAGTTAAAGCAAATCTTTAACTTTGGACTAAAGTAAAAGCAGGCTCGTAAACTTAAGGGAAATTACGGGCAGATCTTGAGATTCCACGGTCGTGGAACTCAAGAACAAACCGTGATTTAGGGTTCGTCGACGATTCTCTCTAACTCTTAGGGTCTAATCTGTTTATGATCGATCTATCATCATCTTAGCCACAACTAATGTCACTAATTCCAGAATAGAACAAATAATGTCACTAATTCCAGAATAGAACAAATAAACACAATCTTAGGTAAGAAGGAAGAACGGGATGTCAATCCGTCTTCTAAATCAAACCTAAACAAGAAGAGAAGTCTTCTTGCAAGAAATCTTCCGAAACCTTCAATCTTCCGTAAATCTGGAAATCCCAATGATAATCTCCACCAAGTGCGAGATTTGGGCAATTCCAAGCGCGAACGTAGATCTCCAATGAGATGCAAGCAAAGACCGGAATGCGTCTAAGCGGCGGTTGCAAAAGATCTCTAAGCGGAGATGTAAGCCTAGGTCTAAAGCGAGGTGACGGAATTTCTCTTCGTCCGTCTTTTTATAGGGCAAGATAAAATATCGGCCCGCCCCAATCTTCAAAAGATCGTGGCTTCAAAATGTGGCGAAAAAGATCGCCAAGATCACGGTCGTGGAAGGTTCCACGACCGTAATTTAGAGCGTGGAAATCAACACGGTTTGAACATATGATTCCACGACCGTAGTAGTTACTGGAATGCATCACGCCTCTCTTGCCATACTTCCACGACCGTGGAATTGAACGTGGAAAAGGGTACGGCCGTATTTTAGAGCGTGGTTTAGGGCAAGAACGTGATTCTTCCCTAACCTCGTGCATTCCTCAAGTTGAACTCCTTTTTGCTCCTAAGAATGTCCTCAATCCATCGACATATCCAATAAACTCATCTTTGCTCGATTCCGTTCGGAAATAGCTCCTAAGTACCTATAATCAACATAAAGCTTGTGTAGACATCCATATCGACAATATAGGCAAACTAGCTCACTTATGCAACAATGCTCAATCAAAGACTATCAATATGAATCAAATGCATGTAGAAAACGTGCCTAAAATATCACAATATTTCATGCTAACAATAAGTTAGGTGTGCATACCCCGCAGATGGCTCGGACTAGAGCTACTGCCTTTGTAGGCAGAGGTAGAGGTAGACCACCCCGTCCTTCGAGTATGGTAGGTGAGGGACTAGTTTCCGCTGCTGATCCACCACTAGTAGAGGAGATACATGAGGAGGTTGCAGAGAGCGTCGTCCCAAAGACGAGTGGATTTATAAGACATCATTCACATCGAGCTCAGTCTGATGACGATGACCGTGTCTCCATGGGAGGACCGGTGTTCAAAGAGTACCTCCGACGTTTTGAGGAGGTTATTAGGGCTGGCAAGCGAGCCCCAGATTTACCAGTACCTAAGGGATCTTCTGAGAGATCTCAGGGAGCGACCAGGGTGCTAGTTGCACCTGCATGTATTGTTGATCCAGTTCAAGTCCTAGTGGAGACAAGAGGGCCTCAACCAGATGCCTGGTTGAAGGCATTTCACCAACAGGGAGTGCCACACTTCTCAAGAGAGATTGGGCTAGAGACTGAGGTGTGGATTGGACATGTAGACTTAGCCTTGGAGTCTATCAGATGTCTTGAGGACAGACGGATAGAGCTAGTTCAGTCTCTATTCCGTGATCTCGCACACTAGTGGTGAAGGACTGTCCGGACCAGAGCTACCAGTTATGACCACATGAGGCGCATGATTAGAGAGCAGTTCTGCCCTGCCTCATTGAGGAGGGAGAAGTTGTAGGATTTTGTGGAAGCTGGCTTTGAGGATGTGCCTATCACTGATGCCATCCGCCGTTTCGAGACCGAGTTAGCTTTGCTGGGTCTAGCTGCACCATCTGAGGACCAGCATGTGTATCTGTTCTCTCGTCGTCTAAGAGAGAGCACTCATGGCGGAATTCCATTGTGAGTCCCTAGCTGATTACCAAGACTAGGCTTATGCATTTGAGAGAGAGTGAGCCAGTCAAAGGAGAGCTTCTCAGATGGGACGGTTTGAGAAGAGGCAGCACACTGGGCAGACCAGTAGAGTTGGAGGATCATCTGGATCTAGACGAGATCAAAGACGTCAGAGTTACCCCTCATCTGCACATATTGTAGATAAGGGACGTCAGTGTTACAACTGTGGTGACCCTGGTCATGTGAGGCCAGCTTGTCCCAGACCAGTTGTGACTTGTTTTACCTGTGGCCGACAGGTACATCGAGCTGCCTTCTGTAGGCAGGGAGGAGTAGCATCTCAGCAGGGTTCTTCCCCTGCCAGTGTAGTAGGAGGTGATCAAAGGACACCTCAACAGCATACACAGGGACAATAGAGGGTCCCAAAGCGTCCATCTACTCAGGGTTCTACTCCAGGACCGAGTAGAGGTAGAGGTAGAGATGTTGACACCAGTGATGCCAAAGGGGCCCGAGGGCAAGCTTTTGAGTTGAGGAGTGCAAAGGATCCACCTGCACCAGCTGCTACAGGTACCATTCTACTTCATGGTTTACCTGTTAGAGTTTTATTTGATACTAGTGCTACACATTCCTTTGTTTCTGATACTTGTGTTGAGCGTCTGAGTTTAGCTACCATAGAAGGGATACCCTTTACTATAGGGTTACCTGATGGTAGTCTGGTAAAGGTACCCGTGAGATCCGTAGTTTTCCCCTTCGTTTAGGGACTCGTGTTTTACTTGTAGACTTCTTAGTCGTGCCATTGATGCATGAAGAAGTCATATTAGGTATGGACTGGATGCGTAGACACCATGCAGTTTTGGATGTTGGTAGACGGACTGTTATAATCTCTACCAAGGTTGGTCAGATTGAGGTCTTCCGGGGTTGGGACCTTAGGAAGACAGGTTCGGTTATTAGTGTCGCACGAGCAGCTAGGTTGATTGCACAGGGTTGTGATGCCTTCTGGTGCTACGCCATGAAGGATAGAGAGTCCAGCTTTGGAGGATATTCTAGTGGTCCGCGAGTTCACAGATGTGTTTGCTGAGCCGTCGAGTTTGCCGCCTCAGCGGAGTGTGGACTTCAGCATAGATTTAGAGCCTGGCACGCAACCCATCTCGAAGGCCCCATACCGTATGGCACCTGTCGAGATGTTGGAGCTGAAGAAGCAACTCGAGGAGTTGGCTGAGAAGGGCTTCATATGCCCCAGTGTTTCACCATTGGGTGCACCTGTCCTCTTCGTGCGGAAGAAGGACATATCTTTGAGGTTATGCATAGATTATAAAGAGTTGAACAAGGTGACCGTCAATAACAGGTATCTATTGCCTCGTATTGACGATCTACTTGATCAGCTTCAGGGAGCTACAATCTTCTCCCGGATTGATTTACGCTCAAGATATCACCAACTGAGGGTGAGAGAGCAGGACGTACACAGGACGGTATTTCATACCCGTTATGGACACTACGAGTTTGTAGTGATGCCATTCGAGCTGACGAATGCCCCCGCAGTCTTTATGGAGTTGATGAATAGCATATTCATCGACTTCCTTGATCAGTTTGTGGTGGTCTTCATCGATGATATTCTAGTGTACTCTCGTAGTAGAGAGGAGCATGCCGGCCATCTGAGGACGGTTTTGCAGATTTTAAGGGATAGAGAGTTGCATGCTAAGCTCTCTAAGTGTGAGTTCTGGATGTCTGAGGTTGCTTTCCTTGGATACATCGTCTCCGCCGATGGGGTTATGGTTGACCCAGCGAAGATTGAGTCTGTTGCTGCATGGATGACACCGACGAACGTTAAGGAAGTGTGTAGCTTTCTTGGCCTAGCCGGTTACCATAGACGCTGTGTGGAGGGTTTTTCTATGATTGCCCGTCCACTGACGAGTCTTCTGAGGAAGACTACCCGATTTACGTGGACCGACCAGTGTGCTCAGAGCTTTGAGAAGTTGAAGAGGCGTTTGACTTCTGCTCCTGTCCTAGCACATCCAGAGGGATCTGATGATTTTGTGGTCTACAGTGATGAATCCAAGCTAGGCTTGGGATGTGTGTTGATGCAGAGAGGTAGAGTGATTGCATATGCGTTTCGATAGCTGAAGACGTATGAGGAGAACTACCCGACTCATGATCTGGAGTTGGCAGCGGTAGTGCATACTTTGAAGATCTGAAGACATTACCTGTATGGTGCTACATGTCAGATCTTCATAGACCATAAGAGTCTGAAGTATATTTTTACGCAGCGGGAGTTGAACAACCGCCAACGTCGGTGGCTTGAGTTGATCAAGGACTTTGACCTTGAGATTTTGTATCATCCTGGAAAGGCGAATGTGGTTGTTGACGCCTTAAGCAGGAACACGCCTCGAGAGAAGGCGATTGTGAGATTGACTGTACAACCTCAGCTTCAGAGGGATCTATCTTGGCTAGAGATGGACATCTAGTTTGCTGATGAGGATGCCCAGTTGTATACTTTAGAGGTTTTACCTGGTCTGTTGGAGGAGATCCAACATAAGCAAGGAACGTGCCCGACCTTGACGAGGATTAGAGAGCGGATGTCTCATGGAGAGGTACCACAATTTTCCATTTTAGCTAATGGAGTGATGAGGCGACATGATCGCATTTGTGTTCCTGCTGATGCAGAGTTGAGACCGAGGATCTTACAAGAGGCTCACTGTACACCTTACTCTGTACATCCAGGTATGAGTAAGATGTACCATGATTTAGGACGTTCATATTGGTGGGGAGGGTTGAAGCCCGACGTAGCCAGATTTGTGGCTCAGTGTGCGACTTGTCAGCAGGTCAAGAAAGAGCATTGCAAACCTGGAGGTGAGCTCCATCCACTGCCAATACCGCAGTGGAAATAGGAGGACGTCTCCATGGATTTTGTGACTAGATTGAGACCCAGTGGGAGTTTTGATGCCGTTTAGGTTGTTGTTGATAGACTGACGAAGACGGCACGTTCCATCCCTATCAGAGAGACGTGGCCGGTGAGTAGGTTGGCTGAGGAGTACACTAGACAGATAGTGAGACTCCATGGTGTACCGAGGACAATCTTCTTTGATCGAGATGGACGATTCACCTCGAGGTTTTGGCAGCAGATTCAGACTGCTTTGGGGACGAGTCTACACTTCACGACTGCGTTTCACCCCCAAACTGACGGATAGTCAAAGAGGACCATCCAGACTTTGGAGGATATGTTGCGAGCTTGTGTGTTGGATTGGGGACAGGGATGGTCTGATTACCTCCCACTTGTTGAGTTCTCATACAACAACAGCTGGCATGCATCTATTGGGATGGCTCCCTATGAGGCACTGTATGGGCGTAGGTGTCGTACACCTTTATGCTGGGATGAGCCTAGCAGTATCAGTGGGATAGCGCCAGAGCAGATTCGTGGTGATATGGCTCGAGTAGCGCTGATTAGAGAGAGGATGCTAGCTGCACAGAGTCGCTAGAAGTCATATGCATACAAGAGGCGTCGGCCTCTAGAGTTCAGTGTAGGAGCTCATGTTTAGTTGAGAGTATCCCCGACGCGTGACGTTAGACGTTTTGGCATAAAGGGGAAGTTGAGTCCCCGATATGTCGGTCCTTTTGAGATACTAGACAGAATTGGGAGGGCAGCCTACAAATTAGCTTTACCTCTGAGATTAGAGGTTGTTCACCTTGTGTTCCATGTGTCTCAACTGAGAGAGTACATACCAGATCCGAGGCACATCGTGAGTTATGATGATTTGGTGGTAGAGCCGGACCACATCTTTGCTGAGCATCCTATTGCAGTCCTGGAACGAGGTGTGAGACGCCTGTGTTCGAAGGACATACCTATGATGAGGATACAGTGGTCGAGACGTGGACCTGAGGAGGCTACACGGGAGACTGAGGATAGTATCCAGAGGAACTATCCAGAGTTTTATGTCGAGATAGATGCACCTAGGGTCGATAAGTAGATCTTAGTGCTATCTTGGTGAGTATGTGATTATGTGCTTATGTGCTTTCATGCCTTGATGTGTTTATTCCATGCTAGTGATGTTATGCCTTGTGATCTTATTAGATCTTGCTATACTAGCATGATGTATGTATAGCTGGAGATGATTATTTCCTCCATACTATTTGAGTATGACTTATGTTTATAGCTGGAGATGGTTCTTTCCTCCATGCTATCTAAGTGGAATAGGCTTCAGCTGGAGATGGTTCTTTCCTTCATGCTACTAGATGGACATAGTTTCAGTGGAGATGTGATTCCTTCATACGATGTATATACTTATGCATCGGCTAGAGACGTATTTCCTCTATGCCTGTATTTTGTTTGGCTAGAGATGTGCTTCCTCTATGCCCTGTGATGTGATATAGCGAGAGACGTGATTCCTCTTTGCTTTGGGTAGCGCTATGTCCCTGTTTTCTGGAGTGGATGATTCCTCCATGTTGATGTTTATGGTTATAGATCTGTTATAGGTTATGACCTTCTGAGTGGAGATGTGATACCTCCGATAGAGAGAGTGAGTTATACCTCGGCTTATGCGACCGAGAGGACTTGGGATCTTGCAAGTTTCGAGTCAAAACTTGTTTTTAGGGGGGTGAGATGTAAGAGCCTAGCTATTGAGAGCTGAGAGAGGGAGCAGAGGGGCCAGGTTTATGCCTGAGCCGCCCCTGGGTGACCCAGGGGGCGCCCCTGCGCCTTACCTGGTCCGCCCCTACGGCTCACAAAGCCCGCCCCTACGGCTCTGTGTGCTGCAGCCATCTTCTTTGACTGCTTTGACCCGTGCTTTACTCTTTCACCACCTTATATATATATATATATATATATATAGATCTTCTTCTTCTCTCTGATGAGGGTTTGCATTTTCAGATCTCTCTCTCTCCTTACATACTCTTTCTTCACTTCTTCTCCCTTGGATCCTTGGTTGATCTCCTTGAGTTGTGTGAGTTTTGAGAAGCTTTTGCTTGGCTTTGATGATGATGATGGTTGCTGAGCCTTGTGAGCCAGCTTGAGGACGTTTTGGTTAGTTTGTGAGCTTCTGGATCTTCAGCTTGGTAAGCTTTCATGGCTTCCATCTCCTTCTTCTTCTTCTTTTCTTCTTCTTGTCTCTTTTCCCTCTTTTCCTTAGTCTAGAATGGCTTTCCTTAGGTTTTGATTCTATTCCAACCATGTTTGGCTTGTGTTGATGTATGTATATGTATGTGATACATGTTTGTTACTGTTGGAGTGAAGAAGAGTAGAGAACCGAAGGAAGAAGTGAAGAAAGGAGCTGAGTGGTATTTTCTGCACACCATCCGCCCCTCCGCCACCCTATAGTCGCTCCTGCGCCGGCCAGTGCACCGCCTCTACGCCACCAGTGAGCCTCCCCTGCGCCCACCTGCACCAGCTTGGTGTTTCCTTTGGTTCTGCAGGTGTGTGTTGCTTCTAGGCCTTCCTTAGGGTGCCTTTGTTCCCTCCTTTCCTAGTATGAGTGCTTAGGATCATGCTAGATGTGTGTGGTTGAGTTTTGATGATGTTTATGATCGGTTTATGCCTTGTATGGCTTTTGAAATTCGTTAGGTTATGAGTGAGGTTGAGGTTGATCCTTTGGATCCCTTTGGGTCTAGGTGTGACCCTTATGTGGTTAGGAGTCTGATATATCTCCTTATGCCTTGCTTATAGGTTGTGTTGTCCCTCCAGTGTAGAGGTTATCCTGGTTGAGTTGTGATCGAGGTTGAGGTAAGTCCGTAGGACTTACTTAGCTGTCATCCTTATATTGGGTGTTTGCATGAGTGGTGTGTGCTTTGTATGTGGCTATGATATCATGTGATGTCGTATATACCGAACTATGTTTTATTGATTACCCCGTATGCATGGCTGTGGTAACCTTTCCCTTTCATCCCGTCGCGGAGTCTGGGAGGTTCTCTTGAGTCAGGCCAGACCGGTTTACAGGAAGGGCACAATCCACTCCCACAGAGTATACGGATTGTGTGACCGATACTAGTACGGCTGGCTAGCAGGCTCAAAAGCGAGGATGTATCGGTCCTTGTGTCACATAGTTTCATATATATTATATATATTCGTTTCGAGTAAATGACCATTATATTGAGATGAATAAATTGGTAAATGAGTGGAAGCATGCTGATGTGTTTACCTTTTCTTATGTGTGATTGTGCTTATGCATTACTCTATATATGTGTATGGATAGCTAATGGTTTATTACCATGTTGTAGATGCCCCAGAGGATAGGCATGCTGCTAGGTGATCTAGGAGAGTGGCAGGCCGAGGACGTCTCGTACATAGGTTGTGTTGGGTTTTGGGCTTGTTATCTTTCCCTCCTGCGTGAGGATGGTCTTTTGTTACCTCGTGTGTGAGGGTGTTATGTTTCTTACTCGGCTATGATGTCTTACCTTTTGGGTTGTACAGTTTTATACAGTTTTATGTATCTGTTTTCATATCTGTCAGTGTCATGTTGTAAGATCCAGTGAAATTGTTGTCAGGCTAGGGTCAAGATCCATTGTGAGATCCTAGCCCAATGTGGCACTCCGAGTCTCGCGGATTCGGGGTGTTACAATGTTCATCGACTGAGCGAGGTATGCTAGGGTTAAGGTTAAAGACTCGAGCTTTCAAGGTCCTGTTGGGATTAAGATCATTCTATCATCGTCTTCCCCACAACCTTCAGCCAATCACCCAGTTGGAGTTGGCGTTGAGCTTCGTTCAATTCAGCCTTGTAGTTTCTCTCATCGTTTTCAGCCATTTTCTTCTCCTTCAACTTTCTCCTCAAAGTTCTTTCTAATTCGGGGTCGAAAGGAATTAGATCTTTGGTGGATCTAGTCTTTCGCATATACCTAAAGAACCTGCAAAATCACTCAAGTAGACAAATCAAATCACAAGAGCAAGAGCTCCCAAGCTAGACAACCGAAAACCGGATTTGATCTAGACCAAATCCCCGGCAACGGCGCCAAAAACTTGTTCGCCCGAAACGGTGTGCGTCAAAGTTTTAAATTTATATATCTAGAACTCAAAGCAAAGCGAACCCGCAGTGTACGGATCGGCTGTAGAAAGGTAAGAATTCTAGAGTCGAACTCAGGGATTTGGTGAGAATAATTCCGATTTCAATTATCTAGCGGAAAGTGCAAAAACTTTTGTGATTTAATAAGAGGGAAATGATTCCGAGGATTCAAGTATCCGATTTAGGCTTTCGATTCAAGACACTCCTATAGATTTAGGACAGAATTTATATTGCCAAGATTAAACGTTCAAAAGTAGGATTCGTACGATGAAGTTCCGAAACCTATATGACTAATCTATAGGTTCTCTCTATAAGGGTTGTTGAGGCTGCAATATAGAAAGATCTAAAGATAAGAATTATGATCAAACTAACTATCTAAAACTCCAGGATATGACTCTCCAAAGTAAAGATTAGGAAGCACATTTAATTTCTTAATAAAGGATAATGAGTCTCTTTATTACCCAAATTCTTGCAATCTTTATCTATTAAATGTAGAAACAGATTTGAAGTGCCTTCATACATTCAATTTGAGGTTAGAAAGGTTAATCAAGATTGGGATTTAGGCAAGGATTGGTTTTGATTAAAGATTTATTCAATTAAAGTTCGTCAGAAGAATAAATCGCCCTGTTCATAAGAAAATCGGCCGATTTTCCTCAAGAACAGCCCGATTTTCCTGTTTGTCGCAAAACCAAAATCTAAACTCTCAGGGTCCTAATGTTTGAATGAGTTCAGTCTATCATCATCTAAGCCTTAATCATCAACTATTCTCCCCAGAATCACAATGGTTTTAGCCAACCATTTTCAAAATCGAATCAAATTAATTCTTGAGTGAAAAATCGCAAAGAAACCAAATCTTGGACGAAAAATTCAATAACTCGTCAAATCTGTAAACAATTGTCAATTCTACTCAATGTATCTCTTAAACAACTCAATATTGTGTTCACAAATCACAACCAAAGCAATGGAATAGAGAAATCTCACAATCAAAGATCAAGAATGACTTTCCGGCAAAAGCTCTTCAATCTCTCTCCAAGAATCGTTGAATTCTCACAAACGTGTAAAGATCTCCCGTGCGACCTCCTCGTTTTCGTTCGTAGGGTTCTCCTCTATAGTTTCTTGCAGATGGGCCGTTTGGCAAAACTCCTCTCTAGCCCAAATTAATTGGGCTTTATGTCGTCTTTTCATTTGGCTGAATCGTGAAGAAAATCGACCTAGTCGATTTAGGTGCAAAAATCGTTCGATTTCATCCAATGAAAATCGTCCGATTTATATATCTGTTGGCACGATTTTCTTCAACAGAAAGTGTTCTTCTTTTGCTTCGTTTCCTATGCTTCTCCTTTGTAATTCCTTAGCATTTTGTGATCCTTCAAAGGCTCCTTTAGCTTCCTTAACATCCTTGGATGCTTCTTGCTTCATTATTGCTTCCAATTCAACTCTATTTACCTGTAATTCATCAAAATCTCGTGTAGACCTCTATTTCCGACAATTGATTGAATAGAACATAAAAGGTACGCAAAATCTCTCTAAATGCAAGGTAAATAGAGATAATGTGCTGCAATATGCATGAATATGATGGTACATAATTCATGTCATCAAAATACCCCATACTTGCCTCTTGCTTGTCCCTAAGCAAGACTCAAATTTAGAATAAAGGATGCCATGGATTATGTATGTATGAAAACTTAAAAACTTTTCTTTTGGTAGTGCTTCTTCGTTTTGGATCACCCTCAAAGTGAAATTTCAAGGCATAAAAGAGCAAAGAATGTATCAATGATGACTATAAGACGAATAAACTCCCTTTTCTTCCTTGAAGCCATAAATAAAGAACATGATAGAGGTGTAGAGGCAATCAAATTCAAACAAATCTAAGCCATTAAGTCTTGAACACATGCATAAAAGTCTCAAGGTCTTCTAATCAAAGAAAGGGTTCAAGAAACGTATTAAGGGAAGGAATTCTTTTTGGCAATTGTGGTGCTAATCCGGGAAAGAGAAACACATAACACTTTCAAGAATTTTCTTCACCGCACATGCTTCGCATGTAGAAAGCTTTGCTTTCATTATACTTTACTTTTTGAGAGTATGGATAGCGGTGCACAAAAACCGAAGCCTAGGAGATTGGCGTTTCTCAATTTCGAGATGCCTCAAACCCTTGATGCACATACCATATCCCGTTAGGACTTGTCGTTCAATCGGACTTTGGCAAGACACAAACACCCGGCTATGTGAATGGTGCCGAGTTACTCATCCTCATGTTCAACGTCCCCAAACTTATGAAATTTTGCACTTTTTCAATACATTTTCCTTGGCCCTCCCACATCAAACATGCCTTTTTCAATCGCTTATCCTAATTCCCGGATGGTAAGAGGAGGGTTACATAATTCATTGAGGAGCTAGCATGATCAAGATATGAGAAAAGAAAAGAAGTGAATTGCCTTAGTCATCCTTAAATGGTGTAAAAGAACTTGCAATATAGCTTCGATTATTATTTCATTCTCTCATCAAAACAACTAGATCATATAACTTATTCATGTATTCAAGTAACAAAAGCAATTTCATTCATGCTATAGTCAAGGTCTCAACATAACTAAGCGTCTTTTTGCTTATCCATATACACAATATTCATCATAGAGGTCATTTCCATATAAGAAGCACTTAAATTTTTGAAAATTCATAGTTTTGAAAAAGGTCATGCAAATGCAAGTGATGATAATAGAAAGCAAGTAGTGCAAGAGTTATTACAAGCCAATTTGTCAAGAGTAGTGGAAAGTACAAAGAGTGCTAGAATGAAAAGTAAGGTATTGTAAGTACCCCCACCCCATACTTGACATCCACATTGTCCCCAATGTGAAAATCAAGCATAAGAAGGAGAAAAATACTTACAATGTAAAAGGAGTGGAAGCTCAATCCTCTGTCGGTGGTGGAGGTGGTGGATGTGGATACATCGGTGCGGAGGGATCGTAGAAGTGGCCGAACTGGTGGTAGTACATGTCCCTCATCTGGCCATCATAGGATGAATGCCTAGCGTCCGTCTCCTCCCTGTAGCTCCTGAACTGTGTGCTCAGGGTGTCATAATCGGTGCGGAGGGCACGGTAGTCGGTGTTGAGGCTCTGGAAGCTAGTGACTAGCTCCCTGAAATGGCGTGGAGCTCGGCGTCCTCGTCTAGGGCCTGGAGCATGTGCATAAGAGTGTCGAGGTGGCTGCATGTCATCCTCCGTCTCCTCATCCTGTCTACTAGTCCTGCTCGGTCCTGCTCCATGGGTGTCAGTGTCCATGGCGTCCGTAGCATGCCCGCTATGGGTGTCGCTCTCAAACTCGAGCATAGTCTCCTGTCCTCCATCCTCCTCTGAGTCACCTGCATCATCATCATAATAAGTAGGAGGTGAGAACTCCTCAAGCATCGCCTCAAAGGTCTCCTTCCAGTTCCTCTTGTTCCGAATGGTGTATTCGGATTTCCATATGATCTCGGATGGCTTCTTCTTCGGATCTCTGTGCCATGGCATCGGCACATGAAGAGTTCCTCTCCCACGAGGAATCAAGACCTGTCGAACCACCAACCTCTGCGAGCCTAAAGGAAGGGCACTCTCAGCTAGAGTGCATCCCGAGAAGTCATAACCTAGAGTCCTAGCCACGTGAGTGACTAAGCCTCCTGCACAAATGTCGCCCTTAGCTTTGTTGGCTATCTTTCCTAGATAGTCAGCAAGCATGGTGGCAATGTCGGGAGTGGTGGTAGATGTCATGCAGTAGAGGATAAAAAGCTCATCAGCCTTGAGCTTCTGCGGGGTCTCAGTCCTGGCAAACAAACTCTCACTGAGTATCCTATGTACTACCTTGAAGGAAAGGTTGTACATACTTGTCTCCTTGGAGTTTCTGGGTCTCCACTTATCCCCGCCGTACTCTCCTACGGAAATAGTCTCCCAAAAATCACTAGCACTGAGGCCTCTAGCAAATGTGCCTGCATCTGAATGAGAAAAGCCAAACAAGTCGCCAAAAACATCAATAGACAAAGTGTGGTCTTGGCTCATGAGGCGGAAAGTGACCATCCTTTCCCTAGGATCGTGCTCAAACGTGCTAAGGAATTCTAGGGTAATCTCCCTATAAGCATCTTCCCTGATCGTAGCAAACTGTCTCAACCCTGCTCTATCAAGCATCATATCAACATCCTCTCGAACATATAATGAATCTAAGTCATCGAGCACTATGTAACGAGGAGGGGTGAATGGGCGATCTATAATGCGTTCATAGCGTTTCTTATGCTTGGATAGGGGAGGGGGAAGCCTAGGGATGTTGGTAGGTGGTGGTGGTGGTGGGTTAGGGGCTTTGGAAGAAGATCCCTTCTTCTTCCCCGTGTTTCTAGTTATCCTCTTGACAAGATCCATTCTAAGTCCTAAAAATCGACCTGTTCTTCACAAAAATCGGCCGATTTTCTGGGCTGGGTCGATTTTTATCTCGATTCCAACGATTCTCACAATTCTATAAAGTTCTGTTCAATCTATCACCACACACAGTTCTCTATAATGAATCCTAAGCAAATTCCTCTATCAATTCCAACAACAAAGCACTTCCTAAGCAACTTCGATTTCAAGTGAGAAAACTTAGGTTTTGGAAAGAAAAACCTGAATTCCTTGTGGAGTAGTCGATTGTCGTGCGTGTTGTTGTTAGATCCGTGTTCCTTGTTGAAAGTTCTTCAGTTTGGAGCCAAGAATCTCTTGAAATGGTTAAGGAATGATGTTTGAGGGTGTGGCGATTTTTCGGCGTTCTTGAGAGAGGGAAATCGCGAGTTGAAGGTGTGTGAATGAAGAAGATCGAGTGTGAAGTCCTTATATAGGGTCGACAATTTCTGAAGAAAATCGGCCGATTTTTCAGGTCGATTTATTTGTCGGGTCGATTTTTCTCTCTGACCAAAAAAATCGGACGATTTATTTTGGCAGGTCGATCTCCAGGTCGATTTATGTTTCTGTTGAGAAAAATCGCCTTGCTCTGTTACTGAATCGGACGATCTTTTTGTGGTAGGTCGATTTTCTTCCTTGTTTTCTTGGATCTCGATGATATAACTCGATTGTGCTCCATTCTCCATGAATCTCTCAAATTTGAACCTAGTTTCCTGCGATTAATGACACGACAAACCAAGAGTGCATCGAGGAACATAAAAAAAAGATAAAAACGAAGAAACAAAGCGATTAATCTATCCTAACTAAGTGAGGGAAAGAAGGGAAAACTATACTATCATTGGGTTGCCTCCCAAGAAGCGCTTTATTTATCGTCTTTAGCTGGACGGTGTATGATGTTGTGTTCAATGGAGGAGGATAGGAGCTATCTCCTCGACCGGAGCTTCCGGTGTGTATTTCTTCAACCTTTGGCCATTAACCTTGAAACTTCCGCTTTGTTCACCCCATACTTCAACTGCACCATGGGGAAAAATTCTTTTAATCACAAAAGGTCCTGTCCAACGGGATTTGAGCTTACCTGGAAATAGACGCAGCCTTGAGTTGAATAGGAGGACTTGGTCTCCTTCCTTCAAGTCTTTCGGGATGATGTGCTTGTCATGCCAGCGCTTTGTCCGTTCCTTGTAAATCTTTGCGTTCTCATACGCATTCAGTCGGAGCTCATCTAGCTCATTGATGTCTAAGAGCCGTTTCTCTCCGGCTTCTTTCATGTCGAAGTTGAGCCACTTGATAGCCCAATAAGCCTTGTGTTCTAGCTCTACAGGAAGATGACATGATTTACCATAAACGAGATTATAGGGAGTCGTACCTATTGGCGTTTTGAAGGCTGTCCTGTATGCCCATAGTGCATCATCAAGCTTCATTGACCAATCTTTCCTTGTTTTAGAGACGGTTTTCTCTAAAATCCCTTTAATCTCTCTATTGGATATCTCGACTTGTCCGCTGGTTTGCGGATGGTAAGGTGTAGCTATCTTATGGGTCACCCCATACTTTGCCAATAGAGTCTCGAATCGACGGGCTGTGAAATGCGTTCCTCCATCACTAATGATGGTTCGGGGAGTTCCGAACCTTGGGAAGATCGTCTTGTTGAGGAACTTCACCACTACCAATGCATCATTAGTAGGGGAAGCGATTGCCTCCACCCATCTTGAGACATAGTCTACGGCAAGGAGTATGTACTGGTTGCCGCATGAAGATGGGAAAGGTCCCATAAAGTCGATGCCCCATACATCAAAGATCTCTACTTCTTGTATGTTGTTGAGAGGCATCTCATTCCTCCTTGATATATTACCTGTCCTTTGACAAGCATCACAAGAAACAACAAAATTTTGTACATCCTTGAAAAGTGTAGGCCAATAAAAGCCGGAACGAAGTACCTTAGCACATGTCTTGTGGGAACTAGCATGTCCACCACATGGTAAAGAATGGCAGTGTCGGATGACACTATCTATCTCGTCTTCGGGAATACATCTCCTGTAGATACTATCTGGACCTCTTTTGAATAAAAGAGGTTCGTTCCAATAGAATTGCCGGACGTCTCTAAAGAACTTCTTCTTTTGAGCATATGAAAGTCCGGGTGGAATCTCCTGACAAACAAGGTAATTTACAATGTCAGCAAACCATGGATCATTACCTTGTGATATGTGTTGAAGACACTCTTCAATTTCGTGCAGCTGCTCGTCAGGGAAGGAGTCGTCTATCGGAAGCTCATCTGACTTGCCGGTGAGCTGCGGGAGACGACTAAGGTGATCGGCGACGGAGTTCTCCGATCCTTTCTTATCACGGATCTCTAAATCGAACTCTTGCAAGAGTAAGATCCATCTTAGAAGCCTTGGCTTCGCATCTTTCTTCGTGAATAAGTATCGGATTGCGGAGTGATCCGTATAGACTATCACTTTCGCACCTACAAGATAGGAACGAAATTTCTCAAATGCATATACTACGGCTAAAAGCTCCTTTTCCGTAGTTGCATAATTGTACTGAGCCTCATCTAGCGTTTTGCTAGCATAGTAGATGGCATGAGTGCGACCATCTTTCTTCTGACCAAGAACGGCTCCGATAGCGACATCGCTTGCGTCGCACATGACCTCGAAAGGAAGAGTCCAATCGGGTGGTTGGATGATTGGTGCCGAAATCAATGCTTCTTTGATCCTGCAAAAGGCATCTAAGCAATCTTTCGAGAATTCGAAAGTCGCATCTTTCATCAAAAGATTAGTCAAAGGTTTTGAAATCTTGGAAAAATCCTTTATGAATCTCCTGTAGAAGCCTGCATGTCCTAAGAAGCTTCTAATTCCTTTTACTGATGAAGGGGGTGGTAACTTCTCAATGGTCTCTATTTTTGATCGATCTACTTCTATTCCCCTTTTTGACACTAAGTGACCTAACACAATTCCCTCAGTGACCATGAAATGACACTTTTCCCAGTTTAAGACTAAGTTAGTGTCCTCACATCTCTTAAGAACTAGTGAAAGGTTATAGAGACAGTTATCAAAGGAAGAACCATATACCGAAAAGTCGTCCATGAAGACTTCCATGATATTCTCTACGTATTCGGAGAAGATTGCCATCATACACCTTTGGAAGGTGGCTGGAGCGTTGCATAAACCGAATGGCATTCTTCTATAAGCGAACGTACCCCATGGGCACGTAAAGGTTGTCTTCTCTTGATCATCCGGATGAACTGGTATCTGAAAGAAACCGCTATATCCATCTAAATAACAAAAGTAGGCATGTTGGGCTAACCTTTCCAACATTTGATCGATGAAAGGAAGGGGAAAGTGGTCCTTCCTGGTGGCCACGTTCAGTTTGCGGTAGTCGATGCACATTCGCCACCCTGTAACTGTCCGTGTAGGGATGAGCTCGTTGTTCTTGTTGGCAACAACGGTAATGCCTCCTTTCTTGGGTACTACTTGTACCGGGCTCACCCATTTGCTATCAGAAATAGGGAAGATGATACCTGCATCAAGTAGCTTAAGGATTTCTTTCTTCACGACTTCCTTCATTGCCGGGTTTAACCGTCTTTGAGGTTGGCGTGAAGGTTTGTAATCCTCTTCCATTAGTATTTTGTGCATACATAGAGAAGGCTTTATTCCTACTAAATCATCAATGGTGTAACCTAATGCTTTCCTATGTTGCTTCAAAACATGCATGAGCTTCTCTAATTCATCATCATTCAAATTTGCATTGACTATAACTGGGTATGTGGAATTAGTGCCAAGAAATGCGTACCTTAAGTGCGTGGGAAGTTGCTTCAATTCTAGTGATGGAGGTACCTTGATTGGTGATGAATCGTGACTTTCGGATTTTGTGGAGGAGGTCTCTATAGGTGTGGGTACCTCATCATTAGATTCGGAAGCGGCTGCGGTGAAGTCCGGAGAAGCCATGGAATCACTCAGTAAATCGACCCCTTCTGTAATAAATCGGTCGATCTTTTGCACGATTTTTCTTTCTGTTGGAAAAAATCGTGCTTCCTCTTTCTGAATCGGGCGATTTATTGTCGTCAGGTCGATTTTAGTTTCTATCGGAAAAAATCGTGCTACCTCTTCATAAATCGGACGATTTATTTCTGGTAGGTCGATTTTAGTTTCTGTTGGAAAAAATCGAGCTGAATCTTCAAAAATCGGACGATTTATTTCCGATGGGTCGATTTTCTTCACAGTTTCCGGAGTCCACTCTAACTCTTCAATTTTTACTTCTAGCTCTTCCTCCACAGCATTTAATGCTTTCACATCCTCATTGCAGTCATGTTCTATCCCTTCCTCCATGATGCTCATGCTAAGAACCTTTTGAAGAGAGTCTTTCATTAAGATCGAGCTTACTATTTCTCTAGACTCTTCTTCCTCAACAACTTCAAAAACGTCGTCTTTCAAGGCTGGCTCCTTGATTAAGGAAGATAGTATGAACTCTATCTTTTCTTCACCGATGTGGAAGGATAGCTGGCCGTTCTTGCAATCCACCATACACCCAGATGTGGCGAGGAATGGTCTCCCAAGGATGATGGGAACTGGGTAATCTGCAGGTATGTCAAGAACGACAAAATCTATAGGTATGTAAAACTTACCTAGCTTTACCGGGATGTCTTCTAATATTCCCACCGGCTTAGTGGTAGAACGATCAACCATGTAGAGTGTGATCTTCACCGGTCTAGGCTCTCCTAGACCAACTGCCTTGCAAAGAGCTAGAGGTATGATACTCACACTTGCTCCAAGGTCACAAAGAGCATCATAGGTAGCTTCTCCCAAGGTGATGGGTATGCAAAAGGATCCTGGATCGCGGAGCTTGGGTGGCATATTCTCCGTCATAGTCTTGATGAGTTCGGATGACTCCATGCTCATCTTGACTTCACCTATATCTTCCAACTTCCTTTTGTTGGAGAGGATCTCTTTGAGGAATTTCCCGTAAGCCGGCATACCTAAAATCGCATCCATAAAAGGTATGTTAATATGGAGCTTACTCATAAGTTCAACAAACTTACCGAAATGTTTATCTAGGCGTGCTCGCGCTCTAGATTGAGGAAAAGGTAAAGGTGGTTTGTAAGCGGGAGGAGGAATATAGACTTCTTCCTTCTCTTTTGCCTCTCCTTCTTTTGTGGAGGTGTCAACTACTTGGGGTCGAGGGTCGACGGTCGTCTTCCCGCTCCTAGTAGTTATAGCCATAACCCTTCCCTTTGGGTTATCTTCTGTCTTGCCGGGAAGCTTCCCTTGATCTCTTGGAACTTCTCCGGCCTTGTTGAAAACTTGGTTTTCTAAAGCTTTGTGAGCTTTGTCAACCGAAGTTATGTAACTCTCCAATCCTTGTAGCTTGCCTAGGATCGTCTCTAGCATAGGATCGGGTTTACTTGATCCACTTGATTGTCCCTGGCTTGTTAAAGGAGTAGAAGAAGATGGAGGTGTTAGATCCTTTTCAGCATGGGAGTAAGGATTACCTGAATTTTGCTGATTTGACCTCCAGTTGTTGTTGTTCGAGTTCCTGTTGTTGTTGTTACCCCAATTGGAATTTCGGTTGTTATTCCAATTGGAATTCCTGTTATCATTCCTTTGATTGTTGTCTCGCCCCATGTAGTTGGCTTCTTGCTCTTGAGTCCTTTGAAGACTCGTTTTGAGCACTTCCCTCAATTCTTTGATGTCATCTTTGAGGGAGAATATTTGTGTTTGAGCTGCTTGATTCAACTTGGCTCCCGGATCGCCTTGATTCCGGTTACTTGATTCCACCTTACGGTGGGAATACTTCTCAATCACTTGGGCTTGCTTCTCAATGAAGTCCCAAGCATCATCCTCTCTCATATCCATAAATGTGCCGCAGGATAGAGATTGGAGGTTGAATTGTGTCTCCACATCCAACCCTTTGTAGTAGATCTCTAATAATTCCAGCTTGGAAATGCCATGGTGTGGGCAATCCAACAAGAGATCTTGAAACCTTTCCCAAGATTGAAACAAGCTTTCGTTAGGTTTCATAGAAAAAGCATTTATTTTACCTCTTAATTCCGCCGTTTTGGATGGCGGAAAGAACTTGGTGAGGAATTCCGAAGACAGTTCCTCCCATGTAGCTAACTTCGCAGCTGGAAGTGTTTGGTACCAAGCTAGAGCCTTGTCCTTCAAAGAAAAGAAGAACGGTTTGATCTTGTAGTTGCTTGTAGTAGCCTTCTTTGGCTTCATAGTCTCCATGAGAATCTCAAAATTCTGCAAGTGTTGATGCGGAGATTCAGTACTTGCCCCGCCATATTGACTTTGGCGGACCATAGTAATGACTTGTGGTGAGAAGCTAAACTCCTGGATGTCTTCAGCTCCAAAGTCCACACCTAAACGGCGCGGTTGCTGAATAGGATCCATCCGTTGCCCCAAAGTTCGGGGTCTATCTTCGTTATTAGCAGCTCTAACATTCCTAGTCGTAATGCGAGGGACGACCTTAGGTGTTGGAGTGTTTCGGTTAGGACGAAGTGATGGATCAATCTCTTCAAGTTCCGGCATATCCGGATCAATTTCGTCATCATCGGACGAGTCATCTCGAATGGATTTAGCTGGTGTCTTGACTTTCTTCTTCTTGGAGGTGTTCGACTCCAATTTCATGTCCAAAATCATAGCTCTTAGTTCATCAATTTGAAATTGATGACTTATTTCAGCTTCCTTTCGAGCTTTCTCACTCAGTTGGAGTTGGCGTTGAGCTTCGTTCAATTCAGCCTTGTAGTTTCTCTCATCGTTTTCAGCCATTTTCTTCTCCTTCAACTTTCTCCTCAAAGTTCTTTCTAATTCGGGGTCGAAAGGAATTAGATCTTTGGTGGATCTAGTCTTTCGCATATACCTAAAGAACCTGCAAAATCACTCAAGTAGACAAATCAAATCACAAGAGCAAGAGCTCCCAAGCTAGACAACCGAAAACCGGATTTGATCTAGACCAAATCCCCGGCAACGGCGCCAAAAACTTGTTCGCCCGAAACAGTGTGCGTCAAAGTTTTAAATTTATATATCTAGAACTCAAAGCAAAGCGAACCCGCAGTGTACGGATCGGCTGTAGAAAGGTAAGAATTCCAGAGTCGAACTCAGGGATTTGGTGAGAATAATTCCGATTTCAATTATCTAGCGGAAAGTGCAAAAACTTTTGTGATTTAATAAGAGGGAAATGATTCCGAGGATTCAAGTATCCGATTTAGGCTTTCGATTCAAGACACTCCTATAGATTTAGGACAGAATTTATATTGCCAAGATTAAACGTTCAAAAGTAGGATTCGTACGATGAAGTTCCGAAACCTATATGACTAATCTATAGGTTCTCTCTATAAGGGTTGTTGAGGCTGCAATATAGAAAGATCTAAAGATAAGAATTATGATCAAACTAACTATCTAAAACTCCAGGATATGACTCTCCAAAGTAAAGATTAGGAAGCACATTTAATTTCTTAATAAAGGATAATGAGTCTCTTTATTACCCAAATTCTTGCAATCTTTATCTATTAAATGTAGAAACAGATTTGAAGTGCCTTCATACATTCAATTTGAGGTTAGAAAGGTTAATCAAGATTGGGATTTAGGCAAGGATTGGTTTTGATTAAAGATTTATTCAATTAAAGTTCGTCAGAAGAATAAATCGCCCTGTTCATAAGAAAATCGGCCGATTTTCCTCAAGAACAGCCCGATTTTCCTGTTTGTCGCAAAACCAAAATCTAAACTCTCAGGGTCCTAATGTTTGAATGAGTTCAGTCTATCATCATCTAAGCCTTAATCATCAACTATTCTCCCCAGAATCACAATGGTTTTAGCCAACCATTTTCAAAATCGAATCAAATTAATTCTTGAGTGAAAAATCGCAAAGAAACCAAATCTTGGACGAAAAATTCAATAACTCGTCAAATCTGTAAACAATTGTCAATTCTACTCAATGTATCTCTTAAACAACTCAATATTGTGTTCACAAATCACAACCAAAGCAATGGAATAGAGAAATCTCACAATCAAAGATCAAGAATGACTTTCCGGCAAAAGCTCTTCAATCTCTCTCCAAGAATCGTTGAATTCTCACAAACGTGTAAAGATCTCCCGTGCGACCTCCTCGTTTTCGTTCGTAGGGTTCTCCTCTATAGTTTCTTGCAGATGGGCCGTTTGGCAAAACTCCTCTCTAGCCCAAATTAATTGGGCTTTATGTCGTCTTTTCATTTGGCTGAATCGTGAAGAAAATCGACCTAGTCGATTTAGGTGCAAAAATCGTTCGATTTCATCCAATGAAAATCGTCCGATTTATATATCTGTTGGCACGATTTTCTTCAACAGAAAGTGTTCTTCTTTTGCTTCGTTTCCTATGCTTCTCCTTTGTAATTCCTTAGCATTTTGTGATCCTTCAAAGGCTCCTTTAGCTTCCTTAACATCCTTGGATGCTTCTTGCTTCATTATTGCTTCCAATTCAACTCTATTTACCTGTAATTCATCAAAATCTCGTGTAGACCTCTATTTCCGACAATTGATTGAATAGAACATAAAAGGTACGCAAAATCCCTCTAAATGCAAGGTAAATAGAGATAATGTGCTGCAATATGCATGAATATGATGGTACATAATTCATGTCATCATCAACCCTTTATATAGGAGAATTATCTTCCAAAGATAATAATATATTAAAAAGATAATTTCGTATAAAATATATCCATATCTCTAAAATAGATCTCCCAAAAATAATATCTTTTTTCCAAAAATCCAGCCCAAAAATATAAGATATCTTCTTTCCAAAAATAAAAGATCTCAGCCAAAAATATGAATCTCGCCGGCGGCAGGGTGTTCGCCTCGGTCGGGGCGCTCCTCAAGATCACCTCGGTCGAGGTGACACTGTAGCTGACCGAGGTGAATCTCAACTGAATGTGAAATCTCTCAAATTTGGTCCAAAGTAAATCTTCTTCATCATTTCCATGCTTCCTGAGTTCTTCCTTAAGCTCCAGAATGTAGCTCTAATGACTCCTTAGCTCCAATTTAGTCCAAAACGTGCCATTTTACCTACATTTACAATGAAACTAGGTGTAGACCTCGATTCCCGTAAAGGTAGATGAAGCACAATATAATCACATAATATACATCCATACATTCAGATTTATGAAGATAAAACGTCTAAACAAGTCCCAAAATATAGACTATAATATATGCTATCAGTTGGTAAGTACAAAAAGACCTATTAAAAAATGGATTTGGATGATGGTGATCAAAGCCTCGAAGTACAAACTTATCCCGATTTCACAACTTTTTTCGACTCAGCCAACCGGTGGCCATGTCAGATGTTTATGTTTTGCGATCAGCAGGTACATCTCACAACATGGTATTGACGATAAAGCGTTCTTCGTCAAGTACCGAAAAAAAACTTGGGATATGGTTGTCATGTGAGAATAACAAAACTTACAAATCAAAGGCGAAGACGAAAATGTTGTAAGTCGGAATTGACAACCCATGAAAACTATCACTAAGTTATCGTGTTATCCTTTTAGTTTGTAAGATTTTGAGGTAGAGCTGGATCAGTGGATAGTTCAAGTTTCATGTGGGTATCATAATCACGATCTTCCACAAAGGTTATGAGGCCATGCATTTGAAGAACAGTTGACGCAAGAGCAATATCAACATGTGAAGTGGTTGTCTTAAATTGATACCGAACCTGAAGCAATATTAACAGACTTGCAAATGAAGCATCCGACATGTGTGACCTCAATAAAAACAAATCAACAACGCACAAGCAAAGATAAAGAAGGAAGACCGGGACTCGAGGAGCATAACCAATATACGCTAGACTTACTCGCATAGAAGAACTACTTCACGAGCATTAGATAGACGGATGAAAGTGAAACAATGAGCAACTTATTTCTTGTTCATCCAGTCCCAAGACACTTGTTGTCTTTATTTCCATACGTTATTGTTTTGGACAGCACCTACAAAACCAACAAGTAAGCTTTTATCCATTATTGCATTTTGCATATATGTGTTATGATTATTTGATTAAATGTTTTCTAAAAATTTATAATTTATGTTCTAGCTATGGAATTTTACTTGTGTAAAGTAAATGACAATAAATTTACTTTATCGATGTTTGATCAGCTGCATGGTATCACACTTTTTAATTCTCTTGTAAGTTTTTACATTGCATATAGGTACAATATGCCTGATGACATGAAATATGACATTAGTATAGATGCGCATGTAGCTAGTTTTTCCCTTTCTTTTGCATACATAGACATACATTCATGGAAATTGCGTTTATATTTATCTATTTTGTTAGAATCGAGATCTACACAAGTTTTATTACAATAGTAGGTGATGGCGCAAATTGGAGCGGAAATGGAGTATTCATGGACAATGATCAGGGCGGACCACATAGGAGCATTCCGGAACCTAAAAGAAGGATGAAGTCAAGTTTTGGGAGATATAAAGGAGATCAAAGAGATCACACGCCTCAAAGAACAAATATCGGGCAAGGACAATAAATCTTGGCCGAGATTCTCTTCGGGATTGGCCGTGGTTTTTATATTTCGGCCCAAAAAGCAATCTTTCAAACCCTAGCTTCATTCTATAAGTTAGAAGGCTACAAGAATGAAAAGACACACAACCCGACTGGAGATTTACGCTACATTGCAACAAAAGAAGCCTTTGGATTGCAAATATCGCAGCTTGGACACGAATTGACAACCCGTACGACAACAACATTAGCGATTGAGAGAGATATTGAGATTCTTTGTGAGATTATTTTAGCTTTTTAATTTCTTTACTTTGGAACACAAGAACGGATCTTTGTTATTGATTTGGTTTAGTTTATGATAATAGAAGACATCTTGCTAAGTATTTCTTACGTTTATTTTAGTTTCATTTGTTGCTTTCGGCTCTTGATTATATATATATATATATATATATATATATATATATATATATATATTTATTTTTTTTTGAATATGTGTGTTATTGGCTAAAATCCTTGCGATTTTAGGGTGATTGGTTGATGGTTGTGGTTTAGATGATGATAGACTGACCGTAACAAACAAATTGGACCTTGAGAGTTGTGTTTTTACCTTCACAAAGACAAATCTCGGGCTATTCTTGAGAATCTCAGCTGAGATTTCACCAAGAACTTACCGAGATTTCCTCTATCGTACCTTTCATGCTTTATCCATTAAGTTTTGGTTAAAGATTGTCTAAACACTAGCCTTATTGAACCTTCCTAACCTATATCCAAGTTTGGGAAGAGACTTACCTGGTGATTTACTTGCTTGGTTACCAAAGATGATGAGTTCTAGGTAATAAAGGTTTATCCTTCATTAGGTTTGAGTGTGCCTTCCTCTTACCTTTGTAAGTTAAGTTGAGACTTACCCGGTGATGGTTAATTCTATTCTATTAGGTTGAGTGGTTTGTTTGAGACTATCATCCTTACCCTTGAAGCTTTGAGACTTACCTGGTGATAAGTTTCTTTGGTTTGGAATAGCGGATAGTGAGACCTTCTCCGTGATCTATCCCACCTTAGAAACACCTTTCTTTTACAATCCCATCTTTGTCCTTTGAATCATTCAAATTCTTGAATCGAAAACCACAATTGGATACCTTGATCTCTAGAATGTGCACTTTCCCAATTATTACATATACTCTTATCATTGCTTTATATTTTCAGTCATCGATATTTGCAAATTGTCTCGACTAGATTTCTTTTACTGCTTCATTCCACCACAGTCCATGTGATCGACCTGGAATATTTGCTTTTACTACGATCGATCCATACATTCCGGGTTCGCTTATTAGCTTTTTTCTTGGTATAAATTTAAAGCTATTTCTCTTCATACACACGCACATTTTGAAGCAAATAAGTTTTTGACGCCGTTGCTGAGGACTTGGTCTAGACCAAGCAATATTTTGGCTTTCTAGCTTAGGCTTTTTTCTTTTTATATTGACCTTTTGCTTTGAGTAGTTTTGCTTGCAGAAATTCTCTTATACGATTAGTTTATGCGAAGAACTCGTGACGGTAGAGAATTCGTTCCTTATGATCCTGAACCGGAAAGAACCATCCGGAGGAGGTTAAGAGAAGTTAGTAAAGAAGGATGACTGATGTAGACGTCCAAGCTGCGTTGGAACAAGCCTTGGAACAAATAAGGCTTGCAAATCAATGAGAACATGCTGCAGAAGAGAGAGCGCTCAAAGAGATGAAGCAGCTCGTGAAGCAGAGGTAGCACTTCAAGGACAAGTGGACGAGATGAACAACAACATTATGAGAGACGCACTCCTTCAAAGAGGAGGAAACGTCCACGTTGAGATTCCACCTCCTATTGCAGCTCACCCTCATCCACAAGTTGCGGCACCTCACCCTCCGGTGAGGAACGTTAGAGTTAACCCAATTGTGGAAGAACCACAAACGCTTGGATAAAGAATGGATCCAACACAACGTACGCGCGCTATCGGAATAGATTTTGGAAACCCAACCGATCATGATTATGAGTTCCACACCCAAGTTATTACTTTGATCCGCCAAAGTCAGTTTGGAGGATCCAAAGGGGAGTCTCCTCTTTTACATTTACAAAATTATGAAATTCTTATGGAAACATTGAGACCCCCTACATTAAAAACTAACAATCATAAACTACAAGGTTTTGCTTTTTCTTTAAAAGACATGGCGCAAGCATGACTTCAATCTTTATTGGAAGGAAGGGTAAAGACATGGGAAATTATGACCTCCGGATTCCTTACAAAAGTCTTTCCACCTTCCAAGGCAACGAAATTTAGACCTAAAACTAATGTTTTTACTATGAAAGACAAGGAAAGCTTGTTCAAGTCTTAAGAGAGATTCAAGGACCTTCTACTTGATTGTCCTGGAATCTCAAGGAAAGAGCTTCTTGAGATCTAATACAAAGGCTTAGATGAAGATACACAATTCCGACTTCAATCCCTTTCCGGAGGTACTTTCATGGAGAAGAACGTAGATGAGGCATGAGAGTTTATTGAAAAGCAAGCTTTGGTGCAAGAGAAGTACTCCCAAAGAAGAGAAGATGATAGACGCCGGCGATCCGGAGTCCATGAGGCAAGTATTACTACCACTCTATCCACTGAAGTTGATAATCTTAAACATATGATAAAATAAATACAGAAATCTCGAGCACCAACACAAGCAAGCTTACCACCTAAAGAGCAAGACGTGAACTACACGGGTCGAGGGAACTATCAAGGACCCCGGAACAACAATTACAACAACATGAACCACAATGTAGGGAATACTTATAGGGAAAAGCATAAAGGTCAGTACGAGTCCAGCGTTGGAGGAGATTCCGGTAGCTTGCGAGTTTACCAACGTCTTTGGAGACCCATCAGGTTTACCTCCACAGAGGAGTGTAGACTTTGGCATTGATCTGGAGCCCGGGATGAGACCGATCTCAAAGGCTCCTTACCATATGACGCCTATCGAGATGCTTGACCTTAAGAAGCAGCACGGGGAGTTAGCAAGGAAAAGCTTCATCCGCCCTAGTGTATCTTCTTGGGTCGCACTAGTTCTCTTTGTCAGGAAGAAAGACGGATTGATGAGGTTATGTATTGATTACTGAGACCTTAACAAGGTAACGATCAAGAGCAAGTACCTATTTCCCCGTATCGATGATCTGTTGGACTAGCTGCATGGAGCTTCAGTGTTTTCAGGATCGATATGAGATTTGGATATCACCAGCTGAGGGTGAGAGAGCAGGACATAGCCAAGACGGCATTTCGGACCAAATACAGCCACTACGAGTTTGTAGTAATGCCTTTCGGGCTCACGAATGCGCCCACAATGTTCATGGAGTTGATGAACACCATCTTCATCGACTTCCTTGACCAGTTCGTAGTTGTCTTCATCGAAGACATTTTGGTATACTCTCGCATCAGAGAGGAGCATACAAGACACTTAAGGATCATACTCCAAGTCCTGTAGGATAGAGAGCTTTATGTTAAGCTCTCTAAGTGCGAGTTTTGAATGTCTGAGGTGCCATTCCTTGGTCATATCGTTTAAGCCGAAGGGATCAAGGTAGATCCGGCGAATATCAAGTCAGTAGCAATGTGGCCGCTTCTTAGGAACATCAAGGAGGTACGCAGTTTCCTAGGCTTGGTGGGATACTGCCGTTGCTTTATTGAGGGCTATTCAGTTATCACCCGACCGCTCACTTCCTTGCTGAGGAAGTGTACAAGGTTCGTGATGTCCAAGTCGTGTCTGTAGAGCTTTAAGGATCTGAAGAAGAGGTTGACCTCTTCTCCTATCTTAGCTCAACCAGAGGGCATCGAAGACTTTGTAGTTTACATGATGCATCCAAGTTTGGCTTGTGATGTGTTCTGATGTAGATGGGTAAGGTCATTGCTTTCGCGTCGAGACATCTGAGACGTACGAGGAGAATTACCCTACCCACGATCTTGAGTTGACTGTTGTTGTTCACGCTTTGAAGATCTGGAGGCATTATTTGTACAGAGATACGTGTCAAATTTTCACAGACCATAAGAGTCTAAAGTACATATTCACTCAACGGGAGTTGAATAACTGCCAGAAGAGATGGTTGAAATTGATCAAGGACTTTAATCTTGAGATCCTATACTACCCGGGGAAGACAAATGTGGAAGCCAATGCCCTTAGTAGGAAGACTCCCCGGGAGATGGAGATCGCTCGGCTGACAGCTCAGCCTCAGTTGGAACGAGACTTGGCATGGCTAGAGATGGATATCTACTTCCAGGATTCCGAAAACTATTTATCTACCTTGGAGATGTTGCCTGATTTGTTTGTTGAAATTCGACAAAAGCAGGAGAGTTGCTTAGTTTTGACACGGATCCGAGACAAGATGTCTCGAGGAGAAGCACCTCAGTTTGCACTTGGTGCTGATGGAGTTCTGAGACACCAGGAGCGTTTATGTGTACCCTCGGATCGAGAGTTGAGACAGCGGATCCTTCAGGAGGCTCACTCTACACCTTACTCAGTGCATCCTGACGCAAGTAAGAAGTATCAGGATATCAGACGCTCTTTCTGGTGGGGAGGTCTGAAGCTAGATGTTGCAAGATATGTAGCCCAGTGTGCGACCTGTAAGCAGGTCAAGATCGAGCATTATCGGCCAGGAGGCGAGCTACACCCACTTCCCGTTCCTCAGGGGAAGTGGGAAGACATCTCGATGAATTTTGTTACCGGTCTGAGACCGAGTCGATATTTTGATGCTATCTGAGTGATAGTAGATCAACTGACGAAGACTAGACGTTTCATCCCCATCAAGGAAATGTGGCCGGTAAGTCGACTAGCAGAGGAGTTCACTAGACAGATAATGCAACTTCATGGAGTACCTTGGACTATAGTCTCTAACAAAGACGGACGGTTCACATCGAGGTTTTGGCAGCAAGTGCATGCCACCCTAGGTACGAGTTTGCAGTTCACGACTGTTTATCATCCTCAGACTTATAATCAGTCGGAGTGGACCATCCACACTCTAGAGGATATGTTCAGAGCATGCGTGTTAGACTGAGGACAGGTGTGGCCAGATCATATTCCCTTAGTGGAGTTTTCGTATAACAACAATTGGCACACATCGATCAAGATGGCTCCTTACGAGGCCTTATATGAACAGAGATGCCATACCCCACCGTGTCGGGACGAGTCGAACAATGCTAGCGGAGTAAAACCTGAGCAAATAGAGGATGACATGGCCAAAGTAGTAGTGATCCGAGAGCGGATGTTAGAAGTGCAAAGTCGTTAGAAGTCTTATGTAGATAAGAGGCGTAAACCTCTAGAGTTTAGAGATTGAGCTCAGGTTTGGTTGATAGTATCCCCGACATGAGGTGTTAGACGTTTCGGCGTCAAGGGGAAGCTGAGTCCAAAATATGTCGAACCTTTCGAGATTCTTGAGCGAGTTGGAGAGGCAGCATACAAACTTTCTTTGTCACCGAGGCTAGAGGGCGTTCACCATATCTTCCATGTGTCTCAATTACGGGAGTATGTACCAGACCCGAGGCACATCGTCAGTCATGAGGATCTAGTGGTTGAGCCAGACCACATGTTCGGAGTGCATCCGGTAGCTGTCTTAAAGCGTACTACGCTTGCGATCAAAGGACATACCGATGATGAAGATTCAGTGGCCGATGCGAGGAGTAAATGAGGAGACTTGGGAGACAGAGGATAGTATCCAAAGAAAATATCTAGAGTTTTATGCTGATGTGGTTGTACCTTTAACATAGATGTTTGAGTTTCAGTTTCCGTGGTTGTGTTGTGCAAGCTATGTGACGTTTTTAGTTATGTGTCTTGAGTGGGAATATATGAGTTGAGTTCAACGTTTTTGTGTTGTTTGTGTGGTATTATGGGTTGTTGTAAAGTTTCAGGACAAAACGTCTTTTTAGGGGGACCTGATGTAACAGCCAGTTTTCATTGTCACCGCCCCTGCGATGACATTGGCCGCTCCAGCGGCAAGTCTTGGTTGTCACCTCCTCCGTGGTGACAGCGAGCCGCCCCTGCGGCTAGACGCGGTCGTGGCCGGGCAAACTGCCCCTGCGGTTTTGCCCCAGATCGTCCCGATATATTTTTATTCCGTTTTTATTTCCTTCCATAGATAGAAGTGGGGCGGCTTTCCTATCTTCTTCCTAACCCTAGAACGCCTTTCCTTCTATCTTTTTACCCTCCTCTACAAAAAAAACCGCCTTTTTCCCGTTTTTCCCGGCTCTTGCATATGTGTATTCAACCCTGAGGTTGCATCCATTTGCTCTTGCTTCTTGGGATCTTGTTGAACGTGTAAGTTCATCTTCCTTTGTTTTTTCCTCAAATTCATGTGTTGCTGCATGCCGTTTCCTTCTGTTTCGTTTCTTTCTATCGTTCATCTCTTTTCTTCTTCTCCAAGAATTAAGTTTGACCCTTGATTCTTGTGGAGTGTTCCGTTGTTAAATCGTTGTTATTCTCACGCTCTTGTAGTTGAGTCTTGACGTGTGTGTGGATTGAGAGAAACAAGCATTGGTGCCTTGTTGTGTTCTATGTTGTCGAAGGAATCGACAACGCTTATTGTCACGCCGCCACCCCGACGCCTCTGTTGTGCCGCCCCCACGGGAAGTGCCTAGTTCCGCCCCCGCACCTTTGTCCAGCTGCCCCTGCGGTTTCTCTACAGTGTCTCCATTCTTTGGTGAGCTGCTTCCTTCCTTGCTTTCCTTATACCTTTCCTTGGCCTAGGAAGTTGTTGTTGACCCTTAGTGTTCTGTAAGACTAAGGTTGAGATATTAGCTTGTGGAGATCTCTAAGAGATCATAAAGACTAGAAGTTATAGACTTCTAGCAACCGTTTCGTTCCTGTATCGTGATGCCTTGTGTGAACAAGCGTTCCTTCGCTCCTTTCCTGAGGGAAACTGAGTGTTCGCTGACCCTTTGAGTTTACCTTCGAGGAAGTTAAGTCCCTTGAACTTACTTAACTTCATTTTGTATATTTGTTTGAGTGTATTGGTTTGTTTGCGTTATTTATTATTGTTAATGGATAGTTGGACTAGGATTGACCCTTTATAACCGTAATTGGCCGAAGTGTATGAAAACCGGGCGGTGACCACTTGTCTAGTTTTTCAGGAGACTAGAATGTGCTCTTGCAACCCAGGCCCGCAGGTAAACGATAGTACTAATTTATTCATGTTGGTAGACGGAAGAGGAGCGAGTTTTGGAAGATCCTCGTGTGACAAAAGAAATTGATTTAGTAATGGATAACTTAATAAGAGATAATAATCGATTGAGTGTGAGCATGTTATATGTTTATGTTACCTTATGCGTGTTTGTGCCTTTACTATCTTTCTGATATCTAGAATGTTAGCTAAGGATTCATACCGATGTTGTAGATGTCTTGTAGGATGTAATAACCGGAAATTTTATTCCGATAAACTCTTGGCCAAATCGAAATTTGACTAGTTTGAACCGTTTCTTCCGTCTTTATTTTGTTTTATTTTATTTTTATATATTTTGTCTAAACCGGTAAGATAGGCCAACCGGGCCCATCGAGACAGATGTTTTGTTAGTATTAGATTTTGGACTTGGTGTAAGTCCTTGGAACTATTATCAGAACTTATGCGAAGAGTTATGCTAGTGGACTTCTGTCATAACTGGAGTTGGTAGCATTTAGTTAGAACGAGTTTTTCCTTTCCTCCGCTTTAACCTTGTAAGCTGTTAGTATTGTATATGTATCGGCAAGTCTTAGTGATACGTTTTTTTCTAGACTATTGGTTATCTAGTTGGGAGTAGACTAGTATAGTATTTCCTCTTAGATGATCGTTATTATCTTAGAAGTAAAAACCCCTTAGGTATTAGATATTATGTCATTGATACAAGTTTCATGTTATGATCAGACATTTGAGATTAGACTCCTATGGAGTCAAGGAATACTGATAACAAGATTTATGACTTAGGATTAGGTAATCATTTAGATAGATTTCTCACTCATTCATGCACGTTTTGGCATTGGTTCATGACGTCTTCGCTCAATTCATGCACATTTCTAGAAAAGACGTCTACACTACCTTTTATCGGTTTTGTAGGTAATTCGGGGATCTATTGGACGTTAATCGATACATTTGAGGGCCAAGCCTCATGATGGTACACATCCAAAGCCTTGGAGGAGCATAATTGGAGCAACAAAGGACACAAAGACCACTATTGGTGCAAGCAATGGAGCAACTCATGGCTAGACGATCATAGCATGCTTCTGTTGAAGAAAATCGACCTACACCCAGGAAAATCGGCCGATTTTTTTCCTCTGGGTCGATTTTTGGGCCTTTGACAGCTTAAGCCACGTGTCCCACGATCTCTTGTCCGGCCTTGCTCTTGGTGGAGAATATAAGTGGTCCTTCAAAGCTGTTGCTGGCTCATTCCCATTGATCCTTCTCCTCTCTTTTGACCTATCTTCTTCCCCAAAACACTTCTCCATTGTTGTCTCTCTTCCAAGCACCCATTAGGGGTGTTCTTGGAAGAGATTAGTGTAGATTCTCGTTTTAGAGTGAGATTAGAGTGGATTTGAGAAAGAAGTTCATTGTTGACAACTTGGATTAGCTCTTGGAGCCTTGTAAGGATTTGGTAATTTCTATTCTATGCTTTTAATGTCTTTTCTTTGGATTGTTCTTCATCAATTGACCATGACTTGCAAGCATGCTTTATTTGTGGAGATTGATCTTGAAATGAATGTTGTTGGCTAGATAGATTGCGATTCTAGGGTAAGGAAAGAAGGGTTATGGCTAGGACCATGATAGGATGAACTTAGATCTTTACCCTTGGATGACTCTTGTTCTTGAAATCCTAGTGTTTGTTGAGCTAATTCTATCCTAGGGAGACCTAGTGTTAGCAACTAAGTGTTTAGAAGAGACTTACCCGGTGATTCTTACTCTTAGATTCAAAAGATGACAAACCCTAGGTAGTGCTGAGCCTCACAAGCCGCCATTGGACTAAGTGTGCTAGGATAGTTGTTTAGGACTTCCCTTTCCGAGACTTACCCGGTAAGGATAGGTTAGACCCCTAGGTAACAATCCGGTTTGTGTAGAATTCCTATCCTTAGGTTCTTAGAGACTTACCCGGTGATGAGACCTTAGGAATGGACTAGTGGATCATGAGACTTACCCGGTAATTGATCCCAATCTAGAAACGCTTAATCCCAACATATCATAGTTAATCCGAGGAATGAATAGATAGCTTGAGTCTATGCCATAACCGGACTTCCAATCTCTAGAATCCGCTTTGTTACTTCCATTCTCCTATCTTTTGTGCTAGTGTGTGTTTGTGTTGCTTGATTGTGTTCACATATTTGTGATCTTTGTTTGATCACCCAAAACCCTCCAAAAACATTGTGTTTTCCATTTTCTTTATTCCTCATCTTATCTTAGTCTAGATTCACACTATCTTTGATCATTGAATGACTTAGTTTCACCTCAGTCCTTGAGTTCGACCTCGGAATACTATCCCTACTACAAACGACCCGTACACTGCGGGTTTCGCTAGGTAGTTTAGGATTTAGTTCGAGTTTATAAATCTAAAGCTTTTTGTGCTACTAATCCTAGCGTAACAAGTTTTTGGCGCCGTTGCCAGGGACTAGGTCTAGATTTAGTCATTTTGTGATTGTTTTTAGTGTTTATCTTTCTTGTTACTTTTGATCTTGTGTTGTTTTTGTCTTTGCCTTTTCATGTTTGCCATGGACGGATTGTACTTCCAAGACGACCTTGACAACATGGAGTATGAGGAGTGGATGGAAAGCCAAGATCTAGGACCTCTCCATGATGAGTTTGAGTATTGGGAGGAGTTTAATGCCTATCATGAGTCCCATGATCAAGCTCACATGACTACATTGCCTTATGTGGAACCTCACAATAACCGAGTGGAATCAATGCTAGAAGAAATGTTGAGGAAGATGGATGATCTAGAGAGCAACCTTGCTTCCATTTCGAGTACCCCCATGGTGCTTGAAGCGAAAATATTTCAACAAGAGGAGGTTCACCATGAGGAGATCCAAGAATTGCCCGATTCAACCATAACCAATAGAGACCTTGAGGAAGAGTTGAATGAAGCTCGGGAGCAATTGTGGCTAAGGGATTTGGCCCTGGAGGATGCAAGAAGATTGAATGTCGAGAGAGAAGAACAAATGAGGAGGGAGATTGAGGAGATTAGGAATGCTCTTATGCTAGGAGATCCTACCATCCTTCAAGGCTTACCTCCACCTCCTTCACCTTTGGAGGAGTGCAATGAAGTATTCTCACCCCCGGTCATCCTTGCCATCAACCCCGGAACCACACTTGAAGAGCTCACGAGGGAGAGCCCTAAGCTAACCTCAACTCTTTCCAATCCCTCCTTGCTTGCCCGGAGTACACACGAAGATTGGAGTCCCTTTCCTAAGGAGTATCCCATGTTGAATGATGGAGGCAAGCATGATGGATCCATGATGGTTATGAAGCACCTCAATGAAGAATTCTTTCCAAGAACCGGCCTTCTTTGGATCATAGAGGATGAGGATGGCAAGCATCTCACCGGTGTGACCGCGGAGTACCAATTGTCTAAGTATAGGGTGGCACCTATGGTTGCAACACCATACTATTATCAAGGGAGCGGTGATGAAGGAGTCTACTACCCACCGGTGAAGAGAGAACTTAAAGCTTATTTGGGCATCAAGTGGCCCTTGCTTGTCATCATGGATGCCGGAAAGCAATGGTTGCTTGGACTCCTCGAGCAAACCATGGTATTCGAGGTGGATTGACACATCCTCGGAGTTTGGTCAAGCTAATGACCTTAAAGAAGCGCTTAATGGGAGGCAACCCATTGGTACATGTCTTTCCCTTTTATTTTTCTTGTTTTTGTTCGATTTTGCTTTTGGTGTGCTTTGTTTTTCTTTTGTGTTTTTGGGTGCTAGATCTTGTGTTGTCATGTGTGATGAGATGCTGGAGGTCATGTGAAAACCTCATGGAACTGTTGAGAAGAAGGTACAAGATCCAAGCACATGGACGAGGAAGAAATTACCCAGGAAAATCGGACTGTTCTTCACAAAAATCGGCCGATTTTCCTGGGCAGATGGTCCGATTTTTCCTCTGTAGAGGAAAGTGATGATCTCCAATCAAGCATGGGTGGAGCGGACGTTGAACTTGGACGGCTTGCGGTGCCAAGCGCGGGTTCCGACACCATAATGAACATCAAGAGCTCTCTATCATCCTTGATCGATCATCCACCATCATCATCCATTGTGAACCGAAATACCAAAGCATCACCAATTTTACATTGTGAGGACTCTCTTTCACATCTTTATTTAGTTTCCACATTGGGGACAATGTGTTTCTAAGTATGGGGTGGGGTTTTCATGATCACTTGCATGATTAGCATCTAGAGTAGTTTCTTTTTAGTCACATGTTTTATTATATCTTGCATTGTACATACATATTTCGAAAATTCCAAAAAATCAGAAAATTTTAAAAAGATTTAGTGCTTCTAAGGCTTGGGAATGACCCTTATGATGAAAATTGTCTTGTGAATTGGCTATGAATGGCCTTATGTGTCAAATTTATGATAGCATATGTGGACTTGAAGTACTTATCTTGAAACCCATGAATGAATTTGTGATCATGAATGTTTGCCTTGATTGAATTGAGTATTGAAAGTCGAAATTGCATGATAGTTCTTGCACACCATCTAGGAGTGATTAAGGCAATTCATTTTTCTCTACTTCTCATCTTGATCATGTTGTTTGAGCACCTCAATTGATGAAAAATTGACCTCTTTTGACCCATCCGGGAATAGGAGCATGATAGTGTGTTGATGTGTGTGAAAAGCAAGTGTGGGGTGAAGTTGTTGATGAAAGAATGATGTGAATGAAATGCTGAAATTGTTGTGAAAGTGTAGACAAAAATATAGGTTTGGGGACGTTGGTTTAAATGACAAGTAACTCGGTACACTTCACATAATCGGGTGTTGGTGCCTTGCCAAAGTCAAATAAACCGATAGTCCTAACGAGCTTTGGTATGTGTGCCCGGTGTGGATGCATCTCGAAAAATAGAAAAAGTCCGAGAATGGCTAATCACCAAGGTTTCGGCTTTTGTACACCAATGCCATTGTCTCAAAAAAAAAATAAAAGAAAGAAAAGAAAATGAAAAAAACATATACACTTGAGGGAAGTTGATAAGAAATGTGAAGTTGTGGTTGTTTAGTTCCTTTCCCGGATTAGCATCACATGACCTAGAAATTCCCACCTAATCACAATGTTTCTTGGCCTTTTCTTTCCTAAGTCCTTGTGACCTAAATACACATGTGTAAGACTTAGTGATCTAGATTGGACATACTCATGATCATCTTGACTTCTTCATTTTCACCTCTCATGCATGCTTTCTAGTTAAGTGTAATTGTCTTTCCATGCCTTCATTCATTTTATGCATAATTGCTTGTCCATTGCCATGAAACATGACTATGAAGGTGATCCAATATTAGAAGCACAAACCCAAAAAGATTTTGCCATTTTTCTGCATACATAAATCATGTCATTTCTTAGTCTATAGTTGGGAATTTGCTCGGGGACGAGCAAACCTTAAGTATGGGGTATTTTTGATAACAAGATTTATGACTTAGGATTAGGTAATCATTTAGATAGATTTCTCACTCATTCATGCACGTTTTGGCATTGGTTCATGACGTCTTCGCTCAATTCATGCACATTTCTAGAAAAGACGTCTACACTACCTTTTATCGGTTTTGTAGGTAATTCGGGGATCTATTGGACGTTAATCGATACATTTGAGGGCCAAGCCTCATGATGGTACACATCCAAAGCCTTGGAGGAGCATAATTGGAGCAACAAAGGACACAAAGACCACTATTGGTGCAAGCAATGGAGCAACTCATGGCTAGACGATCATAGCATGCTTCTGTTGAAGAAAATCGACCTACACCCAGGAAAATCGGCCGATTTTTTTCCTCTGGGTCGATTTTTGGGCCTTTGACAGCTTAAGCCACGTGTCCTACGATCTCTTGTTCGGCCTTGCTCTTGGTGGAGAATATAAGTGGTCCTTCAAAGCTGTTGCTGGCTCATTCCCATTGATCCTTCTCCTCTCTTTTGACCTATCTTCTTCCCCAAAACACTTCTCCATTGTTGCCTCTCTTCCAAGCACCCATTAGGGGTGTTCTTGGAAGAGATTAGTGTAGATTCTCGTTTTAGAGTGAGATTAGAGTGGATTTGAGAGAGAAGTTCATTGTTGACAACTTGGATTAGCTCTTGGAGCCTTGTAAGGATTTGGTAATTTCTATTCTATGCTTTTAATGTCTTTTCTTTGGATTGTTCTTCATCAATTGACCATGACTTGCAAGCATGCTTTATTTGTGGAGATTGATCTTGAAATGAATGTTGTTGGCTAGATAGATTGCGATTCTAGGGTAAGGAAAGAAGGGTTATGGCTAGGACCATGATAGGATGAACTTAGATCTTTACCCTTGGATGACTCTTGTTCTTGAAATCCTAGTGTTTGTTGAGCTAACTCTATCCTAGGGAGACCTAGTGTTAGCAACTAAGTGTTTAGAAGAGACTTACCCGGTGATTCTTACTCTTAGATTCAAAAGATGACAAACCCTAGGTAGTGCTGAGCCTCACAAGCCGCCATTGGACTAAGTGTGCTAGGATAGTTGTTTAGGACTTCCCTTTCCGAGACTTACCCGGTAAGGATAGGTTAGACCCCTAGGTAACAATCCGGTTTGTGTAGAATTTCTATCCTTAGGTTCTTAGAGACTTACCCGGTGATGAGACCTTAGGAATGGACTAGTGGATCATGAGACTTACCCGGTAATTGATCCCAATCTAGAAACGCTTAATCCCAACATATCATAGTTAATCCGAGGAATGAATAGATAGCTTGAGTCTATGCCATAACCGGACTTCCAATCTCTAGAATCCGCTTTGTTACTTCCATTCTCCTATCTTTTGTGCTAGTGTGTGTTTGTGTTGCTTGATTGTGTTCACATATTTGTGATCTTTGTTTGATCACCCAAAACCCTCCAAAAACATTGTGTTTTCCATTTTCTTTATTCCTCACCTTATCTTAGTCTAGATTCACACTATCTTTGATCATTGAATGACTTAGTTTCACCTCAGTCCTTGAGTTCGACCTCGGAATACTATCCCTACTACAAACGACCCGTACACTGCGGGTTTCGCTAGGTAGTTTAGGATTTAGTTCGAGTTTATAAATGTAAAGCTTTTTGTGCTACTAATCCTAGCGTAACAAGTTTTTGGCGCCGTTGCCGGGGACTATGTCTAGATTTAGTCATTTTGTGATTGTTTTTAGTGTTTATCTTTCTTGTTACTTTTGATCTTGTGTTGTTTTTGTCTTTGCCTTTTCATGTTTGCCATGGACGGATTGTACTTCCAAGACGACCTTGACAACATGGAGTATGAGGAGTGGATGGAAAGCCAAGATCTAGGACCTCTCCATGATGAGTTTGAGTATTGGGAGGAGTTTAATGCCTATCATGAGTCCCATGATCAAGCTCACATGACTACATTGCCTTATGTGGAACCTCACAATGACCGAGTGGAATCAATGCTAGAAGAAATGTTGAGGAAGATGGATGATCTAGAGAGCAACCTTGCTTCCATTTCGAGTACCCCCATGGTGCTTGAAGCGAAAATATTTCAACAAGAGGAGGTTCACCATGAGGAGATCCAAGAATTGCCCGATTCAACCATAACCAATAGAGACCTTGAGGAAGAGTTGAATGAAGCTCGGGAGCAATTGTGGCTAAGGGATTTGGCCCTGGAGGATGCAAGAAGATTGAATGTCGAGAGAGAAGAACAAATGAGGAGGGAGATTGAGGAGATTAGGAATGCTCTTATGCTAGGAGATCCTACCATCCTTCAAGGCTTACCTCCACCTCCTTCACCTTTGGAGGAGTGCAATGAAGTATTCTCACCCCCGGTCATCCTTGCCATCAACCCCGGAACCACACTTGAAGAGCTCACGAGGGAGAGCCCTAAGCTAACCTCAACTCTTTCCAATCCCTCCTTGCTTGCCCGGAGTACACACGAAGATTGGAGTCCCTTTCCTAAGGAGTATCCCATGTTGAATGATGGAGGCAAGCATGATGGATCCATGATGGTTATGAAGCACCTCAATGAAGAATTCTTTCCAAGAACCGGCCTTCTTTGGATCATAGAGGATGAGGATGGCAAGCATCTCACCGGTGTGACTGCGGAGTACCAATTGTCTAAGTATGGGGTGGCACCTATGGTTGCAACACCATACTATTATCAAGGGAGCGGTGATGAAGGAGTCTACTACCCACCGGTGAAGAGAGAACTTAAAGCTTATTTGGGCATCAAGTGGCCCTTGCTTGTCATCATGGATGCCGGAAAGCGATGGTTGCTTGGACTCCTCGAGCAAACCATGGTATTCGAGGTGGATTGACACATCCTCGGAGTTTGGTCAAGCTAATGACCTTCAAGAAGCGCTTAATGGGAGGCAACCCATTGGTACATGTCTTTCCCTTTTATTTTTCTTGTTTTTGTTCGATTTTGCTTTTGGTGTGCTTTGTTTTTCTTTTGTGTTTTTGGGTGCTAGATCTTGTGTTGTCATGTGTGATGAGATGCTGGAGGTCATGTGAAAACCTCATGGAACTGTTGAGAAGAAGGTACAAGATCCAAGCACATGGACGAGGAAGAAATTACCCAGGAAAATCGGACTGTTCTTCACAAAAATCGGCCGATTTTCCTGGGCAGATGGTCCGATTTTTCCTCTGTAGAGGAAAGTGATGATCTCCAATCAAGCATGGGTGGAGCGGACGTGGAACTTGGACGGCTTGCGGTGCCAAGCGCGGGTTCCGACACCATAATGAACATCAAGAGCTCTCTATCATCCTTGATCGATCATCCACCATCATCATCCAATGTGAACCGAAATACCAAAGCATCACCAATTTTACATTGTGAGGACTCTCTTTCACATCTTTATTTAGTTTCCACATTGGGGACAATGTGTTTCTAAGTATGGGGTGGGGTTTTTATGATCACTTGCATGATTAGCATCTAGAATAGTTTCTTTTTAGTCACATGTTTTATTATATCTTGCATTGTACATACATATTTCGAAAATTCCAAAAAATCAGAAAATTTTAAAAAGATTTAGTGCTTCTAAGGCTTGGGAATGACCCTTATGATGAAAATTGTCTTGTGAATTGGCTATGAATGGCCTTATGTGTCAAATTTATGATAGCATATGTGGACTTGAAGTACTTATCTTGAAACCCATGAATGAATTTGTGATCATGAATGTTTGCCTTGATTGAATTGAGTATTGAAAGTCGAAATTGCATGATAGTTCTTGCACACCATCTAGGAGTGATTAAGGCAATTCATTTTTCTCTACTTCTCATCTTGATCATGTTGTTTGAGCACCTCAATTGATGAAAAATTGACCTCTTTTGACCCATCCGGGAATAGGAGCATGATAGTGTGTTGATGTGTGTGAAAAGCAAGTGTGGGGTGAAGTTGTTGATGAAAGAATGATGTGAATAAAATGCTGAAATTGTTGTGAAAGTGTAGACAAAAATATAGGTTTGGGGACGTTGGTTTAAATGACAAGTAACTCGGTACACTTCACATAATCGGGTGTTGGTGCCTTGCCAAAGTCAAATAAACCGATAGTCCTAACGAGCTTTGGTATGTGTGCCCGGTGTGGATGCATCTCGAAAAATAGAAAAAGCCCGAGAATGGCTAATCACCAAGGTTTCGGCTTTTGTACACCAATGCCATTGTCTCAAAAAAAAAATAAAAGAAAGAAAAGAAAATGAAAAAAACATATACACTTGAGGGAAGTTGATAAGAAATGTGAAGTTGTGGTTGTTTAGTTCCTTTCCCGGATTAGCATCACATGACCTAGAAATTCCCACCTAATCACAATGTTTCTTGGCCTTTTCTTTCCTAAGTCCTTGTGACCTAAATACACATGTGTAAGACTTAGTGATCTAGATTGGACATACTCATGATCATCTTGACTTCTTCATTTTCACCTCTCATGCATGCTTTCTAGTTAAGTGTAATTGTCTTTCCATGCCTTCATTCATTTTATGCATAATTGCTTGTCCATTGCCATGAAACATGACTATGAAGGTGATCCAATATTAGAAGCACAAACCCAAAAAGATTTTGCCATTTTTCTGCATACATAAATCATGTCATCTCTTAGTCTATAGTTGGGAATTTGCTCGGGGACGAGCAAACCTTAAGTATGGGGTATTTTTGATAACAAGATTTATGACTTAGGATTAGATAATCATTTAGATAGATTTCTCACTCATTCATGCACGTTTTGGCATTGGTTCATGACGTCTTCGCTCAATTCATGCACATTTCTAGAAAAGACGTCTACACTACCTTTTATCGGTTTTGTAGGTAATTCGGGGATCTATTGGACGTTAATCGATACATTTGAGGGCCAAGCCTCATGATGGTACACATCCAAAGCCTTGGAGGAGCATAATTGGAGCAACAAAGGACACAAAGACCACTATTGGTGCAAGCAATGGAGCAACTCATGGCTAGACGATCATAGCATGCTTCTGTTGAAGAAAATCGACCTACACCCAGGAAAATCGGCCGATTTTTTTCCTCTGGGTCGATTTTTGGGCCTTTGACAGCTTAAGCCACGTGTCCTACGATCTCTTGTTCGGCCTTGCTCTTGGTGGAGAATATAAGTGGTCCTTCAAAGCTGTTGCTGGCTCATTCCCATTGATCCTTCTCCTCTCTTTTGACCTATCTTCTTCCCCAAAACACTTCTCCATTGTTGCCTCTCTTCCAAGCACCCATTAGGGGTGTTCTTGGAAGAGATTAGTGTAGATTCTCGTTTTAGAGTGAGATTAGAGTGGATTTGAGAGAGAAGTTCATTGTTGACAACTTGGATTAGCTCTTGGAGCCTTGTAAGGATTTGGTAATTTCTATTCTATGCTTTTAATGTCTTTTCTTTGGATTGTTCTTCATCAATTGACCATGACTTGCAAGCATGCTTTATTTGTGGAGATTGATCTTGAAATGAATGTTGTTGGCTAGATAGATTGCGATTCTAGGGTAAGGAAAGAAGGGTTATGGCTAGGACCATGATAGGATGAACTTAGATCTTTACCCTTGGATGACTCTTGTTCTTGAAATCCTAGTGTTTGTTGAGCTAATTTTATCCTAGGGAGACCTAGTGTTAGCAACTAAGTGTTTAGAAGAGACTTACCTGGTGATTCTTACTCTTAGATTCAAAAGATGACAAACCCTAGGTAGTGCTGAGCCTCACAAGCCGCCATTGGACTAAGTGTGCTAGGATAGTTGTTTAGGACTTCCCTTTCCGAGACTTACCCGGTAAGGATAGGTTAGACCCCTAGGTAACAATCCGGTTTGTGTAGAATTTCTATCCTTAGGTTCTTAGAGACTTACCCGGTGATGAGACCTTAGGAATGGACTAGTGGATCATGAGACTTACCCGGTAATTGATCCCAATCTAGAAACGCTTAATCCCAACATATCATAGTTAATCCGAGGAATGAATAGATAGCTTGAGTCTATGCCATAACCGGACTTCCAATCTCTAGAATCCGCTTTGTTACTTCCATTCTCCTATCTTTTGTGCTAGTGTGTGTTTGTGTTGCTTGATTGTGTTCACATATTTGTGATCTTTGTTTGATCACCCAAAACCCTCCAAAAACATTGTGTTTTCCATTTTCTTTATTCCTCATCTTATCTTAGTCTAGATTCACACTATCTTTGATCATTGAATGAATTAGTTTCACCTCAGTCCTTGAGTTCGACCTCGGAATACTATCCCTACTACAAACGACCCGTACACTGCGGGTTTCGCTAGGTAGTTTAGGATTTAGTTCGAGTTTATAAATGTAAAGCTTTTTGTGCTACTAATCCTAGTGTAACAAATACCGTTGACTGAATTTGACCTGGTACAGGTAAATCTCCGGACTTACTTAGCGCGTATATTGCGTATTAATTTTGATGCGTGTTTGGTGGTGTGTCTTTATTGTTATGTGCGTATTTATTTTTTATGTTATAACTACTAAACCGGTTATAGGACAACTGACATTATATATTGATATTTCACCCAAGTGTATGATAACAGGCGGTGACCGCTTGTCCAGTCCAAAATGGGGCGACTGGGAGGCGCCTTGCGACCAGTCCAGCGGGTGATGCTGATAGGCGTCAAGTACAAACCCGGCATGGTGAAAGGGGACAAGGGTGAGGGATTCTCGTGTCACAACATAAGTGGATTAGTAAGGGAATAACGTTATATAAAGATAATAAACCGACTTGTGTGCTTTAGGACATGATGTGTGTTTTTGTGGACTTATGTGTGTGTGAGCCAATACCATGATTCTAATGCTTTAAATGCTAGCTAAAGGTTTTATACCGATATTGTTGTAGGTGCCTTTCAGGTTAGGGATGCGTCCGAGATATCCGGAAGAGTGGGCAGTCGGGGTCCGTACATTTTAGGATGGGTTGGTTGGAGTTGTGTTGAGTTTTTTTTATTGTATCTCGTATTTTTGTAGACCGCATGTATGGCTTTTGGTATTTGGTTTTGTATCTCGGCTGGAGTCTTTAGTTTGTTTGCTTTGATTTTCATTCATTGCATAAAAATGTTTTTCGGTTTTGGCCTTTATTTGTGCCTTGTTGCAAGATCCGGTGAAATTGTTGTTAGGCTAAGGGTCGGGACCCATTTTGAGGTCCCAACCCGTAGCACCCTGATTCCCGTGGACTTGGGGTGTTACACAGGATATAGGTGTTGTTGAGTGATCCGGATGATGTGGTCAGTCAGGGTTCCCGTACATTATAGGACGGGATTAAGTTTATATTTCAGTTGTTGTTTCCCTTTTGTTTTGAACTCGGCTACGAGTCTTTTACGCTTCCCTTTGCTCTAACATTTGGTTTTATATTGAGTTTTGGTTTTTATTTGTATGTGCCTTGTTTTAAGATCCGATTTTGTTGTTGTTGCTCTGAGGGTCGGGACCCATTGTGAGGTCCTAGCCCATAACGCTTAGAGTTCCCAAAACTTGGGGTGTTACAACCACTATTCTCACCCCAATACAAGATTTGATCTTCAACATCAACTACACGGCCCCGAATGCTACTCCTTCATATTGGATGGATATGCTTGTTGTTGGTTTGGCATTTGCGACTAGATATCGTGTAGATCTTGTCTACCTTACTTGGATTCAATCCTGCACATGTCTCCCGTTGGTTTCAAACGACCTTCTCAATGAACCGCTCAAGGTGTACGCCATAGTGCATGTCAGCAACAATACTCACTTCGTACCGGTGAGTTAACGTAGTTAGAACACCTCACATATAATTTTTCTATCAATTTTGCTAAAAGATGTCTAAATGCTTTATAGAATTGGCTACATCCAGCATCTCCAATACACCCCAGTTCTAACATAGTGAGAATTGTTCCATCACCCTAGTGTCGATGGTTGGGACCAACCATTTAATGACAAATGGAACAATATCGGATATATCGAAAACGTGATGGTTGTCCATTATTGTAATTTTTTAAGTTGTTTAAGTAGTGTTTTGATGATTTTTATATGTAAATTTCTATCGTTCTATCACTAGTACAATAACAGTATTTTATGACACCTCTTACTTAGTTAATTTAGTATTTATCATTTGTTTTAAATTTCAAATATTAATTAAAATTTTCGGTATGTATATTGTTTAAATCATTTAAATGTGTTGGATATATTTAAATTAATATGGACATATAGATTAATTTTATGTATTGTGAACAATAAAATATAATTTCATTGATTAAATATAAAAGTGCTGCTTGTATTATAAATATTATATAATACGTTGTAAATAACTTTTAAATAATTTTTTTAATTTAAGATGTAGATGTAATTTGAAATTATCCAATCAACATATAATTTGAGTTCAATTAGTAAATAAATAATAAATTTGATAAATTTTAGATTAAAAAAATTGTAACAATATCACTTAAATTTTAACAAACTTATCTACAAATCAAAAGTAATTAACCGCAAGATAAAACTTGGACCGGTGAAGTTAATTTGGTACCAATGATTTGTCGGCGGATATAACATTCTCTCATGTGCCTTTGGATGAGCATGTAAGGGTATAATCCCTATGTGTTTTAGGTATATCGTTGTTTCATTCGTCTTTAGATGCGTATGTAAGGGTTTAATCCCGTGGGCATATAACATTGTTTTATGCACCTTTTGATGCGCATGTAAGGGTTTAATCTTTGTGCGTTTTAAGAGGCGCACAAGGGTCGCACATCATCTTCCCTCAGTGTCTTCCACCTGCCAACGTTGTTGCTTTAATTCAAACCACGAAGATAGATTGAGGTCTCAGGTGGCGAGGCTAGTTTGTTGTGTAAAAGGACCCATAATATAACCATTGTCGTCCAACACCAAGAAAATATTTGTGCAGCAAACGTGAAGAGCATATTAGCAATGGTATGCAAGGATAGGAAACCAAATATGGGTGACTTGGTGCCGATCAGAATCTTTATCAAGGAATTAATCGAGATGATTTGATTGAATTTTGTAGGGCAACATCTTAGGAGGTGTGGTTGGTTTGATACGTTGGAAAGGATCTTCCTAGATGAAAGCAATTACCAGGAGCTGCAAAACAATCCTAATATTCAGGCTGCAGTTACCTACAGAACTTGCACATTGCCTCTTCTAGTTGCAAATATGTCTGTTGTGAGGGAGGAAGACGAAGAAGAACCTTGTAACTGCAAATGCCTCCAGCCAAGGAAAAAAGAAATGAAGCACCAACCGAGGAAGAAACGATGTGCATAGTACATGAAGATGATAGTCTTAGGTTTATATGAAAGCCGACTGGTTAGTTTCTTAGATTTATGATTGTTTGTAGTAAGAATTGTTTGGGTTTTAGGATGTTTCAAATTCTTTCTGGTATTTTGACGTCTTCTTTTTCCTCAAATGTCATTTTTGGAGATTTGTTTATGTAGTTGTCTTGTCACTTTTGGCAGTTTGTTTATTACTCTAAATTATTTATAACTTTGCATGAAATAGTCTCAAATTTAGATTGTCCACTGAAGGGTGCAACCGAAAAAAACAAGTCATGTCCCGATTATACCCATGCATCATCTTGTATAATTTTTCCTTTCGCACCTATGATCTCAAGTGAAAATATGTATTATTCGAGTATTGGCCTAAGTCAATATATTGCAGTCTGGCCAATTTGTTTATTTTATGAATTTATCCATCATGGTACACACGCGCATATTGACCGTTTATTATTCAATCCAATTTCTCTTTACTTGTTCCGAGTATCCAACTACCATTGGATTGGATATCCATCTCTTTCAAATAAGCTTCAGCTAACAATGCATATGAAATTTACCAGTACTGTTCAACTAATTTGTTGATTATTGTAAACCAATGAATCTCCGTTACTAAATTTTTCTGAAAACAATTCAAATTGCCTTGCTGATTTTTTATTAAAACAAATCAACAAATGGCATGTACTATAACTTTCCCAAATCTATTCTTATTTTTATGTGGTATGTGTAAGTTAGATCATGTTTTCAACAAGCTTGCCTGCTTCAATGAGAGTTTTTTTTAATTATTCTTAAGCTTTAGTGTGGTTTAATCTTAAATTTCTGAATATACTAAAATTTTCCCAAATTTTGTAGAGTTTTGTGATTTTATGATATGTAGAGTATCTTGTACTAATAAAAGTTACTATAATGATCTTTTTAATATTGGTCATGGGTTGTTTTGACTATTGTGTAGGTCTGTGAGCATTATATGATAAATATTCACTATAACTATTTGAATAAGTTCTATGGATTTCATTGTATAAAGTGCTATATTCTCTTCTTGGTGAAGATTGCAGTGGAGTGTATATTTTCTTCAGCTTGTATCCGGTTTGTGGAATGTTGCCCTCAAAAAGGACTCACTGGTTTGTATTGATATCATATTCTATTTCATTTGAATATGAGTTTTGTTTTATTCATTCAAGGCAAACTTTTCATTAATTTATTTCTGTAGCTATAATTGTTTCACAACAAAAATATTGTTAGTGCTTTAATTTGTGGTATCATTTTCTCTTTGGACAATGCTAAAATTTTCATTAATACGTGAAGATGTTACCTATTTTGTATCACTTATGCAGGGTTGTTAGCCAGGTTGAGTATCCGTCATTTATGTATTTGAGAGCGTTGCTCTTGGACCATATTGCACAACTCTTAGGGGCTTTATCTCGTATAAGATACTACTAATATCTCATATCAAATATCCTAGCACCTTTATCAAATGGTGGGAAAAGTTAGTGGCTCCATCTGGTGTAGAACCTGCGTTGAATGTATGGTATGATGCAGTTGGGCGAATAAGGTTGCAGCTTATATACTAGATGGACAAACAGAGCAAACACTTAGTTGTAAGTAATGTTATGTTTTTTGTTCCTTATATTTGTTATTGAGGCTCAGTTTTTTGTTCCTTATACATGTTTTTTTGTGATGACATTCTTCACTATAAATTCTTGTCAAATACCTTGGACATTAGTAACCCGCGGTATATGTTTTAAAGTTTAAACAAATATGTCGGTCATGAGGTATTTGCCATACTACTAGTTAGTTCTTTCAACTTTATACCCTAGATATGCTAATACCTGGGATATAAAGTCGTCACTCTTTTTTCAAATTTTTTGACAAACGTCTAATACTTCATGATCGGTGTGTTGGCTCGGGGTATTTTAGGGTGGTATAATGTGAATTATTGTCATTTTCAAGCTCTGCCCTTTCACTAAACACTAATTATGGAACAAACTTTTCCGTTGGTTATCATCAAACTAACATAAAAAAACACTTAAAGCTCTCTTGATAACCAAATAGTCGGTTTACACATGCTTAAGAGTATGATCATTATCAATAACGTGTTCACAAGGTGCATTAACAATCAAGCGTTTAGTAGGCCCATGTTCCACTTCAACATCAATAACATTAATATAAAAAACATTGGAAGGAACATCAAAGATCTTTCTAGCATGCAAATATTGAACATGCTCATAAGCAATACCATCATCACTATCCTCGTTAGCAACATGCTCAATCAACATGTTAGAATGCACGTTAAGTTCATCATCAAAATCGGACTCAAACTATCCTAAAGTTTCTATTATTGGAACACTCCTTCATCATGTGAAAGGGCTCGATTTTCCCACTCGATGTCTTAATCGAAATAACCCCATTCGGTGTCTTTGTCGGGGTAGATAGAGCCACAACTGAAGCAATGGTGTGGGGGATTGAATAGACTCAATCTTTTCCACTTCAAAGCTCTTTGGAAGATTCACATGTGGTTCTAGGGCATCTGTTGGATCGGGTTTTCCCTTGGCCGACTCCTCTTCTCCACCTAGGTTAGTTTCTTTTCTCATGGTTCCTCGCCTTTAGCTTCTTGATAGGTGATGGAACCACTATCTTATTAAGGTAGTTTATGTATGTTTTTAGAGTCAAATGGTTGTCTTTTGTTTCCAATTGTGTAAATCCAGCTGAAGAAGTGAGCAACGAAGAAATCCAAGGATTTAGCAACAATTGGAAGAAGAAGGGAAGCAAAGAGAAGTCCAGAGGCACTTTGTCACGGCACCCGCGGCGACACTGATTCCAGAGGAACCCTGTCACGGCACCCGCGGCGACACTAAGTCCAGAGGTACCCTATCACGGAACCGCGGTGACACTGTGCCGCTCCCGCGGTGACACTGAGCTGCCCCGCGGTGACACTAGGCCGCCCCCGCGGTTTGACACCAGACACGTCAAGAAGATCAACAGTCAAACGTTCCAAAGCACTAAAAACCCTCCCCCGCGGCCTTGTCATGCCGCCCCCGCGGCTCAGTTAAAAATGGAGCGTTTTGCACTAAACCGCCCCAGCGGCTCCCAGATCCGCGCCCACGGTTATGCAACAGTCGTAATAAGTTTGGCTCTTTAGACTCTCACTTTATGATATTTAAAGTGACGGTTTAAGCTACCTATTTACTGCAATTTAGTGTCCTAATTAGTATAAATAGAGATGCTAGGATAGTGTTAGAATTATCTCTCATTCTCACCTCATCACATCAAAAACACTTTTATTTGTTTTGTTCTCTATGGAGGGCTAAGCACCCTTAGTTTTGCTTGACATTGGAAGCTCTCGACATAGATATGGTTGTAAGTTTTATAATTGAAGTTGTTATTCCATAATGATTTGTGTTATGTTCTTGTGCTTAACTTCTTGATTGTATCTCACCCTCTATCTAGCTTGATCATCTAGGTACTTGGATCTTATCAAATGTGCTAGGAATTGTGGTTCCGGGTTCGGGCCATCATTCTAGTAGCAAACACGTTAACATAAACAGGTTGCAAGTGTAATTCGTGAGTGGAGCACAACCACATGATTTTAGTAATGGGTTGTTTCTAGTTCATGCGCCTCTTTATCTTTATTTGAATGCTATTGTTAAAATCTGATTCTGTAGGTTTACAAGTTAGGATTAACAATAAGTAATATCGGGGTTGGTTGAACCGGTATTTAAATACAATCGAGATGAGAATAAACTTTGGAATAAACTTCATGAAAACAATGATCAACCATATCTTATGTTGAAGCGGATAATTGTCAAGTGCAACGTTTTCTTAAAATCATTGAAATCAACTTCTTGTTTGCTTTGTCTATTTGTCACTTTAACACTCACAAACCCCCCTTGGTTACATATAACTGATAATTTAATCGCATTTGTGCTTTAACTACTCTCGATCTCTCTTGGGTTCGACCCTTACTTACACTATACAAACCGGTTAGTGTAACGTTAGGAAATTAACTTCGACTTAAGCTAAAAGACAACGACCTTAAGTTTTTAGCCTCTTCACTTCTTCTCCGCTTTAATGGAGAGATGCAACAAATATATCATTGACTCATAGGGATACAAGTCAATTTCATTAGCAAACACTAAATTTATAGTCCTTAAATACATGACCATTGTAGCATCTTCTTCCTCATATACATCAACCCTTACCATGACCATTTTCATGGCACTACATACCTTTTCCATACTCATGTAACATTTTCAAAGGTACTCTAGGCATTGGCGTAGGTCACAACCATACCGAGGTGGCAAAAATCGCGCTCATAGCAAAGCCCTCGTTTATTCCAAGTGCCAACGTCCGGATCTGGAGCTTTTATAACTTCCTTTACTAGATTATTCCACTAGATTACTACAAAAATAGATAAACTCGACAGCTTTGTATTACTCCTTTTTAAACTCTAGACCATTGTGACAATTCCAAATCTGCTCCACATTGGTCTCCTAAGTAAGGTACAAAACTTCGCATTTCCTTTCAAAATGTAGGATCTTCGTCTTAGCCTAGGAGAATGCCTCAATCCCTTACTCTGGCTCTCTCTCGGATTGCCTAGATTTATAAGGACCATAACCTCTATGATATGGGATAAGCTATAAGGATTCTAGATCTTCGACTCCAACAATGGATTGATATGAACTTGGATTAAGGTGAACAAACTGTGGATGGAAAAGAGAGAATCGGCGGCTGCTTTGTGGAGGAATGGGTGATTGATCCGATGATGATATGTATCGGTAGATGGATAGGTCAAGGTCAATCACTATGAAACAAGTTAGAGAACTTTAGGGAAACTAAGGCCCTAAACACAATAAGAATGATCGTAGAACCCTTCCGTTACAATGTTACAAAAAAGGGAAAACGATATCCCTAGAGCACAAGAAGGAGGCTTGTGAGCGATTGAGAGCACTCACTTGTAAATTCAAGTGACATAACACAAAATGATCCAAACTATAAGGTCAAATGAGGCTTCACTCGCTCACTTTTTCACATTAAAGAAAACAACACTGAAAGGTGCAAACTAGTTTTTATAAATTTTCAAGGTCCTTGTAACATCCGGAATTTTTATTCCGGATTGTTAGCGAGATACCGACATTCCCATCGGCGCGGCTCAGTTTGCCCGGAAGCACGAGGTGCTGTGTTCGCTCTCAAACGTGTGTGTATGGTGAACGATATAGCTTTAAACTTATAACCTAAAATATAAGCCTAAACAATATGCAAACCCGCAGTGTATAGATCAATTGTAATAACAGCAAATACTCCAGGGTCGAACACAGGGACTATGGTGAAACAAAGCACGGCAATTCAGGTTGTCAATCACAAACAAGCAAAAAATCAAAGGTATCAAAGATGATGTAATAATCAGATAAAGAGAATGTAGATTCTAGAGGTCAAAGCATCAAGTTGTGATTCCGACTCAAGATCTCAAAGGATAACGTGAACAAGAGAAAACCACATTTACATGTCCATGGGGTACTTTTGCATATAGGAGAATGCCATTTGGGTTGTGTAATGCACCCGCCACCTTTCAAAGGTGTATGATGGCTATCTTTTCTGGGTACATTGAGAATATTATGGAAGTGTTTATGGATGATTTTTCTGTTTATGGATCTTCCTTTGATGATTGCTTAGCTAACTTGTCTCTAGTGCTTAAGAGGTGTGAGGAGACAAACCTTGTCTTGAATTGGGAAAAATGCCACTTCATGGTAAGTGAAGGTATTGTGTTGGGACACTTGGTGTCCAACCGTGGCATTGAGGTTGATAGGACCAAGATTGAAACGATAGAGAAGTTGCCACCACCTACCTCGGTGAAGGGGGTAAGGAGTTTTCTAGGGCATGCCGGTTTTTACCGGAGGTTTATTAAAGATTTCTCTAAAATTTCTAAGCCTCTTACTAACCTACTAATGAAAGATGTTGAATTTGTCTTCTCCAAGGATTGCCTTGAGGCTTTTTGTAGGTTGAAGAATGCTTTGATCTCCGCACCTATCATGCAACCTCCGGATTGGAGTTTACCGTTTGAGATTATGTGTGATGCAAGTGATGTAGCCGTTGGGGCTGTTTTGGGGCAAAGGAAAGATGGGCGCATACATGCCATTTATTATGCTAGCAAGACGCTAGATGATGCCCAACTCAATTATGCTACCACCGAGAAGGAGTTGCTAGCGGTTGTGTATGCATTTGAGAAGTTCCGCTCATATCTTGTTGGAGCGAAGATCATAGTGTATACGGATCATGCTGCGATCCGTTATCTCCTTACAAAGAAGGATGTCAAGCCTAGGTTGATTCGATGGATCCTTCTTCTTCAAGAATTTGATTTGGAAATCCGGGACAAGAAAGGGTCCGAAAATTCTGTGGCAGATCACCTTAGTAGACTCCCGCCATTAGAGCTTGAGAAAGATGGCATCCCGATTGATGACTAATTCCGGGATGAGCAATTGCAAGTGATGGAGGAGTGTCTACTCCAAGTGTCTAGAGGAAGTGAGCCATGGTATGCCGACATTGTGAACTACCTTGTGTGTGAGGAAGTGCCTCCCGGTTTGTCATATGCCCAAAGGAAGGAGTTCTTCAAGGATGTGAGGCATTACTATTGGAGTGAGCCGCTTTTGTTCAAAAGAGGGCCGGATGGAGTCTTTAGGAGATGCATACCGGATGATGAGGTGGAGAGTGTGATCCTCCATTGTCACTCCTTGCCATGTGGAGGTCATGCTAGCTCACACAAGACATGTGCTAAGGTGTTGCAATCGGGATTCTTTTGGCCAAGTTTGTTCAAGGATGTGCAGAATTTTGTGGTAGCTTGTGATGCTTGCCAAAGGACGGGCAACATCTCAAGGAGGAATGAGATGCCCTTGAACAACATACAAGAGGTGGAGATATTTGATGTGTGGGGTGTGGACTTCATGGGACCATTCCCCTCCTCTTGTGGCAACCTCTACATCCTATTGGCGGTGGACTATGTTTCGAGATTGGTGGAGGCAATCACCTCTCCTACAAATGATGCCAAGGTTGTAGTGCGGTTCTTCAACCGAGTGATCTTCCCTAGGTTTGGAACACCAAGGGTGATCATAAGTGATGGAGGGAAGCACTTCACCAATAGGAACTTCGGGACACTTTTGGCTAAGTATGGGGTGACTCATAAGGTGGCAACACCTTACCACCCCCAAACTAGTGGCCAAGTGGAGATCTCCAACCGGGAGATAAAGGGAATTCTTGAGAAGACGGTCTCTAGGACGAGAAAGGATTGGGCTATGAAGCTCGATGATGCCTTGTGGGCATATAGAACCGCTTTCAAGACACCGATTGGCACCACTCCTTATAAGCTAGTCTATGGCAAGTCTTGCCACCTTCCGGTAGAGATGGAGCATAGAGCATATTGGGCTATAAGGTGGTTGAATTTTGACCTCAAGGAGGCCAGAGAGAAGAGGTTGTTAGACATGAATGCTCTTGAGGAGATCCGGTTGGATGCTTATGAAAACGCCCGGATCTACAAGGAGAGGACCAAACGGTGGCATGACAAGCGCCTCATCCCGAAGGAGTTGAGTGAAGGCGACCTTGTCCTTCTCTTCAACTCAATGCTGCGGCTCTTCCCCGGAAAGCTAAAATCGAGGTGGACCGGTCCTTATGTGGTGAAGAAGATCTTTCCCCATGGAGCGGTTGAGATAGGAGAGGAGCATTGTGGAAACTTTAAGGTGAATGGGCATCGGTTGAAGAAGTATATCCTGGGAGCTCCGGTGGATATGATTGCCCCACTTCACCTAGAATGAGACGCCCCCGAGTTTGGTCAAGCTAATGACCTTAAAGAAGCGCTTGATGGGAGGCAACCCATTGGTAACGTTTTCCCCTTTTCGTTTTTGTTTTGTTTTTGATTTTCTGTTTTTGGTGTGTTTGGTGTGCTTTGTGTGTGTGTTAGAGTCTTGGTAGCATGGAAGCCTTGCATGGCATGTGGATGATGATGATGAGTCCCTCATCAATTATGGGTGGAGCGGACGCGGAACTTGGACGGCTAGCTGTGCCTAGCGCGGGTCCCGACGCCTTGATGAACATTTAGAGCTCTCTACCATTGTTGATAGGATCATCCACCATCAATCCACTTGAGCAAATCCCAAATACCGAAGCAAACCATTTTTACATTGTGAGAACCTTCTTTCACTCTTCTTTACTTGAATGCCACATTGGGGACAATGTGTTTCTAAGTATGGGGTGGGGTTTGCATGATCTTTTGCATGATTAGCATTTAGGGTAGTTTCTTTTAATCACACGCTCCATCATGTCTTGCAAATAGATATTTCGAAAAATCCAAAAAAAAAAATCAGAAAATTTAAAAAATTTTAGTGCTTCTAAAACTTGCGAATGACCCTTATGATGAAATTGTCTTGTGGATTGGCTATGGATGGCCTTATGTGTAGAATAGATGAATGCATATGTGGACTTGAAGTACTTATTTTGAATCCCATGAATGATTTGTGATTATGATGCTTTTCTTAATTGGATTGAGTATTGAAAGTCAAAATTACATGCTAGTTCTTGCACATCATCTAGGAATGAATGAGGCAAATCATCTTTCTCTACTTCTCATCTTGATCATGTTGTTTGAGCACCTCAATTGATATAAATTTGACCTCTTTTGACCCATCCGGGAATAGGAGCATGTTAGTGTGTTGAGTGTGTGAAAAGCAAGTGTGGGGTAAAGTTGTTGATGAAAGAATGTTATGAATGAAGTGCTGAATTTGTTATGAAAGTGTAGACAAAAATATAGGTTTGGGGACGTTGGTTTAAATGACGAGTAACTCGGCACCATTCACATAATCGGGTGTTTGTGCCCTGCCAAAGTCAAATAAATTGATAGTCCTAACGAGCTTTGGTACGTGTGCCCGGTGTGGATGCACCTAGAAAAATAAAAAAACCCGAGGACGGCTAATCACCAAGGTTTCGGCTTTTGTACACCAATGTCATTGTCTCAAAAATAAGAAAAAAAAAAAGAAAGAAAAAAATGGAGAAAATATACACTTGTGGGAAGTTGATCAAAGACAAAATTGCGGAGTTAGTTCCATTCTCGGATTAGCATCACATAGCCTAGAAAAATTCCCACCTAATCACAACGTTTCTTGGCCTTTTATTTCACAAGCCCTTGTGACCTATTCGCATGTGTGTAAGACTTAGTGATCTAGATTGAATATGCTCATGATCATCTTGACTTCTTCATTTTCACATTTCATTGCATGTCTTCGAGTTAAGTATAATTGTCTTTCCATGCCTTCATTTATTCGATGCATGATTGCTTGTCCATTACCATGAAACATGACTATGAAGGTGATCAAATATTAGAAGCACAACTCCAAAACGATTTTGTTGTTTTTCTGCATGCATAAATCATGTCGTTTTTTAGTCTATAGTTGGGACTTGCTCGGGGACGAGCAAACCTTAAGTATGGGGTATTTTTGATAACACGATTTATGGCTTAGGTTTAGGTAATCATTTAGATAGATTTTCCGCTCATTCATGCATGGTTTAGCACTAGTTCACGACGTTTGCACTCAATTCACGTATTTTGTCGAGATAGACGTCTACACGGACTTTTGCATGCTTTGTAGGTATTTTGGGAGATTTAGGAGCTTAATCGATACATTCGAGGATCGTTCCTCGAGATGACACACCCTCGGACTCATTAGGATGCAAGCTAGGAGCCATTAGGATGCATGACATGCACCAAATCGTGACTTAATGATCCAAAACAAGCTGAGGCACCAAAACCACGGTCACTGGGACTTCCACGGCCGTGGAATTGGACCGTGGTTTTTGCCAGACGGTTGTGACAGCTGTGCCACGATCTTCATGGCCGACTCTTGCAAATTTGTAGGATAAATAGGTGGTCCTGCAAGGCTGAAATATATATCCAATCACATCCACTCTCACTACCATTCTCTCCCACACTCTCAACAAGAAGATTCTCTCAATTGGGAGCTTGGAAGGAAGCTACCATTGGAGGAGAAGAAAAGCTCCATTGGAGAAGAAGAGAAGAAGACACCATTGTTAGCCTTTGATAGATTTTAGAGTGAAGATTATCGGAATCGCTTTCTAGGGTTGTAAGAATCAATTGAACCTTCTTTTGAAGGGTTGTGAGTCTTTCTAATCTCATTTTCAGCTTGGTTTTACTTGTTTCAATTGTTCATCTCTTTCTCTTCATTATCTTGCAAATGGAAGCCGTGATTTTATGCTTGATGATTTCGATTGTGATGATGTATGTTGTAGGCTAAATAGATGCGATTCTAGGGTAAGGAAAGGATGGTTATGACTTGGACTATGATAGAATAGACTTAAATGTATGCTTGGACGATTCGTTTGATTGAACCTAGTCACTGTTAGAATCCACGGTTTGTTCTAGACAAACCACGGCCGTGGACCTAGATGAACACCCCGTGATTTTGATGAATTTGCTTGTAATGATGAATCCAAGTGTTAGGTTGTTAGATTGTTGAAATCATAGTGTTTGTTGAGCTAATTCTATCCTAGGGTGACCTAGTGTTAGCAACTAAGTGTTAGAAGAGACTTACCCGGTAATTCTTGCTCTTAGATACCGAAGATGACGACCTCTAGGTAGTAGTGAGCCTCACAAGCCGCTATTGAATTGAGTGTGCTAGGATAGGTGTTTAGGACTTGCCTTTCTGAGACTTACCCGGTGAAGAGAGGTTGATCCCTAGAATACCATCCGGTTTGTGTAGAATTCCTATCCTTAGGCTCTTTGAGACTTATCTGGTGATGAGACCTTAGGAACGGACTAGTGGACCATGAGACCTACCCGGTGATTGATCACAATCTAGAAACACTCACTCCCAACATACTATAGTTAATTCAAGGAATAATTAGATAGCTTGAGTCCAATGCCATAATCGGAATTTCCAACCCCTAGAATCCGCTCTTCTCTCTTTGATCTCATATCTCGTGTTTAGCTTGTTTGTTTGTGTTGATTTGTTAGCTTAGTTGATTGTTTATTTTGCATGATTTGTGATCTTTGATTGATCACCTAAAAACCAAACCAAAAACATTGAGATTTTCATTTCTTTATTTCTTTCTCTTTTCTTAACCTAGATCTTCACTAAACTTAGTCACTAATCGATTCAATCTCACCTCAGTCTTTGTGTTCGACCTCGGAATACTATCCCTACTACAAAACGTCCCGTGCACTGCGGGTTCGCTAGGAGTTAGGAGAAATATAACGAGTCATAAATTTAAAGCTTTTGCGAGACACGTTCTTAGCGTAACACCATGCATGCAGATTTATGAAGATAAAACGTCCAAATCAATCCCAAAATATAGACTATAATACATGCTAGCAAAATACCCCATACTTGTCTCTTGCTTGTCCCCAAGCAAGATTAAAATCTTATATACAAGATAGAATGGATTATAAGTCATCAAAAAGATCAATGAAAAACATTTCAAAACTTTTGGTGGTACGCTCAATTCATAGATCACCCAATGAGAATGTTTCATAGCAAATAAAATCAAGACATGGTCAAAAAATTTTATAAATATAAGAAAACTGATCATCTTTGCATAAAATCATAGAATGCATAATAAATCATATTTATCGAAATCAATCATGTATAATCCAGCTTAAACCACCAAGTCAATCAACATACTCAAGGTCTCAAGGGCTTCCAAAAGAGGTCAAGAAACGTGCTAGGGTGGAATGTATATAGGATAATGTGGTGATAGAATCCGGGAATAGGATCTTTACTTCACTTCTTTGAATCACAACATCTTCCGCCAATAAGCTTTGCTTATTTTCACTTTTTTTAATTTATTTTTGATAACATGGTCAGATGTGCACAATAACCGAAGCCTAGGAAATCAGCAATCGTCAATTTCTCGAGATGCCTAAAACCCTTGATGTACATACCATGACCCGTTAGGACTATCGATCGATCCGACTTTGGCAAGACACAAACACCCGGCTATGTGAATGGTGTCGAGTTACTCATCATCAAGATTAGCGTCCCCAAACCTATTTTTTTTCTAACACTTTTAGGCAAGATCTCAACTTCACTTCACACGCTTTTCATCAACTGCATCCAAATTTCCGGATAAGTAAAGGGAGACAAAAATGTATATGAGGGGCTAAAGCATGATCAAGAAGAAAAGAAGAAGAAGAGAATAAGGTGCCTTAATCATCCCATGAAGAATGTCAAAGAACTCATAATGTGGTGTCAACCTTCAAATCTAACATAATTTTGATAAAAACAAAGTATTAAACATGATAGAATTTCAAACAAAGCATTTAGCAACTTAAACATATCATAAAACCTTTCGAGCATATAAAGATTTCAAAGCTAATCTGCAAACAAATATCTTCATCGAGGTCATATCCAGAATAGAAGCACAAAACGTTTCGAAAATCTTTTCAGTTTAAAACCCATCTCGGTCGAGGTGATTTGACGGCGCCCGAGGTATTCAACCAAGATATATTGCAGTTTCACGACCTCGTTTGGTCAAGAACGTCTTGGTCGAGCCAACTTTTTTTTCAAACTGGTTTTGACGTTTTTCTCAAACAGAAACCTGTATGCAATGCATGTAATGACATATAAGCACATATGAGCCGATTAAGATAATATCCGATAAGAGTCATACAAACAAGTTAAGTAGGTCATATAATAAAAACACCCCATACTTAGGTCACCTTGTATTACTCATCACTGAAATTCACCTCAGTCGGATCAAGAACACCTCGGCCGAGACGCAGAAGGGGCAACTGAGGCGAAGTCGCTGGGCGATTCGAAATCGCAAAACTGCAAGCTTTTCCCCCAAAAATCGCTACCAACTGCTTTCTAAGGGGTACTTATATCCTTTTCAATAGAAAACAATGGCAACCAAAGCCAAAAACTTTGCGGAATCGAAGGAAAAGAACCAAGTTAGGGTTTTCGATTAAAAGATCCAAAATGCGCAAATTCTAGTCGATTTTTGTGCTTGGGAATTGGTTCTCGCACTTCTCTTGTGGATTTGAAGCCAAAAATCGTTTAAAACAGGCTTGATTTGAGAAATTTTTAGCAAGTGGTCGCCGCGGTCGAGGAGGGCAAAGAGGGAGGGAGTAAAGTGAGAGGAGAGAGAAAGTCGGCCCCCTTTTATACCCCTCGTTGAATTTGATTTCACCTCGGTCGAGGTGTTCCTCGGCGGACCGAGGCGTCAGAGCGAGGTGGTTGTTAGACCTATGCACCTCGGTTGACGCAGAACACTTCGATCGAGGCACTATGACAGCATCTGAGATGTGTCTCAGTCAAACTCCGTCTTCTCAATTTCTCGAACGTCAGTCCTTCCATGTATCTTCAGAGTTGTAATTTCTTTTTAGAGATTACCTGATTCTTGTCTAGGAGGACACACAAAACACAAAGCAAACTATCTAAACTAAACTAGAAAAGGGAAAAGAAAGTAATACCTTGGGTTGCCTCCCAAGAAGCGCTTGGTTTAAGTTCGCTAGCAGGACAGTACGCCATCTCAAACAAGGTGCAAAGGTGCAATCTCCTCAGTCGGAACTTCCGGTTGATACTTCTTCAACCTATGGCCGTTGATCTTAAAGCTTCAGCTAGCTTCACCCCATAGTTCAACTGCACCATGGGGAAAGACATTTTTCACAACGTAAGGTCTTGTCCATCTAGATTTTAACTTACCTGGAAAAAATGCGGAGGCGGGAGTTGAAGAGTAGAACAAGATCTTCTTCTTTAAGCTCCTTAGGAATGATATGCTTTTCATGCCATCTCTTTGTTCTTTCTTTGTAGATTTTGGCATTCTCATAAATGTTTAAGCGCAACTCTTCCAGCTCATTGATGTCTAAAAGTCTCTTCTCACCAGCTTCCTTGATGTCGAAATTCAGCCACTTGATCGCCAAATATTCCTTGTGCTCCATCTCAACAGGAAGATGACAAGACTTCCCATATACCAAATTGTAAGGGGTGGTACCAATGGGAGTCTTGAATGCGGTCCTATAAGCCCAAAGAGCATCGTCCAGCTTCATGGACCAATCCTTCCTTGTCCTTGGTACGGTCTTTTCCAAAATTGCCTTGATTTCTCTATTAGAGATCTCCATCTGCCCACTAGTTTGAAGGTGATAAGGGGTTGCTACTTTGTGGATTACCCCATACTTCGATAGAAGTGTCTTGAACTTCCGGTTGATAAAATGTGTCCCTCCGTCACATATGATGATGTGCGGTGTCCCATGTTAGCATGAAATATTGTGATATTTTAGGCACGTTTTCTAATTGTATTTGATCCATATTGATACTCATTGATTGAGCATTGATGCATATGTGAGCTAGTTTGTCTATAATGTCGATATAGAGATCTACACAAGCTTTATGTTGATTATAGGTAATTGAGAGCTATTTCCGAACGGAATTGAGCAAAGGATGGAGTTGATTGAGCATGTCCATGAATTGAGGACATTGCTAGGAGCCAAAGGAGTGACAACTTGAAGAATGCACGAGACTAAGGAAGAATCACGTTCTAGCCCTAAACCACGCTCTAAAATACGGCCGTACTACTTTCCACGCCCTAAACCACGGTCGTGGAACTATGGTAAGTGAAGCGTGGTTCATTCCAGTAACTTCTACGGTCGTGGAATTGTTTGTGTCAAACCGTGTTGATTTCCACGCTCTAAATTACGGTCGTGGAATCTTCCACGACCGTGATCTTGGCGATCTTCTTCGCCACACTTTAAGCCACAATCTTTTAAAAGATTGGGCCGGGCCGATACTTCATCATACACTATAAAAGGACGGACGAAGAGAGATTCCGTCACCTCCGCTTAGACGCACTTTCGCTTACGCCGCAATTTAGAGATCTTTGCGACCTTTGCCTAGACGTATTTTGCACTCATCCTTGGAGTTGCCCTAATCTCGCACTTTGGTGGAGATTGTGATAGAGATTTCCGGATTGACGGAAGATCGAAGATTCGGAAGATTGTTCGCAAGAAGATTTCGCTTCTTGCTTAGGTTTGATTTAGAAGACGGATTGACATCCCGTTCTTTCTTCTTATCTAAGATTCGTGTTTGTTTGTGTTATTCCGAATCTAGTGACGATTATTGTTCTTGATTGTGACTTTGAGATTGATTTGGAAGTTATTGAAGGTTTTCGGAAGTTTTCATCTTTCAATCTTTTAAATCTTAAAATTGATATCAATATGACTGTTGTTGGCTAAAACCCTTTAGCAATTCTAAGGTGAAGGTTTGATGGTTGTGACTTAGATGATGATAGATCAATCGTAATTAGATTGGATCCTGAGAGTTAGAGAGAATCGCTGATAAACCTAAACCACGGTCTGTTCTTGAGCTTCCACGACCGTGGAACTCAAGAACTACCCGTAATTTTGTGTTAATTTACGAACTTGCTTTTACTTTAGTCCAAAGTTAAAGATTTGCTTTAACTTAGTTTAGACTTGCCTTTTCTAGGTGGTAGTGAAGCCTCAACAACCTCTACCTCGATTGTGAGTGTCACAACCTTAATCGGTTAAGTTAGTTTTGATCTTTGGATTATAAGTTTGGGTATTTGACATTAATTCTTACCTTTAGAACCTTTCTATATTGAAGCCTCAACAACCTTCATAGAGAGTGTCTTGTAGGTGAGTCATATAAGGTTTTTGGAACTTCACCGTACGATTACCTTACATTCGTATACCTTTGCAAACCTCAACTTTGTCCTTACATCCTTAGTATATCTTGAATCGATTGCCACAACTGGATTCCCGGATCTTTAGGATTGTTGTTTTACCAATAATTTACAGAAGCTCATACATTTACTTGCTTGATAATCTTAACTGGATTTAACCCCCCAAATCCCTGTGTTCGATACTCAGGAATTCTTGCTTAACTACGTCGATCTGTACACTGCGGGTTCGCTTGATTGATTTCTAGTTTTATAAATTTAAAGCTTATTTGCACGCACGCTAAGTGGCGAACAAGTTTTTGGCGCCGTTGCCGGGGATTTGGTCTAGGCCGAATTCGGTTTCCGGTTGTCAAGCTTGGGAGCTTCTCCTTTGTTGTTTGATATCCTTTTGAGTGCATGCGCAGGTCTAGGAACACCGAAGACCTCTTACCTCTTGATCAAGAGCTTGAGAGGACTTTTAGGCAAAAGCGTAAGGAAAAGAAGATGGCTGAAGAACACGAACGTGATCTTCAATCGGAGTTAGCGGAGAAAGAAGCTCAACTCCAATGGAATGAGAATATGCGCCGAGATGAAATGGATCGTCATCAATCTCAAGTTAACGATCTAAAAGATATGATGTTCCAGATGAGGATAGAAATAAGCAATCTTAAGAATAAGGGGAGCAAGAAATCCTCAAGAAGGGCATCAAGATCGAGAAGAAGAAGTCATTCATCCGCTGATGATAGCGATTCCTCCATGCCACCGCTAGAGGAAATTGATCCCATGATCAATGTGAATCCTTTCCATCCACGGGGAGCTGCTAATCGCCGTGTTCCACCTAGGAACGCAAGGATCGAACGTGTAGATGATGAGCCAAGAACTCTTGGCCAACGGATGGATCCAACACAACAACCGCGCCGTTTGGGCGTGAGTTTTGATGCTGATGATGCCGGGTTTAGCTTCAACCCGCAGGTTATTACTCTTGTTCGCCAAAATCAATTTGGCGGAACAAACGCTGAATCTCCACACCAACACTTGCAAAACTTTGAGTGTATGATGGAGACAATGAAGCCGAAGAATAATACTACCAACAACTATAAGCTCAAGCCTTTCTTCTTCTCCTTGAAGGGGAAAGTGTTGTCTTGGTACCAAGCTCTTCCTAGTGGGAAACTAGACACGTGGGAAGACCTTTCCGCGGAGTTCCTCACCAAATTCTTTCCGCCTTCCAAAATGGCGGAACTTAAAGGTAAGATCAATGCATTTTCCATGAGATCTAACGAAAGTTTGTTTCAATCTTGGGAAAGGTTTCAGGATTTGCTTTTGGATTGCCCTCATCATGGCATATCCAAACTTGCCTTGTTGGAGATATACTATAAGGGGCTGGATGTGGAGACACAATTCAAGCTCCAATCCCTTTCATGTGGCACATTCATGGACATGAGGGAAGATGACGCTTGGGACTTCATTGAGAAGAAAGCAAGGGTCATAGAGAAGTATTCCCACCGGAAAGTGGAGGGAAATCGTGTGGAGCAAGGAGCAAAGCTCACACATGAAGCTCAAAATCAGATTTTCTTCCTCAACAATGAGATCAAAGAGTTGAAGGAGGCTATCAAGACCAACTTTCCAAAGCAACAAGGGAAGGATGTTGGCTATTTGGGCAACAACAATGGCGGTGATAACACAAACCACAACAACAACAACAATAACCGGAACAATAACCGGAATAATTGGAATGGCAACAACAACAATAACAACAACCGGAACAACAATTGGAACAACAATAGGGGTTCAAGCAACAACAATTGGCGCTCCAATCAACAAAATTCCGGTAACTCTTATCCTTCCAATTCTAATTCACTAACTCTACCTTCCTCTTCCTCTACTCCTTTGAGAAGCCAGGGGCAAACATCAAATGGAGGAAGCACTTCGGGGAAGGAGAAGCCCGATTCCATGTTGGAAACGATATTGGGAAAGCTTCAAGGGTTGGAGAACCGCATTATTAAGGTTGATGATCAAATTTCTAAGGTTGATAAAGCCCAAAAGGTTTTAGAAAACCAAATGTTCAGCCAAGCGGAGGAAGTTCCTAGGAATCAAGGGAAACTTCCAGGAAAGACGGAGGACAACCCTAAGGGAAGGGTTATGGCAATCACAACTAGGAGCGGAGTGACTACCACCGATCCGCAGCCTAAGTTTGTTGAAGTCCCCGTAGAGAAAGACAAAGAGAAGGAGAAGGAAGATGTCTACGTTCCTCCTCCGGCTTACAAACCCCCCCTACCATTCCCTCAATCTAGAGCGAGAGCGCGCCTAGATAAACAATTTGGTAAGTTCATAGAACTCATGAGTAAGCTGCATATTAATATACCTTTCATTGATGCTATTGTAGGTATGCCAGCTTATGGCAAGTTCTTGAAAGAAATCCTCTCTAACGAGAGAAATCTAGAGGATTTCGGTGAGGTTAAGATGAGTTCGGATTCTTCGGATCTCATCAAGACCATGAAGGAGAAAATGCCCCCAAAGCTAAAGGACCCGGGGTCATTTTGCATTCCCATAGGAGTGGGAGATGTCAGATACGATGCATTATGTGACTTAGGAGCAAGTGTGAGCATCATACCACTTGCATTGTGTAGGAAGATCGGTTTAGGCGACCCTAAACCGGTGAAGATGACGTTGTACATGGCAGATCGATCCATCACTCGCCCCGTCGGTATTGTAGAAGACGTCCCGGTCAAGCTAGGTAAGTTCTTTGTTCCCATTGATTTTGTCATGCTTGACATTCCTGCAGATAGTCCGGTCCCGATCATACTCGGAAGACCGTTTCTTGCAACTTCCGGCTGCATAGTCGATTGCAAGAATGGTAGACTCGCTTTTGATATAGGAGAAGAGAAGGTAGAGTTCGTTCTTTCCACTCTAGTGAAGGAGCCAATCTTTGATGAGGATATATTCAATATCCAAGATGAAGAAGGGTTGTCTAGGGAGGAGGTAAGTGCTATTCTCTTCAACAATCCTTTACAAAAGGTCATTACTATGAGTCTAACAAATGTAAGGGAAGAAGAGGAGTGCAATGAGGCAATTGAAGCCTTAGAAGCACAAGAAGAGATGTATGAAGTGGAGATTGAAAAACTCCACGATGAGGCAGAAAACGTGAGAATCCACGGCCACACACTATATTCCACGGCCGTGGATTTCACAAACAAAACCGTGTCCCACTCCAGAGAGTTATACGGTCGTGGAGGAAATAGTGAGACCGTATTTCCTTTCCACGCCCTAAACCACGGCCGTGGAGAAAGCAGGGAAACCGTGATTTTGGCCGTGGAAAGGGGTGATCGAGACACTTCTTCAGCTTCTTTTGGTTCTTCTCTTACACATTCAACACCCATAGAAACTTCTAAGGAGACATCGGATGCTCCTCAAGGATCATTGGAAGCTCCGAAAGTGATGGAACTAAAACCACTTCCTACTCATCTAAGTTACGCTTTTCTAGGACCTAATTCTACCTTTCCGGTTATTGTTAGTTCCGATCTAAGCATAGATGAACATAATCAGCTCATGATTGTCCTTAGGAAACATAGGAAAGCTTTAGGCTACACTATTGAGGACTTAGCAGGAATTAAACCCTCCCTATGCATGCATAAGATATTAATGGAGGAGGACTTTAGGACTTCAAGAAAACCTCAAAGGCGGTTAAATCCGACCATGAAAGAGGTTGTCAAAAAGGAAATTCTTAAATTACTTGATGCAGGTATCATCTACCCTATCTCCGATAGCAAGTGGGTGAGTCCGGTTCAAGTAGTTCCGAAGAAGGGATGAATGACGGTCATCACCAATAAGAACAACGAACTCATTCCTACCCGAACCGTAACGGGATGGCGGATGTGCATAGACTACCGCAAGCTTAACAACGCGACGAGGAAGGATCACTTCCCACTACCCTTCATCGATCAAATGCTTGAAAGGTTAGCGCAACATTCGCACTTTTGCTATCTTGACGGTTATAGTGGCTTCTTTAAGATTCCGATACACCCAGATGATCAGGAGAAGACTACGTTTACGTGCCCATGGGGTACGTTTGCTTATAGGAGAATGCCGTTCGGGCTTTGCAACGCCCCAGCCACCTTTCAACGGTGCATGATGGCCATCTTCTCCGAATACATTGAGGAAATCATGGAGGTCTTCATGGATGACTTCTCCGTATACGGTTCCTCTTTTAACGATTGCCTTACTAACCTTTCTCTTGTTTTACAAAGGTGTGAAGACACTAACCTAGTTCTAAATTGGGAGAAGTGTCAATTTATGGTTAAGGAAGGAATTGTATTAGGTCACTTAATCTCTAATAGAGGGATAGAGGTAGATAAAGCTAAGATAGAGACCATATAAAAGCTTCCTCCCCCAACTTCGGTGAAAGGGATAAGAAGTTTTCTAGGACATGCCGGATTCTATAGACGCTTCATTAAAGACTTTTCCAAAATATCAAAACCTCTCACTAATCTATTGATGAAGGATGCGGTTTTTGACTTTTCGCAGGAATGTTTAGATGCGTTTAACATGATCCGGGAAGCTCTAATTTCAGCACCCATTATCCAACCTCCGGATTGGACGCTTCCCTTTGAGGTTATGTGCGATGCTAGTGACGTAGCTATAGGAGCTGTTCTTGGACAACGAAAGGAAGGGCGAACCCATGCCATATACTATGCTAGCAAGACGCTAGATGAAGCGCAACCCAATTACGCCACTACCGAAAAAGAGTTTTTAGCCATTGTCTATGCTATTGACAAGTTTCGCTCTTATCTTGTAGGTGCAAAGGTGATTGTCTACACGGATCATGCTGCGATCCGGTACCTCCTTGCGAAGAAAGATGCGAAGCCAGGGCTAATTAGATGGATTCTTCTCCTACAAAAATTCGATCTAGAGATCCGCGACAAGAAAGGTTCAGAAAATTTTGTTGCGGATCATTTGAGTCGCCTAACACATCTAGAGGACGACCATTTACCTATCGATGACTCCTTCCCGGACGAACACCTACACATTATAGAGGAGTGCATCGATGTGATCTCCAAGGGTAACGAACCATGGTTTGCTGATTTTGTTAACTATTTGGTTTGTCAGGAGATACCACCCGGACTATCCTACACACAAAGAAAGAAGTTCTGTAAGGATGTCCGGGAATACTATTGGAATGAACCTCTCCTCTTTAAGAGAGGTCCGGATGGCATTATTCGGCGATGTGTGCCGGAAGATGAGATGCAAAGTGTCATCCGCCATTGTCATTCACTACCTTGTGGAGGACACGCTAGTTCGAACAAGACTAGCGCAAAGGTATTGCAATCTGGATTCTTTTGGCCTACTTTATTTAGAGATGTGCAATCCTTTGTTTCTTGTTGCGATGCTTGTCAAAGAACAGGTAATATCTCTAGGAGGAATGAGATGCCCCTCAACAACATCCAAGAGGTGGAGATTTTCGATGTTTGGGGAGTTGACTTCATGGGATCGTTCCCATCATCTTGTGGAAACCAATACATACTATTGGCAGTAGATTACGTTTCTAGATGGGTGGAAGCAATTGCCTCTCCTACCAATGATGCCATGGTGGTGGTTAAGTTCTTTAACAAGACCATCTTCCCACGATTTGGGACGCCAAGGACTATCATTAGTGATGGAGGTTCTCACTTCATTGCCCGGCGCTTTGAAGCTCTTCTAGCTAAGTATGGGGTTACTCACAAGATCGCTACCCCTTATCATCAACAAACTAGTGGACAAGTTGAGATCTCAAATAGGGAGATCAAAGGAATTCTAGAGAAGACGGTTTCAAGGACTAGGAAGGATTGGTCCTTGAAGCTTGACGATGCATTGTGGGCGTACCGGACTGCGTACAAGACTCCCATAGGAACCACACCATACAACCTTGTGTATGGGAAGTCTTGTCACTTACCGGTAGAGTTGGAACACAAGGCGTTTTGGGCTATCAAGTGGTTAAATTTCAGCATGAAGGAAGCGGGAGATAAGCGTCTCTTGGACCTTAATGCGCTTGAAGAACTCCGCTTGAACGCTTATGAAAACGCCAAGATCTATAAGGAGAGAGCAAAGCGTTGGCATGATAAACACATCATTCCAAAGGACTTCAAAGAAGGAGATCAAGTTCTCCTCTTCAATTCAAGGCTTCGTCTCTTTCCAGGTAAGCTTAAATCCCGTTGGACCGGACCTTTTCTAATAAAGCGTGTTTTCCCCCATGGCGCAGTTGAAGTATGGGGTGAAGCGGGCGGAAGCTTTAAGGTGAACGGTCAACGACTCAAGAAGTATACGCCGGAACTCCAAGCTGAAGAGTTCGCGCCTACCGCACTCGAATAAGTGCAAGATTGGTCTAGCTACGGACCTTAAACAAAGCGCTTCTTGGGAGGTAACCCAATGTATTACATTTTTGTTTTTGTTTTCGATTCATAGTTTAGCTTAGTTTAGACGTTTTTCTCTTTGTTTGCCTTCGATTTGTTCCGGTATGTTCGTGTTTTTGGATGTAGGAACGATGGAAAAGGAAAAGGGAAGAGTAATGTTGAAGAAAAGTGATGAAACTTGGACTTTGGAGCATTACAGAGAGTTCCACGGCCTAAACCACGGTCGTGACAGCTACAGTGACCGTAATTTCCAAAAGCCTTTGAAAAATCACCAAAACCACGGTTCCGTACATTTCCACGGCCGTGGAACCCCCCGACAGACCGTGATTTTCAAAATTTTGACTGTCACTATATAAACCACGTTCTTCACAAAAACACTTACCAAAACCATTTCCACGATCCAAAACGCCGATTCCACGCCCTTCACCTCAAATCTCCGTTCGTTAATCGTTTTCAACGATTCTTCGACCCAAATTGAAGCAAATTCGACCACCAACGAGATCCAAGCAACGAATCAAGCGGCAAATCACCAAGGAACACACAATTCGGATTTTAAAATCCGAAACCTAGGTTTTTTCCCCTCTTCTTGATCGTTGTCAATTTGAGTTCGTTTTTGCTAGAAATTATAGGAGAACTGCTTGAAACTGGAAGGAATTAGACTAGGGCTGCCTAATTGCTGAATTGGAGTGCTGTTTGTTGAGTTTTGAGAAAAACCGAGACGAATCACGGTCTCCGTCCGTTCCACGGCCGTGGAAATACCAAGAACAGACCGTGATTTTGAACAGTGATGGATTTTGTGAGAAGAGTTTCTGGGAGAATTAAGGAGAAGAAGAATGATCAGAATAAAAAGAGGAAGGGTAACCCCTCTTCCTCTTCATCATCTAGAGCACCACCACCTTCCTCCCCATCACCTCCATCATCACCTTCATCACCCGCACCTCCTAGCCCTAGAGTACCGACCATTCATGCAGATCACCTCGATGCACTCGAGAGGATCCATGAGAGGGCTGTAATTGGACCTAGGTACCTATTGTTAGAGGATCTAGCTCCTCTTAACATCATAGATGACATTACTTGGCTCTTGGATAGAGCCGGACTAGTTGTCTTTTCGGCTATCCGAGAAGACGCCTATGAGGAGATCACGAGGGAGGTTGTGACGTCTTTCGAGCACAGCCATGTGGATAGGACCGTTTCTTTCCGTCTTATGGAAAGAAACTATGATTTTAGCATCCGTGAGTTCGGAGCCTTTTTCGGGTTCCAAGAGACCTTCAATGGTCGTTTTCCTAGTGGCGTTTACGCCAAAGATTTTTGGGAGGAGGTTGCTATGATTTACGCCAGCGAGGACTGCTGGCAACCTGCTGACACCAAGGCTAAGTTGATGTATCACATAGCCTTGAAGATTGCTCACCGTGTTCTTTCGGAGTGTCTCTTTCCTAGGACGGAGACGCCCCAAAAGATCAAGGCGGATGAGCTATTTATGTTGTACTCTATGTTGTATGGGCGCCGAGCTGACTGCGCCACCCTCTTAGCTGCTACCATGAGCAAGCTTAAGAACAAGAGGAATGGCAACATTGGATATGGTGGGATAGTTACCCATCTTGCTAGGATGTTGGGAGTTGATTTTTCTGCATGTACCCGCATACCAGCCGTACCCTTAGGACTTCAGGCCTTCATGACTAGAGGTCTCATCTTCCCCACACATAGAGGTCCGCCTTATGCGGCCATGCCTTGGGAGAGCAGGACGGGTAGGGGTATTGAGTGGCTACAGGAGTACTCCCTTATGGTTGGACGCCATAATTGGAAGGAGACGTTCGCTGCTATGCATGCGAACAAGATTGCAGCTCCCCCATATGTCCCACCACCGCCCGTAGTTGAGGAGGAGGAGATGAGAGATCAGTACGAGGGTGGAGGAGGAGCCGAGCACGAGTTTGGCACGTTTCCGGATCAGCCGGATGCGGCCCCTGACATGCCCCGACGTTCTCCACGTCCCGCCAGAGCTTCAAGTTCATCTTCTCGCCGCGCCAGCGTGAGTGAGAGGCCCACTTGGATGGAGACGCCTCCTGCATGGTATGGAGCTCCACCTCCATGGTCTTCACAGCAGCCACCGGCACCGGCACCGTCAGATGCTCCAGGGTGGTACAGCCAGGCTCCGGGATGGTACGAGCAGATGCCTGATTGGGCTACTGGCCTTTCTGAGAGAGTGGGAGCATTGGAGATTCGAGCCGATGCTAGAGACGGACGCATGGATGATCTTGATCACATGATGAGGGACGTCTACCGCCAGCAGTTCGGGCGGCACTACGACCCCAGCTTCTCTCCATTCCCGCCTCCACCTCCACCGTAGTGACGATGATGATGACCGACAGTTTTAGCCGCTCCACCACCACTTTGTGACTTTGTGAGTTTCTTTTTCTTTTTCTTTCTTTCTTTTCTTCTTTTCTTTCTTTTGTTTAAACATTAGGAACAATGTTTGTTCCAAGTATGGGGTGGGGTGTGACTAAAAGTTTGTAATAACTCTTACTCACTATGATTGCTTCTATCGAGACTATCTTGCATGTTCATTATATTGTTGCACATTTCATTATCGCATTGCATGAAAAAGAGTTTAAAAAACCCATAAAAATTGAAAAATTTTGAAAAATTATGTGCTTCTAAGGTTAGAGATGAATTCTATGATAATATCACTTGTGAATTGAGTTTGATGACAATTGCATGCTTAAAAGAATAGTGAATTGAAAAGAAATTTGAATGAATGGATTATACCTCTTTTGCAAATTTCATAATGTGAAGAATGTTACTTAAATCATGTTGAGAAAATAAGGTTGAAATCACACTATAAGTTCTTATGCTTCTTGTTGAGATGATTAAGGCAATTCGATTTTCTTTCTTCTTTCTTTGATCATTTTAGCTCCTCATTGAAATATTGACCTCCTTTACTTATCCGGGAACTTGGAGAAGTGAATGAAAAAGGCATGTTTGATGTGGGAGGGCCATGAAAGCAATTATTGAAATCAAAAGAATAGAAAGAAATTTTAGGTTTGGGGAAGTCAATCATGACGATGAGTAACTCGGCACCATTCACATAGCCGGGTGTTTGTGTCTTGCCAAAGTCGGATTGAGCGATATTCCTAGCGGATTATGGTATGTGCGCTAAGGGTTTGAGGCATCTCATAAAAAATTAAGAAACGCCGATCTCCTAGGCTTCGGTTTTTGTGCACCTCTATCCATAACTCCAAAAGTAAAGTCGAAAAATGAAAAGAAGAGAGCGAAGCTCTAAGTTGAAAGTGTTGCGGAAACCGCAAGAGAAGAAGAAAAGAGTAGTTATCCACTTTCCCGGATTCATGCACCACATTCCTTAAAGTTTTCCTTCCCTTTCCACATTCTAGACCTTATTTAAAAGTCCTTAAGATCAAAAGAATGCTATATGACTTGGTGATCTAAATTGAAGTTTCTTATGATTGATTTTGATAATGTTTGAAGGTTATGATGTTTGTATTGAAGTTTAATTGATTCATGAGCTTTCTTTACTCTTTACTCTTTGATTAAGTGTATGAAAGTTTTATAAACGAATGAAGCAAGGTTTGAGAATGATCTATTTAATTAGAAGGCACATCATCCAAAAGAAGTATTGCTTTGAGAAGGTACACATATTTCATCCTAACTCTTGTTTTAAAAGCTTTTGAGAGACCTTGCTTAGGGACAAGCAAGTGTTAAGTATGGGGTTATTTGTTAGCATGAAATATTGTGATATTTTAGGCACGTTTTCTAATTGTATTTGATCCATATTGATAGTCATTGAATGAGCATTGATGCATATGTGAGCTAGTTTGTCTATAATGTCGATATAGAGATCTACACAAGCTTTATGTTGATTATAGGTAGTTGAGAGCTATTTCCGAACGGAATTGAGCAAAGGATGGAGTTGATTGAGCATGTCCATGAATTGAGGACATTGCTAGGAGCCAAAGGAGTGCCAACTTGAAGAATGCACGAGACTAAGGAAGAATCACGTTCTAGCCCTAAACCACGCTCTAAAATACGGCCGTACTACTTTCCACGCCCTAAACCACGGTCGTGGAACTATGGCAAGTGAAGCGTGGTTCATTCCAGTAACTTCTACGGTCGTGGAATTGTTTGTGTCAAACCGTGTTGATTTCCACGCTCTAAATTACGGTCGTGGAATCTTCCACGACCGTGATCTTGGCGATCTTCTTCGCCACACTTTAAGCCACAATCTTTTAAAAGATTGGGCCGGACCGATACTTCATCATACACTATAAAAGGACGGACGAAGAGAGATTCCGTCACCTCCGCTTAGACGCACTTTCGCTTCCGCCGCGATTTAGAGATCTTTGCGACCTTTGCCTAGACGTATTTTGCACTCATCCTTGAAGTTGCCCTAATCTCGCACTTTGGTGGAGATTGTGATAGAGATTTCCGGATTGACGGAAGATCGAAGATTCGGAAGATTGTTCGCAAGAAGATTTCGCTTCTTGCTTAGGTTTGATTTAGAAGACGGATTGACATCCCGTTCTTTTTTCTTATCTAAGATTCGTGTTTGTTTGTGTTATTCTGAATCTAGTGACGATTATTATTCTTGATTGTGACTTTGAGATTGATTTGGAAGTTATTGAAGGTTTTCGGAAGTTTTCATCTTTCAATCTTTTAAATCTTAAAATTGATATCAATATGACTGTTGTTGGCTAAAACCCTTTAGCAATTCTAAGGTGAAGGTTTGATGGTTGTGGCTTAGATGATGATAGATCGATCGTAATTAGATTGGATCCTGAGAGTTAGAGAGAATCGCCGATAAACCTAAACTACGGTCTGTTCTTGAGCTTCCACGACCGTGGAACTCAAGAACTACCAGTAATTTTGTGTTAATTTACGAACTTGCTTTTACTTTAGTCCAAAGTTAAAGATTTGCTTTAACTTAGTTTAGACTTGCCTTTTCTAGGTTGTAGTGAAGCCTCAACAACCTCTACCTCGATTGTGAGTGTCACAACCTTAATCGGTTAAGTTAGTTTTGATCTTTGGATTATAAGTTTGGGTATTTGACATTAATTCTTACCTTTAGAACCTTTCTATATTGAAGCCTCAATAACCTTTATAGAGAGTGTCTTGTAGGTGAGTCATATAAGGTTTTTGGAACTTCACCGTACGATTACCTTACATTCGTATACCTTTGCAAACCTCAACTCTGTCCTTACATCCTTAGTATATCTACAATCGATTGCCACAACTGGATTCCCGGATCTTTAGGATTGTTGTTTTCCCAATAATTTACAGAAGCTCATACATTTACTTGCTTGATAATCTTAACTGGATTTAACCCCCAAATCCATGTGTTCGATACTCAGGAATTCTTGCTTAACTACGTCGATCTGTACACTGCGGGTTCGCTTGCTTGATTTCTAGTTTTATAAATTTAAAGCTTATTTGCACGCACGCTAAGTGGCGAACATCCCAAAATGTGAAAAGATAGTTCTATTGAAGAACTTCACAACCACCATGACGTCATTAGTGGGAGAGGCAATGGCTTCCACCCATCTAGAAACGTAATCAACACCTAAGAGGATGTAGAGGTTCCCCGCGGATGATGGGAAATGTCCCATAAAATCAACTCCCCATACGTCAAAGATTTAAACTTCCTTAATGTTGTTGAGCGGCATCTCATTCCCTCTAGACAAATTCCCTGTTCTTTGGCATGCATCACAAGAGACAACACTTGCACATCCTTAAATAATGTAGGCCAAAAGAAATCGGAACTTAGCACCTTAGGGCACGTTTTGTGAGCGCTAGCATATCCTCCACAAGGAAGCGAGTGGCAATGCCGTATGGCACTTGCATTTTCGTCCTCCGGAACGCATCGTCGAAGCATCCCATCTGGACCTCTCTTGAAGAGTAGAGGTTCATTCCAATAGTAGTGATGTACGTCTTTGAAGAACTTCTTCCTTTGAGCGTATGTCAATCCTGGAGGTACTTCCTGACAGACAAGATAATTAACAATATCAGCATACCAAGGCTCTTTACCATCAAAAACTTGGGGCAGCCAATGCTCCACCAACTGTGAATGATCATCAAATAATGAATCATCAATGGACATATCGTCCTTCTCGAGGCATCTAGAGTTAGGTCGAGGTGCTGGACCAATGTGGTCCTCAATTGACTTCATCTCGCTTGCTATCTCGGTCGTGGTCCGAGATGATGGACCGAGGTGTTCTCCAGAGAAGGTCACCACGCTTGCTCCGGAAACTGTCTCGGTCGAAGTACTGGAACTGGGACCGAAACCTAATGTATTTTTTGTCTCCTGAATGAGTTTATCGAATCCATCTCCTGGATATGCTTCCAAGCTTCGTACATCTGCATCACACAAAACATCTACACCTTCCTCCATCATACTAAAACTCAATACTTTCTCAAGAGGATCTTTAACTAGGATACATCTCACCAATTCTCGAGAATATTCTTCATCATAGGTGTTGAAGATATCATCTTCCAAAGGCTCTCCTTTCATTGTAGCCAAAAGTGAAAACTCCACATGATCTCCACCAATGTTGAATGACAACTTAGCATTCTTACAATCAACGTTGCAACCCGATGTTGCGAGAAATGGTCTTCCGAGAATGATAGGAATGGGATAGTTTGCATAAATGTCCAACACAACAAAGTCTATAGGTATATAGAAATTACCTAGCTTGACGGGAACGTCCTCTAAAGATCCAATGGGACGAGTAATGGAACGATCCGCCATGTATAACGTCATCTTCACGGGCTTGGGATCTCCAAGGCCGATCTTCTCACAAAGTGCTAGAGGAATGATGCTCACACTAGCTCCGAGATCACAAATTGCATCATAAGTCACATCCCCAACTTGGATGGGAATGCAAAATGAACCGGGATCTGTCAACTTAAGCAGCATTTTCTCCTTCATCATTTTAATGAGCTCCGAAGATCTAGAGATTATCCGCGCTTCTCCAAAGTCTTCCACCTTTCTCTTCCTTGACAAGATCTCTTCTAGAAACTTCCCATAGGCGGGCATTCCTAGGATAGCATCAATGAAAGGGATAAACATCAGCCTTTTCTTTTGCTTTCTGGGGCTCCATCTTGGTTGGCACCTCGACCGAGGTGTTCCTCGTCTGATCGTGGTCCGACCGAGGTACTGGATCTGCAGTCTTCAATCCACTGTGTGTGGTGATTGCCATGACCTGCCCTTTTGGGTTGTTCTCTGTCCTTCTTGGAAGTTTGCCAGGATCTCTTGGTGCTTCATTATCTTTGTTGAAAGCTTGTTGTTCCAAGGCTTTTTGTGCCTTTGAAAACGAGTTCATAGAATTCTCCATAGAGTTGAGCTTTATCAAAATAGCTTACAGCACAGCGTCCGGTTTCTCCTTGGGTTATTGGGATGAGCTTGATGACAGCTCTTGGCTCCTCAATGGAGTAGAAGAAGAAGAAGAAGAAGAAGAAGAAGAAGAAGAAGAAGAAGAAGAAGAAGAAGAAGAAGAAGAAGAAGGGGGGTTAAGAGCACTTTCAGCATGAGAATAAGGGTTACCGGGATTTTGTTGATTTGATCTCCAATTGTTGTTGAAATTCCTGTTGTTGTTGTTGTTGTTGTATTATTGTTGTTTCTCGGCCCTTGATAGTTTCCTTTCCCCCACGTATCCAGCATCTTGCTCCTTTTTAGTTTGAGCTAACAAATGCTCCTTCAATGCCTTGACTTCATTGTTGAGTGTGGTGAGTTGAGCAGCACTTGAATTTGTAAGACTTGTATCCAGAAAGCTAACTCACCTCGCTCCATCTTCAACTCTTTGATGGGAGTACTTCTCCATCTATAAAGCTTGCTTCTCAATAAACTCCCAAGCTTCATCAACCGGTGTATCCATAAAAGCTCCAGCAAGAAAGTGATTGGAGTTTGAATTGAGTTTCCTCATCCAACCCCTTGAAATAAATCTCTAGCAACTCAATCTTTGGAATTCCATGGTGAGAGAAATCCAATAAAAGGTCCTTGAACCTCTCCCATTACTTGAACAAACTTTCTTTATCCTTCATAACAAAAGCATTGATATTAACCCTCAATTCGGCGGTCTTTGATGAAGGAAAGAACTTAGTAAGAAACTTTGTAGTCATCTCTTCCCATGTGTTAACTCTTCTAACTGGGAGAGATTGATACCAAGCTAGCGCCTTGTCTTTCAAAGAGAAGTAGAAAGGCCTTAACTTGTAGTTGTTGTTCTCCACTCTTGATGGTCTCAAAGTCTCCATAAGAATCTCATAGTTTTGAATGTGTTGATGTGGAGATTCTCTTTCCATGCCTCCAAAATTACATTCGCGAATCATAGTTAGGACTTGAGGTCGAAGCTCATAAGTATGCTCAGCTGGATCTCCTAGATTAACTCCTTGATGCCGCACTTGCTGATTCGGGTCCATCCTTTGACCTAGGGTTTGCGGAGCTCTAGCAAAAAGGTTACCTCGGTCAACCATAACCGGCAACCGAGTTGGTGGGTGTATCTCGGCCGGTGCAACTAGGGCTGGATCTTGCCTCGGTAGAGCAATTGGGTCCGGTCGAGGTAAGATTTGAGCTCGTAGTGCGGCCATATCTGCTTGAATCTCTTCTATTCTTGCACGATTCTCTTCTTTCTCTCTCTGTAATTCTTCTTTACTGAGCCGAAGTTGTTCCAATACATCCTTTAATTCGGCTTCAAGATCTCGATTATCTTGATCGGACATCTTAGCTTCTTTCAATCTCCTTTTGTATGTCTTTTTTGGTTCGGGATTGTAAGGAACGATTTCCTTTCCAGCACGAGTTCTTCGCATAAACCTAAGGAAAGATCCTGCAAAATCACTCAAGTGAAGTAATAAATAGCAATAAGGGCAGCAACCCTAAAAAACAACCAAAGCCAAACTTGGTCTTGACCAAGTCTCCAGCAACGGTGTCAAAAATATGTTCGCTCTCAGACTTGTGTGTATGGTGAACGATATAGCTTTAAATTTATAACCTAAAATTTAAGCCTGAAACAATATGCGAACCCGCAGTGTACGGATCAATTGTAATAACAACAAATACTCCAGGGTCAACACAGGTACTATGTTGAAACAAAGCACGGCAATTCAGGTTATCAATCAAAAACAAGCAACACAGCAAAGGTATCAAAGATGATGTAATAGTGAGATAAAGAGAATGTAGAGTCTAGAGGTCAAAGCATCCAGTTGTGATTCCGACTCAAGATCTCAAAGGATAACGTGAACAAAGCTGAGGTTTGTAAGGGAAGGTATTTCTAAGGTGGGAATAGATCACCGGGTAAGTAGTCACTCAAACCCTAATAAAGGATAAACATTTATTACCTAACACTCATGATCTAGGGTATACAAGCAAAGGAATCACCAGGTAAGTCTCATCCTAGGCTTGTGTATGGGCCAAGAAAGATGTAACAAGGATAGGATTTGACATACTGAAACCTCAATTTAGATGTGGATCAGGAAAGGAATCGCCTCGCTCAGTTCATGTCCGATCTCGGTCGAGATGTTCTATGAACTGACCGACCTGAGGCTCGGTTAAGGTATGTCTCGAGCTTTCATGGTCCACTGGGGTAAAGGCTCATTCTTTCATCGTCTTTCCCACAACTTTCAGCCAATCACCCTAGAATCGCACAAAGAACTTAGCCAATAATCATCATGATAACAATAATCAAATATATGAATAAAGAATCAATATCCAAGCAAGAAAACCTTAACACAAAGGTCTCAATAACTCAATCAAACAATCAAACAAACAGCAAACTGCATTCCTCAATCACAAATCAAAAAAAACAAACAAACAATATAAGAAAACCTTACAACTTCCTTCAAAAGCCTCCAAATTTATCTTCAAAGCCAAATTCCTTCCTTCCTAGGAATATCCTCAATCTTTAAAACTAGTCAACCAACTAGACATCCCTCCATCTAGAAAATACATCCCAATATATAGGAAAATCACTTGCCAAAAATAAAAGATCTCAAGCCATTAATAAAAGATCTTATGGGCCGTGGGCCGTCCGCCTCGATCCAGCCCAACGGAGTCACCTCGGTCGAGATGGTACTGTAGCCGTCCGAGGTGATCCTCAGCTACGTGCAAATCTCTCCAATCTGGTCCAAAATTAAACTTCTATCTAACTTCCATGGTTCCTATGTCTTTCTTGTAGCTCCTCAATGTTCCATAATGTAGCTCCAATGACTCCTTAGATCCCTTAGCTCCATATTGCTCCAAAACGTGTTATTTTCCTTACAATCACAACAAAACTAGGTGTAGACCTCGATTCTTGCAAAGGTAAACAAAACAACATAATGATCAAGAATATACATTCATGCATGCAAATTTATGAAGATAAAATGTCCAAACCAATCCCAAAATATAGACTATAATACATGCTATCATGCTGAGTGACGGGTTTTATCCCGAAAATCCCGTTCCGACCCTTTGGTTTCCGTTTTTCCCTTATGGCCCCTCGTTCCTTTAGTCGACTCCTCATTTTCCCACTGCTGAGATGACCCCTTTGTGCAGCCTTGATAACACGATTTATGACTTAGATTTAGACACTCATTTAGATAGATTTTTCGTTCATTCATGCATGTTTAGCATTAGTTCACGGCGTTTGCACTCAAATCACGTATTTTGTCGAGATAGACGTCTACTCGGACTTTTGCTTGCTTTGTAGGTATTTTGGGAGATTTAAGAGCCTAATCGATACATCCGAGGATCATTCCTCGAGATGACATACTTCCGGACTCATTGGAATGCAAGCTAAGGGCTAAGGAGGACTCATGGAACCTTGCCAACACAAGCCATGCACCAAATCATGGCTTAACGAGCCTAGGAGGACTTCTGGAGCAAACCACGGTCTGGGACTAGACCACGCCGTGATTCTACCCGTGGATTTTGCCAGGTTTTCGTGACAGTTGTGCCACGATTTCTTGGCTAGCTCTAGCATGGTGGTAGTATAAAAGTGGTCCTGCATTGGCTGAGAAAGATATCTTGGAGCAGCTCTTCATCACCCATCTAGCATCTCCCATTGGGTATTCTCCCATCACTCTACACACAACAATATTCTCAACAAGAAGATTCTTTGGAGAAGTAAGAAGAAGGAAGCTACCATTGAAGGGAGCTTCATTGGAGAAGAAGAACAACACACCATTGATAGACCTTGAGAGCTTTTGTAGTGAAGAATTTCGGAATCAATTTCTAGAATTGTATGAACCATTTGAACCTTCTTTGAGAAGGATTGTGAGCCATTCTAATTCCATTTTCAGTTTAGTTTTGTTCACTTCACTTGTTCATCTCTTTCTCTTCATTATCTTGCAAATGGATGCCATGATTTTATGTTTGATGATTTCGATTTCTATTATGAATGTTGTAGGCTAAATAGATGTGGTTCTAGGGTAAGGAAAGGATGGTTATGGCTAGGACTATGATAGGATGGACTTAGATTTACCTTTGGATGACTTGTGTGCTTGAACGAAGCCTCTGTTAGGATCCACGGTTAGTTATTGCCAAACCACGGCCGTGGTTTAGGTAGAACAACCCGTGATTCTCCCTGGTTCGATGGATCTAGTCTTAGATTGTTAGAATGTTGAAATCCTAAGTGTTTGTTGAGTTAAATCTATCCTAGGGTAACCTAGTGTTAGCAACTAAGTGTTAGGAGAGACTTACCCGGTAATCCTTGCTCTTAGATTTCAAAGATAACAAACCCTAGGTAGTGGTGAGCCTCGTAAGCCGCCATTGGACTAAGTGTGCTAGGATAGTTCCTTAGAACTAACCCTTCCAAGACTTACCCGGTAAGGATAGGTTAGATCTCTAGGTGACAATCCGATTTGTGTAGAATTTCGTCCCTTAGGTTCTTAGAGACTTACCCGGTGATGAGATCTTAGGGATGGACTAGTGGACCATGAGACCTACCCGGTGATTGATCCCAATCTAGAAACACTCACTCCCAACATATCATAATTAATCCAAGGAACGATTAAGATAGCTTGAGTCTTATGCCATAACCGGAACTTCCAACCCCTAGAATCCGCTTTTCTCTATTGATTCATATCTCTTGTTTGGTTTGTTTGCTTGCATTGATTTGTTAAGTTTAGTGGATTGTTTACATTGCATGAGTTGTGATCTTTGATTGATCATCTAAAACCAACCCAAAAACATTTGAGATTTTCTTTTCTTTATTCCCTTTTCTTTTCTTCACCTAGACCTTCACTAAATTTAATCACAAATTGAATCAACCTCACCTTAGTCTTTGCTAGGAGTTATGATAAATATAACGAGTATAAATTTAAAACCATTTGCGTATCACATCTTGAGCGTAACAAGTTTTTGGCGCCGTTGCCGGGGACTAGGTCTAGATTGAGTCTATTTTGTGATTATTTATAGTGTAGATCTTTCTTGTTGCTTTTGATCTCTCTTTGGTGTGTGTCTTTGCTTTTCAGGACGTCTCTTACTCTTTAGGTGTATGCGAAGATCTCGTGGCAAGGATTTAGCTCCATTCGATCCCGAACCGGAGAAAACCCTTAGATCTAGATCCAAGAGCATTAAAAAGGGAAAAGAGATGGCCGGAAGGGACCTCCAAGCTGAATTGGATGAAGCCTTAGAGCAAATAAGGTTGAGAGATGAGCTCTTGGAGGAAGAAAGGAGACTTGCCAATGAGAGGCAAGAAGCAACTAGGGAGAAGATTGATGAGATTAGGCAAGCCCTTGTACAAGGAGAGCTTAATCGTCAACAACCTCCACCTCCTCCACCACCGGTGGTACAACCGCAGCCGGCGGTTAATGTTAGGGTTGTTCCCATTGCCATTGAAGAGCCACAAACCCTTGGGAGACGTATGGATCCGGCATAAAGAGCACACCGTACGGGTGTGAACTTAGGAGATCCCGCAACCCACAACTATGAACTCCGCCCTCAAGTTCTACAAATGATCCGGCATAATCAATTTGGAGGGATGGAAGGAGAGTCTCCTCATCAACACTTGATGAACTACGAGATTTTGATGGAGACTCTTAGACCGCCGAGATTGGAGAGCAACAACCATAAGCTTAGGGCTTTTTCCTTCTCTCTTAAGGATAAAGCCTTGGCTTGGTATCAATCTATTCCACAAGGGCAAGTGAGTACTTGGGAGGAGATGACAACCGAGTTTTTGACTAAGTTCTTCCCACCTTCCAAGACTACCGAGTTAAGAGGGAAGATCGATGCCTTCGTGATGAAGGATAGAGAGAGTTTATTCAAGTCTTGGGAGAGGTTCAAAGATCTTCTCCTAGATTGTCCACACCATGGCATACCGAAAATTGAGCTATTGGAAATCTACTTCAAGGGACTTGATGAAGATAGCCAATTCAAGCTCCAATCTCTTTCCGGTGGGACCTTTATGGAGAAGAATGTAGATGATGCTTGGGAGTTTGTGGAGAAGCAAGCTCTAGTAATTGAGAAAAACTCCCATAGGAAGAGTGAAGGAAGAAAGGCGGGAGCATATGAGGTGAGTGAAGTCACCATGAGCAACTTCAAGCTTGATACCATCAATAATGAATTGAAGTCTTTGAGAGAGTTGTGTGCTACAACTTTAAAAAACCAAGCAACTCCTCAAGTGCTTCCACAAGCCAACTTGTCTTCCAAGGAGGAGGATGTGAATTACATGGGAAGGGGCAATTACAACAATTATCAAGGCCCAAGGAACTTCAACAACAACCGGCAATTCAACAATTACCGGCCCAACCACAACCATCCCGGGTTTTCCTACTCTAACCCGGATGGAGCCTTGAACCCTCCCGCTTCCACTAGCACAACTCCACCACCAAAAGCTTCACAAGAACCTCCACCCGGATTTACTCAACCTCCAAAGGATAGGACCGAGATGATGTTTGAGCAATTGCTTGGAAGGTTGAGTGGTCTTGAGAGAACGGTCACTTCAATTTCTAAGGCTCAAAAAGTGTTGGAGGCACAAGTGTTCCAAAAAGCGGGTGAAGCACATAGAGATCCGGGAAAGCTTCCCGGAAGGACCGAAGACAACCCAAGAGGCCAAGTGTTGGCCATTACTACAAGGAGCGGGTTGAGTATGAAAGATCCTTTGCCCAAGGACAATCCTAAGGGGAAGCAAGTAGTGGTAGAAGAGGAAAAATTGCAAGAAGATGGAGGCAAGAGCAAGGATGTTGAGCCAACATATGTGGCACCGTCTCCATACAAGCCACCACTACCGTTCCCACAATCACGAGCATGAGCTCGCTTGGACAATCATTTTGGTAAATTCCTTGAACTAATGTCCAAATTACATATTAATATTCCGTTCATGGATGCTTTTTTGGGAATGCCGGCATATGGCAAGTTCTTGAAAGAGATACTTTCCAACAAAAGGAAGTTGGAAGAGTATGGGGAGATAAGAATGACAAAGAGGTCTTCGGAATTGATCCAAACAATGAAGGAGGAGATGCCTCCCAAGCAAAGAGATCCGGGTTCCTTTTGTGTCCCAATTGGAGTGGGAGAAGTGAAATATGAAGCCCTTTGTGATCTTGGGGCAAGTGTAAGCATCATACCGCTTGCACTTTGCAACAAGGTTGGGCTAGGAGAGCCAAAACCGGTCAAGATGACCCTTTACATGGCGGACGTTCTATCACTCATCCGGTTGGGATCTTAGAAGACATCCCGGTGCAACTAGGAGGATTCTATGTGCCGATTGATTTTGTTGTCTTGGATATTCCGGCGGACTATCCGGTTCCCATCATATTAGGAAGACCCTTCCTAGCCACCTCCGGATGCCTTGTGGATTGCAAGAATGGAACTCTTTCCTTCAACATTGGAGAAGAGAACATCAAGTTCAAGTTGTCCACAATGATGAAAGGGCCAACCCTTGATGAGGATGTCTTCAACATAGTCGAGCAAGAGGATTCTAGAGAAGTTGTGAGCTCGATCTTGATCAAGGATCCTTTGGAGAAGGTTCTTACCTTAAGTATGATGGAGGAAGGTGATGAGGAGGCTTGCAATGAAGAAATCAAGGCCTTGGAAGCACTAGAAAAGGAGACAAGAGGTGGATTTGAGGTTCACGAAAGGATGTTGAGCAGCTGTAGGAACCAAGGTCGTGGAATGTGTTCCACGGCCGTAGAACTCTCTGTAAAGCCTCAACAAACGAGCCAGGCAAAGTCCACGGCCGTGGAAGTAGAGACAACTGTGGTTCCAACCGTGGTTTCCCCTGAATCAGACCTCATTGATGATCAAGCTTCAAGGAGCCTTGGAGTGACTTCATTTGCTTTGGAATCATCTCATCCAACCTTATTTGGATCGTCTCTAATCGATAAAGGTTCTCCTAAACTCGAACTTAAACCCCTCCCCTCTCATTTAAAGTATGCTTTTCTTGGTGATAATTCTACATATCCGGTGATTGTGAATGCATGCTTGAGTGATGATGAACTTGCTAAGTTGTTGGATGAACTAAGATTGCATAGGAAAGCCATTGGCTATACTATTGATGATTTGGTTGGCATTAAACCTTCTTTGTGCATGCATAAGATATTGATGGAAGATAACCATAAACCCTCTATTGAACATCAAAGGAGATTGAACCCTATAATGAAAGAAAAGTCAAAAAGGAGATCATTAAATTGCTAGATGCGGGGATAATCTACCCTATCTCGGATAGTAAGTGGGTTAGTCCCGTTCATGTAGTTCCTAAGAAGGGTGGCATGACCGTAGTGACCAATGAGAACAATGAACTAATCCCAACTAGGACGGTTACGGGATGGAGAATGTGCATTGACTATAGAAAATTGAACATGGCCTCTAGGAAAGATCACTTCCCTCTTCCCTTCATTGACCAAACGCTAGAGAGGTTAGCTCAACATTCTCACTTTTGCTACCTAGATGGCTATAGTGGATTCTTCCAAATCCCTATCCACCCCGATGACCAAGAGAAAACCACCTTTACATGTCCATGGGGAACTTTTGCCTATGGGAGAATGTCATTTGGGTTGTGTAATGCACCCGCCACCTTCCAAAGGTGTATGATGGCTATCTTTTCGGAATACATAGAAAATATCATGGAAGTGTTCATGGATGATTTCTCTGTTTATGGTTCTTCTTTTGATAATTGCTTGGCTAACTTGTCATTAGTATTGCAAAGATGTGAGGAGACAAATCTTGTCTTGAATTGGAAAAAATGCCACTTCATGGTAAGTGAAGGTATTGTGTTAGGACACTTGGTGTCTAACCGTGGCATTGAGGTTAATAGGGCCAAAATTGAAACAATAGAGAAGTTGCCACCACCTACCTCGGTGAAAGGGGTAAGGAGTTTCTTAGGGCATGCCGGTTTTTACCGGAGGTTTATTCAAGACTTCTAAAAATTTCTAAACCCCTTACTAACCTACTAATGAAGGATGTTGATTTTGTCTTTTCCAAAGATTCCCTTGAGGCTTTTTGTAGGTTGAAGAACGCCTTGATCTCCGCACCTATCATGCAACCTCCGGATTGGAGTTTACCGTTTGAGATCATGTGTGATGCAAGCGATGTAGCCGTTGGGGCTGTTTTGGGGCAAAGGAAAGATGGGCGCATTCATGCCATTTATTATGCTAGCAAGACGCTAGATGATGCCCAACTCAACTATGCTACCACCGAGAAAGAGTTGTTAGCGGTGGTGTATGCTTTTGAGAAATTCCGCTCATATCTTGTTGGAGCGAAGGTCATAGTTTATACGGATCATGCTGTGATCCGTTATCTCCTTACCAAGAAGGATGCCAAGCCTAGGTTGATTCGGTGGATCCTTCTTCTTCAAGAGTTTGATTTGGAAATCCGGGACAAGAAGGGATCCGAGAACTCCGTGGCGGATCACCTTTGTAGACTCCCACCATTGGAGCTTGAGAGAGATGACATCCCGATTGATGACTCATTCCGGGATGAGCAATTGCAAATGGTGGAAGAGTGCTTGTTCCAAGTGTCTAGAGGAAGTGAGCCATGGTTTGCCGACATTGTGAACTACTTAGTGTGTGAGGAAGTGCCTCCCGGTTTGACATATGCCCAAAGGAAGAAGTTCTTCAAGGATGTGAGGCACTACTATTGGAGTGAACCGCTTTTGTTCAAGAGAGGTCCGGATGGAATGTTTAGAAGATGCATACCGGAGGATGAGGTGGAGAGTGTGATCCGCCATTGTCATTCCTTACCATGTGGAGGGCATGCTAGCTCACACAAGACATGGGCTAAAGTGTTGCAATCGGGCTTCTTTTGGCCTAGCTTGTTCAAGGATGTGCAAAGCTTTGTGGTGGCTTGTGATGCTTGCCAAAGGACGGGCAACATCTCAAGGAGGAATGAGATGCCCTTGAACAACATACTAGAAGTCGAAATATTTGATGTATGGGGTGTGGACTTCATGGGACCATTCCCTTCTTCATGTGGCAACCTCTACATCCTATTGGCGGTTGACTACGTTTCAAGATGGGTGGAGGCAATCGCCTCTCCTACAAATGATGCCAAGGTGGTGGTGCGGTTTTTCAACCGAGTGATCTTCCCTAGGTTTGGAACACCAAGGGTGATCATAAGTGATGGAGGAAAGCACTTCACCAATAGGAACTTTGGGGCGCTTTTGGCTAAGTATAGGGTGACTCACAAGGTGGCAACACCTTACCATCCCCAAACTAGTGGCCAAGTAGAGATCTCCAACCGGGAGATAAAGGGAATCCTTGAGAAGACGGTCTCTAGAACAAGAAAGGATTGGGCTATGAAGCTCAATGACGTATTATGGGCATATAGAACCGCTTTCAAGACACCAATTGGCACCACTCCTTACAAGTTAGTCTATGGCAAGTCTTGCCATCTTCCGGTGGAAATGGAGCATAGAGCTTATTGGGCCATTAAGTGGCTAAATTTTGACCTCAAGGAGGCGGGAGAGAAGAGGTTGCTTGATATAAACGCCCTTGAGGAGATCCGGTTAGAAGCTTATGAGAATGCCCGGATTTACAAGGAGAGAACCAAACGGTGGCATGACAAGCGCCTCATCCCCAAGGAGTTGAGTGAAGGCGACCTTGTCCTTCTCTTCAACTCAAGGCTGCGGCTCTTCCCCGGAAAGCTCAAATCAAGATGGACCGGGCCATATGTGGTGAAGAAGATCTTTCCCCATGGAGCTATTGAGATAGGAGGGGAGCATTGTGGAAACTTTAAGGTGAATGGGCACCGGTTGAAGAAGTATATCCCGGGAACTCCGGTGTATATGATTGCCCCACTTCATCTTGAGTAGACACCCCGAGATTGGTCAAGCTAATGACCTTAAAGAAGCGCTTGGTGGGAGGCAACCCATTGGTAACGTTTTTCCCTTTTTCGTTTTGTTTTTGTTTTAGATTTTTCTATTTTTGTGTGTGTTTTGTGTGCTTAGTGTGTGTGCTAGAGCCTTAGTAGCATTGGAAGCCTTGCATGGCAATTGAATGATGATGATGAACCCCTCATCAATTATGGGTGGAGCGGACGCGGAACTTGGACGGTTAGCGGTGCCTAGCGCGGGTCCCGACACCTTGATGAATACTTAGAGCTCTCTACCATGGTTGATAGAATCATCCAACATCAACTCCACTTGAGAATCCCAAATACCATAGCAAACCATTTTTACATTGTGAGAACCTTCTTTCACTCTTCTTTACTTCATTTACACATTGGGGACAATGTGTTTCTAAGTATGGGGTGGGGTTTGCATGATCTTTTGCATGATGAGCATCTAGGACAGTTTAAAATTTTCACATGTCTTGCATTGTATATATTCATTTCGAAAATCCCATAAAAATTCAGAAAATTTAAAAAATTTTGTGCTTTCTAGGCTTGGATATGACCCTAATGATGAATCTTGTCTTGTGGATTGGCTATGGATGGCCTTATGTGTTAAATTGATGAATGCATATGTGGACTTGAAGTACTTCTCTTGAATCCCATGAATGATTTGTGATCATGATGTTTGCCTAGAATGGATTGAGTATTAAAAGTCGAAATTACATGATAGTTCATGCATACCATCTAGGAATGAATGAGGCAATTCATCTCCCTCTACTTCTCACTTTGATCATGTTGTTTGAGCACCTCAATTGATATAAATTTGACCTCTTTTGACCCATCCGGGAATAGGAGCATGTTAGTGTGTTAATATGTGTGAAAAGCAAGTGTGGGGTGAAGATGTTGATGAAAGAATGTCATGAATAAAATGCTGAAATTGTTGTGAAAGTGTAGACAAAAACATAGGTTTGGGGACATTGGTTTAAATGACAAGTAACTCGGTAAACAACACATAATCGGGTGTTGGTGCCTTGCCAAAGTCAAATAAACCGATAGTCCCAACGAGTTTTGGTATGTGTGCCCGGTGTGGATGCACCTCGAAAAATAGAAAAAGCCCGAGGATGGCTAATCACCAAGGTTTCGGCTTTTGTACACCAATGCCATTGTCTCAAAAATAAGCGAAAGAAAAAGAAAAGAAAGAAAAGGTAGAGAAAAGTATACACTTGAGGGAAGTTGATCGAGGACAAGATTGTGGAGTTAGTTCCATTCCCGGATTAGCATCACATAGCCTAGAAAAATCTCCACCCATTCACAACGTTTCTTGGCCTTTTATTTCACAAGACCTTATGACTTATTTGCATGTTTGTAAGACTTAGTAATCTAGATTGGATGTGCTCTTGATCATCTTGACTTCTTCGTTTTCACATTTCATGCATGCTTTTGAGTTAAGTACAATTGTCTTTCCATGCCTTCATTTATTTGATACATAATTGCTTGTCCGTTGCCATAAAACATGACTATGAAGGTGATCCAATAGTAGAAGCACAAACCCAAAAAGATGTTGCCAATTTTCTGCATACATAAATCATGTCATCTCTTAGTCTATAGTTGGGAATTTGCTCGGGGACGAGCAAACCTTAAGTATGGGGTATTTTTGATAACACGATTTATGACTTAGATTTAGACACTCATTTAGATAGATTTTTCGCTCATTCATGCATGGTTTAGCATTAGTTCACGGCGTTTGCACTCAAATCACGTATTTTGTCGAGATAGACGTCTACTCGGACTTTTGCTTGCTTTCTAGGTATTTTGGGAGATTTAAGAGCCTAATCGATACATCCGAGGATCATTCCTCGAGATGACACACTTCCGGACTCATTGGAATGCAAGCTAAGGGCTAAGGAGGACTCATGGAACCTTGCCAACACAAACCATGCACTAAATCATGGCTTAACGAGCCTAGGAGGACTTTTGGAGCAAACCACGGTCTGGGACCAGACCACGGCCGTGATTCTACCTGTGGATTTTGCCAGGTTTTCGTGACAGCTGTGCCACGATCTCTTGGCCAGCTCTAGCATGGTGGTAGTATAAAAGTGGTCCTGCATTGGCTGAGACAGATATCTTGGAGCAGCTCTCCATCACCCATCTAGCATCTCTCATTGGGTATTCTCCCATCACTCTACACACAACAATATTCTCAACAAGAAGATTCTTTGGAGAAGTAAGGAGAAGGAAGCTACCATTGAAGGGAGCTTCATTGGAGAAGAAGAAGAACACACCATTGATAGACCTTGAGAGCTTTTGTAGTGAAGAATTTCGGAATCAATTTCTAGAGTTGTATGAACCATTTGAACCTTCTTTGAGAAGGATTGTGAGCCATTCTAATTCCATTTTCAGTTTAGTTATGTTCACTTCACTTGTTCATCTTTTTCTCTTCATTATCTTGCAAATGGATGCCATGATTTTATGTTTGATGATTTCGATTTCTATTATGAATGTTGTAGGCTAAATAGATGTGGTTCTAGGGTAAGGAAAGGATGGCTATGGCTAGGACTATGATAGGATGGACTTAGATTTACCTTTGGATGACTTGTGTGCTTGAACGTAGCCTCTGTTAGGATCCACGGTTAGTTCTTGCCAAACCACGGCCGTGGTTTAGGTAGAACAACCCGTGATTCTCCCTGGTTCGATGGATCTAGTCTTAGATTGTTAGAATGTTGAAATCCTAAGTGTTTGTTGAGTTAAATCTATCCTAGGGTAACCTAGTGTTAGCAACTAAGTGTTAGGAGAGACTTACCCGGTAATCCTTGCTCTTAGATTTCAAAGATAACAAACCCTAGGTAGTGGTGAGCCTCATAAGCCGCCATTGGACTAAGTGTGCTAGGATAGTTCCTTAGAACTAACCCTTCCAAGACTTACCCGGTAAGGATAGGTTAGATCTCTAGGTGACAATCCGGTTTGTGTAGAATTCCGTCCCTTAGGTTCTTAGAGACTTACCCGGTGATGAGATCTTAGGGATGGACTAGTGGACCATGAGACCTACCCGGTGATTGATCCCAATCTAGAAACACTCACTCCCAACGTATCATAATTAATCCAAGGAACGATTAAGATAGCTTGAGTCTTATGCCATAACCGGAACTTCCAACCCCTAGAATCCGCTTTTCTCTATTGATTCATATCTCTTGTTTGGTTTGTTTGCTTGCATTGATTTGTTAAGTTTAGTGGATTGTTTACATTGCATGAGTTGTGATCTTTGATTGATCATCTAAAACCAACCCAAAAACATTTGAGATTTTCTTTTCTTTATTCCCTTTTCTTTTCTTCACCTAGACCTTCACTAAATCTAATCACAAATTGAATCAACCTCACCTTAGTATTTGTGTTCGACCTCGGAATACTATCCCTACTACAAACGTCCCGTACACTGCGGGTTCGCTAGGAGTTAGGATAAATATAACGAGTATAAATTTAAAACCATTTGCGTATCATATCCTGAGCGTAACAAGCCTCTCTCTCCTCCCATTTTCACTTTTACATGGCATTTCACTCTCCCTCCTCTTTGCTTCTTCTCCCACCTTTGGCTTGAGCTTGGTAGCTTCTTCCGTGATGATCTTCCTTCTCTTCCTCTTGTTTTGATATCCACAAGTGAGGTGTACTACAGATCCGGATTTGTAATTGTAAGCCCTTCTCTCCTCCTTCATTTCTTCATCTTCATCTTCTTCCTTGACCTTCAATGGTGGAAGCCATAGATTCATCTTGTTTTCTTGCCCTATGTCTTGCATGTGCTTGGATCGAGTTTGGATAGGGTTGTTTGATGATGTTGTGTGTGTGGATGTTCTAGAGCCAAGACAGGAAGCTAGGAGGCTATTGCCATAAAGTATCCATCGAGAAGATCGTTCGAAGATCGCCCACTAGAGCTCGACCGCACCCGCGGCTGGACAGCGCCGCGGGGAAGGCCATTGTATTGAGCCACAAGGGCGGCCTATTGAAATGTAGGGGTGGCCCAGTGAGCTGCAGGGGTGGCCCAGTGAGCCGCAGGGGCGGCCACTGACTCAACCAGCCCTCCCATGCGGTCTTCTTCTCCATTTCACGGCTTCTCTTCCTTCTTCCGCGCCCGTGTCTTTGCCCGGTGAGTTCTCTCCCTTGTGTATGTGTTCCTATTTGATCCTAGGGAGTGTTTATGATTAGAAGCATGTTAAGTTGGACCTAGGATAGTTGAGAATGCCAAGTAGTGGCTTGTATCTTAGGTGAGTGTTCGAGGATCTTGATATGTTCTAAGGTTTGATGGATTTATGATCTTGAGTGGTTCATGGGATGAGTGTAGGGTTGTCCTTGTGAGGCATGTGAGGATAGAGTTTTGGAGTATACGGTTGTTGAGATTATGGGCTAGGAAATGTGTATCCTAGCATAGTGTTGTTACCGTTAAGACTGGGCATGTTTCTCCTAGTATGTGTTATGGGTTATGATCTTGCGAGATCATAGGGTCTAGAAGTCTAAGAACTTCTAGCTTGTGTTGAGTGTGATGTGAGCATGAGGATTATAGGATGCGGTCCTAGAATGAGAGTCAAATGATCTTGGGTAGATCATTTGTATAGAATCTTAGACTTCTTGAGTTGAGCGAGTTGTTGATATAGTTATCTTATTGTGTGCAGGTTGTAGACTTCTTCCCAAGGGAAGCGAGAGTGTTGCATGAGTTAGCATTTGGGATAAAGTAAGTATCCGGACATACTTAGCTCGTATTCTATGTATTAGATTCGTTGTGTGTTTGGTGGTGTGTGTTTTATTGCTTTCGTTATAACAACTAAACCGGTAATAGGATGACCGACCTTTATATATCATTTGGCCCAAGCGTATGATAACGGGCGTTGACAACTTGTCTAGCTCCCGTGAGAGCTAGGAGGTTCTTGGCGATTATCCCGTGTTGGTCGATGGTCGGATCCATCAGTATCATTCAATGCCGGTAAGTAGGGATCGAGGCGAGTTTTGGGGACTCTCGTGTTACAAACCTAAGTAGAATTAGAACGGGATACGACTTAATAGTAAAAAGATAACAAACCGGACTTGTGTGCTTTGGATTATGATGTGTGTTTATGATGATTTACGTGTGTTTGTGCCTTTCACCTTGATTCTAATGCCTCGAATATTAGCTAACGGTGGTATACCGATGTTGTAGATTTCCTTGCAGGTTAGGAATACGGCCGAGAGATCTAGAAGAGTGGGCAGCCGGGGTGCCGTACATTTTAGGAGGGGTTTTGGTTGGAGTCGTGTTTGAGTGTTGTATTTATTGTATATTGTATGTCGCGTTTATGGCGTTTGGCCTTTGGAGTTGTATCTCGGTTGGAATCTTTGTTTGTTTCTTCCGGGAATCATATCATTTGCATAAAAAAAATATTTCGGTTTTGACCTTTATTTGTGTCTTATTGTAAGATCCGGTGAAATTGTTTTTAGGCTAAGGGTTGGGACCCATTGTGAGGTCTCCGCCCATAGCATCCCTAGTCCCGCAGATTCGGGGTGTTACAGTCCTAATAAATGACGTTCATGAGCAACCTTAAAACATTTTTAGTGATTGGTGTTCGCTCTCAGACGGGGTGAATATGAACGATAAAGTCTTAAGTTTATAATTCTAATAAAACCCTAAACAAATAAAGGAACCCACGGTGTATGGACCGTTATGTAGATAAGAACATATTTCAAGGTCGAACACAAGGACTGAGGTGAGACCAATATAGGTGATAGATTAAAAATAGAATGGACCAATGCTGAAAATAGAGAATGAATCAAGCAAAAATCAATAAAGATGATAAATATGATAATCGAGCAATGCATATTCTAGAGATCAAAGGTATCCGGTTGCGATTTTCGATTCAAGACTTCTATAAACTAGGAGAAGGTTGGGACCGCTAAGGAAAGGGTGTCCTAAGGTGGGAATGATCACGGGAGAGGTCTCTCAATCAACTATCCCAAACTAAACACCTATCACCCGGTAAGTCTCAAGGATCTAAGGAAAGAAACTATAAACTCAAACCAACCACTCAACCTAAGGGTCAAGAACTAACCCTTATCGGGTAAGTCTAAGGTTAACTCGCAAAGACAAGAAGAAGACACACTCAAACCTAATAAAGGGTTTTGAAACCTTTATTACCTAGATTTCATTATCGGAGGAAACTAAGAAAGGGGATCACCAGGTAAGTCTCTTCCCAAGCTTAGATGTAATCCTTAGAGGGATCTAAGGGTATAAAATACTTAACAAATACTAGGATTTGGGTAATCTAAAACCCAAGCATAAAGATATAACATAAACGGATCAACAAAGGAAACCCGGTGGTTCTAAGGTAAACCACGACCGCGGTTCCTGAAGAACAGGTTGAGGTTCTAAATAACGAGGGTTAAACCAACTCTAATCGTCCAAATCTAACTTAAAGGCTTAGTCTATCATAATCTAAACCACAATCATCAACCAATCAACCTAGAATCGCATGGTTTTAGCCAACAACGCAGATATTCAAATCAAGAAAGATAAAAGAAGAATTCAAGAAAACCGTAAACAAGAAAATATAAGAAAAGTGAGAAATACTTAGCAAGATGTCTTTAGTATCCAAAAGTAACAACAATCCAATAACAAAGGTAGAATCTTTAATCCAAATGCATTGAAATCAAGAATATATGTCTTTCTCTCCAAGAAATCTTCACAATCTTTCTCAATCTAAAATCACAAGTGTTTTAGATAAATCTAAGTGTAGGCGAGAGTAGTGGTTGGGAAATCACATCCTTCCTTGGTCTAGATCTGCCCACTCCACGGTTGTGTCCTCTACTGCCGTGTATTGACTTTTGGCGTTTTAAGATTTTAGTTTGAGTTATAAATTTAAGACTTTGTGTGCATGACTTGGGCGAACAAGTTCTTGGCACTCTTGCCTTGGATTTGCTTAGCACATCACTTATAGAAAATACCTAACAAGTTTTTGGCGCCGTTGTCGGGGACTAGGTTAAGATTGAATCATTATGTATGATTGTTTATAGCTTAGGTATTTCTTTTGCTTGTGAAGTTGTTTGTTTTGTGTCTTTTATTTTTTAGGACATCTCTCACGCTTTAGGTGCATGCGAAGATCTCGTAGCAAGGATTTAGCTCCATTTGATCCCAAACCTGAGAAAACCCTTAAGACTAGATCCAAACGTGTTAAGAAAAAGAAGGAGATGGCCGAAGTGAACCTTAGGGTTGAGGTGGATGCTGCTTTAGAACAATTGAGACTTAGGGATGAAGATTTGTAAAATGAGAGGAGACTTGCAAATGAGATGCAAGAGGCTACTAGGAGGGATATTGAGGAAATTAGGCAAGCTCTTGTGCAAAGAGAGTTTAATCTTCGTCAACCACCACCTCCACCACCGCCTCAACCGGTGGCACATGTTTGGTATGAGCCGATTATTATTGGTGAGCCACAAACACTTGGCCAACGCATGGATCCGGCTAAAAGAGTACACCGTTCGGGTGTCAATTTAGGAGATCCCGCAGCTCATGACTATGAGCTCCGCCCTCAAGTGCTACAAATGATTAGACATAACCAATTTGGAAGTATGGAAGGAGAGTCACCTCACCAATACTTGATAAATTACAAGATTTTGATGGAGACTCTAAGACCACCTAGATTGGAGAGCAACAACCATAAGATTAGGGTTTTTTCCTTCTCACTTAAGGATAAAGTATTGGCTTGGTATCAATACATAACACAAGGACAAGTGGCAACTTGGGAGGAGATGACAACCGAGTTCTTAAAAAAGTTCTTCCCACCTTCCAAGACAATTGAACTAAGAGGGAAGATAAATTCCTTCATCATGAAGGATAGAGAGAGCCTATTCAAATCTTGGGAGAGATTCAAGGATCTTCTCCTAGATTGTCCACACCACGGAATCCCGAGGATAGAGTTGTTGGAAATTTACTTCAAGGGGCTTGATAAGGAGAGTCAATTAAAGCTCCAATCACTTTCCGGATGTGCATTTATGAGAAGAATGTGGATGAGGCTTGGGAGTTTATAGAGAAACAAGCCTTGGTGATAGAGAAGTACTCCTATAGGAAGAGTGATGGGAGAAGACCGGGGGCTTATGAAGTAAGTGAAGTCACCATGAGCAACTACAAGCTTGATGCAATCAACAATGAGTTAAAGTCCTTGAGACAGTTGTGTGCTACCACTTTGAAGAATAAAGCAACTTCTCAAGTGCAAGTGCAAGCGCAAGCAAACTTATCTTCTAAGGAGGAAGATGTGAATTATATGGGAGGAACAACTTCAATGGAGGGTATCAAGGCCCTAGGAACTTCAACACCGATAGGAACTTCAACAACTACCGCCCCAACCACAACCATCCCGGGTTCTCATACTCTAACCCGGATGGTTCCTTAAACCCTCCCCTTCAACAAGCCAAACACCACAGCCAAGGGCTTCACAAGAGCCTCCACCCGGTTTTACTCAACCACCAAAAGAACCGATATGATCCTTGAACAATTGATGGGAAAGATGAATGGATTTGAGAGCGCCATCACATCACTTACCAAGGCTCACAAGGTGCTACAAGCACAAATGTTCCAAAAGGCGGGAGAGACACAAAGAGATCCGGGGAAGCTTCCCGGAAGAACCGAGGACACTCCTAGAGGGAAAGTGTTAACAATTACCACTAGGAGTGGGTTAAGCACAAATGATCCCTTGCCCAAGGATGTTGAAAAGGGGAAGAAGGTCATGGTGGAGCAAGAACCAAAGCAAGATGAAGGTGGCAAGAGCAAGGAAGATGAACCAATATATGTGCCACCTCCTCCATACAAACCACCGCTACCATTTCCCCAATCTTGAGCAAGAGCTCGGTTGGACAAACATTTTGGTAAATTCCTTGAACTTATATCTAAATTTCATATTAGCATTCCGTTCATGGATGCTATATTAGGTATGCCGGCTTATGGAAAATTTTTGAAAGAAATATTGTCCAACAAGAGGAAGTTGGAGGAGTATGGTGAAGTGAGGATGACAAAGAGATCCTTCGAGTTGATACAAACTATGAGGGAGGAGATGCCTCTTATGATGTGTGATCCGGGCTCATTTTGTGTGCCTATTAGTGTTGGTGATGTGCAATACGAAGCTCTTTGTGACCTTGGTGCTAGTGTAAGAATAATCCCACTTGTACTATGCAAAAAGGTTGGGCTAGGAGAGATAAATCCGGTCAAGATGACCCTCTACATGGTGGAACGATCCATCACCCATCCGGTAGGAATACTTGAAGACATCCTTGTGCAACTCGGAAAGTTCTATGTGCCGATTGACTTCGTTGTGCTAGACATTTTGGCGGATTATCCTGTTCCCATCATTTTGGGAAGGCCATTCTTAACTACATCCGGATGTTTAGTTGATTGCAAGAGTGTAACCCTCTCATTCAACATAGGAGAGGAGCACATAAAGTTCAAATTGTCCACAATGGTGAAGGGGCCAGCTCTAGATGAAGATATCTTTGAAATTTGTGATGATGAAGAGTCTAGAGAGGTGGTGAGTTCCATCTTGATCAAGGACCATTTGAATAAGGTTCTTAGCATGATTATCATGGAGGAAGGTCTATAGGATCATTGTAATGAAGAAATCCGAGCCTTGGATGCATTAGAAGAAGAACCAAATGTTGAATTTGAAGCACTAGAAGAGGAACCAAGTGCTGAAATTAAGGGATGGGGCAAAGCTGGCCTTGATTTCGGTTGCCAACAGGTCATCTCGACTGAGATGAGTTTAGGGCCATCTGAGGTGAACACAACAGAACCTCACCTCGTTTCATACCTCAACCGAAATGCCTATGAGCCAACCAAAGCCCCGGAACTCCAAGAAGAAGGTCCAATTGTTGTTGATGAAGCTTCAAGGTGTCTTGGGGAGTCTTCAATGGCTCTGGAAGCATCTAATGTTGAGCTATGTGAGAGCATATCCCATTGAGAAAGGTCCTCCTAGACTTGATCTTAAACCTCTCCCTTCTCAATTAAAGTATGCTTTCCTTGGTGATCATTCTACATATCATATGATTGTGAATGCATCTTTGAATGATGATGAGCTTGAGAAGCTTTTGAATGAATGGAAATTGCATAGGAAAGCTATAGGTTACTCCATTGATGACTTATTTTGGCATTAAACCGTCATTGTGCATGTATAAAATCTTAATGGAAGACAATCATAGACCATCTATTGAACCTCAAAGGAGATTGAACCCTATTATGAAAGGGGTAGTCAAGAAAGAGATCTTAAAACTGCTAGATGCGGGAATCATTTTCCCAATTTCGGATAGTAAGTGGATTAGTCCCGTGCATGTAGTGCCTAAGAAGGGTGGTATGACCGTAGTAACTAATGAGAATAATGAACTTATCCCGACTAGGACGGTTACGGGTTGGAGGATGTGTACTGACTATAGGAAACTTAATGTGGCCTCTAGGAATGATCGTTTCCCTCTTCCCTTCATTGACCGAATGCTAGAGAGGTTAAATCAACATTCTCATTTTTGTTATCTTGATGGTTATAGTGGGTTTTTCCAAATCCCGATTCACCCGGATGACCAAGAAAAAACTACATTTACTTGTCCATGGGGAACATTTGCATATAGGAGGATGCCATTTGGGTTGTGTAATGCGCCTGCCACCTTTCAAAGGTGTATGATGGCTATTTTTTCTGAATATATTGAAAATATAATGGAAGTGTTCATGGATGATTTCTCGGTTTATGGATCTTCATTTGATGATTGTCTTGCTAATCTATCTTTGGTGTTGAAATGATGTGAAGAGACTAATCTTGTTTTAACTTGGGAGAAATGCCACTTCATGGTGAGTGTAGGTATAGTATTGGGACATTTAGTTTCCCATAGAGGCATTGAGGTTGATATAGCCAAAATTGAGACGATAGAGAAGTTGTCACCACCTACCTCGGTGAAAGGGGTAAGGAGTTTCTTAGGGCATGCCGGTTTTTACAGGAGGTTCATTAAAGATTTCTCTAAAATTTCTAAGCCTCTCACTAACCTATTAATGAAAGATGTTGAGTTTGTGTTTTTAAAGGATTGCCTTGAAGCTTTTTATAGGTTGAAGAACGCTTTGATCACCGCCCCGATTATGTAACCTCCGGATTGGAGTTTACCGTTTGAGGTGATGTGTGATTCGAGTGATGTGGCCGTTGGGGCCGTTCTTGGACAAAGAAAAGTTGGGCTTACACATGCCATCTATTACGCTAGCAAGACGCTAGACGAGGCCCAACTCAACTATCCCACCACCGAGAAGGAGTTGCTAACGGTGGTGTATGCCTTTGAGAAGTTCTGGTCATATCTAGTAGGAGCCAAGGTGATTGTGTACACAGATCATGTTGCGATCCGTTATCTACTCACAAAGAAGGATGCCAAACCTCGACTGATCCGGTGGATCCTTCTTCTCTAAGAATTTGATTTGGAGATTAGAGATAAGAAGGGGTCCGAAAAATTTGTGGCGGACCACCTTAATAGACTTCCTCCCTTGGAGATTGAGAGAGATGAGATCCCGGTGGATGACTCATTCCGGGATGAGCAATTGCAAGTGGTGAAGGAATGTCTATTCCAAGTGTGTAGAGGAAGAGAACCATGGTTCGCGGACATTGTGAACTACTTGGTGTGTGAAGAAGTGCCTCAAGAGGTGTCTGATGACATGAATGACACTAGTTTAGGCACTCATTTAGATAGTTTTCACATTCTTTCATGCATGGTTTTCACGTATTCGGGACATTTCATGCTTTATCGAGTTATATCTTCGGAATAGACGTCTACACGAGCATATGTCGGTTTTTTAGGTATTTTAGGGAACTTCCATGCATCATTGATCATATCCGAGGTTCAAGCCTCGTGACGATACGAGTTCAAGGTCCCAATGGAGCAAGCATGGAAAAAGAAGAAAAAATTTACCTAAATTGGTGCGAGCAATGCACCAGCTTTGTGTTTAGTCATGATCCAAGCCATGCAGCCCTTCACCTCGGTCCAAGGCCAAACTATCTCGGCCGAGATGCTTTCTGGGCCGACCGATATCGCCCTCAAGACAGCCGCGACACTTGGCACACATCTTCTACTTTCCGACCCTTGCTTTTCCTTGGTAGAGTGAGGGGTTGTATTGCTGCAGAGACATTTTTGCAGGGGATCCTCATTCAAATTTGGAGGAGAGTCCTTAATGTAGAAAGGAGGAGAAAGGAGACTTCATTGAAGAGAAGGGAAGAACACCATTTTCATAGTCCTAGAGTTAGTTTTTGGGAGACTTGTAATGAGAAAAGCTGCAGAGATTGTTGACCTCGTTTTGAAGCTACTCTTGGATGGTTGTAAGCTTGTTCTAAACTTATTATTCAGCTTGTTCTTGTTCTATATTGCTTCCTTACTCTTCATCTAGATATGGCATGCATGTTTGATGATATGATGATGAATGAACTTAAGATGAGAGTTTAAGGCTAAGTAGCATGTGAGTCTAGGGAGATGGATGAAAGGTTATGGCTAGGATAATGATAGATTGGACTTAGATGTATCTTAGGATAGTTTTATGCTTGAAATACCTAGCTCAGTATGCAATATCGGCCTGTTCTTCAGCCATTTCGGCCGAGATGTTCTTGATCTACCCGAGGTGTGTGAGTTGTTGTTCCTATAGTGTTATATCTTCATGTTAGGGAGATTGAGAGTTGAAATCCTAGTGTTTGTTGAGCCTAATCTAGCATTAGGGTGACCTATGTTAGTAAACTAGGTGAGGGATGAGACTTACCCGGTAATTCCCTCTCTTAGGTATAAGAGATGACAAACATTAGGTAGTAGTGAGCCTCAACAGCCGCTATTGGATTGAGTGTGCTAGGATTGCTACTTAAGACTTGCTTTGCCGATACTTACCCGGTAAGGAGAGGTTTGACCACTAAGTAGTGACCCGGTTTGTGTAGAATTCCTAACCTTAGGTTCCTAGAGACTTACCCGGTAATAGGACCTTAGGTGCGGGACTAGTGGACCATGAGACCTACCCGGTGATTGATCCCATTAGAGAAACATTCTTTCCCAACATACAGCAGCTTGTTCCTAGGTTGATTAGAAGCTTGAGTCCATGGCATAACCGGACATCCGAATCTCTAGAATCTGCTTTTATTACCTTGATATTGTATCTTGTGATTGTTTGTTGTTTAGTTGACATTGTTGCTTAATTGTGATCTTTGCTTGATGACCAAAAACCCCTTCAAAAACATATGATTTTCATTTCTTTATTTCCATCTCTTTTCTTGGTCTAGACTTGAACTATCTTTGATCATTGCATAGTTTAATCTCACCTCGGTCTTTGTGTTTGACCTCGGAATGCTTCCCTTTCTACTATATGACCCGTACACTGCGGGTTTTGCTAGGTAGTTTAGGAGATATATCGTGTATAAATTTAAGACTTTATGTGTGCATGATTGGATGAACAAGTTCTTGGTACTCTTGCCTTGGATTTGTGGCATCAACTCCTAGCGAACGTAACAATGTCCTTTGCCCAAAGGAAGAAGTTTTTCAAGGACGTGAGGCACTATTTTTGGAGTGAACCTCTCTTGTTCAAGAGAGGGCCGGACAGAGTATACCGAAGATGTATTCCGAAGGATGAGATGGAGAGTCTGATTTGGCATTGCCACTCTCTACCATGTGTTGGACACGCAAGCTCACATAAGACTTGTGCCAAGGTATTGCAATCCGGATTTTATTGGCCTGATTTGTTTCATGATGAGCAGAATTTTGTTGTGGCATGTGACGCTTGTCAAAGGACGGACAACATTTCAAGGAGAAACGAGATGCCATTGAACAATATTCAAGAGGTGGAGATATTTAACATTTGGGGTATAGACTTCATGGGTTCATTCCCCTCCTTATGTGGAAACCTCTAGATCCTCTTGGCGGTGGACTACGTATCTAGGTGGGTCGAAGCAATCGTCTTTCCCACAAATGACGTCAAGGTAGTGGTGCGGTTTTTCAACCGAGTAATCTTCCCGAGATTTGGAACACCAAGAGCAATTATAATTGATGTAGAGAAGCACTTCACCGCCAGAAACTTTGGAGCTTTGTTGGCCAAGTATGGGGTGACTCACAAGGTTGCAACACCTTATCACCCCCAAACAAGTGGGCAAGTCGAGATCTCCAACCGGGAGATCAAGAAGGTTTTAGAGAAGAAAGTGTCAAGGAGTAGAAAGGATTGGGCCATGAGGCTTGATGATGTCTTGTGGGCATGTAGAACCGCCTTCAAGACACCAATTGGAACAACCCCTACAAGTTGGTTTATGGCAAGTCGTGCCACCTCCCGGTAGAAATGGAGCATAGAGCACTTTGGGCCATAAAGTGGTTAAACTTTGACATTAAGGAGGCTGGTGAGAAGAGGTTGATAGACATCAATGAACTTGAGGAGCTTAGACTTGATGCTTATGAGAATGCCCGAATTTACAAGAAAAGAACCAAACGGTGGCATGACAAGCGCCTCATACCGAAGGAGTTGAGTGAAGGATACTTGGTCCTTCTCTTCAACTCAAGGTTGCGTCTCTTCCCCGAAAAAGCTCAAGTATGTGGTGAGGAAGATCTTTCCTCATTGAGCGGTTGAAATTGGAGGAGATCATTGTGGAAACTTTAAGGTGAATGGGAACCGGTTGAAGAAGTACATCCGGGAAACCCTGATTGATGTGTTTGCTTCGATTCACTTTGAGTAGACGCTCCGGAGTTTGGTCTAGCTAAAGACCTTAAAGAAGTGCTTGGTGGGATGTAACCCATTGGTACACGTTTTTCCCTTTTTGTTTTGCTTTTGTTTTCGTTTTTGTTTTTGTGTGTGTTTTCTTTTGTCTTTAATAATAGGTTGTAGGAGTTGTGATGAGTGTTGATGTTGTTGGAGGCAATTGTGGACCTTATGGATCCATTGGAGTGAAGTGCAAGATCCGAGCACTTAGGCAAAGGAAGTGTTGAAGGTCATCTCGACCGAAATGGTATTGGGGCAACCGAGATGAACTCAACAGGACCTCACCTCGGTTTGGACCTCGGTCCAGATGGCTTGGCTTGATGGCCCGAGATCCCTCTATTGAGCCATGTTTGCCTTGTGTGAGCCCGTACCTCATGGATGCAGCTTGCACTTTCATCTCCACTTGCATGAACCGAAATACCGACATCCCGACATTTTACATTGTGAGGACTTCTTTCACTCTCTATTTAATTTTCACATTGGGGACAATGTTGTTTTTAAGTATGGGGTGGGGTTTTCATGATCCTTTGCATGATCGCATCTAGGATAGTTTCTTTTTATTTTCACACGTTTCTATTTCATGTTTTGCATTGTATATACATATCTTCAAAATACATGTAACGACCGGGTTTTTCGTTACGCTTGGATAGATTTAGACGAGGGTAGAAGCCGGGCGCAAGGGCTCACGCCCTTGCGGCTTTGGCGACGTAGTCGAGTAAGCCGCAGGTGCGGATAGGATGCCCGCTGGGGCTGTGGCACGCGTGGGCGGGGTAGCAGCGTTTTGGGCAACTGTTCACATTCCGATTCTTTTTAACTCCCCTCTTAAATTCCATGAGGAGTTATGGGCTGGAGACCTTTGGTATCCTTCCCCTTTTATGCAGCCAACCCTTCTCCTCCTCTCTCATTTCCACTCACGTTACTTTCTTCCTCCTACCCGCTTCATCCTCTTACATCCTTCTCCTCCATTCTTCCCTTGGAGTGCTCCAGCTTGGATCCACCATTCGTGAGGCCGGGACGGCAGTGACGGGATGTGGGTAAGGTTCCTTCTATTCTCTTTTTTATTTCTTTCTTCTCCTTCTTCTTTCTTCCTTTCCCTTTCATGGCTTGAATGGAAGGCACTCTTTAATCCTTGCTCAACGATCTATCGTTGTTTTGTTGGTTCGATGACGAAGCTAGACCTTGGAGTGAGGCTAAGACCAAGTGAGAGAAGTAGAAGACGTTCATATTACCAAAGGAGACCCTAAAGGACCGGCTGCACAATCGAAGAACTCAGCCGACGGACCTTATGCACAGATAGGCGCAGGGGCGGATTCACATAGGCGCGCGCAGGGGTGGCTTCTGACAGGCGCAGGGGCGGACCCAGATCGGCGCAAGGGCGGACCCAGATAGGCTGGCCTAGGGTAGTAGAACTGGAATGCTTTAGAGTGGTTGGACCTTAGAGGTCTAGTGTGAGTTATGTGAATCTTGTGGTGGTATGTTGTTGAGGGTACGTTCAAGCGTTGTGGGGGTAACCTTTGTGTATATCGTTATGTTGAGAGTTGGATAGGTCATGGACTGAGAGTGTAGTATTCTTGGACTAGGTGGTTGAGGAGTTGAGCCTAGAAGTCTAACGACTTCTAGTGGACTAAAGTGTGGTTTGATTGTGTGCCTTGTCTTGAATAGGCGTTGTACGTTTTCCCGAGGGAACTTTCGAGTGAGGTGATCTTGTGCGCTTCGGAGACTGGTAAGTCTACGGACTTACTTAGCTGGCTTCTTGTATGAGTGAATTGTGTATGAGTGGTGTTTGCTAGCTAGGATAATAACGAAACCGGATTAGGCCGACTTTATTATATTACGTAATGGACCCAAGTGTATGATAACGGATCGTGACAACATCTGCCTAGCTCTTGCGAGAGTCTAGGAGGTTCCTTGTACCAGCCCAGGCAGGTAGACGGTTAGATGCATTAGCACCATTCCTTGTTGGTAAACGGGATCAGGGGCAAGGTTTGGGAATCCCTCGTGTCACAAGATAAGTATCATTAGTAATGACATATCACCTAATTAAAGATAACAAAAGGATTGAGTGTTGCATGTTGATTGCGTATGTCGTGTGTTTGTGCTTTTACCTTTATACTTATGCATAGATTGTCAGCTAACGGTATTATACCGCTTGTAGATGCCTTGCAGGTTAGAGAGGCGATCGAGTGATCCGGCGGTAGTGGGCAGCCGGGGTTCCGTGCATTATAGGACGGGGCTGTTATCTTTATATTTCATGAACGTTGAGACTTATGTTGTTCTTTGGTTTTGAGACTCGGTTGGATTGCTTTTCAGATTTGTACTTTTTACTTCAGCTCATGTTATAAAATTATGTGTTTTGCCTTTTTATTCGTGCCGTGTTGTAAGGTCCGATGAAGTTGTTGCCAGGATAAGGGCCGGGACCCATTGTGAGGTCCCAGCCCGTAGCATTCCGAGTCCTCTAGGATTAGGGTTGTTACAATATGGTATCAGAGCCCTAGAATTGCAACAACGGCACTCGCAATCTTCTAAAATGCCAAATAGACAAATAAACAGAACCCTCAAGGGTTCTGAGTTTTCAAAACGAATTTTGTTTTCAAACCATGAGCATAGTCGGGTTGGGATAGAATGTACGAGACCACCACTACCTCCGCAGATCTCGGCAGCCTAGTTTACTAGATTTAAAGTTGTATGTTGGATTGTAAGTTATTTCTGGACTTGTTATGATTATATTAGTAGCATGAATTCTATATACTTATATATACCTATATATTTATACGTATGGTACAATAGTATCATATTAGAGTTACAGACTTTGTAGTTAGATGATAGGAAGCTATCATTGCCCTTGGACAAACGCCTTATGACTTAAGCTAGTGTACATACGACGAGGAGTATGCTCAAGTTATCGAGTTGAGCATCAAGTTTTAGCGAACACCCCGATGATTTCTTGGATCCCTTTATGAGGACGTCAAACCAAAAGACCAGAGATGACTTAACCAAAGGTTGAACAAATAGAGAGGAAGTCAAGTCAACTTAAGCGAAACCGAGATGAAAACTACACAATTAAGGAGGCGACATGAAGATAAGAGAGTGAATATGAGGAATCAAGGATGGATCATCAATCAAGAAACAAGAGACAACGAACTTAAGGTTCTTTCCAGTGTCGCGTTGATGAATTGAAGACGCGAAGCGAGTGAAAGATGAGTGTAGTTTCACTCGAAGATAAGATTGGCGTTCCAGTTGAGGCGTAAGTTTTCCTAGGCACTCCTAAGCACGGGATCCTAGACGAAAGGTGTAAATGGACCAACTTCGAGGATCTAAAAGATACGTAAGTTACGCTTACAAATAGACTAGAAGGTGAAGTGTTGAATTTACGAGATCCCAAGTGGATGACTTTCTTCGGACTTATGAGGCAATGGGAAAAATCACGTGGTGAAGGTTCACATAGTAGAAGGTCTTTAAGAGGGTCAACCGTTTTTGTTATGGTGAGAAGGCTAAGAAACGTCAATAAGAAGGAAGTGCATAGAGATGATAGTTTCAAAAGACGAGAGATACAATAGGGATCTTTTATCGAAAGACGTAAGACATCAACCAAGGGAAACACGAATGGATGCTAACTAACGTTAAAGATTTCTAAGAAGACGCACTTACCAGATATCATGAAGTGCGGTTAAGCCTATGAAGGTGAGTCACATGACATAACAAGGCCGAGAAGGGTAGTTATCTTGCAGAAGGAAAGGAAGCGTGGAATGAAGGATAAGCTAACGGAGTTTAAGGTATAGTACCCCGAGAGAGTAGCCTTCATGATAATAATAACATGGAAAGTACAGAAGAAAGACAAGTTGTTGACCTCAAAAGAAGGTTAACCATGAGCTAATCAATGGCAACCGAGAACTCACAGGTGTAGGTTGTCTATTGATGAGTGTAATGGGAAGAGTAACCCATAATGTGGGATCATAAAGGAACAATAACAAGAGCTTGGAATATTCCCGGGTTCAATGTCAACAATAAAGGGTTATATCAACGGAAGAGCAAATGGCGTAATCAAGTAGCGTTGAACGGGTTCAAGGCAAGTAACAATAAAAGACCTCTTAGGGAGGAATTGTAATGACCTACACGCCTTTATTAGGTCATGGGGATTGACATGTGGAGGAACAAAACGGATCATAACTGTTAAGTTGTGATCGGGGTTGCAAGAACTAGAGGATCAAGAGGAAGGTGAGGCTTTCATTGTTGATTTACGCAAATGGGAAATTATATAAAGAATGCATGGCATGAAACGGATGATATGTCGTCGTGAGCAAGAGATGAGTCAAAAGTTTTCTAGACTCACCCGAAGAAGCCACGAGGGCTATGTCGAATAACGGAGAACCCGAGTTAGGGCAACGCTGCAAGCTTAGAGATGTTTTTATACTATTGCTTGGTAAAGTAACGACTTGAAGTCGGTTGTCATCAGTTTAGGACGAGAAAAGAAGGTACCTATGTAAGACGGCATTTCAGACCGGTATGGTCATTACCAGTTGTAGTGAAGCCATTTGGTCACGTACACACGAGGATTTTAGAGGTTATGTAGATATGGATTCATCGGTTTCTGAATCGAGTTGCAGGGTTGTCGCATAATTTGTGGCTTTACAAGCGGTTTCAATACGGACCATAACCTAATAGTTGAGAGGAACAAGCTTGACACGGGACGACATCAATACAAGTTATACGGGATAAGACTTATAAGCCAAGTCATCTAAGTAGGAGTTAGGACATCTAAAGTGACTTCCTAGGACACGTAGTGACAACGATAGAGATCAAGTTGATCCAACGAAGACCAAGGTGGTATTTGCGGTGCTACCTCCAATGAATGTTGGAGAGGTAGGGAGCTTATAGATTGGTGGGATATAACTGCCCAGTTGCGGAATGGTTTGAACGTTCTCCCTTTCCGATGAGGTATACTAGAATCGTGTGGTCCGAGCCGTGTCCATGGAGCTTTGAAAAGCTGAAGAGGTGACTGGTCTCTACTCTAAATCCTTGTGCATAAATAAGAGCCTTGTGGATTTGGCGACATATAGGGATGTATCCAAGCGGAGCTTGGGATGCGGTGAAGTAAAAAGATAGGTTTCGCGTGTATGTGATAGACAATTCTGGGCATATGAGAGGAATGCCCCATGAAGGGTCGTGAACTAGCTACTTAATACATGTGTGTATGAGGATGTTAGTATTTTTATGGAGAAACATGGCAACCTTGAACGGGAGATAAGGGTTTGATATATTTATTCACTCACCAAGAGTTGAACACCGGATAGGAGTGATGGATAGAGTTGATTAAGGATTTTGACTTAGAGATCATTTATCATCCGGGGAAGGCGAATGTGGTCGCCGATGCCCTGAGAAGGAGGACACCCCGCGAGGCTGTGATAGCTAGATTGACCGTTCAGACCCAGTTGCAGAGAGATTTGATTTGGTTGGAGGTATACATCCGGTTTCCGGATACTGACGGTCATTTGTCAGCATTAGAGGTTTCACCGGATCTGACGGAAGAGATCCGGCAGAAACAGGAGAGTTGTCCCGCACTGGCGAGGATCGGGGATAGAATGTCCAGAGGGGAGGCACCACAGTTTATGGTGGGTGTAAACGGGATTTTGAGGCGCCAAGAGCGCATATGTGTACCCTCCGAAAAGAGTTGAGGGAGCGTATACTGCAGGAGGCCCATTCTACACCTTATTCCGTCCACCCGGGCACGAGTAAGATGTATCAGGATATACGACGATCTTATTGGTGGGGAGGGCTCAAGCCTGACGTGGCTAGATATGTAGCCCAGTGTGCGACATGTCAGTAGGTCAAGATCGAGCACCACAGGCCCGGAGGAGAGCTCCAATCACTTCCGATTCCACAGTGGAAGTGGGAGGACATTTCTATGGACTTCGTTACCGGCTTGAGGTTGAGTAGAGGCTTTGATGCGATATGGGTTGTGGTGGATCGGTTGACGAAGACGGCGCGATTTATTCCTATTAAGGAAACGTGGCCGGTGTCTCATTTAGCCGAGGAGTTTACCCGACAGATTGTGAGGTTCCATGGGGTGCCGAGGACAATCATCTCGGATAGAGATGGGCGTTTTACCTCGAGATTTTGGCAGCAGGTACACGCCGCCTTAGGTACGAGCTTATAGTTTACCATGGCATACCATCCTCAGACAGATGGACAGTCTGAGAGGACGATTCAGACCCTCGAGGACATATTGAGGGCATGTGTGCTTGATTGGGGCCAGGTGGCCCGACCACCTACCTTTGGTAGAGTTTTCTTATAACAATAGTTGGCATGCGACTATTGGGATGGCTCCTTACGAGGCACTATATAGACAGAAGTGTCGTACACCCTTGTGTTGGGATGAGCCTGGGAGGATGAGTGGTGTGGCACCCGAGCAAGTGCAGGATGATATGGCTCGGGTAGCTTTGATCCGAGAGCGGATGTTGGCCGCACAGAGCCGTCAGAGATCTTATGCTGATAAGAGACGCAGGCCTCTGGAGTTCAGGGTTGGAGCCCAGGTATGGTTGAGAGTGTCGCCGATGAGGGGTGTTAGACGTTTCGGCATTAAGGGAAAGTTGAGTCCCCGATATGTCGGGCCCTTTGAGATCCTTGAGCGGATAGGAGAGGTTGCGTACAGATTGGCATTGCCACCCTGATTGGAGGGAGTTCATCCAGTATTTCACGTGTCGCAGCTGCGAGAGTATGTGCATGACCCGAGACACATAGTAAGTCATGACGACCCGGTGGTCAAGCCGGATCATACATTTCCAGAGCACCCGATAGCAGTTTTGGAGAGAGGTGCGAAACGCCTTCGATTGAAGGTAATACCCATGATGAGAGTGCAGTGGTCGAGATGAGGGATTGACGAGGCCACTTGGGAGACGGAGGATAGTATCCGGAGGAACTATCTTGAGTTTTATGCGGTTCTAGAGACGTCTATAGGACTGCCAGGTAGTCTACCTTCTTGTTTTGGTTGCTTGCAGTGTTGTATGTGTGATATATTTAGTGTGCTTGTGTGTGACCCTTAGGTGGTCTTGATGTGGTAGGTTCTTAGTCATAGGGCTTGCTTATATCTTATGACCGCGGTTAGTACCCCCTAAGTTTCAGGACAAAACTTATTTTTGAGGGGAATCTGATGTAACGACCGGATTTTTCGTTACGCTTGGATAGAGTTAGACGAGGGTAGAAGCCGGGCGCAAGGGCTCACGCCCTTGCGGCTTTGGCGACGTAGTCGAGTAAGCCGCAGGTGCGGCTAGGATTCCTGCTGGGGTTGTGGCACGTGTGGGCGGGGTAGCAGCGTTTTGGGCAACCATTCACATTCCGATTCTTTTTAACTCCCCTCTTAAATTTCATGAGGAGTTATGGGCTGGAGACCTTTGGTATCCTTCCCCTTTTATGCAGCCAACCCTTCTCCTCCTCTCTCATTTCCACTCACGTTACTTTCTTCCTCCTACCCACTTCATCCTCTTACATCCTTCTCCTCCATTCTTCCCTTGGAGTGCTCCAGCTTGGACCCACCATTCGTGAGGCCGGGACAGCAGTGACGGGACGTGGGTAAGGTTCCTTCTATTCTCTTCTTTCTTTCTTCTCCTTCTTCTTTCTTCCTTTCCCTTTCATGGCTTGAATGGAAGGCACTCTTTAATCCTTGCTCAACGATCTATCGTTATTTTGTTGGTTCAATGACGAAGCTAGACCTTGGAGGGAGGCTAAGACCAAGTGAGAGAAGTAGAAGACGTTCATATCACCAAAGGAGACCCTAAAGAACCGGCTGCACAATCGAAGAACTCAGCCGACGGACCTTCTACACAGACAGGCGCAGGGGCGGATTCACATAGGCGCAGGGGCGGCTTCTGACAGGCGCAGGGGCGGACCCATATCGACGCAGGGGCGGACCCAGATAGGCGCAAGGGCGGCTCAGGCAGGCGTAGGGCGGTTTTGCTCCAGTGAGTCCCGAATCTCGTTCTTTCTTTTCCTTCTTTCTTCTCTTAGACTCGTTATACCTTAGAAGCATGTTAGGCTGGCCTAGGGTAGTTGAACTGGAATGCTTTAGAGTGGTTGAACCTTAGAGGTCTAGTGTGAGTTATGTGAATCTTGTGGTGGTATGTTGTTGAGGGTTCGTTCGAGCGTTGTGGGGGTAACCTTTGTGTATATCGTTATGTTGAGAGTTGGATAGGTCATGGACTGAGAGTGTAGTATTCTTGGACTAGATAGTTGAGGAGTTGAGCCTAGAAGTCTAAAGACTTCTAGTGGACTAGAGTGTGGTTTGATTGTGTGCCTTGTCTTGAACAGGCGTTGTACGTTTTCCCGAGGGAACTTTTGAGTGAGGTGATCTTGTGCGCTTCGGAGACTGGTAAGTCTACGGACTTACTTAGCTGGCTTCTTGTATGAGTGTATTGTGTATGAGTGGTGTTTGCTAGCTAGGATAATAATGAAACCGGATTAGGCCGACTTTATTATATTACGTAATGGACCCAAGTGTATGATAACGGGTCGTGACAACATCTGCCTAGCTCTTGCGAGAGTCTAGGAGGTTCCTTGTACCAGCCCAGGCAGGTAGACGGTCAGATGCATTAGCACCATTCCTTGTTGGTAAACGGGATCAGGGGCGAGGTTTGGGAATCCCTCGATTCACAAGATAAGTATCATTAGTAATGACATATCACCTAATTAAAGATAACAAAAGGATTGAGTGTTGCATGTTGATTGTGTATGTTTTGTGTTTGTGCTTTTACCTTTATACTTATGCATAGATTGTCAGCTAACGGTATTATACCGCTTGTAGATGATGTCTTGTAGGTTAGAGAGGCGATCGAGTGATCCGGTGGTAGTGGGAAGCCGGGGTTCCGTGCATTATAGGACGGGGTTGTTATCTTTATATTTCATGAACGTTTAGACTTATGTTGTTCTTTGGTTTTGAGACTCGGTTGGATTGCTTTTCAGATTTGTACTTTTTACTTCAGGTCATGTTATAAAATTATGTGTTTTGCCTTTTTATTTGTGCCGTGTTGTAAGGTCCGATGAAGTTGTTGTCAGGCTAAGGGTCGGGACCCGTTGTGAGGTCCCAGTCCGTAGCATTCCGAGTCCTCTAGGATTCGGGTTGTTACAATACCAAAAAATCGAAAAATTTTAAAAACAATTGTGCTTCTAAGTAGGACATGACCCTTATGATGAATTTTGTTTTTTTATTTGGATTGGCTATGGATGGCCTTGTGTGTTGAATGGATTTATGCATATGTGGACTTGAATACTTCTCTTGAATCCTATGTATGAATAGTGATAATGATGTTTGACTTGATCGGATTGAGAATTGATAGTCGAAATTACATACTAGTTCTTGCACATCATCTAGGAATAATTAAGGAAATTCATCTCTCTTCTTCTCATCTTGATCATGTTGTTTGAGCACCTCACTTGATATAAAAATTTGATCTCTTTTGACCCATCCGGGAATAGGAGCATGCTAGTGTGTGTAGTGTGTGAAAAGCATGTGTGGGGTGATGTGTGGTGAATGAAGAAGTTGATTGTGATGGGAAAAGTTTAGAAAAAAAATATAGCTTTGGGGACTTTGGTTTTGATGATGAGTAACTTGACACCATTCACATAATCGGGTGTTTGTGTCTTGCCAAAGTCGGATAAACCGAAGGTCCTAACGAGCCTTGGTATGTGTGCCCGGTGTGATGCACCTCGGAAAAATCCCGAGGCCCACTAATGACCAAGGTTTAGGCTTTTGTACACCAATTTCATTGTCTCAAAAGTGAATAAAAAAGGAAAAAGAACAGAAAGAAAAGAAGGAGAAAAATACACTTTGGTGGATGAAGAACAAAAATGTTGTGGTTTAGTTCCTTTCCCGGATTAGCACCACTTGACTTAAAAGATTCCCACCCTAACATCACGTTTCTTGGCCTCTTCTTTCGTAAGTCCTTGTGACCTATTTGCATATGTGTATGACTTAGTGATCTAGGTTTGATTTTCTCATGATCATCTTGACATTCTTATTTTTACCTTTCATGCATACTTTCGAGTTAAGTGTAATTATCTTTCCGTGCTTCTATTCCTTTAATGCATGATTGCTCATCCATTGCCACGAAACATAACTATGAAGGTGATCTAGACTTGAAAAGCACAATTCCAAAAATATTTTCTATTTTTCCGCATTCATAACTCATGCCATCTCGTAGCCTACATTTGAACCTTTCTCGGGGACAAGCAAGCGACAAGTATGGGGTATTTTGATGACGTGATTTATGACACTATTTTAAGCACTCTTTTAGGTAGATTTTATATCTATTCATGCATGGTTTTGCCTATGTTCGGGACGTTTTATGCTTTATCGAGTTATTTCGTCGGAATAGACGTCTACATGAGCATATGTCGGTTTTGTAGGTACTTTAGGGAGCTTTCAAGCATTATTGATCATATCCGAGGATAAATGCTCGTGACGGCCTGGATTCAAGGTCCCAATAGAGCAAGCATGGAGAAAAGAAGAAGAAATTGGCCTTAGTTGGTTCGAGCCATGCACCGACTTGTGTTTAGCCATGATTATGGCCATGCAGCCGTTGACCTCGGTCCAGCCCTCACCCATCTCGGCCGAGATGCTTTCTGGAGCATCCGAGATCATTCACTGGTCCCCCACGACACTTGGCACACTCCTCTTCCAGCCCACAATTTTCTCTCCCATGATGGAGAAGAAGTGTTATATTGCAGGTTGCTCACATTTTGCAGGAACTTCTTCCAATCCATTACATTCTCTAATATTCCTAAGTTTGAAATCAAAAGTGTGGAGAAGAGAAGAAAGGATACTCCATTGAAGAGAATAACTCATTTTTCATAGCTTTTGAGTGAGTTTTTGAGAGACTTGTAGTGAGGAAAGTTGTAGAGATTGTTGACCTCATTTTGAAGCTACTCTTGGATGGTTGTAAGCTTGTTCTAAACTTAATATTCAGCTTGTTCTTGTTTTATATTTCTTCCTATCTCTTTATCTAGCTATGGCATGCATTTGTGATGATATTATGATGATTGCTCTTAAGATGATTTTTCTTGGCTAAGTAGCATGTGATTCTAGGGAGATGGATGAAAAGTTATGGCTAGGATAATGATAGGTTGGACTTAGATGTATCTTAGGATAGTTTCTTGCTCGAAATACCTAGCTCAGCTTACAATCTCGGCATGTTCTTCAACCATTTCGGCCGAGGTGTTCTTGATCCACCCGAGGTGTGTGAGATGTTGTTCCTATGGTGTTATATCTTCATGTTAGGGAGTTTGAGAGTTGAAATCCTAGTGTTTGTTGAGCCTAATATAGCATTAGGGTGACCTATGTTAGTAAACTAGGTGAGGGATGAGACTTATCCGGTATTTCCCTCTCTTAGGTATAAAAGATGACAAACATTAGGTAGTAGTGAGCCTCAACAACCGCTATTGGATTGAGTGTGCTAGGATTGTTGTTTAGGACTTACCTTCCTGAGACTTACCCGGTAAGGAGAGGTTCGACCCTTAGATAGCAATCCGGTTTGTGTAGAATTCTCAACCTTAGGTACCTAGAGACTTTCCCGGTAATAGGACCTTGGGTGCGGGATTAGTGTACCATGAGACTTACCCGATGATTGATCCCATTAGAGAAACATTTCTTCCCAACATACCGCAGCTCGTTCCTAGGTTGATTAGATCCTTGAGTCCTTGCCATAACCGGAAATCCGAATCTCTAGAATCCACTTTATATACATTGATCTTATATCTTGTGTTTCCTTGTTGTTTGGTTGACATTGTTGTTTGATTGTGATCTTTCCTTGATCACCATAAACCCATCAAAAACATATGATTTTCATTTCTTTATTTCCATCTCTTCTCCCATCTTAGACCTTTGCTATCCATGATCGTTACTTGATTTAATCTCACCTCGGTCTTTGTGTTCGACCTCGGAATGCTTTCCTTTCTACTTTGTCATTCGTACACTGTGGGTTGGATACGTGTTTAGGATTTTAGTTCGAGTTATAAATTTAAGACTTTGTGTGCATGATTTGGGCGAACAAGTTCTTGGCACTCTTGTCTCGGATTTGCTTAGCACATGACTCCTAGAAAACACCTAACACTAGGAATTAGAAAATAAAAAGACCCAAATATAGCATTTCAACTAAAACTCCTTTTGAGAATTCTAGTTGAACCTGAAAACATTTGGGCTCGTGTTATCTTTGAGACATATTTTAAGGGCGCATGCATCCTAAGTTCCCTAAAGAAAATAGATCATGGCAATGAAAAATATTTCTTGCCTTGAGAGAGATCTTTAAAAAAGGTCTTAGACGGCAAGTTGGTGATGGAAAAACAATTAAATTCTAGACGGATAATTGGATCACTTAATAACCATTAAAAGTAAACATTGAATCTCATATCGACTATGACCCTAATCTGCGGGTATGTGAGTTCATTACTCAAAACAAAACTTGGAATACGGAGAAAATAAAAAGACATATTTTAAATTTTGATACCTGACTCGATCCTGAACGTTTCAAGACTATCAGGACATTACCGACATACTTTAGGGGTCCCCTGAAAAACATGGTTAATTCTCTATCAAATTTACCGTTGATATGATCAATACGAACAAGTGTATAAACGATTCCGAATGCAATTGGATTTGAAAATTAAACATAGCCCCGATGATTAAAAAAATTGTGGAAAATTGCAATAATTGAATTCAAAGTAAAACTTGAGGAATGCCGGATCGCAATACCGATGGAATGTGTCTTTTGGAAGACTTGGGGCAATTTCTCATAGGCCAGCCATATACAAAACAATTGTATGCAAATATTATTCCAAATTATACAATTGTTATCAGAGAAATAATATGGAATAACCCTAAACCCAACATTACTATTAATTTATCAAGGAACAAGTTTGACACAAACAACCTAAGATTATTATGTTATACCTAGTGGAGCATCTGGTATTTCTGAAACCAAACAATATTCAAGCAACAAATTTTCTATTTGACCAACAATATAAGGGAATTCGTTACATCTCAAATCAAACAGTGGGATAAGACAAAGGAATATTCAGAGGGAGATGCCAAAAAAAACATTCTTCTAATCTAGATGAAAAGACAAAACATCAAATGGGAAAAACCTTGAACCAATTTTGTAAAATTGAACTTTGATGGCTCTAATTTTGAATGACGGAACATCGCCTTTTGGAGTAATTATCCACAACCATGATGCAAAAATAATAACTATGGACTTTGGGAACTCCCTAACTTACCAATTTTGTATATAGAGGTCATAGCTTTGCTCAAGGAGCTATTTCTAGTCAAAGAACAAGGAAGTCAGAAAATTGAAATTGAAGGTGATTATCTCCACGTTATAAACTGCATATTACGCATTCGAAAACCCCTGGGAAGCTGGTATTCTTATTGGAGATATACTTCTCCATCTCCGTTCTTTCAAGGAAGTCCCCATTAAGCATATCTTTAGGAAAGTCAACGAGGTGGTTGATGCTCTTCCTGCTCTTACACAGTTGCCATCTACCGCTCTTGCTAGTGCGCTTCATGTTTTTGAAGAATTCATCCACAATCATACTCTTCGCTAGTAAGTGTCCATGACTTCTCCTTTATGACGACCTAATTATATGTCGATCTAGTTGACCCATCAAACTACCAGAAATATTTGGTGTCTGGAATTGCTTTCCTCTCTAAAATAAAAATAGTCCTACCTTTGTATACCTTTTTCATTTTTTTTCCTTTTCAGTAACCATTTGCTTGTACTATATTTGGGAAATGAGTTTACTTCAATTTTGTGGGCTGTGTAGTTAAGGTCTCTTGCTTCATTGATATATTTGGTTTTGCTTGATTGATGCTGCTCGACAACGAAGGAGATAATGTTGGTCATTCTATGGGTTCGTCGTATACAATTTAACTGAAAAAAAAAAAAAAAAACCCCAAAAATCTGTTATTTTTCTTTCTTAAATTAATAAAAGTAAATAAAAATACAATTATTTGGTACTGATGAAATAAAAGATTGACAGATTTTTAAATGGGTGGTTATTTGTTAACAAAACTATAAACTTCCGATGATCCATGCAGGTCCACCGGAAGACATGTGTGCCTGCTGTGTCTCCGTTGATGTGCATAGGTGGCGTTGTATGGACCCTACAGTCTACCACCTCATCCTGCTACAAAGAAGAAAACGCGTCGAAATCCCAAATGAGAGAAAAATCGTCGGCAACAATCAAAAGCGCCAGCTTCGTGACACCCAAACTCCCAAAGAAACCTCCCTCCAACATCCCTCTCATGGCATTTCTCATCAAACCCTAGTAATATCTCCCCCCCTCAGATCTCACTCAAGTTAGCTTTCAAGGCGATCGAATTTGAGATTCCAGATTATTAGTTAGGGAGTAAATGACGCATTTTCATCCAATGCGGTGTTGCCCCTTTCTCTCCCTCTCTATCCTGTTCTTGCGTTTTGGAACCCTAATTGCCGATCCCGTTTCTCTCTTCTCAATCAAAGGCTTCCAAACCGCTGATCTAGGATCATCCAATTTCGCCCTCCTGGGCGACGCCAAGTCCGCCAATGGAGGATCACGTGTGAATCTCACTTCCCGTTCGTCCCCCAGTTCTGGGACCCTCGTTTTCAAGAAACCCTTGAAGCTAATCGATGCAGGATCTGGAAAACCCATCTCGTTTTCCACTGAATTCGTCTTCTCAATCTCGCCCGGTGGACATGGCGACGGCCTGGCGCTCGTCATCCTTCCTGATGGGGATCTTTCACAGATCTTCGGTCAAGGTACTTTTGGGATCTCCAAGAACCTTGACAAGTTTAAGGGAAAAATGATTGCGATCGAGTTTGGTACTCCTAAGGAGGCTAAAGGTGGCCGTGTGGGGGTGGATGTTGGCAGATTCGAATCTGGTGAGACGAGAGATGTCCTGCTGCTAAATGGTGGGGGGAAAGTGCAATCATGGATTGACTACGAGGCGGATTCGAAGAGATTAGAGATTAGGTTAAATAAGTTTGGGAGCGCGAGGCCTTACGATCCGTTGATCTCGTTTTCGGTTGATCTGCTGAGAATCTGGGGAGAACGAGAGGTGTTGGTGGGGATCGGTTCATCAAACCGGGATTCTGCACAAATGAGCAGTGTGTATTCATGGAATTTTAGGGTTAGAAGCGTCCCAAATGGTCTGCACTCCATGCCCTGGGATCCTCGTATTCGGGCCGATGATAAACTCGAGAAAGTTCCTCAGGATAATGATAAGAAGAAAAAGAAGAAGAAGAAGAAGACCAGCAACTGTGCTCTGAGGATTCTAGGTGGGGTTATCTTTGCAACTGGATGCGGAACCCTAGTTGCATTCTTCATCCTGCTTCTTTGGGTGGTTTTCTCTAGCAGACATTTAGCTGTTACAACTCCTGAAGTTCCCATGAAGCCTTTAGATTTTAGCTACCAGAAGCTAGAGGTGAACGCCAACGACCAATCTCATGTAACACGATGGGTTGAAGTTTGATGAATTTTTTTGTTTGTTATTATAACCTTCTTGTCGTCATTCTTTATATTGCTGTTCTTTGTCGAGGGCATCAGTCCTTGAATCTGTGTAATTTTGGAATGTCTGCTATATGTTGATCTGTATTGTGTACGTCCATCAATCAGAGAACTCTCAAACTCAGTCAGTTGTTGCTGACTTTTAATGATAGTATTTGATTTTATTTATTTGATGCTCACTCGGATTAAATTTCTGTTGAAATAAAGAAGATTACGAACTTGCGGGGCAATAAATGGCAAAATTTTGCACATAATGAAGACAGTTAATCATATACATTCAAGTTCAAGTTTCAGAATCAAAACCGATGTTCCAAAATCCTTCAGGAGTCATTGGTGGTGCAAACCTATAGCGGTGTCTCGAAACACCGTCCAGATGCTCACACCGGAAACCTTTCTTACCATCTCCTGTGTCTTTATCCTCCGCGTTAGGAAGCACTGCGTCATAAAATTTCTTACACTGCTTACATTCAATTCCTTTCAAGGCTTCGCGCTGGGCCTTCTTCCTAACTGGTTCAACATACTTGAAACCATTTGGACTCCTTTTCAAGGATTGCTGCTGCTGCTGCTGCTGGACCTCATCATCAACATTAATGCCTACTTCTTCTGTCTCCTCGTCTGAATAACCACACTCGGTGTCTCTAGATACAGGACCTGGAATTTTATGTCCTTCCTCCCTGACAACAGCCTTTCCCAGCTTTCCCCTGATATTCTCCAATGGAGTATCCAGAAAATCATCATGGGGGTCAGGCTCATTTGGACCTAGACGAGAACGAGTACCTCTCCAGTCTGATGTACGGCCCGTTGATGAGCTTGAATTTCTGCTTGTTTTCCATTTCGATGCAGCTGCAGAGACTGAAGCTTGATTCCATACTCTGTCTCTCTCTTCACTCCAATCACTTCCAGAGTCCATTTCTTTCTTCACTTTGACCGCCTCCTTGCCTGCATATGCACTTTGATTTGATCTTGCAATTTTCTCCTTCTCTAAATTACCACTAGAGCTGATTTTCTTGACTTCCGTTGTTTCTCCAGCAACCAGCAAACTTTTACATGCTACCAAGGCACATGAAATACACACAATCAGACAGATACAAGGAGACTAATTAATGACAACTTAAATCAGTATTATGTGCATGTCATAGCTACAGTATGCATACCATCAGGGTTGTGTGGCTCAGTTTCAACCTCAACCTTGGGCTTAACCGGTGTATTTTCTGCAGTAAGGCCAGACCTAGCACAGAGGAAGTTGTATTGAGACTTGAGACTTTTATAAGCAGTCAAAAGATCTCTTCGTTTCTGCTTCTCAGCCAGCAGCTCAGAGTCCTTTGATTCAATTTTCTGCACTAAATGTTTCTGATAGTCACTCTTTTCGGGAAGCTCCTCATTACTGTTCTCCAAATCCTTCATTCTGGACAAAAGCGATGCTTTTTCTTTCTCGTGCACGCTCAACAGCTGATCCTTCTTTGTCAATACATCATTTTGCTGTACTAACTTCTCTTGCAATTCCTTACAATTCTCCAGTTCAATAGTTTTCATTCCAAACTTGATCCTAAGTTCATTGAGAGAGGCTTCTACATTTTCCAGTTTCATTTCAAGGTTTTTACATTCATTTTCTTTAAACTGCAACAATTCTTCCATTCTAAGTACCTTTTCTGCTTGTGTACTCGCATGCTTGAGAATCGTCTCTTGCAGCTCCTTTCGATTGTTTACATCTTCATTCTTTTGCTTAAGCTCTTCCTTGAGTTGGCATCTCTCCTCCTCAAGCTCCCTAGTGTTGGTGAAGAGGGATGAAAGTCTCTCTTCGTATTGCCTGAGTAACCTTTGCTTGCTAATAATGTCAGAGCTTTTTGTGTCAATCGTTTGATGAAATTTATCGTTCAATTCCTTTTGTTTCGTTATCTCCATGTCCTTGAAGGAGAGCTTCTCCTCCAGCAAAGATATTTTTCTCAACAAGTTTGAGTTTTCAGCTGCTACTTTATTCTTTCCCAAATGAAGCTCTTCTATCTGGTTAATCATCTTAAGATGCATCTCTTTCGCTTCTTCTTCTGCAACTTTCCTGGCCATCTCATATAACTCCCCAAAGGACTTGGAACACTTGTGGAAAGTAGGGTGAAGTTGGCTGCAGAAGATGTATTCAACCTCAGAAATTCGATCTTTAGCTTCTTGAATAGTTGCAACCAAGAGGGTGCTGAGATCACTGACAAATTTCAGATCATCAGGTCCATTGGATTGGCCTACTTCGATTGACTTGTGAATGCGATTGATCTGGTTACCTGCAGTTGGGCAAAAATTGAAATGATAAGATACGCTATAACTAATTGACATTATAAACAGCAATTCAAGTATATAAGCAAGTTTTTCTTTGCTTGCAAGTATTGGCATATAGATTGTTTGGAGACTGAAAGTGGATCTTGGTTGACAGAAGTTGCGAACGCTACTAAGATCTTCACCAGTCAAAGGAAAGGGAATAAAATTGGAGAAATTAGATGAACATACCAAAATGCATCCTCAAGCACATGGCAGAGAGATGCGGAAAGGGGAGTACCTGGGTTGGGAGAGTCGAGGCCGGTCGCCGGGTTCTCCATCGCCGTCACCATCGTCTGATGGCAGCCGGAGGCCTTGTACGAGAAGAAGATTGGGAGGAGATAAAATCGAAGCCCTAATGTCAATTAGTGAAAGCAATTGAAGGCGTCAGAGGTCGGATCAAAGAAAACGTAGCAGGTGAATGGATTGGAGTGGATGTATCTTGAGTTATGATTGTGGAGGGAGAAAATGGGATTTGAAGATTTAACAATTTGGGAGGCGGGAAGTCCCCTTCGTATTGGATTGGTACTTGTGAACTGTGTGTGATACGGGTGGATGTATCCTTCCGTCCCCGATCTATCAACTAAAATCTCCTCGTGAAACGTCATTTAGGATTTTAGGTTATGTTTGATTTTTTTTTTTTTTTATACATGGGTAAAAAGGATTAGGCATATCAATATCTAGACACCGACCTGAGGCATCCTTACGGATGAGGTCTTGAACATCTTCCGGAATGGTATTGACATCCATCTTGAGATTGTGTCCATGTTTTGCAATCTTGTCTGCGACCGTGTTAATTTCCCTGTAAACATGATGTGCTATGGAATAAGAGAATCCCGATATCGTATTGGAGATATCGGTGATAATCATATCTTGTTCCCATGGGGCTTCCATATTCGATTTATCGATGAGCATCAGGTTATCTCCTTCCATCTCGATGGATGCAATTCCTAGCTCCTTGGCCTTTTGTAGACCTTCTCGCAGGGCAAAGGCTTCTGCTTCCAACACGGAATCATCGTCACATCTACCGCTTCCTACCACAATAGGAATGGCACATTGGTTTCTGATAATGTATCCAAAAGAAATTTGAATCGCTGAGTTTTGTGAGACATCAAAGTTAAGTTTTAGGTTTCCATTCTCTGAGCGTTTCCATTTTATGTTTTTTGTTTTTCTTCTTTGATTTCTAACTATTGTATTGTTTTTAGTTGGTTTTTTGTTTGATTGCTCCCATACAGATATTTGACTTTGTGCTAATGCTCTAATCTATTGCGGGATTGTTCTTTTGTTGAAGATGATCTGATTCCTAACCAACCACATGTTCCACCAAATGACAATAAGTAGTCTTAACTTAGTAGGTGTTAATTTTTCTTTGAGATCGTTTAGGACCTCTACAATGCTCTAATTATCAAGATCATAGGTCAGTAGTATGGCTATAATTTTTTGTTCGTCAACTGTTGTGACCATAAATGGACACTGGAAGAAAAGGTGTTTGGAACTGTCAGTATGATGATTACAGAATTCACAATTCATAACGACATGAATTCTTTGCCTATCGAGATTTTGCTTTGTAGGGAGACCGTCCATAGCTAGTCTCCATAGAAAAAAAAATTTGGCATAACGTTCATTCTCCATATCCAGGTTTTGTCCATGGTTATCCCAACCTTACGCTTTCGAATCAGTTTCATGGCCGATTTAGTAGAATACCAACCTTCATCATTCCCCGCCCAATACAATCTATCTCTAATATCATTATTGGGAAGGTTGTACTTTTTTATTTTATCGACAGTGTTAGTAGGTAGTATTGTGTTTAGTCGATTTAATAGATGATGGTTCCATTTCTTATTTGTGATATATGAAGAAGTCAACTCCATGTGTTCTACCAAATCCTTATTGGTCACCAACTCGAGGAGCAGTTTGTCGGTTATCCAACTGTCTTTCCAAAATTTGATCGTGTTTCCATCTCCTACTCGCCACCTAAGTTCTTTGTCAAAATCTTCTCTTAATTTTATTAATTTCTTCTATTGCCATGATGTATTAGACCCACATTGGTAATTCCAGAGGCAAGATTCCAGAGGCATGATTTTCCACAGAAGCTTCATTTGTAATGCTTTATTCATATTTTCTTCTTTCCTAATTCATGTTCCTCCGAGGGACCTTGTTTTACAAATTTTGTCCCAACTGATTAGTGGGTGGTAATTGGGTCCCTTATTCCAAAAGAAATTTATATTTAATTGGTCTAGTTCAAGATGAATGCTTGTTGGTAACATAAAAGCCTACATTAAGTAACTTGGTTTGGCGTTAAGATTCACTTTTATTAAAGTTATTCTTCCTTCTTGCGAAGGAAGATGCTTTCCACCTGGTAGGTTGTTGCTTTGTTTTAATGATTACGGTATTAAAAATGTCTTTGTTAACACGTCCATTGATGATCGGGCATCCTAAGTATTGTTCAAGATTATTTGTAGCATTAATACCAAGATAACCTTGGATTCGTCTTTTACTAATTTGATCAATATTTGCGGTTGTTTGAAACGCGGATTTATGATAGTTTATGATATGTCCTGAGATATCACAATAATCTTTTAAAGTCGAAAGAATCTTATTACTTGCTTGTTCAATTGCCTTGGTGAAGATTATAATATCATCAGCAAAAGCTAAGAATGGTATTCTTGTCCCGTTTTTGAAGATTGGGAAACCGACCGATTTAGGATTTTCGTTTGATAATTTTTGTATGTTTCTGGCCAGAACCTCCACACAAAGATTGAACAAAAGGGGAGATATGGGGTGGTCACCTTGGCGAAGACCCCTCTGCGGCATCAACATGTCGGTGGGGGAATCATTGATTAAAATGGAATAGGAGACTGTAATGATACACTCTTGTATCCAGCTCCGAAATTTGTCTCCAAAACCGAATTTTTCTAGCACTACTTTTAAGAATACCCATTCTACTTTATCATAAGCTTTTTCTATGTCCAACTTAAAAGCCATGTACCCATCTTTCCTTTTTTGATTTGAATCCATGGAAAATTTCGTGAGGGATAAGCACATTGTCGTTAATTGCTCTATTTTTAATGAAGACACTTTGGAATGGATGAATCAATTTTGGGAGGACAGCGCTTAGTCTTTTTGTCAAGATTTTTGCAATAATTTTGTATACAGTTGATACTAAGCTTATAGGTGTGTAGTGGGAAGTTGTTGGATTATCCGTTTTTGAGAGTAAGGCAATAAAGATATGATTGATTTGTCTCAATATTTTTTCGGTTCTATAAAAACTTTTTACTGCCCTAATGATTTCTGGCCCAACAATGTGCCAATATTTCTAATAGAAACCCACTGGCATCCCATCAGGTCTTGGGGATTTGTCAGTACAAATATCAAAGAGGGCATCCTTGATTTCCTTTACAGAGAAAGGAAGTGAAAGATTTGTGTTATCAATTGTAGATATTTCTGGTTGAATAACTTCTAGTTGATTTTGAATTTTATGTTTGTCTATAAATGATGTTGTAAAACGGGATTTATAGTTTTTTATGGATTCATCATTGATATTATTCTCTTTAGACAACACCAAACCGTCATTTATAGTAATCGTTGTAATGATCTTTTTACTTCTTCTGCCTGTAGCTTTCGTATGATGGAATTTCGTGTTCTTATCTCCTAGTTGTAGATTTCTCATTTTAGCTCTTTGCATCCACTACTTATGTTGGTAGTCCACTAGGCACTCCCTTTTCCTACTTAGTTTGTTAATTTTGTCATTTTTGGATTGGTCAAAAAGCGCAAAACTTTATTTTTGGAGGGCTCCTAGGTCATCATCGACGTTTTGCAATTGTTTGTGGATATTACCAAATTTATCCCGATTCTACTGTTTTAGTTTTTGTTTGAGTAGTTGTGTCTTTCTTGCGAGATTGAACATATTTGTGCCTAAGAATTGAGTTCTCCAGACCTGCTTAATAAGATTCTCACAATCTTGTCTTTGCATCCACATTGTTTCAAACCTAAATGGTTTATTCTTAGTTTGTGAATGCGTGTTTTGAACCATAATGGAGATCAATGGTCAGAGTTCGTAAATGCATGATTTCGGGTGTGAAGCCCCGGATATTCCTGAATGATTTCCAAAGAAGTCATTGCCCTATTTAATTTTTCAAACGTGTTGTCATCGCCATCTCTCTTTTTTTTTTCAGGTGAAAGTATTTCCTTTAGTGGAGAGATCTCGTAGGTTGTATTGATGGGATAGTTCTTGTAGTCTACCGAACTTGTTATTAGCGAGAGGTGCCCCCCCTTTTTTATCGGCTGGTTCCAACAACTCGTTGTAATTCCCAATAACTATCATTGGGATATTTATGGTATTCATTTCTCCCATTAGTTGTGTCCAGAACCCACTTTTTATTTGCTCATTTGGGGGAGCATAAATGAAGAAAATCATGGGTGTGGGTATTTGTGTGTTTTGCCATAAGGCATCTGTCAGAAGATTTGATAATTTCGATTTTTTCACCCTTGAGTTGGTATTCCTTCCATAACAGGCATATACTCCCTATGTACCCTATTGATGGGATGAAAAAAATTCTATCGAATCATGCATTTTTCCATATAACTTCGTCCGGTTCATCCTTAGGTTTGATTTCAGCCAACATAATCATTTGAATGTGTTCATTTTTGCATGTGATATTGATATTAGTCCAAAAATTCTTTTTCTTCATACCCCTACAATTCCAGAATGCAATCTTCATTTATACCTTACAATTGACATTGGGTGTTTGATTCCCTTTGTTCCAAACCTAAATTCATTTTTCTCCGTTATTCCAATACTCCACTTCATTTTAGTAATGAAACTGAAACTCATCCTAAATTCCTTAGGATAAGCGAGACCCTATTGGCCCTTATCTTTCTTATTAATTCCTTGTATTCGAGGTAAACCGTTAAAAATAGCTCGTGTATGCCTATGCCGACCTAAAACATTTAGTTGTAATGTACATGTTATAGCCATTACACCTTTGTTCATCAAATGACTAATGTTGAGCAGTAGTGTTGTTTTGTTCTCTTTCGAATCAACATTTGCGTTTTTCTTCGAATCAATACTTGCCATAAATGACTTCGCTAAATATTCAAAGTAAACAATTCTCGGCTTACAAAAATTGGGAGAGTGGACACAACTCGCCAAAACAAATCATATTCCATGTTTTTGTCTCAAGGAATGCGGGAGCAACACAATTTCAAATCTCAATCCAACATCCCATGAATGACCAAATACACATCATATTTCAACGAGCTCTTTATTAAATACAATAAGATTTCTGCTTGTTCTAATGCTAAGAAGCATGTTGGTTGTTGACCTCAACGGGAGGTAGGTGATCTCGGTAGTTGTTCTATTATGTTGATTGTTCAATAACTTCTGCATCCAACTTTCGTCGCTTTTGAAACACGACCAGTCTTGCGTCATTGAGACCCAGCAAGATTGTACAAACTGAATCCGAATCAAACTCATAACACAAAGTGGTGAACTAACAATAATACCTACAATTCTGAAGCATTTATTCATATAGAAAACAAATTCATATCCATTCAATTTAGCTCGACACTTAAAGTCCCTGGTTTATGATTCCCACACAAGGTATCGCCCTTTGTTAGCCATATCTTCACCACAATTTATGTAGTATTCAGTTGAGCCTGATAGATTGTTACTCCCATTTTGCAGTAAATTTATTCTCATGGAAGAAACATCAAAAAAGTTCATAACAATAGTCATATCTCAACGAAAAAATCCAGCAGTGAAAAATTAGAGCTGAAATGAAGCAAAAATTTACCAAGCAAGCAAAGTAGTATAGACAGGTTATCAGTAGTATGCAATTTCCTGGATAAGTTCTTCTACTTTGTAGATTTTTTGTCTCTGTTTGTACACAATAAATTGACTCATTACAACAGGCAATAAAAGACCACAAATCCCAAAGACCTCCCACGTTGTGATCATAACTAGGGAAAAATCTAAGAAGACTGACGAGAGCAAACCAAAACCATCTTTGATTTTGATTAGTGATTGGATTCGGCATGTCACAAAACTCAATTGATATAAATACATGTTCAACCTTAGTGCTCCACATATATGGAGGAAATCACTCAGTCTAATTTTTTCCAGTAATTAACATAGCACAGATTATCAGGCAATACAAATTTCTGGTTTCTTCATCCAATTTTTCATTAAAAAGGATCCAAAGAAGGAACCTGGTTTGAGCATCTCCTTTCATTGGATCAATTACTATCTGCGACCTTGCTCCCATGGAAAGAGCATTTATTCTAAAAATCAGCTCTATGTTCTTAGGGTAGTAGAAGCAGCTTTCCCCATATATTTTTAGGGATCTATTAGTCTGTGGACACTCGAGAAACTCAGAAGATTTCCCCAATATGCAAAGTATACAGATTGTGTTAGGGTTCACGGGATTTTGAGAATCCAGATTAAAAAACTTACCAGTCGGATTTGAGGGTCGGTTTGGGGCGTCCGGAAAGCCGAAAATGGACCTCCACCCCGACATAGAGAAAAGGAGCCGCAAACATGAAAAACCCAATCTAAATTCCCTGTCTGTCGGACGCAGGAATCGATTCTCGTCGTTCGAAAGGCCAGCTATGGACCTCCGCCCCAACACAGAGGAGAGTTCCCACATTCCTTGCCACCAATCGAAGAGCCAAAATAAAGCCTTCTTCTTTCTTCTCCTTAAGAACGGGATGAAGCAAAATAAGTAGAGGAAGAAAAACAAGAGCCAAGCCCTACTTATTTCCCCTTTTTCGTGATTAGAGTACTCTGACTTAGGAATCATTGCACTAGGTTGTGTATGAGAACGATTTGGGGCTTTGGATCTTTGGAGGGCTAAGCTTTGTGGCGGCAGCCATGGTTGTTTTGGGATTTCTGGGTTAGGATTTCTGGACAAATTTTGGCTTTTGGAGGAAGAAACTCCAACGCGTAAGAGCACGTTCTTTGGAGTTGGGAATAGGGTTTTCATTTTCCTTGGAAAGTTTTTTAGGTTATGTTTGATACTCAAATCTAAGTATCAATATTTCAGATATAGGTATATCGTTATTAAATATATAAAATTAAAAAGATAAAAGTGTTTTAAAAAGAAATAATATAGGTGAATAGAAAATTAACGGGTTGTACTATTTTCACCAATAAAGTTCTCATTTCATTTGAAAATTGTCAACTCACTATAATGATTGTAATGATGATTACTTTCTTTTGGTTTTAATCATTGATTTTGTGAAGGGTAATGATGATTATAATGATTATCTTTTATTTGTTATATTTCTATTTCGTGATGTGAATTTTTCAATTATGTAATTGGATTTTGATGAAATTTATGATGTTGTGATCTGATCCAATAGTTTCATTGTTAAAGATGATTTTATTTTCGAAGAACTAAATACTCCACCAAATAGTTGCAAAATATGTAAAATTTTGTAGACCGATCTTGTTTTTTATTTCCAACATGAGTTCATGTGATTTTTTGTTTTTCGTATTAATGGTATTAAGGTTGGTCAAGATAGATTTGTCAATTTTTACAATCACATTTTTATTGTAGGCGCAATCAATAAGCAGGTGGACTAGGTCTTCGAGTTAGCGGTTACAAAATTCACAGTGTCTTGTAAACACAATTCTTTTTTCGTCAAGCTTTGCTTTTGTTGGATACCATTTTTAGAGATTTTTCATATGAAATTTTTAATCTTAAGTTGGGTATCCATCTTCCATATCCATTTGCACGAATTGTTAGAGAGCCGACAAGAGTCCTTCTCGAGCATTTCCGAAGTTGATTTTGTAGAAAATCAGTCATTCTTACCGCTTCTCTTGTATAATCTATCTTGAATTTCATTTGTTATGATAATTATTTCCATAATTATTTTCCTAATTGTTGGGTTGATATGTTTTGTAGTTCATTTTCAATTTTGGTGACTTCTCATTTGTTAGATTTAATGAAGTGACTATCCTTAATATGAGTGTTGATTAGATTGTTATTTTGGACCATTTTGATGAGAGGAGTCGTGGGGACCCAATTATCCTGCCAGAAATTAATGGTTTTTCCATTACCAACTTGCCAAATAATTTCATTTTAAATTCGAATTTGAGTTGTATGAGGTTCTTCCATTGCCAAGACGCTGGACCTTTCAAATGATATTGTAGTATATTGGTATTTTTCATGTATTTATCATTTATAATTTGACTCAGGTGTTGTTCCGTTCAACAAGAGTTTTTCAAAGTAGCTTTATTTGTAGGAATTTATTAGTGGTAACATATTTTATTAATATAAGGCCGTCATCTTTTTTTGGTTTACAAACTACATCTCAACTGATGATTGGTCTATGGTGTCGCCTTTATTCAAAATAACTTTTTTTATATGTTTTGTTAAGTTCATCCAAATTATCCATTGGTAGCATAAAGCTTTGCATTGTAAGAGACGGTTTGATTGCTAAGTTATTCTTTATGAGTGTGTTTCTACCTTCTTGTGATAAGGTGTTTACTTTCCATTTACAAAGTTGTTGCTTTATTTTATTGTTTATGCTGCTAAATGTCTCTTTATTAAATTTTCCATTGATTATTGGGCATCCTATATAGTTCCCGAGAGTAATCGTGTGATCCATATTTAGGATATTTTTTTTAGTTTTGTGATGCATCTATCGCTTGTGTTTTTTGTAGTTTGGAAATCATATTTTAAGTAATTGATCTTTTGCCCATAGATAGAGTAGTATGTTTCGAGGCTTTCTTTTGTTCTAAGATAGGAGATCGTGTTTGCTTTAGTAAAAATAATCATATCATCAACAAATTATAAGAAAAAGATTGGTGATGCATGTCTACATGCGGAGAATTATGGTTGTTATAATTATTACAATCATCTTGTAGCATATATGTAAGTATTTATGCTCCCAAAATAAACAAGTAAAGGGATAAGGGGTCTCCTTGTTTGAGTCTTTTTTCCGGAAAGAATTGATTCGTTGGTCCATTATTTACAAGAACCAAGAAGGATAAAATGGAAATACATTCCTTGATTCATCCCACAAAATTTTCATTAATCCAAACTTATTGAGAATACAAATGATGAATTCCCAATTGACTTGGTCGTAAGCTTTTCCATATCAAGTTTTATGGCCGTTCATCCTTCTAGGTATTTTTTTAGTCCGGAATGAATGGAAGATTTCATGCGCAATGAGAATATTGTCTTGGATTGACCTTTTGTTTACGAATGCTCCTTGAAGAGGGTGAATAAGTTTGGGCATAATGGATTTCATTTTATTCGTGATGATTTTTTGCAATAATTTTGTATATTGTTGAGTAGAGACTTATAGGCCTAAAATAGTTAATTGTTGTCGAATTGTCTATATTTTTTGGAATTAGGGTTATAAAAATATGGTTTATTGTTTGAGTAGTTTTCTGCTTCTAAAATTTTTTTAACTACTTTTGAAAACATCTATTTCCAAAATGTGCCAATATTTCTAATACAACCCAAGTTGGCATACCAGCTGATTCATGTGATTTACCACAACCGATATCAAATATAACATTTTTTAATTTCCTCATTTGTCGGTGATTTTGTTAAGCTTTCGGTGTCCTTATTGCTAACTTTATTTTTAATGAGTTGTAGCTTTAATTCCAGGAGGCTTTTATTTAGTGGATTTCTAGTAAACTTAGACAAATTCTTTTTTAACTTCCAAGCAAATTTCACTTTTCAGAGGATATAGTCGTCCCATTCGTGGTTCTTAATTCCTTCAAATAGTTCCATTTTATTCTTCCCATTGCAATGCGATGAAAGTATTTGGAGTTTGTTGTAACACCCCAAATCCATAGGACTCGGAATGTTACGGGGCTAGAACCTCACAATGGGTCTCGACCCTAGCCTGACAACAAGTTCACTGGATCTTACAATAAGACACAAATAAATAGAAAAGAAACCTTTATAAAACAAAAATATCAGTATCATAATACATACAAAACCCCACAATCGAGTATAAAACATCATCATCGTATACATATATATATATATATATATATATATATATATATATATATATACAACCCAAAAAATGTACGGAAGTCCTCGGTTGATCACTCCTCCAAATCACTCTGTAGTCCTCTTATCCAACAAAGGATCTACAACACGGTATAAAACTATTACTTAATAATTCATATATAAGATCATGCATAAGCACATACACACATTATAAATACAATAAACACCAAGCATGCTATCACGCAATTCCCGTTTAATTATCTTTATAACGTTATATACTTAGAACCATATATATGGTTGTGACACGAGAAGTATATCATTCTCGCCTCTGGGTACTCTAGCCATCTAGAGTGGTATCAGGCGTACCTCCTATATACCATAAGGAGTGGTGCAGTACCCTTCCCGTATACCAAGTCTGGTCTGACCTCAAAAAACCTCTCAGACTCCCATAGGAGAAATGAGAAAGGTTATCACCGCCCGCTTCAAGGGGCCAATCATACGTCGGTAATAATCAATATCGCATGCTATAAGGCTCATAACAATCACCACACATGCATATATCCAATATAGGAATGCAACTAAGTCCTACAAACTTACCTGATCCACAATACAACCTCAACCACGATCAACTCTCCAATTCCGGTAGGACTGAACACGACCTGATAACAAGGCATATAAATGTATAAATCCTCACATCATCAACTAGAAGGGTCACACCTAGACCCAAAGGATCCATACGGATCATAAACATCGTAAAAACCTCGAATAACATATAAAACCTTAAAAGCCTCATCAGGGTATACATTATCATCATGATGTCGTCAACCACATCATATATTAACCTAGCATGCTCTCAAACCAAACCATAAACATAATAGAAGAAATCAAACATATCAACATTTGGCATGTTTTGAAAGAAGGCGCACCCGCGGGAGTGAAGGGACGCGGGGGCGATGACATGCCACGAGAGCGGCAGACAGAGCCGCAGGGGCGGTGACAAGCTCAACGCCGCAAGGGCGGCCAAAACCAAGCGCGGGGGCGGCGTCAATGCAGGAAGGCGATCTTCTTGCTTCTGAGCGATCTCTCGATCGGTTCACTACTCCTCCAAGGCGCCAAAGGCAACCAGCTTCCATCATACATACATATACATGTATAAACATTCAAGAGATACCAAACACAATATCAACTTGTGAAAATCCTAATTAGGAAAGGAAGGAAAAGAAAAGAAAGAAGGGAAAGGAAGAGAGCTTACCATCTTCTGTAGCTCGTTCAAAACCAAATCAAAACAACTATCACTTTTCAACCTCCACAACAACCATCAACAACATCTTCAACACCCTCCAAGGCTTCATTTGGAATGAGATAACCCGAGGATCCAAGGTAAAAGACAAAGAGAAACCAAGTGAAAAGAAAGGGAGAAAAGAAGAGAGCGTAAGAGATAAAAAGAAAGTAATCTGAAGAGGAAAGACGAAGCCTTCCTCAGAAGGTAAAGAAGAAACGCAAAAAAGAAGCAACGGGGAAAGACAGTCCAAAATGATGGCGCCCACCCTACACAACCGCGGGGCAGCACCGCACCTGCAGCCAAGCTGAAGTGCGGTCATGGGGTCACTAAGATACTTAGATTCCCACAAGTTTATCTTGTGGGAATTTTATAATAAGCGAGTCTATTAATTCCATTGGAATTTATTATGGATCCTCCTTGTTTTTCCGAGTAATGTTGGATTTCATTCAGGTCTCCCATAATTATGCACGGGATTGAGGATACATTGATAAGGTTGGTTATTGAATCCCACAAAAGATTTTTGTATGCTTACTGAGGGGGCTTGTAAGCAAAGAATATGTTCAATTTACTGTTTTGATTGTTACAAGTCAATTCAACACAAATAAATCGATCACTCCTTAAGACAAGACTAATCGATTGATTCTTAATATGATAATTATTATTTCTTCGCTCTCCTAATACGGGACAATTATATCAATATTCTGTATATTGTAGGCGGATATTGCTATGTCTAAATTGTATCAAGTATTCATTATTTTATTTCGGAATTGCTACGTCTAAATTGTTTTTTTTAAAGGTTATGTTTCCGGTTCGGCTTCGCCTATGTCCGGATAGGGTATATATAGTAGTGGTCAAATTAAGGGATACTCTCCCGATACCAATTTTTTCATATATGTCTTTAGGAGAATTCGAGGGCTACATGAGTCTAACACCATAACCACCGGACCAATTGAGCATCGGTTATATCTAAATTGTTTGGGTGACTAATAAAGCTCAGATTGGATGCCCTTTATTAGTGAAGAAGAAACAAAGGGTGCAAGAGCAAAGACACCAAAAATAAGCCGCCATTGCACACCCGGCTGAAGGAGAAAAATAGCAATGGCAGCTGCAATCTTCCGAAGGTTCTCTTCTAACAAGTCCTCTCTCTCTGCTTACTTCTTCAGCATCGCTACTCCGACTCCGAGGATACCCATCCTTAGGACTATGAATTTAGTCGATCCATGTCTTCCCAACCTAGATCTCACCTCCCAGAAGCCCAATCTCCTTAATTTGATGGGAGGACGATCCACGGGAATCCACAAAGCCTGCGAGGGATACAGATACTTGTCAACCAAGCCAGTCAACGGATCAGGCCCCAATTCCAAATTGGAAGGATTGAAGCACCAGGAAATCGAAGGGCCAACGGTGGAAAGGGACATGTCTTCTTTAGCAAACGAAACCAGGGAGGTGACAGAGAAGTTAATGAAGAACATGTACGGGGCGAGCAGAGTGATAGGGATGATGTCGGTTGTCCAATTAGGGTTGGGCGCGTGGATATCGTACGGCACGAGGTCGGCGCCGGTCTTGGAGATGACGCTGATGAGCGCAGTGGCGTTCGGATTTCCGATGTCGATGGCGTTGATGTTGAGGTGGAGTGTGAAGCCGATGCATTTCTTTAGGAAGATGGAGGAGGTAGGGAGGCTTCAGATTCTGACCACAACAATGCAAATGGCAAAGCATTTGAACTTGTTCTTCTTTAGGCTTCAGGGGGTTTCGTATCTCTGTATTGCTGCCTTGTGCACCGGTACGCTTGTTTTATTCTTTGCTAGATGACTCATTTTATTATGGATTTTCTCATACTGCACTCTTTATTTTCGTTGAACAAGTTCTCTTCAACTCAAATGGTTAAGATTGTCGAACCAGGATATCGTTTGGTATCGATACCTTATGTATCAGATATGAGTATAGATATGAGTATCAGAAAGTAAAAAGCCTACATCTCTACAAACAGCCTACATCTGTATTTCTGAAAACTAAATTTATACAATCAGAAATTTGTTCTTCTGCACATCTGCCCAAATCCAGACCAACAATATCATATAAGTAAAATTGCAACAGCCTACATCTGCTCAAAATTTGAAACAGAAAAAAGGAATCAAGAAAAACAAGCATTGTTGGGGGCTGGTAATGGAAGAGAGCAAAAATCGAAAGCAGAAGTCGACTGCCCATGAAGACTAGAGTGGAAATAATTGTCGAGCCTAGCACCAGCCTCCTTGTCCGGTCTGGTTGGCAACAGTTTGGGTTCAAGCGAGAGAAATGTCGAGAGACCCTCCACAGAAATAGGTATATCGAAATGGGGAAATATCAATTAATATTTTGATACCGATACCTTGAAATACAAAACTATCCGATATGGTAGATACCCATATCTTTAATTAAGGTATGAATATCAAACAACCCCAAAGGAGTATCGTAATAAATCCCTAAATGGCGATTTTACTTGTAAAAAACATCTAAATTCACAACCCACATTCGCCAGTGACCAACTCCCTCACAACTCACAAGGCGCGAGGAGTGCTACGTGGCTTGGTTTCACTTCTTATGTAGGTGAGTCGACGGCCAGCAGCAACAAAAGCGGCATTGCTCTTTCGCAGGTCACTACAAGGCTGACCACCTCGCTTCCACTGCATGCTCCTTACTCCTGAGAAAGGAGCCCACGCAAACGTAGAACCACCAAAGGACACACAAGGGGTGCTACTTGTTTCTTCGCCTGCCCTCTTTTTCACCACCTGACTCACCACACACAACACAACACCTTATGAATACAAGATTTTAAATTCTAACCTATAAGGTTCTTCTACTTCACTTTTCTCCTGCCAATAAGCATAACCTATTCCAAGTTCAACTAACAGGTGTATTAGAATTGGCACTCGCCTTTAGAATACGTGACATGAAAGATGTTCCATCAAGGATTAGAGCACTTTCTGCAGCGCCTTTACACATAAATTCAACATAAGCTGACCTGATTGAATAGTAAGATTTAAACGCCAAGTAATGGCACTAGTTAATGACTACAATAAGAGCATCAAAAATAGGATACCCTTTCCGTTGACCAGTTGTTGCATCACTCAATATTTGTACTTTTAACACTTCACCAAATTTGCTGAATTGCCGGGAGAGGATATCCTCGCTCGCAGCAAAATGGACCTGTGGCAGTTAGCAATACATGTACAATCAAACACGGAAACACACTTTCGGACAAAATAATTAAACCTTAACAAGGGAATACATGGAAACTACATTATTTACAAAAATGGTCCGTGCATCAGCATCCTCCATAGGAAGTCCAGCAGAATACAACCCTTCATGCAAGCAGAGGCAATAAGTTAAGACATAAAACATGTGTGTTTGTAATTATACTTAGTTTTGAAAGGTGAGAAAGGTGGTCTATGATCTTAAGGTAAGAAAGAGGACTCACCAGGACCAGATGTTGTGCTCTTCTGTGTTCCTTTTAATGTTTGAATACCACATTTTCCCTATAAGACAAGAGGAGACCATTAGACACCAATTACCATGCAGAGAATATAACTAACTGGAGATTTCCAGCTGAACTATATGGTATAGAGCTGCATACATGTACTGTGGCAATAAGTGACTTCTTGTTTTTCTTCATCACCTGAATACTAGATTTGCCAACACTAGCTTCATTTTGTCGCCGCAAATTCCTAGTGTCCGATTTTTTGGAATCAATTGCCAATTGGTAATGTGACTGTTTCCATGTATTTGCATTCATGGAGATATTTAGAATCTTACTAGAATCACTGGCTGCAGAAACTCGTGACTTCTTTTCCTTCAGTTGTGCTTGGTCAAAGACTGGATCAGATTTGTGTGCCATGCTGTACTGCAACAAGAGAGAATCATCCCTTTTTCTTCTACGGGATGAACCGGTTGCTCTGTCATCCAGGACTCTAATACCATCATATCCTTCATTATGAGAGGTATAATAAAAATCTAATCCAGTGCCACTCTGTAGCATGGTTGCATTCCCTATGTACTTGCCACTATATTGCTCCACATCTATCATATGGTGGCTGTTCTCCAAACTGTCGTAGTAAGCCACTTGTTGGCTGTTCTCCAAACTGTGGTAGTAAGCCACTCGGTGGCTGTCCACCTCAGGATGATTATATTCCATTTGCTGCATCTCGTCCTTTCGGTGATAATAATCACTATATAGGTCAGTGCCACTCTGCAACATGGTTGCATTCCCTATATACTTGTCAACATAGTCACCTTGCTCCACATGTATCTCCTTGTTCTCCAAACTGTGATGATAGTAATCCACTTGGTGATCATACGCCGGAGAGTAATAATAATCCATTTGTTGGAGCTCTTCCTTTCGGTGATAATAATCACCATATACATCAGGCACGACATTAAATAATGGCACATCATCAGCTATTTGTGGTCCACCTACATGATCCAGCAGGTAAAGAGGCTTCCTAGTAGATCTAGCCTTCCCAACATCTTCTGCAACCTCTGTTACTACCTTAACTCCAGCTGCTATTGTGCTTGGAACTCTTGCAGTTGATTGTGTTCTATTAGGTTGATCTTTTTGTGCTCTGGGTGGAGATACCACAGGACAAAGGCTTCTGATTCTAGGATTTTTCAAAGAACTGGATGGTCTGGTGGTTGCAAGAGCATCTCGTACAGCAAACTGGATCAGCCTTCTGGGAGCACTCATAATTGGCTGGAAGCAAGTAGTGGCTTAGTTAACCATGGTGAGAATGTAACTAGTTAACAGCAGCTCAACTACTAACACGGAGATAGTATCCCAAAAGCACTTCCCTATGTCTCAACTTTTGCAAGATATTCCAGATAAAAAGTATAAATATGGAAAACAGAGTCTTCCCCAGCTGAACAACAAAGAAGAAATTGCCTTTCCTGCTGCCCTTGAATATTGTAAGTTAGTATGGTGTTGAGTTTCAAAAGACCACATACATACCTTAGGTGTCTCATCCTCCTTGTCAGTCTGATGCTCGTTAGCACGAATTCTTTTCCTCTGTGCTGGAGAGTTGAGAGGACAAACACTTTGGGGTGCTTTTATTTCATAATCTACTCCATTCACCACATAGCTGTGAAGAGATGGTGGTTGAGGTTCGTTTCTTGTATGTCCACTCCATTTCATATTGTGCCGTTTTTTAAATGCTTTATCAAGTTCGGCTGGTTCCTTGTCAGAACCTATTTGGCCCGAAATATTTGTCCCATCCAGCTCTGCCGATATAGCTTTTGATGACTCTAATGTTTCATCTAGGACGGGCTTCAGGGATTGGACGTATTGATCCATGTTTGAGGTAAGATGATCCCAAAGCCTATATCACCATATTGTTAATTATGAAAGCAGGCAGTTGATGTGGACTAATTTAACATGATCTCAACAAACAAACAACTTACCATGACACAAAAGAATCGCTATCATCTCCAAGGAAAACATCCAGATCAGATTTTGCTTCTTTCTTGCGTCTCCCATTCCTAATTAACAAAATAACATATTCCTGCAGCTCATAAATAATTAAGATTGGTAAACATTCAAACCAAGATTCTACTGAAACGTTTAGGTAATTTAGATGTGGGTTGCAGTACAAACTACATTGTAAAATACACACATGCATCATGTCGGGCAGGAACACTTCCTTGAGTTCCATGAATTCATACCTATCCTACTCAAGGAAATAGTTATTATACCGCGGGAGAAATATGCTATACACCATTTCTTAAGTCTCTAAAATCAAACCAGGTTTCAGAAAACAGGTGTTCCCAGGATTTCACTAACCACCGAAAGGCTAATTTACCGCATTGAAATCAAAGCACATTCCTTGATGATGCATCATGAAGTTGTGGTTGAAAACTCTACACTATCACATTGCAGCATGTATTTACCTGAACCAAGTGGAGTATTTGGCGGACATGAACACGAGATCTCAATTAAAAAAACTCGCGTCTGCTCAAAGGCATTCAGAAAGAAAAGAGAATGAATAACAAAGTACAAGTTCATACCACAAGTGAATCGTCGGAGTAATCCCCCAGGAGGTCCTTGAGCTTACTGCCGACCCGGTCCTTGAGCATCAGCGATCCATCAGCGCTGAAATCAACCCTAAACGTCCGGAGATCATCAACCTGATCCATGGATGCCATAATCCTGAGAAAAACAACAAAATCTCACACACTAGCCCGTCGTTGCTCCATAAGGAAGCGAAATCAAAGCTTTAGATAAGCGAAAAAGTTTAAGAGGAAAACCCTAAATCCCAGCGAATGAAGTATATGAAAATTGTTGAAACAAACAGCGAGACGCTTACGAAGGCCCCTTAGTTGTGATGGGGCAGAGAGAGGGCGGTTAATTTTATTAAGCTATTATACGGGAAGAGGTACTGTTTATCGGAATTAGTTGGGCAACTAGGTTTAACACCGCGACATTCTACATTTCTACTAGCGGAGAGATAAGTATAATTAACTAGTTTAGTGCCCTTATTGAAAAATGTATTTTTTTTTGTGAATAATTTTTGTAGATATCATTTTCTTATTATATTTTATTGATTTGATTACGAATGTTTATGTAATAAAGTATACGCTTATTAAATAATAACAACATAATTATTGACCTAGTTCCTCATATAAATAACTACATCTGGAAGCATACCAAACCAAAAGTGTTTACTATATCTATATTATAAAAACCACAATATTAATAAATGTTAAAAATAGATATGTGATTTTAATAAATGTCAAATAATAAACGACATCTATGCAATAAAAAAATATATTTAAAATAAATTAATTCAAAAAATAAATAAAATTGTGCAAATATAATATAATAAAAATCTAAATGATAACATTTTTCGTGAAACCTCGAAAACATGCGCGATAGTCATATTCTGGAAAAGAAGAAGATAAACTTGATATAAGTGTAAACTCAAAAATTATGATCGCTTGATATTATTGATAGAAAACGAAATAATTGTAAACTCAGAAGATAACATTAATCTTCAAACTTTTTTGTGTTTATTTATACAACTTCTCAAAGTGTCGTGTTTTCTTAATAATGGACGTGGAATAGAAAATTCTATATTTTACAAAATAATTATGGTGTATTAAAAAAAGATGTATTTACTTAATTTGTAATTTGATAAAAAAATTTAATCTGGAAAAACCGTGGAGGCGCCACGTTAATATTGCTCAGATATGAATTGTAATTATACTTGAACTTAACCAAAACGCCAAGAAATGTATTATTTGTATACTCTTTAGACTCTCTATTTATACAAGTTCTAAAATCATCAAGCTTAGTAGCTATTCGACGTGGGACAACAAAAACCCTCGAAAAAATTTAACTAGTTACTTATATAAAAGTAACGTGAAAATATTTAACGTAAATAAAAATCGAACTTAACCAAAAAGCCAACGTTACATTAGGGAAGTACATTATGACCCATATAATTATAGGTTAACGATCCCAAAAATAAAATTTCCTAAAAATAAAACTTTAGAGGTACGATTACTTTAAAAAAGAACGTTATGCCCACATCATTGTAAGTTACCGATCTCAAAAATAAAATGATATTCCGATATTAATAATTATTATACTTCAACTTAACCAAAATGCCAAGAAATGTATTATTCGTATAATCCTTAGATTGCCTATTTATACAAGTTCTAAAACCATCAACCTTAGTAGCTAATCGATGTGGGATAACAAAATCCCTCAAAAAGTTTAACGTAAATAGATCAGCCTAATAATCATTTGAAAAAAAAAATATTCCCTAAAAAAAATAAACTTTAGGGGTACGATTACTTAACCAAAATAACGTGAAAATAATTTACGTAAATAGAAATAAAAAACTAACAGAAAAAATCGGAGTACATTTATTTTTGGGCAAATTTGCTAACTAGGCTTTATTAAGAAATAGGAATACAAAGTAGGCTTTTTCATATTTTCAATCAACAAAATATACCCCAAATCCATATTTACCGTTCAAGGAGGAGAATATTACCATAATAATCAGGTAAATCCCCAAATTCTCTCTTTTCTGTTACAAGCAAAGAAACCAAATCTGGTTTCTTCTCCTCCTCTCTCGATCTCGATTCCGATCTCAAAATCCACTCTTCTCCTCTTCTTGATCTCGATTTCAGAATCCAATATTCTGCTCCTTCGATCTCGCCCTTCTCGCAAGCTTCTCTGGTATCACAATTACTTTCTCTCTTATCTCTCACAATCGACATCGATCGAGTAATCTTCTCTCGTATCAATCAAACAAACACCAGAAACGAATACAACGCAATCGATTTGGGATCCAAGACTTCAAATACCAGAATTCGCTTCGATCTAACAGGTATCTCTTTAACAATATTCTACTCTCTCTCTCTCTCTCGACATCTTCTTCAGTATTATTCTGGTATTTTGTTCACCATTGTGACATTTTAATCAGATTCTTGTATTTCTGGTATAAGGTATTGACAGATTTGATTTTGTTTTAAATTATGTTTCTAGTATGTTTCTGGTATGAATGAGTGTGTTACGATTCTGGTATGATCATTGTTGTTAGTTTGTTTTCTTAATTCTGATATGAAAAAATGAGTTCTGGTATCATTAATTCTTTGGTATTTGTCGAGTTGTGCATAATTATGGTATACTTGAACGTCTGGTATACAAGATCTTCTGGTATTTATGTTCTTGTGCATAATTCTGGTTTACTTCAACGTCTGGTATACTTGAAATTCTGGTATTTGTGGTGTTGTGCATAATTCTGGTATGAATTAATGAGTTCTGGTATAATCTCCTTTGTAGTATGATAATTATCTTTCTGGTATCATTAATTCTGGTATCAATCAATGAGTTCTGGTATACTCTCTTTTGTAGTATAATAAATGTTTTTCTGGTATCATTAATACTCTGGTATTTGTGTGTTATGAATAATTCTGGTATGAGTTAATGAGTTCTGGTATAATTTCTGGTATACTTTAACTTCTGGTATACTTTAACTTCTGGTATTTGTGGTGTTGTGCATAATTCTGGTATACTTTAATTTCTGGTATTTGTGATGTTGTGCATAATTTGGTATACTTTTAACTTCTGGTATCCTTATACTAGTTTTTTTTCTGGTATATACAGAACTTGTTAGCCATGGCTGAGTTACAAATTGTAGTTTATTGTGGAGGAGAGTGGAAATCTGTGGGAAATGAATGGACATATTTAGGGGATAAAGTAGTGTGCAAACCCATAACTGTGGGAGATCCAGTTAGCATACCAGAAATTAGGATGTTGATTGCCAAACGTTTTCAAGTAGATGAGACACTGAACAAATTGGAACTTACATACAAGAATACATTAAATAAAGCGTTGCAACCGTTTGATATTGAGACAGTAGAAGATTTCGAGGATTTTGTTGAAGTTAATCAAATGACTCAACCATGCTGGAGTGTGCCATTGTGTGTGAGATTAAAGTCTACAACTACTATACCAGAAATTGAAGAAATTAATGAATACCATCCACACACTGCCATTGTTCCTGCTCCCAGTGTGACTGAAATAGAAACAGAGAATAGCTATGCAATCACTGAAGTTGAACCTGAAGAAACTCAATGGGGTCTTAAGCTTGGACAAAAGTTCAAGGATAAAAACGCAGTGAAAAGTGCATTGTGTTTGAATGCTATTGCCGAATGTACACAATACAGAATAACAAAGTCTATCAAGCTTGCTATTCTTGCGCGATGTCTGGATAAAGATTGTAAGTGGCGTGTGCGGTTCTCAAAAATCAAGAAATCGAAACTGTTTACACTAACAAAGTATACCAGAGAGCACACTTGTTCATTCCATACCAGAAGAAATTATCGCAGAAAGGTCTCATATCCTGTCATTGCTGAAATAGTTGCAAAAATGTAAGTCCATTCCTTATTATCACATATAATATTCAATTCTATATTTTTTTATTCCATTCTGGTATATAATACATTCAAATCATACTGTTTATGTTATTCAGGTATGCTAATACACATAAACTCCCCGACCCTAAGACAATTATTGGAATTTTGAAAAACGAGCATTGCTTAGAAGCTAGCTACTGGAAATGCTAGATGGCACAAGAGGCTGTCAAGGACAATATAAGAGGAACAAATGAAGAGAACTACAAGGGTGTGCCAGTGTACTTACATCGATTGCAAGAGGCAAATCCGAACACTATTGTAGCACTGCAATTGGATGATGAAAACAAATTCAAGTATGTCTTCTTTGCTTTGGGACAATCAATCAAAGGATATTCAGTAATGAGAAAGGTATTATCCTTCTTCTGGTATGTAATAAAGTTATGCCTCTGGTATTATAAATTATGCATGAATGATATAGATTCTGGTAGTTATGTTGTGTTTCTGGTAAGCAGTAGAATTATCTTTCTGGTATACTCTTTTCTGGTTTGTATAACCAGTGTCTGGTATTGGTAGATTCTGGTAAGCAGTAGACTTATCTTTCTGGTATACTCTTTTCTGGTTTGTATAACCAGTGTCTGGTATTGTTAGATTCTGGTAGTTATGTTGTGTTTCTAGTAAGCAGTAGGATAATCTTTCTGGTATGCTCTTTTCTGGTATAGTATTATATATATTTGAACAATTAAGTGTCTGGTATGATTATTATCAATTTCTGGTATACCAGAAAACTAATTGATTTTTGGTTGTTGTTGTTTAAGGTCATATCAGTTGACGGAACATTTTTAAAAGGACGATATGGTGGGGTGCTATTGCTTGCAACAGCACAAGATGCTAACCAACAAATATACCCCCTAGCATTTGCAATTGTTGACCGTGAATGTGATGACTCGTATGATTTCTTCTTCTATCATATACACAAGTTTGTCCCTGATACCGAGGAACAACTATTTATATCGGACAGACACATGTCAATCAAGAATGGTATTGCTAAGCACTACACAAAAGCATCTCATGGAGTTTGCATGTACCACTTGAAAGGGAACATCAAGAAAAAATCAACCAAGAATATAGTTCAACAAATGTTCGTGGATGCGGCTAGGTGCTACAGAAAGGATAAGTGTCTTCAACTGTTTGAAAATATAAAGATGGTATGCTTATTCTGGTTTTTATTATTTTCTGGTATGCAATCACATTATGCTTCTGGTATTTCAATTCTGGTGGTTTATTTTATTTCTGGTATTGTCCTTTATCTCTCATTTATAGTGTTTCTGGTATGAATGTTTCTGGTATGAACGCAGGTTAGGTTTGTCGTATGAAAATTATAGCTTCTGGTATTAAATTTAATCTCTAGTATGAATTCTGGTATGCTTTTTGTGATTGATTCTGGTATCATACATGATATGTTTCTGGTATTCAACAATATTATTGATGATCAATGATTATGGTATTACCTTTTTGTGGTATTGAAACATGTTAGATGTATGGTATGTTTTTTCTGGTATTGTATATAACTTCATGTGTACCTGCTAATGTTTGTAGGAGAAGGTAGTAGTTGCACAGCTATTGGAAGAAATTGGATTTGCTGCTTGGTCCCGAGCTTTTTGCAACGCAAAACGTTACAACATTATGACAAGCAACAATGCAGAATGTATAAATAGTGTACTGTGTGATGCAAGAGATTATCCAGTGCTTGCCCTCATTGATGTTATCAGACAGACAGTGGGTAGATGGTTTGCAACGCGAAGGCAAAGTGCTGAATCGTGTACAGAAATGACAACACCAAACGTTGATGCACTGATACAAGCTAAATATGGAGAGGCAACAAAGTATGGATGCTATGTGCTTGATGCGAAAAGGCTGTTGTTTGAGATACAATGGAACCAGGAAAGGGAAGTTGTGTGTTTAGTGGATAGGTGTTGCACTTGCAAGGAATTTGATATTGAGGAAATACCATGTGTTCATGCAATAGCTGCAACAAAGATGGTGAAAATGAATCCGGCTTCTCTGGTAAGTAAATATTACAGCACTGAATATTGGAACACTGCATATGAGGAGACAATATACCCAATTGTAGATCATGAGCATTGTGAGATTCCAAGTTGCATTACATCTATTGAATGCAACCCTCCAATAAAGAGGAAGAGAACAGGAAGATTGCCTAAAGCTAGGATACGGGGATCAATGGAAGGAAGCAAGAAGAAGAAATGCAGCTGCTGTGGGAGGATAGGCCATAACAAAAAAACTTGCCGAAATCAACCAATGGAGAAAGAATGAAGACACATACCAGAAATACTAATTTTGCTTATTTGTCATTATCAGATATGTAGAAAACAGTTATTATATAAATATATGTTTGTTTTATGTCTAAATGTCCACTTACCAGAATCAAAACAATAGGTAATAACAAAAACTAAATAAAAAAATTCATACCAGAATTAAATAAAAGTATACCATTAGGCTATTTACATGAATACCAGAAAGCATAGGAAAGAAAATCACAAATTGAATGTTTCTGGTAAACAAATAATCATACCAGAATCAAATATATGAAACAAACTACCAGAAACACATACCATAAACACATACCAGAAATACAAAAGCAATATATCATACCAGAAAATCACAAAATAAACGTTTCTGGTAAACAATTACTCATACCAGAGGCACATATGTGAAAAACAATCATACCAGAAGCATAAAAAATAACAAAGAAATACCAGATATAAACATACCAGAGGGACTTAAATGAAATACCAGAATCCAAAATAGCAACATAAAAACTTCTGGTAAAGAAACTATATTAACATAAACACTTCTGGTAAATAGCAACATAAAAACTTCTGGTAAATTATATTACAAAAGAGTTAATATATTACAACAGAGTTAGTCAATACCAAAGTACAAGTTTAGCAAGAGTCAAATACATCATTTTGGACAGATTAAGTTTCAAAGGGACTCGTGGGGTTTCACCCACTCCCTATGGTACAAAATAGAACAGAATTGTTCCCTGAAAGCTGGAACCCATTCTTGACATATGTTTGACAAATCAGTTCGTCCAGACGACAAATACTGAATGTGCTTGATTGTGAATACACCACAGCTTCCACTGCAATTGTAGACAACAGATTATATAAGTTTTTTTCCAAAACATCATACTAATGAACATACCAGAACCATATGACTAGTATTGTAAAAATCACCTTGGATTGTTCTGTGGAACTTCTTTGGCTGTCTTTCGAACATAATCCAATGGCTTATCAAGATTGTCCCCAAACCTCCCAAATTCTCCATTAATTTTCAGAATATAAGGGAACATAACAAGGAATGGGGTGAGCAAAGCTTTCAAGTCCCCATCAGACATACAGTCCACAATTGAGTCATATACAACAACACACCATTTAAGTAAATCAATCTGTAGTGCTATCCAGTGTTTACCACAGGTGTTGATGGCAGTGTATATTGTATCGACATCAAAGAAGCTCTTGCTAAAAAAGGGAGGATCAATTCCAAGTACATAACATGCAATTTCTTCGCCGTAATTAAAAGTCCCTGTTTCTTTCAACTCTAGGAATTGTTTATAACGAACATCGTTGAAGTAGTCAACGAAGGGTATAGGAACAATGGTAACACGGCCATAAACATCTGGATACTCAATTACGGCTTTTCGGAGGTAGGTAATCATTTCATCCAGTTGCTGTAAAGTAGGGAAAAAAACTAATAATTCAATACCAGAGCAAATATGAGAATAATACCAGAAAAACATAAAAAGTTCATACCAGAATTCAAGACATGATAACCATCAGGCAAGATACAAATACATGAAAACACATCATACCAGAAACACAAAAAATAAACAAATACCAGAAGGCTCAAGTAATAAATCATCTAAGGAAGTCAAATGATAGTTTATGGCAAAAAGAAAGAATTACATACCATAAAACTAATGAAATACATAATACCAGGAAAAAGAAGCAAAAATACAATCATACCAGACTCTTATACAAGTAGCTAATACCAGAAAGCAGTACAACACAGCATACCAGAAATTGTAAAAACAAAATGTACAAACAACATCTTACCAGAAAAACATCAGTAGATAGTTTCAGAAAGACATACCAGAAAACATAATACCAGAAATTATTAACTTAAACAAAAGTAAGGTTAGTGTTAACTTACACAATCCCACAACCAGCCAGTTTTTTGGAGTAAGAGCTTGAAGTGTTCTTTATTTGCCGAATGTTGAAATCCAGTAATAAATTCTTTTTTAGTCTTCGGGTTAAGGTACCAAGTATAAAAAGCATCTCTATCCTTCTTGCTCAAGAAACTGTGCTTGGGGGGCTTGGGGATTTTTACTGGGACAACATAAGGTGATACAACAAGGTCGCTGGGTTTCTTTTCACGTAAACCCATTCTCCTCGGTCCTCTGGTTTTAACTTTCCCTTTCCCTTTCACATCTACCTCTGGTAGTGGTTTCTGTACCAGAACGACAACATAACACAAACAGTAAGAAATATGCACAGAAACAACACACATGAAGAATAGTAGTGTATTATACCTCTTCCACAGCTTCTTCCTTTGGCTGATCAACTTCAGCTTCCTCCTTGGGCTGGGGCTCGGGCTGGGACTGAGGCTGGGGCATTGGCTTTTCTGTAGATACCGTCTCTTCAGAACTTGAAGAAACCCCAAGAACTTCTAACTTAGGAGCATCAGCTGGAGGTTGGGAGGCTGGCTTTTTAGAGACTTTGGTACCTTTAGAAGAACCGGCCATCCTTTGAACATTAGTGACGATCCTGAAACATTGACTTTCAATTCTGTGTTGTGCCATCGTTTGTGCCTTCTGCCTCATAACAACTTGGTTGATAGTGGCATCTTGTTGCTCAACCTTCTTGACCAACTCAGAAAGCAATTGATTTTGGGCTTGTAGTTGTTTCTTTAAGTCTTCAACCCAATCAGGAACACTATACATTAACATAATAAAAGATTAAAAATGCAATATCAAATAAGCATTTGAAACTAATAAATTATGGTATGTAAAATATCAACTACATTTTTGTGGTAGAAATAGTGGAGGTTGTGGGAACAGATACAGGTGGTGCAACCACAGCTTCTGTGTTGGAAGAGGTCGGATCAGGGACAGGTGGTTCAACCACAGCTTCAGAATTGGAGGTGGTGGGATCAGGCAGAGGTGGTGCAACCAAAGCATCTGTAGGGACAATGCTATCCATTTCTGGAGCAACAACAATCCCAACAGTGCTAGAGGGTGCAACAACAACAGCTGGAGGTGTAGCCACTGCCAGCATGTCTTCTTCAGGGCTAAAACAATAGAACAAATTTTGTAAATATTAAGTATTCTGGTATGATAATATAAATACATATTCAACTTCAGTTTACCATGATACTTCCTCTACAATCTGTTCTCTCTTAGCCTTCTTAGACGCAGCCCTACATTAGGAAAAACAAACATTATTAAGTAAATCAATAACATACCAGAAACAAAAACCAAATAAAACATAACAATGTACACAGGAAACAAAGATTAAAAATATCATACCAGAAAACATATTAAATCTAATACAAGAATGTAAGGAAAAAAGTATACCAGAATTAACATAAAACAAAAACCAGAAACAAAAAGACATATACCAGAAAGTAACAAAGCATGTATACCAGAAAAATAAAACAGAAACTAATACCAGAAGTGATATTATAAGCATACCAGAAACTAACAGGCACAGACCAGAAAGCAAAAAAGCAGTCATACAATAAAACTAAAGAAAATAGTATAACAGAAACTAATGCAACATTATTAAAATATAGATTGAATATGAAATGTATTGAGATACCTTTTACTTCCCTCTTCAATTTTCCTTTTCTTTGGAACATCTTCTTTCTTAACAACCTTTTGTGGTCTTGGCAACCTCAAAATATGACGACGAGGAGGAGGAGGAGGAGGAGTAGCAAAGTCATCACTCTCGGATTCCTCCTTCTTTGCGACTTCCTTGATAGCCTTGACATTATGCCCTCCAGGCCTGGATACACGTACATCGTGGAACCCTACTTTGAAAAGATGACAAAGATAGCCAGCTGGGTCCAAAACTTCATCCCCCCACCATTTGCAGTCATCCTCGGTTTCTGGGTCTTCTAGGTTGAGGGGGATAGTTTTGATGTCATCTTGAGCCACCGATGACGCTGTATCCTTTATTGTCTGGAAGCTGCATTTCATCTTCCCCTTTGTTGATGAAACCCACTTAAGACAAAGTGGGGTTGCTTCTTCATTAACACATGTGACAAACAAAGATGCCAGTGTGGGGAGAGAGTCAAGGATGAAAACCTGCATAATATAGAAAGGAAAACAAATGAATAAACCATACCAGAAACTCAAACCAATAAATAATATAATACTAATAAAATAATATCATACCAGAAAATGAAACCACAAATGCATATCAGAAAACCAGAAATCAAGTAAACTCAATTATAAAACACAAACTAGAAAGATATAATAGAAATGCTATTGAAATAAAGCATACCATAAATCACAAACTTAATATTTCTGGTAGCTAATTGCTCATACCAGAAAGCAAGTAAACTCATACCAGAAAGTATAAAATTCAGAACATACCAGAAACAAAACAATACTTCACAGAACTCAATTATACAACATACACAATCATACCAGAATCTAATACATTAAAACAAAATACAAGAATCAAAAACCAGAAACAAAAACCAGAAATGCTAATGCAATAAAGCATACCATAAAATCACAAAAGTATCATTTCTGGTAACTAATTACTTATACCAGAGGAAAATGAATGAATAACAAGCATACCAGAGACGTAAACCATAACAAAAATAACAAATATAAACATACCAGAGGCACATAAATGGAAAACCAGAAGCATACCTGGAATGCCAAAGGGAAACCAGAAAGGCAGTAATTTCCGGATGCCCTATACTTTGTTGGCTCACAATCCCTCAGGTTGTCAAGTGTCTTATTAAAGACAAGCCGCCCCCATGAATAAGAATTAAAGGCATCCATGTCCTTCAGAAGCGATAGAGGAAGATTGGAGACAAACTTCTTCTTGTCATTACCAAGCAAAACAAATTCAATAAACAGCAACAGAGCCATCTTGAATTTCCTTTCATCATTTTTTTTCAGCTTTGAATATTTTTCTTCCAATTGATCCAATTTGCACTTTGGCATGCCGAACAACTCCTTCATGTCGACATTTTCTTCTTCGTTGTAAACATGGAACCGACACTCAAGGCCGGTAATTTCTGAAAACTCGCTTAAGCCAAACCTTATGAACAAAAATACACAACAAAAAAAGATAGAAACACATTAACAATAGAAAGTAAAATAGAGGTAACAAGCTGAACTGAAAAGGTTAAGTGTATAGTTAATATATACCTAAGCAAGGTTTTGTTGATTGCAAACCACATTGAGTGTTTGCGTTCAGTTTGAACCTCATGCAGAAGCATGAAGTGTATTAATTGGTTTGAAGGTTTGAGATTGGTACAGAGGGAGATGACAGATGAAAAAATAGAGTTTTTGAACATTTCTTGCCCATTGGCATCCAACCCTTCAAGTAAAAATTTAACCATGTTGACACGAGACAAGACAGTTATACGTGCTGCCTCGTATTGTGGGTTTTCATCAAATCTGTACATTAACTAGTAAATGAAATAAGATTGTTAATACAAGAAAAACAGTCAAGAACAAACCAGAAACTCATATCAGCCATTCAACTCACATTGGACTCTTCATGTCCATAACTAACGCTTTCCTCAGCAGCCTGTGTAAACATACCAGAAAATAATGTCAATATATAAATCAACATGAAATACCAGAAAGTAATATAAAAACCTCATATGAACAAATACAAGAAAACATTAATAAATAAAACAAACACCAGAAACCCTAACTAGAACATCTAATACCAGAAACAAATAACATACCAGAATAACATACCAGAACTTCGAATACCAGAAAACATTAAACATGATATGAACAAATCACAAAAACTTACCAGAAACTTAAAATTACCAGAATAACATACCAGAACTTCTAATAAACACTTACCAGAAACATAAACTAAAGGAAAGACCAGAAAACTTGAAACCAATAACATACCAGAAAATGTAATAACATACAAACATACCAGAAAAGTCATGCAAATATAAAGACGAACCAAACATAGAACAAACCATATCAAAACAGATACCAGAAACGATGATTAAACTTACAAAACCTAATATGAACAATCACCAGAAACTATAATACCATAAAACCTGAAAGAGTATCAAAGCAATACTAACCATAGGTATATCGACTGGTTGAGGACCACCAGATACTACAATCTGAAGGCATGATTCATCATGAGAGACAGCAGAATCATCGCCTTCGTTTGGTGTGGCATCTTCAACAGGTAAAGGAGGCGTAGGAGTCAGAAGGTTGAAGGTAGGAGCATCACAAGAAGATTTGTTGGCAGCAACCTTTGATCGAGTCGACATTTTCAATTTCTTAGGGTTTACAAAATTCGAATCGATTTTGGAGTGTTTGGGGTAAAAACAAAGACGAAAAACAAAGAACAAGTGAGGAGATGGCCGGAAAGTGACGAATACTGAATCAGAGATGAAGAATATGGAGATTACGAGAGAGATGATGAATCACAGATTGATGAAGGTGAGGAGTCGAAGGGCGAAGGAAATGCGAGGCGAGGGAAGGGCGAAATATGGTTTCTCTGGTAGTTTAGTAATTGAATGAACGGAACGGAATTGTGTTTGGGTAAATGAATAAGGTTAATTAATTAGGTAATTAAGTTCATTAAACAGTTAAAAAAATAGGGGTATAGTTTGTATTCCTATTTCTTAAAAAAGCCTAGTATATCAAAATTTGCCTTTATTTTTATTTAAAAAATTATCCTAAAAATAGATTAGTTCCAATAATAAAAAGTAACGTGAAATAGTTCACTAACATATTGTTAATTTGTTAACAAAAGATTCTCTAACTTAAAAAAAAGTTTAAAAAATAAAGATTTATTGGCAAAAAAATGTATTAGTTGTATAATCAAAATCTTGAACATATTTAATGTAAACAGATAAGGCTGCCTAAAAAAACTCGAAGGGCACGATTACGATCCACATAATTGTAGGTTAACGATCCAAAAAATAATACATTATTCAAACGTCAAGAAATGTATTATTTGTATACTCTTTAGACTCCCTATTTATACAAGTTCTAAAACCATCAAGCTTGGTAGCTAAGTGAGGTACGATAACAAAAACCCTCAAAAAAATAAATTAAATAGATCATTTTGATATTCATTTGAAAAAAAGGAAAAAAAATTCTTAAAAATAAAATTTTAGAGATACGGTTACTTATATAAAAGTAACGTGAAAATATTTAACATTATGACTCACATGATTGTAGGTCAACGATCCCAAAAATAAAATGTTCTCTAAAAATAAAACTTTAGGGGTACGATTACTTTAGGGAAGAACATTATGACCCACATAATTGTAGATTAACGATTTCAAAAATAAAATATTATTTCGATATGAATAATAATTATAGTTGAACTTAACCAAAAGGATAAGAAATGTATTATTTGTATACTCTTTAGACTCTTTATTTATACAAGTTCTAAAACCATCAACTTTAATAACTTATCGATGTGGGATGACAAAAAATCCTCTAAAAAATTTAACGTAAAATGGATGATGTTGACAAAAAAAAGATTCTTTAACTTAAAAAAATGGTTTAAAATTAAAGATTTTTTGTCCAAAAAAATAGGTTGGTTGGAACAAAAAAAAGTTAGTTTATAAAATAAATATTCTCTAGCTTAAAAGTTTTTGGGAGAATTTGACATACTAGGCTTTTCTTAGTTTTTGTTTAAGAAAATGTACCCCAAATTTTTTACCACTTTCATTTAATAGTAGGTAAAAATTATTAATCCTTCTATTAGAAAGAAAGAATAAATGATGTTTGTTATTTGTTATATAAGTATAATTTTTAATTTTTAATTTTTAATTACTGAATTTGTTTTCTTTTATTATTTTTCTTGTCTTTTTTTTATTTATTTTTTATTTTCTTTTTTATTTTTTGGACTGAATTTCTCATACCGAAAATTCTCATACCAGAATTTTTATACCAGAAATTTCATACCAGAAATTATCATACGAAAAGTCATACCAGAAATTTCATACCAGAATTTTTTTCATACCAGGATTTTTTTAATACTAAAATTTTTTCATACCAGAATTTTTCATACCAGAAATTTCATACGAAAAGTTCATACCAGAAATTTCATTCCAGAAATTTCAGAATTAAAACTAGCGGCACAATCAGCACTTGATCCTTGTGCTTTCCGTCCGCTATTTATTTTTGTTTACATAATACTTTTATTTTGAGACAATTTTAACATATAATTTTTCACTCAAATAATGCTCAACTCCTCCACGTCTTGTCAAATTGTCATTGTCAACTGGGAAAAAGAACAAGTCTTTTGGAAACCAAAAGAGACGGTGATGGACCCATTTTTGCAAACCGTCATCATATACGCAAATTACAATAAAAAAAATTGCAAAATTACAACGAGCCCCCTAAAATTTGCAAAATTAAATATTAGACAATTAAAAATTCATTCCGGTATGTAAATTTCGGTATGTAAATGTCCGGTATGTGAAATTCTAGTATGTGAAATTCTGGTATGTGAAAATCCGGTATGTGATAATTCCGGTATGTGAAATTCCGGTATGTGAAAATTGTGGTATGTGAAAATTCCGGTATGTGAAAATCCGGTATGTGATAATTCCGGTCCGGTATGTGAAAATTCCGGTATGTGAAATTCCGGTATGTGGAAATTCCGGTATGTGATAATTCCGGTATGTGATAATTTCGGTGTGTGAAAAAATTCTTCATTCTAAAAAATAAATAAAAAATAAAGAAAATAAAAAAGACAAAAAAAATTAATAAAAGAAAATAAAAAAAGAAATTCAGTTTTTAAAAAGCATTAGGAAGAAAGAATAAAACAAGAGCATGGATAAGGTTTGATGGTAAAAAAAAATAAGAGGGGTATATTTACTTAATTGAAAAACAAATAAACCTACTTACTATCACTATTTCTCTAAATAGCCTACTAACCAAATTTGCCCAAAGTTTTTTAGGAGTAAAGATATTTTCGAAACAAATAGGTTACAAAATTTTTTTTTACTTAAAAAGAAAAGATTTAAGGGCAATTTTGGTAATTAGGTCTTTTTGAAAAACTATAGTAGTAACCAGACTTTTTAATGTTTCAATGAAGTAAATATACCCAACCTTTTGTATTTATTCTCAAACTCTACACACTCTTCTCTCAAGGGAGGGGTATATTTACTAAACACAAAATTAGAAAAAGCCTAATAAACCAAATTGTTTCAAGATTTAATGGCGTTAATTGTGGGAGCTCTATTTTAGAAATAATTCCTCCACAACGCGCCACGTCAGCGAGTATATAGACTTCCTATTTATACAAGTTCTAAAACCATCAAACTTAGTAGCTAACCGATGTGGGACAACAAAAACCCTAAAAAAATTTAACTAAATAGATCATTTTGATATTCATTTGAAAAAAAATTTTTACTAAAAATAAAACTTTAGGGGTACGGTTACTTATATAAAAATAGCGTGAAAATATATAACGTAATAACCAAAGGCCGAGATAACTTTATGGAAGAACATTATGACCCACATAATTGTAGGTTAACATTTCCAAAAATAAAATCTTTCCTAAAAATATAATTTAGAGGTACAATTACTCTTCCTTAAAAATAAAACTTTAAGGGTACTATTACTTTAGGGAAGAACATTATGACCCACATAATTGTAGGTTAACGATCCCAAAAATAAAATATTATTTCGATATGAATAATAATTATAGTTGAACTTAACCAAAAAGCTAAGAAATATACTATTTGTATAATCTTTATACTCCCTATTTATACAAGTTCTACAACCGTAAATAGATGATGCTGATAAAAAAAAGATTCCCTAGCGTAAATAAATAGTTTAAAAATAAAGATTTTTTCTCCCAACAAATAGGTTGGTTGGAAAAGAAAAAAAAAAAGTTACGTACAATATTTCAATAGCAGGATGTTAGTTAGTAAAAAAAAGATTCTCTAACTTAAAAATAAATATTTATTGGCCAAAAAACTGTGGAAGCTCCATTTGATTAATGCTTTCATAGCGCGCCACATCATCCCACTATGTACACTCTTTTAGCCGAAATTTTTATGTACACTCTTTTAGCCGAAATAAGTAAAATTAATTACTTACGTAAATTTTCTTCTTCTAATATTTAACTGAAACATTCATAATATATTTTAGTGCATGTTACAACCTACTTGCTTTGGATATAGCCACTTTTGCTCTCTACTAGTCGGTACGCGCGTGCTTCGCACGCGCGCCGTAGATGAGATCGGAAATTGTTTGACGTAGCTGAAAGTGAAAATCGATAATTTCGTAATAGTCTGGCACCAACTAAAAATTAGAAAATAAATATAACAAAAACATATAAGAATAAAGTATAAGTACATAGTTTAGGGTCATCAATGTACACCATCAAGCAACTTCAATGTTCAACTTCAATGTACAACATCAAGCAACTAAAAGAACAAATTTCCCTCGTTATGTTCTAACGAGCAATCACAATTATAAATCCAGCTAGATACGGTAAATTGTAGCTAACATTACTAAAAATATCTTCATTATGTGTCACCACCAATAGGTGTGATACTACTCATGAATCATAAACTGTAGGTTTACCAACAAGTGATATTTAATCAATTTAATCAACCCCTTGTTTGGTGAACTATGACATCAATCTCATCGTCATCCTCTATTTCCACCTGCATCATAGGAATGAAAATAAATTATCAAATGAAATCGCATTAAGCTTGCAGAGAAGGATCAAAACATAACTTAGAATTGGAGACTAAAGTTACTTATTACTAAAAAAGAGTAAAACAATGAGTCTCATCGGGCGTTTGCTCAACGGACTGCCTATCACAGTAGGCATTATCAGCTTCTTCAGTTGACACTACAATTCAAACAAGAGTAAAAACATAACCTGATGATTAATAAATACTAAAAGATCAAAAACAACATTTGCAATTTGAGACAGTAACCAAAAGCAAAAGTAAAGGTTATAATACATCAAAATCACTAAGGAAGACAAACTTCCACCCGCAAAGGTGAGCATGGACTGCAATGTCCATATCCTCAACCGTGGTTCTTTCCAACCAACCATCAGAGCCTCCAAAGCCTTGGTTCTCTAAATACCAACAGGGCCATTGAATCCAAAGAAATTGATGAACATGCCATTAACTTGTTGCTCCACCTCAAAGTGAAATGTCAAGTTATGTTTTCTAGCCTTGTCAGCAAGTTCTCATCCTTGTTTACGAATGACCACCTTGCTTGATTAAGATACTCCAATTACTAAACTGCCACAAATATAACATGTCATTTTTTAAATCAATAAATCAAACAAAAAATAGGGAGTTCATTTATGAGTTATGCTAGAACCAAGAGATTAAGATGTTAGATCATTTGTAGCATTTTATATCATGTCATGATATTATAATTTTATAAATATCACTATATTAGTAGAAAGATTTCCATCATAATTTTATAAATATCAGCACATCAAGAAATGGAAAAAAGGAAAAAAAACAAAAAAAAGAGGTTAACTTCAAATTTCAACTTAAATAGAAGCAATGATGGATACTTACAACAAAAATAGATGATGTAGATATAGTTTCTACAACTTTTTTATGAAGAAATTTTTTTAAGTACATAAGTTTTTCCAATTGTAGGTATACCCCACATCAAATGAAAAACAAAGTGAAGGCCTTCAAAAGCATTGATAATCAATATAGGATACATATATTATGTAAACTTTTTGCTGTAGAAGAGAAAATAAGAAAATGGATGTAATTAGTTGACATCGTCGCGGATCAAAGAGGTCGCCTTAAGTAATCGGGACCTGAATTCCTCGAAATATCGATTGTAGTTGCCGATTGCACAAAAAAGAGAATATCATAATCTCCCAGCATTTCCACATAAAATACATTAAAGCAAATGAAAAAAGTGTAAAGTACTAACCTTCAAAGTAAAAGAACATGAGGTTTGTTCGTAATAACAATTGCAGAGCTTCACATGCAACAGGAAGCATCTGCAAACAACAGAAATATTATATATAGTTGCAAAGTCATCATAAAATAGCCCTACTTTTAGGATTCAAGTTTCTGAAATGCAAAGGAATACAAAAATTAATGAAACCAAGTAATTTAATTTTTTTAAGATGTTCTGTGGAAGGAAAAAGGTAATTAAACACCTATTACTGTTTGCTAAAATTGTTGGGGGAAATGGATCTTTTGCGAAGAAAAGACAAAGATTTTAAGTAATTATCAACATAAAAAGAATTTCAATTTTAGTAAACATCTTGAACTACAGATTTGAAGAAATCAACCGTACAATAGGCCATCTTTGATTGCAGACAGGTGTAAACTTCTAAACTTTACTTTCAATCTTGATAGAGTTGGGTGTTGCTGCCTGATGCAGATGATGAAGGTCATGAACAATTAATTTACAAGATTGGACCTAAGCCGAAACACAGAAGAATAACGTACAATAATTGAGATAAAACAACCCAATATTTATAAAGGTAAACAAATCTAACCTTATATGCAAGAACCAGTCAAAAACATCAAACACATGGTAAATAGAAAAAGAAGGTATGAATCAGGCCTCAGCAAGGGAGCTATGAAATGCAAGAGAAATAGCGAGGGCAACAAACACCGGCTTGGCATAGTCCGAATCGAAATTCACCACCGCCGCCGTTGATTCCGCGGCCTCAAATTAAACCACCACCGCTGATTCTGCCGCCTCAAATTAAAACCCTATCTGAGCAAAAACGACCATTAGAAAATCGAAGCAAAAAGCCAAACGATACTCTATTAATAGGAAAATGAAGCTTTGTTAAAACGATGAAACACTTAGAAGTATAAGAAAATAAATAAATGAAACATCAATTAGTAAAATCTGAGCTCACGAGGAAATCGCAGCAGCGAGGCAAACCTAAACGGGTGGGTCGATCCCAAAAGCAAGTCAGAAAGATAAAATCGGCAGAGGAGCACGAAACGGAAGAACGGAGGAGAAGGCAGATTATAGCGGATGAAGAAGCGACATTATCTCACCTGAAATATTAGATCCGTACCTGAAGCCAGAGACGTATTTGAAGGCTTTGAGGCCAAGGGATGTGGACGGCGACGATGATGAAAGATTAGATCCGATGGTATCTCTCCTCTTGATCTATTCTTCATCGAGACCCGAACTTCTCACCTGAATTATTAGATCCGGTGGTATCTTTCGAAGCTGTTACAACTCATCTTCATCTTCTTCAAACGAGGAACCGAGAAAAAATATTGTATCAAGATTGCATCAATTCGTAAGAGAGAAGATTCCAATTTCCAAGTATTTTGAGGAGAGATTGAGAGAACCAAGGTATGGAGTAAAAGGGAGAGGATGAAGCGGCGGTAGAAGAAGAGAAGAGATTGCAGTAGTTGGTAAGAAAGAGGCAGTGGAATTAGCTAGGGCAAACACGTGTGTTTGATCATGTAATTGTAAATGACAAGTTTACCCATATTTGAATACGAAGGGTGAAATGGGAAAGGTACTATTCATTTGTGGAACTCTCTTTTTTAGTATAGTACTAGGGTGGACGCGCGTGCGAAGCACGCGCGCCGCGAGTTTTAATCGTATAATTGAAATTGGAAGGTTTTTTATTACATGAACATCTTAAATTTTTTGTTTGATGGTGTGAAGGAACAGAGATCGCAGTGAAATGAACAATTGAAGAAATAGGTAGTATTATTTTTTACCAAACGAAAATGCTGATCCAGTAATGGAAAAATGATATTACATTCTACATGTGAAAAATGTAATGTATTTGGTAAATGGCAAGCCTGTATCTTTAGGCACTTGTTGGCGTCTTCGAACAAATGGACTCTTTTACGACTTTTGCAAGGAACTATATCTCTATAGTTGTGTTGTAGTTGTTGTAGGGGCTTCAAACAAATGGGTTCTTTTACGTCTTTTGTAAAGAACTTTATCCCTATAGTTGTGTTGTTGTTATAGGGGTCTTGCTCGTATCTACAGTGAAGAAAATACAAATTAAAATAAATTAAAAATTAGATGATAATCAGGACAAAGAAGTTTGAATTACAGACAAACATCAAAGAGATCATCTGAACCTCCTTACATCAAATTGTCACAGAAAAGAAAAAGACAAGATTGGCCTTTCAATCAACACCAAACTCCTCCCTAATTCAAACTCCTCCCTAATTCGACCAACTATGCATCAAGTATATCAATAGTTCCAAAAAGCTCCCTAAAATATGCAGGCGTCAATAGAACTCCCACAACCTAATAACTAATTAGTTAATAAGATTAAGAAAGCAACCTGAAACAGAATAGTGAGTATGGCAAGAGGGACGGTGCAGGTCTTGTTGACGGCACTCACGATTCCACCAGCGACAAGCTGCGAAACGGTCTCAATATGCGCTTGTCGTTGTTGTTGCAAAGACGGCGACATTTGTTGTTGTTGACGAACATAAAAGTCCTCAACTTGTATAATATGGAACAAAAAACAGGAAACAAAAGACAATATGGAAATAGCAATCTTCAAACTGCAGTCAGGAAGTGCCCAAGCACATCCACTCCACAAGCAACGTAGAAAGATCTAGTGATACCTTAAGTTATGGGGGAATATATTTGTAAATACCATAGATTTGATCCATGAAATCTCTACTAAGCATCTCATCAGATTCATCTTGTCCAATAATAAAAGAAAAATGGTATGAATCCAATATTCAAGAATAACTCCTACTGCTAGTTAAGAACAACCTCATAAAAGTGATAAAACTAACTTACAAGAATTAGTAGCTTAATGTGTCTACTTCTCAACATTCTCCTCTTCATCATATGATCATATCACAAACTCTGCCTGGGGTTCCAGACACCACATGCACTCCATTTCCGTCCTTCCTAATATCTTCACCAGCACTTTGACCTCTGATGCATGCATGGAAAAGTATATTTATATAGCAACCAACGGCCGAAATAGTGGGTCCGGATCTGAGTAGCCAATTTTGTAGTAGGTGATAAGATCAATGGTTTGACCCTACAAAACAAGAAAAAACATCTTAATGTTTAATTCAACAAAATTAAAAAGACCTTCAATAAATTTAGAGCATAAAAATGAAGCTAGATATCTTATTACAATAATCCATGAAGTTAAAAGGCATACAGAGAATAAGGAAAATGGATCTCTTGTGAATCATAACTATGAAGAAGATATCTAATTGCAAATTTTTATGAACATCTTCTACTTTCTAGTTAGCTCATTGAGAATCGGTGATATGTAGGGATTCGGGTAAATTCTCATGTCACATTGGAGATTCAAAAACAAGAATATAAGGGGAGTCGATTGGATACCAAACCCAAATTGTCTCTCACCAATGTAGATGAAAAACCTGAAACGGGAAAACTAAAATAAAAACAAATCATGAGAGGATAAACATCAAAGACAACAAATAAAGGTTAATAACCAGTAACTATACATGAAAATGAATCTGCATGCAAAGACAAATGTCTTTCAAATAACAACAAAAGCCACGATAGGAAAATCATCAAAGAAAATTAAACAATCACGGATCAAAAGGGTTAACACGCATCATACGCGCTAAAAACAGGATGTCAGCTGACAATCGGTGAATGCAACGACTCAATGAAGAAGAACAATAGGAAACAAGTGAATGATGTTCAATGTAAAACTTGAAATCCAAGCACGCAAGATCCACGAACAGCGATAGATGCAGCAATGGTTTGTGGGGAAAGAAAGAAAACAAGGGAAATGAAGAAAGAAAAGTAAGAACAACAAGGATCGAAATAAATACACGGAACAAGCCACATAACTCGTTATTCTGAGACCAAGATCCATCTTGAGATTGAGTTTCGTTTGCAACTCCATTACTCAATTTTGAACATACAAAAAGGCCAAGTGTGAGCAAAGTTTTGCTAGTAGATGCTAAAGTTCAACTATCATTGCCACATATTTCAAAATTTTTCGTACTAATTTATCCTCGTTAGATAGCTCAATCCATTACCAAGATAAAAATCAGGATCAATCACTCACCTTTGCATAAGTGTTCATGTGTATGAAACAGAATAACACCAGAGCCCTGCGCCTCACCTCACTTTGATTGATACCATCAATTAGTTTTATTGCGGATGATGTTGCGATAACATAGGCAATTATAACCTGCAACTTCGACCATATAAATACTGATCGGAAGGATATAGTAGAAGCCACACAAAATTTATCAGCCTTGGACTTGCCAAGTTCCTCTAAATCTACTTCATGAGAGCCTCCATCCCATCAATGAAGATGCATGAGCTGTGTAAAAAAAAAGATTAAAAGAAGCCGTTACTTCCAATTTAGAATAGAGAAGTAGTTACCAAAAAATAATGCACCAAGAGCAATTCCAAATCACATCTGATTATCACTTTTTGGGGGCATTAATATGAATTAGAGAACAACCGATAGCTTCCTTACAACACAAAAGTAAACTATATGAGCATTTTTGTAAACAAAAAAAAATAGTGGTTCATATAATGTCATAAATACTTTAAGAAATCTGAAGTAGGAATTCATGCCTGGGAAATTCAATTCTGCCACGTCGGCATGATGCTCACTTATGATGATCTAAGTTACCCGAAAACTCTCTGAAGGTTAAATTTTACTTTTTGAAAACTTCAGAAAACCAAAAACTCTAATAAAAAATGTTTTGGAAACTTCTTATTCTCCCCTCAACCTTCTCTCTCTCTCTTTTCTATTTTCCAACTTTTCTGTTCGATACTAATTTACTATCTCATTCCTCTGAAACTCTAACAAAACGTGTAGGGATATATTACTCTTCAAAATTCACTCATATGCTTTCCTTTTAGAGTCTCCCAAAATAAATCAAAATTTTAATAAATATTCAATTCTATATTAATATTTCCTGCATGTTTCGTTTCCTGTAAATTTTGAGATTGGCGTTTCCGTTTCCAGTTTCCGTGCAACATAGTTGATGATAACTGACAAGCAAGAAACTGCACCCAAAGATCGATTACACATACAATGCTAAATCTGAAAGTAGAAACTCAATTTTCCTAGTTGATAAAGAGAAAGGAGAGAAGAACAAAAATTCAAGCTGGATTATACAAATCTCACCAATCTCTACCATACTCAATTTTCCTAGGGCCTAGACGATGACGAACAATAAATTTGGTACACAAAATTTAAGGCAGTTAAACTCCAAATTTATGCATTCAACAATGAAGATGCAATTAGCGGAGAAGAATGGAAAGCGCATGAATACAAATAACAAAACTATACTGATTACAGAGATGGACGAACCTGATGCGGATCTTGAAGGAGATGTCGATCGGTACCCGTAGAAACCGTAGTACCAAAAGAGAAACATTAAGAACAGAAAATTCAACATAAACTAATCTCAATCCTAAAAGGGATCGGTTGACGACGAACCTGAAGCGAGAAGAGATCGATTAAGGAAGAACATGAAGATGAGATCTTGCTTCCTTGTTGTTGTATTCCTCACTACACCTTTGAAAGGAGGCAGAATAGAGAAAGGGTTAGACTTGAGAGAAAAGAAAGAGGAGGTCGAAGAGTTAACCTAAAATCAACATCCAGAGGAAGAGGGAGAAGGTTAATGAGCCGACGGTGTCGATAAGATAATCTCGGTCCAATGCCTTCACTAGGAAGGAGAGCAATGTTGTGGGGAAGAAGACGGCAAGAAGTGTAGAATACATTTAGGGTTTTATGCAGTTGAAGCCAAAAGTGAAGGTTGCTTTCAAAGGAAGCCACAAAGTTATTTGGAGAAGAAGACACTTCCTGAAGAAGCCACAACCATGCTTGCAGAAGAAGACACATTGGAGAAGAATACACTTCCTGAAGAAGTCACAACGATGCTTGCAGAAGAAGACACGTCAAGTAAAGGTGAGTCATCCAATAAGACAAAAAGTAAAGGTGAGTCATCTAATAAGACAAAAAAGAAATTTATAAAAATAAACAAGGGTAAAATAGGAAAATAAAATACCACAAGGGCAATGTGGGAATTCCCCTATTCATTTGGGGAACTCCCACTTTTATTATTACTAGTGTGGACGCGCGTGCTACGCACGCGCGCCGTGACTTATACTTGTAAATTATGTTCGTAAGGGCTAAGAGGAAAACATTTTATTGAAATGAATTGTATAATTTATAGTAAAACACTGTACATAGTAAAGTAATAAACATAAACGAGATCGGTGTTACACTTGCATAACTTCTTATCAGTCTCGCTAAAGCCCTCAGACCTCAGATGCTCTTGATGAGCTAAGATCGAACAATAGTTGTGGCTTCTCCTTACATCCACCCAAAGGTGAACCTGTTCGAGTAGGTTTGTTGAACCCTCACCTGTTTTTTTTTTCTACGAAAAAAGCTTCATTCGAACCTGTAAACTACGATCATGCCTGCAACATGCCAAAGAGTTACTATGCAAGTATTTTTCATGAAAAATATCAGTATGACTGTATTACTACCAAAATTTCACCTCAGCTTATCCTCAGTAGTGCTACCCACATAGGGCACTTATCGCCTTCTTTTTTCTCAAAATAATTATGGATGCACTTCTTGCAGACTCTTGAAGAACAATTCATGATTTTATTCTTGTAAGGGAAATGAAGAGAATAATGTTTTCTTTATGTCAACATGGAGGATTAATAAAATTAAAAACTGCTTGATTAGCCATTATAGATGCCTCATTCGCTTGACCAGCTCCAACTATGAACTCGTTAGGAGGGATGCTTGAAGGAGAGTTGTCAAAAGTAGAATTACCAGCTCCTGTGTTGCAAGTAGGTGCCGTTATGCCTTCAACATTCAAAGAGGTTGGAGCAACTGTAGGTGGAAAATTATTGTTTGACTCATCAATCATTTCCTGATACATTATTGTACAAAAACAGATGGTCTATGTTATTTACTTCAGCCATCTCAAGAGACTACAAACACTATGCACAAAAACAGAAGGCATGAATAAACATTCAAGTATAATACTACATAATGTCAGGAATGAAGAGTCTTTGGTTGATCGAAATTTTGAATTACACTGATTTATTTTGTTCTTACATTTAATTAAAATAACTTTATTCCTTGGGTGTGCATCTATCTTAAACTTCATATTAATTTCTACTCTGTCAAATATTTTTCCAACCCTAACTTGCCAAAAAGTCTTGAAACAGTAGCTACTAAATTCAACAAATCATCTTCTAAGTATACAATTATTCATCATTTTTTAGTAAATAGAAAATGACCACACAACCCAAGTTCACACTCAATCATCAGTCAATAGAATATGATTATGAATAACGAAAATGCACACAGAAAAATTAAGCTTATGACCCAAAAGACTTACTTTCTAGAGAATGGCAACCTCATTAATATAGTTGACATGGTAATAACGACATCAGGCATGACAAACTGAGACAAGATTAGTTGCACGATAGCCATGCACAAGTTCTTTGTAATCTGTTCAGCAGCATGTCGAGCCACAACATGCCCGACCTGATCAACAAAGAAAAATATAGAAACCAAGATTATCAACCTCTATAAAAAAAAAAGAAGAGAAAATCACAAGTTCCCATTGCACTGGATAATGCACATTAGTGTAATTACCTCATGCCCAATACAGTTGCTATCTCAGCATCAGAAGGAAACTGCTTAAGAAGACCTGTAAACACAACAATCTTCCCACCAGGCAAACAAAAGGCATTAACAGGTTCATCAATAAGAACTACTTCCCAATTAACATGCTCCAAATGTCCGGTGTTAGCATTCGCCCCGCGAGTTTCCCCTTTCTTCCTACTTGTATGAATCCAATTATCATCAAGAAGCTCATCCTCCTTTCTCCGGTCTTCTTCCATCTATAACTCTTTCTCTTCTTCCATCTATAACTCTTTCTCCTCTGCAAGTCCCTTCAAGGCTCATGAGAACCGTATTCTTGGTGTAATTCAGGTGTATCCGAATTATAATTCGGGTCACTCCATACCTGGTCATTGCTTATACCTCTTTGGAGTGCATCAATCACATCTTTTGCAATCAATCTAACAAGACCAAATAGGACACAATATACCGCAGCAAAGATAGGAAAAGGTATTTAAGCAAACAATGCTCCAAATTTTCCTAACATTGAGAAGGAGGCATTGCACTTGCAAGCCGAGTTGTTGCTTTGTAAGCTCCAGTGGACTGTAATCAAGTTATTGAATACCAACTTGTCAGTACTTGACTATATCCATACCACAACCATGGTGTATAAACTTGTTATACATTATGAATTCTCGTTTCTCATTAGCACTTTCTTTAATGACTTCCACTGAGATAAGCTCCCATTGAACTTCAAATTAATCACAATAAAGGGTTGTTTATCTATCGACAAATCAATTCGATTCATCAGAAATGGTGGGGAAAGAAAGGTTTTGAACCTAAAATCCAAATTAAAAAAAATTGTAAAAGCAGTGTTTTTTTCTTACACATCCAAGTCATGTCAGTAGTGCTTCATCTTGCTTTTTATACTGCACAACAACTTTCAACAAGGTAAAAGGTTATAAGCTTCGTGCTTGAGTAGTGCTTCATCTTGCTTTACCTTGACATAGATTTGTGAACATAAAATTGTGAACACAGAGATAAAAGGTTATAAGCTTTTTATAATCTCAATAAGCCCTGGCTCACCGAACGCACCCTTAGTCTGAAGCAAAATTGGTTAATGGCTAAAGAATGCAGAAGCTGCAAATCAATAGCTTAGTAACGAAAAACCGCAAAATTGGCTAATGGCTAAAGATGAACATTATGCATTTATGATAAGTAAATTTGATAATTACTTGTGCACCTTAAAGTGCTCTTCTATTTTCTTCATCCACTTCTCTCCATGTATCATTCACATGTTTAAGGCCATTGAGGATTTGAGCATAAATATCATATAGATTACTTTACTTAGGGACATTAATTACTTTAAATAGGGTACACGACATATGGTAGAACTAAAAGGTACAAGATCTGAAGTGGGCAAAACTATATGCATGAGAAAAGGTCCAAGTATATATTCATTGACAAAGTTATACAGGTAAGTAGTGTTATGGACATTAACTACTTTAATTAGGAGATTCAAGATAAAAGAAATTTGGAATTAGGTAGATGCACGCAGCTAGAGTGGTACACGAAAGATGGTAGAACTAAGTGAGCAATAGAACATTCCAATTAAAAATTGTGAATATCAACCAGGATAGAGCAATTTCAAAACTCTCTTGTGCCTTGAATCTAGGAGCCTGTCCATAAATTAGTTATGCGACCTTGGCCAAATCCTATGACAAATTAGGTCATGTAAGACTTGGGACACCAAAATATAGAGTGAAAAGAGTTCAACACCAGTTACCTATTTGAGGCCGAGGAAGTATATTTAATGAAAATATAAGCAAGAGTTTCACTATCAAAAGAAATCATCGACAAATCGAAGCTCCATAGCACCACTTACCTATTTGAGGCCGAGGAAGTCACCAAAACAAACAGATCTGAGTAAGAACGGCAATTAGCGGTTGAATCTTTATCATGAGAAAGAGAAAAAGATAGCCATGGTAACTAAACATACAAAATAAGGAAAACAAATAGAAGAAACTATGGAATAAATGCCGGAGTGAAGAAGAATGGTTCCAATGTCGACAGAACGTAGGGAATGAACAAGAGAAGAAACAGAGGGGGATTGAAACAAAGAAAAACCTTAGTAGGCCAAGGCAGAAAATCCCTTATTAGAATGATGAGTTTAGTTGGATATACTGAACTAAGTGATCTTGTTCTATATTGAAGACTGAAGTTGCCAGCCAATCAAAGGCACATATATTCAAGTGAGTGAAAATATAGAAACTATGATGATGAAAAAGGCCTTTTATATACTTGTCTCCTTGCTCGTTGTGCTCAGTGAAATCCAAGTTTTCACCGGGTAACCCTTTGCATGGCCGTATAACCACCAGTTGCAAAGGCCCTTAAAAGGTTCAAAGTAGCTGCAGATTGGCAATATGCTCTGATCAAACTCTACGGGTCAAGAATCCTTGACTTTTCATCGAATGCGTCTCTATTCACATTATCTCCACGGTAACTTGGTAGCTTCACCCCATTCCTCTCCTCAAATGAATCGAATCTAGGCTTTGCGAATTGCCCAGCCATTCTTCCGGCCTAAGCCCTCAATCAATCAGTCACTAATCAAAACAATGTTCTCTTTAAATTTTGCGAAACAACAGACAACTAAACAATTGGTTATCTATAACTTTCCATTCAAAATTTATAAGCAGGACATATCTGGTTCGTTCATATCAATTAGATCCTGATTTCAATTGGCTATCGATAAGGAAGTCGATCCATCCGACGAAGGAGGCGGCGGATTGGGAGGAAGAATTAAAGAAATCGTAAGAGAAGACGACACCTATCGAATCTCAAGAAGGAGAAGCCGACACCTATTGACAGCGGCAGAGAGCGATACCTATTCAAAGAAAGTGACACGTTAGATTACAAAATAAAGGTAAAGGTTAAAATGAGATTTAGCACCCTTCTTTTCAATCTGACTATCCCCTCCGTCAACACCACCGCTGCTTCCGCCTCTTCAAATTAAAACCCTAATCTAAACGAAAATTATCATTAGAAAATAGAAGCAAAGAAAAACACACGATAATTAATTATTGAGACCGATAGAAGGATGAAGCATAAGAAAAGAAAAGTAAACCCTAGCTCACCAGGAAATCGCAGTAAGGAGGCAAACCTGAACGGGTGACGACCCCAAAATCAAGGGACGGAGAGATAAAATCGGAGAGGTAAAATCGGCACAAGACTCGCTGCAACCCTTTCGAAGCGTTTAGAACACACCGTCTTCATCTTCTTTAATGAGGAACCGAAATAAAGAGTTGTATCAAGATTGCATGAGTTCGTAAGAGAGAGGATTCAGGTTAATTTGAGGAGGGGATTGAGAGAACTGAGGATAGAGAAAAAGGGAGAAGATGAAGTAGATCAAGAAGGTTAGGGTAGTAACTGAACAATCTTGGCAAGATGAAGCAGTAAAGAGTGATGAGATATAGAAATCTTAAACGGATTTTTTATGGGAGAAAGTAAAAATCAAAACCCTAAATCCTTCGTCTTCCTCCCCTCCATATCCCTCTCTAATAGTTGCAATAGAAGATGGAAAATGAGGATCAGAGAAGAAAAAAACAATCCCAAATTGATGTTTGATTTTGTAGTGAAATTTGAGGTTTTCTTTATTCAAAAATGGGATGGAGATGAGGATGAAGGTGAGAAGGTGAGAAGGTGAGCCGTGAGGAAGAAGATAAAAAGATAGGTGTGAAAGAGAGCAAAACACGTATTAAAAGTATACTTTAAAAATAAACACGTGTAAAGCACAACAAAATATATCTTTATCAAACAATAAAATAAAAAAGATAAAAAAAAATAAGGGTAAATTGGGAATTCCCACTTTTAATATAGTAAAGATAGTAAGGATATCTTCTCAATATTAGTTTTTTCCATACATGTCGCCAGGAGGATTCGAACTCGAATCTCTGGACTAACCACTTAAGGAGTATAGCACCACATCCCACTAAACCAACTGAGTATTGGTTTGCTTCAATTTTCATTTCTTATCTATTGCTTTCTTTTGGCCCAACTTATTTGGGCCCATAGTCTATTCAGGGACAACTCAAATAAATTGCAAGGAAAAGGTTCATTTTGAAGTTGACGTATCAGGTGAAAGTTTTGACAATTTTTTATATTTTTAATATTACTACATTCTTGATATTACTTTTACTACTGTATAGGGCAACATATAAATAATAAATATATATAAAACATAAATATATAATATATATAATTAAATATCTAAATATTTTATTCAAAATAATATATCCTTACAATTCTAAAAGTGTGAGTACCTCTTATGAATAGCTAATTTCCATATTTACCCTTTTAGTTTTTTTTCTTTTTTTTTCCTTCCCATTTTACTCTTTTTCACTAACGTGTCATCTTTTCCGTCAATGTTAATATGTGTCTTCTCCCTTTTCACTTCACCGATTGGATGACCGCTTCTTCCCCTTCTTCTGCTTGGACGACACTTCAATTTTTAAGTTATTCGAACATAAGGGCCTGTTTGGTATCAGCTGGATGGAGATTCATTTAGATTCTTTTCCAGTGTATTCTTCGAGATAGAAAAATTGTAAGCGTTTGGTATCGGTTTGAGCTTTTGTATTGTATTCTTTTACGAGATGCTTTTGCTAAAAGAATCCCGAAAAAAGAAGCTTGGCCCCCCAAGCTTCTTCGAGATTCTTTAGGTTAGATTGTTATTATTTCCCCTCATACCCTCATTCTCTCTCCTTTCACAGTCTCAATCTCTCGTTCTTCTTCCGATCTCATCTCTCGTTCTTCTTCCGGTCTCATCTCTCTCCTCCTTCTCTCCAGATCTTCTCCATCGGGTTCGCCGTGCCATGCCGCAATGGACGACCGCCGATTGCCCCACCCAACCAAGTGGGAGCAACCCTAGGTCGTCCTAGCCTGCTGAAGATTCAGCGCAGCCCTGGGTCGCCCTAGCCTGCCAAAGATCCAGCGCAACCCCACCGGATGAGCTCCTCCGCTGCAGAACCAAAGCCGCGCGCCTTGCCCTGCTTCTCCCGGCCGGATCCATGCCTGCAAGCCTAGAATTTACAACGCAGCCCCCACGAGAAATGGAGAGTGCCGACGACGAAGGAGAAGAGATGGTGGAGTCACAATTGTCGATTAGAGGTTAGGGTTGCAGGAAGACAAAAATTTGGGGTTAAATTTTGAGGATATTTTGGTAATCTTATCTAAATGAAGCTATAACAATAATCTAATACCAAACAGAAAAATTTTACGTAAAAAACAATCTCTAACAATATCCATCTCCAACAATCCCCAAGAATCTCAAGAATCTCCATCTCCAAGAATCTAAAAAAAGAATACGCATACGATACCAAAGAGGCCCTAACAACATGTATTTGTTCTTTGTGCTTGCATCTTCCCCAGTTGTCTCCGCTTCATTCCCCCTTTTTTTTTCTTCTGATTTAGGTTTTACTGTTTACTAATCTTTGATCTGTTTATTTCAGGTTCTTCAAGTCTCTGGATTTGCATCTTCTACGTCTTCGACGACAAAAGCAGGCACAAGCACCTGGTTGTTTCATGGAGTCCGCGTTTATTGCCGGAGCCGATTGAATACCGATCGATAGGGTATGGTTTCTTGCGATCTCCTCCGTTGGAGCCCTAATTTTTCCTTTAGCTTTTACTGGTCTGTCGGTCAATTGGATTCCCATGAGTGTTGTAGTTGTGATCGATCTCGTCCTCTTCTCCTTCTTATCTTCTTCATATTCCCTTGTTTAGTCGAGGATTTATCATTCTTAGCTCTTCAAACAGGTTTGTTGATCTTGGTGTCTTCGCTAGGGCTTTTGGAGGTTACGCCATCGTTATCAGCATCCGTTCGACAAACAAAGGCATCTCTCAAGCATTTTTTGCTCTTCTTCTATCGTGATCTTGTTAATGAGGTACCCAATCTTATCCCATATATCTTTGTTTATCATCTCAGATTCTTCCATTTACTCCCTGTCAATCTTTCTAATTTTTCAATTCGAGATCAATCTAAAACCCTAATTTCGTTTCCAGATCTGCTCCCATATATCTTTGTTTATCATCTCAGATTCTTCCATGAACAGATCATTGTTATCATCTCTCTGTGACCGATCCACCTACTTCCTCTCTGTGACCGATCCACCTACTTCCTCGCTTCACTTCAAGGGTTCGTCTTCCCGCTTCCTTACTTTCCAAAATTTCAATTCTTTTCCTCTATTTTGATACATACAATTCTAATTTCTATAAATTCATGCGTATGAATTAGTCTATGGATATTCAATTTTTGCATGTTAGTGGTTTGCTTAAACAATTGAAGTAAAAAAGGAATAATAAAAAAATTCTGATGGAAAATGAAAGTTTAAAGTTTGTGGCTTGGTGCTTTTATTCAACTTTCTAATTTGAATTGCTAACTGTATTCCAATGGAATGAAACCTTCTGCGGGGTTGGAGCCATTTTTGATGGAGCCATTTTTGCAAGTGCATTGTGGTACACTATATATTGGCTGCTTTTAGATTATGAAATGGTTACTTTGATTGTAGTCTTTTTGTATGATGTTTCCGGTTGCTAAGAAACAGGTACATGTAGATTGAATGAATATTTTTCTGATTATTCACAAAGATTTTATAAATTTGGCTTCCATTTTTCATTTGTCGATGATTTTGTTTATTGAAATCTGAAATCTAGCTTACATAACCCTCTCTTGATTCTTGAAGATTAAAAAGAAAGGTATGTTGTTTGATTACTTATCATACCCAGTTTTTTTCTCCTTCTCAATTTGGTTGTCAGCTGCTTCATTTACCTTCACAACGATTCGGTTAGCTAGAGTATGGAACATTATCTTGTTCATTTTCTTCCTAACTAATTCATTTACATGTATCATATGTGCTTGTGTGAACCTATAGGTATGAACTTGATGATATTTTCATTGTTAATCTCTTCAAAATATGATTTGACGATATATTCTACAATGATAACACAAAGCTCTATGTTTACCCCAAGTTGATGTATGTTGGTGTTGAGCTATGGCAAGTGAGTCGTATTGTAATTGCAAAGTCTTATTTTCTACCCAAACTTCATTGTGTTAAACTGCAGACTTAGTAAGATGTACAATTGCTTTCAGGTGAAATTTGGAACTCTATTTGACAATGTATTGATTAGTGATGATCCCGAGTATGTCAAGCAATTGGCCGAAGAGACATGGGGCAAGCAAAAAGATGTACGCAATCTTGTCCTCTCTTTGAAATAAATATCTCAGTACCTTTTAACTGCTGCTAACAATATAATTCTAACTCACAGGCTAAAAAGGCAGAGGACGAATTGAAAGTTATCACAACTTCAAAGGTTGTTTTGGTTTTATTTGACAATGTATTTATAAACTAAAGATTTGATTTTAAAGTTAAGTGGTTCTAACCATTGTTCTTTCTTGATAGGTGCCTGAGTGCATTGACAAGCTTGCACAAGCTGAGATTGAGTGCATTGACAAGCTTGCACAAGCTGAGATCAAATTGTGGGTTCAACCGGAGATAAGATGGAAACTGCCATCAATATTGGATATGTTCATCAGAAATTCTCTATTGGTTAAACCTTAGAGAAGGCATGAGACAAATTGTTATCAGCTATGAGGCCCATGAAACTAAAGCATTGCAGAAGGCTTCAGATAAAGGCTAGCGTTCTTCAACAAATAAATGAAGCAAAGAAACTTCTTGATGCATCAAGTGAGAACTTAGAGGCATTTGCTCTTATCATTATAATGGAAAATGGGATTGCTAAGCTCCCTGATTGAATCATTTACTTGCATTAGCTTAATTATGTAGTACAATCTTTTTTGTGTGGGGAAACAAGACCAAGACCATGTTGTACATACTACTCCGGATTGTTTTCAATATAATAATATTTCATTTTAAACATTAATTTTAAACATTTAATGATAAATTATACGTTTACAAGTCACGGCGCGCGTGCTACGCACGCGCGTCCACACTATATATATATATATATATATATATATATATATATATATTTATATATATATATATATATTTGAGTTTGGAAAAGCTAACGACTTTTGTGTTCCAACGTCGGCCCACTGGATTAATAAGCAGCTCAATTAATGCTTATGTGGGCCATCTAACAAAGCCCAACAATCTCTCGTCATTTGAATACCTAGACTCTAGCCACCTCTTTGGATGATCTTCCACGCGTCTTCTCCCATGCCTATTGTCTGCATATTCGGCGAGCAATTAACACGTAGCGATGCCGTGTTTTCTTTTCCAAATGCCACCGCCTGCTGCTGCCCTGCATTTACATTTGGCGACTACTCTTAAATCTGTTTTCTTCCTTTTTCAAGTCGGCTTCGGATTCAGGTAGATCCGGCTATTCTCCGGCGATTCAGGCTCCGTCTTTGCTTCCGGTTAATATACCGGACTGGTCGAGATCCTCAGAGCGGCCAGCGATTGATGGCGGATAAAGCGCGGTGAAGATCCAGACGATGACCACTCCCACCCTCCTCCGTCTCCATAACCATCCATGCCAATCCCGGCTCTAAGTTCTCCTCCATTACAGTCTTCTTTATCACGTCTTCATCATTCTGTTCTCCAATTTTGTTTGGATTAAGCCGTCAACGACGGCGTCGGAGTATAAATCAACGCCCACCCTAGAGACGGAGAAGCGAACTCCGCTTTGCTCAATTGCATTAGCTCTGTTAGCTTCTCTCTATCTTGTCTTTTCCAATTTTTTATTGATTAGTGAAAACTGGGTTTATGTGTTTTGAAATACCGATTTCTCATGCCCTTTAATAAGCTCAAGAAACTTTTATACTTCTTAATCCCTATTTTCATCTTTAAAAATATTAATTTTCTTGTCAAGCAGAGTAGGAGGATGAGATAAAGCGGCTCTTCAGCATAGGGAAAAAAGAAGAAGAATGAGAGGAGTGCTGAAGTGATAGCTTTCTTGGTTGAGCAACTCATTGATGAATTTGAAGTTGTAGGTGTAGGTGATGCAATAGAGGGGAAACCTGCGTTTAATTAGCTAATCTCTTTCAAATTACATGTCCTTGCATTTCTACTCGCTCTATAAATATAAATCGCTTGGTTAGCTAAATGGTTGTGATTCCTTATTTCTTTTGATCCAGGAAGCAGCTTCAACGTCAATTTCTGGACCATCACGGAGTGCTCACATCGTTAAAGACATGGCTTGCCGCTTGAGCCTCTTCCTGATGGAAGACTGCCCACTATCAACATACGAGGAGTCATACTAAGGATTTTGATTGGTGTAATGCCCCATGAATTCTTTCATCTTTTAATTTATTACATGTAATTCTGCATAAATCCTAATTGTTGCTTGGGAAGGTGGCTTTCCATTAACAAAAAAGAATTTTTGGATCAGCATGATGCTTTCACTCTGCTAATGTATCCAAAACCCTCTACCTATATTCATTCCCACACATAAACAGTTAGTTGATATTATTGAAATTAATCCTGCTCAATGGGATGATCTTGGAGTAGTCTGCAAGGTTGAAGTATTGTAATGTCTCAAAGTCGGGTGGAGGTTTTGGAAGTTTGTCTTCTATCATTAGTGGTTTGGAAACTACTTTTCTTGAATACAGTGTTCGTCATAATGGTCAAAAGTACCTAGCGGTGGGTGTCTTTGTCAATAAGGTCTGGCTAAGACTTGAGACGAATGCCGATGTTGCTTTTAGTGCTTCTGGCATTCAATACAACTTGTTGGATAAGCTTTGGCAGTATTTGTTTCTATCGGGGTACCCCTAATGACTCAGTATATTATTATTAGTTGTCCTAATGATTCAGTATATCATTATTAGTTGTCCGAATGCGAGTTCAATCCTCATTTCATTTTTTTTGGTGGGATTTAATCTTCATTTCTGGGAGAGCATGAAGTGCTACATACTGAATGATACTTAATTGGTTCCATGACATTCCATACACCTCAGAGACAAACACAATAACTAGCGCAAAAACACACTAGCAACAACACCAAGTCAATAATAAAGGAACAGCAAACCAAGTCAATAATAAAGGGCTTAAAATATAACACTTTCCGAGAACAAGTCTCCGAGACAAGAAGATGATATGATTTACTCTCAAACCACAACATCTAGCAATTTATAAAAAAATTGAACGACTTCCAAATCAAATTAAGTGAACTTGATATTATTCATTAACCAACCAAACAGAATACCAAATCAAATTAAGTGAACTTGATATTATTCATTAACCGGCCAAACAGAATAACAATGTATTGAACATGATTATCCATTCACCTGCCAAAGAAAATAAAAATGTAGTAGTGAACGGAAAGAATCAAACCGCGTGCGCAATTATTTTTTTTATGGACCGATACGAATGTTCTAAGAATACTTTTTCGATAATTCAACGTACCCGACTTGATAAAAACTCGCATATACAATTGATCAAATCACGCGGGTGCGAAGCACGCGCCGATCACCTAATATATATATATATATATATTAGCTTAAACACGTACAAAATTTACGATTACGATGACACATGATACGGAATAAACGAATGAATATAATCGTACACAAATCCTATACGAACATAGTTTACATATACATTAGGAATTATTTTTACACTACTAGATTTTTAATATAGACATGCTCAATACATAGGGGTGTGCAAAATCGGACCGGACCGGAATTTACGGTCTGGTCCATACACCTGACCGGTTCCGGTCCGGTCTACGGTCCAGGTTTTATGAAAATCCGGGTTACGGTCCGGTTCGGTCCGATCCGGTCTATTCCGGTCCAGTTTTGGACCGGAAAACCTCACCAAAATTGCACAATTAAGGTACAAACCGGTCCGGTTCTGACCGGACCGGTCCGGACCGGACCGTTATGGTCTGGTCCCGGTCCGGTCTACGGTCCAAGGTTTTCTCTTTACGGTCCGGTCCGGTCCGGTCCGGACCGTATGCACTACCCTATCAATACGCGTTTATGTGTATGGTTTATGTTCAAATGGCACGGTTGAGTAAAAACTTACAATACAATAAAAATTGTAGGAGTGAACAATGCAATAAAAATGTGCAAAGCGAGAATCGTTACTCTAATGCACAATTGACGTGGATAATATGATCCAAAACATGTAAATTGATAATGTTTAGTCATTTACATACACATTAACACGATAAAGAACATATAGATGATTACTCGCACACAATTAATTAACATATCATGTTATTTAGATCGTACGACCAAATCTCTATAGAGAGATATGTCGTATGGTCTAAATTTGAGGGTCTTCGTATGTTGTGATATGCTTGTGGGAGACTGGGACACCCCAATCATAAGTGCCTTCATTATCTCTTGCCTCCTCCACAAACACTAGCCTCCTCCACAAACACTAGCCTCTCGTCTAGTCTTGCAAGAATTAAACTGTAAGGAAGATAGATATATTTTATGTGTGTAAAAATTCCACATGAAATGATAAAATGTGTTAATTTATAAAACTAAGGATTATGTAAGAAGATTGAAGCCTCACATAAAATTATAGAAGTTGATAAAAACATTTTATATGCTTAACTCTTCACATAATATGACAAGGTTTGTGATGACTCGGGATTTACCGAAAAATAAATTTTCGGGTATTACATCACACCTCACAAATCAAAAAACACCCACCAAATTTCACCAAATCAAATAATTAAGACATACCTAAAGAAGATTCCGCCATGAGTCTCAATACCGTCCTCTTGCAAACAAGCTAGCCCACCTCAATCGGTTCCGTAAACAACACACATAGTCAAATTATTGTGAGATTACAATGAATTACAATGAATATTGGAAGTTTACATAAAAGATATAGAGTTTAGCTTGCAATCATACCTAATTGAGCGGAATAAACTCTAACGGAATTCGTCACCGTTCTCTGAAATTGAACCACACAACAAGTAAATGGAGATCCGCCGCCGCCCAACCGGTTTCACACCGCCAAACGGAGGTCCTCCTTTATGGTGTCACCGTCGCCGGGAGCGTCGCAGCCTGTCCGCGCAGATGGCGTCCTCCTTAGTGTTATGTCGCTAACTGGAGGTCCATGCGCAACAGATGAATTCCTATCCACCGCCAAACGGACTGCCTCGCCGCCGCCCTATCCGCCGCTGAACCCAAAACCTAGAAATCCCTGGTTGTTTCTCCACAAAATCACAATATACCGAGAGAGAGATACGGTATATCGAAGAGAGAGAGAGACGGTAGGGGGTTATTTCTTTCAGAATATTAGGACGCGTAGGTGGTGATTTATTTATGGAAGAATTGGCATTGTAGGCCTTTTACACCATGAAGTTTTAGGGTCTCCCAATTTGTAATTTATATAATGGGCTCCTATATAGTAGATGAAATCAGACATAGTATAAAAAGTGGCAATCATTGATTTGATTGGTGACAATGTTGATGGACATTTTGGATGGAATTTGTGCGCAATAAATGCAGCTACTTCTTCTTCCCAATTTATAAACCCATGTCCCTACTTCTTCTTTCCTTCAAACGTAGGTCCTTTCTTCTTCCATAGCTCAAATTCTTCCAAACGCATGTCCTTTCTTCTTCCCTTCAAACGCAGGTCCTCTGTTGAGCTTCTGCGTCACCGGAATCTGGAAGCAGTCCCCTGTTCTATTTTTGGGTATGCAACAACGTTTGTTTTTGGGTAAGCAATACCCAAAACAACATACCCAAACTGCACACACATATACTCAATAAGCAATACCCAAAAAATGCACATCAATCACTCAATAAGCAATACCCAAAAATGCATACCCAAAAAATGCATACCCAACATATCAATCACTCAATAAACAATAATCAAAACTACACACACATATACTCAAAAATGCATACCCAAACTGCAAACACATATACTCAATAAGTAATACCCAAAAAATGCATATCAATCACTCAATAAACAATAATCAAAACTGCACACACATATACTCAAAAAGCAATACACAAAAAATGCATACCAATCACTCAATAAGCAATACCAAATAATGCATACCCAAAAAAATGCATATCAATAACTCAATAAGCAATACCCAAAACTGCACACACATATACTCAAAAATGCATACCCAAACTACACACATATATACTCAATAAGCAATATCCAATAATTGAAAAGTAAACGTCTAATCACTACAATCACCATCATTTCAATATGGGTTGTAATAGTGCACCTATTTTCTAGGGTGTAGGCCTATAATATATTATTTTGTATAGAGGTCCATTTTACAAAAGTGAAATTTAAAGGATCCTATTTCTCTAATAATTATGATACCTACCCTTAATACTCACCATCCGACGGTCTGAGATTGTTCTCATGATACACAATAAAGCTTGTTCTCATGGGCACCACACCCTATATATATATATATATATATATATATATATATATATATATATAGTTTGACTCCCATGTAAACAACATTTATAGTGTTCAATGAGAACGCATTATATTCGTTGGATCAATATAATGGACGGCTGAGATTAAGCATTATTCTAATTAAAATATATATATATATATATATATATATATATATATATATATATATATATATATATATAGTTTGACTCCCATGTAAACAACATTTATAGTGTTCAATGAGAACGCATTATATTCGTTGGATCAATATAATGGACGGCTGAGATTAAGCATTATTCTAATTAAAATATATATATATATATATATATATATATATATATATATATATATATATATATATATATATATATATATATATATATATACATGCTCCACAATTTTATGGAAGTTGCAGGCGCGTGTTCAACAACACTCTCCATAACTTCCCCCAAGTTTAAAATTTTCCTTAAATAAAACCACTAAATATTCTTACGGTTATTTTCGTATCCCGCTTCTTCCTCCAAAGCACAATCCCGTGTTTTTCAACTGAAGCGTTTCTTTGGTGCTGATAGTTGCAAGAGCTTTCTGTGTTTGCCTTTCTTCCCTATCCATTTACACAAGCAACTGTGTTCGCCTTTCAACGTCTTCACTCGAGGTATTCTTCAATAGCAATCTTTTTTCGATTCTTCAATTTAGGGTTTTTTTATGGTTAAAACTAACGAAATCCCTAAATTCGTTGTGGATATATTCGTCTTCTACTTCTTCATCCAGTATTCGGAGCCATTCAAGTCGCCGGCGTAGCGGTTGTGGATCGATTCCGTATTCGGTTTTGTGGTTGACTATATTCGGAGTTGTACAACCTAGTATCCTGGTCGGTGGCCATATTCGGTTCTAACATCATAATATCCTATTCGGGTTAAAATGCTATTCGGAGTTCTACATCATAATATCCTATTCGGTGGCCGTATTCGGTTAATTAAGTGACTGTATTCGTCGCTCTGCATCAAAACATTCTGTTCTTTGTCGATTCTTACACACATTAGGATTTTCTTCGACTATCCGCAAGTAATCCATCTCAAGATGTACTTTAATTGTTGTATTTCGCTTGTTTGTCCATATTTGAGTTGTGTTATTGAGTATGGGTTTATATAATTGGTTGTCCATTGTTGTTGATTGTTTGAAAACCGAGTGTCAATTGAGTTTTTTTGTTCATATTGAAACATTATTGTCGAATTTGGGTTACTGCTATGCTAGAATTGTATGCATGCAAAAGTCTGAAATTTATAACTCGATATATTTTTCCTAACTCCTAGCGAACCCACTGTGTATGGGTCATTTTGTAGCAAGGATAGTATTCCGAGGTCGAACACAAAGACTAAGGTGAATTTGAATCAAATAGTGACTAAGGATAGTGTAGACCTAGTTTGAGAAAAGAGAAGGAAATAAAAAAATGAAAATCTCAATGTTTTTGGATTGGTTTTGTGGTGATCAATCAAGGATCACAAATCATGCAAGATTAACAAACAACTAAGATAACAACACTAATAAGCAAACACAAACACGAGATAGATAATCAAAGAGAGAAAAGCGGATTCTAGGGGTTAGGAGTTCCGGTATGGCATTGGACTCAAGTTTCTAATCATTCCTTGGATAAACTATGGTATGTTGGGAAAGGGTGTTGGGAAAGGGTGTTTCTCAAATGGAACCAATCACCGGGTAGGTCTCATGATCCACTAATCCCACAACTAAGGTCCTATTACCGGGTAAGTCTCTAGGAGCCTAGGGTTGGGAAATCTACACAAACCGGATTGCTATCTAGGGATCTAACCTCTCCTTACCGGGTAAGTCTCGGGAAGGCAAGTCCTAAACATCAATCCTAGCACACTCAATCCAATAGAGGCTTATGAGGTTCACTACTACCTAGAGTTCATCATCTTTGGTACTTAAGATCGGAAAATACCGGGTAGGTCTCTTTCCCCACTTAGATTGCTAGTATTAGGTCACCCTAGGCTAGATTAAGCTTAACAAACACTAGGATTTCAACAATCTAACATCCTAACATGCAGATTTATCATTTAAAGCTCAACAGAAGCAAATCACGGTCAGATTCTAAGAACCACGGCCGTGGTCTGGCTAGAACAAACCGTGATTTCTAACAGCACTCAAGTACGAGCAAGCAATTCATCCAAAGATACATTTAAGTATATTCTATCATAGTCCAAACCATAACCATCATTCCCTTACCCTAGAATCACATCTATTTAGCCAACAACATGCATCTTAACAATCAAACTCAACAAGCATACATTCATGGCTTTCATAGTAAGAAAATGGAATGAAAGAGAAACGAAACAAGTAGGATAGGAAAATCAAGCAGAATAAAAGTCAAGAAGGACTTACAACCCTTCAAAAGAAGGTTCGAATCGTTTCTTACAACCCTAGCAAATTTCTTCAACAAACCTCACTCAAAACCCACTAAAAAACTATGAAAACTGTGGATACTAGTGTTCTTCTTCTTCTTCTTCTCCAAATGAGAGTGTTTCTTCTCCTCCAAGAGTAGCTCCAATCCCCATGTTGTTATGAGAGAATGTGGAAGAAGGTGTGTGTGTTGAGGTCCCCCTTTAGAATCAGCCTGCAAGAATACTTATAGCCTCCACCAAGAGCAACAGTCGGTTATGGAGATCGTGGTACAGCTGTCCCAGCTGTCCAGAGGGAATCACAGTCCAATTCCACGGCCGTGGAAGTGCTAGTGACCGTGATTTCTCTTGTTCATCCTTCATTTGATCGTTGAGCCATGATTTGGTGCAAGGCATGCACCAACATGGTCCTATGTGTTCTCCTTAGCTCTTAGCTTGCTTCTTAATGAGTCCGGAGATGTGTCATCACGAGGAACGATCCTCGAATGTATCGATTAAGCTCCAAAAGCTCCCAAAATACCTACAAAACATGCAAAAGTCCGTGTAGACGTCTATCTAGACAACATACATGAATTAAGTGCAAATCGTCACGAACTAATGCTAAACTATGCATGAATAGCGGGAAAAACTATCTAAATGGATGCCTAGACTAACGTCATAAATCGTGTCATCAAAATACCCCATACTTAAGGTTAGCTCACCCCCGAGCAAGACCCAACTATAGACTAAAGATGACATGATTTATGCATGCAGAAAAACAACAAAATCTTTTTGGAATTGTGCTTCTAATCATTGGATCACCTTCATAGTCATGTTTCATGGCAATGGATAAGCAATCATGCATCAAATGAATGAAGGCATGGAAAGACAATTATACTTAACTCAAAAGCATGCATGCAAGATGAAAATGAAGAAGTCAAGATGATCATGAGTATATCCAATCTAGATCACTAAGTCTTACACACATGCAAATAGGTCACAAGGACTTAGGAAAGAAGAGGCCAAGAAACGTTGTGATTAGGTGGGAATTTTTAGGTCATGTGATGCTAATCCGGGAAAGGAACTAACTCCACAATTTCATTTTCGATCAACTTCTCCACAAGCGTATATTTTTCTCCATCTTTTCTTTGTTTTTGTTTCTTTTTCACTTTCTTTTTCTTTTATTTTTGAGGCAATGACATTGGTGTACAAAAGCCGAAACCTTGGTGATTAGCGGACCTCGGGATTTTCCGAGGTGTCTCACACCGGGCACGCATACCAAGGCTCGTTAGGACATTTGGTTTATCCGACTTTGACAAGGCACAAACATCCGATTATGTGAATGGTGCCGAGTTACTCGTCATCAAAACCAAAGTCCCCAGACCTATATTTTTTTCTACACTTTTCATAACAAATTCAGCACTTCATTCACAACATTCTTTCATCAATAACTTCACCCCACACTTGCTTTTCACACACATCAACACACTAGCATGCTCCTATTCCTGGATGGATCAAAAGAGGTCAAATTTTATATCAATTGAGGTGCTCAAACAACGTGATCAAGATGAGAAGTAGAGAAAAATGAATTGCCTTAATCACTCCTAAATGATGTGCAAGAACTAGCATGTAATTTCGACTATCAATCCTCAATCCAATCAAGACAAACATCATGATCACAATCCATACATAGGATTCAAGATAAGTACTTCAAGTCCACATATGCATACATCCATTCAACACACAAGGCCATCCATAGGCAATTCACAAGACAATCTCATCATAAGGGTCATACCCAAGCTTAGAAGCACTAAAACTTTTTAAATTTTCTGATTTTTGAAATATGTATGTCAATGCAAAACATAATGAAACATGTGACAATATTAAACTATCCTAGATGTTAGTCATGCAAGTGATCATGAAAACCCCACCCCATACTTAGAAACACATTGTCCCCAATGTGCAATTCAAGTAAAGAAGAGTGAAAGAGGGTCCTCACAATGTAAAAACGGTGTTGCTTTGGTATTTTGGTTCACTCGTGTGGAGTGATGGTGGATGACCAACCAAAGGTGGTAGAGAGCTCAAGGTGTTTGTTATGGCGTCGGGACCCGCGCTAGGCACCGCTAGCCGTCCAAGTCCCACGTCCGCTCCACCAACGTTTGATGCGGGATCACCATCATCATCCTCATGCCATGCAAGGCTTACATGCTACTTAGGTTATAGCACACAAACACTAAACACATAAAAACACACAAAAACAGAAAAATGAACAAAAAAAAAACGAAAACAAAAAGGGAAAGATGTCTACCAATGGGTTGCCTCCCACCAAGCGCTTCTTTAAGGTCATTAGCTTGACCAAACTCGGGGGTGTTTCACTCAAGGTGAAGTGGGGCAATCATATCCACGGGAGCTCCCGGGATATACTTCTTCAACCGATGCCCATTCACCTTAAAATCTCCATAATGCTCCCCTCCTATCTCAACCGCTCCATGGGGAAAGATCTTCTTCACCACATAAGGACCCGTCCATCTTGACTTTAGCTTTCCGGGGAAGAGCCGCAGCCTTGAGTTGAAGAGAAGGACAAGGTCTCCTTCACTCAACTCCTTCGGGATGACACGCTTGTCATGCCAACGTTTGGTCCTTTCCTTGTAGATCCGGGCGTTTTCATAGGCATCCAACTAGATCTCCTCAAGAGCGTTCATGTCTAGCAACCTCTTCTCACCGCCTCCTTGAGGTCAAAATTCAGCCACCTTATAGCCCAATACGCTCTATGCTCCATCTCCACCGGGAGGTGGCAAGACTTGCCATAAACTAGCTTGTAGGGAGTGGTGCCAATCGGTGTTTTGAAAGCGGTTCTATAAGCCCACAAAGCATCATCGAGCTTCATAGCCCAATCCTTTCCCGTCCTAGAAACCGTCTTCTCAAGTATCCCCTTTATCTCCCGGTTGGAGATCTCCACTTGGCCACTAGTTTGGGGATGGTAAGGTGTTGTCACCTTATGAGTCACCCCATACTTAGCCAAAAGTGTCCCAAAGTTCCTATTGGTGAAGTGATTTCCTCCATCACTTATGATCACCCTTGGTGTTCCAAACCTAGGGAAGATCACCCGGTTGAAGAACCACACCACAACCTTGGCATCATTTGTGGGAGAGGCGATTGCTTCTACCCATCTCGAGACATAGTCCACCGCCAATAGGATGTAAAGGTTACCACATGAAGAGGGGAATGGTCCCATGAAGTCCACACCCCAAACATAAAAAATCTCCACCTCTTGTATGTTGTTCAAGGGCATCTCATTCCTCCTTGAGATGTTGCCCGTCCTTTGGCAAGCATCACAAGCTACCACAAAATTCTGCACATCCTTGAACAAACTTGGCCAATAAAACCCGGATTGCAACACCTTTGTACACGTCTTGTGTGAGCTAGCATGGCCTCCACATGGAAGGAATGACAATGGCGGATCACTTTCTCCGCCTCATTCTCCGGTATGCATCTTCTAAAGACCCCATCCGGCCCTCTCTTAAACAAGAGCGGTTCACTCCAATAGTAATTCCTCACATCCTTGAAGAACTTTTTCCTTTGGGCATAGGACAAACCGGGTGACACCTCTTCACAAACGAGATAGTTCACTATGTCGGCATACCATGTCTCATTACCCCTTGACACTTGAAGCAAGCACTCCTCCACCATTTGCAATTGCTCATCCCGGAATGAGTCATCAATCGGGATGTCATCTCTCTCAATCTTCAATGGTGGGAGTCTACTAAGGTGGTCCGCCACAGAATTTTCGGACCCCTTTTGTCCCGAATCTCCAAATCAAACTCTTGGAGAAGAAGGATCCACCGAATCAAACGAGGCTTGGCATCCTTCTTTGCAAGGAGATAATGGATCGCAACATGATCCGTATACACAATGACCTTCGCTCCAACAAGATACGAGCGGAACTTCTCAAATGCATACACAACTGCTAGCAACTCCTTCTCGGTAGTAGCATAATTGAGTTGGGCATCATCTAGCGTCTTGCTAGCATAATAGATGGCATGTGTAAGCCCATCTTTCCTTTGTCCCAAAACAGCCCCAACGGCCACATCACTCGCGTCACACATGATCTCAAACGGTAAACTCCAATCCGGAGGTTGCATGATGGGTGCGGAGATCAAAGCATTCTTCAACCTACAAAAAGCCTCAAGGCAATCCTTGGAGAAAACAAACTCAACATCTTTCATTAGTAGGTTAGTAAGAGGCTTAGAAATCTTAGAGAAATCTTTTTTGAATCTCCGTAAAAACCGGCATGCCCTAAGAAACTCCTTACCCCCTTCACCGAGGTAGGCGGTGGCAACTTCTCTATTGTTTCTATCTTAGCCCTATCAACCTCGATGCCTCGGTTGGACACCAAGTGTCCTAACACAATGCCTTCACTTACCATGAAGTGGCATTTTTCCCAATTCAAGACAAGATTAGTCTCCTCACATATTTTAACACCAAAGACAAGTTAGCTAAACATTCATCAAATGAAGATCCATAAACCGAGAAATCATCCATAAACATTTCCATGATGTTTTCAATATATTCAGAAAAGATAGCCATCATACACCTTTGAAAGGTGGCGGGTGCATTATACATCCCAAATGGCAATCTCCTATATGCAAATGTACCCCAAAGGACACGTGAATGTAGTTTTCTCTTGGTCATCCGGGTGGATAGGGATTTGGAAAAATCCACTATAGCCATCCAAATAGCAAAAGTGTGAATGTTGAGCTAATCTCTCTAGAATTTGGTCAATGAAAGGAAGAGGGAAGTGATCTTTCCTAGACGCCACATTTAGTTTCCTATAGTCTATACACATCCTCCATCCCGTAACCGTCCTAGTAGGGATTAGTTCATTATTCTCATTAGTCACTACGGTCATCCCACCCTTCTTAGGAACCACATGCACGGGACTAACCCATTTACTATCCAAAATCGGGAAAATGATTCCCGCATCTAGCAATTTAAGGATCTCTTTCTTTACTACTTCTTTCATGATAGGGTTTAGTCTTCTTTGAGGTTCAATTGAAGGTTTATGGTTATCTTCCATTAAGATCTTATGCATGCACAAGAAAGGTTTAATGCCAACTAAGTCAACAATGGTATAGCCTATAGCTCTCCTATGCAATCTCAACTCATGCAACAATCTATTCAACTCATCATCATTCAAGCATGCATTAACAATCACCGGATAAGTAAAATTTTCACCAAGAAAAGCATACTTCAAATGAGTGGGGAGGGGTTTAAGTTCAAGTTTAGGAGGACCTTTATCGGTTGGAGACGCTCCATACAATGTAGGTTGAGATGATTCCAAAGCTATGGAAGGCTCTCCAAGACTCCTTGAAGCTTGATCAACCACTAAGGCACTTTTTGGAGAAACCACGGGCAAAATCATGACCTCTGGCAAAACCCCGGGCGTGGAACCTGAGAAGCTGGCACTTTGGAGCATTCCAGAGAGTTCCACGGGTAAGTCCATGGCCGTGGTTCTTGGTGACAAACCGTGATTCCTACAGTGGTTCAACATGACTTCGTGCACTTCAAATTCAGCACTTGTCTCCTTTTCCAATGCATCCAAGGCCTTGATTTCTTCATTGCAATCATCTTCAACCCCTTCCTCCATCAAAATTAAGCTAAGAACCTTCTCCAAGGGGTCCTTGATCAAGATCGAGCTCACAACTTCTCTACATTCCTCTTGCTCGACAATGTTGAACATATCTTCACCAAGGGCTGGCCCCTTCATCATTGTGGATAGCTTGAACTTAATATTCTCCTCTCCTATGTTGAAGGAGAGGATTCCATTCTTACAATCTACCAGGCATCCGGATGTAGCTAAGAACGGCCTTCCCAAGATGATAGGAACCGGATAGTCTGCCGGGATGTCCAAAACAACAAAGTCTATTTGCACATAGAACTTCCCAAGCTGAACCGGTATGTCTTCTAAGATTCCTACGGGGGGAGTTATTGAACGGTCCGCCATGTAGATGGTCATCTTGACCGTCTTTGGCTCTCCTAGCCCAACCTTGTTGCAAAGTGCAAGCAAGATAATGCTCACACTTGCTCCAAGATCACATAAGGCTTCATACTTCACTTCTCCAACCCCAATTGGCACACAAAAAGATCCCGGATCTCTTAGCTTAGGAGGCATCTCCTCCTTCATATTTTGGATCAACTCCGAAGATCTCTTTGTCATTCTCACTTCCTCATACTCCTCCAACTTCCTTTTGTTGGAGAGTATCTCCTTTAAAAACTTTCCATAGGCCGGCATACCTAGAATAGCATCCATGAATGGAATGTTATTATTCAATTTAGACATAAGTTCAAGGAATTTACCGAAGTGTTTGTCCAAACGAGCCCTTGCTTGTGATTGTGGGAATGGTAGTGGTGGCTTGTATGGAGGTGGTGCCACATATGTTGGCTCATCATCCTTGCTCTTTCCTCCTTCTTCTTGCAATGACTCTTCCTCCACCACTACTTGCTTTCCTTTGTCATTTCCCTTGGGTAAAGGGTCCTTCATGCTCAGCCCACTCCTTGTTGTGATGGCCAACACTTGGCCTCTTGGGTTATATTCGGTTCTTCCGGGAAGCTTTCCCGGATCTCTTTGAGCTTCACCCGCCTTTTGGAACACTTGTGCTTCTAGCACTTTTTGAGCTGTACAAATGGAAGTCACCATGCTCTCAAGACCACTCAACCTTCCAAGCAATTGCTCAAACATCATTTCGGTTCTATCTTTTGGAGGTTGAGTAAATCCGGGTGGAGGCTCTTGTGAAGCTTTAGGTGGTGGAGCTGCGCTTGTGGAAGCGGGAAGGTTCAAGGCTCCATCCGGGTTAGAATAGGAAAACCCGGGATGGTTGTGGTTAGGCCGGTAATTGTTGAATTGCCGGTTGTTGTTGAAGTTCCTAGAGCCTTGATAATTGTTGAAGTTTCCTCTTCCATGTAGTTCACATCTTTCTCCTTGGAAGACAAGTTTGCTTGCACTTGCACTTGGTGGCTTGCTTGACTCTTCAAAGTTGTAGCACATAACTCCCTCAAAGACTTTAGCTCATTGTTGATTGCATCAAGCTTGAAATTACTCATGGTGACTTCACTTACCTCATATGCTCCCGGTTTCCTCCCATCACTCTTCCTATGAGAGTACTTCCCTATCACCAAAGCTTGTTTCTCTACAAACTCCCAAGCCTCATCCACATTCTTCTCCATAAACGTTCCACCGGAAAGAGATTGAAGCTTGAATTGGCTATCCTCATCAAGCCCCTTGAAATAGATCTCCAATAGCTCTATCTTCGGTATACCATGGTGTGGACAATCTTGGAGGAGGTCTTTGAACCTCTCCCAAGACTTGAATAGGCTTTTGATCAAAGGTATTTCTATGGTCGTCTATACCCAATCAAAAGTAAATCCCGACTTAGCACTAATACAAGTATAGTGGTTAAGTAAGGGTCAAACCCAAGAGAGTTAAGGTATCTTATTAGATGCAATTATCGATTATAGTAACAAGTAACAAGGGGGGGGGGGGTTGGTTGAATTGATGCACACAAAAACTTATAAAAACGATTAATGCAACAAGTAAGACAATGATGGGTGAATCTACACTAGGTTGATTCTAAGCATGCAATTGCTACTTTGGTGAGTTCCTTTTACAAGTTTTCAAGTAATCTCCCGTCTCGATCATATATATGTGTTGAGCCAACCGTAATCAACACAACTTAATAGGTTAGTGTTCCGTAAACCTACAAGAATAAATAACAAGTTAGCTTTCAAACAAAGACTAAGGGATATAAAGAAAAGATTAAAACCGTTAAGCTTATCTTTATATTTGTGTTACTTTTCTTTAAGTAGTTACAACCCGTTATTACTTAAAGTTTACTACTAGATTAAAGACCCGAACCCGGAACCTATTAATCCTAGTTATTTGCATGCACTTTAGAACCTAAGGTGATCAATCTCAAGTAATAGTAAAACATGCAATTAGACAATGGAGATCAAGGAAACACAAAGCATTACTGAATAAAAACTTATATTAAAGAAAACTTACAACCAAAGTAACAATGTAACTTCAAACCAACCCAATGTAGCAAGGGAGTTAGCAACTCATGACAAAGGTAGCAAGATAATCTAAATGGGAAAAGTGGGTAATTTGTTGGCTCACAAGATGGATCATTCTAGCAATAAACAAAAGACTATTTATACTACAAAAGACACTAAATAGGAGTAAATGGCCAGCCTAAAACAACCACCTTTAATGCCATAAATGTGGTGTAAATAGCCGGAGTAAAGCTTCTGACGTTAAACCGCAGGGCGGCCTTCAGCTCCGCAGGGGCGGTGAAGGCAAAAACGCTTGGTCTTCTTCATGGCCGCAGGGGCGGCTAGGCAAATCTGCAGGGGCGGATCTTTAATGCTCTTCAAACGTCTGATCCTTCAACTTTCTGCCGTTTCTGATGCTAAACCGCCGGGGCGTCCCTATGTCAACACAAGGGCAGTGACACAACCTCTTCGTCTTCTAATTCCCAGGTTGAGGCGCAGGCAGAGGCACAGTGGAAGGCGTAGGGGAGCTAGTCTTCGTTTCTTCCGGGCAATTCACCGTAGGGGCGCCAAGGAGTGGCGTAGGGGCGGTGACATAATTCATGGCTGGCGCTGGCGAAGACGCAAGGAGCGCTCGGAGTAAGGCGTCGCCCGCAGGGGCGGTGACAAGGCTCCGCTGGGGCAGTGAGGCAATAGAAGCTTTGCTTCGTGAACGATCTTCACTCCTAAGTTCTTATAACTCCTTCCTTAGCTTCTTTTAGTCTTCTTCTTCTGGACCAAGGAGTTAGTAGCATAAACCGACACAAATGCAATAAAAAGACTCTAAAAACTATCCTAAATGATAGTGATTTCATCACCTATAAGCTTTCTCTATCCTTTATCACGAAGGCATTGATCTTCCCTCTTAGCTCGGTTGTCTTGGAAGGTGGGAAGAACTTAGTCAAGAACTCGGTTGTCATCTCCTCCCAAGTACTCACACGCCCTAGTGGAATCGATTGGTACCAAGCCAAGGCTTTATCCTTAAGTGAGAAGGAAAAAGCCCTAAGCTTATGGTTGTTGTTCTCCAACCTAGGCGGTCTTAGGGTCTCTATCAAGATCTCATAGTTCATCAAGTGTTGATGAGGAGACTCTCCTTCCATCCCTCCAAATTGATTATGCCGGATCATTTGTAAAACTTGAGGGCGGAGCTCATAATCATGGGCTGCGGGATCTCCTAAGTTCACACCCGGACGGTGCACTCTTTGGGCCGGATCCATACGTTGCCCTAACGTTTGGGGCTCCTCAATCATGATCGGCTCGAACCGAATGTTGACCGCCGGCTGCGGTTGTGGTGGCGGTGGAGGTTGTTGACGATTAAGCTCTCTTTGTACAAGAGCTTGCCTAATCTCTTCAATTTCCCTCCTAGTTGCTTCTTGCCTCTTATTGGCAAGTCTCCTTTCATTCTCCAAGAGTTCATCTCTTAACCTAATTTTCTCTAAAGCCTCATCCAACTCTGCTTGAAGATCTCTTGCGGCCATCTCTTTCTTCTTCTGAATGCTCTTAAATCTAGCTTTAAGGGTTTTCTCCGGTTCGGGATCGAATGGAGCTAAATCCTTGCCACGAGATCTTAGCATGCACCTAAAGAATGAGAGATGTCCTGAAAATGCAAAGACACAAACCAAACAAGATCAAAAGCAACAAGAAAGACCTACACTATAAACAATCACAAGAATGACTCAATCTAGACCTAGTCCCCGACAACGGCGCCAAAAACTTGTTACGCTAGAATTGTATGCACGCAAAAGTCTTAAATTTATAACTCGATATATTTTTCCTAACTCCTAGCGAACCCACAGTGTATGGGTCATTTTGTAGCAAGGATAGTATTCCGAGGTCGAACACAAAGACTAAGGTGAAATTTAATCAAATAGTGACTAAGGATAGTGTAGACCTAATTTGAGAAAAGAGAAGGAAATAAAGAAATGAAAATCTCAATGTTTTTGGATTGGTTTTGTGGTGATCAATTAAGGATCACAAATCATGCAAGATTAACAAACAACTAAGATAACAACACCAATACGCAAACACAAACACGAGATAGATAATCAAAGAGAGAAAATCGGATTCTAGGGGTTAGGAGTTCCGGTTATGGCATTGGACTCAAGCTTCTAATCATTCCTTGGATCAACTATGGTATGTTGGGAAAGGGTGTTTCTCAAATGGAACCAATCACCGGGTAGGTCTCATGATCCACTAATCCCGAAACTAAGGTCCTATTACCGGGTAAGTCTCTAGGAGCCTAGGGTTGGGAAATCTACACAAACCGGATTGCTATCTAGGGATCTAACCTCTCCTTACCGGGTAAGTCTCGGGAAGGCAAGTCCTAAACATCAATACTAGCACACTCAATCCAATAGAGGCTTGTGAGGTTCACTACTACCTAGAGTTCATCATCTTTGGTACTTAAGATTGGAAATCACCGGGTAGGTCTCTTTCCTCACTTAGATTTCTAGCATTAGGTCACCCTAGGCTAGATTAAACTTAACAAACACTAGGATTTCAACAATCTAACATCCTAACATGCATATTTATCATTTAAAGCTCAACAGAAGCAAATCACGGTCAGATTCTAAGAACCACGGCCGTGGTCTGGCTAGAACAAACCGTGATTTCTAACAGCACTCAAGTACGAGCAAGCAATTCATCCAAAGATACACTTAAGTCTATTCTATCATAGTCCAAACCATAACCATCATTCCCTTACCCTAGAATCGCATCTATTTAGCCAACAACATGCATCTTGACAATCAAACTCAACAAGCATACATTCATGGCTTCCATAGTAAGAAAATGGAATGAAAGAGAAACGAAACAAGTAGGATAGGAAAATCAAGCTGAATAAAAATCAAGAAGGACTTACAACCCTTCAAAAGATGGTTCGAATCGTTTCTTACAACCCTAGCAAATTTCTTCAACAAACCTCACTTAAAACCCACTCAAAAACTATGAAAACTGTGGATACTAGTGTTCTTCTTCTTCTTCTTCTCCAAATGAGAGTGTTTCTTCTCCTCCAAGAGTAGCTCCAATCCCCCTATTGTTATGAGAGAATGTGGAAGAAGGTGTGTGTGTTGAGGTCCCCCTTTAGAATCAGCCTCCAAGAGTACTTATAGCCTCCACCAAGAGCAAGAGTCGGTTATGGAGATTGTGGGACAACTGTCCCAGCTGTCCAGAGGGAATCACGGTCCAATTCCACGGCCGTGGAAGTGCCAGTGACCGTGATTTCTCTTGTTCAGCCTTCATTTGATCGTTGAGCCATGAGTTGGTGCAAGGCATGCACCAACATGGTCCTATGTGTTCTCCTTAGCTCCTAGCTTGCTTCTTAATGAGTCCGGAGATGTGTCATCACGAGGAACGATCCTCAAATGTATCCATTAAGCTCCAAAAGCTCCCAAAATACCTACAAAACATGCAAAAGTCCGTGTAGACGTCTATCTCGACAACATACATGAATTAAGTGCAAATCGTCACGAACTAATGCTAAACTATGCATGAATAGCGGGAAAAACTATCTAAATAAATGCCTAGACTAACGTCATAAATCGTGTTATCAAAATACCCCATACTTAAGGTTTGCTCATCCCCGAGCAAGACCCCAACTATAGACTAAGAGATGACATGATTTATGCATGCAGAAAAACAACAAAATCTTTTTGGAATTGTGCTTCTAATCATTGGATCACCTTCATAGTCATGTTTCATGGCAATGGATAAGCAATCATGCATCAAATGAATGAAGGCATGGAAAGACAATTATACTTAACTCAAAAGCATGCATGCAAGATGAAAATGAAGAAGTTAAGATGATCATGAGTATATCCAATCTAGATCACTAAGTCTTACACACATGCAAATAGGTCACAAGGACTTAGGAAAGAAGAGGCCAAAAAAAATTGTTTGAAAAACTTGAATGAAGTTAGTCTAGGCATCCATTTAGATAGTTTTTCCCACTTAGGTAGCTTGTGGGCAAGTTCCCAAAGTTGGATACTAGGGGATCACCTTAGACCTTAGTGAATTGTTTGAAAAACTTGAATGAAGCGCAAGTAGAGGATGTGAAAGGTATTCGCTTAGGTAGCTTGCTGGAGTTGGGGTTGTCGAAGCAACCACTCACGTTGGGGAAGTGGTTGGTTGACAATTTTGACGAGAATAATTGTAGTTTAGAATTGCCAAGAGGGGGTAGCATTTGCATTACTGAGATTGATGTTCATATATGTTTTGGGCTTCCTCTGGGAGGCAAAAGGATTAGTACTACTGGCCTTGAGGAAACTAGTGAGGTGGTAAAGGCATGGAAGTCTCAGTTTCGTAACAACTCGTTAAAGTTGAGGTTTGAGGAGTTGAATGAAAAAATAAGATCGTGTAGTGATGGAGGCTTCAAGTTTGTACAGAATTTTGTGGTGTTATTCTACACGACTCTAGTTCGTAGCCACCAGTGTGGAGAAATTAACAAGGGCATTGTGAAACACTTGTGTAGTGTGGATGAAATCAAACAATTTGATTGGTGCGAATACATTATTCGTAACCTTGTTGAATCGAAGAGAGACTATAGGTTGAATGAAAAAGGAAGTTTTAGAGGCCCAGTCTTGTTACTCATTGTTGGAGGGTGAAATTTTCGAAGTTTAATTATTCAAGGTTTTACATGGGATTAATTATAACCTTGATTAATCTTAAAATAATAAAATATACATTACCAACAAAAATTGAACAATATTTCACTTGTTAAATGAACAATAAGTGTATATATATATATATATATATATATATATATATATATATATATATATATATATATAAAAGAGAAAGAAATGTAAAGGATAATCATCATTATCATTATTTTTAAATGGTTAAATATCAAAAAAAAAGTACAAAAGGTGCTCCACAAAAATTAAATATATAAAAAAAAAAAGAGGAGAAGAAAGTGCTGTAAATTGTTTTAAGGGGGGTGTGAGCACTACGTGCCTAGTGGCACAAAATACATATATGTGTACAATTGCTTTATGTCAGTAGTGGCCCTTCTCTTTTCACCATCTTTTCTGAGGAAAATGCAAAAAGTCAAGGTTTGCAAGAGTAATCAAGTGCACAAATAAATGGTGGGTTTATTAATTCAAAGGAGTTAAAAAAAATATTCTGAAACGGGGGGATTTATGAGCCTCAATAGTTAAGGGATTTGCTCTATAAAAGGGGCCAAAAAGGCGGACATCGTAAAAAAAAAAAGGGGCTGAAGAAACAAAGGGGCTGAGGAATCTGAAGAAAGACGCAAGAAGAAATTTTTAGAGTTTTCGATCGGTAGAAGCATTCCAGAAAGAAAAGAAACTCACCAAAAAAAAACAAGGGGAGCGACTAAGGTAAAGTTCACTTAAAATTCTTACTCTGTTTCTTCTATGCTTACAGGGAGACAAGTTACGCTGTAAAATAGCAACAATAGATGTATGAGCAATAGATATCGAAAATAATAAAAGACAAGCTTCAAGGAACAAGTTGGAGGGATCAAAAGTACTTACCTCAAAGACGAGATGAAGGCGTGAACTAAAGCTGGACAGGGTGTCTTGTTGATGGAAGCCACACAAGGGGAAGATTTGTATGTATTTTGATCGAGCGCTGGTGTTTAAATGGATGTTTCTTATATAAGAGCCCTGTGCTCTCCAAAAAGTTGACCTAAATCGAAGATCTGGTGATTTCGAAATTCCGTTGATGGTTTCTTATGGCAACTGAAAAGGATTCAAAGAGTTTAATATGGAGAAGATAGTTAATTTGTATCCAAGCGAGGAAAGAAGAACCGAGAATCGAGATACCTGATAGCCTGAATTATAGTCTATATTTTGGTATTTGTTTGGACGTTTTATCTTTCATAATCTGCATGTTTGTATGTATATTATGTGATTATATTACCATTTCATCTACCTTTGCGGGAATCGAGGTCTACACCTAGTTTTGTTGTAATCGTAGGTAAAATGACACGTTTAGCATCGAAAAGGAGCAAAAGGAGTAATGAGTCATTTGGAGCTACATCCAGGGAGCATAGCCATGGATCAGAGATTCACTTTGGAGCAGATTCGAGAGATTTCACATTCTGTTGTGACTCACCTCGGTTGACCACAGATTCACCTCGACCGAGGTGATCCAGAGAAGCCGACTCGACCGAGGCGAACACCTAGGACGCGGCGAGAGTATTTTATTCTCGGCTGATATCTTTCATATTTGGAAGGTGATCTTATATTTTTGGGCTTGGCTCCTGGAAGGAAGAGATATATCGGATCCTATATTTTATATATTTTTTTTATGGGCAAATATCTTTCTAAGATATATTATCTTTGGAGGGTTATTTTCTTATAAAAAGAGTTGGATTTCCACAAATCCCGCATATCGTGTTATACTATCGATCAGGGTTTACGCAACAGCAGCCATACTCCAGTTGGGAGGTTTGAAGAACCTTTTTGAAGGTTGAAGGAAGATTGAAGATTATAGCTTTTATAGCTTTTGAAGGGTTTTTGTAAGATTATCTTAGATTCCCTTCCTTGTTGTCTTGCTTGTTGGATATTTATCCAAGGAACGCTTTGTTGTGATATTTGATTCAGTTATTGAAGTCTTTTCATTAAATTCTTCTTGTTCAAATATTCACCTTCTTCCCATATATTTGATTAATACTTTTATGATGATGATGAGTGGCTAATTTCCTTGTGTGATTCTAGGGTGATTGGCTGAAGGTTGTGGGAAAAACAATGATAAAATAATCTTAGATTCCAGTAGGATCCTGAAAGCTCGAGTCTTTAACCTTAACCCTAAGCATCTCGCTCAATCGATGAATTTCTCGGCCGGGGTGGAATTCTTCTGACCGAGGTGACTTATTCGATCCTAAACTGAGAGTTAAGTGTTAGAGTTTGCCAAATCCTATTCTTATTACACCTTTCTGGTTTAATGCAAGCCTAGGATGAGACTTACCCGGTAATTCCTTAGTTTGTGTATCTAAGATCATAAGTGTAGGTAATAAAGGTTTATCCTTTATTGGGGTTTGACTGTGCTTCCATCCCATCTTTGTGAGTTAGCTTGAGACTTACCCGGTAAAGGTTAATTCTATTCCCTTAGATGGTGTGTTAGTTTGGATTATAGTTCTTTATCTTAATTCCTTGAGACTTACCCGGTAATAGGAGTTACGGTTTAGGATTAGTGAGTAGTGAGACTTACCCGGTGATCTATTCCACTTTAGTAACACCTTCCCTATGCAAAAATCTCAACTTTGTCCGCTTATCTATAGATCTTGAGTTGGAACCACAACTAGATGCTTTAATCCCTAGAATTGCATGTTTGCTTTATTGACTTCTTATTCATCTTTGATTGTGTTAATTGCTCTTGTGGTTAGTATTTACATAAGCTTACCGTTATCGACTTTGTTTCACTAAGTCCCTGTGATCGACCCCTGGAATTCCTTGCTTTTACTACGATTGACCCGTACACTGCGGGTTCGCATCCTTGTTTTAAGCTTACGTCTAGGGTTATAAATTTAAAGCTTGCACACACCGTTTGGAGCGAACAAGTTTTTGGCGCCGTTGCCGGGGACTTGGTCTAGACCGAGCCGGTACGGTTTGCTCTTGGGGCGCTTGCCCCCGTGTCTACTAACCACTCTACTTGAGTGACTTTTGCAGGTTCTTTCTTAGGTGTATGTGAAGAACCCGCGCTGGGAAGGAAATCGTTCCTTACGATCCCGAACCAGAAAAGACATACAAGCGACGCTTAAGAGAAGCGAAGATGGCCCAACAAGACAACCGCGATCTTGAGGCCGAACTGAAAGAGGCGTTAGAGCTGCTACGCCTCAACAAGGAAGAACTAAGGCGAGAGAAGGAAGAAACTCGCACCAAGACTGAAGCAATCGAAGCAGAAATGGCGGTCATACGAGACCAGATTCTACTTCGACCGAGGGAAGATCCAGTCCCTGATCCTCGACCGATGCAGGATCCAGTAGCTGACCCTCGACCGAGGCAGGTTCCAGTACTTGACGCCCCGGCCGATGTACTTCCACCTCGGAGGCCAGTCTGAGATGTTCTTCTTGCAGGAATCCCGCAAACCCTAGGTCAAAGGATGGACCCTAATCAACAACTGAGGCGTCCAGGAGTCAACCTAGGAAATCCAGTGGACCATGACTATGAACTTCGACCGCAAGTTCTATCCATGATTCGCCAATGCCAATTCGGAGGGCTAGAGAAGGAATCACCACATCAACATCTTCAAAACTATGAGATCTTGATAGAGACCTTGAGACCTCCGAGAATTGAAAACAACAACTACAAGCTAAGACCTTTTTACTTTTCTTTAAAAGATAGAGCTCTTACTTGGTATCAATCTCTTCCTCCAGGAAAAATCAGCACATGGGAGGAGATGAAAACGGAGTTTTTGACCAAATTCTTTCCCCCCTCAAAGACAGCTGAAATGAGAGGGAAGATTAATGCTTTCATTATGAAGGGCAAGGAGAGCTTGTCCAAGTCATGGGAGCGGTTCAAGGACATTCTTTTGGATTGCCCACATCATGGGATTCCAAAGTTAGAGTTATTGGAGATATACTTCAAAGGGCTGGACGGAAGCACCCAGTTCAATCTCCAACTACTCTCCGCCGGCACCTTCATGGACATGGCGGTTGACGAGGCTTGGAATTTCATCTAGAAGCAAGCCTTGCATATGGAGAAATACACCCACCAAGGAGCTGAAGGTGGAGTTAAAAGAGTTAATTTCCAGGAAACTCATCCCAACAACAATCAACTCACGTCTTTGACAAATGACGTGAAGCAATTGAAGGAACTTTTGGTTGCACAAACCAAGAAGGAAGAGCAAGGGCAAAGGAATAACAACAACGGGTACCGTAACAACAACAACGGTCCCCGAAACAACAACTACAACAACAACAATAGAGGGTCCAATAGCAACAATTGGAGGGCAAATAACCAAAATTCAGGTAATCATTCAAACTCCAACTCTAACGATTCCTCTAACCCTTTCCTCTCTCCCCCTTCTTCTTCTTCTACTCCATTAAAGAGCCAGGGGCAAGGATCGAGTTCGTCCCAACCAGAAAAGAAAGACACTGTTCTGGAGGCTATCTTGATCAAGCTCAACGCTATGGAGAATTCTATGACTTCATTTTCGAGGGCCCAAAAAGCCTTTGAACAACAACTTGCGAATAAGGCGAATGAAGCGCCAAGAGATCCAGGGAAGCTTCCAGCAAGGACAGAAAGCAACCCTAAGGGCCAGATCATGGCAGTAACTACGAGGAGTGGACTGAAAACTGCAGATCCAGTACCTCGGTCGGTGACAGTACCGACCCAGACCACCTCGGTCCAGATGCAGTCGAAGAACACTTCGACCGAGATGCCAACCGAGGCGGAGCAACAGAAAGCGGAGGGGAAGACTGAAATTTATGTTCCACCTCCTGCATACAAACCACCACTTCCATTCCCTCAGTCCAGAGCCAGAGCACATCTAGACAAGCACTTTGGTAAGTTCCTTGACTTGATGAATAAGCTACATATTAATATTCCTTTCCTTGATGCTATTTTAGGTATGCCCGCCTATGGGAAATTCTTAAAGGAGATCCTATCAAGGAAGAGGAAACTGGAGGACGTTGGTGAAGTTAGGATGACATCTAAATCCTCGGAGCTCATACAAATCATGAAGGAGAAGATGCCACCTAAATTGAGAGATCCCGGCTTATTTTGCATTCCCATTCAAGTTGGGGATGTCACTTGTGAAGCCCTTTGTGATCTAGGAGCCAGCGTGAGCATCATTCCGCTGGAGCTATGTGTGAAGATCGGACTTGGAGAGCCCAAGCCGGTCAAGATTCGACTTTATATGGCGGATCGCTCCATTACCCATCCCGTGGGCATCTTGGAAGACGTTCCAGTCAAGTTAGGTAACTTCTATCTACCTATAGGTTTTGTTGTACTTGACATTCCCGCAGATTATCCTGTTCCTATTATTCTCGGGAGGCCATTTCTAGCAACTTCGGGTTGCAACGTGGATTGCAAGAACGCCAAGTTGAAATTCAACGTTGGCGGCGATGAGGTGGAGTTCGCACTACTTGTAGCCATGAAAGGGGAGCAGCTAACTGATGATATCTTCAACATCTACGATGAAGAAGAATCAAGAGAATTGGTGAGCTCTATCCTTATTAACGACCCACTCGAAAGAGTTATTAGCTTCAGTTTAATGGAGGAAGGTATAGATGCTTCTTGTGATGCAGATATACGGAGCTTAAAGGCACTGGAAGAGGATCCAGGAGCTAAAACTGAGAAGCTAATCCAGGAGACGAAGATCTCCAGTTTCGGTTCCAGTAGTAGTACCTCGACCGAGGCACTTTCTGGAATGAGCGAGGCGACTGAAGAACATCTCGGTCAACGCCTCTGCGCCTCGACCGAGGTCGATGGCGAGATGATTTCAACAGAGACTACCGAGAATAACAAATTTCTTACTCCCTTCTCTGACATTCATCCACTGTTGGTGGAACATTCTATCCACCAACTTTCTGATAATAAAGGTCCTTGGTATGTTGATATTGTGAATTATCTTGTTTGCCAGGAGGTACCGCCCGGATTGACGTACTCTCAAAAGAAGAGATTCTTCAAGGAAGTACGCCACTATTACTGGGACGAGCCGCTTATATTCAAGCGCGGGCCGGATGGGATGCTTCGAAGATGCATTCCGGAAGATGAGGTTAATAGCGTCATAAGGCATTGTCATTCACTTCCTTGTGGAGGACATGCTAGCACCGATAAAACATGCACTAAGGTATTACGTTCTGGTTTCTTTTGGCCTACATTATTTAAGGATGTGCAATCTTTTGTTGTCTCTTGTGACGCATGCCAAAGAACAGGAAACTTATCAAGGAGGAATGAGATGCCACTTAATAACATCCAAGAGGTGAAAATCTTTGATGTATGGGGGATTGACTTCATGGGGCCTTTCCCATCCTCCAGAGGAAACCTCTACATTCTTCTTGCAGTTGACTACGTCTCTAGATGGGTTGAAGCCATTGCTTCTCCCACTAACGACGCCAAGGTGGTTGTGAAGTTCTTGAACAGAACTATCTTTCCACGGTTTGGAACTCCACGCATCATCATCAGCGATGGAGGAACGCATTTCATCAACCGGAAGTTCAAGGCACTTCTATCGAAGTATGGGGTAACCCACAAGGTATCAACCGCTTATCACCCTCAAACTAGTGGACAGGTCGAGATCTCGAATAGAGAAATCAAAGCAATTTTGGAGAAGACCGTCTCTAGGACGAGGAAGGATTGGTCCATGAAATTGGACGATGCTCTTTGGGCGTACAGGACCGCATTCAAGACTCCCATAGGTACCACCCCTTATAATTTGGTATATGGGAAGTCTTGTCATTTGCCCGTCGAATTGGAACACAAAGCGTATTGGGCGATCAAATGATTGAACTTCGACATCAAGGAGGCCGGCGAGAAGCGACTATTGGAACTCAACGAGCCGGAGGAGCTGCGTTTGAACGCTTATGAGAATGCCAAAATCTATAAGGAAAGGACAAAGAAATGGCATGACAAGCGTATCGTCCCAAAGGAGCTTAACGAAGGAGACTTAGTTCTACTCTTCAACTCCCGCCTCCGCCTTTTTCCAGGTAAGTTAAAATCTAGATGGACCGGACCTTATGTTGTGAAACATGTTTTTCCTCATGGTGCAGTTGAGATATGGGGCGAAACTAGCGGAAGCTTCAAGGTCAACGGTCATAGACTTAAGAAGTACCAACCGGAAACTCCGGTTGAGGAGGTTGCACCAATATACCTCATTTGAGACGCATCATGGTCCAGCTAGCGACCTTAAACCAAGCGCTTCTTGGGAGGCAACCCAAGGTATTGCTTTCTTTTCCCGTTTTCTAGTCTAGTTTAGATAGTTTTTGCCTTTGCTTTGCTTTGTTTTGTTTTTTTTGGCGTTCTGGACAGATAACAGGAAACATCTAAGGAAGGAGCATAACTGGAAGGACAGAAGTTCGAGAATTTGAGAAGACAGAGGCATCTCGGTTACTGTCAGAGCATCTCGACCGAGACGATTCTTGAGCAACCGAGGCGACTAGGGTTTTCTGACGAACCACCTCGGTCCACACCACCTCGGTCCAGTCGAAACCACCTCGACCGAGGTGACAGTAGATTCCAGAAAGGGTATAAAAGGGGGATTAATTTTCTCTCTCTTCACTTTCAACCCTCCTCGACCGCGGCGATAGATTCACCTCGCCTCTCTCGTTTCTTGCTCGTTTTCGACGATTTCTGTCTCCAAACTACGATTGAAGGATAGAGGATTGTGTTGCAAGTATAGATCTGCAGAGAATCGAACCGATTCGGTCGAAACGAGGTAAAACGAACCGAAACCCTAACCTCTCTGTTTCGCTTCGATTTTGGCTTTGGTTGCCCCTGCATTTGTTGAGGACAGGCTTAAGTACCCCATAGGAAGCAATTGTAGTGATTTTTGGGGGAAAAGAACTGAATTTCCAAAAGGAATTAGAATCCAGATTTCCGCCTCGGTCCAGTCGAGCTGTGCCTCGGCCGAGGTGTTCCTGAGAGTTGTCAGTCGACCGAGGTGACCTGACAGTAGCTGAGTAAAAATGAGTTCTGACCGACGCCTCGTCCTTAGAGATAGTTCCTCACCTTCCCCTCCTTCCTCTTCTTCCCGACCTTACCGTCCGGTTATCCATGAGCGACACCGGGTGAACTATGACCGTATTGCTAGCCGTCCAGTGATTGCACCTCGCTTCCTGGACGTATCCGCTTTTGATTGCCTAAGGGTAGAGGGAGACCTTAGGAGGATGATTTCTACAATTGGGCTGGATCAGTTTACTGAGATCCGAGCCCCAGACTACTTGGAGCCGACCCTAGAGTTCGTTAGCTCCTTCACCTACCTTCCCACAGAGCAGTCTGTGAAGTACCGGTTGATGAACCGGAACTTCTTAGTGCCGCTCGAGTACTGGAGATATATTTTTGGCTTTCCGAAGCCCACCGCTGTTGACTTCCCCTACCGATCAGTAGCTAGGGAGTTCTGGGGGCAGATTGCCCATATTGTGGAGCACGCAGATAGATGGCGCCCTGGAGATTCCAGGGAGAAGGTCATCTTCCACCTAGCTTTTAGGTTAGCCCACCGGATATTCAGCGAGACACTTCTGGCGCGTACTGAGACGCCCCAGAAGATCCGACAGGGAGAGCTCTTCAGTTTATATTGCATGGTTACTGGGGGTTTCCCGGACTTTGGCTTGATGCTGGCAGAGGATCTGCACAGGATCAAGGCCAAGGCGAAGGGAGACATCTGCTGCGGAGGTCTTGTCACCCACATAGCTGCTTATCAGGACATGGACCTCAGTGCTTGTACAGTGGTGGCGGCTCCGAAGCCGCTTGGATTACAGGAGATGATCACTCGGCGGATTCTAATTCCCCGAGGTCTGACTACTCCATATGTAGCTATGCCGTGGGAGCTGACTGCGCCACAGGGGATCCGGTGGTCTGCCCAGTTCACTGTTTATGATCCACACTATTGGCAGACCGCGTGGATTCCACTGATGGAGGATTACATGGAGGCAGCAGCTGCCCCAGTTGAGGAGGAGGAGGCTGATGATGAGGAGACGGCTGATGAGGGTGGAGTCCCGATGGATACAGGGATAGATACAGCAGGGCCGAGTGCACCACCGATTATAGATCTGGATGAGGAGGACACTGAGCCTGCACCTGCTACTTCTCCGGTGAGACCTGCTAGACGTAGGACGCACCGACGCAGGGATCCAGATGCTTACAAACGGATCGATGACCTGACGGATCAGGTTATTGATTCATATGCTGCTTTGTCGCTGGATATCCGCGAGATGCAGGAGCGGCAGCATTACCAGCATATGATGGCCCAGATCCAGTTCGAGCATGTCATGGGCTATCCGTTCGACCCGACCCAATATCCGTACGTACCACCACCACCACCACCGGATCGCGATTATTGAGAGCTGCAGGATTATCTTTATTATTTTTATGCAGTTCAGCTATTTATCTGGTGAGTACTTTTATTCTCTAGACTTATTTTGACCCACTGGGACAGTGTGTCCCAAGTATGGGGTATTTATTTGATGTACTTGACTTTGATGTATGACTCATTGATCGGATATTTTATATTTATGCTTCACTTCTGCATTTATATGTTTATTTGATATTACATGCATACTTACAGGTTATTTGATTGAGAGAAACGTCGAAACCGGAAAAAAAAAATGGTTTTAAAAATTTTTTTTTACCTCGACCGGGGGAGATTCTGGCCGAACGAGGTGTTTCACCTCGGTTAACCATAAATTCACCTCGACCGAGGTGGGTAACATAAAGTTTTCGAAAACGATTTTTGTGCTACTTATCTGGATATGACCTCAATGAAGATTCTGTTTACTGACTGGTTTTAAATTCTTTATGTGTTTGAAAGGTTTTATAATATGTTTAAGTTGCTAAATGCTTTGTTTGAAATTATTGGCATGTTTAATACTTTATTTTTATCCAAATTATGTTGAATTTGAAGGTTAACACCGCAGCATGAGTTCTATCACTTTCTTCTTGGGATGATTAAGGCAATTCATTCTCTTCTTCTTCTTCTTCTTGATCATGCTTAGCCCCTCATATACATTTTGCCTCCCTTTACCTATCCGGGAATTTGGAAGGAAGCAAAGTGGTGAAATCAAGTAAGAGTTGAAAAGTGGGCTGGAAGTGAAAGTATTAGAAAGAAAGAAATAGGTTTGGGGAAGTCAATCATGATGATGAGTAGCTCGGCACCATTCACATAGCCGGGTGTTTGTGTCTTGCCAAAGTCGGATTGAGCGATATTCCTAACGGGTCATGGTATGTGCATCAAGGGTTTGATGCATCTCGAGAAATTGATGATTGCTGATTTCCTAGGCTTCGGTTATTGTGCACCTCTGTCCATGCATCCCAAAAAGTAAAGTAAAAAGAAAAAGTGTGAAATAAGCAAAGCTTATTGGTGGAAGATGTTGCAAGTCAAAGTGAAAGTGAAGTTCATCCTTTTCCCGGATTCTAGCACCACATTACCTTACATACATCCCTACCCTACACGTTTCTTGACCTTTCTTTTGGGAAGCCCTTGAGACCTTGAGCTTGTTGATTGACTTAGCGGTTTAAACTGGATTATACATGATTAATTTTGATGATTATGACTTGTTATGCATTCTATGATTTTATGCAAAGATGAACAACTTTCCTATATCTATAAAATGTTTTGATCATATTGAGTTTTTAAATTCGATGAAGTATTCTCTTAGAGTGATCTATGATAGTTGCACACCATAAAATGTTTTTGAAGGACTTTTCATTGATTTTATTGACTTATAATCCATTCTATCTTGTCTTTTATATGAAGAACTTGCTTGGGGACAAGCAAGGGCTAAGTATGGGGTATTTTGATAGCCTGAATTATAGTCTATATTTTGGTATTTGTTTGGACGTTTTATCTTTCATAATCTGCATGTTTGTATGTATATTATGTGATTATATTACCATTTCATCTACCTTTGCGGGAATCGAGGTCTACACCTAGTTTTGTTGTAATCGTAGGTAAAATGGCACGTTTAGCATCGAAAAGGAGCAAAAGGAGTAATGAGTCATTTGGAGCTACATCCAGGGAGCATAGCCATGGATCAGAGATTCACTTTGGAGCAGATTCGAGAGATTTCACATTCTGTTGTGACTCACCTCGGTTGACCACAGATTCACCTCGACCGAGGTGATCCAGAGAAGCCGACTCGACCGAGGCGAACACCTAGGATGCGGCGAGAGTATTTTATTCTCGGCTGATATCTTTTATATTTGGAAGGTGATCTTATATTTTTGGGCTTGACTCCTGGAAGGAAGAGATATATCAGATCCTATATTTTATATATTTTTTTATGGGCAAATATCTTTCTAAGATATATTATCTTTGGAGGGTTATTTTCTTATAAAAAGAGTTGGATTTCCACAAATCCCGCATATCGTGCTATACCATCGATCAGGGTTTACGCAGCAGCAGCCATACTCCAGTTGGGAGGTTTGAAGAACCTTTTTGAAGGTTGAAGGAAGATTGAAGATTATAGCTTTTATAGCTTTTAAAGGGTTTTTGTAAGATTATCTTAGATTCCCTTCCTTGATGTCTTGCTTGTTGGATATTTATCCAAGGAACGCTTTGTTGTGATATTTGATTCAGTTATTGAAGTCTTTTCATTAAATTCTTCTTGTTCAAATATTCACCTTCTTCCCATATATTTGATTAATACTTTTATGATGATGATGAGTGGCTAATTTCCTTGTGTGATTCTAGTGTGATTGCCTGAAGGTTGTGGGAAAAACAATGATAGAATAATCTTAGATTCCAGTAGGATCCTGAAAGCTCGAGTCTTTAACCTTAACCCTAAGCATCTCGCTCAGTCGATGAACATCTCGGCCGGGGTGGAATTCTTCTGACCGAGGTGACTTATTCGATCCTAAACTGAGAGTTAAGTGTTAGAGTTTGCCAAATCCTATTCTTATTACACCTTTCTGGTTTAATGCAAGCCTAGGATGAGACTTACCCGGTAATTCCTTAGTTTGTGTATCTAAGATCATAAGTGTAGGTAATAAAGGTTTATCCTTTATTGGGGTTTGACTGTGCTTCCATCCCATCTTTGTGAGTTAGCCTGAGACTTACCCGGTAAAGGTTAATTCTATTCCCTTAGATGGTGTGTTAGTTTGAGATTATAGTTCTTTATCTTAATTCCTTGAGACTTACCCGGTAATAGGAGTTACGGTTTAGGATTAGTGAGTAGTGAGACTTACCCGGTGATCTATTCCACTTTAGTAACACCTTCCCTATGCAAAAATCTCAACTTTGTCCGCTTATCTATAGATCTTGAGTTGGAACCACAACTAGATGCTTTAATCCCTAGAATTGCATGTTTGCTTTATTGACTTCTTATTCATCTTTGATTGTGTTAATTGCTCTTGTGGTTAGTATTTACATAAGCTTACCGTTATCGACTTTGTTTCACTAAGTCCCTGTGATCGACCCCTGGAATTCCTTGCTTTTACTACGATTGACCCGTACACTGCGGGTTCGCATCCTTGTTTTAAGCTTACGTCTAGGGTTATAAATTTAAAGCTTGCACACACCGTTTGGAGCGAACAATACCCTTCACACCAATCTTCTATAAACGGGAAGCATGAAGATCTTTTGGGTTGCGATTTAAATTTACAAGGAAAGTCCAACGTGATATTGGAAACTAAACCCCAATTAGTTATTTTATGACATAATCAGAATGGAAAGTGTGTGGGTAATCAGTAAAGATCTTGCTAAACATATTTCTTTGGATTTGAGTGAAAAAGAACAAGTTGAGAAGTTGGAAGATGTTCCAAGCCAAACTACCTTGACAGAAGATTTGATGAATTTAGTACTTGGCAAAAGCAAATATTTTAGGTTCAAGAAGGTGTAAATGACTCGTTGATTATGAAGATGTGTTACTTTTGAAACCTTGTACTTGAATGATTGATTCAAAGGAGGATTATTTGTTTAACATGGAAACGATCCAAGTTTACACTCAAATTGTTGTCCTAGCGATCTCAAAAAGAGCCCGTCACTCATCAAGTTATGGAACAAGTGATGATCATATACATTTCTTTGAACGTCGAAGCTAAACATCAAACAACGGGATCAATTCGATCGAATATTTGTGAGCTAGTGCAAGTTAGATACAAAAGTGTCTTATAAAAATATTCCTCTATTGGACACGCAGTTGAGGTTTATTCAAAAATTTGAGTTAAACTCATAAGGCAATTTGCTAATTAAATAGCATTTTAAAAAGATATCGTCATGCGAACTACGTGCGGTTTGATCCCCGCAAAGAGGGGTACGTAGGAAACTTGACTATATAAATTGTCAAGTTCAATCGCCAATACCGAGTTAGTGATTTTCTGAAGAAGAGAGATGAACTACGGTGACTTGATTCCGTCTCAAACGGATACGTAGGAAGCTCGGTATAAAGCAAGACGCTCACTGAGTTCGGTCACACCCAAAACTCCAAGATTTGTTAAAATTGAGAACTACGTTTGACTTGATTCCGTTGAAACGGATACGTAGGAAACTCGTCGAGTTCAGTCATACCCAAAACAAAAAAAAAGAAGAAAGTAATAGAATTTCTCACACGCAAATGATAGTCGGATAAGTTGGAAAGCCCTTCATAGAAGGTGGGTCCGAGTGATTCCGGTGATGCGTGAAAAGGGAGAAATGCAAGTGATAACTGATGGGGGTTTTAGACAACCCTTCAGAGAAGGCGTGTTTGGATCCGACCTATGATACATAAAAATCAAAGTCCGCAAAGGTATCTCTATGAACTACGTAAGGCTTGATCCTTCTGAGGGAAGGTACGTAGGCAACCCGTCGGGTGCAGCCCAAATACTCAAGAAAAGTTCAAGAGGTCGTCCAACGAATAATCGGTAATATTTTGGAATCGTGAGGATACAACGAATAAGGGTCGAACTTATATAAACATATTTCAATAGAAATGTGTTACGTAAATTTATTTTCTTGTAATATTTTTGCCTAACATATTTTTGGCACGCCCAGTGGGACCCTTTTTCTTTCTTTATGGTTTTAGAATTATATTGATTTAAATTATACTAATATTTTTATTTTCTTTTTACAAAGGAAAATATGGCACCAAGAGCTTTGATCAAGTTCAACCAGCTTCCGGCCACCTTCATTGTGAAAGGGGGGCATTGGGTCCATCAACGTTCATTCCGGGTAGTGATCAACGTCACTCGTGATGCAATTGAAGCTGAAATACCATTGAAAAATTCCTATGGACCCCTCCGGAGCTTGGAAGAGGGAGTAGTCTCAAAGCTCAAGAAGGTTAAGGCTCAAGGACCGACAATCCAAGTCCTCAAGACTAATGGTGGGTCTAACCAAATTTCAAAGTCACCCACCTCTACAAAAACCAAAAGCAAGCGTAACCGGAGAAGGGGACGGAAGAACGGAACCAAGAGACAAAAATCTGGAGCATTGGTTAAGCTCGCTCCTTCACTAGCCTTGGAATTGGTCAAATCTACCTTATGGGAGGCCGCACGAGGTTTGGTGGCTCCTCAGGAGTCAATCATCATACCGCCAACAAGACAAATTCTCATAAGAGCAATACTTGTCAACCTGGACCGTGTGGAACAAGTCAACATGACCTCTTACATGGAGAATGAGGATACCCAAACTTTGGCCTCCAAGACAAAGGTTCTCAAGACCGCTCAAACCAAGAAAAGTCAGACTAGCAAGACGTCTCAAAGTTCCAGGCAGATGGAATCTCAAACTAATACAGGACCGATCACAAGGTCAAAGGCTAAGGAGATGTCATTCATGGAAGTAACCTCTCGACCACCCAAACCCACAACACTCAAGACGTTATAAACTATGGAAAAGGAAGTAGGCTCTCCTTTGTTTGGGGACAAGTCGCCACCTTTTAAGGAGAATGGCTTTCCAGCTATGCATTGTCAAGACAAAGGTAAGTCTCTCTTGGAAGATGAGAGAGATAATATGCTAGTAATGACGACAGGGACCTCCGACACCGAGGAACAACTCCGAGAAATGCAAAAAGCAATGGACGAGAAGGATGCTCAAATCGCCGCTTTGACCGCACGAATAGATAATCAAGTCCAGGGGAGCTTGTTCAATCAAGGAGGAGACAACAATGAAAGTCAACCTGAAGCTTCTGGTCAAACCGGATCCCTAGGTATATCTCCCCAAGAAATTAGAGAAATGATTGCAAAAGGGATAAAAGACTTTCAAATTTCTCAAAATCCACCGGTGATTGGATATAGGAAACCGTACCCAATGCACTTTGATGCATTGCCTTTCCCTCCGGGATATCAAAGGCCAAATTTTGACAAGTTTGACGGTATACATGGTTCGCCACATGAGCATCTTGCTCACTTTTATTCGGCTTGCGGTGAAACAACTTTGAGTGATGCCTTGCTCATTAGACAATTTGTCCAATCACTCAAAGGGTCGGCATTCACATGGTACACCCAACTGCATCCGGGTCAATAGAAACATGGGATGATTTACAAAGGGCTTTTCTTGCTCAGTTCGTTAGTACAAAGGCGAAAGTTTCTATCATGGACTTGACAAATACACACCAAAAACCAAACGAGCTTGGCAATGACTTTATAGCAAGATGGAGAAGTCTAAGGCTCCAATGCCCCGATAAAATTAGCGAGTTAGCATGTGTCCAAATGTGCACCAACAACTTGCTCCCAGAATTAGCTGTACACGTCGGTAGTGCAGAACCTCTATCCTTTGATGCATTGGTGTCAAAGACTTGCAATGTTGAACGTCAACTAGCTTGACAAAAGGTAGCAACTGCTCGGACACAATCAAATGAGTTCAAGAGAGACGAGGGAAGAAAACCACAAAAGAAGGGTGAATCCATGAGTACGTTCGTTAAAACCGGTGGAAATACCTCTAGTGCTGGGAATAACTTTAGAGCTCAAGGTACGGAAAGAGGGCAAGAGAATAACAAGAGGCTTACTTTGCAAGAAAGAAAGCAAAAGAAATATCCCTTTGAAAATGATGGTGTTCAAGGGATATTTGATGAGTTTATGGCTGCCAACGCTTTGATACTTCCCGAGCCGAAAAGGCCTAATGAAGTGGGTATGATAAACGACCCAAAATATTGCCCGTTCCATCGGATTCTCGGTCACCCGATACAAGAATGCTATGTTCTCAAGGATAGGATAGAGTGGTTGATCAATAAAGGTGAGATTGAGATCGAAGGAACTAAGTCAAAAGGTTCATCGGCGACAGTGAACTCGGTTTCAACATTGGAAGTGGAAAGAACGCTACAAACACCCACATCGATCCACGTAAATCCGGAAGTAGACGAGGCACCATCAGAAGATTTGGAGAGTGAAGGTATCCCTACATCTCCATTACCTTTCATGGGAGTAGCTGTGCAATTTCGGGTTGACAATGAAGTCCGAGTAGTATGGGCTTATCCTGACATGCCAAGAGATGGACCGGGTATACCGACATTGTACAAAATCATGATGTGCTCTGATATTGAGGATTTGTACTCGGACGATGATGATGATGATGATAGTCTTTTTGAATGGCAATTGTCAAAAAAGCATAGAAGCCCTCAACAAGCGGTTACTCAAAATTCTACTCCTCCGGGCTTTAGAATGATCGGAAGAAAGCCCGATAAGAAGAAAAGCAAGAAAAATAAGAAGAAGAGTAAGAAAACAAAGAAGCCAAAAAACGATTATGGGGAAGAGTATGTTCAACCTCAACGGGTTCCTTTTACCTTGAAGGATTTCATTCCTAAAGATTTTACCAAGGAAGACTCATCCGATGATGATGAAGATTTATTTTGGGGAGAAGAAGTTGTCCAGTGTTGCATGGTCTCTTGGGCCGATGAATGTGAAGAAACGCAGCAAGAAGCAGAAGCAATCACTCTTCGATCTAGTCGACTACCTCCCCCCACAATCAAAGGGAAAGAAAAAAGAGTTGGTGTCACCTTCTGAGGAAATGACAAAGGTGCCAAGTCAAGAAGAAGGTGTTCATAACCAGATACTTGTAGAGAAAGTAAGTGATAAAGGACCTCATGGCCTAGATCAGACTCATCGGAGCTCCATATCAATACGAGATGCTCCCCATAAGGAGAAAGTTTGTTATGATGTTGTTAGCCATCTTAAGCGCATCCCGGCACATTTGAGTGTATATGATTCCTTACAGATGTCTAAAGATCTAAGGAAAGCCCTAATTCAAGCTCTTATGGATCCCGAAGATTACAAAGATCAAGTTGAGCCCATCAAAGTCAATGGCGTGTCATTGTACCCATCATCTCATTGTGACTCATGTATGGCCGCCATCACCTTTTCAGACAAAGATCTCCAATTAGGAAGTGAGGGACACAATAGGCCGTTATATGTGATAGGTGTTATCGGTGACACAAAAATAAACCGGATTTTACTCGATGGCGGGTCAACGGTAAATCTTCTTCCGTTAAAAGCTTTGACATCGATGGGATTAAATGCCCAACACTTATCCCCAACGTTGCTCACAATTCAGGGTTTCAATCAAGTGGGGAAAAAAGCTTTGGGGACCATTGCATTGAAGGTGGAGATGGGTGAATTATACAAAGACGCTCTTTTCCATGTCATAGAGGCAAACACCTCGTACAACGCTTTGTTGGGGCGACCTTGGCTTCATTCAATAAAATCAATCCCCTCAACGCTTCATCAATGTTTGAAATATACCGATGAAAATGGGAATGAAAGAATTATTAGAGGAGATCCGAACCCTTTCTGTGGAGAAGATATGAACTATGCTGATGCAAAGTTCTACAAGGAGGTAAATGCTGACTCATCTATAAGTAATATTGAGAATAAGGAGCCGTGGAAATATCCTAAGAACTCAATAACTAACTTTATTGAAAAGATCCCAAAGTTAATGCTTGAAAGAGAAGACAAGGAAGAAAGACCTCCACGTAGGGTGTTGTTCAAGTACACACCAAAAGACAAAAAAGAGACCGGTCAAAAACCGATAATTCCTGTTGAGAAAATGATGGATTCTCTTGTGACAAGCTATACTTTTCCCCTTCGAAAAATTAGCCGGGTCTCGCAACACAAGGCACTAACCATTCATAGGATTTTCGGGGATGAACAAGAGGGGAGCACTAGAGTAGTACTACGAGGCATATCTTCCAATCAGTCTGCCGGAAGGAAAAATGAAGATGCTGAAATTCAATATCTAAGGTCCTTTCCGGAAGACACAAAGTCATGGAAGGATGATAATTTCAACGACCTTGACAAAATTGTGGTATCCCATGAAGATGGGCTTCTAACCGCTAGCATTGAAGAACCAACGACCCTAACACCGATAGAGCAAGAAATGTTCACAGAAGAAGAAACGCCGTTTGAGCCTCGGGTGTCAGTGTTTGAAAGGCTTGACACATCCTTTGTAGGTGAGGTGTCTCGACCTTCGGTTTTCCAAAGGCTTGAGAAAGTTGAGGAGTCAAAAAGAAAGATATTCCGAATCAAGAGGAACCGGAAATGGAAGCTCAAAAAGAGGAATTGATTTGGAGAACTCATAAGAAAGACAAGTGAAGATCAGGTCGAAGAAGTCGATGTTGTGACTTTCCTTAATAGGAAAGATTCCCAAGATATCAAGTCTTTTGAGATGACTTTCCAAAACAATCGAGTCGAAGAAGCGAGCCTTGAATTAGATTCATTGGACTTCATCAACACAGTCAAACCAGCCCCACCAGAAATGGAAGAAGGTAGTCAACCGACGGTTGATGATCTCGAGGAGATTAATCTTGGAACCCTTGATGACCCAAAACCTGTTTTTGTTAGTGCTTTGTTAGAAGACGAGGAGAAGGTGATATATCATCAACTTCTTGAGGAGTATAAGGATGTCTTCGCTTGGGGCTACCAAGATATGCCTGGACTGGATCCACAAGTAGCAGTTCACAAGTTGTCCGTGTCTAGTGAAAAGAAACCAGTGAAACAAGGGCAACGGCGCTTCCGGCCCGAATTGATGGTTCAAATCAAGAGCGAGGTCAACAAGCTTATAGAGGCAGGATTCATCCGTGAGGTTCAATATCCGGTATGGTTAGCAAACATTGTTCCTGTAAGAAAGAAAAATGGCAAGCTCCGCATATGTGTGGATTTCAGGGATTTAAATGAAGCATGCCCAAAAGACGAATTTCCATTACCAATTACCGAGCTTTTGGTTGATGCTACTACCGGTTTCAAAGCTTTGTCTTTCATGGACAGATTTTCCGGTTACAACCAAATCAAGATGGATCTAGAAGATGAAGAATTGACAGCTTTTCGTACGCCACAGGGCACATTTTGCTACACAGTGATGCCTTTCGGTTTGAGAAATGCGGGAGCAACCTATCAACGAGCCATGACAATCATTTTTCATGATTTCCTTCACAATACAGTAGAATGCTATGTGGATGATTTGGTTGTCAAGACAAAAGAAAGAAATAACCATCTAGCTGATCTTCGGAAAATCTTTGAAAGGTTGCGCAAGCATCAATTAAAGATGAACCCCCTCAAATGTGCATTCGGTGTAACATCAAGAAAGTTTCTGGGATTCATCGTTCGATATCGTGGGATTGAAATTGATCCGGATAAAATCAAAGCCATTGCACAAATGCTTCCTCCAAAAAATTTGCGAGAGCTCCGGGGTTTGCAAGGAAAATTAGCTTACATCCGTCGTTTCATCTCAAACTTAACAGGAAGATGTCAACCCTTCCTTAGGTTGATGAAAAAAGATACACCATTTATATAGGATCGAGCTTGTCAAGATGCATTTGAAGACATCAAGAAATATTTAATTGATCCACCAGTTTTGATGGCACCAATACAAGGGAGACCTCTGACATTGTACACCGCAACACTTGATCGCTCCTTAGGTGCAATGCTAGTTCAAAATAACGATGAAGGAAAGGAGAATGCCCTTTACTACATTAGCAGGACGCTGGTAGGAGCAGAGCAAAACTACTCATCCATGGAGAAGATTTGTTTGGCTCTAGTGTTTGCCGTCCAAAAGTTACGGCACTACATTTTATCACACCAAATCATATTGGTCTCCAAGGCCGATCCACTACGGTTCCTTTTGTCTAAAGTTGTGCTATCAGGAAGACTAGTCAAGTGGGTCATGCTTCTTGCCCCATTTGATATAAAATATGTTTCACAAAAGGCGGTAAAAGGGCAAGTCCTCGCTGATTTCCTCACCGCCCGCCCGACATCGGAGCATGAAGAGTTGACATATGACTTCCCCGATGAAGAAGTTTTCACCATTGAAGAAAATTCTTGGCAATTGTACTTTGATGGTTCTGCAAGGAGAAGTGGTGCTGGGATCGGAATCATGTTCATTACCCCTTCGGGTGGTTTGGTGCCTTATTCTTTCTCTTTGTTAGAGAATTGCACGAATAATGTGGCCGAGTACGAAGCGCGTATTGTTGGTCTTGAAATTGCTCTCGAAATGCGCATTGATCCACTAAGAGTATTTGCGGATTCTCAATTGATCGTGAGACAAATAAATGGGGAATACGAAGTGAAGAATCCCGGTTTGATACCTCTACACGAGAAAGCAAATGAACTTATTTGTCAATTCTACCAAATAGAGGTCAACCATGTCTCAAGATCGGAGAATACAAAGGCGGATGCCTTGGCAAAGTTAGCAGCATCGTAAACACTTCCCGATGAACGGGATATACAAGTTACTATTAGTGAACGACATTTGCTTGCACCAGTATCAGAACGAGTAAGCCCAACCGAAGAAGTTAGTGTTGTTACAGTCTATGAAATTGATGAAGAGCTAGATTGGAGACAACCGATGATTGACTATTTGAAGCATGGGGTTTTACCCGAGGATGCAAAAAAGAAAGTAGATTTCAAAATACGAGCGCCAAGATTTCATTTGCAAAATGATACGCTATACCGAAGGGCTTTTGATGGAATGTTACTTAGGTGTTTGTCAAAAGAAGAGGCTAAGTACATCCTTCTGGAGACTCATGCTGGGGTATGTGGAGCACATCAAGCGGGTCCCAAATTAGCCGATCAAGTTAAGAGGTTAGGATATTATTGGCCATCTATGGTGAAGGACGCAATAAGTTTTGCAAAGGCATGTCATGCATGCCAAATCCATTCCGATTTTATTCACCAACCACCCCAACTTCTCCATCCAACTATTTTATCATGGCCATTTAATGCATGGGGTCTTGATGTGGTAGGGCCCATCAATCCATCATCCTCTCGTGGTCACCGATATATCCTGGCTGCAACTGATTATTTTTCTAAATGGGCTGAAGCTTTACCATTAAGAGTGGTGGGGGCAAAAGAGGTAGCAAATTTTATAAGGATTCAACTAATCTACCGATTTGGAGTCCCTGTGAAAATCATTTCGGACAACGCCTTGTACTTCAAGAATCGAATGTTGGTGAAGTTAGTCGGAAAATTTGGATTCAAACACAGTTTTTCATCAAGCTATAATCCATCTTCAAATGGCCAAGCTGAGGCATTCAACAAGGTTCTCTCAAAGATTTTAAAGAAGATGGTATCAAAATCAAAAAGAGATTGGCATGAACGTCTACTTGAGGCCTTGTGGGCATACCGGACAACGGTACGAACATCAACTGGTTGCACACCATATTCTTGTTTTTGGCTTTGAGGCGGTATTGCCACTTGAAGTACAACTACCATCTCTAAGGGTCGCAGCGCAACTTACTGATCCGGAAGAGAATACCAAGGTCCGTTTAGCTGAGCTCGAGGCTCTGGACGAACGAAGATTGTTGGCACAATAGAGGCTCGAGATATATCAAGCTCAAATAGCCGGGGCATTCAACAAGCGAGTTAAATTCCGGTCATTTTCGGTTGGAGTTTGGTACTTACAATAAGGCGTCCAATTGTCATAAACCGAAAGTCGCAAGGAAAATTTGAACCAAAATGGGAAGGCCCATATGTCATCACCAAAGTCTTTTCTAAAGGCGCATACGACCTCTCAAGTGTAGATGGTGGTGTCTTGTATGCTTGTGTTAATGGAAAATTTGTAAAGAAGTTCTTTGCTTAAGAGTTCCGTTCTCAAGTAAGAACTACGTGAAGACTTGATGCCATTTATCGGCTAGTAGGAAATTTGGTAAAAAGTACCAAATCCAGTCACACATAAAAAAAAATCATCATCTTTTTATGCAAATGATAGTCTAGATAATCCGGAAAACCCTTCATAGAAGGTGGGTTCGGATTATTTTGGGTGATGCATATAAAAAGATTAAAATAAAAAAAAAATCAAATTGGTTCGCCAAGAACTACGAACGGCTTGATCCCTCACAAAGAGGGTACGTAGGCAGTCTAACTACTTACATGTTAGATGCAGCCACAATAACCAACCACAAAAAAAAAAAGAAGAAGAAGAAGAAGAAGAAGAAGAAGAAGAAGAAGAAGAAAAAGATGATTATGGAGCTAATAGGAAGTTGTATGCAAAACAAAACAAAATAAAAAGTACGTCACATTATTCATGTTTTGTCAACAAAAGAAGATGCAAAATGATTCAAGGTTATAGAGCGGAAAATGGAACAAGCAAAGTCATCAAACACTAGAAGTAAATGAAGTAAAATTGCTGGTTATAGTCTTCAATAAGACCTTCTTCAAACTGAGCTCTTCTGTCTTAGCCTTCTTGGTCTCCCGAGTTGCTTCTAGACTTCGTTTCTTCTCTTTATTAAGTTGAACATGCTTCTTCACTCTTGACATATTCTTCTTCAACGCTTCCTTATCTGCAACTAGACTTTCTTCCATCTTTTGAAGTCTTACTCTTGCCTCCAAAAACCTCTTTCTCTCGCTCTCTCATAGCTTGAGATGTGTTGTTCAAATCAGCTAGCTCCTTCTCATATGACGCAAGCTCCGTAGTCCAGATAGAAAGGTCATCATCAATCTCCTTCAGGGACAAGAAGTCATCGCTTCCTTCAATCTTAGCCACCACATCAGCGCTATCAAAGAATTCTTGGACATTGGAGTTGAGCCAGAATAAATTTGCATCATCAACCTTGGCAGCTTTCGCTACCATTTCTAACGCTTTCAGCTTATCAAAGGTTTGATCTTTTATTGCTGACAAATCATCAAAAGAGGTTTCCAATTTCTTCACAGCTTCAACAATCTCTTTCACTCCTTCTACGATGACTCGGCAAAGAAAATCTAGCTCCGAAGCAGAGAACCAAGTGTATAGGGGAGCTGATATACCTCTAGGAGGTGGAGAGACCAAAATGTTCTCTTGAAGCTCAATGGGATGCTCTTCAACTACGGTGGCAGAATTGCTCTCTTCCTTGACAAATCTCGCAGGAGGATTCTCGGCATGTTCAAATGGTTCTTTTGATTTTTGAGTAGTTGACTTCTCATATCTGATCCTTTTGAAGTTCACATCATCACTCGAGGATACCTCTCGGGAAGATCGCTTTGCCGTAGAAGAAATAACAGCTGGAGCAAGGGGCAGTCGGTTGGAAGACGATTGAGAGGTTGCAACAAACCTCACAACTCCTCTCAAATCGTTCACTACATGCTTCATATCATCAATCATATAATCATTAGCCTTCAAGGGAGTTACGTTTGGCTTAAGGGTTAGATTAACCCTATCAATGGATTGACTTAAATAAGGAGTTGAAGACGTCACCCACCAAGTACAAAAGCTAGCAGTACACCTTCCCTCATGAATTGATCGGGGAACACGGAAAGAAACACCAGTATTTCTCCTGAATAAGCTAGCATAACAGGCTGAAATATCTTCAAGAATTTTTCGAGGCCTTTAATGGAGGCTAAATCTCAAAGAGTTAGAGGGAACACCCTGGTCAAAACCAAACTGACGTGCAAATCTATTCGGATAATATGGCTCTATGACCAAAAGCCTTCCGACTCTAATGGGTAAGGTACCTGAGCGTATGCAAAGAAGGCGTTCAAAGTGACAATCTGAAATCCCTTTTGTATCCGTATGATCTGAGGCGACTTCTTCACCAAAAGGAACACTTTGGAAAACAACATGCTTCGAATGCCTCAATACAAGTCTAGCTTGATGGACAAAGAGCGGTTTTGCTTGCACTCCTGCATAACGTGCTAGGATGGGATAACCTCTAGGAAACTCTTTATCCGGGCGACACCTGTACAAACAAGGGAAATACTCTGCCATCCAACCAATTACGAAATGAAGACCAAATGTTGGACTAACTTCACCCGGACGGGACTGGTGGGAGGCTATCTGATTCAACCCATAATAAATATACCCCAAAACAGTCGGAGCTAAAGATACCTTTCTGCCTTCGGCCATGATACACACCATCACAAATGTCTCCGGTCGAACCAACTTATCTTGTGGTAGCACAAAACGACTCAGTAGTAGGGACAAGAAAGCTGCTAATACCCCCTTCTCACTCACGGAGTACATCGGTAGACCGTCTCCTTTAGAAGAAGCTTTGACATTTGAAGGAAACATTTGGTTGCCGCGTACTTTTTGTGAATCGTCAAACCCTTCACCAAAACCAGCATAGATCTTTTCTCCTCTATAAAAATAGGACAACCACTTCCACCAAGATATCTCTTCTATGTCAAAATGCTTGCAAAGTGTGGCATGAATTCACAAGAGCTCTGAAACTGTACATGGAAATGTCGTATCTTTCAACAGTTGAGAATTAGGTGGCAAGTACTCTTCATAAGATTCACCGAGGATGAGAAGACCTCCAACATGCTTCAAATCGTTAAGTGAGATCCCCAATTCGCCTCCCGCGTGATGTAAAGTGTTTGTTAAAGGACTCCAAAGCTCAACGAAAGCTTTCCTTACATCATCATTGCGCATATATGGGAATTGAGAAACAACAACAAGACCATAAATATCTGCTTGGCGTAGCACCTCCCCATATCGATCCAAAATTTGTTCAGTCCATTCCATCAAGCAAGGCATAAATCATGATAAGCCATTGAAAGAGGGTTCTGGGCCCCAAAAGGCTCTCTTACGCAACAGTCTTAAAAGCAATGGGCAAAACTCCTCGGTAACATTGAACTTAGTAGCATAGTTGTCATCGGTACATACTTTCTCAAGAAAGAGGCCGTTGAAAGTCTTTCCATGATTCCTACCAGCTTGCACACATACTCTATCTTTGGCCTGAGAAAATTGCAAGAAACATTCGGATACCTCCTCCCTTTTAGTTAGTTGCACATCAACTTGTGAACGGATGTTAACTTTCACTTCCCTGAAAGATGTGGATCGCCGGTAATACGGGCCATACTTAAGAAGCCTTCCGTTTACGTCAGTTGCCCGTTGAGTCTCTCTATTAACTCCCACTCCTAAAAAGACGAAATAGAGAGAGTTCCATATAAATATTAAAATAAACGGACTTTCTACATGCTCGTTAAAGACTCACATATACAAAGTCCGGGGGCATCTGTTGGAGGGTGAAATTTTTGAAGTTTAATTATTCAAGGTTTTACATGGGATTAATTATAACCTTGATTAATCTTAAAATAATAAAATATAAAATTCCAACAAAAATTGAACAATATTTCACTTGTTAAATGAACAATAAGTATATATATATATAAAAAAAATGTAAAGGATAATCATCATTATCATTATTTTTAAATGGTTAAATATCAAAAAAAAAAAGAGAAAATAAACAAAAAAAAAGTACAAAAGGTGCTCCACAAAAAATCAATATATATAAAAAAAAAAAGAGGAGAAGAAAGTGCTGTAAATTGTTTTAAGGGGGTGTGAGCAGTACGTGCCTAGTGGCACAAAATACATATATGTGTACAATTGCTTTATGTCAGTAGTGGCCCTTCTCTTTTCACCATCTTTTCCGAGGGAAATGCAAAAAGTCAAGGTTTGCAGGAGTAATCAAGTGCACAAATAAATGGTGGTCAAAGGAATAACAAAAAAAAAATATTTTCTGAAACGGGGGGATTTATGAGCCTCAATAATTAAGGGATTTGCTCTATAAAAGGGGCCAAAAAGGGGGACAACGTAAAAAAAAAAAAAAAGGGGGCTGAAGAAACAAAGGGGCTGAGGAATCTGAAGAAAGACGCAAGAAGAAATTTTTAGAGTTTTTGATCGGTAGAAGCATTCCAGAAAGAAAAGAAACTCACCAAAAAAAAACAAGGGGAGCGACTAAGGTAAAGTTCACTTAAAATTCTTACTTTGTTTCTTCTATGCTTACAGGGAGACAAGTTACGCTGTAAAATAGCAACAACAGATGTCTGAGCAATAGATATCCAAAATAATAAAAGGGGAACAAGCTTCAAGGAACAAGTTGGAGGGATCAAAAGTACTTACCTCAAAGACGAGATGAAGGCGTGAACTAAAGCTGGACAGGGTGTCTTGTTGATGGAAGCCACACAAGGGGAAGATTTGTATGTATTTTGATCGAGCGCTGGTGTTTAAATGGATGTTTCTTTCCTATATATAAGAGCCATGTGCTCTCCAAAAAGTTGACCTAAATCGAAGATCTGGTGATTTCGAAATCCCGTTGATGGTTTCTTATGGCAACTGAAAAGGATTCAAAGAGTTTAATATGGAGAAGATAGTTAATTTGTATCCAAGCGAGGAAAGAAGAACCGAGAATCGATATACCCTTCACACCAATCTTCTATAAACGGGAAGCATGAAGATCTTTTGGGTTGCGATTTAAATTTACAAGGAAAGTCCAGCGTGATATTGGAAACTAAACCCCATTCGGTTATTTTATGACATAATCAGAATGGAAAGTGTGTGGGTAATCAGTAAAGATCTTGCTAAACATATTTCTTTGGATTTGAGTGAAAAAGAACAAGTTGAGAAGCTGGAAGATGTTCCAAGCCAAACTACCTTGACAAAAGATTTGATGAATTTAGTACTTGGCAAAAGCAAATATTTTAGGTTTAAGAAGGTGTAAATGACTCGTTGAATATGAAGATGTGTTACTTTTGAAACCTTGTACTTGAATGATTGATTCAAAGAAGGATTATTTGTTTAACATGGAAACGATCCAAGTTTACACTCAAATTGTTGTTCAAGCGATCTCAAAAAGAGCCCGTCACTCATCAAGTTATGGAACAAGTGATGATCATATACATTTATTTCAACGTCAAAGCTAAACATCAAACAACGGGATCAATTCGATCGAATATTTGTGAGCAAGTGCAAGTTAGATACAAAAGTGTCTTATAAAAATATTCCTCTATTGGACACGCAGTTGAGGTTTATTCAAAAATTTGAGTTAAACTCATAAGGCAATTTGCTAATTAAATAGCATTTTAAAAAGATATCTCCATGCGAACTACGCGCGGTTTAATCCCCGCAAAGAGGGGTACGTAAGAAACTTGACTATATAAATTGTCAAGTTCCATCGCCAATACCGAGTTAGTGATTTTCTGAAGAAGAGAGATGAACTACGGTGACTTGATTCCGTCTCAAACGGATACGTAGGAAGCTCGGTATAAAGCAAGACGCTCACTGAGTTCGGTCACACCCAAAACTCCAAGATTTGTTAAAATTCAGAACTACGTCTGACTTGATTCCGTTGAAATGGATACGTTGGAAACTCGTCGAGTTCAGTCATACCCTAACAAAAAAAAGAAGAAAGTAGTAGAATTTTTCACACGCAAATGATAGTCGGATAATTTGGAAAACCCTTCATAGAAGGTGGGTCCGAGTGATTCCGGTGATGCGTGAAAAGGGAGAAATGCAAGTGATAACTGATGCGGGTTTTAGACAACCCTTCAGAGAAGGCGTGTTTGGATCCGACCTATGATACATGAAAATCAAAGTCCGCAAAGGTATCTCTATGAACTACGTAAGGCTTGATCCTTCTGAGGGAAGGTACGTAGGCAACCCGTCGGGTGCAGCCCAAATACTCAAGAAAAATTCAAGAGGTCGTCCAACGAATAATCGGTATTATTTTGGAATCGTGAGGATACAACGAATAAGGTTCAAACTTATATAAACATATTTCAATTGAAATGTGTTACGCAATTTTATTTTCTTGTAATATTTTTTCCTAACACTCATTGTGAGTAATTCAATCTTTTATCTATATATATGTGTAAAGTTAACGTATATAATATATAAATGTTTTTCAATTTGTGTTTGCAGCTTGTGTATATTGATCGGGTTGTTAACGCGGACAACAGACTTGTGGAAAGGGGTGTCCCTGTTTTCAAATTCTGGACGAATGACTTGATATACGAAAGGGAGAAGATAGACAAGAACAATGCTTCTTTTGCCAAAGGGCGTGTAGATCCACCCATTACAACAGTTGAGATCTTACAAACACAATTTGGTAAACAATGTGGTCCCACTGATAGTAGTGATATACCAACAAATGGTGATAGGGTGGATTCAATGAAAGAAAAGGAATTTGTAGAGGTATTTTGCCGAATACATTATTATATTAATGACGAATATATTTTGTGTGTTTCCATATTCACCTTATTTTACTGCATTTTTAATTTGATTGATGTAATTTTTTTCCTTTGTTGTGCATAGGAATTTCGTGGAAAGTTTGTAGATATGTTTGTGGACATGGCGGTTGCTGTAACTAAAGTCATTGATATGGTGAAAGAGACGCCAGAAGAATATATGAGTCATCCCGCTGTTCAAGTTGCATATGGGTTATGTAAGTCAATGTTAGGTGGTGGTGAATAAAACTCCGTTGGTAGCACAAGTGACGTTGCAACACAATTGGGGTGTGTAATGACTCAGTCAAGTACTCAAATATTCAACGATGAGACATTGTTGGCGAACATGAAAAAAATTGATGATGCAATGAAGTTGCGTGATGCCGTATTATGTGAGAAAAACAAGTGGCCTTCTTTTCACCTCGGGATACCCGGTGTTAGGGGTAAAAGTTTGGATCCCGTCGATGTTGTCATCGCAAACATCCTAAAGGGGCAGGACTTGACAGTTGATAAAGATACTGAAATCATCAACCGGACGGATGGACATGAAGATATTATATTTAATTCACCGCATGTCGCACCAGAGGTGGTTTATTTATTCGTTTACAAATGTTTATTTTTTATATATAGAAAATGCTATTTTAATGTTTGATATTCCAGATACACGTGGTTGATGAGGATGAAACAACTGATGGTGATACATTGTGGGCGGATGATATCATGCGGTCTGTGTCTGTTGACAAATCTAATGTATGTATGTCATTAAGTTTACTTCACAATTATTATGTCAATATATTCAACTGCATGTGTTTATATATTCAGTTTAATGTGTGTGTATTTATAAACTTGTAAGTATAAATTCTTGTCTTAACTATAAATGTACAGGGAAATGAAGTCGACATTGATAATCAGGTCACCACAACAACAGCACCACCAAGCTCTGACGTTGCATTGCAAATGGATGTGTCGTTTGAATCATCAAAGGTATGTATATGAATATCTTATATTCATCTAATTAATTGTGTGTATTCTGTTGCAATTTATGTTATATTCGGTTTGTTGGTAAAATCATCTATTAGTTGTTAAAGTTATTTTGTTGTGGTATATGTGCAGGGAAGGAACTCGTTGTTTATGATCTTGATAAGATCAAAAATATTGTTCGAAGTTCTGTACGAGATGTGCAAACAGGGGTCACCTTGATTTCGTCAAAGGTATGATGTTGAATATATATGCTACACATTTGACACGTAGTTTTTATAAAGTTATATTTTTATTATATCCGGTAAAGGATGCTATTATTATATAATTACATGTATTGTATATTACCTTTATACTTAGGGGAAGGAAGTCGCTGCTCCCAATGTTGGAAAGTCGAAAACTCCGCGTCCAAAGAGGGAGGTGAAGAAATCTGTGTATGAGAAAAATCCATATGTTGATAGGGTTGTGAAAATTGTGGGCCGAAGTTCTGTTGAGGAGACTTCATTGAACAAGTTCATAGGGGCGTTGAATGTTAGGTAATTGTGTATGGTCTTCCTACAAGTTGTAATTGTCATTTATAACTTACTTAAGTTTGTATTAATTATATATCTATATATACTACTAAAGCAACACCCATTTTGTCCACGTGTCAACCTCTAAGGCCGTCCACGTCAGCTTTTTTCCAATTTATTTACAGATTTGCCATTAATTATTTTATAAGAAAACTTTTTATTAGAATTTGTAAACAGTCATCATGCCACGTCAATTTTATTAAAATAAATAATTAAAAAAAAATAAATCTACCTATCTACCAATCAAAATTAACAAACTGATCCATTGTAACTCGATTTGTTAAGAAAATCTAACGCAAATCTTCTAAAAAGAGTTGACACATTTGTTTAATTTAAAACTAAATCAAATTTTGCTCATCTATGTAAATCTAAGTAAAAGTGATAATATATTAAGGTATAAATATAATACTCGAATAATAATCTTTGTAATATAATTTTAATTATGTTCTTTTATTTATTTTAAAATAATTAATCCTCATATGTTAGTCATACTAATTAATAAAAATAATTTTTACTATAAATTGATATCAAATATATGATGCATGAAAGTGAAAATATAATATTTATTTAGACAATCCCGCACAAGGTGCGGGCACTAAACTAGTTGTTGATTAAAAGAAAACTACCTTATTGTTCAGGAAAATACTCTTCAAACGTGGAGCAACTGTGATGGATATTGAAATATATAAATCCATCCAAGGAAACTCAAATGTGGCACCAACTATTGTGGATGCTTGGGCATCATATTTAAATGCACTTGAGTGGTACAGAGGAGAAAACTCACCAAAGATCTTTTTTGTGGGTGTGTCATGCACGGTAATGTGAAAATATAAATCGATATTCTGTCATTTTGTGTATTTATATTCAATAGCATATTATATTTATATTCTGTAATATCTGATTTGTTTCTGTGTGGAATATAATTTATAAATTGTTTCTAATCGGAAGTTAACGCTATCAATTGGTGCAAAATTGTACGCAGCTACTTTCAATGGGTGACGAAGAGAAATTTGAGTTCGAAAAAATATGCAAAGTTTTCAATTACGAGCTTAACAAGTGCATAATATCAACAGATCACATGAAAGATTTCAGAAATCTTGACATGGTAACACAAAACTAATTTTTGTTTTGTTTAAATTATCGTTATAATATTTATTGAATATGAACTAAGGCTATATTTTATTGTGTAACAGGTTATGTTTCCGATGTGCGTATATGGACATTATTACATTATGTGCTTCAAAATAAAGGAGGGGGTCATAGACATACTTGACAACTCACTGGATGGACCACCAACTCTCAATCATCCATACATAACACACTTCACTTTAATTGTGAGTTTTATTTCAATTAACATGTGTATTGGTCTTGCTAAGGTGCTATATGCGTACATATTTGTTAAAAAATTGTGTGTTTGTGTGTGATGTAGAAGCGTCTATTTCAAGCCTATTTGTTGGAGGATGATTATGCAGATCTGGCTCATAAGGTGAAAAGCATGGTCAGAATGCACAACGTGAATATGAAATGGAGAGATACGCGTGTTAGCCAAGACAACGGTATATATGCGATGCATCACATGGAAACTTACAAGGGGGATGTCAATTGGGATTTTAATTTTGCACGAGGAACCAGGAAAAGTATTGGGGTGTTGATGGTCAAATATTTATATACTTTGCTCTATTGGTCTGAGAACACAGTGATGCATGACATACCGCCTATGGTTGCTAGAGGGGCTTTAGAGATTAACAACGCTAAAGATGATGATGAATAGACGTACCAAGCTGGTGTCTTGATATGTTGCTTTGGACAACTATTTTGCTACAATTTGTCAAACTATATTCTACCGTGTCTTTCTCTGTTTTGATATTTTGAACACTTATGTATGGATTATTGTGTTTGACACTACTGTCTTTATTAATGTCAATTCACTAATTTACAACAGCCGTTCGTGTAAGATTTGTATCTTGTATGCTAACACCAATCAACAGTCTATATATATTGGATTATTAAGTATACAAGTCACCGAATGTGAACGACAAAATTACAGAATATAAATTATGTATTTAATGGATATTTCGTAAATTATATGTTGTGTGTTAAGAATCACATCCTTTGCAATTTTTACCGTATAAGATATTATATTTTATAGAATATACAATGTATATTTGCCTGATATATAATATATTAGTGTGTTGTGCGTTAATGACCCCTACTTCTGAATATAGGCAATATATGTAAGGAATATAAAGGATTAAGTTGCCGAATATACTCGATATAGACAATATAAGTGTGTTGTATGATAATGACCTAGTTACTGAATATAGTCAACATATGTAAGGAATATAAAGGTTTGAGTTGCCGAATATACTAGATATAATGTCTCATCAAAGGTATGTATCAGAATATGCATTATATATTTATTTGATGTTTCGTATATTATATGTAGTATCTTGAGAATCACATCCTTTACATTTTTCACCGTATACGATGTTATATTTTATATAATATGCAATGTATATTTGCCTGAAATATAATACATTAGTGAGTTTTCTGTTAATGACCACTGTTATTGAATATAAACAATATAAGTACAGAATATAAAGGTTGAGTTGTCGAATATACTCGATATAATGTCTTAATGTTATAATGTTTGTGTTACGAACTCAAATTAACTAATTACTTGCTTATGATTGAGTTACTATAACAAATTTGCAAAATATCATATTCATCTAATACAAGTTCCACACCAAACATGATATAAAGAGTCAACTAATAAATATTGCGAATTCATAAGCATATAGTACTCATTCGAGAGACTCCTTGCAATTCCTCTTGTCATGTGTAGTGAGCTGACCACATCTTGCGCACTTGCGTAGTGGTTTGCTTGCTTTCGTAGTTGCAGTTTCGAGACTACTTTTTATACGAGTGCCTTTGTTTTTTGCTTTCACCGGTGGCTGAATGGTAACATCTGGTGGAACTTTTATTCCAACAAAACTCTCAACCATGTCTTGTTTTGATGGATTTACAATGAGTAACACATCATCGGACTTCATGTATTCGACTCTTTTTTCATTGAGGGTTTGCAACAAATCTTCTAGCATTGCAGTGTCATCAACTGCACTTCCAACCGTTGAGTATATTGTACTCCATACCTTATTTATTAATTCTTTTTTCTCTTCCAACGCAATAAATTGTTGGACAACTACCTGATCTATATTCGTACTGGCTACCCGTCTAGCATCCTTCCTCCACCGAGGTAACACCATCTCATTCGGGATCTCCTTCATATATATATATACTTGTATGTGCAAAATATGTGAAGGCAAGGGATACCAACCCTGTTAAACATGTTGCCCGTACATGTTGACTTTCTCACATCCGAATCATGTTGGACAGTAAATAATCCAAACCCTTCGTCACGGACAACATGTGTCTTATAACCATCCACAACAGCCTCCTTAGTGACATTCCAGTTAACACACGCAAAGTATATCTCATATTGTACCTTTGCAAAGGTCTTGAGAGTGTATACAGAAGATGCAAACTTCTCTATTTCATGCGGTGTTTTGTAGTTGGGTGTCATGGTTTCAGATTCCATGTCCAACTTTGATTGCGCATGCCTTTGAGCATCCATAACACTATCAAACTGCATCATCAACTCTATGAGTGTGAAATTCCGCTTGTTGTATCTACCGAAGAAGCTATTAGCCGATTCAGATATCGAAGTTGTACGCATCAGTCCACCCAATAGTACGTCCCTAAAATATGCAAGAACCCATAGTTGCCGCAACGAGTATATTAATGAAAGCCAAGTGTTTGCACCCAAATCAAATTCATCGATCATTTCCCCCATTGTTGTTCAAACTCCGTGATTGTAGTCTCGTAACTCCAAACAACCTTGTTAATCTTCAGCCTAAACTCCTTGTTCAACTGCACAACTTTGTCCACCTGTTAGATCGTAAAGAATTATAAATGTTAAATATATTCAATGAAATAACATAATATATTCGTTAATATACTATTCACATATACGACATCTAAAACTTGTATACCAAATGTACAAACGTGATCCTTACGTGTAGCGACAATTTCATCATTATATGCCACATGCAAAAGCGGTGTCGAGTATCGGGGAATACGTGTGGCACAACAATCCTAAGGGCAGGATCTTGATCGGTGACGATAACAGCAGGAGACCTGAACATTGCTTTCTTAAAGTGACGTAGAATTCATGTGTAAGAATCTACGTCCTCTTTCAAAAGTAGACCGGCACCAAATGTAACCGATTTACGATGGTTATCCATTCTTGTAAAGAGAGCGAATACCATACTATACCTGCAATGTGCGGTGAGATGTTCATGATACAACAAATAGTTCCAATTGTACCGAATTAATCAAATATGGTGATTGAATACAAAAATAATTGTTTAAACTTACTTGTTTGATCGATACGTAGAGTCGAAAAATACCACATCGCCAAACGCTGCAAAATTTGCCCTAGCAATTGGGTCACACCAAAACAACCTTGTGAGTCGTTTTTGTTCGTCCACGTCATATGCAAAGTAGAAACCACTACACCGCTCTTGCTTCTTGTGGAATGTATCCAAAATCATTTGTGCATCCGCACCGGATATGTAGGCGATTAAATCCCTCTTGAAATTTCGACAATCCTTCACAATAGGTTCAACATCTCCGTACCCTCCCATGATTTTGTTCATCAAACGGTGTGACATAGATGAACCTAAATTAGCTTTTGCGCAATTTATAAAAAACTTCTGATTTCCGTAATCAAGCTTCCTGTCCGTTGTCATGAATTTCTTCGACACTCCTTCAAGTAGCGAATGATTATGTTGAGCCTCAAATTTTGATACAGTGTACCCGTCAATTCCGGCAAACTTAATAGCAAATTTTTTTTTTTTTTTTTTTGATAACGGGAAGCAGTTCGGTCCAATAGACGGCGCGCCGACTAATGGACCGAAAGGCCGAAAAATCGGCAGACGGACAAACCGTCATGAGGGACCAACAAAGAAGAAAAAGAAAATACAAAAATATATCATAAAAACCCGAAAGCAGGGACGTCTTCAGGGGAAAACAGAATGATCCAGTCAGACGGAAGCGACGAGCATGAACGTTTATCTTCGAAGGAAGTACACATGTAGGAGGCCTGGGGGACAACTGTGGACACCTCAGATTTGGACTGCAACAGAGTCGTCAAGAGTCGATCACACATCCACGCCCCCTTCTCGACAAACACTCGAACCACCACCAAGACCGCATCTAAACAGAGAAGATGAAGCTGCAGTACACGGGTATCGTGATATAAAAATGTGTAAAACTTTGATGGTTTAAAGAGTAGCGCGATTTGGAAGGGAAAATTGTACGAAAGGAGTTGATTAACAACATTAAAACTTTGTTTAAAAAATTAAAATGATTATAATGAATATTCATTTTAATTTCAAAACCTTCCGATTAAAGCATGATGAGAGTAGATCCAGATTGGTTATTTGTAGACCAAAGGGTTGTATTTTTGGAAGAATTATTTTAGTAAGTTGTGAGCCAATTTCTAAATTGATCAAACCTTGTTAAAGGATTGTCGATAGGCAATATGACCAGTACAAGATTGTCCACAAACAACAGAAAGTTTGTAAGAATTTGTAATAATTATGAAAACATGGTTATAGCCCATACCAGATTTTGGGAAGACTGAAATAGAAACAGTCAAAATCGTAGATCCTGGAAACCATCAAAGTTCGAGTGGGAAGGGGTAACCAAGAAAGTCGTAAACCAAAACAACAAATACAGTTTGTAAAAACACTTAGAGGATTCGATTAAGACCCTGATGCAATACATTTACAAGGAGCATCAACCCATGCTTTTGACAGATCACATTTGTTATGTTTTAGAACTAGATCTTGGAAACCCAAATATTGCTTTGCAATCAACACGATTTGAAACTCTGTGACGCTTTCCGGTAGTGGGTACGTTTCCCTTGAATCCTGACCGACTACACAATATGCGACGATGCAATAAAGTCCCGTCTTTTGAGCATACACGTGAAGATGACAAGCGAATATCAAAACCGACCTCTTTAGCATACGCCTTATAAAAATCTATACCTTCCTCCGGCGTCTTGAAACACATTCCAATACGTGGATGTGTTGATTCATCATAATGCGGAGTCCAATATTTCGTTTTCTCCGGTGATTGCGTCATGACTATTCCGGCATTGAATTCTTCGTTTGCCGCTGCTTCATAAAATTCATCCATACTCTCCATGTTAGCATCAATGCCGAATCCATCAACATTCCAATCTCTTTGACATGGGGAATTTGTAAAAAATTCAATACATATTTATATTATGAGAATTTAAATATAAATAATGATTACGAGTATGTTTAATAATTGATATTTCGGTAAACCATCACCGTTACCGAATCTGTTTTCATAACCATTATGTAATTCGTATTCGGTGGTATATTCAAATATATTCGTTAATATGAAACCAAATATCTGTTAACATATTAATTTAATTGTTTATGATATTTCACGTTCACTTACCTTCTTCTATCGATTCCGAAACTGTTGCTTGCCAGAATCCCCTACACAAATCAACTGAAAAATTGTGGACATATATTGATAAAAAACGTAAGACTTTAAAATGACTACAACCTTTTGAAGAACAAAAAACCGATTGTTTGATGATGGAAATATTGTATACTGAAAACGAATCACTTACTGTTAACTATTCCGGCGAATATATGGTTAGGTTTCCGGCGATAATTGAGACCATGTAGTTTCAGCAAAAGGTAGCAGCCATATAATTGATATTGCGTTCGAACGATTGTGTTGAAATTAATTGGAAGATTTGTAAATTATAACTACCTAAAATAGTGGAAGAAGATCTCATTTATAATTATTAAAAAAATATTGAAATTGCCTATTTTGGAGAGTGTATTACACATTCCAATCAGGAGAGTGTGTTGTACTTTTAATTGAATATTTATGTTAAATTTCAGCCTTTGGATTAATCAGATCAAGGGCTACTATGTGTTCTCATTGAACACTATAAGGGCTGTTTACATACGAGTCAGTATATATATATATATATATATGATTAAGGAATTGTGAAAAAGAAGAAATTACGGAACTTACATTTATTACATTTTTGGTTCTTCCAACGTGACGACAATTCTGAGTTATCCTCATGGTTTGATCGCGGATAATATAACGTTGGTACGTCGATTGCGTTTTTTATTTTTACGTTTGATGGTGGGGTGGATTTGACGCCGAACGTAGGATATATATATAGCGCGGAAGAATGTTGCGGAAAAAAGACTTTTGGGCGTTGCCTCGATCAGCGGCGCCCAAATAATTATATATAAAAAGAAGGTCAAATTAAAGAAGAAAAAAAGTACACTCTTTGCATTGACGTTTAAACTTGTACGCCGGCGCCATGAGACACCCAAATTGAACGCCAACTCAAAACGTTGATATTTAGTATCAAATAAATTTAAAATTGTGTATTTAAAACGTTGGTTATTTTTTTTTAAAGCCAATCAAGAATGAAGAATCTGACGGAGACCGGATTTGAACCGGTATATTGCGATGCTCGTACATAATACGAAGCGCCAACATTAGAGAATTCAAATCTTTCCTCCTCTTCCATCTCTGACATGGAGAAGCGACTGCGTTCATCACTTCAATCTTCCGCCGAAAGCTTCCTCTCATCGGCGACAAAGCTCTCTCTCAAGTCCGCAAAATCCTCTTTGAAACCCCTTATTCACAGTATCGCTACCGATTCAGAGCTCTCCACTTCTCTCCCACTCGCTCTCCTCGCCTCCATCTCTCACTCCATCGATTCCTTCAAGGAATCCCTCCACAACCCTAACCCCCAACATGTTGGACCCCCTCCCACCAAGCTTCCCCGAAGGTCCTCTCGCAACGCAAATCCCCATGAAGAAGAAACCCCAGAAACCGACCACACGCGCGCCCTGCAAAACTTGCAGATCTACGCCCACATCGCCCTACTTTGCACCACGCATCCCAATCGAGCGTTATCCCCTCACCATTTGCTGCCTTGTGCGAGGCAGTTACATGACAATTTGGTGCTTTTCGAGTCCGAGTCTGACTCAGTGTTGCTATGTGAAATTTCCAATTTATGCGAGGAGTGGTGGAAGGGGGAATTGGAGGGGAGGGAGCTGCTCATTTCTCAATTCATCCCGCTTCTGCTCTCCAGGTCGCTCGCGTTGAAGAAGAAAGTCGATTTGCATAGGGTCTATCTTCTCAGGGAGGCGTTTTCGCTCTTTGATTTCGATGATGAGGATATCGTGGACTTGAAACTCCTGCTTGTTCGGTGCGTCATTTCGCCCTTGTATTTTAAAAATGAGGATGGCAGGAAGTTTATTGCCTTCACTTTTGGGCTTAGCCTTGACCTCTTGAAGGAGATATTGGCAATGATCAAGTCTCAGATTCCATTTGGAAGGAAATCGATGCTCGAGGCTTATGGGGATATTGTGTTCAGGGGCTGGAAGAGTGTGGATGCAGATTTGAAGAACGTAATTGAAGAGGGCTTCTTGCAGGGTTTGGTTGATGGAGCTGTACATGCCAGATCTGCTTCGCTTGCAGCTGCTATTAGGCGGGTTTTGGGCGGGTTTGTAAACCATAGAATTGCTGATGGAGTGGAGAAGCTTCTTTTCCGCCTAGCTGAGCCTGTTATATTTCGTTCCCTTCAGGTACTTCTGTTGAACTGAAGATCGACATTACTTTGCTGAATATGGTGCTGTGATATATTTTAGTTGATGAAGTTAGACAATCATCATTGAAAACAGTAGATAAATATAGTGAAGTCATGGAAACATTAGCTCAAAACGATGAGAATTCTCTATTTCTTATACACTTGTAAGAGTTTATCACCCAAGTAAAGGTCTGCACCATGACACTATTTTCCGGAAACATTAAAGTCATGTAATCACTTGAACCTTTGGAGAGTGCATTTAGCGCCTTCAACAGCCAGGCAATCAGCAAACAACTTGGTCTGCTTGTTTATTTTGTTACAAACATTCAGCTAATCTGTCTGTCTGTACAAGCCCATCCTTAAGTTATTTCATGATAGTAAATCTGTCCTAGACATATCTTTGATTAAAAAACAATAGTCTTTGGATCAGATGGGCAGATTCACCAGAAATTCGATCCTGATACTATGATTTTTGCAGGTTGCGAACTCAAATGTTCGACAAAATGCACTTCACTTGCTTTTGGATTTGTTTCCCCTTGAAGACCCTGATGCCACCAAAGAGATCAAAGACACATTGTTTCAGAAACAATTTTTCTTATTGGAGAGATTATTTACTGATGATTGCCCAGACATAAGGGTAGTTGCTGCAGAAGGTTGTTGCCGAATCCTCCATTTATTTTGGGAACTAATTCCGTCCTCGACTATCACAAAGTTCCTGACTAGAACTTTTGATGATATGTCACGTGACATATCTAGTGATGTTAGACTTTCCACATTGAATGGCATCATATATTTGCTGGGAACTCCTCACTCTCATGAAATTCTGAAGGTTCTCCTTCCAAGACTAGGGCACTTGATTTTGGATTCGGTTCTCTCTGTCCGAGTTGCTACAGTTGATTTACTTCTGCTTTTAAGGGATATTCCAGGATTCCAGTTCAACAAGGTATACGTGAACTACGATTTATACAGCGTACTCCTACAATAAATTCTGCTATTTTAGTTGATTTGTTTGTTTTTGATTTATCTTCAGGTGGTGGGGTTGGATATATTGCTGAATGCACTTGCTGATGACGAACCACTTATCGCTCAAAAGATTACACAGCTACTCATTCCATCATACTTCCCATCCAATGTTGGTATTCCTGAAGCTTGCAATCGCTTTCTTGCCCTTCTTAAAAGATCACCAAAGGCTGGAGCCAGGTTCTGTGAGTTTGCTTCTTCAGAAGGAGCTTCTCGAAAGTCACTCACGGAACTTGCAAAGGTTCTTCTGGGAACAGTACTGTCACCTGGTAACCTGAAGGAAGATCAGATTGGTGGCATACTTGCTGCAGCAGCATCCCTTTGCAATAAGTTGGCAGAAGAAACATTTTTCACAAATGCCCTTACAAAGCTATTGTCAGGTGAAAATCTGAAGCGTTTATTGGCTGTTGCAAAGACTGAGTCTGCAAAATCCTGTCTGTTCAATATTGTTTCTGCCATCTCCGTTGTTGACATAGCTGGACTCATCGAAGAATGCAAAGGCATGGTTAGAAATTGTAGTAATTTATGTGATAATATAGAAAGGCAAGCACAAATAAGGTCTGCCCACAAGCTGGCACTCTCCTCTAGTAGGTTTCAAGATGTTTTTGTGTCTATGGTATTGCTTTTGCAGAATGCTGCCCTGGATTGTCATAACATTTTTGGTTTAGAGATACCCGACCATATTGTTCTGTCTGCTACAAGGAAGAAAAACAGCCCTACAAAAGCTTTGAAATTCCGAAAAAGTGCATCCAGATTCCAAGATAATTATCTCCTTGCTGGAGGAATAGCTTGGCAAATAAAGGACCTGTTATCATCTGAAAATGGTCAAAAAGCCATAAAAAGATCTGAAGTTCTTGATGTTGTATTTTGTGCTTTGAAAGCTATCTCAGAAGTCAGCATTATACACTGCCTGTGCTACGATTTTATGGATTCGTCTATAGTCACGGCATATGCAACTATTTCTCTGCATGTCAGTCTCCCCGATATCAGAATCAATGACAGCGATGACCAACATCTAAGGAAGAAAACCGGGCCTGGTTTCAAAGAGTCAACATCTAAGGCAAGGAATAGTCCTTTCTTTCCCCTGGAAGTTTATCATACATGCTAAATATTATTTAATAACATGTGCGATTAACAAATAGCCATCGTATTTTTGGAGACTTGTGTGAGTGTGTCTCCTAAAGGACTTGACCTTTTTTAATTTGGCTAGGTAGATACAATATCTGCTGCATAAGTTAATATACATACATGCATGCTTGTTCTGTTCAAGTATGGGATATTCAATGCTATCCAATTGTAAACAGATGCAATACTTATGCCGGTTTATATTGCAGTAAATGCCTTTCACAGGTAATACTGCATCGTTATAAATATCACACTCTGTGCTTAATGGGTTAATGATTGACGACTTCCCCTTGATACTCCTGCTTATGCTCTTTCTCATTTGTAATAGAGTGTTCTGGACACAACACTGGACCACTTGCTGTTCTGCTCAGAACAAATATTTAAGTGTAGTGGTTTGACAAAACCTGGATTCCTGCCTCCTCAATGTAAATCTTGTGATGGCATAGATGCATGTAAGCACATCCAAAAGCAGGTGGAGTCTAAAGTGGATGCCTCTAGCGCAAATAATGATGGTATGCATTTCTGAATTTGTAATGAATAGTTAATCCAAGTAGAAAATACTTCAGTGGCTATTATATTTTACTTCAGAATAAGTTTTCTTAGGGTACAAACCAATATCTCTGCAGGTCAAGTACTTGCATGTGGTAAAAGGATATCAAACTTCACGAAGATTTTCACAGCTATTTTTAAATTGGTCACTGATGCTGCTACACTGGATCTTCTGTATGACAATGAGCAGAGATGCCTGGCTTATGCCTCCAAATTCATTAAGAGCACAATTTCTTGCTTGAAACGGTGTTCCCGTGATGAATTTGAATTCCAAGGAGATCAATTTGAAGAAATACAGGCATCTTTGAAGACTTCATTCAGTTACGGAGCCAAGTTGCTTAATTTATCACTTGCAAATTTACCTGAAGAATTACCACCTCCTGAAGACATTCACAGCCTGGGCAATGATCTTCTTGATTTAATATCTGCAGTGGAGATATACTGTGGTTCTGCATATGCTGCAAGACTAGTCACTGTGTCTAAACAGTGGCTACCTGACCTGATACTGGGACTGGGATCTAATTCAATGTTTGAACATTCAGTTGATTACAGAAAGCATGTTCCTTCATGGCTGAAAGTATTGGCTAAGATTGAGCTGAATAGGCTAAGAGACGCTGCCTCGGACGAAGAGGCTGAGGGTACAAATACAGCAGAAGAATTTCCAGCATTCAAGAAACTTACTGAGATGATGATCCCACTTTTGGTAACAAACCCTGATGTGTTAGACGCTGTTGGGACGATTTTCCTGAATGTGTCAGCCGTTGGGTTGCAAAGGAAGGACTTTGGTTTGTTTTTGGGCATTCTGGAATTCATTTTTGTGAAGCTGATCAAGAAAGACGGCGTTCCATGGGACAAGCTCCACATGATGACAAGTTCCCTGCAGGAGCTGCACGAGCAGATTGAAAAAGAAGTACAGGAATCGCTGGACGGTAGAGAAGGATTGCGAGAGTTGATCGAAGCAAGAGACTTGATAGCAGCTGGAGTGTCCCCTGATGAGAATTAACATCTAAATCTATAGTCCTGTACAAATGAATTGGCCATAAATTTGATGTGGTAAGCTAGTTGATGTAAACGAGTGGTCTATCTCGTTCACTTGTATTTACATGTATTTTGGCAAAGCTGTCTAAACTACTGAAGATCTTGGGAAATTCCACATGATACCTCATGGTTTTGCATTTTCCACTTCATTGACAAGTTTTTTTTCTTATAAAGTTTCAAGTTTGGCACTTTACCTTTTCTCTCTATGATAACCTTATCATAGAGAACTACAGTCAGACCAGTAGGAACGATAACAGATGTACATGTACAACTTAATGAATTTGAGGTTTTTATTGATTTTGTTGTTATTGATATTGTTGTGCAAGAATGCATGCTTACGATGATTTCTGTTGATCCCTTGCATGTTTGTTCATCTAAAGATGTGGAGAATTCCTAAATAGATGTTGTCCTAGCACCGGCTGTGAATTCTCTCCGACGAGCTTGAGAGTACCCAACAGCGAGCTTCGAATCCTTCCAAGAGCTTGATTTAATGGATAAACTAAGTCTCTCAATCCCGTATCAAGATAGTGTGGAAACGGCTTCCCAAGCCGTCTCACAAGTCGTCTCCCCTTCGTCTGCGTATAAATAGACTTGCAGTTCCATAAACTCAAAAGATCTACCATATATCTCTTCTTGTCCGTCCAAGCTCGAAATTAAGCCAATCCAATCTACCCTCAGATATGAATTTCTCGGCCCTAACTCAACTTATCCGGTAATCTTCTTCTTCTTCTTCTTCTTCTTCTTCTTCTTCTTCTTCTTCTTCTTCTATGTGAAACTTCTCGGCTTAAAGATGTACTAACATTTCACTGAAATACTTTGGGATATTCCTTCGCTATGTATGCACAAGATTCCCTTAGATGATGAAGCCCAACCTTCTCGGGAAGCTCAACGAAAATTTAATCCACCAATGAAGGAGATCGTAAAAGAGAAAATTTTCAAACTTTTTGATGTTAGAATCATATATCCCATATTTGAAAACCAATGGGTTAGCCTGGTACATGTCGTATCAGAGAAAAGAGGAATAACAGTTGTGAAAAACGATAAAGAGGAACTTATTCCGTAGAGGACCATCACTGGTTGGAGGATGTGCATCGATTATTGACGCTTGAACAAAGCATTGCAAGCAAATCATTTTCCACGTCCATTCATTGATCAAATGCTGGAAAGGTTAGATAAATATTCTAATTTTTTGTTGGTTTAACGGTTACAATGGTTTCTTTCATAATCCTATTCATCCGGACGATCAAGAGAAGACCACATCCACACCGCCCTACGGCACATTCTCTTACACAAGGATTTCCTTCAGATTATGTAATGCTCCCGTTACTTTCAAGAGGTGCATGATAGCAATATTTTCATAACCGATTGAAGGCATAGTGAAAGTATTCATGGATGATCTCTCCATTTAAGGTGAATCATTCAATGAATGTTTATCCAATCTCATCAGGGTGTTTGAGTGTTGTGTTGAATCAAACTTAGTGCTTAATTTGGAGAAATGTCACTTCATGGTGAATGGAAGGATTGTGCTCGGACATCTAGTCTCTCGGCGAAGAATTGAAGCCGATCGAGCTAAAGTTGAGCTCATTGAGAAATTACTTCTACCTTTTTCAGTAAAAAGAATAAGAAGTTTTCTTGGTCATCTAGGGTTTTATAGACATTTCTTTAAAGACTTCTCTAGATTCACTAAACCATTGTCTAACATTCTTCTTAAGGATGTTGTCTTTGAGTTTACGTAGGAGTGCTAAGAAGCTTTTGAAAAGCTGAAGGAAGCATTAGTCAATGCCCTTGTCATGCAAGTAACATATTGGAACCTTCCATTTGAAATCACGTGTGATGCAAGTGACTATGCAGGAGGTGCCATCCTAAGACAACGAAAGGATAAGAAGCTTCATGCAATACTATGCCAGCAAGATATTGAATCATGCGCATAGAAATTATGCTACCGCCGAGAAAGAGCTCCTCACTATCGTCTACGCCTTTGATAAATTCAGGTCCTATTTAGTTGGTCCTAAAGTCATTGTATAAACTGACCATGCTGCTATTAGATACCTCATTAACAAGAAAGATGTAAAGTGACGGTTGGTATGATCGTATACTCATACTTCAAGAGTATGATGTGGAGGTGCGTGACAAGAAAGGAAATGAGAATCTAGTCGCATACCATCTTTCTCACCTCCTACCATCAGCTCATATTGACCCAGCTGGTGCACCCATCTTGTTGAGTTCATTGATGATCATCTCTTCTACTTCGAGACATGCTAGATATCCACTTAGGTACCGGACATGTCATGGTACAAAGTTATTGCGACATTCTTAGTCTGTAATGTGCTACCTCCTAGACACACATATCATAAAAAAAAAAGAATATCTATAAGGATGTCATATACTACTATTTGGATGGACCCTTTCTCTACAAAAGAGGTTCTGATGGGATGTACCACAAATTCGCCCCGGTGGAAGAAATTCCTAGAACTATGACCCACTATCATTCACACCTCACTAGCAAGCATGCCCGTACTGGAAATACAATTGCTAAGATCCTTCAATATGGTTTCTAATGGCTAACTATGTTTAAAGATGTGCGTAATTTGTTGCTGCTTGTGATCTTGCCAAAGTACAAGTAACATATAAAGACGAAACGAGATGCCATTGACCAACATTCAAGAAAATGAGTTGTTTGATTGTTGGGGCATACACTTCATGGGACCAATCTCTCCCTTCGGACGCTACAACTACATCCTAGTTGAAGTGGAGTACATGTGTAAGTGAGTGGAAGAGATCTCCACACCCACCAATGACGCCAAGGTAGTCTATATATAAGTCCATCAAAGAACATATATTTGCAAGGTTCGGAGTCCCCAAAATCATAAACAATGACGGAGGCTCCCATTTCATTGTAAGATAATTTGAAGCTTTGTTGCACAAGTATGGGGTACGCCACAAGATTGTTACTCCTTATCATCCTCAAAATAGCAGACAAGTCGAAGTCTCCAACAAGGAAATCAAGATCACTCTAGAGAAAATTGTGTCACATTCCCGAAAAGATGAGCTCTAAAGTTCATGATGCTATTTGGGCATACCGCACATCATTCAAAACCCGTATTATAACTTCCTGTTTCCATCTTGTCTATGTAAAAACTTGCCATCTTCCGGTCAAGTTTGAACACAAAGCTATATGAGCCCTCAAGTATATGAACTTCAACTTGAAAGATGTTGGAGTGCATCGTCATTGCAAATGCAAGAACTCACAAAAATAAGTTTCGGTGCGTACGAGAATGCAAAGATATATAAGGAAAAGACAAAAAGGTGGCATGACACAAGGATACTACCAAAAAAATTCAGAGAAGGAGATCTTGTACTTCTGTTCCTGTTAAGACTAAAACTATTTTTGGGAAAACTGAAATCTCGATTAATCGGTCCTTTCCGAGTACAAAAAGTTCATCTTTTTTTCCAAAGCGCCGTAAACACAATTTTTTTTAGAGATGGCAATGAGACGTCATGAAGATAGGGTGAAACGGAATCCGAGATGGCATCAGGCCATCTCACATGCAGTCTTGATCATCGAAATCGTTTTAATTCAATTATTCCAAAATGCACAAGCAACATTTTTTTGAGACGGCACAAAGATGGTGTGAGACAGGATGTGAGATGGCATCCCAAGCCGCCTCAAAGCCATCTCACATGCTATTTCGAAGGCAAATCAGGTTAAAAAGCATGATTCCCCCCCTCCTCCATCTCTTCTCACTTTCCCTCTTTTCTTATCCTTAGCTGTAACAAGTGCCATACTTCTCTCCCCCTAAAAATCTTCATTTTTCTTCGTTTTTTCGCAATCCACATAAGAAACCGAAGCTATTTCTTTGTGTATATATAGGTTCTATACTTATTTTGTCTGATTTTGAGAATTTTTAAGCTATATTAATTTGTGCCTTAAATTGATAAAATGGTTGATTTTGTGAGATTTAATGATAGTTTTTCATATATTTATTGCAGGTTATTGTTGTTTGATCATTTGTTTCAATTCTTAAGCGTTATTTTGCGTTATATCGATCGTTTAATGCAATTTTAGTTTTTTCTAGCCCTAAAAATGCCGTGGTGATTATCGGAATTTAGATTTTAGTGTTTCTGGGTTATTTAATCAATTCATATATGCTATATTATCAATATTGAATGCGCTTATTTGATGAGTTTGCTATGGATCGACATTGCTCGATATCGGATTAATGGGAAAATTATGGCAAAAATTTCATTTCCCATTAATTTTCTAGTAAGAAGTTGCTTACCTAGATCATTTTGTGCACGATATTTGTTTCTAAAAATATTTTGTGTAGATAATCCCTCACTCCGTTTCCCTACTGGTGCATCGGGAACTTGTACCATCCATCCCACCTATAAGCGGATCAGACCACTTTTAGAGATCTTCAAATGACAACAAACTGCTACTAGATATGAGAATGATCGACGAGCTCAATGCAAGAGCATATACTAAATGGATGGCAACGAACGGGAGATTTCTCAATTATATGCCAACCCTGTTCAAAAGTTACGGGAGATTTCTCAATTATATGCCAACCCTCTTTCATTTTGGATCTCCATTGTGCGTACGCATAAGTTTTGGGACCCTTCCAATGTCAAGATTTCAAGAGTTTTCCATTCTCTACACCGAGTTTTCCATTTCATTCTCTCCTCTTGCTTAATACCCAAGCATGACTCCAACCAGAAATAAGTTAATACCTCTGCATTAACATCTACGGGAAGAACATCCGGCCAATAGCGATGATAGTTTATTGAGGGATTGTGACTCACCTCATGAACCCGATGAACCCGGACAACATATACTTCACCCCGGTGAGTGCTCGACCTCACTTAGTCGGGTTCACTACTTTGATTAAGATGTAGTTGGTACAGTGTGACGGGCATACATTGCGGGTGAACGTTAGGGGGAACATGTTGAGGTATAATCCCAGCGCCACCATCCAAAACCCTAATAAATAACGTGACATCTTCCTCTGGTATGAGTATGAGCCTCCTATGGAGGAGGATGACAAACATGTTGTTGTTGAGGAAGAGGATGAGTTTGACATTACTGTCGTCACTAAGGCAATATTAGTCTAGGACACTAGTCCTTTTTCTCATCAACCTCCAACATCTTGTACCTTGATCATGGAAGTTTTAACCAAATGGTTAACAACAACCCCCCCCCCCCCGGCAAGTATTTCAAGATCATATGTAAAATATTCGGGTATCGAATACTTAAGGACCGCGTCTGATTTGATGAAAACTAATAATCAATTATTTTAAGTAAAAAGAAAGTAATAGATCAACAATTGATAGCATGCGAAAGAAATAATAACTGTAGATAAATGTATGGTGGAAGTGATTTAAGGAAACAAAAATCCTCGAACCTTTGATAAACTAGTTGATGAGGGACCATACCCAACAACCCCTATTCCACAAGGACCTATCACTAGATCAAGAGCAAGAGCTGTCAAGGAGGAGTCTCAACCATTACCGTCACCTACTATGGAATTAGCAATTACAATATCCAAATCAAGAACCATTCAAAAAGAGATTTCTAGCTTGTTGGTATCATTAACTTCTAAGGAGAGCAATTGTGATCTGTGTGTTTAAGTCTTCCTTAGTCACATTGATGACAATTCCAGCCATGGGGACCACTATGGAAGAGAGACCATACACGAATGATGATGGGAAGGAAGTCACTAATTGAAGATTTAAAAGCTTCTAGTTATTTTATTTTAAATACCTTTAAATCTCTAGACATTCTAAATGTATCTTTATCTTATACTTTTTCGGATTATTTATAATCTTTTATTTGAAGACTTTCGGCTATAAATACTCCTTAGGGTCGATTAGATCTAGTTATATTATTTTGATTATTTTTCAAAATCATTATTGAGGGATTTGTTGCTTCGTTTATGAAGACTTTGTTTTATCCATTCCTATTTAATAAAAAAGAGAGCCTTTGATTAAATCGTTGTGAATCCGTGCTAGGTTTATCTTATGTGTGCTAATCTTCTGACAAATGGGTGCTCTTATTCAATTCTAGTCCCTGCTTGTGCTTGTCTCAAATTGAAGACTTGTGTAAGATTGAATAAGGAAAGGTTAAGTAATTTATTGTTCGGGTTTTGATCTAATTAATCAAGGTTCTTGCAAGTATATCTTGGTTCTTTTATTCCTATGTTTCCACCAATTTCATTCCATTCCATCTTCTACTAATCTCGCCACTATCATCCATATCTCCTCATTCTTTATTCCTTTTGTTTTCGTGTAATCTCACCACTCCAGTTATTGATCTCACTCGAAATCCAACGCCGTGATTCCAAGTTTGATACTTTTGTGGACTTTCAATCTAGATCCATCAACCACAACCCGCATCAAATTGGTATCAAAGCTTATGGATTGAAATCCAACTCAGCCAAACATCACAGTTTGAGTATTTTTATTTTGAGTCTTCTTTGAGTCTTGTCAAAATTGAGTCGTTTTGTTTTCTTTCTTTTGTTAAGAGTCTATTTGAGTTTAATTTTCTTTGTTCTTGTGTCTATTGGATAAGAGAGAACAACCATAGCCAAACACAAGCCAACCATAACCCAAGAACTAAAACCTCGCCAAAAACCTAACGCCGAGATCTTCATTTCCGTCAAAATCTCCCCCGATATTTGCAAAGATTGTGCCGACATGTTACTTGGTCGACAAGTTTGTTATTGCTCTCCATATCCAGTCGAATAAAGTGAGAGATTTGATCCAAGTCTTATCAAATATATCCATATCCAACTGCTATATCAAGGATGAAAGAGATCTACAATGTTTACTTGATTTTAAGATCTTATCTAGTAGGTCGGTTCTTATCATACTTTTCCAAAGCCTAACCAAATATCTCTCAAGTTTTCGGACATATCTTCTCTACTACAGCTAAATATATCACCATCTTCTTGGATTCCATGCCTCAACACAAAAATCCTCTCTTTTGTTTCACCTACCTTCATATCATATATTATACTATCCAAAGTTTTGGTGAAGCTATTCAAGCAAGATTTTTTGCAATCTAAGTGTGAAAGTATCAAGAAGGCAACAAGGAAGAAGCTTACCCCAAGCCCTAACCAGTTTTTATAACCATAACCTTGTTTTTTCATCAATCTCATTTCCCAATAAGTATCTCGAGCTGAGATTTTGACCGAGATTTGCCACTATCGAGATCAATACCCAACTGGCTATATCTCTCTCTCTAATTGCATAAGTGCAAGGTAAGTAAAACTCTCTTCTTAGTCTCTTGTGTGACTATTTCTTGCCTCTTTCTACTCCATACACATTGAGTCTATTCTTTGGGTGTGTTTGCTTGTTTTCTTTGCTTGCATTCATATTACTTGAGTTTTGAGTCTACTTGCTATATTCCTTTCAGTTTTTGTCAATCGTGTGAAGAAAATTCCAGCAGCAGTTCCTTATACCTTTTTTCAACACAAGAACCTTCTTCCAAGCCAAGAATTCATCTTGATTCAAGTCTAGAAGTGTTCTAGTTGAAGCTAGGTCATTGATCTTAAATGAGTTTTAATCCATCCAAGACAATTTCATAAAATTAGCTTGTGATATCACAACTGAGCGTGAGTGTGAGAGAAACACAAGTGAGGAGCTTTTTTTTTTTTAATTTTAATAACTTCACAAGTTTGTTGTTACTTTGCGTGTTTGTCCGTATCTCTAAGTCTAATAGTCCTCGAAGGTCACAAAGGAGTGAATCATCGATAACATAAGCCATGGACGTGTTGAAACAACTCATGGCCACGATTACAACCTTGACCGCGAGAATGGGAAAATGGAATATTTTCCTAGTAATCATATGCGGACAACCTATCATAATGTATGTACCTCTCCAAGTGACCCTCATTAACCATAGAGGTCTTCTCCTTGAAAGGAAACTTAAGGTAACAACTAGGTATGCATACATGGTCAACTTTAACAAAGAACTCTCCAAATAAGTTAAACTTATTCCTAGAATCCTCTAACACACAATGCTTAAGAAATTTACCCAAATTAGCATGTGCAATGCATCTACACTTTATACGCTCAATCCTTAGCACAATTTAATATAAGATGGTGACTAACATACAATTCCTAGGAAACTCAATGATCAGTGTACTATCACTAGGACATAAATGATGTAACCAATATCTAAACTTTCTAGATAAGAATATGAAGTTATGATCACACTTAAGAAAGTTTAAACTTGTTACTTTCAAGTTCTCACCCAAAAGACTAAATAAGTTACCTCCTTTTAACATGTTGAACTCTTGATTGAAACATTTAGGAACAACGTCGGTAGGTGGAGGCTCCTTAGATAACTCTTCCTTAAGATAAAAAAGAAACCTTGAAAGGTTAGGGCAAGGTTCTGCAGACTAGAGTCGAAGTAATCTTCGACAATGGACAATCTCGGGCTTAAGGACAAATCTCGGGTGAGATTTATTAAATTTGGCCGAGATTTCTTTCCTGGAGTGAAACTTTGCTTTCTTGTGCCAAGGTTATGTCCTAACTATGGTAGGACTCTCTCACCATAATCCTCTGGCATCTCTAGGACATGACCTTTGTGTTTTCCCTTCTTCTTGACGTTTCCAACTTTCAATCCTACAAATAAACTCACTCACTTCCTTGTGGACAACGGTGCAAGGTTAACAGAGGTTAAGCGAAACAATCAACAAAGTCATAATTATTCAAGGATAAACATGAGTTGAAAATCCTAGAACTAGAAAACTCCATGTATGGTGGTATTATAATCTCATCCTTAATGCATCTCCTATAAGGATCTAACATAGTCACAACTTGAGATTGCACCACACAATTCTCTTCTAACTTGATCCTAGAGGTTTTGGGTTGCTCTATGTTCTCTACTAAAGGTACAACAAAAGACATTTCCCTAGGTATCGATTCTTGAATCCAAGCTAAAGAACAATCCGAAGATGAATGCCATAATGGAGAGATAATATCATCATCAAGAGACTTACCACACCCTAACTTAGATTTATCCACATCTACCTCAAGATCCTTCATAGCGTGCTTATGCATTTTGCAATCAAGATCAATCATGTTATACTTATGCACATCACACTCAATAGTACCATCTGAAAACTCCACCTTGATTAAAATGGTTTACAGGTGTTGATGATGGAAGACTTCACACAAATGTAGCAGTTGATATACTAACGATGTATTGATTATATTCTCTAGATATTTGGTTGGTTTGAATTCAGTGCAGGTTTTATCTAAATGTCAAGGGCCTTGAAGTATGATTCAAAGACAAAGGAAGATAACAAGTACAAAAGGATGAAATCAAGGGCCTTGGAATTATAGATGCACGGAACAAGGATTCAAAAAAGAGTTGAAGATTTTCTTGGAAGATTCTGTAACAAATAGATCTCATTAACCAAAGATCTTATCAACCGAAGGAAGATCTTATTAAACGAAGGAAGACGAAGGAAGATCTCAACCGAACAATAGAGAATCTTTTCTAGAAGATTTTCTAAACAACAAACGGCAAAAATATCTTCTTTCTCGATTCAACAGAAGACGAGAAGATCAAGGAGTTAAGGACTTGACGTGTTCTCAGGAGCTGAAGACTTGCAACGTCTACCTTATCCCAAAACAAGAAACGATCTTCATGGAAAAGAAGATTCATCTTCAAACGGTCATCTCTACAACGGCTAGAAGACCTTTTCATAGAAGAGTATAAATGAAGATGATGGTCGAAGAAGACAAATACACAAGCTTACACAGGAAAACATCTTTACATCCTCAAGCAACCTAATCATCTTCATTCGTTGTTTTTCTTTCTCTCATTCACGCAAAAACTTTATCCCCTTAGAGAGAGAAAACACTAGAGCTCCATTGGAAGATCTAAATAGTGTTATACTAGAGTGTGTGTTACTATGCGAAGTAACTAGGCTATTATAGCTAGGTTAAGAGTTGGAGCTAGATCGTAGCATTGACTATAGTGAGAGAAGAAGGGGATTTCTTCTAGTTTGTATGTAGGACTCTTTGAAGCTGATAATAGATAGTTAGATCCTACGGATATACCCTGGGACGGAGAGTAGGCTATTTAGAGCCGAACTTCGTAAACATATCCTCGTGTCAATCTTTTCAATTCCGCACCATACATACTTTATTGTGACTAACATTGTTTTGCATGAGCAAGATCTCAAAGCCCTTGAAATCAAAGTTTCACGAGAAGCACATATTGACATCAAGGTCCTTGAAAGGAGTTTCAAGGCCTTGAGATTTGGTTTGCGAAAAGTTCCCATACTCTATTCAACCCCCCTTCTAGAGTATCATTTAACTTATTTATTTCACCTACCGGTTCTTCACCATCTAAAGCAAGACCGTGTGCATACAACTCGTTCTCATCTAATTCATGCTTATCACTTTCAATCTTATCTACTAACTCATATTCTTGTGCAATCGATCCAATAAGATTAGAATAAGAAGGCTTAGAATCAATGACCATTATAGTTTAGATAACCTCCATCGATGGTTTCTCCTTCTAGAGTTGAAGAACTCGTGATTACAATGCGTTCAGCTGATTACACATTTCTTCCATCATAGATCTTGGTTGAAATCTCGGTGGTGGAGGAGCGAGATTCCGGGGCCGAGATTCTGGAATCGGAATCTTAATCGTCCCTATTCCCGCTCCATCATGCCCGTTTGAAGTCTAGATTGCTCTTGACTTCTCCTGGAATGTGGATCACGTCTATGATAATATCTCCAGATGTTTCCTTCAATCTCATTTACGAGTTCTTGAAAATCAACAAACTCCGGAATTTTTGGCGTATTGTAACTGGAATTTGAATATCCCATACCTTGCTCATGATGGACTCTTGGAGGTAACTCCAGGGCTAGAGTTCTATATGGAACACGTGAACGTCCATCATCCTCATTCATTGTTCTCCGTTGAGGAACATAACTATCAAAACTCAACTAGGGAAAATCTCGGACGAAATCTCGGGCAAAATTTCTCACTAGGGGCGAGATTTGGTACTAGAATGAGGTTCCAGCTTCTTCACTTTCTCGGTGAAGTTCGTAACTGAAGCCATGAGTTGCTTCATCATGTCCTTGGCCTCAAAACTGTTTAATCCACTTCCTTGCGACCCTTTATGCATTTTAGAACTAGACATCTACACAAACACGCAAAGTACCAACAAACTCGAGAAGTTAGCAAAAATGAAAGTTCCTTACTTGTTTTCTCTAACACTCACACTCTGTAGTGAATCTCAAGATAATTTGATGTTATTTTCTTGGATGGATTACACTTCTTTACCAAATGGTAACTAGATTCAACTAGAACCCCTTGAGTGTAATAACCGGAAATTTTATTCCCGTTTAGTTCCGATTCAAATCGGATTTTTGACCAACTCAATCCTTACACAATGGTTAATACCATAATTCTATGAATTTCTACTCTTTATGTGAAAATATTAATCACATATATTACACTTTTTAACCCTTATACACTTGTAACACTAAAATAGATTGTCTTTTTACAAAACCTTCCGGGCCCATTAGACAAGCCCGATTTTAGGCTATGACAAGTCATGGCAAAGTCATGACAAGGCCCAAGCCTCTATCCGGCACCTCCTTTGGTTCCTTGCAGTTGGTACAACTTTCTGTCTACTTTTAATCAATCCAAGCGTTTCTTTTCATAAATGCTTCCACGTCAGCCTAACTTTTAAAATTTATGCACGCCTCTTTCCAGCTAAACCATGAGATTCATCTCCCCGAATCTCGCACCGTTACCTCGCCTTCACCTTAACTTCCGGATCACAAGAGTCTCTTGCACACAGTCGGCCACACCAAGACTCGGTCCTACTCATAGCCCTAGCGTCGCCATCTGCACCTGTCTCTACCCTCATCACGCACAGTAGGTGACCAAATTCAGCAGTAGACCGGGTAAGGCCATGCTAGCCTCTACATATCGTTGACGAGGGCAATATCATCAGCCATGGACGGAAACCAAAGGTCGGCGCCATCACCGAATGAAAACGCCGAGACCGTCCCCTACCCAACAAAATAGGCCGGAGTTCCGCGACTGCCGACGCCAAGCCAGACTCTCCTTCCTATTCCGACCTCTACTGTTTTTGTTGTTAGTGGTGAGTCCCTTCCCTACTCTATAATTCTTACTGTCATAGTAAAGGGGAGAATGAAGGGGGTTAGGATGTGCTGTCTATCTTGGTACGAAGGGCTAGGGGGCTGGGTTGCGTTGTCTGTATGGGTTTATTGAAGTTGGGAAGGCTTAGAATAGGTTTAGTTTTTGATATGAAATTTGGTAGCACTAGGTGGAGTCGTCCCTGTGAGTTAGGCATGTTTGTTGTTGAGTAGGGTAAACGAAAAGTTGTTGATGAAGGTTTATATTAGTGGAATTATGGGTCCTCTTGGTATCATGTATAGTGCACAGGTTTGTTGGGTTTAGTTCTTATTTGCTTTTTAGGAATATCGAACTTGCGATCTTAGGTCTTAGCTTTGGAGATCTAGTTTTGCTGCTCACTAGTTTCGAACTTGGAACTTATAGGGTAGTATTATTGTTGATAGTGTGGGCAACAGTAATAAAAGTCTAGACCTTATACACTCCTTTTTGTTTTTTTTTTCAAAATTTCTGATTGTGAACTGCTGACTTTGAGAATTTATTTCGATACACTAAATTGATCATCCACCATTCAATTTTTTAGTATGATATAGAGGGATATGTATACTGTGATGTATCAAAAGTTGAGGTCGATCCAACGGTCGGATATGGATTTATAAGGGCTCAATGTAGGCTTGGTTGGATAGTTGTGAAAATACTCAGAATTTGGCTAAGTATGGAATTTCTGGATTTTGGAACCATCTTTGGATATTTGTGTAGGAGCTGTTGTTGAGTGTTTTTGAGAGTTCTTTGCTCCTATGAGTAGCATGTATATCATAGAAGACCTAGATGATTGTTTTGAAATTTTTACATATTCCTTCGAGCCTCGTATCTTTAGCTGAAATTGGACCTTAACGACTTTTTATGAAAGTCAAGAATGTTGTTAATTCTTCTAAATCTTTAGCAAACTTCCTTTTGAGAGTTACAGTGTGGATTGGAGTTTCAAACAATAGTTTGGAACTTTGTTATAGAATTTATAGAGTTTCGAGACCAAGGGTAAAATGGCCATTTACCATTATGAGGGTATTTTATTAATTTTTCTTGATCGATTGAACTATCTTAGAAGTTGAAAACTTCTAATACAGTGGGATACATTATTGCTCCTCATGCCTTTATTAGGAGGTAGTTGAGTTTCTACGGTTGTAGACCGAGCTGAGATTTTGAGAGTTGAGATTTGATTCAGGTAAGTCCTTGAGACTTACTTAGCTAGTTTCTAGATGTTAGCTGAATGACGATAGTGGTGTGTGTTGTTTTTTTAATAATTATAACGTGCATAGGACGACATTTATTATTTTATTGGCCCAAGTGTATGTATAACGGGTGGTGACATCACTGCCCAACTCTGACATGAGACTGGAATGTTCTCTATACCTAGACCATACAACTACAAGGTGAGGTGCATCGAATCCACTCCTTATGGTTACACGGGAGCGGAGGCGAGGTTTGAGAATCCCTCGTGTCACAAAATAAGTATCATTAGTAAGAGTGAATGACCTAAATAAAGATAATAAAAATGGATTCTCTGAAAGCATGATGTGTGTTTAGTTTTACTATTGTGCGTGTGTGTGCTATTTTCATTTGTCTAACGTGTAACACCCCGAATCATAGAGGACTCGAAATGCTACGTGCTGGGACCTCACAATGGGTCCCGGCCCTTAGCTTGGCAACAACTTCATCGGACCTTACAACACGGCACAAATAAAAAGGCAAAACATAGAGTTTTATATCATGAGCGAAATGAAAATCCAAATCTGAAAACAATACAACCAAGTCTCAAAACCAAAAATACCAACATCAGTCTCAACAGTCATGAAATAAAATATAACAGTCCCGTCCTATAATGCACGGAACCCCGGCTGCCCACTACCGCCGGATCACTCGATCGCCTCCCTAACCTACAAGGCATCTACAAGCGGTATAAAACCGTTAGCTAACATTCTATGCATAAGTATAAAGGTAAAAGCACAAACACATAACATACGCAATCAGCATGCAACACTCATTCCTTTTTATTATCTCTAATTAAGTGATACGTCATTACTAATGCTACTTATTTTGTGACACGAGGGATTCCCAAACCTCTCCCCTGTCCCTGTTTACCAACGCGGAATGGTACTAATGCATGTGATCGTCTACCGGACTGGGCTTGTCGCAGGGAACCTCCTAGACTCTTGCAAGAGCTAGGCAGATGATGTCACGACCCGTTATCATACACTTGGGTCAATTATACAATATACTTCAGTCGGCCTATTCCGGTTTCATTATTTATCTTAACTATAACACACCACTCATACACATCACACACATGCAAGAAGCCAGCTAAGTAAGTCCGTGTACTTACCAGAATCCAATCTTGTCTCTCTTAACAACACTCAATGAGTAACTATAGGAACTCAGTTTCCTGTCAAAGGAGGCACGTGGGTCAACACATTTTCCCGGGGTACTTAGAAGTCTAAAACTCCTAAGATGTAAGATTCTATTTGCAGAAGTTATTACAGTGCTTATTTAAGGTAAAATGACTATTTTACCCTTGGTCTCGGAACTTCCAAAAACTCGGAATACGTACTTACATTCTAATTTGAGGCTAACTAACCATATTCTACTCCCTAGGATGATTTTAGGTAACAACTAGAAAAGCTACCCATTTTCTATTTCCAGAAAAGTCACTAAAGTCCAACTACAACTTCAAATATGAAATTAAAATAAACTTATAAAAATTAATAAATAAAGGATTTTTCCTCTTGGTACCCTCAAGGTTTGGACTTTTCCTCTTGGTATCCACCAAGTTTCAAAATTCCTCTTGGTGCCCTCAAGGTTTCATTTGTTTCCTCTTTATATCCATTCTTAATATATTACATTAAAATTCATTAAAAATTATTTAAAAAAAATTAAAAAAAAAATTTTAAAATAGATTATGACCACATTAAATTTAATTAATAAATTTATAATATAAATAGTTTTTATATATATTTTTTTGAAATAAATATATTTTTATTTTTGAATTAAAATATTTTTTTACTTTTTACTTTTGATTAAAAAATATATATATAAAATTAAATAAAAAACATTTTTTTGAAACTTTATTAAGAGTCTAGAGAATTAAAATATTATAATTTTTTTTGAATTTAAATTTTATACAATTTATATTAATTCAACAATTTTTAAAAATTATTTTTTTTAATTTTAATATTATGAAAAGTATGTTATAAAAAATAATAAATTAACACATAAAAAAACAATATTTTTATTTTCAAATTAAAATAAATTATAGAAAATTAACTTAAAAAAATACTATATATTTAATTTTCCGGACTCTTAAAAAAATTTTAATTTTTTTTAATTTTTTTTAATAAATATATATATTTTTAAATCGAAAGTAAAAATAAAAAGATAATTTAATTCGAAAATAAAAAATATTTTATTTCAAAAAATTAAAAAAATATATATAAAACTATTTCTATTATAAATTTATTAGTTAAGGTCATAATCTATTTTAAATTTATTTTTCTAATTTTTTAATAACTTTTTAATGAGTTTTAATGTAATATATCAAGAATGGGTATAAAGAGAAAACAAATGAAACTTTGAGGGCACCAAGAGGAATTTTGAAACTTAGTGGATACCAAGAGGAAAAGTCCAAACCTTGATGGCACCAAGAGGAAAAATCCATAAATAAATTACTAAGTTATCTATGATACCTAATCTACTCATAGGAGAAAGAATTTCTTAAAACTGTTCAATTGTTATTTCTACAAAAATCTTTAAAGTTGGCTACAACACTACAATATTCCTATACTTAGTCAAAAATCCATGCTGGAAAAACATCTCAACTACTCCACTTTGAGACCATATAACTTTCAATCCGACCGTTCATTTATTCTCAAAGTTTAACACGGTAAACTATATATATCTACTTATCATCTATTAAAATTTCAATGGTGGATCTTCTATATATCTCCTTAACATTGGTCTACAACTATGCCCATTTCCATCTTACAAGCTGAATTAAAACAAGGGTATTTCACTTCTATTTCTATTACTCCTCATTTTATTACAGTAATCCAACCTTCCCGTAGTTCTCTAGTTTGACTCTCACTGAACTCACTAATCTATATACTCTACTAAACACATCTTAGGTTCTATTCCCATGGAGTTCACTAAGTACATCTACACAAGCTGTATTTATCTCATAAACAGGAACAAGAGGATGTTGACTTCTTACCGGATTGGGGTCAGGCTTGACTCGGTCTCACTGTTGGCTCAAGGCGACTCTAGCCTGTCTCACCGCTGCCATAGAGGTCGAGATGGACGGTTGTCCGGCACAGAAGGAAAAGTATGTGAGTTCCTATGATTGGTATAAACGAAGATGGAGAAAGGAAGAGAGCTGGAAGGTACGAACGTATAGGGAAAGGAGAGACCCAGCAACCCACTTACTCAGGAGTGTCATGTGCAGAAGGTTGAAGGTAGTTCGTCCCTGGAGTGGTGGCTGCGAGTTTCCGGTTTGCAGCTAGGCAACTTGGTCCGGAAGCAGTTAGGGTCGATGGGTAGAGACGTCTCTGGCCTGGCTCTTCGAGTGCACTCTATTACGCTAAGATGGTGTAGCACAAAAGTCTTACAATTTATAAACTCGAAATAATTTCCTAACTTCTAGCGAACCCACAGTGTATGGGTCGTTTTGTAGCAAGGATAGTATTCCGAGGTCGAACTCGAAGACTAAGGTGAAATCGAATCAACAAGTGAGCATAGATAGTGCAGAACTAGTCTAAGAAAGAAGAAAGGAATAAAGAAATGAAAATCTCAATGTTTTTGGTTTGGTTTTTAGGTGATCAATCAAAGATCACAATTCATGCAAAATACTAAATCAAACTAAGAACTCAAGCTAGCAAAACAAACAAGTAACACAAACACAAAATATGTGATCAAAGAGAGAAAAATGGATTCTAGAGGTCAAGATTTCCGGTTATGGCATTGGACTCAAGATTCTAAAGATTCTAAAGATAAAGCTGCGGTGTTGGGAAAGGGTGTTTCACTAATGGAAGCAATTACCGGGTAGGTCTCTTACTTCGCTAATCCCGCATCAAACTCCTATTACCGGGTAGGTCTCAAGGGGTTAAAGTAGGGAATTCTACACAAACCGGACTCCACTTAAGGGGCAACCCTCTCCTTACCGGGTAAGTCTCGGAAAAGGGAAGTCTCAAGCAATAATCCTAGCACACTCAATCCAATAGCGGCTTGTGAGGCTCACTACTACCTAGAGTTCATCATCTTAGGTATCTAAGGTCGGAAATCATCGGGTAGATCTCTTTCCTCACTTAGGTTGATAGCATTAGGTGATCCTAAGCTAAATTATGCTTAATAAACACTAGGATTTCAACAACCTAACATCCTAACATACAGATTCATCAATTAAAGGGCAACAGAGAGAAAAATCGGGTGGATCATGCCTAAATCGGCCGATCTGGCTGAAGAACAGCCCGATTTTTCTTCCTGGGTTAGGTTTCGTGCATACAAATCATCCTAAACTAACATATAAGTCCATTCTATCATCAAGCAAGCCATAACCATCAATCCATCACTCCAGAATCACAATAAACTAGCCAATAATATGCATATCAAGATCCAAAATCATCACACAAGCATACATGGTTCTCATAGATGAATGATGGGAGATAAGCAAGTAAAAACAATAAATCTCAGCTGAATCTAAGTTTTAGCTAAACTTACAACCCTTCAAATGAAGTTCCAAAACGTTCCTAACAATCCTTGCAATAGTTCTTCAATCAAAGACTCCAAAAATCACTTAAAATCCTCAAAAACTCACTATCACTCAAGGCTTTGTGTTCTTCTTCCTCCTCCAAATTGAGAGAGTTTTCTTCTTTTCCAAGTCTAGCCTCCAATCCAATGAGCTGTGAATGAGAGAATGTGGGAGAGGGTTCTGCTCAGCAACAGCTTGCAGGCCCACTTATATTCTCCACCAAGAGCAAGGCCGGACAAAGAGATCGTGGGACACGTGGCTTAAGCTGTTGAAGGCCAAAAATCGACCCAGTCAGGAAAATCGGCCGATTTTCCTGAGTGATGGTCCGATTTTCTTCAACAGAGGCATGTTATGATCGTCTAGCCATGAGTTGCTCCATTGCTTGCACCAATAGTGGTCCTTGTGTCCTTTGTTGCTCCAATTATGTTCCTTCAAAGCCTTGTATGTGTACCACCATGAGGCTTGACCCTCGAATGTATCGATTAATGCCCAAAAGATCCCCGAATTACCTACAAAACCGACAAAAGCTCATGTAGACGTCTTTTCTAGGAATATGCACGAAATGAGTGTAAACGCTGTGAACTAATGTCAAACAGTGCATGAATAACGGAGAAAAATATCTAAATGTATGCCTATACTAACGTCATAAATCACGTTATCAAAATACCCCATACTTAAGATTTGCTCGTCCCCGAGCAAGATCCCACTATAGACTAAGAGATGACATGGTTTATGCATGTAGAAAATCAACAAAATCTTTTTGGAATTGTGCTTCTAACATTGGATCACCTTCATAGTCATGTTTCATAGCAATGGACAAGCAATCATGCATAAAATGAATGAAGGCATGGGAAGACAATTATACTTAACTAGAAAGCATGCATGAGAGGTGAAAATGAAGAAGTCAAGATGATCATGAGTATGTCCAATCTAGATCACTAAGTCTTACCACCATGAGGCTTGACCCTCGAATGTATTGATTAATGCCCAAAAGATCCCCGAATTACCTACAAAACCGACAAAAGCTCGTGTAGACGTCTTTTCTAGGAATATGCACGAAATGAGTGTAACGTCGTGAACTAATGTCAAACAGTGCATGAATAACGGAGAAAACTATCTAAATGTATGCCTATACTAACGTCATAAATCATGTTATCACACTCCGCTGGAGTCCTAACGCAGCCAAGTACGAGGCTCTTCGTTGCTGTGAGACGTTGCTTGAATGGTTGCTGTGTGAGAATTGTTTTGTACGCAGGAGGTAGAAGAGACGGCCGACTGAATGGATCCCTGCTGTGTGATTAAAGGAGTAGTTACATGAGCTCTTCTTCAAGTCAGCAACCGTTACGTGGTGAAGAGAAGGAAGGGAAAGGGCCGGCTGTTACTCCTTCCTACTGAACGCATAGCTGGCCATTACAGACGCAAAGTACTGGGCTAAAGAGGAGCTGTACGACCCGCATGAAGGGCTGCTAATGGGCTCGTAACCAGCCTCTCCTGGGCTGCTGTTGGCCGGGCTCGAAGTCAAGCTGGGGCTGTTGTGGGGTCAGCAAACTGGGCTGAAATTAAGGTAGGAATAGTGGGTTGAATAGTTTGTCAAAAACTTGTCAAAACTCGTCATGGCCTTATCAGGCCCATGAATGAGTTTGTCACAAATTTGTCGGGCTTTGTCATGGCCTCGTCTCAGCTTAGTCATGATCTCGTCACAGCTTGTCATGCTCTCTTTCAAAGTCATCGATAAGAATGAATTATAATAACTAGGGTTTGATATAAATCTATCATTTTATGTGAATTAAATTCTACATAAAATAATTAATAATTATAAGAATTAGAGCTTGATATAATTTTATCATTTTATGTGAATTAAATTCTACATAAAATGATAAAATTCGTGAAGAAAGAAATACTAGATAGAATGGAAAACCGTCAACGGCTCGAAGTCCGATTTGATTCGGAATTAAACGGAATAAAAATTCCGGATATTACATCAGTACCCCCTTAATATAAGTTTCGTCCCGAAACTTAGGACAAGGTACCTAATTAAATGACTTCCATAATTAAACTGGTATGTCCTAGTCTCACTCAACTTTAATTTCTTTTTCTAACTTCTCTAACCTTATCAAAGCGTAACGAAAAAAACTGGTCGTTACATCAGATCTCCCTCAAAATAAGTTTCGTCCCGAAATTTAGGGTAGTTCCCAAGATCATAAAACGTAAGCAAGCCATATGACTAACAAGTTACTACATCAAGACCACCTATGATTCACACACAAGCACATCAACATATCACACATATAATCACTAAAGCAACCAAACAAGGATGTAGAGCTACCTGACAGTCCTATAGACGTCTCTAGATCTGCATAAAACTCGGGATAGTTCCGCCGGATACTATCCTCCGTCTCCCAAGTGGCCTCGTCCCTCCCTCGTCTCGACCACTGCACTCTCAACATGGGTATTACCTTCGATCGAAGGCGTCTCATACCTCTCTCCAAAACTGCTATCGGGTGCTCAGGAAATGTATGATCTGGCTCGACCACTAGGTCGTCATGGCTCACTATGTATCTCGGGTCATGCACATACTCTCTCAACTGAGACATATGGAAAACTAGATGGACTCCCTCCAATCGGGGTGGCAATGCCAATCTATAGGCCACCTCTCCTATCCGCTCTAGGATCTCAAAGGGCCCGACATATCAGGGACTTAACTTCCCTTAATGCCGAAACGTCAAACACCCCTCGTCCGTGACACCTACAACCATACCTGGGCGCCAACCCTGAACTCCAAAGGCTTGCGCCTCTTATCAACATAAGATCTCTGACGGCTCTGTGCGGTCAACATCCGCTCTCGAATCAATGCTACCCGAGCCATCTCATCCCGCACCTGCTCGGGCGCTACACCACTCATCCTCCCAGGCTCATCCCAACACAAAGGTGTATGACACCTCCGCCCATATAGTGCCTCATAAGGAGCCATTCCAATAGTCGCGTGCCAACTATTGTTATAAGAAAACTCCACCAAAGGGAGGTGGTCGGGCCATACCTGACCCCAATCAAGCACACATGCCCTCAACATGTCCTCAAGGGTCTGAATAATCCTCTCAGACTACCCGTCCGTCTGAGGATGGTATGCCGTGGTGAACTGCAAGCTCGTCCCTAAGGTGGCGTGTACCTACTGCCAAAACCTCGAGGTAAAACGCCCATCCCTATCTGAAATGATCGTCCTCGGCACTCCATGGAACCTCACAATCTGTCGGGTAAACTCCTCGGCTAAACAAGACATTGGCCACGTTTCCTTAATAGGAATGAATCGTGCCGTCTTCGTCAACCGATCCACTACAACCCATATCGCATCAAAGCCTCTACTCAACCTCAGGCCAGTAACGAAGTCCATGGAAATGTCCTCCCACTTCCACTGTGGAACCGGAAGTGGTTGGAGCTCTCCTCCGGGCCTGTGGTGCTCGATCTTGACCTGCTGATAGGTCGCGCACTGAGCTACATATCTAGCCACGTCGGGCTTGAGCCCGCCCCACCAATAAGATCGTCGTATATCCTGATACATCTTACTCGCGCCGGGGTGGACAGAGTAAGGTGTAGAATGGGCCTCTTGCAGTATACGCTGCCTCAACTCTCTGTCAAAGAGTACACATATGCGCTCCTGGCGCCTCAATATCCCATCCACACCCACCATAAACTATGGTGCCTCCCCTCGTGACATCCTATCTCTGATCCTCGTCAGTGTTGGACAACCCTCCTGTTTCTGCCGGATCTCTTCTGTCAAATCCGGTGAAACCTCTAACGCTGATAGATGACCGTCAGTATCCGGAAACCGGATGTCTACCTCCAACCAAATCAAATCGCTCTGCAACTGGGTCTGAACAGTTAGTCTAGATATCGCGGCCTCGCGAGGTGTCCTCCTACTAAGGGCATCGGCGACCACATTCGCCTTTCCCGGATGATAAAGGATCTCTAAGTCAAAATCTTTAATCAGCTCTAGCCATCTCCTCTGGCGGTTATACAACTCCCGCTGAGTGAATATGTACTTCAGACTCTTGTGGTATGTGAAGATTTGACAGGTGGCCCCGTAGAGGTAATGACGCCAGATTTTCAAGGCATGAATGACTGCAGCTAGCTCAAGGTCGTGAGTAGGGTAATTCTCCTCATACGTCTTCAGCTGTCGAGACGCATACGCAATGACCCTACCCCTCTGCATCAGGACGCATCCCAAGCCTAGCTTGGATGCATCATTGTAAACGACGAAGTCCTCAATGCCCTCTGGCTATGCTAACACCGGAGCAGAAGTCAATCTCTCCTTCAGCTCCTCAAAGCTCCGCTGACAAGGCTCGGTCCATGCAAATCTGATGGACTTCCTTAACAAGGAAGTGAGTGGCCTGACAATCACAAAAAAACCCTTCACAAATCTACGGTAGTATCCGGCCAGACCTAGAAAACTGCGTACCTCCTTGACCGTCTTAGGGGGCGGCCATGATGCAACTGACTCTATCTTTGCCGGGTCCACCTTGACTCCTTCGGCGGAGACAATGTGGCCAAGGAAGGAAACCACAGGCATCCAGAAGTCACACTTAGAGAGCTTAGCATAAAGCTCTCTATCCTGTAAAACCCGCAACACCGTCCTCAGGTGTCCGGCGTGCTCCTCCCTACTCCGGGAGTATACTAAGATGTCGTCGATGAAATCTACCACAAACTGATATAAGAAGTCAATGAAGATTCCATTCATCAACTCCATGAAGACAATAGGAGCATTGGTGAGCCCGAAGGGCATCACCACGAACTCATAATGACCGTATCTGGTCCGAAATGCTGTCTTCGGTATGTCCTCCTCCCGTACTCTCAGCTGTAGATATCTTGACCTCAAGTCAATACGTGAAAACACCGTAGCTCCCTGTAACTGATCCAACAAATCATCAATACGCGGCAACGGATACTTGTTCTTGACGGTGACTTTGTTCAACTCCCGATAGTCAATACAAAGCCTCATGGATCCGTCCTTCTTCCTGACGAAGAGGACTGGTGCCCCCCAGGGAAACACACTAGGTCGAATGAATCCCCTCTCTACCAAATCCTCGAGTTGCTTCTTAAGCTCAAGCATCTTGACTAGTGCCATGCGGTATGGAGCCTTGGAGATCGGCCTTGTGCCGGGCTCCAACTCAATTCCAAAATCTACGCTCCTCTGCGGTGGTAAGCCAGGCGGCTCGCCAAAGACATCCTCGAAATCACAAGCTACCGGGGTCTCTACTAATGATGAACTCGTCTCCTCCTTCATGGCATAACACCAGAAGGCCTCGCATCCCTGACCTATGAGCTTTGCGGCTCGGACCGCACTAATGACTGTTCCGATCTTTCCGAGGTCCTACCCTCGAAAGACCTCCTCCTTCCCAACCTCTGTAGTGACCGTCATTGTCCTCTTACTGACGTCCAGAATAGCTCTATGGCGGTCCATCCAGTCCATCCCGAGTGTAACCTCTTCATGCACTAAGTACATGACGTGAAAGTCGGCTATCCAGTCACGACCTCCCAAGTGGATAGGACAATCGTGAATCTCCCGAGTACCACTAACCCTACTCCCATGGGGTAACCTTATAAGGAAAGGTTCCCCCTCTACTGTATCTAAGGTCAACCTATCTATGCAATCATCAGATATGAAAGAGTGCGTCGCACCCGTATCAAAAAGTACTCGGACTGGAAAGCCATGAATCGTGATAATACCTGTGGCTGCGGGCGCTGCTGACTCTACAGCACTCCTCAACTCAAAGATTCGAGCCTGAGTACCCCTAGTCTCTGAAGTGCCTCCACCACGCCCTCTACCTCTAGCTGGAATCTGAGCAGAACCTTGTGAATATCCAGGAGCCCGCTGCTGCTGATCCCGAGCCTGATACTGAGACTACCTTTGTCCTCCTCCTGAGGTACCAACAGGTGAGGACCCCTTCTGTGATGTTACCTTGCCTTGTCGGCAGAAGGTAGCTCTGTGGCCCAGCTGGCCGCAAGTAAAACATGTAACTGGTGGCCTCCTACACTCCGGCTTAATGTGTCCCTACTCCCCACAGTTGTAGCACTGACGTACTCTAGATCCCATCGCTAGTACCACCTGGTAACTAGAACGGCCCTAGGACTGACCACACCTATGACCTGACCCTCCTACTCCAGTACTGACTGGTTACCGGTCCTTTGTCTCTTGTCTGACCCTCCAGACTGCATAGCTCTCATGTGACCTAGTCGGTCCCTCTCATACGCTGAAGCCCGATCCTGATAATCAGCTAAGGAATCACAGCGGAACCCTGCTAGATAGGAGCGGGTAGTCTCCCTCAGTCACCGGGAGTACAGATACACGTGCTGGTCCACATGTGGTGTAGCAGGACCCAACAGTGACAGCTCCTCCCGGAACCTCCTAATAGCCTCAGCTATCGGAACATCCTCAAAACTTGCCTCCAAGAAGTCCTACACTCGGTCCCTTCTCAGTGAGGTAGGAGAAAAGGTCTCTCTCATGAGACTCAGCAACTGCTCAAATCGGGACAGTTCGCCCCTCACTGTCCTCCACCAGTACTGTGCTTGGTCCCTAAACAATGTGTGAACCAGCTCCACCTTACGACTCTCAGGGCAGCGAATCACCTCGAGCGCGGACTCCACATGACTGATCCAATGTTCCACCTCAAGTCCAACGTTCCCGTCGAAGGTGGGAACTCGCTGATGATTGAATGTCTTCAACCATTCATCTGGTCTCGGTACCCTCAGCTCGTCTCTCACTCGGTCATCCTCGATAACCCTCACTGGTGCAGCTACCACTGGTGGAACTACCACCTGAGTCACCCTCTGAGAGACCTCTACTGACCTAGCTGGCACTGGTGGTGCTGGAGGTGGTGCTGCGGCCCTGTATGCCTCTTGCACCTGCTGGACATAAGCTCGATACTCCTATGCTCCAATCGATACACGGCCAGAATCAGCGGGCCCTGCACTCCGTACTCCGGACCTAGTAGCGGTTTCATCCCTAACCTCTGGAACAATACTCTCGGCCACCTCCTCAGCAGGTACATCCACAGCTGGCGGATCTACAACAGGAACACGTCCTCGACCTCGGCCCCTATGAGGCCTGCCCACACGTCCCTGTCTTGGAGCTCTAGGAGGAAGGGAAGGTCGGCCCTCTCCTCGTCCAACGCAAGCTGTCGCTCTCATACGTGCCATCTGGTAGAGACGTGATCAATATAAGACTACTTTAGTTCCTAGTGAGGACATAACTATCTTATTACTTTAAGTCACTTCTAAAGGTCACAACGTTACTAAAATTACAAGTTATAACAGAAGTCCAATAAACTATGCTATCGAGTTTAACGGAGGTAGTGGCGGTCCGTGCATTCTATCCCAACCCGTTTATGCTCATGGTCTGGAAAACAAAATTCATTTTAAAACATAGAAAAGGCAAAACATAGAGTTTTATATCATGAGCGAAATGAAAATCCAAATCTGAAAACAATACAGCCAAGTCTCAAAACCAAAAATACCAACATCAGTCTCAACAGTCATGAAATAAAATATAACAGTCCCGTCCTATAATGCACGGAACCCCGACTGCCCACTACCGCCTGATCACTCGATCGCCTCCCTAACCTGCAAGGCATCTACAAGCGGTATAAAACCGTTAGCTAACATTCTATGCATAAATATAAAGGTAAAAGCACAAACACATAACATACGCAATCAGCATGCAACACTCATTCCTTTTTATTATCTTTAATTAAGTGATACGTCATTACTAATGATAATTATTTTGTGACAAGAGGGATTCCCAAACCTCGCCCCTGTCCCCGTTTACTAACGCGGAATGGTACTAATGCATGTGACCGTTGTAACACCCCAAATTCTGAGAACTCGGGGAGCTACTGGTTAGGACCTCACAATGGGTCCCGACCATAGTTTGACAACAATTTTACTTGGATCTTACAACAAGGCACAAAAGTATTTAAAACATTTGAAAACTTTAAACAATATATACATGGAGAATATGTATCAGCCTTACAAGAAAAGATACTAAAACGACGCATATGAAGAAAAGCAGACATTCCCGTCCCCAACTAAATGAGTACGTGAATGCGGCTGACCATTTCCTCCGGATCTCTCTACAACTGTCTTAACCTGCAAGACAACTACAAGCGGTATAAAACCGTTAGCTAACATTCTATGCATAAGGATAAAGGTAAAAACACAAACACACAACATACACAATCAACATACAACACTCAATCCTTTTATTATCTTTAATTAGGTGATAGGTTATTACTAATGATACTTATTTTGTGACACGAGGGATTCCCAAACCTCGCCCTTGTCCCCGTTTACCAACGCGGAATGGTACTAATGCATCTGACCGTCTACCTGACTGGGCTGGTCGCAGGGAACCTCCTAGACTCTCGCAAGAGCTAGGCAGATGATGTCACGACCCGTTATCATACACTTGGGTCAATTATATAAATAATAAAGTCGGCCTAATCCGGTTTTGTTATTTAATATAAATAACAAACACCACTCATACACATTATACTCATACAAGAAGCCAGCTAAGTAAATCCGTGGACTTACCTGAATCAGATCTCGACTTACTAATTCGCAAATCGATCTTTATAGTAGGATTTCAGTGGCCTGTCAAAAGAGGCAAGTGTGTCAGCACACTTTCTAGGTGATTAGAAGTCTAAGACTTCTAAGATAGTAGGTCTTAATAGAACGAAATTGATTACAATATTAATTTATGGTAAAATGACTATTTTACCCTTGGTCTTGAAACTTCCAAAAATTCCCTAATTCATGCCTAAACTCTTATTTGAGTCTAAAGAGTCACATTCTAACTCCTAAAGATGAGTTTGGTTACAAACTGGCAATTTACCCATTTCCCTATTTTCGGAAAGATCGTTAAGGTCCAACTTCGGCTTCAAATATAAAATTCGAATAATCTTATAAAAATTCCGAAATAATCCCCTAGATTATCTATGATATCTCATCTACTCCTAGGAGCAAGAATTTCTTAAAACTGTTCAACCATCACTTCTACAAAAATTTCCAAAGTTGGTTACAACACTTAACAAACATTACATTGTCTTAACTTTGAAGAAAAAATCATAACTCCTAAACCGTTCACTGGATTTATCCCCAATTTTGATATGTTCTACTATAAAATCTTATCTATACTATATCCAAAATTCAGCAGCAAAGGAGATCAAAAGCCTATTCAAAACCATCCCACAAAACTGCATCACATGCTGTTTTTATCAACACTCAGCACACTTATAAAACTGCATGAGGAGTCAACTTTGCAACATCATAACTCTCAATACAACTTTTTAGTATGATCTACTATATACTACTGAATACAACATATCCAAAATTCAGCAAAAAAGAAGAAGTCTAACGTACCCAAATCTGGACCCGAAGTTGACTGTTTGTCACTTCCGAAAACTCAGGAAAACGCTTGAATCTGTACAGCTCACTTATGGTTGTTTTGAGTAGGTTTAAAAACGGAACTAGTACACGTTAGGCAAGGGAAAGGTGGACTGAAATGTAGTGTAGCAAGGGGTACAAGCCTTACCCGATTCCGAGACTCGAATGCACGGAAAAGACAGCACGAAGTCTGCTGCTGCTTGTTGTCACTGGGGCACGTCTGCAGCATGTTGTTGTCGTTGCTGAAGTGCGTTTCTGATCCGAGGGGAAGGCTCTCCAGCAGCATGTCTTGCGTGACTCGCCCCAGTCGTGAGCGCCGAAGGGAGTGCAACCTTGCCTCTCGTTGTTGTTGTCGTCCGACCTCTGCAGATGGGAACGCCTCAGCCTCAGGAGGGAAACAAATCCGTGCAGGAGGCATCAACATCAGGGCTGCTGGCTAGGATCGAAGATGGACGAAGGAAGGCAAGAGCGAGTCCTCAGCGGCGTACCTACTTCTGTCGTTCGATTGATGCTAGGGACGGAAACCATGCGCCGGAAGGGAAGATCTGTTGCGCAAGGTAGGAATCAGAAGAGTGAGGATGATTATCCCTTTGTTGCGCTACTGAATCTGCTCTCCCTTCTGCGTGATATCTGGAGCAGTTACAAACGCTCCTCCTTCCTAATGTAACAGCTGTTACGTGAGAGACGGAAGGGCAGATCTGGCGCACACAGCTTCTTCATGGGCTTCACGCATCTGAGCTAGCACGAGCAAGAGTTTGGGCTGAAGTAGAGGAGTGGGTTGGCGCTGCATTGGCTGAAGCAAAGGAGTGTGGGCTGCGAACTGGGCTGAAAACAAGGTAGGGATAGTGGGCTGAAAGAGTTGTCTTGGCTTTGTCACAACCTTGTCAAAACGTGTCCTGGCCTTGTCATGGTCTCGTCTCAGCCTTGTCGAAATCTCGTCTCAGCCTTGTCATGCTCTCGTCTAAAGTCGTCGTTAAGAATTAATTATAAGAATTAGGGTTTGATATAATTCTATCATTTTATGTAAATTAAATTCTACATAAAATGATAAATAACTATAGGAATTAGAGCTTGATATAATTTTATCATTTTATGTGAATTAGCTTCTACATAAAATGATAAAATTTGTGAAGAAAGAATTGCTAGATAGAATGGAAAACCGTCAACGGCTCGAAGTCCGATTTGATTCGGAATTAAACGGAAATAAAAATTCTGGATATTACATCAGTACCCCCTTATAATAAGTTTCGTCCCGAAACTTAGAACAAGGTACTTAATTAAACGACTTCCATAAATAAACTGGTATGTCCTAGTCTCACTAAATTTTTATTCGTTTCCTAAACTTCTCTAACCCTATCAAAGCGTGACGAAAATAAAAACTGGTCGTTACATTAGATCCCTCTTAACATAAGTTTCGTCCCGAAACTTAGGGTCAGACAATTCTGATCGTTCTTTAAGGCCCCAAATGGGTGTGTTTGATCACCACACAAAAGTCTCGTCGTTTCCACATCTAAGTTTCCCGCACATCAAGATTACCAAAAACACACATCACTTACTAAGCACGCAATCATGAAATAAACAAGCAATCAAACAATATCACACATACAAGGTCAAGCCCTAACTCGTCACTCCCGAGGTTACAATCATCGCTACATAGGTCTTTGAAATGTTATGTCTCTTACCATCCCCAATATCTTGCGTAGCCTTATCGGCTTTTTCGTAAAACCGCTAAATCTTAAATCTTTTCAGGATATCTCACCGGTATTATCCGGCTCAACAGTCTGATCTTCCGATTTGATGATCTAACTTGTGTGTGGTAGATATCTCTCTAACATAATCCATGTACAAAAATGGGTTTACACGTCTAAACCGCTTTAAGGTCTCACATGGTGGTCTTACACAACTCACCTCCAAATTCTTTGATGACCTTCCTGAGGATAATTTACTACAATTCCTTTCCTTCTAGTCTTCTAAAAAGTTTCCGAGTATCCGATCTAGGATATCACCCTTACACATCTCCCGGCACTTTACCAAGTGCTTATATAAATAAGGCTAGTTGTATCACAAATCACTTGGTCTTGTCTCTAAGTGTGACTCAGTCATATTATTCCTCCATTAAAGAATCATCATCTGCTCACTTTTGGTCTTAAACTTGATATAACTCAAAAAATCAAATCCGGTGGTCAATCTTTGTGTTCTATCGACGTCATCATATTATTTAATAGATCTCTAGCTCAACTCAAACTTCTTAAGAAATATCCAAGATCTTAAGTGACATAGAATGTGTCCGCAATGACAACCCTAGACACAAGGTGATCTCATATCACCAACATTTGATCGTAATTACTCGATAACTGCTAACACACCATCAACATTGCACTCTTATATCCCCACGTTTACTGGACCGAGAATATTCCTTTGATGCTAAATGCAACTCGGCTCCATTCCGATATAACATTACACATAAAATCTACTCCGAGATTATGCTTTCTTAAAGCACGGTTACTAGGTTTCAAGTATGCTCCTGTCGCTTCTCTTTCTTATGTATCTTTGACTCAGGATGGTAGTTACTCACTTTGAGCTTTCTAGTACAGGCCTGGCACAATACTTGTATTACATCGTTAATTCTTTCCTCGATCCATCAAGAAAAATCATTCTAGAATACTCCGTTACATATTGGATTTCGAACTAGTTATCTGACAACATGTGACAAGCCGTCATTATTCACTTGAATCCATAGTAGGGTACTAATCTCCTTCTATAACTTCTACATGCACATACATTCCATACAACGTTTCCAGCCACTCACATAGTCTATCACACGTTTCTTCCAACTAGGATGCATTTCACCAATTATCATTATCTTAAACTCCAGCTCGGTGGGTTAGGACCCACCACGCTTCCGCTGCGCTACTTTGATAATTCTGTTGTCACTCATAAATCAAAAGGACATTTTCGGTGAGTCCCAAGTGCTTAACCTCAAACTCTTTCTTCCAATTATACCCTAAGTCCTAATCGGATGAAGTACCAGGTACCTTCCTTAATGGCCTTAATGAAACAAAATAACGACTGGAGAACAACTTCGTCCGTTTACTTTCTTAATTCTCTTAGCACGGATCCGAACCCCTTGACTCCACCGGAGTTTGATTTTTTTTTAATCAACCAAGCAGTAACCTCTAACCCGATTCTCTCTATACCTTTAGTTGTCTATGAAGATTTACGTTGCCTACTTGAGGAAATCCTCTAAAGCATCGGTATAGTTACTTCCATAATCCTTAATCATAGATATCTCCTCTTAACTGTACATAGCTCATCAACACCAAATAACCCTTGCATGTACTTAGTTAACGCCGATCATTCCATAGTTGACTTATCTCAGTATTCCGAACTTACTCTCCTCGTACCCGTTTGGTATTAAAATTCTTTGGTAAGCATCACCTACTCCATTAATCCTTTTATATTTCTTTAGTTTGTTCTATCTTTCACTCTCCCGCTTCCTTTGGCTAACTCCATTCCTCTCGTCCGATTGGGTCATCCATCTGACATAAATAGTCGTTTCAAGTTTTCCCACGATAGCTTGCAAGCGTCTTGCAGTTCTTACGGCCGTAATGATCATCCACTTGCAGTTCCTTTTCCATGAACCGTCTATGTTGATGGCTTAGGTCCCGTGATAATTGGGGTTAACTTGGACTCTCGAGTCTATCAAGGCCGTTCTCCCATACCTATTTCTTCACTGGTGTTGGTGATAATATCGCCTTCTTGAAACTCCGTTGACTCTGCTACAGGCTTCCATTCTTTGGATATTGGCGTCGCGGTTTCTTTCAACTTCTTATATTGCTGAGGAGGTCAAAACCTCCCCACGCTTGTGGGGTCTGCCTTTTTGCTTTTACACTCAATTGTAGGTCTTCATTCCGTGCACCTTAGATTATCACACCCAGATTGACACTCTATCTCTTCTGGTTTCTTATGCCCATAATGGTCTATGGGGCATCCGCCTCGATGGTAATGTCCTTGATTCCGCAATCTTGGTTGTACTCAATTCTACTTGTTTCGTTCCAATATTGTTATCTCTACTCCACACTCTTGTAGTCTCTTGCATGGTCTTATAATTAATCTCTCGGCTTCATACAACAAAGTCCCTTGTATGACCTTTTATTTCTTCTATCTGAGTTGACTCGGGAATTCTTCCTCATTTGATTGTACTTATGGTCAAAATTATCTCCACATCTTTACTTCTTCGCCTATTAGTTCTTTGGATGGTTAACAAGGGTTACTAGCACGCCCACCCGATGATACTACTTGATCCAAGGTCCGAGTCCTTTGTCTCGTGTTGAAAACTCTTCAAGTCTGCTACCGATTTATCATGAGGCGATAATCGCTTCATGATATCACAACTAAAGGATATAATATATCCTTTAGGATACTAACATACTACACATATACATATATATAACATACATTAATACTCATCATAATAAGTCCATATGCTAACTCATATCGATCCAAGTTGTAGAGATCCACGGAGAGCGATGGTGGTCCAACGTACTACTAACCCAACAACCCGACTATGCGCGCGTATGAAAACATAAATCCGTTTTGAAAATTTTAGGCCCCTTTCGGGTTCTAGTTATTTTATATATTTGGTCTTTCAGAAGATTTCAAGTGCCATTGTTGCCAACCCAGAGCTCTGATACCATATTGTAACACCCCAAATTCTGAGAACTCGGGGAGCTACTAGTTAGGACCTCATAATGGGTCCCGACCATAGTTTGACAACAATTTTACTTGGATCTTACAACAAGGCACAAAAGTATTTAAAACATTTGAAAACTTTAAACAATATATACATGGAGAATATGTATCAGCCTTACAAGAAAAGATACTAAAACGACGCATATGAAGAAAAGCAGACATTCCCGTCCCCAACTAAATGAGTATGTGAATGCGGCTGACCATTTCCTCCGGATCTCTCTACAATTGTCTTAACCTGCAAGGCAACTACAAGCGGTATAAACCGTTAGCTAACATTCTATGTATAAGGATAAAGGTAAAAGCACAAACACACAACATACACAATCAACATGCAACACTCAATCCTTTTATTATCTTTAATTAGATGATAGGTTATTACTAATGATACTTATTTTGTGACACGATGGATTCCCAAACCTCGCCACTGTCCCCGTTTACCAACGCGGAATGGTACTAATGCATCTGAACGTCTACCTGACTGGGCTGGTCGCAGGGAACCTCCTAGACTATCGCAAGAGCTAGGCAGATGATGTCACGACCCGTTATCATACACTTGGGTCAATTATGTAAATAATAAAGTCGGCCTAATCCGGTTTCGTTATTTATTATAACTAACAAACACCACTCATACACATTACACTCATACAAGAAGCCAGCTAAGTAAGTCCGTGGACTTACCTGAATCAGATCTCGACTTTCTAATTCGCAAATCGATCTGTATAGTAGGAATTCAGTTGCCTGTCAAAGGAGGCAAGTGTGTCAGCACACTTTCTGGGTGATTAGAAGTCTAAGACTTCTAAGATAGTAGGTCTTAATAGAACGAAATTGATTACAATATTAATTTATGGTAAAATGACTATTTTACCCTTGGTTTCGAAACTTCCAAAAATTCCCTATTTCATGCCTAAACTCTTATTTGAGACTAAAGAGTCATATTCTAACTCCTAAAGATAAGTTTGGTTACAAACTGACAATTTACCCATTTCCCTATTTTCGGAAAGATCGTTAAGGTCCAACTTCGGCTTCAAATATAAAATTCGAATAATCTTATAAAAATTGCGAAACAATTCCCTAGATCATCTATGATATCTCATCTACTCCTAGGAGCAAGAATTTCTAAACTGTTCAACCATCACTTCTACAAAAATTTCCAAAGTTGGTTACAACACTTAACAAACAACACAATGTCTTAACTTTGAAAAAAAATCATAACTCCTAAACCGTTCGCTGAATTTATCCCAAATTTTGATATATTCTACTGTAAAGTCTTATCTATACTATATCCAAAATTCAGCAGCAAATGAGATCAAAAGCCTATTCAAAACCATCCCATAAAACTGCATCACATGCTGTTTTTATCAACACTCAGCACACTTATAAAACTGCATGAGGAGTCAACTTTGCAACATCATAACTCTCAAACCGTAACTCCGATTCTTCCCAAATTTTAGTATGATCTAATATATACTACTGAATACAACATATCCAAAATTCAGCCAAAAAGAAGAAGACTAGCGTACCTAAATCTGGACCCGAATTGACTGTTTGTCACTTCCGAAAACTCAGGAAAACGCTTGAATCTGTACAGCTCACTTATGGTTGTTCTGAGTAGGTTTAAAAACGGAACTAGTACACGTTAGGCAAGGGAAAGGTGGACTGAAATTTAGTGTAGAAAGGGGTACAAGCCTTACCCGATTCCGAGACTCGAATGCACGGAAAAGACAGCACGAAGTCTGCTGCTGCTTGTTGTCACCGGGGCGCATCTGCAGCATGCTGTTGTCATTGCTGAAGCGCATTTCTGATCTGAGGGGAAGGCTCTCCAGCAACCTGTCTTGCGTGACTCGCCCCTGTCGTGAGGGCCGAAGGGAGTGCAACCTTGCCTCTCGTTGTTGTTGTCGTCCGACCTCTGCAGATGGGACCGCCTCAGCCTCAGGAGGGAAACAAATCCGTACAGGAGGCATCAACATCAGGGCTGCTGGCTAGGATCGAAGATGGACGAAGGAAGGCAAGAGCGAGTCCTCAGCGGCGTACCTACTTCTATCGTTCGATTGATGCTAGGGACGGAAACCTGGCGCCGGAAGGGAAGATCTGCTGCGCAAGGTAGGAATCAGAAGAGTGAGGAAGATTGTCCCTTTGTTGCGCTGCTGAATCTGCTCTCCTTCTACGTGATTTCTGGAGCAGTTACAAACGCTCCTCCTTCCTAATGGAATAGCTGTTACGTGAGAGACGGAAGGGCAGATCTGGCGCACACAACTTCTTCATGGGCTTCACGCAGCTGAGCTAGCACGAGCAAGAGTCTGGGCTGAAGTAGAGGAGTGGGCTGGCGCTGCACTGGCTGAAGCAAAAGAGTGTGGGCTACGAACTGGGCTGAAAACAAGGTAGGGACAGTGGGCTGAAAGAGTTGTCTTGGCTTTGTCACAACCTTGTCAAAACGCGTCCTGGCCTTGTCATGGTCTCGTCTCAGCCTTGTCGAAATCTCATCTCAGCCTTGTCATGATCTCGTCTAAAGTCGTCGTTAAGAATTAATTATAAGAATTAGGGTTTGATATAATTCTATCATTTTATGTGAATTAAATTCTACATAAAATGATAAATAATTATAGGAATTAGAGGTTGATATAATTTTATCATTTTATGTTACTTAGCTTCTACATAAAATGATAAAATTTGTGAAGAAAGAATTGCTAGATAGAATGGAAAACCGTCAACGGCTCGAAGTCCGATTTGATTCGGAATTAAACGGAAATAAAAATTCTGGATATTACAACCGTCTACCGGACTGGGCTGGTCGCAGGGAACCTCCTAGACTCTCGCAAGAGCTAGGCAGATGATGTCACGAGCCGTTGTTATCATACACTTGGGTCAATTATACAATATACTATAGTCGGCCTATTCCGGTTTCGTTATTTATCTCAACTATCACACACCACTCATACACATCACACACATGCAAGAAGCTAGCTAAGTAAGTCCGTGGACTTACCAGAATCCAATCTCGTCTCTCTTAACAACACTCTATGAGTAACTGCAAGAACTCAGTTGCCTGTCAAAGGAGGCACGTGGGTCAACACATTTTCCCGGGGTACTTAGAAGTCTAAAACTCCTAAGATGTAAGATTCTATTTGCAGAAGTTATTACAGTGCTTATTTAAGGTAAAATGACTATTTTATCCTTGGTCCCGGAACTTCCAAAAACTCGGAATACGTACTTACATTCTAATTTGAGGCTAACTAACCATATTCTACTCCCTAGGATGATTTTAGGTAACAACTAGAAAAGCTACCCATTTTCTATTTTTCCGAAAAGTTACTAAAGTCCAACTACAACTTCAAATATGAAATTAAAATAAACTTATAAAAATTCTAAAATAAATTTCTAACTTATCTATGATACCTAATCTACTCATAGGAGAAAGAATTTCTTAAAACTGTTCAATCGTTATTCCTACAAAAATCTTTAAAGTTGGCTACAACACTACAATATTCATATACTTAGTCAAAAATCCATGCTGGAAAAACAGCTCAACTACTCCAATTTGAGACCCTATAACTTTCAATCCGACCGTTCATTTATTCTCAAAGTTTAACACGGTAAACTATATATATCTACTTATCATCTATTAAAATTTCAACGGTGGATCTTCTATATATCTCTTTAACATTGGTCTACAACTATGCCCATTTCCATCTTACAAGCTGAATTAAAACAAGGGTATTTCACTTGTATTTCTATTACTCCTCATTTTATTACAGTAATCCAACCTTCCCGTAGTTCTCTAGTTTGACTCTCACCGAACTCACTAATCTATATACTCTACTTAACACATCTTAGGTTCTATTCCCATGGAGTTTACTAAGTACATCTACACAAGCTGTATTTATCTCATAAACAGGAACAAGAGGATGTTGACTTCTTACCGGATTAGGGTCAGGCTTGACTCGGTCTCACTGTTGGCTCAAGGCGACTCTAGCCTATCTCACCGTTGCCATAGAGGTCGAGATGGACGGTTGTCCGGCACAGAAGGAAAAGTATGTGAGTTCCTATGATTGGTATAAACGAAGATGGAGAAAGGAAGAGAGCTGGAAGGTACGAACGTATAGGGAAAGGAGAGACCCAGCAGCCCACTTACTCAAGAGTGTCGTGTGCAGAAGGTTGAAGGTAATTCGTCCCTAGAGTGGTGGCTGCGAGTTTCCGGTTTGCAGCTAGGCAACTTGGTCCGGAAGCAGTTAGGGTCGATGGGTAGAGATGTCTCTGGCCTGGCTCTTCGAGTGCACTCCGCTGGAGTCCTAACGCAGCCAAGTACGAGGCTCTTCGTTGCTGTGAGACGTTGCTTGAATGGTTGCTGTGTGAGAATTGTTTTGTACGCAGGAGGTAGAAGAGACGGTCGACTGAATGGATCCCTGCTGTGTGATTAAAGGAGCAGTTACAGGAGCTCTTCTTCAAGTCAGCAACCATTACGTGGTGAAGAGAAGGAAGGGAAAGGGCCGGCTGTTACTCCTTCCTGCTGAACGCATAGCTGGCCGTTACAAACACAAAGTACTAGGCTGGAGAGGAGCTGTATGGCCCGCATGAAGGGCTGCTAATGGGCTCGTAACCAGCCTCTCCTGGGCTGCTGCTGGCCGGGCTCGAAGTCAAGCTGGGGCTGTTGTGGGGTCAGCAAATTGGGCTGAAATTAAGGTAGGAATAGTGGGTTGAATAGTTTGTCATAAACTTGTCAAAACTCGTCATGGCCTTGTCAGGCCCATGAATGAGTTTGTCACAGATTTGTCGGGCTTTGTCATGGCCTCGTCTCAGCTTAGTCATGATCTCGTCACAGCTTGTCATGATCTCGTCTAAAGTCATCGATAAGAATGAATTATAATAACTAGGGTTTGATATAAATCTATCATTTTATGTGAATTAAATTCTACATAAAATAATAAATAATTATAAGAATTAGAGCTTGATATAATTTTATCATTTTATGTGAATTAAATTCTACATAAAATGATAAAATTCGTGAAGAAAGAAATACTAGATAGAATGGAAAACCGTCAACGGCTCGAAGTCCGATTTGATTCGGAATTAAACGGAATAAAAATTCCGGATATTACATAACGTTTAGATAGCTAGCTAACGGTTGATTTGTTTTGGTTGTTTAGACTTATCACAGGTTAGAGCAGCAGCCGAATGATCCGAAAGTAGTGGTTAGCCGGGTCTTCGTACTCCCTAGGATGGGGTTGGATTTTGTTGATGTTTCGTGCTTAGTTTGATGTTATTTAGACTTTTATTATCTTAAGTACGTTGTCGGCTGTTAGACGCATGTTGTTACATTCATGAAATTAAAACACCGTTTTATGAATTTCGGTTTCCTTATTTGTGCCTTGTTGTAAGATCCTAGTAAAGTTGTTGTCAAACTAAGGTCGGAACCCATTGTGAGGTTCTAACCCTGTAACTCCCCGAGTTCTGAGAATTTGGGGTGTTACAACATGGTATCAAAGCTCTAAGTTGACAACAATGGAACTTGAAATCTTCTAAAGGGCCGAATAAGTAAAAATAAACAGAACCCGGAAAGGGTCTTAACTTTTCAAAGAAACTTTTGGTTTTCAAAATGCATGCATAAGTCGGGATGGTATAGAAAGTACAGATGACCACCACTACCTCCGTGGATCTCGGCAGCTTAGTATTATTAGAAATATTATGATGACTTATTATATTGGTTATAAAGATATGTTATACAGATAAATCTAGGTAGTATGTTGGTAGCATAATAGTTATATTATGCCCTTAGATGAGATAACAAGATGAGATCCTCAAACCGTTGACACACCTAAGCAGATTTTGAAGGGTGTGAGCAAGAGGATAAATATGCTCAACATATGAGTTATACGTTAGGTGCACATCCGGACAACTCTTTCGAACCCTCTAAAATATGTCGAAGCGGAAAAGGGTAAAGACTCCAAGACAACACCAACGACGATGACAAACAAAGAAGAAAGGACCTCGAGTCAAAGAAACAAAATCAAATGAAGAATATACACGAGAGTATTTTCAGAAAAGAAATGGATGATCGACAATTAGGAAAATTGGGAACGAACTCTCAGAGGCTCTTTCATGTGTGTAAAGTGACATTACAAACAAAGTGGATGCTTCCAGAAACACACCTAGGCATGAAAGTCAAAGTAAGATATAGAACCACTCCAGACAAGAGACATTAAATTTAAGCTTACTGACGGACCAGAAGATGAAGGTTTGTTGTCAAAAGTAGGGCGGAATATGGCCACCATTGGCAAAGTAAGTCGGCATCCTAATCAAGAGGGAACACCTAAACAATCGTAAGCCTGAGAGTTAAGAAGAGATATGTTGTCGACCCAACTATGAAGACTTAAAGAGCCGCATAACTAAAGTTTACGGATTAGTCAGCAAGTGGAGGGTAAATTTCATTAAAATTGGAGGCAGAGTGACTTTCTATAAGACAAGTGAGTTACAACAAAGATTGTGATACATATATCCAAAAGATTGAATCCTGAAAGTAGAGTCAAATGATCACTATAATAGTAGCATTATAATTCAATACCAACCAAGGAAGAAGAATGTGTGGGAATGATCTTGGTGGACTCGAGGGTCCATAATAACTTCTCACTATAACTCCTCACTCACAAAGGAAATAAAGCTATAAACACTCGTATTTCATATCAGAGAACCGCAAACAAACCATGACTAGGGAAAACAAAAAGAATCATGGAGACACACTTACAAGCTATTGTGGAAAATTTTGACAAGTCCATCGAAGGACGAGGAATGGTACAGCTGGACTCGTAAGAGTATAGCGATCTTATACAGAGAAAGAGAAGTATAGATTGTAGAAGGAGCTAAAGGAGTATAAACGGAGAAACTGGAGGAGATAGACTTTCACCAGGTATATAAAACTTCAAAAGAGGTAGAAGAAAAGTACGTCTATGATATTTTAGAGGGTCAACTACAGACTAATTGGTAACAATTGAGACTTTACACGTGCAGTTAACTAGTGGTGACTGGTTGGCAAATAAGAAGAAAAACCACATAGTTACAAAAGAATTTTATCTACATGTGGAGAAATCCTTAAAGAGATCAACTGCGACAATTGTGAACTAAAATCAAAACGAGTGCTAGTAACATTGAATAGGTTCAAGTCAGTAACTCTAAGAAAAAATAAAATAAAATTTTTAGGAAGAGTTGACGGTCAGAAATAACCCCTTAGCATTCCAAACATAGGAAGCCCTTGTGACTAAAGATGGATTCGTATAAGAAGAACTAGAGGAGTAAGAAGAAGCAGATGATTTTGACCAAATCCTACGTCAGTTCAGACAAAGGGTACTTAGCATTCCACACAAATGAGATTGATGGTACTCTTTCAAGAAAAAGTTGGGGACAATTTTCTAGATTGACAAAGGAAGCCCTTGTGACTAAAGATGTGACACAGAATAAGTGGAAGTATAGAGGCGTCACACATAGAAAGTATGATTTAATGCCTTGGTGAAATGTCTTATCGAGTTGTGAGGTGAGTGTAGATGGAATCTACATCTTTGCTGGAACAGACATGAGAAAGAGTAAAGTTGAATGACTGAAGGTTGTTATACGGATCCTGTATCACCCTAATAAGATGATTACCGAAAAGTGTTTATACAAGTGTACGTTTAATGAGAAGTGGTGGTACTCCAATGAAAATTCAAGCTAACCTTGATAACCAATAATATGTAGATGGAGGAGTAGTAGTGAGACTACATACAAAGGGTGTGCTAGAAGTCCATTATCGAGTGATGACAAAAGAGTTGGTGAAAGTAATAAGACCAATCAACGTGGTCCGTAAAGTATTTACGAGAAAACTCAAAGGAAATTAACTATCCTACTAGAAAGATTTAAAGAAGGTAAAGAGAAATGAGTATAAGGACAACATGATAAATGCGAGTCAAGAAATTTGATTTTTGAGAAAATCATATGCATCTGATGTCTCTTATACAAATGGTACCGATAGATGTTTAATAAAAGTCATACTATCGGACCGATAACACTATGATTGATAAAGTGTAAACCAAGTGAATAGCTTAACTAGTGAGAAGGAAAGCCATGTATCAAAAGGCGGGTCTTACTAGATTTAAATAAAGTGTTGAGATGAGGATGTCTTTAGGGAATCTATGAAAGAGTACAAAGTAACTGAGGTTCCAACACGCAATGGGTAGTAATGATCAACTGACAGTTAAATACCGATTCGGAGAAGGGAAATGTATAAGATGAGTCACCTAGTAGAAGAGTTCTCCTGACAAGCATGAGAGACCATCACGTGGTTGATATTGTTGTCTCGGTGTAGATTTATTACGCACCTCGAGAATTTGGAGCTAAAAAAAAATCCATGTCAAGATGGTAAATTTGTCAAGGTAATGACTTGTAGGTCATCATGATGTGCTCCTACGTTGGAGGTAAAAAAACGAATTATGAAAGTAACCTCATTGAGTAGTTATGACGAGTAGTAAGTCGAGTTCCGATGAGACATAAGTGAATTCCGTGAATTTCTAAGACCACACGTTCCAATCCTCACAAGGAGGTGTTACCGGTGAATTATTTTGCTGAGGAGTTCCATAGACCAATTGCGAAACTCCATGAGGGTCGAGGATCATAGTTGCGACATATATGGACAGTTTATCCCGAGGATTTAGACAACCAGTACTCACGGCTAGAGTACAAGCCTTTCCTTTACTATAGAAAATCATCTTTATACTGATGGTTTGTTTGAAGAGGATCCTACCTTTATTAGAAGGGAAGTTACAGACGAGAGTTAGTAAATCATACTAACTCACGGAGGACACCATTGTGAGTAATGGGCGGCAACAGATTGATGAGGATAGCGCAACGGAAGCGGTGGGCTCATAACCCATAGATCATGAATCTCAAGGATATTATTTCTATGACCTCAAGTTAAAGAAGTAGAGATCTTTATGAAAACCTCCACTAGCAGTGTGACTTTGGATTATAACAAGTTGAAAGCTTGACAAGATGTAGGTGTTGATTCATTATTTGAGGAACGGTTCGACTGAGTCATATTAGGGAGACAAGACCAAGTGAGTGGTCTTACAAAGAGCATTAGGCACTTAGGAAAGTGCCGGAAGATGTCTAAGATCATTGTTTTGGAAGCGTTAATCGGGATCTTCCAAAAATTCGGGAACAATTGGATTTAATAAAAGGAGTAAAGTAATATGGTCATTTTCGGAAAGCCAACAAGAGTATCTGAAAGTAAGTCGAGGAATGGAGCCTTGTGAGATCTTAAAGAAGATTGAGAAGTTAGTAATCGACTAGCACTCCTACCCATACTAGGGGGTGTACATCCACTGCTCACGTGTAATAGTTAAAGGAATACATACGAGACCCGGGACATGTCATCAACTATGAAGATCTCATAGTTGGGCCGGACTATACTTTTGTAGAGTATCCGGTGACCGTTCAAGAAGCATAGTACTAGACGCCTACGACATAAGGATTTATGATACTGCAGATCCAATGGTCTAGACGAGGAGCCGACGAGGCTACCTGGAAGACGGAGGGTAGCATTAGGAGTAGTTATCCTGAGTTCTTTGCGGAGTCAGCTGCAACCCCTGTACCGACGAGTTAGTACTCGGACATTGATATGTATTGTATGACTTTATTTGATTATGTGATTACTTCCGTGTTTGAGTGTTAAATATTTTGTGTCTCAATGCTATGATAATTAAGGTGATATTTCTATGTTCGAAAGATAGAGCGAAGATTTTGTAAAGAAGAGTAGTTCCTACTTATAGAAAGTTATCGGAGTGATAGTTCTTATGCTAAGTTTCGGGACGAAACTTATTTTAAGGGGGTACTGATGTAATAACCGGAAATTTTATTCCCGTTTAGTTCCGATTCAAATCGGGTTTTTGACCAACTCAATCCTTACACAATGGTTAATACCATAATTTTATGAATTTCTACTCTTTATGTGAAAATATTAATCACATATATAACACTTTTTAACCCTTATACACTTGTAACACTAAAATAGATTGTCTTTTTACAAAACCTTCTGGGCCCATTAGACAAGCCCAATTTTAGGCTATGACAAGTCATGGCAAAGTCATGACAAGGCCCAATCCTCTAGCCGGCACCTCCTTTGGTTCCTTGCAATTCGTATAGCTTTCCGTCCACTTTTAATCCATCCAAGTGTTTCTTTTCATAAATGCTTCCACGTCAGCCTAACCTTTAAAATTTATGCACGCCTCTTTCCGGTTAAACCCTGAGATTCATCTCCTTGAATCTCGCACCGTTACCTAGCCTTCACCTTAAATTCCGGATCAAGAGAGTCTCTTGCACACAGACGGCCGCACCAAGACTCGGTCCAACTCATAGCCCAAGGGTCGCCATCTGCACCTGTCTCTACCTTCATCACACACAGTAGGCGACCAAATTTAGCAGTAAACCGGGTAAGGCCATGCTAGCCTCTGCATATCGTCGACGAGGGCAATATCATCAACCATGGACGGAAACCAAAGGTCGGCGCCATCACCGACTGAAAACGCCGAGACCGTCGCCTACCCAACAAAATAGGCCGGAGTTCCGCGACTGCCGACGCCGAGCCAGACTCTCCTTCCTATTCCGACCTTTGCTGTTTTTTTTGTTAGTGGTGAGTCCCTTCCCTTCTCTATAATTCTTACTATCATAGTAAAGGGGAGAATGAAGGGGGTTAGGATGTGCTGTCTATCTTTGTACGAAGGGCTAGGGGGCTGGATTGCGTTGTTTGTATGGGTTTATTGAAGTTGGGAAGGCTTAGAATAGGTTTAGTTTTTGATATGAAATTTGGTAGAACTAGGTATAGTCATCCTTGTGAGTTAGGCATGTTTGTTGTTGAGTAGGGTAAACCAAAAGCTGTTGATGCAGGTTTATATTAGTGGAATTATGGGTCCTCTTGGTATTGTGTATAGTGCATAGGTTAGTTGGGTTTGGTTCTTATTTGCTTCTTAGGAATATCGAACTTGGGATCTTAGGTCTTAGCTTTGGAGATCTAGTTTTGCTGCTCACTAGTTTCGAACTTGGAACTTATAGGGTAGTATTATTGTTGATAGTATGGGCAACAATAATAAAAGTCTAGACCTTCTACACTCCCTTTTGTTTTTTTTCTTCAGAATTTCTAATTGTGAACCACTGACTTTGGGAATGCATTTCGATACCCTAAATTGATCATGCACCGTTCAATTTTTAGTATATATAGAGGGATATATATACTGTGATGTATCAAAAGTTGAGGTTGATCCAATGGTTGGATCTGGATTTATAAGGGCTCAAAGTAGGCTGGTTGGACAATTGTGAAATTACTTAGAATTTGGCTAAGTATGGAATTTCTGGATTTTGGAACCATCTTTGGATATTTGTGTAGAAGTTGTTGTTGAGTGTTTTTGAGAGTTCTTTGCTCCTATGAGTAGCATGCATATCATATAAGACCTAGATGATTGTATTGGAATTTTTATATATTCATTCTAGCCTCGTATCTTTAGCTAAAATTGGACCTTAGCAACTTTTTATGAAAGTCAAGAATGTTGTTAGTTCTTCTAAATCTTTAGCAAAATTCCTTTTGAGAGTTACAGTGTGGGTTGGAGTTTCAAACAATAATTTGGAACTTTGATATAGAATTTTCTAGAGTTTCGGGACCAGGGGTAAAATGGTCATTTATCCTTATGAGGGTATTTTATTAATTTTTCTTGATCGATTTAAGTATCTTAGAAGTTGGAAACTTCTAAGACACTGGGATACATTATTGATCCCCATGCCTTTATTAGCAGGCAATTGAGTTTCTACGATTGCAGACCGAGTTGAGATTTCGAGAGTTAAGATTTGATTTAGGTAAGTCCTTGCTCACTTAGCTAGTTTTTAGATGTTAGCTGAATGACAATAGTGGTGTGTGTTGTTTGTTTAATAATTATAATGTTCATAGGACGACATTTATTATTTTATTGGCCCAAGTGTATGTATAACGGGCAGTGACATCACTGCCTAGCTCTAACATGAGACTGGGAGGTTCTCTATATCCAGACCATATAGGTACAAGGTGAGTTGCATCGATCCATTCCTGATGGTTACACGGGGGCGGAGGCGAGGTTTGGGAATCCCTCGTGTCACAAAATAAGTGTCATTAGTAAGAGTGAATGACCTAAATAAAGAGAATAAAAATGGATTCTCTAAAAGCATGATGTGTGTTTAGTTTTGCTATTGTGTGTGTGTGTTATTTTCATTTGTCTAACGTGTAGATAGCTAGCTAACGGTTAATTTGTTTTGGTTGTTTAGACTTATCATAGGTTAGAGCAGCAGTCGAGCGATCCGAAAGTAGTGGTCAGCCGGGTCTCCGTACTCCCTAGGATGTGGTTGGATTTTGTTGATGTTTCATTCTTAGTATGATGTTATTTAGACTTTTAATATCTTAAGTACGATGTTGGCTCTTAGACGCATGTTGTTACATTCATGACATTAAAACACCGTTTTATGAATTTCGGTTTCCTTATTTGTGCCTTGTGGTAAGATCCTAGTAAAGTTGTTGTCAAACTAAGGTCAAGACCCATTGTGAGGTTCTAACCCGTAACTCCCCGAGTTCTGAGAATATGGGGTGTTACATTGAGTGAATTATAAAGTTGACTTGGTTCGGAAGAAAGGTTCTTATGGTGAAAGATAGTCAAGGTAAACCAACAGAAAGTAGAAAGAATATTACAAGGAGACACACTAGTATGATAGAAAGTATAGAAACTGACTAACATACTCAAAGAATTGACTCAAAGAATTAACTCAATGTGTTTAGAGTATAAAAGAGGCAAGAAATAGACTCACAAGAGACTAAGAAGAGAGCTTTACTTACCTTGCACGTGAGAAACTAGAGAGAGAGATAGCCGGTTAGGGTTAACTCTCGACAATAGAAAAATATTGGGTAAAAGATCAAAATCTCATGCGAGATTTGGTCAAAAGGGCGAGATTTGTAAAAGGCAAGGTTTTGTGTTGGAAACTAGCTGGGGCTCGGGGAAAGCTTCTTCCTGGATGCCTTCTTTATATTAACATACTTGGATCGCAATAACTCTCGTTCGAATGGCATCACTAAAACTATGGGTTATAATTGAAGATATAAATATAGGTGTAGTCAAGAGGGGACTTGGATATGATATGAACGTGTATCCAAGGTTGGGAATATGTATATAAAACTACTGGATAATAGATATGGTTGAAATTTGAGGAGATATTCGGTTAGGATTTAAAGATTTGATAAGATCTCAACAGTAAGATACTCTGGATACCTCTTTCCTTCTTTGTTGCATCTTGATAAGATATTCCTTTGTAGATATGTTCCAAATATAACTTTGGATCTGATTGGATCTGGAGAGAAAATATCGATCTTTCCGTTATAACAAAATCTCGAGTGAATCTCACAAAATATCGGGCGAGATTTCTTCACCAAGGCCGAGATTTGTCTTCTGTAGTGGAATCTCGAATTGAGGTTTCACTATTTGGGTTATGCTTCGCTTGTGTTTTGATATAGTTGTTCTCTCTTTTCCAATAGTCACAAGATAAGGCACATTAAGCTCAAATAACCTCAAAAGATATGAAAACACAAAAGACTCAATTTTTATGTGACTCAAAGAGACTCAAATAATAATACCCGAACCTTTGGTGTATGGCTGAGTTGAACTTCAATCAGTTAGCTTTGATAGCACTTAGATGCGGGGTTGATGCTGTAGTTTCCCGATCTAGAATGAAGTTCACGAACACGATAATAGAAGCAATCTCGGGCGAGATTTTGGATGAATAGGCCGAGATTTCCTACTGGTGACGACGAAGAGTATAAAACTAAAAGGAAATGAACATGGTTAATATGGAATGATAATGGATAGACTAGAAACTGGATAATGGAATGAAATTGATGGAAATATAGAAAGTTACGAACCAAGGTATTCTTGCAAAGAACCTTGAACAATTGTATTAAAACCCCTTAAGAAAGAGCTTATCTTAACCCTTTATTCTTTAACCTTGCACAAGCCTTCTAAATAAGACAAGCATAAGGAGGGACTAGTTTGACTAGTATCACCAATCTTCAATAAAATTAATACACACAAATACAACCTATAAGGACTCACAATGATTCAGTCAACGACTCTCTTTTTGATTGAATGAAATGTATAAAATACAAACTTTGTAAGCGAAGGAGTGAGTATCTCACAATATTGTGGAAATAATAATCAAATCAATCTACCTATGAATCTTATCCTCTAAGGATATTTATAGGAGAGATTCCTCTAAAAATATAAAATAAAAATAATCTTACAAGATAGGATCAAAAACCAACAAAATACCGTTAGAATGTTTAGAGCCTTTAAAAGTATTAAAATAATCAAAGATAACTAGAGGATAATAATCCTTAGATCGAGATTCTACTCGATAACACGCATCAGAGCAAATCTCGGTCTTGTAAGCCAAATCTCGGGCAAGATTTTAAGGATGGGCCGAGATTTGTTCCTACCATGCAATTATCTATTCTATAGGATCCTCCCGTGTTTGAATCTTGCTAGCAACCTCTCCTTGAGTAAATTTTGCTCTTGACCTAATGATGGTTCCATGTTTAGTAAGAGATATCAAGGATGGTCCCACATCAACACTATTATGAGAAAAGGAAGAACATGAGCACATGAAAAGAAGCGACAAACACGGTCTCTTGGTCGTCACTCAACCTCCACTAAATGGGCATATATTCATCATGAGTTTGGATTCCTTTCCACAATCTCGGATGCATGCCTATAGCACAACCAACCCATCAACCTTGAGCATTGTGTTTTTTAAATTTCTAGCTTTCATGCACAACTTAGGACTAGTTGATGCATTAATGGAAAACATTGGACTACTTTATGACATCTATTCCTGCATCCCATGGCCCCACGTGAAGATTCATTGTCATACCTTGTGTACCCAAATTAATTTTAATGGATATATGTGTACAACAATGCTAATAAGCCACATCTACACTTTAGCCGCAAATGGAGGTGTTCCAAGTCAACATTTCAAAGAAGATGTTTCATCACTACATCATGAGAAACTAAGAATGACCAAGGCTGAAAATATACAATTTCTTATGAAAATTGTATGTTTGGACTATTTATAGGTACCATACCCAAAGACTCATCACCCCGAATACATCTTACCGAGTCAGCTCGGTTCGTGGTCGATTCCTTTAAAAGAAGGGATTAATGCAGGAGCATATCCGGAACCAACTAGTAAGAGAAGGAAGCTAGAGGAGATGAAGACCCCATGGATTTCTAGGATAAGAAAGGACATGAACATGGCTAAGAAGAAGAAGAGACTAAGCCATTATGAATCTCTTAGTACTAGCAGACCAAGAGTGCATGAAACCTTACTCAACCATGCACAATCACGTAAGAGAAAAATGTCTACTTCACATATGCCGAAAGACAAGCTCACCAAAGCTAAACCGTCGGACCAATCATGCATGGACGAAGAAAGCACCAACATTGCTTCTCGTCCGGTTCGACATGCATGCATATCGGTCCCACACTTCTTCCGGAGCAAACATGCAAGGGATCACTTACTACTCTGGACCGGTTCATCCATGTTAATACAAGCCTGACCGATTCACTATTCCACCTGGTTCAACCATGCTTTCACATAAGGGAAGCCAGACACAATTCACCTTCGGTTCGGGCCGCCCATGCAAGTACGTTTACACCACCTTTCGTATATGAAGGCCGGGCCAACTATGCAAGATCGGACCAGCATGCAAAGACGTCCATGAGGCCGATTATTGTGGCTGAGTTTCTGTCCAAGATATTTATTTTCTTCCCATAAAATAGCTTTTAATTATGGGTTATTTTTGTGCTTTGGTTGTTATTTTCAGCCCATATTTTTGTAAATTATTTTTCAAATAATGTAAGTCTTCTAATAGAGAAGCGTAAAGATAGAATAAGAAAATTATATCTTTCACATGATATAATTTATTAATCTTAGAAGAGTTTATCTTATTAGAAGATAGATCTTATTTTAGAGTAGAAGAACGAATCTTAGCTTACATAAGATAGATCTTATCATTATCTTCTTACTTTTTGGTGACTTAGCTTACATAAGATAGATCTTATCCTTCACAAGAACAATTTATAATGTTCGGAAATTGCTTGTGCAATTCGTTGGCTTCCGACGCGGAGTGAGAGCGAGTGGTGTCTCATTTGACCATAGGTTGTAGTGGAAGTGTTATGCGATTGTTCTTGGTTGTGTGTTAGGGCCTTGTTTTTCCTATCGTGCTCCAAGTCGTTTCTTAGTATTCGACATAATATATCCATCTACCGATCCATCCACCATCATTTGGATCGTCACCATCCCCAGTCAGCCTTCTCCGAGCCAGTCATCACCCTTTACAAGAATAATCCCTCGTCTGTTTGATCCCTGTAATAAACCGAGAAGTGTCATTAATGTCGAAAGATTGGGACTCAACACATAGCTAACTCATAATCAGCAAGCCTATGAGAACATCATTTACAATCCCCGTAAAGGCGATGTGGAGAAGTTAAACTCCTCCATACTTATAGTTGGATCAACATCGGCAAGCATCAACAAGTTATCGTCAAAAGTCCATGGCCTTCCTTTCATCCCTTTCCTTGTCTTTTTTCTCAAAGGATATCCACCTCTTTCTCTAGTCTCCAAATCCCCTTCATTGTATTTTATAAAACCGAACTACTTGTCTACTTACGCAAATCTTCCCTATGGCGCAGTGCTTTAGTTTTCCTTTAGCGTTTGGTCAATCTCCATTGTTATCAACGCTTATAAAGTGAATCGATATTATAGTCAACGTAGTGTAGAATACAAACAATGTTAGTTTCATTCATCATTTCAACATGTTTATTAAGCCGGCATTATCACGATCTTTCAACATTATCGAACTTTGATAGCAAAGAGATACAAATATAAAAGTATGTGATTATTAACCGCTTAGAGTAGAGGTGAGGGGCCCTGAGGGCACTATGAACATCAACTCCAATTTGAGATCCAACTTTCTCTAAGTCTAATTTTCCAAGATGAGCTTCTAATTTTGCAAGCCCCTTCTGAATTTGTGCGGGTCAATTTGGTATTCATCCAAAATCTCTACATCAATTATGTTCGTACAGGAGTTAGGAACTATAACAAATTGCAATTCAATATTAGATTAAAAAAATAGTAGAAGAAAATTTGGGTAAATTAAAATGAACAAAAGCTTCGATATGAGTCAAATTGAAATAAAAAAAATCAGTTAAAGCAACTTCATGAGCCACAAATTTCAAATCCAAGTCCATTTGACTGCTTCGAAATGCTTGCAGGAAGAATCTAAATAATGCCCTAATCTACCTGCGAAAGGGAGAAAAATTGTTAGGTTGAGCGGGAAGATGATTCGAGTAAAGAGATTTGAGGAGAATCGGGCTGGAAAGAGATATAGGGCCAAGAAGAAGACATCCTATATACATTATAAGTTAGAATATCCCTTGCAATAGTCTACTTCTCAACTTATGTTGTTTGGTATTGACCCATTTTGCCACTATTGTTTCATGGTAGTTGCATTGTTTCCATTTTCCTTTTTAATTTGTTCTTCTTTTAATAACACATGTGTCAATCTTATTAAACTCACTCAAACACTTGTCGATATATCGTTCAATGCTTTGCCACGCCACTTCACCCTTGATCTTCTTCTTGGTCTTCGTCACATTAAACATGAAGCGATCGATTTCTCTTTTTCCTGCTAAATCCAAATTCCTCTCTTACAGGTAATTTGGTTGATTCGTAAATGTTAGTGTATTCTACGTTATTTATACATTTTCGATGAAGCCTTCTTCTTCTGTCTTCAAGGGAAGGTTTTCTTCCCTTCTTCCTCAAGCTTTCTTCTTTATATATTCTCCCTTCTTATTTCAACCTCCTCTTTGAATTTCAGAGTTTTAATGATGGACTTTGGGCTCACTACAATCACTTCCTACTTGATAATTTGGCTTTTCTTCAACACTACTATTCTCTTTAATTTGATTGCACTTCTTCTTTCTGGAAATAGGCATTATGTTGATGTCTTTGTTGTTTCTATAATTCTCTTCTTCCCATCTTTCCGTGTTAGGGTTATAACTAAAAGCTTAAAATTATGTTGATGTCGTTGTTGTTTCTATAATTAAAAGAAAATCATGGGCTGAAAATTTACAACTAAAAGCTCAATATAAATCCATAATTAAAAAAAAGAAGATGTCTTTATTGGCTAAAAATAAAGTAATTGATCCGAAAAATCAGCCACTTGGTTCGGCATTCACTTCATCCATGCTTAGCTTGAGAGTGCATGGTTGGCCCGATCTTCATACTAGAATGTTTTATGCTATCCTTCTAGATGTATTTTATGTGTTTTTCCTATGTTTTGCGTGGAGTATATATCTACATCATACTTTGTACCTTAAATGTCAAAGCATGTCTACCCTCGTTGTGTTTTATGTATATAGGTGATTTAGGTCTCAAACGGAGCATAAATGAACATCTCAAGAAATCACAATGAACAATTCAGTACTACATCAAAGGGCTAATGAAGCAGTTTTTGACCGTTTCATTTGCTCGCGTTGCATTAGGCTTTATGAAATGGTTTCTAATAGCTATTGCATCGGTTTTATACAATTACGTGAAACCGCTGCATTTGACTAGTAAACCGTTGCAAGATAACGTAAGGAAGCGGTTTCAAACAATTACGTGAAACCGCTGCATGTAACTAGTGAACCGTTGCAAATAGCCTAATGAAGTGGTTTTCTAACACAACAGAAACCGCTGCATCAATGTAAAAGAACCGCTGATTAATACCAAATGAAACGGTTTTTTCACTTGTTTATAGATGCCATCAAGACAGAGAAATACAAATACTCAAAATCTGATTTCCTTGCTACATTAACAATTCAGACTTAAAATAATCTCAATTATCACAAATACCAAATCTTCTAACTTCGATTTCCTTAACATCATTAGCAAAAAAAAATCCAGCAAATTTAGTGTGTGGCTTAGCTAGACAAAACGGGTTCCACATTGTTCAAACCTAAGCAAGATACATATACCCAAAATTATAGAGTTATGTCTATTCAACTAATTCATACCCAAAAAGATAACTTGGTTGTGTCCTTGTTTGTGTCCTTTCCCTAATCAAACCAAAATCAACTACAAACGAAAAATGAACGAAAATAATATTAACATGCAAGGAACCTTCCGTTGAGATAAATAGCAAAACAAACAACCCACGAAAGACATTCGCCAAGTTCCTGTTGAACTAAACAAGAACTTGCCACTAAAGTCATTTCATCAAGTTTCTGGAATGGCTAGGGGTGTCAATGGGTCGGATTTGGGTCGGGGAGTACCCTATTCATCCCCATCCCCGTTTAATATAATGCCCCCCGTTCCCATCTCCATCCCCGTTCGGGTATTGAGAATTGTCCCCATCCCCGTACCCGTCGGATATTGGTCCCCGTCGGGGAATCCCCGTCCCCGTGTAATTTCTCCATTATACAACTTTATGGGTTTTCCCCGTAAAAATTCCCATCCCCGTTTAACTTTTAGGAGTTTGACAAAAAAACATTGACTCGGATAATAAATGTGAAATTAGACCATAAAATACAAAATTGTTACTTTGTTTAATGATAGCATGTATTATAGTCTATATTTTGGGACTTGTTTAGACGTTTTATCTTCAATAATCTGCATGTATGGATGTATATTATGTAATTATATTATTGTTTCATCTACCTTTACGAGAATCGAGGTCTACACCTAGTTTCGTTGTAATTCTAGGTAAAATGACACGTTTTGCATCAAAATAGAGCTAAGGAGATAAGGAGTCATTGGAGCTACATTCTAGAGCTTAAGGAAGAACTCAGGAAGCATGAAAATGATGAAGAAGATTGACTTTGGACCAGATTTGAGAGATTACACATTCAGTTGAGATTCACCTCGGTCAGCTACAATACCACCTTGACCGAGGTGATCTTGAGGAGCGTCCCGAACGAGGCGAACACCCTGCCGCCGGCGAGATCCATATTTTTGGCTGAGATCTTTTAATTTTGGAAAGAAGATACTTATATTTTTGGGCTGGATTTCTGGAAGGAAGATATTATTTTTGGGAGATCTATTTTAGAGATATGGATATATTTTCTAGGAAATTATCTTTTTAAGATATTAATATCTTGGGAAGATAATTCTCCTATATAAAGGGTTGGATTTTTCTCAAGTTCAGCCATGCTGAGAGGCTGAGAACATCCAGCAATTAAGAGATTTTCTGGAAACTTTAAAGGAAGGATTGAAGGATTAAAGATCAAGGAAGGAAGGAATTGAGTTTGGAGTTAGGTTTTGAAGGAGTTTATAAGACTTTCTTAGATTGTCTTTTCTGATTTGTGATTAAGGAACACTTGTTGTTTAATATTTGATTCAGTTATTGAGACCTCTTTCTTAAAGTTTTCGTGTTAGAATATTGATTCCCTTTCCATACATTTGATTATTGTCATCATGATAATTGTTGGCTAAGTTTCTTATGTGATTCTAAGGTGATTTGCTGAAAGTTGTGGGGAAGACGATGATAGAATGATCTTAATCCCAGCAGGACCCTGAAAGCTCGAGTCTTTAACCTTAACCCTAGATCACCTCGCTCAGTTGATGAACATCTCGGCCGGGGTGAAATTTGACTGAACGAGGTGAACCTTTCCTGAACCTATTATGAGTTAAGAGTTCTAGTTTGTCAAATCCTATCCTTATTACACCTTTCCTGGTTCAATGCAAGCCTAGGATGAGACTTACCCGGTGATTCCTTTGTTTGTTTACCTAAGATCATGAGTGTAGGTAATGAAGGTTTATCCTTTATTGGGGTTTAAGTGTGCCTTCATCCCATCCTTGTGAGTTAGCCTGAGACTTACCCGGTAAAGGTTGATTCTATTCTCTTACATGGTGTGTTGGTTTGAGATTATAGTTCCTTTCCTTAGTACCTTGAGACTTACCCGGTAATAGGAACTTTGGTTTGGGATAGTGAGTAGTGAGACTTACCCGGTAATCTATTCCCACCTTATAAACACCTTCCCTTTGCAAACCTCAGCTTTGTCCGCGTTATCCTTTGAGATCTTGAGTCGGATCCACAACTAGATGCTTTAATCCCTAGAATCCGCATTTCCCCTTACCTGACTTTTATATCATCTTTGATTGCTTTAATTGCTTTTGGTTAATTGCAATATTTGACAACCGATTATGTGCTTTGTTTCACCTAAGTCCCTGTGATCGACCCCTGAAATTCTTGCTTTTTATTACAATTGACCCGTACACTACGGGTTCGCATATTTGTTTAAGCATACTTCTTGAGTTATAAATTTAAAGCTTGCACAGACCTTTTGGAGCGAACATTTAACTATATAAATAACAAAAAAAAAACGAGTAAAAAAAAGAAAGAAAAAAATTTCATTTTTTTAAGAAAATACAAATTTGGCAAAGTAAAGTTATACCGTATATATATTAGGTTCCATTCATTCAAGTGGGATGTGCATTTGATCATCGTGATTTGACGCTCACAACGTATTCAAAAATTTCACGAGGTTTTATCCTCATATGATCGAAAACCAAATTAATATAGGTTAGCATTAGTATAATTTACACATATAATTATCAAATAAATAATTAACATTAAAATAAATTTTGTGTAAGTAGGATCGAGTAATCTTAAATTACAAAAGTTTATATAGCTTGAAATTATAGTAATCATTGACAATTTTTGAATTAAATATGAAACTACAAAGAAATTGTAATATAAATACAATTTGTTTATATATGTATCCTCAATAGATTCTCTGTCCGGGATCCCCATCGGGTTACCTGTCGGGGATCCCCATCGGGTTACCCTTCGGGGATCCCCATCGGGTTACCCGTCGGGGATCCCCATCGGGGATCCTCAACAGGTTCGGGTTCGAATCGGGGAGCGGGGCGGATACCCCTATCTTCATCCCCGTCCCCATCCCCAAGCGGGGAATCAAAGTTTTCCCCATCCCCGTCCCCATCCCCGTTTAAAACCCCCATCCCCGTCTCCATGATGAGTAATACCCGCGAATTTCGGGTAATCTCCACCCCATTTAGACCCCTAAGAATGGTCTTCAGTTGAACTAAATGGTAAGTCAATTAAGTACAAAATCTTGTACTTTCCAGCAACAAACATTCAACAACATTGAAAGCAAAATATCTTGTCTAAATTCAGCAACAATTCAGCCAAATATATTGTCTACATTGAGCAACAGACATTCAACAACAAACATTGAGCAACAGACATTCAACAATAGACATTCAACCCACATAAAAGATAAGACATTAATAATTCGATCATGGAAACGAAGAAGACATAAGTTATATTGTCTAGTAATTGTCATGTTATATTATCGTAATTAGAGATGATAAGCCACTCACCATGTATGACTTATAAACCTTTTAGGAGTTAGCAACAAGGTCTCTGCAAATTAATATAAAAACATCAAGACAAAATGTAATTAAAGATTCAATTATAAAGTATTAGTCAAAACTCACCCATCTAGATTTTCATGAGAACTAAGTTCATCTTCTTGATCTGTTGAGAAGTCCGGAATAACAAGATCAAATCCACGATTTGCTTCTCGCATCTTTGATACATATCAGAAAATCTTTGGTCCATTTGTGTAGTAAACGTTTTCTGCAATTGTTGTATGATGCTCTCTACAAAAACAGAAGGAAGTATAAACGGAGCCTTATCATCCTTGATCTTCATACTCGACTTTGTGACACCTAATCCATACATACGCAAGCATCCGGGATGTTCCTTCTTAGTGATAACCTTATGATATGGATCAATTTCCTCACTGCCATCATCCATTGATTTAAGTGCTTTCATTTTCTCCTAATTAAAAAATCATAAGAACAATAAGAAAATATAGCAATGAGTATATGAGTTTAGTATATGAATCAAAATAGACTTAAAAGTCTTTTACTCACAATGTTCCCTAAACTCTCCTCATTTGGTGTCCGATATATGCGTCATGGAATTCTCTTTTGAGATTCTATATATACTTCAGCTTGTGATGGTATCCGTTTGATAGGGTCCTTTTGTTGCTATAGAAAAACAACACATGAAAGATATAACCAAACTAGAAGTAATTGATTTGGTGATAATTAATAATTCAACCACTGCAATTGTAACTAAATTTTGTTTTTTTACCATGGTATGACGCAACAAAGCATATGATGATGGCCCCATAGTGTGCAAGTCATTTTGGTTTTCTCGGTTCCCTTTATTTGTGTCGCTTATTTTCTATTTATCAATATGTAGAAACATAACTTTTCATTGTAATTTAAGATAAAAATGTCATAACTGTTGTAAGAATGCAGTACCTTTGCTTCTTCCGAGTCCCAAAAGCTCAAAAGATCTTTAAATCCGACTTCTGGTATGTGCTTCAGTCGATAGGATAATCTATCTTCCATCGTCTCATATTTACTTTTAGTAATTTTGCTTCACCCTTGCTTTGTGCAACCTTCATTTCGAGTTAATATTACTGAGCACCCATGACTTTCCTTCTTCGGGGACAATGTATTTTTTTTTGAATAAATCACAAAATTAAAGCTTTCCTAGATTTTCTGTATACAACTAAATAAGAAGGAAAAATAAAATGACATACACATATGTAGCTAATATAACGTGTACATACTACCAAATTTTATCCCTTGTGGGGACATACTCCCAACTAATGAAATTCAAAGGCGCATATGTTTTATCTTTAGTCAAAGTTCCAAGAAAGCGAGAAAACGTGTCAACTATCTCTTTTGAAGGCCCCGCTGGTTGGTGCAGATGGTTAAACATTATAACATCACGATTATCCATATTGCGTGCATGAACCTCTGTTAAAATAGTTCTCCTCATCGTCTCTTCTCTTGAATAACTACTTAAAAAATTAGGAGTCAAGCATATACCTTATCACAAAACTAATCAAAATGAAAAGAGACCTCAAATACATTCTAATTACCTGCATTTTCAGTTTTAGGCAACACTTCAGCAACATTGAGATCTTCATTATGGCTACTGCTATCAACTCCTGATAAATCACTTTCATCCACGTCAGTGCAATTCGTTACATGTTGTGCTTGCAAGTCTTCATCCACCAAGGGAGAATCATAAGACACGTGGTTGAGATTCATATCATTACTTTGTTGTGTTCTCAAACATTGCATTTTTCTCATGGCCAAATATTTTGACATACTTCCTGGAACACAATATTGTTTTTTTTTCTTTTTCCTTGTTCTTGGCTCAAAATTTTCTTTTGTTGAGTTTATTATGATTGGGCCAAGCGTTCGAGTTGAACTTGTTCTTGATTCTGTGGCGGTCCATGTTGACCTCTACTAATATCTGAATTTGATTCTTGTATCAAGAGTGGTTGTTGTGGACTTGTCATATTCCTTTGGTGCTTCTCTTGAGATTTCAGCCTCAAGAAATAGTCATGGGCAGTGTTTGCATTAGTTGTTTCTTCTCCTTCTTACCCCTTGAAGAATCTATATTCTTGGAATTTTGAAGATATGAAATGAAGGTACGCATTAGGTTATCAATTAATTTAACATATAATATGTTTCCCAAAAATAATAATTCCGAGCATGATTCACTTGCAAGAAAGGTTAAATATTGTGTTATTAGTTAATTTAACATTAGAACAACAAGAGATATAGCATATACCAGATGAGATTCATTCAAAGATGTTGATTGAGCATGTTTCACTTGACTATCAACAGCAGGCTGTACAATTTTTATGATAGCGAAATTTATCAATTCAGTTTACCTAACAAAATGGAAATCAAAACTAAATAAAGTGTATGTAATAGAAATTGATCTACCTCATGTTGGCTAGTCATATCTTCTTTTGACAAGGAAACTGTATCAACAACACTCCTTGAAACTCGATCATACTTTTCTTGCAAAACCTTATTTGCAAACTTACTAAGACCTTTAGCTTCCATCACCGCAACATTAGATTGAATTCTTTTCATCCTATCCATTTCATATGCGCACATTTTTTCCTTTTCACGAAATGATTTCGTAGGCTTGTTAGAATTTCCCATGCCTTCAATGAAATAAAAATGTAAATCTGTTAATATAATCTGTAAATCTGTATATAATTTGTAAACTACAACATAGTTTTTAATACTTAGAAAATTCAAACATGGTATACTAAACTGAATTCAGGTGGAAATCTACACAAGTTATATAACCAAAGTGGTTAAATCATATCTTATGATCTAACCACTGTATTCATCTCAAATTCAAACATGGTATATTAAAATATCTAAACTACAACATATCAAAGTTTCAAGTCAATCACAAGAGTCTAACATGATCAGATTTGGATCTAAAGATGCTTCCACAAATAGTTTTCCATACTTGGAAAATTTTCTAGAATTTCTTGAAAAACAAAATTTTGGACCAAATATGCTAACTCGTAACATCCAAACTAATCATTTTATCTTTCCCAATTTTTGGATATGATTTACTATAGTATCTATACTAGGACACATAAAAAATTCAGCCAAAAAGAAGGAGTCGTTCATGCCTAGATGTGGCTCCAAAGTTGGTTGTTTCAAGAACTCGGAAACTGTAAATATTACAGCTTGTGTGCTCATTCTATTGGGACAACCCCTGCGTGGTTTTGTAAGGCATGTAGAGGGAAAGGAGGAAAGGAAGGTGGTGTGTGCTCATTGTTGTTCGTGGTATCAAAGAGGAAAGGTGTTCCTTGGTTGTTGTCGTGAACTAGAAAGGAGAGGAGTGATATGTTGTTGTTTGTGTGGCTCAGATCGATGAGAGGAAGGCATTATCTTGGATGCTGCACAAATAACTCTTCCACTTTCAAACAACCTTTCACAATGAAATGTTATGGTTTGAATTTTAACATTCTTACACAATGAAATGTAGCTACACAAATAACTCTTCCGCTTTAAACCTACACTAGACACCTGAACTTAAAAAAATCAGCTTTCAAGTATTTCACAATTAGTTCTAGAGAGCATTTTAAATTGGATAATAACAAATAAACGTCATTTTCTTTCAACAATCTCAATAAGTTATGAAATGAAAAACTGAAATCTGTAAATCTCACAAGAAAAAAAGAATGCCATAAATTTATTGATAGGTTATATTATATATTACTCAATAACTTAGGGCATAGAATTTCAATGCTAGAACAAGTGTTTGTTCAAAAGATCAATGACATAAAGTTCTCCATTTGGCTAGTCGTCTAGAACATTTCCTTCCAAGTCAATTATTGTTGCACGCACATCAGTCCTTGTATGACTAAGCTCAACATCACCATCAATACCAAACCTTTTTTGATGAGAATTTACAAGTTCAGTCCAATATATATCAGCAATTCTATTACTCTCTTCATTCTTAGTAGCAAGTCTCTAGGCAAATCTTTCACCATATAATGCCAATCATTTGCTTATGGGTTCTCAACATAAAATAGTTGATTTGCTTGAGAAGCCAAGATAAATGGTTCATGTTGATAAATATGCTTCTTATGATTGACTCAAACAAGCCAATGATCATCATCCTCCTTAGATTGGAAACAGACACACCGAAATAAGACCACACTGAAATGGTCTTCATAGAAAATCTCAATAATATTTTCAATTGAGCCATAGTAAGAGACATCTCCCATAATAGGATGTTGGTCCTTGGTGCTTGCAAAGCTTGGAGTTAAAGCCATTAAAGTCACTCCACTATTTTCAGTTACACATTTCTTATCACGCTTCATAGTATGGAACTAATAGCCATTGATGAAATATCAACTATATCTTTTGACATACAAAGAAGGTCAAACAAACAACCTTTAATAAAGTTAGACACTTGTAGACCTTCATCAAGCTGAAACTCAACCTTCTCTCTAAACCGACCAATAAAATCCTTAAAATGGCTTTGAGCAGAATCCCACTTTCTCTTCTTTTTGCGAGTGGTAAGTGTCTGGTGATCACTACATTAAGATAGAAATAAATGAAAATCTTACTAAACTTTTTAATTAAAATCAGCAATGAAAATAACATATGTTATGATACCTAATATAGGTCTCAACTTCTTCTCTATGACAATTGTATATAACATATTGATGTGCTTGAGCCCACTTCACTTGATCAATCTTGTAATGTTTAGTTTCTTTCGTTTTTATATTGTCTCTTCCCGTAATAGGGTGGCCAGTCTTTGGAAAGATAATCTGGGAGTCATTTGTCTCAATATGATCATGTGTGTCGTTGGGTGCACGGTGCAAATATCAAGCAAAAAAGGTAACACACTCATCAGCTAAATATGCTTCTGCAATTGATCCCTACGGACGACTCTTATTTCGAACAAACGACTTCAACTTCCTAAGGTATATTTCTAGTGGATACATCCATCTGTCACAAACGGGCCCCCCAAGTCTGATCTCTTCAACTAAGTGGATTGACAAGTGAACCATAATGTCAAAAAAGGTAGGAGGGAAAATCATTTCAAATTGACAAAAAATTTCAACAATCTCATATTGTAGATAATCGAGATCTTGAGGATCAATAACCTTACTACAAATGGCTTTGAAAAAAGCACTCAACTTGATGAATGAATTTGCAACATCTTTATGCATACTTGATTTTGCAGCAATTGGAAGTAAATATTGCATTAAGAAGTTGGCATCGTGGATCTTATAACCTATAATTCTTCTCTCTTGTAGCTGAAGACACCTTGCGACGTTGGAATCACAAACTTGAGGTAACTTGGCATTCTTAATGACGGTACAAAATATGCACTTCTCTTCTGATGTCATTCAAAATCGCACGTTTTCCATTTCAACAGATTAACCATCATTAGATAACTTAGGATGAAGATCTTCCATCATATCCAGTTCCACTAGGTTAAGTCGGGCTTTCACATGATCTTTAGTCTTCCCAGGAATATTTAATAGTGTTCCAATCACACTATCACAATTGTTCATTTGTATATGCATTATGTCAAGACAATGACGAAGAGAAATATTCTTCAAATAAGGCAAGTCAAAAAAGATTGATTTCTTTTTCCATTGGCAGATTTCACGTGTCGTCTTATCTTCCCTTTTATATTTATTCTTATTCCGCTTCTTCTTCTTATTTGGTATAGTCTTTCCAAACTCATTTTTGAATCCTTCTAACAACTCTAATACTACAGCTCTTGACAAGCGGACTGGTGCACCTTCACTTTCTACATGCCCATCATATTGCCTTATATTTTGCAGCAGCGGATGGCCTAGTGGGAAAAACCTGTGGTGTTCTATGTAACACGTCTTTATACTATGTGGCAAATATTGTGAGCGAGTTTGATAATGACAACAAGGACATGCCAACTTTCCTTTCGTGCTCCATCCAGCTAACATTGCAAGAGCTGGAAAATCACTTATCGTGAACATCAAGGCTGCATGCACTCTAAACATTTGGTTGCTTGAAGCATCATATGTCTCTATCCCACACACGAATAATTCATTAAGATCTTTCACATGGCTTTGAAAAAAGCACTCAACCTGATGAATGAATTTGCAACATCTTTATGCATACTTGATTTTGCAGCAATTGGAAGTAAATATTGCATTAAGAAGTTGGCATCGTGGATCTTATAACCTATAATTCTTCTCTCTTGCAGCTGAAGACACCTTGCGACGTTGGAATCACAAACTTGAGGTAACTTGGCATTCTTAATGACGGTACAAAATATGCACTTCTCTTCTGATGTCATTCAAAATCGCACGTTTTCCATTTCAACAGATTAACCATCATTAGATAACTTAGGATGAAGATCTTCCATCATATCCAGTTCCACTAGGTTAAGTCAGGCTTTCACATGATCTTTAGTCTTCCCAGGAATATTTAATAGTGTTCCAATCACACTATCACAATTGTTCATTTGTATATGCATTATGTCAAGACAATGACGAAGAGAAATATTCTTCAAATAAGGCAAGTCAAAAAAGATTGATTTCTTTTTCCATTGGCAGATTTCACGTGTCGTCTTATCTTCCCTTTTATATTTATTCTTATTCCACTTCTTCTTCTTATTTGGTATAGTCTTTCCAAACTCATTTTTGAATCCTTCTAACAACTCTAATACTACAGCTCTTGACAAGCGGACTGGTGCACCTTCACTTTCTACATGCCCATCATATTGCCTTATATTTTGCAGCAGCGGATGGCCTAGTGGGAAAAACCTGTGGTGTTCTATGTAACACGTCTTTATACTATGTGGAAAATATTGTGAGCGAGTTTGATAATGACAACAAGGACATGCCAACTTTCCTTTCGTGCTCCATCCAGCTAACATTGCAAGAGCTGGAAAATCACTTATCGTGAACATCAAGGCTGCATGCACTCTAAACATCTGGTTGCTTGAAGCATCATATGTCTCTATCCCACACACGAATAATTCATTAAGATCTTTCACATGGCTTTGAAAAAAGCACTCAACCTGATGAATGAATTTGCAACATCTTTATGCATACTTGATTTTGCAGCAATTGGAAGTAAATATTGCATTAAGAAGTTGGCATCGTGGATCTTATATCCTATAATTCTTCTCTCTTGCAGCTGAAGACACCTTGCGACGTTGGAATCACAAACTTGAGGTAACTTGGCATTCTTAATGACGGTACAAAATATGCACTTCTCTTCTGATGTCATTCAAAATCGCACGTTTTCCATTTCAACAGATTAACCATCATTAGATAACTTAGGATGAAGATCTTCCATCATATCCAGTTCCACTAGGTTAAGTCGGGCTTTCACATGATCTTTAGTCTTCCCAGGAATATTTAATAGTGTTCCAATCACACTATCACAATTGTTCATTTGTATATGCATTATGTCAAGACAATGACGAAGAGAAATATTCTTCAAATAAGGCAAGTCAAAAAAGATTGATTTCTTTTTCCATTGGCAGATTTCACGTGTCGTCTTATCTTCCCTTTTATATTTATTCTTATTCCGCTTCTTCTTCTTATTTGGTATAGTCTTTCCAAACTCATTTTTGAATCCTTCTAACAACTCTAATACTTCAGCTCTTGACAAGTGGACTGGTGCACCTTCACTTTCTACATGCCCATCAGATTGCCTTATATTTTGCAGCAGCGGATGGCCTAGTGGGAAAAACCTGTGGTGTTCTATGTAACACGTCTTTATACTATGTGGCAAATATTGTGAGCGAGTTTGATAATGACAACAAGGACATGCCAACTTTCCTTTCGTGCTCCATCCAGCTAACATTGCAAGAGCTGGAAAATCACTTATCGTGAACATCAAGGCTGCATGCACTCTAAACATTTGGTTGCTTGAAGCATCATATGTCTCTATCCCACACACGAATAATTCATTAAGATCTTTCACAATAGGTTGCAAGAACACATCAATATTCATTCTTGGGGAGAAAGGACTAGGAATAAGCAATGCTAGCATTAAAAACTCCGACTTCATACACATCCATGGGGGCAAGTTGTAATTGCTTAGAATAACTTGTCACGTAATATGTACGATACTCATTTAGCTAAATGGATAAAATCCATCCCTAGTCAAACACAATCTCTCATTGCGTGGCTCTGCAAAAAACGATGGATACAATAAATAAAAGTTCTTCCAATCCTCACCATCAGCCGGGTGTCTCATAAGTCCATCCTTTGGACGTCCCTTTGCATGCCATGTCATGTAACGAGCAGTCTCGGAACACATAAACAACCTCTGCAACCTCTTCTTGATTGGGAATTACCTAATGACTTTTGATGGAATTCGATAAACCTTACCAATATCATCATCTTTCTCCTCTAATTTCCACCTAGAAGCCTTACAATTATGACAAAATGTTTTTTCAACATTGCCCTTCCAATACAATATGTAGTCATTAGGACATGCATCAATCCTAACGTAATCGAGACCCAAGAATTTAAGGACGTTTTTGTCTTCATTAAAAGAACTAGGCAGGTTTGCATTAGGTTGCATATCTTTCAAAATCTTCAATAAATCAGTAAATGCTCCATTGCTCAACTTATGGTCTCGCTTATAAAAAAAATTTTAATGGTAAATGAAAACTTAGAGAAATTCTTGTAGCATGGATATAACTCTTCTTCACCCTCTTCAACTAACTTGTAAAATTTCTTTCTCGGACCATTTCTGAACGCATCATGTAACAAATCATTGATATTATTAACAAAGTTATTCATCACATCATTATCAATTGCTACACTTTCATGATTTACTCCCTCAGTTTCCTCGCGTTCATTTGGTAGTCGAACAAAACCCTTCACAATCATATGATTTATCACAATGTTTCCACGAAGCCAATTCCGAAGTAGACATACTTTACATGGACAACATATTTTGTCTCCTTGGGCTTCGGTTGCAATTGCCTTTTTTATATATGCATCCACTCTATTTTCATATTTCTTATGCCATCGAGGAAACATCCACCACTTTAAGTTACTTTTATCTATGCCTAAGTTTAATTAATCACCAATGTACACTTATTACCAATACATTTCAAAATTAGATTTCAAGAGTAAACAATCGAAGTCGTATACTTTTAATGTTTATAACACAAATAAATGCAACTAATCTTTGATTTCAAAAAAGAAGGTGTATGTAAATTCAGAGTAGCAATTAAACTCTAGTCTGGCTATGTGGAAAAGATTCAACAGCAAATTACATTGAAGGTATAACCTAGATAAAGAGCAACAAATAGGAACAATAGATTGTACAACAAACAAATCAACATTGAATATTCTCTTGTATTCAAACACCTTAAAATGATATTGTGGCAGAAAATGTATAAGACTAACTTGGATAAACTAATAAGAAAAAGTGTGGTAAATGGAGATGGCAAGGAAATTACCTTTGTGATTGGATCCTTCCGACCAAGCCTTTTCAAATGTTGTGCAATCTCCCCATCAATCTCCTGTATCTATAAGTATCATGTCATCAAGATTAAGAATGTCTTAGACAACAAACAATATGAATCATATCCTCTTAATCTCTTATTCAGTTAGCGAATTTAACTATGTAAGATATCCAATGGAAAACAAACATCTTTTGTGCCATTTGTAATATCCGAATTTTTTTTTTATTTTATTTATTTATTTTTCCTCCCGATTATTTCGAGAAAAAATAAAAAAATAAAAAAACTATCGGACATTGACCGGGTTATTGTTCTTTGATCTTTTATCATTTTATGTGAGGATCTTACTCATATAAAATACAAAAGTCAATCTACCTTCTTTAATCTCTATACTTAACCATTCGGGCCCATCAGGACAAGTCATCCGGGCCCGTCGGAAACCAACCATTGGGCTGTCATGGGCAGCCAGCTGGGCCCATTTGTACAATTCCTTCTCCTGAGTCTTCACTCTCTCACGCTAATCACAGGACGTAACCCTAGCGGCTCACCTCTCCTCTCCTTCAATTCTCTTTCACGCCCGTTTGGCGCAGCGGCAACCTTCTTCCACTTCCCTCTCTTCCGTCTTGGAAGTCGTCTGCTACACCACAACTTGGATGGGCCGGCAAAGTTCCTTCCGACGCCAGCAGTGAAGCAAGGTCGTTGTTGCTCGTGTATGCCGACCGAAGATGTGATTGCCTTGTCGAGTAGGCTCGCCTCACGCTCAACGGGCCATCAAGACCAGCAAACGAGTCGCCTCCCTCCTGGCCTATAGGCGACAACAGCACCAGGAATAGCCTTCGCCTCCAGCCCCACAACCGCAACTCCTTTACGACAGCAGACCCCGCTGGTGCGCCTTGCCCTAGCCGCAAGTGCGGCTGGGAACCCGGAACCGCTGGTGCGGTGGCTAGAGCTGCAGGTGGTTCAGTCTGGGCTGCAGGGGCGCCTCCTCCCAGCCGCTGGTGGGTCCAAGTGATAGGGATCTCGATCCGTCTTCTTCAGTCTACACACGAGCTTGTTGAGTCCGTCTAGTCGGGTAAGGACCTCGACCCTCTTCCTTCTATACCCTCTCTATATATATGTGCTGATTAGAAACCCGTTGGGATCTTGAACAGTTCACAACAGCCCTAGAGAGTGCTTGATGAGCTGATGCGTTTTTTTGAATTTTCGGAAGTGCCAATCAGTTAACTTCGGGTCAAGATTTGGGTAAGTTAGACTTCTCCTTTCTTGCTGATTTTCGGGTATGTTGTAGTCAGTGTTGCATAGTATATTATACTAAAATTTGGGAACAATCGGAGTTACGATGTGAGAGTTATAGTATCCCGAAGTTGGCTATTCATGCAGTTTTTGTTGCGTGCTGAGTTTGAGGAAATTTGCTTGAGATGCAGTTTTGTGGAATAAATTTGGAGGGGTTATTGACTTCTGTTAGACTTGAATTTCTGACAAGTTATAGTTGATATAGTATAGTAGATCATACTAAAATTTTAGAGGAATCCATGCTACGGTTTGAGAGTTATGGTGTCTCAAAGTTGACTCCTCACACAGTTTTTATAACTGTGCTGAGTGTTGGGAAAAACAGCTTGTGATGCTGTTTTGAGATATAGTTTTGAATAAGAGTTTGATCTCTGTTGCACTTGAATTTTGGATATGATATAGTTGGCATATTGTGGTGGAACATATTAAAATTTGGGATGAATCCAGCAAGTGGTTTAGGAGTTATGAATTTTTGAAGTTGAGACCTTAAACAATTTTCTGGATGTTGCTGAAATTGTTGAGTACTGGAATTATCTGGGTTGTGCAGTCATGTTTGAGCTTAAGTTTGGATACCTTAGAAACATAATCCACCGTTCAGATTTTAATATGTTATAGAGTGTCATGCATAGTGTGGTGTATCAAAAGTTGGGGTTGATCCAACGGTTGGATTTAGATCTATGAAGGTCCAAAGTGGACTGGCTGAACAGTTAAGAAATACTCAGTTTTGGCTAAGTCCGAATTTCTGGTTTAGGAACTGACTTTGAGAATTTGTGTAGAAGTGATTATTATGTATTTTTGGGAAATTCTGACTACTATGGATAGAGTGCATAGCATAAAAGACTTAGAGATTTTTGTTAGACTTTTTTATATTTTTATTCGGTTCTCATATCTTAAGCCAAAGTCGGACCTTGACGACTTTTTATGAAAGTCAAGAATGTAGTTAACTCTTCTAAATCTTTAGCAAACTTTCCTTTGAGAGTTTGAGTGTGGTTTTGAGTTCCAAAGAATAGTTTGGGGTAAAATAGTCATTTATCCGTATAAGGGTATTTTTGTAATTTAGCTGATGATAGAGTTAAATATCTTAGAAGTCAGAGACTTCTAATTAAGTGGGATATATTACTGATCCACTTGCCTTTTATAACAGGAGGTTGAGTTCCTGCGGTTACAGACCGAGTCGAGATAACGAGATTATGTTTGAATTCAGGTAAGTCCTTTGGGCTTACTTAGCTGACTTCTAGATATGAGTATGAATAATGGTAGTGGTGTGTGAATGAGATGCTTATAGTTATATTTTAGTAATATTTATAAACCGACCTATACCTTGGCCTAAGAGTAACGGGCGGTGGCATTCTGCTCAGTTAGCTTGAGGGCGCTGGGGGTTTCTTTAGGGACTAGTCCACACTCGGTTTGTAGTGATGCTACCGGCCGAGGTAAGCTAGACCTACACCCTGTTGGATAAGGAACGGAGGCGAGAACTCTTAAGATTCTCGTGCCACAACTGTAAAATGGAATAAGGTGAATCACTTAACTACTAGATAATAACCGGTTTGTGTGCCAGCATGATGATTGTTTATGTTACCTTGTTTGTGTATGTGCTATCCTTATTCTGCTTATATTTGGATTGTTAGATAACGGTTTATCCGTGTTGTAGATCTGTAGAGATAGACAGCTGCAGAGAGATTCGGAACGGATGGTCATCCAGGTCCACGTATTCATTAGACGGGGACGGGGGAGTCTTCCATACGACATGCATGTTATGTATTTATATATATGTTTGTAAGGCTGTCACATGTATACATTCATACCATCAAAATATTATGTTTTAAAATTGTTTTAAATACATTTGTGCCTTGTTGTAAGATCCTAGTAAAGTTTTTGTTAAACCAAGGTCGGGACCCATTGTGAGGTCCTAACTAGTAGCTCCCCGAGTTCCAAGAACTTGGGGTGTTACAACATGGTATCAGAGCGAGGTTGGCAGCAATGGCACTTGAAATCTTCTGAAAGACCGAATGTATAAAATCACTAGAATCCGAAAGGTGTCTAAGATGTTCAAAACGGTTTTTGTTTTTACACACGTGCATAGTCGGGTTGTTGGATTAGTAGTACGTCGGACCACCATCGTTCTCCGTGGATCTCTGCAACTTCGAATGATAGGTGTTAGTATATAGAGTTATATCGATATGTTTTAATGTATGATTATATATATGTATATGTGTAGCATGTTAGTATCCTAAAGGATATTTTAGATCCTTTACTTGTGATATCATGAAGCGATTATCGCCTCATGATAAATTCGTAGCGGACTTGAGGAATTTTCAACACGAGACAATGGATTCAGACCTAGGATTGAGTATTATACTCTGGTGGGCGTCCTGGCGACCCTATAAATCATCCGGAGAACGGGTGGGCAAGGAAGTAAAGATGTTGAGATAATTTTCACCACAAGTACAATCCGATGAAAAAGAAAATCCCGAGTCAGCTCACATAGAAGGAATAGGAAGTCATACAAGGGACTTGGTCGGATGAAGCCGATAGATGAATTAGAATAACCACGCAAGATACGACAAGAGATCAGATTAGAGATAACAACAAGGGAACAAGTATCATATAGAACGGAGTACAACCAAGAACTTCGGAGTGAAGGACGTTACCATCGAGGCGGACGCCACCATATGCAAGCATGGACATGAGAGTACAAAGAGGATAGGGTGTTGACCCAGTGGTGAGAGATTAAAGGGTACAAAGATAGAGAGTGAGTTTAATGACGAGAAATAGAATGTGTAACCATGGAAGCATGTGGAGTCCTCCAAGGATACGAACATTTTGAAAGAAACTTCAACATAAGTATCAAAGAAACTAGAAGACTAAAATTGTGACAACGAAATTCCATAAAGGTATCATGATCAAAACAAAACCAATTAAGGGGAAGAATGTGGGAAAATGATATTGGTGGACTAAAGAGTCCACAATAACTTCTCATTCACATACAGATTTAAGTTACCAATACTAACGGTCTTATTAGAGAACCGCAAACAGACGATGAACAAAGTAAGAAGAATCGTCAAGACACGCTTACAAGTTATTGTGGAAGACTTGACGAACTCCTTGACGACAGATAAATGCTATAAATGGACTCAGAAGAGTATAATGATCTCATAAGAAAACAAGAGAGGTGCAGACTATGGAAGGAGCTAAAGGGATATTAACAAAGAAACTAGAGGAGATAGATTTTCACCAAGGGTATCAAACTTCAAAAGAGATAGAAGAACATGTTTGCTCCAAACGGTGTGTGCAAGCTTTAAATTTATAACCCTAGACGAAAGCTTAAAACAAGGATACGAACCCGCAGTGTACGGGTCAATCGTAGTAAAAAGCAAGGAATTCCAGGGGTCGATCACAGGGACTTAGTGAAACAAAGTCCAGTTATGGTATGCTAATGCAATCACTAAACACAAGGCAATTAAAACAATCAAAGATGATATAGAAGTCAATAAAGGAAATATGCAATTCTAGGGATTAAAGCATCTAGTTGTGGTTCCAACTCAAGATCTATAGATAAGCGGACAAAGCTGAGATTTTTGCATAGGGAAGGTGTTACTAAAGTGGAATAGATCACCGGGTAAGTCTCACTACTCACTAATCTTAAACCGTAACTCCTATTACCGGGTAAGTCTCAAGGAATTAAGATAAAGAACTATAATCTCAAACTAACACACCATCTAAGGGAATAGAATCAACCTTTACCGGGTAAGTCTCAGGCTAACTCACAAAGATGGGATGGAAGCACACTCAAACCCCAATAAAGGACAAACCTTTATTACCTACACTTATGATCTTAGGTAAACAAACTAAGGAATTACCGGGTAAGTCTCATCCTAAGCTTGCATTGAACCAGGAAAGGTATAATAAGGATAGGATTTGGCAAACTCTAACACTTAATTCTCAGTTTCGGATCGGATAAGTCACCTCGGTCAGAAGAATTCCACCCCGGCCGAGATGTTCATCGACTGAGCGAGACGCTTAGGGTTAAGGTTAAAGACTCGAACTTTCAGGATCCTACTGGAATCTAAGATTTATTCTATCATTGTTTTTCCCACAACCTTCAGCCAATCACCCTAGAATCACACAAGGAAATTAGCCACTCATCATCATGAAAGTATTAATCAAATATATGGGAAGAAGGTTAATATTTGAACAAGAAGAACTTAATGAGAAGACTTCAATAACTGAATAAAATATCACAACAAAGCGTTCCTTGGATAAATATCCAACAAGAAAGACAACAAGGAAGAGAATATAAGGAAATCTTACAAAGAAAACCTTCAAAAGCTATAAAAGCTACAATCTTCCTTCTTCAACCTTCAAAAAGGTTCTTCAAATCTCCCAACTGGAGTATGGCTGCAGCGGTGTATAAACCCTGATTGGTGTAAGCGGATTTTGTGGTATGCGGGATGTTGGATTTGTGGAAATCCGACCCTTTTTATAGGAAAAAACCCTCCAAAGATAAGATATCTTAAAAAGATATCTACCCATAAAAATAGGTAAAATATAAGATCTAGTATATCTTCTTCCTTCCAGGAGCCAAGCCCAAAAATATAAGATCTCTTTCCAAAGATAAAAGATATCAGCCAAGAATAAAATATTCTCGCCGCGTCTCAGGTGTTCGCCTCGGTCGAGTCGACTTCTTTGGATCACCTCGGTCGAGGTGAATCTATGGTCAACCGAGGTGAATCACGACAGAATGTGAAATCTCTCGAATCTGGTCCAAAGTAAATCTCTAATCCTTGGCTATGCTTCCTGGATGTAGCTCCAATGACTCCTTAACTCCTTTTGCTCCTTTTTGATGCAAAACGTGCCATTTTACCTACGATTACAACAAAACTAGGTGTAGACCTCGATTCTCGCAAAGGTAGATGAAATGGTAATATAATCACATATTATACATACAAACATTCATATTATGAAAGATAAAACGTCCAAACAAACCCCAAAATATAGACTATAATTCATGCTATCAAAATACCCCATACTTAGCCCTTGCTTGTCCCCAAACAAGTTCCGCACATAGAAGACAAGATAGAATGGATTATGAGTCAATAAAATCAATGAAAAGTCTTTCAAAAACATTTTTATGATGTGCTACAATCATAGATCACTCTAAGAGAAAACTTCATGGAATTTAAAATCAAAACATGTTCAAAACATTTTATAAATATAGAAAAGTCGTTCATCTTTGCATAAAATCATAGAGTGCATAATAAGTCATAATTATCGAAATTAATCATGCATAATTCAGTTTAAACCACTAAGTCAATCAACAAGCTCAAGGTCTCAAGGGCTTCCCAAAAGAAAGGTCAAGAAACGTGTAGGGTAGGGATGTATGTAAGGTAATGTGGTGCTAGAATCCGGGAAAAGGATGATCTTCACTTTCACTTTGACTTGCAACATCTTCCACCAATAAGTTTCGCTTATTTCACACTTTTTTTCTTTTTACTTTACTTTTTGGGATGCATGGACAGAGGTGCACAATAACCGAAGCCTAGGAAATCAGCAATCATCAATTTCTTGAGATGCATCAAACCCTTGATGCACATACCATGACCCGTTAGAAATATCGCTCAATCCGACTTTGGCAAGACACAAACACCCGGCTATGTGAATGTTGCCGAGTTACTTTATCCTCATGATTGATTTCCCCAAACTTATTTCTTTCTTTCTAACACTTTCACTTCCAGCCCACTTCTCAACTTTAACTTGCTTTTACCACTTCGCTTGCTTCCAAATTCCCGGATAGGTAAAGGGAGGCAAAATGTATATGAGGGGCTAAGCATGATCAAGAAGAAGAAGAGAAAAGAAGAATTTCCTTGGTCTTTCCAGGAAGAAAGTGAGAGAACTTATAATGTGGTGACAACCTTCAAATTCAACATAATTTGGATAAAAACCTTTCAAACACATAAAGAATTTCAAAACCAGTCAGTAAACAAAATCTTCACTGAGATCATATCCAGATAAGTAACACAAAATCGTTTTCGAAAACTCTCTGTTAACCCACCTCGGTCGAGGTGGTTTTAGGTCAACCGAGGTGAAACACCTCGTTCGGCCAGAACTGCCCCGGTCGAGGTCCAAAATTTTTTTTTTTTAAAAACCTGTTTTCTTTCGGTTTCGACGTTTTTCTCAATCAAATAACCTGTGAGTATGCATGCAATTTCAGATAAACATATAGAAGCAACTGAAGCATAAAAATAAATATCTGATAAAGTGGAGTCATACATAGGTGTCAAATAATACATCACATAAACACATAAAACACCCCATACTTGGGACACACTGTCCCAGTGGGTCAAAATAAGTCTAAAGGATAAAAATACTCACCGGATAATAAGCTGAACTGCATAAAAATAAGAAAGAAAAATCCTGCAGCTCTCAATAATCTTGATCCGGTGGTGGTGGTGGTGGCACATATGGATGCTGGGATGGGTCGAATGGATAACCCATAGCCTGCTGGAACTGGATCTCCATCATCCTGCGCTGATAGTGCTGTACCTCGAGCATCTGATGAGTCCAACTATCAATCTATCGATGCTGGGCAGCAAACCTCTCATGCATGTCCACAGTGAGGGCAGCATAAGAGTCTATCATCTGATCCGTCAGATCATCGATCCGACGGTGTGCCTCGGGATCTCTGTGTCGCCGTGCTCTACGCCTAGCAGGTCTCAATGGTGATGCAGCAGGTGCAGGGTCAGCCTCAGTGTCATCATCCAGATCTATGACCGGCGCACTCATCCCTGCAGTATCCGTCCCTATATCCATCGGGACTCCACCCTCTCTCTCATCAACTGTCTCCTCATCAACAGGGGCAGCTGCTGCCTCTCTGTAATCCTCCATCAGTGGAGCCCAAGCGGTTTGCCAATAGTGAGGGTCATAAACAGTGAAGTGGGCAGACCACCTGATCCCCTGTGGCGCAGTCAGCTCCCACGGCATAGCCACGTACGGTGTAGTCAAACCTCGGGGAACCAGAATCTTCCGAGTGATCATCTCCTGCAGCCCAAGCGGCTTGGGAGCCGCCACCATCGTGCAAGCACTGAGATCCATGTCCTGATAGCTAGCTATATGGGTGACAAGCCCTCCGCAGCAGATGTCTCCCTTCCCCTTGGCCTTGATCTTGTGCAGATCCTTTGCCAACATCAAGCCAAAGTCCGGGATACCCCCAGTAACCATGCAGTATAAACTGAAAAGCTCTCCCAGTCGGATCTTCTGGGGCATCTCAGTACGCGCCAGAAGTGTCTCGCTGAATATCCGGTGGGCTAACCTAAAGGCTAAATGGAATATGACTTTCTCCCTAGAATCTCCAGGGCACCATCTGTCAGGATGCTCAACAATATGGGCAATATGCCCCCAAAACTCCCTAGCTACAGATCGGGTAGGGAAGTCAACAGCTGTGGGCTCAGGAAAGCCAAAAATCTCTCGCCAATACTCTAGTGGAACTATGAAGTTCCGGTTCATCAACCGGTACTTCACAGAACGCTCTGTGGGGAGGTAAGTGAAGGAGCTAACGAACTCTAGGGTCGGCTCCAAATAGGCTGGGGCTCGGATCTCAGTAAACTGATCCAGTCCAACTGTAGAAATCATCCTCCTAAGGTCTCCGTCTACCTGGAGGCAATCAAAAGCGGACACGTCCAGGAAGCGAGGTGCAATCACTGGACGGCCGGAAATACGGTCGTAATCGACCTGGTGTCACTCATGGATCACCGGTCGATAGGGTCAGGAAGAAGAGGAAGAAGGGGAAGGTGAGGATCTATCCCTAAGGGCAAGGCGTCGCTCAGAACTCATTTTCAAATCTCACACTGTCAGATCACCTCGGTTGACTAACAACGCTCAAGAATCACCTCGGCCGAGGCACAGTTCGACTGGACCGAGGCGGAAATCTGGATTCTAATTCCCTCAGAAAATTCAGTTCTTTCCCCCCCAAAATCACTACAACTGCTTCCTATGGGGTACTTAAGCCTTTTCTCAGCAAATGAAGGGGCGACTAGAGCCCAAATCGAAACGAAATCGGATAGGTAGGGTTTCGGTTTTGTTTTACCTCGTTCGGCCGAATCGGTTCGATTTTCTTACAGATCGATGATGCACTGGGACCCTCGAAGCTTTAATCGCAGTTTGGAGATAGAAATCTTTGAAAACGAGCGAAAATCAGAGAAACGAGGTGCAACTGTCGCCGCGGTCGAGGGAGAAGAGTAAAGCGAGGAGAGAGAAATCTTCGCCCCTTTTATACCCTTTTCTGGAACTGCTGTCACCTCGGTCGAGATGGTCTCGACTAGACCGAGGTGGTACGGACCGAGGTGGTTCGTCAGAAACCCTAGTCGCCTCGGTTGCTCATGAATCGTCTCGGTCGAGGTGTTCTGACAACAACCGAGATGCCTCCGTCTTCTTAAATTCTCGATCTTCTGTTCTTCCAGTTATGCTCCTTCCTTAGATGTCGCCTGTTATCTGTCTAGAACGCCAAAAACAAAGCAAAGCAAAAGCAAAAACTATCTAATCTAGACCAGAAAAAGGGAAAAGAAAGCAATACCTTGGGTTGCCTCCCAAGAAGCGCTTGGTTTAAGGTCGCTAGATGGACCATGATGCGTCTCAAGTGTGATGGGAGGTTCCCTCACCCCATACTTCACCTCCACGTGGGGTGAAGTAAGTAAGTCTATCAAACGCTCCAACAAGTGTAAGTGCTCATCGGGGAATGAATCGTCTATGGGCAGGTCGTCCTTCTCACGTGAAGATGCAGGTAGCCGGCTGAGGTGATCCGCAACAGAATTTTCGGATCCCTTCTTATCGCGGATTTCTAGATCAAACTCTTGAAGCAAGAGAATCCATCGAATAGTAAATGGCGGTGGTCCGGCCATCCTTCTTAGCCAACAAGTAACGGATGGATGCATGGTCGGTGTAGACAATGACTTTCGCCCCTACTAAATAGGAACGAAACTTCTCGAAAGCATATACAACCGCCAATAATTCTTTCTCGGTGGTAGCGTAGTTGCGTTGTGCTATATCTAGCGTCTTGCTAGCATAGTAAATGGCGGTGGTCCGGCCATCCTTCTTCTGTCCAAGCACCGCTCCTACGGCTACATCACTAGCATCGCACATGATCTCAAAGGGCAAGGTCCAATCCGGAGGTTGGATAATGGGAGCGGAGATCAACGCTTCCTTAATCCTGTAAAAAGCATCAAGACACTCCTGCGAAAACTCAAAGACAACATCTTTATTTAAGAGGTTAGTTAGAGGTTTAGAAATCTTAGAGAAGTCTTTGATGAATCTCTTGTAAAAACCTGCATGCCCAAGAAAACTCCTCACACCTTTAACAAAAACAAGGGGGAGGGAGTTTCTCAATAGTCTCGATCTTAGCGCGATCGACTTCAATGCCTCGATTAGAAACGAGGTGTCCTAGCACAATGCCTTCATTAACCATAAAATGACACTTCTCCCAATTCAAAACGAGATTAGTGTCTTCACATCATTTAAGCACTAGAGAAAGGTTAGATAGACAATCATCAAAAGAGGAACCATATACTATAAAAATCATCCATAAATACCTCCATGATCTCCTTTATGTACTCGGAAAAGATAGCCATCATGCATCGCTGGAAGGTAGTGGGTGCGTTGCACAATCCGAATGGCATCCTCCTATAAGCAAATGTCCCCCATGGACAAGTGAAAGTGGTCTTCTCCTGATCATCCGGATGGATAGGAATCTGGAAGAATCCACTATAACCGTCTAAGTAGCAAAAGTGTGAATGCTGGGCCAACCGCTCGAGCATTTGATCAATGAAGGGAAGTGGAAAATGGTCCTTCCGTGTGGCCGTATTCAGCTTCCTATAATCGATGCAAACCCTCCAGCCCGTAACGGTCCTGGTTGGGATCAACTCGTTGTTCTTATTTATCACAACGGTCATCCCTCCTTTCTTCGGAACTACATGCACCGGGCTAACCCACTTGCTGTCCGAGATAGGATATATGATACCTGCATCCAACAACTTAAGAATTTCCTTCTTCATAACCTCTTTCATGATCGGATTTAACCGTCTTTGAGGTTCCCGTGAAGTCTTATGATCATCCTCCATTAAAATTCTATGCATGCAGAAAGAGGGCTTAATGCCAATAAGATCATCTATAGTATAACCTAAAGCCTTTTGATGCTTTCTCAGGACATACATTAGTTTAGATAATTCAGTTTCGGAAAGGGAAGCACTAACAATAACGGGATAAGTGGAATCCGGTCCAAGAAAGACATACCTCAAGTGATTTGGGAGTTGTTTAAGCTCCACAACTGGTGGTGCTTTCTGAGGGGGATCCTTGCTTCCTCCTTCCAGTGGAGTAGATCCAGAAACTGGACTTTCGGAAGTCTCAGTTGAAGTTGTCTCGCCATCGACCTCGGTCGAGGCGCAGAGGCGTTGACTGAGATGTTCTTTAGTCGCCTCGCTCAGTCCAGAAAGTGCCTCGGTCGAGGTACTGCTACTGGAACCAAAATTGGAGATCTTCGTCTCCTGGGTTAGCTTCTCAGTGTTAGCTCCTGGATCCTCTTCCAGTTCTTTTAAGCTCCGTATATCTGCATCACAAGACACATTTATACCTTCCTCCATTAACCTGAAGCTAATAACTCTTTCGAGTGGATCGTTAGTAAGGATAGAGCTCACCAATTCTCTTGATTCTTCTTCATCGTAGATGTTGAAGATATCATCGCTCAGCTGCTCCCCTTTCATGGCTGCAAGTAATGCGAACTCCACCTCATCGCCACCAATGTTGAATTTCAACTTGGCGTTCTTGCAATCCACGTTGCAACCCGAAGTTGCTAGAAATGGCCTCCCGAGAATAATATGAACATGATAATCTGCGGGAATGTCAAGTACAACAAAATCTATAGCTAGATAGAAGTTACCTAACTTGACCGGAACGTCTTCCAAGATTCCCATGGGATGGGTAATGGAGCGATCCGCCATATAAAGTCGAATCTTGACCGGCTTGGGCTCTCCAAGACCGATCTTCACACATAGCTCCAGCGGGATGATGCTCACGCTTGCTCCTAGATCACAAAGGGCTTCACAAGTGACATCCCCAACTTGAATGGGAATGCAAAATGAGCCGGGATCTCTCAATTTAGGTTGCATCTTCTCCTTCCTTATTTGAATGAGCTCCGAGGATTTAGATGTCATCCTAACTTCACCAAAGTCTTCTAGTTTCCTCTTCCTTGATAGGATCTCCTTCAAGAACTTCCCATAGGCGGGCATCCCTAGAATAGCATCAAGGAAAGGAATGTTAATGTGTAGTTTATTCATCAAGTCAAGGAACTTACCAAAGTGCTTGTCTAGATGTGCTCTGGCCCTTGACTAAGGGAATGGAAGTGGTGGTTTATATGCAGGAGGTGGAACATAGACTTCAGTTTTCCCCTCCGCCTTCTGTTGCTCCACCTCGGTTGACATCTCGGTCGAAGTGTTCTTCGACTGCATCTGGACCGAGGTGGTCTGCGTCGGTACTGGCACCGACCGAGGCACTGGATCTGCAGTTTTCAGTCTACTCCTCGTAGTTATGGCCATGATCTGGCCCTTAGGGTTGCTTTCCGTCCTTGCTGGAAGCTTCCCTGGATCTTTTGGCGCTTCATTCGCCCTATTTGCAAGTTGTTGTTCAAAGGCCTTTTGGGCCTTCGAAAATGAAGTCATAGAATTCTCCATAGCGTTGAGCTTGATCAAGATAGCCTCCAAAACTGCGTCTTTCTTTTCTGGCTGGGACAAACTTGATCCTTGCCCCTGGCTCTTTAGTGGAGTAGAAGAAGAAGAAGGGGAAGAGAGGAAAGGGTTAGAGGAATCGTTAGAGTTGGAGTTTGAATGATTGTTACCGGAATTTTGGTTGTTCGCCCTCCAATTGTTGCTATTGGATCCACTATTGTTGTAGTTGTAATTATTGTTCCGGGAACCGTTGTTGTTGTTGCGGTATCCATTGTTGTTGTTCCTTTGTCCTTGCTCTTCCTTCTTGGTTTGAGAAACCAAGAGTTCCTTCAATTGCTTCACGTCATTCTTCAAAGACGTGAGTTGATTGTTGTTGGGCTGAGTTTATTGGAAGTTAACTCTTTTAACTCCACCTTCAGCTCCTTGGTGGGTGTACTTCTCCATATGCAAAGCTTGCTTCTCGATGAAGTCCCAAGCTTCGTCAATCGCCATGTCCATAAAGGTACCGGCGGAGAGTAGTTGGAGATTGAACTGGGTGCTTCCGTCCAGCCCTTTGAAGTATATCTCCAATAATTCTAAATTTGGAATCCCATGGTGTGGGCAATCCAAAAGAATGTCCTTGAACCGCTCCCATGACTTGGACAAGCTCTCCTTGTCCTTCATAATGAAAGCGTTGATCTTCCCTCTCATTTCGGCGGTCTTTGAGGGGGGAAAGAATTTGGTCAAGAATTCCGTTGTCATCTCCTCCCATGTGCTAATTTTTCCTGGAGGAAGAGATTGATACCAAGTAAGAGCTCTATCTTTTAAAGAAAAGTAAAAAGGTCTTAGCTTATAGTTGTTGTTCTCAATTCTTGAGGGTCTCAAGGTCTCCATCAAGATCTCATAGTTTTGTAGATGTTGATGCGGTGATTCTTTTTCTTGCCCTCCGAATTGGCATTGGCGAATCATGGATAGAACTTGCGGTCGAAGTTCGTAGTCATGGTCCGCTGGGTCTCCTAGGTTAACTCCTGGACGCCTCAGCTGTTGATTGGGGTCCATCCTTTGACCTAGAGTTTGCGGGATTCCTGCAAGAAGAGCGCCTCGGATTGGCATCCGAGGTGGAAGTACCTCGGCCGGGGCATTAGGTACTGGAACCTGCCTCGGTCGAGGGTCAGCAACTGGGACCTGCATCGGTCGAGGATCTGCGACTGGGACTTGCATCGGTCGAGGGTCTGGAACTGGATCTTCCCTCGGTCGAAGTAGAATCTGGTCTCGAATGACTGCCACCTCTGCTTCGATCGCTTCAGTCTTGGTGCGAGTTTCTTCCTTCTCTTGCCTTAGTTCTTCTCTGCTGAGGTGTAGCAACTCTAACGCCTCTTTCAACTCGGCCTCAAGATCGGGGTTGTCTTGTTGGGCCATCTTCGCTTCTTTCAAGCGTCTTTTGTATGTCTTTTCTGGTTCGGGATCGTAAGGAACGATTTCCTTCCCAGCGCGGGTTCTTCGCATATACCTAAGAAAGAACCTGCAAAAGTCACTCAAGTAGAGTGGTTAGTAGACACGGGGGCAAGTGCCCCAAGAGCAAACCGTAACCGGCTCGGTCTAGGCCAAGTCCCCGGCAACGGCGCCAAAAACTTGTTCGCTCCAAACGGTGTGTGCAAGCTTTAAATTTATAACCCTAGACGAAAGCTTAAAACAAGGATGCGAACCCGCAGTGTACGGGTCAATCGTAGTAAAAAGCAAGGAATTCCAGGGGTCGATCACAGGGACTTAGTGAAACAAAGTCCAGTTACGGTATGCTAATGCAATCACTAACCACAAGGCAATTAAAACAATCAAAGATGATATAGAAGTCAATAAAGGAAATATGCAATTCTAGGGATTAAAGCATCTAGTTGTGGTTCCAACTCAAGATCTATAGATAAGCGGACAAAGCTGAGATTTTTGCATAGGGAAGGTGTTACTAAAGTGGAATAGATCACCGGGTAAGTCTCACTACTCACTAATCCTAAACCGTAACTCCTATTACCGGGTAAGTCTCAAGGAATTAAGATAAACAACTATAATCTCAAACTAACACACCATCTAAGGGAATAGAATCAACCTTTACCGGGTAAGTCTCAGGCTAACTCACAAAGATGGGATGGAAGCACACTCAAACCCCAATAAAGGACAAACCTTTATTACATACACTTATGATCTTAGGTAAACAAACTAAGAAATTACCGGGTAAGTCTCATCCTAAGCTTGCATTGAACCAGGAAAGGTATAATAAGGATAGGGTTTGGCAAACTCTAACACTTAATTCTCAGTTTCGGATCGGATAAGTCACCTCGGTCAGAAGAACTCCACCCCGGCCGAGATGTTCATCGACTGAGCGAGACGCTTAGGGTTAAGGTTAAAGACTCAAACTTTCAGGATCCTACTGGAATCTAAGATTTATTCTATCATTGTTTTTCCCACAACCTTCAGCCAATCACCCTAGAATCACACAAGGAAATTAGCCACTCATCATCATGAAAGTATTAATGAAATATATGGGAAGAAGGTGAATATTTTAACAAGAAGAATTTAATGAAAAGACTTCAATAATTGAATCAAATATCACAACAAAGCGTTCCTTGAATAAATATCCAACAAGAAAGACAACAAGGAAGAGAATATAAGGAAATCTTACAAAGAAAACCTTCAAAAGCTATAAAAGCTACAATCTTCCTTCTTCAACCTTCAAAAAGGTTCTTCAAATCTCCCAACTGGAGTATGGCTGTAGCGGTGTATAAACCCTGATTGGTGTAAGTGGATTTTGTGGTATGCGGGATGTTGGATTTGTGGAAATCCGACCCTTTTTATAGGAAAATACCCTCCAAAGATAAGATATCTTAGAAAGATATCTTCCCATAAAAATAGGTAAAATATAAGATCTAGTATATCTTCTTCCTTCCAGGAGCCAAGCCCAAAAATATAAGATCTCTTTCCAAAGATAAAAGATCTCAGCCAAGAATAAAATATTCTCGCCGCGTCCCAGGTATTCGCCTCGGTCGAGTTGACTTCTCTGGATCACCTCGGTCGAGGTGAATCTATGGTCAACCGAGGTGAATCACGACAGAATGTGAAATCTCTCGAATCTGGTCCAAAGTAAATCTCTAATCCTTGGCTATGCTTCCTGGATGTAGCTCCAATGACTCCTTAACTCCTTTTGCTCCTTTTTGATGCAAAACGTGCCATTTTACCTACGATTACAACAAAACTAGGTGTAGACCTCGATTTTCGCAAAGGTAGATGAAATGGTAATATAATCACATATTATACATACAAACATGCAGATTATGAAAGATAAAACGTCCAAACAAACCCCAAAATATAGACTATAATTCATGCTATCAGAACAATAAGTCCGTGATCTTATAGAAGGGCAACTACAGAGTAGTGATAATTGAGACATAACACGTACGGGTCAACTAGTAGTAACTGGTTGACAGATAAGGAGGATAATTATGAAAGAATTTTATAAACATCTAAAGGACCCTTCAAGAGATCAACGGCGACAAATGTGAAGTTAAATCGGTACACGTGCTAGTAACCTTAATAGTAACATGGAGTGAGTCGAGTTAGTAACTCTAATTAAGAACTTAAGAAGGAAGACTAGACAGCCAAGAATGAACCCTTATGTTATTTGAGACCAAGGGAACTGTGTAAGTGATTTACTACCTACTGGCTAGGAAAAAGGTACATATCACAACTAGTACAGATGAATTATAAAAGGAGAACTAGAGGAGAAAGTATACAATTTGATAAGGTTCTATGTCAGTCAAGATAGAGTGTGCATAACCATTCATACAAGAGAGGATGACGATTCTCTTACGATAATTGGGGGAAGAAACCCTTATGACCAAGAGATGCACAGAATGAAGACCTACAATTGAGAGTAAGAGCGAAGATAGACTCCACAAGTGTAGAGGAGTTTTGACCTCATCAGAGATATAAGAAGTTGTAAGGAATGACGATACCAATATCAAAAGGAGTAAGAGGCCGGTAGCAGAGTCAATGGAGTTCAACAAAGCAATATTATAAACAACGCTAATGAAGGAATATGTGAGAATGACCTAGTGGACTGGTGAAAGAGAATTGGTCTAAGGAAACGAAAGTGGGGAGGATAGAAAGAACTAACAAAGGGGAAAAGAGTTAACCGAGTAGTGATGCGTACCAGGAATTTTACGCCATTAGAAGTATGAGAAGAGTGAGTACGATATGTTGAGGTAAGTCAACTATAGAATAAGCAACATCAGCGGAGGACGTGCAAGTGTTGTTGGTATTGATGAGTTATGTACAGTTAAGAAGAGATATTTGTGATTGTGGATTATTAAATTCACTATACCGATACTTTGGAGGATTTTCTCAAGTAGGTAACGAAAATCTTCTTAGATAACTAAAGGTATAGAGAGGATCGTGTCTGAGGTTACTTCTTGGCTAGTTAAGATCAAACTCCGGTTGAGTCAGAGAGTTTAGATCCATGTTAGAAGAATTCCAAAGGTAAACGGAAGAGGTCGTCTTCCAACCGTCATCTTAGTTCCTTAAGGCAAATAAGGAAGGTATTGGGTACTTCATCCGGATAGGACGTATGGTGTAATTGAGAGGAAGAGTTTTGGGGTCAATCATTTTGGACTCACGGAAAATGTCCTTATGATTAACGGGTGACAACATAATTATCAAAGTAACACAGCGGAAGCGTGATGGGTCCTAACCCACATAACAAGAAATTCGAGAGTACAGAAAATGATGTGTCGAGTGTAAGACGGTAATAATTGGTAAAATGCATTTTGTTTGGAAGGAACGTGAAATAGGCTACGTGGAGTGACAATAAATTTTGTAGAGGAACTGTACCACCATCTAGATAGACGAGAAAGTATGTGCACATAGAAGTATAGAAAGAGAGTGGTACCCCATTATAGATACAAGTGAAGCATGCCGACCTCGTCACATGTCGGCAGACAAGTAAATTTGGAACTTAATACCTAGCAGGGTACTTTAGAATGAGTTTCTTGATGGAATGAAAAAGGAAGTAACGATGTTATAAAGGTATTGTGTAGGGCCTGCACTAACAAGCTCAAGGGAGTAACTATCAAGTTGAATCAAAAGACAGATAAGAAAAGGAAGCTACGGGAGTGTACTTACAGACCAATACTCGTACATATAGAAAACATAATCTCAAGAGTAGAGTATAAGAAGAATTTTATATCAGAACAGATCCGAGTTGCGTTGCATGTCAGAGAAATATTATCGGTCTGATAGACGTGAGGGATATAAGAGTGGAATGTTGATGGTGTGTTAGCAGTTATCGAGCAATTATTATCAAACGATGGTGAGGTAAGATTACCTTGTGTCTATTGTTGTCAGTGTGGACACATTCAATATCACCTAAGATCTTGATACTGCGTAAGAATCTTGAGTTGAGCAGTTATAAAATAATATGATGACGTCGATAGAACCCAAAGATTGACCACCGAATTTTGATTGTTAAGTTATATCAAGTTTAAGACCAGAAATGAGCAGATGATGATTCTTTAATGGAGGAACCATATGACGGAGTCATATTAGGAGATAACACCAAGTGAGTTCTGATACAACTAGCCTAAGGCACTTAGTAAAGTGCCGGGAGATGTATAAGGGGGGATATCCTAGATCGGATACCCGAAACCCTCTCAAAAGACCAGAAGGAAAGGAATTGGAAAGAATTACCCAGAAAGGTCATCAAAAGATCTAGAGGTGAGTTATGTAAGACAACCTTGTGAGACCTTTCAAGCGGAGTTGAAAGTGATTGATGGACTAGTATTCCTCAGCCTATTGAGGAGAGCAACCCCATTGTCCACGGATTTAGTTAGAGGGAATACCTACTAGACACGAGTTAGGTCCTTAGAATAGAGGATCGGACAGTTGGGCCGAATGATGCCGGTGAGATTTCCGAAAACCACTCTAGAACGCGGTAACAAGCGCTTGTGATGTAAGTACATGAAAAGATTTCGGAGTCAGTGGTTTTATGAAAAGATGACGAATCTACTTGAGATATTGTGGATAGTGAGGCGTGACCTTTTACAAACCTATGCAAAGATAGTTATAACCCCGAGAGCGACGAGTTAGGGCTTGACCCTGTATCTGTGTGATATTGTTTGACTACTTATTTATTTCGTGCTTGAGTACTTAGTCAGTGATGTGTGTTTTATTGGTGACCTTTGATCGCGAGGTACTTAGATGTGGAAACGAAGAGACTTTTGGGGTAGTGATTAGTTACACTAGGTTTGTACCTTTGTTGTTCCTTGAAGGCCGACCTTACGATTGACGTATTCTAAGTTTCGGGACGAAACTTATTTTTAGGGGGAACTGATGTAATATCCGAAATTTTTATTTTATTTTATTTATTTATTTATCCTCCCGATTATTTCGAGAAAAAAATAAAAATAAAAATACTATCGGACATTGACCGGGTTATTGTTCTTTGATCTTTTATCATTTTATGTGAGGATCTTACTCACATAAAATAAAAAGTCAATCTACCTTCTTTAATATTTATACTTAACCATTCGGGCCTATCAGGACAAGTCATCCGGGCCCGTCGGAAACCAGCCATTGGGCTGTCATGGGCAGCCAACTGGGCCCATTTGTACAGTTCCTTCTCCTGATTCTTCACTCTCTCACGCTAATTAGAGGACGTAACCCTAGCGGCTCACCTCTCCTCTCCTTCAACTCTCTTTCACGCTCGTTTGGTGCAGCGGCAACCTTCTTCCACTTCCCTCTCTTCCGTCTTGGACATCGTCTGCTACACCACAACCTGGATGGGCCGGTGAAGTTCCTTCCGACGCCAGCAGTGAAGCAAGGTCGTTGCTGCTCGTGTATGCCGGCCGAAGATGTGATTGCCTTGTCGAGTAGGCTCGCCTCACGCTCAACGGGCCGTCAAGACCAGCAAACGAGTCGCCTCCCTCCTGGCCTGTAGGTGACAACAGCACCAGGAATATCCTTCGCCTCCAGCCCCACAACCGCAACTCCTTTACGACAGCAGACCCCGCTGGTACGCCTTGCCCTAGCCGCAAGTGTGGATGGGAACCCGGAACCGCTGGTGCGGTGGCTAGAGCCGTAGGTGGTTCAGTCTGGGCTGCAGGGGCGCCTCCTCCCAGCCGCTGGTGGGTCCAAGTGATAGGGATCTCGGTCCGTCTTCTTTAGTCTACACACGAGCTTGTTGAGTCCGTCTAGTCGGGTAAGGACCTCAACCCTCTTCCTTCACCCTCTCTATATATATGAGCTGATTAGAAACCCGTTGGGATCTTGAACAGTTCACAACAGCCGTAGAGAGTGCTTGATGAGCTGATGCGTTTTTTTGAATTTTCGGAAGTGACAATCAGTCAACTTCGGGTTAAGATTTGGGTAAGTTAAACTTCTCCTTTCTTGCTGATTTTCGGGTATGTTGTAGTCAGTGTTGCATAGTATATCATACTACAATTTGGGAACAATCGGAGTTACGGTGTGAGAGTTATAATATCCCGAAGTTGGCTATTCATGCAGTTTTTGTTGTGTGCTGAGTTTGAGGAAATTTGCTTGAGATGCAGTTTTGTGGAATAAATTTGGAGGGGTTATTGACTTCTGTTAGACTTGAATTTCTGTCAAGTTATAGTTGATATAGTATAGTAGATCATACTAAAATTTTAGAGGAATCCATGCTACGGTTTGAGAGTTATGGTGTCTCAAAGTTGACTCCTCACACAGTTTTTATAACTGTGCTGAGTGTTGGGAAAAACAGCATGTGATGCTGTTTTGAGAGATAGTTTTGAATAAGAGTTTGATCTCTGTTGCACTTGAATTTTGGATATGATATAGTTGGCATATTGTGGTGGAACATATTAAAATTTGGGATGAATCCAGCAAGTGGTTTAGGAGTTATGAATTTTTGAAGTTGAGACCTTAAACAATTTTCTGGATGTTGCTGAAATTGTTGAGTGCTGGAATTATCTGGGTTGTGCAGTCATGTTTGAGCTTAGGTTTGGATACCTTAGAAACATAATCCACCGTTCAGTTTTTAATATGTTATAGAGTGTCATGCATAGTATGGTGTATCAAAAGTTGGGGTTGATCCAACGGTTGGATTTAGATCTATGAAGGTCCAAAGTGGACTGGCTGAGCAGTTAAGAAATACTCAGTTTTGGCTAAGTCTGAATTTCTGGTTTAGGAACTGACTTTGAGAATTTGTGTAGAAGTGATTATTATCTATTTTTGGGAAATTCTGACTACTATGGATAGAGTGCATAGCATAAAAGACTTAGAGATTTTTGTTAGACTTTTTATATTTTTATTCGGTTCTCATATCTTAAGCCAAAGTCGGACCTTGACGACTTTTTATGAAAGTCAAGAATGTAGTTAACTCTTCTAAATCTATAGCAAACTTTCCTTTGAGAGTTTGAGTGTGGTTTTGAGTTCCAAAGAATAGTTTGGGGTAAAATAGTCATTTATCCGTATAAGGGTATTTTGGTAATTTAGCTGATGATAGAGTTAAATATCTTAGAAGTCAAAGACTTCTAATTAAGTGGGATATATTATTGATCCACTTGCCTTTTATAACAGGAGGTTGAGTTCCTACGGTTACAGACCGAGTCGAGATAACGAGATTATGTTTGAATTCAGGTAAGTCCTTTGGGCTTACTTAGCTGACTTCTAGATATGAGTATGAATAATGGTAGTGGTGTGTGAATGAGATGCTTATAGTTATATTTTAGTAATATTTATAAACCGACCTATACCTTGGCCTAAGAGTAACGGGCGGTGGCATTCTGCTCAGTTAGCTTGAGGGCGCTGGGAGTTTCTTTAGGGACTAGTCCACACTCGATTTGTAGTGATGCTACCGGCGGAGGTAAGCTAGACCTACACCCAGTTGGATAAGGAACGGAGGCGAGAACTCTTAAGATTCTCGTGCCACAACTGTAAAATGGAATAAGGTGAATCACTTAACTACTAGATAATAACCGGTTTGTGTGCCAGCATGACGATTGTTTACGTTACCTTGTTTGTGTATGTGCTATCCTTATTCTGCTTATATTTCGATTGTTAGCTAACGGTTTATCCGTGTTGTAGATCTGTAGAGATAGATAGTTGTAGAGAGATCCGGAACGGATGGTCAGCCGGGTCCACGTATTCATTAGACGGGGACGGGGGAGTCTTCCATACGACATGCATGTTATGTATTTATATATATGTTTGTAAGGCTGTCACATGTATACATTCATACCATCAAAATATTATGTTTTAAAATTGTTTTAAATACATTTGTGCCTTGTTGTAAGATCCTAGTAAAGTTGTTGTTAAACCAAGGTCGGGACCCATTGTGAGGTCCTAACTAGTAGCTCCCCGAGTTCCAAGAACTTGGGATGTTACACCATTCCTTATTACTTCCCTACGTGTTCCTAGTTTCCTTAACTTCTTTAGGCTCTCATTGTCTCACTACAATAAAAATACTCTCAAATTCCTGGATTATACAACTAAACGATGTTTATGCCCTAATCATCTTATTCAACCTATCACTTTATCAAAGTCCTTTATAGAATCAATATCTGAAAGGAAGAATAATATACATCCTGGCCATTATATACTCCCCCTAAAACTATATTGACAAAAATAGGGATAATAGTGTAAACAATTATCTTAAACACAAACTATATTAGCAAAGGATTTTTTGTTCCTACATTGCCCAATATTAAATGCATGAGCTGCAACGGAAGGGACTTAAATGGTGTATTTTCAAACAATCTAATTTATAAAAGGAGATCAATTGCTTCATTCTTATATCCAGAATTAAAATTCTACTATCCTAAAATATAGTACAATTGTTATCTACATATACAATGAGGTCCTGAGCAGTATGGTTAAGGTTAACCTTTGCCCAAGGAACCGCTCAATAAACAACCAACTGCACTTACAAGTTAAGCACAAATCAGAAATTCAGAACCCTATTTAACAATCACATAATATAGATTTGCCTAACCATGCCCTTCAAAGAGAAACATAAACCAATTCGACATTTTCCATATGCATGTTATACCTTGTCTAGTCATTTTCGAATATGATTCCAAACAACTTGTAATTGATACTACACTCAAACAACACACCATCACTTTTCCTACTATGTGGATGGCCACAATTAGAGGAAACGTTTCACATCAATTGAAAATTGGTTCAATCAGAAATTCTACCTCAATCCTAATTTTGATTTTCTTCTCTCTCTCACCCAATCAAACAACCTCCTTTTTTCTGAGTTGCTATAACTGAATCACTTTAAATTGCAACATAGATAAGATTTGATTAAACCGTCTGATGATGTTCTTCATATTTCACGTGGCTGATGTAAGATACCCAACCCGAATTACTTAATTAACTCAATTCCCGACTTTAAGGTTTGGCTAAGAAATTTGGTTTTTTTTCTTAAATTTCATATGCTCATCCTGAACAAAGAAAAAGTTTGACTAACAATTTGGTGATGTTCTTTGTATCGGGTATGCTGATGTAAGATGCCCATGTAACATCCCAAATCCGTGGAACTCAGGGCGCTAAGGGCGGAGACCTCACAATGGGTCCCAACCCTTAGCTTGACAACAATTTCGTCGGATCTTGCAACAAGACACAAATAAAGGCCAAAACCAAAATACATTTTATTGCAAATGATATGATCCCCGGAAATAAACAACAACAGACTCCAACCGAGTTAGCAACTCCAATGACCAAACGTTGAAATCATACAATATACAAGATATATATAAACACAAGATCCACTACCAAAACCATTCTACAATGTACGGACCCCGACTGGCCACTCTTCCGGATCTCTCGGTCGCGTCCTTAACCTGCAAGGCAACTACAACAATATCGGTATAAAACTGCTAGCTAGCATTCAAGGCATTAGAATCATGGTATTGACACACATACACATATAAGTCATCATAAAACACACATCATGATCGAAAACACACAAGTCCGGGTTATTATCTTTTCCATTACGTCATTCCCTTACTAATTCCATTTGTGATGTGACACGAGAATCACTCACCCTTTTCCCCTTTCACCAAAAAGGTTTGTACTTGATGTGAATCAGCATCACCCGCTGGACTGGTCGCAAGGCACCTCCTAGTCACCCCATTTTGGTCTGGACAAGTGGTCACCGCCCGGTTATCATAGCACAAATGGAATTAGTGGATGATATGAAAAGATAAGAAGATGAATATGGAATAATAAATGATAAGTATAGGAGTATATGAACCAATATATTTCCGCAAAGAACCTTGGCCAATAATGTGTCAAAACCCCTTAACGAAGAGTTTACCTTAACCCACACTTCTTTAGCCTTACACAAGTATTCTAAGTAAGACAAGCACAAGGAGGGACTAGTATTTACCAAGAGCACCAACCTTCAAAAATATTAACACACACAAGTACAATCTATCAAGGACTTCACAACGATTCAATCAAGGTCTCTCTCTTTGATTGAATAGGAATGAATAAAATACGAACTTCATAAACGAAGTTACAAGTTCACACAATTTGTGGAATAATATCCCATCTAATCTATCTAAGAATATCCCCCACTAAGGATATTTATAAGGGAGATCAATCTATGTAAACTCAGAAAGATATCTTCTTAAAGATAATCTAGGAACGATATCTTACAAGATATAAAAATAATAATCCCAAAAATAGGATCAAAACAACCAGCAATTACCTTAAGAATGTTTGAGAGATTTAAGGTCATAAAAGATAAATATAGTTTCCAAAAATAAAGATCTTTGCCGGATCTTCAAGCGAGTGTCAGAGAGTAAATCTCGACTGAGATTCCTGGTGGTGCACCGAGATTTCTTCTCCGATACTCTTTCTTCATCCTAGCGATCTTCTATTCTTCTTGATTGCTCTTCTTGGTCGTGGCTTGGCTCTTCCATAACAGTCAGTAATGTCACCAAAGGTTTCCTAAGAGTGAGTAAGCTCTCCTTGAGTGTACATGTTATGACTATGCTCGTAACTTCATCTTGAATAGCCTTTGCTCTTTACCTTGTGATTGCTCCTTCCATGACAGAATCAGAAGAAGGTGTAGTTGGCTTGTCCTTCAATGTAATAGCCCTTGATCTAGTAATTGGTCTTTGATGTAGTGTTGGAGATAGTCGCACATCAGATTCCCTTCTTGAGAAGGATTCGTCCTCAAATCATTAACATGCTCATCTCTAAACTCGTAAGGACTCAAATCACCCACATTGCTTCAGCCTTATTTGCGTCTTCTCATGCAATTCCTTAATGAACTCCTCTTGTTTTCCTACAATGAAATCTACTCACTTCTCTAGAGGAAATGGTATAAGATCAAAAGGAGTAAAAGGATTTACTCCATAGACAGACTCAAAAGGCGTTAGATTAGTAGATGAATGTAAGGCACAATTATACGCAAATTCTACATGTGGTAAAACATCTTCCCAACATTCAAATTATCCATTAAAACAGCTCTTAAAATTGAAGTCAAAGTCCTATTAGTTACCTCTATTTCACCATCCGTTTGAGGATGACTAGAAGTTGAGAACAACAATTTGGTACTTAACTTTCCCCAAACTGTCTTCCAAAAGAAACTAAGGAACTTGACATCTTTATCCCTTACAATAGTTCGTGGCACTCTATGTAACCTTTCAACTTCCCTACATAACAAGTTTGCCACATTATAAGCATCGTCAGTTTTATGACAAGCAATAAATGAGCCATCTTAGAACAGCGATCAACAACCACAAAGATAGAGTCTCTCCCCTTCTTAGTCCTCGGTAGACCTACAACGAAATCCATACTAATATCAAGCCATGGTGAAGCAGGATTAGGTAAAGGAGTATACAAACCATGTGGCTTCAGTCTTGACTTTGCTTTCAAGCAAATATTGTACCTCTTAATCAAATGTTCAACATCCTTAAGCATGTGAGGCCAAAATAAATGTGAATGAAGCATATGATATGTCTTATCTTTTCCAAAGTGTCCCATTAAATCTCCCATACGAGCCTCCTCAACTAATAATAATCTCAAAGAACATCTAGGAATACAAACTTTATCCTCATGGAATAGAAATCCTTTGAAAAGATAATACTTATCTCTCAACTAAGGTAAATATCGGTTGAAATCTTGGCCGAGATTCCTGGTAGTAGGCCGAGATTTACACTAGATGTAAATATCACCAAAATTAGCATCATCCTCATATAGCTCTTTGATATAATGGAATCCTAGGACCTTAATTCCATGGTTGTGATCAAACTATACCTTCTGGAAAGGGCATCTGCTATAACATTATCATTCCCTTTCTTGTACTTGATAATATATGGAAAAGTCTCAATGAACTCCTTCCATCTTCCATGTATCCTATCCAACTTATCTTGACTTCAAAAATGCTTCAAAGACTCATGATCATTTCTAAGGATGAATTAGGTCAAAGATAATGTTGCCATGTCTTTAAAACTCGAAATAAAACATATAATTCCTTATCATAGGTTGAATAATTCAAGCATGGACCCTTTAACTTTTAACTAAAGTAGGCTAGAGGCTTACCTTCTTGCATGAGTAATCCTCCAATACCAATACCTGAAGTGTCATATTCTAATGGCTTGGTAAAATCCGGAAGTGTACGAAGAGGTGTGTTTGATAGTTGCCTCTTTAGCTTTGTAAATGCCTTCTCTTGCGCTCCCCCCCCCCCTCAAATGGTACTTGCTTCTTCATAAGATGTGTGAGAGGGGCTGCGATGGTTTTAAAATTCTTCAAAAAGCGCCTATAGAATGTTAACAATCCATGGAAAGATTGCACATGTCCAATGGTGGTAGGTGTAGGCCATTCTTAGATGGCTTTGATCTTCTCCTTGTCCACTTCAAGACCTCTTGTGTTTACTACAAATCCAAGGAAAACAACTTGATTAGTACTAAACTCACATTTCTTAATATTAGCATATAAAAATTCAGATCTAAGAGTTCCAAGTACTTGCCTTATGTACTCCTCATGTTCCTCAATAAATTTGCTATAGATGAGGATGTCGTTGAAGTAGACAACCACAAACTTTCCAGTATAATGACGTAAGACATGATTCATTAAGCTCATAAAAGTGCGAGGAGCGTTATTCAAACATAAAGGAATAACCAACAACTCATAATGTCCAAACCTGGTCTTCGATGTTGTCTTCCATTCATCTCCTTCCCTCATCCGCGTTTGATGATATTCACTCTTAAGATCGATCTTGGAGAATAATGTGGAACCACTAAGCTCAGCTATCATCTAACTTGGGAATGGGGTGACGGTACTTGATTACTCTACAATCAACACACATCCTCCAGGTGTTGTCCTTCTTGGGCACCAACATTGAACCGCACAAGGAATCAAACTCTCTCGAACGTATCCTTTGTTTAAAAGGTCTTGCACTTGATCTTGGATTTTCTCACTTTCCTGCGGACTCATTCTATAAGCGGGGCGATTAGGAAGGGACGAAGCTGGAATGAAGTCAATCCGATGCTCAATGCCTCAAAAAGGTGGAAGACCTGCAGGGATCTCATCCGGAAATACATCTTTGTACTCATCTAATGCCTTTAAAATGTTTGGAGGCAAAGCAACCTTCACTTCATCACTTAAGGTAATTACGCTTTTACATAAACTCAGTAAAGTAATAACCAAACGAACATAGTCATCAAGAAACTCCCTTTTGGACGATAAAAGTGTTTGTTTATGCCCAAAGAAGGAATCTCAGGCTGGTTACAGGAATCCCGGCTGAGATTTCCTTGATCGGGCCGAGATTTATCGCGGGATCATGTATGGCCTTTAGATCTTGGGCGAGATTTTGATGATTTGCCCGAGTTTTCTTCTTTGAGAGTTATTTTTGGTTCCTTTTCCTTGCAATTGTCCTTCTTCTTGTCATAATGCTCCGCAATCTGCAAGGGGGTCTTAGGTTTAAAAGTAATTGCTCTTCGATTAAACTCAAAGGAATGTTTATTAGAAAGACCATTATGTGTAACCTTCCTATCAAATTGTCAAGAACGGCATAACAAATTATGACATGCTTGCTATTCGCTCTCAAACGTGTGTGTAATAGTGAACGAAATAGCTTTAAATTTATAACCTAAAATAAAAGCCTGAAACAATATGCGAACCCGCAGTGTACGAATCAATTGTAATAACGGCAAATACTCCAAGGTCGAACACATGGACTATGGTGAAATCAAGCACGATAAATATCAGGTTGTCAATCAAAAGCAAGCGATAAAGCATATATGATATATAAATCATATAAGAGAATGCAGATTCTAGAGATCAAAGCATCCGGTTGTGGTTCCGACTCAAGATTTCTAAGGATAACGTGGACAAAGCCGAGGTTTGCAAGGGAAGGTATTTCTAAGGTGGGAATAGGTCACCGGGTAAGTCTCACTACTCACTATCCCAAACCAAAGATCCTCTCACCGGGTAAGTCTCAAGGAACTAAGGAAAGGAGCTATAATCTCAAACCAACACACCACCGAAGGGGATATAACTAACCTTTACCGGGTAAGTCTCGTGTTAACTCACAAAGGTAGGATGAAGGTACACTCAAACCCTAATAAAGAATAAACCTTTATTACCTAACACTTATCATCATAGGTATACAAGCAAAGGAATCACCGGATAAGTCTCATCCTAGGCTTGCGTATGAACCAGGAAAGGTGCAACAAGGATAGGATTTTGGCAAACTAAAACCTAAACCCAGATTGGGTCGGATCTAGTTAACGTCTTGCTCAGATCATATCGATCTCGGTCGAGATTCATTATAAACCGACCGAGGCGAAGTTCGGTTTGGGTTCAGCTTGAGCTTTCAGGGTCCACTAAGGTAAAGGTTCACTCTTTCATCGTCTTTTCCACAACCTTCACCCAATCGCCCTAGAATCGCAAGAGAATTTAACCAACAAACATCATGATAATAACAATCAAATATATGATAAAAGAATTGATAAGCAAACAAGAAAACCTTAACAAAAAGGTCTCAATAATCAACTCAAATAAACAATCAAAACAAGTAGCAATTGTGTTCCTCAATAACAAATAAAAAAAAAATCAAGGTTCCCTAAGAAAACCTTACAACTTCGTTCAAAGCCTTCAACTTTCGCTTTAAAGCTATCTTCCTTCAAACTTCCTTCTTCCTTGGAATATCTTCAATCTCCAAAAATAATCAATTAACCAAGCAGACTTACATCCAGAAAATATCTTCAATCTTATAGGAAAATCACTTGCCAAAAATAAAAGATCTCATGGGCTATGGGCGGGCCGTCTCGATCCAGGCCCAGTAAGTCATCTCGGTCGAGATGATCACGTAGTCAACCGAGATGAACTTCAGTTACGTGCAAATCTTCCAAAACTTTTCCAATATCGAATTTCTATCCAACTTCCATCGTTCCTATGCCTTCCTTGTAGCTCCTCAATGCTCCAAAATGTAGCTCCAATGACTCCTTAATTTCCTTAGCTCCATATCGCTTCAAAACGTGCCATTTTCCCTATAATTACAACGAAACTAGGTGTAGACCTCGATTCTTGCAAAGGTAAACAAAACAACATAATCATCAAGAATATATAGCCATGCATGCAGATTTATGAAGATAAAACGTCCAAACAAACCCCAAAATACAGACTATAATACTTGTTGTCAAAATACCCCATACTTGTCCCTTGCTTGTCCCCAAGGAAGATTCAATTCTTAGATACAAGATAGAATAGATGATAGGTCATCAAAAATATCAATGAAAAACATTTTACAAAACCTTTTGGTGGTGTGCTCCACTCATAGATCACCCTAAGAGAATGCTTCATAACAAGTAAAATCAACACATGGTCAAAACATTTTAAGAATATTAGATAGTTGATCATCTTTGCATAAAATCATAGAATGCATAATAAATCATATTTATCGAAATCAATCATGTATAATCCAGTTTAAACCACAAAGTCAATCAACATAATCAAGGTCTCAAGGGCTTTCAAAAAGAGGTCAAGAAATGTGTTAAGGTGGGATGTATATAGGGTAATGTGGTGTTGCAATCCAGGAATAGGATCTTTACTTCACTTCTTTGAATTACAAACATCTTCCACCAATAAGCTTTGCTTATTTTCACTTTTTACTTTATTTTTAGAACATGGACAAAGGTGCACAATAACCGAAGCCTAGGAGATCAACAATTCTCAATTTCTCGAGATGCTTCAAACCCTTGATGCACATACCATGACCCGTTAGGACTATCGATCAATCTGACTTTGGCAAGACACAAACACCCGGCTATGTGAATGGTGCCTAGTTACTCATCATTAAGATCAACATCCACAAACCTATTTTTTCTAACAATTTCAACCATAATCTCAACTTTACTTCACACGTTTTTCATCAACTACTTCCAAATTCCCGGATAGGTAAAGAGAGGCAAATATAAGTATGAGGGGCTAAAGCTTGATCAAGGAGAAGAAGAAGAGAAGCGAAGTGCCTTAATCATCCCATGAAGAATGTGAGAGAACTCATAAGGTGGTGTCAACTGATAACACAATTTATGAGGTTAGTCTAGGCATTCAGTTAGATAGTTTTTCCCACTATTCATGCATAGTTTAGCATTAGTTCGTAGCGTTTACATTCATACATGTATATTTGTTGAGATAGACGTCTACACGGACTTTTGCATGTTTTGTAGGTATTTTGGGAGCTTTTAGAGCCCAATCGATACATCCGAGGATCGTTCCTCGTGATGACACGTATCCGAGCTCATTGGGAAGCAAGTTAGGAGCAAAGGAGAACACATGGGACCATATTGGTGCATGCCTTGCACCAACTCATGGCTCAACGATCAAAAGAAGGCTGAAGCACAAGAATCACGGCCACTAGGAGTTCCACGGCCGTGGAAACTGCCCGTGATTCCTTCTGCATAGCTGGGACAGCTGTCCCACGATCTCCATAACCGACTCTTGCAAATGGTGAAGGCTATAAGGACCCTTGCAGGCTGATTCTAAAGGAGATCCACTATCCACTACACACCTTACCTCACACATATTCTCTCATTGGAAGATTGGATTGGAGCTACTCTTGGGGGAGGAGAAAGACTTTCATTGGAGAAGAAGAGAAGAACACACCATTCTTAGAGTTTCTTAGTTTTTAGAGTGAAGTTTGTTGGAAACATTTTCTAGGGTTGTAAGAACGATTGTAACCTTCTTTTGAAGGGTTGTAAGTCTCTCTTTTAACACTTATTCAGCTCGTTTTTCTTGTTCTATTTGCTTCATCTCTCTTTCATTTCATCCTTTTGATATGGACTCTATGACTTTATGCTTGATGATTTTGATTGTGATGATGCATGTTGTTGGCTAAATAGATGTGATTCTAGGGTAAGGAAACGATGGTTATGGCTTGGACTATGATAGAATATACTTAAATGTACCTTTGGATGATTTGTTTGCTCAAACTTAGCTTCTGTTGTAAATCACGGCCTGTTCTAGGTAGTTCCACGGCCGTGGAAGTGAGGACCTGCCCGTGATTCTGTCTGACTTGCTTGTATTCATAAATCTAAGTGTTAGGTTGTTAGATTGTTGAAATCCTAGTGTTTGTTGAGTTAGATCTACCCTAGGGTGACCTAGTGTTAGAAACTAAGTGTGAGAAGAGACCCACCCGGTGATTCTTGCTCTTACCGAAGATGATGAACTCTAGGTAGTAGTGAGCCTCACTAGCCTCTATTGGACCGAGTGTGCTAGGATTTATGTTTAGGACTTGCCTTCCCGAGACTTAACCGGTGAGGAGAGGTTAGATCCCGAGATAGCAAATCCGGTTTGTGTAGAATTCCTAACCTTAGGTTCTTTTTTTTTTTGAAAAGGTTGGTAAGTAACTCCCGGTTCGATTGGCTTCGCCGCTCTACATCCGGGACGGGAATAATTCGTGGCCCATTGCTGGGGGATACCCTCCCAATATCAGTTTTTCCATACATGCCGCCAGGAGGATTCGAACTCGAATCTCCAAGCAAACCACTTAAGGAGTCTAGCACCACATCCCGCTAGACCAACTGAGTATTGGTAACCTTAGGTTCTTTGAGACTTACCCGGTGATAAGACCTTAGGAAAGGACTAGTGGACCATGAGACCTACCCGGTGATTGATCCCAATCTAGAAAGACTCACTCCCAACATACTATAGTTTATCCAAGGAATGACTAGATAGCTTGAGTCCATTGCCATAACCGGAATTTCTAACCCCTAGAATCCGCTTCTCTATCTTTGATTACCTATCTCGTGTTTGCTTGTTTATTTGTGTTACTAGCTTAGTTGTTTGTCAATCTTGCATGATTTGTGATCTTTGATTGATCACCTCAAAAACCAAACCAAAAACATTGAGATTTTCACTTCTTTATTTCTTTCTCTTTTCTTAGTCTAGATCTTCACTATCCTTAGTCACTATTGACTCAATTTCACCTTAGTCTTTGTGTTCGACTTCGGAATACTATCCTTGCCACAAAATGACCCATACACTGTGGGTTCGCTAGGAGTTAGGAAAAATATATCGAGTTATAAATTTAAGACTTTTGCGTGTCACAATCCTAGCGTAACATCAACCTTCAAATTCAACATGAATGTGATAAAACAAAATATTAAACATGCTAGAATTTCAAACAAACCATTTAGAAACTTAAATATATCATAAAAACTTTCGAATATATAAAGATTTCAAAGCTAATATGCAAGAAAATATCATCATCGAGGTCATATTTGGAATAGAAGCACAAAACATTTTAAAAATTTCTTCAGTTGCAAAAGCATTTCGGTCGAGGTGATTTGACGACACCCGAGGTGTTCAACCGAGATGAATCTCAATTATCACAACCTCGTTTGGCCAAAACGTCTTAGTCGAGGCAAAAAAAAAATTTCAAATCAGTTTCGACGTTTTATCAAACAAAAACATGTATGTAGTGCATGTAAATGGACATATAAGCACAAGTAAGTCAATAAGATCAAATTCATAGTCATCCAAACGACACATAGTACATATTATAAATCCAAAGTAAGTCAAATATCCCATACTTGGGACACATTGTCCCAATGGGTCAAATAGAAGTCAGACAAAGGTACTCACCGAATATAAAGCACAACAACAAAAAGAAATAAGAACAAGCTCCATAATATGCTCAATCATCGGCTGGAGGTGGAGGTGTAATGTAGGGATACTGAGTCGGATCAAATGGATATTCCATCTGCTGCTCCAACTGCAGCATCACCATCTGGTGCTGGTAGTGCTAGTTCTCCTCGATGCGCTGCGTCCAAGCCTGAATAGATCGAGTTTGATCGGTGAAGCGCTGAGTAATGTCGGTCTGCAAGGCCTGAAAGGAATCCGTCATCTTCCGCATAAGATCATCAATCCTATGGTGCTGCTGAAGGCCACGACGATGGTAAGCTCTTTATTGGGATGGCTGGGGAATCTCTATTGGAGCAGCTGGTGCCTACCTCTCGTCCTAAGTAGCCTCGTCGTCGAGGTCGACGGTGGGAATACTAGGGCCGGCGGTATTAGTACCAGTGTCTATAGCTACAGCTCCTCCGATGCCGTCACCATCCTCATATCTCCTCTCTACCTCTCTAGCAGCATCCTCATGCATGATTAGAAACCAAACAGCCGACCAGTTCTCATGGTCATAGATGGAGAACTGTTAAGACCACGCAATGCCTCTAGGAAAATTTGTTTCCCACGACATGGCCACATAAGGAGTGCCCAGACTGCGGGGAACGAGAATACGGCGCATGATGAAATCTTGTAATCCAAGCGGCTTCACCGCCGCAACCAAAGTACACTCCGATAGATCCAAGCCAATCTTTGTGGCGATGTGAGTCACGAGACCTCCAAAACAGATATCACCCTTCGCCTTCCCCTTCAGCTTGTGCAGCTCCTCTGCAAGTATAGCAGCAAAATTGGAATCTCACCTGTCACCATACAAAACATTGCAAAAAGCTCACCTAGACGGACCTTCTGAGGCGTCTCAGTACGCGCCAGAAGCATCTAACTGAAGATCCGGTGAGTGATGCAAAAAGCAAGGTGGTAGATGATGCGCTCTCTAGAATCCCCGGGCTGCCATCATTCTCGGTGGGAGGTAATGTGGGCGATGCTCTCCCAGAAACTACGAGCATGTGCGAGGAATGAAAAGTCTATAGCGGTCGGGGGATGGAAGCCAAAAATCTCTCCAAACTGTTCAAGGGGGACAATGTAGTTCTTGTTCATCGGCTGGTACTTGATCCCTCTATTTTCCAACATATAAGTGACAGAACTCAGAAATTAGAACGTCGGCTCTAGATAAGCCGGCACACGAATAGCCATGAACGCCTCCAATCCAACCATGGTGACCATCTTCTGCAGGTCATCCACCACATGCAAGCATTCGAAGTCGCTAATATGCAATATCTCGGAGCAATGATCGTGCGGCCACAAATACGATCAAAGTCTTTTTCGAACCTCTCGTGAATCACCGGGACCTGAGGCTGTGGAGGGGGTGAAGGAGAGGACTGCCAAGAGCTAGAACGGTCTCGAAGGGCCAATTGACGATAGGATCTTCTCAAATTATCAATAAATGGGGTTGATCTCGGTTGAACTTTACTGTATCTCGGCCGAGATGAAATCAAGTGCTTTCTCGATCGAGGCTCCGAAATTGTAAGTTTTTTCCCCAAAATTTCACTACCAATTGCTTCGTAAGGGCTACTTATGCAGTTCTCAATAGCAAACAAACAACAAACAACCTCTAATCTGAGCAAAATCAAACCGAAATCGAACGAAAAGGGTTTCGAGCGAAATACTCAAATGACGCAACGTGTGATGGATTTGAGTGTAGTTTGATGCTTGAAATCCACTTTTCTTGCTTCTCCTGATGATTTAGAACCAAAAATCATGCAAAACAGTTGAGATTTGAGATTTTTGGATGAAAAGGGCCGTCGGTCGAGGTGAGAGCGAGAGAGGGAGTTAGGGTTTTGAGGAGAGAGAAATTCGTTCTCCTTTTATACCCCTCGCAGAATTTGATTTCATATCGGCCGAGGTGTTTCTGGGTGGACCGAGGTGATGGAACGAGGTGATTCTCAGATAACAACATCTCGGTTCAGCGAATTTCGCCTCGGTCGAGATACTTTGACAGCATCGAGATGTGTCTCAGTTGAACTCCGTTTTCTCAAATTCTCGAACATCAATCCTTCCATGTGTTTCCTGAGTTGTTTTTCTTCTTCTTGAGGAACACCTAATTCTTGTCTAAGAGGACACACAAACACGAAGAAAACTATCTAAATTAATCTAAAAAAGGGAAAAGGAAGCAATACATTGGGTTGCCTCCCAAGAAGCGTTTGGTTTAAGGTCGCTAGCTGGACCGTATATCACTCTCAAGCAAGAAGCAAAGGTGCAATCTCCTCAACTGGAACTTCCGGTTGATACTTCTTCAACCTATGAGTGTTGACCATAAAGTCTCCGCTAGCTTCACCCCATACTTTAACTACACCATGGGGAAAAACGTTCTTCACAATGTAAGGTCCCGTCCATCTAGATTTCAACTTACCTGGAAAGAGACGGAGGCGGGAGTTGAAGAGTAGAACAAGATCCCCTTCTTTGAGCTCCTTAGGGGTGATGTGCTTGTCATGCCATTTCTTAGTTCTTTTTTTGTAGATCTTTGCATTCTCATAAGTGTTTAAGCGTAGCTCTTCCAACTCATAGATATCCAAAAGCCTCTTCTCTCCAGCTTCCTTGAGATCAAAGTTGAGCCAATTGATAGCCCAATACGCCTTAGCTCCAACTCAACAGGAAGATGACAAGACTTCCCATATACCAAATTGTAAGGTTTGGTACCTATGGGAGTCTTGACTGCGGTTCTATACGCCCAAAGAGCATCGTCCAATTTCATGGACCAATCCTTCATTGTCCTTAAGACGGTCTTCTCCAAAATTCCCTTGATTTCTCTATTAGAGATCTCCACCTTCCCACTAGTTTGAGGATGATAAGGGGTTGCTACTTGTGGGTGACCCCATACATCGATAAAAGTACCTCAAACTTGCAGGCGGTAAAATGTGTTCCTGCGTCGCTGATGATGACTCGAGGTGTCCCAAAACATGGAAAGATAGTCCTATGGAAGAACTTCACAACCACCATGGCGTCATTAGTGGGAGAAGTAATGGTTTCCACCCATCTAGAGACGTAATCAACAACTAAGAGAATGTAGAGGTTTCCTGCGGATGATGGGAAAGGTACCATAAAATCAACTCCCCACACATCAAAGATCTTGACCTCCTGAATATTGTTAAGTGGCATCTTGTTCCGCCTTGATATATATCTTGTTCTTTGGCATGCATCACAAGAAAAAACAAACGTTTGCACATCCTTAAATAATGAAGGCCAAAAGAAACCGGAATGTATGGTCGGTTTGGTATGCATGAGAAATTATGTTGGGGGATTATTATTTTTAATAATATCCCAATAATCTTGATAATCTATGTGTATGGGGGTACTTTTTTGGGGCCAAAATAATCCTCCAAAATAATCTGGGCATAATAATCCCTCCAATAACCTCATATACATGCCCCACCGAACGCACCCGTAACACCTTAGCGCATGTTTTGTGAGCGCTAGCATGTCCTCTACAAGGAAGTGAGTGGCAATGCCGTATGACACTAGTAGTCTCATCATCTAGAACGCACCGTCGAAGCATCCCATCCGGTCCTCTCTTGAAAAGTAGAGGCTCGTTCCAATAGTAATAACATACATCTTTGAAGAACTTCTTCCTTTGAGCGTATTTCAATCCTGGAGGTAATTCCTGACAAACAAGATAATTAACAATATCAGCATACCAAGGTTCTTTACTATCAGAAATTTGGTGAAACCAATGCTCCACCAAATGCAAATGCTCGTAGGGAAATGAATCATAAATGGGTAGATCGTCCCTCTCGAGTGAGATAGGTGGTAGCCGACTGAGGCGAATCTCTAAGTCAAACTCTTGAAGCAAGAGAATCCAACGAATAAGACGTGGCTTTGCATCCTTCTTAGCTAGCATGTATCGAATAGTTACATGGTCGGTATAAACAATAACTTTCGCTCCCACTAAGTAAGAACGAAACTTCTCAAATGCACAGACATCTGCCAAAAGCTCCTTTTCGTTGGTGGCATAATTGAGCTGAGCCTCATCTAGCGTCTTGCTAGCATAATAAATGGTGTTGGTCCGGCCATCTTTCTTATGTCCATGTACCTCTCCTATGGCCACATCACTAGCATCACACATGATCTCAAAAGGGAAGGTCCAATCAGGAGGTTGAATGATGGGAGCGGTGATCAATGCTTCCTTTATCCTGTAAAAAGCATAAAGGCATTCCTGCAAGAACTCAAAAACAACATCCTTATTCAAAAGATTAGTAAGAGGTTTAGAGATCTTAGAGAAATCCTTGATGAATCTCCAATAGAAACCTGCATGCCCAAGAAAACTCCGCACACCTTTAACGGAACAAGGTGGATGAAGTCTCTCAATAGTCTCGATCTTAGCTCGATCGACCTCTATACCTCGGTTGGCAACTAGGTGTCCTAGCACAATTCCTTCACTAATCATGAAGTGACACTTCTCCCAATTCAAAACGAGATTAGTGTCTTCACAACGTTTTAGCAGTAGAGAAAGGTTAGCCAAACAATTATCAAAAGAGGAACCAGATACCGAAAAATCATCCATAAATACCTCCATGATCTCCTCAATATACTCAGAAAAGATAGCCATCATACAATGCTGGAAGGTGGCGGGTGCATTACACAATCCGAATAGCATCCTCCGATAGGCAAATGTCCCCCATGGACAAGTGAAAGTGGTCTTCTCTTGATCATCCGGATGGATAGGAATCTGAAAGAAGCCACCACTATAACCGTCTTAATAGCAAAAATGGGAGTGTTGTTCTAACTGTTCAAGCATTTGATCAATGAATGGAAGAGGAAAATGGTCCTTTCTCGTTGCCAAATTCAATCTCCTATAGTCAATTCTCATCCTCCAGCCTGTACTGGTCCTTGTTGGAATCAATTCGTTGTTCTTGTTGGTTACAACGGTCATCCCGCCCTTCTTGAGAACTACATGCACCGGACTTACTCATTGCCTATCCTATATGGGAAATATGATACCTGCATCAAGCGACTTAAGAATCTCCTTCTTCACAACCTCTTTCATGCTCGGATTTAACCGTCTTTGAGGTTCCCGTGAAGGCTTGTGATCATCTTCCATTAGTATCTTATGCATGCAAAGAGAAGGCTTAATACCAACAAGATCATCAATAGTATAACCCAAAGACTTTATATGTTTTCTCAATTCATTCATCAATTTAGACAGTACATCTTCAGTAAGAGTAGCATTAACAATGACAGGATATGTAGAATCCGGACCAAGGAAAGCGTACCTTAAGTGAGTTGGAAGAGGTTTAAGCTCTAAGATAGGAGGTTCCTTAAGTGGTGGATTCGTACCTCCTTCCTCTATCGAAGAGGACTTGGAAACTTCAGAAGAGATGGAATAAACAATTGCATCATCAAAGAAGAGAACGTCCTTTGAAGAAGAGAAGATGTCGTTTGCCTAAGGTGAGACTCGGTCGAGGCGTTTAGGGTTAGCCCGAGGTGATGAAACGAGGTGATCTCTAGTTGACCCCATCTCGCTTGCTTCAGAAATTGTCTCAGTCGGGGACCGAGGTGATGGACGAGGTGATCTCCAGGAAGCTCATCTCACTTGCTCCGAGATGTGTACTTCGTCTTCTCAACGAGTTCCTCGAATCCAGCTATTGGATCCTCTTCCATGGCTTCCAAGCTTCGTACATCTGCATCACATAAAACATCTACACCTTCCTCCATCATACTAAAACTCAAAACTTTCTCAAGGGGATCTTTAATTAAGATAGAGCTCACCAATTCTCGAGAATCTTCTTCATCATAGATGTCCAAGATATCTTCTTCTAAGGGTTGTCCCTTCATCGTGGCGGAGAGTGCAAACTCAACATGATATTCTCCAATGTTGAATGCCAATGTGGCGTTCTTACAATCAACGTTACATCCCGATGTAGCAAGGAATGGTCTTCCGAGAACGATGGGAATGGGATAATCTGCACGAATGTCCAACACAACAAAATCTATAGGTATGTAGAAATTACCTAGCTTAACGGGAATATCCTCTAAGCTTCCAACGGGGCGAGTAATGGAGCGATCCGCCGTGTATAAAATCATCTTCACGGGCTTGGGTTCTCGAAGACCGATCTTCTCACAAAGTGCTAGAGGAATGATGCTTACACTAGCTCCTAAATCACAAAGTGCATCGTAAGTGACATCCCCGACTTCAATGGGAATGCAAAATCAACCGGGATCTCTTAGCTTTGGTGGCATGTTTTCTTTCATGATTTGAATGAGCTCCGAAGATCTAGAGGTCATCCACACTTCTCCAAAGTCTTCCAGCTTTCTTTTCCTTGACAAAATCTCTTTCAAAAACTTCCCATAGGCGGGCATACCTCACATTGCATCAATGAAAGGGATGTTAATATGTAGCTTATTCATAAGGTAGAGAAACTTACCAAAGTGTTTGTCTAGATGCGCCCGCGCCCTAGACTGAGAGAATGGGAGTGGAGGCTTGTAAGCAGGTGGTGGAACATAAACGTCAGATTTTTCTTTCGCTTTCTGGGGCTCCATCTCGGTTGGCACCTCGATTGAGGTGCTCTTCGACCAAACGTGGTCCGACCGAGGTACCGGATCACTTATCTTCAATCCACTTCGTTTGGTGATTGCCATGACCTGCCCCTTTGGGTTGTTCTCCATCCTTCCCGTGAGTTTACCCAGATCTCTAGGTGCTTCATTAGCCTTGTTGAAAACTTGATGTTCCAAGGCTTTTTGTGCCTTCGAAAATGTGTTAATGGAATTTTCCATAGCATTCAGCTTGGTCATAATTGCTTCCAATACAACATCCGTCTTTTACTTGGGCTGCTGGGATGAGCTTGATGATGGCTCTTGACTCTTTAATGGAATAGAAGAAGAAGATCGGGGAGTTAGAGCACTTTCAACATTAGTATAAGGGTTATCGGGATTTCGTTGATTTGATCTCCAGTTGTTGTTGTTGTTATCCTTGGCTCTTTCAAAGCTTTGACTTCATTGTTGAGGGTAGTGAGTTGAGCAACGCTCGTAGTGGTAAGATTCAGCTCCGGAGGTCCAACTCGCTTTTCTCCATCTTTGACCCTCCGATGGGAGTACTTCTCCATGTGTAAAGCTTTCTTCTCAACAAACTCTCAAGCTTCATGAACCAGTGTATCCATAAAAGTGCCAGCATAAAGTGATTGGAGTTTGACTTGAGTTTCCTTATCCAAACACTTGAAGTAGATATCTAGAAGCTCAATCTTCGGACTCCCGTGGTGAGGGCAATCCAACAAAAGTTCTTTGAACCTTTCCCATGACTTGAACAAACTTTCTCTATCCTTCATGATAAAAGCATTAATCTTACCCCTTAGCTCTGCAGTTTTTGATAGGGGAATAAACTTAGCGAGAAACTCCGTAGTCATCTCTTCCCACGTGTTAACTCTTCCAAATGAGAGAGATTGATACCAAGCAAGCACTTTGTCTTTTAGAGAGAAGTAGAAATGTAACACCCCGAATTTGCGGGACTCGCAGTGTCCCATTGGGCTAGGATCTCACAATGAATCCTGACCCTAGCCTGAACACAAGTTCACTGGACCTTACAACATGGCACTGACATATATAAAAACAAATACATAAAACTGTATAAACTGTACATCCAAAAGGTAAGACAACATAGCCGAGTATAAAACCAACACCCTCACACAGGAGGTAATAAAAGATCATCCTCTCACAGGAGGGAAAGGTAACAAACCCAAAAGCCCACAACAACCTATGTACGAGACGTCCTCGGCCTGCCACTCTGCTAGATCACCCAGCAGCATGCCTATCCTGTGGGGCATCTACAACATGGTAATAAACCATTAGCTATCCATACACATATATAGAGTAATGCATAAGCACAATCACAGGTAAGGAAAGCTAAACACATCAGCATGTTGTTACGCTAAGATCGTGTGATGTGCACGCAATAAGCTTTAATTTTATACTCGTTATATTTATCCTAACTCCTAGCGAACCCGCAGTGTACGGGACGTTTGTAGTAGGGATAGTATTCCGAGGTCGAACACAAAGACTAAGGTGAAATCGAGTCAAACAATGATCAAAGATAGTGTGAATCTAGACTAGATAAGATGAGGAACAAAGAAAATGGAAAAACACAATGTTTTTGTTGGTTTTTGTGGTGATTAAACAAAGATCACAAGTCAAACAAAGTAATAAAACAACTAACAACTCAAGCTAGGAAAACAAACAAGTAACACAAATCACACAAAGTATATGATCAAGAGAGAAAAGTGGATTCTAGAGGTCAAGATTTCCGGTTATGGCATTGGACTCAAGGTTCTAAGGATTCTAAGGACAAGTTGCGGTGTTGGGGAAGAGTGTTTCACTAATGGAAGCAATTACCGGGTAGGTCTCTCACTTCACTAGTCCCGCATCTAACTCCTATTACCGGGTAGATCTCAAGGGGTTAGAATAAGGAATTCCACACAAACTAGATACTACTTAAAGGGTAACCCTCTCCTTACCGGGTAAGTCTCGGAATAGGGAAATCTCAAGCAATAACCCTAGCACACTCGATCCAATAGCGGCTTATGAGGCTCACTATTACCTAGCATTCATCATCTTAGGTACCTAAGGTCGGAAATCATCGGGTAGATCTCTTCCCTCACTTAGATTGATAACATTAGGTGATCCTAAGCTAAAGTAGGCTTAATAAACACTAGGATTTAAACAACCAAGGACCCTAACATTCAGATCTATCATTTAAAGAGCAACAGAAGAATAAATCGGACTGTTCTACAGATAAATCGGCCGATTTATCTGATGAACAAGTCGATTTTTCCTTCTGTTGTGAGTTTCGTGCATATAAATCATCCTAAACTAACATATAAGCCCATCCTATCATCACCCTAGCCATAACCATCAATTCATCACTTCAGAATCACAACAAACTAGCCAATAGTATGCATATTAAGATCCAAAATCATCACATAAGCATACATGGTGTTCATAGATGGATAATGAAAGATAAGCAAGTAAAATCAATAAATCTCAACTGAATCCAAGTTGTAGCAAGACTTACAAACTCTTAAATGAAGATCCAAAACGTTCCTAACAATCCTTGAAATCGTTCTTCAATCCAAGATTACAAAAATCACTCAAAAGTCACTCAAAATCTCACTAAACTCCTAGAATGGTGTTCTTGTTCTTCCTTCAATCCTTGAGAGCTTTTTTCTCCTCCAATCTTTCCCCCACATTTGATGAGCTGTAAATGAGAGTTTGGGAGAGGAGAGATGCTCAGCAACAACCTGCAGGACCACTTATATTCTCCACCAAGAGCAAGGACGGACAAGAGATCGTGGGACACGTGGCTTAAGCTGTCAAAGCCTCAAAAATCGACCCAGTGGACAAAAATTGGCCAATTTAGCTGCTAGTTGGTCCGATTTTCTTCAACAGAAACATGCTATGATCGTCTAGCCATGAGTTGCTCCATTGCTTGCACCAATAGTGGTCTTTGTGTCCTTTGTTGCTCCAATTATGCTCCTCCAATGCTTTGGATGTGTACCATCATGAGGCTTGGCCCTCAAATGTATCGATTAACGTCCAATAGATCCCCGAATTACCTACAAAACCGATAAAAGGTAGTGTAGATGTCTTTTCTGGAAATGTGCATGAATTGAGCGAAGATGTCATGAACCAATGCCAAAATGTGCATGAATGAGTGAGAAATCTATCTAAATGATTACCTAATCCGAAGTCATAAATCGTGTTATCAAAAATACCCCATACTTAAGGTTTGATCGTCCCCGAGCAAATTCTCAACTATAGACTAAGAGATGACATGATTTATGTATGCAGAAAAATGGCAAAATCTTTTTGGAGTTGTGCTTCTAATATTGGATCACCTAATAGTCATGTTTCCTGGCAGTGGACCAGCAATTATGTATCAAATAAGTGAAGGCATGGAAAGACAATTACACTTAACTTGATAGCATGCCATGAAATGTAAAGATGAAGAAGTCAAGATGATCATGAGCATATCCAATCTAAATCACTTAGTCTTACACACATGCAAGTAGGTTATAAGGACTTGTAAAATAGAAGGCCAAGAGACGTTGTGATTAGGTGGGAATTTTCTAGGCTTTGTGATGCTAATCCGGGAAAGGAACTAAACAACCACAACTTCAAATTTTCTTATCAACTTCCCTCAAGTGTATATTTTTCTTCATTCTCTTTTCTTTCTTTTATTTTTGAGACAATGGCATTGGTGTACAAAAGCCGAAACCTTGGTGATTAGCCATTCTCGGGCTTTTTCTATTTTTCGAGATGCATCCACACCGGGCACACATACCAAAGCTCGTTAGGACTATCGGTTTATTTGACTTTGGCAAGGCACCAACACCCGATTATGTGAAGTGTACCGAGTTACTTGTCATTTAAACCAAACGTCCCCAAACCTATATTTTTGTCTACACTTTCACAACAATTTCAGCATTCCATTCACATCATTCTTTCATCAACAACTTCACCCCACACTTGCTTTTCACACACATCAACACACTATCATGCTCCTATTCCCGGATGGGTCAAAAGAGGCCAAATTTATCTCAATTGAGGTGCTCAAGCAACATGATCAAGATGAGAAGTAGAGGAAAATGATCTGGCTTAATCACTCCTAATTGATGTGCAAGAACTAGCATGCAATTTCGACTTTCAATACTCAATTCAATCAAGGCAAACATTCATGATCACAATTCATTCATGGTGTTCAAGAGAAGTACTTCAAGTCTACATATACATTCATCAATTTAACACATAAGGCCATCCATAGCCAATCCACAAGACAAGGTTCATCATTAGGGTCATATCCAAGCCTTAGAAGCACTAGAAATTTTTAAAATTTTCTGATTTTTTTTGGATTTTTTGAAATATGTATGTACAATGCAAGACATAATGAAACAGGTGACAAAATTGAACTATCCTAGATGCTAATCATGCAAGTGATCATGAAAACCCCACCCCATACTTAGAAACACATTGTCCCCAATGTGGAAACTAAATAAAGAAGTGAAAGAGAGTCCTCACAATGTAAAATTGGTGATGCTTTGGTATCTCGGGTCACATTGAATGATGATGGTGGATGATCGATCAAGGATGGTAGAGAGCTCTTGACGTTCATTAAGGTGTCGGAACCCGCGCTTGGCACCGCAAGCCGTCCAAGTTCCAAGTCTGCTCCACCCATGCTTGATTGGAGATCATCACTTTCCTTTATACAGAGGAAAAACCGCCCCATAGCCCAGGAAAATCGGCCGATCTGTGCATGAACAGACCGATTTTTCTGGGTGATTTCCTCCTCGTCCATGTGCTTGGATCTTGTACCTTCAATTGGTCCATGAGGCTTTCACATGACCTCCAACATCTCATAACTCATGACAATCAACAAGACCTAGCACCCAAAAACACAAAAGAAGAACAAAGCACACCAAGAGTAAGATCAAGCAAAAGCAAGAAAAAGAAAGGGAAAAATATGTACCAATGGGTTGCCTCCCATTAAGCGCTTCTTTAAGGTCATTAGCTTGACCAAGTTCAGGAGCGTTTCAATCAAGGTAAAGCGGGGCAATCACTTCCACCGGGGCTTCCGGGATGTACTTCTTCAAACGGTGCCCATTCACCTTGAAGTTACCACAATGATCTCCTCCTATCTCCACCGCTCCATGAGGAAAGACCTTCTTCACAACATAGGGCCCGGTCCATCTTGATTTGAGCTTTCCGGGGAAGAGCCGCAGCCTTGAGTTGAAGAGAAGGACAAGGTCGCCTTCACTCAACTCCTTCGGGATGAGGCACTTGTCATGCCATCGTTTAGTCCTCTCCTTGTAGATTCGGGCATTCTCATAAGCATCCAACCGGATCTCCTCAAGGGCGTTTATATCAAGCAACCTCTTTTCTCCCGCCTCCTTGAGATCAAAATTTAGCCACTTAATGGCCCAATAAGCTCTATGCTCCATCTCTACCGGAAGGTGGCAAGACTTGCCACAGACCAACTTGTAGGGAGTTGTCCCAATTGGTGTCTTGAAGGCGGTTCTATATGCCCACAATGCGTCATTGAGCTTCATAGCCCAATCCTTTCTCGTTCTAAATACCGTCTTCTCAAGGATGGTCTTTATCTCCCGGTTGGAGATATCCACTTGGCCACTAGTTTGGGGATGGTAAGGTGTTGCCACCTTATGAGTCACCCCATACTTGGCCAAAAGCGCCCCAAAGTTCCTATTGGTGAAATGCTTTCCCCCATCACTTATGATCACCCTTGGTGTTCCAAACCTAGGGAAGATCACTCGGTTGAAGAACCGCACAACAACCTTGGCGTCATTTGTAGGAGATGCGATTTCCTCCACCCATCTTGAAACATAGTCAACCGCCAATAGGATGTAGAGGTTGCCACATGAAGAAGGGAAGGGTCCCATGAAGTCCACACCCCATATATCAAATATTTCTACCTCTTGTATGTTGTTCAAGGGCATCTCATTCCTCCTTGAGATGTTGCCCGTCCTTTGGCAAGCATCACAAGCTACCACAAAGCCTTGCACATCCTTGAACAAACTTGGCCAAAAGAAGCCCGATTGCAACACCTTAGCACATGTCTTGTGTGAGCTAGCATGCCCTCCACATGGCAAGGAATGGCAATGCCGGATCACACTCTCTACCTCATCCTCCGGTATGCATCTTCTAAACATTCCATCCGGCCCTTTTTAGAACAAAAGTGGCTCGCTCCAATAGTAATGCCTCACATCTTTGAAGAACTTCTTCCTTTGGGCATATGTCAAACCGGGAGGCACTTCCTCACACACCAAGTAGTTCACTATGTCGGCATACCACGGCTCACTTCCTCTAGACACTTGGAACAAGCACTCCTCCACCATTTGCAATTGCTCATCCCGGAATGAGTCATCAATCGGGATGTCCTCTCTTTCAAGCTCCAATGGTGGGAGTATACTAAGGTGATCCGCCACTGAGTTCTCGGATCCCTTTTTGTCCCGGATTTCCAAATCAAACTCTTGAAGAAGAAGGATCCACCGAATCAACCTTGGTTTGGCATCCTTCTTTGTAAGTAGATAACGGATCGCAGCATGATCCGTATAAACTATGACCTTCGCTCCAACAAGGTATGAGCGGAACTTCTCAAATGCATACACCACCGCTAGCAACTCCTTCTCGGTTGTGGCATAGTTAAGTTGGGCATCATCTAGCGTCTTGCTAGCATAATAAATGGCATGAGTGCGCCCATCTTTCCTTTGCCCCAAGACAGCCCCAACGGCTACATCGCTTGCATCACACATGATCTCAAATGGTAAACTCCAATCCGGAGGTTGCATGATAGGTGCGGAGATCAAGGCGTTCTTCAACCTACAAAAAGCTTCAAGACAATCTTTGGAGAAAACAAATTCAACATCCTTCATTAGTAGGTTAGTAAGGGGCTTAGAAATTTTAGAGAAGTCTTGAATAAACCTCCGGTAAAAACCGGCATGCCCTAAGAAACTCCTTACCCCCTTCACCGAGGTAGGTGGTGGCAACTTCTCTATCGTCTCAATCTTGGCCCTATCAACCTCAATGCCACGGTTAGACACCAAGTGTCCTAACACAATACCTTCACTTACCATGAAGTGGCATTTTTCCCAATTTAAGACAAGATTTGTCTCCTCACATCTTTGTAATACTAATGACAAGTTAGCCAAGCAATTATTAAAGGAAGAACCATAAACAGAGAAATCATCCATGAACACTTCCATGATATTTTCCATGTATTCCGAAAAGATAGCCATCATACACCTTTGGAAGGTGGTGGGTGCATTACACAACCCAAATGGCATTCTCCTATATGCAAAAGTTCCCCATGGACATGTAAAGGTGGTCTTCTCTTGGTCATCGGGGTGGATAGGGATTTGGAAGAATCCGCTATAACCATCTAAGTAGCAAAAATGAGAGTGTTGAGCTAACCTCTCTAGCATTTGGTCAATAAAGGGAAGGGGGAAGTGATCTTTCCTAGAGCCATGTTAAGCTTCCTATAGTCAATACACATTCTCCAACCCGTAACCGTCCTAGTCAGGATTAGTTCATTGTTCTCATTGGTCACTACGGTCATCCCACCCTTCTTAGGTACTACATGAACGGGACTAACCCACTTACTATCCGAGATAGGGTAGATAATTCCCGCATCTAGCAACTTTATGATCTCCTTCTTAACTACCTCTTTCATTATAGGATTTAGCCTTCTTTGATGTTCAATAGAGGGTTTATGATTATCTTCCATCATTATCCTATGCATGCACAAAGATGGTTTGATGCCAACAAGATCATCAATGGTGTACCCTATTGCCTTTCTATGCAGTTTCAATTCATTCAACAGTCTATTAAGCTCATCATCATTCAAAGATGCATTCACAATCACCGGATAAGTAGAATTTGAACCGAGGAAAGCATACTTTAAATGAGAGGGAAGGGGTTTAAGATCAAGTTGAGGAGGACCTTTTTCGGTTAGAGACGATCCATACAATGTAGGTTGAGATGATTGCAAAGCCATGGAAGCCTCCTTGAAGTCCCTTGATGATTGCTCACACTCAAGTGGTTGATGCTGAAAAGACTCAGGAAAATCGGCCCAGGAAGAAAAATCGGGTGATTTATCTGAGGGTGGGTCGATCTGAGTTTCTGTTTTGGCAAAACTGGCTGAAATTTCAGCACAAGTACAAAAATTGGCCGATTTTTGCCCTTCAGTCCGATTTTTCTGGCAGTTTTCCTCTTCTTCTAGCACTTTAAACCCAACTCTTGGTAGCTCGTCCAATGTATTTAAGGCCTTGATTACTTCATCGCTACCCTCCTCAACTCCTTCCTCCATCAAGCTTGAGCTAAGAACCCTCTCAAGTGGATCCTTGAGCAAGATTGAGCTCACAACCTCTCTAGACTCCTCTTCTTCAACTATGTTGAATACATCCTCATCAAGGGTTGGTCCTTTCATCATTGTTGATAGCTTGAACTTGATGTTCTCTTCTCCAATGTTGAAGGAGAGGGTCCCATTCTTGCAATCTAATAGACATCCGGAAGTAGCTAGGAAAGGTCTCCCCAAGATGATAGGAACCGGATAGTCCGCCGGGATGTCCAAAACAACGAAGTCTATGGGCACATAGAACTTCCCTAATTGCACTGGGATGTCTTCCAAGATTCCAACCGGATGAGTGATTGAGCGGTCCGCCATGTAAAGGGTCATCTTGACTGGCTTTGGCTCTCCTAGCCCAACCTTGTTGCAAAGTGCAAGCGGGATGATGCTTACACTTGCCCCAAGATCACATAGGGCGTCATATTTCACTTCTCCTACTCCGATTGGCACACAAAAGGATCCCGGATCCCTTAGCTTAGGAGGCATCTCCTCCTTCATCGTTTGAATCAACTCCGAGGATCTCTTAGTCATCCTTATTTCCCCATACTCCTCCAACTTCCTTTTGTTGGAGAGTATTTCCTTCAAGAACTTGCCATATGGAGGCATCCCTAAAATAGCATCCATGAACGGAATATTAATATGCAATTTAGACATTAGTTCAAGGAACTTACCAAAGTGATTGTCCAAGCGAGCTCTTGCTCGTGATTGAGGGAACGGTAGTGGTGGCTTGTATGGAGGCGGTGCCACATAGGTTGGCTCTACATCCTTGCTCTTGCCTCCATCTCCTTGCAAAGTCTCTTCTTCATTAACCACTTGCTTCCCTTTAGCATTCTCCTTGGGCAAAGGATCCTTCATACTTAACCCACTTCTTGTTGTAATAGCCAACACTTGGCCTCTTGGGTTTTCTTCGGTTCTTCCGGGAAGCTTTCCCGGATCTCTATGTGCCTCCCCGCCTTTTGGAACACTTGTGCTTCCAACACTTTTTGAGCTTTAGAAATGGAAGTCACGGTGCTCTCAAGACCACTCAACCTTCCAAGCAATTGCTCAAATATCATTTCGGTTCTATCCTTTGGAGGTTGAGTAAATCCGGGTGGAGGTTCTTGTGAAGCTTTTGGTAGTGGAGTTGTGCTTGTAGAAGCGGGAGGGTTCAAGGCTCCATCCGGGTTAGAGTAAGAAAACCCGGGATGGTTATGGTTGGGTCGGTAATTGTTGAATTGCCGGTTGTTGTTGAAGTTCCTTGGGCCTTGGTAGTTGTTGTAGTTGCCCCTTCCCATATAGTTCACATCCTCCTCCTTGAAAGACAAGTTAGCTTGTGGAAGCATTTGAGGGGTTGCTTGGTTCTTCAAGGTTGTAGCACACAACTCCCTCAAGGACTTCAATTCGTTGTTGATGGCGTCAAGCTTGAAATTGCTCATGGTGACCTCACTCACCTCATATGCTCCCGCCTTTCTCCCTTCACTCTTCCTATGGGAGTATTTCTCAATTACTAGAGCTTGATTCTCCACAAACTCCCAAGCATCATCTACATGTTTCTCCATGAAAGTCCCACCGGAAAGGGATTGAAGCTTGAATTGGCTATCTTCATCAAGTCCCTTGAAGTAGATCTCCAATAGCTCGATTTTCGGTATGCCATGGTGTGGACAATCTAGGAGAAGGTCCTTGAATCTCTCCCAAGACTTGAACAAACTCTCTCTATCCTTCATCACGAAGGCATTGATCTTCCCTCTTAACTCGGTAGTCTTGGAAGGTGGGAAGAACTTAGTCAAAAACTCGGTTTTCATCTCCTCCCAAGTACCAACTCGCCCTTGTGGAATAGATTGATACCAAGCCAAGGCTTTGTCCTTAAGAGAGAAGGAGAAAGCCCTTAGCTTATGGTTGTTGCTCTCCAATCTTGGCGGTCTAAGAGTCTCCATCAAAATCTCGTAATTCATCAAGTGTTGATGAGGAGACTCTCCTTCCATCCCTCCAAATTGATTATGCCGGATCATTTGTAGAACTTGAGGGCGGAGCTCATAGTTGTGGGTTGCGGGATCTCCTAAGTTCACACCCGGACGGTGTGCTCTTTGTGCCGGATCTATACGTCTCCCTAGGGAATAGATTGATACCAACCCTAACATTAGCCGCCGGCTGCGGTTGTACCATCGGTGGTGGAGGAGGTGGAGGTTGTTGACGATTAAGCTCTCCTTGTACAAGAGCTTGCCTAATCTCATCAATCTCCCTCCTAGTTGCTTCTTGCCTCTCATTGGCAAGTATCCTTTCTTCCTCCAAGAGCTCATCTCTTAGCCTTATTTGCTCTAAGGCCTCATCCAATTCAGCTTGGAGATCTCTTCCGGCCATCTCTTTCCCTTTTTTGATGCTCTTGGATCTAGATCTAAGGGTTTTCTCCGGTTCGGGATCGAATGGAGCTAAATCCTTACCACGAGATCTTCGCATACACCTAAAGAGCAAGAGATGTCCTGAAAAGCAAAGACACACACCAAAGAGAGATCAAAAGCAACAAGAAAGATCTACACTATAAACAATCACAAAATGACTCAATCAATACCTAGTCCCCGGCAACGGCGCCAAAAACTTGTTACGCTGAGATCGTGTGATGTGCACGCAATAAGCTTTAAATTTATACTCGTTATATTTATCCTAAATCCTAGCGAACCCGCAGTGTACGGGACGTTTGTAGTAGGGATAGTATTCCGAGGTCGAACACAAAGACTAAGGTGAAATCGAGTCAAACAATGATCAAAGATAGTGTGAATCTAGACTAGATAAGATGAGGAACAAAGAAAATGAAAAACACAATGTTTTTGTTGGTTTTTGTGGTGATCAAACAAAGATCATAAGTCAAACAAAGTAATAAAACAACTAACAACTCAAGCTAGGAAAACAAACAAGTAACACAAATCACACAAAGTATATGATCAAGAGAGAAAAGTGGATTCTAGAGGTCAAGATTTCCGGTTATGGCATTGGACTCAAGGTTTTAAGGATTCTAAGGACAAGTTGCGGTGTTGGGGAAGAGTGTTTCACTAATGGAAGCAATTACCGGGTAGGTCTCTCACTTCACTAGTCCCGCATCTAACTCCTATTACCGGGTAGATCTCAAGGGGTTAGAATAAGGAATTCCACATAAACTAGATACTACTTAAAGGGTAACCCTCTCCTTACCGGGTAAGTCTCGGAATAGGGAAATCTCAAGCAATAACCCTAGCACACTCGATCCAATAGCGGCTTATGAGGCTCACTATTACCTAGCATTCATCATCTTAGGTACCTAAGGTCGGAAATCATCGGGTAGATCTCTTCCCTCACTTAGATTGATAGCATTAGGTGATCCTAAGCTAAAGTAGGCTTAATAAACACTAGGATTTAAACAACCAAGGACCCTAACATTCAGATCTATCATATAAAGAGCAACAGGAGAATAAATCGGGTTGTTCTACAGATAAATCGGCCGATTTATCTGATGAACAGGTCGATTTTTCCTTCTGTTGTGAGTTTCGTGCATATAAATCATACTAAACTAACATATAAGCCCATCCTATCATCACCCTAGCCATAACCATCAATCCATCACTCCAGAATCACAACAAACTAGCCAATAGTATGCATATTAAGATCCAAAATCATCACATAAGCATACATGGTGTTCATAGATGGATAATGAAAGATAAGCAAGTAAAATCAATAAATCTCAACTGAATCCAAGTTGTAGCAAGACTTACAAACTCTTAAATGAAGATCCAAAACGTTCCTAACAATCATTGAAATCGTTCTTCAATCCAAGATTACAAAAATCACTCAAAAGTCACTCAAAATCTCACTAAACTCCTAGAATGGTATTCTTGTTCTTCCTTCAATCCTTGAGAGCTTTTTTCTCCTCCAATCTTTCCCCCAAATTTGATGAGCTGTAAATGAGAGTGTGGGAGAGGAGAGATGCTCAGCAACAACCTGCAGGACCACTTATATTCTCCACCAAGAGCAAGGACGGACAAGAGATCGTGGGACACGTGGCTTAAGCTGTCAAAGCCTCAAAAATCGACCCAGTGGACAAAAATCGGTCGATTTAGCTGCTAGTTGGTCCGATTTTCTTCAACAGAAACATGCTATGATCGTCTAGCCATGAGTTGCTCCATTGCTTGCACCAATAGTGGTATGTGTGTCCTTTGTTGCTCCAATTATGCTCCTCCAATGCTTTGGATGTGTACCATCATGAGGCTTGGCCCTCAAATGTATCGATTAACGTCCAATAGATCCCCGAATTACCTACAAAACCGATAAAAGGTAGTGTAGACGTCTTTTCTAGAAATGTGCATGAATTGAGCGAAGACGTCATGAACCAATGCCAAAACGTGCATGAATGAGTGAGAAATCTATCTAAATGATTACCTAATCCGAAGTCATAAATCGTGTTATCACATGCTTTCACACATGTACCCATTTTATCATCTCAATATAATGGTCATTCACTCAAATCGTATATATATAAGTATATATGAAAGTATGTGACACGAGGACCGATACATCCTCGCCTCTGAGCCTGTTAGCCAACTGCAGAAGTATCGGTCACACAATCCGTGTACCTTGTGGGAGTGGATTGTGCCCTTCCTGTAAAGTCAGTCTGGCCTGACATCAGAGAACCTCTCAGACTCCACGGCGGGATGAAAGGGAAAGTTTATCACATCCACGCATACGGGGCAATCAATAAAACATAGGTCGGTATAAACGACATCTCATGCTATCATAGCAAACATATATATAAATCACACACCACTCATGCAAACACCCAATATAAGGATGGAAGCTAAGTAAGTCCTACAGACTTACCTCAACCTCGTATAAAGCTAAACCACAACTCGATCACCTCGATACTCGAGAAACACCACAACATATAGACAAGGCATAAAGAGATGTCACATCTCTTATCAAACAAAGGGTCACACCTAGACCCAAAGGGATCCATAAGGATCATATACATCCTCTGACCTCGAATACCATGCTAAACCTTAAAGCCACATCAGGGCATATATCCAACTCATGATAACATCATCAAACTAAAAGCCCATAATTACCAGAATAATGTAACAAGCGTACTGGAATTTCCAATTGTCCATTTTAACAAACTTAACGTCATATTATACTAACCCGCAATACGGAAAACGAATAAATTTATAACTTATTTGTTACTAACCCGATATACGATCCGGAAGAAGATACGGACTCCTGGCAACGCAGGGAGTAAGAGCACGGTAAGAAACTCCGCGTCCGATGACTTGCGGTTGTCGTCAGTGCTCCGATAGCGGTAAACGGAAGCTTTACCAAAGAGCTAACAAACGGGAAATAAGTTAGTACCATGTTGAAGAGAACAAAATAAGGGACTCAATGGTATGATCAAATCTGAAAACGGATCAATGATGAAGGGTTTATAATTGATCGAGAGTAGCTTGGTGTTCTCTCGCTCAACTCCTCTGAAATGTTCGAAAGCGAAAGTGAATTGGGAAGATGAAGTCTACAACCGACTCTTTTCATTTGTTAATATATATATATATATATATATATATATATATATATATATATATATATATATATATATATATAACTCCTCTCAAATTTGCAATTGCAATTGGAAAAACCAGCCGCCTTTCACATATGTATATAAATATATATAATATAATACAAATTATGTGAATGAACACCTTAGCCGCCTTCTTTGTAATGTGTTTATATATACTAGTTGCGACGCGCGTGCTACGCACGCGCCTCGTGAATTGACATCGATGGTTAGATTTGGAACTGAGTACGTAATTCGCCACGTAAATTGAATTTGATGGTTAGATTTGGAACCGAGTACGTAATAGTAAAACGTTAACTGATCTATATTTAGTTGTCAATAAGAGCCGCAAATGGATTGAAAGAGTATGGGAAAGTGTTTCGCTTATGAAGCCTATAGACTACTATAAAGGCGTGTAAAATAAAATACTTAAGATTCGCAGTCAGTCAAGAAACGGACAAATGATTCTCAATTCGAATAATGCTGAACGAAACAGAATAAAAAGCCTTGTAGAATCCTCCAAATTTGTGTTCTCGCAGACTACAAGAGGAGTTGCTGTCATCAAACGAGTTTTCCGTTTGTTTTAGTAAGCAAACTTTGGAGCTCATTAAATACCTGAAATTTGTAACATAAACAGAATTGTAAGATATGCCAAAATGTTAACTAAATCTACAAAACTTCAAAAAGGAGTGATTTTGTTATTAGTTTCAGATATACGGAAGTTTTATGAGGATATATTCTAGTACCCAACGTAGCTGAAATATATTTATAAAACCACATATCTTGATCAAACACACAAAATCGCTCAAGCATTAGGATCATAAATCAGACTTAAATGCTTCTGTGAATGGCTAACCTGAGAGACCGAATTCAGTTGAGACGGTGCCAATTCATCCCCACATTAACGGAACTCACTGTTGTTAGCATGAAATATTGTGATATTTTAGGCACGTTTTCTAATCGCAATTGATTCATATTGATAGTCTTTGATTGATCTTTGCGCATATATGAGCTAGTATTGCCTATATTGTCGATATGGATGTCTACACTAGTTCTATGTTGATTATAGGTAATTTGGAGGTATTTCCGAACGAAATCGAGCAAAGGAGAGTTGAGTTGATATGTCCATAGATCGAGGACACTTTTTGGAAGCAAATTTAAGTATTGGATTGAGGAATGCACGAATGAAAGCAAGAATCACGGTCTTACCCTAAATTACGGCCGTGGATTGTGAGTCAGAATTCGATGTTCATTCCAGGGGATATTACGGCCGTGGAACTAGCCGTAATTGTTTCTACGCCATAAATTACGGTCGTGGAATCTTCCACGACCGTGATTTTAGCGAATCTTTTCGCCAAGATTCGAAGCCATGATCTTCTGAAGAATGGGCCGGGCCGACACTTTGCCCTGCATTATAAAAAGACGGAAGAAAGGTGATTCCGTCATGCCTGCTTAGCGTTCTTGCATCCACGCATAGACGGAGAATCTCGCTTAGCAATCGACGCTAAGGGTTAACGCTTCCCCATTTTGGAAGCAAGTTTCGGAGATCTCATTGGAGATCAAAGTTCGCAGTTGAAGAGTTGTTCAGATCTCGCACTTTCGGTGGAGATTGTTGTTGCGATCTTCGGGCTTGTGAAAGACCGAAGTTCTTGGAAGAATTGCAAGAAGATCTCTCTTCTTGTTTAGGTTCGAATCGGAAACGGATTGACATTCCGTTTCTCTTCTTTCCTATAGTTGTGATTTGTTTGTTCCATTCTGAATCTTTGATAAACACTTGTTTAGATCTTGAGATTCACTTGAAGGTTATTGATAGTTCTTGAAAGTTTTCATCTTTTATTCCTTAATTCTTGAATTGATATTAAAATGACTGTTATTGGCTAAAAACTCTTAACAATTCTAAGGTGAAGGGTTGATAGTTGTGGCATAGGTGATGATAGATCGATCGCAAACAGATTAGACCCTGAGAGTTAGAAAGAATCGTCGACAACCTAAAATTACGGGCAGTTCTTGAGTTCCACGACCGTGGAATCTCAAGATCCAACCGTAATTTCCCTCGAGTTTACGAACCTGCTTTTACTTTAATCCAAAGTTAAAGATTTGCTTTAATTTAGTTTAGACTTGTCTTTTCTAGGTGGTAGTGAAGCCTCAACAACCTCTACCTCGATTGTGAGCCTCAACAACCTCAATCGGATAAGTTAGTCTTGAACCTTTAGATTACAAGTTTGGGTATTTGACACTAATCCTCGTCTTGAGTTCCTTTCTATATTGAGCCTCAACAACCTGTATAGGGAGTATCTTTTAGATGAGTTACATAAGGTTTTTGGAACCTCAACCGTACGATTACCTTACATTAGTATACCTTTGCATATCTCTACTCTGTCTTTACATCATTAGTATATCTTGAATCTATTGCCGCAACTGGATACCCGGATCTTTAGGATTGTTGTTTTCCCAATATTTGCAAAACTCCCATATTTACTTGCTTGATAACTTGAAATCGAATTTGTTCCCACCCAAATCCCTGTGTTCGATACTCTGGAATTCTTGCTTAGCTACCTCGATCCGTACACTGCGGGTTCGCTGCTTGATTCTAGTTTTATAAATTTAAAACTTATTTGCACACACCTCTAGGGGCGAACAAGTTTTTGGCGCCGTTGCCGGGGATTTGGTTTTGGCCGAATTCGGTAACCGGTTGTCAAGCTTGGGAGCTTGCTCTCGTTATTTGATATTATTTTGAGTGTATGCGCAGGTCTAGGAACACCGGAGATCTCTTACCTCTTGATCAAGAGCTAGAGAAAACCTTAAGGCAAAAGCGCAAGGAAAAGAAGATGACCGAAGGAAACGAACGTGATTTCCAAGCGGAGCTAGCAGAAAAGGAAGCTCAACTTCGCTGGAATGAGAACCTTCGCGTAGATGAGATGAATCGACATCAATCCCAAGTCAACGCTCTACAGGATCAGATGTTCCAGATGGGATTACAAATGAGCGAGCTTAAAGATAAAATGATCAAGAAATCCTCAAAAAGGACTTCAAGGTCTAGAAGAAGAAGAAGTCGTTCATCCGCTGATGAGAGTGACTCTTCCATGCCACCGTTAGAAGAGATTGACCCTACAGTCAATGTGAATCCCTTCAATCCACAAGAAGCTGCAAATCGTCGCGCTCCACCTAGGAATGCTAGAGCCGAACGTGTGGATAATGAGCCAAGAACTCTTGGCCAACGAATGGATCCAACACAACAACCACGCCGTTTGGGCGTGAACTTTGAAGCTGAAGATGTACAAGGGTTTAGCTTCAACCCTCAAGTTATTACTCTTGTTCGCCAAAATCAGTTTGGCGGTACAAGTGCCGAATCTCCACACCAGCACTTGCAGAACTTTGAGTGCATGATGGAGACAATGAGGCCGAAGAGCGCCAATACCAACAGCTACAAACTTAAACCCTTCTTCTTCTCTTTGAAAGGGAAAGCGTTGTCTTGGTATCAAGCTCTTCCTAATGGGAAACTAGACACGTGGGAAGACCTTTCTGCGGAGTTTCTCACTAAATTCTTTCCGCCTTCTAAAACAGCGGAACTTAGAGGTAAGATTAATGTGTTTTCTATGAGACCTAACGAGAGTTTGTTTCAATCTTGGGAAAGGTTTCAGGATTTGCTCTTGGATTGCCCTCATCATGGCATATCCAAGCTTGCCTTACTAGAGATATACTACAAGGGGCTGGATGCGGGAACGCAATTCAACCTCCAATCCCTCTCATGTGGAACGTTCATGGACATGAGAGAAGATGACGCTTGGGACTTCATTGAGAAGCAAGCAAGAGTCATAGAGAAGTATTCCCACCGGAAAGTGGAGGGAAATCGTGTGGAGCAAGGAGCAAAGCTCACACATGAAGCTCAAAATCAGATTTTCTCCCTCAACAATGAGATCAAAGAGTTGAAGGAGACTATCAAGACCAACTTCCCAAAGCAACAAGGGAAGGATGTTGGTTATTTGGGCAACAACAACAATGGCGGTGATAACACCAACCGCAACAACAACAATAGCCGGAACAATAACCGGAATAACAATTGGAATGGAAACAACAACAACCGGAACAACAACAATTGGAACAACAATCGTGGTTCAAACAACAACAATTGGCGCTCCAATCAACAGAATTCCGGTAACTCCTATCCTTCCAATTCTAATTCGCTAACTCCACCTTCCTCTTCCTCTACTCCTTTGAAAAGCCAGGGCCAATCATCTAATGGAGGAAGCACTTCGGGGAAGGAGAAGCCAGATCCCATGTTGGAAACTATCTTGGGAAAGCTTCAAGGGATGGAGGACCGCTTCACTAAGTTCGATGATCGAGTTTCTAAGATCGACAAAGCTCAAAAGGTTTTAGAAAACCAAATGTTCGATCATGCGGAAGAAGTTCCTAGAAATCCAGGGAAACTTCCAGGAAAGACGGAGGACAACCCTAAAGGAAGGGTAATGGCGATTACAACTAGGAGCGGAGTGACTACCACCGATCCGCAACCTACGTTCGTTGAAGTCCCCGTAGAGAAAGGCAAAGAAAAGGGGAAGGAGAAGGAGGACGTCTATGTCCCCCCTCCAGCTTTCAAACCTCCCCTACCGTTCCCTCAATCTAGAGCGCGAGCGCGCCTAGACAAGCAATTCGGTAAGTTCATAGAACTCATGAGCAAGCTGCATATTAATATACCCTTCATCGATGCCATTGTAGGTATGCCAGCTTATGGCAAGTTTTTGAAGGAGCTTCTCTCTAACAAGAGGAAGCTAGAAGATTTCGGTGAAGTCAAGATGAGTTCGGATTCTTCGGATCTCATCAAAACGATGAAGGAGAAAATGCCCCCAAAGCTGAAAGATCCGGGGTCATTTTGCATTCCCATAGGAGTGGGAGAGGTCACATATGACGCTTTATGTGATTTAGGAGCAAGTGTGAGCATCATACCACTTGCGTTGTGCAGGAAGATCGGTTTAGGCGACCCTAAACCGGTGAAGATGACGTTATACATGGCGGATCGATCCATTACTCGTCCCGTCGGCATTGTAGAAGACGTCCCGGTCAAGCTAGGTAAATTCTTTGTTCCCATTTATTTTGTCGTGCTTGACATTCCTGCAGATAGTCCGGTCCCGATCATACTCGGAAGACCGTTTCTTGCAACTTCCGGCTGCATGGTCGATTGCAAGAATGGGAGACTCGCCTTTGACATTGGGGAGGAAAAAGTAGAGTTCGTTCTTTCCACTTTAGTGAAGGAGCCAATCTTTGATGAGGATATTTACAATGTCCAAGACGAAGAAGGTTTATCTAGGGAGGAGGTAAGTGCGATTCTCTTTAACGATCCCCTACAAAAGGTTATCACCATGAGTCTAACCAATGAAGGAGAAGAAGAAGAGTGCAAAGAGGAAATTGAAGCCTTGGAAGCACAAGAAGAGATGCATGAAGAGGAGTTTGAAAAACTCCACGATGAGGCTGAGAATACTAGATTCCACGGTCATACTCTGTATTCCACGACCGTGGATTCCACGACCAAAATCGACCTCCATTCCAGAGGATATTACGGCCGTGGAACACCAGAAGAGGCCGTAATTTTGGCCGTGGAAGAGGGTGATCGATATACTTCTTCAACTTCTTCTAACTCTTCTCCAAACCATTCAACATCCTTAGAAACTTCTAAGGAAACGTCGGGAGCTCCTCAAGGATCATTGGAAGCTCCGAAATCAATGGAACTCAAACCACTTCCTACTCATCTAAGGTACGCTTTTCTTGGATCTAATTCTACCTTTCCGGTTATCGTTAGTTCCGAATTAAGCATAGATGAACATGAACAGCTCATGATTGTCCTTAGGAAACATAGAAAAGCCATAGGCTACACTATTGAGGACTTAGTAGGAATTAAACCCTCCCTATGCATGCATAAGATACTAATGGAGGAGGACTTTAGAACTTCAAGACAACCTCAAAGGCGGTTGAATCCGACCATGAAGGAGGTTGTCAAGAAGGAAATTCTTAAACTTCTTGATGCAAGTATCATCTATCCTATCTCCGATAGCAAGTGGGTGAGCCCAGTTCAAGTAGTTCCAAAGAAGGGAGGAATGACGGTCATCACCAATAAGAACAACGAACTCATTCCTACCCGAACCGTAACTGGATGGCGAATGTGCATAGACTACCGCAAGCTCAACAATGCAATGCGGAAGGATCACTTTCCATTGCCATTCATCGATCAAATGCTTGAAAGGTTAGCACAACATTCATACTTTTGCTACCTTGACAGTTATAGTGGCTTCTTTCAGATCCCGATACACCCGGATGATCAAGAGAAGACCACATTCACGTGCCCTTGGGGTACGTTCGCTTATAGGAGAATGCCGTTCGGGCTTTGCAACGCCCCAGCCACCTTTCAACGGTGCATGATGGCCATCTTCTCCGAATACGTAGAGGAAATCATGGAAGTCTTCATGGACGACTTCTCCGTTTACGGTTCCTCTTTTAACGATTGTCTTTCTAACCTTTCTCTTGTTTTGCAAAGATGTGAAGACACTAACCTAGTTCTTAATTGGGAGAAGTGTCAGTTTATGGTTAAGGAAGGAATCGTGTTAGGTCACTTAGTCTCCAATAGGGGGATAGAGGTAGACAAGGCTAAAATAGAGACCATAGAGAAACTTCCTCCCCCAATTTCGGTGAAGGGAATAAGAAGTTTCCTAGGACATGCTGGATTTTATAGACGTTTCATTCAGGACTTTTCTAAGATATCAAAACCTCTCACTAATCTACTGATGAAGGATGCGGTTTTTGAGTTTTCACAGGAATGTCTAGATGCGTTCAACACCATTCGGCAAGCTCTAATTTCAGCTCCCATTATCCAACCCCCGGATTGGACTCTCCCTTTCGAGATTATGTGTGATGCTAGTGACGTAGCTATTGGAGCTGTTCTTGGGCAACGAAAGGAAGGACGAACCCACGCCATATACTACGCTAGCAAGACGCTAGACGAAGCTCAGCTCAACTACGCCACTACAGAGAAGGAATTTTTAGCCATTGTCTACGCTGTTGACAAGTTTCGCTCTTATCTTGTAGGTGCAAAGGTGATTGTCTACACGGATCATGCTGCGATCCGGTACCTTCTTGCAAAGAAAGACGCGAAGCCAAGGCTGATTAGATGGATTCTTCTCCTACAAGAATTCGATCTAGAGATCCGCGACAAGAAAGGCTCGGAAAATTCTGTTGCGGATCATTTGAGTCGTCTAACACATCTAGAGGACGACCAATTACCCATTAACGACTCCTTTCCGGACGAACACCTACACATCATAGAGGAGTGCATCAAGGTAATCTCCAAGGGTAACAAACCATGGTTTGCTGATTTCGTTAACTATTTGGTTTGCCAGGAGATACCACCCGGACTATCATATGCGCAAAGGAAGAAGTTCTTCAAGGACGTCCGGGAATACTATTGGAACGAGCCTCTCCTCTTTAAGAGAGGTCCGGATGGCATCATTCGGCGATGTGTGCCGGATTATGAGATGCAAAGTGTCATCCGTCATTGTCATTCACTACCTTGTGGAGGACACGCTAGTTCGAACAAAACTAGCGCAAAGGTATTGCAATCTGGATTCTATTGGCCTACTCTATTTAAAGATGTGCAATCCTTTGTTTCTTGTTGCGATGCTTGTCAAAGAACAGGCAATATCTCTAGAAGGAACGAGATGCCCCTCAACAACATCCAAGAGGTGGAGATTTTCGACGTTTGGGGAATCGATTTCATGGGACCATTCCCATCTTCTTGTGGAAACCAATACATATTATTGGCGGTAGACTACGTTTCTAGATGGGTGGAAGCAATTGCCTCTCCCACAAATGATGCCATGGTGGTGATCAAGTTCTTTAACAAGACCATTTTCCCGCGATTCGGGACGCCAAGGACGATCATTAGTGATGGAGGTTCTCACTTCATAGCCCGTCGCTTTGAAGCTCTTCTAGCCAAGTATGGGGTTACTCACAAGATCGCTACCCCTTACCATCCACAAACGAGTGGACAAGTTGAGATCTCAAATAGGGAGATCAAGGGAATTCTAGAGAAGACGGTTTCAAGGACTAGGAAGGATTGGTCCTTGAAACTAGATGATGCATTGTGGGCATACCGGACTGCGTACAAGACTCCCATAGGAACCACACCATACAACCTTGTGTATGGGAAGTCTTGTCACTTGCCGGTAGAGCTGGAGCACAAGGCGTTTTGGGCTATCAAGTGGCTGAATTTCGGCATGAAAGAAGCAGGAGAGAAGCGTCTCCTACACATCAACAAGCTGGATGAACTCCGTTTGAACGCCTACGAAAACGCTAAAATCTACAAGGAAAGAGCAAAGCGTTGGCATGATAAGCATATCATTCCAAAGGACCTCAAAGAAGGAGATCAAGTTCTCCTCTTCAACTCGAGACTTCGCCTCTTTCCAGGTAAGTTAAAATCTCGTTGGACTGGACCTTTTCTAATTAAGCGTATTTTCCCCCATGGTGCAGTTGAAGTATGGGGTGAAGCTAGCGGAAGTTTTAAGGTGAACGGCCAACGACTCAAGAAGTATACGCCAGAACTCAAAGCTGAGGAGTTTGCACCTACCGCACTCGAATAGGTACGGCATTGGTCTAGCTACGGACCTTAAACAAAGCGCTTCTTGGGAGGCAACCCAAGGTATTGCATTTTCGTTTTTGTTTTCCATTCATAGTTTAGCTTAGAATAGAAGTTTTTGCTTTATTTTGCCTCGATTTCTCCCGGTATGTTCGTGTTTTTGGTTGTAGGATCGATGGAAAAGGAGTGCGGAGGGATAATGTCGAAGAGAAGTGACGAAATTTGGACTTTGAAGCTTTACAGAAGGTTCCACGGTCTAAATTACGGTCGTCATAGCTACAGTGGCCGTAATTCTCAAAAGCCTGTGAAAAATCACCAAAATTACGGGTCCGTACATTTCCACGGCCGTGGAATGCCCCGATAGACCGTGATTTTTGAAAATATGCCTGCGAGTATAAAAGCCACACTTCATCACAAAAACACCACAATTCCTCCCCAATTCCACGCCCTAAATACCGAAAACCCACAGCTTCTCCCAAATCTTCGTTCTTTAATCGTTTTCAACGATTCTTCGCTCTAAACTGCAGCAAATCCAACCAAGAACAAGATCCAAGCAACAAATCGAGTGGAAAACGATCAACAAACCCGCATTTTGGATTTTTCAATCCGAAAAAGAGGTTATTTCCTTCTCTTCGATTCTAGTGGATTTGGTTCGTTTTTGCCATAGATTTTTAGGAAGAACTGATAAAGATTGGAAGGAATTAGATTAGGGCTGCTTGTTGTGGTAAAATTTGGTGAATTTGTTGAGATTCACAAAAATCTGTGTCGAATTACGGTCTACAGAGGTTCCACGGCCGTGATTTCGGAAGAACAACCCGTAATTTTGAACAGAAATGGATTTTGTAAGGAGGATGTCGGGAAGGATTAAGGAAAAGAAAGGGGAGCAAAACAAGAAGAGAAAGGGCAACCCCTCGACCTCTAGGGCACCACCACCCTCATCCCCCTCACCTTCACCTCCATCTTCACCTCCATCCTCACCACCTCACCCTAGCATCCCGACCATACACGAAAACCACCTAGCTGCATTTGAGAGGATAGAGAAGAGGGCAGTGATTGGCCCTAGGTACTTGTTGTTGGAGGATCTACATCCTCTCAACATAGTAGATGACCTTACATGGCTCTTGGATAGAGCCGGTTTGCTTGTCTTCACGAACATTCGTGAAGACGCTTATGAGGAGATCACCCGAGAGGTTGTGACGTCTTTCGAGCACAGCCATGTTGATAGGACCGTCTCCTTCCGTCTCATGAACAGAGACTACCATCTTAGCATTGATGAGTTCGGGACCATCTTCGGGTTCCATGAGACCTATAACGGTCGACTTCCTAGAGGCGTTTCCGCCAAGGACTTTTGGGCGGAAGTGGCCATGATTTATGCCGACGAGGACCGTTGGCAACCAGCTGATACCAAGGCTAGATTGATGTACCATCTAGCCTTGAAGATAGCTCACCGTGTTCTTTCGGAGTGTCTCTTTCCTAGGACGGAGACGCCCCAAAAGATCAAGACGGATGAACTATTCCTTCTTTATGCTATGCTTTATGGATGCCGCGCTGATTGTGCTACTCTTTTGGCGGCGACGATGAGTAAACTGAAGAATAAGTCGAAGGGGAATATTGGATATGGTGGGATAGTGACCCACATAGCTAGGAGCTTTGGTGTAGATTTTTCAGCTTGCACCCGCATACCCGCCGTACCTCTAGGATTACATGCATTCATGGTTAGGGGACTCATCTTCCCCACACATAGAGGTCCGCCTTATGCGGGCATGCCCTGGGAGAGTAGGACAGGTAGGGGCATTGAGTGGCTGCCGGAGTATTCCATTGTGGCAGGACACCACAATTGGAAGGAGACGTTCGCTGCGATGCATGCGAACAGGCTTGTAGCTCCCCCTTACATTCCACCGCCGGTTGTAGATGAGGAGGACATGGGAGAGCAGTACGAGAGTGGTGGAGGAGCGGAGCAGGAGTTCGGCACGTTTCTGGATCAGCCGGAGGCAGCCCCGGATGTACCTAGGCGCTCTCCACGTCCAGCTAGAGCTTCAGGCTCGTCATCTCGCCGCGCTAGCGTGAGTGAGAGGCCCACGTGGATGACTACACCTCCCACCTGGTACGACACACCCCCTCCTTGGTCCACGACGCAGCCAGCAGCACCACCAGCACCACCACCGCCAGCACCAGCAGATGCCCCCGCATGGTATGATCACGCCCCGGGATGGTATGAGAGGATGCCGGATTGGGCTACCGGACTTTCAGAGAGAGTCGGAGCATTAGAGATCCGGGCGGATGCTAGAGACGGACGCTTAGACGACCTTGACCACATGATGAGGGACGTCTACCGCTAGCAGTTTGGGCGGTTCTACGATCCGAGTTTCTCTCCATTCCCACCTCCACCGGCGCCGCAGTGATTGATGATCGGACCGCTCGTTTTTAGACATTCCCGCCACCACTTGTGAGTTTCTTTTTCTTTTCTTTCTTTTGTTCTTTCTTGTGAACATTAGGGACAATGTTCGTCCTAAGTATGGGGTGGGATGTACTAAATGATTGTAATAACTCTACTCTATATGTTGCTTTCATTCCGAGACTATCATTGCATGTTTATTATGTGTTACACGTTTTATTTTTGCATTGCATGAAAAAGAACTTTAAAAACCCATAAAAATTGAAAAATTTGAAAATTTTGTGCTTCTAATGAATTGAGATGAATTCTATGATAATCACTACTTGCGAATTAAGTTTGATGACGATTGCATGCTTAAAAGGATAGTAAATCGAAAAGAATGCAAATGAATAAATTCTACCTCTTTTACAAGTTTTATAATGTGAAAATGTTACCTAAATCATATTAAGAAATTTAAGTTAAAATCACATTATAAGTTCCTATACTTCTTGTTGAAATGATTAAGGCAATTCAATATTTTCTTTCTTCTTTCTTTGATCATCTAGCTCCTCATTGAAATATTAGCCTCCTTTACCTATCCGGGAACTTGGAAAAGTGAATGAAAAAGGCATGTTTGATGTGGGAGGGCCATGAGAGCAATTATTTGCAATCAATTGAATAGAAAGAAATTATAGGTTTGGGGAAGTCAATCATGACGATGAGTAACTCGGCACCATTCACATAGCCGGGTGTTTGTGTCTTGCCAAAGTCTGATTGAGCGATATTCCTAGAGGATTATGGTATGTGCGCTAAGGGTTTGAGGCATCTCTTGCAAATTTGAGAAACGCCGATCTCCTAGGCTTCGGTTTTTGTGCACCTCTATCCATAACTCCAAAAGTAAAGTCGAAAAACGAAAAGCAAGAGCGAAGCTCTAAGTGAAGTGTTGCGGGAACCGCATAAGAAGAAGAAGAAGGTAGTTGTCCACTTTCCCGGATTTATGCACCACTTCCCCTTAAAGTTTCCCTTCCCTTCCATACTCTAGACCTTTTCTTTGAAAGTCCTTAAGATCAAAAGAATGTTATATGGCTTGGTGATCTAAATTGAAGTTCTTATGATTGATTTTGATAATATTTGAAGGTTATAATGCTTGTTTGGAAGTTAAATTGATTCATGAGTTTTCTTTGCCTTTTACTCTCTAATTAAGTGTGTGAAAGTTTGAAAAACGATTGAAGCAAGGTTTGAGAATGATCTATTCTTTAGAAGTCGCTTTCATCCAAAAGAAGGTACACATATTTCATCCTAACTCTTGTTTTAAAGCTTTTTGAAAGACCTTGCTTAGGGACAAGCAAGTGTTAAGTATGGGGTTATTTGTTAGCATGAAATATTGTGATATTTTAGGCACGTTTTCTAATCGCAATTGATTCATATTGATAGTCTTTGATTGATCTTTGAGCATATATGAGCTAGTATTGCCTATATTGTCGATATGGATGTCTACACTAGTTCTATGTTGATTATAGGTAATTTGGAGGTATTTCCGAACGAAATCGAGCAAAGGAGAGTTGAGTTGATATGTCCATAGATCGAGGACACTTTTTGGAAGCAAATTTAAGTATTGGATTGAGGAATGCACGAATGAAAGCAAGAATCACGGTCTTACCCTAAATTACGGCCGTGGATTGTGACTCAGAATTCGATGTTCATTCCAGGGGATATTACGGCCGTGGAACTAGCCGTAATTGTTTCTACGCCCTAAATTACGGTCGTGGAATCTTCCACGACCGTGATTTTAGCGAATCTTTTCGCCAAGATTCGAAGCCATGATCTTCTGAAGAATGGGCCGGGCCGACACTTTGCCCTGCATTATAAAAAGACGGAAGAAAGGTGATTCCGTCATGCCTGCTTAGCGTTCTTGCATCCACGCATAGACGGAGAATCTCGCTTAGCAATCGACGCTAAGGGTTAACGCTTCCCCATTTTGGAAGCAAGTTTCGGAGATCTCATTGGAGATCAAAGTTCGCAGTTGAAGAGTTGTTCAGATCTCGCACTTTCGGTGGAGATTGTTGTTGCGATCTTCGGGTTTGTGAAAGACCGAAGTTCTTGGAAGAATTGCAAGAAGATCTCTCTTCTTGTTTAGGTTCGAATCGGAAACGGATTGACATTCCGTTTCTCTTCTTTCCTATAGTTGTGATTTGTTTGTTCCATTCTGAATCTTTGATAAACACTTGTTTAGATCTTGAGATTCACTTGAAGGTTATTGATAGTTCTTGAAAGTTTTCATCTTTTATTCCTTAATTCTTGAATTGATATTAAAATGACTGTTATTGGCTAAAAACTCTTAACAATTCTAAGGTGAAGGGTTGATAGTTGTGGCATAGGTGATGATAGATCGATCGCAAACAGATTAGACCCTGAGAGTTAGAAAGAATCGTCGACAACCTAAAATTACGGGCAGTTCTTGAGTTCCACGACCGTGGAATCTCAAGATCCAACCGTAATTTCCCTCGAGTTTACGAACCTGCTTTTACTTTAATCCAAAGTTAAAGATTTGCTTTAATTTAGTTTAGACTTGTCTTTGCTAGGTGGTAGTGAAGCCTCAACAACCTCTACCTCGATTGTGAGCCTCAACAACCTCAATCGGATAAGTTAGTCTTGAACCTTTAGATTACAAGTTTGGGTATTTGACACTAATCCTCGTCTTGAGTTCCTTTCTATATTGAGCCTCAACAACCTGTATAGGGAGTATCTTTTAGATGAGTTACATAAGGTTTTTGGAACCTCAACCGTACGATTACCTTACATTAGTATACCTTTGCATATCTCTACTCTGTCTTTACATCATTAGTATATCTTGAATCTATTGCCGCAACTGGATACCCGAATCTTTAGGATTGTTGTTTTCCCAATATTTGCAAAACTCCCATATTTACTTGCTTGATAACTTGAAATCGAATTTGTTCCCACCCAAATCCCTGTGTTCGATACTCTGGAATTCTTGCTTAGCTACCTCGATCCGTACACTGCGGGTTCGCTGCTTGATTCTAGTTTTATAAATTTAAAACTTATTTGCACACACCTCTAGGGGCGAACAAGTAAAGGAGGAAAAATTAAGGCCTAGTAGAAGAAAAATGAACATTTTCATAAACTTAGTAAGTAAATGACATGAATAAGATACCACATATTCACTCTCAATATCAGTATCAAAGTCCTCCCCACTGAAATCATGCACCCGAGGCTTCATGTTCAGCCATTTTTTCATCATCAATGATGGCCAGAAGGCCAATAAAAAAAACAGAAAAAAGACAGTTGGAAGATCAGATTAAGCATACAAAAGAAAGATGCAATATTACTAAGTGCACAAGCTGCCTCAAACTATAAATCAAAATGACTCAATGACATGAACAAATATTAAGTGGAATGTTGGAAGATGAAGGAGGAATTCCTTTATACAATTACAACACATAGTCAAACAAATTGGATTTGACCCACATATTGGAAGAAAATAAACAGAAAGTTGAATTGATTTCTAATTGCAGAGAAAGATTTGATTTGTCATTTACTTTATGCAAAAAAATGATGATAAGAGCAAGAACATACCAAAAAGTTTAAGAGACAACAAAGAGAAGATTTAAAAATAAATCTTAAGAATCAACACCAACCGATGATATCAATAGTTCACATATACTTTCAAGTGAGACAAATAGAAAACAGATGTTGTTTATGTACCTTCAAACGTGTGAACCAGATCAACACCATCAATAAAACGAACACGTAAATCAGTAGATGTTATAAGCACCTTTGAAGAAGTTCCAGGTGCAAACTACATAAAATCAAAGCAATAAAAATAACTATAGAATCAGTACAATTGCACTCATGCAATAGATGGGAGCGAATGTAATGACCTTTATTAATACCTGAAATAGAAGAATTATGACAACTAACAAAATTCACTCATCATTGAGCTTCAATAATAAAAGGCTACATAAGACTGGTTGATATGTTCTTGCAAATATTCGCCAATAAAGCAAAGGATGAACAATGAGAATGATGGTCATCAAAAGTTCATTTGACTTCTAATCATGCATCGAATCAAAAGCCAAAGTAAACTCCCATTTGTATTTATCATACAAATGTCCAAAAGTGATGTCAACGAAAATAGTTCAGCTGAGGTAGGTATGGACTACTGTTGTCATCAGACAAAGCTATCAAAGAGAATCAAACATATGTTGCTCATTATTTCCAAGTATTTAAACAAACACATAGTGTTTCACTCATGAAAATCAACTGGCATTAATGCTAGTTCAACTAATAAAATTGAAGAATGAGACTTAATCTAGTATATCCTCTTGACAATGTCAACAATTCAAAAGGTTAAGTTAAAAGTCCCAGCAATTCAAACACAAAGTCGGTATATGATTTCAACTATCAATGGGTTCGAACCAATTAGCCATCAAAATTGAGATGTTAAATGAGAAAATAGAGCGTACTTGCGGCAAATGGTTTTAACGTGATTGTACTTGCGGGCCAAAGCCATAAGAGATGGCTCAATGATTACTCCCCTGAGCCTGAGAACAAGGTGAAGTTTCGAGTCTGCAATTACAGCAAATTAATATGAATTAGAACCATCTCAAAAAAAAACAAAGACAAAGAAAAAAAGGATAAAATTGGAATCAGAGCAATACCTTTTTGGATGTTGTAATCCGCCAGGGTTCGACCATCTTCGAGTTGCTTGCCAGCGAAAATCAGACATTGCTGGTCTGGTGGAATACCTGCGAAAGGGACGATGAAAACAAATCAAAAAAGAGTAGACGATTTTCAAAACGGGATTGAGTCGAAGTGTATACGGACAGACTGGTCGAAGATGTAAATCCCTTGACTCGGCGGTGCCTGGTGTGCTGTCGGTTACCTAATCGCAAGCGGGACTTTCGCCGAAGGAGAGAGCTATAGCGGTGCTCTTGTTTTTGTGAACTGCTCCGCGAGGTACTACGCAACCAAAACCTAGATGTAAAAGAGTTGAATTACTCAAGCAAAACGAATCGAATTCAAAAAAAGTAAACCACAAATGACAAATGACAAGTTATTTTCACCCTTCCCTCACGGTACTACTTCGCTATCAGATGAGCAACCGATGCTTCAAATCTGCAGACGGGATCCAAAGCGCGAGATCTAATCACTGTAAACCCAAAAAGAAAAAGAAACGAAGGAAATTATACAGACGAAATAACGACGAGGACGCCGGGAATCGGAAGAAAAACCCAAACGACCGAGTTCATTGAGAGATCCGAAAACCTACCATAGAGAAGAACACGGTTTTGTCAAAGCAATGAAGAAGAGAGGGATGCAAAGAAGAACATGGTTTGAAACCCTAAACTGGTACAGAGGACGAAGGCCAATGATGACGAAAGAGAATAAGACGGAGAAGGAAATGAGAGAGGAGGTTCAATAGCATACCTAATAGGTTGTGTCGATAAGGGAGTCGATCTACCGCAAAGAAGCAGAAGATGTCCTTCGGAAGACAAAAATCCCCTCTGATAAGCGGCAGGAGAAGGAAAAAGGTTAGCGAAGGAGATAGTCGGTGAAAGGCGGTGAAGGTGAACGTTTGGCAAAGGCAGGAAGCGACACATCACTAAACCACCGACGAGGTTATTTTGGTCATTTGGCGTCAAAATAGTAGGGGTATATGGACTATTCATAAGAGGGATTCATGCTTTTAGTATTGTAAGGATATATATATATATATATATATATATATATATATATATATATATATATATATATATATATAATTTAAATTTATTATTTGAAATACGGTTATATTTTTCGGTCTCCAAACTTTATGAAATTGGAATACAAAATTCGGAATATTATCGGGATAAATATTTCGTGACTTTCTCGGAAAATGGACATTCCTAAGCCGTATTTCTTAACCGCTAAGAATCGGAATAACGACTCTTTTGCCCATTTCGTCTTTTTATATTATTTCACATCTACGACAAATCCGATGTCCCGATCATTTCTCTCGACTTCAACTTTATTTATTAGAGCTCTCAAATGCTCCAAATAACACCGGTTATTACATCAGATCCCCCTAAAAATAAGTTTCGTCCCAGAACATGAACAAACCCAAATCCTCTCGGACCCATATGTCGAGGTATAACCCTCTCTATCGGAGGTATCACCTCTCCGCTCAAAAAGGTTAAAACCTATATCATTCTATAACCTCAAACACAAGCATGGAGGAATCATCAACTCCAGAAAATAGGATCATTACGCAATCCCAAAGGCATAGAGGAATCACATCTCTTGCCATACTCACATCACAAGGTATAGAGGAAACACATCTTTGACCAAATCATACGCATACACAAAGCATGGAGGAATAACATCTCCAAAGAAACTATGTGCATCAAAGTAGCTTGGAGGAAAGAACCATCTCCAACTGAATCCTAATCACACTCAGATAGCATGGAGGAAAGACCCATCTCTAGCTATAATCATAAATCACGATAGCATATCAAGATCTAATAAGATCATAAATCATATCATAGCTAGCATGGAATAAACACATCAAGGCATATAAGCACATAATCACATACTCACCAAGATAGCACTAAGATCTACTCATCGATCCTAGGTGAATCTATCTCAGCATAAAACTCTGGATAATTCCTCTGGATAAATCCTCAGTCTTCCATGTAGCCTCCTTAGGTCCATGTCTAGACCACTGTATCCTCACCATAGGAATGTCCTTCGAACGCACGCATCTAACAGCTCGTTCTAAGACTGCAATAGGATGCTCAACAAAGGTGTGGTCCGGCTCAACCACTAAATCATCATAGCTCACAATGTGCCTCAGGTCTGGTATATACTCCCTCGGCTGAAACACATGGAACACAGGGTGAACACCCTCTAATCTCGGAGGGAAAGACAATCTATTGGATACCCTCCCAACTCTATCTAGTACCTCAAAAGGACCGACATATCGGGGACTCAGCTTCCCCTTTATGCCAAAACGTGACGCCACGCGTCGGAGACACTCTCAACCAGACATGAGCTCCAACTCTGAACTCTAGAGGTCGACGCTTCTTGTCTACATATGACTTCTGGCGATTATGTGCAGCCACCATCCTCTCTCTAATCTTCGGTACTCGAGCCATATCATCCTGAATCTGCTCTGGCGCTATCCCATTGATACTGCTAGGCTCATCCCAGCATAAAGGTGTACGGCACCTACGTTCATACAGTGCCTCATAAGGAGCCATCCCAATAGATGCATGCCAGCTGTTGTTGTATGAGAACTCAACAAGTGGGAGGTAATCCGACCATCCCTGTCCTCAATCCAACACACAAGCTCGTAGCATATCCTCCAGGGCCTGGATGGTCCTCTCAGACTGACCATCTGTCTGGGGGTGAAACGCAATCGTGAAGTGTAGACTCGTCACCAAAGTAATCTGAATTTGCTGCCAAAACCTCGAGGTAAACCATCCATCTTGATAAGAGACTATCATCCTCGGTACACCATGGAGTCTCACTATCTTTCTAGTATACTTCTCAACTAACCTGCTCATTGGCCACGTCTCTCTGATAGGAATGAAACATGCCGTCTTTGTCAATTTGTCAACCACAACCCAGATAGAATCAAAACTCCTAGTGGTCCTCACTCCAGTCACAAAGTCCATAAAGACGTGCTCCCACATCCATTACAACACTGATAGTGGATGGAGCTCATCTCTAGATCGGTAATGCTCTATCTTGACCTGCTGACAAGTCACACACTATGCCACCATTCTGGCTACGTCGGCTTCAATCTTCTCTACCAATATGAACGTCTCACATCATGGTACATCTTACTCGTACTTGGATGTACTGAGTAAGGCGTACAGTGAGCCTCTTGTAAGATCCTTTGTCTCAACTCTACATCAGCAGGTACACAGACGTGGTCATGGCACCTTATCACTCCATCTGCTCCAATGGAGAACTGTGTTGCCTCTCCATGAGACATCCTCTCTCTAATCCTCATCAAGGTCGGGCAGGTCCCCTGCTTCTGTTGGATCTCATCCAACAGACCATGTAGAACCTCTAATAAATATAACTGAGCATCCTCATCAGGAAACTGGATGTCCAACTCTAGCCAAGCTAGATCTCTCTAAAGCTGAGGCAGAATTGTCAGTCCCGCAATCGCCTTCTCTCGAGGCGTCTTCCTGCTCAAGGCGTCAGCTACAACATTCGCCTTCCCAGGATGATACAGAATCTCAAGGTCAAAGTCCTTGATCAACTCAAGCCATCGATGTTGGCGGTTATTCAACTCCCGCTACGTAAAAATATACTTCAGATTCTTATGGTCTGTAAAGATCTGACATGTGGCACCATACATGTAATGTCTCCAGATCTTCCAAGCATGAACTACCGCTACCAACTCTAGATCATGAGTAGGGTAGTTCTCCTCATACGTCTTCAGCTGTCGAGATGCATATGCAATCACTCTGCTCCTCTATATTAACACACGTCCTAAGCTTAGTTGGGTGCATCGCCGTAAATTTACAGGATCCCCAGAACCTTCTGATTATAACATAATAGAAGCAAAGGTCAAGTTCTTCCTCAACTCTTCAAGCTCTAGCATGCTGCTCGACCACGCAGTTCTGGTGGTATTCTTCAGAAGACTCGTAAGTGGGTACGCTATCACATAAAATCCTTCTACAAAGCGTCAGAAATGATCGGCTAAGTGGAGAAAGCTACGTACTCCCTTATTGTTCGTCAATATCGTCCATACTGCAACATACTCAATCTTCGCCAGATCGATCTTGATCCCACTAGCGGAGACAATGTGCCCAAGCAAGCAATCTCAAACATTCGGAACTCATACTTAAAGAGCTTGGCATACAACTCTCTCTTCCTCAGAATCTGTAAAATTGTCCTTATATGACCGGTATACTCCTCTCTGCTACGAGAGTATACCAAAATGTCATCATGGAAAACCATCACAACTGATCAAGGAAGTCGATGAAAATACTGGTTATCAACTTCATGAAGATAGATGGGCATTCGTCAGCCCAAACGGCGTCACTACAACTCGTAGTGCCCATAACGGGTAAGAAATGCCATCCTATGCACATCCTGCTCTCTCACCCTCAACTAGTGATGGGCATTCGTCAGCCCAAACGGCGTCACTACAACTCGTAGTGCCCATAACGGATAAGAAATGCCATCCTATGCACATCCTGCTCTCTCACCCTCAACTAGTGATATCCTGAGTGCAGGTAAATTCTGGAAAGCACAATTCTTTCTTGAAGCCATCCCAAAAAGTTGTCAATATGAAACAATGAATACACTAGGGCGAATGAACCTTTCTCTACCCACTCCTCAAGTTGTTTTTTCAGCTCTAACATCTCAACAGGCGCCATACGATATGGGCCTTTCCAAATCAGTCTCGTATCATACTTCAACTCGATATCAAAATCCACACTCCGCTGAGGAGGCAAATTAGACGGTTCAGTGACACGTCTATAAGCTCATAAACCACTGGAATATCCTCCAACGTTAAACTATATCTCTCCTTCATGGTATAACACTAGAAAATATCACCTCCTTGTGTTATCAACCTCGCTACTCGTACGACACTAATGACAAAACCCGTCTTTTCAAAGATCTTTACCTCGGAAGATCCCTATCTAATCTATCTCAGTAGAGACCATAACAACCTTCTAACTGACATCTAACACCACATGATATCTATCCGTCCAATCCATACACATAATGACCTCCTCATGCAACTAAGGCATGACAAAGAAGTCTACAAGCCATACACAAGTCCCTAAATAAAGGGTACAATCACATATCTTGCGGGTCCCTCAGACCCCTAATTGGTAATCCGATAAAGGAAAGTCTATCTTCTATTGTATCCACAATTAACTATTAACGCATGCATCGAAGGAAAAGAAGTGCATAGCACTCACAACAAACAAACTCCACTAGGTAAACCATTAACAAGAATGGTACATGTAACAGCTAACGCCGGAAGCTCCACTGCATATCATCACTCAACCTCATACCTATGCTCCTCAGGTATCACTGAGGTCATCGTCATAGCCTCCACTTCCACTCTTTCTGCACTGGAAAGAGAAAGGTCTTGCTGAGAAGAAACACTACCTTGATGACAAAAAAGGGCAAGATGGCCTAGTTCACCACAAGTGAAACAAGCTATCGGTGCCAAAGGGCACTCTGAATGCAAATGATCTGGATATCCACAGTTGAAACATAATTGTCCCATTCTTGCAACCTATGCAACTAAATGGTAACTCGATCTTCGTCGTCCACCTTGAATGATCTTATTCCGGGAGGGAACTTGTAAAGGCAACGCCTTGCCCTATCGACAAAACTTCGCTCTATGCCTTGCTTTACCACACGTAAAGCATATTATTGGCGCCCTTGGGCACACAACTCGTCGGTGTCCAAACTTCCCGCAATTAAAACACTGTAGTTCCTTGCGAGTCGTCTTCATGGCCAAAGGACCACTTGATTGTCCAGATATTTGACTTGGTCCAATGCTCATCATCTTCGCTTCTCCACTAGCTGATTAAGTCCGTTGCTTCTTCTCTGATCCCGAAGCTTCAATTGATCTCACAGATATTGGTAAATCCGGTGTAGATCTACCCGCTCTTACAGCCTCATATACTTGGCGCATATACTCTTGAAACTCGAATCTACTCATGGAGACATGATCAGCCTCTTCAAACTCGTTCTCTTCCATAGGCGAAATAACAGCGGAAACTAGTCCCTGACTTATCACCCACTGGAGGAAGAGGGGGTGTACCCCTACCTCGTCCTACTACAGATACTGCTCTAGTATGAGTTATCTATAGGATATACACACCTAATCTTATAAGGCTATATATATGTCATATGTATCGATATATATATAACACATCCACATAATCCATAGTACACATATATTCATATCTACGCTGCAGAGATCCATGACAGAGGTGACGACTTCTCGTACATTCTATCCCAAAACCACACTTAAAACCAAAACCTTTGAAAACATCAGATCCCATGTGGGCTCTATTTATTTTACCTATCAAACCTCATTGCAGGTGGCAAGTGTCATTGTTGTCAACCTAAGGCTCTGATATCAACTTTGTAACACCCCGAATCCGCGGGACTCGGAGTGTCTGAGCCATCTGTAGGATATACACAAACTATAGACAAGGCATAAAGAGATGTCACATCTCTTATCAAACAAAGGGTCACACATAGACCCAAAGGGATCCATAAGGATCATATAAATCCTATAACCTCGAATAACATGCTAAACCTTAAAGCCACATCAGGGCATATATCCAACTCATGATAACATCATCAAACTAAAAGCCCATAATTACCAGAATAATGTAACAAGCGTACTGGAATTTCCAATTATCCATTTTAACAAACTTAACGTCATATTATACTAACCCGCAATACAGAAAACGAATAAATTCATCTCTTATTCGTTACTAACCCGATATACGATCCGGAAGAAGATACGGTCTCCTGGCAATGCAGGGAGTAAGAGCACGGTAAGAAACTCCGCGTCCGATGACTTGCGGTGGTCGTCGGTGCTCCGATAGCGGTAAACGGAAGCTTTACCAAAGAGCTAACAAACGGGAAATAAGTTGGTACCACGTTGAAGAGAACAAGATAAGGGACTTAATGGTATGATCAGATCTGAAAACGGATCGAAGATGAAGGGTTTATAATTGAACGAGAGTAGCTTGGTGTTCTCTCACCCGACTCCTTTGAAATGTTCGAAAGTGAAAGTGAATTGGGAAGATGAAGTCTGCAACCGACTCTTTTCATTTGTTAATATGTATATATATATATATATATATATATATATATATATATATATATATATATATATATATATATATATATATATATATATATATATATATAATTCCTCTCCAATTTGCAATTGCAATTGGAAACACCAACCGCCTTTCACATATGTATATAAATATATATATAATATAATATACATATGTGAATGAACACCTTAGCCGCCTTCTCTATAATGTGTTTGTATATATATATATATATATATATATATATATATATATATATATATAATTTAAATTAATTATTTTAAATGCGGTTATATTTTTCGGTCTTCAAACTTTATGAAATTGGAATATAAAATTTGGAATATTATCGGGATAAATATTCCGTGACTTTCTCGGAAAATGGACATTCCTAAGCCGTATTTTCTAACCGCTAAGAATCAAAATAACGACTCTTTTGTCCATTTTGTCGTTTTATATTATTTCACACCTACGACATATCCGATGTCCCGATTATTTCTCTCGACTGCAACTTTATTTATTAGAGCTCTTAAATGCTCCAAATAACACCGGTTATTACAAGAAAGGCCTTAACTTGTAGTTGTTATTCTCCACTCTTGAAGGTCACAAAGTTTCCATAAGAATCTCATAATTTTGCAAGTGTTGATGTGGAGATTCTCTTTCCATGCCTTCAAATTGACATTGTCGAATCATTGAGTTGACTTGAGGTCGAAACTCATAGTCATGCTCAGTTGGATCTCCTATGTTAACTCTAGGATGCCGCAGTTGTTGATTCGGGTCCATCCTTTGACCTAGGATTTGCGGTTCTCCAACGAACAAGTTACCTCGGTTGACCTTAGCTGGAAACCGAGGTGGTAGTGAAGGTATCTCGACCGGTGCAGGTAGGTCAGGATTAGGCTTCGGTCTGATGACTGGATTCGGTCGAGGTCGTATGTGTGCCTGCATTTTGGCCATGTCAGCTCGGATCTCCTCTGTTCTTGCACGAGCTTCTTCTCTTTCTCTTTGTAAAGCTTCATTACTTAGTCGAAGTTGTTCTAGTGCATCTTTCAATTCAACTCCAAGATCTCGATTATCTTGTTCTGCCATCTTAGCTTCTTTCAATCTCTTTTTGTAAGTCTTTTCTGGTTCAGGATCGTAAGGAACGACTTTTTTTCCAACACGAGTTCTTCGCATAAACCTAAAGAAAGATCCTGCAAAATCACTCAAGTAAAGCAATCAATAGCAACAAGGGCAGTAGCCCTAACTAAAACCAAATACCGGACTTGGTCTTGACCACGTCCCCGGAAACGGCGCCAAAAACTTGTTCGCTCTCAGACGTGTGTGTAATAGTGAACAAAATAGCTTTAAATTTATAACCTAAAATAAAAGCCTGAAACAATATGCGAACCCGCAGTGTATGGATCAATTGTAATAACGGAAAATATTCTAGGGTCGAACAGAGGGACTATGGTGACATCAAGCACAGTAAATATCAGGTTGTCAATCAAAAGCAAGCGATAAAGAATAGATGATATATAAATCATATAAGAGAATGCAGATTCTAGAGATCAAATCATCCGGTTTTTGTTCCGACTCGAGATTTCTTAGGATAACGTGGACAAAGCTGAGGTTTGCAAGGAAAGGTAATTCTAAGGTGGGAATAGGTCACCGGGTAAGTCTCACTACTCACTATCCCAAACCAAAATCCTCTCACCAGGTAAGTCTTAAGGAACTAAGGAAAGCAACTATAATCTAAAACCAACACACCACCGAAGGGGATAGAACTAACCTTTAACGGGTAACTCTCAGGTTAACTCATAAAGGTAGGATGAAGGCACACTCAAACCCTAAAAGGATAAACTTTTATTACCAAACACTCATCATCATAGGTATATAAGCAAAGAATCACCGGGTAAGTCTCATCCTAGGCTTGCTTATGAACCAGGAAAGGTGCAACAAGGATAGGATTTGGCAAACTAAAACCTCAAATCAGGTTGGGCCGGATGTGGTTAGCGTCTCGATCAGTTCATATCGATCTCGGTCTAGATTCTTTATGAACCGACCGAGGCGAGGTTCAGTTTAGGTTCGGCTCGAGCTTTTAGGGTCCACTAAGGTAAAGTTTCACTCTTTCATCGTCTTTCCCACAACCTTCAGGCAATCACCCTAAAATCGCAAGAGAATTTAACCAACAAATATCATGACAAATAACAATCAAATATAGGATAAAAGAATCGATAAGCAAACAAGAAAGCCTTAACAAAAAGGTCTCAATAATCAACTCAAATAAACAATCAAAACAAGCAACAACCGTGTTCCTCAATAACAAATCAAAAAACAATCAAGGTTTCCTAAGAAAACCTTACAACTTCCTTCAAAGCCTTCAACTTTCACCTCAAAACTATCTTCCTTCAAACTTCCTTCTTCCTTGGAATATCTTCAATCTCCAAAAATAATCAGCTAACCAAGCATACTTCCATCCAGAAAATATCTTCAATCTTATAGGAAAATCACTTGCCAAAAATAAAAGATCTCATGGGATATGGGTGGGCCGTCTCGATCCAGGCCCAGTAAGTCATCTCGGTCGAGATGATCACGTAGTCAACCGATATGAACTTCAGTTACATGCAAATCTTCCAAAACTGGTCCAATATCAAATTTCTATCCAACTTCCATGGTTCTTATGCCTTCCTTGTAGCTCCTTAATGCTCCAAAATGCAGGTCCAATGACTCCTTAATTTCCTTGGCTCCATATCGCTTCAAAACGTGTCATTTTTCCTATAATTACAACGAAAATAGGTGTAGACCTCGATTCTTGCAAAGGTAAACAAAACGACATAATCATCAAGAATATATAGCCATGCATGCAGATTTATGAAGATAAAACATCCAAACCAACCCCAAAATATAGACTATAATGCATGCTATCACTTGCATAGGCACAACATCACAAACAAAAATATCTTCATACTTTCCTAAGGTAAACGCAATTCTAGCTTGTTTGTTGACTTTCAACTCTCCACAATCATTCATCCAAAGCAACTTAATTATAAGATCTAGGATGATAGGAAGTAGTTATTTGCAACTTAGTGAGTAATTCCTCACTAGCAATGTTGCAACAACTATCATCATCAATAATCATATTACAAACCTTTCCTTGAACAAGTCATCTAGTATGAAAAAGGTTTTCACGTTGATTATCTTCACATGGAGCAATTTTAGCATGCAATGTACGTCTAGAAATCAAAGATTCACCATACTCATATTCACAACCTTCATCACTATCACTATTAGTATCATGTTCATGAAATGCATTGATATGTGTATGATCATGCTGATGTTCTTCTTCACTTTCATATTGCCCTTGTTGATTTAGAAATAAAACCCTTTTATTAGGAGAAACTCGCATTTAATGACCTCTACCTTGACATTTAAAGCATACAATATCTCTAGATTGTAAGGTAGAGTTAGAAGTACTCCTTTGTTATCCTTCGAAGGGTCATTCAAAGGACGAGACTGAGTAGAAGACTTATGGATTGTTGGATCAAGAAGGAATCTTTTTCCTTCGTCTTTCTAGGGCACATCTCGGTTGGAATCTTGACCGAGATTCTTGTAGGATGGCTGAGTTTTATTATCTGTTGTCCAAGAACTTATCCCTTGATTCCATCCTTTTATCTTCTTCTCCACCTTGATAGCCAAATGCAATAAGTTAGTCATTGAAGCATAGGGATAAAGATCAATCTCATTAGCTAAAGAAGGATACAAAATTCGTAAAAATCGAGCCATAATAGACTTGTTCGCTCCAAAAGGTGTGTGCAAGCTTTAATATTTATACCAATTAAGAATAATTGCAAATAAGCGAACCCCGCAGTGTACGGATCGATTGTATTAAAAGAAAGAATTCCAGGGTCGAACACAGGGACTATGGTGAAACAAAGATCGGAATTTCAGGTTGTCAATAAAAAACATGCAACAAAGCAAAGCTATAAAAGATTATGTAACAACCAGGTAAAAGGAATGCGAATTCTAGAGATTAAAGCATCCAGTTTTGGTTTCGACTCAAGATCTCAAAAGATAATGTGGGCAAAGCTGAGGATTGCAAAGGGAAGGTGTTTGTAAGGTGGGAGTAGATCACCGGGTACGTCTCACTACTCACTATCCCAAACCAAAGATCCTCTCACTGGGTAAGTCTCAAGGTACTAAGGAAATGAACTATAATCTCAAACCAACACACCACCCAAGGGGATAGAATCAACCTTTTTTGGGTAAGTCTCAGGCTAACTCTCAAAGATGAGATGAAGGCACACTCAAACCCCAATAAAGGATAAACCTTTATTACCTACACTCATGATCTTGGGTATACAAACAAAGGAATCACCGGGTAAGTCTCATTCTAGGCCTGCTTGAACCAGGAAAGGTATAACAAGGATAGGATTTGGCAAACTGAAACCTCAACTCAGATAAGGATCAAGAAAGGGCTCGCCTCGCTCAGTTTATGTACCATCTCGGTCGAGATGTTGCACGACTGACCGAGATGTTTGTCGGTCAAGGTAAAGGCTCGAGCTTTCAGGGTCCATTGGGGTAAAGGCTCATTCTTTCATCGTCTTCCCCACAACTTTCAGTCAATCACCCTAGAATAGCATAAAGAACTTAGCGAACAATCATCATGATAACAATAATCAAATATATAAGAAAGGAATCAATATTTAAACAAGAAAACCTTAACACAAAGGTCTCAAAAACTAAATCAATCAATCAGTCAAACAAACAAGTTGCATTCCTCAATCACAAACAGAAAAGACAACAATAAAACCAAACTAAAAAATCTTACAACTTCCTTCAAACTAGCTTTCTTTTCTTCCTTGAACTTCAACCTTCCAACTTCCTTCCAAACTTCCTTCAAATCTTTCTGAATCTTTGATCCGGAAATTCCGAGATAATTTAATCTCCAAAAAATACACCTCTTTATATAGGAGAATCACCTTCCTAAGATAAAATATCTATGAAGGTAATTTCCTTCCTTAGAATATCTTCCAATCTTCCAAATAAATCAGCCAAAAAGATATGCTTCCATCCAGAAAATCCATCCTAAAATATAGGAAAATCACTTTCCAAAAATAAAATATTTGCAAAGGCAATTTCCTTCCTTAGAATATTTTCCAATCTTCCAAAATAAATCAGCCAAAAAGACATGCTTCCATCCAGGAAATCCATCCTAAAATATAAAAAAATCACATTCCAAAATTATAAGATCTTCAAAGCCAACTTCCTTCCTTAGAGTATCTTCCAATCTTCCAAATAAATCAGCCAAAAATAGAAGATCTCAGCCAAAAATAAAAGATCTCGTGGCCGGTGGATTATTTTCCTCGATCCAGCTCATCCTGAAGATCACCTCGGTCGAGGTGATACTGTAGCCACCCGAGGTGAATCTCAGCTACGTGTAAATCTCTCTAATCTGGTCCAAAATCAATCTTCCATCTCATTTCCATGGTTCCTGAGTCTTTCTTGTAGCTCCTAAATGCTCCAAAATGTAGCTTCAATGACTCCTTAGCTCCATTTTGTTCCAAAACGTGCTATTTTCCCTACTATTACAAGTAAACTAGGTGTAGACCTCGATTCTTGCTAAGGTAAACAAAACAACATAATGATCAAAGAATATACATCCATACATGCAAATTAATGAAGATAAAATGTCTAAACCAATCCCAAAATATAGACTATAATACATGCTATCAAAACTCGTCATCCTCTTGCATGTTAGCTTTCACCATCGTCGTTTGCATGGCGGTGTAGACTTCTTCCACAATCATGGAACCTTGTTTGAGGTTCTCTAAGCACTTCCTCACTTCCCTACCATAGTGTGGAGGGGCAAATCTAGCTTTCATCAAGGCCTTCATGTGTTCCCAAGTGTTGATGTCCGCTTCTTTCATTCTTCTTCATTCTTTAACGAGATGATCCCACCAAACTAAGGCGTAGCCTTAAAATTCCAATGCAACAATTTGGATCTTCCATTGCTCACAAAAATTATGGAACGACCAAACTTATTCAATCTAAGTCTCCCATTCCATGTAACCGTCCGGGTCGCATCTGCCTTCAAAACTTGGAATCTTGACCTTTACTCTCCCAAGTCTATCATTATCTTGAGGGGGTCTACATTGATCATTGTCACATCCTCTCCGTGGATTATATTGACGTCGGAGGTAGTCTTTCCACATGCCCTCATCTTCTTCATCACCTAAGTAGAGAAATTCCTCACCAAAACGTGCATTGTGGTTACCGTTAAAGAATGGATTAGGTTGAGTGTTACCTGGGGTCGGGGGATGATTTAGAGTTGTTACTGTAATATCCGCAATTTTTATTCCGTTTAATTCCGTAGCAAACCGGATTTCGATCTTTTGATTCTTAGCTGTCTACGTAGTTGGACACTATATCTCAAAATTTTATCATTTTATGTAATATCACTTCACATAAAATGATAAGATTTTATTAGTAGCAAACCCTAATCTTGCAAAACCCTAGTTCTTATAATTAGTTCTTAACGACGACTTTTGACGAAACCATGACAAAGCTGAGACGAGACCATGACAAAGTTAAGACGAGGTCATGACAAATTCCTACAAGAAGTTAACAAGGCCTAGACAAGCAGTTGACAAGGCCCAGACAAGCAGTTGACAAGGCCCAGCCGTGCAGCAGTCAGCCTGTTCCAGCCTGCTCCAGCCAGCCTGAAATGCTGCTAACCCTCGCATCCAAGATCCGTGCCAGCCCAGGAAGCCCAGCTCTCTTCTCCTTAGCAGCTAGTCCACGTATCTCTCCCCAAAACAACCCGGGCTGCTTCAGCAAGACGGATTTGCTGAACTCACCAAAACCTTTAGCCGTTACGTTCAACACCTTCCCTTCTTCAAGAGGTTATAGAAGCAACTCCCTCCTTCCCCATTTGCGTCCAGGTACAAGCTTCAATCGGCTTCCCTTCCCAGCAAGATCTGGCCCGGATCTCTCGCCAACTGCTCGAGTTTCCTTCCTTCCCGCACACCCTAGTATACCGGACATCGTGAGTCTTACAGCCAACCATCGACGCCACCAGCCTGCACACCCTCGGAAGACACGTTACTTAGAAGCAGCAGCACACTACACCTACGGTGCCCATCCTTCCTTCGTTTGCAACCGGGGTGACAGCAAGGTAAACCTCTCCTTCCCTTATACTCCTTCCTTCTGCTAAGTCACGCTGTTGAACTTACCATCTCACTGTTGAACTTACCATATCACTGTTGAACGAAACCCATAGCGTGCAGAGGGCTGGAACTTCCTTTCGTCTCCAACACACAGACCCGAGCAATCAATCTATCCCTCCCGTCTGTCTTCAACACTTGCAAATTTAGTGGTAAGACTCACCAATATCTCCTTCTGTTTTAGGCTGTACCACTTCTGTATATAGCTGTAAGTGTTATAGCTTTGTGTGATAGGGAAATTTGGGTTAAGATGGATTAGTAGAGTAGATGTGACCATGGTGGTGCCGAGACTGTTGTGGCTACAAGGTTCTGAACCGGGTAAGGGAGTGGGCTAAATCCAGGAAACATAAACAGTGGGGGTTTGAACCTTTGAGAATTTTACTTACTTCTAAGTACAATTATAAAACGAAATCACCTATGGACATTAATTCAACAACTTAGTTTTACCCTCCTCCGTGCAAGTATGGTTATGAATAGGTTAGGGCTGGAGTGGCTGAAATGTGTTGTCAAAAATGGTTGAACAAATCTGCTGTAAATCAATGGTATTTTCTTCAGTTTTGGGAAGTTGGAAACTGTCAATATTGTAGACCAATGTTAAGGAGTTATATTGAAGATCCACCGTTGAATTGTTGATAGGTCGTAGATGGATATATGTAGTTTACTGTGTCAAAATTTGAGAACCAATGAACGGTCGGATTAAAAGTTATAAGGTTCCAAAGTAGAGTAGTTGAGCTATTTTTCCAGCAGTGAATTTTGGCCAAGTATATAAAATTTTAAGTGTTGCGACCAACTTTAGAAATTTTTGTAGAAGTGATGGTTGAATAGTTTTAAGAAATTCTTGCTCCTATGAGTAGATTGGATATCATAGATGATCCAGAGAATTATTTCGGAATTTTTATAAGTTTATTCGAATTTCATATTTGAAGCCGAAGTTGACCTTAACGATCTTTTGGAAAATGGGAAAATGGGTAAATTGCCAGTTTGTAACCAAACTCATCTTTAGGAGTTAGAATATGACTTTTAGTCTCAAATAAGAGTTTAGGCATGAATTATGGAATTTTTGGAAGTTTCGGGACCAAGGGTAAAATAGTCATTTAACCATAAATTGGTACTGTATTAAATTCTGTTCTAATAGGATCTACTATCTTAGAAGTCTTAGACTTCTAATTACCTAGAAAGTGTGCTGACACACTTGTCTCCTTTGACAGGCTACTGAATTTCTACAGTTACCGATTGAGTTGTGATTAAGAGAGTCAAGATTTGATTCTGGTAAGTCCATGGACTTACTTAGCTGGCTTCTTGTATGAGTGTAATGTGTATGAGTGGTGTTTGTTAGTTATGATAAACAACGAAACCGGATTAGGCCGACTTTATTATTTACGTAATGGACCCAAGTGTATGATAACGGGTCGTGACATCATCTGCCTAGCTCTTGCGAGAGTCTAGGAGGTTCCCTGCGACCAGCCCAGTCAGGTAGACGGTCAGATGCATTAGTACCATTCCGCGTTGGTAAACGGGGACGAGGGCGAGGTTTGGGAATCCCTCGTGTCACAAAATAAGTATCATAAGTAATAACCTATCACCTAATTAAAGATAATAAAAGGATTGAGTGTTGCATGTTGATCGTGTATGTTGTGTGTTTGTGCTTTTACCTTTATACTTATGCATAAAATGTTAGCTAACGGTTTTATACCGCTTGTAGATGCCTTGCAGGTTAAGACAGTTGTAGAGAGATCCGGAGGGAATGGTTAGCCGGGTCCACGTACTCATTTAGTTGGGGACGGGGATGTCTTTTGTTCTTCATATGTGTCGTTTTGGTACCTTTACTTTGTAAGGTTGATACATACTCTTCATGTATATATTGTTTAAAGTTTTCAAATGTTTTAAATACTTTTGTGCCTTGTTGTAAGATCCTAGTGAAATTGTTGTCAAACTAAGGTCGGGACCCATTGTGAGGTCCTAACCAGTAGCTCCCTGAGTTCTCAGAATCTGGGGTGTTACAGTTACGGGGGCTGGTGGTGGTAGCAGCGGCGTAAAGGAGTTGCTGTTAACTTCAAGCTCGTAATGTTAATAAAAACGAAAGTACCTTTCTTGTTTTCGCTCTGACTCACGCTATGTTGTGTTATCGCAAGTTGGTTGATGTAATTTCCTTGGATGGATTAATGCTTATTTACCAATTGGTGTCTTGGTCTCACTAGAAATCCTTGAATGACCCAAGCAGTCAACTTGGTTCGGATAAAGGTTCTTTTGTTGTGACATGGTAAAGGAACTCCTGTAGGTAGTTTATTCCAAACACGACAAGGTAGAAAGAATATTGCGGATAGACACACTAGTATGTTAGGAAGTATAGATACTATCTAACACATCCAAAGAATAAGACTCAAGTGTTTAGAGTAGAAAAAGGGTAAAGAAAAGCACACAAGAGATTAGGAAGAGAGAAAGAACGCACCTTGAATTTGTGCAGTTTAGAAAGAGAGATAGCCGGGATTGGTTTTGAGTATGGATAAGACTCTTAACTGATTCAAGGTTCGTATATAAACTCTTCCTTTGTTGTACTCTTGCACTTGGTGCTCTTGGATTCTTTAGATTATTCCTCAAAAACTTCTCAAAAATTGGACAATAGTAGCAAACTCGGGCGAAATCTCAGCTGAGATTCCTTATGACTCGCCGAGATTGTTGAAATATCGACTATTTATATTGACGTTCAACAATCACCTTTGGGGCTGCTATTCCTTGGTTGACTTGTGATCTTTAAATGCTTGAGAAGCGTATATAACGTTGCTTGAATAGGATGGATAGGATCTTACCTACTAGAAAATATTTCAACTTTTAAGCACCACACTTACACAAATCAACACACGAATCTCAAATAATCTCGCAAAGATGGCGAACAAGAAAATGCTCAACTTTTATATGACTAAAATAAAAAATTGACTCAAACCTGAAACGGACTTCAATCGCTTAGCTCTAATACCACTTTGATGCGGGGTTAAGCCACAATTCCCGATCTGGATTGAAAGTCCATGACAAAAGCAAAATGTTTGATGGATAATAGAAATCTCGGGCGATATTTATGTTCGCTCCAAATGGTGTGTGCAAGTTTTAAATTTATATCCCAAGAAATATGCTTAAAACAAGGATGCGAACCCGTAGTGTACTAATCAATTAAAGTAAAAAGCAAGCATTCCGGGGTGTCGATCTTAGGGACTTAGGTGAAACTAAGCAAGTAGAGGTTGTCAATGAAACTAATAACCACAAAAGAGATTAAAGCAATCAAAAGATGATAATAAGGTCAAATAAGGGGAATATGCAAATTCTAGGGATTAAAGCATCTAGTTGTGGTTCCAACTTAAGATCTGAAGATAAAGCGGACAAAGCTGAGATTTTGCAAAGGGAAGGTGTTTCTAAAGTGAAATAGATCACCGGGTAAGTCTCACTACTCACAATCCTAAACCAAAGCTCCTATTACCGGGTAAGTCTCAAGGTACTAAGGAACGGAACTATAATCTCAAACCCACATACCAACTAAGGGAATAGAATCAACCTTTACCGGGTAAGTCTCAGGCTAACTCACAAAGATGGAATTAAGGCACACTCAAACCCCAATAAAGGATAAACCTTTATTACCTACACTTATGATCATGGGTAAACAAACAAAGGAATCACCGGGTAAGTCTCATCCTAGGCTTGCATTGAACCAGGAAAGGTGTAATGAGAATAGGATTTGGCAAACTCTAACACTTAACTCTCAGTTTTGGATTAGAAAAGGCCACCTCGGTCAGTCAAGTTCCACCCCGGCCGAGATGTTCGTCGACTGAGCGAGGTACCCTAGGGTTAAGGTTGAAGACTCGAGCTTTCAGGGTCCTACTGGGATTAAGATCATTCTATCATCGTCTTTCCCACAACTTTCAGCCAACCACCCTAGAATCGCACAAGAAATTTAGCCACTCATCATCATGATAACAATAATAAAAAATATGAGAAGGGAATGAATATTTGAACACATAAACCTTAAGAACAAGGCTTCAATAACTAAATCAAATAGTTCACAAATCAGCGTTCCTCAAATCACAAATCAAACAAGACAATGAACCAAAAGGAATCTAAGAGAATCTTACAAACTCCTTCAAAAGCTATCTCAAAACTATCAATCTTCCTTCCTTCAATCTTCGAAGCTTCTTTCCAACTTCCAGAAAATATCCCTAATCCGCAGATTATTGGGTGTATCGAAGATGGCTGAATTGTGGAAAATCCAACCCTTTATATAGGAGAATTATCTTCCAAAGATAATAATATCTTAAAAAGATAATTTCCTATAAAATATATTATATCTCTAAAATAGATCTCCCAAATATATGATCTTCCTTCCAGAACTCCAGCCCAAAATATAAGATATCTTCCTTCCAAAAATAAAAGATCTCAGCCAAAAGATATTATCTCGCCAGCGCCAAGGTGTTCGCCTTGGTCGGGACGCTCCTCAAGATCACCTCGGTCGAGGTGATACTGTAGCTGACCGAGGTGAATCTCAGTTGAATGTGAAATCTCTCAAATCTGGTCCAAAGTAAATCTTCTTTATTAATTCCATGCTTCCTGAGTTCTTCTTTAAGCTCCAAAATGTAGCTCCTATGACTCCTTTGCTCCTTAGCTCCATCTCGATCCAAAAATGTGCCATTTTACTTACGATTACAACGAAACTTGGTGTAGACCTCGATTCCCGTAAAGGTAGATGAAACAACAATATAATCACATAATATACATTCATACATGCAGTTTATTGAAGATAAAACGTCTAAACAAGTCCCAAAATATAGACTATAATACATGCTATCAATTTCATGAAGAACAAACCGAGATTTTCAAAAACTCAAAACAAGGATTAGTGGATGATATAAAAAGATAAGAAGATGAATATGGAATGATAAATGATAAGTATAGTGTTCGCTCTCAAACGTGTGTGAATAATGAACAAAATAAGCTTTAAATTTATAACCTAAAATAAAAGCCTGAATGATATGCGAACCCGCAGTGTACGGACTAATCGTAATAAGACAAATACTCCAGGGTTGAACACAAAGACTATGGTGAAATCAAGCACGATAAAGATCAGGTTGTCAAACAAGAACTAAGCAACAAAACAAGGATGATATATAATCAGATAAAGGAATGCAAATTCTAGAGGTTAAAACATCCAGCAGTAGTGTCGACTCAAGATTTCTAAGAATAATGTGGACAAAGCTGAGGTTTGCAAGGGAAGGTATTTCAAAATGGGAATAGATCACCGGGTAAGTCTCACTACTCACTATACCGAGTCAAAGATCCTATCACTGGTAACTCTCTAGGAACTAAGGAAAGGAACTATAATCTCAAACCAACACGCCACCCAAGGGGATAGAACTAACCTTTACCGGGTAATTCTCAGGTTAACTCTCAAATGTAGGATGAAGGCACACTCAAACCCTAATAAAGGATAAACCTTTATACCTAACACTCATCATCGTAGGTATACAAGCAAAGCAGTCACCGGGTAAGTCTCATCCTAGGCTTGCGTATTAACCACGAAAGGTGCAACAAGGATAGGATTTGGGAAACTATAATCTAACCTCAAGATACGTCGAATCAGGTTACGTCTCGCCCATTTTTATCGATCTCGGCCGAGATGCTCCACGAACTGACCGAGACGAGGTTTGGTTTGGTTAAAGCTCAAGCTTTCAGGGTCCAATCTTTCATCGTCTATACCACAAACTTTAGCCAATCACCCTAAAATCGCAAGATGTTTAGCCAACAATCATTATTATTATAACAATCAAATATATAATTGAAGAAGCAATAAGGGAACAAGAAAACCTTAACAAAAAGGTTTCAATAATCAAACAAGCCATCCAAACAAACAACAAACTGTGTTCCTCAAGAATCATATCAAAAGACAACAATTAACGTTCCCTAAGAAAACCTTACGACTTTCCTTCATAGCCTTCAAACTTTCGCCTTCAGCAATCTTCCTTCGATTTCCTTCTTCTCTCTTGAATATACTCGGTTCCAAAGATAATTGATAGAATGTATTATAGTCTATATTTTGGGATTGGTTTGGACGTTTCATCTTCATAAATCTGCATGTATGGATGTATATTCTTTGATTATATTGTTGTTTTGTCTACCTTTGCGGAAATCGAGGTCTACACCTAGTTTTGTTGTAATTGTAGGGAAAATGGAACGTTTTGGACCGAAATGGAGCTAAGGAAGCTAAGGAGTCATTGAAGCTACATTCTGGAGCATTGAGCAGTTATAAGAAGAGCTCAGGAAGCATGAAAATGATTTAGAAGATTGATTTTGGACCAGATTAGAGAGATTCATTCTCAGCTGAGACTCACCTCGGTCAGCTACAGTACCACCTCGACCGAGGTGATCTTCAAGAGCGTCTGGACCGAGGCGATGTGATGACCGGACATGAGATCTTTATTTTTGGCTGAGATCTTCTATTTTTGGAAAGTGAATATCACATATTTTTGGATGGATTTCTGGAAGGAAGAATATCTTTTGGCTGATATATTTTGGAAGATATGGAGATATATTTTAAGGAATTATCTTCTTAAGATATTTTGTCTTTGGAAGATAATTCTCCTATATATATGGACTGATTTTTTGGAATTTAGCCATCTTTGGATCACCCTATATCTCGGAAAATCTGGATCAGAGGAGCATAGTTCTCCAGAGTTGAAGGAAGTTTGGAAGGAAGTTTTGAAGGTTGAGGATCAAGGAAAGAAGGAATCTAGTTTTGAAGTTGGATTTATAGGAAGTTTGTAAGATTTTCTTAGTTGGTTTGGTTTTGTTGTCTTTTCTGATTTGTGATTGAGGAACGCTGATTGTTTGTTTGTTTGATTCAGTTATTGAGACCTTTGTGTTAAGGTTTTCTTGTTCGAATATTAATTCCTTTCTTATATATTTGATTTTTGTTATCATGATGATTATTGGCTAAGTTCTTTATGCGATTATAGGGTGATTGGCTGAAAGTTGTGGGAAAGACGATGATAGAATGATCCTTTACCCCAATGGACCCTGAAAGCTTGAGCCTTTACCTTAACCAACGAACACCTCGGTCAGTTGTGGAACATCTCGACCGAGATGGTACATAAACTGAGCGAGGCGAACCCTTTGTTGATCCTTATCTGAGTTGAGGTTTCAGTTTGCCAAATCCTATCCTTGTTATACCTTTCATGGTTCAACTCAAGCTTAGGATGAGATTTACCCGGTGATTCCTTTGTTTGTTTACCCAAGATCACGAGTGTAGGTAATAAAGGTTTATCCTTTATTGAGGTTTGAGTGTGCCATCATCCCATCTTTGAGATTTAGCTTGAGACTTACCCGGTAAAGGTTGATTCTATCCCCTTGGGTAGTGTGTTGGTTTGAGATTATAGTTCCTTTCCTTAGTACCTTGAGACTTACCCGGTAAAAGGGTCTTTGGTTTGGGACAGTGAGTAGTGAGACTTACCCGGTGATTTATTCCAACCTTAGAAACACTTTCCCTTTGCAAACCTCAGCTTTGTCCACGTTATCTTTTGAGATCTTGAGTCAGAACCACAACTAGATGCTTTAATCTCTAGAATCCGCATTTCCTTTGTCTGATTTTTACATCATCTTTGATAGCTTTGCATCTTGCATGTTTGTTAATTGACAACCTAAATTACCGAGCTTTGTTTCACCATAGTCCCTGTGATCGACCCCTAGAATATTTGCTTTAATTACAATGGATCCGTACACTGCGGGTTCGCATATTGTTCAGGCATATATCTTGGGTAATAAATATTGAAGCTTGCACATACCTTTTGGAGCGAAGAGGTTTTTGGCGTCGTTGTCAGGGACTTGGTCAAGACCAAGTTCGGTTTCGGTTGTCTTTCGGGGCTATTGCCCTTGTTGCTATTGACCACTTTATTTGAGTGATTTCGCAGGATCTTTCCTTAGGTTTATGCGAAGAACTCGTGTTGCAAAGGAAATCGTTCCTTACGATCCTGGATCAGAAAAGACCTACAAGAGAAGATTGAAAGAAGCTAAGATGGCCGATCAAGACAATCGCAATCTTGAAGCCGAATTGAAGGAGGCATTGGAACAACTGCGCCTCAGTAAAGAAGAACTGCAGCGAGAGAGAGACGAGACTCGTGCAAGAACTGAAGGAATTGAAGCTGATATGGCCGCCCAAAGGGCTCAGTTTCTACCTCGACCGATCCCAGATGCTTGACCGAGGCAAGACCCAATCCAAGTTGCCCCGGCCGAGATACACCCACCACCTCGGATGCCAGCCCGAGACGTTCTTTTTGCTGGAGTTCCATGAACCCTAGGTCAGAGGATGGACCCCAATCAACAAGTCAGGCATCCAGGAGTCAACCTAGGAGACCCAGCTGAGCGTGATTATGAACTTAGACCTCAAGTTCTAACCATGATTCGACAATGTTAATTTGGAGGTTTGGAGAGAGAGTCTCCGCATCAGCATTTGCAAAACTATAAAATTCTTATGGAGACTTTGAGACCATCAAGAGTGGAGAACAACAACTACAAGTTGAGGCCTTTCTATTTCTCTTTGAAAGACAAAGCGCTTGCTTGGTATCAATCTCTTCAGGCTGAAAAAATCAACACTTGGGAAGAGATGACGACGGAATTTCTTACTAAGTTCTTTCCCCTTCTAAGACCGTTGAATTGAGGGGAAAGATCAATGCTTTTATTATGAAGGACAAAGAAAGTTTGTCCAAGTCATGGGAGAGGTTCAAGGACCTTTTGTGGGATTTCCCACATCATGGGATTCCAAAGATCGAGTTGTTGGAGATATATTTCAAGGGTTTGGATGGAGATACTCAATTCAAGCTTCAATTACTTTCTGCCTGCACTTTCATGGACATGCCGATAGATGAAGCTTGAGAATTCATTGAAAAGCAAGCTTTACACATGGAGAAGTACTCCCATCAAAGAGTTAAAGATGGAGCAAGGAGAGTTAGCTTCCAAGACACATCATCAAATGGAGCTCAACTCACCTCGCTTAGCAATGAAGTGAAAGCATTAAAGGAGCTTTTAGTAGCTCAAACGAAGAAGGATCATGATGGTGGATACCATGGAAGAAACAACTACCAAGGGCCGCGGAACAACAAAAAAACTCCAACAGCAGCAATTGGAGATCAAATCAACAAAATTCCGGTAACCCTTATTCTCATGCTGAAAATGCTCTTAATGCCCCCTCTTCTTCTTCTACTCCATTGAGAAGCTATGAGCCTGCATCAAGCTCGTCCCAGCCACCGAAGAAACCGGATGTTGTGCTGGAGGCAATTTTGATCTAGCTCAATGCTATGAAAACATCGATGAATTCATTTTCAAAGGCACAAAAAGCCTTAGAGCAACAATTTTTCAACAAGGCGAATGAAGCGCCAAGAGATCCTGGGGAGCTCCCAACAAAGAAAGAGAGCAACTCTAAGGGACAAATCATGGCTATTACAACACGCAGTGGATTGAAGACTGCAGAGCCAGTACCTCGGTGGAGCCCAGACCAGATGAGGAACACATCGGACCAAGATTAGACGAGGAACACCTCGGTCGAGGTGCCAACCAAGATGGAGCCCCAGAAAACGAAAGAGAAATATGAAGTTTATGTTCAACCTCCTGCTTATAAACCACCACTACCGTTCCCTCAGTCAAGGGCGCGGGAACATCTAGACAAGCACTTTGGTAAGTTTCTAGACCTTATGAATAAACTACATATTAACATCCCTTTCATTGATGCCATTCTAGGGATGCCCGCCTATGGGAAATTTCTGAAAGAGATCTTATCAAGGAAGAGAAAGCTGGAAGACTTTGGTGAAGTAAGGATGATATAAAGATCTTCGGAGCTCATTCAAATCATGAAGGAGAAGATGCCACCTAAATTGAGAGATCCCAGTTCGTTTTGCATTCCCATTAAAGTTAGGGATGTAACTTATGATGCATTATGTGATCTAGGAGCCAGCGTGAGCATCATCCCGTTGGAGCTATGTGAGAAAGTCATACTTGGGGAGCCCAAGCTGGTGAAGATGACGTTATACATGGTGTATCGCTCCATTACCCATCCCGTTGGTATTTTGGAAGACGTTCCCATCAAGTTAGGTAGCTTCTACATACCTATAGACTTTGTTGTGCTTGATATTCCAACAAATTATCCCATCCCTATCATTCTCGGGAGACCATTTCTAGCAACTTCGGGTTGCAACGTGGATTGTAAGAATGCCAAGTTGAAGTTCAACATTTGTGGCGATCATGTGGAGTTTTCATTACTTGCTGCAATGAAGGGAGAGCCGCTGGAGGATGACATCTTCAATATCTATGATGAAGAAGATTCACGAGAATTGGTGAGCTCTATCCTTATTAAAGATCCTCTTGAAAAAGTTCTAAGTTTTAGTTTAATGGAGGAAGGTATAGATGTCTCTTGTGATGCAGATGTGTGAAGCTTGGAACAATTGGAAGCAGATCTAGGAGCTAGATTTGATAAACTGATTCAGGAGAAGAAAAGCACAATAAGTTTCGGTTCCAGTTCCAGTACCTCGACCGAGGCACTTTCTGGGGCAAGCGAGGTGTTCTTATCTGAAGAACACTTCGGTCACTCACCTCAGATCTCGACCGAGGTAGCAAGTGAGATGATGTCCACTGAGATTCTGAAAGTCCAGTTCTTCGATCTAAGCCCACTTCACTGGAAGGAGAAGGAACAGATCCACCTTAGAAAGCACCCCCAGTCCTGGAGCTTAAACCACTTCCGAGTCATTTGAGGCAAGCTTTCCTTGGTCAGGATTCTACTTATCCCGTTATTGTTAGTGCTTCTCTTTCTGAAATTGAATTGTCTAAACTGATGCATGTTTTGAGGAAACATCGAAAGGCTTTGAGTTATACTATTGATGATCTTGTTGGTATTAAGCCTTCTATTTGCATGCATAAGATACTAATAGAAGACGATCATAAGACTTCACGAGAACCTCAAAGACGGTTAAATCCGATCATGAAAGAGGTTGTGAAGAAGGAAATTCTTAAGTTGTTGGATGTAGGTAACATATTTCCCATATCGGATAGCAAGTGGGTGAGCCCGGTGCATGTAGTTCTCAAGAAAGGAGGGATGACCGTTGTGACAAACAAGAACAACGAGTTGGTTCTTACTAGGACCGTTACGGGCTGGAGGATGTGCATTAATTATAGGAAGCTGAATGTGGCCACTCGGAAGGACCACTTCCCGCTCCCCGTCATCGACCAAATACTCGAACGGTTTTTTCTACACTCCCATTTTTTCTATCTAGATGGTTATAGTGGCTTCTTTCAGATTCCTATCCATCCGGATTATCAAGAGAAGACCACTTTCACATGCCCATGAGGGACGGTCGCTTATCAGAGGATGCCATTCGGATTGTGTAACGCACCTACTACATTTCAGTGTTGTATGATAGCTATCTTTTCCGAGTATATAGAGGAGATCATGGAGGTATTTATGGATGACTTTTCGGTATATGGTTCCTCTTTTGATAACTGTTTGGCAAACCTTTCTCTTGTGCTACAACGTTGTGAAGACACTAATCTTGTTTTGAATTGGGAGAAGTGTCACTTCATGGTTAAGGAAGGAATTGTTCTAGAACACCTCGTTTCCAACCGAGGTATTGAGATCGATCGAGCTAAGATCGAGACTATTGAGAAACTTCCTCCCCCTTGTTCTGTTAAGGGTGTGCGGAGTTTTCTCGGGCATGTAGGTTTGTATAGGAGGTTTATCAAGGATTTCTCTAAAATCTCTAAACCGCTCACTAATCCTTTGAATAATGATGATGTTTTTGAATTTTTGCAGGAATGCCTTGATGCTTTTTACAAGATAAAGGAAGCATTGATCACTGCTCCCATCATTCAACCTCCCGATTGGACCTTGCCCTTTGAGACAAACAAAAGGATAGGTGATAAGAGGTAAGAAAAGCGGATTCTAAAGATTCGGAATTCCGATTATGACGATGGACTCATGCTTCTAAAGATCAAAGGAAAGCTGCGGTTGTTTGGAGTTGGGCGTTTCTCTAATGGGAGCAATTACCGGGTAAGTCTCATGCTCCCCTAGTCTCGAACCTAAGGTCCTATTACCGGGTAAGTATCAAGCAACCTAAGGACGGGAATTCTACACAAACCGGACACTACCTAAGGGTCAAACCCCTCCTTACCGGGTAAGTCTCGGAAAAGGTAAGTCTTAGGCAACGATCATAGCACACTCAATCCAATAGCGGTTTTTTTGGCTCACTACTACCTAGAGTTCATCATCTTATGTATCTAAGAGAGGAAATTACCGGGTAAGTCTCATTCCTCAAAAAGGTTGCTAACATTAGGTCACCCTAAGCTAGATTAGGCTCAACAAACACTAGGATTTTAACACATCTACATCCTAATATCCAGATTTATCAATATAAGTACAGCAGAACAAAACCACGGGTGGATCATGGAGACCACGGCCGTGGTTTGGGTCTGAGTTAGGGTTTCGAACACAAATCCATCCTAAGCTAACATGCAATTCCATACAATCATAGTCCAAAGTTTAAACATCATTCTTTCACCCTAGAATTACAACTATGCAGCCAACAACATACAAATCTAGATCAAACTTCATGAATAGACCATGCTTGCAAGTCATAGCTAGATAATGAAGAATAAACAAAAGAAAAGACATTAGAAAGCTAGAATAGAAGTTACCAAGTCTTACAAAGGGTCCAAGATGCAGCTCTAAGGTGTCAACAATGGAAACCTCACTCAAAACCACTCAAATCTTACTATCAAACTAAAATCTACACTAACCTATCCCAAGAACACCCACAAGGGTGCTTGGAGGAGAAGCTACAATGGAAGAGTGTTGTGTGGGAGAAAATAGGTCAAAAGGTCTGGAAGATCTCTCAAAAACAGCCTGCAAAACCACTTATGTATTCCACCAAAAAGCAAAGGTCGGACAAAGAAATCGTGTGACCAGTGTCAAAGCTGTCCAGACAGAAACCACGGGCAAAACACCCAAACCAAGGGTGTGGAAATGCCCTCTGGGCGTGGTTCTGCACCATAAGCCTTCCTTGGATCACCAATGCAAGGCATGCACCAATAAAGTCTTTTGTGTTCTCCTTTGCTCCTAGCTTGCTCATTAAAGAGTCCGGATGTGTGTCACACAAGGAATGATCCTCGAATGTATCGATTAGTTTCAAAAAGCTCCCTAAAATACCTACAAAACCGATAAGAGCTCGTGTAGACGTCTATTTCGATAATATGATGAATTGAGCGTAAACGCCACGAACTAATGCGGAAACATGCATGAATGGAAAGGAAAACTATGTAAAAGAGTGCCTAAACTAGTGTCATAAATCATGTCATCAAAATAACCCATACCTTCCACTTGCTCGTCCCCGAGCAAGGTTCGACTGTAGGCTACGAGATGGCATGATTTATGAATGCAGAAAAACTAAAAATATTTTTGGAATTGTGCTTCAAAACATGGATCACCTTCATAGTCACGTTTCATGGCAATGGACAAGCAATCATGTATTAAATGAATGAAGGCACAAAAAGACAATCATATTTAACTCGAAAGCATGCATAAAAGGTAAAAATGATGAAGTCAAGATGATCATGAGAATATCCAATCTAGATCAATAAGTCATACACATATGCAAATAAGTCACAAGGACTTAGGAAAGAAGAGGCCAAGAAACGTGATGATAAGGTGGGAATATTCTAAGGTCATGTGGTGAAAATCCGGGAAAGGAACTAAACAACCACAATTTCACATTTATACTTCATCCACCAAAGTGTATTTTTCTCCTTCTTTTCTTTCTTTTCTTTTCTTTTTCTTTTTCATTTTCTTTCACTTATTTTTGAGACAATAGCATTGGTGTACAAAAGCCGAAACCTTGGTGATTAGCGGGCCTCGGGATTTTTCCAAGGTGCCTCACACCGGGCACACATATCAAGGCTCGTTAGGACATTCGGTTTATCTGACTTTGGCAAGACACAAACTCCCGATTATGTGAATGGTGCCTGATAACACGATTTATGATCTAGATTTAGACACTCATTTAGATAGATTTTCCGCTCATTCATGCATGGTTTAGCATTAGTTCACGGCGTTTGCACTCAAATCACGTATTTTGTCGAGATAGACGTCTACTCGGACTTTTGCTTGCTTTGTAGGTATTTTGGGAGATTTAAGAGCCTAATCGATACATCCGAGGATCATTCCTCGAGATGACACACTTCCGGACTCATTGGAATGCAAGCTAAGGGCTAAGGAGGACTCATGGAACCTTGCCAACACAAACCATGCACCAAATCATGGCTTAACGAGCCTAGGAGAGGCTTCTGGACAAAACCATGGTCTAGGCCCTTTCCACGGCCGTGGTTATGACCGTGATTCTTGCCAGGACCACATCGACAGCTGGCCACGATCTCTTCCATTGCTCTTGCATCCTAGTGGGTATTTAAAGGATTTTGCAGGCTGTAATTGGGGATCCTTCTCCTCTCTTTTGACCTACCTTTCTTCCCTAAAACATTTGGCCATTGTTGCCTCCCTTCCAAGCACCCATTAGGGGTGTTCTTGGAAGAGATTAGTGTAGATTCTCGTTTTAGAGTAAGATTAGATTGGATTCGAGTGAAGCTTCGATTGTTGTCAAGTTGGATTAGCTCTTGGAGCCTTGTAAGGATTTGGTAATTTCTATTCTATGCTTTTAATGTCTTTTCTTTGGATTGTTCTTCATCATTTGACCATGACTTGCAAGCATGATTTATTTGTGGAGATTGATCTTGAAATGAATGTTGTTGGCTAGATAGTTTGCGATTCTAGAGTAAGGGAAGAAGGGCTATGGCTAGAAGCATGATAGGATGAACTTAGATTTTTACCCTTGGATGACTTGTGTTGTTGAAATCCTAGTGTTTGTTGAGTTTAATTTAGCTTAGGATCACCTAATGCTATCAACCTAAGTGAGGGAAGAGATCTACCCGATGATTTCCGATCTTAGATGCCTAAGATGACAAACCCTAGGTAGTGGTGAGCCTCACAAGCCGCCATTGGACTAAGTGTGCTAGGATAGTTGTTCAGGACTTCCCTTTCCGAGACTTACCCGGTAAGGATAGGTTAGATCCCTAGGTAACAATCCGGTTTGTGTAGAATTCCTATCCTTAGGTTCTTAGAGACTTACCCGGTGATGAGACCTTAGGATTGGACTAGTGGACCATGAGACCTACCCGGTAATTGATCCCAATTTAGAAACGCTTAATCCCAACATATCATAGTTAATCCGAGGAATGAATAGATAGCTTGAGATTTATGCCATAACCGGAATTTCCAACCCCTAGAATCCGTTTTCTTTCTCTATTGATCACATCTTGTTCGATTTGTTTACTTTCCGATTTTTCCGATTGAGTTTGATTTGGTTGCTTGCATGAGTTGTGATCTTTGATTTGATCATCTTAAAACCCACAAAAACAAATTGCGATTTTCCTTTTCCTTGCTTCCTTCTTTAGACTAGGTCTAAATTCAATCACAACATAGTTCGATTTCACCATAGTCTTTGTGTTCGACCTTGGAGTACTTATCTTTCTACATACGTCCCGTACACTGCGGGTGCGCTAAGAATTAGGATAATTATAACAAGTATAAATTTAAGGCTTATTGCGTACACACTTTCTAGCGTAACAAGTTTTTGGCGCCGTTGCCGGGGACTAGGTTAAGATTAAGTCATTTGTTTTTTATTGTTTTTAGTGTTTATCTTTCTTGTTACTTTTGATTCTTGTGTTGTTTTTGTCTTTGCCTTTTCATGTTTGCCATGGACGGATTGTACCTCCAAGACGACCTTGACAACATGGAGTATGAGGGATGGATGGAAAGCCAAGATCTAGGACCTCTACATGATGAGTTTGAGTATTGGGAGGAGTTCAATGTCTATCATGAGTCCCATGATCAAGCTCACATGACTACATTACCTCATGAGGAACCTCACCATCAACTTCATGAAGATCGATTGGAATCAATGCTAGAGAAAATGTTGAGGAAGATGGATGATCTAGAAAGCAACCTTGCTTCCATTCCTAGTTCCCACATGGAGCTTGAAGCGGAAGTATGTCATCAAGAGGAGGTTCACTATGAGGAGATCCAAGAATTGCCCGATTCAACCATAACCAATAGAAGCCTTGAGGAAGAGTTGAATGAAGCTCGAAAGCAATTGTGGCTAAGGGATTTGGCCCTGAAGGAAGAAAGGAGATTGAATACCGAGAGAGAAAAACGAATGAGGAGGGAGATTGAGGAGATTAGGAATGCTCTTATGCTAGGAGATCCTACCATTCTTCAAGGTTCACCTCCATCTCCTTCACCTTTGGAGGAGTGCAATGAAGTATTCTCATCCCCGGACATCCTTGCCATCAACCCCGGAACCATACATGAAGAGCTCACTTGGAACGGATGCAACAGAGAGAATCACGGCCGTGGAGGACAAACCACGACCGTGGAGGACAACAGAGGGAACCACGGCCGTGGAAGACAAACCACGACCGTGGAAGGTTCTGTCCTCGAACATCCTAGGCCCATTTCAACCACTTCTAGTCCTCTCTTGCTTGCCCGGAGTACACACGAAGATTGGAGCCCCTTTCCCAAGGATTCTCCATTATCGAATGAAGAAAGTAAGCATGATGGATCCATGATGGTTATGAAGTACTTCAATGAAGGATTCTTTCCAAGAATCGGCTTTCCTCGGATCATAGAGGATGAGGATGACAAGCGCTTCACCGGTATGACCGCGGAGTACAAATTGCCTAAGTATGGGGTGACACCTATGGTTGCAACTCTATACTATCATCAAGGAAGCGGTGATGAAGGAGTCTACTACTCACCGGTGAAGAGAGAACTTAAAGCTTATTTGGGCATCAAGTGGCCCTTGCTTGTCATCATGGATTCCGGGAAAAGATGGTTGCTTGGACTCCTCAAGCAAACCATGGTATTCGAAGTGGATTAACATATCCACGGAGTTTGGTCAAGCTAATGACCTAAAAGAAGCGCTTGGTGGGAGGCAACCCATTGGTATAACTCTTTCCCTTTTCTCTTTTGCCTTTGTTTTTGCTTTTGTGTGTTTTTGTGTTTTGTGTTTGTGGTAGATTTTAGGTAATGAGGAAGCCTTGCAAGGCGAGTTGATGACGATGATTCCGTTTTCAAACATGGGTGGAGCGGACGTGAGGCTTGGACGGCTTGAGGTGTCTTGTTAGATGGAAGAGCTCCCATCTCGTATATACCTTGGCGCGGGTCTCGACGCCGGAATGATTATGAAGAGCTCTCTACCATGCTTGATCGATCATCCATCACCACCACTCCACACGAGTTCATCCCAAACACCATAGCAAACCATTTTACATTGTGAGAACCTTCTTTCACTCTCTTTACTTGAATACCACATTGGGGACAATGTGTTTCTAAGTATGGGGTGGGGTTTGCATGATCTTTTGCATGACTAGCATCTAGAGTAGTTTCTTTTTAGTCACATGTTTTATTATACCTTGCATTGTACATACATATTTCGAAAATTCCAAAAAAAAAAAAAAAAAAAAAAAAAAAAAAAATCAGAAAATTTAAAAAATTTTGAAATACTTCTCTTGAACCCCATGAATGATTTGTGATCATGACGTTTGCCTAGAATGGATTGAGGATTGAAAGTCGAAATTGCATGCTAGTTCTTGCACATCAATTAGGAGTGATTAAGGCAATTCATCTTCCTCTACTTCTCATCTTGATCATGTTGCTTGAACACCTCAATTAAGATAAATTTGACCTCTTTTGACCCATCCGGGAATAGGAGCATGTTAGTGTGTTGATGTGTGTGAAAAGCAAGTGTGGGGTGAGGTTGTTGATGAAAGGAATGTCATGAATGAAGTGCTGAAATTGTTGTGAAAGTGTAGCCAAAAATATAGGTTTGGGGACGTCGGTTTAAATGACAAGTAACTCGGCACACTTCACATGATCGGGTGTTGGTGCCTTGCCAAAGTCAAATAAACCAATAGTCCTAACGAGCTTTGGTATGTGTGCCCGGTGTAGATGCACCTCGAAAAAATAGAAAAAGCCCGAGGATGGCTAATCACCAAGGTTTCGGCTTTTGTACACCAATGCCATTGTCTCAAAAATAAAAGAAAAGAAAGAAAAGAAAATGAAGAAAAATATACACTTGAGGGAAGTTGATAAGAAATGTGAAGTTGTGGTTGTTTAGCTCCTTTCCCGGATTAGCATCACATAGCCTAGAAAATTCCCACCTAATCACAACGTTTCTTGGCCTTCTATTTTACAAGTCCTTCTGACCTACTTGCATGTGTGTAAGACTAAGTGATTTAGATTGGATATACTCATGATCATCTTGGCTTCTTCATCTTTACATTTCATTGCATGCTATCAAGTTAAGTGTAATTGTCTTTCCATGCTTTCATTTATTTGATACATAATTGCTTGTCCATTGCCATGAAACATGACTATGAAGGTGATCCAATATTAGAAGCACAACTCCAAAAAGATTTTGCCATTTTTCTGCATACATAAATCATGTCATCTTTTAGTCTATAGTTGGGAATTTGCTCGGGGACGAGCAAACCTTAAGTATGGGGTATTTTGATAACACGATTTATGATCTAGATTTAGACACTCATTTAGATAGATTTTCCGCTCATTCATGCATGGTTTAGCATTAGTTCACGGCGTTTGCACTCAAATCACGTATTTTGTCGAGATAGACGTCTACTCGGACTTTTGCTTGCTTTGTAGGTATTTTGGGAGATTTAAGAGCCTAATCGATACATCCGAGGATCATTCCTCGAGATGACACACTTCCGGACTCATTGGAATGCAAGCTAAGGGCTAAGGAGGACTCATGGAACCTTGCCAACACAAACCATGCACCAAATCATGGCTTAACGAGCCTAGGAGAGGCTTCTGGACAAAACCACGGTCTAGGCCCTTTCCACGGCCGTGGTTATGACCGTGATTCTTGCCAGGACCACATCGACAGCTGGCCACGATCTCTTCCATTGCTCTTGCATCCTAGTGGGTATTTAAAGGATTTTGCAGGCTGTAATTGGGGATCCTTCTCCTCTCTTTTGACCTACCTTTCTTCCCTAAAACATTTGGCCATTGTTGCCTCCCTTCCAAGCACCCATTAGGGGTGTTCTTGGAAGAGATTAGTGTAGATTCTCGTTTTAGAGTAAGATTAGATTGGATTCGAGTGAAGCTTCGATTGTTGTCAAGTTGGATTAGCTCTTGGAGCCTTGTAAGGATTTGGTAATTTCTATTCTATGCTTTTAATGTCTTTTCTTTGGATTGTTCTTCATCATTTGACCATGACTTGCAAGCATGATTTATTTGTGGAGATTGATCTTGAAATGAATGTTGTTGGCTAGATAGTTTGCGATTCTAGAGTAAGGGAAGAAGGGCTATGGCTAGAAGCATGATAGGATGAACTTAGATTTTTACCCTTGGATGACTTGTGTTGTTGAAATCCTAGTGTTTGTTGAGTTTAATTTAGCTTAGGATCACCTAATGCTATCAACCTAAGTGAGGGAAGAGATCTACCCGATGATTTCCGATCTTAGATGCCTAAGATGACAAACCCTAGGTAGTGGTGAGCCTCACAAGCCGCCATTGGACTAAGTGTGCTAGGATAGTTGTTCAGGACTTCCCTTTCCGAGACTTACCCGGTAAGGATAGGTTAGATCCCTAGGTAACAATCCGGTTTGTGTAGAATTCCTATCCTTAGGTTCTTAGAGACTTACCCGGTGATGAGACCTTAGGATTGGACTAGTGGACCATGAGACCTACCCGGTAATTGATCCCAATTTAGAAACGCTTAATCCCAACATATCATAGTTAATCCGAGGAATGAATAGATAGCTTGAGTCTATGCCATAACCGGATTTCCAAACTCTAGAATCCGCTTTGTTACTTCCATTCTCCTATTTTTCCTATCTTTTGTGTTAGTGTGTGTTTGTGTTGCTTGATTGTGTCCACATATTTGCGATATTTGTTTGATCACCCAAAACCCTCCAAAAACATTGTGTTTTCCATTTTCTTTATTCCTCATCTTATCTTAGTCTAGATTCACACTATTTTCGATCAATCGAATGACTTAGTTTCACCTCAGTCCTTGAGTTCGACCTCGGAATACTTTCCTTTCTACAAACGACCCGTACACTGCGGGTTTCGCTAGGTAGTTTAGGATTTAATTCGAGTTATAAATGTAAAGCTTTTTGTGCTATTTCCTAGCGTAACAGTGCCGAGTTACTCGTCATCAAAACCAAAGTCCCCAAACCTATATTTTTTCTACACTTTTTACAACACATTCAACAATTCATTCACAACATTCATACACCAACTTCACCACCCCATACTTGCTTTTCACACAACACACCAGCATGCTCCTATTCCCGAATGGGTCAAAAGAGGTCAAATTTTTAATAAAGTGAGGTGCTCAAACAACATGATCAAGATGAGAAGAAGAGAGATGAATTGCTTTAATCATTCCTAGATTATGTGAAAGAACTAGCATGTAATTTCGACTATCAATTCTCAATCCAATCAAGACAAGCATCATAATCACAATTCATGTGTAGGATTCAAGAGAAGTATTTCAAGTCCACATACACATAAATCCATTCAACACACAAGGCCATCCATAGCCAATCCACAAAACAAGATTCATCATTAGGGTCATATCCGAACCTAGAAGCACAAAAATTTTGAAATTTTTCGATTTTTTTGGAAGTTTTGAAATATATATGTACAATGCAAAACATGAAAAGAAACGTGTGACAATAAAACGAAACTATCCTAGATGCGATCATGCCATGCTAAGAATCATGAAAACCCCACCCCAACTTAAAAAAACATTGTCTTCAATGTGCAAATCAAGAAAAGAAGAGTGAAAGAAGTCCTCACAATGTAAAAAAATGTAGTGTTTTCGGTATTTTGGTTCACTAATGTGGAGTGGTGGTGTGGATGATCGATCAAGCATGGTAGAGAGCTCTTCATAGTCACTCTGGCGTCGAGACCCGCGCCAAGGTGTATGCGAGATGGGAACTCTTCCACCCCCCAAAGACACCTTATGCCGTCCAAGTCTCACGTCCGCTCCACCCATGGTTGAAAATGGGATCATCATCATCAACTTGCTTTGCAAGGCTTCTTATTACCTAGACTCAAACACACGACACAAAACACACAAAAACACACAAAAACACACAAAAATAAAAGCAAAAACGAAAAATAGAAAATGGAAAGATGTTACCCTTGGGTTGCCTCCCAAGAAGCGCTTCTTTTAGGTCATTAGCTTGACCAAACTCCGTGGATGTGTCAATCCACCTCAAATACCATGGTTTTCTTGAGGAGTCCAAGCAACCATCGCTTTCCGACATCCATGATGACAAGCACGGGCCACTTAATGCCCAAATATACCTTAAGTTCTCTCTTCACCGGCGAGTAGTAGACTTCTTCATCACCGCTTCCTTATGATAGTATCGAGTTGCAACCATAGGGTTCACCCCATACTTAGAAAAATGGTACTCCACGGTCACACCGGTGAAATTCTTGCCATCTTCATCCTCTATGATCCGAAGAAAGACGATTCATGGAAAGAATTCTTCATTGAAGTGCTTCATAACCATCATGGATCCATCATGCTTGCCTCCTTCATTCAACATGGGAGACTCCTTAGGAAAGGGACTCCAATCTTCGTGTGTACTCCGGGCAAGAAAGAAAGGATTGGAAGGAGTTAAAGTCAACTTAGGGCTCTCAGCACAAAACCAAGGGAAAAAATCAAAAACCACGGGTGTGGTTTAATCAGGTAGGCCGTGGTTCTGGCAGTATTTGGCTACGACATGGTTTTCCACGGGCAGAAAATAAGAAACCACGGGCGTGGTTTGGCCCTCTGGGCCGTGGTTTTGCCAGTTCTCTTCCTTCCTCGTGAGTTCTTCAAGTGTGGTTCCGGGGTTGATGGCAATGATGTCCAAGGGTGAGAGTACTTCATTGCACTCCTCCAAAGCTGAAGGAGGTGGAGGTAAGTCTTGAAGGATGGTAGGATCTCCTAGCATAAGAGCATGCCTAATCTCCTCAATCTCCCTCCTCATTTGTTCTTCTCTCTCGACATTCAATCTTCTTGCATCCTCCAAGGCCAAATCCCTTAGCCACAATTTGCTCCCGAGCTTCATTCAACTCTTCTTCAAGGTCTCTAATGGTCATAGTTGAATCGGGCACTTCTTGGATCTCCTCATGGTGCACCTCCTCTTGTCGAAATACTTCCGCTTCAACCACCATGTGGGCACTCGAAAGGGAAGCAAGGTTACTCTCTAGATCATCCATCTTCCTCAATATTTCTTCTAGCATTGATTCCACTCGGTCATCATGAGGTTGATGGTAAGGTTCCGCATGAGGCATAATAGCCATGTGAGCTTGATCTTGGTTTTCCATCCACTCCTCGTACTCCATGTTGTCAAGGTCGTCTTGGAAGTACAATCCGTCCATGGCAAACATGAAAAGGAAAAGACAAAAACAACACAAGATCAAAAGTAACAAGAAAGATAAACACTATAAACAATCAAAATCAAATGAATTAATCTAGACCTAGTCCCCAGCAACGGCGCCAAAAACTTGTTACGCTAGAGATGTACGACACAAATCCAAGGCAAGAGTGCCAAGAACTCGTTCGCCCAAAACGTGCACACACAAAGTCTTAAATTTATAACTCGATCTAAAATCCTAAGCTACCTAGCGAAACACGCAGTGTACGGATCGTTATGTAGGAAGGACAGTATTTTGAGGTCGAACACAAGGACTGAGGTGAAATCAAATTATTCAACGATCATGCATAGTGCAAATCTAAACTAAGATGAGATGAGGAATAAAGAAAGTGCAAGACACAATATTTTTGGTTGGTGTTGGGTGATCAACAAGGATCACAAATATATCAACACAAACAAGCAAACAAACACACAAACACGAGGATAGGTGATAAGAGGTAAGAAAAGCGGATTCTAGAGATTCGAAATTCCGATTATGACGATAGACTCATGCTTCTAAAGATCAAAGGAAAGATGTGGTTGTTCGGAGTTGGGCGTTTCTCTAATGGGAGCAATTACCGGGTAAGTCTCATGCTCCACTAGTCTCGAACCTAAGGTCCTATTCCCGGGTAAGTCTCAAGGAACCTAAGGACGGGAATTCTACACAAACCGGCCACTACCTAAGGGTCAAACCCCTCCTTACCGGGTGAGTCTCGGAAAAGGTAAGTCTTAGGCAACGATCCTAGCACACTCAATCCAATAGCGGCTTTTTTGGCTCACTACTACCTAGAGTTCATCATCTTATGTATCTAAGAGAGGAAATTACCGGGTAAGTCTCATTCCTCAAAAAGGTTTCTAACATTAGGTCACCCTTACTTTGATTAGGCTCAACAAACACTAGGATTTTAACACATCTACATCCTAACATCCAGATTTATCAATATAAGTACAACAGAACAAAACCACGGGTGGATCATGGAAACCACGGCCGTGAAAGCATGAAGAACAGGCCGTGGTTTGGGTTTGAGTTAGGGTTTTGAACACAAATCCATCCTAAGCTAACATGCAAGTCCATACAATCATAGTCCAAAGCATAAACATCATTCCTTCACCCTAGAATCACAACTATTCAACCAACAACATACAAATCTAGATCAAACTTCATGAATAGAGCAAGCTTGTAAGTCATAGCTAGATAATGAAGAATGAACCAAAGAAAAGATGTTAGAAAGCTAGAATAGAAGTTATCAAGTCTTACAAAGGGTCCAAGATCCATCCTAAGCTAACATGCAAGTCCATAAAAAGGTTGCTATTATTAGGTCTCCATGGATTTTGTGACCGGGTTGAGGATCAATAGGAGCTTTGATGCCATATGGGTGATCGTTGACAGACTGACAAAGATGGCCCGTTTCATTCCCAGCAGAGAGATGTGGTCAGTGAGCAGATTGGCTGAGGAGTACACTAGACAGATAGTGAGACTCCATGGGGTACCGAGGACGATCGTTTCTGATCGTGATGGACGGTTTACTTCGAGATTCTAGCAGCAGATTCAAACTACTTTGGGGACGAGTCTACACTTCACGACTGCGTTTTACCCCTAGACTGATGGTCAGTCAGAGAGGACCATCCCGACTTTAGAGGATATGTTGTGAGCAAGTGTGTTGGATTGGGGATAGGGATGGTCTGATTACCTCCCACTCGTTGAGTTCTCATACAACAACAGCTGGCATGCATCTATTGGGATGGCTCCTTATGAGGCACTATATGGACGTAGGTGTCGTACACCTTTATGTTGGGATGAGCCTAGCAGTATCAGTGGGATAGCGCCAAAGTAGATTCAGGATGATATGGCTCGAGTAGCGCTGATTAAACAGAGGATGTTGGCTGCACAGAGTCGCCAGAAGTCGTATGCAGATAGAAGGCGTCGACCTCTAGAGTTCAGGGTAGGAGCTCATGTCTGGTTGCGAGTATCTCCGACGCGAGGCGTCAGACGTTTTGGCATAAAGGGGAAGCTGAGTCCCCGATATGTCGGTCCTTTCGAGATACTAGATAGAGTTGGGAGAGCAGCCTACAGATTAGCATTGCCTCCGAGGTTAGAGGGTGTTCATCCTGTGTTTCATGTGTCTCAGCTGAGGGAGTACATACCAGATCCGAGGCACATCATGAGTTATGATGATCTGGTGGTTGATCCGGACCACACCTTTGCAGAGCACCCTATTGCAGTCCTAGAGCGAGGTGTGAGACGCCTGCGTTCGAAGGACATTCCTATGTTGAGGATACGGTGGTCTAGACGAGCACCTGATGAGGCTACCTGGGAGACAGAGGATAGTATCCAGAGGAACTATCCAGAGTTCTATGCTGAGTTAGAGGCACTAGTAGGATCCACGAGTAGATCTTAGTGCCAGCTTGGTGAGTGCATGTTATGCTATGTGCTTATGTGATATGTTGTGTTTTCGTGCTAGTTGTGATATGTGCATATGATATGTTAGATCTTGTTTGCTAGTACGAGATAGGTATAGATGGATATGGTTCTTTCCTCCATGCTATGGTGTGTGTTAGGATTAGCTGGAGATGGTTCTTTCCTCCATGCTATCTTTGTTGGACATAGTGTGTGGAGATGGTTTTCCTCCACATAGTAGTGTTATGTGTATGTTTAGGCTGAAGACGGCTTTCCTCCATGACAATGTGATGTGATTAGTGTCTGGCTAGAGATGATTGTTACGCTAAGATCGTGATGCACAAATGGGTTTTAAATTTATACTCGTTATATTTCTCCTAACTCCTAGCGAACCCTCAGTGTACGGGACGTTTGTAGTAGGGAAAGTATTCCGAGGTCGAACACAAAGACTAAGGTGAGATTGATTCAATTTATGATTAAGTCTAGTGAAGATCTAAGTTGAGAAAAGACAAAGAAATAAAGAAATGAAAATCTCAAATGTTTTTTTGGTTGGTTTTGGTGATCAATCAAAGATCACAATTCATGCAAAGTAAACAAGCAACTAAGCTTAACTAATCAATTCAAACAAACAAGCTAAAACGAGATATAGATCAAAGAAAACGAAGACGGATTCTAGGGGTTGGAAGTTCCGGTTATGGCATAGGACTCAAGCTATCTATTAATTCCTTGGATTAACTATGTTGGGGTTAAGCGTTTCTAGATTGGGATCAATCACCGGGTAGGTCTCATGATCCACTAGTCCATTCCTAAGGTCTCATCACCGGGTAAGTCTCTAAGAACCTAAGGGACGGAATTCTACTCAAACCGGCTTGCTACCTAGAGATCTAACCTATCCTTACCGGGTAAGTCTCGGAAGGGTTAGTCCTAAGCAACCATCCAGCAAACTTAGTCCAATGGCGGCTTATGAGGCTCACCACTACCTAGGGTTTGTTATCTTTGGAATCTAAGAGTAAGGATTACCGGGTAAGTCTCTCCTAACACTTAGTTGCTAACACTAGGTCACCCTATGATAGAATTAACTCAACAAACACTTAGGATTTCAACATTCTAACAATCTAAGATTAGATCCATCGAACCAGGGAAAATCACGGTTTGTTCTACCTTTCCACGGCCGTGGTTTGGCAAGAACTGGCCGTGATTCCTAACAGAGGATACGTTCAAGCACAAAAGTCATCCAAAGGTAAATCTAAGTCCGTCCTATCATGGCCCTAGCCATAACCATCCCTTCCTTACCCTAGAACCTCATCTATTTAGCCTACAACATTCATAATAGAAATCAAAACAACCAAACTTAAAATCATAACATCCATTTGCAAAATAATGAAGAGAAAGAGATGAGCAAGTGAACTAAAACAAAACCAAGCTGAAAATGAGATTAGAATGACTCACAACCCTTCCAAAAGAGGGTTCAAATGGTTCATACAACTCTAGAAATAGAATCCGGAATTCTTCACTACAAAAACTATCAAGGTGTGGTAATGGTGTGTGTTCTTCTTCTCCTCTTCAATGGAGCTCTTCTTCTTCCCCTTTGACACTTTCCTTCCTAAAAAGACTTCTTCTTGAGAGAATATTTTTGTTAGAGGGTCATGGATAATGGAGAGCTGCTCCAAGATACTTTTCTCAGCCAATGAAGGACCACTTTTATAACAAACTTGCATGAGCTGGCCATGAGAGTCGTGGCACAGCTGTCACAAGAATTTGGGCAAAATCCACGGGTAGAACCATGGTCGTGGAATGTGCCAGTGAACCGTGATTTGCTCCAGAAACTTCGCCTTGGATCATTAAGCTGTGATTTGGTGTATGGCTTGTGTTGGCAAGGTTCCATGAGTCCTTCTTAGCCCTTAGTTTGCATCCTAATGAGTCCGAGGATTGTCATCTTGACGAACGATCCTCAAATGTATCGTTTTAGTTCCTAAATCTCCCAAAATACCTACAAAGCAACGCACAAGTCCGTGTAGACGTCTATCTCGACAAAGTACGTGAATTGAATGCAAACGTCGTGAACTAGTGCTAAACCATGCATGAATGAGTGAGAAATCTATCTAAATGATTAACTAAAACTAGCTCATAAATCGTGTTATCAATGATCTTCCTCTAGGCCTTGTTGAGAGTTGATGATAGTACTCAGAGTTATACCTCGGCTTATGGGTCCGAGAGATTTTGGGATCTTGCAAGTTTCGGGACGAAACTTATTTTTAGGGGAGTGTGATATAAGAGCCTTAGTCCTTGCAGCCTAGGAGTCCTGGCTGAGCCTTAGGCTGATCCTGGAAGCCGTACCTGCGCACCACATGGGCCGCCCCTGCGGCTAGGCGCCCCTGCGGCTCTGTGTAGGAGCAGCCGCTTTTGTTGACCCTTTGACTCGTGCTTTGCGGCTGGCTTCCTTCATAAGCCTCCCATTCCATTAGATGAGGGGTTTTCTTACCTCATTCCAGCTTCTTCATCTCCCTTACCCTCTCCTTCTTCCTCTTCTCCTCTTCTTTATCTTCCTTTGAGTTTGTGAGAAGTTTTTGAGAGTTTGCTTCAGGTTTTGAGCTTTGATGATTTTGAGGATGTTGTTGAGTGTTGATGTTGTGGTGCTAAGGTTGTGAGGTGTGTAGATGCTCTTGATTGGTGCCTAGGGTTTGCTGAGGTGAGACCTTTCTTCCCCATCTTCTTTATGTCTTCTTCTTTGCTTCTTTCTTCTTCTTCTAGCTTAGGATCACAAGTTGAGCTTGTGTGGAACCTTTCTTGGATGTTTGATGATCATATCTGTGTATGTATACATATGTGTTGATGTGATGTGTTGAACAAGTGAAGAGAGTTGAGAAAGAGATCGAAGAGAAGTCGGGGCCAACATTCTGCACAGATAGGCGCCCATGCGCCTGGTGTGAGCCGCCCCTGTCACTGGGTCAGCTTGGAGTTTCTTGCTTCTGTTGGTGCATACCTTGTTGGTATGTCTTCCTTCTTTCCTTTCCTTTGGCCTTAGCTTAGATGTTGGCGAGACTAGCTTGGTTAGGACGAGTTGTATGATAGAGATGTGCCTTAGGCACTCGTGTTGACGTTGAGGTTATGTTTTAGGCATTTGTGAGCTTATTATGGTCTCGAGGGTAAGATTGAGGTTGTAGGTTGGTTTTGGTTATGGAAACGAGTCTCCTAACCCGTACAGTATGTGATGTTGTGTGCCTTGCTATTGCAGGTGTAGATTACTTCCCCAAGGGGAAGCTGTGACGTGGTCTTGGATACGAGTATATGAGGTAAGTCCGTAGGACCTACTTAGCGTTAAGTTGTGAGTTTGTGTGATTGTGATGGTTGTGTGTGTTCATATGATTGTGCATTTATAAGCTAAACCGGACTAGGATGACTATTTATTACATTTAAATGGCCCAAGTGTATTATAACGGGTTGTGACCACTTGCCTCCGCCTGCGGGTAGGAGTAGGTGCCCTGAAGATGATCTCACAGGAGGGGACGGGTGATGATCACCCCCGTGCAAAACTACTGTGTTACGTTGGATGGGACGAGGTTCTTGAGGCTCCTCGTGTTACAAATGAAGTTGAATTAGTAATTAAATAACGTAATGAAAGATAATAAATGAATGTGTGTGGCTTTGCATGTATGAGATGTTGATGTGTGTTTGTGCTATTACTTTAATACTTATTCATTGTTGTAGCTAACGGTGTATACCGTGTTGTAGATGATCTGCAGGTTAGGAAGATTGCAGAGTGAGCCGGATGGTGTGACCAGCCGAGGACTTCTGTACATTGGGATTCGTGGGATATGGGATATTTTGTATCAGATGTTTATGTTGATGTTTTGTACTCGGGTTTGTGTTTGTAAACTCTTTTGATGTATCATATACAGCTTTTATGTATTTGGTTTTTATCTACTTGTGCCTTGTTGTAAGATCCAATGAACTTGTTGTCAGACTAGGGTCAGGATCCATTGTGAGATCCTAGCTCAATGTAGCACTCCAAGTCTTGTGGATTTGGGGTGTCACAGAGTTGGTATCATAGCCTTAGGTTGACAACAATGGCACTTGCTATCTGCAATAAAGGTAGAGTGGATAAATAAACAAAACCCACATGGGGTTTGACTTTTCAAAGGTTTTGGTTTTAAAGCGAGTATAGATGTTTGGGGATAGTATGTACAGAAGTCGTCACCCATCTAAGGATCTCGACATTATAGATATATATATATATATATATATATATATATATATATATTTCTTATATTTGTTGATGTGTATGCATGTATTATTAAGTATTATATATATATATATATATATCAATACATATGGCCTATATAGAGCCTTATACGTTAGGTGTGCATACCCCGCAGATGGCTCGGACTAGAGCTACTACTATTGTGGGCAGAGGTAGAGGTAGACCACCTCTTCCTCCAGGAGGGATAGGACAGGGACCAGCTCCCGCTACAGATCCACCAGTGGTGGAGGAGGCTCCTGAGGAGGCTGTTGAGAGTGTAGTTCCAGCTACGAGGAGTGGTGGGTCCAGGAGACAGCAGACCCATCCAGCCCAGTCTGATAGCTCAGACCGTGTCTCCATGGGTGGACCAGAGTTCAGAGAGTATCTTAGACACTTTGAGGTGGCCATTAGAGCAAGCAGACGAGCCCCAGATCTACCAGGGCATGAAGGATCATCTGAGAGATCCCATGGAGCTACTCAGGTGCCAGCTATGTTGGCACGTGCTGCTGAGGTTGTTAGAGTTGTAGAGGAGACCAGAGGGCCTCGACCAGATACTTGGTTGAAGTCATTTCATCAGCAGGGAGTTCCACACTTCTCAGGAGAGATCGGCTTAGAGACTGAGGTGTGGATTAGGCATGTAGACTCGGCTTTAGAGTCTATTCGATGCCTTGAGGGCAGACGGGTAGAGCTAGTAAAGTCTCTATTTCGTGACCTAGCACACCAGTGTTAGAGGACAGTTAGAGTACGAGTTACGAGCTATGAGTAGATGAGGACTATGTTGAGGGAGCAGTTCAGCCCTGCCTCATTGAGGAGGGAGAAGCTGCAGGACTTCGTGGAGGCGGGTTTTGAGGATGTTGATAACGTGATTTATGACGTTAGTTTAGGCATTCATTTAGATAGTTTTTCCCGTTATTCATGCACGGTTTGGCATTAGTTCATGACGTTTACGCTTAATTCATGCATATTTCTAGAAAAGACGTCTACACGAGCTTTTGTCGGTTTTGTAGGTATTTCGGGGATCTTTTGGACATTAATCGATACATTCGAGGACCAAGCCTCATGGTGGTACATATCCAAGGCCTTTAAGGAACATAATTGGAGCAATGAAGGACACAAGGACCCTTGTTGGTGCAAGCAATGGAGCAACTCATGGCTAGATGATCATAACAAGTTTCTGTGGAAGAAAATCGACCTAACACTCAGGAAAATCGGACGATTTTTCTGTCTGAGTCGATTTTCTGGCCTTTGACAGCTTGTGCCACGTGTCCCACGATCTCTTTGCCCGGACCTTGCTTCTTTGTGGAGTATTTAAGTGGTCCTGCAGGCTGATTTGAGGATCCTTCTCCTTCCTTTTGGACCCTTCTCCTCTAGAATCTTCCCAAAGACTCTTCCATTGTAGCCTCTCTTCAAGGCACCCTTGTGGGTGTTCTTGAGAGAGATTAGTGTAGGCTTTAGTTTTGTAGTGAGATTTGAGCGATTTGTGTGAAGAAACTTGTTGAAGGTTGTAAGATCTGACTTGGAGCTACATTTGGTGTGTTGAAAGACTTGTTTTGAACTCAAATCCAGCTAAGTTTCATTGCTTTCATTTCCTTACTTCATCTTCTTGCTATGGATTCCATGTATGCTTGTATGATGAGTTTAGATCTTGAAATGCATGTTATTGGCTAGTTTATTGTGATTCTGGAGTGATGGATTGATGGTTATGGCTTGGGTGATGATAGAAATGATTTACATGTTAGTTTAGGATGATTTTTGTGGTTGAAACCTAAACTAGAGGAGAAAAATCGACTTGTTCTTCAGAGTAAATCGGCCGATTTTTGCTATGATCCACCCGATTATTCCTTCTGTTGCTCTTTAATTGATAAATTTGTATGTTAGGATGTTAGATTGTTGAAATCCTAGTGTTTGTTGAGCATAATATAGCTTAGGCTGACCTAATGCTAGCAAATTAAGTGAGGAAAGAGACCTACCCGGTGATTTCCGATCTTAGATACCAAAGATGATGAACTCTAGGTAGTAGTGAGCCTCATAAGCCGCTATTGGACAGAGTGTGCTAGGATTGTTGCTTGAGACTTACCTTTTCCGAGACTTACCCGGTAAGGAGAGGTTTGCCCCTTAAGTAGTGTCCGGTTTGTGTAGAATTCCCAACTTTACCTCCGTGAGACTTACCCGGTAATAGGAGTTTGGTGCGGGATTAGTGAAGCATGAGACTTACCCGGTAACTACTTCCATTAGAGAAACACCCTTCCTCAACACCGCAACCTTATCCTTAGAATCGTTAGAAGCTTGAGTCCAATGCCATAACCGGGAATCTTGATCTCTAGAATCCACTTATCTTACCTCTTATCTCCTATCTTGCATTCGTGTGTTTGTTTGCTTGTTTGATTTGCATATTTTGTGATCCTTGTTTGATCACCCCAAAACCAACCAAAAATATTGTGTTTTGCACCTTCTTTATTCCTCATCTCATCTTAGTTTAGATTTGCACTATCTTTGATCATTAAAAGACTTGATTTCGCCTCAGTCCTTGTGTTCGACCTCGGAATACTTTCCTTCCTACATAACGATCCGTACACTGCGGGTTTCGCTAGGTAGTTTAGGAGATTAGATCGAGTTTATAAATGTAAAGCTTTTTGCGTGTCACAATCTTAGCGTAACAGATGTACCCATTACAAACGCTATTCGCCGCTTCCACACTAAGTTGGCACTACTGGGTCCAGTTGCACCATCTGAGGACCAGCATATGTATATGTTCTCCCGTCGTCTGAGGAAGAGTACACGATCATACATGGCAGGATTCCAATGCGATTCATTGACAGATTATCAAGATCAGGCCTCTACCTATGAGATGGAGAGATTTAGCCAGATGAGGACTTCTCAGACAGGACAGCACAGCACCGACTAGTGCAGGAGCATCTGGATACGGGCAAGGTCAGACTCAAGGCCGCTCGAGTGTTCCAGTGTCTGCACAAACTACTGATAGAGGCCGGAAATGTTACAACTGCGGGGCCTATGGGCATATGAGGGCTGATTGCCCGAGGGCACCACTGATAGCATGAATTATAGTCTATATTTTTGGGGTTTGTTTGGACGTTTTATCTTCATTAATCTGCATGTTAGCATGTATAATATGTGATTTTATTACCATTTCATCTACCTTTGCGAGAATCGAGGTCTACACCTAGTATTGTTGTAATCGTAGGTAAAATGGCACGTTTTGCATCAAAAAGGAGCAAAAGGAGCTATGGAGTCATTGGAGCTACATTCAGGAACATAAGGAACCATCCAGGAAGCATAGCCATGGATTAGAGATTCACTTTGGACCAGATTTGAGAGATTTCACATTCAGTTGTGACTCACCTCGGTTGACCACAGATTCACCTCGACCGAGGTGATCCAGAGAAGTCGACTCGACCGAGGCGAATACCTGGGACGCGGCGGGAATATTTTATTCTTGGATGAGATCTTTTATCTTTGGAAAGAGATCTTATATTTTTGGGCTTGGCTCCTGGAAGGAAGAAGATATGCTAGATCATATATTTCACCTATTTTTATGGGAAGAGATCTTTCTAAGATATCTTATCTTTGGAGAGTAATTTTCCTATAAAAAGGGTCGGATTTCCCACAAATCCGACATCCGCATACAGTTGGAAACCCCGTATACGCAGCAGCCATACTCCAGGAGGGAGATTTGAAGAACCTTTTTGAAGGTTGAAGAAGGAAGATTGTAGCTTTTATAGCTTTTGAAGGTTTTCTTGTAAGATCACCTTAGATTCCCTTCCTTATTGTCTTTCTTGTTGGATTTCTATCCAAGGAACGCTTTGTTGTGATATTTGATTCAGTTATTGATCGAAGTCTCTTCATTGAAATTCTTCTTGTTCAAATATTCACTTTCTTCCCATATACTTGATTAATACTTTCATGATGATGAGTGGCTAATCTCTTTGTGTGATTTTAGGGTGATTGGCTGAAGGTTGTGGGAAAAACAATGATAGAATAATCTTAGATTCCAGTAGGATCCTGAAAGTTCGAGTCTTTAACCTTAACCCTAAGCATCACGTTCAGTTGATGAACATCTCGGCCGGGGTGGAATTCTTCTGACCGAGGTGACTTATCTGATCCTAAACTGAGAGTTAAGAGTTAGAGTTTGCCAAATCCTATTCTTATTACACCTTTCCTGGTTCAATGCAAGCCTAGGATAAGACTTACCCGGTGATTCCTTAGTTTGTTTACATAAGATCATAAGTGTAGGTAATAAAGGTTTATCCTTTATTGGGGTTTGAGTGTGCTTTCATCCCATCTTTGTGAGTTAGCCTGAGACTTACCCGGTAAAGGTTGATTCTATTCCCTTAGATGGTGTGTTAGTTTGAGATTATAGTTCTTTATCTTAATTCCTTGAGACTTACTCGGTAATAGGAGTTACAGTTTTGGATTAGTGAGTAGTGAGACTTACCCGGTGATCTATTCCACTTTAGAAACACCTTCCCTATGCAAAAACCACAACTTTGTCCGCTTATCTTTAGATCTTGAGTTGGAACCACAACTAGATGCTTTAATCCCTAGAATTGCATATTTTCTTATTGACTTTTATCATCATTGATTGTTTTGATTGCTTTGTGGTTAGTGATTGCTTAAGCATACCGTAATTGGACTTTGTTTCACTAAGTCCCTGTGATCGACCCCTGGAATTCCTTGCTTTTACTACGATTGACCCGTACACTGCGGGTTCGCATCCTTGTTTTAAGCTTATGTCTAGGGTTATAAATTTAAAGCTTGCACACACCGTTTGGAGCGAACAAGTTTTTGGCGCCGTTGCCGGGGACTTGGTCTAGACCGAGCCGGTTACGGTTTGCTCTTGGGGAACTTGCCCCCGTGTCTACTAACCACTCTACTTGAGTGACTTTTACAGGTTCTTTCTTGTTTATGCGAAGAACCCGCACTGGGAAGGAAATCGTTCCTTACGATCCCGAACCAGAGAAGACATACAAACGACGCTTAAGAGAAGCGAAGATGGCCCACCAAGACAATCGCGATCTTGAGGCCGAGTTGAAAGAGGCGCTAGAGCTGCTATGCCTCAGCCAGGAAGAATTGAGGCAGAAAGAGAAGAAACTCGCACCAGGACTGAAGCGATCAAAGCTGATATGGCAGCTTTACGAGACCAGTTTCTACCTCGACCGAGAGAAGATCCTGTTCCAGATCCTCGACCGATCCAGGTCCCAGTCGCTGACCCTCGACCGAGGCAGGTCCTAGTACCTGACGCCCCGGCCGAGATACTTCCACCTCGGATGCCAGTCCAAGGTGTTCTTCTTGCAGGAATCCCACAAACCCTAGGTCAAAGGATGGACCCCAATCAACAACTGAGGTATCCAGGAGTTAACCTAGGAGATCCAGCGGACCATGACTATGAACTTCGACCGCAAGTTCTATCTATGATTCGCCAATGCCAGTTCGGAGGGCTAGAGAAGGAATCACCACATCAACATCTTCAAAACTATGAGATTTTGATGGAGACCTTGAGACCCTCAAGGCTTGAAAATAACAACTACAAGCTAAGACCTTTTTACTTTTCTTTAAAAGATAGAGCTCTTACTTTGTATCAATCTCTTCCTCCAGGAAAAATTAGCACATGGGAGGAGATGACTACGGAATTCCTGACCAAATTCTTTCCCCCCTCAAAGACCGCTGAAATGAGAGGGAAGATCAATGCTTTCATTATGAAGGACAAGGAGAGCATGTCCAAGTCATGGGAGCGGTTCAAGGACATTCTTTTGGATTGCCCACACCATGGGATTCCAAAGTTAGAGTTATTGGAGATATACTTCAAGGGACTGGACGGAAGCACCCAGTTCAACCTCCAACTACTCTCCGCCGGTACCTTTATGGACGTGGCGGTTGACGAAGCTTGGGACTTCATTGAAAAGCAAGCTTTGCATATGGAGAAGTACACTCATCAAGAAGATGAAGGTGGAGTTAAAAGAGTTAACTTCCAAGAAACTCAGCCCAGCAACAATCAACTCACGTCTTTAAAGAACGACGTGAAGCAATTGAAGGAACTCTTGGTTGCTCAAACCAAGAAGGAAGAGCAAGGACAAAGGAACAACAACAATGGATACCGTAACAACAACAACGGTTTCCGGAACAACAACTACAACAACAACAATAGAGGATCCAATAGCAACAACTGGAGGGCGAACAACCAAAATTCTGGTAACAATCATTCAAACTCCAACTCTAACGATTCCTCTAATCCTTTCCTCTCTTCCCCTTCTTCTTCTTCTACTCCATTAAAGAGCCAGGGGCAAGGATCAAGTTCGTCTCAGCCGGAAAAGAAAGACGCAGTTCTGGAGGCTATCTTGATCAAGCTTAGTGCTATGGAGACTTCTATGACTTCATTTTCGACGGCCCAAAAAGTCTTTGAACAACAACTTGCAAGTAGGGCGAATGAAGCGCCAAGAGATCCAGGGAAGCTTCCAGCAAGGACGGAAAGCAACCCCAAGGGCCAGATCATGCCCATAACTACGAGGAGTGGACTGAAAATTGCAGATCCAGTGCCTCGGTCGGTGCCAGTACCGACGAAGACCACCTCGGTCCAGATGCAGTCGAAGAACACTTCGACCGAGACGCCAACCAAGGTGGAGCCACAAAAAGCGGAGGGGAAAACTGAAGTTTATGTTCCACCTCCTGCATACAAACCACCACTTCCATACCCCCAGTCAAGGGCCAGAGCACATCTAGACAAGCACTTTGGTAAGTTCCTTGACTTGATAAATAAACTGCACATTAACATTCCTTTCCTTGATGCTATTCTAGGGATGCCTGTTACGCTAAGATCGTGATGCGCAAATGGGTTTTAAATTTATACTCGTTATAATTCTCCTAACTCCTAGCGAACCCGCAGTGTACGGGACGTTTGTAGTAGGGATAGTATTCCGAGGTCGAACACAAAGACTAAGGTGAGATTGATTCAATTTATGATTAAGTCTAGTGAAGATCTAAGTTAAGATAAGAAATAAAGAAATGAAAATCTCAAATGTTTTTGGTTGGTTTTTGGTGATCAATCAAAGATCACAATTCATGCGAAGTAAACAATCAACTAAACTATAAATCAACGCAACTAAACGAGCTAAACAAGATATAGATCAAAGAAAACAAAGACGGATTCTAGGGGTTGGAAGTTCCGGTTATGGCATAAGACTCAAGCTATCTATTCATTCCTTGGATTAACTATGTTGGGGTTAAGTGTTTCTAGATTGGGATCAATCACCGGGTAGGTCTCATGATCCACTAGTCCATTCCTAAGGTCTCATCACCGGGTAAGTCTCTAAGAACCTAAGGGACGGAATTCTACTCAAACCGGCTTGTTACCTAGAGATCTAACCTATCCTTACCGGGTAAGTCTCGGAAGGGTTAGTCCTAAGCAACCATCCAGCACACTTAGTCCAATGGTGGCTTATGAGGCTCACCACTACCTAGGGTTTGTTATCTTTGGAATCTAAGAGTAAGGATTACCGGGTAAGTCTCTCCTAACACTTAGTTGCTAAAACTAGGTCACCCTAGGATAGAATTAACTCAACAAACACTTAGGATTTCAACATTCTAACAATCTAAGACTAGATCCATCGAACCAGGGAAAATAATGGTTTGTTCTGCCTTTCCACGGCCGTGGTTTGGCTAGAACTGGCCGTGATTCCTAACAGAGGATACGTTCAAGCACACAAGTCATCCAAACGTAAATCTAAGTCCGCCCTATCATAGCCCTAGCCATAACCATCCTTTCCTTACCCTAGAACATCATCTATTTAGCCTACAACATTCATAATAGAAATCAAAACAAACAAACATAAAATCATGGCATCCATTTGCAAGATAATGAAGAGAAGGAAAATGAACAAGTGAACTAAAACAAAACCAAGCTGAAAATGGGATTAGAATGACTCACAACCCTTCTTAAAGAAGGTTCAAATGGTTCATACAACTCTAGAAATAGAATCCGAAATTCTTCACTACAAAAACTATCAAGGTGTGGTAATGGTGTGTTTTCTTCTTCTCCTCTTCAATGGAGCTCTTCTTCTTCCTCTTTGGCACTTTCCTTCCTTGAAAAACTTCTTGTTGAGAGAATATTTTTGTTAGAAGATCATGGATAATGGAGAGCTGCTCCAAGATACTTTTCTCAGCCAATGAAGGACCGCTTTTATAACAAACTTGCATGAGCTGGCCATGAGAGTCGTGGCACAGCTGTCACAAGAATCTGGCAAAATCCACGGGTAGAACCACGGTCGTGGTTTTGGTCTAGACCGTGGTTTGCTCCAGAAACTTCTCCTAGGCTCGTTAGGCCATGATTTGGTGCATGGCTTGTGTTGGCAAGGTTCCATGAGTTCTTCTTAGCCCTTAGTTTGCATCCTAATGAGTCCGAGGATGTGTCATCTTGACGAATGATCCTCAAACGTATCGTTTTAGCTCCTAAATCTCCTAAAATACCTACAAAGCAACGCACAAGTCCGTGTAGACGTCTATCTCGACAAAGTATGTGAATTGAATGCAAACGCTGTGAACTAGTGTTAAACCATGCATGAATGAGTGAGAAATCTATCTAAATGATTACCTAAAACTAAGTCATAAATCGTGTTATCAAAATACCCCATACTTAAGGTTTGCTCGTCCCCGAGCAAATTCCCAACTATAGACTAAGAGATGACATGATTTATGTATGCAGAATAATGGTAAAATCTTTTTGGGTTTGTGCTTCTACTATTGGATCACCTTCATAGTCATGTTTTATGGCAACGGACAAGCAATTATGTATCAAATAAATGAAGGCATGGAAAGACACTTGTACTTAACTCAAAAGCATGCATGAGATGTAAGGATGATGAAGTCAAGATGATCAAGAGTATATCCAATCTAGATTACTAAGTCTTACAAACATGCAAGTAGGTCATAAGGTCTTGTGACATAGAAGGCCAAGAAACGTTGTAATTAGGTGGGGAATTTTCTAGGTTATGTGATGCTAATCCGGGAATGGAACTAACTCCACATCCTTGTCCTCGATCAACTTCCCTCAAGTGTATATTTTTCCCTATCTTTCTTTCTTTTCTTTTTCTTTGACTTATTTTTGAGACAATGGCATTGGTGTACAATAGCCGAAACCTTGGTGATTAGCAATCCTCGGGCTTTTTCTATTTTTCGAGGTGCATCCACACCGGGCACACATACTAAAGCTCGTTAAGGCTATTGGTTTATTTGACTTTGGCAAGGCACCAACACCCGATTATGTGAAGTGTACCGAGTTACTTGTCATTTAAACCAACGCCCCCAAACCTATATTTTTGGCTACACTTTCACAATAATTTAAGCATTTCATTCATGACATTCCTTTCATCAACAACTTCACCCCACACTTGCTTTTTACACACATCAACACACTAACATGCTCCTATTCCCGGATGGGTCAAAAGAGGTCAAATTTATATCAATTGAGGTGCTCAAGCAACATGATCAAGATGAGAAGTAGAGAAAGATGAATTGCCTCATTCATTCCTAGATGGTATGCAAGAACTATCATGTAATTTCGACTTTCAATACTCAATCCATTCTAGGCAACATCATGATCACAAGTCATTTATAGAATTCAAGAGAAGTAGTTCAAGTCCACATATGCATCATCAATTAAACACACAAGGTTATCCATAGCCAATCCACAAGACAAGGTTCATCATTAGGATCATATCCAAGCCTAGAAAGCACAAAAATTTTTAAATTTTCTGGTTTTTATGGGATTTTCGAAATATGTATATACAATGCAAGACATGTGAAAAATTTAAACTATCCTAGATGCTCATCATGCAAAAGATCATGCAAAAGATCATGCAAACCCCACCCCATACTTAGAAACACATTGTCCCCAATGTGTAAATGAAGTAAAGAAGAGTGAAAGAAGGTTCTCACAATGTAAAAATGGTTTGCTATGGTATTTGCGATTCTCAAGTGAATTGATGTGGGATGATCCTATCAACAATGGTAGAGAGCTCTAGGCATTCATCAAAGCTTCGGGACCCGCGCTAGGCACCGCTAGCCGTCCGAGTTCCGCGTCCGCTCCACCCATAATTGATGAGGGGTTCATCATCATCATTCATATGCCAAGCAAGGCTTCCAATGCTACTAAGGCTCTAGCACACACACAAAGTAGACAAAACACACACAAAAACAGAAAAAATCTAAACGAAAACGAAAAATGAAAAGGGAAAAACGTTACCAATGGGTTGCCTCCCACCAAGCGCTTCTTTAAGGTCATTAGCTTGACCAAACTCGGGGGCGTCTATTCAAGGTGAAGTGGGGCAATCATGTCCACCGGAGCTCCCGGAATATACTTCTTCAAGCGGTGCCCATTCACTTTGAAATTTCCACAATGCTCCCCTCCTATCTCAATAGCTCCATGGGAATAGATCTTCTTTACCACATATGGCCCGGTCCATCTTGATTTGAGCTTTCCGGGAAAAAACCGCAGCCTTGAGTTGAAGAGAAGGACAAGGTCGCCTTCACTCAACTCCTTCGGGATGAGGCGCTTGTCATGCCATCTTTTGGTCCTCTCCTTGTACATCCGGGCATTCTCATAAGCTTCCAACCGGATCTCCTCAAGGGCGTTTATATCAAGCAACCTCTTTTCTCCCGCCTCTTTGAGGTCAAAATTTAGCCACTTAATGGCCCAATAAGCTCTATGCTCCATTTCCACCGGAAGATGGCAAGACTTTCCATAGACTAACTTGTAAGGAGTGGTTCCAATTGGTGTCTTGAAGGCGGTCCTATATGCCCACAAAGCATCATTGAGCTTCATAGCCCAATCCTTTCTCGTTCTAGATACCGTCTTCTCAAGGATGGTCTTTATCTCCCGGTTGGAGATTTCCACTTGGCCACTAGTTTGGGGGATGTAAGGTGTTGCCACCTTATGAGTCACCCCATACTTGGCCAAAAGTGCCCCAAAGCTCCTATTGGTGAAGTGCTTTCCTCCATCACTTATGATCACCCTTGGTGTTCCAAATCTAGGGAAGATCACCCGGTTGAAGAACCGCACCACAACCTTGGCGTCATTTGTAGGAGAGGCGATTGCCTCCACCCATCTTGAAACGTAGTCAACCGCCAATAGGATGTAGAGATTTCCACATGAGGAAGGGAATGGTCCCATGAAATCCACACCCCACACATCAAATATTTCGACTTCTTGGATGTTGTTCAAGGGTATTTCATTCCTCCTTGAGATGTTGCCCGTCCTTTGGCAAGCATCACATGCCGCTACAAAACCTTGCACATCTCTAAACAAGTTAGGCCAATAAAAACCGGATTGCAATACCTTTGCACATGTCTTGTGTGAGCTAGCATGGCCTCCACACGGTAAGGAGTGACAATGCCGGATCACACTCTCCACTTTATCTTCCGGTATGCATCTTCTAAACATCCCATCCGGCCCTCTCTTGAATAGAAGTGGTTCACTCCAATAGTAGTGCCTCACATCGTTGAAGAACTTCTTTCTTTGTGCATATGTCAATCCGGGAGGCACTTCCCCCACATACTAAGTAGTTCACGATATCGGCATACCATGGCTCACTTCCCCTAGACACTTGGAACAAACATTCCTCCATTATTTGCAATTGTTCATCCCGGAATGAGTCATCTATCAGGATGTCATCTCTTTCAAGCTCCAATGGTGGGAGTCTACTAAGGTGATCCACCACGGAGTTCTCGGATCCCTTCTTGTCCCGGATTTCCAAATCAAACTCTTGAAGAAGAAGGATCCACCGAATCAACCTTGGTTTGGCATCCTTCTTTGTAAGTAGATAACGGATCGCAGCATGATCCGTATAGACTATGACCTTCGCTCCAACAAGATATGAGCGGAACTTCTCAAATGCGTACACAACCGCTAGCAACTCCTTCTTGGTGGTAGCATAATTGAGTTGGGCATCATCTAGCGTCTTGCTAGCATAGTAAATAGCATGAGTGCGCCCATCTTTCCTTTGCCCCAAAACAGCCACAACGGCTACATCGCTTGCATCACACATGATCTCAAATCGTAGACTCTAATCCGGAGGTTGCATGATAGGTGCGGAGATCAAGGCGTTCTTCAACCTACAAAAAGCCTCAAGACAATCTTTGGAAAAGACAAAATCAACATCCTTCATTAGTAGGTTAGTGAGGGGCTTAGAAATTTTAGAAAAATCTTGAATAAACCTCCGGTAAAAACCGGCATGCCCTAAGAAACTCCTTACCCCTTTCACCGAGGTAGGTGGTGGCAACTTCTCTATCGTTTCAATCTTGGCCCTATCAACCTCAATGCACGGTTAGACACCAAGTGTCCTAACACAATGCCTTCACTTACCATGAAGTGGCATTTTTCCCAATTCAAGACAAGATTTGTCTCCTCACATCTTTGCAATACTAATGACAAGTTAGCCAAGCAATTATCAAAGGAAGAACCATAAACAGAGAAATCATCCATGAACACTTCCATGATATTTTCTATGTATTCCGAAAAGATAGCCATCATACACCTTTGGAAGATGGCGGGTGCATTACACAACCCAAATGGCATTCTCCTATATGCAAAAGTACCCCATGGACATGTAAAGGTTGTTTTCTCTTGGTCATCGGGGTGGATAGGGATTTGGAAGAATCCACTATAGCCATCTAGGTAGCAAAAATGAGAATGTTGAGCTAACCTCTCTAGCATTTGGTCAATGAAGGGGAGAGGGAAGTGATCTTTCCTAGAGGCCATGTTCAACTTCCTATAATCGATGCACATTCTCCACCCCGTAACTGTCCTAGTCGGGATTAGTTCATTGTTCTCGTTGGTCACTACGGTCATCCCACCCTTCTTAGGTACTACGTGAACTAGACTAACCCACTTACTACCCGAAATAGGGTAGATTATCCCCGCATCTAGCAACTTAATGATTTCCTTTTTGACTACCTCTTTCATTATAGGATTCAATCTCCTTTGATGTTCAATAGAGGGTTTATGATTATCTTCCATCATTATCTTATGCATGCACAAAGAAGGTTTTATGCCAACCAAATCATCAATAGTATAGCCAATGGCTTTCCTATGCAATCTTAGTTCATGCAACAACTTAGCAAGTTCATCATCACTCAAGCATGCATTAACAATCACCGGATATGAAGAATTTTCACCAAGAAAAGCATACTTCAAATGAGAGGGAAGGGGTTTAAGTTCGAGTTTAGGAGGACCTTTATCGGTTGGAGACGATCCAAATAAGGTTGGATGAGATGAATCCAAAGCAAATGAAGACTCTCCATGGCTCCTATAAGCTTGATCATCATCAAGAGCTGATCCAAGGAAAACCACGGTTGGAACCACGGTTTGCTCAACTTCCACGGCCGTGGTTCTTGCCAAGCTTGCTTCCCGGAGTTGTCCAGAGAGTTTGACGGCCGTGGAACATAAATCTCGACCGTGGAACTTGCAGCTGTTCAACACCTCTTCGTGGCTTTCAAATCCAACTCTTGGCTCCTCTTCTAATGCCTCCAAGGCCTTGATCTCTTCATTGCAAGCCTCCTCAACACCTTCCTCCATCATACTTAAGGTAAGAACCTTCTCCAAGGGATCCTTGATCAAGATCGAGCTCACAACTTCTCTAGATTCTTCTTGCTCGACTATGTTGAAGACATCTTCATCAAGGGTTGGCCCTTTCATCATTGTGGATAGCTTGAACTTGATGTTCTCTTCTCCAATGTTGAAGGAGAGAGTCCCATTCTTGCAATCCACTAGGCATCCGGAAGTGGCTAGGAAAGGTCTCCCTAAGATGATAGGAACCGGATAGTCCGCCGGAATATCCAAGACGACAAAGTCAATTGGCACATAGAATCCTCCTAGTTGCACCGGGATGTCCTCTAAAATCCCAACCGGATGAGTGATAGAACGGTCCGCCATATAGAGGGTCATCTTGACCGGTTTCGGCTCTCCTAGCCCGACCTTGTTGCAAAGTGCAAGCGGTATGATGCTTACACTCGCTCCAAGATCACAAAGGGCCTCGTACTTCACATCTCCCACTCCAATTGGGACATAAAAGGAGCCCGGATCTCTTAACTTGGGAGGCATCTCCTCCTTCATCGTTTGGATTAATTCCGAGGATCTCTTGGTCATTCTTATCTCCCCATACTCCTCCAACTTCCTTTTGTTGGAGAGTATCTCTTTCAAAAACTTGCCATATGCCGGCATTCCTAAAATGGCATCCATGAACGGAATGTTAATATGTAATTTGGACATTAGTTCAATGAACTTACCAAAGTGATTGTCCAAGCGAGCTCTTGCTCTTGATTGAAGAAACGGTAGTGGTGGCTTGTATGGAGGCGGTGCCACATATGTTGGCTCAACATCCTTGCTCTTGCCTCCATCTTCTTGCAACTTTCCCTCTTCTACCACTACTTGCTTTCCTTTAGCATTGTCCTTGGGCAAAGGGTCTTTCATACTCAACCCACTCCTCGTTGTAATGGCCAACACTTGGCCTCTTGGGTTGTCTTCAGTTCTTCCGGGAAGCTTTCCCGGATCTCTATGGGCTTCACCCGCTTTTTGGAACACTTGTGCTTCCAAAACTTTTTGAGATTTAGAAATTGAAGTCACGGTGCTCTCAAGACCACTCAACCTTCCTAGCAATTGCTCAAACATGATTTCGGTTCTATCCTTGGGAGGTTGAGTAAATCCGGGTGGAGGTTCTTGTGAAGCTCTTGGTGGTGGAGTTGTGCTTGTGGAAGCGGTAGGGTTCAAGGCTCCATCTGGGTTAGAGTAGGAAAACCCGGGATGGTTGTGGTTGGTCCGGTAATTGTTGAATTGCCGGTTGTTGTTGAAATTCCTTGGGCCTTGGTAGTTGTTGTAGTTGCCCCTTCCCATGTAATTCACATCCTCCTCCTTGGAAGATAAGTTAGCTTGTGGAAGTACTTGAGGAGTTGCTTGATTCTTCAAAGTTGTAGCACACAACTCCCTCAAGGACTTAAGCTCGTTGTTGATGGCGTCAAGCTTGAAATTGCTCATGGTGACCTCACTCACCTCATATGCTCCCGCCTTTCTCCCTTCACTCTTCCTATGGGAATACTTCTCAATTACTAGGGCTTGCTTCTCCACAAACTCCCAAGCTTCATCTACATGCTTCTCCATCAATGTCCCACCGGAAAGGGATTGAAGCTTGAATTGGCTATCTTCATCAAGTCCCTTGCAATAGATCTCCAATAGCTCAATTTTCGGTATGCCATGGTGTGGACAATCTAGGAGAAGGTCTTTGAACCTCTCCCAAGACTTGAACAAACTTTCTCTATCCTTCATCACGAAGGCATTGATCTTCCCTCTTAATTCGGTAGTCTTGGAAGGTGGGAAGAACTTAGTCAAAAATTCGGTTGTCATCTCCTCCCAAGTACCAACTCGCCCTTGTGGAATAGATTGATACCAAGCCAAGGCTTTATCCTTAAGAGAGAAGGAGAAAGCCCTAAGCTTATGGTTGTTGCTCTCCAATCTAGGTGGTCTAAGAGTCTCCATCAAGATCTCATAGTTCATCAAGTGTTGATGAGGAGACTCTCCTTCCATCCCCCCAAATTGATTATGCCGGATCATTTGTAGAACTTGAGGGCGGAGCTCATAGTTGTGGGTTGCGGGATCTCCTAAGTTCACACCCGGACGGTGTGCTCTTTGTGCCGGATCCATACGTCTCCCTAGGGTTTGTGGCTCCTCAAATGCAATGGGAACAACCCTAACATTCGCCGCCGGCTGCGGTTGTGGTGGAGGTGGAGGTTGTTGACGATTAAGCTCTCCTTGTACAAGGGCTTGCCTAATCTCATCAATCTCCCTCCTAGTTGCTTCTTGCCTCTCATTGGCAAGTCTCCTTTCTTCCTCCAAGAGCTCATCTCTTAGCCTTATTTGCTTTAAGGCTTCATCTAATTCAGCTTGGAGGTCTCTTCCGGCCATCTCTTTTCCCTTTTTAATACTCTTGGATCTAGATCTAAGGGTTTTCTCCGGTTCGGGATCGAATGGAGCTAAATCCTTGCCACGAGATCTTCGCATACACATAAAGAGTAGAGATGTCCTGAAAAGCAAAGACACAAACCAAAAAGAGATCAAAAGCAACAAGAAAGATCTACACTATAAACAATCACAAAATAGACTCAATCTAGACCTAGTCCCCGGCAACGGCGCCAAAAACTTGTTACGCTAAGATCGTGATGCGCAAATGGGTTTTAAATTTATACTCTTTATAATTCTCCTAACTCCTAGCGAACCCGCAGTGTACGGGACGTTTGTAGTAGGGATAGTATTCCGAGGTTGAACACAAAGACTAAGGTGAGATTGATTCAATTTATGATTAAGTCTAGTGAAGATCTAAGTTAAGATAAGAAATAAAGAAATGAAAATCTCAAATGTTTTTGGTTGGTTTTTGGTGATCAATCAAAGATCACAATTCATGCGAAGTAAACAATCAACTAAACTATAAATCAACGCAACTAAACGAGCTAAACAAGATATAGATCAAAGAAAACAAAGACGGATTCTAGGGGTTGGAAGTTCCGGTTATGGCATAAGACTCAAGCTATCTATTCATTCCTTGGATTAACTATGTTGGGGTTAAGTGTTTCTAGATTGGGATCAATCACCGGGTAGGTCTCATGATCCACTAGTCCATTCCTAAGGTCTCATCACCGGGTAAGTCTCTAAGAACCTAAGGGACGGAATTCTACTCAAACCGGCTTGTTACCTAGAGATCTAACCTATCCTTACCGGGTAAGTCTCGGAAGGGTTAGTCCTAAGCAACCATCCAGCACACTTAGTCCAATGGCAGCTTATGAGGCTCACCACTACCTAGGGTTTGTTATCTTTGGAATCTAAGAGTAAGGATTACCGGGTAAGTCTCTCCTAACACTTAGTTTCTAACACTAGGTCACCCTAGGATAGAATTAACTCAACAAACACTTAGGATTTCAACATTCTAACAATCTAAGACTAGATCCATCGAACCAGGGAAAATCACGGTTTGTTCTACCTTTCCACGGCCGTGGTTTGGCTAGAACTGGCCGTGATTCCTAACAGAGGATACGTTCAAGCACACAAGTCATCCAAAGGTAAATCTAAGTCCGTCCTATCATAGCCCTAGCCATAACCATCATTTCCTTACCCTAGAACCTCATCTATTTAGCCTACAACATTCATAATAGAAATCGAAACAAACAAACATAAAATCATGGCATCCATTTGCAAGATAATGAAGAGAAGGAAAATGAACAAGTGAACTAAAACAAAACCAAGCTGAAAATGGGATTAGAATGACTCACAACCCTTCTTAAAGAAGGTTCAAATGGTTCATACAACTCTAGAAATAGAATCCGAAATTCTTCACTACAAAAACTATCAAGGTGTGGTAATGGTGTGTGTTCTTCTTCTCCTCTTCAATGGAGCTCTTCTTCTTCCTCTTTGGCACTTTCCTTCCTAGAAAAACTTCTTGTTGAGAGAATATTTTTGTTAGAAGATCATGGATAATGGAGAGTTGCTCCAAGATACTTTTCTCAGCCAATGAAGGACCACTTTTATAACAAACTTGCATGAGCTGGCCATGAGAGTCGTGGCACAGCTGTCACAAGAATCTGGCAAAATCCACGGGTAGAACCACGGTCGTGGTTTTGGTCTAGACCGTGGTTTGCTCCAGAAACTTCTCCTAGGCTCGTTAGGCCATGATTTGGTGCATGGCTTGTGTTGGCAAGGTTCCATGAGTTCTTCTTAGCCCTTAGTTTGCATCCTAATGAGTCCGAGGATGTGTCATCTTGACGAATGATCCTCAAACGTATCGTTTTAGCTCCTAAATCTCCTAAAATACCTACAAAGCAACGCACAAGTCCGTGTAGACGTCTATCTCGACAAAGTATGTGAATTGAATGCAAACGCTGTGAACTAGTGCTAAACCATGCATGAATGAGTGAGAAATCTATCTAAATGATTACCTAAAACTAAGTCATAAATCGTGTTATCAATGCCCACCTATGGGAAGTTCTTGAAGGAGATCCTATCAAGGAAGAGGAAACTGGAATATTTTGGTAAAGTTAGGATGACATCTAAATCCTCGGAGCTCATTCAAATCATGAAGGAGAAGATGCCACCTAAATTGAGAGATCCCGGCTCATTTTGCATTCCCATTCAAGTTGGGGATGTCACTTGTGAAGCCCTTTGTGATCTAGGGGCCAGCGTGAGCATCATCCAGCTGGAGCTATGTGTGAAGATCGGACTTGGAGAGCCCAAGCCGGTCAAGATTCGACTATACATGGCGGATCGCTCCATCACCCATCCCGTGGGCATCTTGGAGGACGTTCCGGTCAAGTTAGGTAACTTTTATTTACCTATAGATTTTGTTGTACTTGACATTCCCGCAGATTATCCTGTTCCTATTATTCTCGGGAGGCCATTTCTAGCAACTTCGGGTTGCAACGTGGATTGCAAGAATGCCAAGTTGAAATTCAACATTGGCGGCGATGAGGTGGAGTTCGCATTACTTGCAGCCATGAAAGGGGAGCAGCTGAGCGATGATATCTTCAACATCTATGATGAAGAAGAATCAAGAGAATTGGTGAGCTCTATCCTTATTAACGATACACTCGAAAGAGATATTAGTTTCAGTTTAATGGAGGAAGGTATAGATGCTTCTTGTGATGCAGATATACGGAGCTTAAAGGCACTGGAAGAGGATCTAGGAGCTAAGACTGAGAAGCTAATCCAGGAGACGAAGATCTCCAGTTTCGGTTCCAGTTGCAGTACCTCGACCGAGGCACTTTCTGGACTGAGCGAGGCGACTGAAGAACATCTCGGTCAACGCCTTTGCGCCTCGACCGAGGTCGATGGCGAGACGACTTCAACTGAGACTTCCGAAAGTCCAGTTTCTAGATCTACTCCAATGGAAGGAGGAAGCAGGGATCCCCCTCAGAAAGCACCCCCAGTTGTGGAGCTCAAACAACTCCCAAATCACTTAAGGTATGTCTTTCTTGGACCGGATTCCACTTATCCCGTTATTGTTAGTGCTTCCCTTTCCGAAACTGAATTATCTAAACTAATGCATGTCCTGAGAAAGCATCAAAAGGCTTTGGGTTATACTATAGATGATCTTATTGGCATTAAGCCCTCTTTCTGCATGCATAGAATTTTAATGGAGGATGATCATAAGACTTCACGGGAACCTCAAAGACGGTTAAATCCAATCATGAAAGAGGTTGTGAAGAAAGAAATTCTTAAGTTGTTGGATGCTGGTATCATATACCCTATCTCGGACAGCAAGTGGGTTAGCCCGGTGCATGTAGTTCCGAAGAAAGGAGGGATGACCGTTGTGACGAATAAGAACAACGAGTTGATTCCAACTAGGACCGTTACGGGCTGGAGGGTCTGCATCGATTATAGGAGGATGAACACGGCCACACGGAAGGACCATTTTCCACTTCCCTTCATTGATCAAATGCTCGAGCGGTTGGCCCAGCATTCACACTTTTGCTACTTAGACGGTTATAGTGGATTCTTCCAGATTCCTATCCATCCGGATGATCAGGAGAAGACCACTTTCACTTGTCCATGGGGGACATTTGCTTATAGGAGGATGCCATTTGGATTGTGCAATGCACCCGCTACCTTCCAGCGATGCATGATGGCTATCTTTTCCGAGTACATAGAGGAGATCATGGAGGTATTTATGGATGATTTTTCGGTATATGGTTCCTCTTTTGATGATTTCCTATCTAACCTTTCTCTAGTGCTTAAAAGATGTGAAGACACTAATCTTGTTTTGAATTTGGAGAAGTGTCATTTTATGGTTAATGAAGGCATTGTCCTAGGACACCTCGTTTCTAATCGAGGCATTGAGGTCGATCGCGCTACGATTGAGACTATTGAGAAACTCCCTCCCCCTTGTTCTGTTAAAGGTGTGAGGAGTTTTCTCGGGCATGCAGGTTTCTACAGGAGATTCATCAAGGACTTCTCTAAGATTTCTAAACCTCTAACTAACCTCTTGAATAAAGATGTTGTTTTTGAGTTTTCGCAGGAGTGTCTTGATGCTTTTTACAGGATTAAGGAAGCGTTGATCTCCGCTCCCATTATCCAACCTCCGGATTGGACCTTGCCCTTTGAGATCATGTGCGATGCTAGTGATGTAGCCGTAGGAGCGGTGCTTGGACAGAAGAAGGATGGCCGGACCACCGCCATTTAATATGCTAGCAAGACGCTAGATGTAGCACAACGCAACTACGCTACCACCGAGAAGGAATTATTGGCGGTTGTATATGCTTTCGAGAAGTTTCGTTCCTATTTAGTAGGGGCGAAAGTCATTGTCTACACCGACCATGCAGCCATCCGTTACTTATTGGCTAAGAAAGATGCCAAGCCACGCCTTATTCGATGAATTCTCTTACTTCAAGAGTTTGACTTAGAGATCCGCGATAAGAAGGGATCCGAAAATTCTGTTGCGGATCACCTCAGCCGGCTACCTACATCTTCACGTGAGAAAGACGACCCGCCCATAGACGATTCATTCCCCGATGAGCACTTACACTTGTTGGAGCGTTTGATAGATTTACTTACTTCACCCCACGATGGAGGTGAAGTATGGGGTGAGGGCACCTCCCATCACGTTTGAGACACATCACGGTCCAGCTAATGACCTTAAACCAAGCGCTTCTTGGGAGGCAACCCAAGGTATTGCTTTCTTTTCCCTTTTTCTAGTCTAGCTTAGATAGTTTTTGCTTTTGCTTTGCTTTGTTTTATTTTTGGCGTTCTAGACAGATAACAGGTGACATCTAAGGAAGGAGCATAACTAGAAGGACAAAATATCGAGAATTTGAGAAGACGAAGTTTGACTGAGGCACATCTCGGTTGCTGTCAGAACACCTCGACCGAGATGATTCTTGAGCAACCGAGGCGACTAGGGTTTCTGAAGAACCACCTCGGTCCGTACCACCTCGGTCCAGTCGAGACCACCTCGACCGAGGTGACAGCAGTTCCAGCGAGGGTATAAAAAGGGAAAATTTTCTCTTTCCTCACTTTTACCCTCCCTCGACCGCGGCGCTCTTCTTCACCTCGCTTCTTCGATTTTCGCTCATCTTCGAAGATTTTCGCTTCCAAACTGCAATTAAATCGTAGAGGATCCCAGTGCATCGTCGATCTGCGAAGAAATCGAACCGAATCGGCCGAACGAGGTAAACCGAAACCCTAACTCGCTGTTTTCGCTTCAATTTGGGCCTGGATTGCCCTGCATTTGCTGAGAAAAGGATTAAGTACCCCATAGGAAGCAGTTGTAGTGATTTTGGGGGAAAAGAACTGAAATTTCTGAAGGAATTAGAACACAGTTTTCCGCCTCGGTCCAGACGCGCTGTGCCTCGGCCGAGGTGATTCTTGAGTATTGTCAGTCGACCGAGGTGACCTCACAGTGAGATTTCTGAAAATGAGTTCTGACAGACGCCTTGCCCTTAGGGATAGATCCTCCCCTTCCCCTTCTTCCTCTTCTTCCCGACCCTATCGCCCGGTGATCCACGAGCGACACCGGGTCGATTATGAGCGTATTTTCGGCCGTCCAGTGATTGCACCCCGCTTCCTGGACGTGTCTGCCTTTGACTGTCTCCAGGTAGATGGAGACCTTAGACGGATGATATCTACAGTAGGGCTAGATCAGTTTACTGAGATCCGAGCCCCTGCCTATTTGGAGCCCACCTTAGAGTTCATTAGCTCCTTCACCTACCTCCCCACAGAGCGATCTGTGAAGTACCGGTTGATGAACCGGAACTTCTTAGTGCCACTAGAGTATTGGAGGGAGATATTTTGGTTTTCCTGCCCCCACAGCTGTTGACTTCCTGTCCCGATCTGTAGCTAGGGAGTTTTGGGGACAAATTGCCCATATTGCTGAGCACGTAGACAGATGGCGCCTTGGAGATTCCAGGGAGAGGGTCATCTTCCACTTAGCTTTTAGGTTAGCTCACCGCATCTTCAGTGAGACACTTCTGGCGCGTACTGAGACGCCCCAGAAGGTCCGACAGGGGGAGCTATTCAGCCTATACTGCATAATGACAGGAGGGATCCCCAACTTTGGCTTAATGTTGGCAAAGGATCTGCACAAGATCAAGGCCAAGGCGAAGGGGGACATCTGCTGCGGAGGACTTGTCACCCACATCGCCAGCTATCAGGACATGGATCTCAGCGCTTGCACTATGGTGGCGGCTCCCAAGCCGCTTGGGCTGCAGGAGATGATCACTCGGCGGATTCTGGTTCCCCGAGGACTGACTACACCATACGTGGCTATGCCATGGGAGCTGACTGCACCGCAAGGGATCAGGTGGTCAGCGCAGTTTACTGTTTATGACCCTCATTATTGGCAGACCGTCTGGGCCCCACTGATGGAGGATTACAGAGAGGCATCAGCTGCCCCAGCTGAGGAGGAGGCAGATGATGAGAAGACAGCTGATGACAGGGATGGTGGAATCCCGATGGATACAGGGACGGATACTGCAGGGACGAGCGCGCCAGTTATTGATGTTGACGATGATGAGGATACTGAGCCTGCACCTGCTACATCTCCAGTGAGACCTGCTAGGCGTAGGACGCGCCGACACAGAGATTCAGAGGCTCACCGTCGGATCGATGATCTGACGGATCAGGTTATTGATTCATATGCCGCTTTGTCATTGGATATCCGCGAGATGTAGGAGCGGCAGCATTACCAGCACATGATTGCCTAGATTCAGTTTGAGCACGTCATGGGTTATCCGTTCGACCCGTCCCAGTATCCGTATGTGCCACCACCACCACCGCCGGATCGTGACTACTGAGAGCTGCAGGATTTTCTTTCTTATTTTTATGTAGTTCAGCTTATTATCCGGTGAGTATTTTATTCTCTTAGACTTATTTTGACCCACTGGGACAGTGTGTCTCAAGTATGGGGTATTTGTGCATTACTTGACATTTATTTGATGTATGACTCTATTTGACCGGATATTTATTCATATTTATGCTTCACTTTTGCATCTATGTGTTTATCTGAGACTACATGCATACATACAGGTTATTTGATTGAGAAAAACGTCGAAACTGAAATAAAAAAAAATTGGTTTTAAAAAAAAAAAAATTTGACCTCGACCGGGGGAGTTTTGGCCGAACGAGGTGTTTCACCTCGGTTGACCTAAGAACACCTCGACCGAGGTGGGTTAACTGAGAGTTTTCGAAAACGATTTTTGCGCTTCTTATTTGGATATGATCTCAGTGAAGATTTTGTTTACTGACTGGTTTTGAAATTCTTTATGTGTTTGAAAGGTTTTATAATATGTTTAAGTTGCTAAATGCTTTGTTTGAAATTATTGGCATGTTTAATACTTTGTTTTTATCCAAATTATGTTGAATTTGAAGGTTGACACCACATTATGAGTTCTCTCACTTTCTTCCTGGAAAGACCAAGGCAATTCATTCTTCTCTCTTCTTATATCAATTGAGGTGCTCAAGCAACATGATCAAGATGAGAAGTAGAGAAAGATGAATTGCCTCATTCATTCCTAGATGGTATGCAAGAACTATCATGTAATTTCGACTTTCAATACTCAATCCATTCTAGGCAACATCATGATCACAAGTCATTTATAGAATTCAAGAGAAGTAGTTCAAGTCCACATATGCATCATCAATTAAACACACAAGGTTATCCATAGCCAATCCACAAGACAAGGTTCATCATTAGGATCATATCCAAGCCTAGAAAGCACAAAAATTTTTAAATTTTCTGGTTTTTATGGGATTTTCGAAATATGTATATACAATGCAAGACATGTGAAAAATTTAAACTATCCTAGATGCTCATCATGCAAAAGATCATGCAAAAGATCATGCAAACCCCACACCATACTGAGAAACACATTGTCCCCAATGTGTAAATGAAGTAAAGAAGAGTGAAAGAAGGTTCTCACAATGTAAAAATGGTTTGCTATGGTATTTGGGATTCTCAAGTGAATTGATGTGGGATGATCCTATCAACAATGGTAGAGAGCTCTAGGCATTCATCAAAGCTTCGGGACCCGCGCTAGGCACCGCTAGCCGTCCGAGTTCCGCGTCCGCTCCACCCATAATTGATGAGGGGTTCATCATCATCATTCATATGCCAAGCAAGGCTTCCAATGCTACTAAGGCTCTAGCACACACACAAAGTAGACAAAACACACACAAAAACAGAAAAAATCTAAACGAAAACGAAAAATGAAAAGGGAAAAACGTTACCAATGGGTTGCCTCCCACCAAGCGCTTCTTTAAGGTCATTAGCTTGACCAAACTCGGGGGCGTCTATTCAAGGTGAAGTGGGGCAATCATGTCCACCGGAGCTCCCGGAATATACTTCTTCAAGCGGTGCCCATTCACTTTGAAATTTCCACAATGCTCCCCTCCTATCTCAATAGCTCCATGGGAATAGATCTTCTTTACCACATATGGCCCGGTCCATCTTGATTTGAGCTTTCCGGGAAAAAACCGCAGCCTTGAGTTGAAGAGAAGGACAAGGTCGCCTTCACTCAACTCCTTCGGGATGAGGCGCTTGTCATGCCATCTTTTGGTCCTCTCCTTGTACATCCGGGCATTCTCATAAGCTTCCAACCGGATCTCCTCAAGGGCGTTTATATCAAGCAACCTCTTTTCTCCCGCCTCTTTGAGGTCAAAATTTAGCCACTTAATGGCCCAATAAGCTCTATGCTCCATTTCCACCGGAAGATGGCAAGACTTTCCATAGACTAACTTGTAAGGAGTGGTTCCAATTGGTGTCTTGAAGGCGGTCCTATATGCCCACAAGGCATCATTGAGCTTCATAGCCCAATCCTTTCTCGTTCTAGATACCGTCTTCTCAAGGATGGTCTTTATCTCCCGGTTGGAGATTTCCACTTGGCCACTAGTTTGGGGGATGTAAGGTGTTGTCACCTTATGAGTCACCCCATACTTGGCCAAAAGTGCCCCAAAGCTCCTATTGGTGAAGTGCTTTCCTCCATCACTTATGATCACCCTTGGTGTTCCAAATCTAGGGAAGATCACCCGGTTGAAGAACCGCACCACAACCTTGGCGTCATTTGTAGGAGAGGCGATTGCCTCCACCCATCTTGAAACGTAGTCAACCGCCAATAGGATGTAGAGATTTCCACATGAGGAAGGGAATGGTCCCATGAAATCCACACCCCACACATCAAATATTTCGACTTCTTGGATGTTGTTCAAGGGTATTTCATTCCTCCTTGAGATGTTGCCCGTCCTTTGGCAAGCATCACATGCCGCTACAAAACCTTGCACATCTCTAAACAAGTTAGGCCAATAAAAACCGGATTGCAATACCTTTGCACATGTCTTGTGTGAGCTAGCATGGCCTCCACACGGTAAGGAGTGACAATGCCGGATCACACTCTCCACTTTATCTTCCGGTATGCATCTTCTAAACATCCCATCCGGCCCTCTCTTGAATAGAAGTGGTTCACTCCAATAGTAGTGCCTCACATCGTTGAAGAACTTCTTTCTTTGTGCATATGTCAATCCGGGAGGCACTTCCCCCACATACTAAGTAGTTCACGATGTCGGCATACCATGGCTCACTTCCCCTAGACACTTGGAACAAACATTCCTCCATCATTTGCAATTGTTCATCCCGGAATGAGTCATCTATCAGGATGTCATCTCTTTCAAGCTCCAATGGTGGGAGTCTACTAAGGTGATCCGCCACGGAGTTCTCGGATCCCTTCTTGTCCCGGATTTCCAAATCAAACTCTTGAAGAAGAAGGATCCACCGAATCAACCTTGGTTTGGCATCCTTCTTTGTAAGTAGATAACGGATCGCAGCATGATCCGTATAGACTATGACCTTCGCTCCAACAAGATATGAGCGGAACTTCTCAAATGCGTACACAACCGCTAGCAACTCCTTCTTGGTGGTAGCATAATTGAGTTGGGCATCATCTAGCGTCTTGCTAGCATAGTAAATAGCATGAGTGCGCCCATCTTTCCTTTGCCCCAAAACAGCCCCAACGGCTACATCGCTTGCATCACACATGATCTCAAATCGTAGACTCCAATCCGGAGGTTGCATGATAGGTGCGGAGATCAAGGCGTTCTTCAACCTACAAAAAGCCTCAAGACAATCTTTGGAAAAGACAAAATCAACATCCTTCATTAGTAGGTTAGTGAGGGGCTTAGAAATTTTAGAAAAATCTTGAATAAACCTCCGGTAAAAACCGGCATGCCCTAAGAAACTCCTTACCCCTTTCACCGAGGTAGGTGGTGGCAACTTCTCTATCGTTTCAATCTTGGCCCTATCAACCTCAATGCACGGTTAGACACCAAGTGTCCTAACACAATGCCTTCACTTACCATGAAGTGGCATTTTTCCCAATTCAAGACAAGATTTGTCTCCTCACATCTTTGCAATACTAATGACAAGTTAGCCAAGCAATTATCAAAGGAAGAACCATAAACAGAGAAATCATCCATGAACACTTCCATGATATTTTCTATGTATTCCGAAAAGATAGCCATCATACACCTTTGGAAGGTGGCGGGTGCATTACGCAACCCAAATGGCATTCTCCTATATGCAAAAGTACCCCATGGACATGTAAAGGTTGTTTTCTCTTGGTCATCGGGGTGGATAGGGATTTGGAAGAATCCACTATAGCCATCTAGGTAGCAAAAATGAGAATGTTGAGCTAACCTCTCTAGCATTTGGTCAATGAAGGGGAGAGGGAAGTGATCTTTCCTAGAGGCCATGTTCAACTTCCTATAATCGATGCACATTCTCCACCCCGTAACTGTCCTAGTCGGGATTAGTTCATTGTTCTCGTTGGTCACTACGGTCATCCCACCCTTCTTAGGTACTACGTGAACTAGACTAACCCACTTACTACCCGAAATAGGGTAGATTATCCCCGCATCTAGCAACTTAATGATTTCCTTTTTGACTACCTCTTTCATTATAGGATTCAATCTCCTTTGATGTTCAATAGAGGGTTTATGATTATCTTCCATCATTATCTTATGCATGCACAAAGAAGGTTTTATGCCAACCAAATCATCAATAGTATAGCCAATGGCTTTCCTATGCAATCTTAGTTCATGCAACAACTTAGCAAGTTCATCATCACTCAAGCATGCATTAACAATCACCGGATATGAAGAATTTTCACCAAGAAAAGCATACTTCAAATGAGAGGGAAGGGGTTTAAGTTCGAGTTTAGGAGGACCTTTATCGGTTGGAGACGATCCAAATAAGGTTGGATGAGATGAATCCAAAGCAAATGAAGACTCTCCATGGCTCCTATAAGCTTGATCATCATCAAGAGCTGATCCAAGGAAAACCACGGTTGGAACCACGGTTTGTTCAACTTCCACGGCCGTGGTTCTTGCCAAGCTTGCTTCCCGGAGTTGTCCAGAGAGTTTGACGGCCGTGGAACATAAATCTCGACCGTGGAACTTGCAGCTGTTCAACACCTCTTCGTGGCTTTCAAATCCAACTCTTGGCTCCTCTTCTAATGCCTCCAAGGCCTTGATCTCTTCATTGAAAGCCTCCTCAACACCTTCCTCCATCATACTTAAGGTAAGAACCTTCTCCAAGGGATCCTTGATCAAGATCGAGCTCACAACTTCTCTAGATTCTTCTTGCTTGACTATGTTGAAGACATCTTCATCAAGGGTTGGCCCTTTCATCATTGTGGATAGCTTGAACTTGATGTTCTCTTCTCCAATGTTGAAGGAGAGAGTCCCATTCTTGCAATCCACTAGGCATCCGGAAGTGGCTAGGAAAGGTCTCCCTAAGATGATAGGAACCGGATAGTCCGCCGGAATATCCAAGACGACAAAGTCAATTGGCACATAGAATCCTCCTAGTTGCACCGGGATGTCCTCTAAAATCCCAACCGGATGAGTGATAGAACGGTCCGCCATATAGAGGGTCATCTTGACCGGTTTCGGCTCTCCTAGCCCGACCTTGTTGCAAAGTGCAAGCGGTATGATGCTTACACTCGCTCCAAGATCACAAAGGGCCTCGTACTTCACATCTCCCACTCCAATTGGGACATAAAAGGAGCCCGGATCTCTTAACTTGGGAGGCATCTCCTCCTTCATCGTTTGGATTAATTCCGAGGATCTCTTGGTCATTCTTATCTCCCCATACTCCTCCAACTTCCTTTTGTTGGAGAGTATCTCTTTCAAAAACTTGCCATATGCCGGCATTCCTAAAATGGCATCCATGAACGGAATGTTAATATGTAATTTGGACATTAGTTCAATGAACTTACCAAAGTGATTGTCCAAGCGAGCTCTTGCTCTTGATTGAAGAAACGGTAGTGGTGGCTTGTATGGAGGCGGTGCCACATATGTTGGCTCAACATCCTTGCTCTTGCCTCCATCTTCTTGCAACTTTCCCTCTTCTACCACTACTTGCTTTCCTTTAGCATTGTCCTTGGGCAAAGGGTCTTTCATACTCAACCCACTCCTCGTTGTAATGGCCAACACTTGGCCTCTTGGGTTGTCTTCGGTTCTTCCGGGAAGCTTTCCCGGATCTCTATGGGCTTCACCCGCTTTTTGGAACACTTGTGCTTCCAAAACTTTTTGAGATTTAGAAATTGAAGTCACGGTGCTCTCAAGACCACTCAACCTTCCTAGCAATTGCTCAAACATGATTTCGGTTCTATCCTTGGGAGGTTGAGTAAATCCGGGTGGAGGTTCTTGTGAAGCTCTTGGTGGTGGAGTTGTGCTTGTGGAAGCGGTAGGGTTCAAGGCTCCATCTGGGTTAGAGTAGGAAAACCCGGGATGGTTGTGGTTGGTCCGGTAATTGTTGAATTGCCGGTTGTTGTTGAAATTCCTTGGGCCTTGGTAGTTGTTGTAGTTGCCCCTTCCCATGTAATTCACATCCTCCTCCTTGGAAGATAAGTTAGCTTGTGGAAGTACTTGAGGAGTTGCTTGATTCTTCAAAGTTGTAGCACACAACTCCCTCAAGGACTTAAGCTCGTTGTTGATGGCGTCAAGCTTGAAATTGCTCATGGTGACCTCACTCACCTCATATGCTCCCGCCTTTCTCCCTTCACTCTTCCTATGGGAATACTTCTCAATTACTAGGGCTTGCTTCTCCACAAACTCCCAAGCTTCATCTACATGCTTCTCCATCAATGTCCCACCGGAAAGGGATTGAAGCTTGAATTGGCTATCTTCATCAAGTCCCTTGCAATAGATCTCCAATAGCTCAATTTTCGGTATGCCATGGTGTGGACAATCTAGGAGAAGGTCTTTGAACCTCTCCCAAGACTTGAACAAACTTTCTCTATCCTTCATCACGAAGGCATTGATCTTCCCTCTTAATTCGGTAGTCTTGGAAGGTGGGAAGAACTTAGTCAAAAATTCGGTTGTCATCTCCTCCCAAGTACCAACTCGCCCTTGTGGAATAGATTGATACCAAGCCAAGGCTTTATCCTTAAGAGAGAAGGAGAAAGCCCTAAGCTTATGGTTGTTGCTCTCCAATCTAGGTGGTCTAAGAGTCTCCATCAAGATCTCATAGTTCATCAAGTGTTGATGAGGAGACTCTCCTTCCATCCCTCCAAATTGATTATGCCGGATCATTTGTAGAACTTGAGGGCGGAGCTCATAGTTGTGGGTTGCGGGATCTCCTAAGTTCACACCCGGACGGTGTGCTCTTTGTGCCGGATCCATACGTCTCCCTAGGGTTTGTGGCTCCTCAAATGCAATGGGAACAACCCTAACATTCGCCGCCGGCTGCGGTTGTGGTGGAGGTGGAGGTTGTTGACGATTAAGCTCTCCTTGTACAAGGGCTTGCCTAATCTCATCAATCTCCCTCCTAGTTGCTTCTTGCCTCTCATTGGCAAGTCTCCTTTCTTCCTCCAAGAGCTCATCTCTTAGCCTTATTTGCTCTAAGGCTTCATCTAATTCAGCTTGGAGGTCTCTTCCGGCCATCTCTTTTCCCTTTTTAATACTCTTGGATCTAGATCTAAGGGTTTTCTCCGGTTCGGGATCGAATGGAGCTAAATCCTTGCCACGAGATCTTCGCATACACATAAAGAGTAGAGATGTCCTGAAAAGCAAAGACACAAACCAAAAAGAGATCAAAAGCAACAAGAAAGATCTACACTATAAACAATCACAAAATAGACTCAATCTAGACCTAGTCCCCGGCAACGGCGCCAAAAACTTGTTACGCTAAGATCGTGATGCGCAAATGGGTTTTAAATTTATACTCTTTATAATTCTCCTAACTCCTAGCGAACCCGCAGTGTACGGGACGTTTGTAGTAGGGATAGTATTCCGAGGTTGAACACAAAGACTAAGGTGAGATTGATTCAATTTATGATTAAGTCTAGTGAAGATCTAAGTTAAGATAAGAAATAAAGAAATGAAAATCTCAAATGTTTTTGGTTGGTTTTTGGTGATCAATCAAAGATCACAATTCATGCGAAGTAAACAATCAACTAAACTATAAATCAACGCAACTAAACGAGCTAAACAAGATATAGATCAAAGAAAACAAAGACGGATTCTAGGGGTTGGAAGTTCCGGTTATGGCATAAGACTCAAGCTATCTATTCATTCCTTGGATTAACTATGTTGGGGTTAAGTGTTTCTAGATTGGGATCAATCACCGGGTAGGTCTCATGATCCACTAGTCCATTCCTAAGGTCTCATCACCGGGTAAGTCTCTAAGAACCTAAGGGACGGAATTCTACTCAAACCAGCTTGTTACCTAGAGATCTAACCTATCCTTACCGGGTAAGTCTCGGAAGGGTTAGTCCTAAGCAACCATCCAGCACACTTAGTCCAATGGCAGCTTATGAGGCTCACCACTACCTAGGGTTTGTTATCTTTGGAATCTAAGAGTAAGGATTACCGGGTAAGTCTCTCCTAACACTTAGTTTCTAACACTAGGTCACCCTAGGATAGAATTAACTCAACAAACACTTAGGATTTCAACATTCTAACAATCTAAGACTAGATCCATCGAACCAGGGAAAATCACGGTTTGTTCTACCTTTCCACGGCCGTGGTTTGGCTAGAACTGGCCGTGATTCCTAACAGAGGATACGTTCAAGCACACAAGTCATCCAAAGGTAAATCTAAGTCCGTCCTATCATAGCCCTAGCCATAACCATCCTTTCCTTACCCTAGAACCTCATCTATTTAGCCTACAACATTCATAATAGAAATCGAAACAAACAAACATAAAATCATGGCATCCATTTGCAAGATAATGAAGAGAAGGAAAATGAACAAGTGAACTAAAACAAAACCAAGCTGAAAATGGGATTAGAATGACTCACAACCCTTCTTAAAGAAGGTTCAAATGGTTCATACAACTCTAGAAATAGAATCCGAAATTCTTCACTACAAAAACTATCAAGGTGTGGTAATGGTGTGTGTTCTTCTTCTCCTCTTCAATGGAGCTCTTCTTCTTCCTCTTTGGCACTTTCCTTCCTAGAAAAACTTCTTGTTGAGAGAATATTTTTGTTAGAAGATCATGGATAATGGAGAGTTGTTCCAAGATACTTTTCTCAGCCAATGAAGGACCACTTTTATAACAAACTTGCATGAGCTGGCCATGAGAGTCGTGGCACAGCTGTCACAAGAATCTGGCAAAATCCACGGGTAGAACCACGGTTGTGGTTTTGGTCTAGACCGTGGTTTGCTCCAGAAACTTCTCCTAGGCTCGTTAGGCCATGATTTGGTGCATGGCTTGTGTTGGCAAGGTTCCATGAGTTCTTCTTAGCCCTTAGTTTGCATCCTAATGAGTCCGAGGATGTGTCATCTTGACGAATGATCCTCAAACGTATCGTTTTAGCTCCTAAATCTCCTAAAATACCTACAAAGCAACGCACAAGTCCGTGTAGACGTCTATCTCGACAAAGTATGTGAATTGAATGCAAACGCTGTGAACTAGTGCTAAACCATGCATGAATGAGTGAGAAATCTATCTAAATGATTACCTAAAACTAAGTCATAAATCGTGTTATCAATGCCCACCTATGGGAAGTTCTTGAAGGAGATCCTATCAAGGAAGAGGAAACTGGAATATTTTGGTAAAGTTAGGATGACATCTAAATCCTCGGAGCTCATTCAAATCATGAAGGAGAAGATGCCACCTAAATTGAGAGATCCCGGCTCATTTTGCATTCCCATTCAAGTTGGGGATGTCACTTGTGAAGCCCTTTGTGATCTAGGGGCCAGCGTGAGCATCATCCAGCTGGAGCTATGTGTGAAGATCGGACTTGGAGAGCCCAAGCCGGTCAAGATTCGACTATACATGGCGGATCGCTCCATCACCCATCCCGTGGGCATCTTGGAGGACGTTCCGGTCAAGTTAGGTAACTTCTATTTACCTATAGATTTTGTTGTACTTGACATTCCCGCAGATTATCCTGTTCCTATTATTCTCGGGAGGCCATTTCTAGCAACTTCGGGTTGCAACGTGGATTGCAAGAATGCCAAGTTGAAATTCAACATTGGCGGCGATGAGGTGGAGTTCGCATTACTTGCAGCCATGAAAGGGGAGCAGCTGAGCGATGATATCTTCAACATCTATGATGAAGAAGAATCAAGAGAATTGGTGAGCTCTATCCTTATTAACGATACACTCGAAAGAGATATTAGTTTCAGTTTAATGGAGGAAGGTATAGATGCTTCTTGTGATGCAGATATACGGAGCTTAAAGGCACTGGAAGAGGATCTAGGAGCTAAGACTGAGAAGCTAATCCAGGAGACGAAGATCTCCAGTTTCGGTTCCAGTTGCAGTACCTCGACCGAGGCACTTTCTGGACTGAGCGAGGCGACTGAAGAACATCTCGGTCAACGCCTTTGCGCCTCGACCGAGGTCGATGGCGAGACGACTTCAACTGAGACTTCCGAAAGTCCAGTTTCTAGATCTACTCCAATGGAAGGAGGAAGCAGGGATCCCCCTCAGAAAGCACCCCCAGTTGTGGAGCTCAAACAACTCCCAAATCACTTAAGGTATGTCTTTCTTGGACCGGATTCCACTTATCCCGTTATTGTTAGTGCTTCCCTTTCCGAAACTGAATTATCTAAACTAATGCATGTCCTGAGAAAGCATCAAAAGGCTTTGGGTTATACTATAGATGATCTTATTGGCATTAAGCCCTCTTTCTGCATGCATAGAATTTTAATGGAGGATGATCATAAGACTTCACGGGAACCTCAAAGACGGTTAAATCCGATCATGAAAGAGGTTGTGAAGAAAGAAATTCTTAAGTTGTTGGATGCAGGTATCATATACCCTATCTCGGACAGCAAGTGGGTTAGCCCGGTGCATGTAGTTCCGAAGAAAGGAGGGATGACCGTTGTGACGAATAAGAACAACGAGTTGATTCCAACTAGGACCGTTACGGGCTGGAGGGTCTGCATCGATTATAGGAGGATGAACACGGCCACACGGAAGGACCATTTTCCACTTCCCTTCATTGATCAAATGCTCGAGCGGTTGGCCCAGCATTCACACTTTTGCTACTTAGACGGTTATAGTGGATTCTTCCAGATTCCTATCCATCCGGATGATCAGGAGAAGACCACTTTCACTTGTCCATGGGGGACATTTGCTTATAGGAGGATGCCATTTGGATTGTGCAATGCACCCGCTACCTTCCAGCGATGCATGATGGCTATCTTTTCCGAGTACATAGAGGAGATCATGGAGGTATTTATGGATGATTTTTCGGTATATGGTTCCTCTTTTGATGATTTCCTATCTAACCTTTCTCTAGTGCTTAAAAGATGTGAAGACACTAATCTTGTTTTGAATTTGGAGAAGTGTCATTTTATGGTTAATGAAGGCATTGTCCTAGGACACCTCGTTTCTAATCGAGGCATTGAGGTCGATCGCGCTACGATTGAGACTATTGAGAAACTCCCTCCCCCTTGTTCTGTTAAAGGTGTGAGGAGTTTTCTCGGGCATGCAGGTTTCTACAGGAGATTCATCAAGGACTTCTCTAAGATTTCTAAACCTCTAACTAACCTCTTGAATAAAGATGTTGTTTTTGAGTTTTCGCAGGAGTGTCTTGATGCTTTTTACAGGATTAAGGAAGCGTTGATCTCCGCTCCCATTATCCAACCTCCGGATTGGACCTTGCCCTTTGAGATCATGTGCGATGCTAGTGATGTAGCCGTAGGAGCGGTGCTTGGACAGAAGAAGGATGGCCGGACCACCGCCATTTACTATGCTAGCAAGACGCTAGATGTAGCACAACGCAACTACGCTACCACCGAGAAGGAATTATTGGCGGTTGTATATGCTTTCGAGAAGTTTCGTTCCTATTTAGTAGGGGCGAAAGTCATTGTCTACACCGACCATGCAGCCATCCGTTACTTATTGGCTAAGAAAGATGCCAAGCCACGCCTTATTCGATGAATTCTCTTACTTCAAGAGTTTGACTTAGAGATCCGCGATAAGAAGGGATCCGAAAATTCTGTTGCGGATCACCTCAGCCGGCTACCTACATCTTCACGTGAGAAAGACGACCCGCCCATAGACGATTCATTCCCCGATGAGCACTTACACTTGTTGGAGCGTTTGATAGATTTACTTACTTCACCCCACGATGGAGGTGAAGTATGGGGTGAGGGCACCTCCCATCACGTTTGAGACACATCACGGTCCAGCTAATGACCTTAAACCAAGCGCTTCTTGGGAGGCAACCCAAGGTATTGCTTTCTTTTCCCTTTTTCTAGTCTAGCTTAGATAGTTTTTGCTTTTGCTTTGCTTTGTTTTATTTTTGGCGTTCTAGACAGATAACAGGTGACATCTAAGGAAGGAGCATAACTAGAAGGACAAAATATCGAGAATTTGAGAAGACGAAGTTTGACTGAGGCACATCTCGGTTGCTGTCAGAACACCTCGACCGAGATGATTCTTGAGCAACCGAGGCGACTAGGGTTTCTGAAGAACCACCTCGGTCCGTACCACCTCGGTCCAGTCGAGACCACCTCGACCGAGGTGACAGCAGTTCCAGCGAGGGTATAAAAAGGGAAAATTTTCTCTTTCCTCACTTTTACCCTCCCTCGACCGCGGCGCTCTTCTTCACCTCGCTTCTTCGATTTTCGCTCATCTTCGAAGATTTTCGCTTCCAAACTGCAATTAAATCGTAGAGGATCCCAGTGCATCGTCGATCTGCGAAGAAATCGAACCGAATCGGCCGAACGAGGTAAACCGAAACCCTAACTCGCTGTTTTCGCTTCAATTTGGGCCTGGATTGCCCTGCATTTGCTGAGAAAAGGATTAAGTACCCCATAGGAAGCAGTTGTAGTGATTTTGGGGGAAAAGAACTGAAATTTCTGAAGGAATTAGAACACAGTTTTCCGCCTCGGTCCAGACGCGCTGTGCCTCGGCCGAGGTGATTCTTGAGTATTGTCAGTCGACCGAGGTGACCTCACAGTGAGATTTCTGAAAATGAGTTCTGACAGACGCCTTGCCCTTAGGGATAGATCCTCCCCTTCCCCTTCTTCCTCTTCTTCCCGACCCTATCGCCCGGTGATCCACGAGCGACACCGGGTCGATTATGAGCGTATTTCCGGCCGTCCAGTGATTGCACCCCGCTTCCTGGACGTGTCTGCCTTTGACTGTCTCCAGGTAGATGGAGACCTTAGACGGATGATATCTACAGTAGGGCTAGATCAGTTTACTGAGATCCGAGCCCCTGCCTATTTGGAGCCCACCTTAGAGTTCATTAGCTCCTTCACCTACCTCCCCACAGAGCGATCTGTGAAGTACCGGTTGATGAACCGGAACTTCTTAGTGCCACTAGAGTATTGGAGGGAGATATTTTGGTTTTCCTGCCCCCACAGCTGTTGACTTCCTGTCCCGATCTGTAGCTAGGGAGTTTTGGGGACAAATTGCCCATATTGCTGAGCACGTAGACAGATGGCGCCTTGGAGATTCCAGGGAGAGGGTCATCTTCCACTTAGCTTTTAGGTTAGCTCACCGCATCTTCAGTGAGACACTTCTGGCGCGTACTGAGACGCCCCAGAAGGTCCGACAGGGGGAGCTATTCAGCCTATACTGCATAATGACAGGAGGGATCCCCAACTTTGGCTTAATGTTGGCAAAGGATCTGCACAAGATCAAGGCCAAGGCGAAGGGGGACATCTGCTGCGGAGGACTTGTCACCCACATCGCCAGCTATCAGGACATGGATCTCAGCGCTTGCACTATGGTGGCGGCTCCCAAGCCGCTTGGGCTGCAGGAGATGATCACTCGGCGGATTCTGGTTCCCCGAGGACTGACTACACCATACGTGGCTATGCCATGGGAGCTGACTGCACCGCAAGGGATCAGGTGGTCAGCGCAGTTTACTGTTTATGACCCTCATTATTGGCAGACCGTCTGGGCCCCACTGATGGAGGATTACAGAGAGGCATCAGCTGCCCCAGCTGAGGAGGAGGCAGATGATGAGAAGACAGCTGATGACAGGGATGGTGGAATCCCGATGGATACAGGGACGGATACTGCAGGGACGAGCGCGCCAGTTATTGATGTTGACGATGATGAGGATACTGAGCCTGCACCTGCTACATCTCCAGTGAGACCTGCTAGGCGTAGGACGCGCCGACACAGAGATTCAGAGGCTCACCGTCGGATCGATGATCTGACGGATCAGGTTATTGATTCATATGCCGCTTTGTCATTGGATATCCGCGAGATGTAGGAGCGGCAGCATTACCAGCACATGATTGCCTAGATTCAGTTTGAGCACGTCATGGGTTATCCGTTCGACCCGTCCCAGTATCCGTATGTGCCACCACCACCACCGCCGGATCGTGACTACTGAGAGCTGCAGGATTTTCTTTCTTATTTTTATGTAGTTCAGCTTATTATCCGGTGAGTATTTTATTCTCTTAGACTTATTTTGACCCACTGGGACAGTGTGTCTCAAGTATGGGGTATTTGTGCATTACTTGACATTTATTTGATGTATGACTCTATTTGACCGGATATTTATTCATATTTATGCTTCACTTTTGCATCTATGTGTTTATCTGAGACTACATGCATACATACAGGTTATTTGATTGAGAAAAACGTCGAAACTGAAATAAAAAAAAAATTGGTTTTAAAAAAAAAAAAAATTGACCTCGACCGGGGGAGTTTTGGCCGAACGAGGTGTTTCACCTCGGTTGACCTAAGAACACCTCGACCGAGGTGGGTTAACTGAGAGTTTTCGAAAACGATTTTTGCGCTTCTTATTTGGATATGATCTCAGTGAAGATTTTGTTTACTGACTGGTTTTGAAATTCTTTATGTGTTTGAAAGGTTTTATAATATGTTTAAGTTGCTAAATGCTTTGTTTGAAATTATTGGCATGTTTAATACTTTGTTTTTATCCAAATTATGTTGAATTTGAAGGTTGACACCACATTATGAGTTCTCTCACTTTCTTCCTGGAAAGACCAAGGCAATTCATTCTTCTCTCTTCTTATATCAATTGAGGTGCTCAAGCAACATGATCAAGATGAGAAGTAGAGAAAGATGAATTGCCTCATTCATTCCTAGATGGTATGCAAGAACTATCATGTAATTTCGACTTTCAATACTCAATCCATTCTAGGCAACATCATGATCACAAGTCATTTATAGAATTCAAGAGAAGTAGTTCAAGTCCACATATGCATCATCAATTAAACACACAAGGTTATCCATAGCCAATCCACAAGACAAGGTTCATCATTAGGATCATATCCAAGCCTAGAAAGCACAAAAATTTTTAAATTTTCTGGTTTTTATGGGATTTTCGAAATATGTATATACAATGCAAGACATGTGAAAAATTTAAACTATCCTAGATGCTCATCATGCAAAAGATCATGCAAAAGATCATGCAAACCCCACACCATACTGAGAAACACATTGTCCCCAATGTGTAAATGAAGTAAAGAAGAGTGAAAGAAGGTTCTCACAATGTAAAAATGGTTTGCTATGGTATTTGGGATTCTCAAGTGAATTGATGTGGGATGATCCTATCAACAATGGTAGAGAGCTCTAGGCATTCATCAAAGCTTCGGGACCCGCGCTAGGCACCGCTAGCCGTCCGAGTTCCGCGTCCGCTCCACCCATAATTGATGAGGGGTTCATCATCATCATTCATATGCCAAGCAAGGCTTCCAATGCTACTAAGGCTCTAGCACACACACAAAGTAGACAAAACACACACAAAAACAGAAAAAATCTAAACGAAAACGAAAAATGAAAAGGGAAAAACGTTACCAATGGGTTGCCTCCCACCAAGCGCTTCTTTAAGGTCATTAGCTTGACCAAACTCGGGGGCGTCTATTCAAGGTGAAGTGGGGCAATCATGTCCACCGGAGCTCCCGGAATATACTTCTTCAAGCGGTGCCCATTCACTTTGAAATTTCCACAATGCTCCCCTCCTATCTCAATAGCTCCATGGGAATAGATCTTCTTTACCACATATGGCCCGGTCCATCTTGATTTGAGCTTTCCGGGAAAAAACCGCAGCCTTGAGTTGAAGAGAAGGACAAGGTCGCCTTCACTCAACTCCTTCGGGATGAGGCGCTTGTCATGCCATCTTTTGGTCCTCTCCTTGTACATCCGGGCATTCTCATAAGCTTCCAACCGGATCTCCTCAAGGGCGTTTATATCAAGCAACCTCTTTTCTCCCGCCTCTTTGAGGTCAAAATTTAGCCACTTAATGGCCCAATAAGCTCTATGCTCCATTTCCACCGGAAGATGGCAAGACTTTCCATAGACTAACTTGTAAGGAGTGGTTCCAATTGGTGTCTTGAAGGCGGTCCTATATGCCCACAAGGCATCATTGAGCTTCATAGCCCAATCCTTTCTCGTTCTAGATACCGTCTTCTCAAGGATGGTCTTTATCTCCCGGTTGGAGATTTCCACTTGGCCACTAGTTTGGGGGATGTAAGGTGTTGCCACCTTATGAGTCACCCCATACTTGGCCAAAAGTGCCCCAAAGCTTCTATTGGTGAAGTGCTTTCCTCCATCACTTATGATCACCCTTGGTGTTCCAAATCTAGGGAAGATCACCCGGTTGAAGAACCGCACCACAACCTTGGCGTCATTTGTAGGAGAGGCGATTGCCTCCACCCATCTTGAAACTTAGTCAACCGCCAATAGGATGTAGAGATTTCCACATGAGGAAGGGAATGGTCCCATGAAATCCACACCCCACACATCAAATATTTCGACTTCTTGGATGTTGTTCAAGGGTATTTCATTCCTCCTTGAGATGTTGCCCGTCCTTTGGCAAGCATCACATGCCGCTACAAAACCTTGCACATCTCTAAACAAGTTAGGCCAATAAAAACCGGATTGCAATACCTTTGCACATGTCTTGTGTGAGCTAGCATGGCCTCCACACGGTAAGGAGTGACAATGCCGGATCACACTCTCCACTTTATCTTCCGGTATGCATCTTCTAAACATCCCATCCGGCCCTCTCTTGAATAGAAGTGGTTCACTCCAATAGTAGTGCCTCACATCGTTGAAGAACTTCTTTCTTTGTGCATATGTCAATCCGGGAGGCACTTCCCCCACATACTAAGTAGTTCACGATGTCGGCATACCATGGCTCACTTCCCCTAGACACTTGGAACAAACATTCCTCCATCATTTGCAATTGTTCATCCCGGAATGAGTCATCTATCAGGATGTCATCTCTTTCAAGCTCCAATGGTGGGAGTCTACTAAGGTGATCCGCCACGGAGTTCTCGGATCCCTTCTTGTCCCGGATTTCCAAATCAAACTCTTGAAGAAGAAGGATCCACCGAATCAACCTTGGTTTGGCATCCTTCTTTGTAAGTAGATAACGGATCGCAGCATGATCCGTATAGACTATGATCTTCGCTCCAACAAGATATGAGCGGAACTTCTCAAATGCGTACACAACCGCTAGCAACTCCTTCTTGGTGGTAGCATAATTGAGTTGGGCATCATCTAGCGTCTTGCTAGCATAGTAAATAGCATGAGTGCGCCCATCTTTCCTTTGCCCCAAAACAGCCCCAACGGCTACATCGCTTGCATCACACATGATCTCAAATCGTAGACTCCAATCCGGAGGTTGCATGATAGGTGCGGAGATCAAGGCGTTCTTCAACCTACAAAAAGCCTCAAGACAATCTTTGGAAAAGACAAAATCAACATCCTTCATTAGTAGGTTAGTGAGGGGCTTAGAAATTTTAGAAAAATCTTGAATAAACCTCCGGTAAAAACCGGCATGCGCTAAGAAACTCCTTACCCCTTTCACCGAGGTAGGTGGTGGCAACTTCTCTATCGTTTCAATCTTGGCCCTATCAACCTCAATGCACGGTTAGACACCAAGTGTCCTAACACAATGCCTTCACTTACCATGAAGTGGCATTTTTCCCAATTCAAGACAAGATTTGTCTCCTCACATCTTTGCAATACTAATGACAAGTTAGCCAAGCAATTATCAAAGGAAGAACCATAAACAGAGAAATCATCCATGAACACTTCCATGATATTTTCTATGTATTCCGAAAAGATAGCCATCATACACCTTTGGAAGGTGGCGGGTGCATTACGCAACCCAAATGGCATTCTCCTATATGCAAAAGTACCCCATGGACATGTAAAGGTTGTTTTCTCTTGGTCATCGGGGTGGATAGGGATTTGGAAGAATCCACTATAGCCATCTAGGTAGCAAAAATGAGAATGTTGAGCTAACCTCTCTAGCATTTGGTCAATGAAGGGGAGAGGGAAGTGATCTTTCCTAGAGGCCATGTTCAACTTCCTATAATCGATGCACATTCTCCACCCCGTAACTGTCCTAGTCGGGATTAGTTCATTGTTCTCGTTGGTCACTACGGTCATCCCACCCTTCTTAGGTACTACGTGAACTAGACTAACCCACTTACTACCCGAAATAGGGTAGATTATCCCCGCATCTAGCAACTTAATGATTTCCTTTTTGACTACCTCTTTCATTATAGGATTCAATCTCCTTTGATGTTCAATAGAGGGTTTATGATTATCTTCCATCATTATCTTATGCATGCACAAAGAAGGTTTTATGCCAACCAAATCATCAATAGTATAGCCAATGGCTTTCCTATGCAATCTTAGTTCATGCAACAACTTAGCAAGTTCATCATCACTCAAGCATGCATTAACAATCACCGGATATGAAGAATTTTCACCAAGAAAAGCATACTTCAAATGAGAGGGAAGGGGTTTAAGTTCGAGTTTAGGAGGACCTTTATCGGTTGGAGACGATCCAAATAAGGTTGGATGAGATGAATCCAAAGCAAATGAAGACTCTCCATGGCTCCTATAAGCTTGATCATCATCAAGAGCTGATCCAAGGAAAACCACGGTTGGAACCACGGTTTGTTCAACTTCCACGGCCGTGGTTCTTGCCAAGCTTGCTTCCCGGAGTTGTCCAGAGAGTTTGACGGCCGTGGAACATAAATCTCGACCGTGGAACTTGCAGCTGTTCAACACCTCTTCGTGGCTTTCAAATCCAACTCTTGGCTCCTCTTCTAATGCCTCCAAGGCCTTGATCTCTTCATTGCAAGCCTCCTCAACACCTTCCTCCATCATACTTAAGGTAAGAACCTTCTCCAAGGGATCCTTGATCAAGATCGAGCTCACAACTTCTCTAGATTCTTCTTGCTCGACTATGTTGAAGACATCTTCATCAAGGGTTGGCCCTTTCATCATTGTGGATAGCTTGAACTTGATGTTCTCTTCTCCAATGTTGAAGGAGAGAGTCCCATTCTTGCAATCCACTAGGCATCCGGAAGTGGCTAGGAAAGGTCTCCCTAAGATGATAGGAACCGGATAGTCCGCCGGAATATCCAAGACGACAAAGTCAATTGGCACATAGAATCCTCCTAGTTGCACCGGGATGTCCTCTAAAATCCCAACCGGATGAGTGATAGAACGGTCCGCCATATAGAGGGTCATCTTGACCGGTTTCGGCTCTCCTAGCCCGACCTTGTTGCAAAGTGCAAGCGGTATGATGCTTACACTCGCTCCAAGATCACAAAGGGCCTCGTACTTCACATCTCCCACTCCAATTGGGACATAAAAGGAGCCCGGATCTCTTAACTTGGGAGGCATCTCCTCCTTCATCGTTTGGATTAATTCCGAGGATCTCTTGGTCATTCTTATCTCCCCATACTCCTCCAACTTCCTTTTGTTGGAGAGTATCTCTTTCAAAAACTTGCCATATGCCGGCATTCCTAAAATGGCATCCATGAACGGAATGTTAATATGTAATTTGGACATTAGTTCAATGAACTTACCAAAGTGATTGTCCAAGCGAGCTCTTGCTCTTGATTGAAGAAACGGTAGTGGTGGCTTGTATGGAGGCGGTGCCACATATGTTGGCTCAACATCCTTGCTCTTGCCTCCATCTTCTTGCAACTTTCCCTCTTCTACCACTACTTGCTTTCCTTTAGCATTGTCCTTGGGCAAAGGGTCTTTCATACTCAACCCACTCCTCGTTGTAATGGCCAACACTTGGCCTCTTGGGTTGTCTTCGGTTCTTCCGGGAAGCTTTCCCGGATCTCTATGGGCTTCACCCGCTTTTTGGAACACTTGTGCTTCCAAAACTTTTTGAGATTTAGAAATTGAAGTCACGGTGCTCTCAAGACCACTCAACCTTCCTAGCAATTGCTCAAACATGATTTCGGTTCTATCCTTGGGAGGTTGAGTAAATCCGGGTGGAGGTTCTTGTGAAGCTCTTGGTGGTGGAGTTGTGCTTGTGGAAGCGGTAGGGTTCAAGGCTCCATCTGGGTTAGAGTAGGAAAACCCGGGATGGTTGTGGTTGGTCCGGTAATTGTTGAATTGCCGGTTGTTGTTGAAATTCCTTGGACCTTGGTAGTTGTTGTAGTTGCCCCTTCCCATGTAATTCACATCCTCCTCCTTGGAAGATAAGTTAGCTTGTGGAAGTACTTGAGGAGTTGCTTGATTCTTCAAAGTTGTAGCACACAACTCCCTCAAGGACTTAAGCTCGTTGTTGATGGCGTCAAGCTTGAAATTGCTCATGGTGACCTCACTCACCTCATATGCTCCCGCCTTTCTCCCTTCACTCTTCCTATGGGAATACTTCTCAATTACTAGGGCTTGCTTCTCCACAAACTCCCAAGCTTCATCTACATGCTTCTCCATCAATGTCCCACCGGAAAGGGATTGAAGCTTGAATTGGCTATCTTCATCAAGTCCCTTGCAATAGATCTCCAATAGCTCAATTTTCGGTATGCCATGGTGTGGACAATCTAGGAGAAGGTCTTTGAACCTCTCCCAAGACTTGAACAAACTTTCTCTATCCTTCATCACGAAGGCATTGATCTTCCCTCTTAATTCGGTAGTCTTGGAAGGTGGGAAGAACTTAGTCAAAAATTCGGTTGTCATCTCCTCCCAAGTACCAACTCGCCCTTGTGGAATAGATTGATACCAAGCCAAGGCTTTATCCTTAAGAGAGAAGGAGAAAGCCCTAAGCTTATGGTTGTTGCTCTCCAATCTAGGTGGTCTAAGAGTCTCCATCAAGATCTCATAGTTCATCAAGTGTTGATGAGGAGACTCTCCTTCCATCCCTCCAAATTGATTATGCCGGATCATTTGTAGAACTTGAGGGCGGAGCTCATAGTTGTGGGTTGCGGGATCTCCTAAGTTCACACCCGGACGGTGTGCTCTTTGTGCCGGATCCATACGTCTCCCTAGGGTTTGTGGCTCCTCAAATGCAATGGGAACAACCCTAACATTCGCCGCCGGCTGCGGTTGTGGTGGAGGTGGAGGTTGTTGACGATTAAGCTCTCCTTGTACAAGGGCTTGCCTAATCTCATCAATCTCCCTCCTAGTTGCTTCTTGCCTCTCATTGGCAAGTCTCCTTTCTTCCTCCAAGAGCTCATCTCTTAGCCTTATTTGCTCTAAGGCTTCATCTAATTCAGCTTGGAGGTCTCTTCCGGCCATCTCTTTTCCCTTTTTAATACTCTTGGATCTAGATCTAAGGGTTTTCTCCGGTTCGGGATCGAATGGAGCTAAATCCTTGCCACGAGATCTTCGCATACACATAAAGAGTAGAGATGTCCTGAAAAGCAAAGACACAAACCAAAAAGAGATCAAAAGCAACAAGAAAGATCTACACTATAAACAATCACAAAATAGACTCAATCTAGACCTAGTCCCCGGCAACGGCGCCAAAAACTTGTTACGCTAAGATCGTGATGCGCAAATGGGTTTTAAATTTATACTCTTTATAATTCTCCTAACTCCTAGCGAACCCGCAGTGTACGGGACGTTTGTAGTAGGGATAGTATTCCGAGGTTGAACACAAAGACTAAGGTGAGATTGATTCAATTTATGATTAAGTCTAGTGAAGATCTAAGTTAAGATAAGAAATAAAGAAATGAAAATCTCAAATGTTTTTGGTTGGTTTTTGGTGATCAATCAAAGATCACAATTCATGCGAAGTAAACAATCAACTAAACTATAAATCAACGCAACTAAACGAGCTAAACAAGATATAGATCAAAGAAAACAAAGACGGATTCTAGGGGTTGGAAGTTCCGGTTATGGCATAAGACTCAAGCTATCTATTCATTCCTTGGATTAACTATGTTGGGGTTAAGTGTTTCTAGATTGGGATCAATCACCGGGTAGGTCTCATGATCCACTAGTCCATTCCTAAGGTCTCATCACCGGGTAAGTCTCTAAGAACCTAAGGGACGGAATTCTACTCAAACCGGCTTGTTACCTAGAGATCTAACCTATCCTTACCGGGTAAGTCTCGGAAGGGTTAGTCCTAAGCAACCATCCAGCACACTTAGTCCAATGGCAGCTTATGAGGCTCACCACTACCTAGGGTTTGTTATCTTTGGAATCTAAGAGTAAGGATTACCGGGTAAGTCTCTCCTAACACTTAGTTTCTAACACTAGGTCACCCTAGGATAGAATTAACTCAACAAACACTTAGGATTTCAACATTCTAACAATCTAAGACTAGATCCATCGAACCAGGGAAAATCACGGTTTGTTCTACCTTTCCACGGCCGTGGTTTGGCTAGAACTGGCCGTGATTCCTAACAGAGGATACGTTCAAGCACACAAGTCATCCAAAGGTAAATCTAAGTCCGTCCTATCATAGCCCTAGCCATAACCATCCTTTCCTTACCCTAGAACCTCATCTATTTAGCCTACAACATTCATAATAGAAATCGAAACAAACAAACATAAAATCATGGCATCCATTTGCAAGATAATGAAGAGAAGGAAAATGAACAAGTGAACTAAAACAAAACCAAGCTGAAAATGGGATTAGAATGACTCACAACCCTTCTTAAAGAAGGTTCAAATGGTTCATACAACTCTAGAAATAGAATCCGAAATTCTTCACTACAAAAACTATCAAGGTGTGGTAATGGTGTGTGTTCTTCTTCTCCTCTTCAATGGAGCTCTTCTTCTTCCTCTTTGGCACTTTCCTTCCTAGAAAAACTTCTTGTTGAGAGAATATTTTTGTTAGAAGATCATGGATAATGGAGAGTTGTTCCAAGATACTTTTCTCAGCCAATGAAGGACCACTTTTATAACAAACTTGCATGAGCTGGCCATGAGAGTCGTGGCACAGCTGTCACAAGAATCTGGCAAAATCCACGGGTAGAACCACGGTCGTGGTTTTGGTCTAGACCGTGGTTTGCTCCAGAAACTTCTCCTAGGCTCGTTAGGCCATGATTTGGTGCATGGCTTGTGTTGGCAAGGTTCCATGAGTTCTTCTTAGCCCTTAGTTTGCATCCTAATGAGTCCGAGGATGTGTCATCTTGACGAATGATCCTCAAACGTATCGTTTTAGCTCCTAAATCTCCTAAAATACCTACAAAGCAACGCACAAGTCCGTGTAGACGTCTATCTCGACAAAGTATGTGAATTGAATGCAAACGCTGTGAACTAGTGCTAAACCATGCATGAATGAGTGAGAAATCTATCTAAATGATTACCTAAAACTAAGTCATAAATCGTGTTATCAATGCCCACCTATGGGAAGTTCTTGAAGGAGATCCTATCAAGGAAGAGGAAACTGGAATATTTTGGTAAAGTTAGGATGACATCTAAATCCTCGGAGCTCATTCAAATCATGAAGGAGAAGATGCCACCTAAATTGAGAGATCCCGGCTCATTTTGCATTCCCATTCAAGTTGGGGATGTCACTTGTGAAGCCCTTTGTGATCTAGGGGCCAGCGTGAGCATCATCCAGCTGGAGCTATGTGTGAAGATCGGACTTGGAGAGCCCAAGCCGGTCAAGATTCGACTATACATGGCGGATCGCTCCATCACCCATCCCGTGGGCATCTTGGAGGACGTTCCGGTCAAGTTAGGTAACTTCTATTTACCTATAGATTTTGTTGTACTTGACATTCCCGCAGATTATCCTGTTCCTATTATTCTCGGGAGGCCATTTCTAGCAACTTCGGGTTGCAACGTGGATTGCAAGAATGCCAAGTTGAAATTCAACATTGGCGGCGATGAGGTGGAGTTCGCATTACTTGCAGCCATGAAAGGGGAGCAGCTGAGCGATGATATCTTCAACATCTATGATGAAGAAGAATCAAGAGAATTGGTGAGCTCTATCCTTATTAACGATACACTCGAAAGAGATATTAGTTTCAGTTTAATGGAGGAAGGTATAGATGCTTCTTGTGATGCAGATATACGGAGCTTAAAGGCACTGGAAGAGGATCTAGGAGCTAAGACTGAGAAGCTAATCCAGGAGACGAAGATCTCCAGTTTCGGTTCCAGTTGCAGTACCTCGACCGAGGCACTTTCTGGACTGAGCGAGGCGACTGAAGAACATCTCGGTCAACGCCTTTGCGCCTCGACCGAGGTCGATGGCGAGACGACTTCAACTGAGACTTCCGAAAGTCCAGTTTCTAGATCTACTCCAATGGAAGGAGGAAGCAGGGATCCCCCTCAGAAAGCACCCCCAGTTGTGGAGCTCAAACAACTCCCAAATCACTTAAGGTATGTCTTTCTTGGACCGGATTCCACTTATCCCGTTATTGTTAGTGCTTCCCTTTCCGAAACTGAATTATCTAAACTAATGCATGTCCTGAGAAAGCATCAAAAGGCTTTGGGTTATACTATAGATGATCTTATTGGCATTAAGCCCTCTTTCTGCATGCATAGAATTTTAATGGAGGATGATCATAAGACTTCACGGGAACCTCAAAGACGGTTAAATCCGATCATGAAAGAGGTTGTGAAGAAAGAAATTCTTAAGTTGTTGGATGCAGGTATCATATACCCTATCTCGGACAGCAAGTGGGTTAGCCCGGTGCATGTAGTTCCGAAGAAAGGAGGGATGACCGTTGTGACGAATAAGAACAACGAGTTGATTCCAACTAGGACCGTTACGGGCTGGAGGGTCTGCATCGATTATAGGAGGATGAACACGGCCACACGGAAGGACCATTTTCCACTTCCCTTCATTGATCAAATGCTCGAGCGGTTGGCCCAGCATTCACACTTTTGCTACTTAGACGGTTATAGTGGATTCTTCCAGATTCCTATCCATCCGGATGATCAGGAGAAGACCACTTTCACTTGTCCATGGGGGACATTTGCTTATAGGAGGATGCCATTTGGATTGTGCAATGCACCCGCTACCTTCCAGCGATGCATGATGGCTATCTTTTCCGAGTACATAGAGGAGATCATGGAGGTATTTATGGATGATTTTTCGGTATATGGTTCCTCTTTTGATGATTTCCTATCTAACCTTTCTCTAGTGCTTAAAAGATGTGAAGACACTAATCTTGTTTTGAATTTGGAGAAGTGTCATTTTATGGTTAATGAAGGCATTGTCCTAGGACACCTCGTTTCTAATCGAGGCATTGAGGTCGATCGCGCTACGATTGAGACTATTGAGAAACTCCCTCCCCCTTGTTCTGTTAAAGGTGTGAGGAGTTTTCTCGGGCATGCAGGTTTCTACAGGAGATTCATCAAGGACTTCTCTAAGATTTCTAAACCTCTAACTAACCTCTTGAATAAAGATGTTGTTTTTGAGTTTTCGCAGGAGTGTCTTGATGCTTTTTACAGGATTAAGGAAGCGTTGATCTCCGCTCCCATTATCCAACCTCCGGATTGGACCTTGCCCTTTGAGATCATGTGCGATGCTAGTGATGTAGCCGTAGGAGCGGTGCTTGGACAGAAGAAGGATGGCCGGACCACCGCCATTTACTATGCTAGCAAGACGCTAGATGTAGCACAACGCAACTACGCTACCACCGAGAAGGAATTATTGGCGGTTGTATATGCTTTCGAGAAGTTTCGTTCCTATTTAGTAGGGGCGAAAGTCATTGTCTACACCGACCATGCAGCCATCCGTTACTTATTGGCTAAGAAAGATGCCAAGCCACGCCTTATTCGATGAATTCTCTTACTTCAAGAGTTTGACTTAGAGATCCGCGATAAGAAGGGATCCGAAAATTCTGTTGCGGATCACCTCAGCCGGCTACCTACATCTTCACGTGAGAAAGACGACCCGCCCATAGACGATTCATTCCCCGATGAGCACTTACACTTGTTGGAGCGTTTGATAGATTTACTTACTTCACCCCACGATGGAGGTGAAGTATGGGGTGAGGGCACCTCCCATCACGTTTGAGACACATCACGGTCCAGCTAATGACCTTAAACCAAGCGCTTCTTGGGAGGCAACCCAAGGTATTGCTTTCTTTTCCCTTTTTCTAGTCTAGCTTAGATAGTTTTTGCTTTTGCTTTGCTTTGTTTTATTTTTGGCGTTCTAGACAGATAACAGGTGACATCTAAGGAAGGAGCATAACTAGAAGGACAAAATATCGAGAATTTGAGAAGACGAAGTTTGACTGAGGCACATCTCGGTTGCTGTCAGAACACCTCGACCGAGATGATTCTTGAGCAACCGAGGCGACTAGGGTTTCTGAAGAACCACCTCGGTCCGTACCACCTCGGTCCAGTCGAGACCACCTCGACCGAAGTGACAGCAGTTCCAGCGAGGGTATAAAAAGGGAAAATTTTCTCTTTCCTCACTTTTACCCTCCCTCGACCGCGGCGCTCTTCTTCACCTCGCTTCTTCGATTTTCGCTCATCTTCGAAGATTTTCGCTTCCAAACTGCAATTAAATCGTAGAGGATCCCAGTGCATCGTCGATCTGCGAAGAAATCGAACCGAATCGGCCGAACGAGGTAAACCGAAACCCTAACTCGCTGTTTTCGCTTCAATTTGGGCCTGGATTGCCCTGCATTTGCTGAGAAAAGGATTAAGTACCCCATAGGAAGCAGTTGTAGTGATTTTGGGGGAAAAGAACTGAAATTTCTGAAGGAATTAGAACACAGTTTTCCGCCTCGGTCCAGACGCGCTGTGCCTCGGCCGAGGTGATTCTTGAGTATTGTCAGTCGACCGAGGTGACCTCACAGTGAGATTTCTGAAAATGAGTTCTGACAGACGCCTTGCCCTTAGGGATAGATCCTCCCCTTCCCCTTCTTCCTCTTCTTCCCGACCCTATCGCCCGGTGATCCACGAGCGACACCGGGTCGATTATGAGCGTATTTCCGGCCGTCCAGTGATTGCACCCCGCTTCCTGGACGTGTCTGCCTTTGACTGTCTCCAGGTAGATGGAGACCTTAGACGGATGATATCTACAGTAGGGCTAGATCAGTTTACTGAGATCCGAGCCCCTGCCTATTTGGAGCCCACCTTAGAGTTCATTAGCTCCTTCACCTACCTCCCCATAGAGCGATCTGTGAAGTACCGGTTGATGAACCGGAACTTCTTAGTGCCACTAGAGTATTGGAGGGAGATATTTTGGTTTTCGTGCCCCCACAGCTGTTGACTTCCTGTCCCGATCTGTAGCTAGGGAGTTTTGGGGACAAATTGCCCATATTGCTGAGCACGTAGACAGATGGCGCCTTGGAGATTCCAGGGAGAGGGTCATCTTCCACTTAGCTTTTAGGTTAGCTCACCGCATCTTCAGTGAGACACTTCTGGCGCGTACTGAGACGCCCCAGAAGGTCCGACAGGGGGAGCTATTCAGCCTATACTGCATAATGACAGGAGGGATCCCCAACTTTGGCTTAATGTTGGCAAAGGATCTGCACAAGATCAAGGCCAAGGCGAAGGGGGACATCTGCTGCGGAGGACTTGTCACCCACATCGCCAGCTATCAGGACATGGATCTTAGCGCTTGCACTATGGTGGCGGCTCCCAAGCCGCTTGGGCTGCAGGAGATGATCACTCGGCGGATTCTGGTTCCCCGAGGACTGACTACACCATACGTGGCTATGCCATGGGAGCTGACTGCACCGCAAGGGATCAGGTGGTCAGCGCAGTTTACTGTTTATGACCCTCATTATTGGCAGACCGTCTGGGCCCCACTGATGGAGGATTACAGAGAGGCATCAGCTGCCCCAGCTGAGGAGGAGGCAGATGATGAGAAGACAGCTGATGACAGGGATGGTGGAATCCCGATGGATACAGGGACGGATACTGCAGGGACGAGCGCGCCAGTTATTGATCTTGACGATGATGAGGATACTGAGCCTGCACCTGCTACATCTCCAGTGAGACCTGCTAGGCGTAGGACGCGCCGACACAGAGATTCAGAGGCTCACCGTCGGATCGATGATCTGACGGATCAGGTTATTGATTCATATGCCGCTTTGTCATTGGATATCCGCGAGATGTAGGAGCGGCAGCATTACCAGCACATGATTGCCTAGATTCAGTTTGAGCACGTCATGGGTTATCCGTTCGACCCGTCCCAGTATCCGTATGTGCCACCACCACCACCGCCGGATCGTGACTACTGAGAGCTGCAGGATTTTCTTTCTTATTTTTATGTAGTTCAGCTTATTATCCGGTGAGTATTTTATTCTCTTAGACTTATTTTGACCCACTGGGACAGTGTGTCCCAAGTATGGGGTATTTGTGCATTACTTGACATTTATTTGATGTATGACTCTATTTGACCGGATATTTATTCATATTTATGCTTCACTTTTGCATCTATGTGTTTATCTGAGACTACATGCATACATACAGGTTATTTGATTGAGAAAAACGTCGAAACTGAAATAAATAAAAATTGGTTTTAAAAAAAAAAAAATTTGACCTCGACCGGGGGAGTTTTGGCCGAACGAGGTGTTTCACCTCGGTTGACCTAAAAACACCTCGACCGAGGTGGGTTAACTGAGAGTTTTCGAAAACGATTTTTGCGCTTCTTATTTGGATATGATCTCAGTGAAGATTTTGTTTACTGACTGGTTTTGAAATTCTTTATGTGTTTGAAAGGTTTTATAATATGTTTAAGTTGCTAAATGCTTTGTTTGAAATTATTGGCATGTTTAATACTTTGTTTTTATCCAAATTATGTTGAATTTGAAGGTTGACACCACATTATGAGTTCTCTCACTTTCTTCCTGGAAAGACCAAGGCAATTCATTCTTCTCTCTTCTTCTTCTTGATCATGCTTAGCCCCTCATATACATTTTGCCCCCCTTTACCTATCCGGGAATTTGGAAGCAAGCGAAGTGGTGAAAACAAGTAAAAGTTGAAAAGTTGGCTGGAAGTGAAAGTGTTAGAAAGTAATAATAGGTTTGGAGAAGTCAATCATGATGATGAGTAACTCGGCACCATTCACATAGTCGGGTGTTTGTGTCTTGCCAAAGTCGGATTGAGCGATATTCCTAACGGGTCATGGTATGTGCATCAAGGGTTTGATGCATCTCAAGAAATTGATGATTGCTGATTTCCTAGGCTTCGGCTATTGTGCACATTTGTCCATGCATCCCAAAAAGTAAAGTAAAAAGAAAAATTGAGAAATAAGCAAGGCTTATTGGTGGAAGATGTTGAAAGTCAAAGTGAAAGTGAAGTACATCCTTTTCCCGGATTCTAGCACCACATTACCTTACATACATCCCTACCCTACACGTTTCTTGACCTTTCTTTTGGGAAGCCCTTGAGACCTCGAGCTTGTTGATTGACTTAGTGGTTTAAACTGGATTATGCATGATTAATTTCGATAATTATGACTTATTATGCATTCTATGATTTTATGCAAAGATGAACAACTTTCCTATATTTATAAAATGTTTTGATCATGTTTGGATTTTAAATTCCATGAAGTATTCTCTTAGAGTGATCTATGATTGTAGCACACCATAAAAATGTTTTTGAAAGACTTTTCATTGATCTTATTGACTTATAATCCATTATATCTTGTCTTTTATATGCGGAACTTGCTTGGGGACAAGCAAGGGCTAAGTATGGGATATTTTGATAGCATGAATTATAGTCTATATTTTTGGGGTTTGTTTGGACGTTTAATATTCATTAATCTGCATGTTAGCATGTATAATATGTGATTTTATTACCATTTCATCTACCTTTGCGAGAATCGAGGTCTAGTTTTATACTCCCTCTGATCAACAAAAACTGACGTTAAAAGCTATAAATTTTGATCAAAAAAAAGTGACGTTGTACCTCTATTTTAAAATTAATACCCACAATTTTAATTACTCTCTCAAAATTAACACCCATTAAATTAATTATTCCCCCTTCATCTCCTCCCATTAACCACGTACACTCACCTTTCCAGTAATAAATGAGGGCCATCTTTAAGTAACAATTAATGGAAAAGCATGCGTTCTTCTTTTTTTTTCTCAATATCTGTGACAATTTTTAAATGGAAAGTGAAGAGATTAGTAATTATGAAGTAATTTGGAATTATAATTAATGTTCTTAATATATGTGACAATATCTTTAACGTCAGTTTTTGTTGATCAGAGGGAGTATTCATTAATCTGCATGTTAGCATGAATTATAGTATTGACTTGTAATAGCTCCTAGGTCTAGTTTGGTTGGGTTAAGGTTACTAATGCTTGTTGTAGCTGACTAGTGTAGCACTCGTTGCCGGTTCATTGGACCCTGGTGGCTTGGACTCACTAGGAAGTTGTAGCACGTGTTGTTTCCTTATATCTGATATGTGAAGGTGGCCTTGTTGCATGAGATGTTGTCTTCTGGGCAGCCGCTTGTGTTATTTGTTGGACCGGGTTCGAGTTGTGATGATTATCTTCAGAGTTTGTCTTGGTTCGGAACCGCTTAAATGAAACAATGCGTTTGGGCTTTGAAGAGGAGGTATATAAGCAACAACCTACCTCATCTAACCCTAAGCGAGAATGCAGCCCTTGCCGTTGAGAGAAAAAGAGAGAGTGTTCCTCTGAGAGAAAGAGAGAGCGATCGAAGAGAAGTCGGAGGTGGTTCGCTAGGGTTTGAGACGTTCATCCTCACCTACACCTCTCCAGAAGAAGATCTTCTGATTGAAGATAGAAAAGATTGACAAAAAGCTTTGCTTAGCCTCACAGGGGCTATTTCTATACCTTGTCCTTCGTATCTTCCTTTGTTCTAGATATAGGTCTTTTACATGTTGATCTTGCGTGCACCTTTGTAATCGAACCTATATTGTAATCGTCTTGAATGCCTAGTAAAAACCGGGATCGGACCTCCCCTCTTTAGGTTCCGCAGATGTAGGGTTTTTTAACACCTGAACTGCGTAATCAACTTGTGTGTCTATCTTTCCTTTTGATATATAATCTTGATCGCATAATAATCATTCTACACAAATCTATTTCATGTTTAATAAAGTTGGAAGAGTTTCGATGAATTACAATTGCCGCGGAAGCTCATCTCCGCCATGAAAGGAAGCCGTGTAAAAGAAGGATTGCCTCTGTAGAAGCTGAGTGTGTCATGGGATCCTGAAGTGTATGATCCTCTACCGTCTTCAGTGTCACATTTACCAAAGAGGAACAACCTGTCGCATAGGAATAACAAAAAACACGGCAAGGGAAAACAGAAGAACAAGAACTCACAAGGCACCCGTAAGAAAGACAAGAAGCATCATCATCGTAAAGTAAGTGAAAAGGGTGAACCATCTATGGGACCTGCATTTTTCTATGGAACCAGTTCTAGCTACAGACAGTGGGACGATAGTGTCAAGCAACTACAAAGCAACAATTGAGCATTCTGATTTTGAAAATGGTGATGACAACCCTGATTCCAATTGTGGGAGTAGCTTCTTAAGAAGATCTTGTGGTAACCTGCACTAAACGTATGTTGAGGCAACCTGATGGATCCAATAGTGCTTATTAGCTGTTTGATTTCATTTTCTTGAGTATTGTTGTTAATAAATAAGAGCAATGCTTTGGTTGATTTTATATGACTGAACTATGGTTTGTCGCTGGTTTGTATAATTTGGATTCTTTCGTGTGAAACTAGTGAATATCATCTTTGTAATTAGTATATGTCATGCCTTTCCTTTCTGGCTAGCAAATCGGCTACTCATATTAGAATCCTGGACAAAAATAAACAGTCCGGACTTATTAACAAGCTATTTAAGTGAACAAGCTTAAGTGAACACACGCGACACGCATTTGCGGTGCCTCTCTCCAGTTTGGGTCATTATATAATACATGTTTTGTGCCCTGCCTCTCATATCAGTTAGGACTAAATCAATGGTTAACATTAGCTCTTTAAATGGGCATTTTTAATCATACCAATTAAAATTCAATCATTTTCCCTTCTTCATGAGACATTTGTTTTCTCTAGACATGTCTGTTTATTTTTGTCCGGGCTTCTAAGTTTAGTAGCCGAATTGCTATCTAGAAAAGAAAGGCATGGCATATGCTAATTACCAAGATGATCTTTAGCAGTTTCACACGAAAGAATCCAAATTTTGCAAACCAGCAACAAACCGTAATTCAGTCATAATAAAATCAACCAAAACATGGCTCTTATTTATTAACAATAATACCCAAGAAAATGAAATCAAACAGCTAATAAGCACTATTGGACCCATCATGTTGCCTCAGCATACGTGTAGTGCAGGTTACCACAAGATCTTCTTAAGAAGCTACTCCCACAATTGGAATCAGGGTTGTCATCACCATTTTCAAAATCAGAATGCTCAATTGTTGCTTTGTAATTGCTTGACACTATCGTTTCACTGTCTGTAGCTAGAACTGGTTCCATAGAAAATGCAAGTCCCATAGATGGTTCACCCTTTTCACTTACTTTACGATGATGATGCTTCTTGTCTTTCTTACGGGTGCCTTGTGAGTTCTTGTTCTTCTGTTTTCCCTTGCCGTGTTTTTTGTTATTCCTATGCGACAGGTTGTTCCTCTTTGGTAAATGTGACACTGAAGACGGTAGAGGATCATACACTTCAGGATCCCATGACACACTCAGCTTCTTCAGAGGCAATCCTTCTTTTACACGGCTTCCTTTCATGGCGGAGATGAGCTTCCGCGGCACCTGCATGCATCGAAACTCTTCAAAATTTAACAAACATGAAATAGATTTGAAAGATTGAGAATATTCCAATCAAAATCGCACAAAAAATATTTTAATCTCAATAGTGCTCAGCAAGCATTCAGAAAATATGGGTAATAATAATACAAATCTCCAAGATGCTATCAACCTGAAAAAGATGATTATTTATACAGCATCAGATTATACATACAACAATTGCCATATCTTTCAAGGGGGGAGGGGAAATAGTTACAAAACCTTTCAATAGAGTTCATCCAAGGTTAACAACTGCAAGGGTTGATAATTGTTACCAATCAACCAAATCAGAAGAAAAAAGGAATCATCAACCTCCAATAAAGCAAATAAATGAAACACGAAGCAACAGCATGTACAGTTATCCGAGATCACTCATTACTGATTTAGTTCCATTCAACCGTTCCTTATCTGGCTAGCAAACAAGAATATGATTACCCTGATACTAAAGTTGGCCTTTCACTGTCCTTATTTGTAGAAAAAAATATTGATGGAGATAGAATATTACTTGAAATCCTCCAAAATATGTCATTTTTATTACCACCATTAGACACATTTTACTTGTTGAAATAGTACGCATGCAATACATGCAACGCTGATGGATATCTGAATTTGTTGCATTTATAAGGAGACCCATAACCAAACGTCACTGGTCATTGTTTCAGAGACCTTTTCACAAGGAAATCATTTTTTTTACATCACTCAGTCAACAACATGCATAGGATGCATACATACATAAATTAGGAATGAAGAACAAATAAATGCATTATTGGTGTATTTGAATATAAATTAGGGTCACCGCTAGCATCTCTAACAGTTACTCACAGTTAAGGGCATGGCGTGGATAGTGGAAAAATTCTCTTGTAAGTTGCCTTCACTATCTGTAGAAGAAGAGATAAATCCGGTCAATAGAAATGTACCACACTTGCGCAAGCATTTAACAGAATGTGAAGCAGGTACATTACTTGCAGCAGTCACATGCTCCGACGCCATCACATTCAATGTTACATCACCGCAACCATTTGCACCTTGAGACTCATCAGCATTTACATTTTTAACATCATCAATTTGCAAAGCCACATCAAATGCACACCTCAGTTCAGAGACATCATCCTCTGCACATGGGCCACAATCATACTGTTCTCTGGCAATAGATGGTAGCTTTAATTCAAGATCATTTTTAACATCAACGAAATCCACCATCCCCTCGGATTCGTAGTTCATAGCAACGAGACGCTTTTTCTTAACTGCTAGTAATCAATATATATGTTAATATATATTTCAAAAAGAAAAAGGGCAATGCAGTATAGAAATTGTTAAAGGGATAGCATCGAACACAAATCTGCAGGATATTCACATTTGTCAGTGTTCAAAAGTGTTTACTTAGCAACAGATCAATCAATATACAAAGAGCGCATTAGAATCACAATTATAGACCAATCAATAAATAAAGATCACATTATAATCACAATTAAAGATCCAGCATAAAAGGCCTAACAACGTATGTAATGAACATATGAATCTACAGCTTGGGTAGTCAATTAAAAAGCTGAACAAGTCAACAAAATCACACAATCCACAATCACAAAGGGGAACAAGCAAAACTCAACAGCATAGATACATGATTGGAGAAATGACGGTTGGATTTCAATAAGGGAATATACATACAAAAGTGCGACGAGTCTGCATCAATTCACAAAATCAGATCAAGAAAGAGCAGATGAGATACCTCAAAATCGGCAAACCAGAAAGCACAGGATCGCAGAGAAAGAAACAAGGCGAAAAAAACACGTTCTTCTGACAGAAATAAGTGGATTTATCACAGCGAAACGCTAATCTCTACCGAACCACAGGTGTTTCACAATCTAGGTGAATAGAGGGAAAAAAACGAGACGACAACGAACAAATACGGAAACAAGAATGAGGCCGATCTAAGAACTATAGAGATAGCGTTAACTAAGATTACCACGCCTGTTAGCCTTTTCGAGCCGTTTCAGACGATGAGAACATAAAGAATTATGCAAAGAGGTGATCGCATGGATCGGAGTTCGAAGAGGAAGTACGAGGTGCACCGAAGGCATTGTGCTCCGATGCTAAGAAAAAAACAAGAAAAAGAAAGAAGGAAAAGCCCCCTGCAAATTTGAAACCCTAATTTCCACAATAACTGATCATTGATTGCAAATTCCCAACATATAAGTCGATCCAAAGATCGATTAAAGCGGAGGAAGAGGCGATTTAAGATAGCTAAAGCATTGAACAATAGGAAGATGATAGAGATGAAACGAAAAACCCTAGAAAAGTCAGCGCGAACAAAACGGATGAGGAAGGGAGAGGTAGAATTGTAGGGAGATCAGCCAAGAGGATATTTGTAGGTTTATTTGCGGGGCGGTCCTTCAGATTTAATCACGAGCGTACACGTGTTTAAATTCACAAATCACTTGTGAAATTACACTTATCCACATATATTTCATTCCAGTCTCAAGTTTTCCGATTTTCCTGCAAAATATCTCTTCACTTTTACATTGTTATATAAAAATAAGGGCAATTTTGGTAACTAGACCTTTTTGAAAAACTATAGTAGTAATTAGTCGTTTTAATTAAGTAAATATATCCTAACTTTTTGTATTTATTCACAAACTCTACGCACTCTTCTCTCAAGTGGATACATTTATTAAATACAAAACTAAAAAAAGCCTAGTATACCAAATTTCTAAAAAACAATTGCTCAACTTTCTTACAAATTTGAATGATAATCAGGTATACCGGTAAAATGAGAGTTTTTTCAAATAAAATTTTATCCAAACTTATATGAAATATTTTATAATTAATTATAATATTTAATTTTAAAAACTATAATTTAAGAAACACAATTCATTTAGTTCTCATAAAATTTACAAATTTTAATTTTCAATCAATTAAATTCATCAATCTATTATATTAGAAAATATATAAATGTTAGATTTTTATTAAGTAAAATGTTTATAGAAGTTTCATATACCAATTCATTCGAGATTGCTATTCGTACCCCCGTATTCATGCTATTCGTACCCTCACTACGCGTACGCAATGCGTAGCCGTAGCAAGAAGCTCATTTCGTTCAAAAATAAAGGAAAATGGTTACGACTACGCATGGCCGATGCGTAGTCCTACTACGCGTACGCGATGCGTAGTAGTCCGTAACATATATTCCCTTCGAAAAATGAAGGGAAACTTACTACGCCTACGCATTGCGTAGGCGTAGTAAGGTAAAAAAAAAAAAAAAAAAAATTTTTTTACATGCGTAGGCGTAGATGTGGCATGTGTAGCATATATATATATATATATATATATATATATATATATATATATATATATATATGGTGGTACGAATAGTAAGAACCCAATTCATTGGATGGTTATTTTTTTAGTTAGGCATTTATTATAAGGTTAAATTTGATAATAATACTCTTTTCAGTTTTTTCTCTACTAATTAGGTTCGTATCATTTTTTTCATTTAGTAAAACGATTGCTCATTTCAATTCGTGTTTCTTCGTCTACCACCGCTCTGTCGGTCATTGCACAGAAGCATTTCGTCTAAAACTTTCCCAGCTCGCAGCCCCACTGCCATGGCCTTCGACTCCCATTACAACTAGCCAATTAAGAATTCTCAAATGTACTAGGAGTGCATCAAAGATGGAGTCATCGATTCCCCATAAATCCGCCCCGGACTTCGCCGAATCCCTCCGCCACATCTCCGATGCTGGAACCAAGATCCGATCTCTCGTCATCGACTTGTTATGCAACACCACGCTTCCTATCGTTGTTAAGCGTGCTTGACGGCATGATTGACGGAGTTAGAAGATTCCACGATGTGCCTGAGGTTTGCAGGTAATCGATCTAGTTTCTACTTGTTGTTCGTTTTACTTCGAATTTAATTGTTGCTGGATCTGTAAGCGAATCATCTTCATTTCTGAAATCAGATCTATCCGAAACATGGATAATGTGAAGGTTCCTGCAATCTATTGGGAGTATACCATACCACATGTTTGCATTTTCATACTTATTGATGTTTGAGGTGTAACATTCATGTCTAGTCTCCAATTCATTGTCTCGATTTTGATTTTAGGTCCTGACAATGGAGTATGTAGAAGGGATTAAAATAAATAGGGTTATCATCATCTGCTACAGGTTCCTCCAATCGTCTTTCATCCCTAATTTAAGTTTTCCCGTTTGAATTTTCATTTTAGGTAAAGTCTCCATCTCTACACGTCTACTGATCTTTCAGTTCGAGCAGGCCAATGTTTTCTACTCAATGGGTTGATCTTCTTGGGCAGGTAATTTCTTTTGTGGTTCTTAGTTAGGGTTTTAATTGCCTCCAAAATCAACTTTCGATTTGATACTTGTTAAAATTCTTCCTATTATGAAAATAAACAAGATTAAAGCACAGTTGGGTTTTGATCGCAAGAGGTTCTTACTCTCACAACTTGTAGTGTTGTTTTTTTGAAAGAAAAGAAACATTGTCACTTGTTAGCGGCTATCCCGAAACTGCAAAAGATCAAACGAGTTGTGCATCGTGCTGCCAAATTGAAGAAGCAGTCCAAGCAATGAGAAGAGCTCTAGTGAGCACGGCTCACATATCCATTGGTGGCTATTATGAAAGTCTTTGAAGTAATGTATTGTTTGGACTATGTTTGATTTGCAGTCAAGAGATGAATCTACTAGATCTATCTATGTATATAGATTTTTGGTATGAATTTTCTATTATAAATTTCATAGCAAAAAATTCTGGTACGAAAGTCATACCAGAAAATTCTGGTATGAATTTTATAATAGGAAATTCTGGTATGTATTTTCTGGTATGAATTTCATACCAAAATTTATACCAAAAAATAAAAAATAAATAAATAACAAAAGAAAATAAAGAAACAAAGTCATGAATTAGTATGAATTTTTTGGCATGAAATTCATACCAGAAAATAAAATAAAAAAAAAAACAAAACAAAAGAAAAAAAGAAGAAGTCAGAATTCATTTTAAGCAACAAACACAAACTTCATGTATGTTTTTTTAAAAAAAGAGGGGTTAATTAATTTTACTACCGTTAATAAAAGTGATAAAAATTAATGAGGTATACAAACTAAAAAGAAATAGAAAAGAGCCTATTTGGCCATATTTTTTCTTTTTTTAATTATGATTATGATAAAAAAAAAAATTGATTAGAAAATAGATAGATACTAGCTTAGTGCCAGTGTCTTGCACGAGATTTGTTTGTATGGTTAAACAAATAAATATGCATAATAATTAAAGAGTTTAAAATAAAAGAATCTCAAAATCATGTAGAGGAATAAAAAAATGGCATATATATCAAAGGTTCTTCAAGTTGTTTGTATGGTTAAACAAATAAATATGCATAATAATTAAAGAGTTTAAAATAAAAGAATCTCAAAATCATGTAGAGGAATAAAAAAATGGCATGTATATCAAAGGTTCTTCAAGTTTTGAATTGCCATGAATGTGGTATACAATCCTTTAAATCCTTTTCTCTATAATGTTTATATGTTATAATGTTACGAGAGTCTCTAAAAATGTAATCATTTTAAAGTATATACATATTTGAATAACTGCTCAAAGCAAAACAGATCATTGTCATTATATTGTTACATGTCCTCTTTATATATATATATATATATATATATATATATATATATATATATATATATATATTAAAACAATTATTTAAAAGATATTTTACATAACTTGATCACGTAATTGTCATTCTTTAAAAAAAATTCAAAAGCATTAAACTCCATCCAATTAAAATTTTAATATGTCTTAGCTAATTAAAAAACAAAACAACTCACAATACCACAAAATATTAATTTTATTGACAAATTAAATCAAAGGAGTTAAAACAATTCAACAAAATGTATTAAGCAAATAGGCCTTCCTTATAATCGATGTGAGACAATCTAACAAAATTCTTGAAATAATTTTAATCTATTATAAAATTTATTCATATTGTCGACCTTCCTTATAGTTGACATGGGATAATCTAACAAAATCCTTGAAAAATATTTCAACAAACAAAATCTTTACTAATATAAATAGTTGATATAAGAAAAAGATTATGGGGATTTAATTATGATATCTTTTTTTTTATTGTGGATGTGACATGTTGACTTTATTAATTCGAACAATATTTTTTATAAAATAGTTTGTGGTAAATCCGTTAATAGATTGTCGCAAAAATCTTTAAATAAATCGACAACATTATATCTGACATGTTTTAAGATACGACACATAAGTGAAATTTAGTTTGTTTTAGTAGTATATATAGATTTCATTTTAATTTTAATATCAAAAATAATTAGTATAATATAATTTTTACATAATCTCAAATAAATTTCAAAAAAATATACATCAAACTATAAACCTTAAACATTATACCAACTATAAGTTTAATTCTTATAAATTAGAATAACAAAAAAAAATTCTTTAGCTATAAACTATACATAGATAACTCGATCGAAAACCGAAATACATATACAACAAATTGTAAAGTTTAAACATTATCCCAAAAATATCGGTTTACATAATTTATAAAAAAAATTGCAATCCAAATAAACGAGTTTAACATAATCTATAAGAAATACTCAAACGAAGTTCGAAAATATATATAGCAATTTATAAAAATTTAACACTATACGAACACAAATCAGTTTAAATATACAACAAATTATAACATCGAAAAAAAATAGTTTAATGTAATTTTTTAAAAACTCGACCAAAATACGACAATATAATACAACAAACTATAATGTCGAAAAAATTAGTTTAAACTGATCTACAAATAAAACTCGATTGAAATTAGATAAAAAAAATACAACAAAGATTCGGAAAATTATTTTAAGCTTTGTATCAAAAATAATCAGAAGCAAAACTAAATAGGAAAAAAGATTTCAAAAAATCGGAAGGAATAGGGGCAAAACATAATAGAAAATTTGTTATATAGAAAAAAAAATCAGAAGCAAAACTAATTATGAAAAAATTCATTGATCAAAAATATTGAAAAAAAATCTTTTATCAAAAAAATCGGAAGGATTATGGAAATAGCTGAATCGAAAAAATTTGTTATAACAAAAATTGAGAAGAAAAATTAAATCGGAAAAAAAAAAACTTTCATCGACAAACTCAGAAGGGTAGTGGTTTACAAAGATATCAAAAATGTCAAGAAAGAGTTGACTAAGTAGACAGTTTATGTATCAAGGTGTATAAACTAGACACTTTTGTTTATATGTTGACAAACTAGACCCCTATATATTTTCCTAAATAGATTTAAAAAAAACAGAATTAAAGAATCTCAATAAATCGTAATATTTCTCTCTCATATATAGCTTTATTTATTTACCTAATTAACACCGATAATTATTATCATAAACCATTAAAATAGAAAGTAAATGTTAATAGTCTCCTTCAATCGTGGAATTTGATTTGAACGTCCATTCTTGCTGAAAAACGATACTCCATTCCTTCCACTGACCCTTCCTTGCTGTTACAACATACATAATATTTATCAGCAACTACATATGCATGATATGTAAACATAATTATCATTTCTGACGAACATAATCAAAGGAGCAACTGCATAATATTTATCAGCAAGGACATATGTATGATACATAATGTATGTTATGTACACATTGTTAGCAACTACATATGTATGTTTGATTAAAACATAATCAAACCATATTATATCTATGCACACATTATTTGTTATCATTTTCCAATACACATTGTTGTCTAGCTGATACTTAAATATGTGATTAGAACATAATATTTTTATTTTTTGTACACATTGTTATCATTTCTGACGAACTAGGTCGAGATGTTTTCAATTCCGGGAATTTAACCAAGTATAGATAAGGAGAAAATGAATAAACGAGATCGGAAACTTACCTGGTAAATTTAAACTACAAGCGCTGAAGATGAACAACACGAATCGACAATTACTAGACGGATAAGACGAACCATAGTGAAGAAAACTTCAATCGTCTTCAATGGAGGTGGAAAGATAATAGAAATTTTTTGGCTTGAAATACGGGATTGTGATATGTGATTGATAATAAATAGCCGCTCAAAAAGATTTCAACAATCTTTCGTTATTCGGTTTCCATTTTTTCAAGGCAATTTCAAAATTTTAGGCAGTTTTTTTAAATTTAAAATCAGTTAACTACTTAACTCCTTTCTTTACTTATAGTATTAATTCCCCTTTTATTTTTATTTTTTTAATTTAACTTTGTTAGGGGCTTAATTAGTCTACACTAAACAAAAAGGGGAGAATTTGACATACTAGTCTTTTTTTAGTTTTTGTTTAAAAAAATGTACCCCAAATTTTTTACCACTTTCATTTAATAGTAGGTAAAAATTATTAACCCTTCAATTAGAAAGAAAGAATAAATGATGTTTGTTATTTGTTATATAAGTATAATTTTTAATTTTTAATTACTGAATTTGTTTTCTTTTATTATTTTTCTTGCCTTTTTTTATTTATTTTTTATTTTCTTTTTTATTTTCTGGACTGAAATTCTCATAGCAGAATTCTCATACCAGATTTTCATACCAGAAATTATCATACGAAAAGTTCATACCAGAAATTTCATACTAGAATTTTTTTCATACCAGAATTTTTTTCATACTAAATTTTTTTCATACCAGAAATTTCATACGAAAAGTTCATACCAGAAATTTCATTCCAGAAATTTCTGAATTAAAACTAGCGGCACAATTAGCACTTGATCCTTGTGCTTTCCGTCCGCTATTTATTTTTGTTTACATAATACTTTTATTTTGAGACAATTTTAACATATAATTCTCCACTCAAATAATGCTCAACTCCTCCACGTCTTGTCAATTTGTCATTGTCAACTGGAAAAAAGAACAAGTCTTTTGGAAACCAAAAGAGACGGTGATGGACCCATTTTTGCAAATCGTCATCATATACGCAAATTACAATAAAAAAATTTGCAAAATTACAACGAGCCCCCTAAAATTTGCAAAATTAAATATTAGACAATTAAAAATTCATTCCGGTATATAAATTTCGGTATGTAAATGTCTGGTATGTGAAATTCTGGTATGTGAAATTCTGGTATGTGAAAATCCGGTATGTGATAATTCCGGTATGTGAAAATCCGGTATGTGAAATTCCGGTATGTGAAAATTATGGTATGTGAAAATTCCGGTATGTGAAAATCCGGTATGTGAAAATTCCGGTATGTGATAATTCCGGTATGTAAAATTCCGGTCCGGTATGTGAAAATTCCGGTATGTGAAAATTCCGGTATGTGATAATTCCGGTATGTAAAATTCCGGTCCGGTATGTGAAAATTCCGGTATGTGAAATTCCGGTATGTGGAAATTCCGGTATGTGATAATTCTGGTATGTGATAATTCCGGTGTGTGAAAAAATTCTTCATTCTAGAAAATAAATAAAAAAATAAAGAAAATAAAAAAGACAAAAAAAATTAATAAAAGAAAATAAAAAAAGAAATTCAGTTTTTAAAAAGCATTCGAAAGAAAGAATAAAACAAGAGGATGGAGAAGGTTTGATGGTAAAAAAAATAAGAGGGGTATATTTACTTAATTGAAAAACAAAAAAGCCTACTTACTATCACTATTTCTCTAAATAGCCTACTAACCAAATTTGCCCAACAAAAAGGGTCTTATTCCACCAATTCTCTCAAAAGTCAAAAGGAAATATAAATCGGAAAATTATTGTTATATCGAAAAAAATCGGAAGCAAAACTAATTCGGAAAAAATGTTTTAATCGGAAAAAAACAAAAGGTTTGTGGGCAAAACTAAGGGGGGTGTATTCAATCCGGACTTTTAAAGATTTTGACTGATTCTTAATAATCATAGAATTTGCAAATTCTGTGGGATATTTGAATTCTATATAGAGTCAATACAAATTCTGTGAAAATCTTATGTGTTGAAGGAAGATTTCTATGGAGTTTAGGTATGTATATAAGTAATGAAGAATCCTACAAAATTAATGAAATACTATTCTTTTAAAATCAACAAACTTTTAAATACCATAGGAATTTTATAGAAAATTTTAAATCCCAATTGAATACCTAAAGATTTATATGGACTTTTAAAAATCTATATTCAATACCCATAAACTTTTAAACTCCAAAAAATTCCTGTAAACTCTTAATTGAATACACCCCCTAAATCAAAAAATATTGTTATAAGGAAAAAATTGAGAAGCAAAACTAGATCGGAAATAAGGTTTTATCGACAAAATCAAAAGGATAATGGTTTCCAAAAATATCAAAAAATTTATATAAAAAAAAATCAAGAGCAAAAATACAAAAAAAATACTTAACTAAATCGGAAGGATAGTGGTTTACAAAGGATTATGATTTATAAACATATCTACAAAATCATAACGAAATATTGAAAAATTGGTGCACTATTATACAAAAATAATCAATTTAAAAAACAACTTTTTGTAATTTATATTCTCGGAAAAATATAATCTATAGAAATCTCAAATGAAATTGAAGAAATATATACATCAAACTACAAACATTATATAGAAAATCTTGATTTTGATCTAATATATATATATATATATATATATATATATATATATATATATATATATATATATATATATATTGAAAATTGAAAATCATATATAACAAAGGAATCGAAATCAGTGTTTTGTAAGGATTTCACATCAAATTTATATACAAACATATCTTTACATATATCATTGATTGTGATAGAAAATACCAAAATCGAAATCAAGTGTTTTGTAACGATTTCACATAATAATCTTGCTTCACTTTCTGAGAAAGAAGTCTTCTTGGTATTGGATCTACTCTTCTGTTATATACAAGACTCGAAAGTAAATGCAAATCTGTATAGAAAGTTTGAATGACATAAAATAACCTTCAAAATATAAAGTAAGAAATATAGAGCATCGGGATGGTCTTTCGAAGTATGAAGCAATAAATAGATATTAAGAGGATGATTCTTCAAAGTAAGAAGCGAGAAATAGAGAATAGAGAATAACGCGCCGATCCTTGAAAGTAGAAAGTAAAATATATGCATAATAGGGAGAAGATGATCACAATAATATAAAGGATGAAACAACGAAGAGGAATGGAGTATCACGATGGGAGAAATTATAGTTATAGAAATTTAATGAAATATTTTTTAATTTAAAGAATAAATCACTTACAAACAATTTGTTATTAATGATTATAATGATATAAAAAAATATTATGAGAAAAAATTTGTAACACCCCGAATCCGCGGGACTCGGGATGCTATGGGTTAAGACCTCACAATGGGTCCCGACCCTTAGCTTGACAACAATTTCACCAGATCTTACAACAAGGCACAAATAAAGACCAAAATCGAAATACATTTTTATGCAATGAAAAGAAAAAAAAACCCGAAAGAGTACAACAAAGGACTTCAGCCGAAAATACAACCCCAAAGACTAAACGTCATACAACATACAATAAATACAATACTCAAACTCGACTCCACCCAAAACTCAATCCTAAAATGTACAAAACCCCGGTTGTCCACTCTTCCGGATCTCTCGGCCGCAATCCTAACTTGCAAGGCAATCTACAACAATCGGTATAAAATCGTTAGCTCATATTCGAAGCATTAGAATCAATGAGAAAGGCACAAACACAAGTAAGTCATCATAAACACACAACATTCTCAAAGCATACAATTCCGGTTTATTATCTTTTTATTATTAAGTCATATCCCGTTCTAATTCAACTTAGTTTTGTGACACGAGATTACCGTGGTCCCTACTTACCGGCATGAAACGGTACGGATGCCTTCGACCGTCTAACCAGCACGGGCTAGTCGCCAAGAACCTCCTAGACTCTCGCAAGAGCTAGACAGATGATGTCACCGCCCATTATCATACACTTGGGCCAAAATAATATAAGGTCGGTGTTCCTATTACCGGTTTAGTTGTTATAAACAATAAAGAATAAACACACACCACCAAACACACATCAATGCTAATACAAGGAATACGAGTTAAGTAAGTCCGGAGACTTACCTCGTTAACACACTCAATGTAACATCCCAAATTCTCAGAACTCAGAGCATTACTGGTTAGGACCTCACAATGGGTCTCGACCTCAGTTTGACAACAATATTACTAGGATCTTGCAACAAGACACAATAAGAAAAACCGAAATTCATAAAATAGTATTTTTAAAGGAATGAATGCAACAACGTCTAACAACCTATAGTACTTAAACAAAGAAACAGACTAACTGTCTTAGCAAGATGAAAGAACAACAAAAGAAACATCCCAACCCCATTCTAAGGAGTACGGAGACCCGGCTGACCACTACTTCCGGATCACTCAACTGTTGCTCTAACTTGTGGTGAATCTAAAAACACAAAAGAACAACCATTACCTAACTATCTAAACATTAGATAAATAATAATAGCACACACACGCATCAAAGCAAAAGTAACACTCATCATACTTTCAAACAATCCATTTATTATCTTTACTTAGGTTATTCACTCTTACTAATGATACTTATTTGGTGACACGAGGGATTCCCAAACCTTGCCTCCGCCCCCGTGTAACCATCAGGAATGGATCCGATGCATCTCACCTTGTACCTGTATGGTCTGGGTATAGAGAACCTCCCAGTCTCCTGGCAGAGCTGGGCAGTGGTGTCACAGCCCGTTATACATACACTTGGGCCTTAATAATATAATAATAACACTCGTCCTATCAAGTTATTATATAAACACACATTGCACACACCACTATTATCACTCAACTAACATCCAGAAACTAGCTAAGTAAGTCGCAAGGACTTACCTGAATTAGATCACAATTCTCAAATTCTCAACTCGGTCCGCAACCGTAGAAACTCAAACGCCTATCACACAAGGAACGTGGATCAAAATTACTTCCCAAATTCTTAGAAGTTATAAACTCCTAAGATGTACAAGCTTATGAAGAGAATTTACTAGAAATGCCCTCTTTAGATAAAATGACTATTTTACCCCCGGTCTTGAAACTCCGATATTTTTCTATAACCTAGTTTAAAACTCTTCCTTGGAACTTAATTCCACCCTCTAGTTCTTGTGGAATAGTTTGGTAAGGATTTATAAGAGTTACCAAAATTCTTAGTTTACACAAAAAGTCGTTAAGGTCAAACTTTGGGCTAAGATACAAGGCTTGGATAAAAATATAAAAATTCCGAAAAAAATTCCTAGATCCTCTATGATATGCATACTAAACATAGGGGTAAAGATATCTCAAAAAATTCCCAACTATCACTCTTCCATAAATCTCACAAGTTGGAAATAATAGCTGAAATTCCATACTTGGCCAACTTTTCCTCTGCTGTAAAAACAGCCCAACTATCCTACTTTGAGTCCTTATAAGTTCTAATCCGACCGTTAACTTTCTCCCAAATTTTAACACAATAAACTACATGTTTCTATCTACAATATATTAAAAATTCAACGGTGGATGTTCGATCTAAGCTATCCAAAAACGGGTTCAAAGTCAGCAGTTTCAGCTCACAACATGAAATTTTCCTAGGCTGAATGAGGTTCTAGGTTCGAGTCTCTCTGTTAGCAGTCTCTCATATTTACTATGACCTGAAGGTCCCCAGTTCGAATCCCACAGCTTACAAACTTATACAATTTAATCTACACAACCTAGGTTCATTTCTTGTTGTAGTCATCTCTCTATATACACACATACATCCTATATTGTTGTATAAGATCATCATCAGAGGGTTAGTTTCACCTACCGGACTGCAGCAAGGAGGAGACCCGTTGCTGATGGCGTCGATCAGCACCACCGACCTCCGGGATCGCTGGCTCAACTCGGCTGCACCGCTGCGGTGGTTGGAAGGTCAACTCCGTTTCACTGCTATCAGTCCGATTAGATCGAGAAGGGCGACATGAGAGATACAAGACGGTAGGGAAAGAGGGATTTGGCTCACCGCACTTACAAACCCGCCGAGTCGCTCGATAGGGTGGGAAGGAGTAACCATGCGGTGGTAGACACTCGGGAAGGTTCGAGTTGTGCTTGCGTCAATACTGGCTCCGGTGATGCTCTTCGAAGGTTGCCGTCGTGGGGTTCGGTGGTACAGCAGACGGCTGCGTGTCCCTTGTGGGCCTCTGACGAAGACGAGGCCGATGCGATGGTGGTGGCTACTGAGCAGCCGGGCGACGGTGAAGCTCCTCCTGTGTGCGAGGCTGCTACCACAAGTGGTGGCTACTGAGCAGTCGGCGACGGTGAAGCTCCTCCTGTGTGCGAGGCTGCTGCGACAGGTGGTGGCTACTGAGCAGCCGGCGACAGTGAAGCTCTTTTTGGTGCGAGGCTGCTGCGACAGGTGGTGAGAGGTTGACGAGGCTTAGGGTAGCGGTAGTTAGATTAGGGGAAGAAATTAGGTTTAGGTTTAAGCATGATTAAGGTAGCTGATTAGGGTTTAGGTTAATTTAGATTATGGGCTGGGCTGGGCTGACATGTCTTTAGGCCGGGTTTGTTGGGTCTGCTCATCTAACTAAGATGGGTTGATAATTAAATCGTTACTCGCACGGAACCGCTCTTCGGTTTTCGGTTTTAATTTATGTAATAATTTTATTCGGGTTCCCTATTTATCATTTTGGGTGAAATAGAATCACATAAAATGATAGAATTTGATAAAGCTTTATTTTATTTAAACGAATAAAAGTTGGCGGATCGGAATCTGGTTTGATCGGGTATTAAATGGAAATTAAATTTTTCGGGTATTACACTCAACTCATAACACTCTCGCTTCCTTAGGGGAGGAAGCCCATAACCTGCTCACAAGAAGATAACTATATCAACAACAACCCACTCACAATATAAGTCTTACACTTTTATACAAATGATCTACGCAAGACCATTTGACTCTCAATTCTAGGACTGCATCCTAGAATCTCTCGTGCTCACATCACACTCAACAGAAGATAGAAGTCCTAAGATTTCTAAACCTTCGGATCTCGCAAGATCATAACTCACATAACCACTAGGATACTCTCTTTCTAGTCCACAACCTCAACAATCATACAACCTCAACCCCTAAATTCTCACAAGCTCAACATACAACTTATAGCCATAAACAACCTCACAAGATAATATCAACACCTCAAGCCTAATGATTCTCACAAGATCAAACCATATACTCGAATCCTTATAACAACCTCACTAGACCGCAATACCACCTCAAGCTTAGAATCAACATCAATCCATCAACCAATATCAAATCCTCAAAACTCCCCTAAGATTCAAAGCCACTACTTGGAATTAACTCTAAGTTATGCTAGGTCCAACCTAACATCATACTACCGCTAAAAAAAAACTAGATCGAGGGATAGGGTACTCACGCGACGCCAAAAGACGGAATTCGTTCAACGGATGTCGACTTGGACTCGTTAGACCTTTATCTGGACGCTTCCAAACCTAACACCGAAACTAAGTCAGTTTAGCTCATATGCTAAAATTGAACGGAATATATAATATAAATCTAAAGAAAACTCTTTTTTAAAAGCCACGTTAAAATCTCGTAAATAATCCTCCCGGGCACGATATGAAATTCTAGAAACTTGGTCATTAAACCGGAATTAAAAACTTGGAGCCATAACTCGAATCTAATCCAACAATGACATGGTTATTACTTGGTAAAAAATCGGGTCAATATATGTAATTAATTTCCTGCAAGGGCATAAGTACAAACTACCAAAAATGTGGGTCAAAATTGAAATTATATAAATATGGGCACATTCTGTAATTAGTCAAGGGCCGATTTAAATAACCAAAGGGTTTTTTTAAAACCCGCTTCACGATCTGCTGGGGGAAAGAGAAACCAACAGCGGCGGCGAGGGAGACTCGCGAGGGCGGCGGCTGGCTGTGGCTCCGGGAGGCTTCTCCGTCGGCTATTGAGGGAAGGCGGCTACTCTAGCGGTTGACAATGGCTGTCCTCGTCGGCGGTGGAGAACAGAGAAGAAAGGGGAAACCGAGGCGGAAGGAGTCAGCTCTGGCAGGGGCGGAGACCAGGGCGAGGCGACGACAGGGCAGGGCTTCTCCGAACGGCGACGTGGGTCCGGCGACTGGTTGCTAGCCCTTGGATTCTCCTATCAATCCTATCATCAGTCCACAGTCCAAATCGCAACTTTGTTACTGCACTTTTGGTGTCATCATCGATCACCATTGAAATGCAGGTCAAGGAATGTTAGAGTATAGAAAGCGATGATGAGGTGCTGGTTGTTCTTGCTCCAATCTGGTGGCTGCAGAGGGAGAGGCGAGCAAGGATGGAGAGGAAGGTTGGCTTGGCTTGCTCGAGGATGAAGCAACAGGCGTGAGGGCTCGTGGCATCGAAGTGGTGAGTGGAGGAGCCCAGATGTTTGCACAAGTTGAAGGAAGGGCTGAGGGGAAACAAATGTGAACAGAGAAGAGATGTAGGGGTTGAGAAGAGGCTACAAGGCGTGTGGGGAGAAGGTTACGTGAGGGAGAGGTGAAAGTAGGGCTGTAACAAGGCTATCATCACACTGTAAAGAGAGACGCAAAAAAAAGAAAGGAGAAGAAGAAAAGAAAAGAGAAAATAAAGAAAAATACATAAAAAAAAGAATAAGTGTAAAAGAGTAAACTCAATTACAAGCGTTCGGAACGGGACTTTCGAATCGGAAATCTTTCCCGGTTTTTTTTTGAAAATAGTGATATGGGTATAAGCGAACGTATCCAAAATAATAATGTACTCCGGAAATATATTTTACGTCGTAAAATACTTTTAATAAAATATTTAAGCTAAGAAATATCAATAGAAGTACAAAAATAAATATCGCAAACGCACCCAATAAACGGGGCGTTACAAAATTAATCGGAAAGTTTTTGTTACATGGAAAAAAATGAGAAGGAAAGCTAAATCGGGAAAATTTTTTTTTTGAAATAATTGAAAGTTTTATGGTTTACAAAAAAAATATAAATAATGATATCAGAAAATCTAAAGAGAAAACAAACCGGAAATCTTTTGTTATAGCAAAAATATCATAACCAAAATAAATCGAAAGACGTTTATTAAAAAAAGGAAAGGTTATGGTTTATAAACATACTAGTAAATTACTCGTGCACTGCACTGGTGTTTTTTTAATCATTTCGTTATAAAATATCTTATATTTACTTATAAATGTAATACCTAACAATATTATGTGTATTGAATTTTTTATATTTTATAATTGAATTGTAACGCCCCAAATTTTGGCGCGTTTTCGATATTTATTTTATCCTACTTCTATCGATATTTTATTAGCTTGAATATTTTTATTTATGATTAAAAAGTATTTTACGACGTAAAATAGATTTCCCGAGTATATTTATATTTTTGGTTTATTTTTGAAAAAAGTCGGGAAAGTTTTTCGACTCGGAAATTCCGTTCCGAATATATTATGTGTATTGAATTTTTTTATACTTCTATCGAGTTTGCTCTATTATACTTTCTCGTGTTTATTTGTATTTGTATTTATTTTTTTCTTTCTCTACCTTGCTTCTTCCTCCACTCTAGGGCCTGATGGCGTGTTCTTTTTACTAGCAGATCTGCAGATGTGCCTACCCCAATCTATACACTCAATCTGCATACCTAGTGGCGGAGCCAGAAAATTTCCGTTGGAGGGGCACAATTTGCTTAAAATAAAATATATTGCACATTAAGTTTTAAATTAAACAATAAAATCTATAAATTAAATAAATAAATAAATAAATAAATAAATAAAAGTTGACTTAAATTTTGTACTATAAATTAGAGCTCTTAATTTATTTATTTTACTTAGATGAAATTTAAAAATATTTTATATATTTAGTTTTTTTTTTATAAATATATTGTTAACAAAATTAGATAGTGGTTGATGAACTATGGTATTAAAAATTGTATTAGTTAAGAGTTAATGAAATAATAAACAATACTTAATTTCTCCATCTAAATATATTGTAATTTGCTTAAAATAAAAATTAAAAAAGCTTTTTGCTACTCCATGAGTTGAACATATAACTCCAAGTACTCCTTCCCTTCCTATACCAAAAGAGCTATTAGAGGAGTGTATATCATATTCTGTTTTAAGGAGAGGTTTTTTCTTCTTTTTTCCCTTCGTTAGACTTCCTTAGGTAAAACGAGATCGTAAGCCGGGGCACCGTTATCCCCCTTAGATCCGCCCCTGTGCATACCCTACCCGACGCCTTGTTCACTCAACCCCCTTCACTACCAAATTCTACCAATTGGGCAACCATCTCCCTCTGTCCTCCATTCTGTCTCTCCCCTCCCTCCCTCCCTCTCACTTTTCAATCGAGCCCACACCACCGGAGACGAGCCCTTCTCCTTGCAGCAACCACCACACTAGCCATCTTCTCCTCTGATCGACAGGCGAAGACACCACCGGAGACGAGCCTTCGACACCGTTGCAACCCACAACTAACAAGTATGGAATTTTCTGTTTCCCTTCTTCTACCCCGACACGACCACTGAAGTTTTGGACCGCCGGAGAGGAGGGCTACACCACCTAGGAGCTGTCGGACGAGAGGAAGCCGCCTCCACGCCGCCGCCTCGAGTAACCGGAGCACCAGCAGGCCGAGAACGCCGGCCGCTCCTTCCCACTGCTCTCTTTTCTCTTATGTTGCGAGGAAGGACAACCGCTTCCTCCGGAGTGAGCCGCCCTTAGCCAGAGATTGGGCCGCAGCTAGCCGCCGACACCGACGCTTCTTCCTCCGTCTCCACTGCCGCCGACCGCTTCCTTCCCCTGCTGCTGCGCGCGTGCTGTAGGTTGAAGATGCAACCTTTTTTTCTTTTTATTTTATTTTATTTTCTTTTTACAGCCCCTTAATTTGTGTATAACTGCAATCTGTACCCACTTCCTTATATATTTCGGTTTTGACCCGCTCTTTTCGGAATTGCTGTGTATGCCCCTGCTGAATTGAATTATTGCAGTCTTAACTCTATATTCTTGAAATGAGCAGTTTTTACCCTTGTGTATAAATCATTGTTTTGACCCAAAGCTTATTTTGGGTTATGGCTGAAAGATTTAACTACGAGATTTTAACGTTGGATTTTGGAAAACGAGTTTTACCTTAGGGTTTTATATATTATATTTTCCGTTCAATTTTAGCGTATAAGCTAAATTTGCTTAGCTTTGATTTTAGGTCCGGAAGCGCCCGATAAAGGCCAACGAATCCATTCTCGACATCCGTAGATCGTCTTCCGCCTTTGAGCTTGTGTGAGTATCTTCAATCCATCAAAGAATATCAAAACCTCAAAACTCACCTAAGGGTCCACAACCACTAGTAGTGGTTGTAGACCCTTAGGTGAGTTTTGAGGTTTTGATATTGTTTGATGGATTGATGTTGTTATGAGCTTGGGGTGGTATTGTTATCTTGTGAGGTCGTTATAAGGTTTTAAGTTATATGGTTGATCTTGTGAGCGTTCCGAGGCTCGAGGTCGGGGTTGTATGATCTTATGGGATTTTGGAGCTTATGATTGACTTATCCTAGCATGGTGTTGTTACCGTTGAGTTTGTATGGACTAGGCATGTTTATCCTAGTATGTGTTATGGGTTATGGTCTTGTGAGATCATAGGGTCTAGAAGTATAAGGACTTCTAGCTTATGTTGATTGTGATGTGAGTATGAGGGATTCTAGGATGCGGTCCTAGAATGAGAGTCAATTGATCTTGCGTAGATCATTTGTGTAGAAGGCTAAGACTTCTTGAGTTGAGCGAGTTGTTGATATAGATATCTTGTTGTGAGCAGGTGTAGACTTCTTCCCAGGGAAAGCGAGAGTGTTGCGTGAGTTAGCATTTTGGACGAGGTAAGTCTCCGGACTTACTTAGCTCGTATTCTATGTATTAGGTCGATGCATGTTTGGTTGTGTGTGTTTTATTACTTTCATTATAACAATTAAAACCGGAATTATGATCACCGACCTTATATTATTTTGGCCCAAGTGTATGATAATGGGCGGTGACAACTTGCCTAGCTCTTGCGTAGAGCTAGGGGGTTCTTGGCGACTAGCCCGTGCTGGTAGACGTTCGGATGCATCGATACCATTCCATGCTGGTAAGTGGGGACCGAGGCGAGTTTCGGAAGATTCTCGTGTCACAAAAAAAGTTGAATTAGAAAGGGATATGACCTAATAATAAATAAAGATAATAACCGGACTTGTGTGTTTTGAGCATGTTATGTGCGATGTTGATGTATGTGTGTTTGTGCTTTCACCTTGCTTCTAATGCTACGAATATGAGCTAACGGTTTTATACCGATTGTTGTAAACTGGCTTGCAGGTTAGGAATGCAACCGAAAGATCCGGAAGAGTGGGCAGCCAGGGTTCCGTACATTTTAGGAGGGGTTTTGGTTGGAGTCGTGTTTGGGTTTGTATTTATTGTATATTGTATGCCGCGTTAATGGCGTTTGATCTTTGGAGTTGTATCTCGGCTGAAGTCTTTTGTTTGTATGATTTCGGGTTTCATTGCATTGCATAAAAATGTATTTTGTTTTGACCTTTATTTGTGTCTTGTTGCAAGATCCGGTGAAATTGTTGTCAAGCTAAGGGCTCGGGACCCATTGCGAGGTCTCCGCCCGTAACACCCCGAGTCCCGCGGATTCGGGGCGTTACATGAATTTTGTTAATATGTTGAATATACTACTTTTTTCAAAAATTTTTTTTTCTTCAGATTATCTTTAAAATTTTATAAAAATTGATTATATACACTAATATTAAAACTAATTAATATTTTGAAACTAAATCCTATAAGTGTATAATTTGTACTTGACTATATAAATATATGTACTTTTAAATTATTTTGAAAATTTAAACTTGATTACAAAAAGATAAAAAAAATTGGAAGATTTTTAGATAAATTAAATAAAAAATATTTTAAAAGATTACGAATACAAATTTATCAATATTAAAACTTCCGATGTACTCTTTTATTTGTAGATTTTTTAAAATTTCCGAAGTACTCTTTCATTTGTAGATTTTTTATACCGTTTGTTGCAACTAAAAATTATATCTACTTTAAATTTTTATTTGTAAACGTTTTTTTATTTCCAATTTATATTAACATTTAAAAATCACTTTTTAAAATAAAATTTGTGGGCTTCAAGAAATGTGGTGTTGACACGTGGTAAAAGAAGTTTCTGTTTTAATAGATATAAGATCTACAAAATTAGAACGAATTACAAGTAAAAAATGATTTATTGATGAAATGTATATAGATGGCGATTTGAAAATGAAAACTCTCAACTATTTCAAAACAATAATTGTGATAAATATTTCTGTTCATATTTATTTATAGAAAATATTTATTGAAAGAATTGGGTGAAGTAGACTCTTATTTATGGGCTTTTATTTTGTAGACTCCTACAAGTTTTAGCACTCTAATTGACTACCACTATTACTCTATTAAGGGGTATATTTACTTAATGAGTTTTTGATATGAGTACTCTTAATAAAATAATAGTGGTAAAAGGCCTTGTTAGCCATTTTACCTAAAATATTTTCGTGGATATTTACAGTCAATGAAGATCTTAATTAGTAAAGATTCAAATTGTTTTGTATTGTTTTCAGATCTAACCATTTTATTGAGTATTAAGGTTGTCAATTTTGTTTAAATAATTTATATTATAAATAAGAACAAAATATTATATATATATATATATATATATATATATATATATATATATATATATAAATTTAAAATCAAAAATTATTTTTTTTTAATAAAAATGTGCCTACATTATTTTTTTGAAAATTATAAAAACAACATATAGTACATAATGTCTTTTTTTTTAATTTGTTTTGATGTAGAATTTTTTTTTAATTAATCTTTGAGTAAAAATGATGTGACATGATGATATATTTGATAAAGGTGATGTGGCACGGTGATTGCTTATTAATTTAGTTGAAATTTTTTATAAAATAAAATTAAATGACAAATCCATAAATAACTTGTGGCAGTATTGTAAATATATCGAAAAAAGTTGAGGAGGCTAGCCTTAGCTCGCGACACGTGGACAAAGTGTATAATGTTTTGGTAAGTTATAATAAATTACATTACATTATATATATATATATATATATATATATATATATATATATATATATATATATATATATATATATATATATATATATATATATATATAGGTAGATGTTCAGGTGCGGTTTATAATTTCGGGTAGGGCCGTGCGGCTGAACGTAGAGCTGACACGTGTCCACAATTTTAATTTATTATTAGTTTTTTTTCTAAGAATCGATTGATTTTGTTTTCAGAAGCGAATGAAATTTTTTTTGAACTACCATGTTATAAATTTTGCACTATTCTCTTATAAACTTTGAACTATTCCCATATAATTCATGAACTATTACTTTTAATATATTATATCAAATTATTAATAAATTAATCGTTTATATATTATGAACTATTCAATTATAATTCATGAACTATTATTTTATAAGTTATGCAATATCCTTTAAAAATTTTGCACTATGAACTATTCTATTATAATTCATGAACTATCCTTTTATAAGTTATGAAATATCCCTTAATAACTTCTGAACTATCATTTTCAATCGTTTCTGAAAAAAATAAATAAAAATTTGGGACACATGTCAGCTCTATGTTCAGCCGCACGGCCCTACCGGAATAATGTGCCTTACCTGAACAACACCCTATATATATATATGATACAAAGGTAAGGAAAAAGGAGAATCAATCTTTAGAGATAGATCGCCCTAAAACATCCATACAGATGAGAACATCAACATCATGGGGAGCAGGTCATCACAAGGGGAGGTGGAGAAGCCATAGGACGCTAACCGGTCTGCAACAATTTTGATTTCCCGGAAGATATGATGGACACTACAAGAAGAAAACCCAGAGAGAAGAGTAGTGATATCCGAAACAAGTAGATCAACTTCTCAAGGAGGTTTCCAAGAAAAGTTGATTGAAATAATAAGAGTTAAATGGTCACCCTCAATCACAGTATCAGAAAAACCAAGGCTTGTAACCTTCAAAACACCCTTGCGAAGGGCAAAACATTCTGCTTCAAGGAGGGAATTAACCGTGCACTTACCGAAACCAAAAGTGAGGAGATCAACATAGTTGTTTCTAGTAAAAAAACCAAAAGCAGATTGGCCGTTGGCATATCTAGATGAATCAAAATTAATTTTTACTGAGTTACTAGTTGGTCTTTGCCATTTGATATTTGTAGTTTTCCTTATCTGATTAGCCACTTTTTGTTTTGGATTATTCCGTTTATTATTATCTTTATACAATTCAGAGATATGCTTCATATTAGAGAGCCGAAACTGTTCGGAGCTGTTTGATTATTAATTATCATTTGGTTTTTGTTCATCGAGAGAGTCCACCAGAAAACACAAAGAAATTGAAAATCCGCTTGTGAGATTGCGTTTTTTATCTTTAACGATAATTTCAATTACACTTTGGTTATGAGTATCACAACTTTGCAGACCTTGAAGAATTTTGTCGTTGTTAAAAGTTTTTAGTATAACCAGACAATTAAAAAAGAGGTGTTTAGTAGATTTTGTATGGTGATTACAAAAAACACAATGCATCACCACCGGGACTTTTTGTGCATCAAGATTAGCTTTCGTTAGAAGTCCATCAAGAGAGAGTTTTCAAAGAAAGTTCTTTGTAACACCCCAAATTCTCAAAATTCGGGGTGCTACTGGTCAGGACCTCACAATGGGTCCCGACCATAGTTAAACAACAATATTACTAGATCTTACAGCAAGACACAAATGTAGTAAAACAATTTGAAATCAAAGAAGGCAACCTTACAAGATAAAAATATAAAATAGTGTGCATGTAGAAACGGACAAACTCTCCCTTCCCAATAAATGAGTACGTGGACCCGACTGACCATCCGCTCTAGATCTCTCTACAACTTCCTTAACCTACAAAACATCTACAACATCGGATAAACCATTAGCTAACAACCTACACATTACAAGAAGTATAACAACGCATACACACATTAGAGGGAATTAAAAACATAACATGCTCACACACAACTTCGTTTATTATCTTATAAACGTGATTCTCTTTTCTAATTCAACTTCTTTTGTGACACGAGGATCTCCCAAACCTTGCCTTTGTCCCCTTATACCAACAAGACTAGATCTGATGCATCTCACCGTGTACCTGTCTAGACTAGTCGCAAAGAACCTCCCAGTCTCCTAGATAACTAGACAAGTTGTCACCGCCAGGTTATCATACACTTGGGCCAATCATTACACAAGGTTGTCCTAATCCGGTTATGGTTATAATAACAAAACATACACCACCATTATAATCCAACCAACATACAAACAATATCTAAGTAAGCCCCAAGGACTTCCCTGAATCAGGTCAAGTCATGTCCACAACATCACTCGATCCTGCCGAGTATGATCTCGGCTGCCCAAGTCAAGTCATGTCCACAATATCACTCGATCTCGCCAAGTATGATCTCGACTGCTTGATCATAACATAAAACCCGTATCAATATAACTTATCCGACCTCTAGAAGTTCCAACTTCTAGCTCAACAATAAAATCCAAGAAAATGTACTAAATTGCCTCTTTTCTAAGAAAAGATTATTTTACCCCTTATAACTGAAAAACTCTAAAGGCTCTTTGAAGTCTCCAGACTTCTACTAAAACTCTAAGATAAAATGCTCAATTCTAAAGACTAAAGAACTTAGATGAGTTGAAAGATGCTCGACTTTCAAACTCCTAACCTACTAACTAAGGTCCAACTAACACGCTATTCCTAAATCCCAAACATTCCCAGTATACCTACTCACATGCAAGACCAACTACTCCTATAATGCTATTTCTTAAAGATACACAAAACCCAATTCATCTCCAAGAATACAAATCCAAACCTAGCAAACACGTCTATAAGCCAACTATGTTTCTACCCAACTTCAGAACATCCCAAAACCAAATCTAACCGTTGAATCACTCTCCAAACTAAATACATGCTACCATGCATATCTCTAAACAACATATCAGAAAATCAAGTTCAATAGAGGTATATTGTAATACCCAGAAATTTTTATATCCGGTTATTTCCGAGACAAACCGGAACTCGACCGATTTGGACGTTTCTGTCATTTTATGTGACGCTGAGCTCTTCGATATTTTTTTATTTTATGTGAGGACTCTACTCACATAAAATACTCGGAATTGATCTATCTCTTCTTATCCATCAATAGAGTTATATCTTTTAAGTTAAACCATGCGGGCCATCAAGCCATGCCATCCGGGCCTTCAGGAACGAGCCCGTTAAGCCCAGTAAGAAATTGCAACTCTTCAGCCGGTTCCTCTTCTTCCCAGGCGCTTCTCTACATGCTTAACTGTAACATCCGGAAATTTTATTTCCGGAAGTCGAGGTGTTTCCGACCTTTTCCGCGTCGGCGGCTTATTTCCCGCAGGCACGTTTGCTGAGTACGAGTTTTAACACAGGATAGGGGTTCCTTTTACTTTCCGACCTTGGTAAGAGGAGTGAGTGGACAAAGGGGACTGCTGACCCTTGGGTATCCCCACCACTTTGTCAGCCTCATTATTCCCTCTCCCCATTTTCCCATTCCCATTTCATGTTCTTTTACCTCTTCCACTTCTCTTCTTCCTTGTTGCTCTCTTCTTCTTTCTCCTTGGAAGAGTGGAATGTGGAAGCTGCAGCCTTGGAGATTCGGATCTGTTGTGGTAAGTTGTCTCTTCCCCTCTTCATCTTGCTGCTAGTTCATCCCTTCTTCCTCTCCTTTTGACCTCCATGGCTATGGAGGAAGCTTTTGAAGGAAGATCTTGTAAACCTTTACATGTCCCTTCCTATAGCTCGTTTAGGTCGTAGTGAGGAAGCTAGGACCTATGGTGGGAGTTTGGAGAAGGCCCAACAAGAGAAGGAGGAACTTGGTGCAAAGAACCAGTCGAAGAAACGAAGAAGACGGAGTTTCTGCTGTTCGACCGCGGGGGTGGATCATCAGAGGCACAGGGGCGGATCAAGTCCAGCGCAGGGGCAGCCACATTCACCACAGGGGCGGCCACCAGGCGCAGGGGCGGCGCCAGAGGTCCGCGGGGGCGGCGACAAGGTCCGCCGGGAGCGCCAGCTTGTTTCCGCAACTTCGTTTTCTTCACTAGTAGGTTTCTCCCTCCCTTTCTCTTTGTTCCTTCCTTAGACCTTGATGATACCTAGTTAGAAGCATGCTTAGGATGGACCTAGGACTTGTGATAATGCCATATAGTGGTTGCTATCCTTGGAGCCCTTATGGCTTGGTGTGAATGGTGATCTTGAGTGTTGAGCATGTTAACCTTCCTAAGCTAGTTGGTTCTCCTAGGCTGTTGTTGTTGATCATGTCCTTATATTGTATAGGCTGTTGTGTTTTTCCCTTGCTTGTTGAGAGTTTCATGAGTACCATGGACCCTAGGATGCTTTCCTAGTTTGAGAGCTGAGTGATCTTGCTTAGATCACTAGAATAAAGTCTATGAATTCATGAGTGTGAGTTTGTATTGATGAGTGTATTCATGTTTGAGCAGGTTGTGTGCTTCCTCACTAAGGAAGCTAGAGTTTTGTGACTTGAGAGACGAGGTAAGTCTCCAGAATTACTTAGCCGTATTCGTCGTATTAGATTCATTGTGTGTTTGGTGGCGTGTGTTTTACTACTTTCATTATAACTTATAAAACCGGAAATAGGATTACCGACCTTGATATATTATTTGGCCCAAGTGTATAATAACGGGCGGTGACATCACTGCCTAGCTCTTGCAAGAGCTGGGAGATTCTTGGCGACCAGCCCGTGTGGTTAGACGGTCGGATGCATCCGTACCGTTCCATGCGGTAAGTGGGGACCGAGGTGAGTTTCGGGAGATTCTCGTGTCACAAAAAGAAGTTGAATTGGAACGGAATATGACCTAATAAATAAAGATAATAAACCGGACTTGTTTGTTGAGAATGATTATGTGATGTTATGATGTATGAGTGTGTATGCGCCTTTACCATGTTTTTAATGCTTCAAATGTAGCTAACTGTTCTAAACCGCTTGTGTAGATGCCCCGCAGGTTAGGGACACCGCCGAGTGAGGTGGAGGAGTGGACATCCGAGGGTCGCCGTACATTATAGGACGAGGGCATTTTTGGGATTATTATTGTTTTGCTCTTATGTTGGATTATGGTTGTTGTACGTTATCTGATTTATGTTTTGTGGAGTTTTTGTGTCGTTTTGAGGACTCGGCTGAGTTTCCACGTTGTACTCTTTACTATTCAGTCTTGCATATATTACAAACGTTTTCGAGTTTTACGCCTTTATTTGTGCCATGTTGGAAAGGTCCGGTGAGATTGTTGTTAGGTTAAGGGTCGGGACCCATTGTGTGGTCTCGCCCGTAGCATCCCGATATCCTGCGGATTTGGGGTGTTACATTAACCCTAGGCTCTCCTTCGTTTCACGTGAGAAAACCAACAACCCATCTCCTCCTACTTACAACCATCCACGACGACGTGCCGACGAGCCTCGCCATCCCTCCCTTCATTCCATCCTGCTACACGCAGCAACACAACCATCAACATCCTCCTCTCCGTGCCTCCTCCGCACGCAGTCCGTTACCGGCGACGTGGTCGTCCCGTGGTTCCCTCTCGCTTACATAGTGGACCGGACATTCCTTCTCGAGCCAGGAACACAGCTACGAACACTCCTCTTCGAGCCCAACCAACCTATGCAGACCTCCATCGGTTCGACCTCCAAAAGAGCAACGCAGATTCACGACCCTGCACGCTGATAGCATGAATTATTGTCTATATTTCGGATATGGTTTTGTCATTTTCTCATCATAATTTTGCATGCATGTGCATGTATTTATAATGTTTATTTCATTATTTGGTTACTTTGTAAGAATCGAGGTCTACACCATGTTTGATTGTAATTGTAGGAAATATGGCACGTTTTGGGTGGAAATGGAGCATAATGAGCTAAGGAAGCTATGGATCCACATCTAGGAGCATTAGGAAGGACAAGAAGAAAGGCAGGAATTATGATGGAAGAAAGAAAGATTCAGATGAAGATACAAAAGCATGCACGTAGATCACTGCTGATCTCGGATCAACACAGTGATGCGTCTCGACATAAATGCCCCACTGGGCTTGGATCGAGGTCGACGGCTCACAACCCAAGGAAATAAAATATAATTTAACCTAAAATTCTTCTATAAGAAGGGAAGGTGAATGTGAAGTTAAGGAGGCTGGATCTTAGATAGATCAAAATCACGGCTGGTTGGAGACAGATTGAAGGGAAGAAGATTTGAAGGAAGGATAGTTTAGGGTTCAAGGAACCTTAGACTGTGAGTATTTTTTTGAGGATTGCTTGTGACTTGTTATCATTCTCTTTGGGAACACGTTGTTGGATACTGTTGATTCCTTGTTTGCTTTGATAATTGAGACATCTTTGTTGATTGATCATTCACCTTTTCTTGATATATTTGATATATTTGATATTGCATAGATAATGATGATTGTTGCCTAAACACCCCTGCGATTCTAGGGTGATTAGTTGAAGGTTGTGGTATAGACAATGAAGAATGAACCTTTATCTGAGAGGACCCTGAAAGCTCGAGTTATCCCTAAACCGAAACCCGTCTGGGGATGTTCGTTGAGCATCTCGACCGAGATCGATATAGAATATCACAAGATCGTCCACTGTTTTACAGATTATGAGTTTAGGTTATAGTTTGCCAAATCCTATCCTTGTTGCACCTTTCCTATTTTACACGCAAGCCTAGGATAAGACTTACCCGGTGATTCCTTTGCTTGTATACCGATGATGATGAGTGTTAGGTAATAAAGGTTTATCCTTTATTAGGGTTTGAGTGTGCCTTCATCCTATCTTTGAGAGCTAACCTGAGACTTACCCGGTGATGATTAGTTCTGTACCCTTAGGTGAGTGATGTTGGTTTGAGTGCTCGTACCTTTCCTTAGTTCCTTGAGACTTACCCGATGATAGGAGTTTTGGTTCGGGAAAGTGGGTAGTGAGATTTACTCGGTGATCTGTCCCATCGTTGAAACACCTTCCCTAAGCGAACCTCAACTTTGTCCACGCTACCTTTAGAAAATCTTGAGTCGAAAGCACAACTGGATGCTATGATCTTTAGAATCTGCATTTCCCTATCTTGCTATACATCTTGTCTTTTGCTTTTGATTAGTACCATTGCATGATTCTGAAGTTAGATTGCTTTTGTTGTGATTATTCTCACCGATTCCTTGAGATCGACTCTGGAATATAAGCCCTTACTATGATATATTTGTACACTGCGGGTTCGCTTATTGTTAGGTTTATTATTCGGAATATGAATTTAAAGCTTTGTCTGCACACACCTTTTGGAGTGAACAAGTTTTTAGCACCGTTTCCGGGGAATTGGTCAAGACCAATCCAGAGTACGGTTGTCTAACTTGGAAGCTTATTGCTTTGCTACTGACTATTTTATCTAAATGTTCTTGCAGAACCTTTCCTTAGGTTTATGCGAAGACCTAGAATTGGTAAAGAAATTGTTCCTTACGATCCTGAACCAGAACAATTAAGACTTCAAGAAAAAGCTCTCATAAGAGAGAGAGCTGAAATAATTGCTCAAAACGAGCGATTTCAGGCCAAGATGAATGAACTAAGAGAGTTAATTCAACGACCAAATGAGGATACTAGAGTCGTAGTAAATCCACCGGCACATGCTTACGTTCCACCACCACCACCGCCTCCACCGAGGGTGGAGCTAGTTGACCCGTTTTTGAGCATTCCACAAACACTTGACCAACGTATGGATCCCATTCAGCAAACAAGCTGTCCCGACGTCAACTTAGGCGATCCAACTGAAAGAGATTATGAGTTTAGACCTCAAGTCATCACAATGATTCAGCAGAATCGTTTTGGAGGAATGAAGAGAGAATCACCACACCAACACGTACAAAACTATGAGATTTTGATGGAAACTTTGAGACCTTCTAGATGTGATAATAACAACTATAAACCGCATGTCTTCTTTTTCTCTTTGAAGGATAAAGCACTTGCATGGTATCATTTGCTTCCAACTGGAAGTGTGAACACATGGGAGGGGATGACCGCGGAGTTTCTCACGAAATTCTTCCCTCCATCAAAGACGGAAGAGTTGAGGGCTAAAATAAATGCATTTGTGATGAGGAATGGTGAACGCCTCTTTAAGTCATGTGAATGGTTTAAAGACCTTCTCTTGGATTGCCCACATTATGGATTCTAAAAATTGGTTTTGCTGGTGATCTATTTCAAGGGTTTGGATGCGGAAGCACAGTTCAAACTTGAATCACTCTCAATTGGGATGTTCATGGATACACTAGTTGATGAAGCATGGGACTTTGTTGAAAAATAGACTCTCATTATGGATAAATATTCTCACCGGAGTATTGATACAAGAGGTCAAGGCTCAAGACCTCAAGAGCTGAACCTCACCTCTTCTAGCGTTGATCAAATCAACGCACTCAACAATGAGATGAAGGCTTTAAAGGAGCTCTTAAGGACGAAAACTCAACAAACCAAGCAGCAAGATGTTGGGTATGTTGGAAGAGGGAACTACCAAGGGAATAAGAACAAAAACTACAACAACAACAACAACAACCGGAACTACAACAATTGGTGATGCAATTAAAACAATTCCGGTAATCCTTATTCCCATGCTGAAAGTGCTCTAACACCACCTTCTTCTTCTTCTTCTTCTTCTTCTTCTTCTTCTTCTTCTTCTTCTTCGAAGACATGAATCACCATCAAGCTTGAGTCAGCCACCAAAGGTAAAATTGGAAGCTATGATTGAAGCGCTGGCAGGAAAGATGAGTGGATTGGAGAGCACATTTACTTCGATTTCTAAGGCACAAAAAGCCTTAGAAAATCAAGTATTTAGCAAAGCCGGAGAAGTTCCTAGAGATCAAGGGATACTTCCAAGATGTATAGAAAATAACCCAAAGAGACAAATCAAGGCAATTACAATGAGAAGTGGCGTGAAGACCGCTGACCCACAACCTCGATCGAACGAAGCTGTAAAGCAACCCATTTCGATCGAGGTGACTTCTAGGTCAACTGAGGAAAACACAACAGGGGGTCACCTCGGAAAGTACCTCGACCGAAATGCTTCAGGGTCGAACGAGGTGAAGGAAAAGGAAGAAATTTACGTACCTCCCCCTGTGTACAAGCCCCCACTCCCATTCTCGCAGTCTAGAGCGAGAGCACCTCTAGACAAGCACTTCGATAAGTTTCTAGATCTTATGAGTAAACTCCATATCAACATACCTTTCATTGATGCAATTCTAGGTATGCCCGCATATGAGAAGTTCTTGAAGGAAATCCTCTCTAGAAAGTGGAAGATGGAAGATTTTGGTGAAGTAAAGATTTTCTCGAGATCATCAAAACTCATCAAGATCATGAGAGAGAAGATGCCCCCCAAATTAAGAGATCCGGGATCGTTCTGTATCCCTATTGGAGTTGGAAACGTCTCATATGACGCTGTGTGATCTAGGAGCAAGTATGAGCATCATTCCACTTGCATTGTGTGAGAAGGCTGGTTTAGGGGAACCTAAACCAGTTAAGATGACATTATATATGGCGTATTGATCAATCACTCGACCCGTAGGCGTGTTAGAAGACATTCCGGTAAGGCTAGGTAAGTTCTACATTCCCATTGACTTTGTGGTATTGGACATTCCTGTAGATTATCTAGTCCCAATCATCCTTGGGAGGCCGTTTCTTGCAACATCCGGTTACTACGTGGGTTGCAAGAATGCCAAATTTTCTTTTAACATCGGGGAATAACAAATTGAATTCGTGCTATCAGCTTTGATTGAAGGCCAAAACCTCGAGGAGGACATCTACAACATCTATGATGAAGAGGAATCACGTGAATTGGTTAGCTCTATTCTTATTAAAGATCCTCTTGAAAGAGTTTTGAGTTTTAGTATGATAGAGAAATGTGTAGATGTTTCATGTGATGCAGATATACACAACTTGGAAACTTTGGAGGAAGATCCGTCAGCCGTGTTTGAGAAGTTTGAAGAGGGGACAACGAAGTGTCTCGACATCGGTGAAGTCATCTCGATCGAGGCAACTTTTGAAATGAACGAGGTGAAATCAACAATGAATCACCTCGGATCACGTTTCGACCGAGATACAATTGAAGCAAACGAGGCGAAAGCAACAGGGAGTCACCTCGGATCAAACCTCAGTCGAGACTCATCTAAAGGAAACGAGATCATCGATTATTCGACTTCAACTTATACAGGCATTGGTCTTAACCCTTCCAAAGCTTTACAAGACAATGTTAGGAAAGTGAAGCCACCTCTTCGCCGGAAATAGCGAAGGTCGCGAAGATTTATAAGAAACAGACAAAGAAGTGGCACAAAAGCATATCACTCAGAGAGGGCTCCAAGAAGGAGAAATTGTTCTTCTTTTACATTATCATTCTCATCTTCCCCCAAATAAACTGAAATCAAAGTGGACAAGACCTTTTACTATAAAAAAATGTTTTATCTAATGGTGTAGTTGAAGTATGGGGTGAACATTGTGGAACCTTTCAAGTCGACGGACGTCGATTGAAGAAGCACATACCGGAATCTCCGGTCAAGGAGATTGCATCCATGCATCTCAAATGAACATTCAGAGTTAGGTCCAACTAGCGACCTTAAAACAAGCGCTTCTTGGGAGGATACCCAAGGTATTGCTTTCTTTCTTGCTTTCTAGATTATATTAGTTTAGTTTGTCTTTTTGTGTCCATGATAACATTGTAACACCCCAAATCCGTGGGACCCAGCGCGTCACATTGGGCTAGGATCTCACAGTGGATCCTGACTCTAGCCTGACAACAAGTTCATTGGACCTTACAACAAGACACCGACAGATATAAAAACAAATACATAAAATGGTACAACTGTATAACAAAAGAGTATACAAAATCATAGCCGAGTGTAAAACAACAACATCATATCCACATGTACAAAACATCCTTAAAAGCCCATGCAACACCTATGTACGGAAATCCTTGGCTAGTCACCCTGCTGGATCACTCTGCAGTCCTCCTATCCTGCAAAACATCTACAACACGGTATAAAACCGTTAGCTAACTATTCATATATATGGTAATGCATAAGCACAAGCACAAGTCATGGAATCGTAAACACATAATCATGCTGTCACACATTTACCCGTTTTAATTATCTTTATATGTAAGGTCATGCACTCAATCGTATATATATATGTATATATATATATATATATATATATATATATATATATATATATATATATATATATATATATGAAACTATGTGACACGAGGAACGTATCATCCTTGTCTCTGGGTGCTATAGCCAGCTGGAGTAGTATCGGCGTACTACCCGTATGAGAGTGGTGAAGTGCCCATCCCGTATACCAGACCGGCCTGACTTTAGAGAACCTCCCAGACTCCTTACAGGATAAAAGGGAAAGGTTATCATTGTCACTGCAAGAGGGCTATCAATAAAACATAGGTCGGTAATAATCGATATAGCATGCTATCAAGCATATAACACACACCACTCATGCATACACCCAATAGAAGGATGGTAGCTAAGTAAGTCTTACGGACTTACCTCAACCTTTGATACTCTCAACCACGAGCAACCTCAAACCAGATAACAACACTGCCCAATAACAAGGAACAAAGTTATATCAAATCTCCTATCCATCAAGGGGTCACACCTAGACCCAAGGGATCCATAAGGATCATAACCAACTTAAAAGCCTCACAACCTACTAATCCTCAAAGCCATAACCGGCATATATCGATATTATAAACATCATCATCCTATCCTCATACACATGCCTAACATGCTACTCAACACTCACACTTGGAAAGGAAAGGGTCCATGCCATCTTAGACAATCCCTGAACAAGACGCACCTGCGTGACAAGGAAGACGCAAGAGCTGGACACAGGGAGGCGCAAGGGAGGCTCCTGGTGGCGCAGAGGCGGCGATACACCGGTGCAGGGGCGGCCTGAGGTGGCGTAGGGGCGACTGGTGTGCAGTGAGCACGTCTTCGTCTTCTCTTCGATTCTTCACTCGCCTCTCTTCACTTCTTCATCATTCAGCAGCACCACACATACATATACATACACATAGACATCACACATGCCTAGGAAGCTCATCACAAGATCAAACTTGTGGAAACCTAAGCTATGAAGGAAGAAAATAAGGAAGGAAGAAAGAAAGAAGAGGAAGATGAAGAGCTTACCAATCTGAGCCCTAATAGAGGAAGAAACCTCACACACAACCATGGATGGCTCTCTCAACAACACATCAACATCCATCAACATCATCATCAACAACCAAGAACTCAAACTCTCTTCAAAACAAGGAGAAAACAAGAAGAAGATCCAAAGGAGGAGAAGAAGAGAAGAAGAATGTGAGGAGAGAAGATGGAGCTGGAAGAAGAGGAGAAAACCCTCATCAGGAAGCAAAGGGGTGTCTTATAAATGAAGGCAACCAAAAGTACGAGTCAAGGTCAATAAAGACGGCTACAACCCACCAGAATCCGTAGGGGCGGACCCAGGAGGCTCAGGGGCGGATCAGGTGGCCCGCAGGGGCGGGTGGTCTGGCCGCAGGGGCAGATCTAGTAGGTCTCAGCACCTGCTTCTCAGTTGAGGAGCAGGCGCGGGATCTCTCAAAGACTAAGGCTCTTACATCTCACCTCCTTAAAAACAAATTTTGTCCCGAAACTTGCAAAATCCCAAATCCTCTCGGACCCATATGGCGAGGTATAACTCTCTCTATGGTAGGTATCACATCTCCGCTCAAAAAGGTCACAACCTATATCATTCTATAACCTCAAAACACAAGCATGGAGGAATCACCATCTCTAGCACAACATCACTATACTATCCAAGGCATAGAGGAAAACATCTCTAGCCAGCCTATAAACACATCACAAAGGCATAAAGGAATCATATCTCTTGCCATACTCACATCACAAGGCGTAGAGGAAACCCATCTCTAGCCAGATCATACTCATAAAACAAGGCATGAAGGAAAAACATCTCCAGCGAAACTATGTCCATTAAAATAGCGTGGAGGAGTAACCATCTCCAGCTAGATCCTAATCGTATCCAAATAGCATGGAGGAAAGAACCATCTCTAGTTATAATCATAACTCGAGCTAGCACATCATGATCTAATAACATCATATATCACATCATAGCAAGCACGAAAATAAACACATCAAAACATATAAGAACATAATCACAACACTCACCAAGATAACTGATGACACGATTTATGACGTTAATTTAGGCATTCATTTATATAGTTTTTCCCGGTTTTCATGCATGGTTTGGCATTAGTTCATGACGTTTGCGCTTCATTCATGCATATTGTCGAGATAAACGTCTACACGGACTTTTGTCGGTTTTGTAGGTGTTTTGGGGAGCTTTTGGACTCAATCGACACATTCGAGGATCATTCCTCGTGATGACACACTTCCAGACTCATTAAAGAGCAAGCTAGGAGCAAAGGAGAACACATGGGACCTAGTTGGTGCACGCCTGGCACCAACTCATTGCTAAATGATCCAAGGAGAGTTTCTGGAGCAAAACCACGGCCAGAGACCAGAACCATGCCCGTGGAATCCACCCGTGGTTTTTGTCTGGACCATGTTGACACGTGTCCCACGATCTCTTTGGATGACTCTTGCTCTTGGTGGGTATTTAAATGATCTTGCAGGCTGTAATGGGGGACTCTCTTCCTTCTTTATGACCTAGCTTCTTCCCCAATACACTTCTCCATTGTTGCCTCTCTTCCAAGCACCCATTGTGGGTGTTCTTGGAAGAGATTAGTATAGATTTTCGTTTTAGAGTGAGATTAGAGTGGTTTTGAGTGAGGTTTCCATTGTTGACAACTTGGAACAGCTCTTGGAGCCTTTGTAAGACTTGGTAACTTCTATTCTAGCTTTTAATGTCTTTTCTTTGGGTTATTCTTCATTATCTAGCCATGAATTGCAAGCATGCTTTATTTGTGAAGTTTGATCTTGAAATGTATGTTGTTGGCTGAATAGATGTGATTCTAGGGTGAATGAATGATGTTTATGCTTTGGACTATGATGATATGGACTTCCATGTTAGCTTAGGATCGATTTATGTTAGAAACCCCAACTCAGTGGAGAATCACGGCCTGTTCTTCATGGTTCCACGGCCGTGGTTTCCATAATCCACCCGTGATTCTCTCTGTTGTGCTTGTATTGATGAATCTGGATGTTAGGACGTAGATGTGTTGAAATCCTAGTGTTTGTTGAGCCTAATCTAGCTTAGGGAGACCTTATGTTAGCAACCTTTTTGAGGGATGAGACTTACCCGGTAATTTTCTCTCTTAGATTCATAAGATGACGAACTCTAGGTAGTAGTGAGCCAAAAAGCCGCTATTGTATTGAGTGTGTTAGGATCGTTGCCTGAGACTTACCTTTTCCGAGACTTCCCCGGTAAGGAGGGTTTGACCCTTAGGTAGTGGCCGGTTTTGTAACACCCCGATTCCGCGGGACTCGGGATGTCACATTGGGCTAGGATCTCACAATGGATCCTGACCCTAGCCTAACAACAAGTTCACTGGACCTTACAACATGGCACTGACAGATATAAAAACAAATACATAAAACCGTATAAACTGTATAACCAAAGGTAAACAACAACATAGTCGAGTGTGAAAGGACATCCTCACACAGGAGGGAAAACAAGACATCATGTAGATCACCCACTCGGGATGTATGAGAGTCCTCGCCTGTCACCTTGTAGATCACCCAACATCGCCTATCTTGCAAACATCTACAACACGGTATGAAACCGTTAGCTAACCATACATATATAAGGTAATGCATAAGCACAAGCACAATCAAGAAAGATAAACACATCAGCATGCTATCACACATTTACCCATTTTATCATCTTTATATAATAGTCATTCACTCAAATCGTATATATATATAGATAGATGAAAGTATATGACACGAGGACCGATGCATCCTCGCCTCTGAGTGCTATATCCAACTGTACGAGTATCGGTCACACAACCCGTGTACCCTATGAGAGTGGATTGCGCCCTTCCTGTAAACCAGTCTGGCCTGACGTCAGAGAACCTCCAAGACTCCATGGTAGGATGAAAGGGAAGGGTTATCACAACCACGCAAAGGGCAGTCAATAAAACATAGGTCAGTATAAACGATATCTCATGCTATCATAGCAAACATATAACGCACACACCACTCATGCAAACACCCAATATAGGGATGGTAGCTAAGTAAGTCCTACGGACTTACCTCAACCTCGTACTCAGTTCAACCACAACAACCTCCAATCCTATGAGAGGGTACTGCCTAATAACAAGGCATAAAGATATATCAAACTCTATTCATCAAAGGGGTCACACCTAGACCCAAAGGGATCCATGAGGATCATACTCAATCTATAAGCCTCACAACCAACTAAACCTCAATATCTCAGCATAACTCACAATTCCTCAAATCTCAAGGTAGTATCTAATCAACATTCCTCAATCTCAATTCTAATCCTAATTTAATTAATTAACCTTTAATTAATTAATTAGATTTCGCCAGAATAACGTTTTGCCCGCAGGCAATTTCTAAACCCCTGTCATCAAATTTCATCAAACAAACAACCCATAATCACCAGAATAATATAACGACCATAATGGAATTTCTAATTATCCATTTTGACAAGCCTAAAGTCAATTTAGGCCAAATCTCAGTACGGAAAACGAATAAATTCATAACTTATTCGTTACTAACCCGATTGACGATCTGAAAGAAGACTCGGAATCACAGCGACGCAAGATACGCATGGACAACATCAAATTCACCGGAATTTGAGCGACAGAACCTGCCTGGTGACATATATGCTCGACCAACCCTTCATCTGCTCGGAAATGCAGAAACTCAGTACCGGTATGAAGAGAATGAAGAGAGGAATCCAGAAACTCAAACAAAATTGAAATCGAATTAGAAACGGAGAGTAGATTTGAGTTTGAAGGTTGAGAGAAATCAGAGCTTTTACGAGGAAACGTGAAAGAAAATGAATTAATAAAGGATTTTCCGCTATTTATAGTGAAGACGATAATTATCCTTTAGCAAAGTCGATAATTATCCTTTAGCAAAGTCGATAATTATCCTTTAACCGATCCAAAGGCGGGTCGAACCTCCTTCTCCAAACTTCTCGAGATTGGAATATTAAATCTGGAATATTGTAGTGATAATTATTCCACAACTGTCTCGGAAAACGTGTATTCCTAAGCCGTCTTTCTTAGCCGTTAAGAAACGAAATAACGACTCTTTTGACCGTTTTGCCTCTCCATGTTATTTCATATCTAGGATATATCCGATGTCTTGATCATTTCTCTCAACTGCATTTTTATTAATTGGAGCTCCCAAATGCTCCAAATAACACCGGAGGGTAAAAATAATTACCCGGGGGAAAAAGTAAAAATTTTCCAAACGTCCAAAATTACGCGAGGAACATAACGGTAGGACTCATACTCATCACTTGCGAAATCTTCGCGAGTTATATATCAATTACTATCAACAATTAAGTTAATCAACATTAATTAGAATTCGGAAATCGTAGCTATTACATCACACACCCCTTAAAAATAAGTTTCGTCGCGAAACTTGAACAATTCTCAAATCCTGTCGGATCCATACGCCGAGGTATAAACATTGTCTCTATCGGAGATATCACATCTCCGTTCAAAGGTATCAACCTATAACAATCTATAACCTCAAAACATAAGTATGGAGGAATCAACAACTCCAGAAAACAGGATCATAACGCTATCCCAAATGCATGGAGGTAAAACATCTCCAGTAGTCTAATCTTATCCCAAAGGTATAGAGATAAAACATCTCTGGCAACTATATCCTTAATCACACCGTGGAGGAAACATCTCCAAGAACTATAATCACTATAATAACATTATGGAGGAAATACACCTCCATTTGACTCACATCACAAGGGCATGGAGGAAAATCATCTCCAGCTACCAACTCATCATCAAGGAGGAAACACATCTCCAAAACATAAATGACTGTATGGAGGAAGAACATCTCCATAAATCTCTATACCTATATCCCAAACATGGAGGTAATATCATCTCCAACTAACCTAATGTTATTCTACAGCATGAAGGTAGAACCATCTCCAACTGACCTATACACGATGGTATGGAGGTAGAACTCCTCCAATGGTAAATCATCGCTCGAGGGCTTGGTGGTAAAATTTCTCCAGCCATAACATAACTCGCCCTAACATAACAAGATCCACTAGGATCACCAATAATCTAGCATGGAAGAGAACATCACATATCACATAATCACATAATCATATATCTCATAATATACAACCATGACTTGCTCAACAAGTCTACGGCACAACCTTCTCTGCATAAACTCGGATTAGTTCCTATGGCTACTATCCTCAATCACCCAGGTGGCCTCGTCTTGGTCACTATACTCTCATCATCAGAATGTTCTTCAAGCATAAACGTTCTATACCTCATTCTAAGACTGCAACAAGATATTCAACAAACATGTGGTATGCCTCGACCACTAAATCATCATGACTCATAGTGCATCTCGGGTCTGGTATATACTCCCTTAGCTGAGACACGTGAACAACAAGGTGAATACCCTCTAAACTCGGAGGCAAAGCTATTATGTATGCTGCCCTCCCAACTCTATTCAGTATCTAGAAAGGACCGACATATCGGGGACTCAACTTCCCCCTTATGCCAAAACGTCTGACGCCTCGCGTCAGAGATACTCTCAGCCAGACATGAGCTCTTCTTCTGAACTCTAGAGGCCGGCACCTCTTGTCTACATACGACTTCTGGCGACTCTGTGCCGCCATCATCCACTTCCTAAACAACGCTACTCGAGCCATAGCATCCTGAATCTTCTTTGGTGCTATCCCACTAGTACTGCTAGACTCATCCCAACATAAAGGTGTACGGCATCTACGCCCATAGTGCCTCATAAGAGGCCATCCCAATAGATGCATGTCAGTTGTTGTTGTATGAGAACTCAACTATTGGGAGGTAATCTGACCATCCTTGACCCCAATCCAACACATTAGCTCACAACATATCCTCAAGGGTCTGGATGGTTCTCTTTGACTGACCATCGGTCTGGGGGTGAAATGTAGTCGTCAAGTGTAGACTTGTCCCCAAAGCAGTCTGAATCTGTTGTCAAAATCTCGAGGTCAAAATCCTAGGTTAGCTCAAACCATCTACGCTGGCGGTTATTCAATTCCCACTGCGTAAAACTATACTTCAGACTATTATGGTCTGTGAAGATCTGGCATGTAGCACCATACAGGTAATGTCTCCAAATCTTCAAAGCATGCACTACCGCTGCTAACTCCAGATCATGAGTCGGGTAGTTCTCCTCATACGTCTTCAATTGACGAGACGAATATGCAATCACTATGCCCTTCTGCATCAAAACACATCCCAAACCTAGCTTGGATGCATCACTGTAGACCACAAAATCATTAGAATCCTCTGGCTGTGCTAGAATAGGAGCAGAAGTCAAACGCCTCTTCAAATCCTCAAACTCTAGGCACATTGATCAATTCACACAAATCTGGTAGTCTTCCTTATAAGACTCGTAAGTGGACGGTGATCATAGAAAATCCTTCCACAAAGTGTCGGTAATAATCGGCTAAGCCGAGAAAGCTACGTACTTCCTTACTGTTCATCAATATTGTCGATACTACAACATACTCAATCTTCGCCGGATCAATCTTGATCCCACTGGCAGATACCATATGGCCTAGAAAAGCAATCCTCAGACATCCACAACTCGCACTTAGAAAGCTTGGCATACAACCCTCTATCCCTCAAAATATGTAAAACCTTCCTCAGATGACCGGCATGCTCCTCTCTGCTACGAGAGTATACCAGAATGTCATCAATGAATACTACCACAAACTGATCAAGGAAGTCGAGGAATATATTGTTCATCAACTCCATGGAGGTAGCGGGGCATTCGTCAGCCCGAATGGTATCACTACAAACTCGTAGTGTCCGTAATAGGTACGAAATGCCATCCTATGCATATCCTACTTTCCCCCCCTTAACTGGTGATATTCTGAGCGCTAGGAAGTCTTGGAACACATAATCGCTTCTTGAAGCTGACACAATAAGTTGTCAACACGACACAATGAATACACTAGGACAAATGAAGCCCTTCTCTATACATTCCTCAAGTTGTCTCTTCAGCTCTAACATCTCAACATGCGTCATACAATATGGGGCCTTTCAAATCAATCTCATACCACACTTCAACTCAATATCAAAGTTCACACTCCACTGAGGCAACAACCAGACGGTTCAGTAACACGTCTCTAAGCTCATAAACCCCTAGAATATCTTCCAAGGCTGGACTCTCTTCCTCCTTCATGGCATAACGTTAGAATGCATCACATGCATGTACTATAAGCCTTGCTGCCCGTATGACACAAATGACAAACCCGTCTCTTCATAGGTCTTAACCTCGGAAGACTTCTATCTAATCTATCTCAATAGAGACTATAACAGTCTTCCAATTAACATCTAACACAACATGATATCTATCCGTCCCATCCATACACATAATGACCTTCTCATGCACCTATGACATGACAAAGAAGTTTACAAGCAATACACAAGTCCTACATAAAGGAGACAATCACATATCTCGCGAGTACCTCAGACCCCTAACTGATATCCTTATCAAGGAAGGTCTACCCTCTATTGTATCTAAAATCAATCTATACATGCATCAAAAGCGAAGAGTGCACAACACCCATATCAAACAAAACTCCACTAGGTAAACCATTAACGAGAATGATACCTGTAACAGCTAACGTCAGCAGCTCCATTGTATATCATCACTCAAACCTCGGACCTATGCTCCTCAGGTTTCATTGAGGTCATCACCATAGTCTCCACTTCTACTCTTTTTGCACCGGAAAGAGGAAGGTCTTGCTGAGAAGAAACACTACCTTGTTGACAAAAAGGGCCAAATAGCCTAGTTCACCACATGTAAAGCACGCTATCGGTGCCAAGGAACAGTCAGGGCACAAATGATCTGGATCGCCACAGTTGAGACACAGACGTCCCATCTCTGCTACTGGTACGGGTGACTCCTCTGCACTTCTCAGCTCAAAGGCCCTACCCTGAGCTCCTCTGGTGTCAGTGGTACTTCCACCACGACCTCTACCTCTACTTGACCCGGGAATAAATCCTTGAGTAGAAGGACAATCTAAAGCTCTCTGCTGTCCTTATGTTTGCTGCTGAGGTGTCCTCTAACCACCTCCTGCCACACTGGAAGGGGAAGATCCCTATTGTGATGCAACTCTACCTTGCCTACAGAAGGCATCTCTATGACTTGGTCTACCACAGGTGTAGCAAGTCACTGGTGGACTCGTACACTTTGGTCGCAAATGTCCAGACTTCCCACAGTTATAACAAGAGCTCATCTCACCAGCAGTCCGTGTAGAACAGGGATCACTCAAATGTCCATGTGTTAGACTTTGTCTACCTCCTGAAGGGTCTACTTCCTCATTCACTAGCTCGATCCGTTGTTTCTTCTTTGATCTTGAAGATTCCGTTGATACCACAAATGTTGGTAAGCACGGTGTAAGTTTACCCGCTCTTGCAGCGTCATATACTTGGCGTATATATTCTCCAAACTCGAGTCCACTCATCGAGACGTAAGCAAGCTCTTCATGGTCGTCCTCTGCTATAGGCGATACAACAACGGAAACTGGTCCCTAACCTATCACTACTGGAGGAAGAGGGGGCATATTCCCACCTCGTTCCACTATAGATGTTGCTCTAGTCTGAGCCATCTGCAGAGTATACGCACCTAATCTTATAAGGCTATATATATGCCATATGTATCGGTATATATGTATATAACACATCCACATAATCCATAATACACATATATATACATATCTATGCTGTAGAGATCCATGGCAAAGGTGACGACTTCTCGTACATTCTAACCCAAAACCACACTTAAAACCAAAAATCCTTTTGAAAACGTCAGACCCCTTTTGGGTTATGTTTATTGTACCTATCAAACCTCATTGCAGGTAGCAAGTGCCATTGTTGTCAACCTAAGGCTCTGATACCAACTCTGTAACACCCCAATTCCGCGGGACTCGGGATGTCACATTGGGCTGGGATCTCACAATGGATCCTGACCCTAGCCTGACAACAAGTTCACTGGACCTTACAACATGACACTAACAGATATAAAAACAAATACATAAAACCGTATAAATTGTATAACCAAAGGTAAACAACAACATAGCCGAGTGTGAAACAACATCCTCACACAAGAGGGAAAACAAGACATCATCCTCGCGTAGGAGGGAAAACATAAACAACCCCAAACCCAATCACCTAATGTACGAGATTCCTCGGTCTGTCACCTTGTCAGATCACCCAACAGCGCCTATCCTGCAAACATCTACAACACAGTATGAAACCGTTAGCTAACCATACATATATAAGGTAATGCATAAGCACAAGCACAATCAAGAAAGATAAACACATCAGCATGCTATCACACATTTACCCATTTTATCATCTTTATATAATAGTCATTCACTCAAATCGTATATATATATATAGATAGATGAAAGTATATGACACGAGGACCGTTGCATCCTCGCCTCTGAGTGCTATATCCAGCTGTACGAGTATCGGTCACACAACCCGTGTACCCTATGAGAGTGGATTGCGCCCTTCCTGTAAACCAGTCTGACCTGACGTCAGAGAACCTCCCAGACTCCATGGCAGGATCAAAAGGAAGGGTTATCACAGCCACGCAATGGGGCAGTCATTAAAACATAGGTCAATATAAACGATATCTCATGCTATCATAGCAAACATATAACGCACACACCACTCATGCAAACACCCAATATAGGGATGGTAGCTAAGTAAGTCCTACGGACTTACCTCAACCTCGTACTCAGCTCAACCACAACAACCTCCAATCCTGAGAGAGGGCACTTCCTAATAACAAGGCATAAAGATATATCAAACTCTATTCATCAAAGGGGTCACACCTAAACCCAAAGGGATCCATGAGGATCATACTCAATCTATAAGCCTCACAACCAACTAAACCTCATTATCTCAGCATAACTCACAATTCCTCAAATCTCAAGGTAGTATCGAATCAACATTCCTCAATCTCAATTTTAATCCTAATTTAATTAATTAACCTCAATATCTCAGCATAACGTTTTGCCCGCAGACAATTTCTAAACCCCCTGTCATCAAATTTCATCAAACAAACAACCCATAATCACCAGAATAATATAACGACCATAATGGAATTTCTAATTATCCATTTTGACAAGCCTTAAGTCAATTTAGGCCAAATCGTAGTACGGAAAACGAATAAATTCATAACTTATTCGTTACTAACCCGATTTAAATTCTGAAAGAAGATTCGGAATCACAACGACGCAGGCTACGCATGGACAATATCAAATTCACCGGAATCTGAGCGACAGAACCTGCCTGGTGAAATATATGCTCGACCAACCCTTCATCTACTCGGAAATGCAGAAACTCGGTACCGGTATGAAGAGAATGAAGAGAGGAATCCAGAAACTCAAACGGAATTGAAATCGGATTAGAAACGGAGAGTAGATCTGAGTTTGAAGGTTGAGAGAAATCAGACCTTTTACGAGGAAACGTGAAAGAAAATGAATTAATAAAGGATTTTCCGCTATTTATAGGGAAGACGATAATTATCCTTTAGCAAAGTCGATAATTATCCTTTATCAAAGTCGATAATTATCCTTTAGCCGATCCAATGGCGGGTCGAACCTCCTTCTCCAAACTTCTCGAGATTGAAATATTAAATCAGGAATATTGTAGTGATAATTATTCCACAACTGCCTCGGAAAACGTGTATTCCTAAGCCGTCTTTCTTAGCCGTTAAGAAACGAAATAGCGACTCTTTTGGCCGTTTTGCCTCTCCATGTTATTTCATATCTAGGACATATCCGATGTCCTGATCATTTCTCTCAACAGCATTTTTATTAATTGGAGCTCCCAAATGCTCCAAATAACACCGGAGGGTAAAAATAATTACCCGGGGGAAAAAGTAAAAATTTCCCAAACGTCCAAAATTACGCGAGGAACATAACGGTAGGACTCATACTCATCACTTGCGAAATCTTCGCGAGTTATATGTTAATTACTATCAACGATTAAGTTAATCAACATTAATTAGAATTCGGAAATCCTAGCTATTACAGGTTTGTGTAGAATTCCTGTGTTTAGGTACCTTGAGACTTACCAGGTAATAGGACCTTAGGCGAGACTAGTGGAGCATGATACTTACCCTGTAATTGCTCCCATTAGAGAAACACCCAACCCCGAACAACCGGAACCCTCCTTTGATGTTTAGATAGCATGAGTCCATAGTCATAATCGGAATTCCGAATCTCTAGAATTTGCTTTCTTACCTCTTATCTCTCATCTTTGTGTTCTTGTGTTTGCTTGTTTGTTTGTGTTGATATATTTGTGATCCTTGTTTGATCACCAAAAATCATCCAAAAATATTGTGTTTTGCACTTTCTTTATTCCTCATCTCATCTTAGCTTAGATTTACACTATCTTTGATCATTGAATGACTTGATTTCACCTCAGTCCTTGTGTTCGACCTCGGAATACTATCCTTACTACAAAACGACCCATACACTGTGGGTTCGCTAGGAGTTAGGAAAAATATATCGAGTTATAAATTTAAGACTTTTGCGTGTCACAATCTTAGCGTAACAAGTTTTTGGCGCCCTTGCCGGGGACTAGGTCTAGATTAAGTCATTTGATTTTGATTGCTTTTAGTGTTTATCTTTCTTGTTACTTTTGATCTTGTGTTGTTTTTGTCTTTGCCTTTTCATGCTTACCATGAACGGATTGTAATTCCAAGACGACCTTGACAACATGAGTATGAGGAGTGGACGGAATACCGAGATCTAGGACCTCTCCACGATGAGTTTGAGTATTAGGAGGAGTTTAATGCCTATCATGAGTCCCATGATCAAGCTCACATGACTACATTGCCTCATGAAGAAGCTCACCATTAACCTCACAATGACCGAGTGGAATCAATGCTAGAAGAAATGTTGAGGAAGATGGATGATCTAGAGAGCAACCTTGCTTCCATTTCGAGTTCGCACATGGAGCTTGAAGCGGAAGTGTTACAACAAGAAGAGGTTCATCATGAGGAGCTCCAAGAATTGCCCGAATCAACCGTAATCATTAAGGAACTTCAAGAAGAGTTGGATGAAGCTTGGGAGCAAGTGAGACTAAGGGATTTGGCCCTGAAGGATGAAAGAAGATTGAATGATGAGAGAGAAGAACAAATGAGGAGGGAGATCGAGGAGATTAGGAATGCTCTTATGCTAAGAGATCCTACCATCTTTCAAGACTTAGCTCCACCTCCTTCACCTTTGGAGGAGTGCAATGAAGTGTTCTCACCCTTGGATATCCTTGCCATCAACCCCGGAACCACACTTGAAGAGCTCATGAGGAATGAGGAAAACAGATCGAGAGAACCACGGTCTATCTGGGACTTCCACGCCCGTGATTCTGACTGTGGAAAGCTCTGTCGAAGAGAATCCTAAGCTAACCTCAACTGCTTCCAATCCTATCTTTCTTGCCTGGAGTACATACGAAGGTTGGAGTCCCTTTCCTAAGGAGTCTCCCATATTGAATGATGAAGGCAAGCATGATGGATCCATGATGGTTATGAAGCACTTCAATGAAGGATTCTTTCCAAGAAATGGCTTTCTTTGGATCATAGAGGATGAGGATGACAAGTGTTTCACCGGTGTGACCGCGGAGTACAAATTGCCTAAGTATGGGGTAGCACCTATGATTGCAACTCCATACCATCATCAAGGAAGCGGTGATGAAGGAGTCTACTACTCACCGGTGAAGAGAGAACTTAAGGTATATATGGGCATCAAGTGGCCCTTGCCTATCATCATGGATTCCGGTAAAAGATGGTTGCTTGGACTCCTCAAGAAAACCATGGTATTCGAGGTGGATTGACATATCCACGGAGTTTGGTCAAGCTAATGACCTAAAAGAAGCGCTTAATGGGAGGCAACCTATTGGTACAACTCTTTCCCTTTTCTCTTTTGCTTTTGTTTTTGTTTTTATGTGTTTTTGTGTTTGTGTGGTAGATTTTAGGTAATGTGGAAGCCTTGCAAGGCGAGTTGATGATGATGATCCCGTTTTCAACCATGGGTGGAGTGGACGTGAGACTTGGACGGCATAAGGTGTCTTTGGGGGGTGGAAGAGCTCCCATCTCGCATACACCTTGGCGCAGGTCTCGATGCCGGAATGACTATGAAGAGCTCTCTACCATGCTTGATTGATCATCCATCACCACCACTCCACATGAGTGAACCAAAATACCGAACGACACCATTTTTACATTGTGAGGACTTCTTTCACTCTTCTTTATTTGATTTGCACATTGGGGACAATGTGTTTCTAAGTATGTGATGGGGTTTTCATGATTCTTGGCGCGGGTCTCGGGTCTGGTATGTACTCCCTCAGCTGAGACACGTGAAATATAGGATGAACACCCTCTAACCTCGGAGGCAAAGCTAATCTGTATGCTGCCTTCCCAACTCTATAAAGTATCTCAAAAGGACCGACATATAGGGGACTCAACTTCCTCCTTATGCCAAAACGTCTAACGCCTCGCATCGGAGATACTCTCAGGCAAACACGAGCTCCAACTTTGAACTCTAGAGGTCGACGCCTCCTGTCTGCATACGACTTCTGGCGACTCTGTGCAGCCAGCATCCTCTCTTTAATTAGCGCTACTCGAGCCATATCATCCTGAATCTGCTCTGGTGCTATACCACTGACACTGCTAGGCTCATCCCAGCATAACGGCGTACGACATCTATGCCCATATAGTTCCTAATATGAAGCCATCTCAATCGATGCATGCCAACTGTTGTTGTATGAGAACTCAACTAGTGGGAGATGATCTGTCCACACTTGTCCCCAATCCAGTACACAAGCTCGCAACATATCCTCAAGGGTCTGGATGGTCCTCTCTAACTGACCATCTTTCTGAGGATGGAACATAGTCGTAAAGTGTAAAATCGTCCCTAAAGCACTCTGAATCTGTTGCCTAAACCTCGAGGTAAATCTCCCATCTCGATCTGAGATGATCGTCCTTGGTACACTATGGAGTCTCACTATCTTCCTAGTGTACTTCTCAACTAATCTGCTCACTAGCGATGTTTCTTTGATAGGGATGAAACGTGAAGTCTTCGTCAATCTATCAACAACAACCCAGATAACATCAAAACTCCTATTGAGCCTCAATCTAGTCACAAAGTCCATGGAGACATCCTCCCACTTCCACTGCGGTATTGGTAGTGGATGAAGCTTACCTCCAAGTCTACACTGCTCTGTCTTAACCTGTTGATAGGTCGCACACTGTGCCACAAATCTGGCCACATCCGGCTTCATCCTTCCCCACAAATATGATCGTCTCACATCATGGTACATCTTACTCATACTTGGATGTACTGAGTAAGGTGTACAATGAGCTTCTTGTAGAATCCTCTGCCTCAGCTCCGCATCAGCGGGTACACAGACGCAGTCGCGGTGTATCATCACTCCATCTGCTCCTATAGAGAACTTTGGTGCCTTACCACTAGACATCCTCTCTCGAATCCTCATCAAGGTCGGTTAGGTCCCCTACTTCTGTTGGATCTCACCCAACAGATCAGGTAGAACCTCTAAACTGTACAACAGGGCATCCTCATCAGGAAACTGGATGTCAAACTCTAGCCAAGCTAGATCTCTCTACAACTGAGGCTGAACTGTCAGTCTCGCAATAGCCTTCTCTCGAGGCGTCTTCCTACTCAGGGCATTGGCAACAACGTTCGCCTTCCCTAGATGATACAGGATCTCAAGGTCAAAGTCCTTGATCAACTCGAGCCACCTACACTGGCAGTTATTTAACTCCCGCTGCGTAAAAATGTATTTCAGACTCTTATGGTATTTGAAGATCTGACATATAACACCATAGAGGTAATGTCTCAAGATCTTCAAAGCATGAACTACCACTGCCAACTCCAGATCATGAGTCGGGTAGTTCTCCTCATACGTCTTCAATTGTCAAGACGCATATGCAATCACTCTGCCCCTCTACATCAACACACATCCCAAGCCTAGCTTGGATGCATCACTGTATACCACAATATCATTAGTACCCTCTACTGTGCCAAGATAGGAGCAGCAATCAAACGCCTCTTCAACTCCTCAAAACTTTGGGCACACTGCTCAGACCATACAAATCTGGTAGTCTTTCTCAGCAAACTCGTAAGTAAACGGGCAATCACAGAAAATCCCTCCACAAAGCATCGGTAATAGCCGGCTAGGCCAAGGAAGCTATGCCCTTCCTTGACATTCGTCGGTGTCGTACATGCTACAACAAACTTGATCTTCACCGGATGAACCTGATCCCATCAACGGAGACAATATGACCCAAGAATGCTACCTCTGGCATCCAAAACTCACACTTAGATAGCTTGGCGTACAACCCTCTATATTGCAAAACTCGCATCACAATCCTCAGGTGTCCTGCATGCTCCTCTCTGCTACGAGAGTACACCAAGATATCATCTATGAAGACCACCACAAACTGATCTAAAAAGTCGATGAAAATGCTGTTCATCAACTCCATGAAGACTGCGGGGGCATTCGTAAGCCCAAATGGCATTACTACAAACTCGTAGTGTCAATATCGGGTCCGAAATTCCGTCTTGTGCACATCTTGCTGTCTCACCCTCAACTGGTGATATCCTGAGCGCATATCAATCCTAGAGAACACAGTCGCTCCCTGAAGCTGATCCAGTAAAGCGTCAATACGGGGCAGTGGAAACTTGTTCTTGGTGGTCACCTTGTTCAACTCCTTGTAGTCGATGCACAATCTAAACGATCCGTCCTTCTTCCGCACGAAGAGGACAGCTGCTCCCCATGGGGATACGCTAGGGAGGATGAAGCCCTTCTCAGCCAACTCCTCGAGTTGCTTCTTCAGCTCCAACATCTCGACAAGCGCCATACGATATGGGGCCTTCGAGATTAGTCTCGTACCAGGCTCCAGCTCGATGCCAAAGTCCACACTCCTATGAGGCGGCAAGCTAGATGGCTCAGTAAACACATATGTAAACTCACAAACCACTGGAATATCCTCCACTGCTGGACTCTCCTCATCCTTCATGGCATAACACTAGAAGGCCTCACAACCCTAGACGATCAATCTCGCTGCACGTACCACACTGATGACAGAACCCGTCTTCCCAAGGTCCCAACCTCGGAAGACCACTATCTGACCTAACTCGGTAGAGACTGTCATAGTCCTCCTACCTACATCTACGCATCCAATCCATACCCAAAATGACTTCTTCATGCACCAATGGCATGGCAAAAAAGTCTACAAGCAGCACACAAGTCCCTAAACAAATGGTACAATCACGTATCTCCCGGGTACCTCATACCTTACCACCATCAGGTAACTTTATAATAAAGGGTAACCCCTCTATCGTAGCTAAACCCAAACACTCAACACATAGATTAAAAATAAATGAATGCGTAGCACCCGTATTAAATAAAACTCTAATAGGTAAACCATGAATCAGAATGGTACCTGTAGAAGCCGGTGCAGGTGGCTCCTCAACACTCCTCAACTCATAAACTCTACCCTGAGCTCCTCTGGTGTCAGTTTTACTCCCACCATGACCTCTACCTCTACTCGACCCGAGAGCAAATCCCTGAGTAGATGGACGATTTGGGACTCTCTACTGTCCCTGTATCTGCTGTTGTGGTGGCCTCTGCCCACCTCCTGCCACAATGCAAGGGAAGAACCCTGCTGCGATGTAACTCCACCTTGCCTACAGAAGGAAGCTCTATGACCTGGTCTTCCATAAGTGAAGTAAGTCACTGGCGGCCTCGATTCGGGTCGTATATGTCCAAGATCGCCATAGTTGAAGCACTGCCGTCCCTTCTCTATAACCGATGCAGATGAGGGAACTCTGACGTCTTTGGCTCCGCCCAGAACCTGAAGCTCCACCAACGCCACTGGTCTGCCCAGTCCGCTGTCTCTTCTCAGACCGTCCCGTCTGAGAAGTCCTCCTCTGGGTGGCCCGCTCACGCTCATAAGCTGAGGCCCGGTCCTAATAATCTATCAAGGACTCACAATAAAAACCCGCCATGTAAGAACATGTACTCTCCCTCAGTCGACGGGAGAAAATACACATGTGCTGGTCCTCAGAAGGTGCAACTGGACCCAGTAATGCCAGCTCTGTTTGGAAGCAACTGATGGCATCTACTATCGGCACATCCTCGAATCCTGCCTCCACAAAGTCCTGCAGTTTCTCCCTCCTCAGTGAGGCTGGGCAAAAATGCTCTCTGATCATGCTCCTCATCTAGTCATAGCTAGTGGCTCAACCCCGCATGGTCCTCCACCACTACTAAGCTAGGTCATGGAATAGAGTCTGTACTACCTCTATCCGTCTGTCCTTTGGACATCTAATAGACTCAAGAGTTGAGTCCACATGTCCAATCCAGACCTCCGTCTCCAATCCCACCTTCCTTGAGAAAGGTGGTACTCCCAACTAATGAAATGCCTTCAACTAAGTATCTGGTCGAGGCCCTCTATACTCTTCCAGATCTCTATAAGTCTCAGTAGCACGTGCCGACATAAATGGCACCTGAGTAGCTCCTTGGGATATCTCAGAAGATCCCTCCTGTGTTGGCAGATATGGGGCACGTCTACCCACTCTAGCAACCTCCTCCACTCGTCTAATGTACCCGCGGAACTTTGGTCCACTCATAGAGACACGATCCGAGCATCTGACTGGACTCACTGTGATTGCTATCTCCCAGATCCACCACTCCTAGTCTCGGGAATGACGCTCTCAGCAATCTCCTCATGGACCTCCTCCGCGACTAGCGGAACAACAACGGGAACTAGTCCCTATCCTATTACTCCCGGAGGAAGAGGCGGTCTACCTCTACCCCGGCCCACAACATAAGTAATACATATATATACATATCTATACTGTTGAGATCCACGGTAGAGGTGACGACTTCATGTACATTTATCCCAAAACACTGTATACACAGTTTTAAAAAAAAAATCCTGTGAAAACGTCAGACCCCTTTCGGGTTCTATTTATTTATCTCTCCGACCTTTACTGCAGGTTGCAAGTGCCATTGTTGTCAACCTAAGCTCTGACACCAACTCTGTAACACCCCAAATTCGCGGGACTTGGGGTGTCACATTGGGATAGGATCTCACAGTGGATCCTGACCCTAGCCTGACAACAAGTTCACTGGACCTTACAACAAGACACCGACAAATATGAAAACAAATACATAAAACGGTGCAACTGTATAACAAAATAGTATACAAAATCATAGCTGAGTGTAAAACAACAACATCATATCCACATGTACAAAACATCCCCAAAAGCCCATGCAACACCTATTTACGGAAATCCTCGGCTAGTCACCCTGCCAGATCACTCTGCAGTCCCTCTATCCTGCAAAACATGTACAACATGGTATAAAACCGTTAGATAACAATTCATATATAAGGTAGTGCATAAGCACAAGCACAAGTTATGCAATCATTAACACATAATCATATTGTCACACATTTACCCTTTTTTTAATTATCTTTATGTATAAGGTCATCCACTCAATCATATATATATATATATATATATATATATATATATATATATATACTATGTGACTCGAGGAACGTATCATCCTCGCCTCTGGGTGCTATAGCCAGATGGAGTAGTATCGGCGCACTACCCGTGCACCCTATGGGAGTGGTGAAATGCCCATCCCCTATACCAGACTGGCCTGACTTTTGAGAACCTCCCGGACTTCTTACATGATGAAAGGGAAAGGTAAGCACCGCCACTACAAGGGGCCATCAATAAAACATAGGTCGGTAATAATTGATATCGCATGCTATCAAGCATATACCACACACCACTCATGCATACACCCAATATAAGGATGCTAGCTAAGTAAGTCCTACGGACTTACCTCAACCTCTGATACTCTCAACCACGAGCAACCTCAAACCAGATAACAACACTGCCCAATAACAAGGAACAAAGATATATAAAATCTTCTATCCATCAAGGGGTCACACCTAGACCGAAGAAATCCATAAGGATCACAACCAACTTAAAAGCCTCACAACCTACTAATCCTCAAAGCCATAACCTTCATATATCGATACAATAAACATCATCATCCTATCCCCATACACATGCCTAGCATGTTACTAAACACTCACACTAGGAAAGGAAAGGGTCCATTTCATCCTAGGCAAGCCCTGAGCAAGACGCACCTACGTGACAACGAAGACGCAGAAGCTGGACACAAGGAGGCGCAAGGGTGGCTTGAGGTGGTGCAACGGCGACTGGTGTGCAGTGAGCACGTCTTCGTCTTCTCTTCGATTCTTCACTCGCCTCTCTTCACTTCTTCATCATTCAGCAGCACCACACATACATATACATACACATAGACATCAACACATGCCTAGGAAGCTCATCACAAGATCAAACTTGTGGAAACCTAAGCTAAGAAGGAAGAAAAGAAGGAAGGAAGAAAGAAAGAAGAGGAAGATGAAGAGCTTACCAATCTGAGCCCTAATAGAGGAAGAAATCTCACACACATCCATGGATGGCTCTCTCAACAACACATCAACATCCATCAACATCATCATCAACAACCAAGAACTCAAACTCTCTTCAAAACAAGGAGAAAACAAGAAGAATATCCAAAGGAGTAGAAGAAGAGAAGAGGAACGTGAGGAGAGAAGATGGAGCTGGAAGAAGATGAGAAAACCCTCATCCAAAAGCAAAGGGATGACTTATAAAGTAAGGCAACCAAAAGCACGAGTCAAGGTCAACAAAGATGGCTGCAACCCACCAGAATCCGCAAAGGGCGGACCTAGGAGGCGTAGGGGCGGATCAGGTGGCACGCAAGGGCGGGTTGTCTAGACGCAGGGGTGGCTCAGGCAGAGCTCAACACCTGCGTCTCAGCTGAGGCGCATGCGCGAGATCTAGAAAGGACTAAGGCTCTTACAAACAGGACCTAGGTACTACTCAATGGAATACAACAGAAGGGAAATAAATGGACGAAGCCACAGTTCGAGACTTTGGGAAGGTTACAAAAGTTAGAACCATTTCGGACCCCATCAAATCATCTCGACAGAGGTGACTTTCTGAGCAACCGAGATGAGAGTAACAGGGAATGACCTCGGTCGACCACCTTGGTCACTGACAACCATCTCGACCGAGATGTAGTTGAATTTTCTGAAGGGTGTAAAAAGGAGAACGGATTTCTCTCTCTTCAAGCCCTTCTTCCTCTACGCGGTCTCGACCGAAGTTCGCCCTAATCCTCAAAAATCTTGTTCCTTGCCCGTTTTTGACGATTCTTGGATCTAAAATGACGGGAACTACACCACAATGATTTCTCCACCATCAAACTCTGCTTCAAGCTACCAAAATCTGCTGAAACCGGGTAATTTCATTCAAAACCCCTTCTTTCGCGTTTTGATAGATTCTGCTCAAATTTGGAGATCGTCGATCGAAGTGTTGTCCGTCTCGGTTGAAACCTAGTCATTTCGGCCGAGATACCCTCAAGAACAGCCCGAGATCGAACCCTAATTGAGAAAATCCATCGTTCAGAAAGGCAGTTAGCGATCCGTGACCGCCCTGATGATGGTAACCACTCCCTTCGCCTCCTACACCACCATAGGTGCCGATCATCCTTGGTCGGTTCCAAATAGACTATGACCGTATTTGCTCCCGACCGATCATTTACCCCCGCCACGTCAATGTTAAGGACTTCAAATGCCTCCATGCCATCGAGTACCTACATCAGATGATTTCTATTGTTGGTCTTGATCAGTTCATGGCCATCCTCACACCAACTTACATAGAGCCAACCCTCGAGTTTATCAATTTCGTCACCCATGTTTCGGAACACAAGGGAGTAAAGTTCAGACTGATGAACAAGGGATGTGGTCTTACAGTGGAGAACTTTGGGACATTCTTTGGATTCCCCACACCTACCGTCACTGATTTTCCCTTGAGGATAGAAGCAAATGCTTTAAGGGGCAACATTGCCCATATTACTTCGAGTTCAAATTATTGGCATCCAGGCGACTCCAAGGAGAAGCTCATCTACCATGTATCTTTCCGGATAACTCACCGGATTCTGAGCGAGATGTTGCTTGCCCGGACCGAGACCCCCCAGAAGATCCGACATGGTCATTTATGCAAGATGCAGAGATTACCGCAGAGTTCGGCACAGACAATGACGAGGAGGATGCTGGAGTACCCATGGACACTGGGACAGACCCTACTAGTCCGAGTGCCCCAATGATTGAGCTAGTGGATGACGACGAGGACGACCACCTTGCACTGGAGACTCTTGCACCGGAGATGTCACAACACCGACAACGTCACCGCCACCGCCGTGATCCCTAGGCCCATAAGAGGATAGACGATCTCACCAGCCACATGGAGCTGTCTTTCCGTCTATACGTACGGATATAGGAGGGCAGCTCGATAGACAAACAGGAGAGCTCAATGCCATGAGGCGAGAGATGTAGGAGAGCCACCATTATCAGCTTAGGATGATGGAGCTCCAGTTCCAGCATCTGATGGGTCATCCATTCGATCCATCCTTGTACCCGTTCCATCCTTCTCCTCCTCCTCCTCCTCCTCCAAACGCTTGATCGGACCTTCCACGGAGTTGCTGCTGCTGCTTTATCTTTTCTTATTTTGCGGTTCTGCACTATGACATTGTAAGTGTTTTTCTCTAGACTTCTTTTTACCCATCGGGACGATGTGTCCTAAGTATGGGGTGTTGCTAGATACTATGGTCTATAATAACCGATTTATCAGCATATGACTATTTCCACTGCTTCCTTTATGTGCTTAGAGACTATTTTGTACATTACATGCAACGACAGGATTTTTGATCGAAAAAACGAACAAAACTGGTTTGAAATGTTTTTTTGTCTCGACCGAAACGACCTATGGCCAAACGAGGTGACCATAATAGGAGCTTACCACGGTCTAGTACCTCGTTTACCTATAAGTCATCTCGACCGAGATGGGTTTCAAAAACTTGAATTTCTGAAATATTTTGTGCTTCTGAGCTGGATATGATCCCAATGATGAATATTGTTTGCTGATTAGTTTTTATGATCTTTATATGCTTGAAATAATTTATGATATATCGAAGGTATGATTGCTTTGTTTGAAATTTGAAGCATGTTTAGTGAGTTGTTCTATCAAAATCATGCTGAATTTGAATGTTGACACTACATTATGAGTTCTCTCACATCCTTATTGGAATGATTGAAGCAATTGGATACTCTTTTTTTCTCTTGTTGATCATGTTTTTAGCCCCTCATTGAAATATTTTTGCCTTCCTTACCTATCCAGAAAATTGGAAGCAAGAAAGTGAAAAGCAAGTGAAAGATGATGTTGAAAGGAGAAGAAGTGTTAGAAAATAATAGGTTTGGGGACGTTAGTCATGAGGATGAGTAACTCGGCACCATTCACATAGCCGGGTATTTGTGTCTTGCCAAAGTCCGATTGATTGATAGTCCAAATGGGTCATGGTATGTGCATCAAAGTTTGAGGCATCTCGAGAAATTGAGATTAGCTGATCTCCAAGGATTCGGTTATTGTGCACCTCTGTCCATATTCTCAAAAAGTGAAAAGTAAGCAAAATTTTGAAAAAGAAGCAAGAAAATCTTGTTGATGAAGTGAAGTTCAAGATTGTGAAGTTGTTATCCTTTTAGCACCACAATATCCTTTATACGCTCCATCCCTAACTCGTTTCTTAACCTTTGATTGAAAGCCATTGAGACCATGAGCACGTTGTTTGACTTTGTGGTTTAAATTGGATTATTCATGACTGATTTTGATGAGTATGATTTGCTATACATTTTATGATCTCAAGTGCAGTATGATTAGCTTTCCTATATCGATGACTTGTTTTTGATCATGTATAGATTCTTATTAGATACGAAGCATTCCCTAAGGGTGATCTATGGGAAGAAGCACACAAACAAAAGTTGAAAAAGTTTTTCGCTGAGTTTTTAATTGATCATAATTCATTCAATCTTGTATCTAAGGTTTGAACCTTGCTTGGGGATAAGCAAGAGGCAATTATGGGGTATTTTGATAGAATTAATTATTGTCTATATTTCGGATATGGTTTTGTCGTTTTCTCATCATAATTCTGCATGCATGTGCATGTATTTATAGTGTTTATATCATTATTTGATTACTTTGCAAGAATTGAGGTCTACACCACGTTTGATTGTAATTGTAGGGAATATGACACGTTTTGGGTGGAAATGGAGCATAATGAGCTAAGGAAGATATGGAGCCACATCTAGGAGCATTAGGAAGGACAAGAAGAAAGGCAGGAACTATGTTGGAAGAAAGAAACAAAGATTCAGATGAAGATACGGAAGCATGCACGTAGATCACTATTGATCTCGGATCAACACAGTGATTCGTCTCGACTGAGATGGCCCACTAGGCTTGGATCGAGGTCGACGGCTCACACCCCAAGGAAATAAAATATAATTTGACCTAAAATTCTTCTATAAGAAGGGAAGGTGAATGTGAAGTTAAGGAGGCTGGATCTTAGATAGATCGAAATCACGGTTGGTTGGAGACGGATTGAAGGGAAGAAGATTTGAAGAAAGGATAGTTTAGGGTTCAAGGAACCTTAGACTGTGAGTATTTCTTTGGGGATTGCTTGCGAGTTGTTATCATTCTCTTTGGGAACACATTGTTGGATACTATTGATTAGTTGTGGTATAGATAATGAAATAATGAACCTTTATCTAAGAGGACCCTGAAAGCTCGAGTTAACCCTAAACCAAAACCCGTCTCGGGTTGTTCGTTGAGCATCTCGACCGAGATTGATACAGAATAGCACGAGATCGTCTAGTGTTTTACAGATTCTGAGTTTAGATTATAGTTTGCCAAATCCTATCCTTGTTGCACCTTTCCTAATTTACACACAAGCCTAGGATGAGACTTACCCGGTGATTCCTTTGCTTGTATACCGATGATGATGAGTGTTAGGTAATAAAGGTTTATCCTTTATTAGGGCTTGTGTGTGCCTTCATCTGATCTGTGAGACTTACCTTAGACTTACCCGGTGATGGTTTGTTCTGTACCATTAGGTGAGTGATGTTGGTTTGTTTGCTCGTACCTTTCCTTAGTTCCTTGAGACTTACCCAGTGATAGGAGCTTTGGTTCGAGAAAGTAGGTAGTGAGACTTACCCGGTGATCTATCCCCTCGTTGAAACACCTTCCCTCAACGAACCTCAGCTTTGTCCACTCTACCTTTAGAAAATCTTGAGTCGAAAACACAACTGGATACTATGATCTTTAGAATCTGCATTTCCCTATCTTGCTATACATCTTGCCTTTTACTTTTGATTAGTACCATTGCATGCTTCTGAAGTTAGATTGCTTTTGTTGTGATTATTCTCACCGATTACCTGAGATCGACTCCGGAATATATGCCCTTACTACGATAGATCCGTACATTGAGGATTCGCTTATCGTTAGGTTTATTATTCGGAATATAAATTTAAAGCTTTGTTTGCACACATCTTTTAGAACAAACACACGCCTAGATCCGTGTGTCTGGGTGCTAGCCGCTAGGGCAGAAGTCCTTGGTCGCTGGTGCGCAACTCCCTAGCCGCAAGTGCGCCTCAACAGACCCACTGGTGCGGCAAGTCACAGAAGCTAACACATTCCCTTCGCCATTGTGCACGAGCACATGCGTTACCATCTTTGTATTTATGCTGATGGGAGCACTCTTCATGCCTTTAAACCCTCCATAGCAGCCTTGGAAGATGGCTAGAAGAACTGAGGCATTTCCGAGATTTGTAAAGTGACGAACAACCGACTTTGAGTCCAGATTTGGGTAAGTTAGACTCCTCCTTTGTTTCCGAATTTCGGATATGTTATAGTTGGTCTTGTATAGTATAACATACTGAAATTTGAGAGTATTCCAAGTTATGGTTTGGGAGATATGGTTCTCCAAAGTTGGTTCCTCATGTAGTTTTTAGGATGTACTGAAATATTTCAAGTGTTGAGAAAACTTCTTGTGATGCAGTTTTGTGAGATAGATTTGATTGGATTATTGACCTTTGTTGGACTTGAATTTTGGATATTTTGTTTATGGATTTGCATAGTAGCATGTGGTAAGTTTGAGAGTGATCCATTGGTTTAATCCGGATTTGTGATGTTCCGAAGTTGGGTATAAGTATAATTTGGTTTAGAAGAGTTGTGCAAGGTTTTAAGTGTGTGATCTTGGAGATGGTTTGGGGATTGTGTATCTTTATGGCTCATATCATATGTAGTTGTTCGCTCTCAAACGTGTGTGTAAATGTGAACGAAATAGCTTTAAATTTATAACCTAAAATATAAGCCTGAAACAATATGCGAACCCGCAATGTACGGATCAATTGTAATAACGGCAAATACTCCAGGGTCGAACACAAGGACTATGGTGAAACAAAGCACGGTGAATCAGGTTGTCAATCAAAATCAAGCAATAAAACAAAGATAACAAGGATGATGTAATAATCAGATAAAGGAATGCAAATTCTAGAGGTCAAAGCATCCAGTTATGGTTCCGACTCATGATCTCAAAGGATAACGTGAACAAAACTGAGGTTTGTAAGGGAAGGTATTTCTAAGGTGGGAATAGATCACCAAGTAAGTCTCACTACTCACTATCCCAAACAAAAGATCCTTTTATGGGGTAAGTCTCAAGGAACTAAGGAAAGGAACTATCTCAAACCAACACTCCACCTAAGAGGATATAACTAGCCTTTACCAGGTAAGTCTCTGGCTAACTCACAAAAGTAGGATGAAGGCACACTCAAAACCCTAATAAAGGATAAACCTTTATTACCTAACACTCATCATCATAGGTATACAAGATAAGGAATCACCGGGCAAGTCTCATCCTAGGCTTGCGTATGGAACAAGAAAGGTGCAACAAGGTTAGGATTTGGCAAACTAAAACCTAACCTCAGGTTTTGATTAGATCTGGTTCACGCCTCGCTCAATTCATATCAAACTCGATCGAGGTGTTCTATGAACCAACCGAGGTAAGGTCCAGCTAAGGTTTGGCTTGAGCTTTTAGGGTCCACTAAGATAAAGGCTCATTCTTTCATCGTCTTTCCTACAACTTTCAGCCAATTACCCTAGAATCGCACAAGAATTTAGCCAATAATCATCATGATAATAACAATCAAATATATGTGAAAAGAATTAATAATCAAACAAGAAAACCTTAACACAAATGTCTCAATAATCACTCAATCAACAAACAATCAAACCAAACAATCAGCAAACTGTGTTCCTAATTAACAAACCAAAAGACAATAATCAAGGTTCTTAAGAAAACCTTACAACTTCCTTCAAAAAGCCTTCAACTTTCACTTCAAAGCTATCGTCCTTCAACTTCCTTCCTTCCTTGGAATATCTTCAATCTTCCAAACTGATCAGTTAACAAGCCGTCCTTCCATCCAGAAAATATCTTCCAATTTATAGGAGAATCACTTGCCAAAAATAAAAGATCTTATGGGCCATGGCCGTAGCTCTCGATCTAGGTCAAGCAAAGCATCTCGGTCGAGGTGATCTTGGATTCAACCGAGGTAAACCTCAGCTACGTACAAATCTCTCAAAACTGGTCCAATATCAAACTTTTGTCCAACTTATATGGTTCCTATGCCTTCCTTGTAGCTCCTCAATGCTCCAAAATGTAGCTCCACTGACTCCTTTAATCCCTTGGCTTCATATCGCTCCAAAACGTGTCATTTTCCCTACAATTACAATAAAACTAGGTGTAGACCTCGATTCTTGCAAAGGTAAACAAAACAACATAATCATCAAGATATACATCCATGCATGCAGCTTTATGAAGATAAAACATCAAAACTAATCCCGAAATATACACTATAATACATGCTATCAGTAGTCATGGTTGAGCATTTGAGTAGGTGAATCGGTATGTTTGGGATTTAGTAGCAATATGTTAGTTGAGCCTTAGTAGATAGTAAGTATGAAGGGTAGCCATCTTTCAAACTTATTAGTTTTTTCTTCCGGAAAGTTTGATATCTAGGTTGGGTTTCTAGTAGATGTTCTTGAGATCTCAGGGAAACTTTAGAGTTTCTTGATCCTAGGGTTAAAACCGTCTTTTCTTTAAAAAGAGTTGGTTTAGTTCGGTTTCTCGGTTTTCCATTGTTGACCTAGAAGTTGCGACTTCTAGGTCAAAAATCTCCCCAAACTGTGTGTTACGCTCGAGATTGTAGACAAGATTGTAGATAATGCGCTCCCGAGAATCCCCGGGCTGCCATCTGTCACAGTGGGAGGTGGCATGAGCAATACCCTCCCAGAAACTGTGTGCTACGCTCGAGAAGCAAAATTTGTAGCTGTAGGGGTGGGGAAGCCAAAAATCTCCCCAAACTGCTCAAGGGAGGCGATGTAGTTCTTGTTCAGCATCCAGTACGTGATCCCTCTGTTCTCCGGCATGTAAGTCACAAAACTCAAAAAATCGAACGTCGGCTCCAGATAACCCGACGTTCTAATGGCCATAAAGCTTTCCAAGCCAACCATGGAGACCATCTTCTACAGGTCCTCCACCACGTGCAAACACTCAAAATCAGAAATGTCTACGTATCTAGGGGCGATAATCAGGCGGCCACAAATCCGGTCAAAATCCTTTTGAAACCTCTCATGGATCACTGAGATAGGAGATTGTGGAGGAGGGGAAGGAGAGGACTGTCGGTAACTGCTAGGGCGATCCCTAAGGGCTAATTGGCGATCGGATCTTCTCAAATTCTCCATGACTCAAAGTGATCTCGCTTGCTCCTAGGGGTATCTTGGCCGAGAAGCAGAAGGTCTGACCGAGGCGAAGAGCTACTTCGATCGAGGCTCAAAAGGTGTAAGCTTTTCCCAAAATTTTCGCTACCACTTGCTTCCTATGGGGTACTCAAACTCTTCTCAACAACAACCAACAGCAAACAAATACTAATCCTTGCAAAATCGAGAAAAACGAACCAAGTTAGGGTTTGGACCGAAATACCCAAAATGCACAGCTTGTGGTGGATTTGTGTGCTGTTTGATGATTGAAATCCGTTTCTCGTGATTCCCTTGATGATTTGGATCCAATAATCGTAGCAAACGATCGAGATTTGAGAATTTTTTAGCAAAGGGGGCAGCGGTCGAGGTGAGAGCAAAGAGAGAAGAAGGGTTGTGAGGAGAGAGAATGTCGATCTCCTTTTATACCCCTCGAAGAATTTGATTTCATCTCGGCCAAGGTGTTTCTGGACGGGCCGAGGTGTCGGAGCGAGGTGTTTTTCAGATAAGGACACCTCGGTTGGTGGAATCCGTCTCGGTCGAGGTGCTTTGACAGCACCTTAGATGTGCCTCGGTCGAATTCCGTTTTCTCAATTTCTTGAACATCAATCCTTCCATGTACTTTCTGAGTTGTATTTCTTCTTAGAGAACACCTAATTCCTGTCTAAGAGGACACACAAAACACAAAGCAAACTATCAAAACTAAACTAGAAAAGGGAAAAGAAATCAATACCTTGGGTTGCCTCTCAAAAAGCGCTTGGGTTAAGGTCGCTAGTTGGACCGTACGTTACTCTCAAGTGAGATAGGTGGTAGCTTCACCCCATACTTCAACTGCATCATAGGGAAATACAAAAGGTTCCGTCCACTGCTCCACAAAATGCAAATGCTCATCCGGGAATGTATCATTAATGGGTAGGTCGTCCCTCTCGAGCGATATAAGTGGTAGCCGGTTGAGGTGATCCGCCACGAAATTCTCAAACCCTTCTTATCGCGAATCTCCAAATCAAAGTCTTGAAGTAAAAGAATCCAACGAATAAGGCGCGGCTTTGCATATTTCTTAGCTAGCAAGTATCGAATAACTGCATGGTCAGTATAAACAATAACCTTCGCTCCCACTAAGTAAGAGCATAATTTCTCAAATGCATTAACAACTGTCAAGAGCTCCTTCTCGGTGGAGGCGTAGTTCAGTTGAGCTTCATCTAGCATTTTGCTAGCATAATAAATGGCGTTGGTCCGGCCATCCTTCTTTTGTCCAAGTAACGCTCCTACAACCACATCACTCGCATCACACATGATCTCAAAGGGCAAGGTCCTATCAGGAGATTGAATGATTGGAGCGGTGATCAATGCTTTCTTTATCTTGTAAAAAGAATCAAGGCATTCCTGCAAAAACTCAAAAACAACATCCTTATTCAAAAGATTAATGAGCGGTTTAGAGATTTTAGAGAAATCCTTGATGAACCTCATGTAGAAACCTGCATGCCCTAGAAAACTCCGTACGCCTTTAACGAAATAGGGTGGCGGAAGTTTCTCAATAGTCTTGATCTTAGCTTGATCGACCTCTATACCTTGGTTGGAAACGAGGTGTCCTAGAACAATTCCTTTGCTAACCATGAAGTGACGCTTCTCCAATTCAAAACGAGATTAGTGTCTTCACAACGTTGTAACACTAGAGAAAGGTTAGTCAAACAATTATCAAAAGAGGAACCATATACCGAAAAATCATCAATGAATACCTCCATAATCTCCTCAATATACTCGGAGAAGATAGAAATTATACAACACTGAAAAGTGGCGGGCACGTTACACAATCCGAATGGCATCCTCCAATAAGCGAATGTCCCCCATGGACAAGTGAAAGTGGTCTTCTCTTGATCATCCGGATGTATAGGAATCTTAAAGAAACCAGTATAACCATCTAGATAGCAAAAATGTGAGTGTTGTGCTAACCGTTCAAGCATTTGATCAATGAATGGAAGAGGAAAATGGTCCTTTCTAGTTTCCAACTTCAGTTTCCTATAGTCAATGCACATCCTCCAGCCCATAACGGTACTTGTGGGAATCAACTCGTTGTTCTTGTTGGTTACAACGGTCATCCCACCCTTCTTGGGAACTACATGTACTAGACTCACCCATTTGTTATCTGATATGGGAAATATAATACCTACATCAAGCAACTTAAGAATCTCTTTCTTCACAACCTCTTTCATGATCGGATTTAACCGTCTTTGAGGTTCCCGTGAAGTCTTGTGATCATCTTCCATTAGTATCTTATTCATACAAAGAGAGGTATTAATACCAACAAGATCATCAATAGTATAACCCAAAGCCTTTCTATGTTTCCTCAACACGTGCATCAACTTAGATAACTCATCTTCAGAAAGAGTAGCACTAACAATGATAGGATATGTAGAATCTCGACCGAGGAAAGCGTACATCAAGTGAGTTGGGAGTGGTTTAAGCTCTAAGATAGGAGGTGCTTTAAGCGGTGAATCCATACCTCCTTCCTTAGGTGGAGCTCGGTCGAGGCATCTAGGGTTTGCCTGAGGTGGTGAACCGAGGTGATCTTCAGTTGACACCATCTCGCTTGCTTTGGAAACTTTCTCGGTCGTGGGCCGAGGTGATCTTCAGAGAAGGGCACCTTGCTTGCTCCAGGAACCTTTTCGGTCGAGGTACTGGGAGGGTGACCGAAGCCTAATGTGCTTTACGTCTCTTGAATGAGTTTGTCGAATCCAACTCTTGGATCTGCTTCCAAGCTTTGTACATTTGCATCACACAAAACATCTACACCTTCCTCCATCATACTAAAACTTAAAACTTTCTCAAGAGGGTCTTTATTTAAGATAGAGCTCACCAATTCTCGACAATCTTCTTCATCAAAGATGTTGAAGATATCATCCTCTAAAGGTTCTCCTTTCATCGTAGTTAAGAGTGCAAACTCCACATGATCTTCACCAATATTGAATGACAACTTGGCGTTCTTACAATCAACGTTGCAACCTGATGTTGCAAGAAATTGTCTCCCGAGAATGATGGGAATAGGGTAATCTGCAAGAATGTCCAACACCACAAAATCTATAGGTATGTAAAAGTTACCTAGCTTGACGGGAACGTCCTCTAAGATTCCAACGGGACGAGTAATAGAACGATCCTCCATGTATAAAGTCATCTTGACGGGATTGGGATCTCCAAGACCGATCTTCTCACCAAGTGCTAGAGGAATGCTCACACTAGCTCCTAGATCACATAGTGCATCGTAAGTCACATCCCAAACTGCAATGGGAATGCAAAATGAACCGGGATCTCTTAACTTTGGTGGCATGTTCTCTTTCATGATTTGAATGAACTCTGAAGATTTAGAGGTCCTCTGCACTTCTCCAAAGTCTTCCAGCTTTCTCTTCCTTAACAAGATCTCTTTTAGAAACTTCCCATAGGTGGGCATCCCTAGGATAGCATCAATGAAAGGGATGTTAATATGTAACGTATTCATAAGGTCAAAAAACTTACCAAAGTGTTTGTCTAGATGTGCCCGTGCCCTAGATTGAGGGAACGAGAGTGGAGGTTTGTAAGCAAGTGGTGGAATATAAACATCATACTTCTCTTTCGCTTCCTGGGGCTCCATCTCGGTTGGCACCTCGACCGAGGAGTTCTTCGTCTGGTCGTGGTCCGACCGAGGTACTGGATAACCTGTCTTCAATCCACTTTGTGTGGTGATTGCCAAGACCTACCCCTTTGGGTTATTCTCCGTCCTTCCTGATAGTTTACTGTTACGCTCAAGATGTGATACGCAATGAGTTTTAAATTTATACTCGTTATATTTATCCTAACTCCTAGCGAACCCGCAGTGTACGGGATGTTTGTAGTAGGGATAGTATTCCGAGGTCCAACACAAAGACTAAGGTGAGATTGATTCGATTAGTGATAAACTTTAGTGAAGTTCTAGGTGAAGAAAAGAAAAGGGAATAAAGAAAAGAAAATCTCGAATGCTTTTGGTTGGTTTTTAAATGATCAATCAAAGATCACAATTCATGCAAAGTAAACAATCAACTAACATAACAAATCAATGCAAACAAACAAGCTAAACACGAGATATGAATCAAATAGAGAAAAGCGGATTCTAGGGGTTGGAAGTTCCGGTTATGGCATAGGACTCAAGCTATCTAATCATTCCTTGGATTAACTATGATATGTTGGGAGTGACTGTTTCTAGATTTGGATCAATCACCGGGTAGGTCTCATGGTCCGCTAGTCCGTCCCTAAGGTCTCATCACCGGGTAAGTCTCTAAGAACCTAAGGAATAGAATTCTTCCGGTTATGGCATAGGACTCAAGCTATCTAATCATTCCTTGGATTAACTATGATATGTTGGGAGTGAGTGTTTCTAGATTGGGATCAATCACCGGGTAGGTCTCATGGTCCGCTAGTCTGTCCCTAAGGTCTCATCACCGGGTAAGTCTCTAAGAACCTAAGGAATAGAATTCTCCACAAACCGGATTGTTACCTAGGGATCTAACCTATCCTCACCGGGTAAGTCTCGAAAGGGTTAGTCCTAAACAACTATCCTAGCACACTTAGTCCAATGGCGGCTTATGATGCTCACCACTACCTAGGGTTTGTCATCTTTGAAATCTAAGAGTAAGAATCACCGGATAAGTCTCTTCTAACACTTAGTTGCTAACACTAGGTCACCCTAGGGTAGATTTAACTCAACAAACATTAGGATTTCAACATCCTAACAATCTAAAGCTAGATCCATCGAACCAGGGAGAATCACGGGTTGTTCTACCAAGTCCACGGCCGTGGTTTGGCAAGAACAAACCGTGGATTCCAACAGAGGCTATGTTCAAGTAAGTAACTCATCCAAGGGCAAATCTAAGTCCATCCTATCATAGTCCTAGCCATAACCATCCTTTCCTTACCCTAGAATCACATATATTTAGCCTACAACATTCATCATAACAATCGAAATCATCAAACATAAAATCATAGCTTCCATTTGCAAGATAATGAAGAGAAAGAGATGAACAAGTGAAGCAAACAAAACCAAGCTGAAAATGAGATTAGAATGACTCACAACCCTTCCAAAAGAAGGTTTAAATGGTTCATACAACTCTAGAAATCGATTCCGAAAATCTTCACTACAAAAGCTATCAAAGTCTATCAATGGTGTGTTCTTCTCTTCTTCTCCAATGAAGCTCTTCTCTTCCTTCAATGGTAGTTGTCCTCTTGAGAGAATCTTCTTGTTGAGAGAGTATGTGGATTTGGATGGTGGAATAGAAAATGGAATGAAAGATTCCAAGATGAATTCTCTCAGCAATACAGGACCATTTTTATACTACAACTTTGCAAGAGCTGGCCAAGAGATCGTGGCACAGCTGTCATAACCGCCTGGCAAGAACCACGGTTGGTTCCACGGTCGTGGTCTTGCCAATGACCATGGTTTGGTTCTTCAGCCTTGCCTTGGATCGTTAGGCTATGATTTGGTGCATGGCTTGTGTTGGAAAGGTTCCATGAGTCCTCCTTAGCCTTTGGCTTGCATCCTAATGAGTCCGAGGGTGTGTCATCTTGATGAACGATCCTCAAACGTATCGATTTAGCTCCTAAGTTTCCCAAAATACCTATAAAGCAAACAAAAGTCCGCGTAGATGTCTATCTTGACAAAATAGGTGAATTAAGTGCAAACGTTGCGAACTAATGCTAAACTATGCGTGAATGAGTGAGAAATCTATCTAAATGAGTGTCTAATCCTAAGTCATAAATCGTGTTATCAAAAATACCCCATACTTAAGGTTTGCTCGTCCCCGAGCAAGTTCCCAACTATAGACTAAGAGATGACATGATTTATGTATGCAGAAAAATGGCAAAATCTTTTTGAAGTTGTGCTTCTAATATTGGATCACCTTCATAGTCATGTTTCATGGCAATGGACAAGCAATCATATATCAAATAAATGAAGGCATGGAAAGACAATTGTACTTAACTCGAAGGCATGCATGAAATGTAAAAACGAAGAAGTCAAGATGATCAAGAGCATATCCAATCTAAATTACTAAGTCTTACAAACATGCAAATAGGTCATAAGGTCTTGTGAAATAAAAGGCCAAGAAACGTTGTGATTAGGTGGGGATTTTTTTCTAGGCTATGTGATGCTAATCCGGGAATGGAACTAACTCCACAACCTTGTCCTCGATCAACTTCCCACAAGTGTATATTTTCTCCATCTTTTCTTTCTTTTCTTTTTCTTTCACTTATTTTTGAGACAATGGCATTGGTGTACAAAAGCCGAAACCTTGGTGATTAGCTATCCTCGGGCTTTTTCTATTTTTCGAGGTGCATCCACACCGGGCACACATACCAAAGCTCGTTAGGACTATCGGTTTATTTGACTTTGGCAAGGCACCAACACCCGATTATGTGAAGTGTGCCGAGTTACTTGTCATTTAAACCAACGTCCCCAAACCTATTTTTGTCTACACTTTCACAACAAATTCAGCATTTTATTCATGGCATTCTTTCATCAACATCTTCACCCCACACTTGCTTTTCACACACATCAACACACTAGCATGCTCCTATTACCGGATGGGTCAAAAGAGGTAGAATTTTTCATCAATTTAGGTGCTCAAATATCATGATCAAGATGAGAAGTAGAGAAAGATGAATTGCCTCATTCATTCCTAGATGATATACAAGAACTAGCATGTAATTTCGACTTTCAATACTCAATCCAATCAAGGCAAACATCATGATCACAATCCATTCATGGGTTTCAATATAAGTACTTCAAGTCCACATATGTGATTCATAAATTCAACACACAAGGCCATCCATAGCCAATCCACAAGACAAGATTCATCATTAGGGTCATATCCAAGCCTAGAAAGCACCAATATTTTTAAATTTTCTGAATTTTTTTTGGTATTTTTCGAAATGATTATATACAATGCAAGATATGTGAGAATATTGAACTATCCTAGATGCTCATCATGCAAAGGATCATGCAAACCCCACACCATACTTAGAAACGCATTGTCCCCAATGTGTAAATGAAGTAAAGAAGAGTGAAAGAGGGTTCTCACAATGTAAAAATGGTTTGCTATGGTATTTGGGATTTCTCAAGTGAATTGATGGTGAATGATCCTTTCAACAATGGTAGAGAGCTCCAAGTATTCATCAAAGCGTCGGGACCCGCACTAGGCACCGCTAGCCGTCCAAGTTCCGCGTCCGCTCCACCCATAGTTGATGAGGGGTTCATCATCATCATTCACATGCTATACAAGGCTTCTAATGTTACAAAGACTCTAGCACACACACAAAACACACCAAGCACACACAAAAACAGAAAAATCAAAAGCAAAAACAAAAAATGAAAAGGGAAAACGTTACCAATGGGTTGCCTCCCATCAAGCGCTTCTTTAAGGTCATTAGCTTGACCAAACTCGGGGGCGTCTTATTCTAGGTGAAGTGGGGTAATCATATCCACCGGAGCTCCCGGGACATACTTCTTTAACCGGTGCCCATTCACCTTGAAATCTCCACAATGCTCCCCTCCTATCTCAATAGCTCCATGGGGGAAGATCTTTTTCACCACATATGGCCCGGTCCATCTTGATTTTAGCTTTCCGGGGAAGAGCCGCAGCCTTGAGTTGAAGAGAAGGACAAGGTCGCCTTCACTCAACTCCTTCGGGATGAGGCGCTTGTCATGCCATCGTTTTCTCTCCTTGTAGATCCGGGCATTCTTATAAGCATCCAACCGGATCTCTTCAAGGGCATTCATATCAAGCAACCTCTTCTCTCCGGCCTCCTTGAGGTCAAAATTTAGCCACTTAATGGCCCAATAAGCTCTATGCTCCATCTCTACCGGAAGGTGGCAAGACTTGCCATAGACTAACTTGTAGGGAGTGGTGCCAATTGGTGTCTTGAAAGCGGTTCTATATGCCCACAAGGCATCATCGAGCTTCATAGCCCAATCCTTTCTTGTCCTAGAGACCGTCTTTTCAAGTATTCCCTTTATCTCCCGGTTGGAGATCTCCACTTGGCCACTAGTTTGGGGATGGTAAGGTGTTGCCATCTTATGAGTCACCCCATACTTAGCCAAAAGCGCCCCGAAGTTCCTATTGGTGAAGTGCTTTCCTCCATCACTTATGATCACCCTTGGTGTTCCAAACCTAGGGAAGATCACTCGGTTGAAAAACCGCACCACCACCTTGGCGTCATTTGTAGGAGAGGCGATTGCCTCCACCCATCTTGAAACATAGTCAACCGCCAATAGGATATAGAGGTTGCCACATGAAGAAGGGAATGGTCCCATGAAGTCCACACCCCATACATCAAATATTTCCACTTCTTGAATGTTGTTCAAGGGCATCTCATTCCTCCTTGAGATGTTGCCCGTCCTTTGGCAAGCATCACAAGCTACCACAAAGCTTTGCACATCCTTGAACAAACTTGGCCAAAAGAAACCCGATTGCAACACCTTTGCACATGTCTTGTGTGAGCTAGCATGCCCTCCACATGGCAAGGAATGACAATGGCGGCTCACACTCTCCACCTCATCCTCCGGTATGCATCTTCTAAACATTCCATCCGGCCCTCTTTTGAACAAAAGTGGTTCACTCCAATAGTAGTGCCTTACATCCTTGAAGAACTTCTTTCTTTGGGGATATGTCAATCCGGGAGGCACTTCCTCACACACTAGATAGTTCACAATGTCGGCATACCATGGCTCACTTCCTCTAGACACTTGGAACAAGCACTTCTCCACCATTTGCAATTGCTCATCCCGGAATGAGTCATCAATCGGGATGTCATCTCTTTCAAGCTCCAATGGTGGGAGTCTACTAAGGTGATCTGCCACGGAGTTTTCGGACCCCTTCTTGTCCCGGATTTCCAAATCAAACTCTTGAAGAAGAAGGATCCACCGAATCAACCTAGGCTTGGCATCCTTCTTGGTAAGTAGATAACGGATCGCAGCATGATCCGTATAAACAATGACCTTCGCTCCAACAAGGTATGACCGAAACTTCTCAAAGGCATACACTACCGCTAGCAACTCTTTCTCGGTTGTGGCATAGTTAAGTTGGGCATTATCTAGCGTCTTGCTAGCATAATAAATGGCATGAGTGCGCCCATCTTTCCTTTGCCCCAAAACAGCCCCAACGGTTACATCGCTTGCATCACACATGATCTCAAATGGTAAACTCCAATCCGGAGGTTGCATGATAGGTGCGGAGATCAAAGCGTTCTTCAACCTACAAAAGGTCTCAAGGAAATCTTTGGAGAAAACAAATTCAACATCCTTCATTAGTAGGTTAGTAAGAGGCTTAGAAATTTTAGAGAAGTCTTGAATAAACCTCCGGTAAAAACCGGCATGCCCTAAGAAACTCCTTACCCCTTTCACCGAGGTAGGTGGTGGCAACTTCTCTATCGTTTCAATCTTGACCCTATCAACCTCAATGCCACGGTTAGACACCAAGTGTCCTAACACAATACCTTCACTTACCATGAAGTGGCATTTTTCCCAATTCAAGACAAGATTTGTCTCCTCACATCTTTGCAATACTAATGACAAGTTAGCCAAACAATTATCAAAAGAAGAACCATAAACAAAGAAATCATCCATGAACACTTCCATGATATTTTCTATGTATTCCGAAAAGATAGCCATCATACACCTTTGGAAGGTGGCGGGTGCATTACACAACCAAAATGGCATTCTCCTATATGCAAAGGTTCCCCATGGACATGTAAAGGTGGTTTTCTCTTGGTCATAAGGTGGATAGGGATTTGGAAAAATCCACTATAGCCATCTAGGTAGCAAAAGTGAGAATGTTGAGCTAACCTCTCTAGCATTTGGTCAATGAAGGAAGAGGGAAATGATCTTTCCTAGAGGCCATGTTCAATTTCCTATAGTCAATGCACATTCTCCATCCCGTAACCGTCCTAGTTGGGATTAGTTCATTGTTCTCATTGGTCACTACGGTCATCCCACCCTTCTTAGGTACTACATGAACGGGACTAACCCACTTACTATCCGAGATAGGGTAGATAATCCCCGCATCTAGCAAATTAATGATCTCCTTTTTGACTACCTCTTTCATTATAGGATTCAATCTCCTTTGATGTTCAATAGAGGGTTTATGGTTATCTTCCATCAATATCTTATGCATGCACAAAGAAGGTTTTATCCCAACCAAATCATCAATAGTATAGCCAATGGCTTTCCTATGCAATCTTAGCTCATGCAACAATTTAGCAAGTTCATCATCACTCAAGCATGCATTCACAATCACCGGATATGTAGAATTATCACCGAGAAAAGCATACTTTAAATGAGAGGGAAGGGGTTTGAGTTCAAGTTTAGGAGGATCTTTATCAATTGGAGATGATCCAAATAACGTTGGATGAGATGAATCCAAAGCAAATGAAGACCCTTCAAGGCTCCTTGAAGCTTGATCAGCAATGAAGGCTGCTTATGGGGGAATCACGGCCAAGTCCACGGTTGACTCCACATCCACGGCCGTGGAAGTTGCCAGGCTTGTTTATTGAGGCTTTACAGAGAGTTCTACGGCCGTGGAACACATTCCACGACCGTGGTTCCTACAGGAACTCATCATGCCTTCGTGAACCTCAAAGTCAGCCCTTGTCTCCTTTTCTAGTGCTTCCAAGGCCTTGATTTCTTCATTGCAAGCCTCCTCAATACCTTCCTCCATCAAACATAAGGTAAGAACCTTCTCCAAGGGGTCCTTGATCAAAATTGAGCTCACAACTTCTCTAGACTCCTCTTGCTCGACTATGTTGAATACATCCTCATCAAGGGTTGGCCCTTTCATCATTATGGACAACTTGAACTTGATGTTCTCTTCTCCAATGTTGAAGGAGAGAGTCCCGTTCTTGCAATCCACTAGGCATCCGGAAGTGGCTAGGAAAGGTCTTCCTAAGATGATGGGAACCGGATAGTCCGCCGGAATATCCAAGACAACAAAACCAATCGGCACATATAACCTTCCTAGTTGCACCGGAATGTCTTCTAAAATCCCAACCGGGTGAGTGATTGAACGGTCCGCCATGTAGAGGGTCATCTTGACAGGTTTTGGCTCTTCTAATCCAACCTTGTTGCAAAGTGCAAGCGGTATGATGCTTACACTTGCTCCAAGATCACAAAGGGCTTCATACTTCAGATTTCCCACTCCAATTGGGACGCAAAAAGAACCCGGATCTCTTAGCTTGGGAGGCATCTCCTCCTTCATTGTTTGGATCAATTCCGAGGACCTCTTTGTCATTCTTATTTCCCCATACTCCTCCAACTTCCTTTTGTTGGAGAGTATTTCCTTCAAGAACTTGCCATATGCCGGCATACCTAAGATAGCATCCATGAACGGAATATTAATATGCAATTTAGACATAAGTTCAAGGAATTTACCAAAGTGATAGTCCAAGCAAGCTCTTGCTCGTGATTGTGGGAACGGTAGTGGTGGTTTGTAGGGAGGCGGTGCCACATATGTTGGCTCAACATCCTTACTCTTGCCTCCATCTCTTTGCAAAGTCTCTTCCTCTATCACCACTTGCTTCCCCTTAGCATTCTCCTTGGGCAAAGGGCCTTTCATACTCAACCCACTCCTCGTTGTAATGGCCAACACTTGGCCTCTTGGGTTGTCTTCGGTCCTTCCGGGAAGCTTTCCCGGATCTCTATGGGCTTCACCCGCCTTTTGGAACACTTGTGCTTCCAAAACCTTTTGAGCTTTAGAAATTGAAGTCACCGTGCTCTCAAGACCACTCAACCTTCCAAGCAGTTGCTCAAACATCATTTCGGTCCTATCCTTTGGAGGTTGAGTAAATCCGGGTGGAGGTTCTTGTGAAGCTTTTGGTGGTGGGGTTGTGCTTGTGGAAGCGGGAGGGTTCAAGGCTCCATCCGGGTTAGAGTAGGAAAACCCGGGATGGTTGTGGTTGGGCCGGTAATTGTTGAATTGCCGGTTGTTGTTGAAATTCCTTGGGCCTTGATAATTGTTGTAATTGCCCCTTCCCATGTAATTTACATCCTCCTCCTTGGAAGACAAGTTAGCTTGCGGAAGCACTTGAGGAGTTGCTTGGTTCTTCAAAGTTGTAGCACACAACTCCCTCAAAGACTTCAATTCATTATTGATGGCATCAAGCTTGAAGTTGCTCATGGTGACTTCACTCACCTCATATGCTCCCGCCTTTCTCCCTTCACTCTTCCTATGGGAGTACTTCTCAATTACTAGAGCTTGCTTCTCCACAAACTCCCAAGCTTCATCTACATGCTTCTCCATGAAAGTCCCACCGGAAAGAGATTGGAGCTTGAATCGGCTATCTTCATCAAGTCCCTTGAGGTAGATCTCCAATAGCTCAATTTTTGGTATACCATGGTGTGGACAATCTAGAAGAAGATCTTTGAACCTCTCCCAAGACTTGAATAAACTTTCTCTATCCTTCATCACGAAGGCATTTAACTTCCCTCTTAACTCGGTAGTCTTGGAAGGTGGGAAGAACTTAGTCAAAAACTCGGTTGTCATCTCCTCCCAAGTACTCACTCGCCCTTGTGGAATAGATTGATACCAAGCCAAGGCTTTATCCTTAAGTGAGAAGGAAAAAGCCCTAAGCTTATGGTTGTTGCTTTCCAATCTTGGCGGTCTAAGAGTCTCCATCAAAATCTCATAGTTCATCAAGTGTTGATGAGGAGACTCTCCTTCCATCCCTCCAAATTGATTATGCCGGATCATTTGTAGAACTTGAGGGCGGAGCTCGTAGTTGTGGGTTGCGAGATCTCCTAAGTTCACACCCGGACGGTGTGCTCTTTGTGCCGGATCCATACGTCTCCCTAATGTTTGTGGCTCTTCAATAGCAATGGGCACAACCCTAACATTCGCCGCCGGCTGCGGTTGTGGTGGTGGAGGTTGTTGACGATTAAGCTCTCCTTGTACAAGGGCTTGCCTAATCTCATCAATCTCCCTCCTAGTTGCTTCTTGCCTCTCATTGGCAAGTCTCCTCTCTTCCTCCAAGAGCTCATATCTTAACCTAATTTGCTCTAAAGCCTCATCCAATTCAGCTTGGAGGTCTCTTCCGGCCATCTCTTTTCCCTTTTTAATGCTCTTGGATCTAGATCTAAGGGTTTTCTCCGGTTCGGGATCGAATGGAGCTAAATCCTTGCCACGAGATCTTCGCATACACCTAAAGAGTAAGAGATGTCCTGAAAAGCAAAGACACACACCAAAGAGAGATCAAAAGCAACAAGAAAGATCTACACTATAAACAATCACAAATAAACTCAATCTAGACCTAGTCCCCGGCAACGGCGCCAAAAACTTGTTACGCTCAGGATGTGATACGCAATGGGTTTTAAATTTATACTCGTTATATTTATCCTAACTCCTAGCGAACCCGCAGTGTACGGGACGTTTGTAGTAGGGATAGTATTCCGAGGTCGAACACAAATACTAAGGTGAGATTGATTCGATTAGTGATTAAGTTTAGTGAAGGTCTAGGTGAAAAAAAGAAAAGGGAATAAAGAAAATAAAATCTCGAATGCTTTTGGTTGGTTTTTAAATGATCAATCAAAGATCACAATTCATGCAAAGTAAACAATCAACTAAACTAACAAATCAATGCAAACAAACAAGCTAAACACGAGATATGAATCAAATAGAGAAAAGCGGATTCTAGGGGTTGGAAGTTCCGGTTATGGCATAGGACTCAAGATATCTAATCATTCCTTGGATTAACTATGATATGTTGGGATTGAGTGTTTCTAGATTGGGATCAATCACCGGGTAAGTCTCATGGTCCGCTAGTCCGTCCCTAAGGTCTCATCACCGGGTAAGTCTCTAAGAACTTAAGGAATAGAATTCTTCCGGTTATGGCATAGGACTCAAGCTATCTAATCATTCCTTGGATTAACTATGATATGTTGGGAGTGAGTGTTTCTAGATTGGGATCAATCACCGGGTAGGTCTCATGGTCCGCTAGTCCGTCACTAAAGTCTCATCACCGGGTAAGTCTCTAAGAACCTAAGGAATAGAATTCTCCACAAACCGGATTGTAACCTATGGATCTAACCTATCCTCACCGGGTTAGTCTCGAAAGGGTTAGTCCTAAACAACTATCCTAGCACACTTAGTCCAATGGCGGCTTATGAGGCTCACCACTACCTAGGGTTTGTCATCTTTGAAATCTAAGAGTAAGAATCACCGGATAAGTCTCTTCTAACACTTAGTTGCTAACACTAGGTCACCCTAGGGTAGATTTAACTCAACAAACACTAAGATTTCAACATTCTAACAATCTAAAGCTAGATCCATCGAACCAGGGAGAATCACGGGTTGTTCTACCAAGTCCACGGCCGTGGTTTGGCAAGAACAAACCGTGGATTCCAACAGAGGCTATGTTCAAGTAAGTAACTCATCCAAGGGCAAATCTAAGTCCATCCTATCATAGTCCTAGCTATAACCATCCTTTCCTTACCCTAGAATCACATCTATTTAGCCTACAACATTCATCATAACAATCGAAATCATCAAACATAAAATCATAGCTTCCATTTGCAAGATAATGAAGAGAAAGAGATGAACAAGTGAAGCAAACAAAACCAAGCTGAAAATGAGATTAGAATGACTCACAACACTTCCAAAAGAAGGTTTAAATGGTTCATACAACTCTAGAAATCGATTCCGAAAATCTTCACTACAAAAGCTATCAAAGTCTATCAATGGTGTGTTCTTCTCTTCTTCTCCAATGAAGCTCTTCTCTTCCTTCAATGGTAGCTCTCCTCTTGAGAGAATCTTCTTGTTGAGAGAGTATATGGATTTGGATGGTGGAATGGAAGATGGAATGAAAGATTCCAAGATGCCTTCTCTCAGCAATGCCGGACCATTTTTATACTACAACTTTGCAAGAGCTGGCCAAGAGATCGTGGCACAGCTGTCATAACCGCCTGGCAAGAACCACGGTTGGTTCCACGGTCGTGGTCTTGCCAGTGACCGTGGTTTGGTTCTTCAGCCTTGCCTTGGATCGTTAGGCTATGATTTGGTGCATGGCTTGTGTTGGCAAGGTTCCATGAGTCCTCCTTAGCCTTTGGCTTGCATCCTAATGAGTCCGAGGGTGTGTCATCTTGATGAACGATCCTCAAACGTATCGATTTAGCTCCTAAGTTTCCCAAAATACCTATAAAACAAACAAAAGTCCGCGTAGACGTCTATCTCGACAAAATAGGTGAATTAAGTGCAAACGTTACGAACTAATGCTAAACTATGCGTGAATGAGTGAGAAATCTATCTAAATGAGTGTCTAATCCTAAGTCATAAATCGTGTTATCATTTACCCGGATCTCTTGGTGCTTCATTAGCTTTGTTGAAAACTTGATGTTCCAAGGCTTTTTGTGCCTTCGAAAATGTGTTCATAGAATTCTCCATAGCATTGAGCTTGGTCATGATAGCTTCAAGCACAACATCCGTCTTCTCCTTAGACTGTTGGGATGAGCTTGATGACGGCTCTTGACTCTTCAATGGAATAGAAGAAGAAGATGGTGGATTTAATGCACTTTCAGCATGAGAATAAGGGTTACCGGGATTTTGTTGATTCGATCTCCAATTGTTGTTGAAATTCCTGTTGTTGTTGTTGTTGTTGTTGTTGTTGTTGTTGTTGTTGTTGTTGTTGTTGTTGTTGTTGTTGTTGTTGTTGTTGTCGTCGTCGTCGTCGTCGTCGTTGTTGTTGTTATTGTTGTTTGTAATTGTTGTTCCTCGGCCCTTGATAGTTTCCTCTTCCCAAGTATCCAACATCTTGCTCCTTGGATGCTACTTTAGTTTGAGTTAATAAAAGCTTCTTCAAATCCTTGACTTCATTGTTGAGCGTAGTGAGTTGAGCAACGCTTAAATTAGTTAGGTTCAGATCCGGGAATCCAACTCGTTTTGCTCCATCTTCAACTCTTCGATGGGAATACTTCTCCCATGTGTAAAGCTTGATTCTCAACAAACTCCAAGCTTCATCAACCGGTGTATCCATAATGTTCCAGTAGAAAGTGATTGGAGTTTGAATTGAGTTTCCTCATTCAACCCCTTGAAGTAGATCTTAAACAACTCAATCTTTGGAATCTCATGGTGAGGGCAATCCAACAAAAGGTCTTTGAATCTTTCCCATGATTTGAAAAAATTTCTCTATCCTTCATGACAAAATCATTAATCTTACCCCTTAACTCCGCAGTTTTTGATGGGGAAAGAACTTAGTGAGAAACTCCGTAGTCATCTCTTTCCATGTGTTAACTCTTCTAGCTGGAAGAGATTGATATCAAGCAAGCGCCTTGTCTTTCATAGAGAAGTAGAAAGGCCTTAGCTTGTAGTTGTTGTTCTCCACTCTTGATGTTCTCAAAGTCTCCATAAGAATCTCATAATTTTGCAAGTGTTGATGTGGAGATTCTCTTTCCATGCCTCCAAATTGACATTGTCGAATCATTGTGACGACTTGAGGTCAAAGCTCGTAGTCATGCTTAGCTGGATCTCCTAGTTAAGTCCGGGACGCCGCACTTGTTGATTCGGGTCCATCCTTTGATCGAGGGTTTGCGGTGTTCCAGCGAACAAGTTACCTCGGTCAACCATAGCCGGCAACCGAGGTGGTGGTGGTATCTCGGCCGGTGCAGGTAGGTAAGGATTCTGCCTCGGTCCAACAACTGGGTTCGGTCGAGGTAAAATATGTGCCTGCAGCTCGGCCATGTCAGCTCGGATCTCTTCTGTCCTTGCATGAGCCTCCTCCTCTCTCTCTCTCTCTCTCTCTCTCTCTCTATGTAAAGCATTGTTGCTTATCCGAAGTTGTTCTAATGTGTCCTTCAATTCAGCTTCAAGATCTCGATTATCTTGTTCAACCATCTTATCTTCTTTCAATCTTCTCTTGTATGTCGTTTCTGGTTGAGGATCGTAAGGAACGATTTCATTCCCATCATGAATTCTTCGTATAAACCTAAAGAAAGATCATGCGAAATCACTCACATAAAGTAATCAATAGCAACAAGGGCATCATCCCTAAAAGACAACCAAATACCGGACTTGGTCTAGACCAAGTCCCCAGCAACGGCGCAAAAAACTTGTTCGCTCTCAGACGTGTGTGTAAATATGAACGAAATAGCTTTAAATTTATAACCTAAAATATAAGCCTAAAACAATATGCGAACCTGCAGTGTACGGATCAATTGTAATAACGGCAAAGACTCTGGGGTCAAACACAGGGACTATGGTGAAACAAAGCACGGTAAATCAGGTTGTCAATCAAAAACAAGCAATAAAACAAAGATGATGTAATAATCAGATAAAGGAATGCAGATTCTAGAGGTCAAAGCATCCAGTTGTGGTTCCGACTCCAAAACTCAAAGGATAACATGGACAACGCTGAGGTTTGCAAGGGAAGGTATTTCTAAGGTGGGAATAGATCACCAAGTAAGTCTCACTACTCACTATCCCAAACCAAAGATCCTTTTACGGGGTAAGTCTCAAGGAACTAAGGAAAGGAACTATCTCAAACCAACACTCCACCTAAGGGGATATAACTAGCCTTTACCGGGTAAGTCTTAGGCTAACTCACAAAGGTAGGATGAAGGCACACTCAAAACCCTAATAAAGGATAAACCTTTATTACCTAACACTCATCATCATAGGTATACAAGAAAAGGAATCACCGGGCAAGTCTCATCCTAGGCTTGCGTATGGACCAGGAAAGGTGTAACAAGGTTAGGATTTGGCAAACTAAAACCTAACCTCAGGTTTTGATTAGATCTGGTTCACACCTCGCTCAATTCATATCAAACTCGATCGAGGTGTTCTATGAACCAACCGAGGTAAGGTCCAACTAAGGTTTGGCTTGAGCTTTTAGGGTCCACTAAGATAAAGGCTCATTCTTTCATCGTCTTTCCCACAGCTTTCAACCAATTACCCTAGAATCGCACAAGAATTTAGCAAATAATCATCATGATAATAACAATCAAATATATGTGAAAGGAATCAATAATCAAACAAGAAAACCTTAACACAAAGGTCTCAATAATCACTCAATCAACAAACAATCAAACCAAACAATAAGCAAACTGTGTTCCTCAATAACAAACCAAAAGAGAACAATCAAGGTTCCTAAGAAAACCTTACAACTTCCTTCAAAAAGCCTTCAACTTTCACTTCAAAGCTATCGTCCTTCAACTTCCTTCCTTCCTTTTAAAATCTTAAATCTTCCAAACTGATCAGTTAACAAGCCGTCCTTCCATCCAGAAAATATCTTCCAATTTATAGGAGAATCACTTGCCAAAAATAAAAGATCTTATGGGCCATGGCCGTAGCTCTCGATCCAGGTCAAGCAAAGCATCTCGGTCGAGGTGATCTTGGAGTCAACCAAGGTAAACCTCAGCTACGTACAAATCTCTCAAAAGTGGTCCAATATCAAACTTCTGTCCAACTTATATGGTTCCTATGCCTTCCTTGTAGCTCCTCAATGCTCCAAAATGTAGCTCCAATGACTCCTTTAATCCCTTGGCTTCATATCGCTTCAAAATGTGTCATTTTCCCTACAATTACAATAAAACTAGGTGTAGACCTCGATTCTTGCAAAGGTAAACAAAACAACATAATCATCAAGATATACATCTATGCATGCAGATTTATGAAGATAAAACGTCAAAACTAATCCCGAAATATAGACTATAATACATGCTATCAGTAGTCATGGTTGAGCATTTGAGTAGGTGAATCGGTATGTTTGGGATTTAGTAGCAATATGTTAGTTGAGCCTTGGTAGATAGTAAGTATGAAGGATAGCTATCTTACAAACTTATTAGATTTTTCCTCCGGAAAGTTTGATATCTAGGTTGGGTTTCTGGTAGATGTTCTTGAGATCTCAGGGAAACTTTAGAGTTTCCGGATCTTAAGGTTAAAACCGTCTTTTCTTAAAAAAGAGTTGGTTTAGTGCGATTTCTCGGTTTTCCATTGTTGACCTAGAAGTTGCGACTTCTAGAGGTCGGATAGTATATTGATATGAGCTTTATATTATGATCATACGGTTGAGATATTACTCAGCGGGATCGAGTGCTTTGGTTGACGGGACTTGACCTGGTTCAGGTAAGTCTACGGACTTACTTAGATGGCTTCTTCGTATTAGTATGTTGTGTATTTGTGGTGTGTGTTAGTTATGTTAAAACAACGAAACCGGAATTGGAGGACTTATATATTATATTATTGGTCTTTGTAACACCCCGAATCCGCGGGACTCGGAATGCTACATTTGGGCTAGGATCTCACAATGGATCCTGACCCTAGCCTTACAACAAGTTCACTGGATCTTACAACAAGGCACAAGTAGAGTAAAAACAAATACATAAAAGTTGTATGATACATCAAAAGAGTTTACAAACTCAAAGCCGAGTACAAAACCATATCAACCACATCAACTGATACAAAAGATTCCCAACCCACGCATCTTCATGTATAGAAGTCCTCGGCTAGTCACACCATCTGGCTCACTCTGCAGTCTTCCTAACCTGCAGATCATCTACAACACGGTATACACCGTTAGCTACAGCAATAGATAAGCATGATAGTAATAGCACAAACACACCACAACATCTCATACATGCAATGCCACACATATTCATTTATTATCTTTAATTACGTTATACCATTACTAATTCAACTTCTTTTATAACACGAGGAGCCTCAAGAACCCTGCCCCATCCAACGTAACACAGGAGTTTTGCATGGGGGTGACCGTCACTCGTCCCCTCCTGTGAGATCATCTTCAGGGCACCTCCTCCTAACCCAGCAGGCGGAGACCGGTGGTTACCGCCCATTATAATACATTTGGGCCAAATAAATATAATGAATGGTCGTCCTAGTCTGGTTTAAGTTATAAATGCACAACCATATGAACACACACAACCATTACAATCATACAATCCACAACTGCACGCTAAGTAAGTCCTATGGACTTACCTGATACACTCGTATCCTCTACCACGTCACAGCTTCCCCTCGGGGAAGAAACCAACGCCTGCAAGAGCAAGGCACACAACATCACAACCGGAAAGGGTTAGGAGACTCGTCTCCATAACCCAAACCAACCTACAACCTAAAGATCAACACAAGCTTGCATATGCCTATAGCATACTCTCAACATCAACACAAGTGCCTAAGGCACATCTCTAACATACAACTCATCCTAACCATCCTAACCTAGCTATCAACTCTACCAAGGCCAAAGGAAAGGAAGGAAGGAAGACATACCAACAAGGTATGCACCAACGGAAGCTAGAACACACCAGCCAGACCAGTGAGGCGCAGGGGCGGCTTACCAAGGGCGCAGGGGCGGCTCCACACTAGGCGCAGGTGCGGCTCAGGTCAGGCGCAGGGGCGGCCAACTGTGCAGAGAGTTGGTCCCGACTTCTCTTCGACTCCTTTCTCGATTCTCTTCACATCTTCAACACATCATAGCAACACATATGCATAATATATACACATATGATCATCACAACATCCAGAAAGGATCCAATCACAAGTCCAACTTGTGATCCAAGGCTAGAAAGAAGAAGAAAGAAGCAAGAATGAAGAAATAAGAGAGAAGAAGAGAAAGAACTTACCACTCCACCCTAGACTACAACTAAGGAGCAACAACACCACTCTCAGCCTCAACACAGCAACAACAACTCTCAGCAACAACTCCAAGAGCATCCAAAGCCAAGAACACACTCAAACTCTCAAGAACTCACTCATACAAGCAAAAGAAGATCAAAGAGGATCAAAGGAGAAGAAGAAGAAGAAGAAGAAGAAGAAGAACGTGAGGAGGAAGAGAGAGGCTGGAGAGATGAAGAAACCTCTCATCTGAAGTCTAAGGAAGCTTATAAGGGAAGCCAACCACAAAGAATAAGTCAAGAGTCAACAAAAGCGGCTGCACCAGCAACAGAGCCGCAGGGGCGGCTCCTCTGTGACGCAGGGGAGGCCCAAGGGATGCGCAAGGGCGGCTGACTGGTCAAGGCTAAGGCACTCTAGCTCATCTAGGCTCCAAAGACTAAGGATCTTACAACGTTAGTGTATGATAATGGGCGGTGACATTACTGCCTAGCTCTTGCGAGAGCTAGGAGGTTCTCTGCGACTAGCATAGACAGGTAGACGGTCGGATGCATCAATACCACTCTTTGCTGGTAAACGGGGACAGAGGCGAGTCTCGGGGATTCTCGTGTCACCAACCAAAAGTTGAATTAATAAGTGATAGCATGTATAATAGTCTATATTTTGGGACTTGTTTAGACGTTTTATCTTCAATAATCTGCATGTTTGAATGTATATTATGTGATTATATTGTCGTTTCATCTACCATTACGGGAATCGAGGTCTACACCAAGTTTCGTTGTAATCGTAGGTAAAATTGCACATTTTGGATCGAAATGGAGCTAAGGAGCAAATGAGTCATTGGAGCTACATTTAGGAGTTTAAAAGAGAACCCAGGAAGCATGAAATTAACAAAGAAGATTGACTTTGGACCAGTTTAAGAGATTTCACCTTCAGTTGAGATTCACCTCGGTCAGCTACAGTGTCACCTCGACCGAGGCGATCTAGAGGAGCGCCCCGACCGAGGCGAATATCTTGACGCTGCGAGATATATTTTATTTGGCTGATATCTTTTATTTTTGGAAGGAGAGATCTTATATTTTTGGGCTGGATTTTTGGAAGGAAGATCATATATTTGGGAGATCTATTTTGGAGATAAGATATATTTTATTAGGATATTATCTTTTTAAGATATTATTATGTTTGGAAGATAATTGTCCTATATAAAGGGTTGGATTTTCCACAAGTTCAAGCATGCTTAGAGGCTGAGAATAACCAGCAAAGAGAGGATTTTTTGGAAACTTTGAAGGAAGATTGAAGATCAATCAAGGAAGGATTGATCGTTCGGATATAGCTTTTGAGGAGATTTGTAAAACTTTCTTAGATTCCTATTTGTTTGATTGTCTTGTTGGATTTGTGATCCAAGGAACGCTGATTTGTTTGATATTTGATTCAGTTATTGAAGCCTTGTTCTTAAGGTTTTTGTGTTCAAATATTCATTCTCTTCCCATATATTTGATTATTGCTTTCATGATGATGAGTGGCTAATTTCTTTGTGCGATTCTAGGGTGATTGGCTGAAAGTTGTGGGAATAACAATGATAGAATAATCTTAATCCTAGTAGGACCCTGAAAGCTCGAGTCTTTATCCTTAACCCTAGAACATCTCGTTCAGTCGATGAACATCTCGGCCGGGGTGGAACTTGACTGATCGAGTTGACCTTTTCTGATCCGTAACTGAGAGTTAAGTGTTAGAGTTTACGAAATCCTATTCTTATTACACCTTTCCTGGTTCAATGCAAGCTTAGGATGAGACTTACCCGGTAATTCCTTAGTTTGTTTACCCAATATCATAAGTGTAGGTAATAAAGGTTTATCCTTTATTGGGGTTTGAGTGTGCCTTCATTCTATCTTTGTGAATTAGCCTGAGACCTACCCGGTAAAGGTTGATTCTATTCCCTTAGTTGGTGTGTTGGTTTGAGATTATAGTTCTTTTCCTTAGTACCTTGAGACTTACCCGGTAATAGAAACTTTTGGTTTGGGGTTAGTGAGTAGTGAGACTTACCCGGTGATCTATTCTACTTTAGAAACACCTTCCCTTTGCAAAATCTCAGCTTTGTCCGCTTTATCTTGAGATCTTGAGTTGGAACCGCAACTAGACGCTTTAATCCCTAGAATTTGCATATTTCCCTTAATTGACCTTATTATCATCTCTTTGATTTCTTTAATTACTTTTGTGGTTATTAGTTGCATTGACGACCTATACTTGCTTTGTTTCACCTAAGTCCCTGAGATTGACACCCCGGAATTCTTGTTTTTACTATAATTGATCCGTACACTGCGGGTTCGCATCCTTGTTTAAGCATATTTCTTGGGATATAAATTTAAAGCTTGCACACACCGTTTGGAGCTAACAAGTTTTTGGCGCCGTTGCCGGGGACTTGATCTAGACCGAGTCGGTTGCGGTAGTCTTTCGGGGCACTTGCCCCTGTTGCTACTAACCACTCTACTTGAGTGACTCTCGCAGGTTCTTTTTCTCAGGTTTATGTGAAGAACCTGTGCTGGGAAGGAAATCGTTCCTTACGATCCCGAACCAGAAAAGACATACAAAAGACGCTTGAAAGAAGCGAAAATGGCCAATCGAGACGATCGCGATCTTGAGGCCAAATTTAATGAGGCGATGGAACAGCTGCGCCTCAATAGGGAAGAACTGCAGCGCGAAAGGGAGCAAAATCGCACCAGAGCTGTACAGCTTGAAGCAGATATGGCTGAGTTACGAGCTCAGATTCTGCATCGACCAGACCCTCGACCGAGGTAGGATCCCGCTCCAGTTGCCCCGGCCGAGATACTTCCACCTTGGATGCCTGTCCGAGATGTTCTTTTTGCAGGTATTCTACAGACCCTAGGGAAGAGGATGGACCCGAACCAGCAAGTGAGGCGTCCAGGAGTCAACCTAGGAGATCCAGCGGAGCATGATTATGAACTTCGACCGCAAGTTCTATCCATGATCCGCCAATGCTAGTTTGGAGGTTTAGAGAGGGAGTCTCCGCATCAACATTTGGAAAACTACGAGATTTTGATGGAGACCTTGAGACCTTCAAGGCTGGAAAATAATATTTACAAGCTAAGGCCTTTTTACTTTTCTTTGAAAGACAGGGCGCTTACTTGGTATCAGTCTCTTCCTCCCGGAAAAATCAACACTTCGGAGGAGATGGCGACGGTGTTCTTAACAAAATTCTTTCCCCCCTCTAAAACCGCTGAAATGAGAGGGAAGATCAATGCATTCATCATGAAGGACAAGGAGAGTTTGTCCAAGTCATAGGAGAGATTTAAAGATGTTCTTTTGGATTGCCCACATCATGGGATTCCAAAGATAGAGTTGATGGAGATTTATTTCGAGGGATTGGATGGAGCTACCCAATTCAACCTTCAACTACTTATCCGCCGGCACATTTATGGACATGCCGATTGACGAAGCTTGGGAGTTCATTGAGAAACAAGCTTTGCACATGGAGACGTACTCCCACCAAGGAGCTGAAATTGGAGTTAAGAGAGTTAATTTCCAGGAGGCTCCATCAAATGATAATCAACTCATTTCCATCAAGAATGATGTGAAGAAATTGAAGGACCTTTTGGTTGCTCACACCAAGAAGGAAGAGGGAGGATATCAAGGGCCAAGGAACAACAACAATGGTTCCCGGAACAACAACTACAACAACAATAGAGGGTCCAACAACAACAATTGGAGATCCAACAATCAAAATCCGGGTAACCGTTACTCTAACTCCAATTCGAATATTTCTTCTAATCCCTTCTTTTCTTCTTCTTCTACTCCATTGAAGAGCCAGGAGCCTGAATCAAGCTCATCCCAGCCAGCGAAGAAAGATGCAGTACTGGAGGCCATCTTGATCAAGCTCAATGCTATGGAGACATCCATGACTTTATTTTCGAAGGCACAAAAAGCCTTAGAGCAACAATTATTTAATAAGGCGAATGAAGCGCCAAGAGATCCAGGGAAGATCCCAGCAAGTACAGAGAGCAACCCTAAAGGACAAATCATGGCAATAACGACGAGAAGTGGACTGAAAACTGCAGATCCAGTGCCTCGGTCGATGCTAGTACAAATGAAGAACACCTCGGTCCAGATACCGACGAAGAACACTTCGGTCGAGGTACCATCCGAGGTGGAGCCTCAGAAAGCGTCGGACAAAACTGAAGTTTATGTCCCACCTCCTGCATATAAACCACCACTTCCATTCCCCCAGTCAAGGGCTAGAGCTCATCTAGACAAGCACTTTGGTAAGTTCCTTGACTTGATGAATAAATTACATATTAACATCCCTTTCCTTGATGCTATTCTAGGGATGCCCGTCTCTGGGAAGTTCTTAAAAGAGATTCTATCAAGGAAGAGGAAGCTGGAAGATTTTGGTGAAGTAAGGATGACATCTAAGTCCTCGGAGCTCATTCAAATCATGAAGGAGAAGATGCCACCTAAGCTGAGAGATCCCGGCTCATTTTGCATTCCCATTCAAGTTGGGGATGTTACTTGTGAGGCATTGTGTGATCTAGGAGCCAGCGTGAGCATCATCCCGCTGGAGCTATGTGTGAAGATCGGACTTGGAGAGCCCAAGCCGGTGAATATAAGGTTATACATGGCGGACCGCTCCATTACCCATCCGGTGGGCATTTTGGAAGATATTCCGGTTAAGTTAGGTAACTTCTACTTACCTATAGACTTTGTTATACTTGATATACCCGCAAATTATCCCGTTCCTATCATTCTTGAGAGACCATTTCTAGCAACTTCGGGTTGCAATGTGGATTGTAAGAACGCCAAGTTGCAATTTAACATTGGCGGAGATCAAGTGGAGTTTGCATTGCTTGCTGCAATGAAAGGAGAGCCGCTAGAGGATGATATCTTCAACATCTATGATGAAGAAGAATCAAGAGAATTGGTGAGCTCTATCCATATTAATGACCCTCTTGAAAGAGTTATTAGTTTTAGCTTAATGGAGGAAGGTATAGATGTTTCTTTTGATGCAGATATACGGAGTGACCGAAGGTATTTCTATGGTCGTCTATACCCAATAAAAAGTAAATCCCGACTTAGCACTAAGAACAAGTATAATGATTAAGTAAGGGTCAAACCCAAGAGAGTTAAGGTGTTTTAGATGCAATTATCGATTATAGTGACAAGTGACACAAAGGGGGGGGGGTGTTGGTTGAATTGATGCACAAAAACTTATGAAAATGATTAATGCGACAATTAAGACAATGATGGGTGAATCTACACTAGGTTGATTCTAAGCATGCAATTGCTACTTTGGTGAGTTCCTTTTACAAGTTTTCAAGTAATCTCCCATCTCGATCGTAAATCTGTGTTGAGCCAACCGGCATCAACACAACTTAACAGAATAAAGTTCCGTAAACCTACAAGAACAAATAACAAGTTAGCTTTCAAACAAAGATTAAGGGATATAAAGAGAAGATTAAAACCGTTAAACTTATCTTTATATTTGTGTTCCTTTTCTTTAAGTAATCACAACCCGTTATTACTTAAAGTTGCTACTAGATTAAAGACCCGAACCCGGAACCTATTAATGCTAGTTGTTTACATGCACTTTAGAACCTAAGGTGATCAATCTCAAGCAATAGTAAACATGCAATTAGACAATGGAGATCAAGGAAACACAAAGTATTACTGAATGAAAACTTATATTATAAAGAACTTACAACCAAAGTAACAATGCAGCTTCAAACCAACCTAATGTAGCAAGGGAGTTAGCAACTCATTACAAGGTAGCAAGACAATCTAAGTGGATAATTTTGTTGATTAACAAGATGATAAGATGGATGATTCTAGCAATCAACCAAGGACTATTTATACTACAAAAGACACTAAATAGGAGTAAATGGCCGGCCAAAAACACCCACCTTAAATGCCATAAAGGGGGTGTAAACAGCCGGAGTAAAGCTTCTGGCGTTAAACCGCAGGGGCGGCCTTCAGGAACCGCAGGGGCAGTTTAGGCAGAATCGGTTGATCTTCTTCATAGCCGCTGGGGCGGCTACACACTTCCGCTGGGGCGGATCTTCAATGCACTTCAACGTCCGACCTTTCGCTTTCCTGGCGTTTCTGATGCCAAGCCGCCGGGGCGTCCCTATGTCAGCGCAGGGGCGGTGACACAGCCTCTTCGTCTTCCAGCTCCCATGTTGAGGCGCAGGCACCGTCGCAGTGGAAGGCGTATGGGAGCTGGTCTTCGTTTCTTCAATGGAGAACACCGTAGGGGCGCCAAGGAGTGGCGCAGGGGCGGTGACACGCTTCATGGTTGGCGCTGGTGAAGGCGCAGGGAGCGCTCCGATGTAAGGCGTCACCCGCAGGGGCGGCTGCAAGGACCCGCTGGGGCGGTGAGGCAACAAAAGCTTTGCTTCGTGATCGATCTTTACTCCTAAGTGCTTATAACTCCTTCTTTAGCTTCTTTTAATCTTCTTCTTCTGGACCAAGGAGTTAGTAGCATAAACCGACACTAATGCAATAAAAAGACTGTAAAAACTACCCTAATTGATAGTGATTCCATCACCTATCACGGAGCTTAAAGGCACTGGAAGAAGATCCAGGAGCTAAGATTGAAAAGCTATTCCAGGAGAAGAGAATCTCCAGTTTCGGTCCCAGTTGCAGTACCTCGACCGAGGCACTTTTTGGACCAAGTGAGGTGTTCTTGACTGAAGAATATCTTGGTCACCCACTCTGGACCTCGACCGAGGTCGCAAGCGAGATACCGTCAACTGAGAATAACAAACTTCCTACTTCTTTTTCTGAAACTCATTCACAATTGGTGGAGCACTTTCTCCACCAAGCTTCTGATAATAAAGAACCTTGGTATGCTGACATTGTTAATTATCTTGTTTTCTAGGAAATACCACCCGGATTGACGTACGCTCAAAGGAAGAAATTCATTAAAGATGTACGTCATTACTATTGGGATGAACCTCTACTATTTAAGAGAGGTCCGGACGGGATGCTTTGAAGATGCATTCCGGAAGATGAAGTTATTAGTGTCATACGTCATTGCCATTCACTTCCTTGTGGAGGACATGCTAGCGCTCACAAAACATGCGCTAAGGTATTACGTTCCGGTTTCTTTTGGCCTACATTATTTAAGGATGTGCAAACGTTTGTTGTTTCTTCTGATGCATACCAAAGAACAGGAAACTTATCTAGGAGAAATGAGATGCCACTCAACAACATCTAGGAAGTTGAGATTTTTTATGTATGGGGAGTTGACTTCATGGGACCTTTCCCATCATCACGAGGGAACCTCTACATCCTCCTAGCTGTTGATTACGTCTCTAGATGGGTGGAAGCCATTGCCTCTCCCACTAATGACGCCATTGTGGTTGTGAAGTTCTTTAATAGAACTATCTTTCCACGTTTTGAGACTCCATGCATCATCATCAACGATGGAGGGACACATTTCATCAACCGGAAGTTTAAAGCACTTCTATCGAAGTATGGGGTAACCCACAAGGTAGCAACCCCTTATCACCCTCAAACTAGTGGACAAGTCGAGATCTCGAATAGAGAAATCAAAGCAATCTTGGAGAAGACCATCTCTAGGACGAGGAAGGATTGATCCATGAAGTTGGATGACGCTCTTTGGGATTATAGGACCGCATTCAAGACTCCCATTGGTACCACCCCTTATAATTTGGGATATGGGAAGTCTTGCCATTTGCCCGTTGAGCTAGAACACAAGGCATATTGGGCAATCAAATGGTTGAACTTTGACATCAAGGAAGCCGGTGAGAAGCGGTTATTGGACATCAATGAGTTGGAAGAGCTGCATTTGAACGTTATGAGAATGCCATGATCTACGAGGAAAGGACAAAGAAATGGCATGACAAGCGTATCATCCCTAAGGAGTTCAAAGAAGGAGATTTAGTTCTACTCTTCAACTCCCGCCTTTGCCTCTTTCCAGGTAAGTTGAAATCTAGATGGACAGGACCTTACGTTGTGAAACATGTTTTCCCTTATGGTGCAGTTGAGATTTGGGGAGAAACAAGTGGAAGCTTCAAGGTCAATGGTCATAGACTAAAGAAATACCAACCGGAAATCCAATTTAAGGAGATTGCACCGCTATATCTTGTTTAGGGATGCCGTACGGTCCAGCTAGCGACCTTAAATCAAGCGCTTCTTGGGAGACAACCCAAGGTATTGCTTTCTTTTTCCTTTCCTAGTCTAGCTTTAGATAGTTTGCTTTTGCTTTGCTTTGCTTTGTTTTTGGCGTCCTAGACAAAAACCATGTACTTTCTAAGGAAGGATTACAACTCAGGAGCAACATTGGAAGGACAGAAGTTCGAGAAATTGAGAAGACGGAGTTTGACTGAGACACATCTCGGTTGCAGTCACAACATCTCGACCGAGATGATTCTTGAGCAACCGAGGCGACTAGGGCTGACAACAATCCACATCGGTCCAGACACCTCGGTCCAGCCGGGACCACCTCGACCGAGGTGACAAAAGAATCGGCGAGGAGTATAAAAAGGGAACAGTTTCTCTCTATTTTCCTCCCACTTCTCTCTCGACCGCGGAACTATCTACACCTCGCTTTTCCGATTTTCACTCGTTTTCGACGATTTCTGCTTCGATTCTGCGAGGAAAGGCTAGAGGAACCGATTGCAAGCAAGAATCTGCAGCAAAAACGCCTCGAATCGACCAAATCTGGGGTAAAAAGTCGAAACCCTAACTCCTTCTTCTCTTTACTGTTTTTGGAAGAAATTGGCTTTGGTTGCCATTGATTTTTGTTGAAAAAGGCTTAAGTACCCCTTAGGAAGCAATTGGTAGTTAAATTGGGGGAAAAGAGCTGAAATTCAGAGAGTGGAATCGAACATTTAATCGCCTCGGTCCAGTCGACCAGTGCCTCAGCCGAGGTGTTCTTGAGATCTGTCAGAGCAACCGAGGTGATATGTCAGAAAATAGAGAATGAGTTCCAGGTCCGATCGCTAGCTAGTTCTGAGGGATAGATCCTCACCTTCTCCTTCTTCTTCTCGACCTTCCATTCCGGTGATACATCAGCATCACCAGGCTGATTATGACCGCATTTGTACGCGCCCTGTGAATGCGCCGCAGTTTTTAGATATTACTGCTTTTGATTGTCTTTACGTTGCTGACGATTTGAAGAGGATGATCTCGATGGTGGGGTTGGAGCAGTTCATGGAGATTAGAGCTCAAGCCTACCTCGAGCCCACATTGGAGTTTGTAAGTTCTTTGACTCACTTGCCCGAGGAGAGAGCCATCAAGTACAGGTTGTTGAACCGGAACTACATAGTTCCCATGGATCAGTGGAGAGACATCTTCGGCTTCCCGACCCCCACAGTTCCCGACTTCCCTTCTCGAGCCGTAGCTTGACAATTTTGGGGTCAGATTGCTCATGTTGTTGAGCATGCTAACAGGTGGAGACCTGGAGACTCCAGGGAGAGGATTATCTTCCACCTTGCTTTCCGAATCGCCCACCATATATTCAGTGAGACACTTTTGGCGCGTACTGAGACGCCCCAGAACGCTAGACAGGGGGACCTTCTAAGCCTATTTTGTATGGTGACCGGGGGAGTGCCTGATTTTGGTGCGATGCTAGCTGAGGATCTGCACCGGATCAAGGTTAAGGGGAAGGGAGATATTTGTTGTGGCGGCTTAGTGACCCTTATAGCGACTGTGATGGAGTTGGATCTGAGTGCTTGTACTTTGGTGGCGGCTGCCTAGCCTAGGAGGATTCTAGTTCCTCATGGACTCACTACGCCATATGTGGCGATGCCTTGGGAGCAGACTGCCCCTCAGGGTATCAGATGGTCATCTCAGCTCTCAGTCTACGACCCTCAGTACTGGTCCACTGCATGGACACCTTACATTGAGGATGCTAGAGATGCAGCAGCCCAGGCACAGGAGGAGGATGAGGAGGACGATGGTGGTGTTTCCATGGACACAGGGACGGATACAGCCGGTCCTAGTGTGCCAGTCATCGATCAGGACGACGAGGAGACAGAGGAGGAACTAGCAGCACCATCACCACCATCCCAACGCAGATCCCGCCGCCGCAGATTTAGAGATCCAGCAGCGCATCAGAGGATTGATGACCTCACCAATCAGATGATCAATTCCTACGCTGCCCTGACAGTTGATATCAGTGAGCATTTTGATGTCCAGCGCCGAGAGATGGAGAGTCGGACACATCAGATGTTGGAGAGCCAGCACTACCAGCGCCGGATGATAGAGATTCAGTTCCAGCACATGATAGGATATCCTTTTGACCCATCCCAGCATCCATACGTGTCATATCCACCACCACCACCAGCAGATTAGGACTAGAGCTTGCAAGGATTTCTTTTATTTATTTATTATGCAGCTCAGCTTATGTCCGGTGAGTACTCTATTTCTAGACTTATTTTGACCCATTGGGACAATGTGTCCCAAGTATGGGGTATTTGGATGTATTTATTTGACTTTATGTGTATGCTTGGATGACTCTACCGGATATTATTGTTTTATCTTGCTCTATGTGCTTATCTGAGACTACATACATGCATACAGGTTATTTGATTGAGAAAAATGTCACAAACTAGTTAAGGAAAAACAATTTTTTATGACCTCGACCGATGTGATTCTTGCCAGACGAGGTCAGGTACCTCAGTTGACTTAGAACATCTCGACCGAGGTGGTTTAACTGAAACAGTTTTCGAAACGATTCTGTGCTTCTTATTGGATATGACCTCAGTGAAGATTTTGTTTGCAGACTGGTTTTGAAATCTTTATATGTTTGAAAGGTTTTATGATATGTTTAAGTTGCTAAATGCTTTGTTTGAAATGTTTGGCATGTTTAATACTTTGTTTTTATCCAAATTAGGTTGAATTTGAAGGTTGACACCACATGATGAGTTCTATCACTATCTTCCTGGGATGATTAAGGCAATTCACTCTCTTCTATTCTTCTTCTTGATCATGCTTAGCCCCTCATATACATATTTTCCTCCCTTTACCTATCTTTGAATTTGGAAGCAAGCAAGTCAAAAGCAAGTGAAAGAAAAATTGAGATGTTGGCTGGAAGTTAGAAAGAAACAAATAGGTTTGGGGAAGTCAATCAAGATGATGAGTAACTCGGCACCATTCACATAGCTGGGTGTTTGTGTCTTGCCAAAGTCGGATTGAGCGATATTCCTAACGGGTCATGGTATGTGCATCAAGGGTTTAAGGCATCTCGAGAAATTGATGATTGCTGATCTCCTAGGCTTCAGTTATTGCGCACCTCTGACCATGCATCCCAAAAAGTAAAAAGTAAAATAAGCAAAGCTTATTGGTGGAAGATGTTGAAGTTCAAAGCAAGTGAAGTAAAGATCCTTTGCCCGGATTCTAGCACCACATTCCCTATATACATCCCACCCTGACACGTTTCTTGACCTTCTCTTGAAAAGCCCTTGAGACTTCGAGCTTGTTGATTGACTTGGTGGTTTAAACTGGATTAAATATGATTAATTTCGATAATTATGATTTATTATGCATTCTATGATTTTATGCAAAGATGAACAACTTTCTTATATTTATAAAATGTTTTCATCATATTTTGATTTTAAACACCATGAAGCATTCTCTTAGAGTGATCTATGAGTGGAGCACACCACTAAAATGTTTTGAAATACTTTTCATTGATCTTTATGACTTATAATACATTCTATCTTGTGCTTAAGATTTGGAACTTGCTTGGGGACAAGCAAGGGACAAGTATGGGGTATTTTGATAGCATGTATTATAGACTATATTTTGGGACTTGTTTAGACGTTTTATCTTCAATAATCTACATGTTTGAATGTATATTATGTGATTATATTGTCAATTCACCTACCTTTACCGGAATCGAGGTCTATACCAAGTTTCGTTGTAATCGTAGGTAAAATGGCACATTTTGGATCGAAATGGAGCTAAGGAGCAAAGGAGTCATTGGAGCTACATTTAGGAGTTTAAAAGAGAACCCATGAAGCATCGAATTAACAAAGAAGATTTACTTTGGACCAGATTTAAGAGATTTCACCTTCAGCTGAGATTCACCTCGGTCAGCTACAATGTCACCTCGACCGAGGTGTTCTAGAGGAGCGCCCCGACCGAGGCGAATATCCTGACGCGGCGAGATATATTTTATTTGGCTGAGATCTTTTATTTTTGGAAGGAGAGACCTTATATTTTTGGGCTGGATTTCTGGAAGGAAGATCATATATTTGGGAGATCTATTTTGGAGATAAGATATATTTTATTAGGATATTATCTTTTTAAGATATTATTATGTTTGGAAGATAATTGTCCTATATAAAGGGTTGGATTTTCCACAAGTTCAAGCATGCTTAGAGGCTGAGAATAACCAGCAAAGAGAGGATTTTTTGGAAACTTTGAAGGAAGATTGAAGATCAATCAAGGAAGGATTGATCGTTCGGATATAGCTTTTGAGGAGATTTGTAAAACTTTCTTAGATTCCCTTTTGTTTGATTGTCTTGTTGGATTTGTGATCCAAGGAACGCTGATTTGTCTGATATTTGATTCAGTTAGTGAAGCCTTGTTCTTAAGGTTTTTGTGTTCAAATATTCATTCTCTTCCCATATATTTGATTATTGCTTTCATGATGATGAGTGGCTAATTTCTTTGTGCGATTCTAGGGTGATTGGCTGAAAGTTGTGGGAAAAACAATGATAGAATAATCTTAATCTCAATAGGACCATGAAAGCTTGAATCTTTATCCTTAACCCTAGAACATCTCGTTCAGTCGATGAACATCTCGGCCGGGGTGGAACTTGACTGACCGAGGTGACCTTTTCTGATTCGTAACTGAGAGTAAGTGTTAGAGTTTGCCAAATCCTATTCTTATTACACCTTTCCTGGTTCAATGCAAGCTTAGGATGAGACTTACCCGGTAATTCCTTAGTTTGTTTACCCAAGATCATAAGTGTAGGTAATAAAGGTTTATCCTTTATTGGGGTTTGAGTGTGCCTTCATTCCATCTTTGTGAGTTAGCCTAAGACCTACCCGGTAAAGGTTGATTCTATTCCCTTAGTTGGTGTGTTGGTTTGAGATTATAGTTCTTTTCTTTAGTACCTTGAGACTTACCCGGTAATAGGAACTTTTGGTTTGGGATTAGTGAGTAGTGAGACTTAATTGACCTTATTGACCTTATTATCATCTCTTTGATTGCTTTAATCGCTTTTGTGGTTATTAGTTGCATTGACGACCTATACTTACTTTGTTTCACCTAAGTCCCTGAGATCGACCCCCCGGAATTCTTGCTTTTACTATAATTGATCCGTACACTGCGGGTTCGCATCCTTGTTTAAGCATATTTCTTGGGATATAAATTTAAATCTTGCACACACCGTTTGGAGCGAACAGTAAGGAATAACGTAAATAAAGATAATAAACGGACTTGAGTGTTTGCATGTTGTGTGTGGTTGTCTTCTCTATGTGTTTATGTGCCTTTACCTCTATTCTAATGCTTAGAACATTAGCAAACGGTTTTATACCGCTTTGTTGATGCCTTGCAGGTTAAGACGGTTGTAGAGTGATCCGGAGGGGATGGTCAACCAGGTCCACGTACTTATTTAAATGGGTACGGGGGCGTCTTCAATTTCTTCATATACGTTACATTACATCTCTATCTTGTAAGGTTAATACATATCATTCATGTAAAGATGGTTTAATGTTTCAAATGATTTAAATACGTTTGTGCCTTGTTGTAAGATCCTAGTAAAGTTCTTGTCAAAGTAAGGTCGGGATCCATTGAGAGGTCCTAACCAGTAGCTCCCCGAGTTTTGAGAATTTGGGGTGTTACATATACAACCCATTCAAATCAGCATTACAAAATTGCATCACAAGCAGTTTTCTCAACACTTAAAATATTTCAGCATAACTTATGAAAGTGCATGAGGTCTCTACTTTGATAAACCATAACTCCTAAACAACTCATTGGATTCCTCTCAAATCTCAGTGTTCGCTCTAGATAGCGCACACAAAAGTCTTATAATTTATATCTCGATCTATTCTCCTAAACTCCTAGCGAACCCACAGTGTGTGAGCCGTTTCGTAGCATGGACAACATTCCAAGGTCGAACACAAAGACTAAGGTGCGATTGAGAATTTAGGGTATTACATATACAACCCATTCAAATCAGCATTACAAAATTGCATCACAAGCAGTTTTCTCAACACTTAGAATATTTCAGCATAACTTATAAAAGTGCATGAGGTCTCTACTTTGGAAAACCATAACTCTTAAACCACTCATTGGACTCCTCTCAAATCTCAGTGTTTGCTCTAGATAGTGCGCACAAAAGTCTTACAATTTATAACTCAATCTATTCTCTTAAACTTCTAGCGAACCCACAATGTATTGGTCGTTTCGTAGCATGGAAAGCATTCCGAGGTCGAACACAAAGATTAAGGTGAAATTGAATCGTGCAATGATCATTGATATTACGGGTCTAAACTAAGGAAAGAGAACGAAATAAGAAATGAAAATCATAATGTTTTTTTATTGGGTTTTAAGGTGATCAATCAAAGATCACAATCATGTAAGATTATCAATCACACAACAACACAAGTACGAGATATAGAATCCTAGTAAGAAAAACGGATTCTAGAGATTAGGATTTCTGGTTATGCCATGGACTCAAGCTTCTATTCATCAAAGGACAAGTTGCGGTATGTTGGGAAAGGGTGTTTCACTAATGAGAACAATCACCGGGTAAGCCTCATGTTCTATAGTCCCACATCAAAGTCCTATTACCGGGTAAGTGTGAAGGAGCTAAGATAGGGAATTCTACACAAATCGAATCACTACCTAAGGGTCAAACCTCTCCTTACCAGGTACGTCTCGGGAAAGGAAAGTCTTAAGCAACGGTCCTAGCACACACCATCCAATAGTGGCTTTTTTGGCTCACGTCTACCTAGAGTTCATCATCTTCAAAATCTAGGATCGGGAATTACCGGGTAAGTCTCATCCATCACTTAGTTTACTAACATAGGTCACCCTAAGCTAGATTAAGCTCAAAAAACAATAGTATTTCAACACTCAAACATCCTAGCATGCAGATTCATCAACAATAGAACCAAAGAAAAAGAATCTCGGGTGGATCATAGGGAATCTCGGCCGAGATGTATGAAGAACAGGCTGAGATCTTAAACTGAGCTAGGGTTCGAGCATGCAAGCTATCCTAAGGTACATTCAAGTCTATTCTATCATCATCCAAGCCATAACCGTATCCATCACCCTAGAATCAAAGCTACTTAGCCAACAATAGTCATTTCAAGATCATTTATCATCATATCAACACACATGTATCCCATAGCTAGATAATGAAAACAAAAACTTAGCTGAATAATGAGTTTAAATCAAGTCTTACAAGTCTCCAATAGTAGCCCCAAAACATATTCAACAACCTCTTACACGTTTTCTCACTCAAAGTCTCTCAAAACTAACTCTAGATCTATGAATCGTGTCTTCTTCTCTCTTCAATGAGAGTGTTGCCTTCCTTCCTTCTTCTTAGTCTCCACACACCATGGATAGTATGTAATGAGATGCATCCCTGCCAAAGTCTACAACCTTCACATACAAGCCCTCACTCAACCAAGGAAAATCAAGGGTCGGAAGTAGGAGATGTGTGCCAAGTGTCAGCAACTTAAACACATGAATCTCGGATGGCCCTTGAGCAATCTCGGCCGAGAATGATTATGTGCATGGCTCGCACCAACTAAGGTCCTTACGTTCTTCTTTCTTCCAAGATTGCTTCCTTAGGAACCTTGAATTTGAATCGCCACGATGCTTGATCCTTGGATGTGATCAATAATGTCCAAAAGGTCCTTGGAATACCTACAAAACCGACAAAAGCTCGTGTAGACTTCTTTTCTAGCAATATTGCTCGATTAAGCATAAACATCCCGAACTAAGGCAAAACTATGCATGTGTGTGGCATTGCATGTATGAGATATTGATGTGTGTTTGTGCTATTACCTTCATACTTTTTCATTGCTGTAGCTAACGGTGTATACCGTGTTGTAGATGATCTACAGGTTTGGAAGACTGTAGAGTGAGCCAGATGGTGTGACCAACCGAGAATTTTTGTACATTAGGATGCGTGGGTTGGGATCTTTTGTATCAGATGTCTATGTTTGATGTTTTGTACTCGGCTTAGTGTTTGTAAACACTTTTGATGTATCATATACAACTTTTATGTATTTGGTTTTCCTCTACTTGTGCCTTGTTGTAAGATCTAGTGCACTTGTTGTCAGGCTAGGGTCAGGATCCATTGGTAGATCCTAGCCCAATGTAGCATTCCAAGTCCTGTGGATTTGGGGTGTTACATCTATTGTTCTCTTGATAGCCGTTTGATGCCTTCAAGGAGATCTTCGCCAACATAATCTCCACAATACTTCAAAATCTTCAACAAACTTCATCATTTTCGTTTGAAATCTTCAACAAACTTCATCATAGCAGTTTGAAATCTTCAATGAGATCTTTTCCATGATCCTGTCTTCAAACGCCTATCTTCTCCAACAAGATCTTCTTGGTTGGTCGTTTAGCCGTTTAAGATCTTCACTCTCCTAGATCTCCGTTTGTTTGTTTGGTTGTTGTAGTTAGTCTTCAGCTGAAATCTTCTCTTGATGTTTGTTCATGACCTACATACTTCAGCCGAGATCTTCTCTTGATGTTTTCCATGACCTACACACACATTTAACAAACAAACCAAGATAAGCAATCTAGAAATATAATCGATATTTTTTAGTTTATAAAAATCACATTTTATGTGAAGTCTTCAATCATTTAAATAAATAAAGCAATTAATATCAAAGGCGGAGTTATCACCCACACCGACGGACCACTAGTATCCACACCGCCGAGCCACCACCAAAGTGAATCTGACTTCTTCCCGAACCCAACGATAACGGACTCACGCTGAACCACCACCGGACGACCTCCCTATGACAAATGCAGTAGTTGAGCCCTCCTTGACGTGCCACCAAAAAAGTTTCAAAACCCTAACCCTATCCTTTTCCATATTTACACTTTTGGGCCTTCAAACCCTAAAACCCCAAAACATAACCTAACTCAATGAGCCCAGACCCCATCCCAATCCAGTGAGCTCAAGACCAAACCCGGTTCGGTTCAAGTGCAGATTGGTTACTTGAGTTGAAGATCAAAAACCGGAAATCGGTTTATGTGAAGGACATTTGGTCATTGTTTGTAATTGTTTTATTTTTCGCTAAAAAGGAAAGAAAAAAAATCCTATGATATATCCTTTATTTTAGTTTGAAGATTTGAAGGTCGAAAACCGAAGATTGTGAGCTATTCTAGATGATCTCAAGTGAAACTCCGTTATTATTCTACCACCGCTCTACCTCTAACTTGATCTTCTTTTTGGGTACAATTGTCTTTTATAAGTTCTTATTTTTTAATGAGAAAGTAGGCAAGAGTGGTTTTGCTTGCCCTTTGATAGCACCACTTAAAAAGATTTTTCCCCTTTAAGATCAAGGTTACCCCTATTTTGAATTGTAGTTCTCAAACATACTAACTTGTGAATTGTTTGAAAGCCCTACTTGACAGTTGTAGAAGAACCTCACAAACCGACAAGGGTATAAAGAGAGAAAATTCATCAATAGGTAGTTTCAACTTTACTAACCTAACATGTTTGTTATTATTTGCTAATTTCTTGCAAGAAACAGAAGGAAGAGATGTGGGATCCTCAAAGGCATATCATGACTAAATGGAAAACAGATTCTCTTGAACCCAATACACTTTTGGGTATAGAACAACGGGACAACATTTTCTGTACCTGATGCCTTGTGTCAGGAAAGTGAATCAACGTCCTCATCGATGATGGAAGATGTTACATTATCGCTAGCTTTGAAATGGTGGATAAAATATAGTTAGAACACCTAGACCACCCGGACTCATACAACCTAGTCTGGATGTATGAAAGTGGAGGAGTGCATTCTAGCAAGCAAGTCAAGGTCCCCTTCCGAATAGGGAAATACGCTGATGTTATCCTATGTATCATTGCCCCTATGCAAGCGTGCCACTTGTTACTAGGCTGATCATGGCAGCATGACAAGGATGTCACTCATATATGGAAGACTAACATGTACGTGTTTGAATGCCAAGGAAATCCGCTAACCCTTGTTTGCTCCAAAAGGTGTGTACAGACAAAGTTTTATATTTATAATCCGAATAATAAACCTATTACTAAGCGAACCCGCAGTGTACGGATCAATCGTAGTAAGGGCTTATATTCCGGAGTCGATCTCAGGGAATCGGTGAGAATAATCACGACAAAGCAATCCAACTTCAGAAGCATGCAATAATATTGATCAAAAGCAAATGCAAGATGTATAACAAGATGGGGAAATGCATATTCTAAAGATCATAGTATCCAGTTGTGGTTTCGACTCAAGATTTCTACGGGTAACGTGGGCAAAGCTGAGGTTTGTTGAGGGAAGGTATTGCTACTATGGGATAGATCACCGGGTAAGTCTCACTACACACTTTCCTAAACCAAAGCTCCTATCACCGGGTAAGTCTCAAGTTAACTCTCAAAGGTAAGATGAAGGAACACTCAAACCCTGATAAAGGATAAACCTTTATTACCTAACACTCATTATCATAGGTATACAAGCAAAGGAATCGCTGGTAAGTCTCATCCTAGGCTTGCGTATAAACCAGGAAAGGTGCAACAAGGATAGGATTTGACAAACTATGACCTAAACTCGAGATAGGCAATGCAGTTGGTGATCTCGTTTTGTTCTATTTTGATCTCGGTCAAGATGCTCAATGAACATCCCGAGACAGGTTTTGGATTAGGGTTAACTCAAGCTTTCAGGGTCCACTCAGACAAAAGTCTATTCTTTCATCGTCTATATCACAACCTTCAACTAATCACCCTAGAATTGCAAGGGTGTTTAGCCAACAATCATCATAATCAATGCAATATCAATTATATAAAGAATATCAAGAAAAGGGAATAAAGCAAGCAACAAAGATGTCTCAATTATCAAAGCAAACAACTCAACAATAGTATGAATAATGTGTACCAAAAAGGGATGATAACAACTCACTAACAATCCCCAAAGAAATCCTCGCAATCTAAGGTTCCTTCAACCCTAAGCAATCCTTCCTTCATATCTTCCCTTCAATCCTTCCAAGCAGCCGTCCAAAGAAAACCTTTATGATGTCTCAACATTCGAGCGTCTAGCCTCCTGAACTCCATGCCCACCTTCCATTCTTATAGAAGAATTTTAGGTTAAAAAAATATTTTATCTTCTTGGGTTGTTGAACTTCGACCTCGATCCAGGCCTAGTGGGCCATCTCGGTCGAGATGCATCACTGTGTCCATCCGAGATCAGTAGTGATGTACGTGCATGAAATCGTATCTTCATCTGGATCTTTCTTTCTTCCTTCCAACATGGTTTTTGTCCTCCTTATTGTCCTTCCTAATGTTCCTAATTGTAGCTCCATAGCTTCCTTATCTCTTTATGCTCCATTTCCACCGGAAACGTTCCATATTCCCTACAATGACAACAAAATGTGGTGTAGACTCGATTCTTGCAAAGTAACCGAATAATGGCATAAGCACTATAAATACATGTACATGCATGCATAATTATGATGAGAAAACAACAAAACCATGTCCGAAATATAGACAATAATGCATGCTATCAAAATACCCCATACTTGGCTCTTGCTTGTCCCCAAGCACGGTTCAAATCTTAGATACAAGATAGAATGAATTATAATCAGTTAAAACTCAATGAAAAACTTCAAAACTTTTGGTTGTGTGCTTCTTCCCATAGATCACCCTTAGAGAATGCATCATAGCTAATAAGAACCATATATGATAAAAACAAGTCACATGTATATAAAAGCTAGTCATACTTCACTCGAGATCATAGAATGCATAGCAAATCACACTCAACAAAATCAGACATGAATAATCCAATTTAAACTGCTGAGTCAAACAAGATGCTCATGGTCTCAAGGATTTTCAATCAAAAGTCAACAAACGAGTTAGGGATGGAGTGTATAAAGGATATTGTGATGCTAGATCCGGGAAAAAGGATAAGAACTTCACAACATTGAACTTTGCTTCACTTCATCAACAAGATTTTCTTGTTTTTCTTTAGCATTTTTGCTTACTTTTCACTTTTTGAGAACAAGGACAGAGGTGCACAATAACCGAAGCCTTGGAGATCAGCAAATCTCAATTTCTCGAGATGCCTCAAACCCTTGATGCACATACCATGACTCGTTAGGACTATCGATTAATCGGACTTTGGCAAGACACAAACACCCGGCTATGTGAATGGTGTTGAGTTATCCATCGTCAAGATCAACGTCCTCAAACCTATTTTTCTACAACTTCTTCTCCTTTCAACGTTGTTTTTCACATGCTTTTCACTTTCTCTTGCTTCCGAATTCCCATATAGGTAAAGGGTGGCAAATATATTTCAATGAGGGGCTAAAAGCATGATCAAGAAGAGGAAGAAAGAAATAGCGAATTACCTTAATTATTACAATAAGGATGTGAGAGAACTCATAATTCAATGTCAATTTTCAAATTCAACATGATTTGGACAAAAACAACTTACTAAACATGTTTTAAATTTCGAACAAAGCAATCATACCTTAGATATATCATAAATCATTTCAAACAAATAAATATCATATAAATTAATCCGCAAACAATATTCATCATTGGGATCATATCAGGATCACAAGCACAAAATTTTCAGAAATTCAAGTTTTCGAAACCCATGTCAGTCGAGGTGACTTTTGGCGAGCGAGGTGTTAGACCGTGGTAAGATTCTATTGTGGTCACCTCATTTGGCCAAAGGTTATTTTGGCTGAGACAAAAATTTCAAACCAGTTTTTGTATGCTTTTCCGATCAAAAATCCTACTGCGATGCATGTGAAGTACAAAATAGTTTTTAAGCACATAATAGAAGCAGTGGAAATAGTCATAGGCAAATAAGTCGGTTATTGCATACCCACGTATCTCAAAAAACCCCATACTTAGGGCACATATTCCCGATGGGTAAAGAGAAGTCTAGAAACACTTACAAGTTTGAGTGCAGAACCGCAAAATAAGAAAGAAAATAAAGTAGCAACAACTCTGGGGGAAGTCCAATCAAGCATCTAGAGGAGGAGGTGGCTGGAACGGATACATGTGATAGGTGATGGAATCACTATCATTTAGGATAGTTTTTAGAGTCTTTTTATTACATTTGTGTCGGTTTATGCTACTAACTCCTTGGTCCAGAAGAAGAAGACTAAAAGAAGATAAAGAAGGAGTTACAAGCACTTAGAAGTGAAGAACGTTCACGAAGCAAAGCTTCTGTTGCTTCACCGCTCCCACGGAGCCTTGTCACCGCCCCTGCGGGTGACACCACACTCCGGAGCGCTCCCTGCGCCTTCGCCAGCGCCAACCACGAAGATTGTCACCGCACCTGCGTCAACCCTTGGCGCCCATGCAGTGACTTGACCTGAAGAAGCGAAGACCAGTGCCCCTGCGCCTCCCCCTGCGTCTCTACCTATGCCTCAACCTGGGAGCTGGAAGATGAAGAGTCAGTGTCACCGCCCCTGCGTTGACACTAGGACGCCCCTGCGGCTCAAGCGACAGAAAGTTGAAGAGTCGGGCGTTTGAAGAGCATTAAAGATCCGCCCCTACGGAATTGTCTAGCCGCCCATGCGGCCATGAAGAAGATCAAGCAATTTTGCTTGCACCGCCCCTCCGGATCTGAAGGCCGCCCCTGCGATTCAACGACAGAAGCTTTACTCCGGTTGTTTACACCACCTTTATGGCATTAAAGGTGGTTGTTTTGGGCCGGCCATTTACTCCTATTTAGTGTCATTTGTAGTATAAATAGTCCTTGGTTGATTGCTAGAATGATCCAACTTATCATCCAACTTAGAATTCACTTTTTCCATTATAATTATCTTGCTACCTTTGTAATGAGTTGCTAACTCCATTGCTACATTGGGTTGGTTTGAAGCTGCATTGTTGCTTTGGTTGTAAGTTCTTTCTAATATAAGTTTTCATTCAGTAATACTTTGTGTTTCCTTGATCTCCATTGTCTAATTGCATGTTTTACTATTACTTGAGATTGATCACCTTAGGTCCTAAAGTGCATGCAAAGAACTAGGATTAATAGATTCCGGGTTCGGGTCTTTAATCTAGTAGTAGATTTTAAGTAATAACGGGTTGTAATTACTTAAAGATAAAAACGACCTCTAGATAAGAGTCTTGTCAAATTTTGGCGCCGTTGTCGGGGAGTTTAGTTGTTTTTATTTTATTTATTATTGATTATTGGTTTGAACCATTTTTATGGTTCAAACCCGTGCTACTAACTCCGGCTTTGCTTCCTTTGATCTAGAAATTGAGAGAACGCACATCCGGCAACGTAGACAACAACAACTCCAACAAGAAATGGCTGATCGTACTCTTTGTCAACTCACTCAACCCACTTTGGCTCAAAACCCTCTTGCGGTTACCATACCGGCATTAGGGGAAGGAATCAACTTTGAGCTCAAGCCGGGTCTCATTCACTTGCTCCCCATCTTTCCATGGGTTAAGTAGTGAAGACCCCATCAAGCACCTTGGGAAGTTCCATACCGTGTGTATGAGCATGAATCCAGACAACATTACCGAAGAGCAAATCAAGATGAGGGCATTCGGTTTCACACTTAAAGATTCAGCGGATGATTGTTATTATCACCTTCCATCCGGGAGTATCGACACTTGGGAGAACCTCCACAAGGCGTTTTTGGAGAAATACTTCCCAGCTAAGAAGGCGAATAGCTTCAAGAAATCAATAAGCAACATCGAGCAAGAGGCGGACGAAACTCTCTATGAGTACTTCGAAAGTTTGCATGCCTCCGATCCAGCTGTCCTTTCCACGGATATTCGACTCATGATTTAGTCTTGTACTTGTACAATGGCTTGCTAGACAATGAAAGGAGGATCGTCGATGCGGCTTGTGGAGGTAACATTCTTAACTCTACCCCTGACCTTGCTTTCGAAAAGATACAGGAACTAGCGGAAGGGACCCGGAACTTTGGAAGGACTCCTTTCAAGAGAGGTGTTCATGCTGTGAATTCCGGGAAGAATGAGATCTCCACTGACCTCGTGGAGCTGAAGGAAATGGTGAAGAGATTAACACTTATGGGAAACCCACAGCAACTGAAGGCATGTGGAGTGTGTGTTGACCCATACCATCCAGCGGACATGTGTCCCCAAGTCCAAGATGATCATGCTGAGGTGAATGCAATGGGCTATGGACAACCACAGCAACAAAGGCCTAGGAATGATCCCTATGCACAGAATTTCATGCCAAACTGGCATGACCAACAGAATTCTCATTGGAGGGATCAACAAAACTAGCAACAACAACCCCGACAAGGTAAGTATCAAACAACTAAGGATATGTTGCAGGTTTTGACTAAACATTTTGGTACTCATGTCCAAACAACAGAATCTTGCATCAAGAACCTTGAAAAACAGGTTGGGCAAATGGCGGAAGCCATAACAAGGATTGAAACTAGGTCCTTCGGAGGATTGCCTTCACAGACGGTTATAAACCCTAAGGTGATGCTAGAGGAGGCTCAATCAAAGAGGTAGAGTCCTTACGTTAAGCCAACGACGTAAAACAAAGGAGCTGCTCGGGAGGCTACCCGAGGGAATAAGAAGAGGAGCCTCTATCAAGAAAACCGTCCCTGCGGCTCAGTGTCCCTGCCCCCGCGGTGACACCCATGTCCAGCACCGCCCCCAGCACTGAGTCTGACATCTGCAACATACTGGTCACCGCCCACGCGTTGACTACCTTACGCCCCTGCGGTGGCCATCCTTAACACACATTCTCAGCGCCGCCCCCGGCGTTGAGTCTGCGTTTCCCCTCTTCCTTGTCACCGCCCCCACGGCGACAAGCCCCGTCCCGGCGGTTTTATCAAGGAAAGAAAAATATACACTTCCCAAAAATAACCTACAATTACACACCCTCCCCTCTCTCCCCACTCACTCTTCGAAACCTACGCCTCCTCACCTCCCACGCCCCTGCGCCCTCAGCAAGATCTCACACGCCACCTTGTGCAACGCCCCTGCGCCGCCTCCGGCGACCTAGCCACACCCGCCCCTACGCCACCGGCCCTCGCTACCACCACGCACATCCCTCATCCTCCCAAAACTCTTACCCTACAACACCCTTGCCCCTCACACTCTCTTCCCTCCACCGCTCATCACCACCGATGACACCCCTACCAACAAGAAGCCACCAAAACGCCCTTCAGCACCGCCACTTTCGCAGCTGTCAGAAATTGCCTCTACAATTCTCCCGCCCCTTCGCCTGCAAGACTGCTGCCTCTGCCCCTCGCCGCCCCTACGCATCCTTCAGGCGCCCCTGCGGAAATAACAACAGAGGGTTCGTCTCATACTCTAATTTCTGAACTTTCTAATTCCTTTGCTTGTTCAATTGCAAGAAATGGAAAAACAGAAGAAATAAAAGTTGTCGGAAGCTGAGAAGGAGCGGTATAGGATTGTGCAAGGTCGGGATGTGTATCCAACTCGGTTTCTGCACGTTCCTACTTTGGAAAATTTGGGCATGGTGGAGAGCATGCAGGCATTCCTCAATAATGCTGGGCTCGGAGATTTCTTGGAAATGAATGCTCCAACATACCCTGAGCTTAGCCGCCAATTCATCGCCACATTCACCATGGAGAAGGAGGACAATATTTGTGTTGGACTTTCATTTAAGTTCAACAAAAGAAAGTATACATTGGACTACACCCAACTGCAAGAGGCATTCGGGGTGACTATTTGTGCCTCCAACGGCTGGCAGGATCCCGTCCCGACACCCGACTTGTGTGAGTTTTAGCAGGCCGCCACCAGATCCGAGTTTCATGCAGGGGGTGAGTATTCCAACAAATTCACTCACCCCTGTTTGAGGCTCATCTCCAAGATCTTCATGAGTGTCTTCTGTGGACACAAGGAGGAGAACAAGGTCGCCCTCAAGGACCTTCCACTGTTATACGCATGTCTCCCCACGAACGACAGGATACCAGATTGGCCATATCTCTTCCTTACCGCTTTGAAGCGGATTAGGAAGAACGAGCCACGAGACATTGTAGGAGGTTGGGTGATCTCCTTGATAGCTGGATAGGTGATGGACCTCCCTAACTTGGAGGAAGGTTTAGAGGCCCCACTATACACGGAAGGGATGCTGAGGAGGTGCAGGCTCCTCAGGAGAGACGGGGAGAACCTCTTTTGGCTCTCGTTGGCAGATGAGAATCACATCAAATACCTCCCCTGGCCACTTCTGCTTGGAGACGAGCTCTCCGAGCTATACATACCAGTTGACCCCTTCACTTCGAGACGGCCTCAGGGGGACATTGTTGAGAGATATGTTGCGGCCCCATCCGGGCTCCTGTTGCTGACCACGTGCCCATACCGGATGATGAGGAGATGCATACTGCACCACCGGACGACAGTCCGGCCATGGAGAGCCTTCAGGCTCAGATGACAGCCTTGACTGCCCAACATCGGGCATGGTAGACCGAGTACCAGCGGTCCATGCTTGAGCAGCAGCAGGCGTGGCAATCTAGTTTCGCTTCCTCTATGACTACCCATTTTGACCGCCGGCAGGATGCTTGGCAGGCGGTTCATCAGCGGAAGCTAGAGGCTCAGCAGCTGGCTTGGCAAGCCAGCTTTGAGACTTCATATGGGCAGAGGATGGACGCTCAGGAGGATCATATCAACGCGGTCTACCGCCGGCAAGAGCATTTATTCAGCCACTTCCCGTACCCACCGGAGGAGGGTCCGGATGGTCCAGCAGGACCATCCCACTAGTGGTATCATTCCCTTTCCCTTTCCCACATTTATCTTTGCTTCATTTCCACTTTGAGGGCAAAGTGTGCTTCAAGTATGGGGGAGGGACATATCATTGCATGTATAGTTGTTTTGAGTTGTTTTGCATTGAGTCTTTCGAGTTGTAATTTAGTTTGTCATTCAAAAAAAATACGAAGAAGAAAAAGCCAAAGAAAATGAAAAAAGGCATGAAAATCCTTGGATAAACCGAAAACCCGAAAGGGCGGTTTAGGCAAAAAGAAGGTAGTCCGACCAACCTTAAGTTGGTGCAAAATTGGACTTGAGGGATGTGATTTCAAAGTGAGATCATCAAAGAAAAGAAGAAGAGTGGCAAGGTGAAAACCCGAAAGGGCCCCTTAACAAAATGAGCGACACCGAGTGTAGGTTTCCCTTCCGGCGTTTGGCGACATAAGAAGGGGGGTCATAAGGAGGTTGTCCGGGTAGGTCACTCTTGGAGCAATAAGGATGGTAGTTTTCTAACCTTTTTTCTCACATTTCCTCTCTTTTCCTTCTTTCTTTCTTGGCTTTTCTTTTGTTTTCATTGTCTTTTCTTCTCGCTCATGCTTCCTGAGGCCTTTGAGTTTACAAACTGTTGTCATTTGTTTTACTCGGGACGAGTAAAAGGACTAAGTATGGGGGATTTTGATAGGTGATGAAATCACTATCATTTAGGATAGTTTTTAGAGTCTTTTTATTACATTTGTGTTGGTTTATGCTACTAACTCCTTGGTCCATAAGAAGAAGATTAAAAGAAAATAAAGAAGGAAATATAAGCACATAGGAGCGAAGACCGTTCACGAAGCAAAGCTTCTATTGCTTCACCGCCCCAGCGGAGCCTTGTCACCGCCCCTGCGGGTGACACCACACTCCGGAGCGCTCCCTGCGCCTTTGCCAGCGCCAGCCACGAAGACTATCACCGCACCTGCGTCAACCCTTGGCGCCCCTGCGGTGACTTGCCCTGAAGAAGCGAAGACCAGCGCCACTGCGCCTCCCCCTACGCCTCTGCCTGCGCCTCAACCTGGGAGCTGGAAGATGAAGAGTCAATGTCACCGCCCCTGCGTTGACACTGGGACGCCCCTGCGGCTCATCATCTGAAGCGACAGAAAGTTGAAGAGTTAGACATTTGAAGAGCATTAAAGATCCGCCCCTGTGGAATTACCTAGCCGCCCCTGCGTCCACGAAGAAGATCAAGCGTTTTCGCCTGCTGTTCGCTCCAAACGGTGTGTGCAAGTTTTAAATTTATAACCGAGAAAATATGCTTAACAAGGATGCGAACCCGCAGTGTACGGGTCAATTGTAATAAAAAGCAAGAATTTTAGGGGTCGATCATAGGGACTTAGGTGAAACCTAAGCAAGTATAGGTAGTCAATGTAATTACTAACCACAAGAATGATTAAAGCAATCAAAGATAAATATAAAGTCAATTAAGAGGAATATGCAATTCTAGGGATTAAAGCATCCAGTTGTGGTTCCAACTCAAGATCTCAAGATAAGCGGACAAAGTTGAAGTTTTGCAAAGGGAAGGAGTTTCTAAAGTGGAATAGATCACCGGGTAAGTCTCACTACTCACTAACCCCAAACCAAAAGCTCCTATTACCGGGTAAGTCTCAAGGTACTAAGGAAGGGAATAGTAATCTCAAACCAACACTCCAACTAAGGGAATAGAATCAACCTTTACCGGGTAAGTCTCAGGATAACTCACGAAGATGGAATGAAGGCACACTCAAACCCCAATAAAGGATAAACCTTTATTACCTACACTTATGATCATGGGTAAACAAACTAAGGAATCACCGGATAAGTCTCATCCTAGGCTTGCATTGAACCAGGAAAGGTGTAATAAGAATAGGATTTGGCAAACTCTAACACTTAACTCTCAGTTTTGGATCACAAAAGATCACCTCGGTCAGTCAAATTTTACCCCGGCCGAGGTGTTCATCGACTGAACGAGATGTTCTAGGGTTAAGGATAAAGACTCGAGCTTTCAGGGTCCTACTGGATTAAGATTATTCTATCATCGTCTTTCTCACAACTTTCAGCCAATCACCCTAGAATCGCACAAAGAGATTAGCCACTCATCATCATGAAAGCAATAATCAAATATATGGGAGGAGAATGAATATTTGAACACAAAAACCTTAAGAACAAGGCTTCAATAACTGAATCAAATATTAAACAAATCAGCATTCCTTGGATCACAAATCCAACAAGACAACAAACCAAAAAGGAATCTAAGAAAATCTTACAAACACCTTCAAAAGCTTTGACAAAGCTATGAACTTCCTTCAATCTTCCTTCAATCTTTCAAAAATCCTTCCTAACTACAGCTTCTTCAATTCCCAAGTATGCGATGATGCTGAATTGTGGAAAATCTAGCCCTTTTTATAGGAGAATTATCTTCCAAAGATAATAATATATTAAAAAGATAATATCCTAATAAAATAGATCCATATCTCTAAAATAGATCTCCCAAATATATGATCTTCCTTCCAGAAATCCAGCCATAAAATATAAGATCTCTCTTTCCAAAAATAAAAGATCTCAGCCAAATAAAATATATCTCGCCGCGTCAGGATATTCGCCTTGGTCGGGGCGCTCCTCAAGATCACCTCGGTCGAGGTCACACTGTAGCTGACCGAGGTGAATCTCAGCTGAATGTGGAATCTCTTAAATCTGGTCTAAAGTGAATCTTCTTTATTAACTCCATGCTTCCTGAGTTCTTCCTTAAGCTCCAGAATGTAGCTCCTATGACTCCTTAGCTCCATAGCTCCATTTTTAGTCCAAAATGTGCCATTTTACCTACGATTACAACGAAACTTGGTGTAGACCTCGATTCCCGCAAAGGTAGATGAAACGACGATATAATCACATAATATACATTCAAACATGCAGATTATTGAAGATAAAACGTCTAAACAGGTCCCAAAATATAGACTATAATTCATCCTATCAAAATACCCCATACTTGTCCCTTGCTTGTCCCCAAGCAAGTTCCAAATCTTAGATATAGGATAGAATGGATTATAAGTCATAAAGATCAATGAAAAGTATTTCAAAACATTTTAATGGTGTGCTCCACTCATAGATCACTCTAAGAGAATGCTTCATGGTAATTAAAATCAAAATATGATCAAAACATTTTATAAAGAGGTGGGACATAAACTTCAGTTTTGTCCGATTCTTTCTGTGACTCCACCTCGGATGGTACCTCGGCCGAAGTATTCTTCGACTGTACCTGGACTGAGGTGTTCTTCACTGGCATCGACCGAGGCACTGGATCTGCAGTTTTTAATCCACTTCTCGTCGTTATTACCATGATTTGTCCCTTGGGGTTGCTTTCTGTCCTTGCTGGGAGCTTCCATGGGTCTCTTGGCGCTTCATTCGCCTTATTAAAGAATTGTTGTTCTAAGGCTTTTTGTTCCTTTGAAAATGAAGTCATGGACGTCTCCATAGCACTGAGCTTGATCAAGATCGCCTCCAGCACTGCATCATTCTTCTCTGGCTGGGACGAGCTTGATCCAGGCTCCTAGCTCTTCAATGGAATAGAAGAAGAAGAAGAAGAAGAAGAAGAAGAAGAAGAAGAAGAAGAAGAAGAAGAAGAAGAAGAGAGGAAAGGATTAGAAGAATTGTTTGAATTGGAGTTAGAGTAAGGGTTACCCGGATTTTTGTTTTGATTGTTGGGCCTCCAGTTGTTGCTGTTGGACCCTCTATTGTTGTTGTAGTTGTTGTTCCGGGAACCATTGTTGTTGTTGTTCCATAACCATTATTGTTCCTTGAGCCTTGATATCCTTCATCTTCCTTCTTGGTGTGAGCAACCAAAAGATCCTTAAATTGCTTCACATCATTCTTGAGGGAAGTGAGTTGTTTATCATTTGATGGAGCTTCTTGGAAATTAACTCTCTTAACTCCATTCTCAGCTACTTGGTGTGAGTATTTATCCATGTGCAAAGCTTGTTTTTCAATGAATTCCCAAGCTTCATCAATCGGCATGTCCATGAATGTGCCGGCGGATAATAGTTGAAGGCTGAATTGGGTAGCTCCATCCAATCCCTTGAAGTAAATCTCCAACTACTCTATCTTTGGAATCCCATGATGTGGGCAATCCAAAAGAACATCTTTAAATCTTTCCCATGACTTGGACAAACTCTCCTTGTCCTTCATGATGAATGCATTGATCTTCCCTCTTATTTCAGCAGTTTTGGAGGGGGGAAAGAATTTTGTCAAGAACTCCGTCGTCATCTCCTCCCAAATGTTGATCTTTCCGGGAGGAAGAGATTGATACCAAGTAAGCGCCCTGTCCTTCAAAGAAAAGTAAAAAGGCCTTAACTTATAATTATTATTTTCCACCCTTGAAGGTTTCAAGGTCTCCATCAAAATCTCATAGTTTTGTAAATGTTGATGCGGAGACTCCCTCTCTAAACCTCCAAACTAGCATTGGCGGATCATGGAAAGAACTTGCGGTCGAAGTTCATAATCATGCTCCGCTGGATCACCTAGGTTTACTCCTTGACGCCTCACTTGCTGGTTTGGGTCCATCCTCTACCCTAGGGTTTGTGGAATACCTACAAAAAGAACATCTTGGACATGCATCCGAGGTGGAAGTATCTCGGCCGGGGCAGCTGGAGCGGGATCCTGCCTCGGTCGAGGGTCTGGTCGAGGCAAGATCTGAGCTCTTAACTCAGCCATGTCAGCTGCAATCTCTGCAGCTCTAGTGCGATTTTCCTCCCTTTCGCGCTGCAATTCCTCCCTATTGAGGCGCAGTTGTTCCATTGTCTCACTCAATTCGGCCTCAAGATCGCGATCGTCTCGATTGGCCATTTTAGCTTCTTTCAAGCGTCTCTTATATGTCTTTTCTGGTTCGGGATCGTAAGGAACGATTTCCTTCCCAGCGTGGGTTCTTCGCATAAACCTAAGAGAAAGAACCTGCGAAAGTCACTCAAGTAGAGTGGTTAGTAGCAACAAGGGCTATTTCCCCGAAAGACTACCGCAACCGGCTCGGTCTATACCAAGTCCCCGGCAACGGCGCCAAAAACTTGTTCGCTCCAAACGGTGTGTGTAAGCTTTAAATTTATAACCGAGGAAATATGCTTAACAAGGATGCGAACCCGCAGTGTAAGGGTCAATTGTAATAAAAAGCAAGAATTCCAGGGGTCGATCACAGGGACTTAGGTGAAACCTAAGCAAGTATAGGTAGTCAATGTAATTACTAACCACAAGAATGATTAAAGCAATCAAAGATGAATATAAAGTCAATTAAGGGGAATATGCAATTCTAGGGATTAAAGCATCCAGTTGTGGTTCCAACTGATCTCAAGATAAGCGGACAAAGCTGAGGTTTTGCAAAGGGAAGGAGTTTCTAAAGTGGAATAGATCAACCAGGAAGTCTCACTACTTACTAACCCCAAACCAAAAGCTCCTATTACCGGGTAAGTCTCAAGGTACTAAGGAAGGGAATTATAATCTCAAACCAACACTCCAACTAAGGGAATAGAATCAACATTTACCGGGTAAGTCTCAGGCTAACTCACGAAGATGGAATGAAGGCACACTCAAACCCCAATAAAGGATAAACCTTTATTACCTACACTTAGGGATGGCAATGGATCGGGTGGTGGGTGGATGACCCAATCCGCCACCCGACCCGCGAGAAAATCTCATCCACCCCACCCGACCCGCCACCCGCCAAATCCATCACCCGCATCTGATCCACCCGCATCCAACGGATGAAGCGGGTGGATCGGGTGATATTCGGGTGTTCTACGCATTTCCTCTAAATCGATATTAAACTCGGATTCGAATGCAAAAAATTAATAATAATAAAATAAATTCAATCTGAAAAAGTATTATTCATAAAAAACATGATAAATATAAAGTCAACACAAATCATCCAAGTGGAAATGTTACAAGAAGTGTTATAAGTTTAAGTTTTTAAAAAATAGAGAAATTTAGCAATACATCATATACAATAAGATCATACTAGGAACTAAACAAATGTACAAATTTTGCTAAACACTCACGTAAACCACCAATTTATAAATCAAAAGGGAACTAAAGATCAATAAACAAGTAAACAATCAATAAATTTATAACGGGTCTAAGCGGGTGAAACGGGTCGGATGGGTGGATGGATGATGGATCGGGTGATGGGTGGATGAAAGGTCCATCCGAATCCGACCCGATCCATCACCCGCTTCATCTGCCATCCGCTTTCACCCGCTTCATGTCGGGTTTTCACCCTTTTAATATGGATCGGGTTATCGGGTGTCCGTCGGATTCGGATGAAATTGCCATCCCTACCTACACTTATGATTATGGGTAAACAAACTAAGGAATCACCGGGTAAGTCTCATCCTAGGCTTGCATTGAACTAGGAAGGGTGTAATAAGAATAGGATTTGGCAAACTCTAACACTTAACTCTCAGTTTTGGATAAGAAAAGATCACCTCGGTCAGTCAAATTCCACCCCGGCCGAGGTGTTCATCGACTGAACGAGATGTTCTAGGGTTAAGGATAAAGACTCTAGCTTCCAGGGTCCTATTGGGATTAAGATTATTCTATCATCGTCTTTCCCACAACTTTCAGCCAATCACCCTAGAATCGCACAAAGAGATTAGCCACTCATCATCATGAAAGCAATAATCAACTATATGGGAAGAGAATGAATATTTGAACACAAAAACCTTAAGAACAAGGCTTCAATAACTGAATCAAATAACAAACAAATCAGCGTTCCTTGGATCACAAATCCAACAAGACAACAAACCAAAAAGGAATCTAAGAAAATCTTACAAACTCCTTCAAAAGTTATGACAAATCTATGAACTTCCTTCAATCTTCCTTCAATCTTTCAAAAATCCTTCCTAACTACAGCTTCTTGAATCCCCAAGTATGCGATGATGCTGAATTGTGGAAAATCTAGCCCTTTTTATAGGAGAATTATCTTCCAAAGATAATAATATCTTAAAAAGATAATATCCTAATAAAATAGATCCATATCTCTAAAATAGATCTCCCAAATATATGATCTTCCTTACAGAAATCCAGCCCAAAAATATAAGATCTCTCTTTCCAAAAATAAAAGATCTCAGCCAAATAAAATATATCTCGCCGCGTCAGGATATTCGCCTCGGTCGGGGCGCTCCTCAAGATCACCTCAGTCGAGGTGGCACTGTAGCTGACCAAGGTGAATCTCAGCTGAATGTGAAATCTCTTAAATCTGCTCCAAAGAGAATCTTCTTTATTAACTCCATGCTTCCTGAATTCTTCCTTAAGCTCCAGAATGTAGCTCCTATGACTCCTTAGCTCCATAGCTCCATTTTTAGTCCAAAATGTGCCATTTTACCTACGATTAAAACAAAACTTGGTGTAGACCTCGATTCCCGCAAAGGTAGATGAAACGACGATATAATCACATAATATACATTCAAACATGCAGATTATTAAAGATAAAACGTCTAAACAGGTCCCAAAATAAAGACTACAATTCATGCTATCACCTTCACCGCCCTTGCGGTTCAACAACAGTAGTTGTTACGCTAGGAAAGTGACACGCAAAAGCTTTAAATTTATACTCGTTATGTTTTTCCTAACTCCTAGCGAACCCGCAACGTACGGGACGTTTTGTAGTAAGGATGGTATTCCGAGGTCGAACACAAAGACTAAGGTGAGATTGAATCAATTAGTGACTAAGGATAGTGTTGATCTAGGCTAAGAAAAGAGAAAGAAACAAATAAATGAAATCTCAATGTTTTTGGATTGGTTTTGTGTGGTGATCAATCAAGGATCACAATGATGCAATATGGCAAAACAAACTAAGGAATCAAGCTAAAACACAAATAAACAAGCAAACACGGAATATGTAATCAAAGAGAGAAAAGCGGATTCTAGGGGATGGAAATTCCGGTTATGGAATAGGACTCAAGCTTCTAATCAACCTTGGATAAACTATAGTATGTTGGGAAGGAATGTTTCTCAAATGGGGTCAATTACCGGGTAGGTCTCATGATCCACTAATCCCGCACCTATGGTCCTATCACCGAGTAAGTCTCTAGGAGCCTAAGGAAAGGATATCTACTCAAAACGGATTGTTATCTAGGGATCTAACCTCTCCTTACCGGGTAAGTCTCGGGAAGACAAGTCCTAAACACCTATCCTAGTACACTCAGTCCAATAGCGGCTTGTGAGGCTCACTACTACCTAGAGTTCGTCATCTTCGGTATCTAAGAGCAAGAATCACCGGGTAGGTCTCTTCTAACACTTAGTTGCTAACACTAGGTCACCCTAGGATAGATTTAGCTCAACAAACACTAGGATTTCAACAATCTAACATTCTAGCACTTAGATTCATCAAATCAAACAAGTTAGTCAGAATTACGGGTTGTTCATCCCTTTCCACGGCCGTGAAGTGGCAAGAACGAACCGTGGATTCTAACAGTAGCTCCGTTCAAGCGAACGAATCATCCTAAGGTACATATAAGTCCATCCTATCATAGTCCAAGCCATAACCATCTTTTCCTTACCCTAGAATCACATCTACTTAGCCAACAACACGTATCATCACAATCAAGATCATCAAGCATAAAATCATGGAATCCATATCAAGAAGATGAAATGAAAGGAAGATGAAACAAGTAGAATAAGAAAGCAAGCTGAATAAATGTTGAAAAAGACTTACAACCCTTCAAAAGAAGGTTCAATCTCGTTCCTTACAAAACCGAGCAAATTGTCTTCACAAAACTCACTCAAAATCACTCAAAACTATGAAAGACTAAAAATGGTGTGTTGTTCTCTTCTTCTCCAATGGAATCATTTCTTCTCCTCCAAGAGTAGCTCCCCTCCAATCTTCCAATGAGAGAATATGTGTGAGGTAAGAGTGTGGGAGAGAATGGAGTGATGGGGTCTGTCATAACAACCTGCAGGACCACCTTATATCCTCAACAAATTGCAAGAGTCGGCCATGAAGATCGTGGGACAGCTGTCACAGCTGTCTGGGGAAAACCACGGCCCATTTCCATGCCCGTGGAAGTCCCAATGGCCGTGGTTTTGGTGCCTCAACTTGTTTTGAATCATCAAGCCTCAATTTGGTGCATGGCATGCACCAACAAGGTCCCATGTGTCCCCTTTAGCTCCTAGCTTGCTTCCCAATGAGTCCGAAGGTGTGTCATCTCGAGGAATGATCCTCAAATGTATCGATTAAGCTCCTAAATCTCCCAAAATACCTACAAAGCATGCAAAAGTCCGTGTAGACGTCTATCTCGACAAAATACATGAACTGAGTGCAAACGTCATGAACTAGTGCTAAACCATGCATGAATGAGCGGAAAAACTATCTAAATGAGTGCCTAAACCTAAGACATAAATCGTGTTATCAAAAATACCCCATACTTAAGGTTTTCTCGTCCCCGAGCAAGTCCCCAACTATAGACTAAGAGATGACATGATTTATGCATGCAGAAAAACAACAAAATCTTTTTGAAGTTGTGCTTCTAATATTGGATCACCTTCATAGTCATGTTTCATGGTAATGGACAAGCAATCATGTATCAAATAAATGAAAGCATGGAAAGACAATTATACTTAACTCGAAAGCATGCATGGAATGTAAAAATGAAGAAGTCAAGATGATCATGAGTAAATCCAATCTAGATTACTAAGTCTTATACACATGCAAATAGGTCACAAGGGCTTGTGAAATAAAAGGCCAAGAAACGTTGTGATTAGGTGGGAATTTTTTCTAGGTTATGTGATGCTAATCCGGGAATTGAACTAACTTCACAACTTCACATTTTTATCAACTTCCCACAAGTGTATGTTTTCTCCATTTTTTTCTTTCTTTTCTTTTCTTTTTCTTTCACTTATTTTTGAGACAATGGCATTGGTGTACAAAAGCCGAAACCTTGGTAATTAGCCGTCATCGGGCTTTCTTTTTATTTTTCGAGGTGCATCCACACCGGGCACACATACCAAAGCTCGTTAGGACTATTGGTTTATTTGACTTTGGCAAGGCACAAACACCCGATTATGTGAATGGTGCCGAGTTACTCGTCATTTAAACCAACGTCCCCAAACCTATATTTTTGTCTACACTTTCACAACAAATTCAGCACTTCATTCATAACATTCTTTCAACAACAACTTCACCCCACACTTGCTTTTCACACACTCAACACACTAGCATGCTCCTATTCCCAGATGGGTCAAAAGAGGTCAAATTTTGTATCAGTTGAGGTGCTCAAACAACATGATCAAGATGAGAAGTAGAGAAAGATGAATTGCCTTAATCACTCCTAGATGATGTGCAAGAACTAGCATGTAATTTCGACTTTCAGTACTCAATCCAATCAAGACAAGCATCATAATCACAAATCATTCATGGGATTCAAGATAAGTACTTCAAGTCATCATATGCATTCATCAATTCAACACATAAGGCCATCCATAGCCAATCCACAAGACAATTTCATCATAAGGGTCATTCCCAAGCTTAGAAGCACTAAAATTTATTTAAATTTTCTGATTTTTTTGGATTTTTCGAAATGTGTATGTACAATGCAAGACATAACGAAGCATGTGACTAAAAGAAACTACCCTAGATGCTAATCATGCAAAAGATCATGCAAACCCCACCCCATACTTAGAAACACATTGTCCCCAATGTGGTTTTCAAGTAAAGAAGAGTGAAAGAGGGTTCTCACAATGTAAAAAGATCATGCAAACCCCACCCCATACTTAGAAACACATTGTCCCCAATGTGGTTTTCTAGGTTATGTGATGTCGGATGATCCTATCAACGATGGTAGACAGCTCAAAGTGTTCGTTATGGTGTCGGGATCCGCGCTAGGCACCGCTAGCCGTCCAAGTCCCGCGTCCGCTCCACCCACAATTAATGAGGGACTCATCATCATCATCCACATGCCATGTAAGGCTTCCATGCCACCAAGAATCTAGCAGACACAAAGCACACCAAACACATAAAAACAGAAAAATCAAAACAAAAACAAAAATGAAAAAGGGAAAAACGATTACCAATGGGTTGCCTCCCATTAAGCGCTTCTTTAAGGTCATTAGCTTGATCAAACTCGGGGGCGTCTCACTCTAGGTGAAGTGGGGCAATCATATCCACCGGAGCTCCCGGGATATACTTCTTCAAACGGTGCCCATTCACCTTAAAATCTCCACAATGCTCCCCTCCTATCTCAACCGCTCCATGGGGAAAGATCTTCTTCACCACATAAGGACCCGTCCATCTTGACTTTAGCTTTCCGGGGAAGAGCCGCAGCCTTGAGTTGAAGAGAAGGACAAGGTCTCCTTCGCTCAACTCTTTCGGGATGAGACGCTTATCATGCCAACGTTTGGTCCTTTCTTTGTAGATCCGGACGTTTTCATAGGCATCCAACCGGATCTCCTCAAGGGCGTTCATATCAAGCAACCTCTTCTCTCCGGCCTCCTTGAGGTCAAAATTCAACCACCTTGTAGCCCAATATGATCTATGCTCCATCTCTACCGGAAGATGGCAAGACTTGCCATAAACTAGCTTGTAGGGATTGGTGCCAATCGGTGTCTTGAAAGCGGTTCTATAAGCCCACAAAGCATCATCGAGCTTCATAGCCCAATCCTTTCTCGTCCTAGAGACCGTCTTTTCAAGAATTCCCTTTATCTCCCGGTTGGAGATCTCCACTTGACCACTAGTGTGGGGATGGTAAGGTGTTGCCACCTTATGAGTCACCCCATACTTAGCCAAAAGTGCCCCGAAGTTCCTGTTGGTGAAGTGCTTTCCTCCATCACTTATGATCACCCTTGGTGTCCCAAACCTAGGAAAGATCACTCGGTTGAAGAACCGCACCACAACCTTGGCATCATTTGTGAGAGAGGCAATTGCTTCTACCCATCTCGAAACATAGTCTACTGCCAATAGGATGTAGAGGTTGCCACATGAAGAGGGGAATGGCCCCATGAAGTCCACACCCCACACATCAATTATCTCCACCTCTTGTATGTTGTTCAAGGGCATCTTATTCATTCTTGAGATGTTGCCCGTCCTTTGGCAAGCATCACAAGCTACCACAAAATTTTGCACATCCTTGAACAAACTTGGCCAAAAGAAACCCGATTACAACACCTTCGCACATGTCTTGTGTGAGCTAGCATGGCCTCCACATGGCAAGGAGTGACAATGGCGGATCACACTCTCCACCTCATCCTCCGGTATGCATCTCCTAAAAATTCCATCCGGCCCTCTTTTGAACAAAAGTGGCTCGCTCCAATAGTAATGTCTCACATCCTTGAAGAACTTTTTCCGCTGGGCATATGGCAAACCGGGAGGCACTTCCTCGCATACAAGATAGTTCACAATGTCAGCATACCATGGCTCACTTCCTCTAGACACTTGAAGTAAACACTCTTCCATCATTTGCAACTGCTCATCCCGGAATGAGTCATCAATCGGGATGTCATCTCTTCCAATCTCCAATGGAGGTAGTCTACTAAGATGGTCCGCCACAGAATTTTCGGACCCGTTCTTGTCACGGATTTCCAAATCAAACTCTTGAAGAAGAAGGATCCACTGAATCAAACGAGGCTTGGCATCTTTCTTGGTAAGGAGATAACGGATCGCAGCATGATCCGTATACACTATGACCTTCGCTCCAACAAGATACGAGCGGAACTTCTCAAATGCATACACAACCGCTAGCAACTCCTTCTCGGGGGTAGCATAATTCAGTTGGGCATCGTCTAGCGTCTTGCTGGCATAATAGATGGCATGTGTAAGCCCATCCTTCCTTTGTCCCAAAACAGCCCCAACGGCTACATCACTTGCATCACACATGATCTCAAACGGTAAACTCCAATCCGGAGGTTGCATGATAGGTGCGGAGATCAAAACATCCTTTAACCTACAAAAAGCCTCAAGGCAATCCTTGGAGAAAACAAACTCAACATCTTTCATTAGTAGGTTAGTAAGAGGCTTAGAAATCTTACAGAAATCTTTAATAAATCTCCGGTAAAAACCGGCATGCCCTAGAAAACTCCTTACCCCCTTCACCGAGGTAGGTGGTGGCAACTTCTCTATTGTGTCTATCTTAGCCCTATCAACCTCAATGCCTCGGTTGGACACTAAGTGACCCAACACAATACCTTCACTTACCATGAAGTGGCATTTCTCCCAATTCAAGACTAGATTAGTCTCCTCACATCTTTTTAGCACTAGAGACAAGTTAGCTAAGCAATCATCAAATGAAGATCCATAAACAGAGAAATCATCCATAAACACTTCCATGATGTTTTCAATATACTCAGAAAAGATAGCCATCATACACCTTTGAAAGGTGGCGGGTGCATTACACAACCCAAATGGCATTCTCCTATATGCAAATGTACCTCAAGGACATGTGAATGTGGTTTTCTCTTGATCATCGGGGTGAATAGCGATTTGGAAGAATCCACTATAACCATCTAAATAACAAAAATGGGAATGTTGAGCTAATCTCTCTAGCATTTGGTCAATGAAAGGAAGAAGGGAAGTGATCTTTCCTAGAGGCCACATTTAGTTTCCTATAGTCTATACACATCCTCCATCCCGTAATCATTCTAGTTAGGATTAGTTCATTATTCTCATTAGTTACTACGGTCATCCCACCCTTCTTAGGAACCACATGCACGGGACTAACCCACTTACTATCCGAAATCGGGAAAATGATTCCCGCATCTAGCAATTTAAGGATCTCTTTCTTGACTACTTCTTTCATGATTGGGTTTAGTCTTCTTTGAGGTTCAATTGAAGGTTTATGGTTGTCTTCCATTAAGATCTTATGCATGCACAAAGAAGGTTTAATGCCAACTAGGTCATCAATGGTATAGCCAATGGCTTTCCTATGCAATCTCAACTCACGCAACAATCTAGCAAGTTCATCATCATTCAAGCATGCATTCACAATAACCGGATATGTAGAATTCTCACCAAGAAAAGCATACTTCAAATGAGAGGGGAGGGGTTTGAGTTCAAGTTTAGGAGGACCTTTATTGAGTGGAGACGATCCATATAATGATGGTTGAGATGAATCCAAAGCCATGGAAGATTCCTCAAGGCTCCTTGAAGCTTGATCAACAACAAAGGCGGTTTCTGGAGAAACCACGGTCAAAACCACGGGCTCTGGCACAACCACGGCCGTGTAACTTGCAGAGCCAGCCTTTTTTAGCATTCCAGAGAGTTCCACGGGACTTTCCACGGGCGTGGTTCTTCCCTCCAGGCCGTGGTTCACACAGCAATTCAGCACACCTTCGTGTACTTCAAATTCAGCTCTTGTCTCCTTTTCCAATGCATCCAAAGCCTTGATTTTTTCATTGCAAGCCTCCTCAACTCCTTCCTCCATCAAACTCAAGCTAAGAACCTTCTCCAAGGGGTCCTTGATCAAGATCGAGCTCACAACTTCTCTAGACTTCTCTTGTTCGACAATGTTGAACACATCTTCACCAAGGGTTGGCCCTTTCATCATTGTGGATAATTTGAACTTGATATTTTCTTCTCCAATGTTGAAGGAGAGAATTCCATTTTTGCAATCCACCAAACATCCGGAAGTGGCTAGGAAAGGTCTCCCCAAGATGATAGGAACCGGATAGTCCGCCGGGATGTCCAAAACAACAAAGTCTATGGGTACATAGAACTTCCCTAGTTGCACCGATGTCTTCCAATATTCCAACCGGGTGAGTGATCGAACGGTCCGCCATGTAAAGGGTCATCTTGACCGGCTTTGGCTCTCCTAGCCCAACCTTATTGCAGAGTGCAAGCGGTATGATGCTTACATTTGCCCCAAGATCACATAGGGCTTCATACTTCACTTCTCCCACTCCAATTGGCACACAAAAGGATCCCGGATCTCTTATTTTAGGAGGCATCTCCTCCTTCCTAGTTTGAATCAACTCCGAGGATCTCTTTGTCATTCTCACTTCTCCATACTCCTCCAACTTCCTTTTGTTGGAGAGTATCTCCTTCAAAAACTTGTCATATGCCGGCATTCCTAGAATAGCATCCATGAACGGAATGTTAATATGCAATTTAGACATAAGTTCAAGGAATTTACCAAAGTGTTTGTCCAAGCGAGCTCTTGCTCGTGATTGTGGGAATGGTAGTGGTGGCTTGTATGGAGGTGGTGCCACATATGTTGGCTCATCATCCTTGCTCTTGCCTCCATCTTCTTGCAATGTATCTTCCTCTATCACCACTTGCTTCCCTTTATCACTTCCCTTAGGTAAGGGATCCTTCATGCCCATCCCACTTCTTGTTGCAATGGCCAACACTTGGCCTCTTGGGTTATCTTCGGTTCTTCCGGGAAGCTTTCCCGGATCTCTATGAACTTCACCCGCCTTTTGGAATACTTGTGCTTCCAACACCTTTTGAGCTTTAGAAATGGAAGTCACCGTGCTCTCAAGACCACTCAACCTTCCAAGCAATTGCTCAAACATTATCTCGGTTCTATCCTTTGGAGGTTGAGTAAATCCGGGTGGAGGTTCTTGTGAAGCCTTTGGTGGTGGAGCTACGCTTGTGGAAGCGGGAGGGTTCAAGGCTCCATCCGGGTTAGAATAGGAAAACCCGGGATGGTTGTGGTTAGGCCGGTAATTGTTGAATTGCCGGTTGTTGTTGAAGTTCCTTGGGCCTTGATAGTTGTTGTAATTTCCCCTTCCCATGTAGTTCACATCTTCCTCCTTGGAAGACAAGTTTGCTTGCACTTGCACTTGAGGGGTTGCTTGATTTTTCAAAGTTGTAGCATACAACTCCCTCAAAGATTTCAGCTCATTATTGATTACATCAAGCTTAAAGTTACTCATGGTGACTTCACTCACCTCATATGCTCCCGCTTTCCTCCCATCACTCTTCCTATGGGAGTACTTCTCAATCACCAAAGCTTGTTTCTCTACAAACTCTCAAGCTTCATCCACATTCTTTTCCATGAAAGTCCCACCGGAAAGAGATTGAAGCTTGAATTGGCTATCTTCATCAAGTCCCTTGAAGTAGATCTCCAAAAGCTCTATTTTCGGTATACCATGGTGCGGACAATCTAGGAGAAGGTCTTTGAACCTCTCCCAAGACTTGAATAAGCTTTCTCTATCCTTCATCACGAAGGCATTGATCTTCCCTCTTAACTCGGTAGTCTTGGAAGGTGGGAAGAACTTTGTCAAAAACCCGGTTGTCATCTCCTCCCAAGTACTCACTCGCCCTTGTGGAATAGATTGATACCAAGCCAAGGCTTTATCCTTAAGTGAGAAGGAGAAAGCCCTAAGCTTATGGTTGTTGCTCTCCAATCTAGGCGGTCTTAGAGTCTCCATCAAGATCTCGTAGTTCATCAAATGTTGATGAGGAGACTCTCCTTCCATCCCTCCAAATTGATTATGCCGGATCATTTGTAGAACTTGAGGGCGGAGCTCGTAATCATGGGCTGCGGGATCTCCTAAGTTCACACCCTGACGGTGTGCTCCTTGTGCCGGATCCATACGTTGCCCCAACGTTTGTGGTTCTTCAATATCAATGGGCACAACCCGAATATTAACCGCCGGCTGCGGTTGTGGTGGAGGTGGAGGTTGTTCACGATTAAGCTCTCTTTGCACAAGAGCTTGCCTAATCTCTTCAATCTCCCTCCTAGTTGCTTCTTGCCTCTCATTGGCAAGTCTCCTTTCATTCTCCAAGGCTTCATCACTTAGCCTAATTTGCTCTAAAGCTTCATCTAACTCAGCTTGGAGATCTCTTCCGGCCATCTCTTTCTCCTTACTAATGCTCTTAGATCTAGCTTTAAGGGTTTTCTCCGGTTCGGGATCGAATGGAGCTAAATCCTTGCCATGAGATCTTCGCATGCACCTAAAGAATGAGAGATGTCCTGAAAAGAAAAGACACAAACCAAACGAGATCAAAAGCAACAAGAAAGACCTACACTATAAACAATCACAAAAATGACTCAATCTAGACCTAGTCCCTGGCAACGGCGTCAAAAACTTGTTACGCTAAGAACGTGACACGCAAAAGCTTTAAATTTATACTCGTTATATTTTTCCTAACTCCTAGCGAACCCGTAGTGTACGGGACGTTTTGTAGTAAGGATAGTATTTCGAGGTCGAACACAAAGACTGAGGTGAGATTGAATCGATTAGTGACTAAGGATAGTGTTGATCTAGGCTAAGAAAAGAGAAAGAACAAATAAATGAAAATCTCAATGTTTTTGGATTGATTTTGTGTGGTAATCAATCAAGGATCACAATGATGCAATATGGCAAAAAAACTAAGGAATCAAGCTAAAACACAAATAAACAAGCAAACACGGAATATGTAATCAAAGAGAGAAAAGCGGATTCTAGGGGTTGGAAATTCCGGTTATGGCATAGGACTCAAGCTTCTAATCAACCTTGAATAAACTATAGTATGTTGGGAAGGAATGTTTCTCAAATATGGTCAATTACCGGGTAGGTTTCATGATCCACTAATCCCGCACCTATGGTCCTATCACCGGGTAAGTCTCTAGGAGCATACGGAAGGGAAATCTACTCAAACCGGATTGTTATCTAGGGATCTAACCTCTCCTTACCGGGTAAGTCTCGGGAAGGCAAGTCCTAAACACCTATCCTAGCACACTCAGTCCAATAGCGGCTTGTGAGGCTCACTACTACCTAGAGTTCGTCATCTTCGGTATGTAAGAGCAAGAATCACCGGGTAAGTCTCTTCTAACACTTAGTTGTTAACACTAGGTCACCCTAGGATAGATTTAGCTCAACAAACACTAGGATTTCAACAATCTAACATTCTAGCACTTAGATTCATCAAATCAAACAAGTTAGTCAGAATTACGGGTTGTTCATCCCTTTCCACGGCCGTGGAGTGGCAAGAACGAACCGTGGTTTCTAACAGTAGCTCGGTTCAAGTGAACGAATCATCCTAAGGTACATCTAAGTCCATCCTATCATAGTACAAGCCATAACCATATTTTCCTTACCCTAGAATCACATCTACTTAGCCAACAACACGCATCATCACAATCAAGATCATCAAGCATAAAATCATGGAATCCATATCAAGAAGATGAAATGAAAGGAAGATGAAACAAGTAGAATAAGAAAGCAAGCTGAATAAATTTTGAGAAAGACTTACAACCCTTCAAAAGAAGGTTCAATCTCGTTCCTTACAAAACCGAGCAAATCGTCTTCACCAAACTCACTCAAAATCACTCAAAACTATGAAAGACTAAAAATGGTGTGTTCTTCTCTTCTTCTCCAATGGAATCATTTCTTCTCCTCCAAGAGTAGCTCCCCTCCAATCTTCCAATGAGAGAATATGTGTGAGGTAAGAGTGTGGGAGAGAATGGAGTGATGGGGTCTGTCATAACAACCTGCAGGACCACCTTATATCCTCAACAAATTGCAAGAGTCGGCCATGAAGATCGTGGGACAGCTGTCACAGCTGTTTGGGGAAAACCACGGCCCATTTCCATGCCCGTGGAAGTCCCAATGGCCATGGTTTTGGTACCTCAACTTGTTTTGAATCATCAAGCCTCAGTTTGGTGCATGGCATGCACCAACAAGGTCCCATGTGTCCCCTTTAGCTCCTAGCTTGCTTCCCAATGAGTCCGAAGGTGTGTCATCTCGAAGAATGATCCTCAAATGTATCGATTAAGCTTCTAAATCCCCCAAAATACCTACAAAGCATGCAAAAGTCCGTGTAGACGTCTATCTCGACAAAATACATGAATTGAGTGCAAACGTCATGAACTAGTGCTAAACCATGCATGAATGAGCGGAAAAACTATCTAAATGAGTGCCTAAACCTAAGACATAAATCGTGTTATCAGAAGCTTTACTCCGGTTGTTTACACCACCTTTATGGCATTAAAGGTGGCTGTTTTGGGCCAACCATTTACTCCTATTTAGTGTCATTTGTAGTATAACTGGTCCTTGGTTGATTGCTAGAATGATCCAACTTATCATCCAATTTAGAATTCAATTTTTCCATTATAATTATCTTGCTACCTTTGTAATGAGTTGCTAACTCCCTTGCTACATTGGGTTGGTTTGAAGTTGCATTGTTGCTTTGGTTATAAGTTCTTTCTAATATAAGTTTTCATTCAGTAATACTTTGTGTTTCCTTGATCTCTATTGTCTAATTGCATGTTTTACTATTACTTGAGATTGATCACCTTAGGTCCTAAAGTGCATGAAAAGAACTAGGATTAATAGATTCTGGGTTCGGGTCTTTAATCTAGTAGTAAACTTTAAGTAATAACAGGTTGTAATTACTTAAAGAAAAGGAACACAAATATAAAGATAAGTTTAACGGTTTTAATCTTTTCTTTATATCACTTAGTCTTTATTTGAAAACTAACTTGTTAATTGTTCTTGTAGGTTTACGGAACACTAACCTGTTAAGTTGTGTTGATGCCGGTTGGCTGAACACATATATATGATCGAGACGGGAGATTACTTGAAAAATTGTAAAAGGAACTCACCAAAGTAGCAATCGCATGCTTACCTAGTGTAGATCCAACCATCATTGTCTTACTTGTTGTGTTATTTGTTTTCATAAGTTTTGTGTGCATCAATTCAACCAACCCCCCCCCCCCCCCCTTGTTACATGCTTTTATAATCAATAACTGAATTTAATAAAAATACTAAACTCTCTTGGGTTCGACCCTTACTTAACCACTATACTCATTTTAGTGCTAAGTCGGGATTATATTTTGATAAGATAAAAACGGCCTCTAGATAAGAGTCTTGTCAACAGGGATGGATCGAAAGGATGACCCATGAGGTGCTGGAACTGCAACTCCATCATCCGGCACTAGTAGTGATGGCTCTCCTCATTCGAGCGTCTCATATCAATGATTTCCCTAGTATGAGCCATGAGGCGGCAGTCCAAATCAGCCTGCATCTCAACAAAAGACCCCTCCATCTGACGGGTAAGAGCGTTGATCCTCTGGTGGGCCTCGGGATCACGATGACGGCGATGGTGGCGTACTCCTGACTGTACTGGTATTTGGTTTGGTTGATCATCTACAGTCTCTGCATCATCCACTAGCTCAATCACTGGATAACTCGGACTAGTAGTGTCCATCCCGGTGTCCATGGGAGCACCTCCCTCATCAATCTCATTGTCCTCCTCAATGTCAGCAAGCATGGCCGCCTCCTTGACGAGAGGCATAGGGTAATCACCTATGCCTCTCGGTAGACGTATGAAGGGAATTGCCCGATTTACGACCTCGAGTTAGTTGTAGTAGTTCATGCTTTAAAGACCCGATGACATTGTCTGGATGGAGTTTCATGTTTGATCTTCCGAGACCATAAGAGTGTGAAGTTTAGTTTTACTCAACAAAGGATTAAATAACTGCCAGAATTGATCGCTTAAGTTGATTAAGGAGTGTAACATTGAATTTTTGTGTCATTCCGTAGAATGAATGTAATCGTTGATGCCTTAGCAGGAAGACGCCTCGAGAGAAGGCGATTGCACGATTAACGGTTCAGCCCTAGTGTAGAGAGATCTAGTGTGGCTAGAGATGGACATTCGGTTCCCTGATGAGGACGGTCAATTGTTTACTCTAGAGGTTCTACCTGATCTGTGGAGCGAGATCCAACAGAAACAAGAGACCTACCCGACGTTGAGACAGATGCGAGACAGGATATCTCATGGTGAGACGCCACAGTTCTCCATAAGATTAGATGGAGTAATGGAACGCTGCGAGCGCGTCTGTGTATCCGCTGATGCAGAGTTGAGACAGAGGATTCTACAGGAGACTCACTCCACACCTTATTCAGTGCACCTTGGTGCAAGTAAGATGTATCAGGATGTGAGGCATTCATTTTTGTGGGCCGGGCTGAAGCCCGATGTAGCCAGATTTGTGGCTTAGTGTGCGACCTGTCAGGAGGACAAGATAGAGCATTGTAGAACCGAAGGAGAACTCCATACACTACTAGTACCGCAATGGTAGTGGGAGGATATCTCCAAGGACTTTGTCATCGGTTTGAGACCGAAGGAGAATTTTGATGCTACGTGAATTGTGGGAGATAAATTGACTAGTACCACACTTTATTTCCACTATGGAAAATGCGTGGTCGGTGATTCGGCTAGTTGAGGACCTAAAATAGTCAAATAATATGATGCCATACGATAATGTGGTTTATTATCCCTCATAGAGATGGATGGGTTCCTTAAAGATTTTACAGTCGATGCATGCAATTGTAGATACGAGCTTACGTATCATGATAGCCGGTCATCTTTAGAAGGATGGTTATACTAGCAGGATCGTATTTATACCGACTTGTGTTACCACCAGATTAAAGGGTTTTTATCTTGTTATCAATGATTAAGTTAATGTTGATTAACTTAATCATTGATAGTATTTGACACATAACTCGCAAAGAGTGCATAAGTGATGAGTATGAATCTCACCGTTATGTTATTGTCGTAACTTTGGACTTATGGGGAATTTTTTGCTTTTCCCCCGAGTAGTTATTTTTACCCTCCGGTATTATTTGGAGCATTTGGGAGCTTCCATTAATAAAAATGCAGTTGAGAGAAATGATCAGGACATCGGACATGTCCTAGATATGAAATAACATGGAAAGACAAAATGGCCAAAAGAGTCGCTATTTCGTTCCTTAGCGGATAAGAAAGACGGCTTAGGAATACGCGTTTTTCGAGGCATTTGCGGAATAATTATCCGTAAAATATTCTAGATTTATTATTCCATTTTCGAGAAGTTTGGAGAAGGTGGTTCAACCCGCCTTTGGATCGGTTAAAGGATAATTATCGACTTCGCTATAGGATAGTTATCATCTTTGCTATAAATAGCGAAAAATCGTTTATTAAATCATTTCCTTTCACGTTCCCTCGTAAAAGCTCTAATTTCTATCAACATTCAAACTCATATCTACACTCCGTTTCCAATCCGATTTCAAAACCGTTTGAGTTTTTGGATTCCTCTCTTCATTCTCTTCATTTTGGTACCGACTTTTTGTGTTTCCGAGTAATTGAAGGCTTGGTCGAACATATATGTCACTAGGCCGGTTCCGCTGCTCCGATTCCTGTGAATTTGATGCTATCCGAGCGTAGCCTTCGTCGTTGTGATTCCAAATCTTCTTTTAGATCGTCAATCGGGTACTAACGAATAAGTTATGAATTTATTCGTTTTTCAGTATTGCGATTTGGCCTAAATTGACCTTAGACTTGTCAAAATGGATAATTGGAAATTCTATTATGCTCTTTATATTATTCTGGGGATTATGGGTTGTTTGTTTGATGAAATCTGATGACAGGTGGGTTTAGATATTGCATGAGGACAAAACGTTATTTTGGTGAAAGTTAATTTAATTAATTAAAGGTTAATTAATTAAATTAGGATTAGAATTGAGATTGAGGAATGTTGGTTAGATGATACGTTGAGAGGTTTGAGAAATTGTGAGATGTTGAGTTTATGGATTTATGGTTATGATCTTTGAGGAAATTTATGTTATGGTTATGATCTTGCGAGATCTGGAAGACTAGGAGGTGGAATCTCCTACCCTGTGGATAGTGATTGATATTTGTGTGCCTTGTTTATACATGCATTGATCGTTTCCTCGAGGGGAAACCGTGACAACTGTTTAGGACTACCTTGTGACAAGTAAGTTCTTTGGGCTTATATAGCTAGTGTTTATGGGTTTTAGTGATTGTGATAGTGGTGTTTGTGCATATGAATGTTGCATTGATAACCTAACTGTAACACCCCGAATCCGCGGGACTCGGGATGCTACTGGTTGGGACCTCACAATGGGTCCCGACCCTTAGATTGACAACAATTTCACCGGATCTTGCAACAAGGCACAAATAAAGGCCAAAACCAAATACATTTTATGCAATGCAAAGAGACCCAAAACCATACAAACTAAAGACTTCAGCCGAGATACAACCGAAAGACCAAATGCCATACACACGGCATACAATATATAATAAATACAAAACACAAACACGACTCCAACCAAAACTCAATCCTAAAATGTACGGAACCCCGGCTGCCCACTCTTCCGGATCTCTCGGCCGCATTCCTAACCTGCAAGACAATCTACAACAAACGGTATAAAACCGTTAGCTAATATTCGAATCATTAGAATCAAGGTGAAAGGCACAAACACAAGTAAATCAACATAACACACAATATACACCAAATCACACAAGTTCGGTTTATTATCTTTTTATTATTAAGTCATATTCCGTTCTAATTCAACTTAGGTTGTGACACGAGAGTCACCGAAACTCGCCTCGGTCCCTACTTACCGGCATGGAATGGTACTGATGCATCCAACCGTCTACCAGCACGGGATAGTCGCCAATAACCTCCTAGCTCTCGCGGGAGCTAGGCAAGTTGTCACCGCCCGTTATCATACACTTGGGCCAAAATAATATAAAGGTCGGTAATCCTAATTCCAGTTTAATTAGTTGTTATAAACAATAAACAATAAACACACACCACCAAACACACATCAATGCTAATACAAGGAATACGAGCTAAGTAAGTCCGGAGACTTACCTCGTCCCAAACGCTAACTCACGCAACACTCTCGCTTCCCTCGGGAAAAAGTCTACACCTGCTCACAACAAGATATTCATATCAACAACTCGCTCAACTCAAGAAGTCGTAGACTTCTACACAAATGATCTACGCGAGATCATTTGACTCTCATTCTAGGACCGCATCCTAGAATCCCTCATGCTCTCATCCCACTCAACACAAGGTAGAAGTCCTTAGACTTCTAGACCCTATGATCTCGCAGGATCATAACCCATAGTACATACTAGGATAAACATGCCTAGTCCAACAAATGAAACGGTAACGACACCATGTTAGGATACACATATCCTAGCCCATTAACTCAGCAACCATATACTCCAATTCTCAAACCTTACAAGCCTCACAAGATAACATCAACACCTCAAGTCATAAAACATTTCACAATCCTCAAACACTCATCTAAGGTCCATAACCACTACTTGGTATTCACTCTAAGTTATGCTATATCCAACCTAGCATGATACTAATACTAAACATAACAAGATCAAGGAAGTAGATACTCACACAAGATTCAAGGTGAAGCACGGTCTACGGAGTCAAGAACGAGTTCGACGGCTTTTATTAGGCGCTTCCGGACCTAAGGGCAAAACTAAGCAAAATTAGCTTAAACGCTAATTTTGAAAGGAAGGTTTAGCGCATAAAGATTTTCCAATGAAAACTCCATCTTCCAAAACCGAGGTTAACTCGTTAAAACCAATTCCGGGCAAGATATCCAAAAATGGAAAGTTGATTGAAAACCCGAATTTCAAATTCCAACAATCGGATTTAAACCATCAAAGACACCAAATTAATTTGTAAAGTAGTTGGGACAAATCTCAACAAAATCAAGTGTGTAATAATTTTAATAATTTACTGCAGGGTATAAATGTTCCTTTTCCAAAGTTATTGGGTCATAACTGCAATTACAAAGTAGTGGGGCACATTTGCAATTCTACCAAAAAGAGGGGACTCCCGATATAATTAATGTAAAGGGTTTCTATACCCTACATGACAGCACGCACTGGAAGGAGGTGGACAGGGGTTCCGGCGGCGGGGCAAGTACGCGGGGCTGGCGGCGGCTAATGGTGGCCCTCCGGTGGGTTTCAAAGGCGGCTCTGATGGCAGTTCTTCCGCCGGCAACAACGCGAGCTCTCCGGCGGCGAGGCGGGCTTCTTCGTGGCGAAGGAGGAAGACACAGAGGAAGGAAAAGGAGAAGGCGGTGGGGCTAAGCAGGGGCTTCCTCCAGGAGGCGATGGTGGTTGTTCCAGGTGGGTTCCGCAAGGCGGGGCAAAGTGGGGGCCTCTCCGGCCCTCCCTTGGTGGCTTTACAGATGCCCGAGAAGAGGCGATGCAGGGGATTTGCGATAGAGAGCTCTTGGAGTTGTTCCTTGCTGTTGAGTGAACGTTGAGGTGGATTGACAGAGAGAGATCGGGGAAGGAGATGGTTAGTGATGCAGATGGAGGTGTTGTTGAGATTTGTTCTGCTCAGATCTTGTAGGAGAAAGAGGCACCACGAGGAGCTGGAAAAAGAAAGAAGTATGGTTTTCGAAATGAAACAATGACAGGACAAGAGAGGTAAGGGAAAACAGAGGTGAGCAGCAAGGAGATGAGGTAAGGTGATAGGTGGGCAGTAGGCGGCAGGCAGCAGGCAGAAACGAGGGGTCGCTAGGAGTGCAGGCTCATCCAACAGTCGAGTGAGGAAGGGGGAGAGAAAATAAAAGAAATAATAATAATAATAATAATAATAATAATAATAATAATAATAATAATAATAATAATAATAATAATAATAATATATTAAAATAAGAATACGTGAATCAATAAACTCTATCAAAAAATATTCGGAACGAGATTTTTGGATTCGGAAAAAAAACTGACTTTTTCCGTAAAATAATTCACGAACATAAAAAAAATGAATCAAAGAAATATATATATATATATATATGAATATACTCGTAGAAATATAATTTACTCCGCATAATACTTTTAATAAAATATACAGCTAATAAAATATTGGTAGAAGTAGGATAAAATAAATATCACAAACGCGCCCAAAATTTGGGGCGTTACATCAGATCTCCCTAAAAACAAGTTTCGTCCCGAAACTTGCTATGCGTCGAACTTCTCGGTCCCTAAGACCGAGACATGAACTCTCAAACTTAGAAGGCTTAAACCTTCAATCTATACGCACAATCTACTCCAACTACCACATCAAGATCTAATAGATCATAGAACACATTTCAGCACATGGCACAAACTACACACATCACACATGCACATAACTCAACCAAAGAAAGAACTATGTCTAACCCGTCTATTCTATCGATGCTATACTATCCTCCATCTTTCATTTAGCCTCATTGGTTCTTCGTTTTCCACTAGATCATCATGACTGACAACATGTCTCGAGTCATTTATGTACTCTCTCGATTGATACACATGGAACACCTGGTGAAACTCTCTACTCTCGGCGGTCACGCCAACCGGTAAACCACTTTGCCAACTCGCGCTAAGATCTCAAAAAGGTCGATATATCGGAACTCAACTTCCTTCTCGGGTTTCTTTCAATGCAGCATATCCATTATTTTCCCTTTGATTTCTCTTCCAAAGATCGAACTTCTAATTTACACTGCTGGCTTTGGTTCTTGTCAAACCAAACTTTGACGTTATGTTTCCTCAATTCTTGTTGCAAATCCAAGTAACGAAGGAAGTACTTTACTCCATACTACTTCTACTAACAAGACACGTATGCTATTACTTTTACATCGCTCCTCAGTACTCGATCAAGACCTTGTCTTGAAGAATCACTTGCCCACTTCAAATCCATAATACCTCAAGGTGGCCCAAAACAATTGCACCAATGAATCCCCTCTTAACTCTCAACAACTTTTTTGTCAATTCTTCGTCTCATTCGGTTCTTCATTGTCATCCGGAGTAGGTTACCATAATTGGTGTTATACAACTTCTCTCTTCACAGATCTGGTAAAGCTTAGCACATCCAAGAAAACTTGTAACCTCTTTCACATCCCTCGGGGTTGCCATCCCGAGACAACTTGTCATACAACTTCTCTTTTCTTCGAGAGTAGACCAAAATATCTTGTCCGGGCATAGTAAGCCCATATGGAATAACTACAACTCGTAGTGACTTTGATTGATCCAAAATGCCGTACTTACAATATCTCAAACTCGAATTCCCAATAGGTGACAGTCAGACCTTAAATCATTCTCATAAGAGACTACCGACCCTTGTAACCGATCGAGTTGATCATCCATTCGTTGTATAGAATACTTGTCCTTCGACTCACGGTATTCGATGTTCAATTAGAGAGAACGATCTGTCTTTTTCACAACAATTCTGATGTTCTCATAATAACTTCAAATCAAGAGTTTAAGATAACTTCTGGTGTTCTCTATGGCAGTGCATTGGTTCTAATGAACCTTTATCAACAAGTCCTTGCAATTGCTCCTTTGATTGCTTCCTCAATTCACGTCTCTTCACAAGTGTCATTGTATATGGCGTCTTGGATGTGAGAGTTGATTCAAGCTCATCCTTAGATAACGTTTGACGTATTGGAATCCGTGATATCTCCGGGTTTTTTTGTCTTTCCTTCTTTCGTCCCATAACATAAGACCGACACAACCTTGTCTTAAAACATGATAGGTGGTCATGATACTAATGATCTACCCCGATCTGTTGGGTGATGTCCTTCAAACACATGTATTGCTCCATCTTTAGCTACAATGTTGACCGTCTTCTTTTAAGGATCCTTCATCTCCTGAAATCGAGAACTTACCCGAGTCTTCTGACTCTTGGGGCCCTATTTAAGCCTTTAACTTAATCTCGTTTCCCCTTTTTGATGACATGATTCTAAAAATTTCCTAAGGTTTTTCACTTATGTGCTACCATAAGGATCCAAACTACATGACTTAACCATGCTTCAAAACAATTGACCTTATCTTCTTTACTTCTATGACATCCCAACATGTGGGAACCGTTCTTCGTATTATATATAAGTTTGCATCATTCCTTCGAGTAGGTGTAAAACCTATTTCTATTCCTTATGTAATGTCAAACCGACTGTAGATGTTGTGACCTCAATCTTTCATGTACTTCTTGTACACCTTCATGTCGACAACAACTTCAAAACTTCGGTCTTCTCCTACTCTTGTTGGTCACCTTATTCATCTCTTGGTATTCCATGAACAACTTCACAACCGTAACAGCATGCTCTATGGAGAACGCTAGGCGGAATTTCTCCTACCACTATCATTGAAAGATCCACTCATTACTTCACCAAGCACTAACATCCTAAACTCTAAGTTTGCAGCGTTGCTTTAATCTATGTTCCTCTTTCACGACATAGCCACTATGGCTTCGCCATGCGAGTCACAACACTTGACTTAGCTTTTGCTCGCGCGAACATGAGATCCATTACCTTAGAATAACATACCATACATTCTCTCATATATTCCCTCTTTATGCACAATAACCATAGAAGACTCACCTTCCTCTTTGTCTTTTCAGTTCCCCTTACCCTGATCCGTGTCCTTCCCCATATGACAAACCCATGACGTAAGAAGGTCGCCAAAGATCGTTACAATCTCCTCCTCGGAGGTCTTGTCATAAGTACTTGCTTGAACTCGTTCCACATTATTTGATTAAAATAAATGCGCTTCCGTAGATGTACCTCCTTACTACTGACATTGATCCACCACGAATACTCCAAGCTCTTATTACCGATCCTTCCTTTCATAGACTTAACCATTCTTCCTTGAGGTCTTTCAAGAGCACCTTCCCGAATATTATAACCTTAGCTAGCATCCACTCGCATTCCTCTTGGTTGGTATATTAAATCTCTCGACCAAAGCTCTTCGTTTCGTCTTTCATCTTCTTGGGGTCATCATTTATACACACTTCCTCCTTCTTGGCGTTTCTTAGTCTTATCATCATAATGGAAATCGGTCAACTCAACGTGAATCCCTACCATGCTCTTCTTCTCATAACTCTCGTAATGTTGACACTTCGCTTATTGGTACCTTGTAAGCTTAACTTACGGTATCTTAAATCTTTCGCACATGGTTCGATCACTTTTCTCATCTTGACTCCAAAGCTTAGGAGCGTCTAAGGAAAGCTTCACTTTTTGGAGGAATACCACCTTTAACCTTGCTAGAGTGTACACGTCTCCTCCCTTATTCGCATCTTTAGTTGCCCATGCGTCTTCTTGAAGAACCATAAGTTCGTTATCTCTATTGGTCTTGTTGTCGTTCAATCATGGCTTCTTTATAACCACTTATACACCTTAATGTTACTCTCTTTACTTGTATTGCTTCCATGTCGAATTCTCTTAAGTTGACTCAAAGTTCCCTTCTAGTTGTTCGTCATTGCCGCTAATGTCCTCTTTATCCTTCAAATGGTTTCTTTGACGTCCCCAAAAGGAGTCCGATGAATCGCCAGGGTGTTCGCCAAAACGTGATGCTCAACTCGGTACTTGAGCATACTCATCGTCGTATGTATACTATTCTAATCCCAAAAAGGCGTTTGTCCAAGGGCGATGATAGCTTCCTATCATCTTAACTATAAGGTCCACTACTACTAATATAATACTAGCATACCATATGTGTATGTATATATAACTATATATATAAGTCCTATGTTCACATTATCACTAATATATCATGTCCGGAAATCCAATACAACAATACAAGGTCCAAACATGTACTATAGTCCACATATATTCACTATACATATAAATCAAGTCATCATGCAACTACAATCCACATATACTATACATACCTATATATCTACATATATATATATATATAAATTCAAAATAACTAAGCTGCCGAGATCCGCAGAAGAAGTGGTGGTCCGTACATTCTACCCCGACTCATGCATGTGATTTTGAAAACGAAAATCATTTTAAACTTAGAACCCTTGAGGGTTCTATTTCCCTCTATTTGGCCTTTAAAAGATTGAGAGTGCCATTGTTGTCAACCTAGGGCTCTGATACCACTTTTGTAACACCCCGAATCCGCGGGACTCGGGATGCTACTGGTTGGGACCTCACAATGGGTCCCGACCCTTAGCTTGACAACAATTTCACCGGATCTTGCAACAAGGCACAAATAAAGGCCAAAACCAAATACATTTTATGCAATGCAAAGAGACTCAAAACCATACAAACTAAAGACTTCAGCCGAGATACAACCGAAAGACCAAATGTCATACACACGGCATACAATATATAATGAATACAAAACACAAACACGACTCCAACCAAAACTCAATCCTAAAATGTACGGAACCCCGGTTGCCCACTCTTCCGGATCTCTCGGCCGCATTCCTAACCTGCAAGACAATCTACAACAAACGGTATAAAACCGTTAGCTAATATTCGAATCATTAGAATCAAGGTGAAAGGCACAAACACAAGTAAATCAACATAACACACAATATACACCAAATCACACAAGTTCGGTTTATTATCTTTTTATTATTAAGTCATATTCCGTTCTAATTCAACTTAGGTTGTGACACGAGAGTCACCGAAACTCGCCTCGGTCCCTACTTACCGGCATGGAATGGTACTGATGCATCCGACCGTCTACCAGCACGGGATAGTCGCCGATAACCTCCTAGCTCTCGCGGGAGCTAGGCAAGTTGTCACCGCCCGTTATCATACACTTGGGCCAAAATAATATAAAGGTCGGTAATCCTAATTCCAGCTTAATTAGTTATTATAAACAATAAACAATAAACACACACCACCAAACACACATCAATGCTAATACAAGGAATACGAGCTAAGTAAGTCCGGAGACTTACCTCGTCCCAAACGCTAACTCACGCAACACTCTTGCTTCCCTCGGGAAAAAGTCTACACCTGCTCACAACAAGATATTCATATCAACAACTCGCTCAACTCAAGAAGTCGTAGACTTCTACACAAATGATCTACGCGAGATCATTTGACTCTCATTCTAGGACCGCATCCTAGAATCCCTCATGCTCTCATCCCACTCAACACAAGGTAGAAGTCCTTAGACTTCTAGACCCTATGATCTCGCAGGATCATAACCCATAGTACATACTAGGATAAACATGCCTAGTCCAACAAATGAAACGGTAACGACACCATGTTAGGATACACATATCCTAGCCCATAAACTCAGCAACCATATACTCCAATTCTCAAACCTTACAAGCCTCACAAGATAACATCAACACCTCAAGTCATAAAACATTTCACAATCCTCAAACACTCACCTAAGGTCCATAACCACTACTTGGTATTCACTCTAAGTTATGCTATATCCAACCTAGCATGATACTAATACTAAACATAACAAGATCAAGGAAGTAGATACTCACACAAGATTCAAGGTGAAGCACGGTCTACGGAGTCAAGAACGAGTTCGATGGCTTTTATTAGGCGCTTCCGGACCTAAGGGCAAAACTAAGCAAAATTAGCTTAAACGCTAATTTTGAAAGGAAGGTTTAGCGCATAAAGATTTTCCAATGAAAACTCCATCTTCCAAAACCGAGGTTAACTCGTTAAAACCAATTCCGGGCAAGATATCCAAAAATGGAAAGTTGATTGAAAACCCGAATTTCAAATTCCAACAATCGGATTTAAACCATCAAAGACACCAAATTAATTTGTAAAGTAGTTGGGACAAATCTCAACAAAATCAAGTGTGTAATAATTTTAATAATTTATTGCATGGTATAAATGTTCCTTTTCCAAAGTTATTGGGTCATAACTGCAATTACAAAGTAGTGGGGCACATTTGCAATTCTACCAAAAAGAGGGGACTCCCGATATAATTAATGTAAAGGGTTTCTATACCCTACATGACAGCACGCAGTGGAAGGAGGTGGACAGGGGTTCCGGCGGCGGGGCAAGTACGCGGGGCTGGCGGCGGCTAATGGTGGCCCTCCGGTGGGTTTCAAAGGCGGCTCTGATGGCAGTTCTTCCGCCGGCAACAACGCGAGCTCTCCGGCGGCGAGGCGGGCTTCTTCGTGGCGAAGGAGGAAGACACAGAGGAAGGAAAAGGAGAAGGCGGTGGGGCTAAGCAGAGGCTTCCTCCAGGAGGCGATGGTGGTTGTTCCAGGTGGGTTCCGCAAGGCGGGGCAAAGTGGGGGCCTCTCCGGCCCTCCCTTGGTGGCTTTACAGATGCCCGAGAAGAGGCGATGCAGGGGATTTGCGATAGAGAGCTCTTGGAGTTGTTCCTTGCTGTTGAGTGAACGTTGAGGTGGATTGACAGAGAGAGATCGGGGAAGGAGATGGTTAGTGATGCAGATGGAGGTGTTGTTGAGATTTGTTCTGCTCAGATCTTGTAGGAGAAAGAGGCACCACGAGGAGCTGGAAAAAGAAAGAAGTATGGTTTTCGAAATGAAACAATGACAGGACAAGAGAGGTAAGGGAAAACAGAGGTGAGCAGCAAAGAGATGAGGTAAGGTGATAGGTGGGCAGCAGGCGGCAGGCAGCAGGCAGAAACGAGGGGTCGCTAGGAGTGCAGGCTCATCCAACAGTCGAGTGAGGAAGGGGGAGAGAAAATAAAAGAAATAATAATAATAATAATAATAATAATATATTAAAATAAGAATACGGGAATCAATAAACTCTATCAAAAAATATTCGGAACGAGATTTTTGGATTCGGAAAAAAAACTGACTTTTTCCGTAAAATAATTCACGAACATAAAAAAAAATGAATCAAAGAAATATATATATATATATATATATATATATATATATATATATATATATATATATATATATGAATATACTCGTAGAAATATAATTTACTCCGCATAATACTTTTAATAAAATATACAGCTAATAAAATATTGGTAGAAGTAGGATAAAATAAATATCACAAACGCGCCCAAAATTTGGCGCGTTACACTAACCGGACTAGGACGACCATATATGTATATTAAATGGCTCAAGTGTATTATAACGGGTTGTGACAACTTGCCTGAAGCTCGTCGAGAGTGTAGAGGTTCTCTACGACCGGTACTTAAGGAGGGGAGGCGTGATCCCCGATTCCAAACCTGTGTGAAAGGGGACAGAGGCGAGGTTCTGGGTGTTCCTCGTGTCACAAAATAAGTTGAATTAGTAATTGTATAACAGAATGAAGATAATAAACGGATATGTGTGTTAGCATTGCATATTGTGATGTGATGATGTGTTGTATGTGATATTGCTATTATTCTTATTGATGAACTGTTACCTAACACCTCTATACCGTGTTGTAGATATTTTGCACGATAGGAAGACTGCAGAGTGATCCTGATGGGTGATCAGCCGAGGGCTACCGTACATTAGGATGCGTGGGTTTTTGGGATGTTTGTGTACACATATGTTTTTGTTGTTGCCGTTTTGTACTCGGTTGTGACTTTGTATATGTTTTGATATACGATCATACAGTTTTATGTATTTGGTTTTATACTTATTTGTGTCTTGTTGTAAGATCCAATGAAGTTGTTGTCAGGCTAGGACCAGGATCCATTGTGAGATCTTAGCCCGTAGCGCTTCGAGTCCAACGGATTCGGGGTGTTACAAATACCATCTCTAATGAAGAACTGGAACCATTTATTGGAGATGGAAGATAGAAAGATCCACGTATGCATGGAAACCATCTTTCCATGCAAGTACACGTGTTAGTGGAAGAGAGGATGGATCAATCCAATGCTAAAGCCAATAGACCATACAAGTACACGTTTGGCTCATACACACATGTGGGAGTGTTAGCATGAAATATTGCGATATTCTAGATACTTATTTTGGTTGTTTTTCCCTTATTATTGTGTACATGGATGAAGTTTAGAAGCAATTGTTAGCTTGTTCGTCTATTTTGTCGATATGGATGTCTACACTAGCTTTGTGTTGATTGTAGGTGAAAAGGAGCTAAATAAGAGCAATTGAGAGAGAAAAGAGAATAATCGATCATATTCGAGGATTAGGAACACATCAAGGAAGCTAAGGAAGGAGTTAGGATGAAGAATGTCACGACACAAAGGAAATTACAAGTATTTTACACTTCCACGCCCTGAATTACGGCCGTAGAAGAGTCCACGCTCTAAACCACGGCCGTGGATCTTGGCATCATGAACGTGGAGCATTCCAGTAAGTTACACGGCCTAAAGTACGGTCGTGGAAGTCACAAGACACCGTAAACCTTTTCCACGCTCTAAACCACGGTCGTGGAAACCCTTGAGACCGTGATTTAGGCGATCTTTTAACGTGTCTTTATTTGCCACATTATTTACGGAATGGGCCTGGACGGTTATTCTTTCTCGTCTTATAAAAAGGTAGGAAAAGAGAGTTTCGGGGATCCCTGCTTATCGCCGCTTAGACGCCGCATACATCTCACATCCACTGGGGGATAGACGGCCGCTGACTTTGCTTGGAGCATTTTTGCCTAGGGTTGATTGAAGATCGCCGAAGGGTTAGCCTCTTTCTTAGGTTTTGATATTGAAGACAAATTGACAACTTGTTCTTCATACTTACCTTAGATCATTGTGAGGTTTTGTGTTATACATTCTGAATCCATTGAATATCGCTTCTTGTGTTTCGGATTTGAGAATTGGTTTTGAAGTTTATTGAGTATTCGAGGGTTTTTCATCTTCTATTCTCTTTAAATTGAATATTGATATTATGACAATGGTTATTGCCTAAAACCCTTTAGTAATTCTAAGGTGAAGGGTTGATAGTTGTGGCTTAGATGATGATAGATCGGTCGTAATTTGATTGGACCCTGAGAGTTAGAGAGATTTCGTTGACGAACCTAAATCACGGCTTGTTCTTGGGTTACCACGGCCGTGGTTCTCAAGATCTACCCGTGATTTACCCTAGTTTACGAACTTTGCTTTTACTTTGATCCAAGGTTAAAGATTAGCTTTAATCTAGTATTGGCTTACCCTTTTCTAGGTAGTAGTGAGACTCATCATCCTCTATTTCAATTTCGAGTGTCACAACCTTAATCGTTTTAGTTTATCTTGATCCTTGAGTTACAAGTTTGGGTATTTGAGTTTAATTCTTATCCATAGATCCTTTCTATACTGCAGCATCAACAACCTTTATAGAGAATGTCTTTAGATAAGTTATATAAAGTCTTGGAACTTCACGTACATTACTTTACTTTAGCATACCTTTGCAACTCTTGACTCTGTCCTTAGTTCTTTAGTATATCTTGAATCGATTTCCACAATTTGATACCTGGATCTTTAGGGTTGTTGTTTTCCCCAATATTTGCAAAGCTTTACATCTTATTTGCTCGATAATCTGAAATTGGATTTTGTTTCACCAAATCCTTGTGATCGATACTCTGGAATACTTGCTAATCTACGCCGATCCGTACACTGCGGGTTCGCTTGCTTTTATTCTAGTTTTATAAGTTTAAGACTTGATTGCACGCACGCTTTTGGGCGAACAGGGAGATGAAGATCAAATCCACGAAGCGAAGAGTTGGCCCATGTACGTGCACGTAGGAAACCACGAGATAGTCCATACAACCATGCAAACATCGGGACGGGCCAGCCATGCATTAACACATTCACAAACGAGCCAACCATGCATGGACATGTTGGACGAAATCCAAGGCCACAAATCAAACCTAGTCGCATTATTTTCCAGCCCAGAAAAACACATTGAAATTATGGGTTCAGTTGATTTATTTTGGGTTTCTTAGTTGTTATTTTTCGGCCGATGTTTTCTGTTAATTATTTTGTAAATTTAATTATTTTAGAAGATTCAATCTTATTAGAAGATAGTTTTTATCTTAGAGTAGAAGATCATATCTTATCTTCTATCAGATCCATTTGCTTTGATTCTTCACTTTAGTTCCAAGCAACTTGTCTTCTTCGTTTAAAAACAACAATATATGAGCATGAGGTAGACCCCATTTCTAGAACTCAATCGTGTAAATAATTACAAAAAATGATATTTTGACAACATAAGTATAACATTTAAAAATTTTGTTGTGTGATTATAGTTGTTAATATTGATTCTACTTTGAATATTAATGTTGATACTGCTTATTATACTTGGAAATAAAGGAATTTCATTGCGTCTAACTTCATTTTAAAGACCCTACACACAATGTATGGTCTATCATCCGGTTATAGATCTCTTACTGCGACAAACCTTTAAGTTTTTGGCCACTTGGTACTTCAGGTTCAAGTGAATGTTATGAACAAATGAAGAGAACCAAGATGTTTGCAAATGACCATTGAATCTTGAAAGTTTTACACCATGTAGCTAGCACCACCTGTAAACAAAGATGGTAACACTATAAACTTTCCGGTGTAAGATGGTTCCGTATTACCACTATTTTTGTTGTCCTAAAATTAGTATACAAACCAACCTGCAAATTCTTCTGATGTGTTCGAATGTACTTTCAACCTTTCGGACTCAATCATCGTATAAACATCAACCACGAATTGTTGAAACAACCTTCCAGATAATCTTAGTGTAGGAACTTCTCCATTTCGCTCTGGAATTCTGTATTGAAAAAACTCTTTGATTGTAACTCTTGCTCGTTTTCTTCTTGAGTTATTGACCCTGTCACTTAAAGGAATGTCAGTTATGAACCATTCTTCACCATAAGGGAACACCAACGGATATTGAAGAGCAAGGTATGAAGGATGCAACTCATGAATACACTGAAAATATATTGATCTTGTTTGTAGTACGATGTCCTTGTGTACAGTATTTGTTCCAATATCATCAACAATAGCGCAACAACTTCTGAGACAATTGGCAAGTTGTATCTTCGTTTATCAATGTTTTGTTTACTTATCAGTCGTAACTAAACATTTGTGAATTGATTATCTACAAATTTATCTGTTTCCATTCTCAAGGCTTGTGTATGAGGATAGTTCTCATCAATCATCTTTCTTAATTCAGTCACAAGTGGTTGTGATTTAGAACTACATTGGAAAAAATAATATAAGAGGCATGATAACTATTTCATATCATAATAGTATCTGTAATAATATATATAATAAAATATCATACCTTATGACCCTAACTCTATTTGAATCTTCGTGTTCAGTATCATAAGCGTAAAGTTGTGCAAGCTTTGGTGTATGATGATTGTTGTTCAAAAGATTCAAAGGAAACTGGAGCTTCCCATGCAACACAGAGAAAATTGAGGCCTTGTATTTTTGTCTAGCTTGTTGATTCTTTTAGCCAACCACATTAATGCACCACAATATTCACATTTCCAAATAAGATCATCGTCATCGATATACACTATTCAAATATATAATATAGGTTCAAATAGGATGATATTATATTAGATGAGAATAATATATTTAAAAATATATATCGACCTGTTGAGATTTTAGATGTGTAATAGCGGAATTTCAAGAAACAATTTTCTAAACATCTAAACAAAGATCGCATGAATAATAGATTAGATAAGGGAGAAAAGAAATACCTTTTGATGCGTGTTTAAAAATCTCTTCAATGTACCGATCATGGTTAGCTTCTAGAAAAACTCCATGACCCCTAATATTATCGGATTATATATCACTATATTTAATGTCCTATCTCATCATCAGTAATTGCACCTTGTATAAAAGGGCGGAATTCCTTCAGTCTCCCAGTTGTACTTTTATACAAGTGTGCAATGTTAAAATTCTCTTATCGCTTAATGTCCTTATCTAACTATGTGATGGAAACCATATTTTCTATCATATATGTTTCTTGAACTCTTGAGATCAAACTGTCAGTACATATCAAATCTGAGCATGGCCATGCGTTTACACAGTTCTCACTCTTCAAGTGGCCGGGGACCCCAATCCTTCCCAATGTATCAAGGTACCTAGTATAGGAAGATTAATCCAATCTTGCAACGACTATAATTTCCACTCAAATTTTGACCACCCTGATTACTGTCTTTATAACTGCATGTTATGGTCAGCGTTTAACAATATCTAAGATATGTCATCTTTAATAATTCATATTGCTTGAGGAAGATGCTTATCTTTGTTTCCTTGACTTGACTTGTTCCTTCGTATGTAACTATTAACTTGTCCCAAATTTCCTTTGCACTCTTACATGATGAGACACGGTTGAATTTAATTGCATCCAATCCACAATAGAGCAAGTTCATGGTCTTGTAGTTCTTTGATACACTATCCAAGTCTGTTTGAGTGAAATCAACTTCCTTCTTTTCGACTTGAACTCCTTCAACCGTGGTGGTTGGAATTTTTGGGCCAGTTTGAATGATGCTCCACAGTTCCATTTTCTTGGTCAATAATAAAATTTTGCATTAGTGCTCTCCAATGGGAAAAGTTGTTACCGCGTAAGAGGGGTGGTCGAGATGTGGACCTTCCTTGAGCAAATCCTCCATCACCTACAGAGTTCATGGTTAGTCTCACTAATGGTTAAATCAATATACGTGAGTCTAGCTCTATTACCAATTGAAGAACCGAATAGGTGAATAATAAGGATATAAATACTCTAGAACGGGGGTTGAATAGAATATGTAAACTTTTTGCAATATCGTATATCAAGACTTTGAAACTAATATAAAGGACTTGAAGTCGATCTGTGCGCTTAGTGACAAAACTGTTTCTCAAGTCTTTGAAGTGGATTTCAAGGCCTTGACTTCGAAACCTGCAAAAAATTGGTAGTCACAATATAAGCGATAGAATGTGTAGAATATAAAAGATTGAAGCGACGATATGTTTATGAAGTTCGGCCCTAACAGTCTACTCTCCACCTAGGGTTTCCGACCCTAGGATTCTAACTATCTATTATCTTCTTTTTGTGACTCCTAGATACAACCTAGAAGAACTTTCTTTCTTCTCTCAATGTAGCCTCAATGCTACGATCTAGTCAACTCTATTCTAGTAATAGTAGTCTAGTTACTTCGCAGAGTATCACACTTGAGTATAACACTCTCTAGATATGCCAATGGATCTCTTGTGTTTATCTTCACTCTAAGGAAGTAAACTAATGTAAGCTTAAAGAGGAAGAAAAACTTTTGGATCGATGAAGATGTATGATCGCTTGAAGACTTGGTTTCTTCTTCGTGTAAGCCCTTGTTGTTCTTCTTCAAACGCCATCTTCATTTATAGTCTTCTATGGAGATCTTATTTTAGCCGTTGTCCCATAGCCGTTGTAACGTTTCTATTTCTCCATAGATATGTTGCTTGGTTGAACGAGATCTTTGTTGTGAAGTAGTCGTTGCAAGATCTTCAAACTCAAGCTCTAGATCTTTTTTTATAGTCGTTGCAGATCTTCTTCACCGTATCTTCCTGTTAAGTCTTTTGAAGATATTGTCTTATCTTCTTATCAAGCCGTTGAGAATATTCAATCCAGCCGATATATTCTTACTTTGAAAGGCCGTTGAGGATCTTTAATCTAGCCGAGATCTTCTCACTTTGAAAGGCCGTTGGAGATCTTCTTATCTTCACTTTGAACCAAGATCTTCTTTGTTGTTGGAGATCTTCTTGTTTGATTAATTGGTCTTTGAAGATCTTCTCCTAGATTCTCTCTTTTTGTTGTTGTAGATGTGCGTGTTTTGTAATGAATCCCTTAGCTGAGTCATTCCCTTGTAATGCTTTTCAAGGCCTACACACATTTTAACACACAAATAAACCAAGACATGCAATCTAGAAATATAATCGATATTTGTTAGTTTATAAAACCGCATTTTATATGTTAAGTCTTCCATCATTTATATAAATAATTCATAACCAAGGTGGAGTTATCATACACCATCTACAAGTCCTACCATGGAAGGATCTATCACTAGATCAAGAGCAAGTCTCATTCAAGAAGAGGTGTCTAGCTTGTTGGCATCTTTAACTTCTATGGAGATCATTGGTGATCTTTTTGTGTCTAAGTCTTCCTTAGTCACATTGATGACAATTCCAGCCATGAAAGAGATAGAGGAGATGTCATGCACACGTGAAGGAAAAGTGGGAGACACAAGTTGAAGTTTTTAAAGCTTCTAGTTATTTTAATTTTAACACCTTTAAAGCTCAAACATTCTAAAGGTATCATTTTATCTTTTATATTCTTAGGATTATTTTAATTTTTTATTTGGAGGATTTTCGGCTATAAATGCCTCCCTAGGATCGATTCAATCGATTAGATTTTTCAGCCAATTAAATTGTGAGACTAATTCCTTCGCTTATGAAGATTTCATTTTATTCATTTCTATTCAAGAAAAAAGATAGTATTTGATTAAATCGTTGTGAGTCCTAACTGGATTGTTTTTGTGTGTGTTAATCTTCTAAAAGATTGGTGCTCCTAGTCAATTCTAGTCCCTCCTTGTGTTTGTCTGATTTGAAAACTTGTGTAAGGTTGTAGAAGGAAGGATTAAGGTAATTTATTGTTCGGGTTTTTGATCCAATTGATCAAGGTTCTTGCAAGTATATATTGGTTCTTTTATTCCTATATTATTGTCCATCATTCATTCCATATTCACCTCTAATCTCGCCATATACATCATCCATATCTCGCTTTCTTTATTCATTGTTCACGTAAAATCTCGCCGCTTCCCATATTGATCTTAGTCGAGATATTCGGTCGAGATTGTTTGTGGACTTCTAATCTAGATACGTCATTTGCGGCTTCAACCCCCATCAAAGTGGTATCAGAGCTTGTCGATTGAAGTCCAACTCAACCATACATCACGGTTTGAGTATATTTTATTTTGAGTCTTCTTTGAGTCTAGTAAAAAAAATTGAGTCTTTTTTTATTTTCATTCTTTTGTTAAGAGTCTATTTGAGTTTAATTTTCTTTGTTCTTGTGTCTATTGGAGTAGAGAGAACATCCATAGGCACACACAAGCCAACCATCACCTTGGTTCCACAAACCCTAACGTCGAGATCATCTATCCACTGAAAAATCTCAGGTGAGATTTGCAGAGATTGTGACGAGATTTTTTGCTTGGCCGCCAAGTCTTCTCCAAAACCATAAGGCTTCTTGCGAAATCCCTAGTGGTAGAATCTAACACAAGATTTAAGTCAAATCTATTATTATCCATCATATATATATATATATATATATATATATATATATATATATATATATATATATATATATATATATATATATATATATATATATATATATATATATATATATATATCACCATCCCTTCGGATTCACGCCTCAATTCACATAAAAGATCCATCTGTTATTTCATCTTACACTTCATATCGTATATTATATCCAAAGTTTTGGTCAAGCTATTATTGCAAGAGTTTTTGCAATCCAAGTGTGAAAGTATCAAGAAGGCATCAAGGAAGAAGCTTACCCCAAGCCCCAACTAGTTTCCATAACCAAAACCCTTGCCTTTCATCAATCTTGCCTCCCCCCCCCCCAATAGATATCTCAGGCCGAGATTTTGACCGAGATTTCCCCTGTCAAGATCAATACTTAACCGTTTATCTCTCTCTCTAACTGCATGAGTGCAAGGCAAGTAAAGGTCTCTTCTTAGTCTCTTATTTGCCTATTTCTTGTCTCTTTCCACTCTAAACACATTGAGTCTTTTCTTTGGGTGTGTTTTCTTGTTTTTTTTGCTTGCAATCACACTAGTTAAGTTTTGAGTCTACTTGTTATATTCTTTTCACTTTGTGTCGATTGTGTGATGAAAATTGCAACACGGTTCTTTATACCAGCTTTTAACACAAGAACCTTCATTCAAGCCAAGAATTTATCTTGATTCAACCAAGGAGTTTCTAGTTGAAGCTAAGTCATTGAAATTAAAGGAGTATTAATTCATCCAAGAAAATTAAATCAAATTAGCTTATGAAATCACAACAGAGTGTGTATGTGTGAGAAACACAAGTTAGGAGTTTTTTATTTTACTAACTTCACAAGTTTGTTGTTGTTTTGCATGTTTGTGCAGATGTCTAGGTCTAATAGTCCTAAAAGGTCACAAAGGAGTGAATCAACGAGTCTTGAAGCCATGGACATGTTGAAGCAACTCATGGCCTCGATTGCCACCTTGACCGAAAGAATGAGAACGTTGGAATCTTGCCTCGGTGCAAAAGATTCTCGCCCCCAACCCAAACCTACATTCCAACCGACATCGGTGTATGAAGTTGGAGGATGCTCACGAAATCCCCCTAGAACAAAAGCCCCACATCACCTAGAAGACCCCCTCAAGGGCAAGATTTGGATATTCTAATCCTCTTTTTCAAGCACCTAATATGCATGGTTTTGTTGATGATTTTCAAGAAGAGGAGGATGATGATGAAGAGGACACGTGGAGACAATTTCCTAGACGTCACCCCTAGCCAAGGAGAGGTTGATACCAAAATAGAATAAATTTGGTCTTGTCATAACTTTCTTAGACGTAATAGGAAAAGTGAAGGTTAAAATCCCAAGTTTTGAAGGAAAGTGTGATTCGGTTGGTTTCATGAATGGGAGACCAAAATAGAACAAATTTAGTCTTGTCATAACTTTAGTGAGCAAAGGAAGATCCTTGTGTTTAGAGTAGAAATAGGCAACTAGAAATGTTATTGGATGAGAAAATTTGGAGAAATGCTCTTGGATTATCTTGCATACAAGTCCTCAATGCTCTAGTATGCAAGTCCTCAAGCCAAACTCTAAAATATGCTCTTGTTGTTACTTTGCATACTCTTCATCGGGGTTTCTTGATTGAGAAAATTTGGAGAAATATTCTTCGATGATATTCATTTACTATATTCCTTCCCTCATAGAAGACATTTAAACGCGTTCTTGCCTATGTACAGATTGTAGACGCTTAAAAATCACATTTTGCCTAAGACTCAAATTAAAAGCCGCTTCCATCTCTTACACGTCTTACCAGAGCACTAGCCAAAGTGTGGTGGGTTCTAAGGGACGGTGTTCTTGGCAAGTTAAACAAGAAGATCAAAACTAGTAATAGAAGCCTGAAGATGGTCCAACGCTCCATAAAACTCAAAGCCCATATCAACTACTTCACTATCCTACAAAATGTGGTCTTAAAGGCTCAAGACTGGGACTTGGAGGCCACAACAACAAAAGAAGAAGTCTCATAGCAGAGTATAAACCAAGATTCCAAACCAAATAGACAAAGAAGCAAACCGCCATTGAAGATCCCAAAAAAGGACCCGTACAAACCACAATATCCTCGACCGATCCACATAGCTCAAAATCAAAATAAGTGGTTGCATACTCTCAATGCTCCGATAAACAAGTCCTCAAGCCAAACTACATCTTAGCAACACTCATATAAGAACGAAGCAAAAGAAGCTCACTCCACATATTCCTCAATTGTGAAAGAAGATGCATCATCTCAACCGCCTTAATAGCTCTTCTCATGATAAACTCTCTGACAAACCCGTCATCTCTACTCATTGTCCCACCCAACAATTTAATAACCAACGTCGGTCTCACAATGCCATGAGAGAATAAACAATCTCCAAGCTTCGACCTATCGCAAGAAGGCTAAAAGAGCTCAGTTTGCAAACATTCAACTTGAGGCCTAAACCCGACTAGCCTCTTGAATGATATCAAATGCTCTAGCCACCTTCTCAGACCAACCACTAATTGTATTATCATCAATATACCAAGTGTGTGGAAGAGGCTTACAATTGTCTTTGATCCTATGAATAAGCTGGTATAAGACAAGTGGGAAAAAATGCCTCCAAAGGATCCCTTCGTTGCATACCAATAGCCGATCAGATAAGTTCATAAAGAGATGGATGATTATCTTACCCTTACCCTCCGTAAGCAAAATAGTTATGTCAATCAGGTTGAATACATTCAAAAAAAAATAACACAAAAGCAGCTTTTATTTACTTTTTTTTTTACTTAACCACCTCTTATATATATTTTTCAATTAATCGTCTCTTTTTTTTACTTCCCTTAACAAACTACAACCTTATTCTTTTTCTGTTAATTATTCCATCAATGGGCCACATATATTGAATGAATTTATTTAATTATGTTTAATGTTCCAAAGGTCAAAACATCTAGTTTCTTTTCTTCTTCACCATTATTCCCAAATTTCTACAACTTCTAATTCATTCTCCAAATCCAACCCCAAAATAGTTTCTCCAATCAAAACTACAATGTCCTACAATTTTTCATAGAGGAAAAAGCATACACCACCGATCTTCCAAAATCCCCAATCTAAAATTGATCTACGTTAACCCTTAGTCGACAAAAAACCTTAAACATCGCCATTAATTCATCTCCTAGCAATTTTCTTCACAAAGTCTTCTTCCATTTCTTTACCTCTACTCCCGTTCATTATACTCCATTACCGGAGTGGGGCATTGTCTTCGTTGAAGAAACAAGTAGCGGTGCTCGATGCTTGACGAGGACACCTTTGTCGACGTCATCAAGAAGCAAGTGGTGGATTGAGGTTTTGCAAAGCGACGATTTACTTTAAATAACATAAAGATTGATGCTTCAACAAAAGTGATAAGTAGATCCAACATTGAGATTATGGTAAAAGTTTGGGATTTTACTTTTAAAGATGAACATTCGGTTCAGTTGGAGAATGTTACTGGTCCGAGGGTTTGAGAGTGTATTACCCCCCCCCCCCGGTCTTAAAATCGGATCGATTAACATTTCGTCGTAGCATGCTAAAAGTAAAAATCACAAGTGTTACTCACATTTGAGTAACAAGCAACTAAGTCATACCCATATTACATCTCACAGTAGTAGAGAGATGTTCATGACAGATGAAGGTAGTTGTATACGACGTTTGTATCTGGAAGTGGTTTGACCTAAACGTTAAAAAAACCCGTTATTCACGTAAAATCTAGATCACGTAGTACCTGTATAAACCTAAACTTGTTTGAGTTATAAAATATAATGTTCATCAACCGTGAGATAATGCTACTATGTCTATAGAATATGCCTAACATTCTTCCGGATGTACGTTATATTGCCTTAAATGATACAGTGCAAAGGATACAAACTTCTAAGCGAATTTCCGATTAGTGATTGCAAGTTTTTTACGTTCATGAAAAGTTTCGCTAACGTTTTCGATCGGTCATCGCTCGATGTAATATGGTGTTGTATCTAATCACGCTGGACCTCAGCGTGAGTAAATGTTATGCACGTTGGACCTCAACGTGAGTAAATGTTATGCACGCTGGACCTCAATGTGGGTAAAGTTATTCAAACTAGGTCTCAATGTGGGTAAACTTTAATGACACCACAATCCTACATGCCTTGTATTTACCCACAATGTACACTAACATAAGCAATGTATCACTTGTGCTACCAACATTGATATTCTTTAACCGCTTTGAAACATTAAGCACGAAAACAACTTTGAAATATCTACCTGCTTATTGATATTTTTTTTAGAAAATTATAGTTGAAACGCATACATCACTCGATCCAAATGAGTTTTAAGTCTTCAAACGTTAAATTTGATCAAAATGTAAATCCTTAAATTGAATTTAAAAATTGTTAGGAAATAATTGAGAACTAGGGAGATTTGAGTAAACATAATCTTATTTTATAATCTCATTTTATATTAGGATAACAATTATAATGTTTTCACGTATAATTAATTAAACTAATATAATTACTTTAGGGGCCCACAACATGAATAAGTAACGACAAGTTAAATCAATTGAGAAAGAAGACTCATATTATTTGGGATTGATATTTTGTCACCCTATAAAATAGAGTAGAGGAAATATAGTATAAAAGAGGGCAAAGTTTGACAACCCATCGGATATATGACATGTTGTACTATATAACATGTTGTACTATATAACATGTCACATCAATCAGAAAAAGGAATTTCCAACATCCTCACTTTCTCACCTATTACCCAAAAATCCGCTTACTCAAATAATGGCACAATCATACCCAAAAATAAATTTGTCAAATTAAATAAACATACTCGAAAACAACATACCCAAAAAATCAAATATCAAAAAAAAAAAACCATATCTATAAATTGGATAATATTTTATATTTATAACCAATTTAAACATCACTTAATACAAAAACATACCCAATTTAAAATTTTCATATCGAAAATTTTCAAAACTCGATATTGTACACAAACATCAATATCAAATGACATTTGGTCATTACCCAAAAATCCGCTTGACATTTGATCATTATAACACAGTTTGGGTAACCATAAAGCATCCAATGATATCATTTTAAATATAATTAATAATAAGAAATATACTACAAAGCCAATACACGTATAAAAGCATACCCAATTTGAATTTGTCATAACCAAATTTTACATAAATCGATATTGTACACATACATCATTACCAAATGACATTTGGTCATTGTAACACAGTTTGGATAACCATAAAACCTACCCAAAAATATCACTTTAAGCATACTCAACAATAAGAAACATACTACAAAAACAATAAACATATACCCAATAATTAGAAAAATACTACAATTTATATTTGAGTAATGAAAACAATGTCACCCAAAAAAAATTAAATACTAATGGACTTGAAAATTTGATCAAACTAGCTAATTTTTCTCCTTTTTGTATAAAAGCCTAGTTTGCAAAAGAAAATTTCAAGGGGTCCAATTTCCCTAATTAATTAAAAAAAAAATGAAAGCGGTAGTTAAGGGAAAAGGTGGGTTTGTGCAATTCAGTCTAAAAAAGAATTATAGATATTGGGGAGTAAAGTGCAGCAATGTTACTAATGAGGATAATAGGAAGAGGCGGTAAAATCCACCTGACATGTTACACAAGCTTCACGTCAAGGCTGTGCAATCCTGACACTATTTTGCATACATCTAATACTTGATATGTGAGCGCTCACAAGAACTTTACTTGCTAGTTTCCAGTTTGATCGAAAATCGCAGCCTGTCAAACCCAGTATTATCTACCGCCTCAGAGTTTCCACAATGTAGCTGGCATATAGATCCCTGTTAAGGCGTAAAATAACAAGTGAGATCCACTATTCACAAATTCAAAAAATTCAGGTGGCTTTTTGTAAACAATATGTTGTTTAAGATCGATGACAAGAGCATGCGCCTCAAATTTCTTTTATTCAGTTCCTAAAACTCAAGGGTATGATTGTTCTGGAGAAAATAAGCTAATTCAGGCAGCTTTCGAGTTTATTGATGGGGTTTTATATGCCAAACTATCTTGGTTGAGAATTTAGGTACGTATATACTATTTACACCTACACTGTTATGTAAATATATGCAATCAAATGGACTAAGCCAACTTAGGGAAGAGGAAAGCATAAACTTACATGGAGTGCTGAACTGCTTCATGTGCACTAGCTGCAGGTAGGAAGTCATCCACAGCAACCTCCTTATTCTCATTCTTCTTGTCTGACAAGTGGGACAACACAAACAACAAAAGGCTCAGAACTTGGAAACTGTCACCCGCTCATGTGTGCACAAGAAAGAATAATAATTGCCTGTACAAAAATTAAGGAAAAGATGATCTAAGGAGGCATACAATCTTCGAAGAAGCGACGAATTTCAGCCAACCGATGCGGGGGAAGATCCTTGATGTCATTGTAGTGTCGGTATTCGGGATCATCAGCACATACAGCAATTATCTTGTCATCTTTCTCACCCTGTCAAGGAGAGAGAGTTAGTTGTTGCCTAATGTCATAATGCTGAAACGATCAAAATGCCGGCAGCTAGCACAAAAATTTATTCACCTGATCAATCATAGGCATAAGTCCTATAGCTCTAGCCCGCAGAAAGCAACCGGGAAGAACGGGCTCCTACACAGTTTACATAAACACAATTCAGGAACAATATCACACAAAACAAAATAAAAACAAGACCTATCAATTAGGGTTGGGCATGGGACGGGATTGAAGTCGTCCCGTCCCGCAAATTATAAGCTGCGAAGGACAGGATTTACAACTTTTTGGAGACACAAATGATAAAAGAAAATAAATAAATAAAAAACTCGATTCAAGAGGTCTATATTAGTAGTTAGTCCAATCAAATGAAAATAAGTTAAGGCATCCACAATAGAGAACATACAAGATTAATCTTAACCCATCAATAGAACAATTTATGGGTTCTTAACAAATCAAATCATATTATACTTATTCTAATTTTTATTATTGATAAAAAATAATAAATAATAATACTAAAAATAATTATAAACTAAAATTAGATTTTATGGATAGATTCTTAAAATTTTGAACTTTAAATTTTAAAATCTGTTTTTATCTTTATAGGTAAAAAATGAAAGATTTATAATACGATAAATGCATGTAAAATGGATATCAATAGATAGATAAATTAAATTTATAAATTATCAAATTTATTTTATTTAATTTATAACCTTATTATTGTTTAAAAAACGTTTTTACATGCTAAAATAATCTACACAACTACAAACCATGCTTTTTAAATAAAAAAAGCAAAAGAAATCACAAGAACACGTGCTAAGATTAATCGTCTTACCAATTCACATTCAAAAAACCTAGCATTGCACTACACTAATAATAGACATTTTTTATATGTTGTGATCCGACAGTTTACAAAAGATAACATTATGTTACATGTCAATCACAACAGATAATTTACAAATGATAACATTCTTTTAGTATTTTTCTACTTTTAGAATTACTATCAATATAAAATTATAGTTTATACATATTATTTATCTATATATTATTTTAAAATATAAAATATTATTTATACATATATATACATGTGTGTGCAGGAAGGGACGAAATTAACCGGGATTGAAAGTTTCCGTCCCGCAAATTTTTCACAGGACGGGACAAGATACACATTTTATTTTTCAAATCGCGCTGGGACCGGGATGGAATTAACCGGGATTTATGTCCACCCCTACTATCAAGGACAATCATAATAATTTCACAATGAAGCCAAAGGCATGAAAGGACCTGTATCGATCTGTCTATCACTAAGATGCATTTTCGAAGTCACAAATGCACGCAAAAATTTATTCCTCCTAAATGTAATGATATGCCTCCAAGGTGTATATGCATGCCATTTACCTGCATGATGACCAAGACATCCAAAGGGTCATTGTCTTCACACAAAGTTCGGGGGATGAAGCCATAGTTGTGTGGGTACACAACTGATGAATAAAGGATACGGTCAACCTGCAGAAGTAGCAATTCTATTGATCATAAGTAATCTTATGGATCTATGGTAATAACAATTAACAAACTGCATCCATTCATTTACCTTGATAAGCCCAGTTTTCTTGTCAAGTTCATATTTAACCTTGCTGCCTTTAGCTATTTCAATGACCTGCACGAATGAACCAGGAGTTCAATAGGAGAATATTAACCATGCTCAGTGTATACAGAAGATGATGGATGGAGAAACGGTAAAAACCATATAAAATAAATTACTGTTACAACAACTCTACATTAGTATACATGGATTCCTTGGTCCTAGAATCTCAAAGGTATATTTGTTGACCAAACTTAAGCACACTAGCAAAAAATATGTGAAACGTTCAACTAAACAGAAGATGAAATCAAGCAATCTTCTTTTCCATGCCTTCAGATCTAAGATACAAAACCTTTCAGGATATTAAAACTAAAAGTAGACAAAAGATTAAACAGAGTTGGAATTCTTACACAGTTGAAAACCTTTGGAGCTCCAGGCCCTGCATCATTTAGCAACAAACAAATAAAAAAAAGATAGCAAGTCAATTTATGTCAGCAAATGCCAATCAATAACAGCCACATAAGAGAGAGCCAGAAGCAGTACCAATCTCAAGATCATGCCAAGGGTGTGCAGCAGATGATCTCCTGGTGAGGGATGACAGTATTCTTTCATTCAGAGGTGGGTGCGGGGTGCAATTTCCCTGAACAGCAACCTTCTCCTTGGTCTCAATAGGTGGCGTCATGTTTACTCCCTGATGAGAAGTTTGTTCACACATCAGATTTCATAGAAAAAAATGTGCAAGTATATCAGGTATCATGGAAATGCGTTTTCACTGATCAAGGAAAGCTGCGTAATGATGATATGCAAAACCATAAAGTCAAGCGGAAAGCCATTAGCCAAAACGATTGGGCACGGAAATGCAGTGAAGTATCTACTGGTTACTAACCACTGTCTATCTCCCTTTCCGAGACGACAGAGCTCAAACTGTGCAGCAGAAAATAGAATACGAAGTGAGCAAGAGCTTCCAACGAAGAATGAAAAGAGATGAAAATTTTAAAATAAGAGAAATCGGCAAGATTCAGGTCCGAATGGAATCGAATGAAACAATGAACCACCAGATCGATGACAGAAAGCTCATAAATGAAAGTAAAACAAGAAATGCATATACCTGAACTCTCAAACGGCGGAGGAGCAACGCAGATCTCGATGAAGCAAAAATAGGCGTGAGAGAGCAAACCCTAGAGCGAAAATGTACTCTTAAGTAGAGAAATATAAAGAGAAAGAGGCTCTACGCGTTCCCGCTTTCTGTCTTTGCCTTCGCTGCATTTAAAAGCAAGTATCCACGCAACTGCCCGATGTACTTAAACAAGTAACATGCAGACTGGGCCAACTTCGGGTAGGTAGGTGGGACCGACATCCTCCATTTGCTTTTTTTGCTTCATTGATCATCTTCATTGTGAATCACTCCTCTACAATAGATATCAATGAGACTATAAGCTATAAACCTCTTATTTGATCGATCTTGACTTTGATCTAGCAATAGATCCTTTCATGACATGTTTAAAGAGTGACGTAGACTCCTTCTCTTTCAATGTTTTGCTTTACTTTAGTGATTGATCCATGTATAAGAGGTGTTCGGATGGTCTCTCATAAGTGATCCTCATTTTAACAGACAGAGTTTCCGATATAGCTAGCTGCTTCACCCAAGTATGATTCTGCATTTGTTTTCCGATTTAGTATTGGTGGTCAATCATCGCTTCATGGTTACCAAACGTCTCAAAGATTACAATCTCCTTGCCTTCATCTAGGAAGTTAGATTCTCCCGGACTATTCCTATCCCGTAGACCATCATTACCATTGTTAATGTGTTGGGATAAGGGAGTTGAATTGAGTGTCAAATGTAACACATGTTAGACCTTAGATTCATGCATTCCATAACCTTTTCACTCTCTTATACATCTCTATTTATGAGGAAAGCGTGCACTTTCTGTATTTCAGTATCTACTTTGGTTTGTTTCGTGTTTCATGCATTCAAGGCCATTTATGGAGCATAAAGGTATGAAAGTACCATAGCACGAAGATTCATTTTTCCCTATAGTCGGAGAATACATGGAAACATCAAGATTGACTGAAGATTGGAGAAGTCAAGTGGAAACCAATGGAGATGGATGCCATTTTATGTCATCCTCTAAGAGATTCCCAATTCCGACCTTCTTCCATTTGGATTTGGACTATCAATTCAACTACAAAGTTGTATATCTTCAAAATAGATTCAAAAGTAGTACTCGTGAGTCACATAGTTCGAATTAGATCAACGAGAAAGTCAATTTTACTGAACTTTCGAAGATGTCATCAAAGCAACACTCCTTACGGCCATGCTACGACTGTATGGTGCCCATATGATGGCCGTATCACTTGCCCGCTGTAAAGGAAATTGAATATTTTCGATTGTAATATTTTAAGGTTAAATTTTGTGTAACCCTAGGATCCGAGATTTTCCGTTATTTATTCATATGCCAGTCTTAGGGTTAAGAAGCATACTATACCACGCCGATTCATCCCGAATTAGGCATCACTCAGCTTTCTCCTTACCCTATCCGTCAATTAGTTGTTTGATTTGCTTTGAAGGTTCACCTTTCTAGAACCAGACTGATGCGCCCTTGACCCCTATGTCCCAACATGAGGAAGACGAGGCACTCCGGGTTCGCTCCGATGGACCGCTCACCCGTTCACGTGCTAAGGCAATCGCCCAAGCTACCGGCTCCATCATTAGCCGCACCGTTGCTTGTCACGGACCCATTGGATGCAAACCGTGTCTCTACGCCACAATGACTTGAAGCTTGTCAAGCCGGCACCGTTCCGGCGCATTTTCCGCATTTTCCATAATTTAGCGTTTTGTAATAATAAGTCTTTTTATTTTCGGAATATTAATTTTCGGGACTTTATTTCCGGGTATTAATTTTCCGAATTTAAGATTAGACTTTTGGTTTCGGAATTTAATTCGGAAACTTAATTCCGAACTTAAATTCTCAACCTTTCATATTTTTAGGTGTTTCATTCCGGAACTTAAATTCCGACTTTATTTCCGTCATTTAATTTCCGACTCTTTGTATAGCCTTCATCCACTATATAAGGGGATGCTTGACTCATTTGTAAAGCATGTTCAATTTGATTAAGTAATGAGAAGTATTTTCCTCCAACTTACTTGAGCATCAATCCCTCTTCCAATCCTCTCAAAGTTCTTCTTTTGGATCTTCGATCCAAACTCAACCACCTTCGAGGGTTCTTCAAGAACCAACTCAACCGACCCACTTCAAGGTTTGATCGATCAATCTAGATCGACTCAATCATACAACTTCCGCCTCCATCTCTAAGCTTCCACAACCCATCTTCAATTGCATTCGCACTTCAACTAAGGAGTAGTTGAGCTTCAGCTTGATCTAGATCCGGATTACTTCATTGACGTGTCCAAGGACGCATCAAATTGGCATTAGAGCAAAGGGATCTAAGCTAAGTTATCTTTACTCTTGTTTTTGTGCGTTATTATATTCATCCTTTTTGCCTTTTGTTCATCACCATCTTCATCTTGTTCTTCGCATCTTCATCCACGTTCTTGAATTTTTTTTTTTTCTCGATCCATTTTGCAAAGCAAATTTAGGAGATTTTTGGTTTGCCATCAAACCATTAATCAGCAAAACAGTTTTCCTTACCCAATCCGACATTTTTGTTAATCAATTTCACCATTTTCTTGGGATTTTTTGTTGACAAAATCGGATATCACGCCTTTTGATATTCCAAAAACCAAAAACAAAGCAAAAACTCTTCAAAAAAAAAAACGGATTTGTTTCAAAGAAAAGTGGATTCATCTCTTGCATTCCAAAGGTTACATTCAAAAGTTTCAAAAAGAAACAATTCCACAAAAATAAAAGTAAAAGACGTCCGGCAAACCGGTCCATCCGAATAATCGGATTTTTGAAAAGGTCAAAGACCAAAGCAAGTAAAACTTGCCGATAAACGATCCGTCCATTTCCTACCTCTCCATTTTCTTACAAGTTGCAAATTTTCTCTTGAATTTGTGTGCATTTTGGTTCAAATTTGTTGGATTTACCTTCCTTGCCTAAACCGCCAAATGGCTTTCCCAAAGGTAGAACCTTAACGCACTTGAACTTGGGTAACGTTGACTTATCTTGTCACCTTGCTCATTTGATTGCTTGCAATTTGTGTCCAATCTTGGAGTTATGACTAACGTCACAATGGAAAATTCTCAGGAATCTGGTGAAAGGCATGAGATCACTACTTTGACCGAAGAAAATGCCTCCCTTAGGCAAGAGATTGAAACTTTGAAGGCCCAAATGCTTGCACTTACGACCGCTCCACCGAATCCACATGGCACCTTGGTCGATGCTTCCACGTCCGATGGACGTCGCAAAGGCAAAGGTATCTTGGGAGCCGAACCATCTAACGGTCGACGGCTTGCCTCCGTCATTGAAAACCACGGTCCCTCCCAAAATGACGGTCATGAGTCCCACAATGAAGGTGACGAGAATCCTGACCCTTCTCCAAATGATTTGTTATATGTTGACACGGAGAATCGGCACAAACGCTATGAGCACAACCGACGTAAGTATGGCACTTCCCCTCCTCTATCTAGTGCCCAACGCACCAACCGTCCCTCCCGGATTGATGACCGGTACCATCATCAAACAAATGACCGCTCTCAACGTCCCGAGAATGATCGGTCCAGACAACGCCGCCAACGGTATAGCCGGCAACCGATGTATCATGATTATGAAGAGTATGATGAACGAGATGACTTTGACGAGTTCTCCGATGATGAGTCGGACTTGGAACGGGTGGCACATGTCCGTCCATGACACCCACCCATCCGAGAGCCTTTTGAGAATCAGGATCGAGGAGAAGAATGGTTACCTCCTCCTAACCCACCAAGGCGTGCCCCACCTAATCATGGGCGCCAACGGCATAACGATGGTCACCGGCGAGCCCATCACAAAGAGGCATACATGGCACCGCCTCAACCGGATCCCTACCGAGCTCGTAGGGAAGGTAAGGTTAAATTTCCGGTATTTTATGGTGAATATGATCCTTGTGCGTTTCTTGATTGGGCACAGGATATGAAAAGAGCTCTCAAGCATTGCCATTATGAAGAGTACGAGAAAATCGAAGCGGCGACACTTTACTTTGAAGGTGATGCAAAATCTTGGTGGAACCGGTACGAGACCAACCGTGAGAACCGAGGATGGGCACCGGTTGCGACATTTGATCAATTGATCTATGTCATGACTAAGAAGTACGTGCCCGACGACTTCAAAAACGACATGCGGTTGCAAATTGCCGAATTCCAACAAGGAAGCCTTACTCCGGTGGCTTACTTAGCCAAGCTGGAGGACATGCATATGAAGGCCGGCATCTCGGCCTCCGCCTCCGCCCTTCGAACCAAATTCATGAGCGGCCTTAATCCATCAATTCGGCGGCCCCTCGAGATTGTCCCATACAAGGACTTGGGAGCCTTATGTCATGCCGCCATGAAACTTCACAAGCAACAACTTGAAACGCCTCGATACTCAAGGTATAATTCTTCCAATAGTCAATACTCTTATACCACTAATTCTCGTTCTCGAGATGTTTCTAGTCCCCAAGATTCCGGAGCCGCTAAAGGATCACCACGGATGAGTCAACCTACCCGGCAAGCGGCTACCGAGAAACCACCATACCGTGGCACCGTTGCTCCACCACAAACGCCTCCGGGCCGACCCCAACAAGGATCTCAAACGGTGGTCCGCCCAAGAGAACCCGTGTGTTTCAAATGTAGCGGGTTTGGTCATGTCCAACGTGATTGCCCGAACACCAAGCGGGTGATGTTTGTCAACCCATCATATGATGATGGCGAAGAGGATTATAATGGTGATATCCTCTTGGAAGATGACCAAGATGCCGACCCATACTATGGCATGGAGCCATGCGACGACCAACTTGCTTGCGGTCCGGCACAACCAGGTAAATTTTCTCTTGTCTCTCGTCGCATTCTTGCTATAAAAGAGCATCTCCCTATTGACCAACGCGAGAATCTCTTCCACTCTCGTTGCTTGGTCAATGACACTAGTCTCTCTCTTATCATCGATGAGGGTTCGTGTTGTAATATTATCAACGAAAAAGTGGTGAAACACTTTAAGTTGCCTACAACCCCCCACCCACAACCTTACGGACTCCAATGGATTTCCGATAAGGCAAGTGACACCGTCACACAACAAGCATGGGTGACGTTTTCTATTGGCGCCTATGTTGATAAGGTCCTTTGTGATGTTATCAAAATGGACGCCACACATGTATTGTTGGGACGACCATGGCAATTTGACCGAAAAATTTTTCATGATGGTTATCTCAACCGTTACATGTTCCAATACAATGGAAAACGGATCACACTTTTGCCTATGACTCCACAGGAAATTTTAGTTGACTATGCAGAACGAAAGAGGCAACAAGTGATCGATGACACCACTACACCGCCGGCCACATTGGACCCTTCTCGTCTCTCCCCCAATGTTGTGGATGTTCATACTTCCGGTTCTCGTAATTCCGGCCCTAAGGGTAATGCTACCGAAGCAAGAGGTAGTAAGAGCATTGTCCCGACACATGCACCTCATGCTCCTACCATTCAAAGGCGATGTGAGCCACGAATCCTATTGGCTCGACGACATGATTTGACACCGGTCATGGAAGGTAAGTTTCCTTGTTTCTTACTTGTCCCTTTTTGTTTATCTATTTCCCATGACCCTAGTAATGTGCCACACGAGGTGTCCTTGTTGTTGTCCGAATTTCAGGACATCTTGACCGACAAACTACCACCCGGCTTGCCACCAATCCGAGGAATTGAGCACCAAATCGATTTGGTGCCCGGCGCGTCTTTGCCTAACCGTGCCGCTTACCGTGCAAGTCCGGAAGAGACCAAGGAGCTACAACGCCAAGTCCAAGAGCTCCTAGACCGGGGATATGTTCGTGAGTCTTTGTCTCCATGTGCCGTGCCGGTCATACTTGTGCCCAAGAAAGACGGATCTTGGTGGATGTGCGTCGATTGCCGAGCTATCAATCAAATTACCGTCAAGTACCGCCATCCGATCCCGCGCCTCGATGATATGTTGGACGAGCTCCATGGCGCCACCATATTCTCAAAGATCGATCTCCGGAGCGGATACCATCAAATCCGCATGGCCGAAGGTGATGAATGGAAGACGGCTTTCAAGACGAAGCATGGCCTCTACGAGTGGCTTGTCATGCCATTTGGCCTCTCCAACGCACCATCCACCTTCACGCGCCTCATGAATCACGTCTTGCGCAAATTTTTGGGTATTTTCGTTGTTGTCTATTTCGATGATATCTTAGTCTTTAGCAAGTCTTTGGATGCCCACATCGAGCACCTTCGCCAAGTGCTCGAGTGCCATAGACAAGAGCAATTATATGTCAATTTGGAGAAATGTGTCTTTTGCTCGGACACCACAGTTTTTCTTGGCTATGTCGTGTCTAAGGACGGACTACGAGTGGACGAATCAAAAGTTCGCGCCATTCGGGAGTGGCCTACTCCTACTACGGCCACCATGGTTCGAGCTTTTCTCGGCTTAGCGGGTTTCTATCGACGCTTTGTCAAGGACTTTAGCTCGATAGCGGCACCGCTACACGAGCTTACTAATAAAGGTGTCACGTTTGAGTGGCGTGACACCCATGCTCAAGCGTTTGAGTCGCTCAAAGACCGTCTTTGTAATGCGCCACTACTCCAACTCCCAAACTTTTCGAAAACCTTCGAGGTGGAGTGTGACGCATCTAATGTAGGCATTGGGGGGGTTCTCCTACAAGAGAATCGGCCCATTGCTTATTTTAGCGAAAAACTTTCCGGTCCCTCACTCAACTATCCAACTTATGACAAGGAACTATATGCTTTAGTTCGTTGTCTTAAAACATGGCAACACTACTTATGGCCGAAGGAGTTCGTGATTCATTCGGATCATGCGGCTCTTTCGTATCTCAAGGGTCAAACTACCTTGAGTCGGCGCCATGCGAGTTGGGTAGAGTTTCTTGAGACCTTTCCTTATGTCATTCGACATAAGAAAGGTAAAGAGAATGTGGTAGCCGACGCCCTTTCTCGCCGATATATCCTTCTTGTGCATATGGACGCCAAGATACATGGCTTTGCTCTTATCAAAGAGTTATATGCCACGGATCTTGACTTCAAGGATATATTTGCTCAATGCCTTGACCTCCGAGAGCATGAGTCTTTCTTTATTAACGATGACTACTTATTCCGTGCGGGCAAACTTTGTATCCCGCGCTCGAGTATTCGTCATTTGTTGATAAAGGAGGCCCATGAGGGTCGTGGTCACTTCGGTGCTACCAAGACTCTCGCCGCTCTACAAGAGCACTTCTTTTGGCCCCGCATGCGCAAGCATGTGACACGGTTTTGCACAAGTTGCATCACATGTCACCATGCAAAATCGCGCCAAGGTCCGGATGGATTGTATTCTCCTTTGCCTATACCAATGGGACCTTGGGAGGATCTTTCTATGGACTTTGTGGTTGGCCTACCCATGTCAAAACGAGGCAAAGACTCCATTTTCGTGGTAGTTGATCGTTTCTCGAAAATGGCACATTTTATTGCATGTAAGAGCACACAAAATGCTAGTAAAGTAGCTACCCTTTTCTTTGATAATGTTGTGCGCTTACATGGAATACCGCGTTCCATCCTTAGTGATTGGGACGTAAAGTTTGTGAGCCATTTTTGGAGAACCTTATGGGGGAAACTTGGAACCAACTTGTTGTTTTCAAGTAGCTATCATCCCCAAACCGATGGTCAAACGGAGGTGACCAATCGGACTCTAGGCGCTCTACTTAGAGCGACCCTTAGGAACAACCCACACAAGTGGGAGGACTTACTTTCTATTGTGGAGTTTTCTTATAACAGGTCTCGACACTCGGCAACAAAGCTTTCACCCTTTGAAGTTGTCTATGGCCTTAATCCACACACCCCGATGGACTTCACTCCGCGTCCACTCAAAGACGGAGAACACATCACCGGAGCAAGTCGTGCCGCTCACATCATTGAGCTTCATGAGCGGACTAGGACACAACTCCAACGGCGTGCCGATCAACTTGCCACACAACGCAACAAAGGGCGCCGTCCAATGTCATTCGAGCCCGGTGATCTTGTTTGGCTCCACTTAAGGAAGGAGCGTTTTCCATCCCGCCGCAAAGGCAAGCTCTCGGACCGCGGTGATGGACCATTCCGCATCTTATCCCGCCATGGCCCGAATGCTTACAAGTTGGAACTTCCGGACGACTATGACGTGCACCCGACGTTCAATGTCAAGGATCTTGCCCCATACATTGAGCCCCTATTTGACGACGGTGAAACGGGGACGTTTCACATCCAAGATGGGGGGACTGATGCGCCCTTGACCCCTATGTCCCAACATGAGGAAGACGAGGCACTCCGGGTTCGCTCCGATGGACCGCTCACCCGTTCACGTGCTAAGGCAAATGCCCAAGCTACCGGCTCCATCATTAGCCGCACCGTTGCTTGTCACGGACCCATTGGATGCAAACCGTGTCTCTACGCCACAATGACTTGAAGCTTGTCAAGCCGGCACCGTTCCGGCGCATTTTCCGCATTTTCCATAATTTAGCGTTTTGTAATAAGTCTTTTTATTTTCGGAATATTAATTTCCGGGACTTTATTTCCGGGTATTAATTTTCCGAATTTAAGATTAGACTTTTGGTTTCGGAATTTAATTCGGAAACTTAATTCCGAACTTAAATTCTCAACCTTTCATATTTTTAGGTGTTTCATTCCGGAACTTAAATTCCGACTTTATTTCCGTCATTTAATTTCCGACTCTTTGTATAGCCTTCATCCACTATATAAGGGGATGCTTGACTCATTTGTAAAGCATGTTCAATTTGATTAAGTAATGAGAAGTATTTTCCTCCAACTTACTTGAGCATCAATCCCTCTTCCAATCCTCTCAAAGTTCTTCTTTTGGATCTTCGATCCAAACTCAACCACCTTCGAGGGTTCTTCAAGAACCAACTCAACCGACCCACTTCAAGGTTTGATCGATCAATCTAGATCGACTCAATCATACAACTTCCGCCTCCATCTCTAAGCTTCCACAACCCATCTTCAATTGCATTCGCACTTCAACTAAGGAGTAGTTGAGCTTCAGCTTGATCTAGATCCGGATTACTTCATTGACGTGTCCAAGGACGCATCAAATTGGCATTAGAGCAAAGGGATCTAAGCTAAGTTATCTTTACTCTTGTTTTTGTGCGTTATTATATTCATCCTTTTTGCCTTTTGTTCATCACCATCTTCATCTTGTTCTTCGCATCTTCATCCACGTTCTTGAATTTTTTTTTTTTCTCGATCCATTTTGCAAAGCAAATTTAGGAGATTTTTGGTTTGCCATCAAACCATTAATCAGCAAAACAGTTTTCCTTACCCAATCCGACATTTTTGTTAATCAATTTCACCATTTTCTTGGGATTTTTTGTTGACAAAATCGGATATCACGCCTTTTGATATTCCAAAAACCAAAAACAAAGCAAAAACTCTTCAAAAAAAAAAACGGATTTGTTTCAAAGAAAAGTGGATTCATCTCTTGCATTCCAAAGGTTACATTCAAAAGTTTCAAAAAGAAACAATTCCACAAAAATAAAAGTAAAAGACGTCCGGCAAACCGGTCCATCCGAATAATCGGATTTTTGAAAAGGTCAAAGACCAAAGCAAGTAAAACTTGCCGATAAACGATCCGTCCATTTCCTACCTCTCCATTTTCTTACAAGTTGCAAATTTTCTCTTGAATTTGTGTGCATTTTGGTTCAAATTTGTTGGATTTACCTTCCTTGCCTAAACCGCCAAATGGCTTTCCCAAAGGTAGAACCTTAACGCACTTGAACTTGGGTAACGTTGACTTATCTTGTCACCTTGCTCATTTGATTGCTTGCAATTTGTGTCCAATCTTGGAGTTATGACTAACGTCACAATGGAAAATTCTCAGGAATCTGGTGAAAGGCATGAGATCACTACTTTGACCGAAGAAAATGCCTCCCTTAGGCAAGAGATTGAAACTTTGAAGGCCCAAATGCTTGCACTTACGACCGCTCCACCGAATCCACATGGCACCTTGGTCGATGCTTCCACGTCCGATGGACGTCGCAAAGGCAAAGGTATCTTGGGAGCCGAACCATCTAACGGTCGACGGCTTGCCTCCGTCATTGAAAACCACGGTCCCTCCCAAAATGACGGTCATGAGTCCCACAATGAAGGTGACGAGAATCCTGACCCTTCTCCAAATGATTTGTTATATGTTGACACGGAGAATCGGCACAAACGCTATGAGCACAACCGACGTAAGTATGGCACTTCCCCTCCTCTATCTAGTGCCCAACGCACCAACCGTCCCTCCCGGATTGATGACCGGTACCATCATCAAACAAATGACCGCTCTCAACGTCCCGAGAATGATCGGTCCAGACAACGCCGCCAACGGTATAGCCGGCAACCGATGTATCATGATTATGAAGAGTATGATGAACGAGATGACTTTGACGAGTTCTCCGATGATGAGTCGGACTTGGAACGGGTGGCACATGTCCGTCCATGACACCCACCCATCCGAGAGCCTTTTGAGAATCAGGATCGAGGAGAAGAATGGTTACCTCCTCCTAACCCACCAAGGCGTGCCCCACCTAATCATGGGCGCCAACGGCATAACGATGGTCACCGGCGAGCCCATCACGAAGAGGCATACATGGCACCGCCTCGACCGGATCCCTACCGAGCTCGTAGGGAAGGTAAGGTTAAATTTCCGGTATTTTATGGTGAATATGATCCTTGTGCGTTTCTTGATTGGGCACAGGATATGAAAAGAGCTCTCAAGCATTGCCATTATGAAGAGTACGAGAAAATCGAAGCGGCGACACTTTACTTTGAAGGTGATGCAAAATCTTGGTGGAACCGGTACGAGACCAACCGTGAGAACCGAGGATGGGCACCGGTTGCGACATTTGATCAATTGATCTATGTCATGACTAAGAAGTACGTGCCCGACGACTTCAAAAACGACATGCGGTTGCAAATTGCCGAATTCCAACAAGGAAGCCTTACTCCGGTGGCTTACTTAGCCAAGCTGGAGGACATGCATATGAAGGCCGGCATCTCGGCCTCCGCCTCCGCCCTTCGAACCAAATTCATGAGCGGCCTTAATCCATCAATTCGGCGGCCCCTCGAGATTGTCCCATACAAGGACTTGGGAGCCTTATGTCATGCCGCCATGAAACTTCACAAGCAACAACTTGAAACGCCTCGATACTCAAGGTATAATTCTTCCAATAGTCAATACTCTTATACCACTAATTCTCGTTCTCGAGATGTTTCTAGTCCCCAAGATTCCGGAGCCGCTAAAGGATCACCACGGATGAGTCAACCTACCCGGCAAGCGGCTACCGAGAAACCACCATACCGTGGCACCGTTGCTCCACCACAAACGCCTCCGGGCCGACCCCAACAAGGATCTCAAACGGTGGCCCGCCCAAGAGAACCCGTGTGTTTCAAATGTAGCGGGTTTGGTCATGTCCAACGTGATTGCCCGAACACCAAGCGGGTGATGTTTGTCAACCCATCATATGATGATGGCGAAGAGGATTATAATGGTGATATCCTCTTGGAAGATGACCAAGATGCCGACCCATACTATGGCATGGAGCCATGCGACGACCAACTTGCTTGCGGTCCGGCACAACCAGGTAAATTTTCTCTTGTCTCTCGTCGCATTCTTGCTATAAAAGAGCATCTCCCTATTGACCAACGCGAGAATCTCTTCCACTCTCGTTGCTTGGTCAATGACACTAGTCTCTCTCTTATCATCGATGAGGGTTCGTGTTGTAATATTATCAACGAAAAAGTGGTGAAACACTTTAAGTTGCCTACAACCCCCCACCCACAACCTTACGGACTCCAATGGATTTCCGATAAGGCAAGTGACACCGTCACACAACAAGCATGGGTGACGTTTTCTATTGGCGCCTATGTTGATAAGGTCCTTTGTGATGTTATCAAAATGGACGCCACACATGTATTGTTGGGACGACCATGGCAATTTGACCGAAAAATTTTTCATGATGGTTATCTCAACCGTTACATGTTCCAATACAATGGAAAACGGATCACACTTTTGCCTATGACTCCACAGGAAATTTTAGTTGACTATGCAGAACGAAAGAGGCAACAAGTGATCGATGACACCACTACACCGCCGGCCACATTGGACCCTTCTCGTCTCTCCCCCAATGTTGTGGATGTTCATACTTCCGGTTCTCGTAATTCCGGCCCTAAGGGTAATGCTACCGAAGCAAGAGGTAGTAAGAGCATTGTCCCGACACATGCACCTCATGCTCCTACCATTCAAAGGCGATGTGAGCCACGAATCCTATTGGCTCGACGACATGATTTGACACCGGTCATGGAAGGTAAGTTTCCTTGTTTCTTACTTGTCCCTTTTTGTTTATCTATTTCCCATGACCCTAGTAATGTGCCACACGAGGTGTCCTTGTTGTTGTCCGAATTTCAGGACATCTTGACCGACAAACTACCACCCGGCTTGCCACCAATCCGAGGAATTGAGCACCAAATCGATTTGGTGCCCGGCGCGTCTTTGCCTAACCGTGCCGCTTACCGTGCAAGTCCGGAAGAGACCAAGGAGCTACAACGCCAAGTCCAAGAGCTCCTAGACCGGGGATATGTTCGTGAGTCTTTGTCTCCATGTGCCGTGCCGGTCATACTTGTGCCCAAGAAAGACGGATCTTGGTGGATGTGCGTCGATTGCCGAGCTATCAATCAAATTACCGTCAAGTACCGCCATCCGATCCCGCGCCTCGATGATATGTTGGACGAGCTCCATGGCGCCACCATATTCTCAAAGATCGATCTCCGGAGCGGATACCATCAAATCCGCATGGCCGAAGGTGATGAATGGAAGACGGCTTTCAAGACGAAGCATGGCCTCTACGAGTGGCTTGTCATGCCATTTGGCCTCTCCAACGCACCATCCACCTTCACGCGCCTCATGAATCACGTCTTGCGCAAATTTTTGGGTATTTTCGTTGTTGTCTATTTCGATGATATCTTAGTCTTTAGCAAGTCTTTGGATGCCCACATCGAGCACCTTCGCCAAGTGCTCGAGTGCCATAGACAAGAGCAATTATATGTCAATTTGGAGAAATGTGTCTTTTGCTCGGACACCACAGTTTTTCTTGGCTATGTCGTGTCTAAGGACGGACTACGAGTGGACGAATCAAAAGTTCGCGCCATTCGGGAGTGGCCTACTCCTACTACGGCCACCATGGTTCGAGCTTTTCTCGGCTTAGCGGGTTTCTATCGACGCTTTGTCAAGGACTTTAGCTCGATAGCGGCACCGCTACACGAGCTTACTAATAAAGGTGTCACGTTTGAGTGGCGTGACACCCATGCTCAAGCGTTTGAGTCGCTCAAAGACCGTCTTTGTAATGCGCCACTACTCCAACTCCCAAACTTTTCGAAAACCTTCGAGGTGGAGTGTGACGCATCTAATGTAGGCATTGGGGGGGTTCTCCTACAAGAGAATCGGCCCATTGCTTATTTTAGCGAAAAACTTTCCGGTCCCTCACTCAACTATCCAACTTATGACAAGGAACTATATGCTTTAGTTCGTTGTCTTAAAACATGGCAACACTACTTATGGCCGAAGGAGTTCGTGATTCATTCGGATCATGCGGCTCTTTCGTATCTCAAGGGTCAAACTACCTTGAGTCGGCGCCATGCGAGTTGGGTAGAGTTTCTTGAGACCTTTCCTTATGTCATTCGACATAAGAAAGGTAAAGAGAATGTGGTAGCCGACGCCCTTTCTCGCCGATATATCCTTCTTGTGCATATGGACGCCAAGATACATGGCTTTGCTCTTATCAAAGAGTTATATGCCACGGATCTTGACTTCAAGGATATATTTGCTCAATGCCTTGACCTCCGAGAGCATGAGTCTTTCTTTATTAACGATGACTACTTATTCCGTGCGGGCAAACTTTGTATCCCGCGCTCGAGTATTCGTCATTTGTTGATAAAGGAGGCCCATGAGGGTCGTGGTCACTTCGGTGCTACCAAGACTCTCGCCGCTCTACAAGAGCACTTCTTTTGGCCCCGCATGCGCAAGCATGTGACACGGTTTTGCACAAGTTGCATCACATGTCACCATGCAAAATCGCGCCAAGGTCCGGATGGATTGTATTCTCCTTTGCCTATACCAATGGGACCTTGGGAGGATCTTTCTATGGACTTTGTGGTTGGCCTACCCATGTCAAAACGAGGCAAAGACTCCATTTTCGTGGTAGTTGATCGTTTCTCGAAAATGGCACATTTTATTGCATGTAAGAGCACACAAAATGCTAGTAAAGTAGCTACCCTTTTCTTTGATAATGTTGTGCGCTTACATGGAATACCGCGTTCCATCCTTAGTGATTGGGACGTAAAGTTTGTGAGCCATTTTTGGAGAACCTTATGGGGAAAAATTTGGAACCAACTTGTTGTTTTCAAGTAGCTATCATCCCCAAACCGATGGTCAAACGGAGGTGACCAATCGGACTCTAGGCGCTCTACTTAGAGAGACCCTTAGGAACAACCCACACAAGTGGGAGGACTTACTTTCTATTGTGGAGTTTTCTTATAACAGGTCTCGACACTCGGCAACAAAGCTTTCACCCTTTGAAGTTGTCTATGGCCTTAATCCACACACCCCGATGGACTTCACTCCGCGTCCACTCAAAGACGGAGAACACATCACCGGAGCAAGTCGTGCCGCTCACATCATTGAGCTTCATGAGCGGACTAGGACACAACTCCAACGGCGTGCCGATCAACTTGCCACACAACGCAACAAAGGGCGCCGTCCAATGTCATTCGAGCCCGGTGATCTTGTTTGGCTCCACTTAAGGAAGGAGCGTTTTCCATCCCGCCGCAAAGGCAAGCTCTCGGACCGCGGTGATGGACCATTCCGCATCTTATCCCGCCATGGCCCGAATGCTTACAAGTTGGAACTTCCGGACGACTATGACGTGCACCCGACGTTCAATGTCAAGGATCTTGCCCCATACATTGAGCCCCTATTTGACGACGGTGAAACGGGGACGTTTCACATCCAAGATGGGGGGACTGATGCGCCCTTGACCCCTATGTCCCAACATGAGGAAGACGAGGCACTCCGGGTTCGCTCCGATGGACCGCTCACCCGTTCACGTGCTAAGGCAAATGCCCAAGCTACCGGCTCCATCATTAGCCGCACCGTTGCTTGTCACGGACCCATTGGATGCAAACCGTGTCTCTACGCCACAATGACTTGAAGCTTGTCAAGCCGGCACCGTTCCGGCGCATTTTCCGCATTTTCCATAATTTAGCGTTTTGTAATAAGTCTTTTTATTTTCGGAATATTAATTTCCGGGACTTTATTTCCGGGTATTAATTTTCCGAATTTAAGATTAGACTTTTGGTTTCGGAATTTAATTCGGAAACTTAATTCCGAACTTAAATTCTCAACCTTTCATATTTTTAGGTGTTTCATTCCGGAACTTAAATTCCGACTTTATTTCCGTCATTTAATTTCCGACTCTTTGTATAGCCTTCATCCACTATATAAGGGGATGCTTGACTCATTTGTAAAGCATGTTCCATTTGATTAAGTAATGAGAAGTATTTTCCTCCAACTTACTTGAGCATCAATCCCTCTTCCAATCCTCTCAAAGTTCTTCTTTTGGATCTTCGATCCAAACTCAACCACCTTCGAGGGTTCTTCAAGAACCAACTCAACCGACCCACTTCAAGGTTTGATCGATCAATCTAGATCGACTCAATCATACAACTTCCGCCTCCATCTCTAAGCTTCCGCAACCCATCTTCAATTGCATTCGCACTTCAACTAAGGAGTAGTTGAGCTTCAGCTTGATCTAGATCCGGATTACTTCATTGACGTGTCCAAGGACGCATCACAGACAATTATGAGTTTATATCTTTCTTGATTCTATATGTTGTTTTTGCTTTGTATTTGATCATGTATAGCTAAACTCCCTCTTGATCTAAGATTGAATGATCCCTATGTTGGTTTAATTTATTGTTCGCATATATATATATGAATTGAGATTGTGGTCTTGCTCTTTTTCAAAATGCTTGATTTCTATATTTTATTTACCTTCAAAATAAGTGGAGCTTATAACCACTTTAGAGAAAACAACTAAAAAGCCACAAGCAAAGGGCATTTATTGAATTTACCGAAAAGAACTTGATTTTAAGGATGCTAGTTTCTCAAAGCTTTGAGTATTTCTAACTAAAGTAGAAAGTTCCGATCTTTGTACCTCTTTCTAATTGAAGAGCCACAAATGAAGGTTGTTCTTGGTATTTTCAGGATTTCTAAGCGTTTAATGGGTTTTCTTATACTTGTCGAACTATTGGATTGAGAGTTACACGATTTGGAAATTACGGTCTTTGTTTGTCTATGTCAAAGTCTATTTTAGATGGTTACCTGCAATTATCATATATCAATGTTCATGAGTTTATATATATATATATATATATATATATTGTAACGCCCAGTTTATTGAGAGCGTTTTCGATATTTTTCTTTCCGATGGTTATCGATGATATTAATACCTTAAGTATGTTTTTACGAGTATTTTTACGTCGTAAAATAAATTCCGTGAGTATACATATATACATTGGATTATTTTAGTACCCGTGTTTAAATTATTATATAATCTCGTAAAATAAATTGTGGGAATGATTTTGTTTTTCAATTATATTTTTTTGAGCTTATACATATTTGTGAACCTTGCAACCCCGACCCCTTGACTCCCCTGCATCCCCGACCCCTCGCCCTCTTCGGCCCTATCACCTCACCCAGCCCCTCACTCCTCTTCTCACAAACCCAACACCCTCACAACCCCTCTTCTCTACATCTGACCTACCACCACAACCTGCAAATCTCAAGCCTCCTCGTAAATGCTTCCCCTCCTTCTCACAACCGGAGCCCCTGTCAAGCCACCAGGGAAATCCGGGGAAGCCTAGTTCTGTCACCCAAGAGAGAGCTTCACGGTCTACCTGCACCGCCACACACGGTAGAAATACAAACTTTCCTCGACCCTTTAATGGGAGACATTCTGGAAATTGTATTTCTTGTCTTATTCATGATAGTCACTGAGTACATGTATATATAGAATCATTGACAGTACAATTCTTAGGGTGATTGGGCCCTTAGTTGTGGGCTTCTAGTGCTGGGCTGGCTCTACTCTAGTATCCCCTGTCGGTCCCAAGTCCGTGAGTCGGAGGTGGGAGCTTAGTGTAGTCAGCCGAATGGAAGACACAACTTTGGTCAGTAGGTCAGCAACTTGATCTTTGGAGGAAACGAAGGCGACAACTAAGAGCTTGGTCTGGACTCTCTACCAAACAAAGTGGTAGTCAAGATCCAAATGTTTGATCCTGTGGTGCATTACAAGGTTGACTGCTAGGTAGGTAGCACCCAGGTTGTCACACCATAGAGTTGGTGGATGAGAGAGCTTGACACCAAATTCCATTAAAAGAGACTGAAGCCATAATAGTTCAGATGTGGCATGAGCAAGGGCGCTATATTCAGCTTCAGTGGATAAACGAGCCACCGTGTGCTGTTTTTTTGATGTTCAGGAGATGAGGTTCCTTCCAAGATAGACGCAATAGGCACTTGTAGAACGTCTATCAGAAGTATCACTTCCCCAGTCTGCATCAGAGAAAGCTGAGAGGAGAGATCCTGGTGTAGATGATATGTGAAAATGGAGAGAAGATGTGCAGTTCAGGTAACGTAGTACACGCTTGACCGACTGCCATTGTGCTTGTGTAGGATGATGCATAAATTGAGCAAGCTTGTTGACAGCAAAAGATACATCAAGCCTTGTGAAGGCAAGGTATTGAAGGCTGCCCAATGTGCTTCGATAGAGCTTAGGATCATTGAAAAGAGGAGACTGAGGAAAGGTATCTTGAAAAGTGGTGGGCAGAGGTGTTGACACTGGTTTTGAATTGTGCATATTAGTTTTGGTTACCAGGTCTTGAATGTATCGTTTTTGGGAAAGATAGAAGCCAGTATTGTTCCTCTGTATTTCAATTCCCAGAAAATAACTTACTGGACCTAAATCTTTGACTGGAAAGGATTGAGACAATGTGGTTGTAAACTTGGTGGCAAGATTTGGAGAGGATGTAATGACCAGAAGGTCATCCACATAGACCAATATGCAAGCAAAGTCAGAATTGGATATGAAAAGGAACATTGAAGTATCTGATTTTGAAGAAGTGAAACCCATGGTGTTTAGAGTGTCACCAAGGCAAGAAAACCAGGCTCGAGGTGACTGTTTGAGGCCATAGAGGGATTTTTTCAATTTGCACACATGATTTGGGAAAGATGGATGAACAAAACCAGGGGGTTGTGAGATGTATACCTCTTCAAGCAAGTCCCTATGTAAGAATGCATTCTGGATGTCGAGCTGCCTGACTGTCCAGTGGTTCATGGCTGCTAGAGAGAGTAAGAGGCGGATGGTTGATGGTTTGGCTACGGGGCTAAAGGTGTCATGGTAGTCGAGGCCATACATATGGTGATATCCTTTGGCGACTAAACGAGCCTTTCTCCGTTCGATTTTGCCATCAGAAAATCGTTTGGTTTTAAACACCCATTTCACTCCAAGGATATTCTGAGATGGAAAGGAGGGGACTAGGCTCCAGGTGTTGGTTGCAAGAAGAGCTTGAATTTCTTGTTCCATAGCTAGGCGTAATTCTGGGAATTTTGAAGCTACTATGAAATTGGGAGGCTCATCTGGGATGGTGATTGTGGTTGAACAAGACGGTGGAGGAGGCTAGGGTATGGCTCCATCATGACGGATCAAAGGCTTATAGATTTGGTGTGAGGCCCGAGTTCTCATGGGATGGATGTGGATTTCAGGTTAGCTCATTGGTATATTGGGTTCGTTAGAGGAGGGATCCAAAGGTATTGGGCTAGATGTGGTAGAGAATGTCTGTGAAGATGAGCTTGGCGTGTTGGGTGAAGCGGAAGGGAGGGATTGGGCCGGGATTATAGGTGGGTTGTAGGGAATAGAAGTTTGTTGTGGTTGTTGGGTTGTAGGAATGATTTGTGAAAACGGGAAGGTGTGTTCATAAAATAGAACATCCCGAGAGATGTAAATTTTGTGTTGGACCCAATCAAAACAAATATATCCAAGATGGTTTGGTGAGTAACCTAGAAAGATAGTGGGTTGAGAACGAAAATTTAATTTGTGTTTGTTATAGGGACGAAGATTCGGAAAAGCAAGGCATCCGAAAACTTTGAAAAAATTGTAAAGTGGGTGTTTGAAAATTAACTCAAAAGGGGTCTTGTGTTGAAGGATTGGGGTCGGGAGACGATTAATTATATATGTGGCCCTTTCAAAGGCAAAATCCTAAAAACGAAGGGGTAATGATGAGTGTTTGAGAAGGGTTAAGCCCATATCGACAATTCGACGATGTCGAGTTTCGACGGAGCCATTTTGTTGGTGGGAGTACGGGCATGTGAGCCTATGTGTGATTCCCATAGTTTGAAAAAGAGGGATTAAGGGTTTAAATTCCGAATCACCATCGGTTTGAACGGAAATGATTGTGGTTGATAAAAGGTTTGTAACAAGTTTGAAGAAATTTGTGATCACCGGTGTCACCGAGGATTTGGTTGGTAAGGAAAAAACCAAATAAACTTGGAAAAATCATCAACAATGGAAACATAATATTTATGTCCTTTAAAAGACATTGTGTTACTAGGTCCCCAAACATCTAGAAATAAAAGAGACAATACTCTATCACTTGTTGAATGACTTGGTGGGTGTGGGAGGGCATGGGCCTTGGCCCAAGAACAAGAGGTGCAACCATCAAGGGATAATGCTGGGCTTCAAATTGGGCCTGGTAATTGGTTAGTGATGGACTGGATGACAGGCTTGGAGGCATGCCCTATCCGGTTATGCCATAGATGGGCTTGTTTGGTAGAGGTGTGATGGAGTTGAGGAGAAGACGACGATGAACCAGGGACAGACGGCAGCACATACAGACAATTCTCAACAGTTCCTTGAAGAAGAGGTTGATGGGTCTTGGTATCCTTCACAAGAAAACACTGTGAGTGAAACTCAAAGTGAGCGTTATTGTCAAGGCAAAAACGGTTGACAGAAAGTAAATTCTTGTTAAGAAGAGGAGTGTGAAGGAGATTTGAGAGAAGAAAACTACGAGCTGGCGATTGAATGCTAGAAGTACCCTGGTGCTGAATTGGGATGGTAGAGCCGTCACCTAGAGACACAGTATCAGTCCCTTGATAAGGAAAGCTATCAAGGCGCTGATTGGCCAAGTCAGGAGTGTAATGGTGTGTCGCAGTTGTATCTGGGTACCAATTAGTTGAGGTGGCGTGGGCCTGGAACGATTGAGCATGAGGGGCAGCATATGAATGATTGAATCGATGCCAATAGACGAGGGCTGTATGACCAGGTTTTGAGCAGACCTGGTATATGAGGCGAGTATCAGGGGCACCAGTGAAGTTTTGATGGGGGTTTGGTGATGAACTTCGCCCTCGACCTTTGCCTCGACCATTGTTGTTCCGGCCACCATTGTTCCTGCCACCATTATTGTTGGAGCGAGACTGGGAACCTCGACCATGAGTTTCAGTATTGTTTACTGAAGGGGGGTGGGTAGTAACAATGTCTGTTGCCAAGCTATACGAGCCTCGTGTACTAGCAAGTGAGATAAGATTTGAGATGGTGAGGGAAGAGTGACCTGTGTGGATAGACTGGTGACTATAGAATCATAGTCAGGTCCAAGCCCAGCCAGAAGGAAACTCATAAACTCTATATCAGAAATAGGTTGCCTTGCTGTAGTGAGGCAAGAAACGAGATTTCGAGCCTTGTTGTAGAAATCTGTGATGGAGGAGTCTCCCTTGCTAAGGGAAGCAAGTTGTAGACGAGTGTGAACTATCTTTGCACTAGAAGTGGAGGCAAAGAGAGAATAAAGGCGATTCCAGACATCTGCTGCAGTTTTACAATCCAGAACTTGAACAAGAATTGGTTCAGTTAAGGAACAAGTGAGGATGGAAAGCACAAATTGGTCATTTGAGACCTAATCTGTATAATCTTTAGAATGTGGAGGTTGGGGAGACTTCTCAGGACAGGTTCTTGAACCATCGATAAATTCAAAAAGATTTTGAGCACCAAGGATAGGACTGATTTAAGCCTTCCAGAGGAGGAAATTATCAACGGTAAATTTTGATGTGATAAAGGAAGAAATGGAGGACAAAGAGAGGTTTTGGTTTCTGTTTTCAGCCATTGATGGCTGGGTTTGTTGTGCAGGTCAGAGAAGAGGGGCGTTTGTTGTTAGGGCTCTGATACCATAATGGGAGACATTCTAGAAATTGTATTTCTTGTCTTATTCATCATAGTCACTGAGTACATGTATATATAGAATCATTGACAGTACAATTCTTAGGGTGATTGGGCCCTTAGCTGTGGGCTTCTAGTGCTGGGCTGGCTCTACTTTAGTACCCTCAATTGCAAGCTAGGAAACAGACCACCGACAACCACCATCTTCTACAATTGCTTTCTTCCTTCTCTACAACCAGAAAATACAGAGAGCCCTCACCTCGCTTGTGTTGCCGGAACAAGTCCTCGTCTGCAGCTAGGAAGAATGAGAAACCATCCCCTCCCCTTTTTTGCACTTCATCTTCTCCACCCCTGTCTCTTCACCTTTTTTTTGGAACTCAAATTTCGCTGGAAATCGGAGCTCCACCTCCGCTGCACCACCGGGAAAGAGACCATGTGCCCTCGCCTTACAGTGCCGCTGTCGAAGCCCCTGCCGCCGTCGCCAAGGTGAACCCTTGTTGGAGCCGCCGCCTTGTTGAGTTCCCCTTCTCCGCACCTTCTAATTTCAAAATTAAGGAAGGGAAACCCTATCCTCTATATTTACAACGGCTCCCCTCTTTTCTTGGTTAATTGCATTTATGACCCGTGTTTTGTATTTTGCATACTTTGCCCAGAATATTGAAATGTATGATTATGCCCCTACTTATATATAATTACAAATTTTGGCCAGGTTTCTTATTTACAGTTTATGACCCAAATTCTGAGATTTAACTATTATGTCCTTTGTTGGATTAAATTTCGGGTTATGACCCAAAAGATTTAAATGCGGCTTTTGACCAAGTTTCCTTATTGAATTATTGCCCGGAAAAAGGGTTAACGAGTTTAACATTATCTTTTGAAAACCGAGTTTTTCTTAGTCTTATACGGCCTTTGAGGATTATTAGGTTATGAGGTTAGGTTGAGGATTATCCTGTGGATTCCTTTGGGTCTATGTGTGACCCCTTTGATTGATAGGAGATTTACATATCTCTATGCCTTGTTATTGGGCAGTGTACCTCTCAGGATTGGAGGTTGATTGTGACTGAACTTTATACGAGGTTGAGGTAAGTCCGTAGGACTTACTTAGCTGCCATCCTTATTTTGGGTGTTTACATGAGTGGTGTATGCGTTATTTGTTTGCTATGATAGCATGTGATATCGTTTATTTACCAACCTATGCTTTATTGATTGCCCCGTATGCATGGTTGTGGTAACCTTTCCCTTTCATCCCGCCGAGGAGTCTGGGAGGTTCTCTGGCATCAGGCCATCTGGTATACAAGAAGGGCGCAATCCACTCCCATAGGGTACACGGGTTGTGTGACCGAAACTACTTCCAGATGGCTAGCAAGCCCAGAGGCGAGGATGTATCGGTCCTCATGTCACATAGTTTCATCTATCTATATATACACGATTTGAGTGAATGACTATTATATAAAGATGATAAATGGGTATATGTGTGATAGCATGCTGATGTGTTTATCTTTCATGATTGTGCTTGTGCTTATTCATTACCTTATATTTGTATGGTTAGCTAATGGTTTTATACCATGTTGTAGATGCCCTACAAGATAGGCGTGCTGTTGAGTTATCTAGCAGGGTGGCAGGCCGAGGATCTCTTGTACATAGGATGGTTGTGGCTTTTGGGGTTGTTTATGTTTCCCTCATGCGTGAGGATGATCTTTTGTATACCTCCTGTTTGAGGATGTTGTTTTATACTCGGCTATGATGTTGTTCACCTTTTGGTTGTACAGTTTATATAGTTTTATGCATTAGTTTTATATGTGTCAGTGTCATGTTGTAAGGTCCAGTGAACTTGTTCTCAGGCTAGGGTCAGGATCCACTGTGATATCCTAGCCCAATGTGGCACTCCGAGTCCCGCGGATTTGGGGTGTTATTGTAGGCGCAGAAGAGACGAGGGGTCGAGGGCATAAGCGAGGGGTCAGGTAGGCGGAGCTCAAGAGTTGGGCTAGCTCTAGGGTTGCAGGGTAGGGGCGGCAAAAAGAAACCATCGATCCTTCAGTTCGGGAAGATATTAGGGAAACAAAAAGGACAAAAGAAAATATATATAATAAAATAAATGAAATAAAAAGGAAAAAGAGTAATAGAATAAACTCGATCAAAAGCATTCGAAACGGGATTTTCGGATTAGGAAAATTTCCGAATTCTTCCATAGAAATAATAATAATATGTATCCAAAATATAAATATACTCGGGGAAAAATAATTTACGCCGAAAAATACGCTTAAAAAATATATAAAATTATTTAAGCTAATAAAATATCGATTAAAGCCGAAAAAAATAAATATCGCAAACACACCAAAAATTTGGGGTGTTACATAGGTTATGCTAAATTCATCCTAGCATGATACTAATACTAAACATAACAAGATCGATGTAAGATCATAAGTTCGGGGGAGAGGGTACTCACGTGACATCAAAAGACGGAAGGTGATATATGGATGTCGATATAGATTCGTTGGCCTTAAACGGGGCGCTTCCGAACCTAGCACCAAACTAAAAAAATTTAGCATAACGCTAAATTTGGACATACTACATAGTATATATAAACTATAAGAATGACCACCGTAATTCAAATCCGAGTTTAAAATCAACAAATACATTTTTAGGGCAAAGGTGAGCAATATCATAAGCTTCGGTCATATTGTGAAAATATAAATAAGGGCCCTAATCTGTAATTTAGCATTCAGAGACATAACATTAAGTTATCAAAACTGGCTAGAAATACAAAATATAAATATGGGTTCTCTCTCATAATTATCCCAAATTTCAAATAAACCGATACAAGGCTTTCCTCAGAAGAAGAACGCAAGGCCGGCGGCGGGGACGCACTAGGGCTCCGGAAGGCTGGGCGAGGCAGGCTCTTTTCCGGTGGCAATCCTGGCGGCACAACGTGGAGGCAGTGATTCCGGCGGTAGTTGCTCCAATCTGGCGGTTGTAGGGAAGAGAACGGGCAAGGAGAAGGGGGCGGAAGAGGGAGGTAGCCCTGGTTCTCTACGGAGGCGGGCTCGTTGGGCTCCCTCCAGTGATTACTATCATCCCTTGTAGCAATGGTTGGTCGTGGTGGATCCATTCGACAAAAGAGGGATAAGTAGGCGGCGGCCATGGCTCCAGCAACGGTTCCACGAGCAGGGCACATTGAAGGCTTCTGGGAAGTGGTGTTAAAAGCTTGCTCCGGTCCAGAAGGCAGAGGGAGTGAGGCAATTTGAAGGCGGCATGTATGCTTGTTCTGGAAAGAACCACAAGGAATGACGTGGTTTGACGAAGTGAAGGTGGAGACAGAAGTTCGGAGGAGAGGATGAGCTTGAGTGAGTTGCAGATAGACAAGGAAGAAGAGTGGGAGAGGGAAATGTTGGGCACAAGTGTGAGGAGCAAGAGAGGAGGACGAGGGGTCGGCATTATGGGTGGCTAGGGTGCAGACTGTAGAGGGGATAGGGTTGCAGGGTAGAGGATGCAACAAGGCTCATCCAACATGGTAGCAACTTGGTGAGGACTCAGGAGGGAGAAGACAGTCACAAAAAGAAAAAACAAAAAAAAGAGAGAATGAAAATTTAAATAAATAACCCAATAGTCAATACTTGGAACGGTATTTTCGGATTGAATATATTTCCTGAACCTTTCAGTAAAATAAATACGGAAAAATATATAAATAACATCTATACGAATATACTCTTCTCTTAAAGTATAGTTTATGATATAAAAATCATTTCCGTAAAATATTAAGCTAAAAAGTATCGATAAAAAAGAGAAAAATAAATATCAAAAACTGTGATACCCCGAATCCACGGGACTCGGAGTGCCACAATGGGCTAGGATATCACAATGGATCCTGATCCTAGTCTGACAACAAGTTCACTGGATCTTACAACAAGGCACGGATAGATTAAAACCAAATACATAAAACTGTATAAAACAATGTTCACAACATCTAGATACAAAAACCCATATTCCACGAGCATCCTAAGGTACAAAAGTCCACGGCTAGTCACCCTGTCTGGCTCACTCTGTAGTATTCCTAGCATGCCGATCATCTACAACACGGTATACACCGTTAGCTACAATAATGAACAAGAATGAAGTAACAACACATACACACACCACACATCACACATGCAATGTCACACACACATTCATTTATTGTCTTCAGTTACGTTATTCCATTACTAATTAAACTTCTTTTGTAACACGAGGAGCCTAAATAACCTCGTCCCTTCCCCCATTAATACAAGGGTTTTGCATGGGGGTGATCATCACTCGTCCCCCCTTGTGTTACTGGCTTCCTGGCACCTCCTCCAATCCGCCGGCGGCGGCAAGTGGTCACGACCCGTTATAATACACTTGGGCCATCTAATGTAGTAAATGGTCATCCTAGTCCGGTTTAGGTTATAAATGCACAACCATATGAACACAAACAACCATTACAATCACGCAATCCACACTGAACGCTAAGTAAGTCCTATGCACTTTCTTGAAACACTCGTAACCTGTACCACGCCACAACTTCCCCTTGGGGAAGTAATCAACACCTACAATAGCAAGGCACACATCATCACATACTACAAAGGTTAGGAGACTCGTCTCACTAACCACAACCAACCTATACTCGGATCTAAGCCTCGAGGTCATGTCATACTCACAAAGGCATAAGGCATATCCTCCACATAAACATAGGTGCCTAAGGCACATATCCATCATACAACTCATCATACTCAACCTATCGATACTAGCCTAGCCATCAACTAAAGCAAAGGTCAAAGGAAAGGGAAGAAGGAATCATACCAACTAGGTATGCCATGGACGCACCAGCTGAAACAAGAGGCGTAAGGCTCAATAGCAGTGAAGCGTAGGGCCGGTTCACTCTGGATGCAGGGGCGGCTCACAGACAGGCACACGGGCGGCCTAGCTCAGGCGCAGGTGCGGCTGGAAAGCAATGAGTTGATCCAGGCTTCTCTTCGATCCTTCTCTCGACTCTCTTCACTTCTCCACTACAAAACAACATATCACATACATATACACACATGTATAAACATCAAAAACGTCTGGTGAAGGATCTAACACAAGCCTAGCTTGTGACTCTTTATCTAAAGAAGGAAGAAAGAAGCAAAGAAGAAAGAAAAGGGAAAAAAAAGGAAGGAGAGCTGGCTTACCACAACCAGAACCCTAAGTAGCAAGGAAGAACAACACCAATACCACCTCACATCACCTCAGCACGTAAGGAAGCACACTCAGCATCAAGCTGATCATCATCCAAGATCAAAGCTACACTCTTTCTACTCACAAACTTAAGAAATCAAGAAGAAGATCCAAGGAAGAGAAAGGAGAGAAGAAGATGGACATGAGGAGGAAGAAAGAGCTGGAGAGATGAAGAAACCCTTCATCTGAAGCAATGGGAGGCTTATAAAGGAAGCCAACCGCAAAGCACGAGTCAAAGGTCAACGAAGGCGGTTGCAACCACACAAAGCCGCAAGGGCAAACCCCGTGTGGCGTAGGGGCGGCCAGCCGCAGGTGCGGACCTCTAGGTCCGCAGGGGCGGCTGCTTGGCTCAGTAGAGGTCCACCAAAGCTCCTAAATCTAAGGCAACCCAAATGGTATCCTGAACGTAAGTCGATCTGGGAGAACATTGTCGCTCCCTGAAGTTGATCAAGCAGATCATCAATACGAGGCAGTGGATACTTGATCTTGATGGTCACCTTGTTCATCTCTCTGTAGTCGGTACACAATCTCAACGATCTGTCCTTCTTCCGTACGAAGAGGACAGTTGCTCCCCACGGGGATACGCGCGGATAAAGCCCTTCTCTGCCAACTCCTCGAGTTGCTTCTTCATCTCTAGCATCTCGACATGCACCATACGATATGGGGCCTTCGAGATCAGTCTCATGCCAAGCTCTAACTCGAAGCCGAAGTCTACACTCCTCTGAGGCGGCAAACTAGACGGCTCTGCAAACACGTTTATAAACTCGCAAACCACTAGTATCTCCTCGAATGCTGGGCTATCTCCATCCTTCATGGCATAACACTAGAAGGCATCACATCCCTGTGCTATTAATCTCAATGCTCATATAGAACTTTTAACAGATCCCGTCTTCCCAAGGTCCCAACCTTGGAAGACTTCGATCGGACCTATGTCGGTAGAGATTGTAAAAGTTCTCTTACCTACATCTAATACTGCACGGTGTCTATGCATTCAATCCATACCTAATATGACCTCTTCATGCATCAATGGCATGACTAAGAAGTCCACCAACAACACACGAGTCCCTAAACGAAGGGGACAACTACGTATCTCACTGGTACCTCTGACTCGGCTACCATCGGGTAACCCTATAGTAAAGGGTGTCCCTTCTATAGTTGCTAAACTTAAACGCTCAACACATATATCCGAAATAAAGGAATGCGTAGCACCTGTATCAAATAAAATTCTAACAAGTGATCCATGAAGCAGAATGGTACATGTAGCAGCTGGTGCTGGCGGCTCCTCAACACTCCTAAGCTAAAAAACTCGCCCTCGGGCTCCTCTGGCATCACTAGTACTGGCATATCTACCTTTGCCTCTACTCGGTGCTGGAGCAGAACCGTGAGTAGCAGGTGTGTCTGGGACTCTCGGTTGTCCCTGTGTCTGGTGTTGAGGTGGTCTTTGCCCACCACCTACTGCACCTGTGGGGGAATAACCCATCTGTGATGATGCCTTGCCCTGACGGCAAAATATAGCCCTATGTCCTGGCTTCCCGCACGAGAAGCAAGCCAATGGTGCTCTCGGGCACTCAATCCTCAAGTGTCCATACGCCCCGCATTTGTAACACTGTTGGCCTCTCTCAGTCGTCTGTGCAGACATTGGACCACTCGAGCGGCCTTGAGACTGGCCTCGCCCGTATCCAAATGCTCTTGCCCTAGTCTGTCCTTTACGCTGTCTCTTCTCAGACTGTTCCGTCTGAGAAGTCCTCCTCTGGTTGGCTCTTTCTCGCTCACAAGTAGATGCCCGATCTTGGTAGTCTACTAAGGACTCACAATGGAATCCCGCCATATACGAACGTGTACTCTCCCTCAATCGACAAGAGAACAAGTACACATGCTGATCCTTAAAAGGTGCAATTGGACCTAACAAAGCTAACTCAGTTTGGAAGCGGCTGATGGCATCTGCAATCGGCACGTCCTCGAAGCCTGCCTCCATGAAGTCTTGAAGCTTCTCCCTCCTCAGTGAGGCAGGGGAGAACTGCTCCCTAATCAAAGTCCTCATCCGGTCGTAGCTACTAACTCGGGCTCATACAGTCCTCCACCAATGGTGAGCAAGGTCACGAAATAGAGACTGAACTAGCTTTATCCGTCTGTCCTTATGACATCTGATAGACTCTAAAGGTAAGCACACATGTCCTATTCAGACCTCCGTCTCTGAACCAACCTTTCCAAAGAAGGGTGGTACTCCTTATTGATGGAACTCCTTCAACCAAGTATCTGGTCGAGGTCCTCTGTACTACTCTGGAGCTCTAACATTCTCAACAACACGTGCCTGCATAGCCTGCTCTGACGGCCTCCTCTACCCGTCGGATATAGTCACGAAACTCTGCTCCACCCATGGAGACACCATCCGAGCCACCTGATTGGACTCGGTGTGACTACTGTCTCCTAGATCTACCACTCCTCGTCTGTGGGACAACACTCTCAGCAATCGCCTCATGAACCTCCTCCACCACCGGTGGATCAGTAGCGGGAGCTGGTCCTTGTCCTATCACCCCTAGAGGAAGAGGGGGTCTACCCTACCTCGACCCATGGCAGAAGTTGCTCTAGTCCGAGCCATCTGCGGGGTATGCACACCTAACTTATAAGGCTCTATATAGGCAATATGTATAGATATATATATAATACTAATAGTACATGCATACATATCAACACATTGTAGGTATCTATATATATATATATATATACATATATATACTGTCGAGATCCTCAAAAGGGTGATGATTTCTGTACACACAATCCCAAAACATCTGTACTCGCTTTAAAACCAAAACCTTTTCAAAAGTCAGACCCCTTTCGGGTTCTGTTTATTTATCTACTCCACCTTTATTGCAGATAGCATGTGCCATTGTTTTCAACCTAAGGCTCTGATACCAACTTTGTAACACCCCGAATCCACGGGATTCGGAGTGCCACATTGGGCTAGGATCTCATAATGGATCCTGACCCTAGCGTGAAACAAGTTCAGTGGATCTTACAACAAGGCACGGATATATCAGAACCAAATATATAAAACTTTATAATATACATGGAAAGGGTTTTACAATATCAAAGCCGAGTACAAAACAACATTCACAACATCCACATACAAAAACCCATCCCACAAGCATCTAAGGTACAGAAGTCCTCGGCTGGTCACCTTGTCTAGCTCACTCTACAGTCTTCCTAACCTGCAGGTCATCTACAACACGGTATACACCGTTAACTACAGTAATGAATAATAATGAAGTAACAGCACATACACACACCACACATCACACATGCAATGTCACACACACATTCATTTATTATCTTCAGTTACGTTATTCCATTACTAATTCAACTTCTTTTGTAACACGAGAAGCCTAAAGAACCACGTCCCTTCCCCCCGTTAACACAAGGCTTTTGCATGGGGGTGATCATCACTCGTCCCCCTCTGTGTTATTGGATTCCGGGCACCTCCTCCTACCCGTAGGCGGCGGCAAGTGGTCACGACCCGTTATAATTCACTTGGGCCATTTAAGGTAATAAATGGTCATCCTAGTCCGGTTTAGGTTATAAATGCACAACCATTACAATCACGCAAATCCACATTGAACGCTAAGTAAGTCATATGGACTTACTTGAAACACTGGTAACCTGTACCACGTCACATCTTCCCCTTGGGGAAGTAATCAACGCCTGCAATAGCAAGCCACACATCATCACATACTACAAAGGTTAGGAAACTCGTCTCACTAACCACAACCAACCTATGACTCGGATCTAAGCCTCGAGATCATATCATACTCATAAAGGCTTAAGGCATATCCTCAACATAAACATAAGTGCCTAAGGCACATATCCATCATACAACTCATCATATTGAAACTATCCATACTAGCCTAGCCATCAACTAAAGCCAAGGCCAAAGGAAAGGGAAGAAGGAATCATACCAACTAGGTATGCCTTGGACACACCAGCGGAAATAAGAGGCGCAAGGCTCAGCAGTAGTGAGGCACAGGGGCGGCTCACTCTGGACGCAGGGGTGGCTCACAGACAGGCACACGGGCGGCCTAGCTCAGGCGTAGGTGCGGCTGGACAACAGTGAGCTGATCCCGGCTTCTCTTCGATCCTTCTCTCGACTCTCTTCACTTCTCCACCACACAACAACATACCACATAGATATACACACATGTATGAACATCAAAAACATCCAGGAAAGGATCTAACACAAGCCTAGCTTGTGACTCTATATGTAAAGAAGGAAGAAAGAAGCAAAGAAGAAAGAAAGGGAAAGAAGGGAAGAAGAGCCGGCTTACCACAACCAGAACCCTAAGCAGCAAGGAAGAACAACACCAACACCACCTCACATCACCTCAACACATCAGGAACCACACTCAGCATCAAGCTTATCATCATCCAAGATCAAAGCTATACTCTTTCTACTCACAAACTCAAGAAATCAGGAAGAAGATCCAAGGAAGAGAAAGGAGAGAAGAAGATGAACGTGAGGATGAAGAAGGAGTTGGAGAGATGAAGAAACCGTTCATCTGAAGCAATGGGAGGCTTATAAAGGAAGCCAACCGCAAAGCACGAGTCAAAGGTCAACGAAGGCGGCTGCAACCACACAGAGCCGCAGGGGCGGCCAACCGTTGTTGCGGCCCTCTAGGTCCGCAGAGGCGGCTGCCTGGCTCAGCAGAGGTCCACCAAAGCTCCTTAATCTAAGGCTCTTACAAAAACGCACCCCATAAACGAGGCGTTACAATTCATAAAACCTATCATCCAGAATCCTAAGTTGATGACAACTTATGATTGCTACTTAGAGGTCTTTAATGATGCTTGCATATGCCTTGTATTGCTCATCCAAATGTTTAAAACATAGCTAAAGGCTCACATGCTTAAGTGTAATCAAATATGATCGGGTCCTTTATAATTCAATTCTTCTTGAACTCGGCCTAACAAATAAAATCTCCATGCTCTTTTGGAATGGTTTACATTCACTTGTGCATTCACCATTGATGTGCATATACTTGGCCTCATTGGAACGAAAGCAATAAATGAAAAATAATCATGTATCATATAGCCAATTGGGATTTTTGAACTTTGATGAGCTTTTGTATGGCTTTTTCTTTACTTTTTTCATGATATGTCTTTTGCCTTACGAGTATGTATTTTTTACTCAAGTGAGTGTCAACTAATGTAAGCTTCCCTATACCAAGAAATTAAGTGATCATAAACAATACACACTATCATGAACCTAAGCATGTCTACCTTAGCTCCAATTTCATAGCATAGGACTCACTAAACCATACATCAACCAATAGAAAGGTATAAGTGCATAACCTAATTCATTTTTCATAAACATTTCATGGATGGCTATTTAACACGGTTATAATACATTTAATTCACACACACTTTACAATCAACAAGTCTAAAACTTTTTCCATGACTATAACATAATCTCATCATCAAGATGATTTCAACATTTTAAGAAGCATACAAAATTTTGAAAATTTTCAAGTATTTGGATTTCACACTTTTCTAAATATTTTTGGATTTTTACAAAATATAAGACAAACACAAAATTTAAAATATAAAATAAAAGTGAAAAACATGAAACACATATATACAATGAATGTAAGCTTTCCCATACCCCGTACTTAAATTTTGCATTGTCCCTAATACAAAATAAAAAGAGATACGGTTTAAGAAAACATACAAGATGTAACGGTGTTGTGTTCTTGGTGAGGTATCATTTAGAGTCATAATACCACTTCTCCCAATCCTTCTTGATGGTGTCAATATCGTCATCAATATGTTTTTCTCAAGCATGATCCCACTAAGGGTCTTATCTTGCTAATCCACTTGTTCCTTAAGTTGATCATACTTTTAATCTCGGCTTTGCTTCCAACCCTTGTCCTCATCTCTCCACCTTGCCTTTTCATCCATCCATGCTTGTTGCTTTTGCGTGCATTAGAGAATCTCATCATTGTTGTTTTGGTGAGAAGAGCTTATATGAGGTCTAGACTTGGATGCACAATCTTGGGGGTCTCCCATGGAAACATCTTCATCACTGAGGTCATCTTCTTCCTTGAGGTCAAGGTCCTCATTTCCATCACTAGCATCATTATCATTGAATTTTCATTGTTCTTGGTTGATTTTGGCTCTTAGATGAACAATGAAGTCGGAGAGGTGAAAGAGGGCTGCTAGAATTGAGTTATATTGTGTTTGGTAAGAGATGGAGATTATTTTGAAGATTAATCTAGATGGAATTTAAAAGGGGTTAAATTTTATGTGGGATTTATTATGGATTATTTCATGTAAAATAATCTACATCAACTTGTTTGGTTGAAGATTTTTTAATGGGTTTAAATGATACAAATTTATAAATTTGAGTGAATCCTAATTGATGGTTGAAAGTTAATCCCCTTTAACCTTGGTAATATGAGGTTATTTTTTGGCCATTTTTAATCTCAATTAATCCTTCGTATAATCTTCTTCATAATTTCCATCTTCATCCAAACACTTACATAAATTAACCTCCTAAATTTTAATCTAAATTAACCTCATTTAATCCCCAACCAAACACACCCTTAAGAAGAAGGGGGAGAAGAATGAAAAAGGGGTTTTAAACCTAGGTCGGTGTAGCATCCCAAGTTCTTAAAACTCGGGACGCTATGGGCTAGGACCTCACAATGGGTCCTAACCCTAGCCTACCAACAACTTTGTACACCCAAATTTTTCAGAACTCGAGGAACTACTGATTAGAACCTCACAATGGGTTCCGACCTCAGTTTGACAACAACTTTACTAGGATCTTACAGCAAGACATAAATAAATAAAACCGAAATTCATAAAGTGATGGTTTAAATGTTATGAATGTAACAACATACGTCCAACGACCAACAAGTGCTTAAGATATTAAAAGTCTTACTGTCATCATACTATAAAGGAAACATCAATATAAAAACCCAACCCATTATAGGGAGTACGGAGACCGGTTGACCACTACTTCCGGATCACTCAACTGTTGCTCTAACTTGTGGTAAGTCTAAACAACAAAATAAATCAACCATTAGCTAGCTATCTAAACGTTAGACAAATGAAAATAACACACACACAAAATAGCAAAACTAAACACACATCATGCTTTCAGAGAATCCATTTTTATTATCTTTATTTAGGTCATTCACTTTTACTAATGATACTTATTTTGTGACACGAGGGATTCCCAAACTTCGGCTCCGCCCCCGTGTAACCATCGGGAATGGATCCGATGCACCTCACCTTGTACCTGCATGGTCTCGGTATAGAGAACCTCCTATATAACGCCCCAAATTTTTGGCGCATTTGCGATATTTATTTTTTCCACCTTTTATCGATATTTTATTAGCTTAAATATTTTTAAAAGGTATTTTTACGACGTAAAATACTTTTCCCACGTATATTTAAATTTTGGATACGTTTACGTATATCCGTTTTACTATTTTCGGAAATTTCGGGAAAATTTTCCGACTTGAAAATCCAGTTCCGAATATTTTGATCGAGTTTATTGATTCTCGTTTTCCTATTTTAATATTATCATTACTATTATCATATTTTCTTCTTTTCCCACCTTCCTCACTTTACCTGTTGAATGAGCCAGCACTCCAAGCTCGACCTCTAGAATGCTTGCTTTGCCGCCCAACCTACCGTGTACCCTAGCCAACCCTACTCTTATCCCTACACCCTACACGGCTACCCTGACCCCTTGGCATCTCATCCTCACGCCCCCTCCTATTCCTCTGCTCTTACTTCGTCTTCCCAAAGCAAGGAGCCACCTCTCTCTCATCAAACTCCCTCCTTTCTCAGCACACCATCTCCACCTCATTCACCACCGCTTCAACCATCTCTCTCGTCTTCTCTATCAAATCGGCACGCCCGGAGCAGGCGCTAGACGCTGGAGTGAAGCCTCGCCGCCTGGGCAGATGCTCCGCCTTGGCCTCGCCCCTTCTCCCCGAGCTTCTATCAAGCCACCAGGGAAGACCCGTCGGAGCCTAGTCCGTCTCTCTCTCGCACCTCAACAGCCGACCACAACCTTCTGCTTTAACTCCCCATTGAGGCACCGGATCTGGAACCCAAAGACGCCACCTCCTTCGCCGGACAGACCGCCAGTAGCCGGTTGCGCCTCCACAAGCTCCGTCGGAGAAGATCCCTAGCCGCTTCTTTGCCCTACCTTCGCCGCCTACGCAACCTCCTCTGCGGCCGCCAGAAACCACGCGTGAAAGACTCCCCAATTTTATCTCTTATTAAATCGGGTCACCCCCTCTTTTGGTACAATTGTAGAAAAGGACCCATATTTCATTATTACAATTTTGGCCCTAATTTCTAGAAGTTGCATATATGCCCCTGTTGTAATTAATTACATAATGTACCCAATATTTTGATATTGTTGTTTGAACCCATATTTTTGGAATGTGACATTATGCCCTCTGTTGTGATTATTTCGGAAAATAGCCAAAGGTTTATTTACGGTTTATGGCCCATATTTACAAGATTGTATATTTTGCCCGGAAAATGGTTAAACGGTTTTGTTTATCCTTGGATTTGAGAACGAGTTTTACCATTGGGTTTATGATGTTGTTTAGATTGCCCGGAAAATATAATTACGGATTTTAAATTCGGTTTATGGTTCAAGTTGTAATTTTGGGTTTACGACCAAGTGATTGGATTTCATATTTTCGCCCCGGAAGGGTTTAACGAGTTTTAACGTTGGCTTTTGAAAACGGGTTTTCCTTAGATTATTTATATTTTATATTCCGTTCAAGTTTAGCGTATGAGCTAAACTTGCTTAGTTTTGGTGTTAGGTTTGGGAGCGTCCCGATAAAGGCCTAACGAGTCGAAGTCAACATCCGTTGAACGACTTCCGTCTTTTGGCGTCGCGTGAGTATCCTTTCCCTCGATCTAGTTATTTTTAGCGGTAGTATCATGCTATGTTGGATCTAGCATAACTTAGAGTGAATTCCAAGTAGTGGCCATGAACCTTGGGTGAGTTTTGAGGATTTGACATTGTTTGATGGATTGATGTTGTATCTAAGATTGAGGTGATATTGCGGTCTAGAGAGGTTGTTATAAGGATTCGAGTATATGGTGTGATCTTGTGAGAATCATTATGCTTGAGGTTTGAGATTACATGTGATTGTGAGATCATCGAGACTAGGAATGTGTTATCCTAACTTGTGAGTTGTATGACCTTAGAAGTCATTTGGGGTAGAAGTCTAAGGACTTCTAGCGTGAGAGATAGATTTTGATCATGTGCCTTGTTTTGGCCAGGAGTTGAGTATCTTCCTACGGGAAGTTGAGAGCTATCGTTGACCGGTTTAGCTTTGGGACGAGGTAAGTCTTCGGACTTACTTAGCTTGTATTCGTCGTATTAGTTTTGATGTGTGTTTAGTGGTGTTTGTTTATCGTTTATGTTATAACCATTGTACCAGAAAAAGGATTACCGACCTTATATTATTTGGCCCAAGTGTATGATAACGGGCAGTGACATCACTGCCTAGCTCTTGCGAGGGCTAGGAGGTTCTTGGTGACTAGCCCGTGCTGGTAGACGGTTGGATGCATCAGTACCATTCCATGCCGGTAAGTAGGGAATTAGGCGAGTTTCGGAAGATTCTCGTGTCACAAAAAAAGTTGAATTAGAACGGAATACGACTCAATAATAAAAAGATAATAAATTGGATTTGTGTGCTTTGGATTATGATGTGTGTTTATTATGATTTACTTGTGTTTATGCCTTTCACCTTGATTCTAATGCCTTGAATATGAACTAACAGTTTTATACCAATTGTGGTAGATTGCCTTGCAAGTTATGAATGCGGCCGACAGATCCGGAAGAGTGGGCAGCCGGGGTTCCGTACATTTTAGTATTGGGTTTTTGTTGGAGTCGGGTTGTGTATTGTTCTTTATTTATTGTGTTTGTATGCCGCGTGTATGACGTTTGGTCTTTGATTTGTATCTCGGCTGAAGTCTTTGTTTGTATGCTTTTGGGTTTCATTACATTGCATAAAAATGTATTTCGGTTTTGGCCTTTATTTTTGTCTTGTTGAAATATCCGGTGAAATTATTGTCAAGTTAAGGGTCGGGACCCATTTCGAGGTCTCCACCCGTAGCATCCCGAGTCCCGTGGATTCGGGGTGTTACAAAAGTGGTATAAGAGCCCTAGGTTGACAATGACACTTGCAATCTTCTAAAGGCCGAATAGAGGGAAAGAGAACCCTCAAGGGTTCTAAGTTTAAAATGATTTTTATTTTCAAAATCACAAGCATAGTCAGTCGGGGTAGAATGTACGGACCACCACTCCTTCCGCGGATCTCGGCAACGTAGTTTATTGGATTATTAGTATAATATATGTATATATATATATATATATATATATATATATATATATATATATATATATATATATATAGATATGGACCGTGAACTTAGGATGTTTTTGGACTATTATTGTATGATTGAATTATAGTTATGCATGATGGGCTTGTTATGTGATAATGGTGGCATGACCTTCATATTAAGATGAGTTGTACATGTGGCATGATAGTATCGTATCAGTGTTTGGACCTTGTTTAGTTGTAATAGTTTCCCTAGATGTGTTATGTTGATGGCAATATGGACATAGGACTTATATAGTCATATACGTACACTGGGATATATGGTGGCATATGGATGTGAGACCTTATAGTTGAGATGATAGGAAGCGATCATCGCCTCTTGGATGACGCCGTTTGGCTTTGGATAGTGTGTATATGAGGACGAGTGCGCTCAAGTACAGAGTTAAGTATCACATTTTGACAACTGCCTTGACGTTTTTCAGACTCATTTAAGAGGACATCGACGTGGAGGATTAGAGATGACGTAAATGAAGGAAAAACAAGTGGAAGGGAACCTCGTGTCGACTTAAGCGAAACCAAAATGGAGACTATAAAGATATGAAAGTGACGTGAAGACATGAGAGTGGTATAAAGGAAACCATAAAGGAGCATCAACGAGGTAACTAGAGACAACGAACATAAGGTTCTTCCAAGAAACGGTGCCGATGAACTAAAGATGTGAATCAAGAAAGAGGACTACATTCTCGCTCAAGAATAAAAGGGGCGTTCTATGTAAGACGAGTTTTCAATAGGCGCTCCTAAGTATGGGAGTCAAGATGAAAACAGTGGTCAAACAATTGTGAAAGATTGACGTGAACCGTAAGTTAAGCATGTAGAGGAACTAGAGAGCGACGTGACGGTGTTTGCGAGAGCTTAAGCGGGAGACTCCTTCGGAAATACGAGAGTTACGAGGAGGACTAAATGGTGAAAGTTCATATATTAAAATTATTCGGTGGAGTCAATCATTTTCCGTCATTGTGATGAGATAGAGCAATGCTAAGGAGGAGGAAGTTTGTGTAGATGATGAACTTCAAAAGATGAAAGATGAAACAAGGAGTTTGGATTGAAAGACTCAAGTTACCAACCAAGAGAAGAGAGAGTGGTTACTAACGATAGAGGTGTGGGGAAGAAGCACTTACAAGATATTATGAAGAACGGTTAAGCCTATGAAGTTGGGTCATATGACACGAAAGAGTTGGGGAGGTATAGTTATCTTAAATAAGCGGAAGGGAGAGGGGAGCTTAATAGGAGCTAACGGAGTTGGAAGTAGAGTAAAATGAGCTAGTGAAGTTTAAGACAGAGTACCCCGGGAGAGTATCCTTCAGAAGTATGATGACATGGAAGTACGGTAAGAGGGTAAGTCATTGATCTTAGAGAGGGTTATCAACGAGTTAATCGGTGACCACCGAGGGTGCATAGGTGCGGGTTGTATATTGGCGACTGTAGGAGGGAAGAGTAACCCAAGATGTGAGATCATGAAGAAGGGGAACAAGAACTGGAACATTCGTGGTGGTTGAATGTCAGTAATCGAAGGTGTATTAACGGAAGCATACACAATTTAATCAAGTAACATCTTATCAATTCTAACAAGTGATGGTAATGTATCTTGTGGAGGGATTGTAACAATCTGGTACGACCTTCTTAGGTCATGGGGGTGGTTATATGGAGAAATGACACGGATCAAGGTAAATCAAATTGGAAGGACGAAGAGGAAGGTGAGTCTTCTATAGTTGTTGTGTGGAAATGGGGTATATATAAGGGGAGGTATGATATGTTTGTTCTAAGGTTATGGATGTCATGTTTTCACGAGACAAGCTAAGTCAAGGTTTTTGTGACTCGTGTGGCGAAGCCAAAGTGGCTATGACGTGATACGAGGAATCTGGTTTGGGGCAACACTACAAGCTTAGGGTTATGATGTTAGTGCTTGGTGGAGTCATGAGTGAATCTTCTAGAGTTGTGGTTGGGGAATTCCGCCTAAAGGAATACTGTCACAATTGTGAAGTTGCTCCAAGAATATCGAGAAGTGCATAAGGTGACTATCAGGAGTAAGAGAAAACCGAGGTTTTGAAGTTTGAAGTCGATAGGAGACGTACAAGAAGTACATGAAAGATCATTAAATATCCGCAGGGGCGGATATTTAATGATCTTCAAACGTCTGACTTTTCAACTTTCTGTCGCTTCAGATGCCGAACCGCAAGGGGCGTCCTAGTGTCAACGCGGGGGCGGTGACACTGACTCTTCATCTTCCAGCTCCCAGGTTGAGGCACAGGCAGAGGCGCAGGGGCGCTGGTCTTCGCTTCTTCAGGGCAAGTCACAGCAGGGGCACCAAGGGGTTGACACAGGTGCGATGACAGTCTTCGTTCCTGGCGCTGGCGAAGGCGCAGGCTGCGCTCCGGGATATGGTGTCACCCGCAGGGGCGGTGACACTGCTCCGCGGGGGCGGTGAGGCAACAAAAGCTTTGCTTCGTGAATGGTCTTCACTCCTAAGTGCTTATAACTCCTTCTTTATCTTCTTTTAGTCTTCTTCTTCTGGACCAAGGAGTTAGTAGCATAAACCGACACTAATGTAACAAAAAGACTCTAAAAACTAACCTAAATGATAGTGATTCCATCACCTATCAAACTCCCCCATACTTAGACCTTTTACTCGTCCCGAGTAAAACAAATGACAACAGTTTTTAAACTCAAAGGCCTCAGGAAGCATGGGCAAGCAGAAAAGACAATGAAAACAAAAGAAAAGCCAAGAAAGAAAGAAGGAAAAGAGAGGAAATGTGAGAAAAAGGTGAGAAAACTACCATTCTTATTGCTCTAAGAGTGACCTACCCGGACAACCTCCTTATGACTCCCCTTCTTATGTCGCCAAACGCCGGAAGAAAAACCTACACTCGGTGCCGCTCATTTTGCCAAGGTGCCCTTTCGGGTTTTCACGTTGCCACTCTTCTTCTTTTGATGATCTCACTTGGGACTCACATCCCTCAAGTCCAATTTTTGCACCAACCTAAGGTTGGTCGGACTACCTTCTTTTTGCCTAAACAGCCCTTTCGGGTTTTCGGTTTATCCAAGGATTTTCATGCCTCTTTTCATTTTCTTTGGCTTTTTCTTTATTTTTTTATTATTTTTTTTACTGAATTTCAAACTGAATTCAAACTACAAAAACTCAATTGCAAACATACTCCAAACAACTCGAATAAACTATACATGCAATGATATGTCCCTCCCCATACTTGAAGCACGCTTTGCCCTCAAAGTGGAAAATGAAAGCAAAGATAAATGTGGGAAAGGGAAAAGGAATGATACCACTAGTGGGATGGTCCGGCTGGACCATCTGGACCCTCCTCTATGGGTACGGGAAGTGGCTGAAGAAGTGCTCCCGCCGGCGGTAGATGTCCTTAATGCGGGTCTGCTGAGCCTCCATCTGACGGCCAAAAGAGGTCTCAAAGCTGGCTTGCCAAGCGAACTGCTGAGCCTCCAGCTGCTGCTGCTGGGCCGCCTGCCAAGCATCATGCCTCTGGTCGAAGTGGGAGGTCATGGAGGTGGCAAAGCTCGTCTTCCAGCTCTGCTACTGCTCAAGCATGGTCCGTTGGTACTCGGTCTGCCATGCTTGATGCTGGGTGGTCAGGGCCGCCATATGAGCCTGCAGGCTCGCAAGAGTTGGATCCTTCTCCGGTGGCGCAGTAGGCATCTCCTTGTTGTCGGGGACGGGCATGTGCTCCTCATGATGAGCCCGGCTAGAGCTCACAGCATACCTCTCCACAATGGCCACCTGAGGCCGCCTCGGCACGAAAGGGTCCTCCGGAATGTAAAGCTCGGAGAGCTCGTCTCCAAGTGGCAGTGGCCGTGGGAGGTAGGTGATGTGGCTTCCGTACGCAAAAGAGAGCTAGAAGAGGTTGTCACCATCCCTCTTGAGGAGCTTGCACCTCCTCAACATCCCCTCTGTGTAGAGAGGTGCCTCCAACCCATCCTCTAGGCCAGAAAGGTCCATAACCCGTGAGGCGATTAAGGAGATCACCCCACCGCCCACAATGTCCCTCGGCTCGTTCTTCCTAATCCGCTTTAAAGCGGCAAGGAAGCGGGACGGCCAATCCATCACCTTCTCGCTCATCGGAAGGCAAGAGTATAGCAGTGGGAGGTCCTTGAGGGCGACCTTGTTCTCCTCTTTGTGTCCACTGAAGACACTCATGAGGATCTTAGAGAGGAGCCTCAAGCTAGGGTGAGTGAGTTTGTTGGAGTACTCACCCTCTGCATGAAACTCTGATCCGGTAGCTGCCTGCCAGAACTCACATAGGTCCGGAGTTGGGACTGGCTCCCACCAGTTCTCGGAGGGGTTGATAGTCACCCCGAAGGCCTCCTGTAGCTGGTAGTAATCAAGTGTGCATTTTGTCTTGTTGAACTTGAAGGTGAGTCCAATACACACATGATCCTTCTTCTCCATGGTGAAGGTGGCTATGAACTGCCGGTTGAGCTCGGGATACGTTGGAGCACTCTTCTGCAGGAAGTCTCCGAGCCCGACATTTGCTAGAAAGTACTGCATGCTCTCCAGCGTGCCTAGCTTCTCTAATGTAGGAACGTGCAAAAACCGAGTTGCATACACAACCAAATCTTGTACAATCCTATAACGAGCTTTCTCACCATCCGACATCTTGTGTTGCCTTTGAGGTTCCATTCTTGTAGATGATTAAGCAAAAGAATTAGCAACCTCCAAAAATAGGGAAAGAAAACGAACCCTCTGTTGTGTTTTCCGCAGGGACGGCTGAAGATGCGCAGGGGCGGTGAGACGCAGCTGCGGAAGATTGCAGGCGTAGGGGCGGGAGAAGTGTAGAGGGCGATTTTCGGACAGCTATGTATGTGGTGGCTCTTGGGGGTACTCCGGTGGCTTTTTGCTGGTGGAGATGTCGCCGGAGATGCTCTTAGTGGAGGGTAGAGAGTGTGAGAGAGGTAGGAAGGGTTGTGGGGTTAAGGTTGGAACGGGGGAAGGTGTTAGAGAGCATAGTGCGGCACAGGGGCGTCGGAGCTGGTGGTGCTGGAGTTGCAGAGGTGGCGCAGGAGCGTCGGAGCAGTCGGTGCGTGAGGGGAGTGCAGGGGCGTGGGCGTAAGGGAGTAGGGTTCGAAGGGGACTTGTGTGTGGTGACGGAAGAGAGTAGATGGGTGTGGTAGGTGTAGGATTTTTGGGATCGTTAATTTTTTTTCTTTTCTAGGTAAACCCGTAGGGGCGGGGGCTTGTCGCCGCGGGGGCGGTGACAAGGAAGAGGGGGCACGCAGGCTCAGCGCCGGGGGCGGCGCTGAGGATGTGTGTCAAGGATGGCCGCCGCAGGGGCGTAAGGGAGTCACCACGGGGGCGGTGCCAATATATGTTGCAGACGCTGACCCAGCGCCGAAGGCGGCGCTGGGAATGGGTGTCACCGCGGGGGCGGTGACACTGAGCCGCACGGGCGGTTTTCTTGACAGAGGCTCCTCTTCCTATTCCTTCGGGTTGCCTCCCGAGCAGCGCCTTTGTTTTACGTTGTTGGCTCGACGTAAGGGCTCTACTTCTATGACTGTGCTTCCTCCAGCACCATCTCATCAATTGGATCGTTCTTTACTCCTTCCAGGTAAGACTTTAGCCTTTGTCCGTTTACCTTGAACACCTTGTGCGTTTGGGGATCATAAAGATCCACAGCTCCGTGAGGGTATACTTTGGCTACCACGAACGGCCCCATCCATCTTGAACGTAGCTTACTGATAGGTGATGGAATCACTATCATTTAGGGTAGTTTTAGAGTCTTTTTATTACATTAGTGTCGGTTTATGCTACTAACTCCTTGGTCCAGAAGAAGAAGATCAAAAGAAGCTAAGGAAGGAGTTATAAGCACATAGGAGTGAAGATCGATCAAGAAGCAAAGTTTCTGTTGCTTCACCGCCCCCGCGGGTCCTTGCAGCCGCCCCTGCGGTGACTTGCCTTGACGATATGAAGACCAGCTCCCTTGCGCCTCCCACTGCGCCCTGCCTGCGCCTCGCCTTGGGAGCTGGAAGGTGAAGAGTCTGTGTCACCGCCCCTGCATTGGCCATAAGGCGCCCCTGCGCCTTGACATCAGAAACGTCAGGAAGGCGAAAGGTCAGATGTTGAAGTGCATTAAAGATCCGCCCCAGCGGAGTTGTGTAGCCGCCCCAGCGGTTCTGAAGAAGATCAACCGATTCTGCCTAAACCGCCCCTGCGGTGTAACACCAAAAGCTTTACTCCGACTGTTTACAGCACCTTTATGGCATTAAATGTGGCTGTTTTAGGCCGGCTATTTACTCCTAATTAAGTGTCTTTTGTAGTATAAATAGTCCATGGCTGATTGCTAGAAATATCCATGCTTTTCCTCACAAAATCCATTTTAGACTTGAGTTTTTCCATTGTAATGAGTTGCTAACTCCCTTGCTACATTGGGTTGGTTTGAAGCTGCTTTGTTACTTTGGTTGTAAGTTCTTTTAATATAAGTTTTTATTCAGTAATGCTTTGTGTTTCCTTGATCTCCATTGTGTTATTGCATGTTAACTATTACTTGAGATTAATCACCTTAGGTTCTAAAGTGCATGTAAACAACTAGGATTAATAGGTTCCGGGTTCGGGTCTTTAATCTAGTAGCAACTTTAAGTAATAACGGGTTGTAATTACTTAAAGAAAAGGAACACAAATATAAAGATAAGTTTAACGGTTTTAATCTTCTCTTTATATCCCTTAGTCTTTGTTTGAATGCTAACTTGTTATTTGTTCTTGTAGGTTTACGGAACTTTAATAGGTTAAGTTGTGTTGATGCTGGTTGGCTCAACACATATGTATGATCGAGACGGGAGATTACTTAAAAACTTGTAAAAGGAATGCACCAAAGTAGCAATTGCATGCTTAGAATCAACCTAGTGTACATTCATCCATTATTGTCTCACTTATCGCATTAATCGTTTTCATAAGTTTTTGTGCATCAATTCAACCAAACCTCCCCCCCTCTTTGTGTCACTTGTCATTATAATCGATAATTGCATCTAAAACACCTTAACTCTCTTGGGTTCGACCCTTACTTAATCACTATACTTGTTCTTAGTGCTAAGTCGGGATTTACTTTTGATTGGGTATAGACGACCATAGAAATACTTTCGGTCAAATTTTGGCGCCGTTGCCGGGGAGTTTTTGTGTTTTATTGTTATTATTGATTATTGGTTTGAACCATTTTTATGGTTCAAACCCGTGCTACTAATTCCGGCTTTGCTTCTTTTGATCCAGAAATTGAGAGGACGCACATCCGGCAACGAAGACAACAACAACAAGAAATGGGTGACCGTACTCTTCGTCAACTTACGCAGCCCACTTTGGCTCAAAACCCTCTTGCGGTCGCTATACCGACACTAGGGGAAGTAGTCAACTTTGAGCTCAAACCGGGCCTCATTCACTTGCTTCCATCCTTCCATGGGCTAAGTGGAGAAGACCCCATCAAGCACCTTGGGAAGTTCCACACCGCTTGTATGAGCATGAAGCCGGCCAACATTACCGAAGAACAGATCAAGATGAGAGCATTCGGCTTCACACTCAAGGATTCGGCGGATGATTGGTATTACCACCTTCCAGCCGGGAGTATTGACACTTGGGAAAACCTTCACAAAGCGTTCTTGGAGAAATACTTTCCAGCTAAAAAGGCCAATAGCTTGAAGAAAGCTATAAGCAACATCGAGCAAGAGGCAACCGAAACTCTCTACGAGTACTTCAAAAGGTTTGCACGCCTCCGATCCAGCTGTCCTTTTCGCGGAAATTCAACTCAAGATCTAGTCTTGTACTTGTACAATGGCTTGCTAGACAATGAAAGGAGGATCGTCGATGCGGCTTGCGGAGGTAATATTCTTAACTCTACTCCTGACCTTGATTTGAAAAAGATACAAGAACTAGCAGAAGGAACTCAGAACTTTGGAAGGACCCCGACTAAGAAAGAGTTCATGCTGTGAGTTCCGGGAAGAGTGAGATTTCCACCAAGCTCGCAGAATTGAAGGAAATGATGAAGAGGCTAACACTTATGGGAACACTGCAACAACTCAAAGCTTGTGGAGTTTGTGCTGACCCGTATCATCCCATGGACATGTGTCCACAAGTTCAAGATGACGATGCTGAAGTAAACGCAATGGGTTATGGACAACCACAGCAACAAAGACCTAGGAACGATCCCTATGCACAAAATTTCATGCCAAATTGGCGTGACTAACAGAATTTCCGTTGGAGGGATCAACAAAACCAACAACAGCAACCCCGCCAAGGTAAGTATCACTCAACTAAAGATATGTTGCAGGTTTTGACTAAACACTTTGCTACTCATGTCCAAACAACAGAATCAAGCATCAAGAACCTTGAGAAGCAGGTAGGCCAAATGGCGGAAGCTATTTCAAGGACCGAATCAAGGCTTTCCGAAGGATTGCCTTCCCAAATGTTTATAAACCCCAAGGAGAATGTTAGTTCCCTAACATTAAGGAGCGGGAAGCAAATCCAACAAGAATCAACAAAAGAGTCACAAAGTGAACCTTGTGTCGTTATTTCCGCACCCACAGCCGCCCCTGCGGCTACATCTGCGCCCAGCCCAGAAGGAAGAACGCTCCTACGGCTGGCTGCCCCCGCCCCTGCGGTGACAACCCCTGAGCCGCCCCTACGCCTTCAAGCTGACGCCCTTGCGGAAAACACAACTCCTTTTCCTGAAAAGCCACCAGCTCCTTTTCCGCCACTATACTCCGGCTTAACTTTCCGCCGCTGTACTCCGAAAAGGCACCAGCTCCTTTTCCTGAACCATTAAAGGAGCGAAGAATCATAGAGGACAAGGACCTCTTTGAGACTTTCTCTAAAAGCGAGGTAAACATTCCCCTCCTTAAGTTGGTGAAAAGTATCCCTAAGTATGCTCGATTTTTGAAGGAACTTTGTACTATCAAGAGAAATCAAAAGCTAAAGGGGAAACAGAAAGTGCAAGTTAGTGAACACGTGTCGGCAGTTTTCCAACGGAGAATGCCCAAGAAATGCAGCGATCCGGGCATGGTAAGCATTCCTTATGTTATAGGGGAAACCCGCTTTGACAAAGCAATGCTTGATCTCGGTGCTTCTATTAATGTCTTGCCATATTCAATTTACAAATCACTTGGCCTTGGACCACTAGGATTGTAGTACAACTTGCTGATAGATCTAATGTGTACCCAAAAGGGATAATTGAAGATGTATTAGTGATGGTAGACAACCTAATTTTTTCTGTTGATTTCTTTATAATAGATATGGAAAATGACTCGCATGCTGCACCCATTCTGTTAGGTAGGCCATTTCTGAAAACAGCTAGGACTAAAATTGATTATGTTAGTGGTAAATTGACCATGGAGTTTGATGGAGAAGTAGTAGAATTTGACATCTATGATGCAATGAAATTTCCTAGCGATGATCATTCTCTATGTGCTATTGACGTTGTTGAACCTTTTGTGCAAGATGTTTTTGATAACTCTAACGTGGATGAATTGAGAAATGTGATTGAGCATGACATTGAGGATTTCAAATTAGATTATGTGTTAACATCTAGCATGAAAGAGGTCCTAGCCCAATTAGATGGGCATAAAAGACTACCTACTTCCAATTTGGCCATTGGGCCCACTTTACTAACCCCAAGCGAAAAGCTTGTTCCATCCATAGTGTAGGCACCGGAAATAGAATTGAAGGATCTTCCATCACACCTCAAGTATGTTTTCCTTGGAGCACACAATACCTTGCCGGTAATCATCTCCAATAAGTTGACCACCGGACAAGAAGATAAGTTGGTGAACGTACTAAAGGAGCACAAGACGGCCCTTGGATGGACTATTGCGGACATCAAGGGGATATGTCCTTCCACTTGCATGCATAGGATTTTACTTGAGGACGAAGCCAAGCCCTCTAGGCAACCTCAAAGGAGGTTGAACCCACCAATGATGGATGTAGTCAAAAAGGAAGTGTTGAAGCTCCTCCAAGCGGATATGATCTTTCCTATCTCGGATAGCACTTGGGTTAGCCCGACCCAAGTGGTTCCGAAAAAGGGAGGCATCACTTTGGTGGAAAATCAACATGGAGAGATGGTCCCAAGCAAAACACAAACCGGATGGAGAGTTTGCATTGACTACCGCAAGCTCAATAAGGTAACACGAAAAGACCATTTCCCATTAACTTTTATTGATCAAATGTTGGAACGTCTTACAGGTCATCAATACTACTGTTTCATGGATGGATATTCGGGCTATTTCCAAATATCCATCGCACCAGAAGATCAAGAGAAGACGACGTTCACTTGCCCATTTGGCACTTTTGCATATCGCAGAATGCCCTTTGGACTTTGCAACGCGCCGGGCACTTTCCAATGGTGCATGATAAGTATTTTCTCCGAATATATAGAAAATTTAATTGAAGTCTTCATGGATGATTTTACCGTCCATGGAGACAGTTTTGACGCATGTTTAGGGCATTTAAAACTTGTTCCTGAAAAATGTGTTGAAACCAACTTAGTTCTTAATTCGGAAAAATGTCATTTCATGGTCGAACAAGGAATTGTGTTAGGACATGTAATATCCTCAAAAGGGATAGAGGTAGATAAGGCAAAGGTTGAGGTTGTTCAAAATTTACCTTATCCTACTAATGTTCGGGAAATCCGATCTTTTCTTGGTCATGCAGGTTTCTACCGAAGGTTCATCAAAGACTTCTCAAAGATCTTAGCACCCCTGTGTGAATTGCTCAAGAAAGATGTAACCTTCATAGTGGATGAGGATTGCAAGAAGGCTTTCGACACTCTAAAGTCATGTCTCACCACCACTCTAATCATCCGTTCTCCGGATGGGAGAAACCTTTTGAAATCATGTGTGACGCCAGTAACTACACCGTCGGAGCTGTCTTAGGACAAAAAGACGGAAGGGCTTCCCATGTGATCCATTATGTGTCTATGACACTAAATGGAGCACAAAGGAATTACTCTATCACCGAGAAGGAGATGCTGGCGGTAGTTTTTGCCCTTGAGAAGTTCAGGCAATACCTACTTGGGGTAAAGGTAATTATTTTCACTGACCATGCAACCCTTAGGCACCTCATGGCAAAGAAGGAGGCAAAGCCACGATTAATCCGTTGGTTGCTCCTTCTAAGCAAATTTAACCTAGAAATAAGGGACAAAAAGGGGGCTGAGAACCTGGTGGCAGATCATTTGAGCAGACTAGTGCAAGAGGAGGAAGAACCAGGAAAAGAAAGAGAGATAGCCGGACGCTTTCCAGACGATACATTCTACACAACTCTCTGTTGTGTAACCGCCCCGCGCCTCACACCAGCCGCCCCTGCGGCTCTGTCTAGGCGCCCCTACGGAATTGTCGACAGAGGTTTGTCTTAAGCTTCAATCTTTTAAGCCTTGGTTTGCTGACATTGTGAACTTTATTTTCAGGAAGGAGTATCCTCCAGACTTCACCAAGGCACAACGAGAGAAAGTAAAAGCTAACGCTCGACATTACGTTTGGGACGATCCTTACCTTTGGAAGCATTGTGATAACGTGATTTATGACGTTAGTTTAGGCGTTCAATTAGATAGTTTTTCCCGTTATTCATGCACGGTTTGACATTAGTTCATAACATTTACGTCTAATTTATGCATATCTCTAGAAAAAACGTCTACACGAGCTTTTGTCAGTTTTGTAGGTATTTCGGGGATCTTTTGGACATTAATCGATACATTCGAGGGTCAAGCCTCATGGTGGTACATATCCAAGGCTTTGAAGGAACATAATTGAAGCAATGAAGGACACAAGGACCCTTATTGGTGCAAGCAATGGAGCAACTCATGGCTAGATGATCATAACAAGTATCTTTTGAAGAAAATCGGACCAACACTCAGGAAAATCGGCCGATTTTCTTGACTGGGTCGATTTTTGGCCTTTGACAGCTTAAGCCACCTGTCCCACGATCTCTTTGTCCGGCCTTGCTCTTGGTGGAGAATATAAGTGGTCCTGCAAGCTGTTGCTGAGCAATCTCCCTCTCCCACATTCTCTCACACACAGCTCATTCCATTGGAGATAGACTTGGATAAGAAGAAAAATCTCTCAATTTGGAGGAAGAAGAAGAGCATCAAACTTAGAGTGATAGTGAGTTTTTAAGTGATTTTGAGTGATTTTTGGAGTCTTTGATTGAAGAACTTTTGGACTTGTTAGGAACGTTTTGGAACTTCATTTGAAGGGTTGTAAGTCTTGCTAAAACTTAGATTCAGCTGAGATTTATTGTTTTTACTTGCTTATCTTTCATCATCCATCTATGAAAACCATGTATGCTTGTGTGATGATTTTGGATCTTGATATGCATACTATTGACTAGTTATTTGTGATTCTGGAGTGATGGATTGATGGTTATGGCTTGGGTGATGATAGAATGGACTTATATGTTAGTTTAGGATGATTTGTATGCACGAAACCTAACCCAGGAAGAAAAATCGGCCTGTTCTTCAGGCAGATCGGACGATTTAGGTATGATCCACCCGATTTTTCCCTCTGTTGCTCTTTAATTGATGAATCTATATGTTAGGGTGTTAGGTTGTTGGAATCCTAGTGTTTATTAAGCATAATTTAGCTTAGGATCACCTAATGCTAATAACCTAAGTGACGGAAGAGACCTACCCGGTGATTTCCGATCTTGGATACCGAAGATGATGAACTCTAGGTAGTAGTGAGCCTCACAAGCCGCTATTGGATTGAGTATGCTAGGATTATTGCTTGAGACTTCCCTTTTCCGAGACTTACCCGGTAAGGAGAGGGTTGCCCCTTTAGTAGAGTCCGGTTTGTGTAGAATTCCCTATTTTAACCCCTTGAGATCTACCCGGTAATAGGAGTTTGATGCGGGATTAGTGAAGCGAGAGACTTACCCGGTAATTGCTTCCATTAGAGAAACACCCTTTCCCAACACCGCAACGTTGTCCTTAGAATCTTTAGAAGCTTGAGTCCAATCCCATAACCGGAAAAGCCCCATCGCCACCACCGTCGTCGAAACGACCAAATCGCCTTCTGCTCTTGGCCCGCACCTGCGCCTGCAAGCTCCCGCCCCTGCGTCGAGCCGCCCCTGCGCTTGTTGTAGCCGCCCCTGCGGATATTACGACAGAAGGTTCGTCTTTTGATCAAATTGCTGAACTTTCTAACTCTCTTACTTGATCAATTGCAAGAGATGGAACCACAAAGGAAATACAAGTTGACGGAAGGGGAGAAGGATCGGTATAGGATTGCTCAAAGCCGGGAGGTGCATGCAACCCGGTTCCTTGATGTTTCCATCTTGGAAAATCTAGGGATGTTGGAGAGTATGCAGGAATTTCTAAACAATGCCGGGTTTGGTGATTTTCTAATAAAGACCGCTCCAACACACCCCGACCTCAGTAGACAATTTATAGCAACATTCAAAATGGAGACGGTAGACCAAATGTGTGTTGGGCTTTCATTCAAGTACAACAAGAGGAAGTACACATTGGATTACACCCAAATATCGGAGGCTTTAGGGGTGACCATAACAGCTTCCATGCAGGAGGTGAGTACTCCAACAAATTCACTCACCCCTGCTTGAGGCTCATATCAAAGGTCTTGATGAGTGTCTTCTGTGGACACAAGGAGGAGAATAAGATCGCTCTCAAGGACCTTTCATTGTTATATGCTTGCCTCTCCACGAATGATTGGGTGCCGGATTGGGCATATCTCTTCCTTAACGCTCTTAAGCGGATTAGGAAGAATGAGCCTCGTGACATCGTGGGAGGAGGTATCATTTCATTACTAGCTGCGTGGGTTATGGATCTTCCTCCATTGGAAGAGGGTTTGGAGGCACCCTTATACAATGAAGGGCTATTGAGGAGGTGCAGGCTCCTCATGAGAGACGGGGAGCATCGGTTCTGGATCTCCCATGCAGATGGGAGTCACATCACATATCGTCCCCGACGACTCCTATTAGGAGAAGAGCTCTCCGACCTATATGTACCGGCTGACCCTATCCCTCCGAGACGGCCTCAGGTTGATATTGTTGGGAGGTACGCAACCGGTTCTAGCAGGGCTCACACCACTGATGAGGAGATGCCGACGGCGGGACACGGCAGTCAGACCATGGAGAGTCTGCAGGCTCAGATGGCTGCTTTGACTACACAGCACCAGGCATGGCAGACCGAGTATCAGCGGTCAATGCTTGAGCAGCAGCAGGCGTGGTAGTCCAGCTTCGCCTCTTCCATGACCACTCACTTTGACCGCCGTCAAGATGCTTGGCAGGAGGCTAATCAGCAGCAGTTGGAGACTCAGCAGTTAGCTTGGCAAGCTAGCTATGAGACTTCATTTAGAGAGAGGATGGAGGCTCAGGCGGACCGGATTGACACCCTTCACCGCCGCCAGGAGCACTTCTTCAGCCACTTCCCGTACCCACCGGAGGAGGGTCCTGGTGGTCCATCCGGACCACCCCAGAAAGGGGTACATTTCTTTCCCTTCTCCCACATTTTTATTTGACTCATTTCCACTTTGAGGACAAAGTGCACTTCAAGTATGGGGGAGGGATATATATCATTGCTTGTACAGTTCATTTAGTTGTTTTGTTGCATTGATTTTAACATTGTTTAATTCAGTTTCATTAGAAAAAAAAAGAAAAAGAAAAAGCCAAAGAAGTGAAAAAAAGGCATGAATATCCTTGGATAAACCAAAAACCCGAAAGGGCGGTTTAGGTAAAAAGAAGGTAGTCCGACCAACCTTAGGTTGGTGCAAAATTGGACTTGAGAGATGTGAGTTTAAGTGAGAAAAGAAGAAGAGTGGCAAGGTGAAAAACCGAAAGGGCGCCTTGGCAAGATGAGCGACACCGAGTGTAGGTTTCCCTTCCGGCATTTTGGCGACATAAGAAGGGGAGTCATAAGGAGGTTGTCCGGGTAGGCCACTCTTGGAGCGATAAGGATGGTAGTATCTCTTTTTCTCACATTTCCTCTCTTTTCCTTCCTTCTTTCTTTCTTTCTTGGTTTTTCTCTTGTTTTCCATTATTTTTCTTTCTTTCCCTTGCTTCCTGAGACCTTGAGTCACATTGTTGTCATTTGTTTTACTCGGGACGAGTAAAAGGTCTAAGTATGGGGGAGTTTGATAGGTGATGGAATCACTATCATTTAGGGTAGTTTTTAGAGTCTTTTTATTACATTAGTATCGGTTTATGCTACTAACTCCTTGGTCCAGAAGAAGAAGATCATAAGAAGCTAAGGAAGGAGTTATAAGCACTTAGGAGTGAAGATCGATCAAGAAGCAAAGTTTATGTTGCTCCACCGCCCCGCGGGTCCTTCCAGCCGCCCCTGCGGTGACTTGCCTTGACGAGACGAAGACCAGCTCCCCTGCGCCTCCCACTGCGCCCTGCCTGCGCCTCGCCTTGGGAGCTGGAAGGTGAAGAGTCTGTGTCACCGCCCCTGCGTTGGCCATAAGGAGCCCCTATGATGCGCCCTTGGATGCCCCTTTTACGTTGACCATGGACGAAGAGGAAGAGGCTTTTAGAGTTCGCTCAGATGGACCGATCACCCGATCCCGAGCTAAGGCCATTGCTCGAGCCACCGGCTCCATCATCACCCGCATTACTTCTTCACTTGGTCCCATTACCGGCATGCCTTGTCTCTACACCACCATGGCATAGGCTACCGGTTCCGTTAGCGGCATGTCCCGTCTTTCCGACACCATGGCATGAAGCTAGCTTATTTTCGGACTATATTTTCATGTTTTCCTTTTTATGTAATAAAGGGATATTCCGTATAGGAATATTACCTTTTTGACCTTATCCTTTTAGGGTTTGCTTTTATCCTTTTAGGTTTTCCCTTTTGGGCTTTTCTTCATGTATTTTTGTTTGGCCCGTTGGCCCATAGGTAGGCAAGTCTCTCTATATAAGAGATGTCTTGCCTCACTTATTTTTCATGTTCAATATTACTAAGTTTTGAGAAGAATTTCCTCCACTTAGCTTGGGCATCAAAACCTCTCTTCTAACCCTCAAACTTCTTCCTTGGATCTCGTCTTTGATTCAAGAAATCCATATTCGAGGATTCTTTTTAAGAATCAACCTTCGCTCCACACAAAAAGGTTCCTTCGATCTCTCTAGATCGAAGTAACCCTAGTTTCTTCATCGCTTCCGCCCCTTTGGATCCGAAACGATACAACTTTGCACAAAGAATCAAGGAGTAGTTGGAGTTTTGCTTGATCTAGATCCGGAGTTATCCTTGGTTACCTCCAAGGACGCATCAAATTGGTATCAGAGCAAGGGATCAAAGCTAAGTTCTCTTTACTCTTGTTTTTGTGCGTTATTATCTTAAAACCTATTTAGCCTTTGTTTTGTTCATGATGTTCTTCGTTTGCTCATGATGTTCTTCATTTGTTCTTCATAATCTTCATGTTGTTCATCATGTTCATCCATTTTTCCTGAATTTTTTTTTCTTTTTCGTGTTTAACTCAAAACAAAAAGAACAAAAATAGGAGATACTTGGTTTGCCTTCAAACCATTTATCAAACCCGTCTTTTTTTTTTCTTGAACCGACCTAATCCGACAATTTTGTTAATTAATTTCACCAAATCTCTTGGGATATTTTTGTTAACGAAAAATTCGGATATCTCGCATTTGATATTCCAAGAAAAGCAAAACAACTCTTCATCAATACGGATTTGTGTTCAAAAAAAAAAAAAAAAAAAACAAAAGAAAGTGTTGCTCAAAACGTTTCAAAGAAACGAAACACACAAAGTGAAAAGACGTCCGGCAAACCGGTCCATCCGAAAAATCGGATTTTACAAAACGGTCAAAGACCGAAAGCAAGCAAAGCTTGCCGAGTGAACAATCCGTCCATCTTCTATCTCTCCATTTTCTCACATACGTTTGCAAAATATCACTTGTTTTTTGTGTGTAATTGGTTCAATTTTGTTGGATTTGCCTTCCTTGCCTAACCGCCAAACGGCCTTCCCCAAAGTAGAACCCGATAACGCACTTGAACTTGGGTAAAGTTGACCTAACTTGTCACCTTGCTCACTTGATTGCTTGAACTTGTGTGCTGATTTGGAGCAATGACTAACGTTGAAATGGAAACTTCTCAGGATTCTGGTCCGCAAGAGTTCAGTGAACCCTTGGCTCAAGAAACTGCTTCGTTGTCCCTCGAAAATGACTCCATAAGGCGAGAATCGGAAGCCTTGAAGGCACAACAAAAGTTTGATGCCTTGACCCGAGAAAATATTGCCTTGAAAAAAGAGCTAGAAGCTCTTAAGTCCCTTCAGAATGCTCGCCGTCCCACCCCAACTTATCCGAATGAGAACGTGGTCAATGCTTCCACTTCCGATGCACAACGGAAAGGCAAGGGACTTTTGGGAGCCGGTCCATCCAACGTTACCCGGCTTGCGTCTGTCATTGAACGCACCCATCCTTTACCTCTTGACGGAAATGAGTCCCATGAAGAAGAGGAGTAATTCCCCGACCCGCGTCAAGATAACTTGCCCATAGTCGATACGGAACATCGGCACCAATATTATGAGCATCAACATCAACGGTATGTTCCTTCTCCACCTCCACCTAGTGTGCCCCGCACCGACCGACAAACCCGGGAAGAGCCCCGGTACCGTCCCAACTCAACCACCAATCATGGTCGTGAGCATGATCGTTCCGAACACCGTCACCAACGGTCAATCCGGCAACCGAGGACCCTCGACTTTGATGAATACGATGAGCAACACAACTTCAATGAGTTCTCCGGTGATGAATCCGATTTAGAACGGGTAGCACATAACCGTCCGTGGCACCCACCCGTCATAGACCCATATGAGAACCAAGACCGGGGTGAAGAATGGTTGCCTCCCCCAAATCCACCTAGGCCGGCCCCACCCGTTCATGGGCACCAACGACATCATGGCGGCCACCGGCGAGCCCGTGCCGATGATGCCTACATTCCACCACCCCGCCCGGACCCCTACCGAGCTCGTAGGGAAGGTAAGGTTAAGTTCCCTACCTTTCATGGTGAATATGATCCGTGTGTTTTTCTTGATTGGGCGCAGGATATGAAACGAGCATTAAAACATTGTCATTATGAGGAGGAATCCGAGAAAATCGAGGCGGCAACTCTATACTTTGAAGGAGATGCGAAGTCTTGGTGGAACCGGTATGAGTTCACCCGAGAGAGGCGAGGATGGGCACCAATTGAGACGTTTGAGCAATTGCTCTATTGCATGACCAAGAAGTACGTACCCGAGGACTTTAAGAATGATATGCGGTTGCAAATTGCCGAGTTCAAGCAAGGCAACCTCACTCCGGTGGCTTACTTGGCTAAACTTGAGGACATGCACATTAAGGCCGGCGTCTCGGCCTCCCCCTCCGCCCTTCGCACCAAGTTCATGAGTGGGCTTAATGCTTCCATCCGGCGGCCGCTCGAGATTGTCCCATTCAAGGATTTGGGAGCATTATGTCATGCCGCCATGAAGTTATATAAGCAACAACTCGAAACACCGCGGTATTCTAGGTATCCCTCTTCCTCGAGTCCATATCTTTATCCATCTAACACACGTTCTCGAGATGCGCCTAGTCCTACAGATACCGACGCCTCCAAAGGGACCCAACGGACGTGTCCTTCCAATAGGCAAACGGGTACCGAGAAGGCACCAAACCGTGGCCCGGCACCGGCGCCTCCCTCTCGAGGTCAACAAGGACCCTCACCGGCGGCTCGCCCAAGGGAGCCCGTGTGTTACAAGTGTAGCGGTTTTGGCCACGTACAATGTGATTGCCCAAACACCAAACGGGTCTTGTTTGCCGACCCAACATATTTCGAGGACGACGATGGTCAATTTGAAGGTGATATCATTATTGAGGATGACCATGACACCGACCCACTTGTTGGCATGGAACCCTGTGATGACGAGATTGCTTGCGGCCCAGCACAACCCGGTAAATTTGCTCTTGTTTCTCGTCGTATTTTGGCTGTTAAAGAGCATATTCCTATTGATCAATGCGAGAATCTCTTCCACTCTCGTTGCTTGGTTAATAATACGAGTCTTTCTCTCATCGTTGACGGGGGTTCTTGTTGCAATATTGTCAACGAACGGGTGGTAAAACACTTCAAGTTGCCTACGACCCCCCACCCAACGCCTTACGGACTCCAATGGATTTCCGATACGGCATGTGACACCGTCACACAACAAGCTTGGGTGCCGTTTTCTATTGGCGCCTATGTTGATAAGGTCCTTTGTGATGTTATCAAGATGGACGCCACACATGTCCTATTAGGACGACCATGGTAATTCGATCGCCGCACATATCATGATGGTTATCTTAATCGGTACATGTTCCAATATAATGGAAAGCGGGTCACACTTTTGCCTATGACTCCGCACGAAATTTTGGTTGACTATGCGGAACGGAAGAGGCAACAAACTATTGATGAGTCCGCTAAAGCACCGGCAAAATCGGACCCCCGAAGTCCCGATGTTGTAGGTGCTAGTACTTCCAAATCCCGCAACACCGCCCCTCTTGTCCATGCTACCGAATCCAAAGGTAGTAAAGGTCGCATAGTTTCTTCGGGCGCACCTTTATCATCTTCGGATCCCGTAATTCAAGGACGGTGTGAGCCACGGATACTCTTAGCTCGCCGGCATGATTTGCAACCGGTCATGGAAGGCAAGTTCCCATGTTTTTTACTTGTTCCGTTTTGTTTATCTACTTCTCATGACCCAAGTAATGTGCCACACGAGGTGTCTTTGTTGTTGTCCGAATTTCAGGATATTATGCCCAAAGACCTCCCACCCGGCTTGCCACCTATCCGAGGGATTGAACATCAAATTGACTTTGTGCCCGGTGCCTCTTTGCCAAACCGCGCCGCTTACCGAGCCAGTCCGGAAGAGACAAAGGAGCTACAACGTCAAGTGCAAGAGCTCCTAGACCGGGGACATGTGCGTGAATCCTTATCACCATGTGCCGTCCCGGTAATCTTAGTACCAAAGAAAGATGGATCATGGCGGATGTGTGTTGATTGTCGTGCCATCAACCAAATCACCGTCAAATATCGCCACCCGATCCCGCGCCTTGATGACATGTTAGATGAGCTTCATGGCGCCACTATCTTCTCCAAAATTGATCTCCGGAGCGGTTACCACCAAATCCGGATGGCCGAAGGTGACGAATGGAAGACGGCGTTCAAAACGAAGTATGGACTCTATGAATGGCTTGTCATGCCTTTTGGCCTCTCCAACGCCCCGTCCACCTTCATGCGCCTCATGAACCACGTCTTGCGCCGATTCTTGGGTACATTCGTTGTTGTTTATTTTGATGATATTTTGGTGTTTAGTACGTCTTTGGAGGATCACATCGGGCACCTTCGCCAAGTGCTCGAGTGCCTTAGACAAGAGCAATTGTATGTCAACTTTGACAAATGCGTCTTTTGCTCGGACACCACTATCTTTCTTGGCTATGTCGTATCTAAGGACGGACTCCGACTAGACGAATCTAAAGTTCGTGCTATTCGGGAGTGGCCTACTCCTACTACGGTCACCATGGTCCGAGCCTTTCTCGGCTTAGCGGGTTTCTACCGGCGCTTTGTCAAGGACTTTAGCACGGTAGCAGCACCGCTCCATGAGCTCACTACCAAGGGTGTCACGTTTGAGTGGCGTGATATCCATGCTCGAGCGTTTGATGCGCTCAAAGACCGTCTTTGTAATGCACCATTACTCCAACTCCCAAACTTTTCGAAAACCTTCGAGGTGGAGTGTGATGCATCAAATGTGGGCATTGGAGGCGTTCTCTTACAAGAGAATCGTCCAATTGACTACTTCAGTGAAAAACTGTCCGGTCCTTCGCTCAACTACCCTACATATGACAAGGAACTATATGCTCTAGTTCGTTGTCTTAAGACATGGCAACATTACTTGTGGCCGAAGGAGTTCGTGATTCATTCGGATCATGCGGCTCTTTCGTATCTCAAGAGTCAAACAAATCTCAGTCGGCGCCATGCTAGTTGGGTAGAGTTTTTAGAGACCTTTCCTTATGTCATTCGGCATAAGAAAGGCAAAGAGAATGTGGTGGCCGATGCCCTTTCTCGCCGCTATGCCCTCCTGGTGTATATGGATGCCAAGATACATGGCTTTGCTCTTATCAAAGAGTTATACGCCACGGATCTTGACTTCAAGGACATATGGGCACAATGCCTCGACCTCCGAGAGCACGAGTCTTTCTTTATTAACGATGGCTATCTTTTTCGAGCGGGAAAACTTTGTATTCCGCGCTCATCTATACGCCATTTGTTGGTCAAGGAAGCTCATGAGGGCCGTGGTCATTTCGGTGCTACCAAGACCCTTTCCGCTCTCCAAGAGCATTTCTTTTGGCCCCGGATGCGTATGCATGTGACACGGTTTTGCAAGGGTTGCATCACATGTCATCATGCCAAGTCGCGCCAAGGTCCGGATGGGATGTATTCTCCTTTGCCTATACCAATGGGACCTTGGGAGGATCTATCCATGGACTTTGTGGTCAGGTTGCCTATGTCAAAACGAGGCAAAGACTCCATTTTCGTGGTAGTCGATCGTTTCTCCAAAATGGCTCATTTCATCGCATGTAAAAGCACCCTAAATGCTAGTGAAGTTGCCACCTTGTTCTTTGACAATGTGGTGCGTTTACATGGGATACCACGTTCCATCGTTAGTGATCGGGACGTGAAATTCGTAAGTCATTTTTGGAGAACGTTGTGGGGAAAACTTGGAACCAACTTGTTGTTTTCAAGTAGTTATCACCCCCAAACCGATGGTCAAACGGAGGTGACCAATCGGACTCTTGGTGCTCTACTTAGAGCCACCACTAGGACCAACCCACGTAGGTGGGAGGACTTACTTTCTATTGTCGAGTTTTCGTATAACAGGTCTAGGCACACGGCAACTAAATTGTCCCCATTTGAAGTTGTCTACGGCCTCAATCCACATACACCATTGGATTTCACTCCCCGCCCGCTCAAGGATGGAGAACACATCATCGCCGGAAACCGAGCCGCCCAAATCATTGAGCTTCATGAGCGGACTAGGACACAACTTGAACGTCGTGCCGCCCAACTTGCCGGACAACGCAACAAGGGCCGCCGCGACGTCTCTTTTGAACCCGGTGATCTTGTTTGGCTCCACCTACGGAAGGAGCGTTTTCCTACTCGTCGCATGAGCAAGCTCTCGGACCGTGGTGATGGCCCATTCCGCATCTTAGCCCGTCATGGTCCAAATGCATACAAGTTAGAGCTTCCGGATTCCTACGGAGTACACCCTACGTTCAACGTCAAGGACCTTGCCCCTTATGTTGAGCCCCTCTTTGACGATGGTGAAACTGGGACGTTTCACAACCAAGATGGGGGGACTGATGCGCCCTTGGATGCCCCTTTTACGTTGACCATGGACGAAGAGGAAGAGGCTTTTAGAGTTCGCTCAGATGGACCGATCACCCGATCCCGAGCTAAGGCCATTGCTCGAGCCACCGGCTCCATCATCACCCGCATTACTTCTTCACTTGGTCCCATTACCGGCATGCCTTGTCTCTACACCACCATGGCATAGGCTACCGGTTCCGTTAGCGGCATGTCCCGTCTTTCCGACACCATGGCATGAAGCTAGCTTATTTTCGGACTATATTTTCATGTTTTCCTTTGTATGTAATAAAGGGATATTCCGTATAGGAATATTACCTTTTTGACCTTATCCTTTTAGGGTTTGCTTTTATCCTTTTAGGTTTTCCCTTTTGGGCTTTTCTTCATGTATTTTTGTTTGGCCCGTTGGCCCATAGGTAGGCAAGTCTCTCTATATAAGAGATGTCTTGCCTCACTTATTTTTCATGTTCAATATTACTAAGTTTTGAGAAGAATTTCCTCCACTTAGCTTGGGCATCAAAACCTCTCTTCTAACCCTCAAACTTCTTCCTTGGATCTCGTCTTTGATTCAAGAAATCCATATTCGAGGATTCTTTTTAAGAATCAACCTTCGCTCCACACAAAAAGGTTCATTCGATCTCTCTAGATCGAAGTAACCCTAGTTTCTTCATCGCTTCCGCCCCTTTGGATCCGAAACGATACAACTTTGCACAAAGAATCAAGGAGTAGTTGGAGTTTTGCTTGATCTAGATCCGGAGTTATCCTTGGTTACCTCCAAGGACGCATCACCCTGCGCCTTGACATGAGAAATGTCAGGAAGGCGAAAGGTCAGACGTTGAAGTGCATTAAAGATCCGCCCCAACGGAGTTGTGTAGCCGCCCCAGCGGTTCTGAAGAAGATCAACCGATTCTTCCTAAACCGCCCCTGCGGTTCCTGAAGGCCGCCCCTGCGGTGTAACGCCAGAAGCTTTACTCCGGCTGTTTACACCACCTTTATGGCATTAAAGGTGGCTATTTTAGGACGGCTATTTACTCCTAATTAAGTGTCTTTTGTAGTATAAATAGTCCATGGCTGATTGCTAGAATTATCCATGCTTTTCCTAACAAAATCCATTTTAGACTTGAGTTTTTCCATTGTAATGAGTTGCTAACTTCCTTGCTACATTAGGTTGGTTTGAAGCTGCTTTGTTACTTTGGTTGTAAGTTCTTTTAATATAAGTTTTTATTCAGTAATGCTTTGTGTTTCCTTGATCTCCATTGTGTTATTGCATGTTAACTATTACTTGAGATTGATCACCTTAGGTTCTAAAGTGCATGTAAACAACTAGGATTAATAGGTTCCGGGTTCGGGTCTTTAATCTAGTAGCAACTTTAAGTAATAACGGGTTGTAATTACTTAAAGAAAAGGAACACAAATATAAAGATAAGTTTAACGGTTTTAATCTTCTCTTTATATCCCTTAGTCTTTGTTTGAATGCTAACTTGTTATTTGTTCTTGTACGTTTACGAAACTTTAATAGGTTAAGTTGTGTTGATGCCGGTTGGCTCAACACATATGTATGATCGAGACGGGAGATTACATAAAAACTTGTAAAAGGAATGCACGAAAGTAGCAATTGCATGCTTAGAATCAACCTAGTGTAGATTCATCCATTATTGTCTTACTTGTCGCATTAATCGTTTTCATAAGTTTTTGTGCATCAAGTCAACCAAACCCCCCCCTTTGTGTCACTTGTCATTATAATCGATAATTGCATCTAAAACACCTTAACTCTCTTGGGTTCGACCCTTACTTAATCACTATACTTGTTCTTAGTGCTAAGTCGGGATTTACTTTTGATTGGGTATAGACGACCATAGAATTACTTTCGGTCACTTACCTGCGAAGAGTTTCAAACGTGATTGAAAAAGAAGTACCTTATTACCTACCTTGAAGTCATTCCGGAGAATGTTTCGGTCATGCCATGCTTTAGTCTTTTCTTTGTATACTGTGGCATGGTCATATGCATCTAATCTCAACTCCTCCAACTCTTGCAATTGGAGCTTCCGGAATTCTCCCACTTCCTCTACGTTCATGTTGAACTTTTTCACCGCCCACCAAGCTTTGTGCTCTAACTCCACCGAAAGGTGGCAAGCTTTCCCAAACACGAGCATGAAAGGAGACATCCCTATAGTAGTTTTGTAGGTTGTCCGATATGCCCATAGGGCATCGTTTAGCCTTGCACTCCAATCCTTCTTTCCGGGAGAGACCGTCTTTTCAAGGATGGTCTTTATTTCCCGGTTAGATACCTCAACTTGGCCATTTGTTTGTGGATGATAAGCTGTTGACACTCGTTGGTGGACGTGATACTTCTTAAGGAGAGCCGTGATCGTCTTGTTGCAGAAATGGGTACCCCTATCATTGATTAAGGCTTTCGGAATTCCAAATCGTGCAAAAATGATTTCCTTAAGGAAAGCTGCAACCACGTTTGAATCATCAGTTTTGGTGGCCTTTGCTTCCACCCACTTGGAAACATAGTCCACCGCAAGTAAAATATATGTGTGCCCGAATGAAGTAGGAAAAGGCCCCATGAAATCAATTCCCCAAACATCAAATATTTCACAAAATATAAGAGAGGATTGCGGCATTTCATGCCTCCTTGAAATGTTTCCTACCCTTTGGCACCTATCACACACTTTGCAAAACGCAAAAGCGTCTCTAAAAATGTGTGGCCAAAAGAAACCGGCATCTAAAACTTTTCTTGTAGTTTTGTTTGCCCCAAAGTGTCCCCCACATGCTTCGGAATGACAGAAGGTTAGGACAGATTGTACCTCATTATCCGGAATGCAACAACGGATGACTTGGTCACTATAGTGCTTCCAAAGGTAGGGGTCGTCCCAAACGTAGTGTCGGGCTTCAGCCTTCACCTTCTCCCGTTGTGCCTTGGTGAAGTCTGGAGGATACTCTTTCCTGACCATGAAATTCACAATGTCAGCAAACCAAGGTTTAAAGGACTGGAGCTTGAGACAAACCTCTATCGACAATTCCGGAGGGGCGCCTAGACTGCGCCGCAGGGGCGGCTGGCCGCAAGGGTGGGAGGTGTGAGGCGCGGGGGCGGTTACACAACAGAGAGTTGTGTAAAATGTATCGTCTAAAAACTTCCAGCTATTTCTTTTCCTTTTCCTGGATCTTCCCTTCCTTTACTAGCCTGCTCAAATGATCGGCCACCAGGTTTTAGCCCCCTTCTTGTCCCATATCTCTAGGTTAAACTCACTTAGAAGGAGCACCCATTGAATTAATCGTGGCTTTGCTTCCTTCTTCGCCATGAGGTACCTAAGAGCTGCATGGTTAGTGAAGATAATTACCTTTACCCCAAGTAGGTACTGTCTGAATTTCTCAAGGGCAAAAACCACCGCTAACATCTCTTTATCGGTGGTAGAGTAATTCCTTTGTGCTCCATTGAGTGTCATAGACGCATAATGGATCACATGTGAAGCCCGTCCGTCTTTCTGTCCTAAGACAACTCCAACGGCGTAATCGCTGGCGTCACACATGATTTCGAAAGGTTTCTCCCAATCCGGAGAACGGATGATTGGTGCGCTGGTGAGACATGCCTTCAAAGTGTCGAAAGCTTTCTTGCAACTCTCATCCACTATGAAAGTGACGTCTTTCTTGAGAAATTCACATAAGGGTGCCGAGATCTTCGAAAAGTCTTTGATGAAACGTCGGTAAAAACCTGCATGACCAAGAAAAGATCGGATTTCCCGAACATTAGTAGGATAAGGTAAACTTTGAATTACATCAACCTTTGCCCTATCTACTTCTATCCCTTTGGAGGATATTACATGTCCTAGCACAATTCCTTGTTCCACCATGAAATGGCATTTTTCCGAATTAAGAGCTAAATTGGTTTCAACACATTTTTCGAGAACAAGTTTTAAATGTCCTAAACATGCATCAAAACTGTCTCCATATACGGTAAAATCATCCATGAAGACTTCAATGAAATTTTCTATGTATTCGGAGAAAATACTTATCATGCACCGTTGGAAGGTGCCGGGTGCGTTACAAAGTCCAAATGGCATTCTGCGGTACACAAAAGTGCAAAATGGGCAAGTGAACGTCGTATTTTCTTGATCTTCCGGTGCCATGGCTATTTGGAAGTAGCCCGAATATCCATCAAGGAAGCAATAGTACGGATGACCTGCAGACGTTCCAACATTTGGTCAATAAAAGGTAATGGGAAATGGTCTTTACGTGTTACCTTGTTGAGCTTGCGGTAGTCAATGCAAACTCTCCATCCGGTTTGCGTTTTGCTTGGGACCATCTCTCCATGTTGATTTTCCACCATTGTGATGCCTCCTTTCTTTGGAACCACTTGGGTTGGACTAACCCAAGTGCTATCTGAAATAGGGAAGATCATATCTTCTTGGAGGAGCTTCAACACCTCCGTCTTGACCACGTCCATCATTGGCGTATTCAAACTCCGTTGAGGTTGCCTAGAGAGTTTGGTTTCATCCTCAAGTAAGATCCTATGCATGCAAGTTGATGGGCTTATCCCTTTGATGTCCGCAATGGTCCATCCAAGGGCCGTCTTATGTTCTTTCAACACTTTCACCAACTTGTCTTCTTGACAGGTAGTCAACTTGTTGGAGATGATCACCGGCAAGGTATTGTTATCTCCAAGGAAAACGTACTTGAGGTGGGATGGAAGGTCCTTCAATTCTATTTCCGGTGCCTGTACTATAGATGGAACAAGCTTCTCGCTTGGGGTTAGTAAAGTGGGCCCAATGGCCAAATTGGAGATAGGTAGCCTTTTATGCCCATCTAATTGGGCGAGGACCTCTTTCATGCTGGATGTTAATACATATTTTGATTTGAAACCATCAATGTCATGCTCAATTATATTTTTCAATTCATCAATATCAGAATTATCAAACACATCTTGCACAAAAGGTTCAACAATGTCAATAACACATAAAGAATGATCATCACTAGGAAATTTCATTGCATCGTAGATGTCAAATTCCACTACTTCACCATCAAACTCCATGGTTAGTTTGCCACTAACATAATCAATTTTAGTCCTAGCAGTTTTCAAAAATGGTCTACCTAACAATTGTAACACCACAAATTCTAAGAATTCGGGGAGCTACTAGTTAGGACCTCACAATGGGTTCCGACCTTAGTTTGACAACAACTTTACTAGGATCTTACAACAAGGCACAAAAGTATTAAAAACATTTGAAAACTTTAAACAATATATACATGAAAAATATGTATCAGCCTTACAAATCAAAGGTACTAAAACGACGCATATGAAGTATATAAGAAAACCTCGTCCCCAACAAAATGAGTACGTGGACCCGGCTGAACATTCCCTCCGGATCTCTCTACAACTGTCTTAACCTGCAAGGCATCTACAAGCGGTATAAAACCGTTAGCTAACATTCTATGCATAAATATAAAGGTAAAAGCACAAACACACAACATACACAATCAACATGCACACTCAATCCTTTTATTATCTTTAATTAGGTGATAGGTCATTACTAATGATACTTATTTTGTGACACGAGGGATTCCCAAACCTCGCCCCTGTCCCCGTTTACCAACGCGGAATGGTACTAATGCATCTGACCGTCTACCGGACTGGGCTGGTCGCAGGGAACCTCCTAGACTCTCGCAAGAGCTAGACAGATGATGTCATGACCCGTTATCATACACTTGGGTCAATTACGTAAATAAAAAAGTCGGCCTAATCCGGTTTCGTTATTTATCATAACTAACAAACACCACTCATACACATTGCACTCATACAAGAAGCCAATTAAGTAAGTCCGTGGACTTACCTGAATCAGATCTTGACTTTCTAATTCCCAAATCAATCTGTACAATAGGAATTTAGTGGCCTGTCAAAGGAGGCAAGTGTGTCAGCATACTTTCTAGGTGATTAGAAGTCTAAGACTTCTAAGATAGTAGGTCTTAATAGAACGGAATTGATTACAATATTAATTTATGGTAAAATGACTATTTTACCCTTGGTCCCGAAACTTCTAAAAATTTCCTAATTCATGCCTAAACTCTTATTTGAGACTAAAGAGTCATATTCTAACTCCGAAAGATGAGTTTGGTTACAAACTGACAATTTACCCATTTCCTTATTTTCGGAAAGATCGTTAAGGTCCAACTTCGGCTTCAAATATAAAATTTGAATAATCTTATAAAAATTCCGAAATAATTCCCTAGATCATCTATGATATCTCATCTACTCCTAGGAGCAAGAATTTCTTAAAACTGTTCAACCATCACTTCTACAAAAATTTCTTAAGTTGGTTACAACCCTTAACAAACAACACATTGTCTTAACTTTGAAAAATCATAACTCCTAAACTACTCGCTGGATTTATTCCAAATTTTGATATGTTCTACTATAAACGTAACAACTCTCTGCGGTTGTTTTCTTGACTGAAATACATGGTTCCAAGATTGTTTAGCATCAGCTATAAGTGCACATATGATTGAAGGAAGCAAGGTTGAAAGAGTATGGTTACACTCAACTATAAAACTCGCCCAAGAGCTCACGAGGTTGCAACCAGGAGTAGAGGAGGGCAGTCATGCGCAGCTTGGAGAGGAAGTCGTGCTGGTGGTGAGATGAAGTCGTGCTACTGCTGAGATGAAGGTGGCATAGAGGGAGGAGGGCTCGACGGAGGGAGAGGCGTTGTGCTGCTCGAGATGAAGGTGGCGTAGAGGGAGGAGGGCTCGACGGCGCTGTGCTGCAAACACGAGGACGTAAGTCCGACCCACTGTTGCCCGACTTGTCCGATGGAGAGAGGAGGGCTCGAAGGATGAGCGAGACTGCAGCAGCTTTCCGGACTGGGCGTGAGCACGAGAAGAAGGTCACCGCCGGCGTCGGTGTTGAAGGTGAACCGTTGGGATGAGGTTTGTGAGAAGGACGTCCAACGAAGGAGAATGAAGAGGAGGAGGCTGTTGTCACGTGAGGGAGGTTAGGGTTTACGTGAGAGAGGGAGAGGTCATGGGCTGGCTGTAACAGCTCCTTATTGGGCCCGGATGGTAGGGTTTCAATGGCCAAACTCAGTTTCTTAATGGGCCCGGATGACCTTGTCATAACTTAGTCATTGGTTTGTCAAATGGGTCAATTATTATGAGGCTTGCAAGAGTGTTTTAGGAATGATTTTATATAATTAAGTTTCACATAAAAATCATAGAAGTTGGGAAAAGAATATTTTATGAGATTAATTCTGCGCATAAAATTACAATATTTTAGTTGACTCAGGATTTACTGGAAATTAAATTTCCGGGTATTACATTAGTACCCCCTTAAAATAAGTTTCGTCCCGAAACTTAAAAGAAGACAACATAATGTCGGAATCCATACTAGGGAACTAAAGCGCCAAAAAAGTCATAATCCGTCAAGTTCTGATTTGTTTCGGAAATAGTCGGAAGAAAATTTCTGGGTATTACATCAATCCCCCCTTAACAATAAGTTTCGTCCTGGAACTTAGGGTAAGACAATCTTGATCGGCCTTTAAGGCACTAAACGGGTGTATTTGATCACTGCACATTGTTTCCACATCTAAGTTTCCCGCACATCAAGATTACCAAAAACACACATCACTGACTAAACATTCAATCATGAAATAAACAAGCCGTCAAACAATATCACACATCCAAGGTCAAGCCCTAACTCGTCACTCTCAAGGTTACAACTATCACTACATAGGTCTTTGAAAGGTTACGTCTCTTACTATCCCCAGTATCTTAGGTAGCCTTATCAGCTTTTCATAAAAACTCTGAATCTTAAATCTTTTCAGGTACTTAAATCACAAGCGCCTACTTCCACGTTCTAGAGTGGTTACCAGATATCTCACCGGTATCATCCGGCTCAACTGTCTGATCCTCTAATCAGATAACCTAACCCGTGTCTAGTAGGTATCTCTCCAACTGAAATTCTCAAACTCAGGTCCCAAACTTAGTCTCCGTGAAAAACTAAAGCTACACCCTCCAATAGGGTGAGGAATACTAGTTCATCAGTTGCTGCTAAACCTGCTTTGAATTTTCAAATGGTTACCTTACACAAATCACTTCGAAATCCTTTGATGACCTTACGGAAAATAATCTATTCAACTTTCTTCCCTTCGTTATGACCACTTGCTTCCGGCCTTCTGAAAAGGTTCTGACTACACAATCAGGTCAAAGGTCTTGGACATCCACCAACATTTACCAAGTGCTCAATGCTCTTCGTATCACGACCCACTTGGTCTTGTCTTTTAATATTACTCAGTCATCTTACTCCTCAAGTAAGGAATCATCACCTTTACCCTTTTCACGTCTAACACTCGAGACAACTAAAAATCAAATCTAGTGGTCATCCTCTTTGTTCACTTGGTATTATTATATTATTTACAGATCTCTCATATATCGTTTGCTCAAACTTAGGTTTATCACGCATTTTCCAAGACCTTAAGTGACCTAGAATACGTCCGGAATGACGGTATTAGACACAAAGTGATCTCCTATTACCGTTATTTGATCATGACTATTCAATAATTGTTAACATACCATCAGTAGTGCACTCTTTTCTCCACCATGGTTATCAGGCCGATAATATCCCTCTAACTCAAAACGCAACTAGGCTCTGTTCCGATATAATATTACACATAAAATCTACTCCGAGATTATGCTTTCTTAAGCACAGTTACTAGGTTGCAAGTATGTACCTGTCGCTTCTCTTTCTTATGTATCTTCGACTAAGGATGGTAGTTACTCACTTTGAGCTTTCTAGTGAAGGCCATGCACAATACTTTTATTACATCAAGAAAACTCACTCTAGCATAGTCCGTTACGTATTGGATTCCGAACTAGTTATCTGACCACATCTGACAAGCCGTCCTTATTCACTTGAATCCATATTAGGGTACTAATCTCCTTTATAACCTCTTACATGCACATACTTTCCCGTCTATCTTGCTGGTGATAAAATTCTTCCACCCAATTATAGTCGCTCCGCATAGCCCATCTCATGTTTGTTCTCATCAAAACACATTTCCCCAACTACCATCATCTTGACCTCGACACTTTTTCTGTACCATTGCTTCCAGCTCTGTGGGTTAGGTCCCACCATGCTTCCGCTGCGCTACTCTGATAATTCTGTTGTCACTCATTAATCATAAGGACATATTCTGTGAGTCCCAAGTGATTAACTTCAACTCTTTCTTCCAATGATACCATAATTCCTAACCGGATGAAGTACCAAGTACCTTCCTTAATTGCCTTAAGAAAATAAAACAACGATTGAAAAATAACTCCTTTCGCTTACTTTCTTAATTCTTCTACCACGGATCCAAACTTCCTGACTTGACCAGAGTTTAATCTAAACTAGCCAAGATGTAACCCTTAAAACGTTTCTCTTTATACCTTTCATTCATCCAAGAAGGTTGTAGTTGCCTACTTGAAGGAATCCTCTAAGGCGTCGGTAAAGCTACGCCATAGATCCATAGTCACAAATATCTCTTCTTAACGACACATAACTCGTCAATACCCAACAATACTTGCACGTCCTTGGTTGACATCGGTCAGTCTATAATTGACTTATCTCAGTTTCATACCTCTACTGGTATTAAACTTTTGGTGCACATCACCTACTAGATTAATCCTTTTATCGTTCTTTAGTTCGTCTAATCTTTCACTCTTCTGCTTCCTTTGGGACAACTCTCCTTCTCAAGTCTCAATGTGACATTCGCCTGACGTTAAAAGTCGTTCTTAACACTCCACGATAGATGGTAAGCGTCTTGTAGTTCCGATGACTTTTAATTACCTCTCAATTGTAGTCCCTTTACAGGGGCCGTCTATGTTGATGACCTATGTTCTGTTATAAATGGGGGTTACCTTGGACTCTTGAGTCCACCATACAGTTCTCACAAGCATAGGTTCCTTAATCGGTGTTGTTTGTAATATTTTCGCCAAATCTCTATTGACTATGTTACATGGCTTCGATCCTTTCGATACTGGCGTTGTGATTCCGTTTAGAATTCTTATCTTTAAAAAAAACAAAATGTCTCCAGGCTTGTGACGTCTACCTTTCGCTCTTACATTAAGTTGTAAGTCTCCATTCCGTGTTGATTGTGATATGTCAAGATTTCCTTAGCTAGTAGGTAAACAGTTGCTCACAACAATCCTTTGATACTTCTTTAGTTAGTTCTACCTTCCACCCTTCCGCTTCTTATGGGCTAACTCCATTTCTCTAGTCCGATTGTGTCATTCATCTGGCATAAATAGTCGTTTCAAGTTTCCACGATAGCTTGCAAGCGTCTTTGAAATTCTTATGGCCGTAATGATCATCCACTTGCAGTTCCTTTTGCATGGACCGTCTGTGTTGATGGCTTAGGTCCCGTGATAATTCGGGTTAACCTGGACTCTCGAGTCCAGCAAGGTCGTTCTCCCATACAAATTTCTTCCCTAGTATTGGTGGTAATATCGCCTTCCTGAACCTCCGTTGACCCTGCTACTGGCTTCCATTCCTTGGATATTGGCGTCGCGGTTTCTTTCAAACTTCTTATATCTCTGAGGAGGTCAAAACATCCCCACGCTTGTGGGGTCTGCCTTTTCGCTTTTACACTCAATTGTAGGTCTTCATTCCATGCACCTTAGATTCTCGCACCCGGATTGACACTTTGTCTCTTCTGGTTTCTCATGCCCCTAATGGTCTATGGGGCATCCGCCTCGATTATAATGTCCTTGATTCCGCAATCTTGGTTGTACTCAATTCTACTTGTCCTGTTCCAATATTGTTATCTCTACTCCGCACTCTTGTAGTCTCTTGCATGGTTCTTCTAGTTCCGTCTCTCGGCCTCGTATGCCCGAGTTCCTTGTACGACCTTCTATACCTTCTAACTGAACTGACTCATGGATTTCTTCCTCATCTGATTGCGCGTGTGGTAAAAATTATCTTCAAAACTTTACTTCCTTGCTCACTTGTTCTTTGGATAATTTGTAAGGATCACCAAGCAGCCTACCCGAGTATCGTACGCAATTCAAGGTCCGATTCCATTGCCTCGTGCTGGAGATTCTTCAAGGCCGCAGTTGATTTATCATAAGGCGATAATCGCTTCGTGATATCACGACTAAAGGATATAAAATATCCTTTAGGATACTAACAAACTAAGCATACACATGTATATAACATATAATAAGAAACATCATAAAAAGTCTATATACTAACTCCTACCGATCCAAGTTGTAGAGATCCACAGAGAACGATGGTGGTCCGACGTACTACTAACCAACAACCCGACTATGCGTGTGTGTAAAAACAGAAATCCGTTTTGAAAATTTTAGACCCCTTTCGGGTTCTAGTTCTTTTATACATTCGGTCTTTCAGAAGATTTCAAGTGCCATTGTTGCCAACCTAGAGCTCTGATACGATATTGTAACACCCCAAATTCTAAGAACTCGGGGAGCTACTGGTTAGGAGGACCTCACAATGGGTCCCGACCTTAGTTTGACAACAATTTTACTAGGATCTTACAACAAGGCACAAAAGTATTAAAAACATTTGAAAACTTTAAACAATATATACATGAAAAATATGTATCAGCCTTACAAATCAAAGGTACTAAAACGACGCATATGAAGTATATAAGACAACCTTGTCCCCAGCTAAATGAGTACGTGGACCCGGCTGACCATTCCCTCCGGATCTCTCTACAACTGTCTTAACCCGCAAGGCATCTACAAGCGGTATAAAACCGTTAGCTAACATTCTATGCATAAGTATAAAGGTAAAAGCACAAACACACAACATACACAATCAACATGCACACTCAATCCTTTTATTATCTTTAATTAGGTAATAGGTCATTACTAATGATATTTATTTTGTGACACGAGGGATTCTCAAACCTCGCCCCTGTCCCCGTTTACCAACGCGGAATGGTACTAATGCATCTGACCGTCTACCGGACTAGGCTGGTCGCAGGGAACCTCCTAGACTCTCGCAAGAGCTAGGTAGATGATGTCACGACCCGTTATCATACACTTGGGTCAATTACGTAAATAATAAAGTCGGCGTAATCCGGTTTCGTTATTTATCATAACTAACAAACACCACTCATACACATTACACTCATACAAGAAGCCAATTAAGTAAGTCCGTGGACTTACCTGAATCAGATCTCGACTTTCTAATTCGCAAATCAATATGTACAATAGGAATTCAGTGGCCTGTCAAAGGAGGCAAGTGTGTCAGCACACTTTCTAGGTGATTAGAAGTCTAAGACTTCTAAGATAGTAGGTCTTAATAGAACGGAATTGATTACAATATTAATTTATGGTAAAATGACTATTTTACCCTTGGTCCCGAAACTTCTAAAAATTCCCTAATTCATGCCTAAACTCTTATTTGAGACTAAAAAGTCATATTCTAACTCCTAAAGATGAGTTTGGTTATAAACTGACAATTTACCCATTTCCTTATTTTCGGAAAGATCGTTAAGGTCCAACTTCGGCTTCAAATATAAAATTTGAATAATCTTATAAAAATTCCGAAATAATTCCCTAGATCATCTATGATATCTCATCTACTCCTAGGAGCAAGAATTTCTTAAAACTGTTCAACCATCACTTCTACAAAATCTTCTAAAGTTGGTTACAACCCTTAACAAACAGTACACTGTCTTAACTTTGAAAAATCATAACTCCTAAACTACTCGTTGGATTTATCCCAAATTTTGATATGTTCTACTATAAAATCTTATCTATAATATATCCAAAATTCAGCCTCAAAGAAGATCAGAATCATATTTAAAACTATCTCACAAAACCGAATTTCAGCACAACAGAAAAACTGCTTACGACTCAATGTTTTGAAAAATCATAAATCCCAAACCACGCGCTGGTTTCCTTTCAAATTTTAATATGTTCTACAAAAATATGTCAACTATATCCTATCAAAATTCAAGCCCAACGGAGATCAAGAGCTTATTCAAAACCATCTCACAAAACAGCATCACTTGCTGTTTTCTTGACTGAAATACATGGTTCCAAGATTGTTTAGCATCAGCTATAAGTGCACATATGATTGAAGGAAGCAAGGTTGAAAGAGTATGATTACACTCAACTATAGAACTCGCCCAAGAGCTCACGAGGTTGCAACCAGGAGTAGAGGAGGGCAGTCATGCGCGGCCTGGAGAGGAAGTCGTGCTGGTGGTGAGATGAAGTCGTGCTACTGCTGAGATGAAGGTGGCATAGAGGGAGGAGGGCTCGACGGAGGGAGAGGCGCTGTGCTGCTCGAGATGAAGGTGGCGTAGAGGGAGGAGGGCTCGACGGCGCTGTGCTGCAAACACGAGGACGTAAGTCCGACCCACTGTTGCCCGACTTGTCCGATGGAGAGAGGAGGGCTCGAAGGATGAGCGAGACTGCAGCAGCTTTCCGGACTGGGCGTGAGCACGAGAAGAAGGTCACCGCCGGCATCGGTGTTGAAGGTGAACCGTTGGGATGAGGTTTGTAAGAAGGACGTCCAACGAAGGAGAATGAAGAGGAGGAGGCTGTTGTCACGTGAGGGAGGTTAGGGTTTACGTGAGAGAGGGAGAGGTCATGGGCTGGCTGTAATAGCTCCTTATTGGGCCCGGATGGTAGGGTTTCAATGGCCAAACTCAGTTTCTTAATGGGCCCGGGTGACCTTGTCATAACTTAGTCATGGGTTTGTCAAATGGGTCAATTATTATGAGGCTTGCAAGAGTGTTTTAGGAATGATTTTATATAATTAAGTTTCACATAAAATCATAGAAGTTGGGAAAAGAATATTTTATGAGATTAATTCTGCGCATAAAATGACAATATTTTAGTTGACTCAGGATTTACCGGAAATTAAATTTCCGGGTATTACAACAATATCGGTGCAGCATGCGAATCATTTTCCATATCCATTACGATGAAATCAGCAGGAAATATTAGGTTGTCTACCATTACTAATACATCTTCAATTATCCCTTTCGGGTACACATTAGATCTTTCAACAAGTTGTACTACAATCCTAGTTTCCGTTAATGGCCCAAGGCCAAGTGATTTGTAAATAGAATATGGCAAAACATTTATAGAAGCACCAAGATCAAGCATGACTTTGTCAAAACGGGTTTCCCCTATAACACAAGGAATACTTACCATGCCCGGATCGCTGCACTTTTTGGGCATCCTCCGTTGGAAGACGGCCGACACATGCTCACTTACTTGCACTTTTTGTTTCCCCTTCAGCTTCCGATTCCTCTTGATAGTGCATAGTTCCTTCAAGAAACGAGCATATTTAGGAATACTCTTCACTAACTTAAGGAGGGAAATGTTTACCTCGCATTTGGAGAAGGTCTCAAAGAGATCTTTGTCCTCAATGATTCTTCTCTCCTTTAGATCCTCAGGAAAATGAGCTAGTGGTTTCTCAGAGTACAGTGGCGGGAACTTAGGCCGGATGTAAGAATCCTTCTCAGCAAAACTTTCTGTCGAGTTTTCCGCGGGGGCGTCAATATGCAAGCGCAGGGGCGGCTCAGGGGTTGTCACCGCAGGGGCAGAGACATCCAGCTGCAGGGGCGGCGTCTGCTCGGTGTTGGGCGCAGTTGCAGCCGCCGGGGCGGCTGTGGGTGCGGTAAGCGCGTCAGAGGGTTTGCTTTGTGATTTTTTTTCTGGTTTTTGTTGGATTTGCTTCCCACTCCTTAATGTTAGGGCACTAACATTCTCCTTGGGGCTTACAACCGTCTGGGAAGGAAATCCTCCGGAAAATCTAACTTCGGTCCTTATTATGTCTTCCGCCATTTGCCCAACCTGTTTTTCAAGGTTCTTGATGCTGGATTCTGTTGTTTGGACATGAGTAGCAAAATGTTTAGTCAAAACCTGCAACATATCCTCAGTTGATTGATACTTACCTTGTCGGGGCTGTTGTTGTTGGTTTTGTTGATCCCTCCAACGAAAGTTCTATTGATCACGCTAGTTGGGCATGAAATTCTGTGCATAGGGATCGTTCCTAGGCCTTTGCTGCTGTGGTTGTCCATAACCCATTGCATTTACCTCAGCATCGTCATCTTGGACTTGGGGACACATGTCCGTTGGATGGTATGGGTCAGCACACACTCCACATGCCTTCAGCTACTGTGGGGTTCCCATAAGTGTTAATCTCTTCACCATTTCCTTCAGTTCCGCAAGCTTAGTGGAGATCTCACTCTTCCCAGAATTCAAAGCATGAACACCTCTCTTGGAAGGGGTCCTTCCAAAGTTCCGGGTCCCTTCAACTAGTTCTTGTATCTTTTCCAAAGCAAGGTCAGGGGTAGAGTTAAGAATGTTACCTCCATAAGCCGTATCGACGATCTTCCTTTCATTCTCTAACAAGCCATTGTACAAGTACACGACTAGATCTTGAGTCGAATATCCGTGAAAAGGACAGCTGGATCGGAGGCGTGCGAATCTTTCAAAGTACTCATAGAGAGTTTCGTCCGCCTCTTGCTCGATGTTGCTTATAGCTTTGTTCAAGAGATTTGTCTTCTTGGTTAGGAAGTATTTCTCCAAAAACGCCTTGTGAAGGTTCTCCCAAGTGTCGATACTCCTAGATGGAAGGTGGTAATACCAATCATCCGCTGCATCTTTGAGTGTGAAGCCGAATGCCCTCATCTTGATTTGCTTTTCAGTAATGTTGGCTGGCTTCATGCTCATACACACGGTATGGAACTTCCCAAGGTATTTGATCAGGTCTTCACCACTTAATACATGGAAAGATGGGAGCAAGTGAATGAGACCCGGCTTGAGCTCGAAGTTGATTCCTTCCCCTAATGTCGGTATAGTAACCACAAGGGGGTTTTGAGCCAAAGTGGGCTAAGTGAGTTGACGAAGAGTACGATAAGCCATTTCTTGTTGGAGTTGTTGTTGTCTACGTTGCCGGATGTGCGTTCTCCCAATTTCTGGATCAAAGGAAGCAAAGCCGGAGTTAGTAGCACGGGTTTGAACCATAAAAATGGTTCAAACCAATAATCAATAATAACAATAAAATAAAAATAACCAAACTCCCCGGCAACGGCGCCAAAATTTGACAAGACCTTTTCCTATGGTCGTTTTTATCTTATCAAAAATATAATCCCGACTTAGCACTAAAACGAGTATAGTGGTCAAGTAAGGGTCGAGAGTTTTGTTGTTCTTATTAAATTCAATTATTGATTATAGATTCAAGTAACAAGGGGGGGGGGTTGAGTGAATTTATGCACACAAAACTTATGAAACCAAGTAACACAACGAGTAAGGCAATAATGGGTGAATCTACACTAGGTTGATTCTTAGCATGCGATTACTACTTTGGTGAGTTCCTTTTTACAAGTTTTCAAGTAATCTCCCGTCTCGATCATATATATGTGTTGAGCCAACCGGCATCAGCACAACTTAACATGTTAGTGTTCCGTAAACCTACAAGAACAATTAACAAGTTAGCTTTCAAATAAAGACTAAGGAATATAAAGAAAAGATTAAAACCGTTAAACTTATCTTTATATGTGTTCCTTTCCTTTAAGCAAGTACAATCCGTTATTACTTAAAGTTTACTACTAGATTAAAGACCCGAACCCGGAATCTATTAATCCTAGTTCTTTGCATGCACTTTGGAACCTAAGGTGATCAATCTTAAGTGATAGTAAAACATGCAATTAGACAATGAAGATCAAGGAAACACAAAGTATTACTTAATGAAAACTTATATTAGAAAAAACTTACAACCAAAGTAACAATGCAGCTTCAAACCAACCCAATGTAGCAAGGGAGTTAGCAACTCATTACAAAGGTAGCAAGATAATTATATTGGAAAAAGTGGATTCTAATTGGATGATGTTCTTCTAACAATCAACCCCAAGTCTATTTATACTACAAATGACACTAAATAGGAGTAAATGACCAGCCCAAAACAGCCACCTTTAAAGCCATAAAGGTGGTGTAAACAACCGGAGTAAAGCCTCTGCCGCTGAACCGCAGGGGCGGTTCAAGCGAAAACATTTGATCTTCTTCGTAGCCGCAGGGGCGGATATTTAATGATGTTCAAACGTCTGACTTTTCAACTTTCTTTCGCTTCAGATGCCGAACCGCAGGCTTCGTTCCTGGAGTTGGTGAAGGCGCAGGCTGCGCTCCGGGATATGGTGTTACCCGCAAGGGCGGTGACACTGCTAAGGCAACAGAAGCTTTGCTTCGTGAATGGTCCTCACTCCTAAGTGCTTATAACTCCTTTATCTTCTTTTAGTCTTCTTCTTCTGGACCAAGGAGTTAGTAGCATAAACTGACACTAATGTAATAAAAAGACTATAAAAACTAACCTAAATGATAGTGATTCCATCACCTATCATCAGCACACCATCCCCACCTCGTTCACCACCGCTACAACCATCTCTCTCGTCTTCTTTGTCGAATCGGCACACCCGGAGCAGGCGCCTGGAGTGAAGACTCATCGCCTGGGTAGATGCTCCGCCTTGGCTTCGCCCCTTCTCCCGGAGCTTCTGTCAAGCCACCAAGGAAGAGCCGTTGGAGCCCAGTCCATCACTCTCTCGCACATAAACAGCCGGCCTCAACCTTCTGCTTAAACTCCCCATCGATCCACTAGAGCCGGAATCCAAAGACGCCACCTTGTTCGCCGGACAGACCGCCAGTAGCCGGCTGCGCCTCCACAAGCTCCGTCAGAGAATATCTCTAGCCGCTTCTTCGCCCTGCCTTCGCCGCCTACGCAGCCTCCTTTGCGGCCACCGGAAACCACGCATGCAAGACTCCCTAGTTTTTCCCTTATTAGATCGGGCCACCCCCTCTTTTGGTACAATTGCAAAAAAGGACGCATATTTCATATTTACAGTTTTGGTCTAATTTCTAGAAGTTGCATATATGCCCCTGTTGGAAATAATTACAGAATGTGCCCAATATTTTGATATTGTTGTTTGAACCTATATTTTTTGAATCTGACAATATGCCCTCTATTGTGATATTTTCGGAAAATAGCCCAAGGTTTATTTACGGTTTATGGCCCGCATTTACAAGATTGTATATTTTGCCCGGAAAATGGTTGAACTTTTTTGTTTATCCTTGGCTTTGAGAACGAGTTTTGCCATTGGATTTATGATGTTGTTTAGATTGCCCGAAAAATATAATTACGGATTTTAAATTCGGTTTATGGTTGAAGTTGTAATTTCGGGTTTACGACCAAATGGTTGGATTTCATATTTTCGCCCCGGAAGGGTTTAACGAGTTTTAAAGTTGGCTTTTGAAAACGGGTTTTCCTTAGATCTATTTATCCGTTCAAGTTCAGCGTATGAGCTAAACTTGCTTAGTTTTGGTATTAGGTTTGGGAGCGTCCCGATAAAGGCCTAACGAGTCCAAGTCGACATCCGTTGAACGACTTCCGTCTTTTGGCATCGCGTGAGTATCCTTTCCCTCGATCTAGTTATTTTTAGCGGTAGTATCATGCTAGGTTGGATCTAGCATAACTTAGAGTGAATTCCAAGTAGTGGCCATGAACCTTAGGTGAGTTTTGAGGATTTGACATAGTTTGATGGATTGATGTTGATTCTAAGCTTGAGGTGATATTGCGGTCTAGCGAGGTTGTTATAACGATTCGAGTATATGGTGTGATCTTGTGAGACTCATTAGGCTTGAGGTTTGGGATTATATGACGTTGTGAGAGCATCGAGACTAGGAACGTGTTATCCTAACATGTGAGTTATATGACCTTCTAGAAGTCATTTGGGCTAGAAGTCTAAGGACTTTTAGCATGAGAGATAGATTTTGATCGTGTGCCTTGTTTTGGCCAAGAGTTGAGTATCTTCTTGCGGGAATTTGAGAGCTATTGTTGATCGGTTTAGCTTTGGGACGAGGTAAGTCTCCGGACTTACTTAGCTTGTATTCGTCGTATTTGTTTCGATGTGTGTTTGGTGGTGTTTGTTTATCGTTTATGTTATAACCATTAAACCGGAAAAAGGATTACTGACCTTATATTATTTGGTCCAAGTGTATGATAACGGGCGGTGACATCACTACCTAGCTCTTGCGAGAGCTAGGAGGTTGTTGGCTACTAGCCCGTGCTGGTAGACAATCAGATGCATCAGTACCATTCCATGTTGGTAAGTAGGGACGAGGCGAGTTTTGGGAGATTCTCGTGTCACAAAAGAAGTTGACTTAGAACGGGATACGACTTAATAATAAAAGATAATAAACCGGATTTGTGTGCTTTGGAGTATGATGTGTGTTTATGATGATTTACTTGTGTTTGTGCCTTTCACCTTGATTCTATTGCCTTGAATATGAGCTAACGGTTTTATACCGATTGTTGTAGATTGTCTTGCAGGTTAGGAATGCGGCCGAGAGATCCGGAAGAGTGGGCATCCGGGGTTCCGTACATTTTAGGAGTGGGTTTTGGTTGGAGTCGGGTTGCGTATAGTTCTTCGTTTATAGTGTTTGTATGCCACATGTATGGCGTTTGGTCTTTAATTTGTATCTCGGATGAAGTCTTTGTTTGTATGCTTTTGGGTTTCATACATTGCACAAAAATGTATTTTGGTTTTGGCCTTTATTTGTGTCTTGTTGCAAGATCCGGTGAAATTGTTGTCAGGCTAAGGGTTGGGACCCATTGTGAGGTCTCCGCCCGTAGCACCCCGAGTCCCGCGGATTCGGGGTGTTACATCCTAGTCTCGTGTCAGAGCTGGGAAGTGATGTCACCGCCCGTTATACATACACTTGGGCCATAAAATAATAATGGTCGTCCTATACACGTTATAATTATTAAACAAGCAACAAACACCACTATTGTCATTCGGCTAACATCTGAAAACTAGCTAAGTAAGTCGCAAGGACTTACTTGAATCAAATCTCAATTCTCGTACTCTCAACTCGGTCTGCAACCGTAGAAACTCAACCGCCTGTTATAAAAGGCAAGTTGATTAATAATGTATTCCATTTTCTTTAAAGTCTTCAACTTGTAAGATACTTAATCCATCATAATTGAAATTACCGAAATACTCTCATAAGAGTAAAAAGACTATTTTACCCCTAGGTCGCAAACCCCTAAAAATATTTTAGGAATATTTCTAAAACTTCCTATGAAACTCAAAACCATAATCCAAAACTCACAAGGAAGATTAGCTAAGTTGGAAGGTTTTTCGAACTTTTAACTTTCATGAAAAACTCTCTAGGATCCTATTTTGACCCAACTTGATCTACTGATAAAAAAATCTACAAATCCCAAATAAAATATATAACCCTTCTATGCAATGCACTCTACGCATTAGAAGAAACAAAACTTAGAAAGTAATAGTAACTAATCCTACACAAATATCCCAAGTTGACTCCTCAACACAAATTCTCTCATACTTAGCCTAAAATCTGCACTTTACCAAACTGCACAACTAGCCTACTTTGGAACCTTATAAGTCTAGATATGATCGCTGGATCGACCACAACTTTTAATACAACACAGTATGTATCTCACTCTATGTTCCATCGAAGTTTCATGTCCATCAGATAGATCCAAAAACTGCTTTAATACACATTTTTTTTTTCCAACACTTCAAATATTTCAGCAACATTGAAAAACTGCTTACGGATCCAACTTTGAAAAATCGTAACTCCTAAACCACTCGCAGGATGCTTCTCAAATTTTGATATACAATATGCCTACTGTATCATATAAACATTTTAGCCAAGAAGGATAAGTTTTGCATACCTAAATCTTGTCCTGAAGTTGGATGCTTGACACAGTTTCAGAAATTAAACTTATGAGGTGCAAATGGTCTTAGGTTTAATTCTCACCACTAGTTTGCTTGCATTGAGACCGAACCATCACGTCTCAGGTTCGAGCCTCAAGGGAAGAAGGGTACGCACACAAAATGCGACAATTACTCCCTACACCCTTCACCATGCTACCGATAGAACCATAACCATTCTAGTCCTGATCACTCTACCATAGATACCCTACACAACCCACCTCAGCCCCTCCTACTCTCTCATAAAACAACCTAACCTAAGCTATTGAAACAACAAACAACCTAGCCTATGGTACTACAACAACAATCCAATGAAAGGAGCAAGAGATCGAAGTGTAGAGGACTCACAATTCCAGTATGTGGGTGGCGTGTCTCGTGACGTGGGGAAAGGGTCCTTGTCCTGTGGGTGCTACACAATCAACGGTCATTTAGGCGTTGTCATTTACGATGCAAGGAGGCTAGAGAGTAAGGCGGTAGCAACGACTCACCTGGTTGCTATGGGCGACTGCAACATTCAAAGAGGCTCTCCGGTGGACCGTCAACAACGTTGCTCGGCCTTCCCTAGCCGTGAAACAGATCCTTCGTCAGCCGTGGTTACTTGCCTCAAGGAATAAATAGCGATTGGGACTCACTTGGTCGATGAAGATGGGGCGATGTCCGGCGCTGTGGAAGACCGCTTGGAAGGGTCGGAAGTAGACGATTCCGATGCAGGTTTCAGGTGTTGGGAACGTCGGTGAGGGGGCTTGCATTGCTTCCAGTCGTGTTGAAAGAGGGAGGAAGGGCAGCGCCGCAACGGTAGAGTTACGTAAAGAGTAGTTAGGTTTAAGAGGTTATGGTGGGCTTAGATTAGGTTAGGTGATAATTGTACATTGGTTATATATTTGCATATGCGATGATGGAAGACTAACAAATATCAAATGTGTATTGGCTTTGAAAAGCATTTCAAAGGATGAAAGGAGGCCTTGGAAACCGATACAAGGGACAAGCGTAGATATTCGAAAGCATTTCAAAGGTTCAATACGGAGACCTTGAAAACCATTTCAAGGGATCAAAGTCGAAGCCTTGAAACAAGATACAAAGGATATATCGGCTAGAAGGAATTCAAAATTCAAGATTCAATCTCAACAACCAAATCTATCGAGGACCAAGAGAAGATCTTCCAAAAAGATATCAAGAAGATTCGGCCAACAAGAATATCTCAACCAACAAGAAGATTCGGCCCAACAATAAGATCTTGCAAAGGTCTCAAAAAATCGATGCAAGATTAGAGATCTCTTCCAAACGGATCTCACAAAGATCTCGAAGATATTCAACCAAAGATTCTCAATAAACTTGAAGATCTCGGAGCTTGAAACAAGAACTTCAACGACAAGATCTTCAATAGCTCTTTTCAAGAGAAAATCTCGGAGAAAAGGAATCGCAACGTGCGTCAAGGAGATGAAGAAGATTAGAAGATCTACAACGCCTATTTCATCTCAACATACACCGTTTTCTGTAGAGAAGAAGGAACATCAACAACGGTCATCTTCACAACGGCTAGAACACTTATCTATCGAAGACTATAAATGAAGATGTCGATTGAAGAGAAGAACAACAAGCTTACACGGAAACATATAAGCCTTCAAGCGATCAAAGCATCTTCCTTGCATTCCTAAAAGTTTTTCTTCCTCTTAGTTTACAAATGCTTACATTCCTAGAGAGAAAAAAACACGTGAGCCTCATTGGAATATCTAGAGAGTGTTATACTTGAGTTTGTGTTACTCTGCGAAGTAACTAGGCTATTATACCTAGGTTAAGAGTTGGAACTAGATCGTAACATTGGCTACTATGAGAGAAGAAGGGGATTTCTTCTAGTTGTATCTAGGACTCTTTGAAGTTGATAATAGATAGTTAGATCCGACGGGTAAAGAAACCCTAGGACGAAGACGTTCGTTGTTAGAGCTGAACTTCGTGAACATATCACCGCGTCGATCTTTTCATTTCCGCACTTTATCTTGCTTTATTATGACTAACGTTGCTTTGTAGTTTTTCAGAGTCAAGGCCTTGAAATCACTTTCAAAGCCCTTGAAATCCAGTTGTGTCACAAAGAGCACAAATCGACGTCAAGGCCTTGAAATCAGTTTCAAAGCCTTGAGATAGGTTTTTGCGAAAAATTCTCATACTCTATTTAACCCCCCTTCTAGAGTATTTATATCCTTTATATTCACCTATACGGTTCTTCAATTGGTATCTGAGCTAGACTCACGTACATTGATTTAACCATTAGTGAGACTAATCATGAACTCTATAGGTGATGGAGGATTTGCTCAAGGAAGATCCACATCTCGACCACCATGTGGCAACAACTTTGCCCATTGGAGAGCACTAATGCAATTGTTCGTTATTGATCAGGAGATGGAACTATGAAGCATTATTCAAAATGGCCCTAAAATCCCAACCACCACGGTTGAAGGAGTTCAAGTCGCAAAGAAGGAAGCTGACTTCACACAAACCGAATTGGATAGCGTTTCAAAGAACTACAAGGCCATGAACTTGCTCTATTGCGGATTGGACGCAAATGAATTCAACCGTGTCTCATCATGCAAGAGTGCAAAAGAAATTTGGACAAACTTGTCGTCACATACGAAGGAACAAGTAAAGTCAAGGAAACAAAGATAAGAATCTCACTCAGATAATATGAGCTATTCAAGATGAACTCAAATGAATCAGTCAAAGAAATGTTCACAAGATTCATTGAGATAGTGAACAACCTCGACTCACTTGGGAAGGTCTTCACAAATGAAGAGAAGGTAAGGAAGGTTCTAAGAAGCTTACCTAAACTCAAGTGGGGACCAAAGGTGACTACAATCGAGGAAACTCAAAATCTTACAACACTTCCTTTTGACGACCTTCTTGGAAAGCTTATCACACACGAAATGGTTCTTAACAAAGAAGATAAAGAGCTCTCATCCAACACAAAGAACCTAACCCTAAGATCCAAGAAGGATGAGATACCATCAAAGGAGGAAAAGAGTGATGATAAAGATGAGAAAGATCCATTTGCCTTGATCTCAAGGGGTCTTGCGAAAATTCTTCAAATGAAGAAGCAGTTTGCAAATAACAAAGATTAACCGCGAACATCAAGACCTCGAGGTAAGTTTTCTAATCCTAACAAGAAAACTAAGGTACTAACTTGTTTTGAATGTGGTGAAACAGATTGTATCGTAAAGGATTGTCCACAAAAGAAGAGGAACAACTTTAGGAAGAATGATTGAAAGAAGAAAGCTAAGGTAGCTTCATGGAGTGATTCAGATTCTACAAATGAATCAAAAGATGAAAAAGAACAGGCAAAACTAAGTCTTATGGATCAAAATATCCCATTTAGTTGACCCTGACAGGTTGATGTTTTCTATTTTGCAGGATATCACCAAGGTAAATGAGCATAAATGGATATTAGATAGTGGTTGCTCATGACATATGAGTGGAAAAAGATCATTGTTCTCGGATCTAAAGAAGAAATCATCTTGAACCATAACACTTGGTGATAAAGGAAAGTGTAACATTATTGGCATCAGTAAAATTGGTTTTAAATTATCTAACTTCATTGATGATGTCTATCTTGTTGACGGTTTGAAGTAAAACTTGCTTAGTATCTCACAAATTTGTGATAAAGGCAACAATGTGATTTTTCATTCAGAAATGTGAAGTTCAAGATAGGATATCGGGTGATGTTGTGCTTATACCTCCTAGATGAAACAATGTTTATTCTATGAGTACTAACCAAGTTTCAGGAACTAAGCTAAAGTGTCTCAAGGCCTTGACTGACGATCCAAGGCTTTTGCATATAAGACTTGGTCATGTAAGCATGCATACAATGAAGAAGTAACTTTCAAAGGATTTGGAACGTGGTTTGCCAAACCTAAACTTCAAGGTATATGAACTATGTAAGGCTTGTACACAAGGTAAACAAATAAGAGGTTCATTTAAACCAAAGAAGTTTGTAAGTTCTTCTTGACCCATTGAAGTTTTACATATGGGTCTATGTGGTCCTATACGTGTCAAATATCCCAAAGGTAAACAGTACATCCTTGTCATTGTGGAAGATTTTTCTCGTTTTACATGGTTCTCATTCTTACGGGAAAAATCTAATGCCTCGTTCGAGTTTTCAAAACTGTGTAAGGACTTGCAAACTTTGAAAACCTCCCTATTGTTTCGATAAGAAGCGATCATGGTAGAGAATTTGATCAAATAAAGTTTGATTTGTTTTGTGCAAAATATGGTATTTCACACAACTTTTCAGCTCATAGAACACCTCAACAAAACGGGGTTGTGGAACGTAAGAACCGCACCCTAGAGGACATGTCGAGGACCATGCTTTTAGAAAATAGTTTGTCAAAACGTTTTTGGGCTGAAGAGGTTAACACTGCTAACTACATCTTGAACAGATGTTTAATCCACACTATTTTGAAAAAGACTCCTTATGAACTCTTCAAGGGAAGAAAACCTAATATTTCCTATTTTAAACCCTTTGGATGTACATGCTTTATCCATAATAATGGCAAAGACAACCTTGGTAAATTTGACACACGTAGTGACGAAGCAATCTTTATTGAATATGCTTCAAATAGCAAAGTTATCAAGTTTAAAATAGACGTACGAAAATCGTTGAGGAAAGTATTCATGTTATATTTGATGAAAGAAATGATGGTACTTTGAGCGAAATTTTGCAGATCTCAATCTGAATCAACATGGAGATCATAATTATGATGGAGAAGAAGATCCTAAAGTACAAGAAAAGATTATGCAAGAAAAGATTCAAGATACCGGAGAACAATCTCAAGACCTTGAAATGCATCTTCAAGACCTTGAAGGCCTTGAAACCCAACTTCAAGGCCTTGATATATGATCCAAGGGTAGTACTCCAACAGTACCTGAATCTAGTCGAGCTAATGAGCCCCAATCTTCAAGATTTGTTCCATCTTACAAAAGGAGAAAGTTTTAACATTCTTCATATCATCCACAAGAAAATGTGATCTCAGATCCAAACGTAGGAGTTCTAACTCGATCTAGGGTTAACTACCTATGTGCATTCTCAGTGTTCGTTTCTTTTATTGAGCCCAAGAACTACGTTGAATCTCTTCAAGAACCCAATTGGATCATAGCCATGAAAATGAACTAAATGAGTTCGAGAGAAACAAAGTTTGCACCCTCACGTCTAGACCTAAGCATCAATCCATCATTGGCACAAAATGGGTTTTTTGAAACAAGTTGGATGAATGTGGAAAATTCATTCGAAACAAAGCACGACTTGTAGCTCAAGGCTATAACCAAGAAGAAGGTATTGATTTTGAGGAGACTTTTGCTCCGGTTGCTAGATTAGAAGCCATAAGTATGCTACTTGCTTTTTCATCCTTCATGAACATTAAGTTATTTCAAATGGATGTAAAATGTGCTTTTCTAAATGGCTTCTTAGAAGAAGAAGTCGATGTTGCACAACCTTTTGGTTTTGAAAATGATGAATTTCCGGATCATGTTTTTAAATTGGACAAATCTCTTTATGGTCTTAAGCAAGCCCCTCGAGCTTGGTATGAAAGATTGTCCAAGTATCTCCTTGTAAATAATTCTAAAAGAGGTTTGCTTGATAAAACTTTATTTATCAAAATCAGATGCAACAACATTGTAGTAGTACAAATCTATGTTGATGATATACTATTTGGTGCTACTAAAGATTCTCTATGCAAGGAATTTTTAGATATTATGTGTAGGGAATTCGAAATGAGCTTAATGGGAGAGTTAAATTTCTTTCTTGGACTTCAAATTACACAAGCAAAGAGAGGAATATTTCTGAATCAAAATAAGTATACCAAGGACTTGCTTAAAGTATAAAATGGATCAATCCAAGGTAGCAAAAACTCCTATGAGTTCAACACTTTCACTTGATCACGACAAGGATGGTAAGAGTGTTGTACAAAAGGAGTGTCGAGGTAAGATCAGTTCATTGTTATATCTAACCGCTAGTCGACTTGACATTATGTTTAATGTGTGCATGTGTGCAAGATCTCAAGTTGATCCTAAAGAGTCACACTTGATAGCTGTGAAAAGGATATTTCGGTATCTCAATGGCACTAAGGATCTAGGGTTATGGTACCCACGTTAAAGCTCGTTTAACCTCGTTCGGTATTCAGATGCTAACTTTGTAGGCTATAAGGTCGATCGAAAGAGTACTTCTTGATGTTGTCAATTCTTAGGGTCATCCCTAATGAGTTGGCACTCCAAGAAGCAAAACTCGGTCGCCCTATCCACACTGAGGCATAATACATAGATGCAGGAGCTTGTTGTGCACAAATTCTATGGATAGCTCAACAACTTCGTGATCGAGGCTTTGATCTAAAAGGTATCCCCATTAAATGTGACAATACTAGTGCTATTTCGATTACTAAAAATCATGTGCAGCATTCAAGAACAAAGCATATCGATGTGAGGCATCACTTCATACGTGATCATGTTGAAAGGTGATGTTTTGATATCTTTTATATCAACTAACTTTCAACTTGCAGATATATTTACTAAGCCTCTACTTGAAGATCAACTAGTTATTGCCCGCACCTTGTGCGGTTTTGTCTAAATAGTTATATATATATATATATTATGTAGTGAATATTAATCAATTAAAAAAAATTTAATCATAGGATAAATTGACTTAAAACTACAAAAATTTTATATCATCTAGAAAAAGATTGTGTAAAAATACGTATACTTTAAAATTTAATTATAGGCTAAATTGACTTAAAAATAAATTTTTTTTATATCATTCAGAAAAAAATTGTGTGTAAAAATTGCGGGTGGGATTTTGTAGAATCGGTTAAGATTTTTATCTATTTTATTAACGATTATTAATTATTTAACAGAAAATAAAATTTGAATTTTAAAATTAAGAAAACAAAAACATGATATATATACACATATATAGTTCGAAATTAATAAATTAATTTTAAAATTTTAAAATAAGAAAACAAAATATGATATATAAATGCCTACATTATTTTTTTGAAAATTATAAAAACAAAATGTAGATATGTTTTTATTATATTTTTTATATAAATTTGTTTTTGTTTTTAATTAATCTTTGAGTAAAGTTGACGTGGCATAATGATTTATTATATTAAAGATGATTTGGAATGCTGACTATTTATTAATTGTAACGACTTTTTTATTTTGAAGATATTATGGAAAATCCGTAATATCTTGTGGCAATTTGTAAATAAATTGGAAAAAGCTGATGTGGCTAGCCTTAACACGCGACATATGGACTAAATGGGTTCTGTTTTAGTATGATATATAGATTCAATTTTATTAGATTAGAGTTTGGTATGTTGAACATGGAAGCATTAACTTAGGGGGAGTAAATCATAATATTTCCTCCTTAGAATGCAACGAACTTTTCTATTTCAAGGGCCTTGAAACGGAATTCAAGGGCCACATTGAAAATCAAGGATCTACTTAGGGGTTAATATCTTTAAGATATTTGATCTCTAAATTATTTTAAAGAATGATTTTTAAAAATAATTTCAAAAGTCTTTGTTTTCAAAATCAAAGGTTTGTTTTGAAAAACTGGTTGAGATTTAATTGGAAAGAATACAAACCAAATTTCGATATTCAATACTTTGATTTTCTCAAGATCTTGATAAACCATAAGTTGATTTAACATTCTACCTTTAAATATCAACTTTCTCCCTTCTTTATTTCCTTTCCTTCCTCATCGCTTTACGACACCCAAAGTGTTTCCCTTTGTCATTTTGCCAAAACCCCTCAATTGCTCTCACTAGTTCATCTCTGGCTCCAAGAAAAAACTCAAAGAAAACTACGGACCGTCTAGCCTCGACGTTCAAGAAGGACTCCTCTCAAATCTCCTCAGCTACAAACGATGAACAATTTCCCGAAGATATGGAGATTTCACCACACACTAGTCTTCCAACATCTTGGTTCGTTAACTTCCAAGCCACAGGAACTTGGCTTGATGGATTTCACAAACGTCCCCTCTGTATGTGTGATATGGTGGACATAGATTTCTTAGAAACACATTAGATTCCCTGTATCGCAATGCTCAAAAATTGCTCAATCTAGAAGATGTTAAGCATAGGAGATTCTGCATTCCCAAGACTCACGCAATTGTTCTATGTAAACCTCATTGCAAAACGGGAAAAGGGGATTCCCACCCTCAAAACGACTGTTAAAGGTACCCAAAATTCTCTCACTCCCATTGTTTTGTTTGAGATTTTAGGGATTCCTACAGATCTTTCCTTTAGATACCCATCCCGGTCCAAAAGTGTTCGCCATGCCAAAGAAATATTTTTGGTTCCTAACTCGACATCCTGTCAATTCACTCAAACTTCCCTAACCCTAGATGCTAAAATTGTTTTTACCATTGTGGTTATATTTGTTATCCCTCGAGCTAACTCAAGAGAACTGTTGACGAATCACTCTCTTGAATTGATTTACCTAATCATGACCGGCCTAGAAATTGATGTGCCTAACCTAATCTTAAATCACATGGTTCATATCATAAACTCCAAACGAGCTATCCCTTTGCCTTTTGGAAACCTATTGTCCAAAATCTTTGACCATTTCTCTATTTACACATCTACTGAAGATCGATAATTGTCAACTAGAAATATTGATGAATCTTGCTTAGAGAGATTAGGAGTAGAGAAAACTCTTGCTGGAGTATGGACTTTGAAAGGAAAAGGTATTGCACTGATCCCCTCCTCAACAGCTCCCTCAGCTTCCTTTGTATCGGACATCAGGATAGATGGATTTGAAATGGAATTAGGCTCTCTGAATCGAGAATTGTCTGACTTCCAGCTTGACACAATGAGGATAATGGATGCAAATCATGAGACTATGTCTATTATGCATGCAAAAATCAATCAAATGTATCTCGTGAATGCTCTCACTCTCACCACCACGGGTAAAATATTGCCTCTAATTGAAGATGCTTCTCAACACACCCAGGAAAGAGTGGAGAATGTTCTTATGAATTGCAAACACAAAGTACATAACAAATTCATTCTTTATCCCACTCATGTTGAGCCAACATTTTTACGGTCGAGGAATATGAAGTGGTCAAGGAACGCCGTGCTGAAGAGAAGAAGCACAAATTAGAGGCTGAAATCAACAATATGAGTAACAAGACTGCTCAATCTAGGGCGCGAAGGCAGTTTTATGAGGATCAACAGGAATGAGCTTGGATGTCAAGGCCTTAACTTGGATTTCAAAACCCCTTGGTTTTGATTTCAAGGCCTTGGTTAGTTGGACTTGTGTTTTAACTATTTTTTTGTGGTTTTTGGAAATACTTTTTTATGGGTGTGTAACACTTTTAAACTCCCGTGCTTTAACTAATTTTCTCCCTTGTTGAAAGACAATGGGGGATAAATTATGTGATCCGATATTTCGATATTTCTGCATTCCGCGTTTTAGATTTTGATATTATTACATATGCATCGCTAACTTTAAATGCAGGTACGATATTTGTGTTGTCTTCCATCAAGGGGGAGATTGATAACTCCACCTTGGTTATATATTTGCATATGTGTTGATGGAAGACTTAACACAAATGAGCGGTTTTTATACTAACAAATATCGATTATATTTCTATATTGCATGGTTTGATTTTGTGTTGTCAATTGTGTGCAGGCCTTGAAAAGCATTTCAAAGAATGAAAGGAGGCCTTGAAAATCGATACAACGGACAAGCCCAGAGAATGGAAAGCATTTCAAAGGTTCAACATGTAGGCCTTGAAAACCATTTCAAGGGATCAAAGCCAAGGCCTTGAAACAAGATACAATGGATATATCGGTTGGAAGGAATTAAAAATTCAAGATTCAATCTCAACAACCAAATCTAAGTTGGATCAAGAGAAGATCTTCGAAGAAGATATCAAGAAGATTCGGCCAACAAGAAGATCTCGACCAACAAGAAGATTCGGCCCAACAACAAGATCTTGCAAAGATCTCATAAATTGACGCAAGATTGGAGATCTCTTCCAAACGGATCTCACAAAGATCTCGAAGATCTTCAACCATACATTCTCAACAAACTTGAAGATCTCGGAGTTTGAAACAACAACTTCAACAACAAGATCTTCAACAACTGTTTTCAAGAGAAGATCTCGGTGAAAAGGAATCACAACGTGCGTCAAGGAAATGAAGAAGATTATAAGATATACAACAGCTACTTCATCTCAACTGTTCGCTCTCAGACGTATGTGTAATAGTGAACGAAATAGCTTTAAGTTTATAACAAAAAATATAAGCCTGAAACAATATGCGAACCCGCAGTGTACGGATTAATTATAATAACAACAAATACTCAAGGGTCGAACACAAGGACTATGTTGAAACAAAGATATCAAAGTTGATGTAATAATCAGATAAACGGATGCAGATTCTAGAGGTCAAAACATACAGTTGTGGTTCCGACTCAAGATCTCAAAGGATAACGTGGACAAAGCTAAGGTTCGCATGGGAAGGTATTTCTAAGGTAGGAATAGATCACCGGGTAAGTCTCACTACTCACTATCCCAAACCAAAGATTCTCTCACCGGGTAAGTCTCAAGGAACTAAGGAAAGGAACTATAATCTCAAACCAACACACCCTAACCTTTACCGGGTAAGTCTCAGGCTAACTCACAAAGGTATGATGAAGGCACACTCAAATCCTAATAAAGGATAAACCTTTATTACCTAACACTCATCATCATTGGTATACAAGCAAAGGAATCACCGGGTAAGTCTCATCCTAGGCTTGCGTATGGACAAGGAAAGGTACAACAAGGATAGGATTTGGAAAACTAAAACCAAAACTCAGGTATGGATCAGATAAGGTCACGCCTTGCTCAGTTCATGTCCGATCCCGGTCAAGATGTTCTATGAACCGACCGAGGTGAGGTTCGGTTAAGGTTTGGCTCGAGCTTTCAAGGTCCACTAAGGTAAAGGCTCATTCTTTCATCGTCTTTCCCACAACCTTCAGCCAATCACCCTAGAATCGAACAAGAATTTAGCCAATAATCATCATGATAATAACAATCAAATATATAAGAAGAGAAGCAATATCCAAAAAATAAAACCTTAACACAAAGGTCTCAATAATCACTCAATCAAACAAACAAAACAATCCAAACAACCAACAAACTGTGTTCCTCAATCACAAACCAAAAGACAAGAAACAAGGATCCTAAGAAAACCGTAAAACTTCCTTCAAAAGCCTTCAACTTTCACTTCAAAGCTATCTTCCTTCAACTTCCTTCAACTTCCTTCCATCCTTGGAATATTTTCAGTCTTCCAAACAAATTAGTTAACCACACATACTTCCATCCTGAAAATATCCTCCAATTTATAGTTTAATAACTTGCCATAAATAACAGATCTTATGGGCCATGGGCCGTGCGTCTAGATCCAGCCCAACGAAATCATCTTGGTCGAGGTGATACTGTAGCCAACCGAGATGATCTTCAGCTACGTGCAAATCTCCCAAAACTGGTCCAAAATCAATCTTTTGTCCAACTTCCATTGTTCCTATGCCTTTCTTGTAGCTCCTCAATGCTCGAAAATGTATCTCCAATGACTCCTTAGATCCCTTAGCTCCATATCACTCCAAAACATACTATTTTCCCTACAATTAAAACAAAACTAGGTGTAGACCTCGATTCTTGAAAATGTAAACAAAACAACATAATGATCAAGAATATACATCCATGCATGTAGATTTATGAGGATAAAACATCCAAATCAATCCCAAAACATAGACTATAATATATGCTATCAAAATACCCCATACTTGTCCCTTGCTTGTCCCCAAGAAAGATTCAAATCTTAGATACAAGATAGAATGGATTATAAGTCATCAAAAAGATCAATGAAAAACATTTTACAAAACCTTTCGGTGGTGCGCTCGATTCATATATCACCCTAAGAGAATGCTTCATAACAAATAAAATCAAGACATGGTCAAAACATTGTATGAATATAAGAAAGTTGATCATCTTTACATAAAACCGTAGAATGCATAATAAATCATATTTATCGAAATCAATCATGTATAATTCAGTTTAAACCACAAAGTCAATCAACACACTCAAGGTCTCAAGGGCTTTCAAAAGAGGTCAAGAAACGTGCTAGGGTGGGATGTATATAGGGCAATGTGGTGCTAGAATCCAGGAATAGGATCTTTTCTTCACTTCTTTGAATCTCAAACATCTTCAACCAATAAGGTTTGCTTATTTTCACTTTTTTACTTTACTTTTGAGAACATGGACAGAGGTGCACAATAACCGAAGCCTATGAGATCAACAATTATCAATTTATCGAGATGCCTCAAACCCTTGATGCACATACCATGACCCATTAGGACTATCGATCAATCCAACTTTTGCAAGACACAAACAGCCGGCTAAGTGAATGGTGCCGAGTTACTCATCATCAAGATCAACGTCCCCAAACCTAATTTTTTTCTAACACTTTCATCCACAATCTCAACTTCACTTCACAAGTTTTTCATCAACTGCATCCAAATTCCCAAATAGGTAAAGGGAGGCAAATATGTATATGAGGGGCGATTGCATGATCAAGAAGAAGAAGAAGAAGAAGAAGAGAGAATGAAGTGCCTTAATCATCCCATGAAGAATGTGAGAGAACTCATAATGTGGTGTCAACCTTCAAATCCAACATAATTTTGATAAAAAAAAAATATTAAACATGCTACAATTTCAAACAAACCATTTAGCAATTTAAACATATCATAAGACATTTCGAGCATATAAAGATTTCAAAGTTAATCTGCAAACAAATATCTTCATCAAGGTCATATCTGGAATAAAAGCACAAAAATGTTTCGAAAATCTTTTCAGTTTAAACCCATCTCGGTCGAGGTGAATTGACGGTACCCGAGGTGTTCAACCAAGATGAATCTCAGTTATCACGACCTCGTTTGGTCAAAAACGTCTCGGTCGAGCCAAAAAAAATTATTTCGAATCGGTTTTCGACGTGTATCTCAAACAAAAACATATATGCAATGCATGTAAATAACACATACGCACATGTCAGCCAAATAAGATCAAATAAAAGTCAAGTAAGAGTCATAAAAACCATAAGCAAGTCATACAAATACCCCATACTTAGGACACATTTTCTCAATGGGTCAAATAAGAGTTATGAACAAAGTACTCACCGGACACAAGAAGAACTGCATAAAAAATAAGAAAATGCTCCATAATAAAATCAATCCTCATCAATTGGCAACGGTGGTGGTGGTGGAATGTAGGGGTACTGAGACGGGTCGAAAGGATAGCTCATCGTTTGCTGAAACTACAACATCATCATCTGATGCTGATAGTATTGGCTATCCTCCATACGCGGTGTCCATCCCTCAAAAGATCTACGATGTGCATCGAAGCGTTGGGTGATGTCGATCCGTAGAACTTGATAAGAATCTGTCATCCGCCTCGTCAGGTCGTCAATCCTTCTATGTACCTCAGGATCACGATGGCGGCAGGCTCTTTGTTGAGGTGGCTGGGGAATGTCAGCATGAGGTGCAGACGCCTCTCTCTCATCCTCCGTGGCCTCGTCATCGAGATCAACGGTGGGTATGCTAGGTCTGCCGGTATTAGTACCGGTATCCATGGTTGCAGCTCCTCCAATGCCCTCACCATCTGCATATCCTCATGTTGCCTCTCTAGCTACATCATCATGCATAATCGGGAACTAGACAGTAGAACAATTCTCGTGGTCATAGACCAAGAACTGGGAAGACCATACAATACCTCTCAGGAACTTTGTTTCCCATGGCATGGCCACACAAGGTGTGCCAAGACCGCGGAGAACGAGGATGAGCCGTGTGATGAACTCTTGTAGACCCAGCGGCTTCACAGCCGCAACCAAAGTGCATCCAGAAAGGTCCAACCCCATATACGTAGCAATGTAAGTCACAAGGCCGCCACAACAGATGTCGTCCTTCGCCTTCCCCTTCACTCTCTGCAGATCCTCTACAAGCATAGCATCAAAGTCCGGGATACCTCCAGTCACCATACAAAAGAAGCTGAAGAGCTCACCCAGTTGGACCTTTTGGGCCGTCTCAGTACGCGCCAGAAGCATCTCACATAAGATCCGGTGATCAATATTGACGGCTAGATGGTAGATAATGCTCTCCCGAGAGTCCCCAGGATCCCATCTGTCACAGTGGGAGGTAACGTGGGCAATACCCTCCTAGAAACTGTGAGCCTGCGCTCGAGAAGCAAAGTATGTAGCTGTAGGGGCGGGAAAACCAAAATTCTCCCCAAACTGCTCAAGGGGGACGATGTAGCTCTTGTTCAGCAGCCGATACTTGATCCCTCTATTCTTCGGCATGTAAATCACTGAGCTCAGAAACTCGAACGTCGGCTCCAGATAACCCGGCGTTCGGATAGCCATAAAATCCTCTAAATCAACCATGGAGACCATCTTCCTCAGGTCCTTCACCACGCGCAGGCACTCAAAATCATCAATATCAACATATCTAGGGGCGACAATCGGGTGCCCACAGATCTGGTCAAAGTCCCGCTGAAAATGCTCAAGAATCATTGGGATTGTAGGTTATGGAGGAGGGGAAGGAGAGGAATGTCGGGAAATACTAGGCATATCCATAAGGGCTAGCTGGAGATCAGATCTCTTTAAATTATCCATAACTGAAAAGCACCTCGGTTGCCCCAAGAACACCTCGGCCGAGACACAACAAAAGCAACCGAGGCAAAGTGATGTTCGATCGAGGCTCGAAAAATGCAAGATGTCCCCCAAATTTCACTACCACTTGCTTTCTATGGGGTACTTATACTCTTTCTAGCAACAATCAACATCAAACAAGGCCAGATCTGTGCAGAATTGAGAGAAATGAACCAAGTTAGGGTTTGATGCGAAATACCCAAAATGTGCAGATTATAATGGATTTTTGTGTTGTTTGATGCTTGAAAACTGTTTCCCTTGCTTCTCTCGATGATTTGGAGCCAAGAATTGGAGAAAACGAGCGAGATTTGAGAATTTGAGAGTAAGGAGCAGCCGTGGTCGAGGTGGGAACAAAGAGAGGGAGTAGGGTTGTGAGGTGAGAGAAAGTCGATCTCCTTTTATACCCCTCGCAGAATTTGATTTCACCTCGGTCAAGGTGTTTTTGGACGGACCGAGGTGTCAGAATGAGGTGTTTGTCAAATAACGGCACCTCGGTTGGCGAAGAACATCTCGGTTGAGGCGCTTTGACAGCATCCGAGATGTGTCTCGGTCAAGCTCCGTCTTCTCAATTTCTCAAACATCAATCCTTCGATGTAGCTTCTGAGTTGTAATTTCTTTTTAGAGAACACTTGATTCCTGTCTAGGAGGACACATAAAACACAAAGCAAACTATCTACACTAAACTAGAAAAAGGGAAAAGAAAGCAATACTTTGAGTTGCCTCCCAAGAAGCGCTTGATTTATGTTCGATAGCTGGACTGTACTTTACTCTCAAACAAGATAGGTGGTAGCCTCACCCCATACTTGAACTGCACCATGGGGTGAGACAAAAGGTTCCGTCCAATGCTCCATAAAATGCCAATGCTCATCGGGGAATGAACCATCAATGGGTAGATCGTCCTTCTCGAGCGAGATAGGTGGTAGCCGGCTGAGGTGATCCGCCTCTGAATTCTCAAATCCCTTCTTATCGTGAATCTCTATGTTAAACTCTTGAAGCAAGAGAATCCAACGAATATGGCGCGGCTTTGCATCTTTCTTAGCGAGCAAGTATCGAATAGCTGCATGGTGAGTGTAAACAATAACTTTCGCTCCCACTAAGTAAGAGTGAAACTTCTCAAATGCATAAACTGCCCTCTCCTTCTCGATGGTGGCGTAGTTCAGTTGAGCTTCATCTAGCGTCTTGCTAGCATAATAAATGGCGTTGGTCCGTCCATCCTTCCTTTGTCCAAGTACCTCTCCTACGGCCACATCACTAGCACCACACATGATTTCAAAGGGCAAGGTCCAATCAGGAGGTTGAATGATGGGAGTGGTGATAAATGCTTCCTTTATCCTGTAAAAAGCATCAAGACATTCCTACAAAAACTCAAAAACAGCATCCTTATTCAAAAGATTAGTGAGCGGTTTAGAGATTTTAGAGAAATCCTTGATGAACTTCCTGTAGAAACCTGCATGCCCTAGAAAACTCCGCACACCTTTAACGGAACAAGGTGACGGAAGCTTCTCAATAGTCTCGATCTTAGCTCGATCGACCTCTATACCTCGGTTGTAAACGAGGTGTCCTAGAACAATTCCTTCGCTAACCATGAAGTGACACTTCTCCCAATTCAAAACGAGATTAGTGTCTTCACAACATTGTAACACTAGAGAAAGGTTAGCAAAACAGTTATCAAAAGAGGAACCATATACCGAAAAATCATCCATGAATACCTCCATGATCTCCTCAATATACTCGGAGAAGATAGCCATCATAAAACGCTAAAAAGTGGCGGGCGCGTTACACAATCCAAATGGCATCCTTCGATAAGCGAATGTCCCCCATGGACAAGTGAAGGTGGTCTTCTCTTGATCATCTGGATGGATAGAAATCTGGAAGAAGCCACTATAACCATCTAGATAGCAGAAATGGGAGTGTTGTGCCAACCGTTAAACATTTGATCAATGAATGGAAGAGGGAAATGGTCCTTTCTTGGGCCAAATTCAACTTCCTATAATCAATGCACATCCTCAAGCCCGTAACGGTCCTTGTGGGAATCAACTCATTGTTCTTGTTGGTTACAACGGTCATCCCGCCTTTCTTGGGAACTAAATGCACCGGAGTCACCCATTTGCTATCTGATATGGGAAATATGATACCTCCATCAAGCAACTTAAGAATCTCCTTCTTTACACCCTCCTTCATGATCGGATTTAACCGTCTTTGAGGTTCCCGTGAAGTCTTATGATCATCTTCCATTAGTATCTTATGCATACAAAGAGAAGGCTTAATACCAACAAGATCATCAATAGTATAACCCAAAGCATTTCTATGTTTTCTCAACACATGCATAAACTTAGGTAACTCATCTTCAGAAAGAGAAGCACTAACAATGATGGGATATGTAGAATCCGGACCAAGGAAAGTGTTAGCATGAAATATTGCGATATTCTAGGCACTTATTTTGGTTATTTTTCCCTCATTATTGTGTACATGGATAATGTTCAGAAGCAAATGCTAGCTTGTTCATCTATTTTGTCGATATGGAAGTCTACACTAGCTTTGTGTTGATTATAGGTGAATAAGAACTAAATCGGAGAAATTGAGAGAGAAAAGGGAGTAATCAATCATGTTCAAGGATTAGGAGACACATCAAGGAAGCTAAGGAAGGAGCTACGATGAAGAATGTCACGACACAAAGGAAACTACAAGCAATATACACTTCCACGCCCTGAATTACGGCCGTAGAGAAGTCCACGCTCTAAACCACGGCCATGGATCTTGGCATCATGAACGTGGAGCACTTACACGGCCTAAATTACGGTCGTGGAAGTCACAAGACACCGTAATCCTTTTCCACGCTCTAAACCACGGTCGTGGAAAGCCTTGAGACCGTGATTTAGGCGATCTTTTGACGTACAATTATTTGCCACGTCATCTATGTAATGGGCCTTGACGGCAATTATATCCCGTCTTATAGAAAGGCCGGAAAAAAGGATCCGGGAGGCTCGCTTACACTTCGCTTAGACCTCGCAGAGACGGCCGCTTACCCTTGCTTGGAGCATTCTTGCCTAGGGTTGATTGAAGATCGCCGAAGGTTTAGCCTTTTTCTTAGGTTTTGATATTGAAGATGGATTGACAACCTGTTCTTCATACTTACCTTAGATCATTGTGAGGTTTTGTGTTGTACTTTCTGAATCCATTGAATATTGCTTCTTGTGTTTCGGATTTGAGAATTGGTTTTGAAGTTTTATTGAGTATTCGAGGGTTTTCATATTTCATTCTCTTTAATTTGAATATTGATATCATGACAACGGTTATTGGCTAAAACCTTTTAGCAATTCTAAGGTGAAGGGTTAATAGTTGTGGCTTAGATGATGATAGATCGATCGTAATTTGATTGGACCTTGAGAGTTAGAGAGATTTCGTCGACGAACCCAAATCACGGTCTGTTCTTAAGGTTCCACGACCGTGGTTCTCAAGATCTGCCCGTGATTTCCTTAGTTTACGAACCTTGCTTTTACTTTAATCCAAAGTTAAAGATTTGCTTTAACTTAGTCTTGGCTTGTCTTTTCTAGGTAGTAGTGAGACTCAACATCCTCTATTTCAGTTTCGAGTGTCATAACCTTAACCGTTTGAGTTTATCTTGATCCTTGGGTTATAAGTTTGGGTATTTGAGGTTAATTCTTGTCCTTAGATCCTTTCTATACTGCAACCTCAACAACCTTTATAGAGAGTGTCTTAGGGTGAGTCTTATAAGGTTTTGGAACTTCACCGTGCATTGCCTTACTTTAGTATACTTTTGCAGCTCTTGACTCTGTCCTTAATTCCTTAGTATATCTTGAATCGATTGCCACAATTAGATACATGGATCTTCAGGGTTGCCGTTTTCCCAATATTTGCAAACCTTTACATCTTTTACTTGCTTGACAATTGAGATTGAATTTTGTTTGACCAAATTCCTGTGATCGATACTTTGGAATACTTGTTGATCTACGCCGATCCGTACACTGCAGGTTCGCTTGCTTTTATTCTAGTTTTATATATATAAAGCTTATTTGCACGCACATTTTCGGGCAAACAGAAAGCGCACCTCAAGTGGGTCGGGAATGGTTTAAGCTCTAAGATAGGAGGTGCTTTAAGTGGTGGATCCGTACCTCCTTTCTCCAATGAAGAGGACTAAGACCGAAGTGCTGAACCGAGGTGGTCTTCAGTTGACCCCATCTCGCTAGCTTTGGAAATTGTCTCGGTCGTGGACCAAGGTAATGGACCGAGGTACTCTCTAGAGAAGGTCATCTCGCTCGCTCCGGAAACCATTTCGGTCGAGGTACTAGGACTGTGACCAATACCTAACGTGATTTTCGTCTCCTGAATGAGTTTGTCGAATCCAGCTCCTGGATCCGCTTCCAATGCTTCCAAGTTGCGTACATCTACATCGTAAAAAACATATACACCTTCTCCATCATACTAAAAACTCAAAACTTTCTCAAGCGGATCTTTAACTAGGATAGAGCTCACCAATTCTCGAGAATCTTCTTCGTCATAGATGTTGAAGATATCATCGTCCAAGGGCTCTCCTCTCATCGTGGCTAAGAGTGCAAACTCCACATGATCTTCACCAATATTGAATGACAACTTGGCGTTCTTACAATCAACGTTACAACCCGATGTTGCAAGAAATGGTCATCCAAGAATGATGAGAATAGGATAATCTGCGGGAATGTCCAACACAACAAAGTCTATGAGTATGTAGAAATTACCTAACTTGACGGGAACGTCTTCTAAGATTCCAATGGGACGAGTAATAGAACGATCCTCCATGTATAAAGTCATCTTCACCGGCTTGGGATCTCCAAGACCGATCTTCTCACAAAGTGCTAGAGGAATGATGCTCACACTGGCTCCTAGATCACAAAGTGCATCATAAGTCACATCCCTAACTTCAATGGGAATGCAAAACGAACCGGGATCTCTCAACTTTGGCGGCATGTTCTCCTTCATGATTTGAATGAGCTCCAAAGATCTAGAGGTCATCCTCACTTCTCCAAAGTCTTCCAGCTTTCTCTTCCTTGACAAGATCTCTTTCAGAAATTTCCCATAGGCGGGCATACCTAGGATAGCATCAATGAAAGGGATGTTAATATGTAGCTTATTCATAAGGTCAAGAAACTTACCAAAGTGCTTTTCTAAATGTGCCCGTGCCCTAGAATGAGGGAACGGGAGTGAAGGTTTATAAGTAGGTGGTGGAACATACACATCATACTTCTCTTTCGCTTTTTGGGGCTCCTCGACCGAGGTGTTCCTCGTTTGGTCGTGTCCGACCGAGGTACTGGATCAACTATCTTCAATCCACTTCGTGTGGTGATTTTCATAACCTGCCCTTTTGGGTTGTTCTTTGTCCTTCGTGGAAGTTTACCAGGATCTCCTGGTGCTTCATTATCCTTGTTGATAACTTGATGTTCTAAGGCTTTTTGTGCCTTCCAATATGTGTTCATAGAATTCTCCATAACATTGAGCTTGGTCATGATAGCTTCCAACACAACATCCGTCTTCTCCTTAGGTTATTGGGATGAGCTTGATGACGGCTCTTGACTTTTCAATGGAGTAGAAGATAATGATGGGGGAGTTAGAGCATTTTCAACATGAGAATAAAGGTTACCGGGATTTTGTTGATTCGATCTCCAATTATTGTTGAAATTCCTATTGTTGTTGTTGTTGTAATTGTTGTTCCTCAGCCCTAGATAGTTTCCTCTCCCCAAGTATCCAACATCTTGCTTCTTTGATGCTACTTTAGATTGAGATAATAAGAGCTCATTCAAAACCTTGACTTCATTGTTGAGCAACGCTTGAATTTGTAAGACTCAGATCCGGAAAGCCAACTCGCTTCGCTCCATCTTTAACTCTTCGATGAGAGTACTTCTCCATGTGTAAAGCTTGCTTCTCAATAAACTCCCAAGCTTCACCAACCGATGTATCAATAAAAGCTCCAACATAAAGTGATTGGAGTTTGAATTGAGTTTCCTCATCCAACCCCTTGAAGTAGATCTCTAACAACTCAATCTTTGGAATCCCATCGTTAGGGCAATCCAACAAAAGGTCCTTGAACCTTTCCCATGATTTGAACAAACTATCTCTATCCTTCATGACGAAAGCATTAATCTTAGCCCTCAATTCAACAGTTTTTGATGGGGGAAGAACTTAGTAAGAAATTACATAGTCATCTCTTCCCATGTGTTAACTCTTCTACCTGGAAGAGATTGATATCAAGCTAGCGCCTTGTCTTTCAAAGAGAAGTAGAAAGACCTTAGCTTATAGTTGTTGTTCTCTAATCTTGATGGTCTCAAAGTCTCCATAAGAATCTCATAGTTTTGTATGTATTAATGTGGAGATTCTCTTTCCATGCCTCCAATTTGACATTGTTGAATCATTGTGAGGACTTGAGGTCGAAGCTCATAGTCATGCTCAGCTGGATCTCCTAGATTAAGTCTTGGAAGGCGCACTTGTTGATTTGGGTCCATCCTTTGACCTAGGGTTTGCAATGCTCCAGTGAACAGGTTACCTCGGTAAACCATAGCCAACAACCGAGGTGGTGGATGTATCTCGGCCGGTGCAACTAGGTTAGGATCCGGCCTCGGTCGAGCAACTAGGTTCGTTCAAGGTAGAATTTGTGCATGTAATTCGGTCATGTCAGCTTGTATCTCTTCTGTTCTTGCATGAGCTTCCTCTCTCTCTCTCTCTCTCTTTGTAAAGCTTCGTTACTCAGCCGAAGTTGTTCTAATGCGTTCTTCAATTCGGCTTCAAGATCTCGATTATCTTTTTCAGTCATCTTAGCTTCTTTTAATATCCTTTTGTATGTCTTTTCTGGTTCGGGATCGTAGGGAACGTCTTCTTTCCCAGCACGAGTTCTTCGCATATGTAACACCCCGAATCCGCGGGACTCGGGGCGCTACGGGTTGGGACCTCACAATGGGTCCCGACCCTTAGCCTGACAACAATTTCACCGGATCTTGCAACAAGGCACAAATAAAGGCCAAAACCAAATACATTTTATGCAATGCAAAGAAACCCAAAACCATACAAACCATACAAACCAAAGACTTCAGCCGAGATACAACCGAAAGACCAAATGCCATACACACGGCATACAATATATAATGAATACAAAACTCAAAAACGACTCCAACCAAAACCCAATCCTAAAATGTACGGAACCCCGGCTGCCCATTCTTCCGGATCTCTCGGCCGCATTCCTAACCTGCAAGGCAATCTACAACAATCGGTATAAAACCGTTAGCTAATATTCGAAGCATTAGAATCAAGGTGAAAGGCACAAACACAAGTAAATCAACATAACACACAATGTACACCAAATCACACAAGTCCGGTTTATTATCTTGTTATTATTAAGTCGTATCCCGTTCTAATTCAACTTCTTTTGTGACACGAGAATCTCCCGAAACTCGCCTCGGTCCCCAATTACCGCATGGAACGGTGGATGCCTCCGACCGTCTAACCACACGGGCTAGTCGCCAAGAACCTCCTAACTCTACGCAAGAGCTAGACAAGTTGTCACCGCCCGTTATCATACACTTGGGCCAAATAATATATAAAGGTCGGTAATCCTATTCCGGTTTATAAGTTATAATGAAAGCAATAAAACACACACCACCAAACACGCATCGAATCTAATACATAGAATACGAGCTAAGTAAGTCCGGAGACTTACCTCGTCCCAAACGCTAACTCACAAAACGCTCTCGCTTCCTTTGGGAAGAAGCACACAACCTGCTCACAACAAGATATCTATCAAAACCCGCTCAAGTCAAGAAGTCTTAGACTTCTACACAAATGATCTACGCAAGATCTTTTAACTCTCATTCTAGGACCGCATCCTAGAATCCCTCACGCTCACACCACACTCAACACAAGCTAGAAGTTCTAAGACTTCTAAACCCTCGGATCTCGTAAGATCATAGCTCACAACGCAACTTGGATAACATGCCTTGTCCAAACAAACTCAACGGTAACAACATCATGCTAGGATAAGCATATCCTAGCCTATAAACTCAACAATAATATACTCCAATTCTCAAACCTCACAAGCCTCACAAGATAACATCAACACCATAAGTCCTAAAACATTTCACAATCCTCAAACACTCACCTAAGGTCCATAACCACTACTTGGTATTTCCACTAAGTTATGCTAGATCCATCCTAGCATGCTATTAACACTAAACATAACTAAATCGAGTAAGATCATAAGATCGGGGGAGAGGGTACTCACATGACGTCAAAAGACAGAAGACGATCTATGGATGCCGAAATTAGACTCGTTAGGCCATTATCGGGGCGCTTCTGGACCTAAAACCAAAGCTACACTAAATTAGCTTAAAAGCTATTTTTGGAAGGGAGATTAACGCATATAAAAATCTAAGGAAGCCCCGCTTTCAAAACAAGGGTAAAACTCGCAAAACATTTTCCGGGGTGATCACAACAATTTATAAACACGGGTCAAAACCAAAACAACTTTCCGGAAACTAAGAAACTCTCAAAACTTGGCCATTTCCCGAAATAAACTTTGGGTCAAAACCATGATTATACACAACGGCATAAAACATAGTGTAAGTAAATACAAGACTAGAACTCAAAGAAAAACCCAAGTTTAAAATCCGCAATTATATTTTCCGGGCAACCTAAACAACATCATAAACCCAGGGTAAAACTCGTTTTCCAGGCCAAGGATAAACAAAACCGCTCAACCGCTTTCCGGGGCAAAATATATCATTTCAGAAACATGGGTTATATTTTGTAAATTAAACTTCCAGCCAAAATCTGTAATTATTTCATCAAGGGCATAAATGCAAACTTCAGAATTTAGGGCCATTACTGCAAATGCAAAACATTGGTTACATTTTGTAATTACGCTAAAAAAGAGGGAGCCCGCTTGTAATAAGTGTAATAGGGTTTCTCATTTTCTCAGTGAACTTCATCTAGCGGCTGTGAGAGGGAACATAGGAGGATGACGGCGGCGGGAGCATGGATCTGGGTGGGGCTCCTTGACGGCACTAGGCGGCGGCGACGTGCAAGGGCGGCAAAGGTGAGGGTTCTCCGGTTCGATTGGGCGGAAGAGATCGAAGGCACCGGTTGCAGGGGCTCGATGTCTCCAGTGGCGAAAGACAAAGGAGAAGAGACAGGGTCATCCCCTTCTTGGCGTCGACGAGGCGGTTCGATTGGGGGAGAAAGACATGTGGTGAAGCAGGCAAGACGAGAGAGAGAGAAAGGTGAGGACGGCGTCTGTTGGTGGCTGCAGTGGCGGAGTGAGGGCGGCCGAAGTGCTCTCCTTGGCGGCTCTCCCGGTGACAGATTCGAGGGCGAGGGTCCGACAGCAAGAGAGAAGGGTGAATCTCTTGGTGTTGTTTGCACAAGGATGACGAACAGGTAGAAGAGGAATGAGAGTTTGAGGATTATTGCTGCTGAATGTTGAGTGTGATGATAGGAGAGGATGGAGGGCGGAGAAGGATAGTAGTCCATAGGAGGTTGAGGGGACGGTGTTGTAACAAAGGAGTTAGGGAGGTAAGTTCCTGGGAGATGAAGGCGGAGACGTGTAGAGTGCCCAAAAGATGGTCTCAAACGAGGGAGGCGAGGGGTCGAGACAAGACTGAACAGTCAGGGGTCGGTCATCAGTGTTGAGTGCTGCAGGAAGAAAAGGGAAAGAAGAAAAGGAAAGAAAGAAAATAAGGAAATGAATAAATAAAATGAAAAAGGGGAAACTCGATCAAACATATTCGGAACGGGGTTTTCAAATCGAAAAAATTTCCGACTTTTCCGAAAATAATAATATGGATATACACGAACGTATACAAAATAGTAATATACTCGGAAAATATATTTTTTGTCGTAAAATACTTTTAATAAAACATTAAGCTAATAAATATCGAGAGAAGTCGGAAAATAAATATCGAAAACGCGACGAATAAAAATGGGGTGTTACATCAGATCCCCCTAAAAAAAGTTTAGTCCCGAAACTTTGCTATACGCCGAACTTCTCGGCCCCTAAGGCCGAGATATGGAATCTCAAACTAAGAAAGCTTAAACCTTCTAATCTAAACACATCATCTACTCCAACTACCACCGCAAGATAAATCAGGTCATATAGCACATTCCCGCACACGACACAAACTACACATAACATCACATATGCACATAACTAAACTAAGGAAAGAACTAGGTCTAACCCGTCGATTCTATCGATGCTACTAACTCAACGTAACTTCAACTAAAGATATTATCCTCCGACTTCCTGTTAGCCTCATTGGTTCTACGACACCACTAACTCATCGAGACCGGCAAAACTTCTCGAGCCATACCTATACTTCTCAGATTGATACACATGAAACACCGGGTGAACACCCTCTACTCTCGGTGGCCACGCCAACCGGTAAACCATTTTCCCAACTTGCGTTTAAAATCTCAAAAAGGTCCGATATATCGGAACTCAACTTCCTTCTCGGGTCTTTCTCAATGCAACATTTCCATTAGGTTTCTCTTTGATGTCTCTAACAAAGAAGATCGAACTTCCAATTTACACCATTAGCTTTGGTTCTAGTCAAACCAAAGTTCGATGTTATATTTCCTCAATTCTTGTGGCAATTCCAAGTAACGAAGGAAGTACCTTACTTTGCACCGCTTCTACTAACGATCCTAGCATGCTATTACCTTTACATCGTTCATCAATACTCACGCAAGACCTTGTCTTGGGGAATCACTTGTATACTTCAAACCTATCATACCTCGAGGCAATTTCAAAACACTTGCACCAATGAGTCTCCGCTTAACTCTCAACAACTCCATTGTCAAATTTCGTCCCACTAAAAACTTCTTTGTCTTCCGAAGTAGGTTAGCGATTGATGGTGTTACTTTGGAGAATATCTCCACAAATCTGATAATAACTCACCCATCCGAAAAAAAACTTGTAGCTTCTTTCACATCTTTGGGGGTTTGCCATCCCGAGACAACTTTCCAAACATCTTCTCTCTTATTCGAGAGTATACCAGAATGTCTTATTCGGGGCATTAGTAAGCCCATATGGAATCACTACAACTCGTAGTTACCATGGTTTGTCCGGAATGCCGTAATTGCATATCTAGTCTTGAACTCTCAATTGCTGACAATCAGACCTTAAATCATTCTTAGAAAAGACTACCGACCCTTGCAACCGGTCGAGTAGATCGTCTATCCGTGTTCAGGGATACTTGTTCTTCATTGTTGTCTTGTTCGGCTCATTGTAATCGAGGTACAAATGAAGATAACCGTCTTTATTTTACAATATGGTATTCTCCATAGCAACTTCAAATCAAGAGTTTAGGAGATATTCCAATATGAACTTCAAATCAAGAGTTCAAGATAACATTCGGAGTTCTCCATAGCCTTTCACTAATTCTAATGAACTCTTTTCAATAAGTTCTTGAAATTGCTCCTTCACTTGCTTCCATAACTCATGTCTTTTCACAAGTGTCATTCCCTACGGCGCCTTAGATATCGGAATTGAGTAAAGCTTGACCTTAGTGGCAAAATCTACATTCCGATGTATTGGAATCCGTGATATCTAGGTTTTTGTCTTTCCTTCTTTCGTCCCATAACATACGACCGACACAACCTTGCCTAAAAACTTGACAGGTGGTCATGATACTAATGATCTACCCCGATTTGTTGGGGTGACGTCCTTTAGACACGTGTATTGTTCCATTTGTAGCTACAATATCGACCGTCCTCTTTCAAAGATTCTCCATCTCCTGAATTCGAGGGGCTTGCTCGAGTCTTTTGACTCTCGAAGCCTTGGTTAAGCAATATATCAACTTAATCCCCCTTTTCACTTCGAGGAATAACGATAATAATATTTCTTGATCTCACACGTATGTTCAGTCACGAAGGTCCTAACTACAAGACTTAATCATGCCTTATAACAAATTGATCTTATCTTCTTCGCTTTCCCTGACATCCAACATATGGGAGGGGCTCTTCGTTGTCTACATAAACATTCACCATAAACATCCTTTCTTCAAGTAGGTGTAAAAATTTATACTTCACTTTATTTTGCAGCTTCAATCCGACAAGGAGGTTCTCAATTTAAAACTTCCACTCGTACATCTCAAGTCGGCATCAAACTTCCAAACTTCGGTCTCCTCTTTCTCTTGTTGGTCACCTTATGCATCTATTGGTATTCCATGAACAACATTCACAACCGTACTAGTATGCCCCGTGGAGAACGCAAGATCCACTCATTACTTCACCAAGCACTCACATCATAAACTCTAAGCTCGCAACGTTGCCCTTATCTTGGTCCTCTCCTTCACGCCATAGCCACCATGGCTCTCCCGTGTGAGTCTGAAACATCTAACTCGGATTTTGCTCGCGAAAACATACCATTCATTTCATTAGAACAAACATACTATGCATCCTCTTATAATACTCCCGTCTACGCATCACAAACAATGAAAACCTTACCTTCCTCTTGATCTACTAGTTCCCTTTACCATGAGCAAACCTTAAAACTTCTAATCCGGTCGTTCTCTCATATGTCGTTCTCATGACCTATTAAGGTCGCAAAGGGTCATCTCCATCCTCCCCTAGGAGGTCTGTAACAGCTACTCGCTTGAACTCATTCCACATTATTTGATTTAAGACAAATGCACTTCCGTTGACGTACTTCCTTACCATTGACATTGATCCACCGCGAATACTTTAAGCTCTTGTTGTCGATCCTCTATATGCCCATAGTCTTGTTTACTCATCCCCTCTACACTCACCAATAGACAACCCACACTTGTGCGTTCTCAGTTGTCACCGATTGACTTGTATCTAACCTTCTCCGAAGTCAACGACTTATTATTCTACTACACTTCTCATGTTACCATACTCCTGAAGGATACCCTCTCGGTATACTCTATCTTAAACTTCACTAGCTCATTTTACTCTACTTCCAACTCCGTTAGCTCCTATTAAGCTCCCTTCTTCCTTCCACTTCTGTAAGATAACTATACCTCCCTAACTCTTTCGTGTCATATGACTCAGCTTCATAGGCTTAACCGTTCTTCATAATATCTTGTAAGTTTATCTTCCCCACACCTCTATTGTTAGTAACCACTCTCTCTTCTCTTGGTTGGTAACTTGAGTCTTTCAATCCAAACTCCTTGTTTCATCTTTCATCTTCTGAATATCATCATCTACACACTTCCTCCTCCTTAGTGTTGCTCAGTCTCGTCACAATGACGGAAAATGATTGACTCCACAAGGTAATTCTACTATATGAATTTTCACCATGTAGTCCTCCTCGTAACTCTCGTATTTTTTACTCTTTACTTCTTGGTACCTCGCAATTTTAACTTACGGCATTTTAAATCTTTTGTGGTTGGTTTATCCATGTCTCTCATCTCGACTCCCATGCTTGGGAGCGTCTAAGGAAAGCTTCACTTCTCGTAATGAAACACCGCCTTTAGCCTTGTTAGAATGCACCCAACTCCTCATCGATTCACGTCTTTAGTTCTCCACGCGTCTTCTTAAGTTCGTTATCTCCATTCTTCTCGTCGTCGTTCGATAATGGCCTCTTTAGAACCGCTTCTACACTTTAATGTTGCTCCCTTCTCTTGTATTGCTTCCATCTTGATTCCTCTTAAGTTGTCTCGAGTATTTCTTTTTCTTGTTTGTCCTTCGTTTACATCATCTCTACTACTCCTCTTCGACGTCCTTTTAAAGGAATCCGAGAAACACCAAGGTGTTTGTCAAAACGTGATACTCAACTCGGTACTTGAGCATGCTCATCTTCGTATAAATACTATCCTAATCCCCAAAAAGGCGTTTGTCCAAGGGCGATGATAGCTTCCTATCATCTTAACTATAAGGTCCCCCACTACTAATATAATACTAACATACCATATGTGTATGTATATATAACTATATATATAAGAATCCGTATATAAGACTATATAAGTCCTATGTCCACATAACGAATAATATAACATATCCGGCATTTCATTACAACAATACAAGATCCAAAAATGTACTATAATCCACATATATAACTATACATATAAACATATACACGTATATATATCGAAATCCAATAAACTAAGCTACCGAGATCCGCGGAAGGAGTGGTGGTCCGTACATTCTACCCCGACTCATGCATGTGATTTTGAAAACGAAAACTCAGAACCCGTGGGGTTCTGTTTATTCCTTATTCGGCCTTTAGAAGATTGCGAGTGCCATTGTTGTCAACCTAGGGCTCTGATACCACTTTTGTAACACCCCGAATCCGCGGGACTCGGGGCGCTACGGGTTGGGACCTCACAATGGGTCCCGACCCTTAGCCTGACAACAATTTCACCGGATCTTGCAACAAGGCACAAATAAAGGCCAAAACCAAATACATTTTATGCAATGCAAAGAAACCCAAAACCATACAAACCATACAAACCAAAGACTTCAGCCGAGATACAACCGAAAGACCAAATGCCATACACACGGCATACAATATATAATGAATACAAAACTCAAAAACGACTCCAACCAAAACCCAATCCTAAAATGTACGGAACCCCGGCTGCCCATTCTTCCGGATCTCTCGGCCGCATTCCTAACCTGCAAGGCAATCTACAACAATCGGTATAAAACCGTTAGCTAATATTCGAAGCATTAGAATCAAGGTGAAAGGCACAAACACAAGTAAATCAACATAACACACAATGTACACCAAATCACACAAGTCCGGTTTATTATCTTGTTATTATTAAGTCGTATCCCGTTCTAATTCAACTTCTTTTGTGACACGAGAATCTCCCGAAACTCGCCTCGGTCCCCAAATACCGCATGGAACGGTGGATGCCTCCGACCGTCTAACCACACGGGCTAGTCGCCAAGAACCTCCTAACTCTACGCAAGAGCTAGACAAGTTGTCACCGCCCGTTATCATACACTTGGGCCAAATAATATATAAAGGTCGGTAATCCTATTCCGGTTTATAAGTTATAATGAAAGCAATAAAACACACACCACCAAACACGCATCGAATCTAATACATAGAATACGAGCTAAGTAAGTCCGGAGACTTACCTCGTCCCAAACGCTAACTCACAAAACGCTCTCGCTTCCTTTGGGAAGAAGCACACAACCTGCTCACAACAAGATATCTATCAAAACCCGCTCAAGTCAAGAAGTCTTAGACTTCTACACAAATGATCTACGCAAGATCTTTTAACTCTCATTCTAGGACCGCATCCTAGAATCCCTCACGCTCACACCACACTCAACACAAGCTAGAAGTTCTAAGACTTCTAAACCCTCGGATCTCGCAAGATCATAGCTCACAACGCAACTTGGATAACATGCCTAGTCCAAACAAACTCAACGGTAACAACATCATGCTAGGATAAGCATATCCTAGCCTATAAACTCAACAATAATATACTCCAATTCTCAAACCTCACAAGCCTCACAAGATAACATCAACACCATAAGTCCTAAAACATTTCACAATCCTCAAACACTCACCTAAGGTCCATAACCACTACTTGGTATTTCCACTAAGTTATGCTAGATCCATCCTAGCATGCTATTAACACTAAACATAACTAAATCGAGTAAGATCATAAGATCGGGGGAGAGGGTACTCACATGACGTCAAAAGACAGAAGACGATCTATGGATGCCGAAATTAGACTCGTTAGGCCATTATCGGGGCGCTTCTGGACCTAAAACCAAAGCTACACTAAATTAGCTTAAAAGCTATTTTTGGAAGGGAGATTAACGCATATAAAAATCTAAGGAAGCCCCGCTTTCAAAACAAGGGTAAAACTCGCAAAACATTTTCCGGGGTGATCACAACAATTTATAAACACGGGTCAAAACCAAAACAACTTTCCGGAAACTAAGAAACTCTCAAAACTTGGCCATTTCCCGAAATAAACTTTGGGTCAAAACCATGATTATACACAACGGCATAAAACATAGTGTAAGTAAATACAAGACTAGAACTCAAAGAAAAACCCAAGTTTAAAATCCGCAATTATATTTTCCGGGCAACCTAAACAACATCATAAACCCAGGGTAAAACTCGTTTTCCAGGCCAAGGATAAACAAAACCGCTCAACCGCTTTCCGGGGCAAAATATATCATTTCAGAAACATGGGTTATATTTTGTAAATTAAACTTCCAGCCAAAATCTGTAATTATTTCATCAAGGGCATAAATGCAAACTTCAGAATTTAGGGCCATTACTGCAAATGCAAAACATTGGTTACATTTTGTAATTACGCTAAAAAAGAGGGAGCCCGCTTGTAATAAGTGTAATAGGGTTTCTCATTTTCTCAGTGAACTTCATCTAGCGGCTGTGAGAGGGAACATAGGAGGATGACGGCGGCGGGAGCATGGATCTGGGTGGGGCTCCTTGACGGCACTAGGCGGCGGCGACGTGCAAGGGCGGCAAAGGTGAGGGTTCTCCGGTTCGATTGGGCGGAAGAGATCGAAGGCGCCGGTTGCAGGGGCTCGATGTCTCCAGTGGCGAAAGACAAAGGAGAAGAGACAGGGTCATCCCCTTCCTGGCGTCGACGAGGCGGTTCGATTGGGGGAGAAAGACATGTGGTTAAGCAGGCAAGACGAGAGAGAGAGAAAGGTGAGGACGGCGTCTGTTGGTGGCTGCAGTGGCGGAGTGAGGGCGGCCGAAGTGCTCTCCTTGGCGGCTCTCCCGGTGACAGATTCGAGGGCGAGGGTCCGACAGCAAGAGAGAAGGGTGAATCTCTTGGTGTTGTTTGCACAAGGATGACGAACAGGTAGAAGAGGAATGAGAGTTTGAGGATTATTGCTGCTGAATGTTGAGTGTGATGATAGGAGAGGATGGAGGGCGGAGAAGGATAGTAGTCCATAGGAGGTTGAGGGGACGGTGTTGTAACAAAGGAGTTAGGGAGGTAAGTTCCTGGGAGATGAAGGCGGAGACGTGTAGAGTGCCCAAAAGATGGTCTCAAACGAGGGAGGCGAGGGGTCGAGACAAGACTGAACAGTCAGGGGTCGGTCATCAGTGTTGAGTGCTGCAGGAAGAAAAGGGAAAGAAGAAAAGGAAAGAAAGAAAATAAGGAAATGAATAAATAAAATGAAAAAGGGGAAACTCGATCAAACATATTCGGAACGGGGTTTTCAAATCGAAAAAATTTCCGACTTTTCCGAAAATAATAATATGGATATACACGAACGTATACAAAATAGTAATATACTCGGAAAATATATTTTTTGTCGTAAAATACTTTTAATAAAACATTAAGCTAATAAATATCGAGAGAAGTCGGAAAATAAATATCGAAAACGCGACGAATAAAAATGGGGTGTTACATCAGATCCCCCTAAAAAAAGTTTAGTCCCGAAACTTTGCTATACGCCGAACTTCTCGGCCCCTAAGGCCGAGATATGGAATCTCAAACTAAGAAAGCTTAAACCTTCTAATCTAAACACATCATCTACTCCAACTACCACCGCAAGATAAATCAGGTCATATAGCACATTCCCGCACACGACACAAACTACACATAACATCACATATGCACATAACTAAACTAAGGAAAGAACTAGGTCTAACCCGTCGATTCTATCGATGATACTAACTCAACGTAACTTCAACTAAAGATATTATCCTCCGACTTCCTGTTAGCCTCATTGGTTCTACGACACCACTAACTCATCGAGACCGGCAAAACTTCTCGAGCCATACCTATACTTCTCAGATTGATACACATGAAACACCGGGTGAACACCCTCTACTCTCGGTGGCCACGCCAACCGGTAAACCATTTTCCCAACTTGCGTTTAAAATCTCAAAAAGGTCCGATATATCGGAACTCAACTTCCTTCTCGGGTCTTTCTCAATGCAACATTTCCATTAGGTTTCTCTTTGATGTCTCTAACAAAGAAGATCGAACTTCCAATTTACACCATTAGCTTTGGTTCTAGTCAAACCAAAGTTCGATGTTATATTTCCTCAATTCTTGTGGCAATTCCAAGTAACGAAGGAAGTACCTTACTTTGCACCGCTTCTACTAACGATCCTAGCATGCTATTACCTTTACATCGTTCATCAATACTCACGCAAGACCTTATCTTGGGGAATCACTTGTATACTTCAAACCTATCATACCTCGAGGCAATTTCAAAACACTTGCACCAATGAGTCTCCGCTTAACTCTCAACAACTCCATTGTCAAATTTCGTCCCACTAAAAACTTCTTTGTCTTCCGAAGTAGGTTAGCGATTGATGGTGTTGCTTTGGAGAATATCTCCACAAATCTGATAATAACTCACCCATCCGAAAAAAAACTTGTAGCTTCTTTCACATCTTTGGGGGTTTGCCATCCCGAGACAACTTTCCAAACATCTTCTCTCTTATTCGAGAGTAGACCAGAATGTCTTATTCGGGGCATTAGTAAGCCCATATGGAATCACTACAACTCGTAGTTACCATGGTTTGTCCGGAATGCCGTAATTGCATATCTAGTCTTGAACTCTCAATTGCTGACAATCAGACCTTAAATCATTCTTAGAAAAGACTACCGACCCTTGCAACCGGTCGAGTAGATCGTCTATCCGTGTTCAGGGATACTTGTTCTTCATTGTTGTCTTGTTCGGCTCATTGTAATCGAGGTACAATTGAAGATAACCGTCTTTATTTTACAATATGGTATTCTCCATAGCAACTTCAAATCAAGAGTTTAGGAGATATTCCAATATGAACTTCAAATCAAGAGTTCAAGATAACATTCGGAGTTCTCCATAGCCTTTCACTAATTCTAATGAACTCTTTTCAATAAGTTCTTGAAATTGCTCCTTCACTTGCTTCCATAACTCATGTCTTTTCACAAGTGTCATTCCCTACGGCGCCTTAGATATCGGAATTGAGTAAAGCTTGACCTTAGTGGCAAAATCTACATTCCGATGTATTGGAATCCGTGATATCTAGGTTTTTGTCTTTCCTTCTTTCGTCCCATAACATACGACCGACACAACCTTGCCTAAAAACTTGACAGGTGGTCATGATACTAATGATCTACCCCGATTTGTTGGGGTGACGTCCTTTAGACACGTGTATTGTTCCATTTGTAGCTACAATATCGACCGTCCTCTTTCAAAGATTCTCCATCTCCTGAATTCGAGGGACTTGCTCGAGTCTTTTGACTCTCGAAGCCTTGGTTAAGCAATATATCAACTTAATCCCCCTTTTCACTTCGAGGAATAACGATAATAATATTTCTTGATCTCACACGTATGTTCAGTCACGAAGGTCCTAACTACAAGACTTAATCATGCCTTATAACAAATTGATCTTATCTTCTTCGCTTTCCCTGACATCCAACATATGGGAGGGGCTCTTCGTTGTCTACATAAACATTCACCATAAACATCCTTTCTTCAAGTAGGTGTAAAAATTTATACTTCACTTTATTTTGCAGCTTCAATCCGACAAGGAGGTTCTCAATTTAAAACTTCCACTCGTACATCTCAAGTCGGCATCAAACTTCCAAACTTCGGTCTCCTCTTTCTCTTGTTGGTCACCTTATGCATCTATTGGTATTCCATGAACAACATTCACAACCGTACTAGTATGCCCCGTGGAGAACGCAAGATCCACTCATTACTTCACCAAGCACTCACATCATAAACTCTAAGCTCGCAACGTTGCCCTTATCTTGGTCCTCTCCTTCACGCCATAGCCACCATGGCTCTCCCGTGTGAGTCTGAAACATCTAACTCGGATTTTGCTCGCGAAAACATACCATTCATTTCATTAGAACAAACATACTATGCATCCTCTTATAATACTCCCGTCTACGCATCACAAACAATGAAAACCTTACCTTCCTCTTGATCTACTAGTTCCCTTTACCATGAGCAAACCTTAAAACTTCTAATCCGGTCGTTCTCTCATATGTCGTTCTCATGACCTATTAAGGTCGCAAAGGGTCATCTCCATCCTCCCCTAGGAGGTCTGTAACAGCTACTCGCTTGAACTCATTCCACATTATTTGATTTAAGACAAATGCACTTCCGTTGACGTACTTCCTTACCATTGACATTGATCCACCACGAATACTTTAAGCTCTTGTTGTCGATCCTCTATATGCCCATAGTCTTGTTTACTCATCCCCTCTACACTCACCAATAGACAACCCACACTTGTGCGTTCTCAGTTGTCACCGATTGACTTGTATCTAACCTTCTCCGAAGTCAACGACTTATTATTCTACTACACTTCTCATGTTACCATACTCCTGAAGGATACCCTCTCGGTATACTCTGTCTTAAACTTCACTAGCTCATTTTACTCTACTTCCAACTCCGTTAGCTCCTATTAAGCTCCCTTCTTCCTTCCACTTCTGTAAGATAACTATACCTCCCTAACTCTTTCGTGTCATATGACTCAGCTTCATAGGCTTAACCGTTCTTCATAATATCTTGTAAGTTTATCTTCCCCACACCTCTATTGTTAGTAACCACTCTCTCTTCTCTTGGTTGGTAACTTGAGTCTTTCAATCCAAACTCCTTGTTTCATCTTTCATCTTCTGAATATCATCATCTACACACTTCCTCCTCCTTAGTGTTGCTCAGTCTCGTCACAATGACGGAAAATGATTGACTCCACAAGGTAATTCTACTATATGAATTTTCACCATGTAGTCCTCCTCGTAACTCTCGTATTTTTTACTCTTTACTTCTTGGTACCTCGCAATTTTAACTTACGGCATTTTAAATCTTTTGTGGTTGGTTTATCCATGTCTCTCATCTCGACTCCCATGCTTGGGAGCGTCTAAGGAAAGCTTCACTTCTCGTAATGAAACACCGCCTTTAGCCTTGTTAGAATGCACCCAACTCCTCATCGATTCACGTCTTTAGTTCTCCACGCGTCTTCTTAAGTTCGTTATCTCCATTCTTCTCGTCGTCGTTCGATAATGGCCTCTTTAGAACCGCTTCTACACTTTAATGTTGATCCCTTCTCTTGTATTGCTTCCATCTTGATTCCTCTTAAGTTGTCTCGAGTATTTCTTTTTCTTGTTTGTCCTTCGTTTACATCATCTCTACTACTCCTCTTCGACGTCCTTTTAAAGGAATCCGAGAAACACCAAGGTGTTTGTCAAAACGTGATACTCAACTCGGTACTTGAGCATGCTCATCTTCGTATAAATACTATCCTAATCCCCAAAAAGGCGTTTGTCCAAGGGCGATGATAGCTTCCTATCATCTTAACTATAAGGTCCCCCACTACTAATATAATACTAACATACCATATGTGTATGTATATATAACTATATATATAAGAATCCGTATATAAGACTATATAAGTCCTATGTCCACATAACGAATAATATAACATATCCGGCATTTCATTACAACAATACAAGATCCAAAAATGTACTATAATCCACATATATAACTATACATATAAACATATACACGTATATATATCGAAATCCAATAAACTAAGCTACCGAGATCCGCGGAAGGAGTGGTGGTCCGTACATTCTACCCCGACTCATGCATGTGATTTTGAAAACGAAAACTCAGAACCCGTGGGGTTCTGTTTATTCCTTATTCGGCCTTTAGAAGATTGCGAGTGCCATTGTTGTCAACCTAGGGCTCTGATACCACTTTTGTAACACCCCGAATCCGCGGGACTCGGGGCGCTACGGGTTGGGACCTCACAATGGGTCCCGACCCTTAGCCTGACAACAATTTCACCGGATCTTGCAACAAGGCACAAATAAAGGCCAAAACCAAATACATTTTATGCAATGCAAAGAAACCCAAAACCATACAAACCATACAAACCAAAGACTTCAGCCGAGATACAACCGAAAGACCAAATGCCATACACACGGCATACAATATATAATGAATACAAAACTCAAAAACGACTCCAACCAAAACCCAATCCTAAAATGTACGGAACCCCGGCTGCCCATTCTTCCGGATCTCTCGGCCGCATTCCTAACCTGCAAGGCAATCTACAACAATCGGTATAAAACCGTTAGCTAATATTCGAAGCATTAGAATCAAGGTGAAAGGCACAAACACAAGTAAATCAACATAACACACAATGTACACCAAATCACACAAGTCCGGTTTATTATCTTGTTATTATTAAGTCGTATCCCGTTCTAATTCAACTTCTTTTGTGACACGAGAATCTCCCGAAACTCGCCTCGGTCCCCAAATACCGCATGGAACGGTGGATGCCTCCGACCGTCTAACCACACGGGCTAGTCGCCAAGAACCTCCTAACTCTACGCAAGAGCTAGACAAGTTGTCACCGCCCGTTATCATACACTTGGGCCAAATAATATATAAAGGTCGGTAATCCTATTCCGGTTTATAAGTTATAATGAAAGCAATAAAACACACACCACCAAACACGCATCGAATCTAATACATAGAATACGAGCTAAGTAAGTCCGGAGACTTACCTCGTCCCAAACGCTAACTCACAAAACGCTCTCGCTTCCTTTGGGAAGAAGCACACAACCTGCTCACAACAAGATATCTATCAAAACCCGCTCAAGTCAAGAAGTCTTAGACTTCTACACAAATGATCTACGCAAGATCTTTTAACTCTCATTCTAGGACCGCATCCTAGAATCCCTCACGCTCACACCACACTCAACACAAGCTAGAAGTTCTAAGACTTCTAAACCCTCGGATCTCGCAAGATCATAGCTCACAACGCAACTTGGATAACATGCCTAGTCCAAACAAACTCAACGGTAACAACATCATGCTAGGATAAGCATATCCTAGCCTATAAACTCAACAATAATATACTCCAATTCTCAAACCTCACAAGCCTCACAAGATAACATCAACACCATAAGTCCTAAAACATTTCACAATCCTCAAACACTCACCTAAGGTCCATAACCACTACTTGGTATTTCCACTAAGTTATGCTAGATCCATCCTAGCATGCTATTAACACTAAACATAACTAAATCGAGTAAGATCATAAGATCGGGGGAGAGGGTACTCACATGACGTCAAAAGACAGAAGACGATCTATGGATGCCGAAATTAGACTCGTTAGGCCATTATCGGGGCGCTTCTGGACCTAAAACCAAAGCTACACTAAATTAGCTTAAAAGCTATTTTTGGAAGGGAGATTAACGCATATAAAAATCTAAGGAAGCCCCGCTTTCAAAACAAGGGTAAAACTCGCAAAACATTTTCCGGGGTGATCACAACAATTTATAAACACGGGTCAAAACCAAAACAACTTTCCGGAAACTAAGAAACTCTCAAAACTTGGCCATTTCCCGAAATAAACTTTGGGTCAAAACCATGATTATACACAACGGCATAAAACATAGTGTAAGTAAATACAAGACTAGAACTCAAAGAAAAACCCAAGTTTAAAATCCGCAATTATATTTTCCGGGCAACCTAAACAACATCATAAACCCAGGGTAAAACTCGTTTTCCAGGCCAAGGATAAACAAAACCGCTCAACCGCTTTCCGGGGCAAAATATATCATTTCAGAAACATGGGTTATATTTTGTAAATTAAACTTCCAGCCAAAATCTGTAATTATTTCATCAAGGGCATAAATGCAAACTTCAGAATTTAGGGCCATTACTGCAAATGCAAAACATTGGTTACATTTTGTAATTACGCTAAAAAAGAGGGAGCCCGCTTGTAATAAGTGTAATAGGGTTTCTCATTTTCTCAGTGAACTTCATCTAGCGGCTGTGAGAGGGAACATAGGAGGATGACGGCGGCGGGAGCATGGATCTGGGTGGGGCTCCTTGACGGCACTAGGCGGCGGCGACGTGCAAGGGCGGCAAAGGTGAGGGTTCTCCGGTTCGATTGGGCGGAAGAGATCGAAGGCGCCGGTTGCAGGGGCTCGATGTCTCCAGTGGCGAAAGACAAAGGAGAAGAGACAGGGTCATCCCCTTCCTGGCGTCGACGAGGCGGTTCGATTGGGGGAGAAAGACATGTGGTGAAGCAGGCAAGACGAGAGAGAGAGAAAGGTGAGGACGGCGTCTGTTGGTGGCTGCAGTGGCGGAGTGAGGGCGGCCGAAGTGCTCTCCTTGGCGGCTCTCCCGGTGACAGATTCGAGGGCGAGGGTCCGACAGCAAGAGAGAAGGGTGAATCTCTTGGTGTTGTTTGCACAAGGATGACGAACAGGTAGAAGAGGAATGAGAGTTTGAGGATTATTGCTGCTGAATGTTGAGTGTGATGATAGGAGAGGATGGAGGGCGGAGAAGGATAGTAGTCCATAGGAGGTTGAGGGGACGGTGTTGTAACAAAGGAGTTAGGGAGGTAAGTTCCTGGGAGATGAAGGCGGAGACGTGTAGAGTGCCCAAAAGATGGTCTCAAACGAGGGAGGCGAGGGGTCGAGACAAGACTGAACAGTCAGGGGTCGGTCATCAGTGTTGAGTGCTGCAGGAAGAAAAGGGAAAGAAGAAAAGGAAAGAAAGAAAATAAGGAAATGAATAAATAAAATGAAAAAGGGGAAACTCGATCAAACATATTCGGAACGGGGTTTTCAAATCGAAAAAATTTCCGACTTTTCCGAAAATAATAATATGGATATACACGAACGTATACAAAATAGTAATATACTCGGAAAATATATTTTTTGTCGTAAAATACTTTTAATAAAACATTAAGCTAATAAATATCGAGAGAAGTCGGAAAATAAATATCGAAAACGCGACGAATAAAAATGGGGTGATACATCAGATCCCCCTAAAAAAAGTTTAGTCCCGAAACTTTGCTATACGCCGAACTTCTCGGCCCCTAAGGCCGAGATATGGAATCTCAAACTAAGAAAGCTTAAACCTTCTAATCTAAACACATCATCTACTCCAACTACCACCGCAAGATAAATCAGGTCATATAGCACATTCCCGCACACGACACAAACTACACATAACATCACATATGCACATAACTAAACTAAGGAAAGAACTAGGTCTAACCCGTCGATTCTATCGATGCTACTAACTCAACGTAACTTCAACTAAAGATATTATCCTCCGACTTCCTGTTAGCCTCATTGGTTGTACGACACCACTAACTCATCGAGACCGGCAAAACTTCTCGAGCCATACCTATACTTCTCAGATTGATACACATGAAACACCGGGTGAACACCCTCTACTCTCGGTGGCCACGCCAACCGGTAAACCATTTTCCCAACTTGCGTTTAAAATCTCAAAAAGGTCCGATATATCGGAACTCAACTTCCTTCTCGGGTCTTTCTCAATGCAACATTTCCATTAGGTTTCTCTTTGATGTCTCTAACAAAGAAGATCGAACTTCCAATTTACACCATTAGCTTTGGTTCTAGTCAAACCAAAGTTCGATGTTATATTTCCTCAATTCTTGTGGCAATTCCAAGTAACGAAGGAAGTACCTTACTTTGCACCGCTTCTACTAACGATCCTAGCATGCTATTACCTTTACATCGTTCATCAATACTCACGCAAGACCTTATCTTGGGGAATCACTTGTATACTTCAAACCTATCATACCTCGAGGCAATTTCAAAACACTTGCACCAATGAGTCTCCGCTTAACTCTCAACAACTCCATTGTCAAATTTCGTCCCACTAAAAACTTCTTTGTCTTCCGAAGTAGGTTAGCGATTGATGGTGTTACTTTGGAGAATATCTCCACAAATCTGATAATAACTCACCCATCCGAAAAAAAACTTGTAGCTTCTTTCACATCTTTGGGGGTTTGCCATCCCGAGACAACTTTCCAAACATCTTCTCTCTTATTCGAGAGTAGACCAGAATGTCTTATTCGGGGCATTAGTAAGCCCATATGGAATCACTACAACTCGTAGTTACCATGGTTTGTCCGGAATGCCGTAATTGCATATCTAGTCTTGAACTCTCAATTGCTGACAATCAGACCTTAAATCATTCTTAGAAAAGACTACCGACCCTTGCAACCGGTCGAGTAGATCGTCTATCCGTGTTCAGGGATACTTGTTCTTCATTGTTGTCTTGTTCGGCTCATTGTAATCGAGGTACAAATGAAGATAACCGTCTTTATTTTACAATATGGTATTCTCCATAGCAACTTCAAATCAAGAGTTTAGGAGATATTCCAATATGAACTTCAAATCAAGAGTTCAAGATAACATTCGGAGTTCTCCATAGCCTTTCACTAATTCTAATGAACTCTTTTCAATAAGTTCTTGAAATTGCTCCTTCACTTGCTTCCATAACTCATGTCTTTTCACAAGTGTCATTCCCTACGGCGCCTTAGATATCGGAATTGAGTAAAGCTTGACCTTAGTGGCAAAATCTACATTCCGATGTATTGGAATCCGTGATATCTAGGTTTTTGTCTTTCCTTCTTTCGTCCCATAACATACGACCGACACAACCTTGCCTAAAAACTTGACAGGTGGTCATGATACTAATGATCTACCCCGATTTGTTGGGGTGACGTCCTTTAGACACGTGTATTGTTCCATTTGTAGCTACAATATCGACCGTCCTCTTTCAAAGATTCTCCATCTCCTGAATTCGAGGGACTTGCTCGAGTCTTTTGACTCTCGAAGCCTTGGTTAAGCAATATATCAACTTAATCCCCCTTTTCACTTCGAGGAATAACGATAATAATATTTCTTGATCTCACACGTATGTTCAGTCACGAAGGTCCTAACTACAAGACTTAATCATGCCTTATAACAAATTGATCTTATCTTCTTCGCTTTCCCTGACATCCAACATATGGGAGGGGCTCTTCGTTGTCTACATAAACATTCACCATAAACATCCTTTCTTCAAGTAGGTGTAAAAATTTATACTTCACTTTATTTTGCAGCTTCAATCCGACAAGGAGGTTCTCAATTTAAAACTTCCACTCGTACATCTCAAGTCGGCATCAAACTTCCAAACTTCGGTCTCCTCTTTCTCTTGTTGGTCACCTTATGCATCTATTGGTATTCCATGAACAACATTCACAACCGTACTAGTATGCCCCGTGGAGAACGCAAGATCCACTCATTACTTCACCAAGCACTCACATCATAAACTCTAAGCTCGCAACGTTGCCCTTATCTTGGTTCTCTCCTTCACGCCATAGCCACCATGGCTCTCCCGTGTGAGTCTGAAACATCTAACTCGGATTTTGCTCGCGAAAACATACCATTCATTTCATTAGAACAAACATACTATGCATCCTCTTATAATACTCCCGTCTACGCATCACAAACAATGAAAATATCTTTAAATTTATAGCAACGGCGCCAAGGGCAGCAACCCTAAAAGAAACCAAATACCGGACTTGGTCTTGACAAGTCCCCGACAACGGCGCCAAAAAAATTTTCGCTCTCACACGTGTGTGTAATCGTGAACGAAATATCTTTAAATTTATAACCTAAAATATAAGCCTGAAACAATATGCGAACCGGCAGTGTACGGATTAATTGTAATAACAACAAATACTCCAGGGTCGAACACAGGGATTATGCTGAAACAAAGCACAATATATAAGGTTGTCAATTAAAAACAAACAATAAAACAAAGATATCAAAGATGATGCAATAATCAGATAAAGGAATGCAGATTCTAGAGGTCAAAGCATCCAGTTATGGTTCCGACTCAAGATCTCAAAGGATAATGTGGACAAAACTGAGGTTCGCAAGGGAAGGTATATCTAAGGTGGGAATAGATCACCGGGTAAGTCTCACTACTCACTATCCCAAACCAAAGATCCTCTCAGCGGGTAAGTCTCACAGAACTAAGGAAAGGAACTATAATCTCAAACCAACACACCACCTAAGAGGATAGAGATAACCTTTACCGGGTAAGTCTCAGGCTAACTCACAAAGGTAGGATGAAGGCACACTCAAACCCTAATAAAGGATAAACCTTTATTACCTAACACTTATTACCATTGGTATACAAGCAGAGGAATCACCGGGTAAGTCTCATCTTAAGCTTGCGTATGGACAAGGAAAGGTACAACAAGGATAGGATTTGGCAAACTAAAACCTAAACTCAGGTATGGATTAGATAAGATCACGCCTCGCTCAATTCATGTCTAATCTCGGTCGAGATGTTAACCGACCGAGGTGAGGTTCGGTTAAGGTTTGGCTCGAGCTTTCAGGGTCCACTAAGGTGAAGGCTCATTCTTTCATCGTATATCCCACAACCTTCAGCCAATCACCCGAGAATCGCACAAAAATTTAGTCAATAATCATCATGATAATAGCAATCAAATATATAAGAAAAGAAGCAATATCACAACAATAAAACCTTAACACAAAGGTCTCAATAATCACTCAATCAAACAAACAAAACAATCCAAAAAACCAGCAAATTGTGTTCCTCAATCACAAACCAAAAGACAACAAACAAGGATCCTAAGAAAACCTTACAACTTCTTTCAAAAGCCTTCAACTTTCATTTCAAAGCTATCTTCCTTCAACTTCCTTCCTTGCTTGGAATATCTTCAATCTTCCAAAAAAATAAGTTAACGAGACATAGTTCCATCCAGAAAATAACTTCCAATTTGTAGGAGTATAACTTGCCAAAAATAAAAGACCTTATGGGCCATGGGCCGTGCATCTCGATCCAGCCAAGAGAAAAATGATTTTGTAGTCAACCGAGATGATCTTCAGCTACGTGCAAATCTCCCAAAACTGCTCCAAAATCAAACTTCTGTCCCACTTCCATGGTTCTTATGCCTTTCTTGTAGCTCCTCAATGCTCCAAAATGTAGCTCCAATGACTCCTTAGATCCCTTAGCTCCATATCACTCCAAAACATGCTACTTTCCCTACAATAACAACAAAATTTGGTGTCGACCTCGATTCTTCCAAATGTAAACAAAATAACATAATGATCAAGAATATACATCCATGCATGCATATTTATGAGGATAAAATGTCCAAACCAATCCAAAAACATAGACTATAATACATGCTATCATCAACGTACACCGTTTTCTATGGAGAAGAAGGAACATCAACAATAGTCATATTCATAATGGCTAGAAGACTATAAATGAAGATGTCGATTTAAGAGAAGAACAACAAGCTTACACGGAAACATCTAATTCTTCAAGTGATCAAAGCATCTTCATTTCGTTCCTAAAATTTTTTCTTCCTCTTAGTTTACAAAAGCTTACATTCCTAGAGAGAGAAAAACACGAGATCCTCATTGGAGAGTGTTATACTTGAGTTGGTGTTACTCTACGAAGTAACTAGGCTATTATAGCTAGGTTAAGAGTTGGAACTAGATCGTAGCATTGGCTCCTGTGAGAGAAGAATGAGATTTCTTCTAGGTTGTATCTAGGACTCTTTGAAGCTGATAATAGATAGCTAGATCCTACGGGTAAAGAAACCCTAGGACGGAGACGTAGGTTGTTAGAGCTGAACTTGGTGAACATATCACCGTGTCGATCTTTTCATTTCCGCACTTTATCTTGGGTTATTGTGACTAACGTTGTTTTGCAGGTTTTCGAAGTCAAGGCCTTGAAATCACTTTCAAAGCCCTTGAAATTCAGTTGTGTCACAAAGGGCACAGACCGACATCAATGCCTTAAAATCAGTTTCAAAGCCTTCAGATAGGTTTTTGTGAAAATTTCTCATACTCTATTCAACCCCCCTTCTAGAGTATTTATATCCTTTATATTCACCTATACGGTTCTTCATTAGGGTTTAATTAAGATTAACCTACAATTAATCCAACTTAGGCCCAAACCTTGTAGGTAAGAACAAGAGTCCATTTAGTGTGATGGCCCAAAAGAATTAACCCAAGACCCAAAAAAAATATCCGATCTTTAATTGAACCTCGGTAAGTGCCAAAATCCGATCGTTATTTGTAAACTCGATATTATTACCGACGTAAGAATTTTTCGGGCTTTACAAACTTCACCGGATCTTACAACAAGGCATAAGGGTAAAAACCGAATAAAATAGTGCAATATCATGATCAGAATAGAATGAGTGTTACATCAATGTGATAGTTTGACTACTCATACCAAAATAAAAAGCCTGAAATAACAATAACCCCAACCCGTCCTATAACATATAGGAACTCAATTGACCACTCCGTCCATATCACTCGGCAGCTACCCTATCCTGCAAAGCATTTACAACACCGGATAAAATATTAGCTTACAACCTACATATTAGAAGAATTACAAAAGGACACGCACACAACAATGCGGAAATTAACCACATAACATGCTTACATAAAACTCATTTATTATCTTTATTAGGTTATTCACTTCTAATTCAACTTATTCTTGTGGCACGAGAAGTCCCTTGACTCTCGCCTCTATCCCCGTAAACCAACAGGATTGGTTTGATGCATCTCCCCGTATACCATGGCTGGGCTAGTCACGGAGAACCTCCTAGTCTCACGTCGAAGCTAGACAATGATACCACTGCCCGTCATACATACACTTGTGCCAATTATTAATAAGGTCATCCTACCCAGCTTATAGTTCTAGAACATGCAATAGACACCCCACTAATGTAATCCATGCAGTACACAAATTGCAGCTAAGTAAGCCTAATGGACTTACCTGTAATAGGATAAGTCCAACTAATGACAACTTTTGGTCTGTATAGAACGCTCAAAAGCCTGATATATATATATACAAAGGCACGAACATCAACAATCCATCATCCATATCAAGGACCGAAAACAGCATCCTAGCAATTTCCCTACTCTTAAAGTATCATCATCATCCTAAACCTTATCCTCTCACGATTCTAACTTGCGATCCACTACTTTGGATTCACTCTTGTTCTACTAGGTTCCACCCTAACATAACACAAACAACCTATAACAAGAGAGCAAGGCCACTGGACCTCTTACGCTTGTTGTTGTTCTTTGCTGATTTTGATAAGACACAAATAGAGGGAAGGCATCCATAAGCATCAAAAGTTAGGGAAGTAATGGAATAGCAAGATTCAACCATACCCTTCAACTCTTCAACAAGAATGGTGGACGAGTTCTCCGTGTACCCGTATGATGAAGATCGCTTCCTGCTTGTTGCTACAAAATCCTCGTAGGCCAAGGCTGGAGCCTCGGCTGGAATCCATGAGATGATGAATGAATGTAAAGAGAAAGGAGAGGAAGAGGGAGAAGAGTTTTATGTGAGAGGAAAAAAGAAAAGGAAGAAGCGGCTGTAGGGTTTGTGAGGGACTGAGAAACAACATACGGGGGGGGGGGGGAATGGAAGGTGAGAGATCAAGTTTATCTTGTAAGGAAACAATCTCGACGGTTACGAAACAGAAAATCCACGATTTGTTATTTCACCGCGACCGCGGGGAACAGAAGGCGCGACTGCGACAGCGGGAAAACGGGGTGCGACCGTGGGTATGCAATTTTCCGCGATCGCTGGGCACGACCCCGATGACTCAAGTCACTAACCGGAATCAAAAATCTTGGTTGTTACATCAGTTCCCTCTAAAAACAAGTTTCGTCCCAAAAAATTAATAAGCACATATCTTCTCGGTTTTAAAAACCGAGGTATATCAATCGTTTCCCTTCAAGGCGTTATCTCTTCTAAAGTAATACATACTCTATTCAATCCAATACATCAAGATACAAACAATCATAAACACTCAAGCGTGGAGGCATGCAAACAATTACACAATCACATAAGCACAAATCCGAGAACTAACCCGACGATCCTACGGTTACAGCTAACTCTACATAAAACTCAAGATATATAGTTTATCGTAATACTATACTCCGTCTCCCATGTAGCCTCATCGGCTCCTCGTCTAGAATACTGGACCCCCATCATCGGTATGTCCTTAGACCGTAAGCGTCTAGTACTCATCTCTAGGACAGCTGCCGGATGCTCCACAAAGGTATGATCCGACTCAACTACCAATTCCTCGTAACTGATGACGTGTCTCGGGTCTAGTATATACCCTTGTTGTTGATACATGTGGAAGACTAGGTGAACAGCCTCTAGTGCCAGTGGTTACGCTAGTCGGTATACAACCTCTCCGACTAGCTCCAAGATCTCAAAAGGTCCGACATATCAGGGACTCAACTTCCCCTTAATGTCGAAATGCAGGACGCCTCGCGGTAGTGTTACTCTCAACCAGACCTGAGCGCCCACTCTAAACTCTAGAGGCCGGTGCCTCTTGTCGCCATAGAATTTCTGACGACTTTGCGTTGCCAACATACACTCTCATATCAGAGCAGCTCGGGTGATGTCACCCTGATCTACTCAAAAGCTACTCCACCTGCACTGCTCGGCTCATCCTAACATAGATGTGTATGACACCTCCTCCCATATAACGCCTCATAAGGAGCCATCCCAATCGATGCATGCTATATGTTATTATATGAAAACTCAACCAAGAGAAGTTGATTTGGCCATATCTGATCGCAATCCATTACACAAGCTCTCAGCAGGTCATATACGGTCTGGATGGTCCTATCACACTGACCGTCCATTTGAGGGTGATACATTGTCGTAAACTGGAGACTCGTCCCCAAAGCTGCATCCACCTACTACCAGAATCATGAGGTAAACCCTCTATCTCTATCGGAGACGATGATCCTTGGTACCCCATGGAGTCTCACCGTCTGTCTTGTATACTCCTCATCTAGCCGATCACCGGCCACATCTCCTTAACAGGAATGAAACGCGCGGTCTTCGTCGGTCGGTCTACTACCACCCAAATAGCATCAAAAGTTCGGCTCGGTCTCGAACTCGTAACAAAGTCCATAGATATGTTCTTCCACTTTCACTGTGGTACCGACAATGGATGGAGCTCTCCTCCGGTCCTGCGATGCTCAATCTTGACTTGCTTATAGGTTGCACATTGAGCTACAAATCTAGCAACATCGGGATACAAACCACCCCACAAAAAGAATGTCTCACGTCTTTATACATCTTAGTTGTATCAAGGTGTACTAAGTAAGGTGTAGTGTAAGCCTTGCCCAAAATCCTCCATCAGCACCTATGTTAATTGCGGTGCCTCACCTTGAGACCTCTTGTCTGAGATCCTAGTCAACGTCGGATAACTCTCCTGATTTTGTCGGATCTCTGCCAATAGATCATGTAGAAGCACTAAAGTTGACAAGTGATTGTCTGTATCTGAAAAGTCAATATCCAACTCTAGCCTAGTTAGATCTCTCTACAACTTAGGTTGCGCCGTCAAACGAGTTTTCACCTTCTCTTGATGCGTCTTCCTATTAAAGGGCATTGGCGACCACATTCATCTTCCATGGGTGATATAAAATCTCTAGACCAAATTCCTTGATCATCTTCAGCCATCTCCGTTGGCGGTTATTCAACTCTCGTTAAGTGAATATATAGTTCAAACTTGTATCGTTTGTGGATATTTGGCACATCGCCCCATAAACATAATGACGCCAAATCTTAAGGGCATGTACCACTGGAGCTAACTCGAGGTCATGAGTTGGGCAATTCTCCTCATACGTCTTTAGTTATCTACACGTGTATGCAATGACCTTACCTCTTTGCATCAACACACATCGTGATCATAAGAGCTTAATATACATTTTTACTCAAAAGGAATTAAAAATGAGACAAAGGATATCGTTAGAATTGTTGAAGGAGTATGATATCGAGATTTTATATCATCCTGGAAAGGCCAATATTGTTATTGATGCACTTAGTAGAAAGTCAACGCAAGAAAAGATGATAGCATGCTTGATTGCACAACCTAATTTGCAGCAAGAATTGATGAAGCTTGATATTGAGGTTTGGTTTGGAAAAAACCAAGGTTGATTGTGCATGTTGAAATTCTACCGTCTTTATTGGAGACTATCAAAGAGAAATAATTTGATGATGCAGTATTATGGAAAATTCGAGATGATGTTAAGTGAGAAAATTCTCTAGATTTCAAGATAGATGACAATGGGGTTCGAAGATGCAAGAATTGCCCATGTGTGTTTGTACATGATAAGATTCGTGACTCCATTGTGAGAGAGGCTAATTCTTCTAGCTATTCACGACATCCGGAAACCACTAAAATGTCCAAGGCTCTCAAAATAAATTATTCGTGGGTGAACATGAAGCGAGAAGTAGATGAGTATGTGGCTAAGTGTTTGGTGTGCCAACAAGTTAAGATTGAGCACTAAAGGCCTATAGGGTTGTTGAACCACTTCTTATACTTGAGTTGAAATGGAAAGTATCTCCATGCACTTTGTAATTGGATGCCCATACTCTACTGGATGTTATGTAGCACCCTAAATCCACAAGACTCCGAATGCTACGGGCTAAGACCTGACAATGGATTCTGACCCTAGCCTGACAACAAGTTCACCGGATCTTGCAACACGGCACAAATAAATATAAAAGCAACATCAATAAAATGTAATATCATACACCAAAACACATACAAAAACTCACATCCGAGTATCAAAATTGTACAACCATGTATCTATACATACAAAACCCATGATCACTCCCGTCAGATCACTCTACAACCTTCATTTTCTGCAAAATATCTACAATATGGAATAAATTGTTAGCTAACAATTCATATAAGATAAATGCATAAGAACAATCACACGTCAAGAAATACATTGAACACCAAGCATGACATCACACATTTCCCATTTATTATCTTTTATAAAGTCATACACTCACAATCCATTTATGGTTGTGACACAAGAAGTCTACGACTCTGGCCTCTGTTTCTCTTGCCATCTAGAGTGGTTAGGAGCACCCCCACCATATACCATATGGAGTGGTTTGGTACATTCACCGTATACCAGGACTGGCCAAGTCCAAAAGAACCCCTCGGACTCCCTCGGGAGAATTGAGAAAGTTGTCACCGCCCAATACTAGTAGGCCAACATTCATCGGTAATAATAAACCTATAACATACTATAACGCATATAACAAACACCACGCATGTACTCATCCAATATAGGAATGCAGCTGAGTAAGTCCCAAGGACTTACCTGTCACACGGTAATCTCCGTTATCAACAACTCTCATATTCCCGCAGGAATATACACCACGCCTGATAAATCAAGGCACACAAATCAATCACTATCCAACATACTAGAAGGTTCCACTCCTAGTCTCAAAATATCCTGAAGGATCATATACATCATACCATAATTAATATTCTCGTAAAGTCTTGAAAGCCTCTCAAGGCGTTCCAAAACGTTATAATCCCACCATCATACTCTATTTAACCTAGAATGCACTATACTGAAACCACAAGGACAACAGGAAGGAAGACATACCATAGGACTTGGTATATCTTGAAGTAAGGCGCATTCTCGAGGAAGGAAAAGCACGGACGCGGTAAAAAGCCCCAGACGCCGTGACGGTGGCCGACGCAAGCGCAAGGTAGTCGACCACGCCTGAAGGTGCTAGGGCAGAAAAGGACAAGTGCGGTTGCGGCGACCCAAATCAAGACACGGTTGCGGAGAAGAGCTGGCACGGGTGCGGGTACTCAGTAGATCACGACTCTTTTACCTTCTCTTGACAGATCCTCAACACGAACCCCTATCCCACTCCTAGAAACCACAAAGGCACACCTTGGATCCATTCAAACACACATATATCAACCAAGGAATCATAAAGGAAGGAAGACTACCCTTGATTGGTTTAGAATCAATGAAAGAGGAAGAACAAGAAGTGAAATAGAAGCGATAATTTTCACTCCTCTATAGAGGTGCAAGAAAAGAAAGAACCAAGCTGTACTACCTTGCCTCTACACACCACCATCAACTCAGCATTACTAAAATCTAGCTTGAAAGGAAGATTAAAGAAGAACAATGAGAAGAAAGGAAAGAAGATCCAAGTAGGAGAAAGGGAAGAGGATGAACGTGAAGAAGGAGAGAGGAGAAGATCGAGGTTCCAAACCCTTAGCATGAAGATAAAGAGAAGACTTAAAAGGGAAGAAAGAAAAAAGGAAGTTGGCTAAAAAGACGTCAGCTTCATCTTCTAGGCTACGACCACGACCCATCATGGCCGCACTAGCGGTGGCGAGACCACGGGCATGGCAAGGCGCGGTCGCGGGATCTCCTAAAGAACATGGTTGTTACATGTTATATGATTTGTAGTAGATTTGTTCACAAAATCTGCTCATTCCATAGCTATTAAATTTACTTTGGGTGTGAAGAATCTAGTTGATGGGTTCATTGAAAAGATATTGAGATTGTATTTTATTCTCAAGATGATAGTGTCAGATCATGATTGTTGTTTTATGTCTCGTTTCTAGAATTCTCTACATGCAACTATGGGGACAAAGTTGAAATTTAGTACCGCTTTTCATCCATAAAATGATGGATAATCTGAGAGGACCATCCAAACCTTTGAAGACATGTTATGGGCTTGTACTTTGGACTGGAAAAAACGTGGGAGACACATGTGCCCTTGGTAGAGTTTACCTATAGCAATAGGTGGCATACAACGATTTAGATGGCACCATATGAAGCTTTGTATGGGAGGAAGTACATATCACCATTATGTTGGGATAACAGATCAAAAAACTGTTTTGTAGGACCTGACTTCCTACAATGCACTCAAGATGAGATTGTCTTGATTAGTAAACGCTTATTGACTATGCAAATTCGCTAGAAGTCTTATGTAGATGCACATCATTGACCCGTTCAGTTTAGTATGGGAGAGCATGTGTTTGTGTGTGTTTCACCAACTAAAGGTGTGTTAAGATTTGGCAAAAGATGGAAGTTGAGCCCTCGTTATGTTGGACCCTTTGATATTATCTAGAGGATTGGGTCCTTAGCATATCGAGTGTCATTTTCACCATCCAGGAGTCGGGTACATAATGTCTTTCGTGTATCCCAATTAAGAACCTATGTTTCTGATCAAAAGCATGTACTCAGGCATGAAAATATTGAATTTAAGGAGGATGGTATTTTTGACGACCGGAACTAGGAGCCACCACTAGTGTTGTTGTGTAGCCAAGCCAAGCCGAGCTACCTGGACCCTACACCCTCATCGCTAGTTGTCCCTCGCGCGAGCACTTCTATTTCTAACAGAATCACACCGCCGTCATCTTAAGCCATCTCAGGCCACCTCTGGTGTTGCCTCGCCGGCAACCTTGGTGGTCCATTCCAGCCACCACCTCACCTTATTCATCTTCTCCTCCTAGCTTTCCAATTTGAAGATTTGGGTTTCTTTTTAAACCTATTTTTCAGATTTTGTAAATTGTTTGTAATTATGGGTTAATTGGATGGTTTGACTTTTGAAATATTGTTTTTTTTATTATTTAGGTTGTTGATTTTGTGGTGAAACGAAATAATCGAAGGGTAATTACAAACCCTAACTTTTGCCTACAACCCACACTCGAGTTGGGACTAGGTAACTTAATTTACACATATTAGAGCGGTGAATTGTGTTATTTATCTAGTGATAGTGCGTATATTTTATTTGTTCAACATTTTCTTTGATTAGGTTGATTGTGAGAAATTGACGAGTATTGATGCTTGATTGATCGTTTGTCGCTTGTGGGTAATTGTTTGACATTTGAGTAAGCTTACTGAGGCAATTACTTGTGGGGGTTTATATGAACATGATTAAGTTTAACGTCATTTATCTTGTTGCATGAATGACTTTGATGCTTTAAAAAATGTTGCATTGCTACCTATTAACCATACATTTGTTCTACTTGAGATTTTTGATGTTATTGATGAAAGCGGTGATTTGATTTTTTACCTAAGTGGCCAAATTTTGCAACTTTGAATTGTTTTCAAGATTTTCACTTTTTTCTCCACGATTTACGCGGGCCATGTTTACCAAGATTCACATGATCGAGGTTCTACCCGACCATTGTGTGTGGACAAGATTCACATGATCAATGACTTTCGTTTTCTTCCCGTGGTTGGGGTTAGAAGGTATCTTCGTGTTCAACAAATAGGTTTGAACATGTTTTGAAAGTATTTATTTTACAACTGATGTTGAATACAACTTTATAATAAAGAAGGCTCGGGAATATTTTCAAACTACATTGTAAGGATTCTTTGAGATGGATATCAAAAAGGAAACAAAGCATTACCTCGCTATCATGTTACTGTCAGTTGACACATTTGTTTACAATTACATACTTGTTTAACATCGTTATGTGCATATTTGAAGCATGCTTACTATTGTACTCAATTTGTATTTCTATAAGTAATAGTGTTATGTGATTTATACTTGTCTGGTTCATATATTAAATGGCTTATGTATCGGCTTAGTCTAGTGGAAGACTAACCCCACCAGGTGGGATGAATATGTTTTCATAACAAGATTCAGGGACGGTTCAAGAGCATGGAGGTCGGGCGATCTAGATAGATAGTAGGAGGTTGTGCTTTGGTTGAGCTTGGTGGTCTTGTGTTTTTCTTTAGGAGTTATTCCTAGTTTTTGTCTTATGTCAGTTTGGTTAGTGGACTGTATTATCTAAACCCTATTGTTAGGGCCTCTAGTTTGACCCGGTTGTATGTTTTTGAACCTTTATGTTTGATGTCATGGAATGAAAATTGATTTCTCTACCTTTATATTTACATGTTTATACGTCTTTGTCTTGTCTGTTAAAGGAATAAAGGTGTCCGAATTTCTAGCCTTGTAGTGTCCCATTTTGGGGCGCTACACATATAATATAGACCTCATTTCACAATTCCACAATATTGAATGTAAGTCATAGTTATGCGGTAGAGAACTTCGTTTTATTGTCACGTGGTCAAGAGTTGGCTCGGCAAGTATCAATGTTGTCACCGATTGATTGGCACATACCCATGATGACGCCTTATTTTCACATCAAATCGAATCTTATCATATAATAAGATCAAATCGAATCTAAGATATAAATTGTCCAAATGGACGGACCAGAAGTTCATTCCAATTAAAAGGGATTAGGGAAAGAATATAAGATGTCGAAACAAGCTAGTTGTGTGACCTCATGGGTCAAAGTGTTTGTTTCGATCCAAAATTAGTTCCATGACTTCATTGCTTCATCAAAAGGTCAGTTTGAGATCACGCGCAAAAGGAAAGAGGGGAGGTCCAACAACTTGTAGGTTGATCGAGCACTTCCGCATGATTTCCGATGTTATTCCCTTCACTCTCGAACCTTATGTAAGACCCAAGTTTTCTCCTTCACCGCCCTCGCAGTGAAGGGTGCGGCCCCTGCGGCAGGGCAAAATCGCCCCTACGGTTTTGCCCCATATTTCGCCGATCTGTTTTTATGACATTTTTATTTATTTTCATAGATAGAAGATCCGATCTTCTATCTTACGGGCCGGCTTTTCTATCATGTTCTTAACCCTTGAACGTCTTTCCTTCTATCTTTTCCCATTGTTCCTATAAATTCCCTCTTTCTCTTCTTTTTCCCGTTTCTTGCATACGTTTTCCTTCAACCTCGAAAGTTCCAAACTTCCTTCCCTGTGATCTCTTGCTGGACGTGTAAGTCTTCTCCCTCTTTGTTTCTCCCTCACGTTCATATGTTGCTGCATGTTGTTTCCCTTCTGTTTCGCTTTCTTCTTTTGTTCTTCTCTTTTCTTCTTCTCCAAGAATCAAGTTTGAACCTTGATTCTTGTTGGCCTTTCCGTTGTTGATTCGTTCTTGTTCTCAGGTTCATATGGTTGAGTCTTAAAGTGTTTGGATCAAGGAATCGAGCCTTTGTTCCCTTGCTGTGAGTTGCTGTCGAAAGGAGGTGCGACGAAGTTTCTGTCACAGAAACCGCTACCGAGCCTGCACACAGTCGCCCCCGTGACTGTTTGTTCTACCGCCTCCGTGGTGCTGTCCAGCCGCCCATCGGTTTTCCTACAGTCTCCCCGTCTTTGGTTAGCTGCTTCCTTTCTTGCTTCCCTTGTTCCTTTCCTTGGATTTTGTGGATGTTGTTGACCCTTAGTGCTCTGTAAGACTATGGTTGAGACCTTAGATTGTGCAGATCTCTTAGAGATCATTGAGACTAGAAGTTATTGACTTCTAGCAACCATTTTGTTCCTAATTTGTTATACCTTGTTGAGAAGGCTTTCCGTCCTTCTTTCTTGCGGGAAACTGAGTTATTTGCTGACCTTTGAGTTTACCTTCAAGTGAGGTAAGTCCCTTGGACTTACTTAGCTTCATTCCGTATATTGGTTTAAGTGAATTGGCCTCTAGAGAGAGGACATTATAAAGAGAGTTGTTGAGGTGCGTTGTTATTATTGTTATAACGGATAACCGGACTAGGATGACCTTTATAACTGTAATTGGCCCAAGTGTATGATAACCGGGCGGTGACCCCTTGTCTAGTTCTACAGGAGACTAGGAGGTTCTCTTGCAACCCAGGCATGTAGGTAACGGATATTACTGATCTATTCTTTTTGGTAGATGGAAGTGGAGGCGAGTTTCGGGAGATTCTCGTGTGACAAAAGAAGTTGAATTAGTAATGGATGACTTAATGAAAGATAATAACCGGTTGATTGCGAGCATACTATATGCTTACATTACCTTATGTGTGTTTATTCCCATACGTTCTTCCTGATATCTAGAATGTTAGCTAACAGTTTATACGGATGTTGTAGATGCCTTGCACGATATAGGTGTTGTTGAGTGATCCGGACTATGTGGTTAGTCGGGGTTCCCGTGCATTATAGGACGGGATCGGGTTTATATTTTTGTTGTTGTTTTCCTTTGTTTAGAACTCGGTTGCAAGTCTTTTTCGCTACCCTTTGTTATAACCTTTGGTTTTATTATGAGTTTTGGTTTTCATTTATTTGTTCCTTGTTGTAAGATCCGTTGTGTCGTTGCTACTCTAAGGGTCGGGACCTTTTGTGAAGTCCTAGCATGTAACGGTTCGAGTTCCCAGAACATGGGGTGTTACAATATGGTATCAGAGCTCTAGGTTGGAAACAATGGCACTTGAAATATTCTAAAGGTCGAAAATATAAATAAACAGAACCCGCAAGGGGCCTACGTTTTTAAAAGGGGGTTTTTGTTTTAAACTTGTCGGTCTGGCATAGATATACGGGCAACCACCACTACCTCTGCGGATCTCAATAGTTAGTTTTCTTATATGTTGGCCTTTATGTGCTTTTTCTGGATTTTTGCTTTAGTTGTAGTGCGGCCTTATATATATATATATATATATATATATATATATATATATATATATATATATATCCCTACGAAAAAATGCCTACTCTCATGTTTCCATGATTTCAGCTACAAAACTCAAGTCATCAATGTGTGAGTACCCTCCTTGGAGTTACAAAACTCCAACACATCATTTCAACCAACATAAAATAGCCATGCAAGGCAAAAAGAGGTTATGCAAAGCCATGCACAAACACCATACACCCAAACTAAACCCTATGTACCAAATCACCTACGTAATCAGGAAATGCTGAGCTACATCTTCTATGGGGCGATGAAGGGGTCGAACACCTCTTCCACCTGTCATCCGTGGACGAGGACGCGCAGAAAGACCTCCACTAGCTAGAGGTCAGGGCTAAGCCCCAATTGTTGATCCACCTATCGTTGAGGCGTTTGTTGAAGAAGTTGTTGAGAGCATTATTCTAGAGGTTGGGAACAGGACCGTTGCTAAGTGCGGAGTGAGCATAGTCGACCGAGTCCGGTCGAGTATCCATTGGAGCTTTTGCATACCGTGACTACGTTCAGAGAGTCGAGGAGGCTATCAGGACTAGAGGACCAGCACCAGCACCGCTAGTACCAGAGATCAGATGATGTTTTGCAGAAAGTGACGCAGGTCGTTGCCCCGCCTGCTAGAGCTGTTGAGGTTGTTAGAGTTCCGGATGAGGCGAGAGGGCCGAGGCCCGACTGTTGGTTGAAGGCTTTCATCTAGTTGAAGGTTCCTTCTTTCTTAGGAAAGACTTTATTAGAGGAGGAGTTGTGGCTAGGACAGCTGGATTCTGCTATGGAGGCGATTGGTTGCCTAAAGGTACGTCGAGTCGACATAGCACATACGTTGCTGAAGGATCAGGCTCATTCCTGGTGGAGGGCCATGTGTACTATGGTCACTAGTTATGAGCATATGAAGACGGTGATCAAGGATCGCTATTGCCCTGCAGCTTTGAGGAGGGACTGACTACAGTATTTCCTTGAGGTTCGTTTCGAGGATCTTCCTATTATTGAGATTGAGAGTATCTACACGCTCTTATCTTGTTGGTTTCCTTTGTGACTCCTTGATGGACTATCAGGATATAGCATTTGTTTATGAGAGAGACCGATCGGGTTAGAGGAGAGCTTCTCGGACATGAGGTCCTGAGAAGAGGCAAAGGACTAAACTTGCCAGTACTGGAGCTGGAGCAACTAGGTTCGGGCATAGTCAGACGCCGGGACGCTCTGGTTTCCAACAGACGATGCAGAGTTCTGACAGAGGATGGCAGTTTCATAACTGCGGAGGGGTCAGACACATCAGAGCTGATTGTAAGAAGACTATAGTGACTTGTTTTTCCTATGGCGAGCAATGACACAGAGCTGTGTTTTTCCGTAACGGCAAGGCATTATCTCAACAAGGATCTCACCCGATAGATCAAGTAGAACCTCTAAAGAGAGCTCCTGGTTTTACGTCTCCTCGGGATTCCGCTCAAAGACAAGGGAGAGGTAGAGGACGAGTTGGTGGTACATCAGACACCAAAGATGCTTCAGCCAAAGTTTATGAGTTGAGGAGTGTAGTGAAGCCGACAACTCCAACGACCACAAGTACCATTCATATTAATGGCTTTCCTGTCAAAGTTCTTTTTGATACTGGTGCTATACATTCTTTTATATCTGATGCATGTGTAGATAGATTGACCTTTGTTTCCGTCACGGTAAGATTAGAGGTATACGAGACATTCGCGATTGCCCTAATAGATTGGGGGGTCGCGATTGGTCAGGTGACTTCTTCGTCATGTACTTAGTACATGAAGAAGTCATTCTGGGCATCGATGGGATGGATCGACATCAGGTTGTTCTAGACATCGACAAGAGGATAGTGACGGTAACTATAGAATTAGGTCATGTAGAGATTTTCTGATGATGGGATCTCGGGAAGACCGGTATAGTCATTAGTGCAGTCCGAGCTGCAAGACTTATCAGTCAGGGTTGCGAGGCATTTTGGTAATATTCCATGAAGGATAGTATGAGTCCAGGGTTGGAGAAAATTCCAGTAGCATGCGAGTTTACCGACGTCTTTGGAGAGACATCAGGTTTATCTCCACAGAGGAATGTAGACTTTGACATTGATCTAGAGCCCGGGATGAGACCGATATCGAAGGCTTCTTAGCACATGGAGTCTATCAAGATGCTTGAGCTTAAGAAACACCTCGAGGAGTTAGCTAAGAAGGACGTCATCCTCCCTAGTGTATCTCATTGGGTCGCACTAGTGCTCTTCGCCAGGAAGAAAGACGGTTCGATGAGGTTATGTATTGATTACCGAGAGCTTATCAAGGTGATAATCCAGCAGAAGTATCCATTACCCCATATCGACGATCTTTTGGACCAACTGCATGGAGCTTTAGTGTTTTCACGGATCGATTTGAGATCCGGATATCAACAACTGATGGTGAGAGAGTAGGACATAACCAAGATGGCATTTCATACTAGAGATGGTCACTACAAGTTTGTAGTGATGCCTTTCGGGCTTAGCAATGTGCCCGCGGTGCTCATGGAGTTGATGAACATCATCTTCATCGACTTTCTAGACTAGTTAGTGTTTGTCTTCATCGATGATATTCTTGTATACTCTTGCAGCAGAGAGGAGCATGTAGGACACTTGTGGATCGTACTCCAAGTCCTACAGGATAGAGAGTTTTACGCCAAGCTCTTTAAATGCGAGTTTTGGATGTCTGAGGCCGCCTCCTAAGAACGTAAAGGAGGTATGCAGTTTCCTAGGATTGGGGGGCTACTAACGGCGTTTTGTGGAGGTCTTTTCAGTTATCGCCGGACCACTTACTTCCTTGTTGAGGAAGTTTACGAGATTCATGTGGTCCGAGCCGTTCTTGTAGAGCTTTGAAGAGCTGAAGAGGAGGTTGACCTTTGCTCCTACCTTAGCTCAATTAGAGGGCATTGAGGACTTTGTGGTTTATAGTGATGCATCCAAGCTTGGCTTGGGATGTGTTCTTATGTAGAGAGGTAAGGTTATAACATACGCGTCTAGACAACTCAAGACGTATGAACAGAATAACCCTACCCACAACCTCGATTTAGCTGCCGTTTTTCACGCTTTGAAGACATGGAGGCATTATCTTACGAAGCTACGTGCCAAATTTTCAAAAACCATAAGAGTCTGAAGTATATATTCACTAAGTGGGAGTTGAATAACCGTCATAGGAGATGGCTGGAGTTGACCAAGGACTTTGACCTAGAGATATTGTATCACTCTAGGAAGGCGAATATGGTAGTTGATGCCCTTAGTAAGAAGACTCTCCGGGAGATGGTGATCGCTCGGCTGACAACTCAGCCTCAGTTACAGCGAGACTTGGCAAGGCTAGAGATGGACATCCACTTTCCGGATTCCGATAGCCATTTATCCACCTTGGAAGTGTTACCTGATCTATTGGTTGAAATCCGACAGAAGCAGGAGAGTTGCCCAGCTTTGACACGGATTGAAACTGGATGTCTCGAGGAGAGGCACGATAGTTTGCAGTCGGTGCTGATGGAGTTTTGAGACACCAGGAGCGCGTATGTGTGCCCTCAGATCGAGAGTTAAGATAGTGGATCCTACAGGAGACTCACTCTATACCTTACTTAGTGCATCCCGTTTCGAGGAAGATATATCAACATATCATACGCTCTTTCTCGTGGGGAGGTCTGAAGCCAGATGTGACGAGATATGTAGCTTAGTTTGTGTATTATCAACAAGTTAAGATCGAGCATCATCGACCAGGAGGAGAGATGCACCCACTTCTCGACCTTCAATGGAAGTGGGAGGGCATCTCGTTGGACTTTGTTACCGGTTTGTGACCGAGTCAAGGCTTCGATGCCTTTTGGGTGATAGTAGATCGACTGACGAAGACCGCACGTTTCATTCCTATCAAGGAGACGTGGCTGATAAGTCGATTGGCAGAGGAGTTCACGAGACAAATAGTGCGATTTTACGGAGTACCTATGACTATATTCTTAGACAAAGACAGACGTTTCACTTCGAGGTTTTGGCAGCAAGTGCATGCCGCCTTAGGTACGAGTCTATAGTTCACGACTACTTATCATCCTTAGACAGATGGTCAATCAAAGCGGACTATCCAGACTCTAGAGGATATGCTGAGAGTGTGTGTGTTAGACTGGGGACATGTGTGGCCAAATCACCTTCCCTTAGTGGAGTTTTCGTATAACAATAGTTAGCACACATCGATCAAGATGACACCTTATGAGACTTTATACGGATAGAGATGTCGTACACCGTTATGTTGGGATGAGAAGAGTAGTGCAAGCGGAGTAGCACCTAAGCATATACAGGATGATATGGCTCGAGTGGCGGTGATCCAAGAGCGGATGTTAGCAGCGCAGAGTCGTCAGAAGTATTATGTAGATAAGAGCATAGACCTCTAGAGTTTAGAGTTGGAGCTCAGGTTTGGCTGAGAGTATCCCCGACACGAGCGTCATACGTTTCGGCATCAAGGGGAAGCTGAGTCCCAAATACGTTGGAACTTTTGAGATTCTTGAGCGAGTTGGAGAGGTAGCATACAGACTTGCATTGCCACTGAGGCTAGAGGGTGTTCACCTAGTCTTCCATGTGTCTCAGTGCGGGAGTACATATCATACTCGAGACACATCGTCAGTCATGAGGAACTAGTGGTCAACCCATAACACACGTTCTTTGAGCACCCGGTAGATGCTTTGGAGCGTAGTACGAGACCCTTGCGAACGAAGGTCATACCGATGATGAAGATTCAGTGGTTGATGCGAGGAGATGAAGAGACGACTTGGGAGACAGAGGATAGTATCCAAAGGAACTATCCGGAGTTTTACGCTGAGTTGGATGTACCTATAGCGTAGATGTTGGAGTTTTTAGTTTTCGTTGTTGAGTTGTGCACACTTCTGTGACGTTTTGAATTATGTTCCCCGAGTGGGAATATATGAGTTGAGTTCAATGTTTCTACGTCGTTGTTATGTGATCTTGTGGTTCGTTGCAAGTTTCAGGATGAAACATCTTTTTAGTGGATCTGAAGTAAGGCCCCAGTTCTCACCTTCACCGCCCCCGCGGTGAAGGGAGCCGCCCCTGCGGCTGGCAAACCACCCCTACGGTTTTGCCCCAGATTGCGCCGATCTGTTTTTATCCCGTTTTTATTTCTTTCATACATAGAAGATCCGATCTTCTATCTTATGGGCTGACTTTCCTATCAAGTTCTTAACCCTAGAACGTCTTTCGTTCTACCTTTTCCCATCGTTCCTATAAATTCCCTCTTTCTCTTCTTTTTCCCGTTTCTTGCATACGTTTTCCTTCAACCTCGAAAGATGCAGTCTTCCTTCCTTGTGATCTCTCGCTAGACGTGAAAGTCTTCTCCCTCTTTGTTTCTCCATCACGTTTATGTGTTTCTGCATGTCGTTTCCCTTTTATTTCGCTTTCTTCTTTTCTTCTTCTCTTTTCATCTTCTCCAAGAATTAAGTTTGAACCTTGATTCTTGATGGCCTTTCAATTGTTGATTCGTTGTTGTTCTTAGGCTCCTTTGGTTAATTCTTGACGTGTTTGGATCAAGGAATCAAGCCTTGGTGCCCTTCCTGTAAGTTGCTGTCAAAAAGACGCCCGACTCAGTTTCCGTCACAAAAACCGCCCCCGCGCCTACACAGAGCTGCCCCCGCAGCTCACTATTCTACCGTCCCTGCGGTGCTGTCCAACCGCCCCTGCGGTTATCCTGCAGTTTCCCCGTCTTTGGTGAGTTGCTTCCTTCCTTGCTTCCCTCGTTCCTTTTCTTGGCTTTTATGGATGTTGTTGACCGTTAGTGCTCTGTAAGACTAAGGTTGAGACCTTAGCTTGTGGAGATATCTTAGAGATAATTGAGACTAGAAGTTATAGACATCTAGTAACCATTTCGTTCTTGATTTGTTATGCCTTGTTGAGCAGGCTTTCCGTCCTTCTTTCCTGCGGGAAACTGAGTTATTTGCTGACCTTTGAGTTTACCTTCGAGTGAGGTAAGTCTCTTGGACTTACTTAGCTTCATTCCGTATATCAATTTGAGTGTATTTGCTTGTTTGCATTGTTATTATTGTTATAACGGATAACCGGACTTGGATGCCCTTTATAACCGTAATTGGCCCAAGTGTATAATAATCGGGCGGTGACCACTTGTCTAGTTCTACAGGAGACTAGGGGGTGCTCTTGCAACCCAGGTCTGCAGGTAACGGATAGTAGTAATCTATTCTTGTTGTTAGACGGAAGCGAAGGCAAGTTTTGTGAGATTCTCGTGTGACAAAAGAAGTTGAATTAGTAATGGATAACTTAATGAAAGATAATAACCGGTTGAGTGCGAGCATGTTATATGCTTACATTACCTTATGTGTGTTTGTGCCCTTACGTTTTTTCTGATATCATGAATTTTAGCTAACGGTTTATACCGATGTTGTAGATGCCTTGCAGGATATAGGTGTTTTTGAGTGGTCCGGACGGTGTGTTCAGCCGGGGTTCCCGTACATTATAGGACATGATCGGTTTTATATTTTTGTTGTTGTTTTCCTTTGTTTTGAACTCTGTTGCTAGTCTTTTACACTTCCCTTTGTTATAACCTTTGGTTTTATTATGAGTTTTGGTTTTCATTTATTTGTGTCTTGTTTTAGGATCCGTTGTGTCGTTGCTACTCTGAGGGTCGGGACCCATTGTGAGGTTCTAGCCCGTAACGCTTCGAGGTCCCAAAACTTGGGGTGGGGTCATTTCCGTCTTGATCTTGATTTTTTTTTGCCACAAGGAGTTCTTTAGTTTGTATGAGGATATTCAACAACGTGTGTATAATATTTGTTCCGCATATGCCTAGAATGGTTGCAATTACATAAACCTACCGATAGATCTCCAAAACACTAATATAAAGGAAACAAACCGCTAATATATGTCATCTAGCCCAAAAGAGGTAAGGAATGAAATAGAATGATGATAGAAAAATATGTTAAATAGAGTGTTGTCGAGGACTTTTATACAAGAAATCAATATAAGTTCATTCAAGAGCTACGCAAACGAACAACGTTAAGCTTCTCAAACGGTTCGAGCAAAATGTAGCCAAGAAAAATTGAGGACATTGTAGAGCTATTTTCCAACGGGGTGATCTTGTGGGGTTCACTTGAGGAAAAACTTATTCCCATTTCGAAGCAAGTGGTTGTTGGATGCTAGAGGAGATGGACCATTTAAAGTGCTCAAGAAGATAAAAGACAATGCATACATGTTGGAGCTTCCTAAAGATTTTGAAGTGAGTTCTTCCTTCAACATCTCCGAACCTTGATGAGAATGACGTCTATGATTCGAGGTCGAATCATTTTCAATAGATGGGAATGATAAGTTGTTGAGTAAAAATGCACACAAATTTACAAAACACATTTTATTTATTTTTATTTTATATTTGACCCTCTCTTTTTGACATTTTGATTCGAAGTGATACAAACACCGATTATTTGGGTTGTTTTGATGATTTGGGTTGTACCCGTTTTTGGACAGGTTCCCTACGTACCGTTTCAAAAAGGATCAAGTCTCACGTAGTTCAGTAGAGTGTTTTCATACTTCACATAATCAAAGTCCAAATCCACCTTCTAGGAAGGTTGCCTAGACGATAATTCAACTATCATTTGCATGATATTTATATATCGACCATGCACCAAAGAATTAAATTAAAGTCAGCTTCTAGGAAGGGTTGCTTCGCTTATCCCGCTATCACGTTCATGATCAAGAAAAGTGATAGGTTATTTATTTTTATTATTTTATTTTATTTTATATTTCGTGACTGAATTTGGCCCTTAATTTATTTGTACCAATTTCCTACGTATCATTTTTTAGGAATTCAATCGCACATAATTCTTAAAGAGATTTTTGGGTTTTATGAATTTGACTTTATATGAAAGTCAAATATATATTTGTGATTGAATTTAATACATATTTGTTTTGTATCAAATTTTCTACGTATCCGTAAGAACAGAATCAAAAAGACTACGTAGGAAACTCGACTTATAAGTTATCGAGTTGAATCGCATAAATTAAATTAACTTATATATATATATAAGTTAATTTAATTTATGCGATTCAACTCGATAACTTATAAGTCGAGTTTCCTACGTAGTCTTTTTATTTATAAAGCATCAAATCACTCGTAGTTTTTTGCAAAGAAAATTTGAATTTGATTTGCGACTGTACCCGATAGTATATTAAATTTTAAATCAAGTTACATACGTAGCCATTTGGATGGCGTCAAGTCCTTACGTAGTTCTATAAAAACTATTTTATTTAATTTGAAAATTTTCTATTGTGTTTGGGCTCAACTTTATAAATTTATAAACTTTCAACATTGGGCAAAGTGATTTGATCCTAATTACTCAATATAATTAAATTTGATCGAACCGATGACCATCGCATTACAAATGCGATGCTCTAACCTCTGAGCTAAGCTATTCAAATATATTGAATTAAATAAAGCATTTTTTTATCAAAACACATCGCATATTCCAACAATTTTGGTGATCCTAATTAGATTACTTCTATTAGAGTAGGAATCCTAATTAATTTTTCCATTAATTATTTTTTTCTTTTTTGTACAAAATGAGAATCAAATATTTCAAAATCAATGGGAAATTGAATTTTGCATATTTCCTTACCTTGAAACAACTTTATCTTCAAATCTTTCGATTTATTTGTTTATTATATATTCTTTACTATAGAGTTCTTTTCTTTTTGCAATGACCAAACTTTGCTAGTGATATGCCTCTTCACCATCAATCTGCAACTCAAGGACGCATTTGTCAATCTTGTTAAATGCTAGAACTGGACGGATCTTTTCGTCAAAATCCTAATGGAGGACAGTTTGGACACAAACTGTTCCGTTTCTAGGCTCAAAAAGTATACAATAGAGTCCTTTGTTCTTTGTCTTGGTCAAACACGTTTATTGTTTCTCTTTAAAATTTGTAAACAGACACATCCATGGCTCAATAGTGTAATTGTTCTTTTTGTGTTTTTTTTCCTTTCTTTGCAGTTGTGTTGATCCAACCCAAAAACTCGATCCCCGCCATGATCAAACATGGAAACTAAATGGTTTTGAGCCAAGAATTGGTATCGATGTAGGGGCGAAACTCATTAGTTTCAACCGACTATGGTTTTTTGCAATGGTAGAATCATTTTATTCCAACCAACCACGAAATTTGGTGTAATGACCAAAAGTACGAATCCGAATCGACTATAATATGTAGTCACAACTTCAGAAATTTCGGTCGACATGAATGTTTTTTATCCCCTCCGACTTCAACTTTATAATTCCTGAGTTTGAGTGTATACCATTTCTTACGTTTTGATAACTTCAGAAATTTCGGTCGACATGAATGTTTTTTATCCCATCCGAATCGACTTATGTTTTGATAACTTGCCACTAATCCACATTTATCAATAATTTTTTATATTTGGAAAAAATATATCTTTCATTTTTATTACAAATTTGAGAATGGAAAGCTCTGTTTCAAAACTCCTACATTTTCTCCATCATTTTTCTAAATTTTTAGCTATTTATTCTAATTAACTAGCATTTGGACTTACAAGGTTGAGACCCAATTAATTTTGATTTTGTCTAATATTTATTAGACTTGGACCTAAATAAAAAATCATGTTATCAAACATGATAATGTTGGAGAAATTAATCACTTGTATAAAATGTAATCAAATACTTTACATGAAATAATGAATTATGCAAATTCATAAAATTTGACCGTCAAAAAGGAGCAACCCAAGAGCAATCATGAGGGCCTTTAGCAAGAGCGCGTGCAAAGATACTAGGAGGAGAAATAGAAAGAGAATTGCTTGAGCTAGAAAATTATTTAACAAGGATGGAATCTCTCAAGACAAGTGTGAAGATGGTGTTACATATCCATCATAGAGAGGAAGATCAAACACATGAAAAGTTAAAGGACGGAAGTTGAATTTATTTTGTGGTATTTCAACATATAATTAAACTCTTTTATGATTATGGGTTTAATTACTTCATAGTTGAACCTTTTTAAGTTAAGCCCATTCTTGTAATTATGTTTTGGATTAATTAGTACTGATTATAGATATTTCTAATTTGTTAGTTTTCAGTCGTACTTACTATAAGTAGTTCAAACATGACACGTTTTTCAACAAATTATTTTGATACAATTTCCACGTTCATATATTTTGGTCTCTACTTTTGTAGAGTGTTGCAAGTTCGAGAGTTCTCAGTCTTTATAGTTTGGCCGTGACTTACGTGTGTGTCAATCTGACGTACAAATGTAACACCCCAAATCCACGAGACTCGGGGCGTAACATGTGCTAGGATCTCAATGGATCATGACCCTAGCCTGACAAAAAGTTCACTGGATCTTACAACAAGGCACATATAAATTAAAACCAAATACATAAATTGTACAATATCAAAATCAAAAGGTTTACAACATCATAGCCGAGTACAAAACAGGATCAACAAATCCAAAAGTACAAAATATCTCATATCCCACGAGCAACCTAGTGTACGGAAGCCCTCGGTTGATCACTCATCTGGCTCACTCCGTAGTCCTCCTATCCTTCAGATCAACTACAACACGTTATAAACCGTTAGCTAACATAAATGAATAAGAATGAAGTAATAGCACAAACACACAACAACATCTCACAACATGCAATGCCACACACACAACCGTTTATTATCTTTAATTAAATGATTCCATACAAATTCAACTTCTTTTGTGGCACGAGGAGCCTAAAGAATCCCGTCTCTTCCCCCTTTAACTCAGGTGTTACACGGGGATCTACACCCCCCCCCCTCAGATACTAGCTTCCGAACACCTACTCTCGGCGAGCTTCCGGTAAGTGGTCACGACTCGTTATACACTTGGGCCTTTTAAGTTAATAAAGTGGTCATCCAAGTCCGGTTTAGGTTATAAATGCATCAATCATATGAGCACACACATAACCATCACAACCCTCAAATCCACAATTGCATGCTAAGTAAGTCCTATGGACTTACCTGAAATACTCGTAATCCTGTATCACGTCACAATTTCCCCTTGAGGAAACGATCAACGTCTGCATAAGCAAGGCACACAATATATCAATTCTAATCCTAATTTAATTAATTAACCTTTAATTAATTAATTAAATTTCACCAGAATAATGTTTTGCCCGCAAGCAATTTCTAAACCCACCTGTCATCACATTTCATCAAACAAACAACCCATAAACACCAGAATAATATAACGACCATAATGGAATTTCTAATTATCCATTTTGACAAGCCTAAGGTCAATTTAGGCCAAATCGCAGTACGGAAAACGAATAAATTCATAACTTATTCGTTACTATCCCGATTGATGATTTGAAAGAAGATTCGAAATCACAACAATTCTGGCTACGCATGGACAACATCAAATTCACCAGAATGTGAGAGACGGAACTAAACTGGTGACATATATGCTCGACCATGTCTTCATCTGCTCGTAAACTCGGTACTGATATGAAGAGAATGAAGAGAGGAATACAGAAACTCTAACGGAATTGAAACCGGATTAGAAACGAAGAGTAGATCTGAGTTTGAAGTTTGAGAGAAATCAGAGCTTTTACGAGGAAACGTGAAAGGAAATGAATTAATAAACAATTTTCCACTATTTATAGTGAAGTCGATAATTATCCTTTAGCGAAGTCGATAATTATCCTTTAACCGATCCAATGGCGGGTTGAACCCCCTTCTCCAAACTTCTCGAAATTGGAACAATAAATCTTGAATATTGTAGGGATAAATTATTCCACAATTGCCTCGGAAAACGTGTATTCCTGAGCCGTCTTTCTTAGCCGTTAAGAAACGAAATAGCGACTCTTTTGGACGTTTTGCATTTCCATGTTATTTCATATCTAGGACATGTCCGATGTCCTGATCATTTCTCTCAACTGCATTTTTATTAATTGAAGCTCCCAAATACTCCAAATAACACCGGAGGGTAAAAATAATTGGGGGGAAAAGTGAAAATTTTCCCTTAAGTCCAAAATTACGCCAGAAACATAACGGTGGGACTCATACTCATCACTTACACAATCTTCGCGAGTTATATGTCAATTACTATCAATGATTAAGTTAAGCAACATTAATTAGAATTCGGAAATCCTAGCTATTACACAAAATATGTGCTATCAGTTTCACTCGCAAGCATCTTATTTGTGCTTCCTAGAACCGTGTTAGGAGTGTGTAAGATTGTAGAACTAGGGTTTCTTTGACTCTTAAAGAGGTCTTAGACAATTGCATCTAGGGTTGCTCTACATAGCTAGCAATGATTTTCACTTTGAAATATCCAATGTTTCTTTCATGGACGTTTCCTCCATTTTCAAACCACAAGATCGGAACATCCTACAACTACCCTATATCACAACATCAATCCTCGTTCACACTCCATCTTTTGGTATTGTGTGGGAGGGCGGCGTCCCTAGTCTACCGGGGGTGGAAGAATGAAACAGATCCAACATATGCATACAACATACCCCTTAACCATCCATGTCCATTTTGGCCTTCAATTTGTGATCCCTCTAGCTTAAACTTGCAGCCTTATTTCTTGGACTTCTTTTTTGGCTAGTACGTGACACCTAATCATTATCTACATATTTCTTCTTTCTAGGTTCTCCGCATCTATCGCATGACAAACAAAATATACGGACCCCGTATCTATCCAACCATGATTTGTTTGTGACCAACACCATATACATTGTGTTCGTCACAAAACGAGCCTAACCCACTAAATTATCTCAATTGTAAAAATATTTGTGCAACTCAAACATAGACAAATAATTTGTACCGATATCACGCGAGAATTCCATAAGGTCTTAACTTAATTGAAATAACACATGAATTCTACAATTTCGATAACAATTCTAATATTATTAACAAGGTATTTTAATACTTATAATAAAATGATATTTACATAGTTTATACATACTTAACCATAATATAAAATAATCAACTTACAATGAGAACTTACTTGAAGAAGCGTGACAACTGACAAGTTCATCCGCATCACTATATTTGTTTTTTGTTGAACAAAACGATTACACTTTACTGTCGGATTCACACATCATCTCCATCTTCGTATGCCGACATTTATAAGAGAAAATCAGATTTTAGATGTGACTTGTTAAAGTGATTTGATCTATATTTGAATAATTCCAACTAAAATTATGACAGTTGAAGCAACATCTAAATTTCACAAAAAATAGTACGATGGATGTAACACCCCAAGTTCTGGGAGCTCGAAGCGTAACGGGCTAGAACCTCACAATGGGTCCAAACCCTCAGAGTAGCAACAATAGCGTCGGATTTTGCAACAAGACACAAATAAATGAAAACCAAAACTTATATAAAAACTATAAGGTATAAAAACGGAAACGCAAAGGACTTACAACAGAGTTCAAAACAAAGGGGAAGACAACAACATAAATATAAAACCGATCCCGTCCTATAATGTACAGGAACCCCGGCTGACCACACCATCCGGATCACTGAATAGCATCTCTAACCTGCAGGACATCTACAACATCGGTATAAACTGTTAGCTAACATTGTAGATATCAAAAAGACGGTAAAGACACAAACACACATAAGAAAGTAAACACATAGCATGCTCTCAAACAACCGGTTATTATCTTTTATTAAGTTAACCATTACTAATTCAACTTCTTTTGTCACACGAGAATCTGCGGAAACTCGCCTCCGCTTCTGTCTGCCGACAGGAATAAATTAGTACTATCCGTTACATGTGGGTCTTGGTTGCAAGAGCAAATCCCAGTCTCTTGTAAAACAGGACAAGTGATCACCGCCCGGTTATCATGCACTTGGGACAATTAAGGATATAAAGTCATCCTAGTCCGGTTTTCCGTTATGACAATAAAGCAACCAAACACCACCAATATTGATGTGGGGATAAGCCATAGTTCCCAATCTAGATTGAAAGTCCTTAACTGGGATAAAATCGGGTTGTTCTATAGAGAAAGTCGTCCAATTTTCCTCAAGAACATGTCGATTTTTTGGTAAACTCAGAATACGGATTAGTGAATGATATGAAAAGCTACGAAGATGATTATGGAGTGCTAAATGAAAGAAATATAGGAAGATATGAACTAAGATAGTTCCGCAAAAGAACCTTTGACCAATGATGTGTCAAAACCCTTAAATGACAAATATGATTTATTATACATGATTGATTTCGATAAATATGATTTATTATGCATTCTATGACTTTATGCAAAGATGATCAGCTTTCTTATATTCATAAAATCTTTTGACCATATCTTGATTTTATTTGTTATGAAACATTCCCTTAGGGTGATCTATGAATGGAGCGTGTAAAAGGTTTTTCATTGATCTTTTTGATGACTAATAATCCATTTTATCTTGTATCTAAGATTTGAATCTTGCTTGGGGACAAACAAGAGACAAGTATGGGGTATTTTGATAGCATGTATTATAGTCTATGTTTTGGGATTGGTTTGGACGTTTTATCTTCATAAATCTACATGCATGGATGTATATTCTTGATAATTATGTTGTTTTGTTTACATTTGCAAGAATCGAGGTCTACACCTAGTTTTGTTGTAATTATGGGGAAAATGCACGTTTTGGAGCAATATGAAGCTAAGGGATCTAAGGAGTCATTGAAGCTACATTATGGAATATTGGAATATTGGGGAGCAATATGAAGCTAAGGGATCTAAGGAGTCATTGAAGCTGCATGGATATATGATGATGTGATTAAGTTAAAGGAAGATAGCTTTGAAGTTAAAGTTGAAGGCTTTTGAAGGAAGTTGTAAGGTTTTCTTAGATTCTTTGATTGTTGTCTTTTGGTTTGTGATTGAGGAACACTTTGTTGGTTGTTTGATTTGTTTGATTGTTTGATTGCATGATTTTTGAGACCTTTGTGTTAAGGTTTTATGGCTTGGATATTGCTTCTTTTTTTACATATTTGATTGTTATTATCATGATGATTATTGGCTAAATTCTTGTGCGATTCTAGGGTGATTGGCTGAAGGTTGTGGGAAAGACGATGAAAGAGTGAGCCTTTATCTTAGTGGACCCTGAAAGCTCGAGCCAAACCTTAACCGAACCTCACCTCGGTCGGTTCATAGAGCATCTCGATCGAGATCGGACATGAACTGAGCGAGGCGTGTCCTTTTCTGATCCATATCTGAGTTTAGGTTTTAGTTTTTCAAATCCTATCCTTGTTGAACCTTTCCTCGTACATACGCAAGCCTAGGATGAGACTTACCCGGTGATTCCTTTCATTGTATAACGATGAAGATGAGTGTTGTAACACCCCAAATCCGCGGGACTCGGGATGCCACATTGGGCTAGGATCTAACAGTGGATCCTGACAACAAGTTCACTAGACCTTACAACATGGCACTGACAGATATAAAACAAATACATAAAGCTGTATAAACTGTACAACCAAAAGGAGAAACAGTGTCATAGCCGAGTATAAAACAACATCCTCACACAGGAGCTAAACAAAAAATCATCCTCACGCAGGAGGGAAATATAAACAACCCCAAAACTATAACCATCCTATGTACGAGAGGTCCTCGGCCTACCACCCTGCCAGATCACTTAGCAGCGCGCCTATCCTGTAAAGCATCTACAACATGGTATAAAACCATTAGCTGACCATACTTATATAACGTAATGCACAAGCACAAGCACAATCATGAAAGATAAACACATAAGCATGCTATCACACATTTACCCAGTTTATCATCTTTATATAATAGTCATTCACTCAAATCGTATATGTATATAGATAGATAAAAGTATGTGACACGAGGACCGATACATCCTCGCCTCTGAGCCTCATAGCCAGTTGTACGAGTATCGGTTAGACAATCCGTGTACCCTATGGGAGTGGATTGCGCCCTTCCTGTAAACCAGTTTGGCCTGACATCAGAGAACCACCTAGACTCCACGGCGGGATGAAAGGGAAAGGTTATCACAGCCACGCAACGGGGCAATCAATAAAACATAGGTTGGTAAAAACGACATCTCATGCTCATTGCAACATATAACGCACACACCGTTCAAGCAAACACCCAATATAAGGATGGTAGCTAAGTAAGTCCTACGGACATACCTCAACCTCGTACAGTCTCAACCACAATCAACCTCCAATCGTGAGAGGGACACTGCCTAATAATGAGGCATAAAGATATATCAATCTCTTATCAATCAAAAGGTCACACCTAGACCCAAGAGATCTATAAGGATCAAAATCATCCTATAAGCCTCGAATAACATGCTAAACCTTAAAGCCACATCAGGGCATATATCCAACTCATGATAACATCATCAAACCTAAAGCCCATAATTACTAGAATAATGGAACAAGTATAATGGAAATTCCAATTATCCATTTTAACCAACTTAAGGTCAATTTATACTAACTCGCAATACGGAAAAAGAATAAATTCATAACTTATTCGATACCAACCCGATATACGAACCGGAAGAAGATAGGACTCCTGGCGATACGGGGAGTAAGAGCACGGTATGAAACCTTATGTTTGACGACTTGTGGTGGTCCGTCGGCGCTTAGAAAGCGGTAAATGGAAGATTTACCGAAAAGCTAACAAACGGGAAATAAATTGGTACCACGTTGAAGAGTACAAGATACGGGACTCGACGGTAGAAACGGATTTGAAATTGGATCGAAGATTAATGATTTATAGAAGGTTAAAGATGGATGTATACGTTCGCCATTCTCTCGATTCTTCTCCTCTGTAACTTTCAATTGGAAAGTTGAAAATCAATTGAAATTGAAGATATTAGTATATATATATATACATACATATATATATATATATATATATATATATATATATATATATATATATATATATATATATAAATGCGGTTATATTTTCCAATCTTCAAACTTTATGAAACTTAAATATAAAATCCAAAATATTATCGGGATAATTAATTCATAACTATCTCGTAAAATGGGTGTTCCTAAGCCACCTTTCTTAACCGCTAAGAATCGGGATAGCGACTCTTTTATCTGTTTTGTCTTTTCATGTTATATCATATCTAGGACATGTCCAATGTCCTGATCATTTCTCTCAACTGCATTTTTATTATTTAGAGCTCTCAAATGCTCAAAATTACACCGGAGAGTAAAAATAATTACCAGGGAGAAAAAGTGAAAAATTTCCCATAAGCCCAAAATTACGCCAGGAACATAATGGTGGGACTCATACTCATCACTTGCGAAATCTTCGCGAGTTATATATCAATTACTATCAACGATTAAGTTAATCAACATTAATTAGAATTCGGAAATCCTAGCTATTACATCACACACCCCTTAAAAAAAGTTTCGTCCCGAAACTTGAACAATTCCAAAATCCTCTCGGACCCATTCGCCGAGGTATAAACACAGTCTCTATCGGAGGTATCACATCTCCATTCAAAGGTATCATAACCTATATCAATCTATAACCTCAAAACACAAACATGGAGGAATCATCAACTCCAGAAACTGGACCATAACGCTATCCCAAATGCATGGAGGAAAAACATCTCCAGCAATCTATTCATATCCCAAAGGCACAAAGGTAAAACATCTCTGGCAACTATATCCTTAATCACACCGTGGAGTAAAGGCATCTCCAAGAAATATAATCACTATAACAGCATGGAGAAAGTACATCTCCAACTGGCTCACATCACAAGGGCATGGAGGAAAAGCATCTCCAGCTGCCAAATCATCATCATGGAGGAAACACATCTCCAAAATACAAATGACCGTATGGAGGAAGAACATCTCCAGAAATCTCTATACCTAAATCCCAAAAATGGAGGTAATATCATCTCCAACTAACCTAATCTCATTCTACAACATGAATGTAGAACCATCTCCAACTGACCTATACATGATGGTATGGAGGTAGAACTTCTCCAATGGTAAAATCATCTCTCGAGGGCTTGGAAGTAAAACTTCTCCAGCCATAACATAACTCGCCCTAACATAACAACATCCACTAGGATCACCAATAATCTAGCACGGAAGAGAACATCACATATCACAAAATCACATCATCATATATCTCATAATTTACAACCATGGCTTGCTCAACAAGTCTACGGTGCAACCTTCTTTGCATAAACTCAGATTAGTTCCTATGGATACTATCCTCAGTCACCCAGGTGGCCTCATCTTAGCCACTATACTCTCATCATCAGACTGTTCTTCAAGCATAAACGTCTTATACCTCATTCTAAAACTGCAATAGGATATTTAGCAAATATGTGGTCTGCCTCGACAACTAAATCATCATGACTCACAGTGCTTCTCGGATCTGGTATATACTCCCATAGCTGAGATACGTGAACAACAGGGTGAATACCCTCTTACCTCAGAGGCAAAGCTACTATGTATGCTGCCCTCGCAACTCTATCCAGTATCTAGAAAGGACCAACATATCGGGGACTCAACTTCCCCCCTTATGCCAAAACGTTTGACGCCTCGCAACAGAGATACTCTCAGCCAGACATGAGCTCCTATTCTGAACTCTAGAGACCGCCGCCTCTTGTCTACATACGACTTTTGGCGACTCTGTGCAGTCAGCATTCTCTCTCTAATCAGCGTTACTCAAGTTATATAATCTTGAATCTGATCAGGTGCTATCCCACGTATACTATTAGGCTCATTCCATCATAAAGGTGTACGTCATCTACACCCATACAGTGCCTCAAAAGGGGCTATCCCAATAGATGCATGCCAACTGTTGTTGTATAAGAACTCAACCAATGGGAGGTAATCTGACCATCCTTGTCCCCAATCCAACACACTAGCTCGCAGCATATCCTCAAGGGTCTGGATGATCCTCTCTGACTTACCATCGGTCTTGGGGTGAAACGCAGTCGTGAAGTGTAGACTTGTCCCCAAAACAGTCTGAATCTGCTTTCAAAATCTCGAGGTCAAAATCCTAGGTTAGCTCAAACCATCTACGCTGACGGTTATTCAATTCCCATTGCGTAAGACTATACTTCAGATTCTTATGGTCTGTGAGGATCTGTCATATAGCACCATACAGGTAATGTCTCCAGATCTTCAAAGCATGAACTCCCGCTGCTAACACCAGATCATGAGTTGGGTAGTTCCCCTCATACGTCTTCAACTGTCGAGACGCATATGTAATAACTCTACCCCTCTGCATCAACACACATCTTAGCCAAGATTGAAACATCATCATACTACACGAAACCACTAGTGCCCTATGGCCGTGCTAACATAGGAGTAGAAATTCATCTTCCTTCCGCTCCTCAATCGATAAGAACACGGCTCGGACTATACATATCAAATAGTCTTCTCAATAGACTTATACATGATCGAGCTATCATATAAACTCCTCCACAAACAGCGATAATATCTAGTTACTACGAAAAGGCTACTTCAGATAGTTACGAACTTCATCGACATTCGTCGGTATTGTTCCAACTACAACCATTATAATCCTTCTCGAATCAATCAAGATTCCTTCAACAAGTCACACGATCTCAAAAGGTCAGGTCACATATTCAAACTCGTTCTTAACATACAACTCTTAATCTTACAAGACTCATAAAAATATTCTCCAATGTTCTACATGTCACTCTCAACTCTGAGAGTACACTAGGATATCATCTACAAAAACTCACTACATCGGTTCCATTAAGTTAATAAAACTTCTTTCCTCACCATATATGTGGCGGCTTTTTCGTGATGCCGAATGACAACACTATAACTTGTAGTGGCCATACCGAGTCCGAAATGCCATTTTGGGCACATGCTATTCCCTCATTCTCATCCGGTGATATCCAAGTCTCCACTCTTATCTAGAAAACTCAGAAGTTCCCTACAACAAATCTATCAATTCATCCCTATGAGGTAATGAACACTCGTTCTTAATAATCATCTTACTTACTCTCGAAAATTCGCGCACAACCACAACATTCGTTCTTCCATACGAAAACATGGATATAATTCAAAAACATTCAGATGCTCCAGCTCTAACTTGATGCCGGAGTCCACGCTCTTCCATACCATAGACTAGATGGTATATCAAACATACTCACAAATCCTCTTATTACCAAGACTCTCATATTCCTCATTACATACATCAGAAGGCCTCATAGGCTCACGCAATCAGCCTCGTTGTTGATAACAATACACATCCTTCAAGATCTCTATCACAAAAAAGGTCACAATCTAATCCATCATAATAGTGGTCAATATGGTCCATCTATCATAATTCAAACTACACTTATAGTGATCTACTCGATCCACTACTTCCTCACGATCAAAGACATAACAAAGAAGTCTACAAGAGAAAATCACAAGTCCCGATATAACTGGGCTAACACACATCTCGCGGGTACCTTTGACCCCAAAACAACTGAGTAACCCTAAGTAAAGGGTACTCCCTATATCACATATAAACCAACTTTTAACACATACATAAAAAAGAGGGCATAACACCAGCACCAAAAGAACTCAAAAACGTAAACCATTACTAAGAATGGTACTAGAAAACAACTACCGTTAACAACTCCACTACACCGGGAAGAGGAGAGTCCAACTAAGAAGGAACACTGCCTTGCTGACAAAAGGGAGCCAAGTTGCCTAGTTCACCACATGCGAAGCAAGCTATTGGTGCCAAGGAAAACTAAGAGCGCAAATGGCCTGGATCATCATTGTTGAAACACGGCCGTCCCTTCTTTGCAACCTGTGTGGCTGAAGGGTAACTCGATCTTCTTCGTTCAGCTTTAGTAACCTTACACTAGTACAAAAACCCCCTCCAAATCTCGCTTACGTTGGAGCGGTTTGAAAGAACCGTGATAAAAGATATTTTCGGACCACGGTTATATATATAACCGAGGTCAATTGTTTTTTTTTATTATTTTTTAAAATTTAGACCCTAGTTATTTCAAATAACCGGGGTATTAAAGGCTCGGACCCCGGTTCGTATATTAACCGTGTTGAAATAATGAAGTCGGACCCCGGTTATTATTTTAAACGTGTTAACATAATGAACCGGACCCCGGTTGTTAAATAACCGTGGTATAATAACCTATCTGAACGACGCCGTTTTGACCTTAATCAGGAAAAGAACACTCATCTGCTTCCCTATCCTATCGATCCCGTAAGTCCTCCTTCGTGTTCAACCGGCGACTGCACCTCGAATCCGACTCTCCAGCAAAGGACAACACTATAAGTCCTCCTTTGTGTTCAATCGGCGACTGGTTCCCTAACCTATTGATCTCGTAAGTCCTCCTGATATGTACTCTCCTGCTCAGCCCTTGTCTCAAACAACACTATTAGTCCAAGTGAATTTGGGGTTTAGGGTTTTTCTGTGTATTTCACACTAACTGGTAATTAACTTCTACAAGAATCATATTTGTCTCACACAACACTATTAGTCGAAGTCTAAGTGAATTTGGGGTTTAGGTCAGCATGATGACACACTTATAATTTTCTTAATGGCATTTGTCTCACACAACACTATTAGTCGAAGTCTAAGGCAACAGTGGGTTGGAGAAAATAAAACTGAAAAGCAAACAAAAGTGCAAGGATCCAAATTGAGGTGCAAATTCTTGCTATTTAAAGTTTTTGTTTGGATAAAATGATTACTTGCTCTACTTCACTCCATTATCATCTCAATAATATTTTTGTTTCCTCCATCAATAAAGATCCTAACCGCTTAATTTGAGTACTTAAATAATCATATCCAATAATTCACTTCGACTAATAGTGTTGGCCTTCATGAAAAATGTTGACCACTTGCCCAATTTGAATCCCGAGTGCTTGGAATTGACTCTCAAAATCCTTGCCAACTTGTCTACTATTTCTGAAGGGAGGTTGGCTTTGAAGGATTGTCCCACTACAATCCCTAATGCAGTCAAATTGCTAATGGTAGTTTCGGAGAACTACACTTAATTGGCAATTTCAATCTTGTGGGATGTGTGCAAATTGGCTCCTGAATATTGTTCATGTGTCGCAGTTGAAGCCGACATGGCGGCGAAGCTATTGTTGGTCATCCAAAGTGGTTGTAATCCCATACTAAAAAAATAATTTGCTGAACTTTTGAAGTGGTGCAGCTTGAATTATACTACAACACATGAACAATCGATTCATGGTTCTTGGTCATGGTTTAATAATCTCATGGTAGAGAGTCTGTATAGATTTTGTTTGGTCAATTCAATTGCAGCACGAGTATAAATGAAAATTCTCAGAAGACTTTCATGTTTAATCTTTTTGTTCCATATCTGTCTTCTAATGTAGTACTTGAAACTTGCAAGTTGGTCAATTCAAACTTTCTACACCTGACAACCCAAATTTTCTATTATTATTAATCTTCTATTTGATAAATGTTGGCACCTTCATGAAAAATGTTGGCCTTCTCCTGAAGAGCATCCTGTCAACAAAAAACAAACATCACAAGTAATACTTAATTGTCAAATTTTGTAAGACTAGTTTAAGTGATAAACTGTTAGTAAAAGTCAAAGAGGAAAGTTCATGCTTTTAGCCCTTGTGTTTGGATGCATAATACAAATTTGGGGCCTATATAAGTGTTATTATGATGGTCTCATACATAAGTTAAAATCTGATGCTGCATTTTTACCGCAAATAGTACATAATTTAAATTTATAAAGCAAGTTTTATGTCCTATAATGCATTTTAGCATAAGTGTGTGAAGTAGGCGCAGCTGAGCAAATCTGCAATATTATGAGAACCAAACACGCCTTTAAGACAACACCCATCTTCTAGATTTGTGTTCTTTAAATCCAGGTCGCCCCCTTTTGTTTCTCTTTGTGAGCATAGGCTGTGTTTGTAGTTGATATGTCAGAAGACACTGAAGAATGTTTGAGATTGAAAACTATCGTTGGGACATTGAGGTAGTTGATATAATATAATGTCATGGACTAGATAGTGTATTGTTGACTCGATGGATGAATGCCACGTGCAAAAAGGCAATGATTGAAAGTCTAATAGTCAATGCCAGCTGGTCTAGAGGCTTTTAGAATGGGAGATGGATGATTGGATGTACTCCTATTTTGAGCTTTCACACAACCGAACACCTTTATCAAGTTTTATACCACTAGGCATTGGATTTGAATTCAAATATATATAATACAAGTTATAAATAGTTTATCTTTTTTGATTTCGTCACTTATTGTTCGTGTGTTTTTTGGGTGCATGATCGTGCATCGTCCATGTACAATAATGTATTTTTGTTTTTAAGAATTGGTGTGCGACCTTGTGTAAGGTTATGCATCATGATCACACATCTTGCATCTATGTTATAGTGCAATCGTCCATCTTTTTATAAAAATTACAATATTGCACTTAAGAACCACACACGAACAAATAACGAAATCATGACTGTGTATTGTTTTCTAGATCGAATGTATGTTAAAGGTTTTCACCTTTTCTTTAATAGCTTTTCACATTATATATTCCTGTGGTATTTTTTTTTTGAATGGAATTCCTTATTTTTCAATATAAGCTTGGGCGTGTTTTGATGACTGTTTCTAAAAGATCTGTTGTTTACTGTTATGCTCTAGGCTTCAGTATCAAGGGTGAGAAGGCGATGTTCTGATTCATCACCAAGCTTCAGAAAGGGTTCTTCTGATAAGTTAAAGAGGGAAGTTCTTGCTTTTATCGAGAGAAAAAAGGCTAGATTGCCGAAGTGTGATTTGGAGCAGGTAAAAATGAATTCTGTATGTATGTCCTAAAAGCCAAATATACAGCAACTTATCCAATTATACAGCAGCTTATCCAAGCCGACGTCGTTTTAGCCCGTAAATTTCAATGCGTGTATCAAAGAAGCCAAAATAGGAAGAGCTTGGGTAACAAGTGTACATGATTGTGTCCACATAATTGCTAAGCTAGCTCAACTATTGACTTAATTATGCGTTCTTAATTAGCAAGCCATCCTAATATACGCATATATCTGTATATGGATTGATTACCAGCTGGTTTTTATTGTTATGTACATGTGTATATCGAGATGTAAAAAAGAGTGGCAATCCAACTAAGAAATCTGAAGAATATTTTAGGCCCCTAAACTACCAACAGATGGCAAAAGTGGTTACTACATATGTCGTTACATGAGGGAAATTATTGAAAACGATGTGCATGATATTCCGCAAATGGTATGCATGTGTACTTACTACATATTAAAATATTGATATGTAAATTTGTTGATATATGTTGTTGCTTATTTTTGTTGTTTATTGTTTAATTGTTTAGTATTTTAAAGGCTCACCGAAGACGTATGACAAAGACCATCTTCATGAACTGCACAAGGTGTGGCTCGAGTTTGTGGAACCTCTCATTCAAGAATGCATCGACATTGATTGACTTGCCTAGCTTAGTTTTCCATTAAGAGACCATCGGTAAAAAGTGTTTGTTATCTTTTGTTAAACATATATAATATACTATCATAACGAAGAACGGTAGAAACTTGGTTTGTTTTTTGATGTTACTTTCGGATTATATGATTGAAATATTAATTACATGATAAGTTTGCTTATGTATTTTAGCTTAATATTATTTATTTACTGATTAATTATTTTTCGGTTAAGTACAATACGTATTGTGTAATTTAAGCAGGTGCCAAATTAGCTAATTTTCATATTAAAAATAATAAATTACGTTTAAAAAATTACCACGGTTTTATGTAGAAACTGGGGAATAAAAATTTAAAAACTGGTCAAAATAACCCGGTTATTATACTAAAACTGAGGTCCGCAATTTACCAAATTTACCGACTTTTACCCCGGTTATTTTATAAAACCGGGGTCCCACTTTTACCCCGGTTATTTTAAAAAAACCGGGGTCCGAAAATGACCCCGGTTTTTATAATAACCGGGGTCCGACTTTTACCCCGGTTTTTAAAAATAACCGGGGTCTGACTTTTTACCCCGGTTATTAAAAAACTGGGGTCCGAAAATTTTAACTCAGTGACATTTACCGGGGTGCGAACCGTCGGACCTCGCTCCCGTTAACCACGCTTCCATAACCGGGTTCCCATGTACAAAATAACCGGGGTCTAGGGGGGGTATTTGTACTAGTGTTAGCATAGGAAGAAACTTGTTGATGCGACATCTTATTTTGTCGACAAAAAATCGCTTGATGTCCTAACTTACCACAGGTATAACACGTCACTAAAGATCTCTTACATTCCGGACGTAGGTGTCCAGTCTCCCCACAGTTGAAACAAGATCTCATCCCACCAGAAGTTCATATGGACAAGGGATGACTCGAACGTCCATGTGCCAGACTCTATCTAACACCTAAAGGATATGCTTCATCACTTAGTATTTCAGTTCCTTGTTCCTTCTTTGATCCGGAAGCTTCAATCCCACTGATGTTGGTAAACCCAAGATAGGTCTACCTGCTCTTGTAGTTTCTTGTACTTGGCGTATATGTTCTCGAAACTCGGGTCCACTCATCGAGATATAATCAGTCTCCTCAGGCTCGGTCTCTACTATAGGCAAAACAACAACGGAAACTGGTCCCTGACCTATCACTATTGGAGGAAGAGGTAATCTACCTCTACCCCGTCCTTCTACAAATGTTACTCTAGTCTGAGCAATCTGAGGGGTATACACACCTAACTTATAAGGCTATATATATGCCATATGTATTTATATATATATAACACATCCACATACAATCCATAATACATATATACATATATATACTGCTGAGATCCATGACAGAGGTGACGGCTTCTCGTACATTCTATCCCAAACAACAACTTTTAAAACCAAAATCTTTTGAAAATGTCATACCCCTTTTGGGTTCTGTTTATTTTATTCATCCGACCTCATTGCAGGTAGCAAGTGCCATTGTTGTCAACCTAAGGCTCTGATACCAACTCTGTAACACCCCAAATCCACGGGACTGGGGATGCCACATTGGGCTAGGATCTCACAGTGGATCCTGACCCTAGCCTGAAAACAAGTTCACTGGACCTTACAACATGACACTGACAGATATAAAACAAATACATAAAGCTGTATAAACTGCACAATCAAAAGGGGAAACAGTATCATAACCGAGTATAAAACAACATCCTCACACAGGAGGTAAAAAAACATCATCCTCAAGCGGGAGGGAAATATAAACAACCCCAAAACCATAACCATCCTATGTACGAGAGGTCCTCGGCCTACCACCCTGCCAGATCACTCAGCAACACGCCTATCTTGTAAGGCATCTACAACATGGTATAAAACCATTAGCTGACCATACTTATATAACGTAATGCACAAGCACAAGCACAATCATGAAAGATAAACACATAAGCATGCTATCACACATTTACCCAGTTTATCATCTTTATATAATAGTCATTCACTCAAATCGTATATGTATATAGATAGATAAAATAATGTGACACGGGGATCGATACATCCTTGCCTCTGAGCCTGATATCCAGCTGTACGAGTATCGGTCACACAATTTGTGTACCCTATGGGAGTGGCTTGCACCCTTCCTGTAAACCAGTATGGCCTGACATTAGAGAACCTTCCAGACTCCACGGCGGGATGAAAGGGAAATGTTATCACAACCACGCAACGGGATAATCAATAAAACATAGGTCGGTATAAACGATATCTCATGCTATCATAGCAACATATAACGCACACACCACTCATGCAAACACCCAAATTAAGGATGGTAGCTAAGTAAGTCCTACGGACTTACCTCAACCTCGTACAGTCTCAACCACAATAAACCTCCAATCCTGAGAGGGACACTGCCTAATAATGAGGCATAAAGATATATCAATCTCCTATCAATCAAAGGGGTCACACCTAGACCTAAGGGATCTATAAGGATCATAATCATCCTATAAGCTGTAATATCCGGAATTTTTATTCCGCCTAATTCCGCCGTTGACGGTTTCCCATTCTATCTAGTATCTCTTCCTTCACAAATTTCATTATTTTATGTAGAAGTTAATTCACATAAAATGATGAAATTATATAAAACTCTAATCCTTAGAAATATCCATTATTTTATGTAGAATTTAATTCACATAAAATGATAAGATTTTATTAGTAGCAAACCCTAATCAAACCCTAGAGTATATCATGACTTGTCTTTGACAAAGTCATGACGTTCTAGTGACAAGATCAAGATGAGCCCAAGACGAGTTATGACGAGGCCATGACAAATTCGTGACTGTAATACCCAGAAAAGTTAAATTCCGTTTAATACCCAATCAAATCGGATGCCGATCCGCCAACCTTTATTCTTTTAAATAAAATAAAACATTATCAAATTCTATCATTTTATGTGACTCTATTTCACCCAAAACGATAAATAGGGAAACCGAATAAAATTGTTACATAAATTAAAAACCGAAAACCAATGAGCGGTTCCGTGCGTGTAACGATTTATTTATAAGCCCATCGTAGTTAGATGAGCAGGCCCAACGGACCCGGCCCAAAGACACATCAGCCAGCCCATAATTTAAATTAACCTAAACCCTAATTAACCTTAACCTAATCTAATCAACATCTCTAATCCTATTCTACGCTAACTGCTTCCGCCGCTGCCTCCATTCTCACGCTGATCTGCCGCCTGGGACTGCTGCTCACCGGCTTTTGCACAAGCCGCCTGGGACTGCTGCTCACCGGCTTCTGCACAGGCCGCCTGGAACTGCTGCTCACCGGCTTCTGCACAGGTCGCCTGGGACTGCTGCTCACCGACTTCGAAACTCTTCCTTTTCTGTACTGAGATCCATCGATCGACTTCAGCAAAGGTCTTCAGCGCAGCAGCAACCATCAACGCAACCACAGCCTTCAACAGCGGTTTTCAGCACAACCGGGAGACTTGTCTGCTCACGACCCTCTGCACATAAGGCTCGAAGTTACACTTGATCAGACAACAGACTCTAGCCAAGGTGAGTACGGTTCTACATCTCTCTTTCTGTCGTTACATTACCTTCCCTCTGTAGCTGAACCTTTGACATCGCTCCTCTCTTCACGTCCAGCCAGTGCAGACAACTCAACCTCACTCTTCTCATCTAATTCCGGACTAGACGCCAGCAAGTCTTCGACTCCTGCACACGCTCGGATTATCCCAATTCTTTAGTTCTGCACACGACTTAACATGGGGAGTCAAGTAGTAATGGTCTCTCACTCTTTTCACTCCCTAGTTTCTCTCTTTCTGTTCAGTCACACCAAGGGCATGAATTGATTTTCCCTTCCTACTGTATTACAGATCAAGAGCCTTTCTTTCGCCCAGAATCTTCGTTAAATTACATCCAAAGACCTTAGTAGGGATAAGTGAATCTTCTCTCCCTCCTTCATTACATAACTCTGTTGTGGAATGGGTTAGAGTAGGTTGTTGTGTTGGTGATGATCTTAGGAACTTGGATTAGTAATCAGTTAGGTCGGTGAAGGGTAGCTGCTGAGTTTTATTAACATAATGGTAGAAATAAGGACTGCTGTAAATACATATCTTTTTCCTTCAGTTTTGAAGTTAGAAACTGCCCATCTTGTCGACCAATGTTAAGGAGTTACAGTGAAGATCCACCGTTGAAATTTTAATAGGTCATAGATGAATATATGTAGTTTAATGTGTCCAAATTTGAGAACAAATGAACGGTCGGATTAAAAGTTATAAGGTCCCAAAGTAGAGTAGTTGTGCTGTTGCAGTTTCTTAGTTTTCTATATTGGCGAGCAGCCAACTTTGTGACCAGATTTAGGTATGCTAAACTCATTCCTTTTGGCTGAATTTTGGATATAATATAGTTGACATATTATTGTAGAACATATTAAAATTTGAGAGGAATCCAGCGAGTGGTTTGGCATTTATGATTTTTCAAAGATTGAGTCGCAAGCAGTTTTTTCTGTTGTGCTGAAATTCGGTTTTGTGAGATAGTTTTAAATAGGATTTTGATCTCCTTTACGGCTGAATTTTGGATATATTATAGATAAGATTTTATAGTCGAACATATCAAATTTTGGGAAAAATCCAGCGAGTAGTTTAGGAGTTATGATTTTTCAAAGTTAAGACAGTGTGCGGTTTGTTAAGTGTTCTAACCAACTTTAGAAATTTTTGTAGAAGTGATGCTTTAACAGTTTTAAGAAATTCTTGTTCCTAGGAGTAGATGAGATAGCATAAATGATCTAGGGAATTATTTCGGAATTTTTATAACATTATTCGAATTTTATATTTGAAGCCGAAATTGGACCTTAACGATGTTTCCGAAAATAAGAAAATGGTTGCATTGCCAGTTTGTAACCAAACTCATCTTTAGGAGTTAGAATATGACTCTTTAGTCTCAAATAAGAGTTTAGGCATGAATTATGGAATTTTTAGATGTTTCGGGATCAAGGGTAAAACAGTCATTTTACCATAAATTGGTACTGTATTAAATTATGTTCTAATAGGATCTTCTACCTTAGAAGTCTTAGACTTATAATTACCTAGAAAGTGTGCTGACACACTTGCCTCCTTTGACAGGCAACCGAGTTATACAATTACAGATTGAGTTTTGATTAAGAGAGTCGAGATCTGATTCAGGTAAGTCCACGGACTTACTTAGCTGACTTCTTGCATGTGTGTGATGTGTATGAGTGGTGTTTGCTAGTTAAGATAAATAACGAAACCGGAATAGGCCGACTTTAGTATATTGTGTAATTGACCCAAGTGTATGATAACGGGTCGTGACATCATCTGCCTAGCTCTTGCGAGAGTCTAGGAGGTTCCCTACGACCAGCCCAGTCCGGTAGACGGTCAAATGCATTAGTACCATTCCGCGTTGGTAAACGGGGACAGGGGCGAGGTTTGGGAATCCCTCGTGTCACAAAATAAGTATCATTAGTAATGACATATCACCTAATTAAAGATAATAAAAAGATTGATTGTTGCATGTTGATTGTGTATGTTGTGTGTTTGTGCTTTTACCTTTATACCTATGCATAGAATGTTAGCTAACGGTTTTATACCGCTTGTAGATGTCTTGCAGGTTAAAATAGTTGTAGAGAGATCCGGAGGGAATGGTCAGCCGGGTCCACGTATTTATTTAGTTGGGGACGGGATGTCTTCTATTCTTCTTATGTGTCGTTTTGGTACCTTTGCTTTGTAAGGCTGATACATATTCTTCATGTATATATTGTTTAAAGTTTTCAAATGTTTTAAATACTTTTGTGCCTTGTTGTAAGATCCAAGTTAAATTGTTGTCAAACTAAGGTCGGGACCCATTATGAGGTCCTAACCAGTAACTCCCCGAGTTCTCAGAATTTGGGGTGTTACATAAGCCTCGAATAACATGCTAAACCTTAAAGCCACATCAGGGCATATATCCAACTCATGATAACATCATCAAACCTAAACCCCATAAGTACCAGAATAATGTAACAAGCATAATGGAAATTCCAATTATCCATTTTAACCAACTTAAGGTCAATTTATACTAACCCGCAATACGGAAAACGAATAAATTCATAAATTATTCGTTACTAACCCGATATACGATCCGGAAGAAGATACGGACTCCTGGCGATACGGGGAGTAAGAGCACGGTATGAAACCTTACGTTTGACGACTTGCGATGGTCCGTCGGCGTTCAGAAAGCGGTAAACAGAAGATTTACCAAAAAGCTAACAAACGGAAAATAAATTGGTAGCACGTTGAAGAGTACAATATAAGAGACTTGACGGTAGAAACGGATTTAAAACTGGATCGAAGATGATTGATTTATAGAAGGTTATAGATGGATATATACGTTCGTCATTATCTCGATTCTTCTCCTCAATAACTTTCAATTGGAAAGTTGAAATTCAATTGAAATTGAAGATGTTAGTACATATGTACATTAGCCGACTTTCTCTACAACTTTATATATATATATATATATATAGATAGATTGATAGATTCTGACTCATATGTAAACAACTCTTATCGTGTGAACGTGTAAACACCGAATATATGTGAGTATACCGCCGAATATATGTGACTATACCGTCGAATATATAGATTCAGGTCCGGCGAATCTTCTTCCATTAATAACATGATTTTTTTATCCTTTAATATCGCCTAATCTCAGCCATCTATTTAACGATCTAACGGATACAATTTGTTCTCATTGAACACTATAAGGGTTGTTTACATGAGAGCCAAACTCTATATATATATATATATTAATGTTTATCCAAAACATTTAATTAAATGCGGTATTTTCCAATCTTCAAACTTTATGAAACTGGAATATAAAATTCGGAAATTATCGGGATAATTAATTCATAACTATCTCGTAAAATGGGCATTCCTAAGCCACATTTCGTAACCACTAAGAATCGGGATAGCGACTCTTTTATCCGTTTTGCCTTTGAAAACTCCACCTTGATTGAAATGGTTTACAGGTGTTGATGATGGAAGAGTTCACACAAATATAGCAGTTGGATATACTAACAATGTACTTGATTATATTTCTAGATATTTGGTTGGATTGAATTCAGTGCATGTTGTATATCTACATGTCAAGGGCCTTGAAGTTGGATTCAAGAACAAAGTTCAAAAGGACAAGATCAAGGGCCTTGGACGCTAAGGTGCACGGCACAAGGATTCAAATAAATTGAAGATCTTCCTTGAAGATTCTGTAACAAGAAGATCTCATCAACCAAGGATTTTGTCAACCGAAGGAAGATCTCAACCGAAGAATAGAGAATCTTGATTGAAGATTTTCTAAACAAGAAAACGGAAAAAAAATATCTTCTCTCTTATCCAACAGAAAGACGAGAAGATCAAGGAGTAAAAGACTCAACGTGTTTGTAGGGACTGAAGACTTGCAACGTCTACCTTACGATCTTCATGGAAAAGAAGATTGATAGGTGATGGAATCACTATCATTTAGGTTAGTTTTTAAAGTCTTTTTATCACATTAGTGTCGGTTTATGCTACTAACTCTTTGATCCAGAAGAAGGAGACTAAAAGAAGATAAAAGAGGAGTTTTAGCACTTGGGAGTTGAAGACCATTCACGAAGCAAAGCTTCTGTTGCCTCACCGCCTCCGCGGAGCAGTGTCACCGCCCTTGCGGGTGACACTACGTTCCGGAGCACAGCCTGCGCCTTCGCCAGCGCCAGGAACGAAGACTGTCGCCTCACCGGCGCAACTCCTTGGCGCCCCTGCGGTGACTTATCCTGAAGAAGCGAAGACCGGCGCCCCTGCGCCTCTACCGGCGTCGCACCCTGCGGAGCTGTGGAGCCAAAGAGGCAGTGTCACCACCCCTGCGTTAACACTGAGCCGCCCCTACGGCTCGGCATCTGAAGCGACAAAAAGTTGAAGAGTCAGGCGTTTGAAGATCATTAATGATCTACCCCTGCGGAACTGCCAGGCCGCCACTGCGGCCACAAAGAAGATCAAACGTTTTCGCCTGAACCGCCCCTGTGGATCTGAAGGCCGCCCTTGCGGTTTAGCGATAGAGACTTTACTCCGGCTGTTTGCACCACCTTTATGGCATTAAAGGTGGCTGTTTTGGTCGGCCATTTACTCCCATTTAGTGCCATTTGTAGTATAAATAGACCCATGGCTGATTGCTAGAATGATCCATCATTTTCCCACTTTTATTCTCTCTTGCTTCCTTTGTAATGAGCTTTTAGTTTCCTTGCTACATTGGGTTGGTTTGAAGCTGCATTATTACTTTGGTTGTAAGTTCCTTTTTAATATAAGTTTTATTCAGTAATGTTTTGTGTTTCTTGAGCTTCATTTATCTAAATTGCATGTTTTCATTATCACTTAAGATTGATCACCTTAGGTTTTAAGTGCATGCAAACAACTAGGATTAATAGATTCCGGGTTCGGCTCTTTAGTCTAGTAGTAACCTTTAAGTAATAACGGGTTGTAATTGCTTGAAGGAAAAGAAACACAAATATAAAGATTAGTTTAACAGTTTTAATCTTCTCTTTATATCCCTTAGTCTTTGTTTGAAAGCTAACTTGTGACTTGTTCTTGTAGGTTTACGGAACACTAACTTGTTAAGTTGTGTTGATGTCGGTCGGATCAACACATACATATGATCAAGACGGGAACATTACTTGAAAACTTGGAAAAAGGAACTCACCACAGTAGTAATCGCATGCTAAGAATCAACCTAGTGTAGATTCACTCATCATCGTCATATCAAATTTCATTTACTTGCTTTTTAGTTTTTGTGTGCATCAATTCATCCAAACCCCCCCCCCCTTGTTACTTTGTTCTATAATCAATAATTGAATTTAATAAAAATATCATAAACTCTCTTGGGTTCGACCCTTACTTAATCGCTATAATTGTTTTAGTGTTGAGTTCGGAAATTACTTTGAAAGGATATAAACGACCTAAGAAAATATCCTCGTTCAAAGATTGATCTTCAAATGGTCATCTCTACAACGGCTAGAAGATCTTTCCACAGAAGATATAAACGAAGATGATGGTCGAAGAAGGAGATACACAAGCTTACACCAGAAAACATCTTTGCATCCTCAAGCAACCTAATCATCTTCATTCATTATTTTTCTTTGTCATATTCACGTAAAAGTTTTATCCCCTTAGAGAGAGAAAACACAAGAGCTCCATTGATAGATCTAAAAAGTGTTATACTAGAGTGTGTTACTCTACGAAGTAACTAGGGTATTATAGCTAGGTTAAGAGTTAGAGCTAGATCGTAGCATTGGCTACAAGTGAGAGAAGAATGGGATTTCTTCTAGTTTGTATCTAGGACTCTTTGAAGCTGATAATAGATAGTTAGATCCTACGGATATACCCTCGGACAAAGAGTAGGCTTTTTAGAGCCGAACTTCGTAAACATATCCTCGTGTCAATCTTTTCAATTCCGCAACATATATACTTTACTGTGACTAACTTTGTTTTGCAGGAGCAAGAAGTCAAGGCCCTTGAAATAGAGTTAAGTCCTTGAAATCAAAGTTTTACTAGTAACACAGATTGACATCAAGGCCCTTGAAAGGACTTTCAAGGCCTTGAGATTTGGTTTGCGAAAAGTTCTCATACTCTATTCAACCCCCCATTTTGAATAATGCTCCAAAGCTCCATCAGTGAGATTAATCATGAATCGTGTAGGTGATGGTGGATTTTACTCAAGGAAGATCATCATCTCGACCACCACTCTTATGTGGCAACAACTTCGCTCATTGGAGATCACTTCTGCGTATGTTCATGATTGACTAGGATATGGAGCTTTGGAGCATTTTTCAAAATGGACCAAAAGTTCCAATGACAACGGTTGAAGGCGTCCAAGTCCCGAAGAAGGAATCAGACTTCACACAGGCTAACTTGGACAGTGTGTCAAAGAATTACAAGGCAATGAATCTACTTTACTGTGGATTCGATGCTAATGAATTCAACCGCATCTCATCATGCAAAAGTGCAAAAGAAATATGGGACAAGCTTGTTGTCACTTATGAAGGAACAAGTCAAGTCAAGGAAACAAAGATTAGCATCTTTCTCAGACAATACGAGCTATTCAAGATGAATCCAAATGAACCAGTCAAAGAAATGTTCACTAGATTCACTGAGATCGTGAACAATCTAGACTCACTTGGAAAGACCTTCACAAATGAAGAAAAAGTGAGAAAGGTTCTAAGAAGCTTATCTAAAGCCAAGTGGGGACCAAAGATGACTGGTATTAAAGAAGCTCAAAATCTCACTGTTACGCTAAGATCATGTGATGCGCAATTGGGTTTTAAATTTATACTCGTTATATTTCTCCTAACTCCTAGCAAACCCGCAGTGTACGGGACGTTCGTAGTAGGGATAGTATTCCGAGGTCGAACACAAAGACTAAGGTGAAATCGATTCAATTTGTGATTAAGTCTAGTGAAGATCTATGTTAAGAAAAGAGGAGGAAATAAGAAGTGAAAATCTCAATTGTTTTTGGTTGGTTTTTGGTGATCAATCAAAGATCACAATTCATGCAAAGTGAATAATCAACTAAACTATGAATCAACACAAATAAACAAGGTAAACAAGAGATATAGATCAAAGAAAGAAAAGACGGATTCTAGGGGTTGGAAGTTCCGGTTATGGCTTAAGACTCAAGCTAACTATTCATTTCTTGGATTAACTATGTTGGGGTTAAGTGTTTCTAGATCGGGATCTATCAACGGGTAGGTCTCATGATCCACTAGTCCATTCCCTAGGTCTCATCACCGGGTAAGTCTCTAAGAACCTAAGGGAACGGAATTCTACACAAACCGGGTTGTTACTTAGAGATCTTAACCTATCCTTACCGGGTAAGTCTTGGAAGGGTTAGTTCTAGGCAACTATCCAGCACACTTAATCCAATGGCGGCTTATTAGGCTCACCACTACCTAAGGTTTGTCATCTTTGGAATCTAAGAGTAAGGATTACCGGGTAAGTCTTTCCTAACACTTAGTTGCTAACACTAGGTCACCCTAGGATAGATTTAACTCAACAAACACTTAGGATTTCAACATTCTAACAATCTAAGATTAGATCCATCGAACCAGGGAAAATCACGGTTCGTTCTACCTAAACCACGGCCGTGGTTTGGCAAGAACCACCCGTGATTCCTAACAGAGGATACGTTTATGCACACAAGTCATCCAAAGATAAATCTAAGTCCGTCCTATCATAACCCTAGCCATAACCATCCTTTCCTTACCCTAGAACCACATCTATTTAGCCTACAACATTCATAATAGAAATCGAAACAATCAAACACAAAATCATAACATCCATTTGCAAGATAATGAAGAAAAAGAGATGAACAAGTGAACTTAAATCAAAACAAAGCTGAAAATAGAATGAGAGTAACTCACAATCCTTCCAAAAGAAGGTTCAAATGGTTCATACAACTCTAGAAATAGAATCCGGAATTCTCCACTACAAAAACTATCAAGGTGTGTGATGGTGTGTGTTCTTCTTCTCCTCTTCAATGGAGCTCTTCCTCTTCCTTTTTGACACTTTCCTTCCTAGAAAAACTTCTTGTTGAGAGAATATTTTTGTTAGAGGAAATGGATAATGGAGAGCTGCTCCAAGACACCCCTCACAGCCCATGAAGGACCACTTTTATAACAAACTTGCATGAGCTGGCCATGAGGGTCGTGGCACAGCTGTCACAAGAATCTGGCAAAATCCACGGGTAGAACCACGGTCGTGGTCTTGGTCTAGACCGTGATTTGCTCCAGAAAACTTCTCCTATGCTCGTTAAGTCATAATTTGGTGCATGGCTTGTGTTGGCAAGGTTCCATGAGCCCTCCTTGGCTCTTAGTTTGCATCCTAATTAGTCCGAGGGTGTGTCATCTTTATGGACGATTCTCAAACGCATCGTTTTAGCTCCTAAATCTCCCGAAATACCTACAAAGCAACGCACGAGTCCTTGTAGACGTCTATCTCGACAAAGTACGTGAATTGAATGCAAACGTCGTGAACTGGTGCTAAACCATGCATGAATAAGCGAGAAATCTATCTAAATGATTACTTAAAACTAAGTCATAAATCGTGTTATCAAAATACCCCATACTTAAGGTTTGCTCGTCCCCGAGCAAATGCTCAACTATAGACTAAGAGATGACATGATTTATGTATGCAGAAAAATGGTAAAATCTTTTTGGGTTTGTGCTTCTACTATTGGATCACCTTCATAGTCATGTTTCATGGTGATGGACAAGCAATTATGTATCAAATAAATGAAGGCATGGAAAGACAATTGTACTTAACTCAAAAGCATGCATGAGATGTAAAGATGAAGAGGTCAAGAAGATCAAGAGTATATCCAATCTAGATTACTAAGTCTTACAAACATGCAAATAGGTCATAAGGTCTTGTGACATAGAAGGCCAAGAAACGTTGTGATTAGGTGGGGAATTTTCTAGGTTATGTGATGCTAATCCGGGAATGGAACTAACTCCACATCCTTGTCCTCGATCAACTTCCCTCAAGTGTATATTTTTCTCTATCTTTCCTTTCTTCTCTTTTTCTTTGACTTATTTTTGAGATAATGGCATTGGTGTACAATAGCCGAAACCTTGGTGATTAGCAATCCTCGGGCTTTTTCTATTTTTCGAGGTGCATCCACACCGGGCACACATACCAAAACTCGTTAGGGCTATTGGTTTTATTTGACTTTGGCAAGGCACCAACACCCGATTATGTGAAGTGTACCGAGTTACTTGTCATTTAAACCAACGCCCCCAAACCTATATTTTTGGCTACACTTTCACAATAATTTCAGCATTTCATTCATGACATTCCTTTCATCAACAACTTCACCCCACACTTGCTTTCCACACACTTCAACACACTAGCATGCTCCTATTCCCGGATGGGTTAAAAGAGGTCAATTTTATATCAATTCAGGTGCTCAAGCAATCATGATCAAGATGAGAAGTAGAGAAAGATGAAATGCCTCATTCATTCCTAGATGATATGCAAGAACTATCATGTAATTTCGACTTTCAATACTCAATCCATTCTAGGCAAACATCATGATCACAAATCATTCGTAGAATTTAAGAGAAGTAGTTCGAGTCCACATATGCATCTTAAATTCAACACATAAGGCCATCCATAGCCAATCCACGAGACAAGGTTCATCATTAGGATCATATCCAAGCCTAGAAAGCACAAAATTTTTTAAATTTTCTGATTTTTATGGGATTTTCGAAATATGTATATACAATGCAAGGCATGTGAAAATTTTAAACTATCCTAGATGCTCATCATGTAAAAAAATCATGCAAACCCCACCCCATACTTAGAAACACATTGTCCCCAATGTGTAAATGAAGCAAAGAGAGTGAAAGAAGGTTCTCACAATGTAAAAGTGGTTTGCTATGGTATTTGGGATTCTCAAGTGAATGGATGGTGGATGATCCTATCAACAATGGTAGAGAGCTCTAAGCATTCATCAAAGCTTCGGGACCCGCGCTAGGCACCGCTAGCCGTCCAAGTTCCGCGTCCGCTCCACCCATAGTTGATGAGAGTTTCATCTTCATCATTCATATGCCAAGCAAGGCTTCCAATGCTACTCAATGGTTCATACAAAACACACAAAGCACACAAAAACAGGAAAAAAAAAAAAAAGCAAAAACGAAAAATGAAAAGGAAAAACGTTACCAATGGGTTGCCTCCCACCAAGCGCTTCTTTAAGGTCATTAGCTTGACCAAACTCGGGATGTCTCACTCTAGGTGAAGTGGAGCAATCATGTCCACCGGGGCTCCCGGGATATACTTCTTCAACCGGTGCCCATTCACCTTAAAGTTCCCACAATGTTCTCCACCTATCTCAATAGCTCCATGGGGATAGATCTTCTTTACCACATATGGCCCGGTCCATCTTGATTTGAGCTTTCTGGGAAAGAGCCGCAGCCTTGAGTTGAAGAGAAGGACAAGGTCGCCTTCACTCAACTCTTTCGGGATGAGGCGCTTGTCATGCCATCTTTTGGTCCTCTCCTTGTAGATCCGGGCATTCTCATAAGCTTCCAACCGGATCTCCTCGAGGGCGTTTATATCAAGTAGCCTCTTCTCTCCCGCCTCCTTGAGGTCAAAATTTAGCCACTTAATGGCCCAATAAGCTCTATGCTCCATTTCCACAGGAAGATGGCAAGACTTGCCATAGACTAACTTGTAAGGAGTGGTTCCAATTGGTGTCTTGAAGGCGGTCCTATATGCCCACAATGCGTCATTGAGCTTCATAGCCCAATCCTTTCTAGTCCTAGACACCGTCTTCTCAAGGATGGCCTTGATCTCCCGGTTGGAGATCTCCACTTGGCCACTAGTTTGGGGATGGTAAGGTGTTGCCACCTTATGAGTCACCCCATACTTGGCCAAAAGTGCTCCAAAGTTCCTATTTGTGAAGTGCTTTCCTCCATCACTTATGATCACCCTTGGTGTTCCAAACCTAGGGAAGATCACCCGGTTGAAGAACCGCACCACCACCTTGGCGTCATTTGTAAGAGAGGCGATTGCCTCCACCCATCTTGACACATAGTCCACCGCCAATAGGATGTAGAGATTGCCACATGAAAAAGGGAATGGTCCCATGAAATCCACACCCCACACATCAAATATCTCGACTTCTTGGATGTTGTTCAAGGGCATTTCATTCCTTCTTGAGATGTTGCCCGTCCTTTGGCAAGCATCACATGCCGCTACAAAACTTTGCACATCTCTAAACAAGTTAGGCCAATAAAAACCGGATTGCAATACCTTTGCACACGTCTTGTGTGAGCTAGCATGACCTCCACATGGTAAGGAGTGACAATGCCGGATCACACTCTCCACTTCATCTTCCGGTATGCATCTTCTAAACATCCCATCCGGCCCTCTCTTGAATAGAAGTGGTTCACTCCAACAGTAGTGCTTCACATCGTTGAAGAACTTCTTTCTTTGTGCATATGTCAATCCGGGAGGCACTTCCTCACACACTAAGTAGTTCACGATGTCGGCATACCATGGCTCACTTCCTCTAGACACTTGGAACAAGCATTCCTCCACCATTTGCAATTGTTCATCCCGGAATGAGTCATCAATCGGGATCTCATCTCTTTCAAGCTCCAATGATGGGAGTCTACTAAGGTGATCCGCCACGGAGTTCTCGGATCCCTTCTTGTCCCGTATTTCCAAATCAAACTCTTGAAGAAGAAGGATCCACCGAATCAACCTTGGTTTGGCATCCTTCTTTGTAAGTAGATAACAGATCGCAGCATGATCCGTATATACTATGACCTTCGCTCCAACAAGGTATGAGCGGAACTTCTCAAATGCGTACACAACCGCTAGCAACTCCTTCTCGGTGGTAGCATAGTTGAGTTGGGCATCATCTAGCGTCTTGCTAGCATAATAAATAGCATGAGTGCGCCCTTCTTTCCTTTGCCCCAAGACAGCCCCAACGGCTACATCGCTTGCATCACACATGATCTCAAATGGTAGACTCCAATCCGGAGGTTGCATGATAGGTGCAGAGATTAAGGCGTTCTTCAACCTACAAAAGGCTTCAAGACAATCTTTGGAAAAGACAAAATCAACATCCTTCATTAGTAGGTTAGTTAGGGGCTTAGAAATTTTAGAGAAATCTTGAATAAACCTCCGGTAGAAACCGGCATGCCCTAGGAAACTCCTTACCCCTTTCACCGAGGTAGGTGGTGGCAACTTCTCTATTGTTTCAATCTTGGCCCTATCAACCTCAATGCCACAGTTGGACACCAAGTGTCCTAACACAATTCCTTCACTTACCATGAAGTGGCATTTTTCCCAATTTAAGACAAGATTTGTCTCCTGACATCTTTGCAATACTAATGACAAGTTAGCCAAGCAATTATCAAAGGAAGAACCATAAACAGAGAAATCATCCATGAACACTTCCATGATATTTTCTATGTATTCCGAAAAGATAGCCATCATACACCTTTGGAAGGTGGCGGGTGCATTACACAACCCAAATGGCATTCTTCTATAGGCAAAAGTACCCCATGGACATGTAAAGGTGGTTTTCTCTTGGTCATCGGGGTGGATAGGGATTTGGAAGAATCCACTATAGCCATCTAGGTAGCAAAAATGAGAATGTTGAGCTAACCTCTCTAGCATTTGGTCAATGAAGGGGAGAGGGAAGTGATCTTTCCTAGATGCCATGGTCAACTTCCTATAATCAATGCACATTCTCCACCCCGTAACCGTCCTAGTCGGGATTAGTTCATTGTTCTCATTAGTCACTACGGTCATCCCACCTTTCTTAGGAACTACATGAACGGGACTAACCCACTTACTATCCGAGATAGGGTAGATTATCCCCGCATCTAGCAACTTAATGATTTCCTTTTTGACTACCTCTTTCATTATAGGATTCAATCTCCTTTGATGTTCAATAGAGGGTTTATGATTATCTTCCATCATTATTTTATGCATGCACAAAGAAGGCTTAATGCCAACCAAATCATCAATAGTATAACCAATGGCTTTCCTATGCAATCTTAGTTCATGCAACAACTTAGCAAGTTCATAATCACTTAAGCATGCATTAACAATCACCGGATATGAAGAATTTTCACCAAGGAAAGCATATTTCAAATGAGAGGGGAGGGGTTTAAGTTCAAGTTTAGGAGGACCTTTATCGGTTGGAGACAATCCAAATAAGGTTGGATAAGATGAATCCAAAGCAAATGAAGACTCTCCATGGCTCCTAGAAGCTTGATCACCATCAAGAGCATATTCAAGGAAAATCACGGTTGGAATCACGGCCTGCTCAACTTCCACGGCCGTGGTTCTTGCTAAGCTTGCTTCCCGGAGTTGTCCAGAAAGTTTGACAGCCGTGGAACATAAATCTCGACCGTGGAACTTGCAGCTGTTCAACATCTCTTCGTGGCCTTCAAATCCAACTCTTGGCTCCTCTTCCAATGCTTCTAAGGCCTTGATCTCTTCATTGCAAGCCTCCTCAACACCTTCCTCCATCATGCTTAGGGTAAGAACCTTCTCCAAGGGATCCTTGATCAAGATCGAGCTCACAATTTCTCTAGATTCTTCTTGCTCGACTATGTTGAAAACATCTTCATCAAGGGTTGGCCCTTTCATCATTGTGGACAACTTGAACTTGATGCTCTCTTCTTCAATGTTGAAGGAGAGAGTCCCATTCTTGCAATCCACTAGGCATCCGGAGGTGGCTAGGAAAGGTCTTCCTAAGATGATAGGAACCAGATAGTCCGCCGGAATGTCCAACACTACAAAATCAATAGGCACGTAGAATCCTCCTAGTTGCACCGGGATGTCTTCTAGGATCCCAACCGGATGAGTGATAGAACGGTCCGCCATATAGAGGGTCATCTTGACCGGTTTTGGCTCTCCTAGCCCGACTTTGTTGCAAAGTGCAAGCGGTATGATGCTTACACTCGCTCCAAGATCACAAAGGGCCTCGTACTTCACATCTCCTACTCCAATCGGGACGTAAAAAGAGCCCGGATCTCTTAGCTTGGGACGCATCTCCTCCTTCATCGTTTGAATCAATTCCGAGGATCTCTTGGTCATTCTTATCTCCCCATACTCCTCCAACTTCCTTTTGTTGGAGAGTATCTCTTTCAAAAACTTGCCGTATGCTGGCATTCCTAAAATGGCATCCATGAACGGAATGTTAATATGTAATTTGGACATTAGTTCAAGGAACTTACCAAAGTGATTGTCCAGGCGAGCTCTTGCTCGTGATTGAGGGAACGGTAGTGGTGGCTTGTATGGAGGCGGTGCCACATAGGTTGGCTCAACATCCTTGCTCTTGCCTCCATCTTCTTGCAATTTTCCCTCTTCTACCACTACTTGCTTTCCCTTAGAATTGTCCTTGGGCAAAGGATCTTTCATACTCAACCCACTCCTTGTTGTAATAGCCAACACTTGGCCTCTTGGGTTGTCTTCGGTTCTTCCGGGAAGCTTCCCCGGATCTCTTTGTGCTTCACCCGCTTTTTGGAACACTTGTGCTTCCAAAACTTTTTGGGCTTTAGAAATTGAAGTCACGGTGCTCTCAAGACCACTCAACCTTCCTAGCAATTTCTCAAACATGACTTCGGTTCTATCCTTTGGAGGTTGAGTAAATCCGGGCGGAGGTTCTTGTGAAGCTCTTGGTGGTGGAGTTGTGCTTGTGGAAGCGGTAGGGTTCAAGGCTCCATCCGGGTTAGAGTAAGAAAACCCGGGATGGTTGTGGTTGGGCCGGTAATTGTTGAATTGCCGGTTGTTGTTGAAATTCCTTGGGCCTTGGTAGTTGTTGTAGTTGCCCCTTCCCATGTAATTCACATCCTCCTCCTTGGAAGACAAGTTGGCTTGTGGAAGCACTTGAGGAGTTGCTTGGTTCTTCAAGGTTGTAGCACACAACTCCCTCAAGGACTTTAGCTCGTTGTTGATGGCGTCAAGCTTGAAATTGCTCATGGTGACCTCACTCACCTCATATGCTCCCGCCTTTCTCCCTTCACTCTTCCTATGGGAGTATTTCTCAATCACTAGAGCTTGCTTCTCCACAAACTCCCAAGCTTCATCTACATGCTTCTCCATAAATGTCCCACCGGAAAGAGATTGGAGCTTGAATTGGCTATCTTCATCAAGTCCCTTGAAGTAGATCTCCAATAGCTCAATTTTTGGTATGCCATGGTGTGGACAATCTAGGAGAAGGTCTTTGAATCTCTCCCAAGACTTGAACAAACTTTCTCTATCCCTCATCACGAAGGCATTGATCTTCCCTCTTAACTCGGTAGTCTTGGAAGGTGGGAAGAACTTAGTCAAAAACTCGGTTGTCATCTCCTCCCAAGTACCAACTCGCCCTTGTGGAATAGATTGATACCAAGCTAAGGATTTGTCCTTAAGAGAGAAGGAGAAAGCCCTAAGCTTATGGTTGTTGCTCTCCAATCTTGGCGGTCTAAGAGTCTCCATCAAGATCTCATAATTCATCAAGTGTTGATGAGGAGACTCTCCTTCCATCCCTCCAAATTGATTATGCCGGATCATTTGTAGAACTTGAGGGCGGAGCTCATAGTTGTGGGTTGCGGGATCTCCTAAGTTCACACCCGGACGGTGTGCTCTTTGTGCCGGATCCATGCGTCTCCCTAGGGTTTGTGGATCCTCAAATGCAATGGGAACAACCCTAACATTCGCCGCCGGCTGCGGTTGTGGTGGTGGAGGAGGTGGAGGTTGTTGACGATTAAGCTCTCCTCGTACAAGGGTTTGCCTAATCTTATCGATCTCCCTCCTAGTTGCTTCTTGCCTCTCATTGGCAAGTCTCCTTTCTTCCTCCAAGAGCTCATCTCTTAGCCTTACTTGCTCTAAGGCTTCATCCAATTCAGCTTGGAGGTCTCTTCCGGCCATCTCTTTCCCCTTTTTAATATTCTTGGATCTAGATCTAAGGGTTTTCTCCGGTTCGGGATCGAATGGAGCTAAATCCTTGCCACGAGATCTTCGCATACACCTAAAGAGTAAAAGATGTCCTGAAAAGCAAAGACACAAACCAAAAAGAGATCAAAAGCAACAAGAAAGATCTACACTATAAACAATCACAAAATAGACTCAATCTAGACCTAGTCCCCGGCAACGGCGCCAAAAACTTGTTACGCTAAGATCGTGTGATGCGCAATTGGGTTTTAAATTTATACTCGTTATATTTCTCCTAACTCCTAGCGAACCCGCAGTGTACGGGACGTTCGTAGTAGGGATATTATTCCGAGGTCGAACACAAAGACTAAGGTGAAATCGATTCAATTTGTGATTAAGTCTAGTGAAGATCTATGTTAAGAAAAGAGGAGGAAATAAGAAGTGAAAATCTCAATTGTTTTTGGTTGGTTTTTGGTGATCAATCAAAGATCACAATTCATGCAAAGTGAATAATCAACTAAACTATGAATCAACACAAATAAACAAGGTAAACAAGAGATATAGATCAAAGAAAGAAAAGACGGATTCTAGGGGTTGGAAGTTCCGGTTATGGCTTAAGACTCAAGCTAACTATTCATTTCTTGGATTAACTATATTGGGGTTAAGTGTTTCTAGATCGGGATCTATCACCGGGTAGGTCTCATGATCCACTAGTCCATTCCCTAGGTCTCATCACCGGGTAAGTCTCTAAGAACCTAAGGGAACGAAATTCTACACAAACCGGGTTGTTACTTAGAGATCTTAACCTATCCTTACCGGGTAAGTCTTGGAAGGGTTAGTTCTAGGCAACTATCCAGCACACTTAATCCAATGGCGGCTTATTAGGCTCACCACTACCTAAGGTTTGTCATCTTTGGAATCTAAGAGTAAGGATTACCGGGTAAGTCTTTCCTAACACTTAGTTGCTAACACTAGGTCACCCTAGGATAGATTTAACTCAACAAACACTTAGGATTTCAACATTCTAACAATCTAAGATTAGATCCATCGAACCAGGGAAAATCACGGTTCGTTCTACCTAAACCACGGCCGTGGTTTGTCAAGAACCACCCGTGATTCCTAACAGAGGATACGTTTATACACACAAGTCATCCAAAGATAAATCTAAGTCCGTCCTATCATAACCCTAGCCATAACCATCCTTTCCTTACCCTAGAACCACATCTATTTAGCCTACAACATTCATAATAGAAATCGAAACAATCAAACACAAAATCATAACATCCATTTGCAAGATAATGAAGAAAAAGAGATGAACAAGTGAACTTAAATCAAAACAAAGCTGAAAATAGAATGAGAGTAACTCACAATCCTTCCAAAAGAAGGTTCAAATGGTTCATACAACTCTAGAAATAGAATCCGGAATTCTCCACTACAAAAACTATCAAGGTGTGTGATGGTGTGTGTTCTTCTTCTCCTCTTCAATGGAGCTCTTCCTCTTCCTTTTTGACACTTTCCTTCCTAGAAAAACTTCTTGTTGAGAGAATATTTTTGTTAGAGGAAATGGATAATGGAGAGCTGCTCCAAGACACCCCTCACAGCCCATGAAGGACCACTTTTATAACAAACTTGCATGAGTTGGCCATGAGAGTCGTGGCACAGCTGTCACAAGAATCTGGCAAAATCCACGGGTAGAACCACGGTCGTGGTCTTGGTCTAGACCGTGATTTGCTCCAGAAAACTTCTCCTATGCTCGTTAAGTCATGATTTGGTGCATGGCTTGTGTTGGCAAGGTTCCATGAGCCCTCCTTGGCCCTTAGTTTGCATCCTAATTAGTCCGAGGGTGTGTCATCTTTATGGACGATCCTCAAACGCATCGTTTTAGCTCCTAAATCTCCCGAAATACCTACAAAGCAACGCACGAGTCCGTGTAGACGTCTATCTCGACAAAGTACGTGAATTGAATGCAAACGTCGTGACTTGGTGCTAAACCATGCATGAATGAGCGAGAAATCTATCTAAATGATTACCTAAAACAAAGTCATAAATCGTGTTATCACTTACTACTCTTCCTCTTGATGATTTACTTGGAAAACTCATCACACATGAAATGATTCTTGGCGAAGAAGATGGAGAACTCCCATCCAACTCCTAGAATTTGGCATTAAAATCTAGAAGAGATGAGTTACCTTCTGATGAAGAAAATAGTGATGATGATAATGAAGAAGATGATCTCTCCATGATCTCTAAAGGTTTAGCAAGAATTCTCAAGATAAAGAAACCATCTGCAAACCGAGAGTTTCCACGATCATCAAAACCCCGAGGTAAGTTTCCTAACTCTAATAAGAAAACGAAATTACTGACTTACTTTGAATGTGGTGAAACAGATCATTTGGTGAAGGAATATCCACAAAAGAAGAGGACCAACTTCAAGAAGAATGATCGAAAGAAGAAAGCCATGGTTGCTTCATGGAGTGATTCAAAATCGACAAATGAATCAGAAGATGAACAAGAACAAGCAAACTTGTGTCTTATGGCCGATCATGAAGATAACTCAAATCTATACATCGACAATATGGATATCACCAAGGTAAAGGAGCACAAATGGATATTAGATAGTGGTTGCTCATGACACATGAATGGAAAGAGTTCTTTATTCTCAGATTTAAAGAAGCAATCATTTGGAACTATTACTCTTGGTGATAAAGGAAAGTGTGACATAATTGACATTGGTAAAATTTGCTATGATTCATCCAACTTTAATGATGATGTTTATTTAGTTGATAGCTTGAAATATAATTTGCTAAGTATTTCTCAAATTTGTGATAAAGGCAATAAAGTCATGTTTGATTCAGAAAAATGTGAAGTTCAAGACATAAAGACGGGAGAAGTATTGCTTACTGCTCCTAGGTGTAATAATGTTTATTCTTTGAGTACTAACCAAGTTGCAGGAACTAAGCTAAAATGTCTAAAGGCCTTGACTGATGATCCAAGGCTTTGGCATAGAAGACTTGGCCACGTAAGCATGCACACCATGCAGAAGCTACTTACAAAAGATTTGGTACGTGGTTTGCCAAACCTAAACTTCAAGGTTAATGACCTATGTAAAGCATGTACACAAGGTAAACAAACAAGAGGTTCATTCAAACCTAAGAAAACTGTAAGTTCTTCTCGACCTATTCAACCTTTACATATGGATATTTGTGGACCTATGCGTGTCAAATCTCCCGGAGGAAAACAATACATCCTTGTTATAGTAGATGATTTCTCTCGTTTTACATGGATATCTTTTCTACGAGAAAAATCTGAAGCTTTATTTGAGTTTTCAAAATTGTATAAGGAGTTACAAAGTTTGAAAAACCTACCAATCGTTTCTATAAGAAGCGATCATGGTAGAGAATTTGATCAACTAAAGTTTGATTTGTTTTGTGCAAAATATGGTATTTCTCATAACTTTTCAGCTCCTAGAACTCCTCAACAAAATGGAATTGTGGAACGCAAGAACCACACTCTTGAGGATATGTCTAGGACAATGCTTTTAGAAAATCATGTGCCAAAAAGTTTTTGGGCTGAAGCAGTAAACACCGCAAATTATATTTTAAATAGATGTTTAATTCGCCCTATTTTGAAAAAGACTCCTTATGAACTCTTTAAAGGAAGAAAACCAAATATTTCATACTTCAAACCTTTTGGATGTACTTGTTTTGTTCACAACAATGGAAAGGACAATCTCAGGAAATTTGATGCACGTAGTGATGAAGCTATATTCATTGGATATGCTTCAAATAGCAAAGCTTATCGAGTATATAACAAACGTACCAAAGTTGTTGAGAAAAGCATTCATATTATTTTTGATGAAAGGAATGATGGTACTTTGAGTGAGAGTTTTGCAGATTTAAATATGAATCAAAGAGAAGATCATATTTCGGATGAAGAGGAATATCCTAAAGGTCAAGACAAGAATATGCAAGAAAAGATTCAAGATACCAAAGAAAATCCTCAAGACCTTGAAACACACCTTCAAGACCTTGAAACTGGAAACTGTGACAATAAAACTCCACTTCAAGGGCTTGAAACCCAACTTCAAGGCCTTGAGATTGGAACAACAAGTAATGCACAAACGGTACCTGAATCGAGTCAGACATATTCCGCTCAACCTTCTGGATATACATCATCTGTCAAAAGAAGAAAAGTTCAACACTCCTCGTATCATCCACAAGACCTTAAAACTCGAAATTGTGTGCCTTCTCCGCTTTTGAATCACTTGTCGAGCCAAAGAACTACATTCAAGCTCTTCAAGAACCAGACTGATCATTGCCATGCAAAATGAGTTAAATGAATTTGAGAGGAACAAGGTATGGACTCTTACTTCAAGACCAAAACATCAATCAGTTATTGGCACGAAATGGGTCTTTCGAAACAAATTGGAATAAAGTGGCAAAGTCATACGAAACAAAGCACGACTTGTAGCACAAGGCTATAACCAAGAAGAAGGTATTGATTATGAGGAGACTTTTGCTCCTGTTGCCAGGTTAGAAGCCATACGTATGTTACTTGCATTTGCATCTTTCATTAGCATAAAACTTTTTCAAATGGATGTAAAATGTGCTTTTCTAAACGGCTTCTTAGAAGAAGAAGTCTGCGTTGCTCAACCTCCTGGTTTTGAAAATGATGAATTTCCGGATCATATTTTTAAATTAGATAAAGCTTTTTACGGTCTTAAGCAAGCTCCTCGAGTTTGGTATGAAAAGTTGTCTAAATATCTTCTTGAAAACAATTTCAAAAGAGGTTTGATTGATAAAACATTGTTTATCAAAACTAGAGGCAACGACATTTTAGTAGTACAAATCTATATTGATGATATATTATTTGGTGCTACTAATGATTCCCTTTGCAAGGAATTTTTAGATATTATGTGCAGGGAATTTGAGATGAGCTTAATGGGAAAGTTAAATTTCTTTCTTGGACTTCAAGTTACACAAGCAAAGAAAGGAATTTTCCTCAATCAAAGCAAGTATACTAAAGACTTGCTTAAAAAGTACAAAATGGATCAATCTATGGTTGCAAAGACTCCTATGAGTTCAACACTTTCGCTAGATCATGACAAGAACGGTAAAAGTGTAGTACAAAAGGAGTATAGAGGTATGATCGGTTCATTGTTGTATCTAACTGCTAGTCGTCTTGACATTATGTTTAGCGTGTGCATGTGTGCAAGATTTCAAGCTGATCCTAAAGAGTCACACTTGATAGCTGTGAAAAGAAATTTTTGGTATCTCAATGGCACTAAGGATCTAGGGTTATGGTACCCACGTCAAAGCTCGTTTTTATCTTGTTAGCTATTTTGATGCAGACTTTATAGGTTATAAGGTTGATAGAAAAAGTACCTCTGGATGTTGTCAATTCTTTTGGTCATCCCTAATCAATTCGCACTCCAAGAAGCAAAATTTTGTTGCCCAATCCACAGCTGAAGCTGAATACATAGCTGCAGGAGCTTGTTGTGCTCAAATTCTTTGGATTGCTCAACAACTTCGTGATCTTGGCTTTGACTTGAGAGGTATTCCTATAAAATGTGATAATACTAGTGCTATTTCTATAACCAAAAATCATGTGCAGCATTCAAGAACTAAGCATATTGATGTAAGGCATCACTTCATATGTGATCATGTTGAGAAAGTTGATGTTTCGATTTCTTTTATCTCAACTAACTTGCAGCTTGCAGATATCTTTACCAAGCTTCTGAATTCTTTGGATTGCTCAACAACTTCGTGACCTTGGCTTTGACTTGAGAGGTATTCCTATAAAATGTGATAATACTAGTGTTATTTCTATAACCAAAAATCATGTGCAGCATTCAAGGACTAAGCATATTGATGTAAGGCATCACTTCATACGTGATCATGTTGAGAAAGTTGATGTTTCGATTTCTTTTATCTCAACTAACTTGCTCCTCCATCTTCCAACAAGAAAGTTGTTCAGAATTCTTCAATCGATAAAGAAGAAAAACCTTCTGAAGATCTAGATACATCTCAGATTACTGGTCTTCCATCATCATGGTTCATTAATTTTCAAGCTTCTGGATCTTGGCTTGATGGCTTTCACAATCGGCCGCTCTGTATGTGTGATTTGGTGGATATTAACTTTCTCGATACTCTCAAGATACCCTGCATAGACAAGTTGAAGAGTTCGATTATCTGGAAGGTTTTAAACCCTGGAGATTTTGCTTTTCCACGTCTCACGAGACTATTCTATGTTAATCTCACCACAAAAAGGGACAAAGGGTGTATTACTCTTGAATCTTCAATCAAAGGTACTCCAATTTCACTCACTTTTTCTATTCTCAGTGAAATTTTTGGAATTCCTACAGATATAGTGTTCAACTATCCTTCAAGATCAGAGAGTGTTTGTATTGCTAAGGAGAATTTTCTGATTCCCAATTCAAACTCACGTCAACTCACTCATACTTCTCTGACGTTAGAGGCTAAAATAGTGTTCACCATACTGGTTCGATGTGTTGTTCCCCGTGCAAACTCAAGAGAGTTGCTGACTGATCAATTTCTGGAATTAATGCATTTACTTATGTCTGATGTAGCCATATATGTGCCTAATCTGATTCTCAACCATATGCTGCATTCTGTTAACTCTAAGAGATCTATTCCTTTGCCATATGGAAATTTTCTGCCTAAGGTCTTTGATTATTACGGAATTGATACATCCTCTAAGGAAATACAGTCTATTAACAGCAAAATTGATGAGAATTGCTTAGAACGTCTAGTGATTGAAAAAACTTTTGCAGGAATATGGACTTTGAAAGGAAAAGGAGTTACTCAAAATCCAAATGAAGAAGTTAAATCCTCTCCTACTCCAGAAATCAGGTTAGAGGGTTGTGAAAATAAAATAGCTCGTCTCAATCGTGAATTGTCTGATTTTCAGTTTGACACCAAAAGGAGAATGGATACAAATTTCGAGTTACTGGCTACCATCAATGCTAAAGTCAATGAGATGTATTTGATGAATGCTCTTACACTGACTAAAATGGGAAGTATCTTGCCCATACTTGAAGATGTAGCTCAACATACTCAAGAGCAGGTTGAGAATATGCTGATGAATTGTAAAAGGCGTGTTCAGAATAAATCAATTATGTACCCAACTCATGAAGAGCCAATGTTCTTGCCCAAAGTTGAGTATGAAGTTATTAAAGAGAGAAGAGCTAAAGAAAAGAGAAGATGTTTGGCAGCTGAAATGGATGATTGGCGTTATAAGAAAACTTCATCCAAAGGAAAGAGGAAGTTTTATGAGGAATTTTAAAGGTGACTAGTCTTTTTCTCTATGGGTTGAAAATACTTTTGTTTTGGGTCTATAATTGATTTTTAAGACTTCCTGGTTTGACTGATTTTTTTCTCCCTTGTTGAAAGACAAAGGGGGAGAAATATGATCCGACATTTCGATATACTGCATTCTGCATTTTTAGTTTTGAGATTGTTATATGCATTGCTAAACTAACAAATGCAGGTACGAAAATTTGTATTGTCTTCCATCAAGGGGGAGATTGAAAACTCCACCTTGATTGAAATGGTTTACAGGTGTTGGTGATGGAAGACTTCACACAAATATAGCAGTTGGATATACTAACAATGTACTTGATTATATTTCTAGATATTTGGTTGGATTGAATTTAGTGTAGGTTATATATCTACATGTCCAGGGCCTTGAAGTTGGATTCAAGAACAAAGTTCAAAAAGACAAGATCAAGGGACTTGGGCGCTAAGGTGCACGGCACAAGGATTCAAATAAATTGAAGATCTTCGTTGAAGATTCTGTAACAAGAAGATCTCATCAACCAAGGATTTTGTCAACCGAAGGAAGATCTCAACCGAAGAATAGAGGATCTTGACTGAAGATTTTCTAAACAAGAAAACGGAAAAAAAATATCTTCTCTCTTATCCAATATAAAGACGAGAAGATCAAGGAGTAAAACACTCAACGTGTTCGTAGGGACTGAAGACTTGCAACGTCTACCTTACGATCTTCATGGAAAAGAACATTGATCTTCAAACGGTCATCTCTACAACGGCTAGAAAATCTTTCCATATAAAGATATAAATGAAGACGATGGTCGAAGAAGGATATACACAAGCTTACACCGGAAAACATCTTTGCATCCTCAAGCAACCTAATCATCTTCATTCATTGTTTTTCTTTCTCACATTCACGTAAAAGTTTTATCCCCTTAGAGATAGAAAACACAAGAGCTCCAATGGTAGATCTAAAAAGTGTTATACTAGAGTGTGTTACTCTACGAAGTAACTAGGCTATTATAGCTAGGTTAAGAGTTGGAGCTAGATCGTAGCATTGGCTACAAATGAGAGAAGAAGGGGATTTCTTCTAGTTTGTATGTAGGACTTTTTGAAGCTGATAATAGATAGTTAGATCCTACGGATATACCCTGGGACGGAGAGTTGGCTATTTAGAGCCGAACTTCGTAAACATATCCTCGTGTCAATCTTTTCAATTCTGCACCATATATACTTTACTGTGACTAACTTTGTTTTGCAGGAGCAAGAAGTCAAGGCCCTTGAAATATTGTTTCAAAGTCCTTGAAATCAAAGTTTTACTAGTAGCACAGATTGACATCAAGGCCCTTGAAAGGAGTTTCAAGGCCTTGAGATTTGATTTGCGAAAAGTTCCCATACTCTATTCAACCCCCCCCTTCTAGAGTATTATCTATCTTATTTATATCACCTATCGGTTCTTCAGCCTTTTTATATTATTTCATATCTAGGACATGTCCGATGTCCTGATCATTTCTCTCAACTGCATTTTTATTATTTGGAGCTCTCAAATGCTCCAAATTACACCGGAAGGTAAAAATAATTACCCGGAGGAAAAAGTGAAAAATTCCCCATAAGCCCAAAATTACGCCAAGAACATAACGGTGGGACTCATACTCATCACTTGCGAAAGCTTCGCGAGTTATATGTCAATTACTATCAACGATTAATTTAATCAACATTAATTACAATTCGGAAATCCTAGCTATTACAAGTGTTAGGTAATAAAGGTTTATCCTTTATTAGGGTTTGAGTGTGCCTTCTTCCTACATTTGTGAGTTAGCTTGAGACTTACCCGGTAAACGTTAGTTCTATCCCCTTAGGTTGTGTGTTGGTTTTAGATTATAGTTCCTTTCCTTAGTTCCTTGAGTCTTACCCGGTGAGAGGATCTTTGGTTTGGGATAGTGAGTAGTGAGACTTACCCGGTGATCTATTCCCTCCTTAGAAATACCTTCCCTTACAAACCTCAGCTTTGTCCTCTAGAATCTGCATTCCTTTATCTGATTATAACATCATCGTTGATATCCTTCTTTTGTTGCTTGCTTTTGTTTGGAAACCTGATATACCGTGCTTTGTTTCACCATAGTCCATGTGTTCGATCCTGGAGTATTTGTTGTTATTACAATTGATCCGTACACCCCTGGTTCGCATATTGTTTCAGGCTTATATTTTAGGTTATAAATTTAAAGTTATATCGTTCACGATTACACACACGTCTAAGAGCGAACAATGGTACCTGTAACAGCTAACGCCAGCAGCTCCTGTAATAGCTAGGATTTCCGAATTCTAATTAATGTTGATTAACTTAATCAGTGATAGTAATTGACATATAAATCGCGAAGATTTCGTAAGTGTTGAGTATAAGTCCCACCGTTATGTTTCTGGTGTGATTTTGGGCTTATGGTGAAATTTTTACTTTTTCCCCGGGTAATTATTTTTACCCTCCGGTATTATTTGGAGCATTTGGGAGCTCCAATTAATAAAAATGTAGTTGAGAGAAATGATCAAGACATCGGACATGTCCTAGATATGAAATAACATGGAAAGACAAAACGGCCAAAAGAGTCGCTATTTCGTTTCTTAACGGCTAAGAAAGACGGCTTAGGAATACATGTTTTCCGAGGAAATTGTGGAATAATTATCCCTACAATATTCAAGATTTATTGTTCCAATTTCGAGAAGTTTGGAAAAGGGGGTTCAACCCGCCATTGGATTGGTTAAAGGATAATTATCGACTTCGCTAAAGGATAATTATCGACTTCACTATAAATAGCGGAAAAATTGTTTATTAATTCATTTCCTTTCACGTTTCCTTGTAAAAGCTCTGATTTTTCTCAAACTTCAAACTCATATCTACTCTCCGTTTCTTATCCGATTTCAATTCCGTTTGAGTTTCTGGATTCCTCTCTTCATTCTCTTCATATCGGTATCAAGTTTCTGCATTTCCGAGCAGATGAAGACCTGGTCGAGCATATAGGTCACCAGGACAGTTCCGTAGCTCAGATTCCGGTGAATTTGATGTTGTACATGTGTAGCATGCGTCGTTGTGATTCCGAATCTTCTTTCAGATCGTCAATCGGGTTAGTAACGAATAAGTTATGAATTTATTCGTTTTCCGTACTGCAATTTGGCCTAAATTGACCTTAGGCTTTTCAAAATGGATAATTAGAAATTCCATTATGAGCATTATATTATTCTGGTGTTTATGGGTTGTTTGTTTGATAAAATCTGATGACAGGTGGGTTTCGAAAAGGCCTGCGGGCAAAACGTTATTCTAGTGAAATTTAATTAATTAATTAAAGGTTAATTAATTAAAGTAGGATTAAATTTGAGATTGAGGAATACTGATTAGATGCATGCTAGGTGTCGGAAAGAGTTGAGGATCATGATGATGTTATGGATATCGGTTATGCCTTTAAGGTTTAGTATGTGTACGAGTATGATGGGATGTTATGTTGAGGATATGCCTTAGGCATTTATGAATGTGTTGAGGATCTGAGGTTTAGATTTGAGATATAGGTTGGTTGTGGTTAGTGAGACGAGTCTCCTAAATTTTGTAGTATGTGATTGTGTGTGTCTTGCTATTGCAGGCGTTGATTACTTTCCCAAGGGGATGCTGTGACGTGGTACATGTTACAAGTATATCAGGTAAGTCCATAGGACTTAGTTAGCGTACGGTTGTGGATTGTATGATTGTGATGGTTGTGTGTGTTCATATGATTGTGCATTTATAACCTTTACAGATGAAGACCTGGTCGAGCATATAGGTCACCAGGACAGTTCCGTAGCTCAGATTCCGGTGAATTTGATGTTGTACATGCGTAGCATGCGTCGTTGTGATTCCGAATCTTCTTTCAGATCGTCAATCGGGTTAGTAACGAATAAGTTATGAATTTATTCGTTTTCCGTACTGCGATTTGGCCTAAATTGACCTTAGGCTTTTCAAAATGGATAATTAGAAATTCCATTTGATCATTATATTATTCTGGTTTTTATGGGTTGTTTGTTTGATGAAATCTGATGATAGGTGGGTATCGAAATGGCCTGCGGGCAAAACGTTATTCTGGTGAAATTTAATTAATTAATTAAAGGTTAATTAATTAAATTAGGATTAAATTCGAGATTGAGGAATACTGATTAGATGCATGCTAGGTGTCAGAATAAGTTGAGGATCATGATGATGTTATGGATATCGGTTATGGCTTTAAGGTTTAGTATGTGTACGAGTATGATGTAATGTTATGTTGAGGATATGCCTTAGGCATTTATGAATGTGTTGAGGATCTGAGGTTTAGATTTGAGATATAGGTTGGTTGTGGTTAGTGAGACGAGTCTCCTAACCTTTGCAGTATGTGATTGTGTGTGTCTTGCTATTGCAGGCGTTGATTACTTCCCCAAGGGGAAGCTGTGACGTGGTACAGGTTACGAGTATATCAGGTAAGTCCATAGGACTTAGTTAGCATATGGTTGTAGATTGTATGATTGTGATGGTTGTGTGTGTTCATATGATTGTGCATTTATAACCTTAAACCGGACTAGGATGATCATTTATTACAATTAAATGGCCCAAGTGTATTATAACGGGCGGTAACCACCGGTCTTCGCCTGCTGGTTAGGAGGAAGTGCCTGGAAGCCAGTAACACCGGGGGGGGGCGAGTGAAGATCACCCCCAATGCAAACCCCTGTGTTAACAGGGAAAGGGACGAGGTTATTTAGGTTCCTCGTGATACAAAAGAAGTTGAATTAGTAATGGAATAACGTAATAAAAGATAATAAATGAATGTGTGTGGCATTGAATGTATGAGATGTTGATGTGTGGTTGTGCTATTACCTTCATGCTTTTCATTGCTGTAGCTAAAGGTTTCATACCGTGTTGTAGATGATCTGCAGGTTAGGAAGACTGCAGGGTGAGACAGATGGTGTGGCTAGCCGAGGACTTCTGTACATTAGGATGCGCGAGATATGGGATCTTTTGTATCTGATGTTGTGGTTTGATGTTTTGTACTCGGCTTTGAGTTTGTAAACTCTTTTGATGTATCATATACAGCTTTTATGTATTTGGTTTTAATCTACATGTGCCTTGTTGTAAGATCTAGTGAACTTGTTGTCGGGCTACATGTGCCCAATGTGACACTCCAAGTCCCGTGAATTTGGGGTGTTACAAAGTTGGTATCAGAGCCTTAGGTTGACAACAATGACACTTGCTATTTGCAATAAAGGTAGAGTACATAAATAAACAGAACCCACATGTGGTCTGACTTTTTAAAGGATTTTTGTTTTAAAACGAGTACAAATGTTTTGGGATAGTATGTACAGAAGTGGTCACCCATCTGAGGATCTCGATAGTGTAGATATATATATATATATATATATATATATATATATATATATATATATATATATATAGATAGATAGATAGATAGATAGATATAGATATCTTTTATGTGCTGATGTGTATGCATGTAATAATGAGTATTATATATATATATATATATATATATATATATATATATATATATATATATATATATATATATATATATATATATATATATATATATATATATATATATATATATATATATATATATATATATATATATCGATACATATGGCATATATATAGCCCTATAAGTTTAGGTACGTATATTCTACAGATGGCTCAGACTAGAGCAGTATCTGTAGTGGGACGAGATTGGGGTACACCCCCTCTTCCTCCAGTAGCGTCAAGTCATGGACTAGTATCCGTTGTTGTGTTGCCTATGGCAGAGAACGAGTTTGAAGAGGTTGATCGTGTCTCCATGAGTAGATTCGAGTTTCAAGAGTATATACAACAAGTATATGAGGTGGTGATAGCGGGTAGATCTTGTTCGCTCCAAATGGTGTGTGCAAGCTTTAAATTTATAAGGTCAATTAATTGTCAATATTGCAACTAACCACAAAAGCGATTAAAATAATCAAAGATGATAATAAGGTCAATTAATGGAAATATGCAAATTCTAGGGATTAAAGCATCCAGTTGTGGTTTCAACTCAAGATCTCAAGATAAGCGGACAAAGCTGAAGTTTTGCAAAGGGAAGGTGTTGCTAAAGTGGAATAGATCACCGGGTAAGTCTCACTACTCACAATCCCAAACCGAAGAACCTATTACCGGGTAAGTCTCAAGGCACTAAGGAAAGGAACTATAATCTCAAATCAACACTCCGACTAAGGGAATAGAATCAACCTTTACCGGGTAAGTCTCAGGCTAACTCACAAAGATGGAAAGAAGGCACACTCAAACCCCAATAAAGGATAAACTTTTATTACCTACACTTATGATCTTGGGTAAACAAATAAAGGAATTACCGGGTAAGTCTCATCCTAAACTTGCATTGAACCAGAAAAGGGGTAATAATAATAGGATTTGGCAAACTCTAACACTTAACTCTCAGTTTCGGATCAGAAGAGTCACCTCGGTCAGTCAAGTTACACCCCGGCCGAGATGTTCATCGACTAAACGAGATGTTCTAGGGTTAAGGATAAAGACTCGAGCTTTCAGGGTCCTACTGGATATTAAGATTATTCTATCATTGTTTTTCCCACAACCTTCAACCAATCACCCTAGAATCGCACAAAGAAATTAGCCACTCATCATCATGAAAGCAATAATCGAATATATGGGAAGAGAATGAATATTTGAACACAAAAACCTTAAGAACAAGGCTTCAATAACTGAATCAAATATCAAACAAATAAGCGTTCCTTGGATCACAAATCCAACAAGACAAATCAACAAGAAGGGAATCTAAGAAAGTCTTACAAAACCCTTCACAAAAGCTATAACAAGCTATTAATCCTTCCTTGATTGATTTTCAATCTTCCTTCCTTCCTTCAAAACTCCGGAAAAATCCCTTAATTGCTGGATGATCTCAACTCTCTAAGCATCATTGAACTTGTGGAAAATCCAACCCTTTATATAGGAGAATTATCTTTCAAAAATAAAATATCTTAATAGATAATTTCCTAATAAAATATATCCATATCTCTTAAATAGATCTCTAAAATATATGATCTTCCTTCCATAAATTCAGCCCAAAAATATAAGATCTCTCCTTCCAAAAATAAAAGATCTCAGCCAAATAAAATATATCTTGCCGCGTCGAGGGTGCTCGCCTCGGTCGGGGCGCTCCTCTAGATCACCTCGGTCGAGTTTATTCTATGGTCAATCGAGGTGACTCTCAGCTGAAGGTGAAATCTCTCAAATCTGGTCCAAAGTAAATCTTTAATTCAATTCCATGCTTCGTGGATTCTTCCTTAAGCTCCTGAATGTAGCTCTAATGACTCCTTAGCTCCTTTAGCTCCATTTTGATGCAAAACGTGCCAGTTTACCTACGATTACAACGAAACTTGGTGTAGACCTCGATTCCCGTAAAGGTAGATGAAACGACGATATAATCACATAATATACATTCAAACATGCAGATTATTGAAGATAAAACGTCTAAACAAGTCCCAAAATATAGACTATAATTCATGCTATCAAAATACCCCATACTTGTCCCTTGCTTGTCCCCAAGAAAGTTCCAAATCTTAAGTACAAGATAGAATGGATTATAGGTCATAAAGATCAATGAAAAGTATTTCAAAACATTTTTGGTGGTGTGCTCCACTCATAGATCACTCTAAGAGAATGCTTCATGGAATTTAAAATCAAAATATGATCAAAACATTTTATAAATATAAGAAAGTTGTTCATCTTTGCATAAAATCATAGAATGCATAATAAATCATAATTATCGAAATTAATCATGTATAATCCAGTTTAAATCACCAAGTCAATCAACAAGCTCGAGGTCTCAAGGGCTTTTCAAGAGATGGTCAAGAAACGTGTGAGAGTGGGATGTATAAAGGGAATGTGGTGCTAGAATCCGGGAAAAAGGATCTTCACTTCACTTGCTTTGAACTTCAACATCTTTCACCAATAAGCTTTGCTTATTCTACTTTTTTACTTTTTGGGATGCATGGACAGAGGTGCAAAATAACCGAAGCCTAGGAAATAAGCAATCATCAATTTCTCGAGATGCCTCAAACCCTTGATGCACATACCATGACCCGTTAGGAATATCGCTTAATCCGACTTTGGCAAGACACAAACAACCGGCTATGTGAATGGTGCCGAGTTACTCATCATCATGATTGACTTCCCTAAACCTATTTGTTTCTTTCTAAAATTTCAGCCAACATCTCAACTTTTCTTTCACTTGCTTGCTTCCAAATTCCCGGATAGGTAAAGGGAGGCAAATATGTATATGAGGGGCTAAGCATGATCAAGAAGAAGAAGAGAAAAGAATGAATTGCCTTAATCATCCCAGGAAGAAAGTGAGAGGACTCATCATGTGGTTTCAACCTTCAAATTCAACATAATTTGGATAAAACAAAGTATTAAACATGCCAGAAATTTCAAGCAAAGCATTTAACAACTTAAACATATCATAAACCCTTTCAAACATATAAAGATTTCAAAACCAATCTGCAAACAAAATCTTCACTGAGGTCATATCCAAATAAGAAGCACAAAAATCGTTTAGAAAACTGTCTTAGTTAAACCACCTCGGTCGAGATGTTCTAAGTCAGCCGAGGTATTGCACCTCGATTGGTCAGAATCACTTCGGTCGAGGTCATAAAAAAATTTTCTTTAACTAGTTTTTGACGTTTTTCTCAATCAATTAACCTGTATGCATGCATGTAGTCTCAGATAAGCACATAAAGCTAAGTAAAGCATAATAGGATCATAAATATCCAAGAGTCATACACATAAGGTCACATAAAATACATCCAAATACCCCATACTTGGGACACATTGTCCCAATGGGTCAAATAAGTCTAAAAGAAGTGTACTCACCGGACATAAGCTGAGGTGCATAATAAATAAATAAAAAGAAATTCTTGCAAGCTCTAGTCCTGGTCTGCTGGTGGTGGTGGTGGATATGGCATGTACGGGTGCTAGGATGGATCAAAGGGGTAGCCCATAGTGTTCTGGAACTGTATCTCCAACATCTGGCGCTGGTAGTGCTGACTCTCCCTCATCTCCAACATATCTAAGGATAGAGCGGCATAAGAGTCGATCATCTGATCCGTCAGCTCGTCTATCCGTCTATGAGCTACGGGATCCCGCTGGTTGCGGACTCTGCACCTGGCAGGACGTGATGGTGGTACAGTTGCCTCCTCCTCAGTCTCCTTGTCATCCAGATAGACGACTGGTACGCTAGGACCGGCTGTGTTTGTCCCTGTATCCATAGTAGCACCGCCATTGTCTTCCTCATCCTCATCCTTCTGCACCGGAGCTGTTGCGTCTCTAGCATCCTCGATGTATGGAGACCATGCAGTGGACCAGTATTGAGGATCATAGACAGAAAACTGGGATGACCACCTAATACCCTGAGGGGCAGTCTGCTCCCAAGGCATCGCCACATATGGCGTAGTAAGTCCACGAGGAACCAGAATCCTCCTGGTGATCATCTCTTGCAGCCCTAACGGCTTGGTAGCCACCACCAGTGTGCATGCACTCAGATCTAGTCCCATCACTGTAGCTATATGGGTTACTAAGCCGCCGCAACAAATGTCTCCTCTCCCCTTTACCTTGATCCGGTGCAAATCCTCAGCCAGCAAGGCACCGAAATCAGGCACACCTCCAGTCACCATGCAGAATAAACTCAAGAGCTCCCCCTGTCTAACCTTCTGGGGCGTCTCAGTACGCGCCAGAAGTGTCTCGCTGAATATCCTGTAAGCGAGTTTGAAAGCGAGGTGGAAGATGATCCGCTCCCTGGAGTCTCCGGGTCTCCACCTATCAGCATGCTCAACTACTAAGCTATCTGTCCCCAGAAGTGGTCAGCTACAGCTCGAGAGGGGAAATCAGTAACTGTCGGGGTCGGGAAGCCGAAGACTTCTCTCCACTGGTCCATCGGTACTAGATAATTCCGGTTCAACAAACGGTACTTGATGGCCTACTCTACAGGCAGGTGAGTCATAGAGCTCACAAACTCTAGTGTGGGCTCGAGGTAGGCCGGAGCTTTGATCTCCATAAACTGCTCCAGCCCTACCATCGAGACTTCCGTCTGAGATCCTCCGCAACATATAAACAATCAAAGGCGGAGATATCCAAAAACCGCGGCGTAACCACATGGCGCGTACAGATGCGGTCGTAGTCGGCCTGGTGACGCTCGTGTATCGCCGGTACAAAAGGCCGAGAAGAAGAAGAAGAAGAAGAAGGGGAAGATCCATCTCTCAGGACAAGTTGTTTGTCAGATCTAGAACTCATTTTCTCTCTTTGTTAGAGCACCTCGGTTGCTTGTTAGAGCTCAAGAATCACCTCGGCCGAGGCGCAGGTCGACTGGACCGAGGTGCAAAGCTGTTCGATTTCAACTCTCTGGAATTCAGTTCTTTTCCCCCAATATCACTACCAATTGTTCCTATGGAGTACTTAAGCCTTTTCCAACAAGAATGATTGGCAACCAAAGCCAATTTCTTCCAAAATCAGTAAAAGACGAGAAGTTAGGGTTTTCGATTTTGTTACCACAGATTCGGTCGATTTGAGGTGTTTTTGCTGCAGTTTCTTGCTTGCACTTCGTTCCTCTAGCCTTTCCTCTCAGAACCGAAGCAAAAATCGTCCAAAACGAGTGAGAATCGAAGAAGCGAGGTAAGATTAGCGCCACGGTCGAGAAGGTGAGGGAGGGAAGAGAGAGAAACCGTTCCCCTTTTTATACCCCTCACTGAATCTGCTGTCACCTCGGTCGAGGTGGTCCCGACTGGACCGAGGTGAATGGATCGAGGTGAGTTTCTGTAAGCCCTAGTCGTCTCGGTTGCCCAAGAACATCTCGGTCGAGGCACTGTGATAGCAATCGAGATGTGTCTCAGTCAAACTCCGTCTTCTTGATTTCTCGAACTTCTGTCCTTCCAGTGTTGCTCCTAGGTTGTATTCCTTCCTTAGAGATTACCTGTTTTATGTCTAGGATGCAAAAAACAAAGCAAAGCAAGCGAAAGCAAACTATCTAAAGCTAGACTAGAAAAGGGAAAAGAAAGCAATACCTTGGGTTGCCTCCCAAGAAGTGCTTGGTTTAAGGTCACTAGCTGGACCGTACGGCATCCCTAAACATGCTGGAAGGTGTCCTCACCCCATACTTCATCTTCATCATGGGGTGAGATAAAGAAGTCTATCAAACGTTCCAGCAAGTGCAAGTGCTCATCGGGGAATGAATCGTCTATGTGTGGTTCGTCCTTCTCACTTGAAAAGGCAGGTAGCCGGCTGAGGTGATCCGCAACAGAATTTTCAGATCCCTTCTTATCGCGGATCTCTAGGTCAAACTCTTGAAGCAAGAGAATCCATCGAATAAGATGTGGCTTAGCATCCTTCTTAGCAAGCAAGTAACGAATAGATGCATGGTCAGTGTAAATAATAACTTTCGCTCCTACTAAGTGTTCGCTCCAAACGGTGTGTACAAGCTTTAAATTTATAAACCAAGATGTATGCTTAAAACAAGGATGTGAACCCGCAGTGTACGGGTCAATCGTAGTAAAACCAAGAATTCCGGGGTGTCGATCTCAGGGACTTAGGTGAAACAAAGCAAGTATAGGTTGTCAATATTGCAATTAACCACAAAAGCAATTAAAGCAATCAAAGATGATAAAAAGTCAATTAAAGGAAATATGCAATTCTAGGGATTAAAGCATCTAGTTGTGGTTCCAACTCAAGATCTAAAGATAAGTGGACAAAGCTGAGGTTTTGCAAAGGGAAGGTGTTACTAAAGTGGAATAGATCACCGGGTAAGTCTCACTACTCACAATCCCAAACCGAAGAACCTATTACCGGGTAAGTCTCAAGGCACTAAGGAAAGGAACTATAATCTCAAATCAACACTCCGACTAAGGGAATAGAATCAACCTTTACCGGGTAAGTCTCAGGCTAACTCACAAAGATGGAAAGAAGGCACACTCAAACCCCAATAAAGGATAAACTTTTATTACCTACACTTATGATCTTGGGTAAACAAATAAAGGAATTACCGGGTAAGTCTCATCCTAAACTTGCATTGAACCAGAAAAGGGGTAATAATAATAGGATTTGGCAAACTCTAACACTTAACTCTCAGTTTCGGATCAGAAGAGTCACCTCGGTCAGTCAAGTTACACCCCGGCCGAGATGTTCATCGACTAAACGAGATGTTCTAGGGTTAAGGATAAAGACTCGAGCTTTCAGGGTCCTACTGGATATTAAGATTGTTCTATCATTGTTTTTCCCACAACTTTCAGCCAATCACCCTAGAATCACACAAAGAAATTAGCCAATCATCATCATAAAAGCAATAATCAAATATAAGGGAAGAAAATGAATATTTGAACACAAGAACCTTAAGAAAAAGGCTTCAATAACTGAATCAAATATCAAACAAACAAGCGTTCCTTGGATCACAATCCAACAAGACAATCAACAAGAAGGGAATCTAAGAAAACCTTACAAAACCCTTCACAAAAGCTATAAAAGCTATCAACTTCCTTCCTTCAATCTTCCTTCCTTCAATTGCTGGATGCTATCAGCCCTCTAGGCTTGTCTAAGCATGTATAAGAATGGTTGAACTTGTGGAAAATCCAACCCTTTATATAGGAAAACTATCTTCCAAAGATAAAATATCTTGAAAAGATATTATCCTAATAAAAATATATCTATCTCTCATAAATAAATCCCTAAAATATATGATCTTCCTTCCAGAAATCCAGCCCAAAAATATGAGATCTCTCCTTCCAAAAATAAAATATCTCAGCCAAGAATAAAATATATCTTGCCACGTCCAAGGTGTTCGCCTCGGTTGGGACGCTCCTCTGGATCACCTCGGTTGAGATGGTACTGTAGCTGACCGAGGTGGCTCTAAACTGAATGTGAAATCTCTCAAATCTGGTCCAAAGTAAATCTTTAATCCATTTCCATGCTTCATGGAATCTTCCTTAAGCTCCTGAATGTAGCTCCAATGACTCCTTAGCTTCTTTAGCTGCATTTTGATGCAAAACGTGCCATTTTACCTACGATTACAACGAAACTTGGTGTAGACGTCGATTCCCGCAAAGGTAGATGAAATGACAATATAATCACATAATATACATCCAAACATGCAGATTATTGAAGATAAAACGTCTAAACAGGTCCCAAAATATAGACTATAATTCATGTTATCACTAAGTAAAAACGAAATTTCTCAAAAGCATATACAACCGCCAATAGCTCCTTTTCAGTGGTGGCGTAGTTACGCTGGGTTTCGTCTAGCGTCTTTCTAGCATAGTAAATGGCGGTGGTCCGCCCATCCTTCTTTTGTCCAAGCACCGCTCCTACTGCCACGTCACTCGCATCACACATGATCTCGAAGGGCATGGTCCAATCCGGAGGCTGGATAATGGGAGCGGAGATCAATGCTTCCTTAATCCTATAAAATGCATCAAGACATTCCTGCGAAAACTCAAAAACAACATCTTTATTCAAGAGTTTAGTTAATGGTTTAGAAATCTTTGAGAAGTCCTTGATGAATCTCCTATAACAACCTGCATGCCCGAGAAAACTCTATACACCCTTAACAGAACAAGGGGAGGAAGTTTCTCAATAGTCTCGACCTTAGCTCGATCGACCTCAATACCTCGGTTGGAAACGAGGTGTCCTAGCACGATGCCTTCATTAACCATAAAGTGACACTTCTCCCAATTCAAGATGAGTTTAGTGTCTTCACATCTTTGTAGCACTAAAGAAAGGTTAGATAGGCAATCATCAAAAGAGGAACAATATATTGAAAAATCATCCATAAATACCTCCATGATCTCCTCTATGTACTCGGAAAAGATAGCAATCATGCATCGCTGGAAGGTAGCGGGTGCATTACACAATCCAAATGGCATCTTCCTATAAGCGAATGTCCCCCATGGACAAGTGAAAGTGGTCTTCTTTTGATCATCCGGATGGATAGGAATCTGAAAGAAGCCACTATAGCCATCTAAATAGCCAAAATGTGAATGCTGGGCTAACCGTTCGAGCAATTGATCGATGAAGGGAAGTGGAAAATGGTCCTTCCGAGTGGCCGCGTTCAGCTTCCTATAATCGATGCACACCCTCTAGCCCGTGACGGTCCTAGTTGGAATTAACTCGTTGTTCTTATTTGTCACAACGGTCATCCCTCCTTTCTTCGGAACTACGTGCACTGGGCTCACCCACTTGCTGTCCGAGATAGGAAATATGATACCTGCATCCAACAACTTAAGAATTTCTTTCTTCACAACCTCTTTCATGATCGGATTTAACCGTCTTTGAGGTTCCCGTGAAGTCTTATGATCGTCCTCCATTAGTATTATATGCATGCAGAAAGAGGGCTTAATACCAATAAGATCATCAATAGTATAACCCAAAGCCTTTTGATGCTTTCTCAAGACATGAATTAGTTTAGATAATTCAGTTTCGGAGAGGGAAGCACTAACAATGACGGGATAAGTAGAATCCGGTCCAAGAAAAACATACCTCAAGTGACTCGGGAGTTGTTTAAGCTCCACAACTGGGGGTGCTTTTGAGGTGGATCTTTGCTTCCTCCTTCCAGTGGAGTAGACTTAGATCAAAGAACTGGACTTTCAAAAGTCTCAGTTGACATCATCTCGCTGGCAACCTCGGTCGAGGTCCAGAGAGGGTGACCGAGATGTTCTTCAGTCAAGAACACCTCGCTTGGTCCAGAAAGTGCCTCGGTCGAGATACTACAACTAGAACCGAAACTGGAGATTTTCTTCTCCTAGGTTAGCTTTTCAATCTTAGCTCTTGGATCTTCTTCCAGTGCCTTTAAGCTCCGTATATCTGCATCACAAGAAGCATCTATACCTTCCTCTATTAAGCTAAAACTAATAACTCTCTCAAGTGGATCATTAATAAGGACAGAGCTCACCAATTCTCTCGATTCTTCTTCATCATAGATGTTGAAGATATCATCTCCCAACAGTTCTCCTTCCATTGCCGCAAGTAATGCAAACTCAACTTGATCACCGCCAATGTTGAATTGCAACTTGGCATTCTTACAATCCACATTGCAACCCAAAGTTGCTAGAAATGGTCTCCCGAGAATGATATGAACGGGATAATCTGCGGGAATATCAAGCACAACAAAGTCTATAGGTAAATAGAAGTTACCTAACCTAACCGGAACGTCTTACAAAATGCCCACGGGATGGGTAATGGAGCGGTCCGCCATGTACAACCGTATCTTCACCGGCTTGGGCTCTCCAAGTCCGATCCTCACACATAGCTCCAGCGGAATGATGCTCACGTTGGCTCCTAGATCACATAACGCTTCACGAGTGACATCTCCAACTTGAATGGGAATGCAAAATGAGTCGGGATCTCTCAACTTGGGTGGCATCTTCTCCTTCATGATTTGAATGAACTCCGAGGATTTAGATGTCATCCTTACTTCACCAAAGTCTTCCAACTTCCTCTTCCTTGATAGAATTTCTTTCAAGAACTTCCCATAGGCGGGCATCCCTAGAATAGCATCAAGGAAAGGGATATTAATATGTAGTTTATTCATCAAGTCAGGGAACTTACCAAAATGCTTGTCTAGATGTGCCCTGGCCCTTGACTGAGGGAATGGAAGAGGTGGTTTATATGCAGGAGGTGGGACATAAACTTCAGTTTTGTCCGACGCTCTCTGAGGCTCCACCTCGGTTGGTACCTTGGCCGAAGTGTTCTTCGGCTGTACTTGGACCGAGGTGTTCTTCACTAGCATCGACCGAGGCACTGGATTTGCAGTTTTTAGCCCACTTCTCGTCGTTATTGCCATGATCTGTCCTTTAGGGTTGCTCTCTGTCCTTGCTGGAAGCTTCCCCGGATCTCTTGGCGCTTCATTCGCCTTATTAAAGAATTGTTGTTCTAAGGCTTTTTGTGCCTTTGAAAATGAAGTCATGGACGTCTCCATAGCATTGAGCTTGATCAAGATAGCCTCCAGCACTGCATCTTTCTTCTCTGGCTGGGACGAGCTTGATACAGGCTCCTGGCTCTTCAATGGAGTAGAAGAAGAAGAAGAAGAGAGGAAAGGATTAGAAGAGTTGTTCGAATTGGAGTTAGAGTAAGAGTTGCCCGAATTTTGATTGTTTGGCCTCCAATTATTGTTGTTGGATCCTCTATTGTTGTTATAGTTGTTGTTCCGGGAACCGTTGTTGTTCCGGTAACCATTGTTGTTCCTTGAGCCTTGATATCCTTCCTCTGATTTCTTGGTGTGAGCAACCAAAAGTTCCTTCAATTGCTTCACATCATTCTTGAGGGAGGTAAGTTGATTATTATTTGATGGAGCTTCTTGGAAATTAACTCTCTTAAATCCATTTTCAGCTCTTTGGTGTGAGTACTTCTCCATGTGCAAAGCTTGTTTTTCAATGAATTCCCAAGCTTCATGTTAGCATGAAATATTGCGATATTCTAGGCACTTTTTCTAGTTGTTTTTCATCCATTATAGTGTTCATTGATAAGGCATTGAAGCATTTGTTAGCTAGTTTGTCTATATTTTTGATATGGAGGTCTACATTAGCTTTGTGTTGATTATAGGTGAATAAGAGCTAAAACCAAACCAATTGAGAGAGATAGGAGAAGATTTGAGCACATCTAAGGATTAAGGACACATCAAAGAAGTCAAAGGAGATGCTAGGATGAGGAATGGCACGATACAAAGGAAACCACAAGCAATTTACACTTCCACGCTCTAAAATACGGTCGTAGAGAAGTCCACGCCCAAAACCACGGCCGTGGATCTTGGCATCATGAATGTGGAGTATTCCAGAGAGTTACACGGTATAAAGTACGGTCGTGGAAATCATATGGAACCGTAATCCACTTCCACGCTCTAAACCACGGTCGTGGAATTCCATGAGACCGTGATTTAGGCGATCTTTTGTCGAATTAATTATTTCCACATCATTTACGCACATGGGCCAGACGGTTATTTTAACCTTTCTTATAAAAAGGCTGGAGAGGAGAGAATTTGACACACGTGCTTAGGGCTGCATTGGACGTCCGGAGATTTGCGCTTGCAAATGTGATTCGCGAGGGTTTGAAGATTTGGGAGTTGCTTGTGGCGAAAGTTACGCCTTTTGTCCTTAGGTTTGATTAGAAGATGGATTAACATCCTGTTCTTCGCTCTTATCAAGGATTGTTATTAGTTTGTGTTTTTTTCCGAATCCGATATACATTATTCCTTTTGTGTGTGGATTTGAGATTGATTTGAGTTTTATTGAAGGTTTCCGAAGGTTTTCATCTTTCATTCTTCTTAAACTTGATTTTGATATTATAATGATAGTTATTGGCTAAAACCCTTTAGCAATTCTAAGGTGAAGGGTAAATAGTTGTGGCTTAGATGATGATAGATCGATCGTAAACATATTGGACCCTGAGAGTTAGAGAGATTTCGCCGACGAACCAAAATCACGGTTTGTTCTTGAGGTTTCACGGCCGTGGAACTCAAGATCTGCCCGTAATTTATACCAGTTTACGAACTTTGCTTTTACTTTGATCCAAGGTTAAAGATTAGCTTTAATCTAGTCTTGGCTTGCCCTTTTCTAGGTAGTAGTGAAGCCTCAACAACCTCTACTTCGATTTCGAGTGTTACAACCTTAATCGGTTTAGTTAGTCTTGATCCTTTGGTTACAAGTTTGGGTATTTGAGATTAATTCTTGTTCATAGATCCTTTCTATAATGAAGCCTCAACAACCTTTATAGAGAGTGTCTTTAGATAAGTCATATAAAGCCTTGGAACTTCACCGTACATTGCTTTACCTTAGCATACCTTTGCAACTCTTAACTTTGTCCTTAGTTCTTTAGTATATCTTGAATCGATTGCCACAATTAGATACCTGGATCTTTAGGGTTGCTGTTTTCCCAATATATTTGCAAAGCTTTACCCTTTTACTTGCTTGACAACTTTACAACTGAATTTGTTCCCCCCAAATCCTTGTGTTCGATACTCTGGAATTCTTGTTTTATTACACCGATCCGTACACTGCGGATTCGCTTGCTTGATTCTAGTTTTATAAATTTAAGACTTATTTGCAAGCACGCTAAGTGGCATACAAGTTTTTGGCGCCGTTGCCGGGGATTTGGTTTAGGCCGAATTCGGTTACCGGATTGTCAAACTTGGGAGGTTTTTGTCTTGTTATTTGATATCTCCTTTGAGTGATATTTGCAGGTTACCTTAGGTATATGCGCAGGTCTAGGAACAACAAAGACCTCTTACCTCTTGATCAAGAACTTGAGAAGACTTTGAGGAATAAGCTCAAAGAAAGAAAGATGGCTGAAGACAAGGAGCGGGATCTTCAAGCGGAGTTGGAAGAATCCGAAGCTCAACTTAGATGGAGCGAGAAGACTCGCAAAGAAGAATCGAAACGTCATCAATTGCAAATTGATGAACTAAGGGATATAATGTTTCAAATGAGGCTGGAATTGAGCGATTCCAAGAAGAAGAAGAGGAGAAAGCCGGCAAGATCGGTTAGAACCAACTCATCCGATGAGGATAGCGACTCTTCCATGCCACCGCTTGAGGACATTAATCCGACGATCAACATGAATCAATATAATCCAAGACTGGCTGTCAACTAGCGTGTCCCGGCTGGGGGTGCGAGAGCCGCTCGTGTGGATGAAGAACCGAGAACTCTTGGCCAAAGGATGGATCCAATTCAGCAACCACGCCGTCTAGGTGTGAACTTTGATGTTGACGATATGCATGGGTTTAGCTTCAACCTACAAGTCATTACCATCGTTCGTCAAAATCAGTTTGGAGGAACGAGTAGCGAATGTCCACATCAACATCTACAAAATTTCGAGATCTTGATGGAGACAATGAAGCCAAAGAATGAAACCACCAACAACTACAAGATCAAGCCATTCTTCTTCTCTTTGAAAGGGAAAGCTTTATCTTGGTATCAAGCTCTTCCAAATGGAAGACTCAACACATGGGAGGATCTTTCTTCGGAGTTCCTCACCAAATTCTTCCCGCCATCCAAGACGGCGGAGTTGAGAGGTAAGATTAATGCATTTTCTATGAGATCTAATGAAAGTTTATTCCAGTCTTGGGAAAGATTTCAGGATTTACTATTGGATTGCCCACACATGCATTTCCAAATTGGAACTATTGGAGATATACTATAAGGGGCTGGATATGGAAACACAATTCAAGCTCCAATCCCTTTCCTGTGGTACATTCATGGACATGAGGGAAGATGACGCTTGGGACTTCATTGAGAAGCAAGCCCGAGTCATTGAGAAGTATTCTCACCGGAAAGTAGAAGCAAATCGAGTAGAGCAAGGAGCAAAGCTAACACAAGCCGCTCAAACTCAAATCTTTTCTCTCAACTCCGAGATTAAAGAATTGAAGGAAGTCATCAAGGCTAGCTTTGCAAATCAAAAGGAGCAAGATGTTGGTTATTTAGGGAACAACAATAACCACAATGGGAATGAGAACACAAATCGTAACAACCGGAACAACAACCGGAACAATTGGAACAACAATAACAACCGGAATAACAATTGGAACAACAATAGGGGTTCAACCAACAACAATTGGCGTTCCAACCAACAACAAAATTCCGGTAATTCTTATCCCAATTCAGGAAATTCACTAACTCCACCTTCTTCTTCTTCCATTCCTTTGAAAAGTCAGGAACAAACATCTAATAGTGGAAGCACTTCGGAGAAAGAGAAGCCCGATCCCATGTTGGAAACAATTTTGGGAAAGCTTCAAGGATTGGAGAGTCACATCACTAAGGTTGATAATCACATTACTAAGGTTGATAAAGCCCAAAAGGTTTTAGAAAACCAAATATTTAGCAATGTTGAGTAAGTTCCTAGAAATCAAGGAAAACTTCCAGGAAAGACGGAGGATAACCCGAAAGGAAGGGTGATGGCTATCACAACTAGAAGCGGAGCAACAACCACCGACCCGCAGCCTAAGTTTGTGGAAGTCCCCGTCGAGAAAGAGAAAGAGAAGGGGAAGCAGAAGGAAGACATCTACATTCCTCCTCCAGCTTACAAACCTCCCCTACCATTCCCGCATTCTAGAGCAAGAGCGCATCTAGACAAGCAATTTGGTAAGTTTATTGAACTCATGAGCAAACTGCATATTAATATACCTTTCATTGATGCAATTGTAGGCATGCCAGCTTATGGAAAGTTCTTAAAAGAGATCCTCTCTAACAAGAGGAAATTACAGGATTTTGGAGAGGTCAAGATGAGTTCGGATTCGTCGGATCTCATTAAGACAATGAAGGAAAAGATGCCCCCAAAGCTGAAGGATCCGTGGTCATTTTGTGTTCCTATAGGAGTGGGAGATGTCACATATGATGCATTATGTGATTTAGGAGCAAGCGTTAGCATCATTCCACTTGCCTTATGCAGGAAGATCGTTTTAGGCGAACCTAAACCGGTGAAGATGACGTTATACATGGCGGATCGATCCATAACTCGTCCCGTCGGTATAGTTGAAGACGTCCCGGTCAAGCTTGGTAAGTTCTATGTTCCTATAGATTTTGTTGTGCTTGAAATTCCTGCAGATAGTCCGGTCCCGATCATACTCGGAAGACCGTTTCTTGCAACATCCGGTTGTATGGTTGATTGCAAGAATGCTAGACTCGCCTTCGACATAGGAGAGGAAAAGGTAGAGTTCGTTCTTTCCACTTTGGTGAAAGAACCAGCTTTTGAAGATGATATATTCAACATCCATGACGAAGAGTTATCTAGAGAGGAAGTAAGTTCGATTCTCTTCAAAGATCCCTTGCAAAAGGTGATCACTATGAGCATTATGGACATAGGGGAAGAAGAGGAATGCAATGAGGAAATTGAAGCTTTAGAGAAGCAAAAGGAAGTGTATGAAGAAGAGTTTGAAAAACTCTACGATGGGTCAGAGAACATGAGGAATCACGGCCAGTCGTGCTATTCCACGGCCGTGGTTTCCACCAACATGACCGTAATCAGCTATTCAGAGGACTCCATTAAGTTACACGGTCAAAACCACGTCCGTGGAACAAGCAGAGGCACCGTAATTGACTTCCACGCCCAAAACACGGCCGTGGAGGAAACAGGGGAGGCGTAATTTTGGGTGAATCTAAAGACAATTACGTTCTTTCTACCACTTCTTTTGATTTTTCTCCAACAACTTCTATACCCTTAGAGACTTCTAAGGAAGCATTGGACACTCCTCAAGAGTCATTAGAGAATCCTATAGTGATGGAATTGAAGCCACTTCCCGCACATCTAAGGTATGTATTTCTAGGACCTAATTCTACCTTTCCGGTAATTGTTAGTTCCGATCTAAGTATAGATGAACATAGTAAGCTTATGGTTGTTCTTAAGAAACATAGGAAAGCCTTAGGTTACACTATAGAAGATCTAGTAGGAATCAAGCCTTCACTATGCATGCATAAGATTCTAATGGAAGAAGATTTTAGAACTTCGCGACAACCTCAAAGGCGGTTAAATCCGACCATGAAGGAGGTTGTCAAGAAGGAAATTCTTAAACTACTTGATGCAGGTATCATCTACCCTATCTCCGATAGCAAGTGGGTGAGTCCCGTACAGGTGGTTCCAAAGAAAGGAGGAATGACGGTCATCACCAACAAGAACAATGAGCTCATTCTTACACGAACCGTGACAAGATGGAGGATGTGCATAGACTACCGCAAGCTAAACAACGCAACGAGGAAGGATCACTTCCCATTACCATTCATCGACCAAATGCTTGAGAGGTTAGCACAACACTCACATTTCTGTTATCTTGACGGTTATAGTGGTTTCTTTCAGATCCCGATACATCCGGACGATCAGGAGAAGACCACGTTCACATGTCCGTGGGGTACGTTTGCTTATAGGAGAATGCCGTTTGGGCTTTGCAACGCCCCAACCACCTTTCAAAGATGCATGATGGCTATCTTTTCGGAGTATATAGAGGAAATCATGGAGGTTTTCATGGATGACTTTTCTGTTTATGGTTCCTCTTTCGATAATTGTCTTTCTAACCTTGATCTTGTGCTACAAAGGTGTGAAGACACTAACCTAGTTCTTAATTGGGAGAATTGTCAATTTATGGTGAAAGAAGGCATTGTATTAGGACACTTAATATCTAGTAGAGGGATTGAAGTGGATAAGGCTAAGATAGAGACTATAGAAAAGCTCCCTCCTCCATCTTCGGTGAAAGGGATAAGAAGTTTTCTAGGACATGCTGGATTTTATAGACGCTTTATAAAGGATTTCTCTAAGATATCAAAGTTGCTTACTAATCTATTGATGAAGGATGCAATTTTTTATTTTTCACAAGAATATTTAGATGTGTTTCATAAGATTCGGGAAGCTCTAATCTCAACCCCGATCATCCAACCTCCGGATTGTAATCTTCCATTCGAGGTTATGTGTGATGCAAGTGACGTAGCTATAGGAGATGTGCTTGGGAAAAAGAAGGAAGGATGAACCCACGCTATCTACTACGCTAGCAAGACGCTAGATGAAGCGCAGCTCAACTACGCCACTACCGAAAAAAGAATTTCTAGCAATTGTATATGCATTTGAAAAGTTTCGTTCTTATCTTGTAGGTGCAAAGGTGATTGTATACACGGATCATGTTGCGATCCGGTATCTCCTTGCAAAGAAGGATGCGAAACCAAGGCTAATTAGATGGATTCTACTCCTACAAGAATTCGATCTAGATATCCGTGACAAGAAGGGTTCGGAAAACTCTGTTGCGGATCATTTGAGTCGTCTACCACATCTAGAGGACGACAATCTACCCATAGATGACTCCTTCCCGGACGAGCATTTACATATCATAGAGGAGTGCATCGACAAGATCACTAAAGGTAATGAACCATGGTTTGCTGATTTTGTTAACTATTTGGTTTGCCAGGAATTACCACCCGGATTATCCTATGCACAAAGGAAGAAGTTCTTTAAGGATGTCCGGGAATACTTTTGGAATGAACCTCTCCTCTTCAAGAGAGGTCCTGACGGCATCATTCAACGATGTGTGCCGGAAGACGAGATGCAAAGTGTCATCCGTCATTGTCCTTCACTACCTTGTGGAGGACACGCTAGCTCGAACAAGACTAGCGCTAAGGTATTGCAATCTGGATTCTTTTGGCCTACTTTATTTAAAGATGTGCAAACCTTTGTTTCCTGCTGCGATGCTTGTCAAAGAACATGGAACATATCTAGGAGAAACGAGATGCCTCTTAACAACATTCAAGAGGTAGAGATCTTTGACGTTTGGGGAATAGACTTCATGGGACCTTTCCCATCATCTTGTGGAAACCAATACATACTTCTAGCTGTAGATTATGTTTTGAGATTGGTTGAAGCAATTGCCTCTCCTACTAATGATGCCATGGTTGTGGTTAAGTTCTTTAACAAGACCATTTTCCCACGATTTGGGACACCACGGACCATCATTAGTGATGGAGGCTCTCACTTCATTGCCCGACGATTCGAAGCTCTACTAGCTAAGTATGGGGTAACTCACAAGATCGCCACCCCTTACCATCCACAAACAAGTCGACAAGTGGAGATTTCAAACCGGGAGATTAAAGGAATCTTAGAGAAGACGGTTTCAAGGACAAGGAAGGATTGGTCTTTGAAGCTAGATGATGCATTGTGGGCATACCGGACTGCATATAAGACTCCCATAGGAACGACACCATACAACCTTGTGTATGGGAAGTCTTGTCACTTGTCGGTAGAGCTGGAACATAAGGCATATTGGGCAATAAAGTGGTTGAACTTTAGCATAAAGGAGGCAGGCGAGAAGCGCCTCTTAGACCTTAACGAGCTTGAAGAACTTCGTTTAAACGCCTACGAAAATGCCAAGATCTATAAAGAAAGAGCGAAGCGTTGGCATGATAAGCATATCATTCCAAAAGACCTCAAAGAAGGAGATCAAGTTCTCCTCTTCAATTCAAGACTTCGTCTCTTTCTAGGTAAGCTTAAATCTCGTTGGACCGGACCTTATCTAATCAAACGTGTTTTTCCCCATGGTGCAGTTGAAGTATGGGGTGAAAAGGGCGGAAGCTTCAAGGTGAACGGTCAACGACTCAAGAAGTACTCACCGGAACTCCAAGATGAGGAGTTCGCACCTACCGTACTTGAATAAGTGCAAATACGGTCTAGCTACGGACCTTAAACAAGCGCTTCTTGGGAGGCAACCAAGGTATTGTACTTATGTTTTTGTTTATCATTCATAGATTAGAGTAGTTTAGACGTTTTTGTTTTGTTTTGCCTTTGATACCTTCCGGTATGTTCGTGTTTTTGAATGTAGGAGCAATGGAATATGCAAGGGAGAGGAAAAAGTTGAAGGAAATTGACGAAACTTGGACTTTGGCACATTACAGAGAGTTCCACGCCCTAAACCACGGTCGTGGAACCCTTTGAGACCGTAATTTGCAAAAGCCTGAGAAAAATCACCAAAACCACGGTTCCGTACATTTCCACGGCCGTGGAAACCCCCGAGTGACCGTGATTTTCAAAAATTTTTACGGCCACTATATAAACCACCTTCCTTCATAAAAACACCCATAACCCTTCTCTTCCACGACCCAAACAGCCGTAAATCGTCCCCCCTCTCAAATCTTTGTTCGTTAATCGTTTCGAACGATTCTTGAGCCCAAAGTGAAGAAAATTCAACCATCTACAAGATCCAATCAACAAATCGAGTGGACAATCACTGGAGAAGACGGAATTTGGATTTTAAAAATCCAAAACCTAGGTTTTTCTCTCTTTCTTTACTTTGTCAATTTGGCTAAATTTTTGCAAGAATTTTTAGGAGAACTGATTGGAATTGGATTGGAATTAGCCTAGGGCTGTTGTCTAGTGAATTTGGTGTTGATTGATTGAGTTTTGAGAAATTCAGAGCCGAACCACGGTCTCTGGGTAAACCACGGCCGTGGAATTGAAGAACAGGCCGTAGTTTTGGGACTGAAATGGATTTGATTAGGAGAATGTCTACTAGAAATAAGAAGAGGAAAGGTGATGCTTCCTCCTCCTCCCAAGTACCTCCTAGTGAGCCACCATCACCCCCACCCCCTAGAATTCCAAAGATCCATGAGGATTACCTCGATGCCTTAGAAAGGATCGAGAAGAGGCCGGTCATAGGACCACGTTATTTGCTTCTTGAGGAGTTAGAGCCACTGAATGTGGTGAATGACCTTACTTGGTTGCTAGATATAGCAGGCTTGATCGTCTTCTCCGCTATTAGGGAAGACACATATGAGGAGATTACTAGAGAGTTTGTGATCTCTTTTGAGCATAGCCATGTGGATAGGACAATTTCCTTTAGGTTGATGGAGGAGAACTACGAGTTCTCGATCTTAGAGTTTGGAGCCTTCTTTGGCTTCCAAGAGACCTTCAATGGTCGTTTTCCTAGCGGTGTATATGCTAAGGATTTCTGGGAGGACATTGCCATGATCTATGCTAGCGAGGACCGCTGGCAACCTGCTGATACTAAGGCTAAGCTTATCTATCACTTAGCCTTGAAAATAGCCCATAGAGTACTTTCTGAGTGTCTTTTCCCTAGGACCGAGACTCCTCAAAAGATCAAGACGGATGAGTTGTTTCTTTTGTATGCTATGTTGCACGGTAGACCTGCTGACTGTGCTATCCTCTTAGCTTCCACCATGAGTAAGCTCAAGAACAAGAGGGCTAGGAATATTGGATATGGTGGGATGGTCACCCACATTGCTAGACAGTTGGGTATAGATTTTTCAGCTTGTACTAGGATAGCAGCTAGACCATTGGGACTCCAGAGCCTCATGACTAAAGGTTTGATCTTTCCTAGGCATAGAGGTCCACCCACCGCTGCCATGCCTTGGGAGGATAGAGGAGGTAGAGGTGTTGCATGGCTCCCTGAGTATTCCATTATGGCTGGACGCCATAATTGGAAGCAGACATTTGCAGCTATGCATGCAAATAGGTTAGTAGCCCCTCCCTACCTCCCTCCTGAGGTACTAGCTGCAGATGAGGATGAGATGAGAGGAGGTGATAGTTTTGAGGGAGGAGGTGAGGAGCATGATTTTGGCACTTTCCCGGATCAGCCGGCACATTTCTCTGACCCTCCAGACGTTCACCACGACCAGCTGGACATTCAGGAGCCTCCTCCTCTCGCCATGCTAGCGTGAGTGAGAGGCCGACATGGATGGATGCCCCTCCTGATTGGTATAGATCACAGCTGGAGTGGATCGGAGCTCCACCGACATGGTATGCACAGCCGCCGTCTGCACCAGCACCACAGGATGCACCAGCTTGGTACAGCCAGGCACTGGGGTGGTACGAGCAGCTTCCAGATTGAGCTACCGACCTCTCCAGGAGAGTAGGAGCTTTGGAGGTCCGGCAGGACGCTAGAGATGTACGAGCTGACGAGCATGACAGGATGATGAGAGACATCTACCGCCAGCAGTTTGGGCCGAACTTTGACTCCAACTTCTTCCCGTTTCCACCACCACCAGCACCACAGTGATGATCATGCATGATTGCTAGCATTAGCCGCTCTACCGCCGTCTTGTGAGTTCATTTTCTTTCTTTCTTTTCTTTATTGAACATTAGGGACAATGTTTTTCTCAAGTATGGGGTGGGGTGTGACTATCGTTTGTAATAACTCTACTCACTTTGCTTGCTTTAATTCGAGAACACTTTGCATGTTTCATTTCATTGTCACACGTTTCATTATTGCATGAAAAAGCTTTTGAAAAACCATAAAAAGTTGGAAAATTTTGTGCTTCTAAGAATTGAGATAATTCCTATGATAAATCTTACTTGCGGAATGATTTTTTGATGATAATTGCATGGTTGAACGGAATTATGAATTGGAAAGAAATTGAATGAGTTGTTTGTCTTTACTTGCAAATTTCGTAATGTGAGAACTTCATCTAAATCAGTTTGTGAAATTGAGGTTGAAATTACATAATAAGTTCTTATGCTTCTTTATGAAATGATTAAGGTAATTCGATCTTTCTTCTTCCTTTCTTTGTTCATTTAGCCCCTCAATGAAATAATAGCCTCCCTTACCTATCCGGGAATCGGAGGAGTTGATATTTGGCATGTTTGATGTGGGAGGGCCATGAAAGCAAAATTTTGCATTCAAAGAATAGAAAGAACTTGTAGGTTTGGGGAAGTCAATCATGACGATGAGTAACTCGGCACCATTCACATAGCCGGGTGTTTGTGTCTTGCTAAAGTCGGATTGAGCGATATTCCTAACGGATTATGGTATGTGCATCAAGGGTTTGAGGCATCTCGAAATTGAGAAACGCCAATCTCCTAGGCTTCGGTTTTTGTGCACCTCTGTCCATAACTCCAAAAGTAAAGTCGAAAAATGATGTGAAAAGAAGAGAGCAAAGCTCAAAAGTTGATGATGTTGCAAATTGAAATAAAAAGAAAAGAGTTAGTTGTCCACTTTCCCGGATTCATGCACCACGCTCCTTATAAGTTTTCCCTTCCTTTCCGCATTCTAGACCTTACTTGAAAGTCCTTAAGATCAAAAGAGTGTTATATGACTTAGTGATCTAAATTGAAGTTTCTTATTCTTGATTTTGATGGTATTTGAAGGTTATGATGTTTGTTTTGAGGATTAAGCAGCTTGTGATGTTTCTTTACTTTGCATACTTTGGTTTGTGTATGTGAGTGTTTTCAAGGATGATTGAAGCAAGGTTTGAGGTTGATCTATTGACTAGAAGCACACTTATCTAAAAGATGTTTTGTTTTTGAGTTAGCGTGCATATTTCATCCTAACTTATGTTTAAAAGCTTTCAAAAGACCTTGTTTGGGGACAAGCAAGTGCCAAGTATGGGGTATTTTGTTAGCATGAAATATTGCGATATTCTAGGCACTTTTTCTAGTTGTTTTTCATCCATTATAGTGTTCATTGATAAGGCATTGAAGCATTTGTTAGCTAGTTTGTCTATATTTTCGATATGGAGGTCTACATTAGCTTTGTGTTGATTATAGGTGAATAAGAGCTAAAACCGAACCAATTGAGAGAGATAGGAGAAGATTTGAGCACATCCAAGGATTAAGGACACATCAAAGAAGTCAAAGGAGATGCTAGGTTGGGGAATGGCACGACACAAAGGAAACCACGAGCAATTTACACTTTCACGCTCTAAAATACGGTCGTAGAGAAGTCCACGCCCAAAACCACGGCCGTGGATCTTGGCATCATGAACGTGGAGTATTCCAGAGAGTTACACGGTATAAAGTACGGTCGTGGAAATCATATGGAACCGTAATCCACTTCCACGCTCTAAACTACGGTCGTGGAATTCCATAAGACCGTGATTTAGGCGATCTTTTGTCGAATTAATTATTTCCACATCATTTACGCACATGGGCCGGACGGTTATTTTATCCTTTCTTATAAAAAGGCTGGAGAGGAGAGAATTTGACACACGTGCTTAGGGCTGCATTGGACGTCCGGAGATTTGCGCTTGCAAACGTGATTCACGAGGGTTTGAAGATTTGGGAGTTGCTTGTGGCGAAAGTTACGCCTTTTGTCCTTAGGTTTGATTAGAAGACGGATTGACATCCCGTTCTTCGCTCTTATCAAGGATTGTTATTAGTTTGTATTTATTTCCGAATCCGATATACATTATTCCTTTTGTGTGTGGATTTGAGATTGATTTGTGTTTTATTGAAGGTTTCCGAAGGTTTTCATCTTTCATTCTTCTTAAACTTGATTTTGATATTATAATGACAGTTAATGGCTAAAACCCTTTAGCAATTCTAAGGTGAAGGGTAAATAGTTGTGGCTTAGATGATGATAGATCGATCGTAAACAGATTGAACCCTGAGAGTTAGAGAGATTTCGCCGACGAACCAAAATCACGGTTTGTTCTTGAGGTTCCACGGCCATGGAACTCAAGATCTGCCCGTAATTTATACCAGTTTACGAACTTTGCTTTTACTTTGATCCAAGGTTAAAGATTAGCTTTAATCTAGTTTTGGCTTGCCCTTTTCTAGGTAGTAGTGAAGCCTCAACAACCTATACAAGTTTGGGTATTTGAGATTAATTCTTGTTCATAGATCCTTTCTATACTGAAGCCTCAACAACCTTTATAGAGAGTGTCTTTAGATAAGTCATATAAAGCCTTGGAACTTCACCGTACATTGCTTTACCTTAGCATACCTTTGGAACTCTTAACTCTGTCCTTAGTTCTTTAGTATATCTTGAATCGATTGCCACAATTAGATACCTGGATCTTTAGGGTTGCTGTTTTCCCAATATATTTGCAAAGCTTTACCCTTTTACTTGCTTGACAACTTTACAACTGAATTTGTTCCCCCCAAATCCCTGTGTTCGATACTCTGGAATTCTTGCTTTACTACGCCGATCCGTACACTGCGGGTTCACTTGCTTGATTCTAGTTTTATAAATTTAAGACTTATTTTCACGCACGCTAAGTGGCGAACACTTCATCAATCGGCATGTCCATGAATGTGTCGGCGGATAGTAGTTGAAGGCTGAATTGGGTAGCTCCATCCAATCCCTTGAAGTAAATCTCCAACAACTCTATCTTTGGAATCCCATGATGTGGGCAATCCAAAATAACATCTTTAAATATCTCCCATGATTTGGACAAACTCTCCTTGTCCTTCATGATGAATGTGTTGATCTTCCCTCTCATTTCGGCAGTCTTGGAGGGGGGAAAGAATTTCATCAAGAACTCCGTCGTCATCTCCTCCCAAGTGTTGATCTTTCCGGGAGGAAGAGACTGGTACCAAGTAAGCGCCCTATCCTTCAAAGAAAAGTAAAAATGCCTTAACTTGTAATTATTATTTTCCACTCTTGAAGGTTTCAAGGTCTCCATCAAGATCTCATTGTTTTGTAGATGTTGATGTGGAGATTCCCTTTCTAGACCTCCGAACTGGCATTGGCGAATCATGGAAAGAACTTGCGGTCGAAGTTCATAATCATGCTCTGCTGGATCTCCTAGGTTGACTCCTGGACGCCTCACTTGCTGGTTTGGGTCCATCCTCTGCCCTAGGGTTTGTGGAATACCTGCAAAAAGAACATCTCGGATTGGCATCCGAGGTGGAAGTATCTCGGCCGGGGCAACTGGAGCAGGGTCTTGCCTCGGTCGAGGGTCCGGTCAATGCAGAATCTGAGCTCCCAACTCAGCCATATCTGCTTCATTCTCTGCAGCTTGGGTGAGATTTTGCTCCCTTTCGCGTTGCAGTTCTTCCCTATTGAGGCGCAGCTGTTCCATCGCCTCCTTCAATTCGGCTTCAAGATCGCGATTGTCTTGATTGGCCATCTTTGCTTCTTTCAAGCGTCTCTTATATGTCTTTTCTGGTTCGGGATCGTAAGGAACGATTTCCTTCCCAGCACGGGTTCCCCGGCAACGGCGCCAAAAACTTGTTCGCTCCAAATGGTGTGTGCAAGCTTTAAATTTATAACCGAGGAAATATGTTAAAACAAGGATGCGAACCCGCAGTGTACGGGTCAATTGTAATAAAAGCAAGAATTCCAGGGGTCGATCACAGGGACTTAGGTGAAACAAAGTAAGTATAGGTTGTCAATATTGCAACTAACCACAAAAGCGATCAAAACAATCAAAGATGATAATAAGGTCAATTAATGGAAATATGCAAATTCTAGGGATTAAAGCATCTAGTTGTGGTTCCAACTCAAGATCTCAAGATAAGCGGACAAAGTTGAGGTTTTGCAAAGGGAAGGTGTTGCTAAAGTGGAATAGATCACCGGGTAAGTCTCACTACTCACAATCCCAAACCGAAGAACCTATTACCGGGTAAGTCTCAAAGCACTAAGGAAAGGAACTATAATCTCAAACCAACACTCCAACTAAGGGAATAGAATCAACCTTTACCGGGTAAGTCTCAGGTTAACTCACAAAGATGGAATGAAGGCACACTCAAACCCCAATAAAGGATAAACCTTTATTACCTACACTTATGATCTTGGGTAAACAAACAAAGGAATTACCGGGTAAGTCTCATCCTAAACTTGCATTGAATTAGGAAAGGTGTAATAAGAATAGGATTTGGCGAACTCTAACTCTTAGTTTCATATCAGAAGAGCCACCTCGGTTAGTCAAGTTCCACCCCGGCCGAGATGTTCATCGACTGAACGAGATGTTCTAGGGTTAAGGATAAAGACTCGAGCTTTCAGGGTCCTACTGGAATTTAAGATTAAGGCTCTTACATCTCTAATCCTGCAAGACATCTACAACACGGTATGAAACCGTTAGCTATCCATACATATATAAGGTAATGCATAAGCACAAACACATGTCATGAAAGATAAACACATAATCATGTTGTCACAAATTTACCCATTTTATTATCTTTATATAATAGTCATTCACTCAAAACGTATATATATATAGGTATATGAAACTATGTGACACGAGGATCGTATCATCCTCGCCTCTAGGCCTGATATCCATCTGGAAGTAGTGTCGGTCACATAACCCGTGTACCCTATGGGAGTGGATTGTGCCCTTCCTATATACACAAGTGGCCTGTCGTCAGAGAACCTCCCAACCCCTTACAGGATGGAGGGAAGGGTTGTCACTGCCACGCAATGGGGCTATCAATAAAACATAGGTCTGTAATAATCAACATCGCATGTGATAGGTGATGGAATCACTATCATTTTGGTTAGTTTTTAGTATCTTTTCATTGTATTAGAGTCGCTTTGTGTTGCTAACTTCTTAATCTAGAAGAAGTCTAAAAGAAGCAAAAGAGAAGTTAGAAGCACTTAGAAGTTGAAGAATATTCACGAAGACAAGCCTCTGTTGCCACACCGCCCCCGCGGAGCAGTGTCACCGCCCCTGCGGATGGCACTGCACTCCGGAACGCAGCATGCGCCTTCGCTAATGCCCGGAATGAAGCAAATCACCCCCCGACGGCCACCTCTAGACGCCCCTACGGTGACTCACCTTGAAGAAGCGAAGCCGGCGCCTCTGCCTGCGGACCAACCTGCGGAGCTGTGAAGTCGAAGAGCCAGTGTCACTGCCCCTGTGGTGACATTGGGCTGCCCTACGGCTTGACATCAGAAGCGACAGAAAGATGAATAGTTAGACGTTTGAAGAGCATTAAAGATCTGCCCCCGCGGGATTGCAAGGCCGCCCCTACGGCCATGTAGAACAGCAAGCATTTTGGCCTAAACCGCCCGTGCGTCCCTGAAGCCCGCCTCCGCGGTTTAGCGTTAGAGACTTGACTCCGGTTGTTTGCACCACCTTTATGGCATTAAAGATGGTTGTTTAGGACGGCCATTTACTCCCTTCTACTGCCAATTCTAGTATAAATAGGTTCATGGCTGATTGCTAGAATCATCCACCATTTTCCCATTATTCTCTCTATTTCCCTTACTTCCTTTGTGTAATGTGTTTCTAATCTCCTTGCTACATTGGGTTGTTTTGAAGCTACATTACTGCTTTGGTTGTAAGTCTTTAGTAATATAAGTATTATTCAGTCATATGTTTTATATTCCTTGTGCTTTAACTTTCAATTGCATGCTTCTTACCACTTAGCTTGATCACCTTAGTGTCTAATTGCATGCAAAGAACTAGGAGTTATCGATTCCGGGTTCAGGTCCTTAATCTTGTAGAAAACCTTTAGGTAAAAGCTGGTTGTGATTACTTAACGGAAAAGGAATATAAATATAAAGAAAAGTCTAACGCTTTTATTCTTCTCTTTATATCTCTTTGTCTTTGTTTGAAAGCTAACTTGTGACTTGTTCTTCTAGGTTTACGGAACATTAACTTGTTAAGTTGTGTTAATGCCGGTTGGCTCAACACATAAATATGATCAAGACGAGAACATTGATGAAATACTTATAAAAAGAACCAACAAAAGTAGCATTGCATGCAAAGAATCAACCTAGTGTAGTCCTTTTCTCATCATATTATTCACATCCTTACTTTCTTGCGTTTTTGTCTTGTTACAATTCGATCTAACCCCCCCCCCCCTTATTGGTTACAATCTCAATGATTGAATTCAATCAAAACATCAACTTAACTCTCTTGGGTTCAACCCTTACTTATGCTATACATAAACTTGTTAGTGTAACGTTAGGACTTCTACTTTGACCTAAGCTAAAAGACAACGATCTAGGGATTTAGCGAACGTCAAATTTGGCGCCGTTGCCGGGGAGTTTAGTTGTGTTTTATTTTCTTTTGATTATTGGTTTGGACCATTTTTATGGTTCAAACCCGTGCTACTAACTCCGGGTTTGTTCCTTTTGATCCAGAAATTGAGAGAACGCACATCCGGCAACGTAGACAACAACGAAACCGTGAAGAGATGGCTGACCGAACCCTTCACCAACTCACGCAGCCAGACTTGACTCTACATCCTCTTGCGGTTACTATTCCGGCAATAGGGGAAGGAGTCAACTTCGAGCTCAAGCCGGGTTTGATCCACTTGCTCCCATCCTTCCATGGGTTAAGTGTTGAAGATCCCATCAAGCACCTTGGGAAATTTCATACAGTGTGTATGAGCATCAAGCCAACCAACATTACCGAAGAGCAAATCAAGATGAGGGCATTTGGTTTCACGCTCAAGGATGGGGCAGATGATTGGTACTACCATCTTCTGTCCGGTAGCATCGACACATGGGAAAACCTCCATAAAGCGTTTTTGGAGAAGTATTTTCCAGCTAAAAAGGCCAATAGCTTGAAGAAAGCTATAAGCAACATAGAGCAAGAGGCGGACGAAACACTTTATGAGTATTTCGAGCGTTTCTTAAGACTCCGATTCAGCTGTCCTTTCCATGGATATTCTACCCAAGACCCAGTCTTGTACTTGTACAATGGCTTGCTTGATAACGAGAGGAGGATCGTCAATGATGCTTGTGGAGGTAATATTCTAAACACCACTCCTGACCTTGCTTTTGAGAAAATGCAGGAACTAGCTGAAGGAACTCGGAATTTCGGGATGACCTCGTCCAAAAGAGGAGTTCATGCTATCAATCCTGGGCGAAATGAGATCTCAACTGAAATTGTGGAACTGAAGGAGATGGTGAAAAGATTGACTTTGATGGGAACTCCACAAGAACTCAAGGCATGTGGAGTTTGTGCCGATCCATACCATCCAACGGACATGTGCTCTCAAGTCCAAGATGACGATGCTAAGGTGAATGCATTGGGAAATGGGCAACAACAGCAACAAAGGACAAGGAACGATCCATATGCAGAAAATTACATGCCAAATTGGCGTGATCAACAGAATTTTTGATGGAGGGATCAACAAAACCAGCAGTAGCAACCCCACAAATGTAAGTCTCAATCCATTGAGGATATGCTGCAGGTTTTGACTAAACATTTTGTTACCCATGTCCAAACTAGAAAATCTAGCATCAAGAACCTTGAAAAACAGGTTGGACAAATGGCGGAAGCCATTACAAGGATCGAAGCTAGATCCTCCGGAAATTTGCCTTCCCGGACGGTTGTCAACCCCAAAGAGAATGTTAGTGCTCTAATATTGGGGAGTGGGAAGCAAATCCAACAAAAGCCAGCAAAAGAAGTGAAGAACAAACCCTCTGACGAGTCTACCGCCCCCACAACCGCCCCTGCGGCTACAACTGTGCCAGCTTCTGAGCAGACGCCGCCCTTGCGGCTGGATGTCGCCGCCCCTTCAGTGACAGCCCCTGCGCCTGCAAGCTTCCGCCCCTGCGGAAAAGACGATAGAGGGTTCTGTTGAGAAAGATTCTTACATCTGTCCTGATTTTCCTCCTTTGTATGCTGAGAAACCACCGGCTCCCTTTCCTGAGGCACTGAAGGAACGAAGGGTCATTGAGGATAAGGATCTCTTTGAGACCTTCTCCAAATGCAAGGTAAATATCCCTCTCCTTAAACTTGTAAAGAGTATTCCTAAGTATGCTCATTTCTTAAAGGAACTTTGCACTATCAAGAGGAACCAGAAGCTGAAGATCAAGCAAAAGGTGCAAGTTATCAAGCATGTGTCCACCGTCTTCCAACACCGAATGCCCAAGAAATGTAGTGATCCGGGCATGGTAAGCATTCCTTGTGTTATAGGGGAAACCCGTTTTGATAAGGTTGTGCTTGATCTTGGTGCTTCTATTAATGTTCTTCCTTACTCCATCTATAAATCACTTGGCCTTGGCCCGCTAATTGAAACTCGGATTGTAGTCCAACTTGTTGATAGATCTAACGTTTACCCGACAAGGATTATTGAAGATGTGTTAGTCATGGTAGATAATGTAACACCCCAAATCCACGGGACTTGGAGTGTCACATTGGGCTAGGATCTCACAGTGGATCCTGACCCTAGCCTGACAACAAGTTCACTGGATCTTACAACAAGGCACATGTAGAATAAAACCAAATACATAAAAGTTGTATATGATACATCAAAAGAGTTTACAAACTCAAAGCCGAGTACAAAACATCAAACCACAACATTTGATACAAAAGATCCCATATCCCGCGCATCCTAATGTACAGGAGTCCTCGGTTGGCCACACCATCTACCTCACCCTGCAGTCTTCCTAACCTGCAAATCATCTACAACACAGTATGAAACCGTTAGCTATAGCAATGAAAAGCATGAAGGTAATAGCACAACCACACATCAACATCTCATACATGCAATGCCACACACATTCATTTATTATCTTTCATTACGTTATTCCCTTACTAATTCAACTTCTTTTGTAACACGAGGAACCTAAAGAACCTCGTCCCTTTCCCCGTTAACACAGGGGTTTGCATTGGGGGTGATCGTCACTCGTCCCCCCCTGTGTTACTGGCTTCCAGACACCTCTTCCTAACCAGCAGGCGGAGACCGGTGGTTACCGCCCGTTATAATACACTTGGGCCAAATAAATGTAATAAATGGTCATCCTAGTCCGGTTTAGGTTATAAATGCACAATTATATGAACACACACAACCATCACAATCATACAATCCACAACTGCACGCTAAGTAAGTCTTATGAAGAGAATGAAGAGAGGAATACAAAAACTCAAACGGAATTGAAATCGGATTAGAAACGGAGAGTAGATCTGAGTTTGAAGTTTGAGAAAAATCAGAGCTTTTACGGGGAAACGTGAAAGGAAAAGAATTAATAAACAATTTTCCGCTATTTATAGTGAAGTCGATAATTATCCTTTAGCGAAGTCGATAATTATCCTTTAACCGATCCAATGGTGGGTTGAACCCCCTTCTCCAAACTTTTCGAAATTGGAACAATAAATCTTGAATATTGCAGGGATAATTATTCCACAATTGTCTCGGAAAACGTGTATTCCTAAGCCGTCTTTCTTAGCCGTTAAGAAACGAAATAGCGACTCTTTTGGCCGTTTTTCCTTTCCATGTTATTTCATATCTAGGACATGTCCAATGTCCTGATCATTTCTCTCAACTGCGTTTTTATTAATTGGAGCTCCCAAATGCTCCAAATAATACCGGAGGGTAAAAATAATTACCCGGGGAAAAAGTGAAAATTTCACCATAAGCCCGAATTTACGCCAGCAATATAACGGTGGGACTTATACTCAACACTTACGCAATCTTCGCGAGTTATAGTCAATTACTATCACTGATTAAGTTAATCAACATTAATTAGAATTCGAAAATCCTAGCTATTACATCACACACCCCTAAAGAAAACGTTTCGTCCCGAAACTTGAACAATTCCCAAATCCTCTTGGACCCATACGCCGAGGTATAGACACTCTCTCTATCGGAGGTATCACATTTCCGTTCAAACGTATCAACCTATAACACTCTATAACCTCAAACACAGCATGGAGGAATCACCAACTCCAGCAACAAGATCATAATGCTATCCAAAGACATAGAGGAAAAATTATCTCTAGCCAACTACTAACCACGTCACAAGGCATGGAGGAAAGCCGTCTCCAGTCAATCGTACTCGTAACACAACTATGTGGAGGAAAACCGTCTCCACTCACACTATGTCCATCAATAATAGCATGGAGGAAAGAACCATCTCTAGCTAATCCTAAACTTATTACAATAGCATGGAGGAAAGAACCATCTCCATTTATACCTATATCGTGCTAGCAAACAAGATCTAACAGATCAGATGCACATATCAAAGCTAGCACGAAAACACATCATATCACATAAACACATAGCATACAAGCACTCACCAAAAAGGCACTAAGATCTACTCGTGGATCCTATGGGTGCCTCTAACTCCGCATAGAACTCTAGATAGTTCCTCTGGATACTATCCTCTGTCTCCCATGTAGCCTCATCCGGTCCTCGTCTCGACCACTGTATCCTCATCATAGGAATATCCTTCGAATGCAGGCGTCTCACACCTCTCTTTTTAGAACTGCAAAAGGTTGTTCTGCAAAAGTGTGGTCCGGCTCAACCACTAGATCAGCATAACTCACAATGTGCCTCAGGTCTAGTATGTACTCCCTCAATTGAGACTCATGAAACATAGGGTGAACACCCTCTAACTTCGGTGGCAAAGCCAATCTGTGCACTGCTCTCCCAACTCTATATAGTATCTCGAAAGGACTGATATATCGGAGACTCAGCTTCCCCTTTATGCCATAACGTCTGACGCCTCGCGTCAGATTTACTCTCAACCAGACATGAGCTCCTACCCTGAACTCTAGAGGTCGACGCCTCCTATCTGCATACAACTTCTAGCGACTCTATGCAGCCAGTATCCTCTCTCTGATCAGCGTTACTCGAGCCATATCATCGTGAATCTGTTTTGGCGCTATCCCACTAGTACTGCTAGGCTCCTCCCAACATAAAGGTGTATGACACATATGTCTACACAACGCCTTATAGGGGTCATCCCTATAGATGCATACCAACAGTGGTGGTATAAGAACTCAACGAGTGGGAGATAAACAGATCGTCCCTGTTCCCAATCCATCCCACAAGCTCACAACATGTCCTCTACGGTCTGGAGGGTTCTCTCAAACTGACCGTCTGTCTGAGGTAATACTCAATCATGATATGTGGACGCGTTCCCCAAGCAGTCTAAATCTACTATCAAAACCTCAAAGTAAACCGTCTACTACAATCATAGTCGATCGTCCTCGGTACACTTGTGGAGTCCCACCATCTGTCTAGTGTACTCCTTTGTTACTTCATTCACTGGCCACGTCTCTTTGTAGAGATGGAACGTGTCGCATTCGTAAATCTATTACTAATAATCTGGATAACACCAAAACTCTTACTGGGTCTCAATCCCATCACAAGTCCACAGAAAAGTCCTCTCACTTCCACTACAACATTGGTAGTGGATGAGCTCATCTCCAGGTCAGTAACACTTTAACCTGATTTACTCCTTCTGTTCCATTAAAGAACTGTGGTGCCTCGCCATGAGGCATCCTTCCATCAAGTTCCCTCAAGGTCAGGCAAGTCCCTTGTTTTTGTTGGACCTCATCCAACCAACCAAGTAAAATCCCTAAACATGAAACTAACGTCCTTATCAACAGTTGTAGGTCCAATTCTAACCAAGCTAGATCATTTTGAAACCGAGACTGTACAGAAATTCCAATAATCGCCTTCTCTCGAGGCGTCTTCTTATTCAAGGCATTAGTGACCACATTCTCCTTGCCAAAATGGTACAAATCTCAAGGTCATCATCCTTGATCAACTCAAACCATCGTCGCTGGCAGTTATTGAACCTTTATTGCATAAAAATTTGCTTCAACCTACTATGATCTGTGAAACTCTGACACGAAATGTCACACGGGTATTGTCTTCAAATCTTGGAACATGAACTACTACCACTAACTCGAAATCATGAGTCAGGTAGTTCTCCTCATACGTTCTCAGCACCGTCGTCACGTGATTCCCAAAATCTTCTGATTATCACCAAATATAAGCAGAGGTCAAATGCTTCCTCTACTCTTCAAAGCTTCGACATACTACTTCAACCACACAATTATGGTGGTCTTCCTCAGAAGACTCGTAAATGGATGCACAATCACATAGAATCCTTCCTCAAAGCGTTGATAGCAATCGGCTGGGCCGAGAACTACGCATTCCCTTAACGTTCATCAGTATCATCCATAAGACTTCATACTTACTCCTCGTCACATCAATCATGATCCTACTGGCGGAACAACATGACCTTGAAGGTTACTTCTGGCATCTCAATTCACATTTAGGGAGCATAGCACACTGGCTTCTATCCCTCGGATTCTGCAAAACCGTCCTCAAATAACCGGTACGTTCCTCTCCGTTGTGAGAGTACACCAAAACGTCATCAATAAAGTCTACCACCAACTGATCAAGGAAGTAGATGAAGACATTGTTCATCAACTCCTATAATGACTACTACGACGTTCCTCAACTCAGATGACAGCACTACAAGTCGTAGTGTCCATAACGGGTATGGAATGCTATCCTATGCCCACGATGCTCTCTCATCCTTAGCTGATGATATCCCAAGCATACGGAAATCTTAAAAACACATTTGCTTCTCTTAGTTGATCCAACAAGTCGTCAATACGTAGAAAAGAACATGCTAGGGCGAACGAAGCCCGTCTCAATCCACTCTTCAAATTGCTTCTTCAATTTCTAACAACTCAACAAGCCATATACCTCATAGGCCTTCTCCCAACCAGTCTCGTACCATACTTCAACGCAATATCAAAGTCCTCATTCCGCTGAGGCGATAGATTAGACGATTTAGTAACACGTCTATAAGATCATATACCACTGGAATACTCTTCAGCGTGGAGCTATCTCTTTCCTTCATGGCATAACATTCAAAAAAAAACATCACCCTCGGGTGTTATCAACCTCGCTGCTCATACGGCACTAAAGACAACTCACCTCCTCAAAGGTCATAACCTCGAAAAACCTCTACTTACTCGATCTCAGTAGAGACTATAATAGTCCTCCTACTGCTATCTAAACCAACATGATATATATTCGTCCACCACACACATAAAGACCTTCTCATGCACCTAAGGCATGACAAAATAGTCTTCAAGCCATACACAAGTCCTTGAACAAAGGGAACAACCACATATCTCACGGGTACCTAAGACTCGTAACTCGTAATCCTATAAAGGAAGATCTATCTTCTACTGCATCCACAGTTAACTATTAACACATGCATCGAAAGACAAGAGGTGCATAGCACTGGCAACAAACAAAACTCCACTAGGTAAACCATTAACAAGAATGGTACTTGTAACAGCTAACGCCTGAAGCTCTACTGCATATCATTACTCAATCTCAAACATATGCTCCTCAGGTATCACTGAGGTCATCGACATAGCCTCCACTTCCACTCTTTCTGCATCGGAAAGAGGAAGGTCTTGATGAGAAGAAGCACTACCTTGCTGACAGAAAGGGGCCAGATGGCCTAGTTCACAACAGGTGAAGCAAGCTATCGGTGTCATGGGGTACTCAGAGCGCAAATGATTTGGATAACCACAGTTGAGACATATACGTCCCATCCCTGCCACTAGTACAGGTGGCTCCTCTACACTGCCCAGCTCAAAGGCTCTACCTTGAGCTCTTCTAGTATCCGTGGTACTCCTACCATGACCCTTACCTCTACTCAGCCTGGGAACGGATTCCTGAGTAGGCGAATGATCTGGGACTCTCTGCTGCCCCCGCGTCTGCTGCTGAGGTGTCTTCTGACCACCTCCCGTCACACTAGTAGAAATAAAACCTTGTCGTGATGCCACTCCAGTTAGCTTACAGAAAACAGTTGTATGACCCTGTCTACCACACGTAAAGCAAGTCATTGGCGATCTTGGACACTGTGGTCGTACATGTCCAGGCTTCCCACAATTATAACAAGTCCTCGTTTCACCAAAAGTTCGTGTGAAACGAGAAGTATTCAAACGTTCACAAGTCGGGCTCGGTTTGCAACCCGGATATCCAACCTCGTCTTTCACTGATTCAACCCGTTGTTTCTTCTCTAATCCAGAAGCTTCAGTCGATCTCACAGATGTTGGTAAATTCGGTGTAGATCTACCTGCTATCACCACCTCATATACTTGCTGCATTACTCTTGAAACTCGAATCTACTCATGGAGACACGATCAGCCTCTTCAAACTCGTTCTCTGCCATAGGCAACACAACAGCGGATACTGGTCCCTGACTTGATGCTACTAGAGGAAGAGGGGGTGTACCCCTATCTCGTCCCACTACAGATACTGCTCTAGTCTGAGCCATCTGTAGAATATACGCTCCTAACTTATAAGGCTATATATATATATATGCCATATGTATCGATATATATATATATATATATATATATATATATATATAATACTCATTATTACATGCATACACATCAGCACATAAAAGATATCTATATATATCTACACTGTCGAGATCCTCAAATGGGTGACGACTTTTGTACATACTATCCCAAAACATCTGTACTCGCTTTAAAACCAAAATCCTTGGAAAAGTCAGACCCCATGTGGTTTATGTTTATTTATCCACTCTACCTTTATTGCATATAGCAAGTGCCATGGTTGTCAACCTAAGGCTCTGATACCAACTGTGTAACACCCCAAATCCACGGGATTTGGAGTGTCACATTAGGCTAGGATCTCACAATGGATCATGACCCTAACCTGACAACAAGTTCACTGGATCTTACAACAAGGTACAGGTAGATTAAAACCAAATACATAAAAGTTGTATATGATACATCAAAAGAGTTTACAAACTCAGAGCCGAGTACAAAACAACAAACCACAACATCTGATATAAAAGATCCCATATCCCGTGCATCCTAATGTGCAGGTGTCCTCGGCTGGCCACACCATCTGTCTCACCCTGCAGTCTTCCTAACCTGCAGATCATCTACAACACGGTATGAAACCGTTAGCTACAGCAATGAAAAGCATGAAGGTAATAGCACAACCACACATCAACATCTCATACATGCAATGCCACACACATTCATTTATTATCTTTTATTACGTTATTCCATTACTAATTCAACTTCTTTTGTAACACGAGGAACCTAAGGAACCTCGTCCCTTAACCCGTTAACATAGGGGTTTGCATTGGGGTTGATCGTCACTCGTCCCCTCCTGTGTTACTGGCTTCCAAGCACCTCCTCCTAACCAGCAGGCGGAGACCGGTGGTTACCACCCGTTATAATACACTTGGGCCAAATAAATGTAATAAATGGTCATCCAAGTCCGGTTTAGGTTATAAATGCACAATCATATGAACACACACAACCATCACAATCATACAATCCACAACTGCAAGCTAAGTAAGTCCTATGGACTTACCTGGTGTACTCATAACCTGTACCACGTCACACTTCCCTTTGGGGAAGTACTCAACGCCTGCAATAGCAAGGCACACACAATCACATACTACAAAGGTTAGGAGACTCATCTCACTAACCACAACCAACCTATATCTCAAATCTAAACCTCAGATCCTCAACACATTCATAAATGCCTAAGGCATATCCTCAACATAACATCTCATCATACTCGTACACATACTAAACCTTAAAGCCATAACCAATATCCATAACATCATCATGATCCTCAACTCATTCTGACACCTAGCATGCATCTAATCAGTATTCCTCAATCTCAAATTTAATCCAAATTTAACTAATTAACCTTTAATTAGTTAATTAAATTTCACCAGAATAACGTTTTGCCCGCAAGCAATTTCTAAACCCACCTGTCATCAGATTTCATCAAACAAACAACCCATAAACACCAGAATAATATAAGGATCATAATGGAATTTCTAATTATCCATTTTGAAAAGCCTGAGGTCAATGTAGGCCAAATCGTAGTACGAAAAACGAATAAATTCATAACTTATTCGTTACTAACCCGATTGACGATCTGAAAGAAGATTCGAAATCACAACGACGCAGGCTACGCATGTACAACCTCAAATTCACCGGAATCTGAACGACGGAACTGTCCTATTGACATATATGCTCGACCAGGTCTTCATCTGCTCGGAAATGCAAAAACTTGGTACCGATATGAAGAGAATGAAGAAAGGAATATAGAAACTCAAACGGAATTGAAATCGGATTAGAAACGGAGAGTAGATCTGAGTTTGAAGTTTGAGAGAAATTAGAGCTTTTACGAGGAAACGTGAAAGGAAATGAATTAATAAACGATTTTCCGCTATTTATAGTGAAGTCGATAATTATCCTTTAGCGAAGTCGATAAGTATCCTTTAACCTATCCAATGGCGGGTTGAACACCCTTCTCCAAACTTCTTGAAATTGGAACAATAAATCTTGAATATTGTAGGGATAATTATTCCACAATTGCATCGGAAAACGTGTATTCCTAAGCCGTCTTTCTTAGCCGTTAAGAAACGAAATAGCGACTCTTTTGGCCGTTTTGTCTTTCCATGTTTATATCATATCTAGGACGTGTCCGATGTCCTGATCATTTCTCTCAATTGCATTTTTATTAATAGGAGCTCCCAAATTCTCCAAATAATGCCGGAGGGTAAAAATAATTACCGGGGGGAAAAAGTGAAAATTTCACAAGCCCGAAATTACGCCAGGAACATAACGGTGGGACTTATACTCAACACTTACGCAATCTTCGCGAGTTATAGTCAATTATTATCACTGATTAAGTTAATCAACATTAATTAGAATTCGGAAATCCTAGCTATTACAGATAATCTGATTTTTTTCTGTTGATTTCTTTGTGATGGATATGGAAAATGACTCACGTGCTGCACCAATTTTGTTGGGAAGACCGTTACTAAAAACCGCTAGGACTAAGATTGACTATGTTAGTGGCAAATTAACCATGGAATTTGATGGGGAGGTAGTTGAGTTTGACATTTATGAAGCAATGAAAGACCCTATTGATGATCATTCTCTTTGTGTCATTGATATTATTGATCCTATCATTTAAGATGTTTTTGATATTTCTGACATGGATGAATTGAAAAACATAATTGAGCATGACATTGACATTCATACTTATGAAATATGCCTTGACATCTAGCATGAAGGAAGTCCTAGCCCAATTGGATGGGCACAAAAGGCTCCGTGTCTCCACTTTGGCCATTGGGCCCACCTTACTAACTCCAAGTGAGAAGCTTGTTCCATCTATAGTGCGGGAACAGGAGATAGAATTGAAGGACCTTCCACCTCACCTCAAGTATACTTTTCTTGGAGAAAATAACACCTTGCCGGTAATCATCTCTAGCAAGTTGTCAACCGTTCAAGAGGAAAAGTTGGTGAAAGTTTTTGAAAGATCATAAGACGGCCCTTGGGTGGACTACTACGGACATCAAGGGGATAGGTCCATCCACTTGTATGCATAGGATCCTCCTTGAGGAAGAAGCAAAACCATCTAGGCAACCCTGACGAAGGTTGAATCCGCCAATTATGGAAGTGGTCAAGAAGGAGGTATTGAACCTCCTCCAAGCGGACATGATTTTCCCCATCTCGGATAGTAAGTGGGTTAGTCCAACCCAAGTGGTTCCAAAGAACAGGGGTATCACCATGGTGGAGAATCAATACGGACAGATGGTCCCGAGCAAGACACAAACTGGTTGGAGAGTTTGCATTGACTACCGCAAACTTAACACGGTAACTCGTAAAGATCACTTTCCCTTACCCTTTATTGATCAAATGTTGGAACGTCCTACAGGTCACCCCTACTATTGCTTTTTGGACGGGTATTTGGGTTATTTCCAAATAGCCATTGCTCCGGAAGACCAGGAAAAAACCACCTTTACATGTCCATTTGGCACTTTTGCGTATCGCAGAATGCCATTTGGACTTTGCAATGCTCCCGGCACCTTCCAACGGTGCGTGATAAGTATTTTTTTCTAAATACATAGAGAACTTTATTGAAGTTTCTATGGATGATTACACCGTCCATGGAAATAGTTTTGATGCATGCTTAGGACATTTAAAAATTTATTCTTGAAAAATGTGTAGAAACTAATTTAGTTCTTAATTCTGAAAAAAATGCTATTTCATGGTTGAACAAGGAATAGTGTTAGGACATGTGATATCTTCAAAACGGATAGAAGTAGATAAGGCAAACGTTGATGTTATTCAAAGTTTACCTTACCTTACTAACGTGTATGAAATCCGTTCTTTCCTAGGTCATGCAGGTTTTTATCGGCGGTTCATCAAGGACTTTTCAAAGATCTCAGCGCCGTTGTGTGAGTTACTCAAGAAGGACGCCACTTTCATAGTGTAAGAAGATTGCAAGAAAGCTTTTGACACGTTGAAAGCATGCCTCACTAGTGTACCGATCATCCGGTCTCCGGATTGGGAGAAGCCATTGGAGATTATGTGTGACGCCAACGATTATGTTGTAGGAGTTGTCCTAGGACAGAAGGACGGAAGAGCATCACACGTCATCCGTTATGCATCCATGACGCTTAATGGAGCTCAAAGAACTACTCCACCACCGAGAAGGAGATGCTAACGGTGGTGTTTGCACTAGAGAAGTTCAAACAGTACCTTCTTGGAGTAAAGGTAATCGTATACACTAACCATGCAGCTCTTAGGTATCTCATGGTGAAGAAGGAAGCAAAGCCAAGGTTGATACGGTGGGTGCTCCTTCAAATCGAGTTTAACTTGGAGATACGGGACAAGAAGGGGGCTGAGAACCTTGTGGCCGATCACTTGAGCAGGTTGGTAAAGGAGGAAGAAGATTCAGCCAAAGGAAGAGCCATAGTTGGAAGCTTTCCAAACGACATCTTCTACACAACCCTCTGTTGTGTAACCTCCCCTACGCATCCAAAGCCCAGCCTGATGTGATCGAACTTGATCCGAACACGAGGATCCACCGGCACAAGTTCACACTCGGATTAGAATCGGTGAAATGGAACTCCTTTTTTTTGGATTTTGTGTTTTTGGATATGAAGAGCAAATTCCCTCGGCCTCTCACTTTGGGAATCCCTCAACTCGAACGAACTACCCTTGGAATCTCACTTTGGGGTTCGAACCTTCGTTCCTCGGCCTCTCACCTTAGAACCACCTAAGCATCTCACATAGATGTTTGAAAACTAAGCATCTCACCTAGAATTCGGATTTTGTTTTAAAGCAAACAACAACTTTGAACGCACAAAGGCTAACTTACTTCATTTCACTTGACTTCTTTTATGGCACGGAAGGGAAAGAGTCGGACTTGTCTTGATGGATGGAATATAAGCTGGATTGGTCGTGCATGTGTGCTCCATATCCACCTTGCATGCCTCCATGCATGATCTTGGTCAAAAGTCCACACAAGTATAAACGATGTTGCATTGTCGGGTCATTTTTACCCTCTTCCTTTTCGAATCTCGACTTATCATAAACTACAAAGTTGTAGATCTTGAAAATACCTTCGAAAGTAGTACTTGTGGGTCTTCTAACTCCAAACGCAGCTCCAGATATAGACATTTTACAAAGACGCGTAACTTTGACAGCTTAGCCGGATCGAGGGGAATATGACTTAACTTGACCACGCTCGGAGTGAGAATTTTTGGCTTCATGTTGGGGCTCTCGGGGATCTCATCACTGCCCGTGCGCACAGCCTCCCCTGCGGCTTGAGCTAGGCGCCCCTGCGGATTACACGACAGAGGTTCTGTTTAAACTTTAATCCTTTAAGCCTTGGTTTGCTGACATTGTAAACATCCTTGTTAGGGATGAGTACCCTCCAGACTTCACCAAGGCACATCGAGACAAGGTGAAGGCCGAAGCAAGACACTATGTTTGGGACGATCCATACCTTTGGAAGCATTGTAGTTATCAGGTTATACGCCGTTGCATCCCGGACAATGAGGTACAATCTGTCCTTACATTCTCTCATTCTGAAGCATGTGGGGGGCATTTTGGGGCCAAAAAAACTTCTAGGAAAGTTTTAGATACGGGATTCTTTTGGCCACACATCTTTAGAGACGCTTTTGCGTTTTGCAAGGTGTGTGATAGGTGCCAAAGAGTAGGTAACATCTCTAGGAGAAATGAAATGCCTCAATCTTCTCTTATATTTTGCGAAATCTTTGATATTTTGAGGATAGATTTCATGGGTCCTTTTCCTACTTCTTTTGGGCATACTTATATATTACTTGCAGTGGACTATGTTTCCAAGTGGGTGGAAGCAAAGGCCACCAAATCTGATGATTCTAAAGTGGTTGCAGCATTTCTTAAGGGCAATACTTTTGCAAGGTTTGGAATCCCGAAATCCACGGGACAATCACCGCTCTTTTGCAACAAGACAATCACCGCTCTCCTTAAGAAATACCACGTCCACCAACGAGTGTCAACAGCCTACCATCCGCAAACAAACGGTCAAGCGGAGGTGTCCAACTGGGAAATCAAAAACCATTCTTGAAAAGACGGTTTCTCCCGGAAGGAAAGATTGGAGTTTGAGTCTCAATGACACTCTATGGGCATACAGGACAGCATACAAGACTCCTATAGGGATGTCTCCATTCCGGCTTGTGTTCGGAAATGCTTGCCACCTTCCGGTAGAGCTTGAACACAAGGCATGGTGGGCGGTGAAAAAGTGCAACATGAATGTGGAGGAGATAGGAGAGTTCCGGAAACTCCAATTGCAAGAGCTTGAGGAGTTAAGGCTCGATGCGTATGACCATGCCACTGCATACAAAGAGAAGACAAAAGGTGGCATGACCGGAACATTCTCCGAAAAGACTTCAAAGTGGGTAACAAAGTTCTCCTTTTTCAATCTCGTTTGAAGCTTTTTTCAAGCAAGCTACGCTCAAGGTGGAAAGGCTCATACGTGATAGCTGAAGTCCACCCACATGGTGATGTGGATCTTTACGATCCACAAATGCACAAGATATTCAAGCTCAATGGACAAAGGCTCAAGCCCTACCTTGAAGGAGTGAAGAATGACCCCATAGATAAAATGGTCTTAGAGGAGGCCCATGCAGAGGAGTAGGGTCACTACGTCGAGCCAACGACGTAAAACAAAGGCGCTGGCTCGGGAGGCAACCCGAGAGAATAAGAAGAGTAGTTTTTGTCAAGTAAACTGCCCCTGCGGCCACATGTCACCGCCCCTGCGGTGACACCCTTGCCCAGTGTCGCCCCGACATTGGGTCTGCGTATGCTCCATCTTTGTCACCGCCCCGCGGTGACATCCCCATGCCCCCGGCGCTGGGTCTGCGTATGCTCCATCTCTGCGTCTCCCTCTACCTTGTCACCGTCCCGCGGTGGCAAGCCCCCGCCCCTGCAGATTTACCCAGAAAAGAAAAAAATAAGAAATCCAAAAAGACCCTACACCTACCCCACCCACCCTCTCTCTCCTCACCTACCACTCATCTCCCCCGATCTCTCACCCTCACAAAGCCACGCCCCCTGTGCCCTACTCTCCCCCTCACTACAACCTTCCCAACGCCCCTGCGCCACCCTTGTAACGCTCCGGCGACACCAAGCCCCATGCCCCTGCGCTACCCTCCTCGATCTCTACCACCAACACCCTCAATCTCTCTAAACTCAACCTTAAACACTCCCCACCACCAACACTCACCTTCCACCACTTATCACAACCACCGGTGACACTCTCCACCAGCCAGAAGCAACCGGAAAGCACCCTAGCTCCACCACCAACGAAGCTGTCAAAGAATCGCCTCTGTGTCTTCTCTCGCCCCTACATTTGCAAGCTCCCGCCCCTGTGGATCACACCAGCCGCCCTTGCGAAAATAACAACAGAGGGTTCGTCTCTTTCTCTATTTTTGAACTTTCTGATTCCTTTGCTCAATTAGTTGCAAGAATGGAACCCCAAAGGAAGTATAAGATGTCCGAGGTAGAGAAGACCCGCTACGAGATTGTGCAAGACCGGATTGTGTATGCAACTCGGTTTTTGCACATTCCAACGTTGTAGAAGCTGGGCATGTTGGAGAGCATGCAATCCTTTCTCACCAATGATGGGCTCAGGGACTTTTTGAAGAAGAGTGATCCTCCATACCCCAAGCTCGGTAGATAGTTCATTGCCACCTTTACCATGGAGAAGGAGGACCATGTGTGTGTTGGGTTTTCCTTTAAGTTCAATAAGAAGAAGTACACACTTGACTACCTCCAGTTGCAGGAGGCCTTTGGGGTGACTCTCAACCCCTCTGACAAGTGGTGGGAACCCATCCCAACACCGGAACTTTGTGAGTTTATGGCAAGCAGCCACCGGTTCCGAGTTTCATGCCAGGGGTGAGTATTGCAACAAACTCACTCACTCCTGCTTGAGGATCCTCTCCAAGATCATCATGTGTGTCTTGTGTGGACACAAGGAGGAGAACAAGGTCGCTCTTAAGGACCTTCCATTGCTGTACTCTTGCCTCCCGATCAGTGAGGCGGTGCCGGATTGGCCGTACCTCTTCCTTACCACTTAGAAGCGGATTAGGAAGAACGAGCCAAGATATATTGTTGGCGGAGGGGTGATCTCCTTGATTGCCGAGCAGGTGATGGACCTTTTTGATCTTGAGAATGGGATGGCGATCTCATTCTATACGGAAGTTTTACTCCGGAGGTGCAAGCTCCTCAAGCGGGATGGGGAGAATCTTTTTTGTCTTTCTTTTGCAGATGGGAGCCACATCACCTACCTTCCACGGCCTTTACCTTTTGGAGATGAGCTCTTTGAGCTCTACATACCGGCTGATCCGCTGGTGCCGAGGCAGCCTCAGGTGGCCATTGTGGAGAGACATGTTGCGAGCTCCAGCCGGGCTCATTTTGAGGACCACATGCCCATCCCGGACGATGAGGAGATGCCTACTGCAGCGGGAGATGATGGTCCCGCACTTCAGAGTCTCCAGGCTCAGATGGCTACCTTGACCACTCAACACCAAGCTTGGTAGACTGACTATCAGCGGACCATGTTGGAGCAGCAGCAGGCTTGGCAGTCCAGCTTTGTCACGTCCATGACCGCCCACTTTGACCGGCATCAGGATGCTTGGCAGGTCGCCCAGCAGCAGCATCTCGAGGCTCAGTATTTGGCTTGGCAAGCCAACTTTGAGACCACCTTTGGAGGCCGGATGGACGCCCAGCAGGCCCGCATTGATGAGATCTACCGCCGGCAGGAGCATTTCTTCCGCCACTTCCCTTATCCGCCGGAGGAGGGTCCGGATGGTCCAGCCGGACCATCCCATTAGTAGGGTATCATCTCTTTCCCTTCTCCACCATTAGTCTTTGCTATCATTTTCCACTTTGAGGGCAAAGTGTTCTTCAAGTATGGGGGAGGGAATACTATCATGCATATATAGTTGTTTGAGTTGTTTGAGTTTGTTTCGAATTTTTTGTAATTCGATTTGAAATTCAGTAAAAAAAAAGAGAAAAAGCCAAAGAAAAGAAAAAAGGCAAGAAATCCTTGGATAAACCGAAAACCCAAAAGGGCGGTTTAGGCAAAAAGAAGGTAGTCCAACCAACATTAGGTTGGTGCAAAAATGGACTTGAGGGGTGTGAGGAATAGGTGAGATCATCATGAAAAGAAGAAGAGTGGCAAGGTGAAAACCCGAAATGGCGCCTTGGAAAAACGAGCGGCACAGAGTGTAGGTTCTCATTTTGACGTTTGGCGGCATAAGAAGGGAAGTCATAAGGAGGTTGTCCGGGTAGGTCACTCTTGGAGCAATAAGGATGGTAGTTTTCTCACTTTCTTCTCACTTTCTCTCTTTTCCTTCTTTCTTTTTTGGTTTTTCTCTTGGTTTCCTTATTTATTTTACTACACCATGCTTCCTGAGGCTTTTGAGTTCTGAACTGTTGTCATATGTGTTACTCGAGACGAGTAAAAGGTCTAAGTATGGGGGAGTTTGATAGGTGATGGAATCACTATCATTTAGGTTAGTTTTTAGAGTCTTTTCATTGTATTAGAGTCGGTTTGTGTTGCTAACTTCTTAATCCAGAAGAAGAAGCCTAAAAGAAGAAAAAGAGAAGTTAGAAGCACTTGGGAGTTGAAGAACATTCACGAAGACAAGCCTCTGTTGCCACACCGCCCCTGCGGGATGCACTACACTATGGAACGCAGCGCCCGGAAAGAAGTAAGTCACCGCCCCTGCGGCCACCTCTGGACGCCCCTGCGGTGACTCACCTTAAAGAAGCGAAACCGGCGCCCCTGCGCCTCTACCTGCGGACCTACCTGCGGAGCTCTGAAGTCGAAGAGCCAGTGTCACCGCCCCTGCGGTGACATTGGGCCGCCCCTGCGGCTTGACATCAGAAGCGACAGAGAGATAAAGATTCAGACATTTGAAGAGCATTAAAGATCCGCCCCTACGGGATTTCCAGGCCGCCCCTGCGGCCATGAAGAACACCAAGCGTTTTGGCCTAAACCGCCCTTGCGGCCTGATAACACGATTTATGAGCTAGTTTTAGATAGGCATTTAGGTATAATTCTCGCTCAATCATACATTGTCTAGCACTAGTCCAATACGTTTTGCACTCAAAACATGTGTTTTGTCGAGATAGACGTCTACACGGGCTTGTGTGCGTTTTGTAGGTATTTCGGGGAATTTCGAGCTAAAACGACGCGTTTGAAGGTCACCCGTTCAGAGGACGCGTTTCCAACTCATTAGAGCACAAAGAATGACTCAAGGAACCTTGCAAACAAAGGCCATCACCAAACCACAGCCTAATGATCCAAAACAAAGTTTCTGCACAGAATCACGGTCATCTGAAAGACCACGGCCGTGGAAACAACCGTGGAATTTGCAAGATTCTCGTGACAGCTGTGCCACGACTCTCATGGCCAGCTCATGAAGAAATTGGTTATAAAAGTGGTCCTTGATAGTGGTTAGAGGTAGCTGGGATTTTTGGGTAGTTTTGGGGGCAGCTCACACATTCTCTATTGCTTGAACAAAATATATTCCAAGAAGAAGAAGGATTTTGGAGGAAGGAAAGTGCAAGAAGAAGAAGAAAGGAGCCATTGCCATTGAAGAGGAGAGGAGAAGACACACCTATCTCTTGTATTTCGGATTTATTTCTAGAGGTTTTTGAACTCTTGAACCTTCCTTTGGAAGGGTTGTAAGTCGTTCTAATTCAATCTTCAGATTTGGATTGTGTTTGGAGTTTATTTGTTCATCTTCTTTCTCTCATTTTTCTTGCTATGGAGATTATGAATCTATGCTTGTTTGTTTTGAATCCCAATATGAATGTTGTAGGCTAGATTGATGTGATTCTAGGGTTAGGAAAGGATGGTTATGGCTAGATCTATGATAGGATGAACTTAGGTTTACCTTTGGATGATTTTTGTTAATAGACGTAGCTACTGTTAGGAATCACGGGTAGTTCTTGAAGAACCATGGCCGTGGTTTCTGTAGAACGAACCGTGATTTTCCTGGTTCGAAGGATCTCACCTTAGGTTCATAAAATTGTTGAAACCCTAAGTTTTTGCTGAGTTTAACCTACCCTAGGGTATCCTAGTGTAGAGACTAAGTGTTAGAAGAGACTTACCCGGTAATCCTTGCCCTTAGAATCTAAAATAGTAAAGCCCTAGGTAATGGTGAGCCTAATAAGCCGCCATTGGATTTAGTGTGCTAGGATAGTTGCTTAGAACTTCCTTTTCCGAGACTTACCCGGTAAGGATAGGATAGACCTCTAGGTAATAATCCGGTTTGTGTTAAAATCCTATCCTTAGGTTCTTGGAGACTTAACCGGTAATGAGACCTTAGGTGTGGACTAGTTGGATCATGAGACTTACCCGGTAATTGATCCTATTTTAGAAACACTAAATCCCAGCATATCATAATCAATCCAAAGAATGAGTAGATAACTTGAGATTTATGCCATAACCGGAATTTCCAACCCCTAGAATCCGTTTTCCTTCTCTATTGATCACATCTTGTTCGATTTGTTTATTTTCCGATTTTTTCGATTGAGTTTGATTTGGTTGTTTGCATGAGTTGTGATCTTTGATTTGATCATCTTAAAACCCACAAAAACAAATTGCGATTTTCCTTTCCCTTGCTTCCTTCTTTAGACTAGACCTTGCTAAATTCAATCACAACTTAGTTCGATTTCACCATAGTCTTTGTGTTCGACCTTGGAGTACTTATCTTTCTACATACGTCCCGTACACTGCGGGTGCGCTAAGAATTAGGATAATTATAACAAGTATAAATTTAAGGCTTATTGCGTACACACTTTCTAGCGTGACAAGTTTTTGGCGCCGTTGCCGGGGACTAGGTCTAGATTGAGTCTATTTTGTGATTGATTCTAGTGTAGATCTTTCTTGTTTCTTTTGATCTCTTTTTGGTTTGTGTCTTTACTTTTCAGGACATCTATTTCTCTTTAGGTGTATGCGAAGATCTCGTGGCAAGGATCTAGCTCCATTCGATCCCGAACCGGAGAAAACCCTTCGATCTAGATCTAAGAACATCCGAAAAGAGAGAGAGATGGCCGGTAGAAATCTTCAAGCTGAATTGGACGAAGCCTTAGAGCAAATAAGGCTTAGAGATGAACTCTTGGAGGAAGAAAGGAGGCTTGCCAATGAGAGGCAAGAAGAAACTACGAGGGAGATTGAAGAGATTAGGCAAGCCCTTGTCCAAGGAGAGCTTAATCGCCGACAACCTCCACCACCTCCACCACAACCGCAACCGGCGGCTAATGTTAGGGTTGTTCCAATTGCCATTGAGGAACCACAAACCCTAGGGAGACGCATGGATCCGGCACAAAGAGCACACCGACCGGGTGTGAATCTAGGAGATCCCGCAACCCACAACTATGAGCTCCGCCCTCAAGTTCTACAAATGATCCGGCACAATCAATTTGGAGGGATGGAAGGAGAGTCCCCTCATCAACACTTGATGAATTATGAGATCTTGATGGAGACTCTTAGACCACCAAGATTGGAGAGCAACAACCATAAGCTAAGGGCTTTTTCCTTCTCTCTTAAGGACAAAGCCTTGGCTTGGTATCAATCTATTCCACAAGGGAGAGTTGGCACTTGGGAAGAGATGACAACCGAATTCTTAACCAAATTCTTCCCACCATCCAAGACCACCGAGCTAAGGGGAAAGATCAATGCCTTCGTGATGAGGGATAGAGAGAGTTTGTTCAAGTCTTGGGAGAGATTCAAAGATCTTCTTCTAGATTGTCCGCACCATGGTATACCAAAGATTGAGCTATTGGAAATCTACTTCAAGGGGCTTGATGAAGATAGCCAATTCAAACTTCAATCACTTTCCGGTGGGACATTTATGGAAAAACATGTGGATGATGCTTGGGAGTTTGTGGAGAAGCAAGCTCTAGTGATTGAGAAGTACTCGCATAGGAAGAGTGAAGGGAGAAAGGCGGGAGCATATGAGGTGAGTGAAGTCACCATGAGCAATTTCAAGCTTGACGCCATCAACAACGAGTTGAAATCCTTAAGAGAGTTGTGCACTACAACCTTGAAGAGCCAAACAACTCCTCAAGCACCTCCACAAGCTAACTTGTCTCCCAAGGAGGTGGATGTCAACTACATGGGAAGAGGCAACTTCAACAATTACCAAGGCCCAAGGAACTTCAACAACAACCGGCAATTCAACAATTACCGGCCAAACCATAACCATCCCGGATTTTCTTACTCAAATCCGGATGGAGCCTTGAACCCTCCCGCCTCCACAAGCACCACTCCACCACAAAGAGCTTCACAAGAATCTCCACCCGGTTTTTCTCAACCTTCAAAGGATAGAACCGAAGTCATGTTTGAACAATTGCTAGGAAGATTGAGTGGACTTGAGAGCACCGTCACTTCAATTTCTAAGGCTCAAAAGGTCTTGGAAGCACAAGTCTTTCAAAAGGCGGGGGAAGCACATAGAGATCCGGGGAAGCTTCCCGGAAGAACCGAAGACAACCCAAGAGGCCAAGTTTTGGCTATCACAACAAGGAGTGGGTTGAGTATGAAGGATCCTTTGCCCAAGGACCAAGCTAAAGGGAAGCAAGTAGTGGTAGAAGAGGGAAGAAAGCAAGATGATGGGGGGAAGAGCAAGGATGTAGAACCGACTTACGTAGCACCACCCCCATACAAGCCACCACTACCGTTCCCGCAATCAAGAGCAAGAGCTCGTTTGGACAATCACTTTGGTAAGTTCCTTGAACTAATGTCCAAGTTACATATTAACATTCCGTTCATGGATGCCATCTTAGGAATGCCGGCATACGGGAAGTTTTTGAAAGAAATACTCTCCAACAAAAGGAAGTTGGAGGAGTATGGGGAGATTAGGATGACCAAGAGATCCTCGGAGTTAATCCAAACAATGAAGGAAGAGATGCCTCCCAAGCTAAGGGATCCGGGCTCTTTTTGTGTTCCAATTGGGGTAGGAGATGTGAAGTACGAAGCCCTTTGTGATCTTGGGGCGAGTGTAAGCATCATACCGCTTGCGCTTAGTAACAAGGTCGGGCTAGGAGAGCCAAAACCGGTGAAGATGACCCTCTATATGGCGGATCGATCCATCACTCACCCGGTTGGGATTCTTGAAGACATTCCGGTGCAATTGGGAGGATTCTATGTGCCTATCGACTTTGTAGTATTGGACATTCCGGCGGATTACCCGGTTCCCATCATCCTAGGAAGACCTTTCCTAGCCACATCCGGATGTCTAGTGGATTACAAGAACGGGACTCTCTCCTTCAACATTGGAGAAGAGAACATCAAGTTCAAGCTGTCCACAATGATGAAAGGGCCAACCCTTGATGAGGATATCTTCAACATAGTCGAGCAAGAGGAATCTAGAGAAATGGTGAGCTCGATTTTGATCAAGGATCCCTTAGAAAAGGTTCTCACCTTGAGTATGATGGAGGAAGACATTGAGGAGAATTGCAATGAAGAGATCAAAGCCTTGGAGGCATTGGAAGAAGAGCCAAGAGTTAGATTTGAGAGCCATGAGGAAATTGTGAACAGCTGTAAGTTCCACGGTCGAGATTTAGGAACCACGGCCGTCAAACTCTCTGGACAACTCCGAAAAACAAGCCTGGAAGGAACCACGGCCGTGGAAGTTGAGCCAACCGTGATTCCAACCGTGGTTTCTCCTGAATCAGCTCTCAATGATGATAAAGCTTCTAGGAGCCAAGGGGAGTCTTCATTTGCTTTGGATTCATCTCATCCAATCTTATTTGGATCTTCTTCAACCGAAAAAGGTCCTCCCTCACTTGAACTCAAACCCCTTCCCTCTCATTTAAAGTATGCATTCCTTGGTGATAATTCTACATATCCGGTGATTGTTAATGCATGCTTGAGTGATGATGAACTTGCTAAATTGCTACATGAATTGAGGTTGCATAGGAAAGCTATTGGTTATACCATTGATGATTTGGTTGGCATTAAGCCATCTTTGTGCATGCATAAGATAATGATGGAAGATAACCACAAACCCTCTATAGAACATCAAAGGAGATTGAATCCTATAATGAAAGAGGTGGTCAAAAAGGAAATCATTAAGTTGCTAGATGCGGGAATTATCTACCCTATCTCGGATAGTAAGTGGGTTAGCCCCGTTCATGTAGTACCTAAGAAAGGTGGAATGACGGTAGTAACTAATGAGAACAATGAACTAATACCAACTAGAACGGTCACGGGATGGAGAATGTGTATAGATTATAGGAAATTGAACATGGCCTCTAGGAAAGATCACTTTCCCCTCCCCTTCATTGACCAAATGCTAGAAAGATTAGCTCAACACTCTCACTTTTGCTATCTAGATGGGTATAGCGGATTTTTCCAAATCCCCATCCACCCCGATGACCAAGAGAAGACAACTTTTACATGTCCATGGGGTACCTTTGCATATAGGAGAATGCCATTTGGGTTGTGTAATGCACCCGCCACCTTTCAAAGGTGTATGATGGCCATCTTTTCGGAATACATAGAAAATATCATGGAAGTGTTCATGGATGATTTCTCTGTTTACGGTTCTTCTTTTGATGATTGCTTAGCTAATTTGTCATTGGTGTTGCAAAGATGTGAGGAGACAAATCTTGTCTTAAATTGGGAGAAATGCCACTTCATGGTAAGTGAAGGGATTGTGTTGGGACACTTGGTGTCTAACCGTGGCATTGAGGTTGATAGGGCTAAGATTGAAACGATAGAGAAGTTGCCACCACCTACCTCGGTGAAGGGGGTAAGGAGTTTCCTAGGGCATGCCGGTTTTTACCAAAGATTCATACAAGATTTCTCTAAAATTTCTAAGCCTCTAACTAACCTACTAATGAAGGATGTTGATTTTGTCTTTTCCAAGGATTGTCTTGAAGCATTTTGTAGGTTGAAGAACGCATTAATCTCCGCACCTATCATGCAACCTCCGGATTGGAGTCTACCATTTGAGATCATGTGCGATGCAAGTGATGTGGCCGTAGGGGCTGTTTTGGGGCAAAGGAAGGAAGGGCGCACTCATGCTATTTACTATGCTAGCAAGACGCTAGATGATGCCCAACTCAACTATGCTACTACCGAGAAGGAGTTGTTGGCGGTGGTGTACGCATTTGAGAAGTTCCGCTCATACCTTGTTGGAGCGAAGGTCATAGTTTATACGGATCACGCGGCGATCCGTTATCTACTTACAAAGAAGGATGCCAAGCCAAGGTTGATTCGATGGATCCTTCTTCTCCAAGAATTTGATTTGGAGATAAGAGATAAGAAGGGATCCGAGAACTCGGTGGCGGATCACCTTAGTAGACTCCCACCATTGGAGCTTGAGAAAGACAACATCCCGATAGATGACTCGTTCCGGGATGAACAATTGCAAATGGTGGAAGAATGCTTTTTCCAAGTGGCTAGAGGAAGTGAACCATGGTACGCCGACATTGTGAATTACTTAGTGTGTGAGGAAGTGCCTCCCGGATTATCATATTCGCAAAGGAAGAAGTTCTTCAACGATGTAAGGCATTACTATTGGAGCGAGCCGCTTCTATTCAAGAGAGGCCCGGATGGGGTGCTAAGAAGGTGCATACCGGAGGACGAAGTGGAGAGTGTGATCCGGCATTGTCATTCTCTACCATGTGGAGGCCATGCTAGCTCACACAAAACGTGTGCCAAGGTATTGCAATCCGGTTTTTATTGGCCTAACTTGTTTAGAGATGTGCAAGGATTTGTAGCGGCATGTGATGCTTGCCAAAGAACGGGAAACATTTCAAGGAGGAATGAAATGCCCTTGAACAACATCCAAGAAGTTGAGATTTTTGATGTGTGGGGTGTAGACTTCATGGGACCGTTCCCTTCTTCATGTGGCAATCTCTTCATCCTATTGGCGGTGGACTATGTATCAAGATGGGTAGAAGTAATCGCCTCTCCTACAAATGATGCCAAGGTGGTGGTGCGGTTCTTCAACCGGGTGATCTTCCCTAGGTTTGGAACACCAAGGGTGATCATTAGTGATGGAGGGAAGCACTTCACAAATAGGAACTTTGGAGCACTTTTGGCCAAGTATGGGGTGACTCATAAGGTAGCAACACCTTACCACCCTCAAACTAGTGGCCAAGTGGAGATCTCCAACCGAGAGATCAAAGCCATACTCGAGAAAACGGTGTCTAGAACAAGGAAGGATTGGGCCATGAAGCTCAATGACGCACTATGGGCATATAGAACCGCCTTCAAGACACCTATTGGCACCACTCCCTACAAGTTGGTCTATGGCAAGTCTTGCCATCTTCCGGTGGAAATGGAGCATAGAGCTTATTGGGCCATTAAGTGGCTAAACTTTGACCTCAAGGAGGCGGGAGAGAAGAGATTGCTTGATATCAATGCCCTTGAGGAGCTCCGGTTGGAAGCTTATGAGAATGCCCGGATTTACAAGGAGAGAACCAAAAGGTGGCATGACAAGAGGATCATTCCAAAGGAGTTGAGTGAAGGAGATCTTGTCCTTCTCTTCAACTCAAGGCTAAGACTCTTTCCCGGAAAGCTCAAATCAAGATGGACCGGGCCATATGTTGTGAAGAAGATCTTTCCCCATGGAGCAATTGAAATAGGAGGGGAGCATTGTGGAAATTTCAAGGTAAACGGGCATCGCTTGAAGAAATACATTCCGGGAGCACCGGTAGACATGATTGCCCAGCTTCACCTTGCATAGACACTCCCGAGTTTGGTCAAGCTAATGACCTTAAAGAAGCGCTTGGTGGGAGGCAACCCATCGGTAACGTTTTTCCTTCATTTTAGCTTAGATTTTTCTGTTTTTGTGTGCTTTGTGTGTGTTTTATGTGTGCTAGAACATTAGTGGCATTGGAAGCCTTTCTTGGAAATGATAATGATGAAACCCTCACCAATCATGGGTGGAGCGGACGCGGAACTTGGACGGCTAGCGGTGCCTAGCGCGGGTTTCAAAGCTTGAAGGACGTTTAGAGCTCCCTACCATGGTTGAAAGGATCATCAAACATCAATCCTCTTGAGAATTCCCAAATACCGAAGCAACCCATTTTACATTGTGAGAACCTTCTCTTTACTTGAATACCACATTGGGGACAATGTGTTTCTAAGTATGGGGTGGGGTTTGCATGATCTTTTGCATGATGAGCATCTAGGGTAGTTTAATATTTGCACATGTCTTGCATTGTATATATTCATATCGAAAATTCCATAAAAATCAGAAAATTTAAAAAAAATTTTGTGCTTTCTAGGCTTGGATATGATCCTAATGATGAAACTTGTCTTGTGATTGGCTATGAATTGCCTTATGTGTTAAAATTGATAAATGCATATGTGGACTTGAACTACTTCTCTTGAATTCCATGAATGACTTGAGAGCATGATGATTGCCTAGAATGGATTGAGTATTGAAAATCGAAATTACGTGATAGTTCTTGCATACTATTTAGGAATGAATAAGGCATTTCATCTTTCTTTACTTCTCATCTTGATCATGATTGCTTGAGCACCTCAATTGATATAAATTTGACCTCCTTTTAAACCCATCCGGGAATAGGAGCATGCTAGTGTGTTTGAATGTGTGAAAAGCAAATGCGGGGTGAAGATGTAATGAAAAGAATGTCGTGAATGGAATGCTGAAATTATTGTGGAAGTGTAGCCAAAATAGGTTTGGGGGCGTTGGTTTAAATGACAAGTAACTCGGTACACTTCACATGATCGGGTGTTGGTGCCTTGCCAAAGTCAAATAAACCGACAGCCCTAACGAGCTTTGGTATGTGTGCCCGGTGTGGATGCACCTCGAAAAAGAGAAAAAGCCCGAGGATGGCTAATCACCGAGGTTTCGGCTATTGTACACCAATGCCATTGTCTCAAAAATGAGTCAAAGAAAAAGAAAAGAATGCAAGATAGAAAAGAAATACACACTTGGGGGAAGTTGATCGAGGACAAGGAGTGAAGTTAGTTCCATTCCCGGATTAGCATCACATACCTAGAAAATTCCCCTCCCAATTACAACGTTTCTTGGCCTTTTATGTCACAAGCCCTTATGACCTACTTGCATGTTTGTAAGACTTAGTAGTTTAGATTGGATAGACTCTTGATCTTCTTGACATCTCCGTCCTCCCCACTCATGCATGCTTTTGAGTTAAGTACGATTGTCTTTCCATGCCCTTATTGTTTGATACGTAATTGCTTATTCAATTGCCATTGATCATGACTATGAAGGGGATCCAATAGTAGAAGCACAAAACCAAAAAGATTTTGCCATTTTTCTGCATATATAAATCATGTCATCTCGTAGTCTATAGTTGGGAATTTGCTCGGGGATGAGCAAACCTTAAGTATGGGGTATTTTGATAACACAATTTATGAGCTAGTTTTAGATAGGCATTTAGGTAGAATTCTCGCTCAATCATGCATTGTCTAGCACTAGTCCAATACGTTTTGCACTCAAAACATGTGTTTTGTCGAGATAGACGTCTACACGGGCTTGTGTGCGTTTTGTAGGTATTTCGGGGAATTTCGAGCTAAAACGACGCGTTTGAAGGTCACCCGTTCAGAGGACGCGTTTCCAACTCATTAGAGCACAAAGAATGACTCAAGGAACCTTGCAAACAAAGGCCATCACCAAACCACAGCCTAATGATCCAAAACAAAGTTTCTGCACAGAATCACGGTCATCTGAAAGACCACGGCCGTGGAAACAACCGTGGAATTTGCAAGATTCTCGTGACAGCTGTGCCACGACTCTCATGGCCAGCTCATGAAGAAATTGGTTATAAAAGTGGTCCTTGATAGTGGTTAGAGGTAGCTGGGATTTTTGGGTAGTTTTGGGGGCAGCTCACACATTCTCTATTGCTTGAACAAAATATATTCCAAGAAGAAGAAGGATTTTGGAGGAAGGAAAGTGCAAGAAGAAGAAGAAAGGAGCCATTGCCATTGAAGAGGAGAGGAGAAGACACACCTATCTCTTGTATTTCGGATTTATTTCTAGAGGTTTTTGAACTCTTGAACCTTCCTTTGGAAGGGTTGTAAGTCGTTCTAATTCAATCTTCAGATTTGGATTGTGTTTGGAGTTTATTTGTTCATCTTCTTTCTCTCATTTTTCTTGCTATGGAGATTATGAATCTATGCTTGTTTGTTTTGAATCCCAATATGAATGTTGTAGGCTAGATTGATGTGATTCTAGGGTTAGGAAAGGATGGTTATGGCTAGATCTATGATAGGATGAACTTAGGTTTACCTTTGGATGATTTTTGTTAATAGACGTAGCTACTGTTAGGAATCACGGGTAGTTCTTGAAGAACCACGGCCGTGGTTTCTGTAGAACGAACCGTGATTTTCCTGGTTCGAAGGATCTCACCTTAGGTTCATAAAATTGTTGAAACCCTAAGTTTTTGCTGAGTTTAACCTACCCTAGGGTATCCTAGTGTAGAGACTAAGTGTTAGGAGAGACTTACCCGGTAATCCTTGCCCTTAGAATCTAAAATAGTAAAGCCCTAGGTAATGGTGAGCCTAATAAGCCGCCATTGGATTTAGTGTGCTAGGATAGTTGCTTAGAACTTCCTTTTCCGAGACTTACCCGGTAAGGATAGGATAGACCTCTAGGTAATAATCCGGTTTGTGTTAAAATCCTATCCTTAGGTTCTTGGAGACTTAACCGGTAATGAGACCTTAGGTGTGGACTAGTTGGATCATGAGACTTACCCGGTAATTGATCCTATTTTAGAAACACTAAATCCCAGCATATCATAATCAATCCAAAGAATGAGTAGATAACTTGAGATTTATGCCATAACCGGAATTTCCAACCCCTAGAATCCGTTTTCCTTCTCTATTGATCACATCTTGTTCGATTTGTTTATTTTCCGATTTTTTCGATTGAGTTTGATTTGGTTGTTTGCATGAGTTGTGGTCTTTGATTTGATCATCTTAAAACCCACAAAAACAAATTGCGATTTTCCTTTCCCTTGCTTCCTTCTTTAGACTAGACCTTGCTAAATTCAATCACAACTTAGTTCGATTTCACCATAGTCTTTGTGTTCGACCTTGGAGTACTTATCTTTCTACATACGTCCCGTACACTGCGGGTGCGCTAAGAATTAGGATAATTATAACAAGTATAAATTTAAGGCTTATTGCGTACACACTTTCTAGCGTAACACGGCCCTTAAGCCCGCCCCTGCAGTTTAGCGCCAGAGACTTTACTCCGGTTGTTTGCACCACCTTTATGGCATTAAAGGTGGTTGTTTAGGACGGCCATTTACTCCCTTTTACTGTCAATTTTAGTATGAATAGGTCCATGACTGATTGCTAGAATCATCCACCATTTTCTCATTATTCTCTCTATTTCCCTTACTTCCTTTGCGTAATGTGTTTCTAATCTCCTTGCTACATTGGGTTGTTTTGAAGTTGCATTACTGCTTTGGTTGTAAGTCTGTAGTAATATAAGTATTATTCAGTCATATGCTTTATATTCTTTGTGCTTTAACTTTCAATTACATGCTTCTTACCACTTAGCTTGATCACCTTAGTGTCTAATTGCATGCAAAGAACTAGGATTAGTCGATTCCTGGGTCAGGTCCTTAATCTAGTAGAAAACCTTTAGGTAAAAGCTGGTTGTGATTACTTAAAGGAAAAGGAATATAAATATAAAGAAAAGTCTAACGGTTTTGTTCTTCTCTTTATATCTCTTTGTCTTTGTTTGAAAGCTAACTTGTGACTTGTTCTTGTAGGTTTATGGAACATTAATTTGTTAAGTTGTGTTGATGCCGGTTGGCTCAACACATATATATGATCAAGACTAGAACATTGATGAAATACTTATAAAAAAACAACCAAAGTAGCATTGCATGCAAAAAATCAACCTAGTGTAGTCCTTTTCTCATCATATTATTTACATCCTTACTTTCTTGTGTTTTTTGTCTTATTACAATTCGATCCAAACCCCCCCCCCTTATTGGTTACAATCTCAATAATTGAATTTAATCAAAATATCAACTTAACTCTCTTGGGTCCGACCCTTACTTACGCTATACATAAACTTGTTAGTGTAACGTTAGGACTTCTACTTTGACCTAAGCTAAAAGACAACGACCTAGGATTTTAGCACTCGTCAGCATGCTATCATATCAAGTATATAACTCACACACCACTCATGCAAACACCCAATATAAGGATGGTAGATAAGTAAGTCCTACGGACTTACCTCAACCTCGTACAACCTCAACCACGATCAACCTCCAAACCTGAGAGGGACACTGCCTAATAATAAGGCATAAAAGGATATCAATCTCCTATTCATCAAAGGGGTCACACCTAGACCCAAAGGGATCCGTAAGGATCATATCAACCTAAGCCTCACAACCTACTAATCCTCAAAGCATTACAAGGCATAACATGATCATAACATCAGCATCACACTCTCATCTATACCTAGCATGATACTACACACTCACACTAGGAAAGGAAGGGGCAATGCCATCCTTAGGCAAGCCCGGAAACAAGATACACATGTGTTACAAGAAAAACACAAGGCTAGAATGCAGAGAGGCGCAGGGGAGGCAGCACCACACGCAGGGGCGGTGGCACACGAGGCGCAAGGGCAGCCCTGATGTGGCGCATGGGCGGCTGGACAGTAGTGGCCTCGTCGTCGACTTCTCTTTGATCCTTCACTTGCCTTTCTTCACTTCTTCAACGTCCAGAAGCCAAGCACATACATATACATACATATAGACATCAACATATGCCTAGGAAGATCCAACACAAGATTCAACTTGTGAAATCCTAAGATAGAGGAAGAAGGAAGAGGAAAAGAAGAAGGAAAGAGAGAAGGAAGGAAAAAGATGGCTTACCACAGCTGTAACCCTAGTAGAGAGAGTGAACAACACCTCAACCTCAAGGCTGGCTCAACACAAGCACAACAATATCATCTCATCATCATCCTCATCATCCAAACATCAAAACCCACAAGCAAACAAGGAAGAAACAAGAAGAAGATTCAAAGGAACGAGAAGGAGAAGAGAAGAGAGTATGAGATAAGATGGAACTGGAGAGAGAGAAAAGAAACCCTCATCTGAAGGAAAAGGAAACTTATACAGGAATGAAGGGTCAAAGGCAAGGGCACGAGTCAACGAAGACGGCTACAGCTCACCCTAAACCGCAAGGGCAGATCAGGTAGCCGCAGGGGCGGATCAAGGATGGCTCAGGGGCGTCTAGCCTGGCCGCAGGGGCGGTTCATGCAAACTCAGCACAACTCAACACCTCCAAGACTAAGTCACTTATAGAATGGTCCTCCACTAGTGATGGGCCTGATCTTGCAGCAACGTTTGTGTTATATCGACTCGGCAACCCTCTAGGCAACTGATCGCCTCCATAGCAGAATCCACCCGGCCTAGCCAAAGCTCTACTTCCAATCTAGTCTTTTCCTCTGAAAGAAGGAACCTTCAGTTGGTTGAAAGACTTCACCCAATAGTCGGGTCTCGGCTCTCTCGCCTCATCCGGAACTCTAGCAATCTCAACAGCTCTAGCAGGTGCGGCAACAACCTGCGTCACTCTCTACGAAACCTCAGTTGATCACGTGGGTACTAGTGGTGCTGGTGCAAGTCCTCCAGTCTTGATAGCCTCCTCGACTCTCTGCACATAGTCGCGGTATGCAGATGCTCTGATGGACACCCGCCCGGACTCGGTCAACTATGCTCTCTGCGCGCCGGACCTAGTAGTGGTCATTTTCCCAGCCTCGGGAACAACGCTCTCAACAACTTCTTCGATGAACGCCTCAGCGATAGGCGGATCATCAGCAGGGAATTGGCCCAACCTCTAGCTAGTGAAGGTCTGCCTGCACATCCTCGTCCACAAACAGCATGTGGAAAAGGTGGTTGATCCCTTCCTCGCCCTACAACAGATGTAGCTCTAGTAAGCGTCATCTGCGATAGGGATAGATATAGATATATAAGGCCATACTAACACAATGCAGAAATCTAGAACAAAGACATAAAGACCAACATAATAACTAAATTTCTATGATCCGTGGAGGTAATGGTGGTCGCCCGTACATCTATCCTAGACAGACAAGATTTAAAAAAATCCCCTTTTGAAAACGTAGACCCCTTGCGGGTTCTATTTATTTATCTATTCGACCTTTAGAAGACTTTGAGTGCCATTGTTGTAAACCTACAGCTCTGATACCAAATTGTAACACCCAAAGTTTAGGGAACTCGAAGCGTTACAGGCTAGGACCTCACAATATATCCCGACCCTCAGAGTAACAACAATAACATCGGATCTTGCAACAAGGCACAAATAAATGAAAACCAAAACTTATATAAAAACCATAAGGTGTAACAACGGAAATGCAAAGCACTCACGGCCGAGTTCAAAACAAAGGGGAAGACAACAACAGAAATATAAAACCCGATCCCGTCTTATAATGTACGGGAACTACTGCTTACCACACCATCCGGATCACTCAGCAACATCTCTAACCTACAGGGCATCTACAACATTAGTATAAACCGTTAGCAAACATTCTAGATATCATAAAGACAATAAAGGCACAAACACACATAAGAAAGTAAACACATAGCATGCTCTCACACTACCGGTTATTATCTTTTATTAAGTTATCCATTACTAATTCAACTTATTTTGTCACACGAGAATCTCCCGAAACTCTCCTCCGCTTCCATCGGCACCTTATGGTGAACTGTGAAGCCTCACCTTGAGACATCTTGTCTCGATCCGTCGTAGTGTCTGGTAAGTCTCCAGCTTTTGTTGGATCTCTCCCAACAGATCAGGTAGAACCTCTAAAGTATATAGGTAACCGTCTATATTAGGAAATTGGATGTCTAACTTTAGCCATTCTAGATCCCTCTACAATTGAGGCTGAGCCGTGAATCTCGCCATCACCTTCTCTCGAGGCGTCTTTAGATAAGGCATCGGCGACTACATTCTCCTTCCCTGGATGATATAGAATCTCCATATTAAAGTCCTTGATCAACTCGAGCCACCTCCTCTGGCAACCATTCAATTCCCGATGAGTGAAAATATACTTCAGATTCTTACGGTTTGTGAAGATATGGCATGAAATTTCCATATAGATTATGTCATCAGATCTTCAAGGCGTGTACCATTGCAGCCAACTTCAAATCATGGGGAAGTTTTCCTCATACGTATTCAGCTGTCTAGACGCATAAGTGATGACCCTACTCCTCTACATCGGAACACATCCCAAGCGTAGCTTGGAAATGTCGATTTAGACTACAAAATCCTCTATGCCCTCTGGTTGTGCTAAGATAGGAGCAGAAATCAATCTCTTCTTCAGCTCCTCTAACTCTGATGAGTACACGGCTTGGACCATACCAACCAAGTAGTCTTCCTCAACAAGATGGTAAGCGGTCGGGTAATCATAGAAAACATTTCCACAAACCTACGGTAATATCCAGCTAAGCCGAGGAAGTTGCGCACTTCCTTGACATTTTGTGGAGTCGTCCATGTTGCTACTAACTCGATCTTCACCGGATCAACCTTGATCCCTTCTGCCAAAACTATGTGACCTAGGAAGGCCACCTCGGGGATCCAGAACTCGCACTTAGAGAGCTTGGCGTACAACTCTCTATCTTGCAAAACTCATAATACCGTCCTCAAGTGTACTACATGTTCCTCTTTGCTTCGAGAGTACACCATGATGTCATTTATGAAGACCACCACAAACTGATCCAGAAAGTCGATAAAGATGTCATTCATCAACTCCATAAAGATGGAGGGAGCATTTTTGAGCCTGAATGACATCATTACCAACTCGTAATAGCCATATCAAGTCCAAAATGCCGTCGTAGGCACATCTTGCTCTCTCACCCTCAGCTAGTGATATCCGGACCTCAAGTTTATTTGGGAAAATATAGAAGCTCCTTGTAGTTGATCCAGTAGATCGTCAATACGGGGTAGCGGGTACTTGTTCTTGATGGTCACCTTGTTTAGCTCTCGGTAATTGATGCACAACCTCATCCATCGGTCTTTCTTCAGTACAAAAACTACCGGTGCACGCCATGGGGAAACACTAGGGCATATGAATCCCTTCTTTCCTAACTCCTCGAGTTGCCTCTTCAACTCCAACAACTCGATATACATCATACAATATGGTGCCTTCGAGATCGGTCTCATCCTGGGCTCTAACTCAATGCCGAAGTTCATGCTCCGCTACGGCGGTAAGCTAGATGGCTCGCCGAAAACGTCGATAAACTCACACATGACACAAATGTCCTCTAATGTCGGACTCTCACCTTCCTTCATGCTATAACATCAGAAGGTCTCATAACCCTGTCCAATCAACCTCTCCACTCGGATTGCGCTAATGACTAAATTGGTCTTTCCAAGGTCCCAACCTCAAGAAAATCTTTATCTGACCTGCCTCGGTAGTGACTGACACGGTCCGCCTACCAATATCCAAAACCGCACCATGACGGTCCATTAAATCCATACCTAAAATGACTTCTTCATGTACTAAGTACAAGACCAAGAAGCCTACAAGCCAATAACGATTTCCCAGACATATGGGGCAATCGTGTATCTCGCGGGTACCTCTAACCCTACCATCATTGGGTAACCCTATAATATAGGGTCTTCCCTCAACCGTATCTAAGGTCAAACGCTCAACGCATGCATCAGAAAGAAATGAGTGCGTAGCATCCGTATCAAAAGTACTGTAATAGGTAAACTATTAATTGGAATGGTACGTGCAGTAGTTCGCGTTGCCGGCTCCTCAGCACTCCTCATCTCAAAACTCATGCATGTGCTCCTCTTGTATCAGTGGTGCCAACACCATGACCTTTATCTCTACTTGTCCCTAGCGCGGAACCGTGAGTATACGGGTAATCTAGGACACACTATTATGGTTCATGAGTATGATACTAAGACGGTCTTTATTTGCCTCCCACTGTACAAGCAAGGGAAGGACCCTGTTGTGAAGCAGCCTTGCCTTTACGACAAAATGTAGCTCGGTGGCATAGCCTGCCACAGATGAATCAAGTTACTGGTGACCTTGGACACTTGGGTCGTAAGTGTCCATAACTCCCACAGTTAAAACACTATCGTCCTCTCGCTACAACCTGTATGGCTGATGGATAACTCGGGCGTCTCTATGTCGGCCCTTGTCCATCGCCAAAAGCTCTTGCCTTGGTTCGGGCGTACCCTACCTCTTGTACCTTCCTTTGTCCATCTACATTTGATGTTGATGCCATTGGCTCCTCCTGAGCCCTAATAGTCTTACTTATCCTCTCCGGGTTGGCTTGCACTAAAGTCGCCCTCTACAATATCTCCACGTGTCTCCTAGGCACAGGAGGATCAAGAATACGTTCTCCCTTCCTAGCTGCATCAACCACTTGTTGCATATATTGTCTAAAAATTTTTGCTCCCATCGAGACACGATCTATCTCATTTGGCTATACCACCTGAGCTCTCGACCTATATGTCACCCCGTCCCTAACCACGGAACTACGCTCTCAACGACCTCCTCGTATCTAACCTCCGCCTCTAGCAGATCAGCAATGGATACTCGACCCCGGCCTCTTGCTACTAAAGGTCTAACAGCTTGTCCACGACCTAGGACTACAGGAGGAAGAGGTGTTCTACCTCTATCTTGTCCTACAATAGATGTCGTTATAGTCTAAGCCATATGTGATAATATCATAGTTACGTATAAGGCCACGCTAATACTATATATAGTAATCCAGTCTAGAATAATAACTACAATCCAACATACAAACTAGGCTGCAGAGATCCGCGGAAGGAGTGTTAGTTTTCCGTACATTCTATCCCAAACCGACCGTGAACGGGTTTTAAAACAAAAATTCCTTTTGAAAACTCATACCTCTTTCGGGTTCTATTTATTTGTCTATTCGGCCTTTCAAGAAGATTGCGAGTGCCATTGTTGTCAACCTAAGGCTCTGATACCATGTTGGTAACACCCCAAATCCATAAGACTCGTAATGATACGGTCTAGGACCTCACAATGGGTCCTGACCCTAGCGTGACTACAAGTTCATTGGATCTTACAACAAGGCACAAATAAATATAAAACCAACATCGATAAAACTGAAATATCATAAACCAAAATACAAAACACATAGCCAAGTATCAAAAGTATACAATAATATATCCATACAAACACAACCCCATATCCCATCCTACATGTACGGAAACCCACGGTTGATCACTCCTGCTGGATCACTGTACAGTCCTCATAACCGGCAAAGCATCTACAACACGGCATAAACTATTAGCTAACAATCCATATAAAAGATAATGTATAAGCACATGCACACTTCAGAATTACAATAAATACACAACATGATATCACACATTTTCAGTTTTATTATCTTTATAACATTATACACTCAAAACCAATTTATGGTTGTAACACGAGAAGTCTATGACTCTCGCCTCTATTCCCCTTACCATCTAAAGTAGTCAGGTGTACCTCCCCATGACCCATGTGGAGTGGATCGGCACCCTTCCATTATACCAAGTCTGGCCTAGTCACAAAGAACTCCTCAAACTCCCTCGAGAGAACTGAGCAAGCTGACACCACCCGTTGCAAGTGGGCCAATCATATGTCGGTAATAATCAATAACGCATGCTATAAAGCATATAATAAACACCACTCATGCATACATCCAATATAGGAATGCAGCTAAGTAAGTCCCACGAACTTACCTGCATCCAGGTAGCCTCGGCTATCAATCAATCTCTCAATTCCCGTAGGAATGAACACCGCCTAATAAGCAAGGAATATATATCAATCCTCGAATTAACATACTAGAAGACTCACTCTTATTCCCAAAGAATCCACAAGGATCATAAACATCATAAACAACCTCAATATTCTCAACCAAATCCTCAAAGATCATATACATCATAAACGTACTCAACATTTTCGTAAAACCCTCAAAGCCTCACAAGGCATAATTCCACAATACCACATCATCAATCTCAACTAACCTAGCATGTTCTAAGCCAAAGCCAAAGGACAAGAGGAATGATAAACTTACCAAGGACTTGGTAAGTTCTGAAGTAAGGTGTGGGCGCAGGTCAAGGAATGCGCGGGCGCGGTGACAAGGTTCCGACACCGCGACTGCGGCTTAACACAGGCGCGAGGGAAGTGACATGCTTGAAGGCGCGGGGGTGGCACAGATGAGGCGTGAGGGCAAGTTATTAGCAGAACCTCACTCCTTTTCTTCAAACATCATCTCCTCTCGATCTCTATTTTGCTTCTAAGGATCCCAAAGCTAACTCAACTTCATAAATCATCAAATCCACACATCAACGTCTCAAAAGATTACCTAACAATACGATTCATCTTGTTGGATGTAAAACAAGGAAAAGAATGAAGGCCTATAAGAAGAGAAAGAAAGGAAGGAAGATGACCTTACCCCTCTTCTCAGATGAACATAATAAAACCAGACCAACCAAAGTTGCTACACACCTAAATCCACGTCAACCAAAATCATCATCAACATCATCTTAAGCTTGGAAGGAGAACAAGGAAACAAAGAGAAAGGAATGGAGGAAGAAGTAGAAAAGAATGAGCGTGAGGAAGGAGAAGAAGATCAAGTGAGGCAATCAGAAACCCTCACAATGAAAGGAAAAGAAATACTTAAGGAGGAAGAAAGCGGAAAGAAAGTCGGCCAAAAAGACGGCCGCTTCCTCTACTATGCCGCGACCGCGACCCGGCAAAGCCGCACCCGCGGTGGCGCGCCTGCGGGCGAGGTAATGCGCGGTCGTGGGATCTCCTAAGGAACATGGTTATTACAACTACTACTCTCAATCTCGTATTCTCATAATTCTCGATTTTTTGTCTTTTTCGAACTCATCTCTCAATCTCGCAACCTCAATCTCGTTATGGCAAACCTGAGTGATAACATTCCTTTCAAATTCTACCCTAGAACCTAAGAATGCAAATATCAAATGCCCGAAAAGTCACAAGGGGCATTTCGACAAGTTTCTCAGCCAAAAATGCTTACATCCGACACTTTTACGAAACATTACAAAGATTAAGCCGATGAACGAATATTGTCAGGTTTCATGCAACTATTGTTCAAAGGTGTGCAAGTGGAGGGTGAAAGGTGGTTACATGACTTTGCATACCCACATGCAAAAAATCCATCCAAGTGGCTAGGGATATCATGGGGACAATCACAATTGTCCCACGAATTTGCATCTTTTTCCTCTCAATCTCCTTTTATTTATGTATAACCATAGTGAAGAAAGTTTAGGATTAGCCGATGTTATATGTTCTCATGCAATTCCATTTTCTTATGTGGAATATGAAGAAGTTCGAGCATATAACACTAAATATCTTCAACCTTTTATTAACCAAATTCTCGCAAAACCGTTTTCAAATTAATTTCTAAATCTTATGAACAAAAGAAAGAAAAAAAATTATTTCGATTTTGTCATCTTTTTCACATCAAGTTTCTATTTGTAGTGATATTTGAAGTGCACAATCACAAAAACATTTTTACATGGGCATGACTTTACATTTTCTTGATAATGATATGTTTTTTGATTAATATGTTATTGCATTTCGCCATTTCAACCAAAGACATGATGCCACACACATTGCAAACTTGATAAAAACAACTTAACAACAATTTAATTTACAAGATCGAGTTTTTTCATATTCTTTTGATGAAAATTCCACTAACACCACCGCCATAAACCCATTGGTCGAGGCGGTGAGACAATATTTGCGAACTCCTTTTACTCATCAAAGATGTGCATGTCATATATTAAACTTATGTGTTCAAGATGGACTTAAGATTTTAGCGGTTATGGTAACCCTCATCACCAACGTTATTGATCATATTTGTCACTCATCCGATTTGAGAAAAAAAATGGAGAACATTATGTTTATCTAATAATCTTCATCCAATTGCATTTTCAAAAGACATTATAACTAGTTGGGACTCTACTTACAAATTACTTGGTTAAGCCCTTTATTACAAAGAGCTTTTACAGGTTTTTTTCGCACAAAACATTCCTTGGTCAATTCTTTATGATGAAAATGTTTGACAAACTTGCATTGATATTTGTAATGTTTTTGAGGTTTTTAGTGATGCAACTAATGCCATGCGTTACATTTACACCCCATCTTCTTGTAGCTTTTTAGAAATAACCGTAAACGTTTGCGAGGCTTTTCAAACCGGTACAACTTATACAACCGTTATAGATGCTATAAATGACATGAAATTGAAATGGCTAAAATATTATAAGGAAATTCCCTTGATTTATCTTATAACATCCGTTTTTAATCCTAGACTTAAACTTGATGGTGCTTCCGATTTGTTGATTGTTTATTCTGATTGTTTGGGTTTAGATGTCATAATTCCTAACATTATGAATGAAGTTTGTATTGAAATTGAAAATTTGCTTTCTTTATTTTAAACAAGTGCTACTCTTCTTCTATCGTTGAACCGACTCATACCCTCTTCTTTTCTTTCAAAAGCAAAACAAATTTTAGCTAAAAGAACAAAAACACCAAGACATTCATCCTCAAGTGCAAAATTTTTAAAATTATCTAATAACGTGTTTTAATTTTGTTTGTGATTCTTTTGAAATGTTGGATTGGTGGAAGAAATTCGCCCCGAAATATCCAACCTTGATCAAAATTGTACAACAACTCATGGTCGTGCCCGCATCAACGGTTGCCGTGGAGCAAACATTTAGTCAAGGAGGGAACATGCTAAGTTACAAGAGAACTCAATTGAAGTCCGAGAAGTTGGAGGCTCAAGTTTGTATTCAAGATAGGATGGGGGGACAATACAACGGAATGCCCCGGCGTTTGACTCAAAATCAAATCCAACTCCGATGATCCGGGCACGATTTCCGAGTCCGGGGCGTATAGGTAAAGGGGCAACGAAAACAACTCGGAAGTCCGACTACGACAAAAGGTTAGAAAAGGTATGAGAACTACAGGAGATTTGATTCTTCTTACCTCCGAGAGGATACGTAGGCAACCGGTTGCAACCCCTTTTTTTTAATTAAAGTATCGTTGATTACTTGGTTATAAATTTAAATTTTTTTTTTTTATAATTTAAGTACTATTGGTGAGCATGACGAGAGCTCGAGAGAGACACATAAGAAGACGAAGGAAAAGCCCACAAGTGAGGAGGCAAGACAAGAGATCGAGCAAATGAACAAAAATGATGGTTTCTTGGGAAATCTCGGGTGAACATAAGGTTATCTCGGCCGAGATAGGAATCGAAGTTTAATTGCAGCCACAATGTCCCATATCGAGAGTAATCTCGGGCTGAGATTTTGAACATGAAGGCCAAGGTTTTTTATTTTTTTAAAAAAATAATCTATATACTTTACTAAAATAGAAGACACTAATGCTAACGTGTCGCTCCCACAATTTTTTTCAGATTAAATCTTTTATTAAACAAAAAATTATGCCAATAAATCTTTTACTAAAGTTAAAATTTTTTTTAAAACAATCTAACGATTTGATCTAGATCACGATATTATCAAAACTACCGGTATCAAAAAAAATATCAATTAATTTCTAACCAATATTTTTTATTTTTAACATAAAAATTTTCTAGCAAGATCTCATATTAATCTTCTCCTAGAAGTCACCAAAATAGTCCTAACTAATTCTAATTATCTTTTTAACGTAAAAAATCTAGCAAAATCTCGTATTATCCATATAATTTTTTTAAAATTAATCAAATTAAATCCCTTGAAATAAATTAAATTTCTTAATACGTTAGATCTCTTAATTTTGTTTTTGATTCGATAAAAAAATATTCTTGAAAGATATCTTTTTTACTAAACCAATATCTAAATTATTGCTAAATTTAAATTTTCACCAAAAAATTCAAATCAGTTTTAAAAAATATTTGTACGGTTTGCTAATTAATTTTGTTTAATTGAAATCATAACCTAATGATAAATCAAAATAAAAGTTGATGATAGTTTGATTCATAAGATCGTTTTTTAGAGTTTGTTAGATTTATTTTAATTTTTTAGGGCAATTTTTTTTATATTATTTTTTTACGGCAATTTTTTTACGTACGGTATACATACCAATTTATCAAAAATAGATTTTATTTTAATTTTCTTTGTGTCAAAGTTTTTCGATCATTTGTTAAACTTCCCGTGTACAATACGGAAACTTCTCACATACACTTTTCACATCATCTCCACTATATATGTAGAACATGCCTTCTCATAAGCCAAACAAATATTTTCTTCTTTTCCAAGTAGCTCTACTTATTTCTATAACTTCCACTTCAAAACCTATTATATATTGATCATGTTTAGTTTCTTTTCAGGGTCCGGGTTCTTATTCTAAATTTTAGGTTTGAAGATAGCTTCCAGGTACGTATTGTGTTTCGATTTCCGATTGATCTACTTATTTCTATAAGTTCCGATTTCGATTTGAAAATAACTTTCAGGCTCGTGTTTCGACTTCCGTTTGATCTACGTATTTCTATAATTTCCAATTTTCATTTTGAAGATAGCTTCCAAGTATGTGTTTCGTCATTTTGTGATTTTATAATAATAATCTTCATTTTAGTTTATGTTATGTTTAATCTAAACAGTTTGTTTCGTAACCGAAATTAAATTACTTTTTGGTTTTTTGAAACAAAAGACACTAAAATCATGTGTCAATCAACTGGTAATGCCACCTCAACTTTTTTATACAATATTTCTTAAACTGCCAATTTATTTTTCTTTATTTTTTGTCTCAATCGAAATTACAAAATCTATTTTCAAACAAATCCAAATCTTAATAGTATTGATTAATTTTTGACTAAATCTTAACATTTCTTTTAGTAATTCACTAATTGTTTCAAGTCCATTTAAATTTATCAATCAATACAAAAAGATTGTGTAAAATATAATAATATCATTTACTACTAAAATACGTAGGTTTTGCTAAGTTTTTTTTTGTTGTATTGTTAAATGAAGAAAAATCTTACAAAAACCGGATTGAAAACCACTATAAAATTGGGAAAATGTTTTTTGCATTAAAAAGATGAAATAAAAAAAAAAAAGTAATAAGAGTATTTGAAAATGAGATCAAAATAATTAGTAGGATAAATTGTGAAAATCATGCGAAGATTGAAATGTAAGGAAGGGGTAATGTTTTAACTATTCATGTACAAGGTTGATTAGGGTAAAAAGTAGGATAGTTCTATTAAAATTTTTTAAAAGTTGTTAGACATTGCGATTAGCATAGATTATCGTTAGCTATTTCAATTAAAAATTAATGCCAAGTATAAACAGGTAAATCGGAGATTTTTTACAATTTATTAACTGAATTATCTCATCTTATTTGTTAGGCGGAATCTCATTTTGATTTTAATAATAAATCTATTTTAAGTTTAATATTCTCTTAATTTTTTAAATTTAAAATTTAAACTTTCGTGACAAGTTTTGTTAACCCTATTTCTCATTCTATATATTTTGATTTTATTCTAAGAGAAGTTGCTTGCTTCTTCTTCTTGCTTTCTCAATTTCAATAATATTATATCTTTTTTATCACTAATTATTTTTCACGTTTCGAATGCTACGGGGTAGGTGATAAAAGAACCGAATTTAATGGCAGATTTTAAGATGGATGAAGACTACACACCAATAGATGTTAACGAAAATATCCTTGGTTATCCCCAAACCATTAAATTCATTTTTTATATATTACTTTCATTTGATTATGCTTCTCATTTTTTCTTGATATAAATCATATAACCTCCATAAATACAAATTTAAATAATAAATGCAGAATAGGGTACATGAATGAGAAGCTTGAGAGCAAGATTGCATGAGAAACAGCTGAAGCAATAGATAAATAATATAATTTGAAAATTCCATCAGAAAACACTCAAAATACATAAATGTTACAATGACAGACTTATAGTTATTTCTAAAAGGTTTTTAAATTTGTGAGCAATTATATATCATTATTACATTATATTCATGTTTCTGAATGTTACAAGTTTGTTACAATTATTTCTTGGTTTAGATAAATAATTTTTTTAATTCTTTCATTTTTGAATTTTTAGGTTCCAACTTTGCTTTGTTACGTAAGGATAAATTTTATGAGTGTAGAATTATAAGAAATTCTTTATTCGTTACTATTTTATCGTTTTGAGAATAATTAAAGCTGAATTACTATTATAATGTTTCATAAATATCTCTTTGGTTCAATCCATGACATATTTCTCAAAATATTCAATATATTATAAAGCCGGCTGTTATTTAACGCATTTTTTTTACTAACGGACAAATGTGCGTTATTTAGTAAATGTATTAAATCTGTCCGTCACGGACAAACCTATGTTGTCCGTGACGGACAAACCTACTTTGTCCGTGACGGACAACTCTTGACACTAGAATCTGCAAACGCTTCAACTAACTTATCTTTTATTTTAGATAAAATAAAAAAAAGGTTATTTTTGGATAAATAATATCATTATTTCCATAATTTAACAACCATAAATCTTATTTTGGGATAAATAAGATCTTTATTTCCATAATTTAACAACTATAAATCTTATTTTTAGATAAATAATATCTTTATTTCCATAATGTAACAACCATAAATCTTAAATCAATTTTTTATATCCTATAAAAACCGTAGTCAATCCCCTCCAACCCTCATTCAACCATCTCCTCATACCTGTTTCTCAAATTCAACCAGTAGACAATCTATTCTTTTTGAAAAAACAACTTAACAATGTCCCGGAAGATTATGATATTGATGATGAAGAAATATCTTTGAGTTTTAAGAACGAAGACGAAGATAATATTGAGGTATGTAAGAAAAAAATTTTGATTAATAAAGTTGAAATCTTTAATCGTAGTTTAGGTTTTCAATCGTGATTGAACTTAGATTTTAACCATTGATCGATTTCAGCCATGTTTTGAAAGAATGTAACGTTATTTAGGGTTCGTAACGAAATTCGGAAAACAACCTGTCCGTAACGGACAAAATAACTTTGTTTGTCACATACAAAGTACTTTTGTCAGTGACGGACCGTGTACTTTTGTCCGTGACGGACAGTGTACTTTTGTCCGTGACGGATAGAGTGCTTTTGTCCGCTACGGACAACCCTTTAACAGAATAAACATTAACCTTTTTTTATTTTTTTTAGGGTTTAGAGGAGATAGATGCGGACGTTGATAATCTCAGCATAGATGAAGGATGAATTGAAAACGTAAATGCATCCGCCTCAGAAAGCGAGGAGTAAGGATTACTCTAGCCTGTTCACAACCGACAGAAGCTTCAATAGTCGACCGGAAGTCATGGAATGGGTTCGAAAAGTCGGAGAGGAAAATAAAATGGTTTTTTCTGTTAGTCGGGTACAGAAGTCGGACCTCGGTAGTTTGGGAAAGACATGGATTTCGTGCGAGAAATATGGAGTATACACCCCAAAAAAGGTGTAGCCAGCTTAGATGAAGAATGCATCGACGAAGAAGAGCGGGTGTGAATTCATGATTAGGGTTTATCAAGGTTTATGAAAAGTTCACGTACAATGGGGTGTCCACAACCACAAGCTTGGAAGAAATTTAAAGGGTCATGCATTTGCGGGAAGGATGAATGAGTAGTAGAAGAAGTTAGTAAAGAACATGTGGACCAGTAATTGCACCCCTGCCCAAATTGCCAATGCTTTGAGCATTGATAAGGGTAACAACACCATGATGAGACAAATCTACAACGAGAGGCAAAAATTACGTACATAAGGTTTGGATCAAAGGACATTGCTGAACAATTCTTTTTCGAATGTCGTAAAGAGGGTTATTTCTGTGAGCATAGGGGAAACAAGGACGGTGAAGTAAGCGACATTTTCTTCGCACATCTGAAATCAGTTACCCTTCTTAAGGCATTCCCTTACGTATTGGTAATAGACTCAACATACAACACCAACACGTAAGCTTTCATAGTTGTTAACTTTTCCGTAAGATGCCTTTTTTTTATGTATGTAAACTTAACGTTTTGATGTTATTTTTTTACAAATACAAGATGCCATTTTTTGAAATTGTTGGGTTTACATCGACATGGCTGAACTTTAACGTTGCCGGTGCATTTTTATCCACGGAGAAGGAAGAGAATTATGTTTGGGCGATTGGACAACTTGCAAAGCTTTGTAGGTGCGTTGAGAGGACACTAACTACAATTGTCACGGATCGAGAGAAGGCTATTATGAACGCTCTTGATCGTATTTTCCCAAAAATCCAGTTTTTGTTATATCGCCGTCACATATACAAAAACATTGAAGGAAGGGTTAGGAATAATCACATGGATAAAGAACTCGCTCGAATATTTGCCAATAGTTACATGTGTTTATTTAAATCCAAAACGGAAGAGTCTTACAAGAGACGGGCAACTCAAATTGAAAACAAGTGGAAAAGGAGAGGACATCTTCTGCAATATGTGAGGATGCAATGGGTAGATCCTTACAACAAACGAATTGTTTCCGTGTGGACGGATCAATATCTGAACTTCGAAAGTAACACGACGAATAAATACGTATTCCACAATAATTTAATTTATAATTACCTGATTTGAAGCTAACTCTGTTATTTCTCAACAGGGCAGAAACTGCGCACTTTGTTTAGAAACAATTCATGAAAACAAATTCTGCGAAGTTGGATACAGTTTTCAGGTTCTATCACTCTTTGATGAGGATTCAATTATACAACATCCTCAGTTCGTTCAACGAGAGCATGTTGAAAAAGATCACATGGACTTCTTGTGTTAAACAGTTTCAGTCGTTGCACCACAACATCTCCCGCAAAGATTTTTTTACTTATTATCGTTTAGTACAATAAAGCTCATGCTGACAAGCCCGATGGTCCGTGCACATGTTCATTTCCGACGACTCATGATCTGCCGTGTATGCACTTTATTTGGGGTTATATGAAGAAAGGAATGTCTATCCCTCTTACAGATGTGCATGAATTCTTGAAAAAGTTAGATGTCGATGACGTGGTTCAGGAATCAGAACAAGGACGAGATGTGCATCGAGTTGGAAGAAAACTATTGTCGGAGTTCTACGAGAAATATTTTCCAAATTTAAGCCCTACTCGTCAGTTGGAAGTTGTAAAAAAAGCTATAGAAACTACTTTTCCAAAGAGGACCAGTTTGTGGGAACCTGCTAGGGTTGTGACTAAAGGAAGACCGAAGAACATTCCAAACAAAAGATTACCATCCGATTGGGAGCTACGGGGTACCCCATCCAAAAAACAAAGAGATCGACCCCGAAAGAACCCTATACCAGTGCCAAGTCCATCTCCTAATACCGATTTACTACCCAAAACTCCTTCAAAGAGAACTATACCCATGCAAACTCCAAGTCATAACCCTGATAATTTAGTAGAATGGCCTAAGGCCGTTCCCATTTAGATGAAAGAGTATGTAATCAGTTGGAATAATGTCAGAGGGGATTGAAACTGTGGTTTTAGAGCACTAAATCATGCAATCTACGACACAGACACAGATGAGGGATGACGGATGATTAGGCGACTAATGTTGCAGGAGCTCATTTCTCATCGCGGGTTGCATGAGTGTTTTTTTTTCATCGACGTAACGTCGATGCGACGATTGAGGCACTTGGATGGAATGAGAATGGTTTTGCACCACCAGATTATTGGTTTGTTGTGACGGACATGGGGTGTTTAGCTGCGACTGCATTGCAGTGTATTGTCGTAGTGCACGGTGCGTGCAACTACACATATGTCCCACTATATCGTTGGGAAGAAGAAAACACTTCGAACTTGGGGATGCCAGAAATCCATATATCAATAGTTCTCAACCAGTTTCATTACATTAGGGTATGTCCTCTAAGATATTTTCATTTATGCTTTTCGGCTTTACTCTTCACAACATATATACTAATGTTTTTTTTCTCTTTGTTTTAGCTGACACTTGTAGAGGATTGTCCTTTACCAGAGATTCTTAAAACTTGGTCGCGCAGCCATAACAACACCGTAAATGATATTGAAGTCAGATTAGCTCATCGTCTCGCTCGATGGAAGGAGTTACAATTACCACATTTATGAGCAACACGGACATATTTTGACACAATTAGTTACACTTGTTTAGTTAAACTTTACGATCAAACATATTTTCTTAAGGTTTTGTCATTTATATTATGTTAAGGTTTAGTCATTTATATAGTCATCGTTTATATTTTGTTAAATATAATGCAACAAGTTAGTACGAAGTTTAAACATACACAAAAATGTAGACATGACATACAAAAGTTTAAACATACAATACAAAACCTACAAAAATAACACAAGTATACTCGTCATCGTCATGACGAGTACCACTACCCTGTCCATTATCGTAAGAACCGTATGAATAATCTTGCAGATCAGGAAAATAATCTACATAAGTACGTAAATCCTGATGCAGAGAAGGAGGGACGGAAGGATCACCAATGTACGGCGTAAATTGTGCAGCATAATCATACGGGTCGAGTCCACCATACGGGTTGACCCGAGTGGCCTCACCCATACGCCTATACAAATAGGCAAGTGTCGCCTTACCCCAGGATATGCTTATCACCCGATCAAGATCCTCCACTAGTATCAACAAATCAGGTGAAATCTTGTGCTGAGATTTGTCGGTGAAGAGCGTCGATTCCAGCGGGTACAACAACCACCCATACGTTGTAGTCTTCAGATACAGATGGGAGTAACCGTCACAATGATCCAGTAAGAAGACATGTGACAGCCCGCAATGACGTATATCTCCAGTAGTTATCTAATAATCAAGAAATCTAAAAAACTCCTGCACACGGAGGACAACATCAGATCCGGTGATCACATGAGTAACAACCGTCCCGAAGATGGGTATACCCATGATGATACGGACATCATGGAGAACAATCATCATCTCACCCCAAGGCATGTGCAGTTGGTTCACCTCTGGCTGACATCTCTCAATGAATGCGTCCAGTAGACGCACATTGAGGTGCCTGTACATAAGACCCTGAATATGGGTCAATCTAATACCGTGCGCTAAACCCGACCACACCTCCTCATCCAGCTGACAAGCGTCCAACTGACTGACTCTACTATTGTAGTAGACGCACATTGAGGTGCATGTACATAATTATTGCGTACTCACCATCCAGATATGGAGAACGGTGTGAGCATGGAAGCTTCTAAGAATCTTTGGGATACGAGGTCTCCCTCTAGAAGGACCTCGAAGATCGGACTGAAAGGCCTGCCGACTAGGAGCTACTGGTGTAGGACGATATCTCGGAGTACGAGGAAGTACCTCCTCAATGACATCCTCCACCGGAGCTGGCGAAGGTGACCTACTCGCTCGGCGTCTCCTCGCAACAGGTTGCTACTGGGAAGGAGCATGTTGCTCCTCCTGCTCCTGCTCCTGTTGGGAAGAAGAAGAAGCAGATTGCTGCTCCTGTTGGTAAGGAGCAGACATGTCCTCCACTTCAGAATAACCCCTTCCGTAAGGGGTCTGCTCTCCATGAGCTGATGAATGCGTCCAATGTGGAGGTCCAACATAAGAGATGCTATGTCTGCCTCCGGCAAAAACCTGGTGAGGAGGGCTGGATGGACCAATGTCATGCGGGATGCCAAACATACTATGCCGCGTGACTCCCGACTCCTGTGTCGAGAACTGCTCCTCAACCGAAGCACCTCCAACATATGGAACTGATTGTCGGGTCTCGTGTCTCGAGTGGATCTCTCGCTGTCCCATGAGAGAACGCATACGGCTGTGGAATACCTTCTTGAAGTACCCCAATCTGGTGAATTTTTTAGCGTCTTTGTTGGTGTTTCTTTCCATCTGCAAACAAAATACAATCAATGTTAAAAATAATAATAATAATAATACATAAACAGAAACAAGTTGTCCGTAGCGTCTTTGTTGGTGTTTGTTATTCAAAGGATTACAAATTTCTTTCAAACAAACAAAATTTTAGAACTTTAATCAACAAAATAGTCATAATTGTCATATTACATAGTGCACATTTGTCCGTGACAGACAAATTTAATAATTAAACTACGTAATGCCCATTTGTCCGTTAAGGACAAATGTACATTACGTAGTTAAAAAAAATGCGCTAAATAGCCTGCGCGTATAAATATACCCGCGGACAAATGTACATTACGTAGTTAAAAAAAATGTGCTAAATAGCCTGCGCGTATAAATATACCCGCACAAGATGCGGGATATGCACTAATTTACTCTGAACCGATCGACAATTTATGTTAAACCTAAACCTTTGATTTTCAGATAGTCGGTTTATATTTGCCTTAAACCCAAACCGAAATCGACGGGTTTGACTGTTTAGAGGTTTCCGTACCATGTCTAGGCTAAATTGCAATCAGGTATTTTACCATCAAAGGTCTAAAAAAATTAAATCGAAGTAGAGGGTTTTACATTTTGTGGACGCATAACCTCGAGCGAGACCCTCGAAGTGAACCTGAACCAACCGGATCGACAGACACTGTCACACCAGCAAGAAGCCGAGAAGTGAGAGTTCTCTCTCCCCGAGCGCATTTCCATATAAAGGAGAGACGTTCTCATCTGATCGCTCACTCATCCGCGCATCTTGATCGGTTGAGCCTCGGTGTTACAACTATAGTTTTGAACATCTTCAGGGCTTGAATTTCGTTCATCTTTTTCTAGGGTTTTCAGATATGGCACCGACAGGCTCTAAACACACAAATGCTACTGCTGGCGGCTTCTTCGCATCGATCGCTTCCGCCATTTCCACCGTCGGTTCTGCCATGCACAAATCTGTCAACGGGTAACGTAACCTCCTGTCTTTTTCCTCATCTTTGACTTTTTGGCAAATTTGATATTATTTGTACCAATTTCAAATTGGTACTTACTTTTCAGCTTTTATATCAAGACTTTGTGTTACTCTCGATCTTGATTAGTTTCCTTTTAAGAGAAAATCTTTGGTGTCAGCTCTAGATTTGCAACTGGCTTGTTTGTTGCATAATGACCGCTGGGAGGATGCACATGGCTTTTTAAAATTTAGCATCGATTGAGTGTTGAAAGTTGAAACTGTTAGCTAATTAAATAATTTTAGTCATTCATGAATAGTTGTTGAACGAGGTCCTGGCGAGCACGACTAACATCACAGCAGTGATTATATTTATGACATTGAATTTTGTTCATTTAGTTTGATAAATGGGTGTAGACACTAGATGGGCAATTGATTTACAATGTGTAAACCTAATGACAATGTTTGCTAGCTTAATGACGATGTTAGATGATAATTGAAGGACCTTCCATGGGAAAAGCTTCCACTTTATGCCAACTTTTTATTCCAATCTAATCCTATTTCTATCTGCTTATGGATCTTGGGTACCTTACATATGAAACTCTGCAAATAAATTTGCTATCTTATACTGGGGCATGCTATATAGTATCCATAAGTATGTGGCTGTTAGGACCATCATTTTGAGGGTAAATTTGCTAACTAGCATTATATGCTAATACATTTTTAGTGTTTGTTTGCCTTGGCTAAACTTGTAGCAGCATATCTCTTTGTATATTCACGGGACTAATTTACACTTAATAGCTACAAATACCAAATTTGTCTCCCCTAATCTACATCTGAAAATTCCAAATTTCTTTGACTTCATCTTATAATTCTCATCTTCAGATCCCATATTTCTCTCACCCTCTCCCTCTCACATTTCCAAAGAAAGCACAGTTAAAATCCCCTGGCCCTCTGTCCTCATATATCTCAGGTTCCATCATGTTTTGAATCACCATAGTTGAGTATACTCAAAATACACATGATACGAATTTGCAAATGCAAGAAAAATATAAAATACAAACATGCTGCATAGAATATACAAAATTTATATACAAGAACTATATTAGCACATTCAAGAAATTTATATCCATACAAGAAATATAATGTTAAGGAAGAAACTTTATCAACACTTATGCTGAACTTTCAAAGTACAGATTATAGTAAATTAACATTCATGCAAAGGAAGGTTGACAATAGGATATTTTTTGTGGAATTCCTGCAATTAAGGATAGTGTGATCTAAAGTTTTTTAATTTAAAAACCTACAGTAGTATTTTGGGTTATTTCAGTTAAGTACTCTAATGAGGAGGATATATAAACAAGTTAAATTGTCAAGGGATAAACTATATATTAAATTAGCGAGAATAGACTGTAGAACCAACTCTATCTTATTTTGACATGTAAAATAGAAGAAATTTACAAGAAATAGTATTGTTCATGTTCTGAGCAGATTCTGTTACATGGCTAAATGATTATTTGCATGTAGAGAAGTGAACATCTTGTAATCAGTTGGAAAATTATAACAGTTGTACTACATTTGCTTGCACAGACATCTTGTTCCCTCTTTTTTCTTCTAGGCATTCCACGTACATTGCCCACATCACATTGACAGTTTGATACACTGCAAATTCTCTTTTCAGTTTGTTGGATTATGAGGGCCTAGAAGTTATAAATCCAGAAGGAGGAACAGAAGATGCGCAAGAGGAAGCACAGAGGGGCAGATGGAAACAAGAGGTGTACATTGTTCTTTCTGCTTCTTACTATCTCCACTGGAGAGCACCTTGTGGGTTCTCCGTGATTCCACTATGTCTAGGTGATGCAGTCCTTAGTGTAGGAATTATATTTGCTTGCTGGTTCTTTGGATCATACTGCCATGCAGGATCAGATTCACAACTTTTGATCAAGATTGACATAAATTAGGAAGGTTCAGTTTCAAAGTTTTATCCTTGAATATCTTTCTGTCAGATCTTTCCATATTCCTTTTAGTCAGCATAATGGCACGAGCTCAGTTTTTCTATCATCTTTCTTAGCTAGTGAATGTCGTATTGTTTTGATGGACTGTTGGAAATGCATTGTTTGCTATATGACAAATAAATATCGCCTTATTAGATAGAAGAATAAGATGTTCATGAAGCAAATAATCCCTTCAAAATTTTAATTATGCATCTTTCAGATCCCAGTAGAAGAAAATATCTATGGTCATGTCTTCCCAACACGTGTTAGAAAAATTGTTAGCAGGTCCTATTGATATTAGATGTTTAAAAAAATCTTGTTTCTCTTTTTATGATGTGACAATATCTTGTTCCTATGTTTGAGTTGGTATGATGTGCCTCATGTTATTTTGTGTGTGGGTGGTAAAGAAAAGCTTGATTGCCAATGAAAACACGTCATGCACTCTTCATCTGCTCTCTTAGCATGAACATACCGAATCTGTTCATGGTTATAACACAGCTATTTACACCCCATTTTCTCCCAGGACAGAGATAGTTACTGGAAGATGATGCGAAAGTACATTGGATCTGATGTAACTTCAATGGTTACGCTTCCGGTTATAATTTTTGAGCCAATGACCATGGTTCAAAAAATAGCTGAGGTATTTGCACATATTTTACTTTTTTTTTGTGTCGCTGCATCTTGTAAACTGTGTTGTATCTGTCACAGATACTGGACTATTCTTACCTGTTAGATCAAGCAGATGAATGTGAAGACCCCCACTTGAGGCTTGTTTATGCTGGTAATCATCTTTTTGCTAGCATCACTCTTTTTTTCTTTCAATAATCTGGTATGACTAACAATTGTTTTCTGCAGCAACATTTTTCATCTCCATTTATTATCCATTTCAAAGGACTTGGAAGCCTTTCAATCCCATTCTTGGTGAGACTTACGAGTTGGCAAATCATGGAGGCATAACATTTATATCTGAACAGGTAATCTGTCTTTTTCTACTTTTCTACCTTTTAATATTGATAGAATCCCAGAAATGGGAGTAAAAGGATAGAACCTGAGTGCAAGAATCTCACAAGCAACCAAGTGTTTGAGGATCAAATTCAACGTGTCTTACAATCTGGTGTCTTTCTTCATTTTATATTAGAAAAAAGGAAATAATTGGGTTGAAAGTTTTGAATTTAAAGTAGTGAAAATCAAAGTGGAAGCCAAATGGAAGAAATAAAATATAAGGTGGAAAGTAGGAGATTCATCATAATGGGAGAATTGGGAATGTGGCTTGGAGAAACTTCAACTGGTTCTTATGACTTGACCTCTGGCCATGTATTGATAACGGGACAGTTCGGTCATGTATATGGAATACCTATGCTCAGCCCAAACCATATCAGTGCACCTGAAAAGTCACCTTGTACTCAAGGTGAAAAGAAGCAAAGTTTTCCAACAGGAGCATTCACCCAACTCGCATTCTCAAACGGGCCATCCTACAAACACACAAGTAGTTTCCAAATTGGTGGATTAGGCCCTTTAACCCGAATATGTGATAAGATTCTCTTTGGAATCGTTGGACCATTGGAATGTGATTAAAAGCCAGTCGTCCTCTCAGACTTGGGCTGAACACCTTGTAGTTGATCCTGCTTGCCTTTCTAGTAGAACTTCATGAACGCCTTGTTCCAATTGGTTTGTACTGTTATTAAGCAAGGCCAACCATTTAACATCAAGACAAGATCCGCACCTTCCATGAGGAAGGTATAGTAATTTTATGTAATCTTCAATCCTGGAAATTCCACAGACACATTCCGGCGAATCATTTGCAGTCAATGAGATCCACATTTCCGATTTGCACACCAAAATGAGGAATTTCTCAACAAGACTCAATTCTTCAGCTAGGCTAGTAACAAAATTGTTAGTAGAACCACTAACAAACAAATTCAACTATACCTATATTTAAGAGTTCGCTCAATCTTTGCAAGATAAATCAGAACATGCCTACATTTAAGAGTTCCCTCAATTTTTGCAAGATAAAATCAGAACATACCTACATTTAAGAGTTCCCTCAATCTTAACGGTGGTCCCAGGAGTGTTCCCAAAGAGAGCATAGAAGGGTATCTCTGCCGTTCCACCTAGCTTGGCTTGAGAAGGACCAAACTGTTCATCATTGTTTGCTTGGTATCACCATCCGTGAGTACTATCAGTGAAAAAGTTGTTTTATAACAGCAGTCTCTGCGGTCAGGTAGACCTTCTCATTGCAACGATGGCAAAGCCCCTTTTCAGCAGCACTTGGCGTTCCACTTCCCCAATTTTGGCCGGTGATGGCCTTGCATTTTGGCTAGCGAAGGTTTTGATGTACGGCTTGGAATGATTGAAGATGTGAGTTTTTTTTTTTGTAGGGAATAGAAGAAGATGGAAGTAAGTTGGGTCTATTTGGAGAATTTTGAACTACTTTTGTGCTTCTGCTGGAGCTCTTTTGGCTTTAAACTTGAGAGATAGACTTATGGCCTGGTAAACAGATTTGGGCATGTGAATTCTAACATCAGTCATAGCTCCTCCTTGAACCCGGCTAAGAATACACCTAACAGGCAAGGGTCTCTTCATTCCTGAACGCGTGCTGAGCAAATTCCTGACGAATCCAGACTATTTGATGGAGGAGAGATAGCCGTCCAGGTTTTGGAATTTGGCTGGCTTGTAGTTTTCTTGTAGTGCTTTGGCAGGCTCGTAGTTTTCAAGTACGTCTCCTTCGAAATACGTCGAAGCAATCTTTGCTCTAAATTCGTCAGGAATTTGGTAATAGCTGAAATATCTTCCCGCTTTCAGAATCCAGCCACGGGAGTATCCGCTGGAGGATTTCGGAAACTTGACCTTCAGTTGGGGTCTTTTAATGGCACTTTGTACCCTGTCTTGATTGTCATCTGATTCGTCCACCCACGAGGTCTACACCTCGCTTGAGGATGGGTGAACTCCTCTGGTGTGCTCACAATGAGAACCTCCAGTGCTATTGCTAACAGGTCGGGTGTTGCTAGACTGGTTTTGATCGCAGCAACCTCCCACCAACATATCAATGCGGAAGCAATGTTGGCTACAAGTTGGTGTTGATATATGGTTAGATGTTGAGGCCATGTTTAGAGTGGAATTGAAGTTAATTAAAGGTTAGTCTGATGGTTGGGGGCTTGATTGGTTTGGAGGATTTCTATCAGATAAGGTAGTCTCACCATCTAGGATTGAAACGGCTCCGATATCAATTGATAGAAAACCCACATATGGAAGTAAAGATAGAGATCTGAGTGCAATGATCTCGCAGTCAGAGAAGTTTTTAAGGAATCCTCTGTCTATATTCAGTATCGTTTTCAACGTGTCTTACAATCTGGTCTGGGGTCTTCCCCATTTTATAATAGGAAAAAGGAAATAATTGCATAAAAAGTTATTGAATGTAAGTAGTCAAACCAAATGTAAGAATATAGAACATAATGGGAAGAGCAAATGAGTTCAGCATAATGGGAGAAGTGGGAACGTTGCTTGGGACAGCTTCAACTGATTCATTTTACTTGGCCTCTGGCCGTATATTGATCATGTGACAGTTCGGCTAGCTATAAGGAATAGCTATCCTCAGCCGGAATATGTTGCTTATTTCATTTCAAGGTGGCTGATGAGTGACATACTTCGTACTTCCATTGTATTGAACTCAACTTATATGTTAGATGCAACTTTTCTTTCCTAGCTGTGAGATGGTTATTTGTCTTTTGTTACGTTTGGCTTGATTTCAGGTCAGTCATCATCCTCCAATGAGTGCTGGGCATGCTGAAAATGAACATTTCATATACGATATAACATCAAAGTTAAAGACCAAGTTTTTAGGAAATTCCATCGATATATACCCTGTTGGAAGGTAATGCCCTTGTACTAGAATGATTTAGATTGATCAAGATTCTTTTTAGAGTACTCAATTGCAGACATGCTATATCTTTGAGCATATCCAAATCAGTTAGTTGTAAATCGTAACATCATATTCATGTGGCTGTGAGAGTTATTAGCTGCAAGGGCTTTTGATTTGATATGTGATACACACAGTATGCTAAAAAAAATCTCTCTCTAGGAGTAAGTCGCTTAGTTTTTATCTTCTGATTATAAACTTTATTATCTGTATGGAAAAAACTTGTTGACATCTTGTTGCCGACTTCCCGTGTTAGCGGGATTACAAAGTGGCTTGTCTGACATGGCTCTAATCGAGTTGAGTGGTTTAGTAATATAGCCTTTGTTTAATTGTCAATTTTCATGAGATTCTTCTTCACTGGATTCACATTGCTCACCTCTTCAACCTCCTTGTCGGGAAGAGTATGTTGGTGTTCACTTATTGTTTCCGGGTGATTCACAAATTTGTTGTAATTTTGGAACAGAATATGATGTTGGCAGTTGAATTTAAAGGGCTTGAGAGGCAAAAATAACCTTTTTTTTGGGTATGACCTTCATCTTCCTTCTAGCCAAAAGAAAAGGAGGAAAAAAGCGACCTTCCTACCCCCACTTACTTTTCGTAACAGTGTCAGTAGATTAGCTACATTCATTGTAAAATTCCGTGAAGTGTTTACTGGTTTTGTACTTTTTAAAATTATAACTGTTGTTGATTCACTAGAGCTGCTAGACACCTTATTACAAGCTTGCAATGTGGGCTTAATATGATATATTAGGATCTTGATGGACTTCACCTTTGGCAAATGGCCTGAGGATATAATTGTTGTGCTAAAACGGCGTTCTCTTTATTACCGGACAACTAGCCTAATACTTGTTCTGTTCATTGCTACTGCCAGGACCCGTGTGACCCTGAAAAAAGCTGGTGTAGTACTAGATTTGGTTCCTCCTCCAACAAAAGTTAATAATCTTATCTTCGGAAGAACCTGGGTTGACAATCCAGGAGAGATGATCCTCACTAACATGACCACTGGGGACAAAGTTGTGCTATATTTTCAACCATGTGGCTGGTTTGGGTACGATTCTTTCTGATTTTCGGGGTCATCTTGTTACGTGTTTAGTTCTTTTTGCCTGCTAGCACAATTATGACGTTGACTGTACATATCTCTTTTTGGCTCCATCTTTGTTATCTATTATTTTGTTGTTCTCCTCTTCTTCATATTTATTTCAATCTCTTAAGTTTGGGATAAGATACGAGTGGAAGGTGAGTGACTACATAAGTGAGCGATTAGTTAACCCATCTTGTATGCTTCATTTGAGGTTTGCCACTATTTACATATCTGAAAAGCTTTCTTTCTATGATACAGCAGGATTTCTTAGCTATTTTTTACCTTTTGAAGCATTGTGCAAGCTGTAATACCTTTTATTATCTATTTCTGAAGCAAATGGTTCCCCTTTTGAAGCATTGTGCAAGCTGTAACTCATACACTCATTCCATTTTTGAAGCAAATGCTCTTTTTTGCTTGCTTAACTGTTTTCTTATATACTTGATTATGATGGATGCCCGATACCTGTGTAGAGCTGGTCGGTATGAAGTGGATGGTTATGTTTACAATGCTGCTGAGGAGCCAAAGATATTGATGACTGGAAAATGGAATGAGCGTATGAGTTATCAGCCATGTGACTTGGAAGGGGAACCATTGCCAGGAACAGAGTTGAAAGAGGTAAATCTTAGTATGCTTTAGTGGAATTACTAGTCCTTGATGCTTGCATTTATCATCTAGGGTCTAGTGGCTAATTGCAAATCATGGTATCAGGTCTGGAGGGTTGCGGAAGTCCCAGAAAATGACAAATTTCAGTATACATATTTTGCACACAAGATAAACAGCTTTGACACTGCGCCCAATAAGTTGCTGGCATCAGATTCTCGTCTTCGTCCTGATAGGTACGCCCTTGAAAAGGGAGACTTGTCGAAGGCTGCTGCCGAGAAGAGCAGGTAAACTGCCGTTATTTCTTGTGTATGTTTCCCGGTTTACAATGTTTGATTACATTATTGTCTGAATCTCGTGATCAGTTTGGAGGAGAGGCAAAGGGCCGAAAAAAGAAACCGAGAAGGGAGAGGAGAAACTTTCACCCCTAGATGGTTTGAGTTTTCGGGGGAAGTGACTCCTACTCCATGGGGTGAGTTAGAGATCTACTCCTACAATGGCAAGTACAGCCAGCACCGTGCGGCTGTTGACAGCTCCTGCCGTGAGGAACCGGACGATAGCAAATCAGTTGAGTTCAATCCTTGGCAGTATGGTGGTTCAGTAGCTGCAGAATGACGTTTTTATGTTATGTCGTAACAGTTTCAACGGTTTTACTCTGTTTGCTTGCAGCGCCACTAAATAGAAATTTCCACCCCTTTTCTTTATGTTAGCGTTATTTGTGTATGTAAAACCTAGATAATGAGAGGCTATTTAGGAACATTAAAGTACCACTGGTTATTTTCCTTTGTCCCAAGTTCAATCCTCCTTGAGATCGAAGGCCTGAGGTAGATCTATGGTGGTGGAGAAAAGTGAAGCCGGAGAAGAAAGCCCCTACTGGCTGGGGTATTCTGTACTGGTCATAAGGTCTGTGTTAAAAATATACGGCCATATGCTTGTTTACACAAACCGTATGCGGCCTAATATCATCGTATGCTAATGACAAGAAACAGAACTTTGTAGTTTTATTTTCAGGTTGGGCTTTATAATCGCGCTTATGGGATTTTTGTGGGTACTTAAAGGATGAATTTCAAACGGACTGAGGGTTGCTTTAGCATTATTTTAACCTAGAGACAATTAGAAGCAACCGCTGAACGTTTTTCCTATTGCCTTGTACGCGAAAATTCAGCTAGACATTTCGGTGTTGATTTTTCATTCTTGTTTCCGCTGAACGCTTTTCCTATTGTCTTGTACGCGAAAATTCAGCTAGACATTTCCGTGTTGATTTTTCATTCTTGTTTTAATTTTTACCTGCATTTGTGAAACAATCTGAGGTACACTTTTATACCTTTTTATGCAAGTGAAAGAATTTTAGTTTATTTGATTCAATTTATATGTTGTTTACCTTTCCTAAATTCATTGCTATTTTTGTTTTAACATGTCTGACTAATTTCTATATATTTAAGGTTGGTTGAATCAAATAATAAATTAATTTGTGGTTTTATGTATTAACTGACATCATCTAATATTTTACGCTAGTGACCTTGTCCCTTACCCATATGAAGATTGATCCCTTTGTTTATTCGCATTGAGAAGTGGTGTATGCCTTAAGAATAAAAATATATATTAATTTTCAATGGGAGCGTGTTGATTCTATTATATCTTTTAAGATTGAACTTGATAAGAAGAGTGTTGATTACCTTTATCTTGAGGGCTTCTAATGTTCATACTTTATTTGGTTTTACCCTTTTTAGAATTTTGTGCGATAGCGTGATCAATTTTGTATACCTCTAATATTCTAAGTACCTCATAGGTTTGACTTATGCATGTTGCAACTTCGAGAGCGTCTTCAAGATGGATTGAGCACGTTATTTGCACACCAAGAGATGATAAAAACTAGTTTTGACAGTTACCTACATATTAACGTTGATTGCCGTGACATTGATATATATTGTTTTTTTTGTTATGGTGATATTTGTTCCTTAGATTTCATTTGTTATATTATACCCTTTTCTCTATTTTCTTTCCTTTTAACTTAGCATGAACCGTCTATTTTACATCTTATACAAATATAGTCCTCGTGATTCGATACTTGATTACTACAATTGATCCAGTCACATTTGCGGAGTAGGTTTTAGTCTAGCAACCCGTATGGTCTTAGTCCATTGATGACATAGATGGAAGTGTACAAACTATATGAGCATTGTCAATTTGATGATTGAGAAGCAGTCAATGGAAAAGATTCCATATCCTTGGTGTTAATAACATTGGTCCTGAGAGGGTGTGGCACTCTTTACGGGGTCATGCTTTGGCTTAGGAAACCGAGAGAGATCTTGTGGAAGGGCGAGTATACTATTAGGAACTAGCATTATTGGAAGGACGGGTTTGAGTTCTCAGATGATTCAGATGAGGTTGAGGATTTTGCTACTGAGGATTATCAAGCTGCCGAGGCTTATGTTACTATTGATGATGAGGTTGTAGCGAGTGATGCTACAACTGAGAATGAGACCGATGCGTACAATGTTTGGGATATGGATGCCATGGACACCGATACACATGAGGCAGGCCCGAGCAAAGTTCTGGCAGATGATGATGAGGCGACTGAGGACGAGCAAATAGCTGGGAGGACCGACGGGTTTCTTGAACGGCAGAGGATGCCGATGAGACCACCACGACATTCGGTCTCACATGCACCCCGAGATGGGAGCCGGCATAGGGTTGACTATTTAGAGTTCTTTACACAGCTAGAGGCCTTGACGTCCAACATTAATGTCTTGTGCACCGGCTTTCGAGATCTCTGCACCGAGTTTCGTGAGTTCCGTAGAGAGACAGATGCGCGTCATTCAGTATCAGAGGGGCGATGGGACGATCTATATTTTTAGACTTTTGGGACATTTTATGATCCACAGACTCCGAGATATCACGACATCCGGCATCATCACCACTAGAGGAGTGATCGATAGACTCATCATTTTTACATTGTCACTATTTTTCTCCATCTTGTACTCAATACTTCACATTGGGGACAATGTGAGTTTTAACTATGGGTTGAGGGTACATGTAATATTATTTCATACGTCACATGTTTCCTTTATTTGCATTGCACTTTCAGTTTTGGTTTGTAATAACTCTTGTTACACGTTTGATTATTGCATTGCATTTCATCCATTTCGAAAATCCAAAAAATTTGAAAAATTTAAAATTTTTTTGTGCTTCTAAAAACGGATAAGATCTCTGAAAACTCCACCTTGATTATATATTTGTCTAGGTGATGATGGAAGACTTAACACAAATAAAGTGGTTTTTATACTAACAAAATATTGATTGTATTTCTAGTTGCTTGGTTTATTTTGGTGTTTGTCTAGAATGTATGCAGGCCTTGGAAAGCATTTCAAGGGACGGACGGAGGCCTTGAAATCGGATACAAAGGACATACCGAGAGTTTGAAGAAGTTAAACAAGGAGGCCTTGAAAGCCATTTCAAGGTAAGCATGTCCACGGGTCGGACCCGCCGGGTCGACGGGTCGGCCACCTCACCATAAAAAAAAAATTAATGGAAATAAAATTTAAAAAATAAGAAAATAAATAGAAGATAAAAATTGGACTTAAACTTAAAAAAGAAGAAGAAATTAAACTAATAAAAAATAGGACTTAAACTTTAAAAAAAAAAGGGAAGAATTGGGCTTGAACCGGAATCCCGGCTGCCTACGTATCCTCTCGGGGAGGAGGAATCAAAGCCCACGTAGTTCTCTTACCTTTGTTTATATCCCCGATTGACCCTTACCTTAGTCGGACTCTCCCGCCGATACATCCGATGGCGTTTGTTGTCGCTCGTCGTCATCTTCGTCGCCTTCCTCCGCCGAGAGGTTGTTCTTTTGTGTTCGCATTTCCGCTTTCCTCCAACCGGCTAGGAGGACTTGTGCCTCCAACGTCTCGGGCAACATGTTTGATCTCGTCGGATCGAGCACCTTTCCACTCCGGCTAAAGGTTTGCTCAACCGCTACCGTTGAGGCGGGAACGGCGAGAATTTGTGCCGCGATCCTTGAGAGGGTAGGAAACCTCATTCTCTCCGGTCGGCTCCACCATTCTAATATGTTGAAATCCTCCTCTTCTTCATCATTGACAAACTCAAAAGAAATGGTTAGATATTCGTCGAGTTCCGAGTTGGAACTCGACGTGGTTTTTGCCCTTTTCGGGCCAAACAAATCTCTAGCAATTGATTTAAATTTAGATGAACTTGAAGATGAAGGACGAGGAGGGGGTTGAGAAGATTGACCTTGATCGGAAACACAATATTGAACCAATAATTCATCAAATAATTTTCTAACTTTAACAATTATGGTAGAAACATGACAATCGGGATTTTGTTCTAAACCTAAAAATTCATAATAAATTTCTAAAAATTGTTTTAAACCATCCATTTTACGTCTTGGATCTAACACAAATGCAACAAGAAAAACATCGGGAATGGTTGTATAATAATCTAACCATTTAGTTCGCATTGAAAGTATAGCTTGTGAAATATTTTCAATTAAAAGACCTTGTTGAATTGCAAATGCAATATTAATTGCTACATAACAAAATATGTTTGAAGTTGGTGTATAAACATAACTAAAAGTGTTAGTAGCATCATAAAAATATTTAAAAACCTCCATTACATCTTTTGCTAAAGTCCAAGATTCACCGAAAACAAAATTACCGTCAATATGTTGTGCGGCAAAACCACTTAAAAGTTCTCGATATTCATATGATTCGTAAATCATTTTGTAAGTAGAGTTCCATCTTGTACAAACATCTTTTGGAAATTTTTTAGGATAAACGTTATTTTGTTTACAATATGCATACCATTTAGTACGTACACTCTTTTTAGACCAAAGTTCATTAAGAATATTTCGAATAGGTTGTACTAAATGTCCAACGTATGCTAAACCGTCTTGAACACAAGTTTAAAATATGAGCGGCACACCTAATGTGAAAAAATTTACCTCCAATCGTCGGCTTACAATAGTTGGTTAAATCTCTAATGGAAGCCGTGTTAGCGGAGGCGTTGTCAAAACCGATTGAAAAAACTCGTGAAACTAATCTATATTCTTCCAAAACATTTGCAATCAAACGGGCAATGTTTTGGGCGGTGTATTGTTCGTTGAAAACTCGTAATGCTAAAACTCTTTTGTTTAAAATCCAAAATTTATCAACAAAATGACAAGTAATACCCATATATGAATTTTTTTGAAAACCGTCGGTCCAAATATCACTACAAATAGAAACTTGAATATCACCGTTGTCCATAAAATATTTAATCAATTCTTCTTTACAAATTTTATATTTATGCATCATTTTTCTTTTAGCGGTTTGGCGAGAAATCAGTTTATATGCGGGTTGAGCATGATTTTGCATCCAATCATTAAAACCAAAATTTTGTGCAAAACTAAATGCTAAAGAATCTACGGCCAACATTTCCGAAAATGCATCCATAGAAGAAGAATGATCATATGTAAATAGAGAAGGAGGTTGGTTAGAAGTAGATGCGTACCCGGTAAGTTGTGTTTGCCCTCGTGCTAATCCCATTTTTTCGGGATGCTTGTTCCGGATATGCCTCTTGTAGTTTCCGTAGCCTTCTCCCTTTTTGTGCTTGTATTGTGCCGCACAAAAATTGCATTTGACATAGTAAACTCCGTTGGCATCGGGAGCACCTTTTGTAAACCAAAATCGGAAGACCGCCGTCGTTAGTTGAGTGTTGTTCAACGGCGGCTCCTCCGGCTCCTCCGTGAATTCGGTCTCGGATCCTTGGGTGTTGGGGAAAGTAGGTGATTCCGTGATATCCTCCTCCTCGAAGATCTCGTGATCTCCACTTAATAAGTCTCGCCTTAAATCCGAACCGGTTGGAGGACCGCTAACGGAATGCCGTCCTCGGGTAAAACCTTCGCCGGATGAAGGACCGGCACCGCTAACGGAACGTCTTCCTCGGCTAGATATTTTTTTTTAATAATAGAATTAGAATGTAGCAGTAAGAGTGGTAAAATGAAAAATAAGAGAATGAGAATATGAGATTAGGAGAGTAATTGAATGTAAGAGTTGGAATTATGGAGAGATTGAGAGAGTGAATAGATTATTGAATGAGAATTGGTGTGAGATTAAATGAATTGGGTATGAGGTATTTATAGAATTGTTTTTGGATTAGATTTATTAAAGTATATTGTTTTTTTTTTGAATTTGTGACCGCTACGGGTCGACCCGGCGGGTTACGGGTAAGGATCTAACGACCCTTACCCGTACCCGCGACCCGGGTAAACACGGACCCGCCGGGTCACGGGTGACCCTTGACCCGTGGACATGCTTATTTCAAGGGATCAGAAGCCACGACCTTGAAGTTAGTTTCAAAAGACAAAGCGCCTGGAAGGAATTCAAATCTCTAAACAACCAAATCAAAGAAGATCTTTCTAGGAGATATGCTCAACAAGAAGATACGCTCAAATAAGATTTTAACGGCCAAGTGGATTCGATTCAAAATAGGATCTCGCAAAGATCTTAACCAAAAGCGCAAGATCTCTTCTCAATGGACTTCGGATATCTTCACAACAAGATCTGAAGATCTTGATCAAAAGACAAAGATGTTCAACAAGTGTGAGAAGATTACGAACAAGAAGGATCAACGTGCTTTAAGGAGATGAAGACGATTAAAGATCTACAACGGGTATCTCATCTCAACCAAGAAGCGTTTTCCATGGAGAAGAAGCACCATCTACAACGGTCATTTTTCCAACGGCTAAGAGACTTCTCCATCGAAGACTATAAATGAAGATGTCGGTTGAAGAATAAAATATAGAAGCTTACACGGAAACATTAAAAGTCTCAAGCAATCCAAAGCATCTTCATTCGATCAAACAAGTTTTTATTTTTCTCTTTCTACAAAAGCTTTATCCCTTAGAGAGAGATAAAAATTGAGAGCTCCATTGGAATATCTAAAGAGTGTTATACTAGAGTGTGTGTTACTCTGCGACGTAACTAGGCTATTATAGCAAGGTGAAGAGTTGGAGCTAGATCGTAGCGTTGACTACAATGAGAGAAGAAGGGGATTTCTTCTAGTTTGTATCTAGGACTCTTTGAAGCTAATAATAAATAGTTAGATCCTACGGATATACCCTGGGACGGAGAGTAGGCTATTTAGAGCCGAACTTCGTAAACATATCCTCGCGTCGATCTTTTCTATTCCGCACTATATCCGCTTTATTGTGACTAACTTTGTTTTGCAGGTTTACAAAGTCAAAGCCTTTGAAATTAGTTTCAAAGCCCTTGAAATCAAAGTGTGTCACAAATAGTTCAAACCGACATCAAGGCCTTTGAAATCAGTTTCAAAGCCTTGAGATAGGTTTTTGTGAAAAGTTCCCATACTCTATTCAACCCCCCTTCTAGAGTATCTTTATCCTTTATATTCACCTAACAGTTCTTCACTTGGTATCAGAGCTAGACTCACGTATTTTGAGTTAACCATGAGTGAAAATAATCATGAATCCTGTAGGTGATGGACGATTTGCTCAAGGAAGATCCTCATCTCGACCACCACTCTTCTGTGGCAACAACTTTGCCCATTGGAGAGCACTAATGCGCATGTTCATTATTGATCAGGACATGGAACTATGGAGCATTATTTAGAATGGCCCCAAAGTCTCAACTACCACAATTGAAGGTGTCCAAGTCGCAAAGAAGGAAGCTGACTTCACACAAGCTGACTTGGATAGTGTGTCAAAGAACTACAAGGCCATGAACCTGCTCTACTGTGCATTAGATGCAAATGAATTCAACCGCATCTCATCATGCAAAAGTGCAAAAGAAATATGGGACAAACTCGTTGTCACATACGAAGGAACGATTCAAGTCAAGGAAACAAAAATCAACATCTTCCTCAGACAATACAAGCTATTCAAGATGAATCCAAATGAAGTAGTCAAAGAAATGTTCACAAGATTTACTAAGATTGTGAACAACCTGGACTCACTTGGAAAGATCTTCACAAACAAAGAAAAAGTTAGGAAGGTTCTAAGGAGCTTACCTAAAGCTAAGTAGGGACCAAAGATGACTGTCATCGAAGAACTTCAGAATCTCTCAACTCTTCCTCTTGACGATGTCCTTGGAAAACTCATCACACACGAAATGGTTCTTGGTGAAGAAGATGGAGAGCTCCCATCCAACACAAAGAATATGGCATTAAGATCAAAAAAGGATGAGTTACCATCTGAAGAGGAAGACATTGATGACGATGATGAAGAAGATGCAATTTCCATGATATCTAAGGGTCTCATGAGAATTCTCAAAATAAAGAAACAGTCTGCAAACAATAGAGAATATCCGCGAACATCAAGACCTCGAGGTAAGTTTTCAAACTCTAACAAGAGAACTAAAGTTCTGACTTGCTTTGAATGTGGTGAAACAAATCATCTCGTTAAGGACTACCCACAAAAGAAGAGGACCAACTTTAAGAAGAATGATCCAAAGAAGAAAGCTTTGGTAGCCTCATAAAGTGATTTAGATTCCTCAAATGAATCAAAAGACGAAAAAGAACAAGAAAACCTTAGTCTTATGGCCGATCATGAAGAAGATTCAAATCTCGACATTGATAATGTGGTAAGTACCATCATATCCCAACCTGAATCTGATCTCACACAATCTCTTAAAGATATTATCATATGTGATAAAGAACATAGAGTAAGGATATTTTCCTTGAAAGAAAAGCTTCTCAAACAAGAGAAAAGATTAAGTGACATGTCTTTGGAGATTGAAAATCTTAACACTCAAAAGTTAGACCTTAATATCAATGTCAAGGCCTTGGAATCTGAAAATGCGATTCTCAAGGACAATCTTTCTTCTCTCCATCGAGAATATATCGATCTAGAGAAAGAAAATGTTGATCTAACTATGACGTGTCAAGACCAGAAGGCTGCACTTATTCATATCACTCGTTCGAAAGCCAACCTTGAAAGGATGATGGGTGAGAAACAATCTTCCCATAACAAAAATGGTATAGGATATCATGTCAGTTTTCCTAGAAAAACAACCACCACTTTTATTAAGGTTAAAGGAAGTATTCATATGCCCACATGCTTCTATTGTTGTAAAAAGGGTCATGCCAAACCTACATGTGCATACAGAAGAAATGATCCTTACATCATTAGAAATACTTATCCTCTATGTTTAAGGAAACATGTCAAGCAAACATGATTGAGCTTGAATATTGACAAAAATATGCCATTTCGTCGACCCGGAAAGGTTGATGTTTGCTGTTTTGCAGGATATCACCAAGGTAAAGGAGCATAAATGGATATTAGATAGTGGTTGATCAAGGCATATGAGTGGAAAAAGCTCACTGTTCTTAGATCTAAAGAAGCAATCATCTGGAACTATTACGCTTGGTGATAAAGGAAAGTGTGACATTATTGGCATTGGTAAAATATGTTATAATTCATCTAACTTTATTGATGATGTATATCTTGTTGACGGTTTGAAGTATAACTTGCTTAGCATCTCTCAAATATGTGATAAAGGCAACAAGGTAATGTTTGATTCAGAAAAATGTGAAGTTCAAGACAAGACGTCGGGTGACATTGTGCTTACTGCTCCTAGATGTGACAATGTTTATTCTATGAGTACTAACCAAGTTTCAGGGACTAAACTAAAGTGTCTCAAAGCCTTGACTGATGATCCAAGACTTTGGCATAGAAGACTTGGTCACGTAAGCATGCATACAATGTAGAAGTTGCTTTCAAAGGACTTGATACGTGGATTGCCAAACCTTAACTTCAAGGTAGATGAACTATGTAAAGCTTGTACACAAGGTAAACAAACAAGAGGTTCAGTCAACTAAAGAAGGTTGTAAGTTCTTCTCGACCCATTGAACTTTTACATATGGATCTTTGTGGTCCTATGCGTGTCAAATCTCCCAAAGGTAAACAATACATCCTTGTTATTGTGGATGATTTTCCTCGTTTTACATGGATATCATTCCTACGGGAAAAATCTGAAGCATTGTTTGAGTTTTCAAAATTATGTAAGGAGTTGCAAACTTTGAAAAACCTACCAATCGTTTGTATAAGATCATGGTAGATAATTTGATCAACTAAAGTTTGATTTGTTTTGTGCAAAATATGGTATTTCACACAACTTTTCAGCTCCTAGAAATCCTCAACAAACCGGGGCTATGGAACGTAAGAACTGCACCTTAGATGATATGTCTAGGACCATGCTTGTTGAAAACAGTTTGCCAAAAATTTTTTAAGCTGAAGTAGTTAACACTGCTAACTACATCTTGAGTAGATATTTAATTCGTCCTATTTTGAAAAAGACTCCTTATGAATTCTTTAAGGGTAGAAAACCTATTATTTCCTATTTAAAACCCTTTGTATGTATATGCTTTGTCCATAACAATGGCAAAGATAACCTTGGTAAATTTGATGCATGTAGTGACGAAGCAATATTCATTGGATATGCTTCAAATAGAAAAGCTTATCATGTTTATAATAAGCGTACCAAAATCGTTGAGGAAAGTATTCATGTCATATTTGATGAAAGCAATAATGACACTTTGAGTGAAAGTTTTGCAGATCTTAATCTGAATCAACGTGAAGATTAGAATTCTGATGAAGAGGAAGATCCTAAGACTCAAGAAAAGAATATGCAAGAGAAGATTCAAGATACCAGAGAAGACTCTCAAGACCTTGAAACACATCTTCAAGACCTTGAAACAAAAAACAGCGATGTCAGAACTCCGTTTCAAGGCCTTGAAACCCAACTTCAAGGCCTTGATATAGGATCCAAGGGCAACACTCCAGCGGTACCTGAATCTAGTCAAACATATGAGCCTCAATCGTCAGGATCAGTTCCGTCTTACAAACGAAGGAAGTTTCAAAATTCTTCATACCATCCACACGAGAATGTGATCTCAGATCCAAACGCAGGAGTTCAAACTCGATCCAAAGTGAACAACCTATGTGCGTTCTTTGCGTTCGTATCTCTTATTGAGCCCAAGAATTATGTTCAAGCTCTTCAAGAACCCGGTTGGATCATTGCCATGCAAAATAAGCTATGTGAGTTTGAGAGAAACAAGATTTGGACTCTTACAACAAGGCCAAAGAATCAATCCGTCATTGGCTCGAAATGGGTTTTTCGAAACAAGTTGGATGAAAACGGTAAAGTTATTCGAAATAAAGCACGACTTCTAGCTCAAGGCTATAACCAAGAGGAAGGTATTGATTATGAGGAGACTTTTGCTCCGGTTGCCAGGTTAGAAGCCATTCATATGCTACTTGCATTTGCATCTTTCATGAGCATAAAATTATTTCAAATGGATGTAAAATATGCTTTTCTAAACGGCTTCTTAGAAGAAGAAGTCTACGTTGCTCAACTACCTGGTTTTGAAAATGATGAATTTCCTAATCATGTTTTTAAAATGGACAAAGCTTTTTACGGTCTAAAGCAAGCTCCTCGAGCTTGGTATGAAAGATTGTCCAAGTATCTCCTTGAAAACAATTTCAAAAGAGGTTTGATTGACAAAACTTTATTTATCAAAACCAGAGGCAACAATATTCTAGTAGTACAAATCTATGTTTATGATATATTATTCGGTGCTACTAATGATTCCCTATGCAAGGAATTTTCAGATATTATGCGCAGGGAATTCAAAATGATCCTAATGGGTAGTTACATTTGTTTCATGGACTTCAAGTTACACAAGCAAAGAAAGAAAATTTTCTCAATCAAAGCAAGTATACCAAAGACTAGTTTAAGAAGTATGAGATGGATCAATCCAAGGTCGCAAAGACTCCTATGAGTTCTACACCTTCGCTTGACCATGACAAAGATGGTAAAAATTTTGTACAAAAGGAGTATCGAGGTATGATCGGTTCTTTGTTATATCTAACCGCTAGTCGACCTGACATTATGTTTAGCGTGTTCATGTGTGAAAGATTTCAAGCTGATCCTAAAGAGTCACACTTGATAGCTATGAAAAGGATATTTCGATATCTCAATGGCACTAAGGATTTAGGGTTATGGCACCCACGACAAAGCTCGTTTCACCTCATTGGCTATTCAGATGCAGATTTTGCAGGTTATAAGGTCGATAGAAAAAGCACTTCTGGATGTTTCCAATTCTTAGGGGCATCCCTAATTAGTTGACACTCCAAGAAGTAAAACTCTATCGCCCTATCCACAGCCGAATCCGAATATATAGCTGACTGAGCCTGTTGTGCACAAATTCTATGGATAGCTCAACAACTTCGTAATCTTGGCTTTGATTTAAAAGGTATCCCTATAAAATGTGATAATACTAGTGCTATTTCGATTACTAAAAATCCTGTGCAACATTCAAGGACAAAGCATATCAATGTAAGGCATCACTTTATACGTGATCATGTTGAGAAAGATGATGTTTCGATTTCTTTTATATCAACGAACTTGCAGCTTGCAGATATCTTTACTAAGCCTCTACCTGAAGATCAATTCAATTTTATTCGATTAGAGCTTGGTATGTTAAACAAGGAAGCATTAACGTAGGGGGAGTAAATCGTTTTATTTTCTCCTTCGTATGCAACCCACTTTTCGTTTTCAAGGGCCTTGAAATGCAATTCAAGGGCCTTAAAACGAAATTCAAGAGCAAAATTGAATATCACCGATCTATTTGGGGATTAATATCTTTTAGATATTTTGATTCCTAAATTTTTTTTAAAAGGAAGGAGTTTTAAAAATGATTTCAAAATCCGGTATTTTCAGGTTCAAAGTTCTGAAAAAGAGTTGTTGAGATTTAATTGGAAACAATTTTGGATTTTCAAGGGCTTGATTTTTTCAATATATTGTTTAACCTTAAATTGTTTTCTTCTTTTTAAAGGCGAAGAACTTCTCTTTCTCATTTCATGTCTTTACATAAACCCTTTTCAAAACCCTTGTTTTCTCTCCCAAAATCATCTATGGCTCCCAGAAGCAAGAAATCTTCTCCTCATCCGGCTTCCTCTTCTAAAAAGGAATCAACTCATATTTCCTCGGCCACAGAAGGAGAGAAACTTTATGAAGTTTTGGAAATTTCTCAGACGATTAGTCTTCCAACATCTTGGTTCGTCAATTTTCAAGCTATGGGATTTTGGCTTGATGGATTTCACAATCGCCCTCTCTGTATGTGTGATATGGTGGGTACTACATTTGTTGAAACCCTTTAGATCCCCTGCATTGCTATGCTCAAGAGCTCTATAGTTTAAAAAATTTTAAACCCTGGAGATTTTGCCTTTCCAAGGCTAACATTATTTTAAACCCGGGACAGAGGAATTATCACCCTTGAATCATCTGTAAAAGGTGCCTTGATTCTTCTCACCTCTACTGTTTAGTGTGAGATTTTAGGAATCTTGTTTGCTCCAAAAGGTGTGTGCAAGCTTTAATATTTATACCAAGAATAATTGCAAATAGTGAACCCGTAGTGTACGGATCGATTGTAATAAAAGCAAGAATTCTAGGGTCGAACACAGGGACTATGGTGAAACAAAGATCGGTAATTCAGGTTGTCAATAACAAACACGCAACAAGCAATGATATCAAAGATGATGTAATAACCAGGAAAAGGGAATGCGGATTCTAGAGATTAAAGCATCTAGTTGTGGTTCCGACTCAAGATCTCGAAAGATAACGTGGACACAGCCGAGGTTTGCAAAGGGAAAATGTTTCTAAGGTGGGAATAGATCACCGCGTAAGTCTCACTACTCAATATATCCCAAACCAAAGATCCTCTCATCGGGTAAGTCTCAAGGTACTAAGGAAAGGAATTATAATCTCAAACCAACACACCACCCAAGGGGATAGAATCAACCTTTACCGGGTCAGTCTCAAGCTAACTCTCAAAGATGGGATGAAGGCACACTCAAACCCCAATAAAGGATAAACCTTTATTACCTACACTCATGATCTTGGGATTACAAACAAAGGAATCACCGGGTAAGTCTCATCCTAGGCTTGCGTTGAACCAGGAAAGGTATCACAAGGATAGAATTTGGCAAACTGAAACCTAAACTCAGATAAGGATCGGAAAAGGGCTCGCCTCACTCAGTTTATGTACCATCTCGTTTAAGATGTTCCACGACTGACCAAGGTGTTCGTTGGTTAAGGTAAGGGCTCGAGATTGCAGGGTCCACTGGGATAAAAGATCATTCTTTCATCATCTTTCCCACAACCTTCAGTCAATCACTCTAGAATCGCATAAAGAACTTAGCCTACAATCATCATGATAACAATAATTAAATATATGAGAAAAGAATCAATACTCAAACAAGAAAAACTTGACACAAAGGTCTCAATGACTCAATCAAACAATCAAACTGCGTTCCTCAATCACAATCAAAAAAGACAACAAAACCAAACCAAACTAAGAAAATCTTACAACTTCCTTAAAACTAGCTTCCTGCCTTCCTTGATCTTCAACCTTTGAAACTTCCTTCCAAACTTCCTTCAACTTCCTGAATCAGAGTGAAGAACCGTTAGGTGAAGTAAGAGTCCAAACCTTATTTCTCTCAAACTCATTTAGTTCGTTTTGCATAACAATGATCCAATCGGGTTCTTGAAGAGCTTTAACATAATTCTTTGGCTTGATAAGAGACACGAACGCAGAGAAAGCACATAGATTATTCACTTTAGATCGAGTTTGAACTCCAACATTTGGATTTAAGATCACATTCTCTTGTGGATGGTATGAAGAGTGTTGAAATTTTCTTCTTTTGTAAGATGGAGCAGATCCTGAAGGTTGAGCCTCATATGCTTGACTAGATTCAGGTACTGTTGATATATTGCACTTGGATCCTATCTCAAGGCCTTGAAGTTGAGTTTCAAGCCCTTGAACCGGAGTTCTGACATCGCAGTTTTCTATTTCAAGGTCTTGAAGGTGTGATTCAAAGCTTTAAGGGCTTTCTTCGGTATCTTGAATCTTTTCTTGACCTTTAGGATCTTCATCTTCATCTTAATTGTGATCTTCTCGTTGATTCAGATTTAGATCTGCAAAACTCTCACTCAAAGTACAATCATTGCATTCATAAAAAATAACATGGATACTTTCCTCAACAATTTTGGTACGTTTGTTATAAACACGATAGACTTTGCTATTTGAAGCATATCCAATGAATATTGTTTCATCACTACGTGCATCAATTTTCCCAAGGTTATCTTTTCCATTGTTATGAACAAAGCAAGTACACCCAAAAGGTTTGAAATATGAAATATTTGGTTTTCTTCCTTTGAAGAGTTCATAAGGAGTTTTTTTTTAAAATAGGGAGAATTAAACATCTATTCAAAATATAATTTTTTGTGTTTACTGCTTTAGCCCAAAAACGTTTTGGCAAACTATTTTCTAAAAGCATCATCCTAGACATATCCTCAAGAGTACGGTTCTTACGTTCCACAACTCCATTTTGTTGAGGAGTTTAGGAGCTGAAAAGTTATGTGAAATACATATTTTGCACAAAACAAAGTAAACTCTAGTTGATCAAATTCTCTACCATGATCACTTCTTATAGAAACGATTGGTAGGTTTTTCAAAGTTTGTAACTTCTTACATAATTTTGAAAACTCAAATAATGCTTCAGATTTTTCTCGTAGAAAATTAATCCATGTGAAACAAGAGAAATCATCCACAATCACAAGGATATACTGCTTGCCTCTGTGAGATTTGACACGCATAGGTCCACAAAGATCCATATGTAAGAGGTCAATGGATCGAGAAGAACTTACAACTTTTTTAGGTTTGAATGAACCTCTTGTTTGTTTACTTTGTGTACAAGCCTTACATGGTTCATCTACCTTGAAGTTTAGGTTTGGCAAACCTCGTACCAAATCTTTTGTAAGTAGCTTCTACATTGTGTGCATGCTTACGTGACCAAGTCTTCTATGCCAAAGCCTTGGATCATCAGTCAAGGCCTTTAGACATTTTAGCTTAGTTCTTGAAACTTGGTTAGTACTCATAGAATAAACATTATTACATCTAGGAGCAGTAAGCACAACTTCACCCGTTTTTTTGTCCTGAACTTAACATTTTACTGAATCAAACAAAACTTTGTTGCCTTTATCGCATATTTGAGAGATGCTAAGCAGATTATACTTTAAACCGACAACCAAATATACATCATCAATGAAGTTAGATGAATTATAACATATTTTACCAATGCCAATAATGTCACACTTTCCTTTATCACCAAGCGTAATGGTTCCAGATGATTGCTTCTTTAAATCCGAGAATAAAGAGCTTTTTCCACTCATGTGTCTTGAGCAACCACTATCTGATATCCATTTACGCTCCTTTACCTTTGTGATATCCTGCAAAACAGCAAACATCAACCTTTTCGGGTCGACCAAATGTCATATTTTGGTCCATATTCATGTTCGATCATGTTTGGTGGTCTAATACCTTTAGGAGCCCAGATTTGTTTGACATGTTTCCTTAAACATAAAGGATAGGTTGTCACGCTAAGATCGTGTGATGTGCACGCAATAAGTCTTAAATTTATACTCGTTATATTTATCCTAACTCCTAGCGAACCCGCAGTGTACGGGACGTTTGTAGAAAGGTAAGTATTCCGAGGTCGAACACAAAGACTAAGGTGAAATCGAGTCAAGCAATGATCAAAGATAGTGTGAATCTAGACTAAGATAAGATGAGGAACAAAGAAAATGGAAAATGAAATGTTTTTGTTGGTTTTTGTGGTGATCAAACAAAGATCACAAATCAAGCAAGGTAATAAAACAACTAACAAATTAAGCTAGCAAACGAGTAAGTAACGCAAAGCACAAGTGTATGATCAAGAGAGAAAAGTAGATTCTAGAGGTCAAGATTTCCGGTTATGGCATAGGATTCAAGGTTCTAAGGATTCTAAGGACAAGTTGCGGTGTTGGGGAAGAGTGTTTCGCTAATGGAAGCAATTACCGGGTAGGTCTCTCACTTCACTAGTCCCGCTTCTAACTCCTATTACCGGGTAGGTCTCAAGGTGGTTAAATAGGGAGTTCTACACAAACCGGATACTACTTAAGGGTGCAACCCTCTCCTTACCGGGTAAGTCTCGGAATAGGGAAGTCTCAAGTACTAATCCTAGCACACTCGATCCAATAGCGGCTTATGAAGCTCACTACTACCTAGCATTCATCATCTTAGGTATCTAAGGTCGGAAATCATCGGGTAGATCTCTTCCCTCACTTAGATTGATAGCATTAGATGATCCTAAGCTAAATTAGGCTTAATAAACATTAGGATTTAACACCCTAACACCCCAATCATACAGATTCATTAATTAGAAAGCAACAGAAGAATAAATCGGGTAGATCTTAATATAAATCGGCCGATCTTCATGATGAACAACCCGATTTTTCTTCCTGGGATGGGTTTCGTGCATACAATTCATCCTAAACTAACATATACGTCCATCCTATCATCACCCAAGCCATAACCATCAATCCATCACTCTAGAATCACAATAAACTAGCCAATAATATGCATATCAAGATCCAAAATCATCAAACAAGCATACATGGTGTTCATAGAGGAATAATGAAAGATGAGAAACAAAATCAATAAATCTCAGCAAAATCCAAGTTGTAGCAAGACTTACAAACTCTTAAATGAAGATTCAAAACGTTCCTAACAATCCTTGCAATGGTTCTTCAAGCCAAGATTACAAAAATCACTCAAAAGTTACTCAAAACCTCACTAATCTCCTACAATGGTGTTCTTCTTCTTCCTTCAATCCTTGAGAGTGTTTCTTCTCCTCCAATCTTTCCCCCAAATTGATGAGCTGTGAATGAGAGTGTGGGAGAGGAGAGATGCTCAGCAACAACCTGCAGGACCACTTATATTCTCCACCAAGAGCAAGGACGGACAAGAGATCGTGGGACACGTGGCTTAAGCTGTCAAAGCCCCAAAAATCGACCCAGTGGACAAAAATCGGCCGATTTAGCTGCTACTTGGTCCGATTTTCTTCAACAGAAACATGCTATGATCGTCTAGCCACTAGTTGCTCCATTGCTTGCACCATTAGTGGTCTTTGTGTCCTTTGTTGCTCCAATTATGCTCCTCCAATGCTTTGGATGTGTACCATCATGAGGCTTGACCCTCAAATGTATCGATTAACGTCCAATAGATCCCCGAATTACCTACAAAACCGATAAAAGGTAGTGTAGACGTCTTTTCTAGAAATGTGCATGAATTGAGCGAAGACGTCATGAACCAATGCCAAAACGTGCATGAATGAGTGAGAAATCTATCTAATGATTACCTAAACCTAAGTCATAAATCGTGTTATCAAAAATACCCCATACTTAAGGTTTGCTCGTCCCCGAGCAAATTCCCAACTATAGACTAAGAGATGACATGATTTATATATGCAGAAAAATGGCAAAAATCTTTTTGGGTTTGTGCTTCTTATATTGGATCACCTTCATAGTCATGTTTCATGGCAATGGACAAGCAATATGCATAAAATGAATGAAGGCATGGATAGACAATTACACTTAACTAGAAAGCATGCAATGAAGTGTAAGGATGAAGAAGTCAAGATGATCATGAGCATATCCAATCTAAATCACTTAGTCTTACACACATGCAAATGGGTCATAAGGACTTGTGAAATAGAAGGCCAAGAGACGTTGTGATTAGGTGGGAATTTTCTAGGCTATGTGATGCTAATCCGGGAAAGGAGCTAAACAATCACAACTTCAAATTTTCTTATCAACTTCCCTCAAGTGTATATTTTTCTTCATTTTCTTTTCTATCTTTTATTTTTGAGACAATGGCATTGGTGTACAAAAGCCGAAACCTTGGTGATTAGCCATTCTCGGGCTTTTTCTATTTTTCGAGATGCATCCACACCGGGCACACATACCAAAGCTCGTTAGGACTATCGGTTTATTTGACTTTGGCAAGGCACCAACACCCGATTATGTGAAGTGTACCGAGTTACTTGTCATTTAAACCAACGTCCCCAAACCTATATTTTTGTCTACACTTTCACAACAAATTTAGCACTTCATTCACAACATTCTTTCATCAACAACTTCACCCCACACTTGCTTTTCACACACATCAACACACTAGCATGCTCCTATTCCCGGATGGGTCAAAAGAGGTCAAATTTTTCATCAATTGAGGTGCTCAAACAACATGATCAAGATGAGAAGTAGAGAAAGATGAATTGCCTCATTCATTCCTAAATGATGTGCAAGAACTAGCATGTAATTTCGACTTTCAATACTCAATTCAATCAAGGCAAACATTCATGATCACAAATCATTCATGGAATTCAAGATAAGTATTTCAAGTCCACATATGCATCATCAATTAAACACACAAGGCCATCCATAGCCAATCCACAAGACAAGGTTCATCATTAGGGTCATATCCAAGCTTTAGAAGCACTAAAATTTTTAAAATTTTCTGATTTTTTGGATTTTTCGAAATATGTATATACAATGCAAGACATAATGAAACATGTGACAATATTAAACTATCCTAGATGCTAATCATGCAAGTGATCATGAAAACCCCACCCCATACTTAGAAACACATTGTCCCTAATGTGTAAACTAAATAAAGAAGTGAAAGAGAGTCCTCACAATGTAAAATTGGTGATGCTTTGGTATTTCGGTTCACATTGGATAACGATGGTGGATGATCGATCAAGGATGGTAGAGAGCTCTTGATGTTCATTATGGTGTCGGAACCCGCGCTTGGCACCGCAAGCCGTCCAAGTTCCACGTCCGCTCCACCCATGCTTGATTGGAGATCATCACTTCCCTTTATACAGAGGAAAAATCGCCCCATAGCCCAGGAAAATCGGCCGATTTGTGCATGAACAGTCCGATTTTTCTGGGTGCTTTCCTCCTCGTCCATGTGCTTGGATCTTGTATCTTCAACTGGTCCATGAGGCTTTCACATGACCTCCAACGTCTCATAACTCATGACAATCAACAAGATCTAGCACCCAAAAACACAAAAGAAAAACAAAGCACACCAAGAGTGAGATTAAACAAAAGCAAGAAAAAGAAAGGAAAAATATGTACCAATGGGTTGCCTCCCATTAAGCGCTTCTTTAAGGTCATTAGCTTGACCAAATTCAGGAGCGTTTCAATCAAGGTGAAGTGGGGCAATCACTTCCACCGGGGCTTCCGGGATGTACTTCTTCAAACGATGCCCATTCACCTTGAAGTTGCCACAATGATCTCCTCCTATCTCTACCGCTCCATGAGGAAAGATCTTCTTCACTACATATGGCCCGGTCCATCTTGATTTGAGCTTTCCGGGGAAGACCCGCAACCTTGAGTTGAAGAGAAGGACAAGGTCGCCTTCACTCAACTCCTTCGGGATGAGGCGCTTGTCATGCCATCGTTTAGTCCTCTCCTTGTAGATCCGAGCATTCTCATATGCATCCAACCGGATCTCCTCAAGGGCGTTCATGTCTAGCAACTGCTTTTCTCCGGCCTCCTTGAGATCAAAATTTAGCCACTTAATGGCCCAATAAGCTCTATGCTCCATCTCTACCGGAAGGTGGCAAGACTTGCCATAGACCAACTTGTAAGGAGTGGTGCCAATTGGTGTCTTGAAAGCGGTCCTATATGCCCATAAGGCACCATCGAGCTTCATAGCCCAATCTTTTCTCGTCCTTGATACCGTCTTCTCAAGAATGGCCTTGATCTCCCGGTTGGAGATCTCCACTTGGCCACTAGTTTGGGGATGGTAAGGTGTTGCCACCTTATGAGTCACCCCATACTTAGCCAAAAGTGCTCCAAAATTCCTATTGGTGAAGTGCTTCCCTCCATCGCTTATGATCACCCTAGGTGTTCCAAACCTAGGAAAGATCACTCGGTTGAAGAACCGCACCACAACCTTGGCGTCATTTGTAGGAGAGGCGATTGCCTCCACCCATCTTGAAACATAGTCAACCGCCAATAGGATGTAGAGGTTGCCACATGAAGAAGGGAAGGGTCCCATGAAGTCCACACCCCATACATCAAATATTTCTACCTCTTGGATGTTGTTCAAGGGCATCTCATTCCTCCTTGAGATGTTGCCCGTCCTTTGGCAAGCATCACAAGCTACCACAAAGCCTTGCACATCCTTGAACAAACTTGGCCAAAAGAAACCCGATTGCAACACTTTAGCACATGTCTTGTGTGCACTAGCATGCCCTCCACATGGCAAGGAATGACAATGGCGGATCACACTATCCACCTCATCCTCCGGTATGCATCTTCTAAACATTCCATCCGGACCTCTCTTGAACAAGAGCGGTTCACTCCAATAGTAGTGCCTCACATCCTTGAAGAACTTCTTCCTTTGGGCATATGTCAAACCGGGATGCACTTCCTCACACACTAGGTAGTTCACAATGTCCGCATACCACGGCTCGCTTCCTCTAGACACTTGGAACAAGCACTCCTCCACCATTTGCAATTGCTCATCCCGGAATGAGTCATCAATCGGGATGTCATCTCTCTCAATCTCTAAGGGAGGTAGTCTACTAAGGTGATCCACCACGGAGTTCTCGGATCCCTTCTTGTCCCGGATTTCCAAATCAAACTCTTGAAGGAGAAGGATCCACCGAATCAACCTAGGTTTGGCATCCTTCTTTGTAAGGAGGTAACGGATCGCAGCATGATCCGTATAGACAATGACCTTCGCTCCAACAAGATATGAGCGGAACTTCTCAAATGCATACACAACCGCTAGCAACTCCTTCTCGGTGGTAGCATAATTGAGTTGGGCATCATCTAGCGTCTTGCTAGCATAATAAATGGCATGAGTGCGCCCATCTTTCCTTTGCCCCAAAACAGCCCCAACGGCTACATCGCTTGCATCACACATGATCTCAAACGGTAAACTCCAATCCGGAGGTTGCATGATGGGTGCGGAGATCAAAGCGTTCTTCAACCTTGTTCGCTCCAAACGGTGTGTGCAAGCTTTAAATTTATAACCCTAGACTTAAGCTTAAAACAAGGATGCGAACCCGCAGTGTACGGGTCAATCGTAGTAAAAGCAAGAAAATTCCAGGGGTCGATCACAGGGACTCGGTGAAACAGAGTCAATACGGTGTGCTAATGTCAATACTAACCACAAGAGCGATTAATACAATCAAAGATGAATAAGAAGTCAATAAAGCAAACATGCAATTCTAGGGATTAAAGCATCAAGTTGTGGTTCCAACTCAAGATCTATAGATAAACGGACAAAGCTGAGATTTTTGCGTGGGGAAGGTGTTACTAGAGTGGAGTAGATCACCGGGTAAGTCTCACTACACACTAATCCTAAACCGTAACTCCTATTACCGGGTAAGTCTCAAGGAATCAAGATAAAGAATTATAACCTCAAACTAACACACCATCTAAGGGAATAGAATCAACCTTTACCGGGTAAGTCTCAGGCTAACTCACAAAGATGGAATGAAAGCACATTCAAACCCCAATAAAGGATAAACCTTTATTACCTACACTTATGATCGTTGGTACACAAACTAAGGAATTACCGGGTAAGTCTCATCCTAAGCTTGCATTGAACCAGAAGGGTGTAATAAGAATAGGATTTGGCAAACTCTAACACTTAACTTTCTGTTTAAGATCGAATAAGTCACCTCGATCAGAAGAATTCCACCCCGGCCGAGATGTTCATCATCCGAACGAGATGCTTAGGGTTAAGGTTAAGGACTCGAACTTTCAGGATCCTACTGGAATCTAAGATTATTCTATCATTGTTTTTCCCACAACCTTCAGCCAATCACCCTAGAATCACACAAGGAAATTAGCCACTCATCATCATTATGAAAGTATTAAATGTATGGGAAGAATGTGAATATTTGAACAAAGAAGAATTTAATGAAAAGACTTCAATAACTGAATCAAATATCACAACAAAAGCGTTCCTTGGATAACAATCCAACAAGACAAGACAACAAGGAAAGGAATTGAAGACAATCTTACAAAACCCTCCAAAAAGCTATAAAAGCTATGATCTTCAACCTTCCTTTAACCTTCAAAAAGGTTCTTCAACTCTCTCCAAAATGGAGTATGCTGCTGCTGATGCGTGATGGGTGATCCTCCGGTGTCAGCGGGGTGTCGGAATTGTGGAAATCCGACCCTTTTTATAGGAAAATAACCCTCCAAAGATAATAAATCTTAGAAAGATATTCTCCCATAAATATAGGTAAAATATATATTCTGCATATCTCCTTCCATCCAGGAGCCCAGCCCAAAAATATAAGATCACTTTCCAAGTTTAAAAGATCTCCTCCAAGAATAAAATATTCTCGCCGCGTCCTAGGTGTTCGCCTCGGTCGAGTCGGCGTCTCTGGATCGCCTCGGTCGAGATGAATCTCTGGTCAACCGAGGTGATCTACAACAGAATGTGAAATCTCTCGAATCTGCTCCAAAGTAAATCTTTAATCCATGGCTATGCTCCCTGGATGTAGCTCCAAATGACTCATGACTCCTTTTGCTCCTTTTTGATGCGAAACGTACCATTTTACCTGCAATTACAACAAAACTAGGTGTAGACCTCGATTCTCGCAAAGGTAGATGAAATGGTAGTAAAATCACATATTGTACATACAAACATGCAGATTATGAAAGATAAAACGTCCAAACAAATCCCAAAATATAGACTATAATTCATGCTATCAAAATACCCCATACTTAGCCCTTGCTTGTCCCCAAGCAAGTTCCGCATATAGAAGACAAAATAGAATGGATTATAAGTCAATAAAATCAATGAAAAATCTTTCAAAAACATTTTATGGTGTGCAACTATCATAGATCACTCTAAGAGAGTACTTCCTGGAATTTAAAAACTCAATGTGCTCAAAACATTTTATAAATATAGGAAAGTTGTTCATCTTTGCATAAAATCATAGAATGCATAATAAATCATAATTATCAAAATTAATCATGCATCATCCAGTTTAAACCACTAAGTCAATCAACAAGCTCAAGGTCTCAAGGGCTTCCCAAAAGAAAAAGTCAAGAAACGTGTAGGGTAGGGATGTATGTAAGGTAATGTGGTGCTAGAATCCGGGAAAAGGATGAACTTCACTTTCACTTTGACTTGCAACATCTTCCACCAATAAGCTTTGCTTATTTCACACTTTTTTCTCTTTTTTACTTTACTTTTTGGGATGCATGGACAGAGGTGCACAATAACCGAAGCCTAGGAAATTTGCAATCATCAATTTCTTGAGATGCATCAAACCCTTGATGCACATACCATGACCCGATAGGAATATCGCTCAATCCGACTTTGGCAAGACACAAACACCCGGCTATGTGAATGGTGCCGAGTTACTCATCTTCATGATTGACTTCCCCAAACCTATTATTGCTTTCTAACATTTTCACTTCCAGCCCACTTCTCAACTTTAACTTGCTTTCACCACTTCGCTTGCTTCCAAATTTCCGGATAGGTAAAGGGAGGCAAAATGTATATGAGGGGCTAAGCATGATCAAGAAGAAGAAGAGAGAAGAGAATGAATTGCCTTGGTCTTTCCAAGAAGAAAGTGAGAGAACTTAACCTGCGGTGTCAACCTTCAAATTCAACATAATTTGGATAAAACAAAGTATTAAACATGCTAATAATTTCAAACAAAGCATTTAACAACTTAAACATATTATAAAACCTTTCAAACACATAAAGAATTTAAAATCAGTAAGCAAACAAGATCTTCACTGAGATCATATCTAGATAAGTAGCACAAAAATCGTTTTCGAAAACTTTCTGTTACGCACCTCGGTCGAGGTGTTCTTGGTTCAACCGAGGTGAAATGCCTCGTTTGGCCAATACTGACTCGGTCGAGGTCAAAAATTTTTTTTTTTTTTTTTTAAAACCAATTTTTTTTTTCGGTTTCGACGTTTTTCTCAATCAAATAACCTGTAAGTATGCATGTAATATCAGATAATCATATAAATGCATAAGTGAAGCATCAAATAAAAATCCGATAAATAAAATACATAAAAAGTAGTCGAATAACATACATCACGTAGTCAAATAAGTACAAATACCCCATACTTGAGACACACTGTCCCAGTGGGTAAAATAAAAAGTCTAAACATGAGAGTACTCACCGGATAAAAGCCGAACTGCATAAAGGAAAATAAAGAAAATCCTGCAGCTCCTCAATAATCCTGATCCGGCGGTGGTGGTGGTGGTACGTAAGGATACTGGGTCGGATCGAATGGATAGCCCATAGTCTGCTGGAACTGTAGCTCCATCATCCTACGCTGATAGTGCTGCCCCTCCAACATCTGCTGAGTCCAGCTGTCAAGGTGTCGGTGCTGGGCGGCAAATCTCTCATGCATGTCCACTGTAAGGGCAGCATAAGAATCTATCATCTGATCTGTCAAGTCGTCGATCCGACGATGAGCCTCTGCATCTCTATGACGGCGTGTCCGACGTCTAGCAGATCTAGCGGGAGGTGCAGCAGGTGCAGGCTCAGTATCCTCCTCATCATCCAAGTCTATAATAGGTGGCGCGCTCGTCCCAGCAGTATCTGTCCCTGTATCTATCGGGACACCACCCTCTCTCTCATCCACCGTCTCCTCATCGTCATCGTCATCCTCCTCCTCCTCAGCAGGGGCAGCTGCCTCTCTGTGATCCTCCATCAGTGGAGCCCATGCTGTCTGCCAGTACTGTGGATCAAAGACTGTGAACTGTGCAGACCAGCGGATCCCCTGCGGTGCAGTCCGCTCCCAAGGCATGGCGACGTATGGAGTGGTCAAACCACGGGGAACCAGAATCCTCCGTGTGATCATCTCCTGTAATCCCAGCGGCTTCGGAGCCGCCGCCATCGTGCAAAAACTGAGGTCCATCCCGTGGTAGGTAGCGATATGGGTGACTAGACCTCCGCAATAAATATCTCCCTTCGCCTTGGCCTTGATCCTGTGCAGATCCTCTGCTAGGAGCAAGCCAAAGTCTGGGAAGCCTCCTGTAACCATGCAGTAGAGGCTGAAGAGCTCACCCTGTCTGATCTTCTGGGGCGTCTCAGTACGCGCCAGAAGTGTCTCACTGAAGATCCTGTGGGCAAGTCTGAAGGCCGGATGGAAGATGACCTTCTCCCTGGAATCTCCAGGGCGCCATCTGTCTACATGCTCAGTAATATGGGCAATCTGCCCCCAGAACTCCCTAGCTACGGATCGGGAGGGGAAGTCAATGGCGGTGGGCTCAGAGAAACCAAAAATCTCTCTCCACACCTCTAAGGGAACTATGAAGTTCCGGTTCATCAACCGGTACTTCACAGACTGCTCTGTGGGGAGGTAGGAGAAGGAGCTAACAAACTCTAAGGTCGGCTCCAAGTAAGCTTGGGCTCGGATCTCAGTAAACTGATCCAGCCCGACAGTAGCAATCATCCTCCTAAGGTCAGCATCTAACCCTAGGCAATCAAAAGCCAACACGTCCAGAAATCGTGGTGCGATAACTGGACGGCTAGCTATCCGCTCATAGTCTACCCGACATCTCTCGTGGATAACCGGGCGGTAAGGACGGGAGGAAGAGGAAGAAGGGGAGGGTGAGGATCTGTCTCTAAGGGCTAGACGACGATCTGAACTCATTTTCACTCAACTCTGTCAGACCACCTCGGTCACTGACAAGCTCCAAGAATCACCTCGGTCGAGATGCAATTCGACCGGACCGAGGCGTAGCAGTTACGATTCCAATTCTCAGAAATTCAGTTCTTTTCCCCCTAAAATCACTACAAATGCTTCCTAAGGGGTACTTAAGCTTTTCCTCAGCAAAATCAGGGGCAACCAAAGCCCAAATCAAAGTAAACGAACGAGTTAGGGTTTCGACTTGTTTTACCTCGTTTCGGTCGAGTCGCTCGATTTTTCTGCAGATTTGTTGTTGCAATCGGTTCCTCTACCCTTCAATCTCGGTTTAGAAGTAGAAATCGTCGAAAACGAGCAAGATCTGAGAGGGAGCGAAGTGGAAGTCGCCGCGGTCGAGGTGGGTAAGTAAAAAGTGAAAAATAGAATTTTTCCCTATTTATACTGTTCCTGGATCTGCTGTCACCTCGGTCGAGATGGTCTCGACTGGACCGAGGTGGTACGGACCGAGGTGGTTCTGCAGAAACCCTAGTCGCCTCGGTTGCTCAAGAATCAACTCGGTCGAGGTGCTCTGACAGTAACCGAGGTGCTTCTGTCTTCTCAAAATCTCGAACTTCTGTCCTTCCAGTTATGCTTCTTCCTTAGATATTCCTTAGATATTCCCTGTTGTCTGTCCAGAACGCCAAAAACAAAGCAAAGCAAAGCAAAAACAAAAACTATCTAAACTAGACTAGAAAACGGGAAAAGAGAGCAATACCTTGGGTTGCCTCCCAAGAAGCACTTGGTTTAAGGTCGCTAGCTGGACCATGATGCATCTCAGACGAGGTAGGAGGCGCCCTCACCCCATACTTCACCTCCATCGTGGGGTGAAGTAAGCAGATCCATCAAACGCTCCAGCACGTGTAAGTGCTCATCGGGGAATGAATCGTCTATTGGTGGGTTTTCCGTCGCGCGGGAGGATTCCGGTAGCCGGCTGAGGTGATCCGCAACTGAGTTCTCGGATCCCTTCTTATCGCGGATCTCTAGGTCAAACTCTTGAAGCAAGAGAATCCATCGAATAAGACGCGGCTTGGCATCTTTCTTAGCCAACAAGTAACGAATGGCTGCGTGGTCGGTGTAGACAATGACTTTCGCTCCTACTAGATTGGAACGAAACTTTTCAAAAGCATATATAACCGCCAATAACTCCTTCTCTGTGGTAGCGTAGTTGCGTTGTGCTTCATCTAGCGTTTTGCTAGCATAATAAATGGCGGTGGTCCGTCCATCTTTCCTCTGTCCAATCACCGCTCCTACGGCTACATCACTAGCGTCACACATGACCTCAAAGGGCAAGGTCCAATCAGGAGGCTGGATAATGGGAGCGGAGATCAACGCTTCCTTAATCCTATAAAAAGCATCAAGACACTCCTGCGAAAACTCAAAAACAACATCTTTATTCAAGAGGTTAGTTAGAGGTTTAGAAATCTTAGAGAAGTCCTTGATGAATCTCCTGTAGAATCCTGCATGCCCGAGAAAACTCCTCACACCTTTAACAGAACGAGGAGGAGGGAGTTTCTCAATAGTCTCGATCTTAGCTCGATCGACCTCAATACCTCGATTAGAAACGAGGTGTCCTAGCACAATGCCTTCATTAACCATAAAATGACACTTCTCCCAATTTAAAACAAGGTTAGTGTCTTCACATCTTTTAAGCACTAGAGAAAGGTTAGATAGGCAATCATCAAAAGAGGAACCATATACTGAAAAGTCATCCATGAATACCTCCATGATTTCCTCTATGTACTCGGAAAAGATAGCCATCATGCATCGCTGGAAGGTAGCGGGTGCATTGCACAATCCAAATGGCATCCTCCGATAGGCAAACGTCCCCCAAGGACAAGTGAAAGTGGTCTTCTCCTGATCATCCGGATGGATAGGAATCTGGAAGAATCCACTATAGCCGTCCAAGTAGCAAAAGTGTGAATGCTGGGCCAACCGTTCGAGCATTTGATCAATGAAGGGAAGCGGAAAATGATCCTTCCGAGTCGCCGTGTTCAGCTTCCTATAATCGATGCAAACTCTCCAGCCCGTAACGGTCCTCGTTGGAATCAACTCGTTGTTCTTATTCGTCACAACGGTCATCCCTCCTTTCTTCGGAACGACATGCACCGGGCTAACCCACTTGCTGTCCGAGATAGGATAAATAATACCTGCATCCAACAACTTAAGAACTTCCTTCTTCACAACCTCTTTCATGATCGGATTTAACCGTCTTTGAGGTTCCCGTGAAGTCTTATGATTATCTTCCATTAGAATTCTATGCATATAGAAAGAAGGTTTAATGCCAATAAGATCATCTGTAGTGTAACCTATAGCTCTTCGATGCTTTCTCAGGACATGCATTAATTTAGACAATTCAGAATCGGAAAGGGAAGCACTAACAATAACGGGATAAGTAGAATCCGGTCCAAGAAAGATATACCTCAAGTGACTAGGGAGTTGTTTAAGCTCCACAACTGGGGGTGCTTTCTGGGAGGGATCTTTGCTTCCTCTTTCCAGTGGAGTGGTGTCAGAAACTGGACTCGATGTAGTCTCAGTTAGAATCGTCTCGTCATCGATCTCGGTCGAGGTGCAGAGGCGTTGACCGATGTGTTCTTCAGTCGCCTCGCTTGGTCCAGAAAGTGCCTCGGTCGAGGTACTGCTGCTGGAACCGAGACTGGAGATCTTCGTCTCCTTGACTAGCTTCTCAGTTATAGCTCCTGGATCCTCTTCCAGTGCCTTCAAGCTCCGTATATCTGCATCACAAGAAGCATCTATACCTTCCTCCATTAAACTGAAGCTAATAACTCTTTCGAGTGGGTTATTAATAAGGATAGAGCTCACCAATTCTCTTGATTCTTCTTCATCGTAGATGTTGAAGATATCATCAGTTAGCTGCTCCCCTTTCATGGCTACAAGTAGTGCGAACTCCACCTCATCGCCACCAACGTTGAATTTCAACTTGGCGTTCTTGCAATCCACGTTGCAACCCGAAGTTGCTAGAAATGGTCTCCCCAGAATGATAGGAACAGGATAATCTGCGGGAATGTCAAGTACGACAAAATCTATAGGTAGATAGAAGTTACCTAACTTGACCGGAACGTCTTCCAAGATACCCACGGGATGGGTAATGGAGCGATCCGCCATGTAAAGTCGAATCTTGACCGGCTTGGGCTCTCCAAGACCGATCTTAGTGCATAGCTCCAGCGGGATGATGCTCACGCTGGCTCCTAGATCACAAAGGGCTTCACAAGTGATATCCCCAACTTGAATGGGAATGCAAAATGAGCCGGGATCTCTCAACTTAGGTGGCATCTTTTCCTTCATGATTTTGATAAGCTCCGAAGATTTAGATGTCATCCTAACTTCACCAACATCCTCCAGCTTCCTCTTCCTTGATAGGATTTCCTTTAAGAACTTCCCATAGGCGGGCATACCTAAAATAGCATCAAGGAAAGGAATATTAATATGCAGCTTATTCATCAAGTCAAGAAACTTACCAAAGTGCTTGTCTAGATGTGCTCTGGCTCTGGACTGAGGGAACGGAAGTGGTGGTTTGTATGCAGGAGGTGGAGTATAAGTTTCAGTCGTCTCTCCTGCTTTCTGTTGCTCCGCCTCGGTTGGCATCTCGGTCGAGGTGTTCTTCGACTTGATCTGGACCGAGGTAGTCTACGTCGAGCGAGGTACTGGATCTGCAGTTTTGAGTCCACTCCTCGTTGTTATGGCCATGCACTGGCCCTTAGGGTTAGTTTCCGTCTTCGCTGGAAGCTTCCCTGGATCTCTTGGCGCTTCATTTGCCCTATTAGCAAGTTGTTGTTCAAAGGACTTTTGGGCCCTCGAAAATGAAGTCATAGAATTCTCCATAGCGCTAAGCTTGATCAAGATTGCCTCCAGAACTGCGTCTTTCTTTTCTGGCTGAGACGAACTCGATCCTTGCCCTTGGCTTTTTAATGGAGTAGAAGAAGAAGAAGGGGAAGAGAGGAAAGGGTTAGAGGAATCATTAGAGTTGGAGTTTGAATGATTGTTACCGTGATTTTGGTTATTCGCCCTCCAATTGTTGCTATTGGATCCTCTGTTGTTGTTGTAATTGTTGTTTCGGGGACCGTTGTTGTTGTTACGGTACCCGTTGTTGTTGTTGTTCCTTTGCCCTTGCTCTTCCTTCTTAGTTTGAGCCATCAAGAGCTCCTTCAATTGTTTCACGTCATTTGTCAAAGACGTGAGTTGATTGTTGTTGGATTGAGTCTCTTGAAAGTTGACTCTTTTAACTCCACCTTCAGCTCCTTGGTGGGTGTATTTCTCCATGTGCAAGGCTTGCTTCTCAATGAAGTCCCAAGCATCATCAATTGCCATGTCCATGAAGGTACCGGCGGAGAGTAGTTGGAGGTTGAACTGGGTGCTTCCGTCCAGCCCTTTGAAGTAGATCTCCAACAACTCGATCTTTGGAATCCCATGATGTGGGCAATCCAAAAGGATATCCTTGAACCTCTCCCAAGATTTGGACAAGCTCTCCTTGTCCTTCATAATGAAAGCATTGATCTTCCCTCTCATTTCGGCGGTCTTTGAGGGGGGAAAGAATTTGGTCAAGAATTCCGTAGTCATCTCCTCCCATGTGCTGATTTTTCCTGGAGGAAGAGATTGATACCAAGTAAGAGCTCTATCTTTTAAAGAAAAGTAAAAAGGTCTTAGCTTGTAGTTGTTATTTTCAATTCTGGAGGGTCGCAAGGTCTCCATCAAGATCTCGTAGTTTTGAAGATGTTGATGTGGCGACTCTTTCTCTAGCCCTCCGAATTGGCATTGGCGAATCATAGACAGAACTTGCGGTCGAAGTTCGTAGTCATGATCCGCTGGATCTCCTAGGTTCACCCCTGGACGCCTCAGCTGTTGATTAGGGTCCATCCTTTGACCTAGGGTTTGTGGGATTCCAGCAAGAAGAACTTCTCGGACTGGCATCCGAGGTGGAAGTACTTCGACCAGGGCGTCAGGTACTGGGATCTGCCTCGGTCGCTGATCAACTACTGGATCCTGCATCGGTCGAGGATCAACAGGAGGATCTTCCCTCGACGAAACAGAATCTGGTTTCGTATGACCGCTATCTCAGCTTCGATTGCTGCGGTCTTGGTGTGATTTTCTTCTTTCTCTTGCCTGAGTTCTTCCTTGCTGAGGCGTAGCAGCTCTAGCGCCTCTTTTAATTGGGCCGCAAGATCGCGATCGTCTTGTTGGGCCATCTTTGCTTCTCTTAAGCGTCGCTTGTATGTCTTTTCTGGTTCGGGATCGTAAGGAACGATTTCCTTCCCAGTGCGGGTTCTTCGCATATACCTAAGAAAGAACCTGCAAAAGTCACTCAAGTAGGGTGGTTAGATAAAACGGGGCAAGCGCCCCAAGAGCAAACCGTACCGGCTCGGTCTAGACCAAGTCCCCGGCAACGGCGCCAAAAACTTGTTCGCTCCAAACGGTGTGTGCAAGCTTTAAATTTATAACCCTAGACTTAAGCTTAAAACAAGGATGCGAACCCGCAGTGTACGGGTCAATCGTAGTAAAAGCAAGAAAATTCCAGGGGTCGATCACAGGGACTCGGTGAAACAGAGTCAATACGGTGTGCTAATGTCAATACTAACCACAAGAGCGATTAATACAATCAAAATGAATAAGAAGTCAATAAAGCAAACATGCAATTCTAGGGATTAAAGCATCAAGTTGTGGTTCCAACTCAAGATCTATAGATAAGCGGACAAAGCTGAGATTTTTGCGTGGGGAAGGTGTTACTAGAGTGGAGTAGATCACCGGGTAAGTCTCACTGCACACTAATCCTAAACCGTAACTCCTATTACCGGGTAAGTCTCAAGGAATCAAGATAAAGAATTATAACCTCAAACTAACACACCATCTAAGGGAATAGAATCAACCTTTACCGGGTAAGTCTCAGGCTAACTCACAAAGATGGAATGAAAGCACACTCAAACCCCAATAAAGGATAAACCTTTATTACCTACACTTATGATCGTTGGTACACAAACTAAGGAATTACCGGGTAAGTCTCATCCTAAGCTTGCATTGAACCAGAAGGGTGTAATAAGAATAGGATTTGGCAAACTCTAACACTTAACTTTCTGTTTAAGATCGAATAAGTCACCTCGATCAGAAGAATTCCACCCCGGCCGAGATGTTCATCATCCGAACGAGATGCTTAGGGTTAAGGTTAAGGACTCGAACTTTCAGGATCCTACTGGAATCTAAGATTATTCTATCATTGTTTTTCCCACAACCTTCAGCCAATCACCCTAGAATCACACAAGGAAATTAGCCACTCATCATCATTATGAAAGTATTAAATGTATGGGAAGAATGTGAATATTTGAACAAAGAAGAATTTAATGAAAAGACTTCAATAACTGAATCAAATATCACAATAAAAACGTTCCTTGGATAACAATCCAACAAGACAAGACAACAAGGAAAGGAATTGAAGACAATCTTACAAAACCCTCCAAAAAGCTATAAAAGCTATGATCTTCAACCTTCCTTTAACCTTCAAAAAGGTTCTTCAACTCTCTCCAAAATGGAGTATGCTGCTGCTGCTACGTGATGGGTGATCCTCCGGTGTCAGCGGGGTGTCGGAATTGTGGAAATCCGACCCTTTTTATAGGAAAATAACCCTCCAAAGATAATAAATCTTAGAAAGATATTCTCCCATAAATATAGGTAAAATATATATTCTGCATATCTCCTTCCATCCAGGAGCCCAGCCCAAAAATATAAGATCACTTTCCAAGTTTAAAAGATCTCCTCCAAGAATAAAATATTCTCGCCGCGTCCTAGGTGTTCGCCTCGGTCGAGTCGGCGTCTCTGGATCGCCTCGGTCGAGATGAATCTCTGGTCAACCGAGGTGATCTACAACAGAATGTGAAATCTCTCGAATCTGCTCCAAATTAAATCTTTAATCCATGGCTATGCTCCCTGGATGTAGCTCCAAATGACTCATGACTCCTTTTGCTCCTTTTTGATGCGAAACGTACCATTTTACCTGCAATTACAACAAAACTAGGTGTAGACCTCGATTCTCGCAAAGGTAGATGAAATGGTAGTAAAATCACATATTGTACATACAAACATGCAGATTATGAAAGATAAAACGTCCAAACAAATCCCAAAATATAGACTATAATTCATGCTATCAAACCTACAAAAAGCCTCAAGGCAATCTTTGGAGAAGACAAAATCAACATCCTTCATTAGTAGGTTAGTGAGAGGCTTAGAAATTTTAGAGAAATCTTGAATGAACCTCCGGTAAAAACCGGCATGCCCTAAGAAACTCCTTACCCCTTTCACCGAGGTAGGTGGTGGCAACTTCTCTATCGTTTCAATCTTGGCCCTATCAACCTCAATGCCACGGTTAGACACCAAGTGTCCTAACACAATACCTTCACTTACCATGAAGTGGAATTTTTCCCAATTCAAGACAAGATTTGTCTCCTCACATCTTTGTAATACTAATGACAAGTTAGCCAAGCAATTATCAAAGGAAGAACCATAAACAGAGAAATCATCCATGAACACTTCCATGATATTTTCTATGTATTCCGAAAAGATAGCCATCATACACCTTTGGAAGGTGGCGGGTGCATTACACAACCCAAATGGCATTCTCCTATATGCAAAAGTACCCCATGGACATGTAAAGGTGGTTTTCTCTTGGTCATCGGGGTGGATAGGGATTTGGAAGAATCCGCTATAACCATCTAAGTAGCAAAAATGAGAGTGTTGAGCTAACCTCTCTAGCATTTGGTCAATGAAGGGGAGAAGTGATCTTTCCTAGAGGCCATGTTCAACTTCCTATAGTCAATACACATCCTCCACCCCGTAACCATCCTAGTCGGGATTAGTTCATTGTTCTCATTGGTCACTACGGTCATCCCACCCCTCTTAGGTACTACATGAACGGGACTAACCCACTTACTATCCGAGATAGGGTAGATAATTCCCGCATCTAGCAACTTTATGATCTCCTTCTTAACTACCTCTTTCATTATAGGATTTAGCCTTCTTTGATGTTCAATAGAGGGTTTGTGATTATCTTCCATCATTATCCTATGCATGCACAAAGAGGGCTTGATGCCAACAAGATCATCAATGGTGTATCCTATTGCCTTTCTATGCAGTTTCAATTCATTCAACAATCTATTAAGTTCATCATCATTCAAAGATGCATTCACAATCACCGGATAAGTAGAATTTGAACCAAGGAAAGCATACTTTAAATGAGAAGGAAGAGGTTTGAGATCAAGTTGAGGAGGACCTTTTTCGGTTGGAGACGATCCATACAATGTAGGTTGAGATGATTGCAAAGCCATGGAAGCCTCCTTGAAGTCCCTTGATGATTGCTCATACTCAAGTGGTTGATGCTGAAAAGACTCAGGAAAATCGACCCAGGAAGAAAAATCGGACGATTTATCTGAAGGGGGGTCGATCTGAGTTTCTGTTTTGGCAAAACTGGCTGAAATTTCAGCACAAGTACAAAAATCGGCCGATTTTTGCCCTGTAGTCCGATTTTTCTGGCAGTTTTCCTCTTCTTCTAGCACTTCAAACCCAACACTTGGTAGCTCGTCCAATGCATTCAAGGCCTTGATTACTTCATTGCTACTCTCCTCAACTCCTTCCTCCATCAAGCTTGAGCTAAGAACCCTCTCAAGTGGATCCTTGAGCAAGATTGAGCTCACAACTTCTCTAGACTCTTCCTCTTCAACTATGTTGAATACATCTTCATCAAGGGTTGGCCCTTTCATCATTGTTGATAGCTTGAACTTGATGTTCTCTTCTCCAATGTTGAAGGAGAGAGTCCCATTCTTGCAATCTACTAGACATCCGGAAGTAGCTAGGAAAGGTCTCCCCAAAATGATAGGAACCGGATAGTCCGCCGGGATGTCCAAAACAACAAAGTCTATGGGCACATAGAACTTCCCTAGTTGCACCGGAATGTCTTCCAAGATCCCAACCGGATGAGTGATTGAACGGTCCGCCATGTAAAGGATCATCTTGACCGGCTTTGGCTCTCCTAGCCCAACCTTGTTGCAAAGCGCAAGCGGGATGATGCTTACACTTGCCCCAAGATCACATAGGGCATCATACTTCACTTCTCCTACTCCGATTGGCACACAAAAGGATCCCGGATCCCTTAGTTTGGGAGGCATCTCTTCCTTCATCGTTTGAATCAACTCCGATGATCTCTTAGTCATCCTTATCTCACCATACTCCTCCAACTTCCTTTTGTTGGAGAGTATTTCTTTCAAGAACTTGCCATATGCCGGCATCCCTAAAATAGCATCCATGAACGGAATGTTAATATGCAATTTAGACATAAGTTCAAGGAATTTACCAAAGTGATTGTCCAAGCGAGCTCTTGCTCGTGATTGAGGGAACGGTAGTGGTGGCTTGTATGGAGGCGGTGCCACATAGGTTGGTTCTACATCTTTGCTCTTGCCTCCATCTCCTTGCAAAGTCTCTTCTTCATTCACCACTTGCTTCCCTTTAGCATTCTCCTTGGGCAAAGGATCCTTCATGCTTAACCCACTTCTTGTTGTAATAGCCAACACTTGGCCTCTTGGGTTTTCTTCGGTTCTTCCGGGAAGCTTTCCCGGATCTCTATGTGCTTCACCCGCCTTTTGGAACACTTGTGCTTCCAACACTTTTTGAGCCTTGGAAATAGAAGTCACGGTGCTCTCAAGACCACTCAACCTTCCAAGCAATTGCTCAAACATCATTTCGGTTCTATCCTTTGGAGGTTGAGTAAATCCGGGTGGATGTTCTTGTGAAGCCTTTGGTGGTGAAGTTGTGCTTGTGGAAGCGGGAGGGTTCAAGGCTCCATCCGGGTTAGAGTAAGAAAACCCGGGATGGTTATGGTTGGGCCGGTAATTGTTGAATTGCCGGTTGTTGTTGAAGTTCCTTGGGCCTTGGTAGTTGTTGTAGTTGCCCCTTCCCATATAGTTCACATCCTCCTCCTTGGAAGATAAGTTAGCTTGTGGGAGTACTTGAGGAGTTGCTTGGTTCTTCAAAGTTGTAGCACACAACTCTCTCAAAGACTTCAATTCGTTGTTGATGGCATCGAGCTTGAAGTTGCTCATGGTGACCTCACTCACCTCATATGCTCCCGCCTTTCTCCCTTCACTCTTCCTATGGGAGTACTTCTCAATTACTAGAGCTTGCTTCTCTACAAACTCCCAAGCATCATCCACATGCTTCTCCATAAATGTCCCACCGGAAAGGGATTGAAGCTTGAATTGGCTATCTTCATCAAGTCCTTTGAAATAGATCTCCAATAAATCAATTTTCGGTATGCCATGGTGTGGACAATCTAGGAGAAGGTCTTTGAATCTCTCCCAAGACTTGAACAAGCTCTCTCTATGCTTCATCACGAAGGCATTGATCTTCCCTCTTAATTCGGTAGTCTTGGAAGGTGGGAAGAACTTAGTCAAAAACTCGGTTGTCATCTCCTCCCAAGTACCAACTCGCCCTTGTGGAATAGATTGATACCAAGCCAAGGCTTTGTCCTTAAGAGAGAAGGAGAAAGCCCTTAGCTTATGGTTGTTGCTCTCCAATCTTGGCGGTCTAAGAGTCTCCATCAAAATCTCGTAGTTCATCAAATGTTGGTGAGGAGACTCTCCTTCCATCCCTCCAAATTGATTATGCCGGATCATTTGTAGAACTTGAGGGCGGAGCTCGTAGTTGTGGGCTGCGGGATCTCCTAAGTTCACACCCGGACGGTGTGCTCTTTGTGCCGGATCCATACGTCTACCCAAAGTTTGTGGCTCTTCAATGGCAATGGGCGCAACCCTATCATTAACCGCCAGCTGCGGTTGTACCACCGGTGGTGGAGGAGGTGGTGGTTGTCGGCGATTAAGCTCTCCTTGAACAAGGGCTTGCCTAATCCCCTCAATCTCCCTCCTAGTTTCCTCTTGCCTCTCATTGGCAAGTCTCCTTTCTTCCTCCAAGAGCTCATCTCTTAGCCTTATTTGCTGTAAGGCTTCATCCAACTCAGCTTGGAGGTTTCTTCCGGCCATCTCTTTCTCTTTTCGGATGTTCTTGGATCTAGATCGAAGGGTTTTCTCCGGTTCGGGATCGAATGGAGCTAAATCCTTGCCACGAGATCTTCGCATACACCTAAAGAGTAATAGATGTCCTGAAAAGCAAAGACATAAACCAAAGAGAGATCAAAAGCAACAAGAAAGATCTACACTAGAAACAATCACAAAATGACTCAATCTAGACCTAGTCCCCGGCAACGGCGCCAAAAACTTGTTACGCTAAGATCGTGTGATGTGCACGCAATAAGTCTTAAATTTATACTCGTTATATTTATCCTAACTCCTAGAATTTGGCAAACTGAAACCTAAACTCAGATAAGGATCGGAAAAGGGCTCGCCTCGCTCAGTTTATGTACCATCTCGTTTAAGATGTTCCACGACTGACCAAGGTGTTCGTTGGTTAAGGTAAGGGCTCGAGATTTCAGGGTCCACTGGGATAAAAGATCATTCTTTCATCATCTTTCCCACAACCTTCAGTCAATCACTCTAGAATCGCATAAAGAACTTAGCCTACAATCATCATGATAACAATAATTAAATATATGAGAAAAGAATCAATACTCAAACAAGAAAAACTTGACACAAAGGTCTCAATGACTCAATCAAACAATCAAACTGCGTTCCTCAATCACAATCAAAAAAGACAACAAAACCAAACCAAACTAAGAAAATCTTACAACTTCCTTAAAACTAGCTTCCTGCCTTCCTTGATCTTCAACCTTTGAAACTTCCTTCCAAACTTCCTTCAACTTCCTGAATCAGAGTGAAGAACCGTTAGGTGAAGTAAGAGTCCAAACCTTATTTCTCTCAAACTCATTTAGTTCGTTTTGCATAACAATGATCCAATCGGGTTCTTGAAGAGCTTTAACATAATTCTTTGGCTTGATAAGAGACACGAACGCAGAGAAAGCACATAGATTATTCACTTTAGATCGAGTTTGAACTCCAACATTTGGATTTAAGATCACATTCTCTTGTGGATGGTATGAAGAGTGTTGAAATTTTCTTCTTTTGTAAGATGGAGCAGATCCTGAAGGTTGAGCCTCATATGCTTGACTAGATTCAGGTACTGTTGATATATTGCACTTGGATCCTATCTCAAGGCCTTGAAGTTGAGTTTCAAGCCCTTGAACCGGAGTTCTGACATCGCAGTTTTCTATTTCAAGGTCTTGAAGGTGTGATTCAAAGCTTTAAGGGCTTTCTTCGGTATCTTGAATCTTTTCTTGACCTTTAGGATCTTCATCTTCATCTTAATTGTGATCTTCTCGTTGATTCAGATTTAGATCTGCAAAACTCTCACTCAAAGTACAATCATTGCATTCATAAAAAATAACATGGATACTTTCCTCAACAATTTTGGTACGTTTGTTATAAACACGATAGACTTTGCTATTTGAAGCATATCCAATGAATATTGTTTCATCACTACGTGCATCAATTTTCCCAAGGTTATCTTTTCCATTGTTATGAACAAAGCAAGTACACCCAAAAGGTTTGAAATATGAAATATTTGGTTTTCTTCCTTTGAAGAGTTCATAAGGAGTTTTTTTTTAAAATAGGGAGAATTAAACATCTATTCAAAATATAATTTTTTGTGTTTACTGCTTCAGCCCAAAAACGTTTTGGCAAACTATTTTCTAAAAGCATCATCCTAGACATATCCTCAAGAGTACGGTTCTTACGTTCCACAACTCCATTTTGTTGAGGAGTTTAGGAGCTGAAAAGTTATGTGAAATACATATTTTGCACAAAACAAAGTAAACTCTAGTTGATCAAATTCTCTACCATGATCACTTCTTATAGAAACGATTGGTAGGTTTTTCAAAGTTTGTAACTTCTTACATAATTTTGAAAACTCAAATAATGCTTAAGATTTTTCTCGTAGAAAATTAATCCATGTGAAACAAGAGAAATCATCCACAATCACAAGGATATACTGCTTGCCTCTGTGAGATTTGACACACATAGGTCCACAAAGATCCATATGTAAGAGGTCAATGGATCGAGAAGAACTTACAACTTTTTTAGGTTTGAATGAACCTCTTGTTTGTTTACTTTGTGTACAAGCCTTACATGGTTCATCTACCTTGAAGTTTAGGTTTGACAAACCTCGTACCAAATCTTTTGTAAGTAGCTTCTACATTGTGTGCATGCTTACGTGACCAAGTCTTCTATGCCAAAGCCTTGGATCATCAGTCAAGGCCTTTAGACATTTTAGCTTAGTTCTTGAAACTTGGTTAGTACTCATAGAATAAACATTATTACATCTAGGAGCAGTAAGCACAACTTTACCCGTTTTTTTGTCCTGAACTTAACATTTTACTGAATCAAACAAAACTTTGTTGCCTTTATCGCATATTTGAGAGATGCTAAGCAGATTATACTTTAAACCGACAACCAAATATACATCATCAATGAAGTTAGATGAATTATAACATATTTTACCAATGCCAGTAATGTCACACTTTCCTTTATCACCAAGCGTAATGGTTCCAGATGATTGCTTCTTTAAATCCGAGAATAAAGAGCTTTTTCCACTCATGTGTCTTGAGCAACCACTATCTGATATCCATTTATGCCCCTTTACCTTTGTGATATCCTGCAAAACAGCAAACATCAACCTTTTCGGGTCGACCAAATGTCATATTTTGGTCCATATTCATGTTCGATCATGTTTGGTGGTCTAATACCTTTAGGAGCCCAGATTTGTTTGACATGTTTCCTTAAACATAAAGGATAGGTTGTCACGCTAAGATCGTGTGATGTGCACGCAATAAGTCTTAAATTTATACTCGTTATATTTATCCTAACTCCTAGCGAACCCGCAGTGTACGGGACGTTTGTAGAAAGGTAAGTATTCCGAGGTCGAACACAAAGACTAAGGTGAAATCGAGTCAAGCAATGATCAAAGATAGTGTGAATCTAGACTAAGATAAGATGAGGAACAAAGAAAATGGAAAATGAAATGTTTTTGTTGGTTTTTGTGGTGATCAAACAAAGATCACAAATCAAGCAAGGTAATAAAACAACTAACAAATTAAGCTAGCAAACGAGTAAGTAACGCAAAGCACAAGTGTATGATCAAGAGAGAAAAGTAGATTCTAGAGGTCAAGATTTCCGGTTATGGCATAGGATTCAAGGTTCTAAGGATTCTAAGGACAAGTTGCGGTGTTGGGGAAGAGTGTTTCGCTAATGGAAGCAATTACCGGGTAGGTCTCTCACTTCACTAGTCCCGCTTCTAACTCCTATTACCGGGTAGGTCTCAAGGTGGTTAAATAGGGAGTTCTACACAAACCGGATACTACTTAAGGGTGCAACCCTCTCCTTACCGGGTAAGTCTCGGAATAGGGAAGTCTCAAGTACTAATCCTAGCACACTCGATCCAATAGCGGCTTATGAAGCTCACTACTACCTAGCATTCATCATCTTAGGTATCTAAGGTCGGAAATCATCGGGTAGATCTCTTCCCTCACTTAGATTGATAGCATTAGATGATCCTAAGCTAAATTAGGCTTAATAAACATTAGGATTTAACACCCTAACACCCCAATCATACAGATTCATTAATTAGAAAGCAACAGAAGAATAAATCGGGTAGATCTTAATATAAATCGGCCGATCTTCATGATGAACAACCCGATTTTTCTTCCTGGGATGGGTTTCGTGCATACAATTCATCCTAAACTAACATATACGTCCATCCTATCATTACCCAAGCCATAACCATCAATCCATCACTCTAGAATCACAATAAACTAGCCAATAATATGCATATCAAGATCCAAAATCATCAAACAAGCATACATGGTGTTCATAGAGGAATAATGAAAGATGAGAAACAAAATCAATAAATCTCAGCAAAATCCAAGTTGTAGCAAGACTTACAAACTCTTAAATGAAGATTCAAAACGTTCCTAACAATCCTTGCAATGGTTCTTCAAGCCAAGATTACAAAAATCACTCAAAAGTTACTCAAAACCTCAATAATCTCCTACAATGGTGTTCTTCTTCTTCCTTCAATCCTTGAGAGTGTTTCTTCTCCTCCAATCTTTCCCCCAAATTGATGAGCTGTGAATGAGAGTGTGGGAGAGGAGAGATGCTCAGCAACAACCTGCAGGACCACTTATATTCTCCACCAAGAGCAAGGACGGACAAGAGATCGTGGGACACGTGGCTTAAGCTGTCAAAGTCCCAAAAATCGACCCAGTGGACAAAAATCGGCCGATTTAGCTGCTACTTGGTCCGATTTTCTTCAACAGAAACATGCTATGATCGTCTAGCCACTAGTTGCTCCATTGCTTGCACCATTAGTGGTCTTTGTGTCCTTTGTTGCTCCAATTATGCTCCTCCAATGCTTTGGATGTGTACCATCATGAGGCTTGGCCCTCAAATGTATCGATTAACGTCCAATAGATCCCCGAATTACCTACAAAACCGATAAAAGGTAGTGTAGACGTCTTTTCTAGAAATGTGCATGAATTGAGCGAAGACGTCATGAACCAATGCCAAAACGTGCATGAATGAGTGAGAAATCTATCTAAATGATTACCTAAACCTAAGTCATAAATCATGTTATCATAGGTGTTTCTAATAATATAAGGCTCATTTCTTCTATATGGACATGTAGATTTAACATGACCCTTTTTACAATAGTAAAAGCAAGTAGGCATACGAATACTTCCTTTGGTTTTGACAAAAGTGGTAGTAGGTTTTCTAGGAAAGCTCCTATGATAACCTATACCATTTTTGTTAAGGGAGGACTTTTTTCACCCATCATTCTCTCAAGATTAGCTTTTGAACGAGTAAACTTAACAAGTGCAGCCTTCTGGTCTTGACACACCAAAGTTAGATCAACTTTCTCTTTCTCTAGATCGATATAGTTTCGATGAAGAGAAGAGAGATTGTCCTTGAAAATCGCATTTTCCGATTCCAAGGCCTTGATATTTTCATCAAGGTCCACTTTTTCTGTGTTAAAATTTTCAATTTTCAGAGACATCTCACTTAGTTGGTTTTCTTGTTCAAGTAGCTTTTCTTTTAAAGAATTTTTCCTTATTCTATGTTCCTTGTTACATATGATAATATCTTTAAGGAATTGTTTCAGGTCGGATTCAGGTTGAGACATAATTGTACTTACCACATTGTCAACATATAGACTTGAATCTTCTTCATGATCGGCCATGAGACACAAGTTTGCTTGTTCTTTTTCGTCTTTTGATTCATTTGATGATTCTCAATCACTCCATGAAGCTACCATAGCTTTCTTCTTTCGATCATTTTTCTTGAAGTTGGTCCTCTTCTTTTTTTGGACAATCCATCACAAGATGATCTGTTTCACCACATTCAAAACAAGTCATCACTCTAGTTTTCTTGTTAGAGTTAGAAAACTTACCTCGGAGTTTTGATGTTCGTGGATATTCTCTATTGTTAGCAGATTGTTTCTTTAACTTGAGAATTCTCGCGAGACCCTTAGAGATCATGACAATTTCATCTTCTTCATCATCATCATCATCACTATCTTCCTCGTCTGATGGTAATTCATCCTTTCTTGATTTTAATGCCAAATTCTTGGAGTTGGATGAGAGCTCTCCATCTTCTTCACCAAGAACCATTTCAATGTGTGATGAGTTTTCAAAGGAGGTCATCAAGAGGAAGAGTTGAGAGATTCCAAGCTTCTTCGATGATAGTCATCTTTGGTCCCCACTTAGCTTTAGGTAAGCTCCTTAGAACCTTCCTAACTTCCTCTTCATTTGTGAAGATCTTTCCTAGTGAGTCCAAGTTGTTCACAATCTCAGTGAATCTTGTGAACATTTCCTTAACTGTTTCATTTGGATTCATCTTGAATAGCTCGTATTGTCAGAGGAAGATGCTAATCTTTGTTTCCTTGACTTGACTTGTTCCTTCATAAGTGACAACGAGTTTGTCCCATATTTCCTTTGCACTCTTACATGGTGAGATGCGGTTAAATTCATTGGCATATAATCCGCAGTAGAGTAGGTTCATTGCTTTGTAGTTCTTTGACACACTGTACATGTCAGCTTGTGTGAAGTCAACTTCTTTCTTTGGGACTTGGACACCTTCAACTGTTGTAGTTGGGACTTTGGGTCCATTCTGAATAATGCTCCATAGTTCCATATCTTGATCAATAATGAACATACACATGAGTGCTCTCCAATGAGCAAATTTGTTGCCACAGAAGAGTGGTGGTCGAGATGAGGATCTTCCTTGAGTAAATCCTCCATCACCTACAAGATTCATGATTAGTTTCACTGATGGTTAAATCAATATACGTGAGTCTAGCTCTGATACCAATTGAAGAACCGTTAGGTGAATATAAAGGATAAAGATACTCTAGAAGGGGGGTTGAATAGAGTATGAGAACTTTTCGCAAAACCAATCTCAAGGCCTTGAAACCAATTTCAAGGGCCTTGGTGTCGATTTGAGTTCTTTGTGAAACTTTGATTTCAAGGGCTTTGAAACAACTTTCAAGGGCCTTGACTTTGAACTCCTGTAAAACAAAGTTAGTCACAATAAACAAGATATAGTGCGAAATGTAAAAGATCGACACAAGGATATGTTTACGCAGTTCGGCTCTAAATAACCTACTCTCCGTCCCAGGGTATAGCTTTAGGATCTAACTATCTATGATCAGCTTCAAAGAGTCCTATATACAAAATAGAAGAAATCCCCTTCTTCTCTCACTGTAGCCAATGCTACGATCTAGCTCCAACTCTTCACCTTGCTATAATAGCCTAGTTACTTCGTAGAGTAACACACACTCGAGTATAACACTCTTAAGATATGCCAATGGAGCTCTCGAGTTTTATCTCTCTCTAGGGGATAAAGCTTTTTAGAAAAAGAGAGAAAGAAAAACTATTAATCGAATGAAGATGATTTTGGATCGCTTGAAGACTATTGATGTTTCCGTGTAAGCTTATGTCCTCAATCGCCATCTTCATTTATAACCTTCTATGGAGAAGTCTTCTAGCCGTTGGAAAGATGACCGTTTGGAGATCACTCTTCTTTTCGATGAAGATCACTTATTGGTTGAGATGAGATAGACGTTGTGGATCTTCATCTCTTGAGAACACGTTGATCTCTCGCTCCTTGATCTTCTCATATTTGTTGTAACAATCTTCAAATCCAGAGGAGATAATCTTCATACTTTTCGGTTAAGGATCTTTGAAAGATATTCTTTGATGGCAGGTTGAGATCTTCACTTGATCATATCTTTTTGTTTGAGCAAATCTCTCGTGGAAGATCTTCTTAGTGATTTGAAATCTTTGAACGTGCGCCCTTGACTTCTTCGTTCCCTTGGAATTCATTTCAAGGCCTTCATCGTTTGAATACTCTAAACTCCTTGTATTTTAAACTCTTCCAAGGTCCTTTGAAGTCTCTTGCAAAACCTACACTTTGAATACTCCAAACCACCATACCTAACCAAGCAACTCGATATATAGACAACAATTCAATGGTTAGTGTATCAAACTACTTCATTTGTGTTTAAGTCTTCCATCATCAACACCTGTATAACTTTATAATCAAGGTGGAGTTTTCACAGAGATTTGGTGATCCGAAGATGGATGAATTTCAGAAAATCAACCTCTTTATATAGGAGAATCACCTTCCAAAGATAAGATATCTTAAAAGGCAATTTCCATCTTTAAAAATATTTTCCAATCTTCCAAAATATGTTAGTAAAAAAGATATGCTTCCTTCCAGAAATCCATCCTAAAATATGTTATATTCACTTTCCAAAAATAGAAGATCTCAGCCAAAGATAAAGATCTCGTGTCCCGTCATCACTTCGCCTCGGTCCACTTGATACTGAAGATCAAGTGGTTGATTTCCATGCTTTCAGAGCCTTTCTTATAACTCCTCAATGCTTCATAGTGTAGCTCCAATGACTCCTTAGCTTCCTTAGCTCCTTTTCGCTCCAAAACGTTCCATTTTCCCTACAATTACAAACGAAACTAGGTGTAAACCTCGATTCCCGCAAAGGTAGACAAAACAACAATATGATCAAAGAATATACATCCATACATGCAGATTTATGAAGATAAAACGTCTGAACCAATCCCAAAATATAGACTACAATACATGCTGTCAAATCTCTACATATCTTTCTTTTACACACCCCTCCCGATCAGAGAGTGTTCGACTTGCTAAAGATAAATTTCTGGTTCCAAACTCAACTTCACGCCAACTCTCTCATACCTCCCTGACCCTAGATGCTAAAATTTGTTTTTACCATTCTGGTTCGGTGTGTTATTCCTCGTGCAAAATCAAGAGAACTTGTTACAAATCAATCTTTGGAATTAATTCATCTAATTATGTCCGGATTAGACATTGATGTACCTAACCTCATCCTTAACCATATGGTCCAATCAGTCAACTCTAAGCGAGCCATCCCTTTACCTTATGGAAACTTTTTTCCCAAGATCTTCGACCATTTTTCAATTGATACATCCTCTGAAGATCGACAGATAACTTCTGGCAAAATTGATGAAACCTACTTAGAAAGGAATTGAGAAGACTCTCGCATGCGCATGTACATTGAAGGGAAAATGAGCTATTCCACCTCCATTCCAAGAAGCTCCAACATCATCTCCTCCTACTCCAGAAATCAGGTTAGATGGATGTGAAAAAGAATTGGTTTCTCTGAATCGTGAACTCTCAGATTTTCAGTTTGACACTAAGAGGAGATTGAATGCAAATCATGAACTGTTGTCTATCATGAATGCCAAGATAAATGAACTGTATCTGATGAATGCTCTTACTCTTACCACCATGGGAAGGATACTACCTATGACTGAAGATGCAACTCAACGCACTCAAGAAAAAGTTGAAAATGTTCTGATGAACTACAAACGTCGAGTATAGAACAACTTTATTCTTTATCTTACCCATGTTGAGCCAACTATTCTGTCGGTGGTAGAATATGAGATGATCAAGGAATGACGAGCTGAAGAAAAGAGACGACGCTTAGCATCTGAAATGAGTGATAGGAGGTACAAGACTGCTTCATCCAAGGGAAAAAGACAGTTTTATGAGGAAGATTCAGACTGAGCATGTGATGATACTGGGCTTGTTGTTTTCAAAAAACTTTTATTATGGTTTTTGAAATACTTTTTCTGGGTTTGTAATGGTTTAAAACTTCCATGCTTTAACTAGTTTTAGCCCTTGTTGAAAGACAAATGGGGAGAAATTAATGATTCGACATTTCGATATTTCTGCATTCTACATTTAAAGTTTGTCTTGATATTCATATATACATTGCTAACTCTACAATGCAGGTATGATATTTGTGTTGTCTTCCATCAAGGGGGAGATTGAAAACTCCACCTTGATTATATATTTGTATAGGTGATGATGGAAGACTTAACACAAATAAAGTGGTTTTTATACTAACAAAATATCGATTGTATTTCTAGTTGCTTGGTTTGTTTTGGTGTTTGTCTAGAACGTATACAGGCCTTGAAAAGCATTTCAAGGGACTGACGGATGCCTTGAAATCGGTTACAAAGGACAGACGGAGAGTTTGAAGAAGTTAAACATGGAGACCTTGAAAGCCAATTTAAGGGATCAGAAGCCACGGCCTTGAAGTCAGTTTCAAAGGACAAAGCGATTGGAAGGAATTCAAATCTCTAAACAACCAAGGTCTTTCAACAAGCTAAGGTCTCAACCTTTGTCTTACAGATCACTAAGGGTCAACAACAACATCATAAGCAAAGGGAAGGAACGAAGAAAGCAGGGAAGGAAGCAACTCAACAAAGACGGAGATACTATAGAGGAAACCGCAGCGGCGGATGGACATACCGCGAGGGCGGCATAATAGACAACCACGGGGGCGGCTCTGTGCAGACGCGGGGGCGGTGGTATGACAGAAACGGCTGTCGACTTCTTCGACAACAAAGAATGCAAAAAAGGCCAAAGCTTTCTTCTCTCAACACTCTCACACATCACAACTCAACCAAGAGAGCATGTGAACATCAACACATCAACAACGGAACACTCCACAAAAATCAAGACTCCAACTTGATTCTTGGAGTAGGAGAAAAGAGGAGAACGAAGGAAGAAAGTGAAACAGAAGGGAAGACATGCACCAACTCATGATTGTGATGAAGAACTCAAAGAAGAATACTTACACGTTCAGAAAAGGGAAGGAGGGAAGCGGCTGCAACTCTTAAGGTTGAAGAAAAACGTATGCAAGAAACGGGAAAAAAAAGAAAAAGAGGGAATTTATAAGAAAGGGGTGAAAATATAGAAGGAAAAACGTTCTAGGGTTAGGAATTATATAGGAAAGCCAACCCATGATGAAAACTCCACCTTGATTATAAAGGTTTTATAGGTGTTGCTGATGGAAGACTTAAACACAAATGAAGTAGTTTGATACACTAACCAATGAATTATTATATTTCGAGATGCTTGGTTTGTTTGGTTTTAAGTGCAGGTTTTACCAAAGAATTCAAAGGCCTTGAAATGAATTTCAAAGGCACAAAGAAGACAAGGACGCACAACGAACCATCTCAAAAGCCTTGAAGTAAATTTCAAAGGAACAAGGAAGACAAGGCTGAACAACAAACGAAAATATTTCAAATAACAAAGAAAATATTTTTCGAGAGATTTGAAAAGATATGAACATTTGATAAGGAGAAGATCTCAACCGACCAACAAAGAAGATCTTACAAGATCCTTAAAACAAAAAGCACGAAGATTCTTTGATCTGGAATTAACGAATGCTACAACAATCAACGAGAAGATTAGGAGCCAAGAGATCAACGTGTTCTTAGGAGATGAAGATCTACAACGTCTATCTTATCTCAACCAGGAAGCGATCTTCATGGAGAATAAGAAATTATCTTCGAACGGTCATCTCTCCAACGGCTAGAAGACCTCTCCATAGAAGATTATAAATGAAGATGGCATCTGAAGAACGAAAAGGGAGCCTGCACAGAAACATCTAAAGTCTTCAAGCGAACAAAAGCTATCTTCATTTTCGAAACATAGTTTTTCTTTCTCTCCTTCTAAAAAGCTTTATTCCCTAGAGAGAGATAAAACTCGAGAGCTCCAATGACATATCTAAAGAGTGTTATACTCGAGTGTGTTACTCTGCGAAGTAACTAGGCTATTATAGCATAGTGAAGAGTTGGAGCTAGATCGTAGCATTGGCTACAGTGAGAGAAGAAGGGGATTTCTTCTAGTTTGTATCTAAGACTCTTTGAAGCTGACAATAGATAGTTAGATCCTAAGGCTATACCCCGGGACGGAGAATAGACTATTTAGAGCCGAACTTTGTAAACATATCCTCGTGTCGATCTTTTACATTCCGCACCATATCTTGTTTATTGTGACTAACATTGTTTTTCACGAGTTCAAAGTCAAGGCCTTTGAAATTTGTTTCAAAGCCCTTGAAATCAAAGCTTCACAACGAACTGAGATCGACATCAAGACCCTTGAAATTGATTTCAAGGCCTTGAGATTGGTTTTGCGAAAAGTTCCCATACTCTATTCAACCCCCCTTCCAGAGTATCTTTTAACCTTTTATTTCACCTACCGGTTCTTCACATAAGATAGAAGATCGGATCTTCTATCCTTGGAAGGAAATAAAACAAACGGAAAAACAGATCAGCGCGATCTGTGGCGAATCCGCAAGGGCGGTTACCCTAGTCGTAGGGGCGGCCAGCCGTAGGGGCGACCACTGTCATCACGTGGGATGGTGACAGACGCAGCTTGCAAAAGGTGTGGCTGCTGTCACCACGGGGGCGGTGATAGCCAAAAACTGGATGTTACATCAGATCCTCCTATAAAGAAGTTTTTTCCCGAAACTTGCAACGAACCTCAAGATTAGATAACAACAACGTAGAAATGCTGAACCCAACTCATATATTCCCACTCGGGGCACAAAACTCAAAACATCACAAAAGCGTACACAACACAAGAAAAGAAAACTGCCACTCAACATCTATGCTAAAGGTGCATCTAACTTAGCATAAAACTCCAAATAGTTGCTCTGGATACTTTCCTCTGTCACCCAAGTTGCTTCATCAGCTCCTTGCATCGACCAGTGAATCTTCATCATCGCAAGCGTCTCGTACAACGCTTTAAGACAACTATCGGTTGCTCTACGAACGTATGGTCTGGCTTGACCATTAAATCCTCATGGCTGACGATGTGTCTCGGATCTGGTATGTACTCTCGTAACCGAGACACATGGAAGACTAGGTGAACACCCTCAAGGCTCGGTGGCAAGGCAAGTTTGTATGCTGCCTCCCCAACTCGCTCTAGAATATCGAAAGGTCTGACATATCTGGGACTCAGCTTCCCCTTGAAGCCGAAACATCGAACACTTCATGTCGGGGATACTCTCAGCCAGACATAAGCTCCAACTCTGAATTCTAGAGGTACTCAATACATAACCTCATTAACCCGTCTTTCTTCCCGACGAAGAGTACCGGTGTGCCCCAAGGAGATACACTAGGGCGGATGAAGCCCTTCTCAGCTAACTCCTCGAGCTACTTCTTAAGCTCAAGCATCTCGATAGGCGCCATGCGGTAAGGAGCCTTTGAGATCGGCTTTTCCTCCAATACTGGACTCGTACTATCCTTCATGGCATAGCACCAGAAAGCCTTGAAACCTTGACCGATAAGCCTCGCAGTTCCAACTGCATTGATGACTCTACTGGTCTTCCCGAGATCCCATCCTCGGAAAATCTCTACATGGCCTAACTCCATAGTTACCGTCACTGTCCTCTTGCCGATGTCCAAGACAGCATGATGTTGATCCATCTAATCCATGCCCAGAATAACTTCTTCATGTACTAAGTACACGACGAAGAAGTCAGCTGGCCAATCGCAACCTCCCAATCTAATAGGGCAATTGCGAACTTCTCCTGTACCTCTAATCTTACCCCCATCGGGTATTCCTATATAGAAGGATCTCCCCTCTCTGGTAACTAAGGTCAATCTATCTACACATGCATCAAATATAAAGGAATGCGTAGCACCGGTATTGAAAAGAACTCTGACAGGAAAACCATTAATATGAATGGTACATGTGGTTGTTGGCGCTGTCGGCTCTATAACACTCCTCAACTCATAAACTCAAGCTGATGCATCTATGGTGTCTGCAGAACCCCAAACTCGTCCCCTACCTCTCCCCTGTCCCTGAATGGAACCCTGAGGAGCGGCAAAACCAAGAGCTATCTACTGCTACTGGTACTGAGGTCTTTGTCCACCTCCTGAGACGCTAGCAGGTGAAGATCCCTATTGAGATAGCGCCTTGTCCTGTCGGCAAAACGCAGCTCTGTGTCACAGCTTGCCACAGGAAAAGCAAGTCACTTCAGTCTTCTTACAATCAACTCTCATGTGTCCGACACCTGTGCAGTTAAAGAACTTTCGTCCTCTATCGAAACATTGCACACACTATTGGAAACCAGAATGTCCCAGTGTCTGACTACGCCCAAATTCTGATGCTCCAGCTCTAGAACTGGCTGGTCGAGTCCTTTGTCTCTTCTCATGACCTCTTGCGTGAGAAGCTCTCCTCTGACCCGATCAGTCTCTCTCATAAGAAAATGCTCTATCCTAATAGTCCGTCAAAGAGTCACAACGGAAACCAGCAAGATATGAGCTTGTAGACTCTCTCAACCTCCGAGAGAAAAGGTAGATATGCTAATCCTCGGATGGTGCAGAAGGACCCAACAAAGACAACTCCTCCTGAAACTTGTTGATGTTATCAACAATAGGAAGATCCTCGAATCCTACCTCGAAGAAATCCTGAAGTCTATCTCTTCTCATAGCTTCCGGGAAGTAGCGATCTCTGATCACCGTCTTCATCTGGTCATAGCTTGTGACCACACTACGCACAGTCCTCCACCCAAGAATGAGCTTGATCCTTCAGCAACGTCTGTGCTATGTCGACTCGACGTCTCTCTAGGCAACCGATAGCCTCCATAGTAGAATCCAATTGTTTGTTCGCTCAAAAGTGTGCGTCACTAAGTCTTAAATTTATAAAATCTAAAATTAAGCAAGCAAAACCGCAATCAAGAATTTCAAAGTCGAACTTAGGGATTTGGGGGATCAAACTCAGTTCGTAAAATCGTTTGGCAAGTAAATAAGCTTTTGTTAAAATTAATGGGAAAACAACGATTCTAAATATTCAGGTATCCAATTGTGGAAATCGATTCAAGATGTTCTAAGATATAAAGACAGAGTTAGGATTGGAAAGGTATAGATCTAAGATAGGGTGTTATACGGTGAAGTTCCAAAACCCATAAGTCTCACCCACAGGCTCTCTAAATAAAGGATGATGAGTCTCGTTATAAAGAGATTCTAAAGACAAGGTTAAACTCTCAAACACCCATTCCCAAACCCAAGGGGATCAAAGATAAGCAAAAAAGGTTAAGGCTATGACACTCATAACCTAAGTAGAGGGTGTTGAGTCACACTACTACCTAGAAAAGGTAAACCAAGGCTAGGTTAGGGCCAATCTTTAACTTTGGATCAAAGCAAAAGCAAAGCACATCAAACAGGCAAAACCACGTTCAGTTCTTGCGGAACCACGGCCGTGGAACTCAAGAATAGGCCGTGAAAAGGTACGACGGCGATGTTTCTCGCAACTCTCAGGGTCCAATTCTATTTTGGTTCAATCTATCATCATCTATGCCACAACTATCAACCCTTCATCTTAGAATCACTTAAGGGTTTTAGCCAACAATCATTGTCATTAAATCAATAACCAATTTTAGAAGAGAGAAAATATAGAACTTCGAAAACTCAATAATGAATGCAAAACCAATCTCAAATAATTCAAAATTTGTGCTTGTGCTCAATGAATACATAATAGAATTAGAAATCTCTCACAAATCTTGAAGAACAAGAAGAAAGGGATGTCAATCCGCCTTCAAAGTGCAACCCTGAGATCTTCCAACTCCAAAATAGGAAAGTGTGTCTTTTCTCAAATCTTCCTCCAAGCCTTCAATTCCAAATCTCCTCTTACGATGTGTAAATGAAGATCCAAATGCATAATCTTGTGAATGGTCCAGCGTATAGGGAACATGTCTCTTCTCTCTTTTTTCAACCTTCTTATAGGAAAAACTAGGGTTACGAAAGGCCCGTAACGGATGCTGACGTGGAAAAAATGCCACGTGGTAGTCATTGGAAAACCACGGTCATGTTAGATTTCCACGGCCGTGGAATTGACCGCGGGTGCATACGACATGGCTTTCCACGCCCTTAATTAAATTATTTACCAAAACCACGGCCGTGGTATTGTGTATTTGGCCGTGGAAATCCTAAAATTGGCGTGCAATCCTTTGTTCTCCAAAGCTTTCCAAATATGCTCCTTCCTTAGCTGCTCCAAAGCATCGCCTTGATGTCTTGCATGATCAATCACGCCCACATGCTACATTTATGCTCCAATCCAAGCCTTTATTCACCTATAATCACAACAAAGCTTGTGTAGATCTCTATACCAACATAATAGGTGAATGTGCTCGAATGTGCTTCAAACTCATATCCATGTACACAAAAGAAGGGGAAAATCTACCTAAATATGTGCCTAAACTAATGTCATATTTCATGCTATCACTATCCTAGCCACAACTCCACCTCCAAAACAGTCCTTCCTAAGAAAGAAGGAACCTTCAGCTGGTTGAAAGCCTTCAACCAATAGTCGGGCCTCGGCTCTCTCGCCTCTTCTAGAACTCTGGCCGCCTCAATAACACTAGCAGGTTCATCAATGACCTGCGTAACTCTCTACGAAACCTCAACTGATCTCGCGGGTATTGGCGGTGCCGGTGCATGTCCTCCAGTTCTGATAGCCTCCTTAACCCTTTGCACGTAATCGCGGTATACAGAAGCTCCTATAGATACTCGACTGAACTTGGGCGACTGCGCTCTCTATGCTCCAGACCTAGCAACGGTCCCATTCCTAACCTCGGGAACAACACTCTTAGCAACTTCTTCAGCGAACGCCTCAGCGATAGGCGGATCAGCAACTGGGGCTTGGACCTGACCTCTAGCTAGTGGACTCTCTACACGTCCTCGCCCATGGACGGCAGGTGGAAGAGGTGGTCGACCCTTTCCTCGCCCCATAACACATGTAGCTCTAGTACGCGCCATCTGCGATAGGGATATAGATATATATAATGCCACGCTACAACTAAAGAAAGAATCCAAGAAAAACATATAAAGGCCAACATAAGAGAAACTACACTACTGAGATCCGCAGAGGAAGTCATGGTCGCCCGTACATCTATCCCATACCGAAAAGTTTAAAACAAAACCCCCTTTTTAAAACATAGACCCCTTGCGGGTTCTGTTTATTTATCTATTCGACCTTTATAAGATTTCGAGTGCCATTGTTGCCAACCAAGAGCTCTGATACCATATTGTAACACCCCAAGTTTTGGAAACTCGAAGCGTTATGGGCTAGGACCTCACAATGGGTCCCGACCCTTAAAGTAGCAACGACACAAAGAATTTTACAACAAGAAACAAATAAATAAAAACCAAAACTAAATACAAAACCAAAGGTTGTAACAAAGGAAAACGTAAAGGACTCGTAACCGAGTTCAAAACAAAGGGAAAGACAACAACTAAAATATAAACCCGATCCCGTCCTATGATGTACGGGAACTCCGGATGACCACACCGTCTGGATCACTCAGGGCACCTATATCCTGCAAGGAATCTACAACATCGGTATAAAACATTAATTAACATTCTAGATATCATAAAGACTGTAAAGGCACACATAAGGTAAAGTAAAACACATAAACATGCTCCCACTCAGCCGGTTATTATCTTTTCATTAGACTATCTACATCCCTAGTTAAAAGGGTTAAATTTTACACTCCTATCTAAAACAAATTCCTAAATCCCATGTATTTTCTCTGTTTAAATAGTTAAATAAAAATTCACTTCGTTCAAATATAGACGTCATCCTCCAAGAGTGCAAATTAAAATGGGTCCTACTCCTCCACAAATAAACCAATAATATCTTTTTGTAATTTATTTTTCTCAAATATTTTATGGGAAAAAGAGAATTAAGGTTAAAATAATATTATAGACAGAATGGAATGCAACAAAAAAATAGATAGACGGAGTATATACGCAAATACGTATAGAAATACTGTGCATAAATAGCATTATAGACGGAGTGGGATGCAAATAGTCTTAAGGTTAAGTCCTTTACTAATTCAACTGATGGTTGTTACACGAGAATCGCTACGATCTCGCCTCTAATCTCTTTCACCAACAAGAATAGAACATATGCATCCTTCTATCACTTGCTGGATTGGTCGCAAGAGCACCTCCCAGTTTCCCCATTCTGAACTGGACAAGTGGTAAACCGCCCGGTTATAATACACTTGGTCCAATTACGGTTAAAAAGGTCAATCCTATTCCGGTTTTAAGTTATAGCAATAAACAACAACTCAAACAAGCCAAAACAATCAAACTAATATACGGAATGCAGCTAAGTAAGTCCAAGGGACTTACCTCACTCAGATAACTCAGCAACAACTCAGTTCCTGAAGGATAGGAAGGAAGGAAGAAAGGAAACCCTGCTCAAACAAGGCATACAAAATCAAGAACCGAAACGATTGCTAGAAGTCTATAACTTCTAGTCTCCATGATATCTAAGAAATCTCCACAAGGTAAGGTCTTAACTTAGTATTACAGATCACTAAGGGTCAACAACAACATCATAAGGCAAGGGAAGGAACAAAGAAAGCAAGGAAGAAAGCAGCTCACCAAAGACGGGGATACTATAGAGGAAACTGCAGGGGCGGCTGGACAGACTGCGGGGGCGGCAGAACAAACTGCCGTGGGGCCGCTCTGTGTAGGCACGAGGCGGTGGCGTGACAAAAACGGTTGTCGACTCCTTCAACAACAAAGAACGCAACAAAGGCCAAAGCTTGCTTCTCTCAAGACTCTCACACGTCACAACTCAAGCAAGGGAGCCTATGAATATCAACGTATCATCAATGGAACACTCCACAAGAATCAAGACTCCAACTTGATTCTTGGTGAAGGAGAAAAGAGGAGAACGAAGGAATAAAGCAAAACTGAAGGGAAGGCATGCAACAAATCATGAACATGATGAAGAAGTCCGAGAAGAAGACTTACAAGTTCAGCCCGGATCATGGCTAGCTAAGAGCCGGTACAAGGCTCGCACCAAGTAAGGTTAATTTCTTCTTCTTTTCTCCAGGCTTACTTCATTGGAACCTTGAATTCGGGCTGGTACGATGCTTGGTCCTCGAATATGATCAACAATGCATGAAAGCTCCCCAAAATATCTACAAAACCGACATATGCTTGTGTAGACGTCCATTTCGAAAATATGACTCAATTAAGTATAAAACGTCCCGAACATGTGAAAGACCATGCATGAATGAATGTAAAAACTACCTAAAAGAGTGCCTAAACTAGTGTCATAAATCACGCCATCACGTTTCTGCCTTGCCTCATTGAGGAGGGAAAAACTGCAGGACTTTGTTGAGGCTGGCTTTGGAGATGTGCCGATAGCGGAGGCGGTCAGGAGATTCCAGGAGGAGCTGACACTACTGGGTTCAGCTGCACCTCCAAATGATCAACACTTATATCTATTTTCCCGTTGACTGAGGGAGAGTACCCGTTCCTACATGACGGGTTTCCACTGTGATTCCGTGATAGATTATCAGGATAGAGCCTCAACTTACGAGCATGAGCGGGCTAGTCAAAGAAGGGCTTCTCAAACAAAGAGGTCTGAGAAGAGATAGCGGATAAGACAAACCAGTGCGGGAGCCTCAAGGTACGGGTGGGGCTTGACTTAACACCGCTCGAGTTACCCAGTTTTTACACAGCCTTCTGATTGAGGACGACAATGCTTCAACCATTTAAAGCCTAAGCATATGCGAGTTGATTGCCCGAGGGAACCTATAACTTGCTTCTCTTGTGGGAAGCTATTACACCGAGCTACCTATTATCGTCAAGGCAAGTCATCGTCAAAATAGGGTTCTTCCCCTGCTAGTGCAGCCAGAGGTGGGCAAAGGCCCCCTCAACATCAGGTGTAGGGACAATAGAGAGTCCCAGACCATCCTACTACTCAAGGTTCTGCTCCAAGATGGAGTAGAGACAAAGTTCGAGATGGAGGTACCAGCAATACCAGAGGAGCTCGGGGTCGAGTTTTTGAGTTAAGGAGCGCTAAGGAGCCGCCAATGCTAACTGTTACATGTACCATTAGAATAATTGTTTACCTGTTAGAGTTTTGTTTGCCACGGGTGCTATGCACTCCTTTATTTCTAATGTATGTGTTGATAGACTGACCTTAGATACGGTAGAGGGGAGACCCTTTGTTATAGGGTCACCTGATGGGGGTCATGTAAGAGCCTTAGTCCTTGGAGCCTAGGAGCCTTGTTGAGCCTTAGCTGAGTCCTAGTTAGACACTGTCAGCCGCCCCAACGGAACAGGATGGCCGCCCCTGCGGCTAAGTGCCCTTGCGCCTTGGGTGAGCCGCCCCTACGGCTCCATGTAGGTGCAACCGCTTTCGTTGACTCTTTGACCCGTGCTTTGCGGCTGGCTTCCTTCATAAGCCTCCCATTCCTTCAGATGAGGGGTTTCCTTACCTCATTCCAGCTTCTTCATCTCCCTTACGCTCTTCTTCTTCTTCTTCTTCTTCTTCTTCTTCTTCTTCTTCTTCTTCTTCTTCTTCTTCTTCTTCCTTTGAGTTTGTGAGAAGGTTTTGAGAGTTTCCTGAGGTTTTTGAGCTATGATGATCTTGAGGATGATGCTAAGTGTTGCTGCTGTGGTGCTAAGTTTGCGAGGTGGGTAGATGCTCTTGGTTGCTGCCTAGGATTCTGCTGAGGTGATGAGACCTTCATCTCCATCTTCCTTTCTTCCTCTTCTTGCTTCTTCCTTCCTTTTCTAGCTTAGGATCACAAGTTAGACTTGTGTTGGATCCTTTCCTGGATGTTTTGATGATCATATATGTGTATGTATATACATGTGTTGTTGTCGTGTGTTGAAGAAGTGAAGAGAGTCGAGAAAGAGATCGAAGAGAAGTCGGGGCCAACTTTCTGCACAGACAGCCGCCCCTGCACCTGACTTTGGCCACCCCTGCGCCTACCTGTGAGCCGTACCTGCGCCTTGAGTGAGCCGCCCCTGCGCCTCACTGGGTCAGCTTGGAGTTCCTTGCTTCTGTTGGTGCATATCTTGTTGGTATATCTTCCTTCCTTCCTTTCCTTTGGCCTTGGCTTAGATGTTGGCTAGGCTAGCTTGGTTAGGACGAGTTGTATGATAGAGATGTGCCTTAGGCACTCGTGTTGATGTTGAGGCTATGATGTAGGCATCTGTGAGCTTGTTATGGTCTTGAGGGTTAAATTTAGGTTGTAGGTTGTTTTGGTTATGGAGACGAGTCTCCTAACCCTTGTAGTTTGTGATGTTGTGTGCCTTGCTATTCCAGACGTTGATTTCTTCCCCAAGGGGAAGCTGTGACGTGGTATTGGATACGAATATATGAGGTAAGTCCATAGGACTTACTTAGCGTTCAGTTGTGAGTTTGTGTGATTGTGATGGTTGTGTGTGTTCATATGATTGTGCATTTATAACCTAAACCGGACTAGGATGACCTTTATTTTATTAAATGGCCCAAGTGTATTATAACGGGTCGTGACCACTTGCCTCCACCTGCGGGTAGGAGGAGGTGCCTTGAAGATGATCTCACAGGAAGGGACGAGTGATGATCACCCCCATGCAAAACTCATGTGTTACGTTGGATGGGACGAGGCTCTTGAGGCTCCTCATATAACAAAAGAAGTTGAATTAGTAATGGAATAACATAATGAAAGATAATAAATGAATGTGTGTGGCATTGCATGTATGAGATATTGATGTGTGTTTGTGCTATTACTTTCATACTTATTCGTTGTTGTAGGTAACGGTGTATACCGTGTTGTAGATGATCTGCAAGTTAGGAAGACTGCAGAGTGAGCCAAATGATGTGACCAGCCGAGGACTTCTGTACATTAGGATGCGTGGGATATGAGATCTTTTGTATCAGATGTTTATGGTTGATGTTTTGTACTCGGCTTTGTGTTTGTAAACTCTTTTGATGTTTTGTATACAAATTTTATGTATTTGGTTTTAATCTACTCGTGCCTTGTTGTAAGATCCAGTGAACTTGTTGTCAGGCTAGGGTTAGGATCCATTGTGAGATCCTAGCCCAATGTAGCACTCCGAGTCCCGTGGATTTGGGGTGTTTCAGAGTTGGTATCAGAGCCTTAGGTTGACAACAATGGCACTTTGACTGAAGGTATTTCTATGGTCGTCTATACCCAATCAAAAGTAAATCCCGACTTAGCACTAAAAACAAGTATAGTGGTTAAGTAAGGGTCGAACCCAAGAGAGTTAAGGTGTTTTAGATGCAATTATCGATTATAGTAACAAGTAACAAAAGGGGGGGGGGGTTTGGTTGAATTGATGTACACAAAAACTTATGAAAACGATTAATGCGACAAGTAAGACAATGATGGGTGAATCTACACTAGGTTGATTCTAAGCATGCAATTGCTACTTTGGTGAGTTCCTTTTACAAGTTTTCAAGTAATCTCCCGTCTCGATCATATATATGTGTTGAGCCAACCGGCATCAACACAACTTAACAGGTTAGTGTTCCGTAAACCTACAAGAACAAATAACAAGTTAGCTTTCAAACAAAGACTAAGGGATATAAAGAGAAGATTAAAACCGTTTAAACTTATCTTTATATTTGTGTTCCTTTTCTTTAAGTAATTACAACCCGTTAATACTTAAAGTTGCTACTAGATTAAAGACCCGAACCCGGAACCTATTAATCCTAGTTATTTGCATGCACTTTAGAACCTAAGGTGATCAATCTCAAGCAATAGTAAACATGCAATTAGACAATGGAGATCAAGGAAACACAAAGCATTACTGAATAAAAACTTTATATTAAAAAGAACTTACAACCAAAGTAACAACGCAGCTTCAAACCAACCCAATGTAGCAAGGGAGTTAGCAACTCATTACAAAGGTAGCAAGATAATCTAAGTGGATAATTTTGTTGGCTAACAAGATGGATGATTCTAGCAATCTACCAAGGACTATTTATACTACAAAAGACACTAAATAGGAGTAAATGGCTGGCCTAAAACAGCCACCTTTAATGCCATAAAGGTGGTGTAAAGAGCCGGAGTAAAGCTTCTGACGTTAAAACGCAGGGGCAGCCTTCAGTTCCGCAGGGGCGGTGAAGGCAAAAATGCTTGATCTTCTTCATGGCCGCAGGGGCGGCTAGGCAATTCCGCTGGGGCGGATCTTCAATGCTCTTCAACCGTCTGACCCTTCGACTTCCTGACGTTTCTGATGCCAAGCCGCCGGGGCGTCCCTATGTCAATGCAGGGGCGGTGACACAGCCTCTTCGTCTTCCAGCTCCCAGGTTGAGGCGCAGGTAGGGGCGTAGTGGAAGGCGCAGGGGAGTTGGTCTTCGTTTCTTCAGGGCAAGTCACTGCAGGGGCGCAGGGGCGGTGACACACTTCATAGCCGGCGCTGGTGAAGGCGCAAGGAGCGCTCCGGTATAAGGCGTCACCCGCAGGGGCGGTGACAAGGCTCCGCTGGGGCGGTGAGGCAACATAAGCTTTGCTTCGTGAACGATCTTCACTCCTAAGTGCTTATAACTCCTTCCTTAGCTTCTTTTAGTCTTCTTCTTCTAGACCAAGGAGTTAGTAACATAAACCGACATAAATGCAATAAAAAGACTCTAAAAACTATCCTTAATGATAGTAATTCCATCACCTATCAAACTCCCCCATACTTAGACCTTTTACTTGTCCCGAGTAAAACAAATGACAGCAATTAGACTCAAAGGTCTCAGGAAGCATGGGTAAGCAAGAAAGACAATGAAAACTAGAGAAAAGCCAAGAAAGAAAGAAGGAAAACAAAGGAGATGTGAGAAAAAGGGAGAAACTACCATCCTTATTGCTCCAAGAGTGGCCTACCCGGACAACCTCCTTATGACTCCCCTTCTTATGTTGCCAAACGCCGGAAGGGAAACCTACACTCGGTGTCGCTCATTTTGCCAAGGCGTCCTTTCGGGTTTTCACCTTGCCACTCTTCTTCTTTTGATGATGTCACTTTAACTCACATCCCTCAAGTCCAATTTTGCACCAACCTAAGGTTGGTCGGACTACTTCTTTTTTCCTAAACCGCCCTTTCGGGTTTTCGGTTTATCCAAGGATTTTCATGCCTTTTTTTCATTTTCTTTGGCTTTTTTCTCTTTTTTTTGTTATTTGTTTTTTTGTTGTTGTGAATTTCAAACTGAATTCCAAACAACTTAAACTCAAAACAAAACAACTCAAAACTCAAATGAACTATACAAGCATTGATATGTCCCTCCCCCATACTTGAAGATCACTTTGCCCTCAAAGTGGAAATGAGTCAAAGATAAATGTGGGAAAGGGAAGAGAAATGTACCCCTCAGTGGGATGGTCCGGATGGACCACCTGGACCCTCCTCCGGTGGGTAAGGAAAGTGGCGGAAGAAGTGCTCCTGCCGGCGGTAGAGCGTGTCGATGCGGCCCTCTTGAGCCTCCATCCTCTCTCTAAATGAAGTCTCATAGCTAGCTTGCCAAGTCAGCTGCTGAGTCTCCAACTGCTGCTGATGAGCCGCCTGCCAAGCATCTTGACGGCGGTTAAAGTGAGTGGTCATGGAGGAGGCAAATTTGGACTGCCACGCCTGCTGCTACTCAAGCATGGACCGCTGGTACTCGGTCTGCCATGCCTGGTGCTGTGTAGTCAGGGCTGCCATCTGAGCCTGCAGACTCTCCATGGCCTGACTGTCGTGTGCTGCTGTCGGCATCTCCTCATTAGTGGTGGGGCCCCGGCTAGATCCTGCTGCGTATCTCCCAACAATATCCTCCTGAGGCCGTCTCAGAGGAACTGGGTCAGCTGGTACGTACAAATCGAAGAGCTCGTCTCCCAATGGAAGTTGTCGGGGGAGGTATGTGATGTGACTCCCATCTGCTAAAGAGAGCCAAAAGTGGTGCTCCCCGTCTCTCCTGAGGAGCCTACACCTCCTCATCATACCCTCCGTATATAGTGGGGCCTCTAATCCATCCTCCAAGGCAGAGAGATCCATCACCCGTGTAGCTAACAAGGAGATGATCCCTCCTCCCACAATATCTCGTCGCTCATTCTTCCTAATCCGCTTCAAAGCGGTAACGAAGAGGTATGCCCAATCCGGTACCCAGTCGTTCGTGGAGAGGCAGGTGTATAGCAGTGGAAGGTTCTTAAGAGCAACCTTATTCTCCTCCTTGTGTCCACTGAAGACACTCATAAATATCTTCGAGATGAGCCTCAAACAGGGGTGAGTGAATTTGTTGGAGTACTCACCCCCTGCATGAAACTCAGACCTGGTGGCGGCGTGCCAAAACTCCATCAAATTAGGTGTCGGGATGGGTTCCCACCAGTCGTCGGAAGCGGCTATAGTCACCCCTAATGCCTCCTGCAGCTGGGTGTAGTCCAATGTGTACTTTCTTTTGTTGAACTTAAATGTAAGTCCAACACACCCGTGGTCTACCGTTTCCATTTTGAAGGTGGCAATGAACTAGCGGCTGAGCTCGGGGTACGTTGGGCACTCGTTATCAAAAAATCCCCGAGCCCAGCGTTGTTGAGGAATTCCTGCATGCTCTCCAATATGCCCAAGGTAGGAACGTCCAGAAATTGGGTTGCATACACATCCCTACCTTGTGCGATCCTATACCGCATCATCTCGGCTTCTGAAAACTTATATTTCTTCTGATTCTCCATCTATTGTAGTTTGAAAAATCAAAGGAATTAGAAATTTCAGAAAATTGAGTAAGAAACAAACCCTCTGTTGTGTTTTCCGCAGGGGCAGCTGAAGCAGGGGCAGGGGCGGCACGACGCAGGGGCGGGGGCTTGTAGGCGCAAGGGAGGTCGAAGAACAGAGGGCGATTTTTGGAGTTCGGTGAAGGTTGTGGTGATGGGGCTGTTCCGACGTCTTCTTTGCTGTTGTAGACGTCGCCGGAGGTGGGGCAGTGGAGGGCGAGAGTGAGAGGGTTGAGGGGATGTTTGTGTGAGGTGGTGGTGTAGGCTGGCGTCGCAGAGGGGGCGGTAGTTGTCGGAGCCGGCGCAAGAGTGTTTGGACAGGGTGGTGCGAGGGCTTCCGGAGGGCGCAGGGGCGTATGGAGGCGAGGTGGCTAGGTTTCGAAGAGTGTATGGAAAGGGAATATAAAGGGCGGTAGATGTAGGTTATTTTTGGGAAGTGTATTTTTTTTTCTTTCCTTAACAAAACCGCAGGGGCGGCGGTTGGCATGGCGGGGGCGGTGACAAGGAAGAGGGGTACACAACCTCAGCGCCGGGGGCGGCGCTGAGGATGAGTGTCAAGGATGGCCATCGCAGGGGCGTGGGGTGTCACCACGGGGGCGGTGGCCAGTATGTTGTAGATGCTGGCCCAGCACCGGGGGCGGCGCTGGGCAAGGGTGTCACCGCAGGGGCGGGGTCTCCCAGCCGCAGGGGCGGTTTTCTTGACAGAAGCTCCTCTTCTTATTCCTTCGGGTTGCCTCCCGAATCAGCGCCTTTGTTTTACGTTGTTGGCTCGACGTAAGGACTCTACCTCTATGACTGAGCATCCTCCAGCATCCCCTTTGGGTTTATAACTGTTGGTGAAGGTAGTCCTCGGAGGACCTAGTTTCAATTCTTGTAATGGCTTCCGCCATTTGACCAACCTGTTTTTCAAGGTTCTTGATGCTAGATTCTATTGTTTGGACATGAGTAGCAAAGTGTTTAGTCAAAACCTGCAACATATCTTCAGTTGAGTGATACTTACCTTGACGGGGCTGCTGTCGTTGGTTTTGTTGATCCCTCCAACGAAAGTTCTGTTGGTCACGCCGGTTTGGCATGAAATTCTGTGCATAGGGATCGTTCCTAGGCCTTTGCTGCTGTGGTTGTCCATAACCCATTGCGTTCACTTCAGCATCGTCATCCTGGACTTGTGGACACATGTCCGTTGGATGGTATGGGTAAGCACATACTCCACAAGCTTTGAGCTATTGTGGGGTTCCAATAAGTGTTAGTCTCTTCACCATTTCCTTCAGTTCCGCTAGCTCGGTGCAAATCTCGCTCTTCCCGGAACTCACAGCATGAACTCCTTTCTTAGCCGGGTTCCTTCCAAAGTTTCGGGTCCCTTCCGCTAGTTCCTGTATCTTTTCCAAAGCAAGGTCATGAGTAGAGTTAAGAATATTACCTCCGGAAGCCGCATCGACGATCCTCCTTTCATTGTCTAGCAAGCCATTGTACAAGTACAAGAGTAGATCTTGAGTTGAATATCCGTGAAAAGGACAGCTGGATCGGAGGCGTGCAAACCTTTCGAAGTACTCGTAGAGAGTTTCGTTCGCCTCTTGCTCGATGTTGCTTATAGCTTTCTTCAAGCTATTGGCCTTCTTGGCTGGAAAGTATTTCTCCAAAAATGCCTTGTGAAGGTTCTTCCAAGTGTTGATACTCCCAGATGGAAGGTGGTAATACCAATAATCCGCCGAATCCTTGAGTGTGAAGCCGAATGCCCTCATCTTGATTTGTTCTTCGGTAATGTTGGCCGGCTTCATGCTCATACACACGGTATGGAACTTCCCAAGGTGCTTGATGGGGTCTTCACCACTTAGCCCATGGAAGGATGGAAGCAAGTGAATGAGGCCCGACTTGAGCTCAAAATTGACTCCTTCCCCTAATGCCGGTATAGTGACCGCAAGGGGGTTTTGAGACAAGGTGGGCTGCGTGAGTTGACGAAGTGTACGGTCAGCCATCTCTTGTTGAATTTGTTGTTGTCTTCATTGCCGGATGTGCGTCCTCTCAATTTCTGGATCAAAAGAAGCAAAACTGGAGTTAGTAGTACGGGTTTGAACCATAAAAATGGTTCAAACCAATAATCAATAATAACAATAAAACACTAAAACTCCCCGGCAACGGCGCTAAAATTTGACTGAAGGTATTTCTATGGTCGTCTATACCCAATCAAAAGTAAACCCCGACTTAGCACTAAAAACAAGTATAGTGGTTAAGTAAGGGTCGAACCCAAGATAGTTAAGGTGTTTTAGATGCAATTATCGATTATAGTAACAAGTAAGAAAGGGGGGGGGGGGTTGGTTGAATTGATGTACACAAAAACTTATGAAAACGATTAATGCGACAAGTAAGACAATGATGGGTGAATTAACCAAGGACTATTTATACTACAAAAGACACTAAATAGGAGTATATGGCCGGCCTAAAACAGCCACCTTTAATGCCATAAAGGTGGTGTAAAGAGTCGGAGTAAAGCTTCTGACGTTAAACCGCAGGGGTGGCCTTTAGTTCCGCAGCGGCGGTGATGGCAAAAACGCTTGATCTTCTTCATGGCCGCAGGGGCGGCTAGGCCATTCCGCTAGGGCGGATCTTTAATGCTCTTCAACCGTCTGACCCTTCGACTTCCTGACGTTTCTGATGCCAAGCCGTCGGGGCGTCCCTATGTCAATACAGGGGTGGTGACACAACCTCTTTGTCTTCCAGCTCCCAGGTTGAGGTGCAGGCAGCGGCGTAGTGGAAGGCACATGGGAGCTGGTCTTCGTTTCTTCAGGGCAAGTCACCGCAGGGGCGCTAAGGAGTGGCGCAGGGGCGGTGACACACTTCATGGCCGGCGCTGGGAGGGCTCCGGTGTAAGACGTCACCCGCAGGGGCGGTGACAAGTCTCCGCTGGGGCGGTGAGACAACAAAAGCTTTGCTTCGTGAACGATCTTCACTCCTAAGTGCTTATAACTCCTTCCTTAGCTTCTTTTAGTTGTCTTCTTCTGGACCAAGGAGTTAGTAGCATAAACCGACACAAATGCAATAAAATGACTCTAAAAACTATCCTAAATGATAGTGATTCCATCACCTATCACACTTGCTATCTGCAATAAAGGTAGAGTTGATAAATAAACAGAACCCACATGGAGTCTGACTTTTCAAAAGGGTTTTGGTTTGAAAGCGAGTACAGATGTTTTGGGATAGTATGTACAGAAGCCGTCACCCATCTGAGGATCTTGACAGTATATATATATATATATATATATATATATATATATATATATATATATATCTTATGTGCTGATGTGTATGCATGTACTATTAAGTTTTATATATATATCTATACATATGGCCTATATAGAGCCTTCTACGTTAGGTGTGCATACCCTGCAGATGGCTCGGACTAGAGCTACTGCTGCTGCAGGCCGAGGTAGAGGTAGATCACCTATTTCTTCAGGAGGGATAGGACAGGGACCAACTTCTGCTATAGATCCACCAGTGGTAGAGGAGGCTTATGAGGATATTGTTGAGAGTTTAGTTCAAACTACGAGGAGTGGTGGGTCCAAGAGACAACAGACCCATCCAGCCTAGTCTGATGGCTCAGGTCGTGTCTCCATGGGTGGACCAGAGTTCAGAGAGTATCTCAGACACTTTGAGGACGCCATTAGAGCAGGCAGACGAGCCCCAGATCTACCAGGGCATGAGGGATCATCTGAGATATCCCAGGGAGCTACTCAGGTGCCAGATATGTTGGCACGTGCTGTTGAGGTTGCTCGAGCTGTAGAGGAGACAAGAGGGCCTCGACCAGATGCCTGGTTGAAGGCCTTTCATCAGCAGGGAGTACCACACTTTTCAGGGGAGATAGACTTAGAGACTGAGGTTTGGATTGGGCCTGTAGACTCACCTCTAGAGTCTATTCGATGCCTTGAGGACAGATGGATAGAGCTAATACAATCTCTATTCCGTGACCTGGCACATTAGTGGTGGAGGACAGTTAGAGCACGAGTTACTAGCTATCCGTAGATGAGGACTATGATGAGGGAGCAGTTCTACCTTGCCTAACTGAGGAGGGAGAAGCTGCAGGACTTCGTGGAGGCGGGTTTTCAGGACGTACCCATTACAAACGCTATTCGCTGCTTCCAGACTGAGTTAGCATTCCTGGGTCCAGCTGCACCATCTGAGGACCAACATGTATACCTATTCGCCCGTCGTTTGAGGGAGAGCACACGCTCATACATGGCGGGATTTCACTATGACTCGTTGGCAAACTACCAGGATCGGACCTTTGCCTATGAGAGAGAGAGAGCTAGCCATAGGAGGACTTCTCAGACAGGGCGGTCTAAGAAGAGACAGAGCACAACATCGACTGGTGCAGGAGCATCTGGATACGGGCGAGGTTAGACTCAGGGCCGCTCGAGTGTTCCAGTGTCTTCACAGACTACTGATAGAGGCCGCCAGTGTTACAACTGCCGGGCCTATGGGCATATGAGGGCTGATTGCCCGAGGGCACGATTGAGTTGCTTCTCATGCGGGAAACTAGGACACAGAGCTACATTTTGCCATCAGGGCAAGGCGTCATCACAACAGGGTTCTTCCCCTGTAGGTGCAACAGGAGGTAGGCAGAGACCACCTCAACATTAGACATAGGGACAATAGAGAGTCCCAGACACAACTGCTACTCAAGGGTCAACTCCAGGACCGAGTAGAGGTAGAGGTAGAGAGGCTTGTACCAGTGATGCCAGAGGAGCTCGAAGCAGAGTTTTTGAGCTGAGGAATGTTGAGGAGCCGCCAACACCAACTGCTACAAGTACCATTCTGTTACATGGTTTACTTGTTAGAGTTTTATTTGATACGGGTGCTACGCATTTGTAATAACCGGTGTTATTTGGAGTATTTGAGAGCTCCAATAAATAAGGTTGCAGTTGAGAGAAATGATCGGGACAACGGATATGTCCTCGATGTGAAATAATATAAGAAGACAAAACAGACAAAAAGGTCGCTATTCCGATTCTTAGCGGTTAAGAAATGTGGCTTAGGAATGCCCATTCTACGAGATAGTTATGGATTAATTATCCCGATAATATTCCAAATTTTATATTCCAATTTGGTGAAGTTTGAAGACCGAAAATTATGACCGCGTTTCAATTAAATAATTTATATATATATATATATGAAATGAAGAGGCGGCCTCTACCAAGTTCCATGATATTATATCTATATATCATATATACATGTATATTTATATAAAACAAAGGAAAAGGTGTTGTATACTTACAAATGAGAAGGGCGGCATCAGAATTCAGCTCATCTCCTCACTTTTACTTTTCATTTCAATTACAACTTATAGAGAAAAGAGCTCGAGAACGGGAACGAAAATTTCGTCCATCTTTACTTAGCCATAGATCAATCATCGTTCATCCTTTTTCAAATCCGTTTGTACCATCGAGTCCCTTATCTTGTTCTCTTCAACGTGGGACCAATTTATTTCCCATTTGATAGCTTTTTGGTAAAGCTTCCGTTTACCGCTAACCGAACACCGACGATCACTGCAAGTCATCGGACCCAGAGTTTCTTACCGTGCTCTTACTCCCTGTATTGCCAGGAGGCCGTATATTCTTCCGGATCGTATATCGGGTTAGTAACGAATAAGTTATGAATTTATTCATTTCCGTATTGCGGGTTAGTATAAATTGACCTTAAGTTGGTTAAAATGGATAATTGGAATTTCCATTATCCTTGTTACATTATTCTAGTAATTATGGGTTTTTAGTTTGATGATGATATCATGAGTTGGATATATGCCCCGATGTGGCTTTAAGGTTTAGCATATTATTTGAGGTTATAGGATGCATATGATCCCTATGGATCCCTTTGGGTCTAGGTGTGACCCTTTGTTTGATAAGAGATGTGACATCTCTTTATGCCTTGTCTATAGGACGTGTTGTTCCTCTAGTGTCGAAGTGATCGAGTTGTGGTTGAGCTTTATACGAGGTTGAGGTAAGTCCGTAGGACTTACTTAGCTACCATTCTTATATTGGGTGTTTGCATGAGTGGTGTGTGATTTATATGTTTGCTATGATAGCATGAGATGTCGTTTATACCGACCTATGTTTTATTGATTGCCCCGTATGCGTGGTTGTGATAACCTTTCCCTTTCATCCCGCCGTGGAGTCTAGGAGGTTCTTTGATGTCAGGCCAGACTGACTTTACAGGAATGGCACAATCAACTACCACAAGGTACACGGATTGTGTGACCGATACTTGTGCAGCTGGCTAGCAGGCTTAGAGGCGAGGATGTATCGGTCCTCGTGTCACATAGTTTCATATATATTTATATATACGATTTGAGTGAATGACCATTATATTGAGATGATAAAATGGGTAAATGTGTGAAAGCATGCTGATGTGTTTATCTTTCCTTGATTGTGATTGTGCTTATGCATTACTCCATATATGTGTATGGATAACTAATGGTTTATTACCATGTTCTAGATGCCCACAGGATAGGCATGCTGTTGGGTGATCTAGCAGAGTTGTAGGCCAAGGACGTCTCGTACATAGGTTGTTGTGGGCTTTTGGGTTTGTTACCTTTCCCTCTTGCGTGAGGATGATCTTTTGTTAACTCCTGTGTGAGGGTGTTGGTTTTATACTCGGCTATGTTGTCTTACCTTTTGGCTGTACAGTTTATATAGTTTTATGTATTTGTTTTTATATCTGTCACTGCCATGTTGTCAGGTCTAGTGAACTTGTTGGCAAGCTAGGGTCAGGATCCATTGTGAGATCCTAGCCCAATGTGACACTCCGAGTCCCGCAGATTCGGGGTGTTACAGAGTTGGTATCAGAGCCTTAGGTTGACTACAATGACACTTGCTCCCTTCAATGAGGTTTGATAGGTAAAATAAACAGAACCCGAAAGGGGTATGATGTTTTTAAAAGGATTTTTGGTTTTAAAATGTTGTTTTGGGTTAGATGTACGAGAAGTCGCCACCTCTACTATGGATCTCTACAGTATAGTTATGTATATATGTATTGGATTATGTATGTGTATGTGTTGAGTATATATATATATATATATACTTATGGCCTATATAGATCCTAATAAGATTAGGTGCGTATACTCTGTAGATGGCTCAGACTAGAGAAACATCTTTAGTTGGACGAGGTGGGATATGCCCCCTCTTCCTCTAGTAGTGATAGGTCACGGACCAGTTTCCGCTGTTGTATCGCCTATAGCTGAGGAAGACCATGAAGAGTTTGATTATGTCTCAATGAGTGGACTCGAGTTTCAAGAATTTATACGCCAAGTATATGAAGCTTCAAGAGCGGGTAAACCTACACCGAGCTTACCAACATCTGTAGGATCAACTGAAGCTTCCAAATCAAAGTAGAAACAACGGATTGAGCTCGTGAATGTGGAAGTAGACCCTTCAGGAGGTAGACAATGTCTGACACATGGACATTCGAGTTATCCCCGCTCTACACGGACTGCTGGTGGGATGAGGTCTTGTTACAACTGTGGGAAGTCTGGACTTTTGCGACCAAAGTGTACAAGACCACTAGTGACTTGCTACACCTGTGGTAGACCAGCTCATAGAGATGCCTTCTGTAGGCAGGGTGGAGTTACATCATAACAGTGTTCTTCTCCTACTAGCGTGAAGGGAGGTGGTTAGAGGACACCTCAACAACAGACACAAGGAAAACAAAGAGCCCCAAATCGTCCTTCTACTCAGGGATCTGTTCTTAGACGAAGTAGAGGTAGAGGTCGTGGTGGGAGTACCACTGACACTAGAGGAGCTCAGGGTAGAGCCTTTGAGCTGAGAAGTGTAGAGGAGTCACCCGTATCAGTAGCAGAGATGGGACGTCTGTGTCTCAATTGTGGCGATCCAAATCATTTGCGCCCTGAGTGTCCCTTGGCACCGATAGCGTGCTTTACATGTGGTGAACTAGGTCATTTGGCCCCTTTTTGTCAGCAAGGTAGTGTTTCTTCTCAACAAGACCTTCCTCTTTCTGGTGCAGAAAGAGTAGAAGTGGAGGTTATAGCGATGACCTCAGTGATACTTGAGGAGCATAGGTCCGAGGTTTGAATGAAATTATGCAATGGAGCCGTTGGCGTTAGCTGTTACAGGTACCATCCTTGTGAATAGTTTACCTAGTGGAGTTTTGTTTGATTTGGGTGCTATGCCCTCTTTTCTTTCTAATGAATGTGTTAATAGTTTGACCTTAGATGCAGTATAAATTTGGACCTTCTTTGATAAAGTTACCGGATTTTATTAGGGTCTAGATTATCGTGAGATGCGTGATTGTCCCCTTTATGTAGGGACTTGTTTGTTGCTTGGAGACTTCTTCATCATGCAATGAGTGTATGAGAGAGTCATTTCGGATGTGGATTGGATGCGTAGACATCGCGCTGCATTAGATATTAGTAGGATGACCATGACGGCTTCTAACAAGATAGATCAGATAGAGGTCTTCCGAGGTTAAGACCTTTGGAGAGACGGGTTCTGTCATAAGTGTCGTACGAGCAGCTAGACTGATAGCACAAGGATGTGACGCCTTCTGGTGCTATGCCATGAAGGATGGAGAAAATCCAGCTTTAGAGGATATACCAGTGGTCTGCGAGTTTGCAAACGTATTTGCTGAGCCGTCGAGCTTGCCGCCTCAGAGGAGTGTGGATTTCAGTATCGAGTTGGAGCCTGGTACGAGACCCATCTCGAAGGCCCATATCGTATGGCACCTGTCGAGATGTTGGAGCTGAAGAAGCAACTCAAGGAATTGGTTGAGAAGGGCTTCATACTCCTTAGCGTGTCACCATGGGGTTCACCTGTCCTCTTCGTACGGAAGAAGGACGGATCGTTGAGACTGTGTATCGATTGCAGAGAGCTTAACAAGGTGACCATCAAGAACAAGTATCCACTGCCTCGTATTGATGATCTACTTGATCAGCTTCAGGGAGCGACAATTTTCTCCCGGATTGACTTGCGTTCAGGATATCACTAGCTGAGGGTTAGAGAGCAGGACGTGCACATGACGGCATTTCGTACCCGTTATGGACACTACGAGTTTGTAGTGATGCCATTCGGGCTGACGAATGCCCCATCAGCCTTCATGGAGTTGATGAACAGTATTTTCATCGACTTCCTTGATCAGTTTGTGTTGGTCTTCATTGATGACATTTTGGTATACTCTCGTAGCAGAGAGGAGCATGCCGGTCATCTGAGGACAATTTTGCCGATTTTGAGGGATAGAGAGTTATACGCCAAGCTCTCTAAGTGCGAGTTTTGGATGTTTGAGGTTGCTTTTCTTGGACATATCATCTCCGCCGATGGGATTATGGTTGATCCGGCAAAGATCAAGTCTGTTGCTGCATGGACGACACCGACGAATGTCAAGGAAGTGTGTAGCTTTCTTGGCCTAGCTGGTTATTACAGACGCTTCGTGGAAGGATTTTTTGTGATTGCCCGTCCACTGACGAGTCTTTTGAGGAAGACTACCAGATTTGTGTGGACCGACCAATGTGCCCAGAGTTTTGAGGAGTTGAAGAGGCGTTTGACTTCTATTGTCTTGGAACAACCAGAGGGTTCTGATGAGTTTGTGGTTTACAGTGATGCATCCAAGCTAGGCTTGGGATGTGTATTGATGTAGAGAGGCAAAGTGATTGCTTATGCGTCTAGACAGTTGAAGACCTATGAGGAGAACTACCCGACTCATGATCTAGAGTTAGAAGCGGTAGTTCATGCTTTGAAGATCTGGAGACATTACCTGTATGGTGCCACATGTCAACTCTTCACAAACCATAAAAGTTTGAAGTATATTTGCACGCAGCTGGAGTTGAATAATCGCCAGCGTCGATGGCTAGAGTTGATCAAGGATTTTGACCTTGAGATTTTTTATCATCTTGGAAAGGCGAATGTTGTAGCATACGCCTTTAGCAGGAAGACGCCTCAAGAGAAGGCGATTTCCAGATTGACAATACAACCTCAACTTCAGAGAGAACTAGCTTGGCTAGAGCTGGACATCTAGTTCCCTGATGAGGATGCCCAGTTGTATGCTTTAGAGGTTTTACTTGGTCTGTTGGATGAGATCCAACAAAAGTAGGGGACCTGCCCGACCTTGATGAGGATCAGCGAGAGGATGTCTCGTGGAGAGGCACCACAGTTCTCTATTGGAGCAGATGGAGTGATGAGGCGTCATGATCGTATTTGTGTACCTTTAGATGTAGAGTTGAGACAGAGGATCTTATAGGAGGCTCACTGTACACCTTACTCTGTACATCCAAGTACGAGTAAGATGTACCATGATGTGAGACGTTCATATTGGTGGGGAGGGTTGAAGCCCAATGTAGCCAAATTTATGGAACAATGTGCGACTTGTCAGCAGGTTAAGATTGAGCATCGTAGACCTGGAGGTGAGCTCCATCCACTACCAGTACCGCAGTGGAAGTGGGAGGACTTCTCCATGGACTTTGTGACTTGATTGAGACCTAGTAGGAGTTTTGATGCTATATGGGTTATGGTTGACAGATTGACGAAGACGGCACGCTTCATTCCTATTAGAGAGACGTGGCCAGTGAGTAGATTGGTTGAGGAGTACACTAGACACATAGTGAGACTCCATGGTGTACCGAGGACGATCGTCTCTAATCGGGATGGACGGTTTACCTCGAGGTTTTGGCAGCAGATTCATACCGCTTTGAGGACGAGTCTACACTTCACGACTACGTTTCACCCCCAGACTGATGGTCAGTCTGAGAGGACCATCCAGACCTTGGAGGATATGCTGCGAGCTTATGTGTTGGATTGGGGACAGGGATGGTCTGATTACCTCCCACTTGTTGAGTTCTCATACAACAATAGCTGGCATGCATCTATTGGGATGGCTCCTTATGAGGCATTGTATTGACGTAGGTTCCGTACACCTTTATGTTGGGATGAGCCTAGTAGTATCAGTGGGATAGCGCAGAGCAGATTCAGGATGTTATGGCTCGAGTAGCGTTGATCAGAGAGAGGATGATGGCTGCACAGAGTCGCCAAAAGTCGTATGCAGACAGGAGGCGTCGACCTCTAGAGTTCAGAGTGGGAGCTCATGTCTGGTTGAGAGTATCTCCGACGCGTGGCGTCAGACGTTTTGGCATAATGGGGAAGTTGAGTCCCTGATATGTCGGTCCTTTCGAGATACTGGATAGAGTTGGGAGGCAGCCTACAGATTAGCTTTGCCTCCGAGGTTGGAGGGTGTTCATCTTGTGTTCCATGTGTCTCAACTGAGGGAGTATATATCAGATCCTATGCACATTGTGAGTTATGATGATTTGGTGGTGGAGCTAGACCACACCTTTGTTGAGCATCCTATTGTAGTCCTAGAGAGAGGTGTGAGACGCTTGCGTTCGAAGGACATTCCTATGTTGAGGATACAATGGTCTAGACGTGTACCTGAGGAGGCAACATGGGAGACTGAGGATAGTATCCAGAGGAACTATCCAGAGTTTTATGCTGAGATAGATGCACCTTGGGTCGATGTGTAGATCTTAGTGCTATCTTGGTGAGTATGTGATTATGTGCCTATGTGCTTATATGCCTTGATGTGTTTATTCCATGCTAGCTATGATATCATTTATGATCTTATGGATCTTCATATGCTAGCGCGATTTATGATTATAGCTGCAGATGGTTCTTTCCTCCATGCTATCTGAGTGCGATTAGGATTCAGCAGGAGATGGTTCTTTCCTCCACGCTACTTTGATGGACATAGTTTCATTGGAGATTTTATTCCTCCTTACTTTGTGTATGCATATGATTAGGTTAGAGATGTGTTTCCTCTATACCTTGTGATATGAGTATGGGAAGAGATGTTATTCCTCTATGCCTTTTGGGTAGCGTTATGGCCTTGATTTCTGGAGTTTATGATTCCTCCATGTATGTGTTTGAGGTTATAGAATTATATAGGTTGTAACCTTTTTGAGCAGAGAGGTGATACTTCCGATAGAGAGAGTTATACCTCGACATATGGGTCCGAGATGATTTGGGTTTGTTCATGTTTAGGGACGAAACTTGTTTTTAGGGGGATCTGATGTAATAACCGGTGTTATTTGGAGTATTTGAGAGCTCCAATAAATAAGGTTGCAGTTGAGAGAAATGATCGGGACAATGGATATGTCCTAAATGTGAAATAGTATAAGAAGACGAAACGGACAAAAGGGTCGCTATTCCGATTCTTAGCGGTTAAGAAATGTGGCTTAGGAATGCCCATTCTACGATATAGTTATGGATTAATTATCCCGATAATATTCCAAATTTTATATTCCAATTTGGTGAAGTTTGGAGACCGAAAATTATAACCGCGTTTCAATTAAATAATTTATATATATATATATATATATATATATATATATATATATATATATATATATATATATATATATATATATAGATTTTAGTTCAAGTGAGGAGAGAGCTTGTAGATAGGAATTAGGAGGGTTGTAAGCCATTGGATGGATTTAAATCAAGGGCTCTAACACGCTCATCATTAATGGCATTTTTGTAAATTGACTTAAAATCTGGAAAAATACCCTTACGTTCAAGATAGTCATCAGTGTTCATACTTTTATATGTTATTGTTCATGTTTTTATACATCGGTGTTCATAGTATTTTATTCATCAAAGTGTCATGTCCATTTATTATTTTGTGTTCATTTTATATTGCATAGATGTTCATTTACATTATATAACCACAAAAAATAAAAAAACTCATGGCAAAACGTTAAAATATGATCATAATATGTTATGTATGTTTCAAAGTTATAGATAACTCATCGGTGTTCATACTTTTATACATAATTGTTCATGTTTTTATTCGTCATTGTTCATACTTTTTATGTCATTGTTCCTGTAAATATTATAAACTATTTTTCTATAAGGCATTTTGCCGAACAGTTTACGTGCACACTAGAAGGAGCATATAGATTATTCAATTGGAGCTATTAGACCAACTCAACATATGTATATACATGTATTTTCTCAATCAAACTTATCAAACACAAAACGATTCAAACAAATTTGATTTCGTAAATAAACATCAATTATAATGAAACCTAAACCTTAAGAATGAAAATCTAAACAGTGAGAGTAGAAATTCGAAGAAACAAAGCCTGAATTGTCTTGTATTCTCTTCGATTTCACAATTTTTTATGTAATCGATCTCTGAGCATTATAAACACGATTTTAAAGAAAAGTATAATTTTCAAAAAAATTGAACATCATATTATAAACACCGTAACTGTAAAAAAAATGAATACATACTTGGAAAAAAATGAACATCATATTTTATTAACACGATTTGAAAGAATAGCATAATTTTCAAAAAAAATCCAAAAAAATGTTTAAAAAAATACAAAAATAAACAATTAATGTTAAAAAATGAATAGTTAGTGTTGAGAAAAAATGAACATTTATTGATAAAATATGAACAACGACTCTTTTAAAAATGAATACATACATGGAAAAAAACGAATATCATATTTTATTAACATGATTTGAAAGAATAGCATAATTTTCCAAAAAAATCCGAAAAAATGTTTTAAAAAAATACAAAAATGAACAATTAATGTTAAAAAATGAATAGTTAGTGTTAAGAAAAAATGAACATTTATTGATAAAATATGAAAAATGACTCTTTTAAAAATGAACACACACTTATAAAAATATTGAACACCAATTTTTATTTACAAAAAGAAAATATGAAAAAAAAATCCGGTGATGTGCATGCCACATGTCACCACCCCGGCTCTCCTCATTCCTATCTACAAGGGTTCTCCTCACCGGAACTGGACCCTATATATATACATGTATATTTATATAAAACAAAGGAAAAGGTGTTGTATACTTACAAATGAGAAGGGCGGCATCAGAATTCAGCTCATCTCCTCACTTTTACTTTTCATTTCAATTACAACTTATAGAGAAAAGATCTCGAGAACGGGAGCGAAACTTTCGTCCATCTTTACTTAGCCATAGATCAATCATCGTTCATCCTTTTTCAAATCCGTTTGTACCATCGAGTCCCTTATCTTGTTCTCTTCAACGTGGGACCAATTTATTTCCCATTTGATAGCTTTTTGGTAAAGCTTCCGTTTACCGCTAACGGAACACCGACGATCACCGCAAGTCATCGGACCCGGAGTTTCTTACCGTGCTCTTACTCCCTGCATTTCCAGGAGTCCGTATCTTCTTCCGGATCGTATATCGGGTTAGTAACGAATAAGTTATGATTTTGTTCGTTTCAGTATTGCGGGTTAGTATAAATTGACCTTAAGTTGGTTAAAATGGATAATTGGAATTTCCATTATGCTTGTTACATTATTCTAGTAATTATGGGTTTTTAGTTTGATGATGATATCATGAGTTGGATATATACCCCGATGTGGCTTTAAGGTTTAGCATATTATTCGAGGTTATAGGATGCATATGATCCCTATGGATCCCTTTGGGTCTAGGTGTGACCCTTTGTTTGATAAGAGATGTGACATCTCTTTATGCCTTGTCTATAGGCAATGTTGTTCCTCCAGTGTCGAAGTGATCGAGTTGTGGTTGAGCTTTAAACAAGGTTGATATAAGTCCGTAGGACTTACTTAGCTGCCATCCTTATATTGGGTGTTTACATGAGTGGTGCGTGATTTATATGTTTGCTATGATAGCATGAGATGTTGTTTATAATGACCTATGATTTATTGATTGCCCCGTATGCGTGGCTGTGATAACCTTTCCCTTTCATCCCGCAGTGGAGTCTAGGAGGTTCTCTTATGTCAGGCCAGACTTACTTTACAAGAAGGGCACAATCCACTCCCACAGGGTACACGGATTGTGTGACCGATACTTGTGCAGCTAGATAGCAGGCTCAGAGGCGAGGATGTATCGGTCCTCGTATCACATAGTTTCATATATATTTATATATACGATTTGAGTGAATGGCCATTATATTGAGATGATAAAATGGGTAAATGTGTGAAAGTATGATGATTTGTTTATCTTCCTTGATTGTGATTGTGCTTATGCATTACTCCATATATGTGTATGGATAGCTAATGGTTTATTACCATGTTCTAGATGCCCCACAAGATAGGCATGCTGTTGGGTGATCTAGCAGAATTGTAGGCCGAGGACGTCTCGTACATAGGTTGTTGTGGGCTTTTGGGTTTGTTAACTTTCCCTCCCGCGTGAGGATGATCTTTTGTTATCTCCTGTGTGAGGGTGTTGGTTTTATACTCGGCTATATTGTCTTACCTTTTGGATGTACAGTTTATACAGTTTTATGTATTTGTTTATATATATTTCAGTGCCATGTTGTAAGGTCCAATGAACTTGTTGTCAGGCTAGGGCCAGGATCCATTGTGAGATCCTAGCCCAATGTGACACTCCGAGTCCCGCGGATTCGGGGTGTTACAACATTTATTTATTTCTGCTGCTTGTGTTGAGCGTTTGAGTTTGTCTACCATAGAGGGGCACCCTTTACTATAGGGTTACCTGATGGTAGTAGGGTCAGAGGTACCCAAGAGATACGTAGTTGTCCGCTACGCTTAGGGACTCGTGTATTACTTGTTGACTTCTTCGTCATGCCTTTAATGCATGAAGAAATCATATTAGGTATGGATTGGATGTGTAGACACCGTGCGGTGTTAGATGTGGGTAAGAGAACTGTTATTGTCTCTACCGACATAGATCCGATAGAGGTCTTCCGCGGTTGGGACCTTGGGAAGACAAGATCTGTTATCAATGCAGTACGAGCAGCTAGACTGATTGCACAAGGATGTGATGCCTTCTGGTGCTACGCCATCAAGGATGGAGAGAGTCCGGCTTTGGAGGACATACCAGTGGTATGTGAGTTTATAGATGTATTTGTAGAGCCGTCTAGCTTTCCACCTCAGAGGAGCGTAGATTTTGGCATTGACTTGGAGCCTGGTACGAGACCCATCTCAAAAGACCCATACCGTATGACACATGTCGAGATGTTGGAGCTGAAGAAGTAGCTCGAGGAGTTGGCTGAGAAGGGCTTCATACGCCCTAGCGTTTCACCATGGGGTGCACCTGTTCTCTTCGTGCGGAAGAAGGACGGATCGTTGAGACTGTGTATAGATTACAGAGAGCTGAACAAGGTGACCATCAAGAACAGTTATCCACTACCTCGTATTGATGATCTACTTGATCAGCTTTAGGGAGCGACCGTCTTCTCCCGGATCGACTTGCGTTCAGGATATCACCATCTGAGGCTGAGAGAACAGGACGTGCACAAGACGGCATTTTGTACCCGTTATGGACACTACGAGTTTATAGTGATTCCATTTGGGTTGACGAATGCCCCATCAGTTTTCATGGAGTTGATGAACAACATCTTCATCGACTTCCTAGATCAGTTTGTGGTAGTCTTATTTGATGACATTTTGGTAAACTCTCGTAGCAGAGAGGAGCATGCCGATCATCTGATGACAATTTTATAGATTTTGAGGGATAGAGAGTTGTACGCCAAGCTCTCTAAGTGTGAGTTCTGGATGTCTGAGGTTGCTTTCCTTGGACATACCGTCTTCGCCGACGGGATTATGGTAGATCCGGCGAAGATCGAGTCTATTGCTGCATGGACGACACCGATAAACGTCAAGGAAGTGCATAGCTTTCTTGGCCTAGCCGGTTACTACAGGCGCTTTGTGGAGGGATTTTCTGTGATTGCCCGTCCACTAACAAATCTTCTAGGGAAGACTACCAGATTCGTATGGACTGACCAGTGCGCTCAGAGTTTTGAGGAGTTGAAGAGGCGTTTGACTTCTGATCCTGTCTTGGCACAACCAGAGGGTTCTTATAAATTTGTGGTCTACAATGATGCATCCAAGCTGGGTTAGGATGTGTACTGATGTAGAGAGGCAGAGTGATTGCATATGTGTCTCGACAGCTGAAGACGTATGAGGAGAACTACCCGACTCATGATCTGGAGTTGGCAGCGGTAGTTCATGCTTTGAAGATCTGGAGACATTACCTGTATGGTGCCACATGTCAGATCTTCATAGACCATAAGAGTCTGAAGTACATTTTCATGCAGCGGGAATTGAATAACCGCCAGCGTCGATGGCTTGAGTTGATCAAGGACTTTGACCTTGAGATTTTGTATCATTCTGGCAAGGCGAATGTGGTAGCTGACGCCTTGAGCAGGAAGATGCCTCGAGAGAAGGCGATCGCCAGACTTACTCTACAACCTTAGCTTCAAAGAGATCTAGGTTGGCTAGAGATGGACATCCAGTTTCTTGATGAGGATGCCCAGTTGTTTGCTTTAGAGGTTCTACCTAGTCTATTGGATGAGATCCAATAAAAGCATGGGACCTGCCCAACCTTGACGAGCATTAGAGAGAGGATGTCTCGTGGGGAGGCACCATAGTACTCCATTGGAGCAGATAGAGTTATGAGGCGACATGACCGTATTTGTGTCCCTGCAGACGCAGAGCTGAGACAATGGATCTTACAAGAGGTTCATTGTACACCTTACTCAGTACACCCAGGTACGAGTAAGATGTATCATGATATGATACGCTCATATTGGTGGGGAGGGCTGAAGCCCGATGTAGCAAGATTTGTGGCTCAGTATGCGACCTGTCATCAGGTCAAGATAGAGCATTTAAGGCCCGTGGGTGAGCTTCATCCACTGCCAGTGCCATAGTGGAAGTGGGAGGACGTCTCCATGGATTTTGTGACCGGGTTGAGGACCAGTAGGAGCTTTGATGCCATCTAGGTGATCGTTGACAGACTGATGAAGACGGCTTGTTTAATTCCTATCAGAGAGACGTGGCCATTGAGTAGATTAGCTGAGGAGTACACTAGACATATAGTGAGACTCCATGGGGTACCGAGGACGATCGTTTCTGATCGTGATGGACGGTTTACTTCGAGATTCTGGCAACAAATTCAGACTGTTTTGGGGACGAGTCTACACTTCATGATTGCGTTTCACCCCAAACAGATGGTCAGTCAAAGAGGACCATCCAAACCTTAGAGGATATGTTTTGAGCCTGTGTGTTGGATTGGGGACAAGGATGGTCTAATTACCTCTCACTCGTTGAATTCTCATACAACAACAAATGGCATGCATCTATAGGGATGTCTCCCTATGAGGCACTGTATCGACATAGGTGTCGTACACCTTTATGCTGGGATGAGCCTAGCAGTATAAGTGGGATAGCGCTAGAGCAGATTCGGGATGATATGGCTCGAGTAGCGCTGATAAGAGAGAGGATGCTGGCTGCACAGAGTCGCCAGAAGTCGTATGCAGATAGGAGGCGTCGACCTCTAGAGTTCAGGGTAGGAGCTCATGTCTGGTTGAGAGTATCTCCGACGCGAGGCGTCAGACGTTTTAGCATAAAGGGGAAGCTTAGTCCCCGATATGTCGGTCCTTTCGAGATACTGGATAGAGTTGGGAGAGCATCCTACAAATTAACATTGCCTCCGAGGTTAGAAGGTGTTCGTCCTGTGTTTCATGTGTCTTAGCTGAGGGAGCACATACCAGATCCTAGACACATCGTGAGTTATGATGATCTGATTGTTAAGCCAGACCACACCTATGTAGAGCATCCTATTCCAGTCCTAGAGCGAGGTGTGAGACGCATGCGTTCGAAGGACATTCCTATGATGAGGATACAGTGGTCGAGACGAGGACCTGATGAGGCTACCTAGGAGACACATGATAGTATCCAAAGGAACTATCCGGAGTTCTACGCGGAGTTTGAGGCACCAGTAGGATCCACGAGTAGATCTTAGTGCCATCTTGGTGAGTGCATGCTATGTTATATGCGTATGTGATATGTTGTGTTTTCGTGCTAGCTGTGATATGTGCATATGATCAATTAGATATTGTTTGCTAGCGCGAGATAGGTATAGCTGGAGATGGTTCTTTCCTCCATGTTATGATGTGTGTTAGGATTAGCTGGAGATGGTTCTTTCCTCCATGCTATCTTTGCTGGACATAGTGTGAGTGGAGATGGTTTTCCTCCACATAGTAGTGTTATGTGTACGTTTTGGCTGGAGACAGCTTTCCTCCATGCCAGTGTGATGTGGTTAGTGTTTGGCTAGAGATGATCTTCCTCTAGGCCTTGTTGAGAGTTGATGATAGTGCTCAGAGTTATACATGGGCTTATAGGTTCGAGAGGTTTTGGGATCTTGCAAGTTTCGGGATGAAACTTGTTTTTAAGGGGGTGTGATGTAAGAGCCTTAGTCATTGGAGCCTAGGAGGCTTGTTGAGCATTAGCTGAATCCTAGTTGGACCCTGTCAGCCACCCCAACGGACCAGGATGGCCGCCCCTGCGGCTAGGCGCCCTTGCACGTTGAGAGAGCCGCCCCTGCGGCTCTGTGTAGGTGCAGCCGCCTTTGACCTGTGCTTTGCAGCTGGCTTCCTTCATAAGCCTCCCATTCCTTCAGATGAGGGGTTTCCTTACCTCATTCCAGCTTCATCATCTCCCTTACGCTCTTCTTCTTCTTCATCTCCTCTTCTTTATCTTCCTTTGAGTTTGTGAGAAGGTTTTGAGAGTTTGTTGAGGTTTTTAAGCTTGGATGATCTTGAGGATGATGCTGAGTGTTGCTACTGTGGTGCTAAGGTTGTGAGGTGGGTAGATGCTCTTGGTTGCTGCCTAGGATTCTGCTGAGGTGAGACCTTCATCTCCATCTTCCTTTCTTCTTCTTCTTGATTCTTCCTTCCTTTTCTAGCTTAGGATCACAAGTTAGACTTGTGTTGGATCCTTTGATGGATGTTTTGATGATCATATATGTGAATGTATATATATGTGTTACCGTGGTGTGTTGAAGTGAAGAGAGTCGGGAAAGAGATCGAAGATAAGTCGGGGCCAACTTTCTACACAGACAGCCGCCCCTGCGCCTGACTTTGGCCGTCCCTGCGCTTGCCAGTGATAGATTGAACCAAAAGAGATTGGACCCTGAGAGTTGCGAGAAACGTCGTCGTCGAACGTTTCCACGGCCTGTTCTTGAGTTCCACGGCCGTGGTTCTTCAAGATCCAGCCGTGGTTTCTTCTATCGTACGACCCTTGCTTTTGCTTTGATCCAAAGTTAAAGATTTGCCTTAATCTAGCCTTGGCTTACCTTTTCTAGGTAGTAGTGAGACTCAACATCCTCTATTTCGGTTTCGAGTGTCACAACCTTAACCGTTTTGGCTTGTCTTTTATTCCTTGGGTTTGGGCATGGGTATTTGAGAGTAATTCTTATCCTTCGATCATTTCTATACTGCAACCTCAACAAACTTTATAGAGAGAGCTTTTGGGTAAGACATAGGGTTTTTGCACTTCACCGTACATAAACTTACATTAGACATACCTTTGCAATCCCGACTTTGTCCTTACATCTATAGAATATCTTGAATCAATTGCCACAATTGGATATCCGGATCTTTAGAATTGCTGTTGTCGCAATAGTATTTTCAAAAGCTTCTATTTTACTTTCTTGACAATTTGTGAACTGATTTGTTCCCCCCAAATCCCTGAGTTGAATACTTTGGAATTCTTGCTTTACTACAATGATCCGTACACTGCGGGTTCGCTTGCTTTGATTCAGTTTTGTAAATTTAAAGTTTATTTGCAATCACACTTTCGAGCGAACAAGTTGGCTTGTATGAGTTAATGGCCATCAGAGCACCGGCCTATCTGGAGCCGACCCTGGAGCTCCTTAGTTTAGTTACCTATGTGCCAAAGCATCGAGGGAACAAGTACAGGTTGTTGAACAGGAACTACGCAGTTCTTATGGATCAGTTCGGGGAGATTTTTGGCTTCCCGACACCTATTGTTATAGATTTTCCTTCTCGAGAGGTGGCTCGGAGTTTATGGGGCGAGATATCCCATGTTACAGATCATAGGGACAGATGGCAGCCCAGAGATTCTCGGGAGCGGATTATCTTCCATCTCGTCTTCTGTTTAGCTCACCGGATTTTCAGTGAGACACTTCTAGTGCGTACTGAGACGCCCCAAAATGTTAGACAGGGTGAGCTGTTGAGTCTTTTCTGTATGGTCACAAGAGGAGTTCCAAATTTTGGTGTCATGCTGGTAGATGATTTGCTCAAGATCAAGGGGAACTCGAGGAGCAACATTTGTTGTGGTGGGCTGGTGATCCACATCGCCACTTCAATGGGACTTGATTTGTCCAAATATACACTAGTTGTGGCTCCGAAGCCGTTGGGATTGCCAGAGATGATCACCCGCCGCATTCTCGTTTCCCGTGGCCGTGGCACACCATACGTTGCCATGCCATGGGAAACGAAGTCTCCTCAGGGCATTATGTGGTCTTCTCAGTTTTCTATCTATGATTGTCAGTTCTTGTCAGCTGCCTTGTTCCCATGTATGCAAGATGCTAGAGAGGCAGTTGAGGAGGAGGAGGATGATGATGAATATGGAGGAGGTGCTATGGAAACCGGTACTGACACCGGCGGCCCAATATTCCAACCGTTGACCTTGACGACGAGGCCACGAAGGACGAGAGGGAGGAACCTACAACACCACCACCTCAACACCGATCAGGCCGCCGTAGAGATCCCGAGGCACATCGACGAATCGATGAGCTTACTGAGCAGATGATAAACTCTTACGTTGCTATGATAGTTGACCTTACCCAGCGCTTTGACGATCAACGTAGATCCATTGAGGGATGGACACAAAGGATGGAGGAGAGTCAGCATTTCATGAGACGGATGATGGAGCTGCAATATCAGCAGATGATGGGCTATCCATGCGACCCTTCCCAGCATCCCTACATTCCACCACCACCACCGCCAAATGACGAAGACTGAGAGCTTCATGGATTTATTTTCTTTATTATGCAGTTCGACTAGGTCCAGTGAGTACTTTGATCTTTCAGACTTATATTTGACCCATTGGGACAATGTGTCCCAAGTATGGGGTATTTTATGTATTATGTGACCTACTTGACTATGGCTTGTATGATTATCTCGGATATTATTGTCTTATTTGGCTCCATGTGTTTATCTGTCATTAAATGCATACCTACAGACATCTGTTTGGGAAAAACGTCAAAAACCAGGTTGAAAAATTTTTTTTGGCTTGACCGAGACATACTTGGCCGAACGAGGTTGAACACCTTGGATGACGTCAGAACACCTCGACCGAGATGTGTTTTAACTGAAAGATTTTCGAAACGTTTTTTGTGCTTCGGTTCTGGATATGACCTCAATGATGATATTTGTTTGCAAATTGGTTTTGAAATCTTTATATGCTCGAAAGGTTTTATGATATGTTTAGGTTCCTAAAAGCTTTATTTGAAATTCTAGCATGTTAAATACGTTGTTTTTATCAATATTATGTTGGACTTGAAGGTTGACACCACATTATGAGTTCTCTCACATTCTTCCTGAAATGATTAAGGCACTTCATTCTCTTCTTCTTCTTCTTCTTGATCATCCTCTAGCCCCTCATATATACATATTTGCATCCCTTTACCTATCCGGGAATTTGGATGCAATTGATGAAAAGCGTGTGAAAGTGAAGTTAAGATCTTGACTGAAAGTGTAGAAAGAAACAAATTAGGTTTGGGGACGTTGATCTTTATAATGAGTAACTCGGCACCATTCACATAGCCGGGTGTTTGTGTCTTGCCAAAATCGGATTGATCGATAGTCCTAACGGGTCATGGTATGTGCATCATGGGTTTGAGACATCTCGAGAAATTGATGATTGCTGATCTCCTAGGATTCGATTATTGTGCACCTTTTTCCATATTCCCAAAAAGTAAAGTGAAAAAGTGAAAATAAGCAAAGCTTATTGGTGTAAGATGTTGTGATTCAAATAAAGTAAAAGTAAGATCCTATTCCTGGATTCTAGCACCACATTACCCTATATACATCCCACCTTGACACGTTTCTTGACCTCTTTTGGAAGCCCTTGAGACCTCGAGTATGTTGATTGACTTGGTGATAACATGAATTATAGTCTATATTTTGGGGTTTGTTTGGACGTTTTATCTTTCATAATCTGCATGTTTGTATGTATAATATGTGATTATATTACCATTTTATATATCTTTGCGAGAATCGAGGTCTACACCTAGTTTTGTTGTAATCGTAGGTAAAATGGCACGTTTCGCATCAAAAAGGAGTTAAGGAGTCATTGGAGCTACATCCAGGAAGCATAGCCATGGATTAGAGATTTACTTTGGACCAGATTCAAGAGATTTCACATTTCAGTTGTGACTCACCTCGGTTGACCATAGATTCACCTCGACCGAGGTGATCAGAGAAGTCGACTTGACCGAGGCGAACACCTGGGACGCGGCGAGAATATTTTATTCTTGGCTGAGATCTTTTATCTTTGGAAAGAGATCTTATATTTTTTGGGCTTGGCTCCTGGAAGGAAGAAGATATACTAGATCTTATATTTTACCTATTTTTATGGGAATATATCTTTCTAAGATATCTTATCTTTGGAGGGTTATTTTCCTATAAAAAGGGTTGGATTTCCACAAATCCAACATCCCGCATACCACAAAATCCGCTATCAGCGCATACGCAGCAGCCATACTCCAGTTGGGAGATTTGGAGAACCTTTTTGAAGGTTGAAGAAGGAATATTGTAGCTTTTATAGCTTTTGGAGGTTTTCTTTGTAAGATTGCCTTAGATTCTCTTCCTTGTTGTCTTGTTTTGTTGGATTTTTATCCAAGGAACGCTTTGTTGTGATATTTGATTAAGTTATTGAAGTCTTTTCATTAAATTCTTCTTGTTCAAATATTCACCTTCTTCTCATATATTTGATTAATACTTTCATGATGATGAGTGGCTAATTTCCTTGTGTGATTCTAGGGTGATTGACTGAAGGTTGTGGGAAAAACAATGATAGAATAATCTTAGATTCCAGTAGGATCCTGAAAGTTCGAGTCTTTAACCTTAACCCTAAGCGTCTCGCTCAGTCGATGAACATCTCGGCCGGGGTGGAATTCTTCTGACCGAGGTGACTTGTCCGATCCGAAACTGAGAGTTAAGTGTTAGAGTTTTCCAAATCCTATTCTTATTACACCTTTCATTGTTCAATGCAAGCCTAGGATGAGACTTACCCGGTAATTCCTTAGTTTTTTTACCTAAGATCATAAGTGTAGGTAATAAAGGTTGTCCTTTATTGGGGTTTGAGTGTGCTTTCATCCCATCCTTGTGAGTTAGCCTGAGACTTACCCGGTAAAGGTTGATTCTATTCCCTTAGATGGTGTGTTAGTTTGAGGTTATAGTTCATTATCTTAATTCCTTGAGACTTACCCGGTAATAGGAGTTACGGTTTAGGATTAGTGAGTAGTGAGACCTACCCGGTGATCTATTCCACTTTAGTAACACCTTCCCTATGCAAAAACCTCAGCTTTGTCCGCTTATCTATAGATCTTGAGTTGGAACCACAACTAGATGCTTTAATCCCTAGAATTGTATATTTCCTTTATTGACTTCTATACCATCTTTGATTGTTTTAGTTGCTTTGTGGTTTGTGATTGCTTTAGCATACCGTAATTGGACTTTGTTTCACTAAGTCCTTGTGATCGACCCCAGGAATTCCTTGCTTTTTACTACGATTGACCCGTACACTGCGGGTTCGCATCCTTGTTTTAAGCTTACGTCTAGGGTTATAAATTTAAAGCTTGCACACACCGTTTGGAGCGAACAAGTTTTTGGCTCCGTTGCCGGGGACTTGGTCTAGACCGAACCGGTTACGGTTTGCTCTTGGGGCACTTGCTCCCGTGTCTACTAACCACTCTACTTGAGTGACTTTTGCACGTTCTTTCTTAGGTATATGCGAAGAACCCGCGCTGGGAAGGAAATCGTTCCTTACGATCCCGAACCAGAAAAGACATACAAAAGACGCTTGAAAGAAGCGAAGATGGCCCAACAAGACAACCGCGATCTTGAGGCCGAGTTGAAAGAGGCGTTAGAACTGCTACGCCTCAGCAGGGAAGAACTAAGGCAAGAGAAGGAAGAAACTCGCACCAAGACTGAAGCGATCGAAGTAGAGATGGCAGCCATACGAGACCAGATTCTACTTCGACCGAGGGAAGATCCAATTGCTGATCCTCGACCGATGCAGGTCCCAGTTGCTGACCCTCGACCGAGGCAGGTCCCAGTACCTAACGCCCCGGCCGAGGTACTTCCACCTCGGATGCCAGTCCGAGACATTCTTCTTGCAGGAATCCCACAAACCCTAGGTCAAAGGATGCACCCTAATCAACAACTGAGGCGTCCAGGAGTTAACCTAGGAGATCCAACGGACCATGACTACGAACTTCGACCGCAAGTTCTATCCATGATTCGCCAATGCCAGTTCGGAGGGCTAGAGAAGGAATCACCACATCAACATCTTCAAAACTATGAGATCTTAATGGAGACCTTGAGACCTTCAAGAATTGAGAACAACAACTACAAGCTAAGACCTTTTTACTTTTCTTTAAAAGATAGAGCTCTTACTTGGTATCAATCTCTTCGTCCAGGAAAAATTAGCACATGGGAGGAGATGACGACGGAATTCTTGACCAAATTCTTTCCCCCCTCAAAGACCGCCGAAATGAGAGGGAAGATCAACGCTTTCATTATGAAGGACAAGGAGAGCTTGTCCAAGTCATGGGAGCGGTTCAAGGACATTCTTTTGGATTGCCCACACCATGGGATTCCAAAGTTAGAACTATTGGAGATATACTTCAAAGGGCTGGACGGAAGCACCTAGTTCAATCTCCAACTACTCTCCGCCGGTACCTTTATGGACATGGCGATTGACGAAGCTTGGGACTTCATCGAGAAGCAAGCTTTGCATATGGAGAAGTACACCCACCAAGGAGTTGAAGGTGGAGTTAAAAGAGTTAACTTCCAAGAAACTCAGCCCAACAACGATCAACTCACGTCTTTGAAGAATGACGTGAAGCAATTGAAGGAACTCTTGGTTGCTCAAACCAAGAAGGAAGAGCAAGGACAAAGGAACAACAACAATGGATACCGTAACAACAACAACGGTTCCCGGAACAATAATTACAACAACAACAACAATAGAAGATCCAATAGCAACAATTGGAGGGCGAACAACCAAAATCCTGGTAACAATCATTCAAACTCCAACTCTAACGATTCCTCTAACCCTTTCCTCTCTTCCCCTTTTTCTTCTTCTACTCCATTAAAGAGCCAGGGGCAAGGATCAAGTTCGTCCCAGCCAGAAAAGAAAGACGCAGTTCTGGAGGCTATCTTGATCAAGCTCAACGCTATGGAGAATTCTATGACTTCATTTTCGAAGGCCCAAAAAGCCTTTGAACAACAACTTGCAAATAGGGCGAATGAAGCGCCAAGAGATCCAGGGAAGCTTCCAGCAAGGACGGAAAGCAACCCCAAGGGCCAGATCATGGCCATAACTACGAGGAGTGGACTGAAAACTGCAGATCCAGTGCCTCGGTCGGTGCCAGTACCGACGCAGACCACCTCGGTCCAGATGCAGTCGAAGAACACTTCGACCGAGATGCCAACCGAGGTGGAGCCACATAGAGCGGAGGGGAAAACTGAAATTTATGTTCCACCTCCTGCATACAAACCACCACTTCCATTCCCTCAGTCAAAGGCCAGAGCACATCTAGACAAGCACTTTGGTAAGTTCCTTGACTTGATGAATAAACTACACATTAACATTCCTTTCCTTGATGCTATTCTAGGGATGCCCGCCTATGGGAAGTTCTTGAAGGAGATCCTATCAAGGAAGAGGAAACTAGAAGACTTTGGTGAAGTTAGGATGATATCTAAATCCTCGGAGCTCATTCAAATCATGAAGGAGAAGATGCCACCTAAATTGAGAGATCCCGGCTCATTTTGCATTCCCATTCAAGTTGGGGATGTCACTTGTGAAGCCCTTTGTGATCTAGGAGCCAGCGTGAGCATCATCCCACTGGAGCTATGTGTGAAGATCGGTCTTGGAGAGCCCAAGCCGGTCAAGATTCGACTTTATATGGCGGATCGCTCCATCACCCATCCCGTGGGAATCTTAGAGGACGTTCCGGTCAAGTTAGGTAAGTTCTATCTACCTAGATTTTGTTGTACTTGACATTCCTGCAGATTATCCTGTTCCTATTATTATCGGGAGGCCATTTCTAGCAACTTCGGGTTGCAACGTGGATTGCAAGAACGCCAAGTTGAAATTCAACATTGGTGGTGATGAGGTGGAGTTCGCATTACTTGCAGCCATGAAAGGGGAGCAGCTGAGCGATGATATCTTCAACATCTACGATAAGGAAGAATCAAGAGAATTGGTGAGCTCTATCCTTACTAACGATCCACTCGAAAGGGTTATTAGCTTCAGTTTAATGGAGGAAGGTATAGATGTTTCTTGTGATGCAGATATACGGAGCTTAAAAGCACTGGAAGAGGATCCAGAAGCTAAAACTGAGAAGCTAACCTAGGAGACGAAGATCTCCAGTTTCGGTTCCAGTAGCAGTACCTCGACCGAGGCACTTTCTGGACTGAGCGAGGCGACTGAAGAACATCTCGGTCAACGCCTCTACGCCTCGACCGAGGTCGACGGCGAGATGAAGTCAACTGAGACTGCCGAGAATAACAAATTTCTTACTCCCTTCTTTGACATTCATCCTCAGTTGGTGGAACAGTCCATCCATCAACTTTCTGATAATAAAGGACCTTGGTATGCTGATATTGTGAATTATCTTGTTTTCCAGGAGGTACCGCCCGGATTGACGTACTCTCAAAAGAAGAAATTCTTCAAGGAAGTACGCCACTATTACTGGGACGAGCCGCTGCTATTCAAGCGCGGGCCGGATGGGATGCTTCGAAGATGCATTCCAGAAGATTAGGTTAATAGCGTCATACGACATTGTCATTCACTTCCTTGTGGAGGACATGCTAGCACCGATAAAACATGCGCTAAGGTATTACATTCTGGTTTCTTTTGGCCTACATTATTTAAGGATGTGCAATCTTTTATTGTCTCTTGTGATGCATGCAAAAGAACAGGAAACTTATCAAGGAGAAATGAGATGCCACTTAATAACATTCAAGAGGTGGAAATCTTTGATGTATGGGGGATAGACTTCATGGGACCTTTCCCATCCTCTGGAGGGAACCTCTACATTCTTCTTGCAGTTGATTACGTCTCTAGATGGGTTGAAGCCATTGCTTCTCCCACTAACGACGCCAAGGTGGTTGTGAAGTTCTTGAACCGAACTATCTTTCCACGGTTTGGAACTCCACGCATCATCATCAGCGATGGAGGAACACATTTCATCAACCGGAAGTTTAAGGCACTTCTATCAAAGTATGGGGTGACCCACAAGGTATCAACCCCTTATCACCCTCAAACTAGTGGGCATGTAGAGATCTCGAATAGAGAAATCAAAGCGATTTTGGAGAAGACCGTCTCTAGGACGAGGAAGGATTGGTCCATGAAATTGGACGATGCTCTTTGGGCGTACAGGACCGCATTTAAGACTCCCATAGGTACTACCCCTTATAATTTGGTATATGGGAAGTCTTGCCATTTGCCCGTTGAATTAGAACACAAAGTATATTGGGCGATCAAATGGTTGAACTTCGACATTAAGGAGGCCGGCGAGAAGCGACTTTTGGAAATCAACGAGCTGGAGGAGCTGCGTTTGAACGCTTATGAGAATGCCAAAATCTATAAGGAAAGGACGAAAAGATGGCATGACAAGCGTATCGTCCCAAAGGAGCTTAACGAAGGAGACTTAGTTCTACTCTTCAACTCCCGCCTCCGCCTCTTTCCAGGTAAGTTAAAATCTAGATGGACCGGACCTTATGTTGTGAAACATGTTTTTCCTCATGGTGCAGTTGAGATATGGGGCGAAACGAGCAGAAGCTTCAACGTCAACGGTCATAGACTTAAGAAGTACAAACCGGAAACTCCAGTTGAAGAGGTTGCACCAATATACCTCGCATGAGACGCATCATGATCCAGCTAGCGACCTTAAACCAAGCGCTTCTTGGGAGGCAACCCAAGGTATTGCTTTCTTATCCCTTTTTCTAGTCTAGCTTAGATAGTTTTTGCTTTTGCTTTGCTTTGTTTTGTTTTTGGCGTTCTAGACAGATAATAGGGACATCTAAGGAAGGAGCATAACTGGAAGGACAGGAGATCGAGAATTTGAGAAGACGAAGTTTCGACTGAGGCATCTCGGTTGTTGTCAGAACACCTCGACCGAGACGATTCTTGAGCAACCGAGGCGACTAGGGTTTCTGACGAACCACCTCGGTCCATACCACCTCAGTCCAGTCGAAACCATCTCGACCGAGGTGACAGCAGTTCCAGAAAAGGGTATAAAAGGGGCGAAGATTTCTCTCTCCTCACTTTACTCTTCTTCCTCGACCGCGGCGACAGTTCGACCTCGCTTCTCCGATTCTTGCTCGTTTTCGAAGATTTCCGCTTCCAAACTGCGATTAAGGCAAAGAGGATCCCAATGCATCGTCGATCTGCAAGAAAATCGAACCGATTCGGCCAAACGAGGTAAATTAAAACCGAAACCCTACCTCACTGTTTCGCTTCGATTTGGGCTTTGGTCGCCCCTGCATTTGCTGAGAAAAGGCTTAAGTACCCCATAGGAAGTAGTTGTAGTGATTTTGGGGGAAAAGAACTGAATTTTCTGAGGGAATTAGAATCCAGATTTCCGCCTCGGTCCAGTCGAACTGTGCCTCGGCCGAGGTGATTCTTGAGTGTTGTCAGTCGACCGAGGTGATATGAAAAAGTGAGATTTGAAAATGAGTTCTGAGCTACGCCTTGCCCTTAGGGATAGATCCTCACCATCCCCTTCTTCCTCTTCTTCCCGACCCTATAGACCGGTGATCCATGAGCGACACCAGGTCGATTACGACCGTATTTCCGGCCGTTCAGTGATTGCACCTCGCTTCCTGGACGTGTCTGCTTTTGATTGTCTCCAGGTTGACGGAGACCTTAGGAGGATGATTTCTACAGCTGGGCTGGATTAGTTTACTGAGATCCGAGCCCCAACCTATTTGGAGCCGACCCTAGAGTTCGTTAGCTCCTTCACTTACCTCCCCACAGAGCGTTCTGTGAAGTACCGGTTGATGAACCGGAACTTCATAGTTCCACTAGAGTACTGGCGAGAGATTTTTGGCTTTCCTGAGCCCACAGCTGTTGATTTCCCTACCCGATCTGTAGCTAGGGAGTTTTGGGGGCAGATAGCCCATATTGTTGAGCATGCAGACAGATGGCGCCCTAGAGATCCAGGGAGAAGGTCATCTTCCACTTAGCCTTTAGGTTAGCCCACAAGATCTTCAGCGAGACACTTTTGGCGCGTACTGAGACGCCCCAAAAGGTCCGACAGGGAGAGCTATTCAGTTTGTACTGCATGGTGACTGGGGGTATCCCGGACTTTGGCTTGATGTTGGCAGAGGATCTGCACAAGATCAAGGCCAAGGGGAAGGGAGACATCTACTGCGGAGGGCTTGTCACCCACATTGCCAGTTATCAGGACATGGACCTCAGCGCGTGTACGATGGTAGTGGCTCCCAAGTCGCTTGGGCTGCAGGAGATGATCACTCGGAGGATTCTAGTTCCCCGAGGTCTGACTACACCGTACGTAGCTATGCCATGGGAGTTGACTGCACCACAGGGGATCAGGTGGTCTGCCCAGTTCACTGTTTATGACCCTTACTATTGGCAGACCGCTTGAGCTCCACTGATGGAGGATTACAGAGAGGCATCAGCTGCCCCAGCTGAGGAGGAGGCTGATGAGGAGGAGGCTGATGATGAGGAGACAATTGATGAGAGAGAGGGTGGAGTCCCGATGGATACAGGGACAGATACTGCAGGGATGAGCGCACCAGTTATAGATCTGGACGATGACACTGAGGCTGAGCCTGCACCTGCTGCATCACCATTGAGACCTGCTAGGCATAGAGCACGCCGACACAGAGATCCCGAGGCACACCGTCGAATCGATGATCTGACGGATCAGATGATAGACTCTTATGCTGCCCTCACTGTGGACATGCATGAGAGGTTTGCTGCCCAGCACCGACAGATGGACAGCTGGACTCATCAGATGCTCGAGGGACAGCACTATCAGCGCAGGATGATGAAGATATAGTTCCAGCAGACTATGGGTTATCCGTTCGACCCGACCCAGTATCCGTACGTGCTACCACCACCACCACCACCGGATCAGGATTATTGAGAGCTGCAAGATTTTTCTTTCTTATTTTTATGCAGTTCAGCTTATTATCCGGTGAATATTTTTATTCTCTTAGACTTATTTTGACCCACTAGGACAGTGTGTCCCAAGTATGGGGTATTTATGTGTTTATGTCATGTATTATTTGACACCTATGTATGACTCCACTTGATCAGATATTTATATTTACGCTTCAGTTGCTTCTATATGTTTATCTGAGATTGCATGCATACTTACAGGTTATTTGATTGAGAAAAACGTCGAAACCGAAAGAAAACTGGTTTTTAAAAAATTTTTTGGACCTCGACCGGGGCAGTTTTGGCCAAACGAGGTGTTTCACCTCGGTTGACCTAAAACCACCTCGACCGAGGTGGGTTAACAGAGAGTTTTCGAAAACGATTTTTGTGTTACTTATCTGGATATGATCTAGTGAAGATTTTGCTTACTGACTGGTTTTGAACTCTTTATGTGTTTGAAAGGTTTTATAATATGTTTAAGTTGCTAAATGCTTTGTTTGAAATTATTGGCATGTTTAATACTTTGTTTTATCCAAATTATGTTGAATTTGAAGGTTGACACCACATTATGAGTTCTCTCACTTTCTTCCTAGAAAGACCAAGGCAATTCATTCTTTTCTCTTCTTCTTCTTGATCATGCTTAGCCCCTCATATACATTTTGCCTCCCTTTACCTATCCGGGAATTTGGAAGCAAGCGAAGTGGTGAAAGCAAGTTAAAGTTGAGAAGTGGGCTGGAAGTGAAAGTGTTAGAAAGAAAGAAATAGGTTTGGGGGAGTCAATCATGAGGATGAGTAACTCGGCACCATTCACATAGCCGGGTGTTTGTGTCTTGCCAAAGTCGGATTGAGCGATATTCCTAACGGGTCATGGTATGTGCATCAAGGGTTTGATGCATCTCAAGAAATTGATGATTGCTGATTTCCTAGGCTTCGGTTATTGTGCACCTCTGTCCATGCATCCCAAAAAGTAAAGTAAAAAGAAAAAAAAAAGTGTGAAATAAGCAAAGCTTATTGGTGGAAGATGTTGCAAGTCAAAGTGAAAGTGAAGTTCATCCTTTTCCCGGATTCTAGCACCACATTACCTTACATACATCCCTACCCTACACGTTTCTTGACCTTTCTTTTGGGAAGCCTTTGAGACCTTGAGCTTGTTGATTGACTTAGTGGTTTAAACTGAATTATGCATGATTAATTTCGATAATTATGACTTATTATGCACTCTATGATTTTATGCAAAGATGAACGACTTTTCTATATTTATAAAATGTTTTGAACATGTTTTGATTTTAAATTCCATGAAGTATTCTCTTAGAGTGATCTATGATTGTAGCACACCATAAAAATGCCTTTGAAAGACTTTTCGTTGATTTTAATGACTTATAATCCATTCTATCTTGTCTTCCATGTGCGGAACTTGCTTGGGGACAAGCAAGGGCTAAGTATGGGGTATTTTGATAGCATGAATTATAGTCTATATTTTGGGGTTTGTTTGGACGTTTTATCTTTCATAATCTGCATGTTTGTATGTATAATATGTGATTATATTACCATTTCATCTACCTTTGCGAGAATCGAGGTCTACACCTAGTTTTGTTTTAATCGTAGGTAAAATGGCACGTTTCGCATCAAAAAGGAGTTAAGGAGTCATTGGAGCTACATCCAGGAAGCATACCATGGATTAGAGATTTACTTTGGACCAGATTCGAGAGATTTCACATTTCAGTTGTGACTCACCTCGGTTGACCATAGATTCACCTCGACCGAGGTGATCCAGAGAAGTCGACTCGACCGAGGCGAACACCTAGAACGCGGCGAGAATATTTTATTCTTGGCTGAGATCTTTTATCTTTGGAAAGAGATCTTATATTTTTTGGGCTTGGCTCCTGGAAGGAAGAAGATATACTAGATCTTATATTTTTTGGGTTATTTTCCTATAAAAAGAGTTGGATTTCCACAAATCCAACATCCCGCATACCAAAAAATCCGATATCAGCGTATACGCAGCAGCCATACTCCAGTTGGGAGATTTGAAGAACCTTTTTGAAGGTTGAAGAAGGAAGATTGTAGCTTTTATAGCTTTTGGAGGTTTTCTTTGTAAGATTACCTTAGATTCTCTTCCTTGTTGTCTTGTTTTGTTGGATTTTTATCCAAGGAACGCTTTGTTGTGATATTTGATTCAGTTATTGAAGTCTTTTCATTAAATTCTTCTTGTTCAAATATTCACCTTCTTCCCATATATTTGATTAATACTTTCATGATGATGAGTGGCTAATTTCCTTGTGTGATTCTAGGGTGATTGGCTGAAGGTTGTGGGAAAAAAATGATAGAATAATCTTAGATTCCAGTAGGATCCTGAAAGTTCGAGTCTTTAACCTTAACCCTAAGTGTCTCGCTCAGTCGATGAACATCTCAGCCGGGGTGGAATTCTTCTGACTGAGGTGACTTGTCCGATCGAAACTGAGAGTTAAGTGTTAGAGTTTGCCAAATCCTATTCTTATTACACCTTTCCTGGTTCAATGCAAGCCTAGGATGAGACTTACCCGGTAATTCCTTAGTTTGTTTACCTAAGATCATAAGTGTAGGTAATAAAGGTTGTCCTTTATTGGGGTTTGAGTGTGCTTTCATCCCATCCTTGTGAGTTAGCCTGAGACTTACCCGGTAAAGGTTGATTATATTCCCTTAGATGGTGTGTTAGTTTGAGGTTATAGTACTTTATCTTAATTCCTTGAGACTTACCCGGTAATAGGAGTTACGGTTTAGGATTAGTGAGTAGTGAGACCTACCCGGTGATCTATTCCACTTTAGTAACACCTTCCCTATGCAAAAACCTCAGCTTTGTCCGCTTATCTATAGATCTTGAGTTGGAACCACAACTAGATGCTTTAATCCCTAGAATTGCATATTTCCTTTATTGACTTCTATATCATCTTTGATTGTTTTAATTGCTTTGTGGTTAGTGATTGCTTTAGCATACCGTAATTGGACTTTGTTTCACTAAGTCTCTGTGATCGACCCCTGAAATTCCTTGCTTTTTACTACGATTGACCCGTACACTGCGGGTTCGCATCCTTGTTTTAAGCTTACGTCTAGGGTTATAAATTTAAAGCTTGCACATACCGTTTGGAGCGAACACTTGGTAGTTTAAAATGGATTATACATGATTGATTTCGATACATATGATTTATTATGCATTCTATGAGTTTATGCAAAGATGAATAACTTTCTTATATTTATAAAATGTTTTGATCATGTCTTGATTTTATTTACCATGAAGCATTCTCTTAGGGTAATCTATGAGTGGAGCACACAAACAAATGTTTTGAAATGTTTATCATTGATATTTTTAATGACTTATAATCCATTATATCTTATATCTAAGATTTGGATCTTGTTGGGGACAAGCAAGGGACAAGTATGGGGTATTTTGATAGCATATATTATAGTCTATGTTTTGGGATTGGTTTGGACGTTTTATCTTCATAAATCTGCATGTATGGATGTATATTCTTTGATCATTATGTTATTTTGTCTACCTTTGTGAGAATCGAGGTCTACAACTAGTTTCGTTGTAATTGTAGAAAAAATGGCACGTTTTGGAACGAAATGGAGCAAAACGAGCTAAGGAGTCATTGGAGCTACATTCTGGAGTATTGAGGAGCTATATGAAAGGCTCATGAAGTATGGAATTGAGATAGAAGATTGATTTTGGACTAGATTAGAGAGATTGACGCTTAACTGAGATTCACCTCGATTGGCTACAGTGCCACCTCGAAGGAGGTGATCTTCAGGATAGGCTGGACCCAGGAGAACTGATGACGGGATATGAAATTTTTATCATTGGTTGAGATCTTCTATTTTTGGAAAGTGAATTTTCCATATTTTAGGATGGATTTTTGAAAGGAAACATATCTTTTTGACTGATTTATTTGGAAGATTGGAAGATATTTTAAACAAGGAAATTGCCTTTAAAGATATTTTATCTTAGGAAAGTGATTCTCCTATATAAAGAGGTTGATTTTCTGAAGAGAAATTATCTCCGAATCTCAATTCAGGAAGATCAAGGAGTAGAGTTCTCCAAAGTTTGGAAGGAAGGTTGAAGATCAAGGAAGAAAGGAAGCTAGTTTGAAGGAAGGTTGAAGGAAGTTGTTAGATTTTCTTAGTTTGGTTTGGTTTTGTTGTCTTTTCTGATTGTGATTGAGGAGCATAGTTTGTTTGTTTGTTCGATTGTTTTATTGATTTATTGAGACCTTTGTGTTAAGGTTTTTTTGTTTGAATATTGATTCCTTTCTTATACATTTAATCATTGTTATTATGATGATTGTTGGCTAAGTTTTTTATGCGATTCTAGGGTGATTGGCTGAAAGTTGTGGGAAAGACGATGAAAGAATGAGCCTTTACCCTAGTGGACCCTGAAAGCTCGAGCCTTTACCTTAACCGACGAACACCTCGGTCAGCCGCGGAACATATCGACCGAGATGGCACATGAACTGAGCGAGACGAGCCCTTTCCTGATCCTTATTTGAGTTGAGGTCGTAGTTTGCCAAATTCTATCCTTGTTATACCTTTCCTGGTTCAACGCAAGCTTAGGATGTGACTTACCTGGTGATTCCTTTGTTTGTATACCAAAGATCATGAGTGATAGGTAATAAATGTTTATCCTTTATTGGGGTTTGAGTGTGCCTTCATCCCATCTTTGAGAGTTAGCCTGAGACTATAGTTCGTTTCCTTAGTACCTTTAGACTTACCCTGGTGAGAGAATCTTTGGTTTGGGATAGTGAGTAGTGAGACTTACCCGGTGATCTATTCCCACCTAAGAAACACCTTCCCTTTGCAAACCTCAGCTTTGTCCACGTTATCTTTTGAGATCTTGAGTCGGAACCACAACTGGATGCTTTAATCCCTAGAATCCACATTTTCTTTACCTGGTTATTACATCATCTTTGATATCTTTGCTTGTTGCTTTTTTTTAATTGACAACCTGAATTACCGATCATTGTTTCACCATAGTCCCTGTTCGACCCTGGAATTCTTGATTTTATTACAATCGATCCGTACACTGCGGGTTCGCTTATTTGCAATTATTCTTAGTATAAATATTAAAGCTTGCACACAACTTTTGGAGCGAACAACACAAAAAACTTTAGAGAATCAAGTGTTTAACAAAGCCGGAGAAGTTCCTAGAGATCAAGGGAAGCTTTCCAGAAGGACGGAGAACAATCCGAAAGGGCGTGTGATGGCAATTACTACTAGGAGTGGTGTGACAACCACCAATCTTAAACCCCGAACGGATGACAACGAGAAGTAGCCCAAGTTCGTTGAGATCCCAGCCGAAAAATAGAAAGAAAAGGAGAAGGACGATGTCTATGCTCCTCCTCCATCTTACAAGCCCCCACTGACTTTCCCTCAATCTAGAGCGAGAGCGCGTCTAGACAAGCATTTCGGTAAGTTTATTGATCTCATGAGCAAGCTGCATATTAACATACCTTTTATGGATGCAATTTTAGGTATGCCAGCTTATGGGAAGTTCCATAAGGAAAAACTCTTTAACAAGAGGAAACTAGAGGATTTTGGTGAAGTTAAGATGAGTTCAGAGTCATCTGAACTTATCAAGACTATGACGGAGAAGATGCCCCCTAAAATGCGAGATCATGGATCATTTTGCATACCTATCGGAGTAGGAGAAGTCACATATGATGCACTTTGTGACCTAGGAGCAACTGTGAGCATCATTCCACTTGCTTTGTGCAAGAAAGTTAGTTTAGGAGAGCCGAGACCGGTGAAAATGACACTCTATATTGTTTATTGTTCCATCACTAGACCTGTTGGAATCATAGAAGACATTCTAGTAAAACATGGTAAGTTTTACATTCCTATAGATTTTGTTGTGCTTGACATTCCTGCAGATTATCTAGTTCCCATCATACTTAGGAGACAATTCCTTGCAACCTCTGGATGCTTGGTAGATTGCAAGAATGGGAAGCTATCATTCAACATAGGAGAGGAGAAAGTGGAGTTTGTACTCTCCTCTTTGATCAAAGAGCCAGCTATAAGAGAAGATGTTTTTAACATCTTTGATAAAGAAGAGTGTAGAGAAGTGGTGAGTTCGATCTTGATCAAAGATCCACTTCAAAAGGTTCTAAGAACGAGCATCGGTAAGGAAGGGGTGGAACATAATTGTGATGATGAGATTCGAGCATTGGAAGATGTAGAGGAAGAGCCAGAAGCAAGATTTGAAGAGCTGAAGGGAGCCCCGAAAGAAGCTGAAAAAATCGATTTACACAAAATAAATCGGGTGATTTTTGAAAAAGCAAGTCGATTTTCCATACTAGAAAAAAAATCGATTAAAAATCGACCGATTTTTTGCAGGGGAAGTCGATTTTTCAACTATTTCTCCGACTTCTACAAACTCAATTGCAAGTGTTCTTGGTTGTAGTAGCACATTTCCTCAACCTTCAAAGGCCTCTCCAATGATAATCCTTGGGAAAGATTCATCAACCAAAGCACCACCATGATTGGAGCTAAAGCCACACCCTACACATCTAAGGTATGCATTTCTTGGACCTAACTCAACATATCCTGTTATAGTTAATGCGAACTTGAATGATGATGAACTTGAGAAACTTATGAATGTTCTGAAACAACATAGGAAAGCTCTAGGCTATAACATTGATGACTTAGTAGGAATTAAGCCTTCTATTTGTATGCATTAGATCTTAATGGAAGAGGATTATAAGCATTAACGACAACCTCAACGACGGTTAAATCCGATCATGAAAGAGGTCGTGAAGAAGGAAATCCTTAAATTGCTTGATGCAGGTATCATATTCCTTATTTCATACAGCAAGTGGGTGAGTCGAGTTCAAGTAGTCCCAAAGAAAGGAGGGATGACCGTCGTTGCTAACAAGAACAACGAGCTCATTCCTACAAGAACACTTACGGGATAGAATGAGTATTGATTACCGTAAGCTGAATGTTGCTACGAGGAAGGATCACTTCCCTCTCCCTTTCATAGACCAAATGCTTGAAAGGTTAGCGCAACACTCTTACTTTTGTTATCTAGACTCATATAGTGGTTTCTTTCAGATTCCCATTCATCCGGATGATCAAGAGAAGACTACCTTCACGTCCCCTTGGGGCACGTTTTACTACAAGGATGCCATTCGGTTTATGCAACGCTCCAACCATCTTCCAAAGGTGTATCATGGCCATCTTTTCAAAATACATAGAGAACATCATGGAAGTATTCATGGACGACTTTTCAATATATGACTCTTTCTTTGATAACTGTCTTTCTAACCTTTCCTTAGTTCTTAAGAGATGTGAAGACACTAACCTAGTTTTAAATTGAGAAAGTGTCATATTATGGTCACTGAAGGAATTGTGTTAGGACATTTGATATCGAACCGCGGAATAGAGGTAGATAGAGCTAAGATTGAAACTATAGAGAAGCTACCTCCTCCAACTTCGGTGAAGGGACTTAGAAGCTTTTTAGGGCATGCCGGATTCTATAGGAGGTTCATAAAGGAATTTTCCAAGATTTCAAAACCTTTGACTAATATTTTGATAAAAGACATAACTTTTGACTTTTCGAAAAAATGTTTGGATGCTTTTTACAGGATCAAGGAGGCCTTGATTTTAGCTCCAATCATCCAACCACCCGATTGGGTGCTTGTATTCGATGTCATGTGCGATGAAAGTGACGTAGCCATAGGAGCTGTACTTGGATAGAAGATGGATGGGCGTACCCACGCCATCTACTATGCTAGCAAGACGCTAGACAAAGTCAACTAAACTACGCTACCATGGAAAAGAAGCTTCTTGTTGTTGTCTATGCATTTGAGAAATTCCGTTCTTATCTTGTTGGTGCAAAGGTGATAGTCTATACAAACCATTCAGCCATTCGCTACCTATTGACCAAGAAGGATGCAAAGCCCCGACTCCTAAGATAGATCTTGCTTCTACAAGAATTCGATCTAGAAATTTGAGACAAGAATGGAACAGAGAACTCGGTAGTTGATCCTCTTGGCCGTCTCCCAAACCTGACTTGCGAGACGGATGAGCTGCCTATTGACGACTCATTTCCAAATGAACAGCTACACAAGATTGAAGAGTGCCTTCATCAGATTTCAAAAGGTAATCACCCATAGTTTGTTGATATTGTCAATTATCTTATTTGTTAGGAATCCCACCCGGACTATCATATGTTCAAAGGAAGTAGTTATTTAGAGACGTCCGAACCTCTACTCTTCGAAGAGGTCCTGATGGCACGTTTAGAAGATGCGCTCCGGAGGACGAAGTAGAAAACATCATCCGTCATTGTCACTCTTTGCCTTGTGGAGGACATGCTAGTTCTCACAAGACATGTGCTGAGGAACTCCAATCCGGCTTCTTTTGGCACTCTTTATAAAAGGATGTACAAAAATATGTTGTTGCATTCGATGCTTGTCAAAAGACTTGTAATATTTCATGGATGAATGAGACGCCCCTCAACAACATCCAAAAGGTGGATAAATTCGATGTATGGGGAGAAGACTTCATGGGACCATTCCCATTATCTTGTGGAAACCAATATATACTTTTAGTTGTAGACTATGTCTCAAGATGGGTCGAAGTTGTTGCTTCTCCAACTAATGATGCGATGGTAGTGGTAAAGTTCTTCAATAGAACGGTCTTTCCACGGTTCGGGACTCCCCGAACATTCATTAGTGATGGAGGACCGCACTTTACAGCTCGTCGATTTGAGCCTCTACTAGGTAAGTATGGGGTAACTCATAAGACCACCACTCCATACCATCAGAAAACGAGCGGACAAGCCAAGATTTCCGACAGGGAGATATAATGGAATCTAGAGAAAAATGTCTCTAGAATGAGGCAAGATTGGGCAATGAAGCTAGATGATACATTATGGGTGTACATGACCGCTTTTAAGACTACCATAGGAACAACACCATACAACCTTGTGTATGAGAAGTCTTGTCACCTTCCCGTAGAGTTAGAGAAAAGAGCATGTTGGGCCGCCAAATGGCTCAACTTCAACATGAAAGAGGCAGGAGAAAAGCGTTTCTTGAACATCAACGAACTAGAGGAGATCCATCTGAATTCGTATGAGAACGCAAGGATCTACAAGGAAAGAACGAAGAATTGACATGATAAGCATACAATTCCAAAGGACTTCAAGGAAGGAGATCTCGTTCTTCTGTTCAACTCGAGACTTCGACTCTTTCCACATAAGCTTAAATCTCGTTGGACAGGACCTCTTGTTATTAAGCATGTTTTCCCTCATTGTGCAGTTGAAGTATGGGGTGAAAAGAGCAACGTCTAGCTTCGACTCTTTCCACATAAGCTTAAATCTCATTGTACACATCGAAAGATCCGGTTGAGGAGATTGCTCCTATTCTCCTCCATTGATCCCCAAAAGAGCAACGTCTAGCTAAAGACTTTAAGCGAAGCTCTTCTTGGGAGGCAAACCACAGTAGTTCTACTTTTCTTTATTCCTTTTTGCTTTAGTGTAGCTTAGGATAGTTAACTTGGTTGTTTGTTTTTGCTTTGTTTTTGTTCTCCTTGATGCGCTCTCGGTTTGTTTGTGTCATAGATCGCAGGAACTAGGTACAATCTTGAAGAATTGGTGGAAAAAGTTGAGGCAAGTGTGCTTAAGGATGTTTTCAATGAGCAAAGGACAACAAATCGACTTACCATAAGTAAATCGATCGATTCAGTAGTATCAAGGATCCAGAGCATGTCAATTTTTGACAACAGAGAGAAAAATTGACTCATAATAGAAAAATTGGACTATTTTCCTTTACAAAGAGCAAAGAAGAAAATAAATCGGGCCGATAGAAAAATCGGGCCTTAAAATCGGCCGATTTTCTTTGAAAAAGGCCAGCCTTTATAAAGCCTTCTCGAGGTATTGGATTGTTGTGTTTGTTGAGGGGTTTGCTTAGAAACAACCCTAGGAAGCTATTTGAGGTGCTGCATTGGTGAAAGCCTTACAGATTTGTGAATTTGGTTGAAATCGATAGAAAAATCGACCGTGCCCAGAAAAATTGGCCGAAATTTTTTTAAAGAACATTCCAATTTTTTGTTAGAAAATGGAAGCCTTATAATGAACCACTAGGAACCTAACCAAGAAGAAAGGATCTTCTTCTAGAGCCCCTCCACCACTACAACCACCTCCCCTAGCATGACCAAACCTTCCTCCTCCCACTTCCAAGCATAAGAATTGGTATGAACGCCTCTTAACTCGACCTATTATCGCTCCTCCCTTTGTTGTGTTGGATGATTTAGATGCATTGTTTGTGAGAGAGGATATTGACTCGTGTTGGAGAGAATTGGGCTAAATCAGTTTGTACTTATTTGAGAGGATGCTTATGCTGAGATCACCTTAGAGTTCCTTAGTACGTTTGAGCTGTAATAGCTAGGATTTCCAAATTTTAATTAATGTTGATTAACTTAATCGTTGATAGTAATTGACATATAACTCGCAAATATTTTGCAAGTGATGAGTATGAGTCGCACCATTATGTTCCTCGCGTAATTTTGGACGTTTGGGGAAATTTACTTTTTCCCCTTGGTAATTATTTTTAGCCTCCGGTGTTATTTGGACCATTTGGGAGCTCCAATTAATAAAAATGCAGTTGAGAGAAATGATCAGGACATCGGATATATCCTAGATATGAAATAACATGGAGAGGCAAAACGGCCAAAAGAGTCGTTATTTCGTTTCTTAACGGCTAAGAAAGACGCCTTAGGAATACACGTTTTCCGAGGCAATTGTGGAATAATTATCCCTACAATTCCTGATTAAATATTCCAATCTCGATAAGTTTGGAGAAGGAGGTTCGACCCGCCTTTAGATCGGTTAAAGGATAATTATCGACTTTGCTAATGGATAATTATCATCTTCACTATAAATAGCGGAAAATCCTTTATTAAATAATTTCCTTTCACGTTTCCTCGTAAAAGCTCTGATTTCTCTCAACCTTCAAACTCAGATCTACTCTCCGTTTCTAATCCGATTTCAATTCCTTTTGAGTTTCTGGATTCCTCTCTTCATTCTCTTCATATCGGTACCGAGTTTCTGCATTTACGAGTAGATGAAGGGTTGGTCGAGCATATATGTCACCAGGAAGGTTCCGTCGCTAAGATTCCGGTGAATTTGATGTTATCCATGCGTAGCCTGCGTCGTTCTGATTCCGAATCTTCTTTCAGATCGTCAATCGAGTTAGTAACGAATAAGTTATGAATTTATTCGTTTTCCGTACTGCGATTTGGCCTAAATTGACTTCTGGCTTGTCAAAATGGATAATTATAAGTTCCATTATGGTCGTTATATTATTCTGGTGATTATGGGTTGTTTGTTTGATGAAATCTGATGACAGAGGGTTTAGAAATTGCTTGCGGGCAAAACGTTATTCTGGTGAAATCTAATAAATTAATTAAATGTTAATTAATTAAATTAGGATTGGAATTGAGATTGAGGAATGTTGATTAGATACTACTTTGAGATTTGAGGAATTGTGAGTTATGTTGAGATATTGAGGTTTAGTTGGTTGTGAGGCTTATAGATTGAGTATGATCCTCATGGATCCCTTTGGGTCTAGGTGTGACCCTTTTGATGAATAGAGTTTGATATATCTTTATGCCTTGTTATTAGGCAGTGTCCTCTCTAAGGATTGGAGGTTGTTGTGGTTGAGCTGAGTACGAGGTTGAGGTAAGTCCGTAGGACTTACTTAGCTACCATCCCTATATTGGGTGTTTGCATGAGTGGTGTGTGCGTTATATGTTTTCTATGATAGCATGAGATATCGTTTATACTGACCTATGTTTTATTGACTGTCCCGTTGCGTGGCTGTGATAACCCTTCCCTTTCATCCTGCCATGGAGTCTGAGAGGTTCTCTAACGTCAGGCCAGACTGGTTTACAAGAAGGGCGCAATCCACTCCCATAGGGTACACGGGTTGTGTGACCGATACTCGTACAGCTGGATATAACACTCAGAGGCGAGGATGTATCGGTCCTCGTGTCACATACTTTCATCTATCTATATATACAATTTGAGTGAATGACTATTATATAAAGATAATAAAATGGGTAAATGTGTGATAGCATGCTGATGTGTTTCTCTTTCATGATTGTGCTTGTGCTTATGCATTACCTTATATATGTATGGTTAGCTAACGGTTTCATACCGTGTTGTAGATGTTTGCAGGATAGGTGCTGCTGGGTGATTTGACAAGGTGAAAGGCTGAGGACTCTCGTACATTAGATGGTTAGTTTTGGGATTGTTTATGTTTTCCCTCCTGCGTGAGGATGATGTCTTGTTTTCCCTCCTGTGTGAGGATGTCGTTTCATACTTGGCTATGTTCTTGTTTACCTTTGGTTATATAGTTTATACGGTTTTATGTATTTGTTTTTATCTCTGTTAGTGCCATGTTGTAAGGTCCATTGAACTTGTTGTCAGGCTAGGGTCTGGATCCATTGTGAGATCCTAGCCCAATGTGACATCCCGAGTCCCGCGGAATCGGGGTGTTACATAGTTGGTATTAGAGCCTTAGGTTGACAACAATGACACTTGCTACCTGCAATGAGGTTTGATAGGTACAATAAACAGAACCCAAAAGGGGTCAGACGTTTTCAAAAGGATTTTTGGTTTTAAGTGTGGTTTTGGTTTAGAATGTACGAGAAGTCGTCACCTCTGCCATGGATCCCTGCAGCATAGATATGTATATATATGTGTATTATGGATTATGTGGTTGTGTTATATACATATATACCAATACATATGGCATATATATAGCCTTATAAGATTAGGTGCGTATACTCTACGGATGGCTCAGACTAGAGCAACATCTGTAGTGGAACGAGGTGAGAATATGCCGCCTCTTCCTCCAGTAGTGATAGGTCAGGGACCAGTTTCCGTTGTTGTATCGCATATATCAGAGGACGACCATGAAGAGCTTTATTACGTCTCGATGAGTGGACTCGAGTTTCGAGAATATATACGTCAAGTATATGACGCTGCAAGAGCGAGTAAACTGACACCGTGCTTACCAACATCTATGGTATCAACTAAAGCTTCTAGATCAAAGAAGAAACAACGGATTGAGCTAGTGAATGAGGAAGTAGACCCTTCAGGAGGTAGACAGAGTCTAGCACATGGACATTTGAGTGATCCCTGTTCTACACGGACTACTGGTGAGATGAGATCTTGTTATAACTGTGGAAAGTCTGGACATTTGCGACCAAAGTGGACGTGTCCACCAGTTACTTGCTACACCTGTGGTAGACCAGATCATAGAGATGCCTTCTATAAGCAAGGTAGAGTTGCATCACAGTAGGGATCTTCCACTACCAGTGTGGAGGGAGTTGGTCAGAGGACACCTCAGCAGCAAACACAGGGACAATAGAGAGCTTTAGATTGTCCTTCTACTCAGGGATCTGTTCCCGGGTCGAGTAGAGGTAGAGGTCGTGGTGGAAGTACCACTGACACCAGAGGAGCTTAGGGTAGAGCCTTTGAGCTGAGAAGTGCAGATGAGTCACCCGTATCAGTAGCAGAGATGGGACATCTGTGTCTTAACTGTGGCGATCTAGATCATTTGCGCCCTAAGTGTTCCTTGGCACCGATAGCGTGCTTTACATGTGGTGAACTAGGCCATTTGGCCCCTTTTTGTCAACAAGGTAGTGTTTCTTCTCAACAAGACGTTCCTCTTTCCGGTGCAAAAAGAGTAAAAGTGGAGGCTATGGTGATGACCTCAATGATACATGAGGAGCATAAGTTCGAGGTTTGAGTGATGATATACAATGGAGCTGCTAACGTTAGCTGTTACAAGTACCATTCTCGTTAATAGTTTAACTAGTGGAGTTTTGTTTGATATGGGTGTTATGCACTCTTCGCTTTTGATGCATGTATAGATTGATTTAAGATACAATAGAGGGTAGACCTTCCTTGATAAGGATATCAGTTAGGGGTATGAGGTACCCGCGAGATATGTGATTGTCTCCTTTATGTAGGACTTGTGTATTGCTTGTAGACTTCTTTGTCATGTCATAGGTGCATGAGGAGGTCATTATGTCTATGGATAGGATGGATAGATATCATGTTGTGTTAGATGTTAATTGGAAGACTGTTATAGTCTCTATTGAGATAGATTAGATAGAAGTCTTCCGAAGTTAAGACCTATGAAGAGACGGGTTTGTCATTAGTGTCATACGGGCAGCAAGACTTATGGTACAAACATGTGATGCCTTCTAACGTTATGACATGAAGGAGGAAGAGAGTCCAGCCTTGGAAGATATTCCAGTGGTTTATGAGCTTAGAGACGTGTTACTGAACCGTCTGGTTGCTGCCTCAGTGGAGTGTGAACTTTGATATTCAGTTGAAGTGTGGTATGAGATTGATTTGAAAGGCCCCATATTGTATGACGCCTGTTGAGATGTTAGAGCTGAAGAGACAACTTGAGGAATGCGTAGAGAAGGGCTTCATTTGCCCTAGTGTATTCATTGTGTCGTGTTGACAACTTGTTGTGTCAGCTTCAAGAAGCGATTATGTGTTCCAAGACTTCCTTGCGCTCAGAATATCACCAGTTAAGGGGGAGAGCAGGATGTGCATAGGATGGCATTTCGTACCCGTTACGGACACTACGAGTTTGTAGTGATACCATTCGGGCTGACGAATGCCCCGCTACCTCCATCTAGTTGATGAACAATATCTTCCTCGACTTCCTTGTTCAGTTTGTGGTAGTATTCATTGATGACATTCTGGTATACTCTCGTAGCTGAGAGGAGCATGCCGGTCATTTGAGGAAAGTTTTACAGATTTTGAGGGATAGAGGGTTGTTTGCCAAGCTTTCTAAGTGCGAATTCTGAATGTCTGAGGATTGCTTTTCTAGGCCACATGGTATCTGCCAGTGGGATCAAGATTGATTCGGCAAAGATTGAGTATGCTGCAGCATGGACGATATTGATGAATAGTAAGGAAGTACGTAGCTTTCTCGGCTTAGCCGATTATGACCGACACTTTGTGGAAGGACTTTCCATGATCACCGTCCATTTACGAGTCTTCTAAGGAAGACTACCAGATTTGTGTAAATTGATCAATGTGCCCAGAGTTTGATGATTTGAAGAGGCGTTTGACTTCTACTCCTGTTCTGGCACAACTAGAGGATTCTAATGATTTCGTGGTCTATAGTGATGCATCCAAGCTAGGTTTGGGATGTGTTTTGATGCAGAAGGGCAGAGTGATTGTATATGCGTCTCGTCAGTTGAAGACGTATGAGGAGAACTACCCGACTCATGATCTAGAGTTAGCAACGGTAGTGCATGCTTTGAAGATCTAGAGACATTTCATGTATGGTGCTACATGCCAGATCTTCACAGACCATAATAGTCTGAAGTATAGTTTTACCCAGTGGGAATTGAATAACCGCCAGCGTAGATGGTTTGAGCTAACATAGGATTTTGACCTCGAGATTTCGACAACAGATTCAGACTGCTTTGGGGACAAGTCTACACTTGACGACTACGTTTCACCCCCAGAACGATGGTCAGTCAAAGAGAACCATCCAGACCCTTGAGGATATGTTGTGAGCTGATGTGTTGGATTGGGGACAAGGATGGTCATATTACCTCCCAATAGTTGAGTTCTCATACAACAACAGCTGACATGCATTATTGGGATGGCCTCTTATGAGGCACTGTATGGACGTAGATGCCATACACCTTTATGTTGGGATGAGTCAAGCAGTACCAGTGAGATATCACAAGAGAAGATTCAGGATGCTATGGCTCGAGTAGCGTTGTTTAGGAAGTGGATGATGGCGGCACAGAGTCGCCAGAAGTCGTATGTAGACAAGAGGCGCCGGCCTCTAGAGTTCAGAATAAGAGCTCATTTCTGGCTGAGAGTATCTCTGACGCGAGGCGTCAGACATTTTGGCATAAGGGGGGAAGTTGAGTCCCCGATATGTTGGTCCTTTCTAGATACTGAATAGAGTTGGGAGGGCAGCATACATAGTAGCTTTGCCTCCGAGGTAAGAGGGTATTCACCCTGTTGTTCACGTGTCTCAGCTAAGGGAGTATATACCAGACCCGAGACACACTATGATTCATGATGATTTAGTGGTCGAGGCAGACCACATGTTTGTTGAATATCCTGTTACAGTCTTAGAATGATTTATAGAACGTTTATGCTTGAAGAAAATTCTGATGATGAGAGTATAGTGACCAAGACGAGGCCACCTGGGTGATGGAGGATAGTAGCCATGGGAACTAATCCGAGTTTATGCAGAGAAGGCTGCGCCGTAGACTTGCTGAGCAAGTCATGGTTGTATATTATGAGATATATGATTATGTGATTATGTGATTATGTGATATGTGATGTTCTCTTCCATGCTAGATTATTGGTTATCCTAGTGGATCTTGTTTTGTTAGGGTGAGTTATGTTATGGCTGGAGAAGTTTTACTTCCAAGCCATCGAGCGATGCTTTACCATTGGAGGAGTTCTACCTCCATACCATCGTGTATAGGTCAGCTGGAGATGGTTCTACCTTCATGCTGTAGAATGAGATTAGGTTAGTTAGAGATGAAATTACCTCAATTTTTGGGATATAGGTATAGAGATTTCTGGAGATGTTCTTCCTCCATACGGTCATTTGTGTTTTGGAGATGTGTTTCCTCCTTGATGATGAGTTGGTAGCTGGAGATGTTTTACCTCCATGCCCTTGTGATGTGAGCCAAATGGGGGTGTATTTCCTCCGTACTGTTATAGTGATTATAGTTCTTGGAGATGTTTCCTCCACGGTGTGATTAAGGATGTAGTTGCCAGAGATGTTTTACCTCTGTACCTTTGGGATAAGATTAGACTGCTGGAGATGTTTTACCTCCATGCCTTTGGGATGGCGTTCTGATCCTGTTTTTTGGAGTTGTTGATTCCTCCATGCTTATGTTTTCAGGTTATAAATTGTTATAGGTTGGTACTTTTGAACAGAGATGTGATACCTCCGATAGAGACAATGTTTATACCTCAGCGTTTGGGTCCGAGAGGATTTGGGAATTGTTCAAGTTTCGGGACGAAACTTTTTTGTAAGGGGTGTGTGATGTAATAGCTAGGATTTCCGAATTCTAATTAATGTTGATTAACTTAATCGTTGATAGTAATTAACATATAACTCGCAAAGATTTCGCAAGTGATGAGTATGAGTCCCACCATTATGTTCCTCGCGTAATTTTGGACGTTTGGGAAAACTTTTACTTTTCCCCGGGTAATTATTTTTACCCTCCGGTGTTATTTGGAGCATTTGGGAGATCCAATTAATAAAAATGCAGTTGAGATAAATGATTAGGACATCGGATATGTCCTAGATATGAAATAACATGGAGAGGCAAAACGGCCAAAAGAGTCGCTATTTCGTTTCTTAACGGCTAAGAAAGACGCCTTAGGAATACACGTTTTCCGAGGCAATTGTGGAATAATTATCCCTACAATATTCCAGATTTAATATTCCAATTTCGAGAAGTTTGGAGAAGGATGTTCGACCCGCCTTTGGAACGGTTAAAGGATAATTATCGACTTTGCTAAAGGATAATTATCGACTTTGCTAAAGGATAATTATCGACTTTGCTAAAGGATAATTATCGTCTTCACTATAAATAGCGGAAAATCCGTTATTAATTCATTTCCTTTCACATTTCCTCGTAAAAGCTCTGACTTCTCTCAACCTTCAAACTCAGATCTACTTTCCGTTTCTAATCCGATTTCAATTCCTTTTGAGTTTATGGATTCCTCTCTTCATTCTCTTCATATCGGTACCGAGTTTCTGCATTTCCCAGTAGATGAAGGGTTGGTCGAGCATGTATGTCACCAAGAAGGTTCCGTCGCTCAGATTCCGGTGAATTTGATGTTGTCCATGCGTAGCCTGCGTCGCTGTGATTCCGAATCTTCTTTCAGATCGTCAATCGGGTTAGTAACGAATAAGTTATGAATTTATTCATTTTTCGTACTGCGATTTGGCCTAAATTGACTTTAGGCTTGTCAAAATGGATAATTATAAATTCCATTATGGTCTTTATATTATTTTGGTGATTATGGGTTGTTTGTTTGATGAAATCTGATGAGAGAGGGTTTAGAAATTGCCTACGGGCAAAACGTTATTCTAGTGAAATCTAATTAATTAATTAAATGTTAATTAATTAATATAGGATTGGAATTGAGATTGAGGAATGTTGATTAGATACTACCTTGAGATTTGAGGAATTGTGAGTTATGCTGAGATATTGAGGTTTAGTTGGTTGTGAGGCTTATAGATTGAGTATGATCCTCATGGATCCCTTTGGGTCTAGGTGTGACCTGTTCGCCCCTAAACGTGCGTGCAATAAAGCTTTAAATTTATAAAACTAGAATAAAAGCAAGCGAACCCGTAGTGTACGGATCGGCGTAGATTAGCAAGTATTCCAGAGTATCGAACACAGGGATTTGGGTGGGAACAAATTCAATTGGAGATTATCAAGCGAGTAAATATAAGAGTTCTTGCAAATATTGGGAAAACAACAATCCTAAAGATCCAAGTATCCAGCTGTGGCAATAGATTCAAGATTTACTATTGATATAAAGACAGAGTTGAGATATGCAAAGGTATGCTAATGTAAGGTAATCGTACGGTGAAGTTCCAAAAACCTTATATGACTCACCTACAAGACACTCTCTATACAGGTTGTTGAGGCTTCAATATAGAAAGGTTCTAAAGGTAAGAATTAATATCAAATACCCAAACTTATAATCCAAAGATCAAAACTAACTTAACCGATTAAGGTTGTGACACTCATAATCGAGGTAGAGGTTGTTGAGGCTTCACTACCACCTAGAAAAGGCAAGCCAAGACTAAGTTAAAGCAAATCTTTAACTTTGGACTAAAGTAAAAGCAGGCTCGAAGACTTAAGGGAAATCACAGTTAGTTCTTGAGGTTCCACGGCCGTGGACTCAAGAACAGGCCGTAATTTAGGGTTCGTCGGCAATTCTCTCTAACTCTCAGGGTCTAATCTGTTTACGATCGATCTATCATCATCTAAGCCACAACTATCAACCCTTCACTTTAGAATTGTTAAGGGTTTTTAGCCAATAACAGTCATGTTGATATCAATTCATGAATTAAAAGATTTAAAGATGAAAACTTCCGAAAACTTTCAATAAACTCCAAACCAATCTCAAAGTCACAATCAAGAACGAATAATATCACTAATTCCAGAATAGAACAAATAAACAAAATCTTAGGTAAGAAGGAAGAACGGGATGTCAATCCGTCTTCTAATTCAAACCTAAACAAGAAGAGAAGTCTTCTTGCAAGAAACCTTCCGAATCTTCCGTCAATCCGGGAAATCTGGAAATCCCAACGATAATCTCCACCAAAGTGCGAGATTTGGGCAAATCCAAGCGCGAACGTAGATCTCCAATGAGATCTCAAATGCGTCCAAGCGAATGCCGCGAAAAGTCTCTCTAAGCGGCGATCTAAACGGGGGTAAGCGTCGATGATGAAATCTCTCTTCGTCCGTCTTTTTATAGTGTAGGGTAAAATATCGGCCCGGCCCAATCTTCAAAAGATCGGGGCTTCAAAGTGTGGCGAAAAAGATCGCCAAGATCACGGTCGTGGAAGGTTCCACGACCGTAATTTAGAGCGTGGAAAGTGTCACGGTTTGAACCATGGATTCCACGACAGTAATAGTTACTGGAATGCATCACGCCTCTCTTGCAACATTCCACCGCCGTGGAACTAAACGTGGTTTGTAATCCGGCCGTATTTTAGAGCGTGGTTTAGGGCAAGAACGTGATTCTTCCCTAGCCTCGTGCATTCCTCAAGTTGAACTCCTTTTTGCTCCTAAGAATGTCCTCAATCCATGGACATATCCAATCAACTCGTCTTTGCTCGATTCCGTTCAGAAATAGCTCTTTAGTACCTATAATCAACATAAAGCTTGTGTAGACATCTATATCGACAATATAGGTAAACTAGCTCACATCTGCAACAATGCTCAATCAATGACTATCAATATGAATCAAATACATGTAGAAAACGTGCCTAAAGTATCACAATATTTCATGCTAACAAATAACCCCATACTTGCAACTTGCTTGTCCCTAAGCAAGGTCTCTCGAAAAGCTTTTAGAATAAGAGTTAGGATGAAATATGTGTACCTTCTCAAAGCAATACTTCTTTTGGATAATGTGCCTTCTAAAGAATAGATCATTCTCAAACCTTGCTTCAATCGTTATAAGACTTTCATACACTTATCCGAAGAGTAAAAAGCAAAGAAAACTCATGAATCAATTAAACTTCTAAACAAGCATCATAACCTTCAAACATTATCAAAATCAATCATAAGAAACTTCAATTTAGACCACAAAGTCATATAACATTCTTTTGATCTTAAGGACTTTCAAAGAAAAGGTCTAGAATGTGGAAGGGAAGGAAACTTTTAGGGATGTGGTGCATGAATCCGGAAAAGTGGACAACTATCCTTCTTCTTCTTTTGCGGTTTCTGCAAAACTTTCAATTTAGAGCTTCCCTCTCTTCCTTTCATTTTTCGACTTTACTTTTGGAGTTATGGATAGAGGTGCACAAAAACCGAAGCCTAGGAGATCGGCGTTTCTCAATTTTTAAGAGATGCCTCAAACCCTTAGCGCACATACCATAATCCGCTAGGAATATCGCTCAATCCGACTTTGGCAAGACACAAACACCCGGCTATGTGAATGGTGCCGAGTTACTCATCGTCATGATTGACTTCCCCAAACCTATAATTTCTTTCTATTCTTTTGATTGCAAATAATTGCTTTCATGGCCCTCCCACATCAAACATGCCTTTTTCATTTACTTCTCCAAGTTCCCGGATAGGTAAGGGAGGCAATTATTTTCATTGAGGAGCTAAAATGATCAAAGAAAGAAGAAAGAAAATCGAATTGCCTTAATCATCTCAACAAGAAGCATAAGAACTTATATTGTGATTTCAACTTCAATTTCTCAACATGATTTAGGTAATATTCTTCACATTATAAAACTTGCAAAAGAGGTAAAATTTATTCATTCAAATTTCTTTTCAATTCACTATTCTTTTAAGCATGCAATTGTCATTAAACTCAATTTGCAAGTGATATTATCATGGAAATCATCTCTAACATAGAAGCACATAATTTTTCAAAATTTTTCAAATTTTTATGAGTTTTTCAAGTTCTTTTTCATGCAATGCAATAATGAAACGTGCAACAATATAATGAACATTCAATGATAGTCTCGAATAAAAGCAAACATAGTGAGTAAGAAGTTATTACAAACTTTTAGTACATCCCACCCCATACTTAGGACGAACATTGTCCCTAATGTTCAAAAGAAAGAAAGAAAAGAAAGAAAAGAAAAAGAAACTCACAAAGTGGTGGTGGAATGTCTAAATCGAACGGTCCTGCATCGATCACTGCGGCGCTGGTGGAGGCGGGAATGGAGAGAAGCTAGGATCTTAAAACCGCCCAAACTGTTGGCGGTAGACATCCCTCATCATGTGGTCGAGGTCGTCTAAACGTCCATCTCTAGCATCGGCTCGGATCTCCAATGCTCCTACTCTCTCTGAAAGGCCAGTGGCCCAATCCGGCATCTGCTCGTACCATCCTGGGGCCTGACTGTACCATGCTGGAGCGTCGGATGGTGTTGCTGCTGGTGGTGGTGCTGCTGGCTGCTGTGTGGACCAAGGAGGGGGAACGCCATACCATGTAGGAGGTGTGGTCATCCACGTAGGCCTCTCACTCACGCTAGCGCGGCGAGAAGACGAGCCTGAAGCTCTAGCTGGACGTGGAGAGCGTCTCGGTGCACCGGGGGCCGCCTCCGGCTGATCCGGAAACGTGCCAAACTCATGCTCGGCTCCTCCACCACCCTCAAACTGATCTCTCATGTCCTCCTCCTCAACAACCGGTGGTGGGACGTACGGGGGAGCTACTATCCTGTTCGCATGCATAGCAGCGAACGTCTCCTTCCAATTATGGCGTCCCGCCATAATGGAGTACTCCAGAAGCCACTCTATACCCCTACCTGTCCTGCTCTCCCAAGGCATGCCCGCATAAGGCGGACCTCTATGTGTGAGGAAGATGAGACCCCTAACCATGAAGGCATGGAGTCCTAAAGGAACGGCCGGTATGCGGGTGCAAGCAGAAAAATCAACACCCAAGCTCCTAGCAATGTGGGTAACTATCCCACCATATCCTATGTTGCCCTTCTTCTTGTTCTTGAGCTTGCTCATCGTAGCAGCCAAGAGAGTGACACAATCAGCCCGGCGTCCATACAGCATGGAGTATAGCAAAAACAGCTCATCCGTCTTGATCTTTTGGGGCGTCTCCGTCCTAGGAAAGAGACACTCCAAAAGAACACGGTGAGCAATCTTCAAGGCTAGGTGGTACATCAACCTAGCCTTGGTATCAGCGGGTTGCCAACGGTCCTCGTCGGCGTAAATCATCGCAACCTCCTCCCAAAAGTCCTTGGCGTAAACGCCACTAGGAAATCGACCGTTAAAGGTCTCATGAAACCCGAAAAAGGTCCCAAACTCACGGATACTAAAATGGTATTCTCTTTCCATAAGACGGAAAGAGACGGTCCTGTCTACGTGGCTGTGCTCAAATGACGTCACAACCTCCCGTGTAATCTCCTCATAAGCGTCTTCTCGGATAGCCGAGAAGACAACTAGACCGGCTCTATCCAAGAGCCAAGTAAGATCATCCACAATGTTGAGAGGAGCTAGATCCTCCAACAACAAGTACCTAGGACCAATCACAGCCCTCTCCTTGATTTTCTCGAGTGCATCGAGCTGATCCTCATGTATGGTCGGGATCCTAGGGTGAGTAGGTGAGGGTGGAGGTGAAGGTGAGGATGGAGGTGAAGGGGAAGAGGGTGGTGGTGCCCTAGAGGATGAGGAGGAGGGATTACCCTTCCTCTTCTTATTCTGATCATTCTTCTTCTCTTTTATTCTCTTCGAAACTCTCCTTACAAAATCCATTCTGTTCAAAATTACGGTCTGTTCTACAGAAACCACGGCCGTAATTCCTCCAGAGACCGTGATTCGTCTCAGAAAGTCGCGAATCTCAGCAAATCAGCACTCAATCTCAACAAACAGGCAGTCCTAATCTAATATCTTCCAATCTCAATCAGTTCTTCCTAAAATATCTAATAAAAACGAACCAAATCGACAAGAATCAAGAAGAGAGGAAAAACCTATTTTTCGGATTGAAAAATCCGAATTGCACGTTCCTTGGTGAATTTCCGCTCGATTTGTCGCTTGGATCTTGTTGTTGGTCGAATGAGCTTCGGTTTAGGAAGAAGAATCGTTAAAAACGATTAAGAAACGAGGATTTGAGAGAGGGTCGTGGATTTTCGGCAATTAGGTCGTGGAAGAGGGGTTTTGGGATGGTTTTTGTGAAGAACGTGGTTTATATAGTGGCCGGCAAAATTAATGAAAATCACGGTCTATCGAGGTGTTCTACGGCCGTGGAAATGTACGGAACCGTGATTTTGGTGATTTTTCAAAGGCTTTTGGAAATTACGGGCACTGTAGCTGTCACGACCGTAATTTAGACCGTGGAACTCTCTGTAAAGCTCAAAAGTCCAAATTTCGTCACTTTTCTTCAACATTATCCTTCCCTTTTCCTTTTCCATCATTCCTACAACCAAAAACACGAACATACCGGAAGAAATCGAGGCAAAAACAAAGCAAAAACGTCTATTCTAAGCTAAACTATGAATCGAAAACAAAAACGAAAATGCCATACCTTGGGCTGCCTCCCAAGAAGCGCTTTGTTTAAGGTCCGTAGCTAGACCAATCTCGCACTTATTCGAGTGCGGTAGGCGCGAACTCTTCATCTTGGAGTTCCGGCGTGTACTTCTTTAATCGTTGGCCGTTCACCTTAAAACTTCCGCTCGCTTCACCCCATACTTCAACTGCACCATGGGGGAAAATACGCTTGATTAGAAAAGGTCCGGTCCAACGGGATTTAAGTTTACCTGGAAAGAGGTGAAGCCTTGAATTGAAGAGGAGAACTTGATCTCCTTCTTTGAAGTCCTTTGGAATGATATGCTTATCATGCCAACGCTTTGCTCTCTCCTTGTAGATCTTAGCGTTTTCATAAGCGTTCAAGTGGAGTTCATCCAGCTCATTAAGGTCTAGGAGACGCTTCTCTCCCGCTTCCTTCATGCTGAAATTCAGCCACTTGATAGCCCAAAACGCTTTGTGCTCCAACTCCACCGGCAAGTGACAAGACTTTCCATACACAAGATTGTATGGTGTGGTTCCTATGGGAGTCTTGTACGCAGTCCGGTACGCCCAAAATGCATCGTCAAGCTTCAAGGACCAATCCTTCCTAGTCCTTGAAACCGTCTTCTCCAGAATTCCTTTGATCTCCCTATTTGAGATCTCAACTTGTCCACTAGTTTGTGGATGATAAGGGGTAGCGACCTTGTGAGTAACCCCATACTTAGATAGAAGAGCTTCAAAGCGACGGGCTATGAAGTGAGAACCTCCATCACTAATGATAGTCCTTGGTGTCCCAAATCGCGGGAAGATGGTCTTGTTGAAGAACTTAACCACCACCATGGCATCATTTGTGGGAGAGGCAATTGCTTCCCCCCATCTAGAAACGTAATCCACCGCCAATAGTATGTATTGGTTTCCACAAGAGGATGGGAATGGTCCCATGAAATCAACTCCCCAAATGTCGAAAATCTCCACCTCTTGGATGTTGTTGAGGGGCATCTCATCCCTTCTAGAAATATTGCCTGTTCTTTGACAAGAATCGCAGCAAGAAACAAAGGATTGCACATTTCTAAATAAAGTAGGCCAAAAGAATCCAGATTGCAATACCTTTACGCTAGTCTTGTTTAAACTAGCGTGTCCTCCATAAGGTAGTGAATGACAATGGCGGATGACACTTTGCATCTCATCCTCCGGCACACATCGCCGAATGATGCCATCCGGACCTCTCTTAAAGAGGAGAGGCTCGTTCCAATAGTATTCCCGGACGTCCTTAAAGAACTTCTTCCTTTGTGCGTAGGATAGTCCGGGTGGTATCTCCTGGCAAACCAAATAGTTAACAAAATCAGCAAACCATGGTTCGTTACCTTTGGAGATCACGTTGATGCACTCCTATATGATGTGTAGGTGTTCGTCCGGGAAGGAGTCATCAATGGGCAAATGGTCGTCCTCTAGATGTGTTAGGCGACTCAAATGATCCGCAATAGAATTTTCTGAACCTTTCTTGTCGCGGATCTCAAGATTGAATTCTTGTAGGAGAAGAATCCATCTAATTAGCCTTGGCTTTGCATCTTTCTTCACAAGGAGGTACCGGATCGCAGCATGATCCGTGTAGACAATCACCTTTGCACCTACAAGATAAGAGCGAAACTTGTCAATAGCATAGACAATGGCTAAAAACTCTTTCTCGGTAGTGGCGTAGTTGAGCTGCGCTTCATCTAGCGTCTTGCTAGCATAGTATATGGCATGGGTTCGCCCTTCCTTTCGTTGTCCAAGAACAGCTCCAATAGCTACGTCACTAGCATCGCACATAACCTCAAAGGGAAGAGTCCAATCCGGAGGTTGGATAATGGGTGCTGAAATTAGAGCTTGCCGAATTGTGTTAAACGCATCCAAACATTCCTGCGAAAACTCAAAAACTGCATCCTTCATCAATAGATTAGTGAGCGGTTTTGATATCCTAGAAAAATCCGTAATGAAACGTCTATAGAATCCAGCATGTCCTAGGAAACTTCTTATCCCTTTCACCGAAGTTGGGGGAGGAAGTTTCTCGATGGTCTCTATCTTAGCTTTATCCACCTCTATCCCTCTACTAGAGACTAAGTGACCTAATACGATTCCTTCCTTAACCATGAATTGACACTTTTCCCAATTAAGAACTAGGTTAGTGTCTTCACACCTTTGCAAAACAAGAGAAATGTTAGAAAGGCAATCGTTAAAAGAGGAACCGTATACGGAGAAGTCGTCCATAAAGACCTCCATGATTTCCTCTATGTATTCGGAGAAGATGGCCATCATGCACCGTTGAAAGGTGGCTGGGGCGTTGCAAAGCCCGAACGGCATTCACCTATAAGCGAACGCACCCCATGGGCACGTAAATGTGGTCTTCTCTTGATCATCCGGATGTATCGGGATCTGAAAGAAACCACTATAACCGTCAAGGTAGCAAAAATGTGAGTGTTGTGCTAACCTTTCAAGCATTTGATCAATGAATGGCAATGGGAAGTGATCCTTCCGCGTCGCATTGTTGAGCTTGCGGTAGTCTATGCACATCCGCCATCCAGTCACGGTTCGGGTAGGAATGAGTTCGTTGTTCTTGTTGATGATGACCGTCATTCCTCCCTTCTTCGGAACTACTTGAACCGGACTCACCCACTTACTGTCGGAGATAGGGTAGATGATACCTGCATCAAGAAGCTTAAGAATTTCCTTCTTGACAACCTCCTTCATGGTCGGATTTAACCGCCTTTGAGGTTGTCTCGAAGTTCTAAAGTCCTCCTCCATTAGTATCTTATGCATGCATAGGAAGGGTTAGTTCCTACTAAGTCCTCTATAGTATAGCCTAAAGCTTTCCTATGTTTCTTAAGGACAATCATAAGTTGATCATGTTCATCTATGCTAAGATCGGAACTAACAATAACTGGAAAAGTAGAATTAGATCCAAGAAAAGCGTACCTTAGATGAGTAGGAAGTGGTTTTAGTTCCATTGCTTTCGGAGCTTCCAATGATCCTTGAGGAGCATCCGATGTCTCCTTAGAAGTTTCTAAGGGTGTTGAGTGTGTTGGAGAAGAATCAGAAGAAGTTGAAGAAGTGTCCCGATCACTCTCTTCCACGGCCAAAATTACGGGCTCCCCATGTCTTCCACGGCCGTGGTTTAGAGCATGGAAGGGAAATACGGTTGTCACATCTTCTCCACGACCGTATAACCCTCTGGAATGGAGGACGGTTTTGGTTGTGAAATCCACGGTCATGGAATACAGGGTATGACCGTGGATTCTAACGTTCTCAGCCTCATCGTGGAGTTTCTCAAACTCCACTTCATGCATCTCTTCTTGTGCTTCTAAGTCTTCAATTGCCTCATTGCACTCTTCTTCTTCCCCTACATTGGTTAGACTCATAGTGATAACTTTTTGTAAGGGGTCATTGAAGAGAATCGCACTTACCTCTTCCCTAGACAAACCTTCTTCATCTTGGATATCGTATATATCCTCGTCAAAGATCGGCTCCTTCACTAGAGTGGAAAGAACGAACTCTACCTTCTCTTCCCCAATATCAAAAGCGAGTCTACCATTCTTGCAATCGACCATGCAGCCGGAAATTGCAAGAAACGGTCTTCCGAGTATGATCGGGACCGGACTATCTGCAGGAATGTCAAGCACGACAAAATCAATGGGAACAAAGAATTTACCTAGCTTGACCGGGACGTCTTCTACAATACCGACGGGGCGAGTAATGGATCGATCCGCCATGTATAACGTCATCTTCACCGGTTTAGGATCGCCCAAACCGATCTTCCTGCACAATGCAAGTGGTATGATGCTCACACTTGCTCCCAAGTCACATAAAGCGTCATATGTGACATCTCCCACTCCAATGGGAATGCAAAATGACCCCGGATCCTTCAACTTTGGGGGCATTTTCTCCTTCATGGTCTTGATGAGATCCGAAGAATCCGAACTCATCTTGACCTCACCGAAATATTCTAGCTTCTTCTTGTTAGAGAGAAGCTCCTTCAAGAACTTGCCATAAGCTGGCATACCTACAATAGCATCAATGAAGGGTATATTAATATGCAGCTTACTCATGAGTTCTATGAACTTACCGAATTGTTAATCTAGGCACGCTCGCGCTCCAGATTGAGGGAATGGTAGGGGAGGTTTGTAAGCTGGAGGAGGAACATAGACATTTTCCTTCTCCTTCCCCTTCTCTTTGTCCTCCGTCTTTCCTGGAAGCTTCCCTTGATTCCTAGGAACTTCCTCCGCATGGTTGAACATTTGGTTTTCTAAAACCTTTTGAGCTTTATCAACCTTAGAAACTTGATAATCCACTTTGATGAGGCGGTTCTCCAACCCTTGAAGCTTTCCCAAGATCGTCTCCAACATGGGATCGGGCTTCTCCTTTCCCGATGTGTTTCCTCCATTTGATGTTTGCCTCTGGCTTCTCAAAGGAGTAGATGAAGAGGAAGGTGGAGTTAGTGAATTAGAATTGGAAGGATAAGAGTTACCGGAATTTTGTTGATTGGAGCGCCAATTGTTGTTACTTGAACCCCTATTTTTGTTCCAATTATTGTTCCGGCCGTTATTATTGTTGTTGTTGCCATTCCAATTGTTGCTCCGGTTATTGTTCCGGTTGTTGTTATTGTTGCGGTTTGTGTTATCACCGCCATTGTTGTTGCCCACATAACCAACATCTTCCCCTTGTTGCTTTTGGAAGTTGGTCTTGATAGCCTTCTTCAACTCTTTGATTTCATTGTTGAGGGAGAAAATCTGATTTTGAGCTTCATGTGTGAGCTTTGCTCCTTGCTCCACACGATTTCCCTCCACTTTCCGGTGGGAATACTTCTCTATGACTCTTGCTTGCTTCTCAATGAAGTCCCAAGCGTCATCTTCTCTCATGTCCATGAATGTTCCACATGAGAGGGATTGGAGGTTGAATTGTGTTCCCGCATCCAGCCCCTTATAGTAAATCTCTAGCAAGGCATGTTTGGATATGCCATGATAAGGGCAATCCAAGAGCAAATCCTGAATCCTTTCCCAAGATTGAAACAAACTTTCGTTAAGTCTCATGGAAAAAGCATTAATCTTACCTCTAAGTTCCGCCGTTTTGGAAGGCGGAAAGAATTTGGTGAGGAACTCCGCGGAAAGGTCTTCCCACGTATCTAGTTTCCCATTAGGAAGAGCTTGGTACCAAGACAACGCTTTCCCTTTCAAAGAGAAGAAGAAGGGCTTGAGCTTGTAGCTGTTTGTAGTAGCATTCTTCGGTCTCATTGTCTCCATCATACACTCAAAGTTTTGCAAGTGTTGGTGTGGAGATTCAGCGCTTGTCCCGCCAAATTGGTTTTGGCGAACAAGAGTAATAACTTGAGGGTTAAAGCTAAACCCTTGTACATCTTCAACATCAAAATTCACGCCCAAACGGCGTGGTTGTTGTGTTGGATCCATCCGCTGGCCAAGCGTTCTTGGCTCATTATCCACATGTTCGATCCTCGCATTCCTAGGTGGGGCGCGACGATTAGCTGCTGCTTGTGGATGGAAAGGATTTACATTGATCGTGGGATCAATTTCTTCTAACGGTGGCATGGAAGAATCACTATCATCAGCGGATGAGTGTCTTCTTCTTCTTGATCTTGATGTCCTTCTTGAGGATTTCTTGCTCCCTTTATTCTTAAGGTCGCTTAGTTCTATCCTCATTTGGAACATCATATCCTGTAGATTGTTAACTTGGGATTGATGGCGATCCATTTCATCCCGGCGGATGTTCTCATTCCATTGGAGTTAAGATTCCTTCTCTGCCAACTCCGCTTGAAGATCACGTTCGTGTTCTTCAGCCATCTTCTTTTCCTTGCGCTTTTGCCTTAAAGTTTTCTCTAGCTCTTGATCAAGAGGTAAGAGATATGCGGTGTTCCTAGACCTGCGCATGCACTCAAAGTAATATCAAATAACGAGAGCAAGCTCCCAAGCTTGACAACCGGCAACCGAATTCGGCCGAAACCAAATCCCCGCAACGGCGCCAAAAACTTGTTCGCCCCTAAACGTGCGTGCAATCAAGCTTTAAATTTATAAAACTAGAATAAAAGCAAGCGAACCCGCAGTGTACGGATCGGCGTAGAATAGCAAGTATTCCAGAGTATCGAACACAGGGATTTGGGTGGGAACAAATTCAATTGGAGATTATCAAGCGAGTAAATATGAGAGTTCTTGCAAATATTGGGAAAACAACAATCCTAAAGATCCAAGTATCCAGCTGTGGCAATCGATTCAAGATTTACTATTGATATAAAGACAGAGTTGAGATATGCAAAGGTATGCTAATGTAAGGTAATCGTACGGTGAAGTTCCAAAAACCTTATATGACTCACCTACAAGACACTCTCTATACAGGTTATTGAGGTTTCAATATAGAAAGGTTCTAAAGGTAAGAATTAATATCAAATACCCAAACTTATAATCCAAAGATCAAAACTAACTTAACCGATTAAGGTTGTGACACTCATAATCGAGGTAGAGGTTGTTGAGGTTTCACTACCACCTAGAAAAGGCAAGCCAAGACTAAGTTAAAGCAAATCTTTAACTTTGGACTAAAGTAAAAGCAGGCTCGAAGACTTAAGGGAAATCACGGTTAGTTCTTGAGGTTCCACGGCCGTGGACTCAAGAACAGGCCGTAATTTAGGGTTCGTCGGCGATTCTCTCTAACTCTCAGGGTCTAATCTGTTTACGATCGATCTATCATCATCTAAGCCACAACTATCAACCCTTCACTTTAGAATTGTTAAGGGTTTTTAGCCAATAACAGTCATGTTGATATCAATTCAAGAATTAAAAGATTTAAAGATGAAAACTTCCGAAAACTTTCAATAAACTCCAAACCAATCTCAAAGTCACAATCAAGAACGAATAATATCACTAATTCCAGAATAGAACAAATAAACAAAATCTTAGGTAAGAAGGAAGAACGGGATGTCAATCCGTCTTCTAATTCAAACCTAAACAAGAAGAGAAGTCTTCTTGCAAGAAACCTTCCGAATCTTCCGTCAATCCGGGAAATCTGGAAATCCCAACGATAATCTCCACCAAAGTGCGAGATTTGGGCAAATCCAAGCGCGAACGTAGATCTCCAATGAGATCTCAAATGCGTCCAAGCGAATGCCGCGAAAAGTCTCTCTAAGCGGCGATCTAAACGGGGGTAAGCGTCGATGATGAAATCTCTCTTCGTCCGTCTTTTTATAGTGTAGGGTAAAATATCGGCCCGGCCCAATCTTCAAAAGATCGTGGCTTCAAAGTGTGGCGAAAAAGATCGCCAAGATCACGGTCGTGGAAGGTTCCACGACCGTAATTTAGAGCGTAGAAAGTGTCACGGTTTGAACCATGGATTCCACGACCGTAATAGTTACTGGAATGCATCACGCCTCTGTTGCAACATTCCACGGCCGTGGAACTAAACGTGGTTTGTAATCCGGCCGTATTTTAGAGCGTGGTTTAGGGCAAGAACGTGATTCTTCCTTAGCCTCGTGCATTCCTCAAGTTGAACTCCTTTTTGCTCCTTAGAATGTCCTCAATCCATGGACATATCCAATCAACTCGTCTTTGCTCGATTCCGTTCGGAAATAGCTCTTAAGTATCTATAATCAACATAAAGCTTGTGTAGACATCTATATCGACAATATAGGTAAACTAGCTCACATCTGCAACAATGCTCAATCAATGACTATCAATATGAATCAAATACATGTAGAAAACGTGCCTAAAGTATCACAATATTTCATGCTAACAGACCCCTTTGATGAATAGAGTTTGATATATATTTATGCCTTGTTATTAGGAAGTGTCCTCTATCAGGATTGGAGGTTGTTATGGTTGAGCTGAGTACGAGGTTGAGGTAAGTCCGTAGGACTTACTTAGCTACCATCCCTATATTGGGTATTTGCATGAGTGGTGTGTGCGTTAAATGAGTGGTGTGTGCGTGGCTATGATAACCCTTCCCTTTCATCCTTCCATGGAGTCTGGGAGGTTCTCTGACGTCACGCCAGACTGGTTTACAGGAAGGGCGCAATCCACTCCCATAGGGTACACGGGTTGTGTGACCGATACTCGTACAGCTGGATATAACACTCAGAGGCGAGGATGTATCGGTCCTCGTGTCACATACTTTCATCTATCTATATATATACGATTTAAGTGAATGACTATTATATAAAAATGATAAAATGGGTAAATGTGTGATAGCATGTTGGTGTGTTTATCTTTCATGATTGTTCTTGTGCTTGTGCTTATGCATTACCTTATATATGTATGGTTAGCTAACAATTTCATACCGTGTTGTAGATGTTTGCAGGATAGGCGTTGCTGGGTGATTTGACAGGGTGACAGGCCGAAGACTCTCGTACATTAGGTGGTTGGTTTTGGGGTTGTTTAGGTTTTTCCCTCTTGCATGAGGATGATGTCTTGTTTTCCCTCTTGTGTGAGGATGTCGTTTCATACTCGGCTATGTTGTTGTTTATCTTTGGTTATATAGTTTATACGGTTTTATGTATTTGTTTTTATATCTGTCAGTGCCATGTTGTAAGATCTAGTGAACTATTTGTAAGGCTAGGGTCAGAATCCATTGTGAGATCCTAGCCCAATGTGACATCCCAAGTCCCGCAGCATCGGGGTGTTACATGAGCATGATTCCAGAGATAGGAAAGTTTCCTTTCGGCTTATGGATAAGGTTCATGCGATGTACATCCCTGTTTTTGGAGACTTGCTTGGCTTTCCATAATCTTTTGTAGGCACATTCCCGAAAGTAGTGTGTGCTAGTGCTTTCAGGGAGAGCATCTTCATAGGAGAGGCTGGGAATGACAGATGGAGACTGGGGAACACCAAAGAGAAGAGCATGTATAACTTGTCCTTTAAGATAGGTCAGGGGATCCTCAGTGAGTCTTTGTTCGCAAGAACAAAGACACCTCAGAAAGTCAAGGCGGACGAGCTCTACTTCCTTTACTACATGACCACATGTACCATCCCAGACACAATAATATGCTTGCGGACTATCTTGGGACGATAGCCAACAAGCAAGCAGGAGTTATTTGCACAGGAGGCTTTGTCACTGATGTGGCAAAGAGATTGGAGTTGAACTTCTCGGATTGTACATTAGGTGAGAGTGCACACCCCCTTGGTTCGCAGAGATTGGTTGCTAGACAGGTTTTGATTCCTAGAGGTATGGGCACTCTACACGTGGCGTTGCCAAGGGTGAAGAAGCCAGCGGAGATAGAGTGGAAATCCGAGTATACTATTAGGAACAAAAGCAACTTGAAGAAGACGTTTGAGCACTATTTTGATGGAGCAGTCCCTCCAATCGTGTACTATGATGAGGAGGATGAGGAGGAGGATGATGATTATGATAAGGGAGATACAGCATACCATCCTTCTATGCTAGAGTTTGAGAGCGACACATACAGTGGTCATGCTACAGATGCTATGGACACAGATACATATGGCGCTAGACCTAGCAGGACCGGTGGAGGTGAGGAGGAGACTGAGGATAAGATACCTGCTCCATGTCATTCCTTCTCTCACGCACCCAGTCTTCGGAGAGGACGCGGATGCTGCAGATCTTTACTCCAACAACATATTGGAGCATTGGTTGCTGGCATTCGGGGTTTATGCACTGACTACTAGGGCCTTCACACTGATTATAAGACCCTTCACACCGACTACAAGGCGCTGGATACCCAGTTCACTGAGTAACATCAGATGACAGATGCGTGGGAATCCTCCTATGATGGACAAATGAGGGACATGTATTACCACACCTTTGGTGCCTTCTATGACCACGAAGCTCCGAGGTATCTGTACCCACCACCACCACCGCCAGTTGAGGATTTAGATTCCACTTCATTTTACATTGTAAGTATTTTTCTCCATCTTGTGCATGACTTCTCACATTGGGGACAATGTGAAGGTTAAGTATGGGGTGGGGATACTTACAATCTCTTTCCTATTATTGCACTTATGTACTCTGCATTGCACCTTGTGACTTGGTTGTTAATAACTCTTGCATTATCATTTCCACTATGACATTTGCATTGCATGTTTTTCTTCAAAAATTCGTGAAAATTTCGAAATTTTTGTGCTTCTTATGATGGAAATGACCTCTATGATGATGATTGTGATGTAAAAAGGCATAAGATGACTTAGCTATGTTGAGATTTTAATGGTGACATGTATGGGTTTGATTTTCTTGTTTGAACACATGTATGATTTAGATGATGTTAATGCCTTGATAAGAGAATGAAATAATGATCGAAGCTATATTATAAGTTGTTATGCATCATAATGGGATGACTAAGGCAATACGCCTCTTTTCTTTCAGACCTTATTCATGCTTGCCCCTCAATGAAAATTTTGACCTCCTTTTGACCATCCGTGAATTAGGATAGGTGGTAATGTAAGGTATTTTTTATGTGGGAGCGCCTTTGTAAAAGTTCTAAGTGAAAATTTAGCAAAATAGATTTAGGGAGGTTCAACATGAGGATGAGTAACTCGACACCATTCACATAGCCGGGCGTTTGTCTCTTGCCAAAGTCCGAATGACAACAAGTCCTAACGTGATATGGTATGTTCATCAAGGGTTTGAGGCATCTCGAAAATTGAGAATCGCCAATCTTCTAGGCTTCGGTTTTTGTGCACCACTGTCCATACTCTCAAAAAGTAAAGGAAAAGAATAGAAGTTTTACATGCAAAGCATGTGTTGGTGAAGTTGTGTTCTTAATACTCTTGTTGTGTTGTTCCTCTTTCCCGGATTAGCACCACATTACCTCAAAGATTTCCCACCCTGGACACGTTTCTTTGGCCTCTTTTTGATTGTAAGACCTTGAGACCTTTGTGCACGTGTTTAAGACTTCATGGCTTAGATTTGTTGTATTTTGGTTATCTCTACATCTTTATCATGTCTCTTATATATGTCTTTGAGTAAGAAATGATGATTTATCCATGATGCAGTTATTATTGATGCATACTTGTCTTTTTGTGACTTGAAATATTACTTTCAGGGTGATCCAAAAGAAGAAGCACATTTCAAAATGTTTTTGAGTTTTTCGCATCATATAGTCCATGACATCTTATATTCTAGATTTGAACCTTGCTTGGGGACATGAAAGACCCAAGTATGGGGTATTTTGATGACATGAATTATATGCCATTATAATCATGCATATTGTGAATGTTTTACTTTAGTTTCCCATACATTCGGAGAGATTTGTGTGCCTTTAAGCTTTATTTCATTTATATTTTGGAAATAGAGGTTTAGACGAGTTTTGATTGAATTGTAGGTGAAAACGATGGATTTGGAAGCAATAATGGAGCAAGGAATAGCTTGGGATGCTAAGGAAGTATAAGAGACCTTTGAGGAGTCATGAGGAGTAAGGAAAGTGCAAAGGAAGAGTCACACAAAAAAGTGGAAAACAAGCCAAAAGACGAGCACTTTCTGTTGTAGAAAATCGGGTGATTTATCTCCTAACTCGAACGATTTTCGTGTAGAAAAATCGGACAACTTATGTAGTAAATGGGTAGATTTTTACTTGTAACCGTCTAAAAATATAACGTTCGAAAGCCCAAAGCGCTGGGCTAGAGGAGGGATATTTCTTGCAGCCTATGGCATACGATAGAGCATTAGAGATTCTTGGAGAGAAAGAAGGTTGCGAAAGGAAGATAGAGTTCAAGATTCAAGAAAGTTATGAGATCTTTGATTATTGTTCGTTTTTGTGATTTGTTAACATATTCTATTGAGTTCTTTAAGAGATTTTATTGAAGTTTTGAAGGATTGATTACAGATTTTGGAGATTTGTCATGTTTTCTGCGAATTTTGGTTTTTATTTAGTTTTCTTTATTCAATCTTGATTTTGATTGAAAAATGAAAATGATTGGCTAAAAACCTTGTGATTCTGGGGAGATAGTTGATGATTGAGGCATAGATGATGATAGACTGAACTCATTTAATAATTTGGGCTCTGAGAGATGAGATTTAACCTTTGCGATTGCGAAAAATCGGACTGTTCTTTAAGAAAATCGACCGATTTTCTCTTAGAACCCCACGAATTTTCTGGTATGACGTTCCTCAATGTTTTATCCTTTAACAAAAGTTAAACCGTGTCTAAATCTTAGTCGTGCCTATACTTTTTAACCGTTATCCAAGTGTAAGAAGAGACTTCATCATTGATTGTTCACTTGGTAACCAAATTTTACAAGATTTGGGTAATGAAGAGATTCAAAGTCCTCTATTATGGTTTGAGTGTACCTTTCATCTTTACCTTCGAGAGTCCTATCCTTGGGTTTTAGTCAACGGTTTGAGTGTTAATTCTGACTTTGAGTACTCTTATTGATGAGTCTCAACATCCTTCGGGTTGAGAGCTTCTAAGTTGGGATAAGTGAGTAGTGGAACTTCACCATACATTATTCCTTTCTTCGAAACACATAACCTTGGCAACGCCAACTCTGTCCTTTGATCTTTAGAGTGTCTTGAATCGAAAGCCGCAGTCGGATACTTAAATCCTTGGAATCATTTGTCTCTTACATATTTACAAAATCTTTTACCTCTTGCTAGACAGTTTTTGAATCGATTTTATTCTCACCAAATCCCTGAGTTCGACATTGGAATTTCTTGCTTTACTGCAGTTGATCCGTACACTGTGGGTTCGCTTTTGCTTAAGTTCTAGATATAAAATTAAGACTGTCACGCACACTTTTGAGCAAATGTTATCATATCATGCATATAACACACACACCACTGATGCCAACACCCAATATAAGGATGGAGCTAAGTAAGTCCTACGGACTTACCTCAACCTCGTACAATCTCAACCACGATCAACCTCCAATCCTAAGAGGGACACTGCCTAATAACAAGGCATAGAGATATATCAATCTCCTATGAAACAAAGGGGTCACACCTAGACCCAAGAGATCCATAGGATCATCATCAACCTAAGTCTCACAACCTACTAATCTGCAAGGCCATAACCGGCATAACATGATCATAACATCATCATCACACTCTCACGTATACGTAGCATGATACAACACTCTCATACTAGGAAAGGAAGGGACAATGCTATCCTTAGGCAAGCCTAGAAGCAAGACACACTTGCAGAACAAGAGCAAAGCATGGGAGGAATGCAGGAAAGTGCAGGGGCAGCAGCACCACACGCAGGGGCAGTGGCACACCAAGCGTAGGGGTGGTGGCACACCAGGCGCAAGGGCGGCCTTTAGGCGGCTGAAGGGCGGTGGCACACCAGGCGCAGGGGCGGCCCTTAGGTGGCGCAGGGGCGCTTGACAACAAAGGGTTCGTCCTCGACTTCTCTTGATCCTTCACTTGCCTTTCTTCACTTCTTCAAGGTCCAGCAACCCAAACATACATACATACATACACATATATACATCAACATATGACTAGGCAGCTCCTCACAAGATTCAACTTGTGGAATCCTAAGCTAAGAAGGAAGAAAAAAAGATAGGATGAAAGAAAGGAGAGGAAGATGAAGATCTTACCAAGTTGAGACCTAACAAAGGAAGAACACACATCACCACTTCAAGGCTAGCTGAACACAAGCACAACTACGTCCTCAATCATCATCATCAACAAACCAACATCAAACTATCTTTAAAACTCTCACAAGATCAAGGAAATCAAGATCAAGATTCAAAGGAGGAAGAAGAAAAAGAGAAGAGTGTAAGGGATATGATGAAGCTATAAGAAAGGTGAAACCCTCATGAGGAGGTAAGGGAAGATACTTATAGGGTAAGGAAAGGTAAAGCACGGGTTAAGAGTCAACAAAGCCGGCTACAATACACTACAAGCCGCATAGGCGGATCATGGTGGCCGTCAAGGCGGTTCAGCCATAAATCCAGCACGATCAGCACTCAAAGACTAAGCTCTTACATCTCACCCCCGTAAAAACAAATTTCGTCCGAAACTTGCAAATTCACAAATCCTCACGGACCCATAAGCCGAGGTATAACTTTATCTAACGGAGGTATCACCTCTCCGTTCAAAAGGTCATAACCTATAACAATCTATAACCTCAACCGCAAGCATGGAGGAATCATCAACTCCAGAAATCAGGATCATAACACTATCCAAAGGCATAGAGGAATCACATCTCTTCCCATACTCATATCACAAGGCATAGAGGAATCACATCTCTAGCCAGATCATACTCATACACAAAACATGGAGAAAAAACATCTCTAGCAAGACTATGTCCATAAAAAATAGCGTGGAGGAAAGAACCACCCTCAGCTAAATCCTAATCACACTCGTGAAGAAAAGAACCATCTCCAGCTATAATCATAAATCACGCTAGCACATCAAGATCTAATAAGATCATACATCACATCATAGCTAGCAAGGAAAAAACACATCAAGGCATGTAAGCACATAAGCACATAATCACAACACTCACCAAGATAGCACTAAGATCTACTCGGTGATCTTAGGTGCATCTATCTCAACAAAAAACTTTGGATACTACCTCTGGATACTATCCTCAGTCTCCCATGTAGCCTCCACAGGTCCTCGTCTAGACAATTGTATCCTCAACATGGGAATGTCCTTCGAATGCAAGCGTCTCATACCTCGCACTAGGACTGCAATCTGATGCTCAGCAAAGGTGGTATCCGGCTAGACCACCAAATCATCATAACTCACAATATGTCTCGGATCTGGTATATACCCCTCAACTGAGACACGTGGAACACATGATGAAGACCCTCTAATCTTTGAGGCAAAGTTAATTTGTATGCTGCCCTCCCAACTCTGTCAAGTATTTCAAAAGGATCGACATATCGGGGACTCAGCGTCGGAGATACTCTCAGCTAGACACGAGCACCAACTCCGAACTCCAAAGGCGACGCCTCCTGTCTGCATATGACTTTTGGCGACTCTATGCAGCCAACATCCTCTCTCTGATCAGCGTTAATCGAGCCATATCATAACGAATCTACTCTAGCTCTATACCACTGATACTGTTGGGCTCATCCCAACATAAAGGTGTACGCCATCTACGCCCATACAATGCCTCATATGGAGTCATCCCAATAGATGCATGCCATTTGTGGTTTTATGAGAACTCAACTAATGGGAGGTAATCTGACCATCCTTGTCCCCGATCCAACACACAAGCTCACAACATATCCTCAAGGGTCTGGATGGTCCTCTATGACTGACCATCGATCTGAGGTTGAAACGCGGCCGTGATGTATAGACTCATTCCCAAAGTAGTCTGAATTTGCTGCAAAAACCTCAAGGTAAATCGCCTATCTCGATCGGAGACGATCGTCCTCGGTACACAATGGAGTCTTAATATCTTCCAAGTGTACTCCTCAACTAATCGGCTCACTGGCCACACCTCTGTGATAGGAATGAAACATGCACTCTTCGTTAGTCTATCCGCAACAAGCCAGATTGCATCAAAACTCCTACTGGGCCTCAATCCCGTCACAAAGTCCATAGAGACGTCCTCCCACTTCCATTGCGGCACTAGTAGTGCATGGAGCTCACCTCTAGGTCTGCAATGATCTATCTTGATTTCTTGACAAGTCGCACACTATACCACAAATCTTGCTACATCGGGCGTCAACCCTCCCACCAATATGAGCATCTCACATCATAGTAAATCTTACTCGTACCTGGATGTAGTGAGTAAGGTGTATAGTGAGCCTCCTGTAAAATCCTCTATCTCAACTCTGCATCAGCAGGTACACAGACGCAGTCAAGGCATCTCATCACTCCATCTGCTCCTATAGAGAATTGTGGTGCCTCACCATGACACATCTCTCTCTAATCCTCATCAGGGTCGGGCAGGTCCCCTGCTTCTATTGGATCTCACCCAACAGACCAGGTAGAACCTCTAAGGTGTACAACTGGGCATCCTCATCACGAAACTGGATGTCCAACTCTAGCCAAGCTACATCCCTCTAAAGGTGAGCCTGAACTATAAGTCTCGCAATAGCCTTCTATCGAGGCGTCTTCCTACTCATGGCGTCGGCGACAATGTTCGCCTTCCCTGTATGATATGGAATCTCATGGTCAAAGTCCTTGATCAACTCGAGCCATCGACACTGGCGGTTATTCAACTCCCGCTGCGTGAAAATATACTTAAGACTCTTATGGTTTGTGAGGATCTGTTAAGTGGCACCATACTGGTAATGTCTCTAGATCTTCAAAGCATGAACAACCACTGCTAACTCAAATCATGAGTCGGGTAGTTCTCCTCATACGTCTTCAACTGTCGAGACGCATATGCAATCACTCTACCTCTCTACATCAATAGACATCCCAAGCCTAGCTTTGATGCATCACTATATACCACAAAATCCTCAGAACCCTCAGGCTGTGCCAAGAAAGGAGCAAAAGTCAAACGCCTCTTTAACTCCTCAAAACTCTGGGCACACTGCTCAGAAGACACAAATCTGGTAGTCTTCATTAGCAGTATTTGTAAAACCGTCCTCAAATGACCAAGGAAGTCAATGAAAATACTGTTCATCAACTCCATGAAGACCGGTGGGGCATTCGTAAGACCAAATGGAATCACTACAAACTCGTAGTTTCCATAACGGGTACAAAATGCCGTCTTGTGTGCATCCTGCTCCGCACCCTTAACTAGTGATATCTTGAACGTATGTCAATCCGGGAGAAAACTGTCGCTCCCTGAAGTTGATCAAGCAAATAAGCAATATGTGGAAGTGGATACTTGTTCTTCATGGTAACCTTGTTCAAGTCTGTGTATTCGATGCACAATCTCAACGATTTGTCGCATGAAGAGGACAGGTGCTCCCCAAGGGGATACGCTAGGGTGGATGAAGCCCTACTCAGCCAATTCCTCGAGTTGCTTCTTCAGCTCAAACATCTCGACAGGCAGCATACGATATGGGGCTTTCGAGATTGGTCTCGTACCATGCTCCAACTTGATGCTAAAGTCCAAACTCCTCTGGGGCGGCAAACTAGACGGTTGTACAAACACGTCTGTAAACTCACAGACCATTGGAATATCCTCCACTGTTGGACTCTCTCCATCCTTCACGGCATAACACCAGAAGGCTTCACATCCCTGGGCTATCAACCTCGCTACTCGTAAAACACTAATGACAAATCCCGTCTACCAAGATCCCATCCTCGGAATACATCTATCTGACCTATTCCGGTAGACACTATCATAGTCCTCCTACCTACATCTAACACCGCATGGTGTTTACGCATCCAATTCATACCTAAAATGAATTTCTCATGCATCAATGGCATGACAAAGAAGTCTACAAGCAACACACGAGTCCCTAAACGAAGGGGACAACTACGTATCACGCGGGTACCTCTGACCCTACTACCATCAGGTAACCCTATAGTAAAGGGTATCCCCTCTATAGTAGCTAAACCCAGACGGTCAACACAAACATCACAAATAAAGGAATGCGTAGCACCCGTATCAACTAAAACTCTAAAAGGTAAACCATGAAGCAAAATGATACCTCTAGCGGGCGGTGCATGTGGCTCCTCTGCACTCCTTAGCTCAAAGACTTTACCCTTAGCTCCTCTTGTGTCAGTGCTACTCCCACTAGGACCTCTACCTCTACTCTGCCCGGGAGAATATCCCTGAGTAGAAGGACGATATGGGACTCTTTGGTGTCCTTGTGTCTGCTGTTGATGTGTCCTCTCACCACCTCTTGTCACACTAGCAGGGGAAGAACCTTGTTATGATGCAACTTCACCCTGGCTAGAAAAGGCTGCTCTATGACATGGCCAACCACAAGTGAAGTAAGTCATTGGTGGCCTCGTACACTTTCGTCGCAAATGTCCAAGATCACCATAGTTGAAGCACTGTCGTCCCTTCTCTACAATCAATGCAGATGAGGGGTAACCTTGACGTCTCTAGCTCCACCCAGAACCTGAAGCTGTACTAACGCCACTGGTCTTCCAAGTACGTTGCCTCTTCTCAAACCGTCCCGTCTGAGAAGTCCTCCTCTGACTGAACCTCTCATGTTCATAAGCTGAGGCCCGGTCCTTGTAATCTATCAAGGACTCACAATAGAATCCCTCCATATAGGAACGTGTACTCTCCCTCCGTCGACGGGAGAACAATAACACGTGTTGGTCCTGAGAAGGTGCGGTTGGACCCAACAGTGCCAACTCTGACTAGAAGCGGCTAATGGCATCTACAATCGGCACATCCTCAAAGCCCGGCTCCACAAAATCCTGCAGTTTCTCCCTTCTCAATGAGGCAGGGTAGAAACACTCCCTAATCATACTCCTCATCTTATCGTAACTAGTGGCTCGACCCCTCATGGTCCTCCACCACTGATGAGATAAGTCACGGAATAGAGTCTATACTACCTCTATCCGTCTGTCTTCTAGACATCTAATAGATTCAAGATCTGAGTCCACATGCCCAATCCAGACCTGTGTCTCTAATCCCACCTTCCCAGAGAAATGGGGTACGTCCAATTGATGAATTACCTTCAACCACGTATCTGGTCGAGACCCTCTATACTTCTTTGGAGCTCTCACAGTCTCAGCAGCATGTACTGGCATAGCTGACACTTGAGTGGCTCCTTGGGACATCTTAGAAGATCCCTCATGCACTGGTAGATTCGGGGCCCGTCTGCCCGCTCTGGCATCCTCCTCTACAAGTCGTATATAAGAATGAAACTCTGGTCCCCTCATGTCGACACGATCCAAGTCATCTGATTGGACTCGGTGTTACCGTGGTCGCCCAGATCCACCGCTCTTCATCTCTAGGACGACAATCTCAGCAATCTCCTCATGAACCTCCTCCACCACTGGTGGATCCGCAGCGGGAACTGGTCCTTGTCCTATCACACCTAGAGAAAGTGGTGGTCTACCTCTACCCCGGCCTACGGTAGAAACTGCTCTATTCCAAGCCATATGCGGGGTATGCACACCTAACTATTAGGCTATATATATGCCATATGTATATATATATGTGTATATATATATATATATATATATATATATATATATATAACACATACACATATAATCCATAATACATATATATACATATCTATACTGCTGAGATCCACGGAAGAGGTGACGCCTTGTCGTACATAATCTCCCAAAATAACAACTTTTGAAACAAAAATCCTTTAAAAACGTCAAACCCCTCTCGAGTTTTGTTTATTTTTTTTATCTGACCTTATTGCTGGTAGCAAGTGCCATTGTTATCAACCTAAGCATCTGATACCAATTCTATAACACCCCGATTCCGCGGGAATCGGGATCTCACATTGGGCTAGGATCTCATAGTGAATCCTGACCCTAACCTCACAACAAGTTCGTTGGACCTTACAACATGGCATTGACAGATATAAAACAAATACATAAAAATGTGCATCAAAAGATATACAAGATCATAGACTAGTGTAAAACTTTATCCTCACACTAGAGGTTTAAAAAACATCATCCTCATGCAAGAGGTACATAAACATCCCCAAAACCATAAACACCTAATGCACAAGATTCCTTGGCCTGTCAACATGCCGGATCACTCTGCAGCTCGCCTATCCTGCAAGGCATCTACAACATGGTATGAAAACATGAGCTAACCATACGTATATAAGGTGATGCATAAGCACAAGCACAAGTCATAAAAGATAAACACATAATCATGCTGTCACACATTTACCCATTTTATTATCTTTATATAATAGTCATTCACTCAAATCTTATATACAGATATATGAAACTTTGTGACATGAAGACCGTATCATCCCCGCCCTCTAGGCCTGCTAGCCAAATTTAGTAGTATTGGTCACACAACCCATGTACCCCTTGGGAGTGGATTTTGCCCTTCCTTTAAACCAATATGACCTAACATCAAAGAAAATCCCACACTCCTTACAGGATGAGAGGGAAATCGATAAAACATAGATCGAAAATAATCGACATTGCATGCTATCATATCAAGCATATAAAACACACACCACTCATGCCAACACCCAATATAAGGATGATAGCGGAAGATAAAGATCTTACAAAGATGATATATCTCTATGCCTTGATATTAGGCAGTGTCCCTCTTAGGATTGGAGATTGATATATCTCCAATCCTAAGAGGGAGATAAAGATATTTCAAAGCTGAGACCGAACAGAGGAAGAACACACATCACCACTTCAAGGCTGGCTCAACACAAGTACAACAACGTCCTCAATAATCATCATCAACAAACCAACATCAAACTCTCTTTAAAACTCTCACAAGATCGATGAAATCAAGATGAAGATTCAAAGGAGAAGAAGAAGAAGAGAAGAGCGTAAGGGAGAAGTTGAAGTTGTAAGAAAGGTGAAACCCTCATCAGGAGGTAAGAGAAGATACTTATAGGGTAAGGAAAGGTAAAACACGGGTCAAGAGTCAATAAAGCTGGCTGCAACACACCACAAACCGCAGGGGCGCATCATGGTGGCCGCAGGGGCCGTCTCTATAAACCGCAGGGGCGGTTTAGGCATAAATCCAGAACTATCAACACTCAAAGACTAAGGATCTTACGATTAGGACCTCATAATGGGTCCTAACCCTAGCCTGACAACAAGTTCACTAGGTCTTACAACAAGGCACAAAGAAATATAAAACATCCTTTACAAAATACAAACATGTGATAAAATAATACGTATAAACCCCACAACTGAATACAGAAAAGCATTATCATATACATACACAACCCCAAACCCATAACACCTAAATTTATGGAAGTCCTCGGTTGATCACTCCTCCAAATCACTCTGCAGCATTCATAGCCTACAAAGGACCTACAACACGGTATGAAACCGTTAGCTAATAATTCATATATAAGATAATGCACAAGCACATACACACATCATGGGAACAATAAACACCAAGCATGCTATCACACATTTACCCGTTTAACTATCTTTATAACGTTATGCACTCAAACCATGTATATGTGTTTGACACGAGAAGTATATCATTCTCGCCTCTGGGTCCAATATCCAGTTGGAGTGGCGTCAGGCGCACATTTTTGTAGGCCATGTGACGAGGTTAAAATCCTAATGTCGTTTCTTTTAGCTTAAGTCAAAGTAATTGCCTAACTAATGAAGAATCATCTAAGCTAACTCCATCTTCACCACCTCAAGGGACTCTAACAAGAGCGCAAGCTATAAGCCAAGCTGAGATGGATGCTCTTTTCCTAAACATTCTCTATGAAGCTCAACCAAATCCACCTTTATCGAGCCTAAGGACCATCTTGTGTTCTATGTTTGCTGGGCTTTATTTAACTCTCTTTCAATGTAATTATTGTAATTAGTTTCTTTTTTCTGTTTTAGTAGAAAAGGCCTAGGATGTATATAAAGCCTTTTCTCTCTTCTTTTGTAGTTAGACAAGTTTTATACAAGTTTTGCTGAGAGCATTTCAGAATTGAATCCAAGAGAATTCAATCATTCTTCTCTCGTGATTTTGTGTGTGATCAAGCTTTCTCGTTCTTGTGTATGCCAATCTCATCCGGGATTGGTGTTGCAAGTCGAATAAGGCGACCTCTTCGTGCTCTCGATTCTCATATCGATTGTGTGGAGTTGTAAGAAGCGGGGTCGAATCGTCACTGGTTTGGTTCTTGGATATCGAATCCAAGGTATCTATCATTGTTCCTTTCGGTTCTTCCTGTCCCTTTCTGTTTTCTCGTTTTCATTGTTGTCCATGTTTGTTAATTTCGTGTGTTCTTCAATCTTCAGAACAGGTTGTTCGACTAGATCCGTTCTTCGCGGCTAATACCCGTATCAATTGGTATCAGAGGCCATTTGACGTCCAACCACCAAAAAAGAGTCGGTAAATCATAAAATCACAAAAAGAGTCTGTTTTGATCATTGTAATTGATCCTTGTCTTTTGTTTGAGTCTATTTATGTTTCTCTCTTCTACTCTATGCTTTGTTTCAGTCTAACAAGTTTGTTCCTTGTTTGTGAGTTTTGGACACCGGAAACAACCATACCACCAACAACCACCACACAACCATCAACAACCATTTTTCCCTCAACCACATTAGCCTCACTTGAACCAGTTGAAAAAAAACCAAATGTGGCTACTTCTGTTCTTGCATCCAGAACACGCAGAATTGAAGCTGAAGTAGATTGTTTCCCTACATCCAATACACGCCAAATAGGAGTTGGTTCAGCGTATTTCCTACAAATCCGGCACAAAGCTTGAAGCAGTTGTTTTCCTCCTACATATCTGGCACGTTGAATCAGTTGCAACAATCTAGGAGTTGAGATATGATCTTATCCTAAAGATTTACAACAACTTGGGCCACGTTTATCTACAGACAAGATTTTTTTTATTTCTATCAATTTTTGTTTATTCTTCTTTTCTGATTTCCTTAATCATAAAGTTCACAAAACAAAAGAAAAGAAAAGAAAAGAAAAAAAGATAATAAAAAAAGAAGAAGAAAGAAATCCAAAATCCAAAAAAAAAGAAAAAAAAGAAAAGGAATCAGATCTATTCATTTCATTCTAATTTATTGTTTTATTTCATTCTTTCTTATTCATAGTTTGTAATTAGCCTAGTGTTATTACATCTGTTTTAGTGTTATTCAGCAACAAAGAGGACTTCAAGAAAGGACTTAAGTCAAGTATCTAGTCTCATTCGGAGGAAGAACCAAGCATCTCGTTGAACCTATCTAGCCACACCTTGCTACTGTACATTTTCGGCCATCAAACACTATAGCTCAGCCTTCCTTAACCTCATCCTACGGTGTCTATGGTTCATGATAGAAATACGGATGATCTAGATCGAGGAGAAACTTGAACTACGTCTTCTTGATCGTTTGTGTTGGATTGTTAGCATGAAATATTGTGATATTTTAGGCACGTTTTCTAAACGTATTTGATTCATATTGATAGTCTTTGATTGAACTTTGAGCATATATGAGCTAGTATTACCTATATTGTCGATATGGATGTCTACACTAGTTCTATGTTGATTATAGGTGATTTGGAACTATTTCCGAACGGAATCGAGCAAAAGAAGAGTTGATTGAGTTGTCCATAGATTGAGGACACTCTTTGGGAGCAAATTGGAGCTTTAGCTTGAGGAATGCACGAGGCTAGGGAAGCATCACGTTCTTGCCCTAAATTACGCCCTAAAATACGGCCGGAATCCAAACCACGTTCAGAATTACGGCCGTGGATTCAGAGTCAGAAATTGATGTTCATTCCAGAGGATACTACGGTCGTGGAACAAACCGTATTTGTTTCCACGCCCTAGAATTACGGTCGTGGAATCTTCCACGACCATGATCTTGGCGAATCTTTTCGCCACACTTCGAAGCCACAATCTTTTGAAGATTGGGCCGGGCCGACACTTTGCCCTACGTTATAAAAAGACGGAAGAAAGGAGATTCCGTCATCCCCACTTAGGCAATCATCATTTACAAACTCTCGCTTACGCAAGATCACCGCTTACACATCTCCGCTTAGCAAGGCAAAACCTTCGTTTTGAGAGGCATTTTGGAGATCTCATTGGAGATCAAAGTTCGCATCGGAGAATCGTCCTAATCTCGCACTTTTGGTGGAGATTGCTGTTGAGATCTTCGGATTGACGGAAGATCGAAGCTTTTGGAAGATTTTGCAAGAAGATCTCTCTTCTTGTTTAGGTTTGATTTGGAAACGGATTGACATCCCGTTTCTCTTCTTTCCTAAAGTTGTGATTGTTTACTCTGTTTTGAATCTTTTGATAAACACTTGTTCTTGATTGTGATCTTGAGATTTGTTCGAAGATTATTGATAGTTCTTGAAAGTTTTCATCTTTTATCCTTTAATTCTTGAATTAATATCAATATGACTGTTATTGGCTAAAAACCCCTAACAATTCTAAGGTGAAGGGTTGATAGTTGTGGCATAGGTGATGATAGATCGATCGTAAACAGATTAGACCCTGAGAGTTAGAGAGAATCGTCGACGAACCCTAAATTACGGGCTGTTCTTGAGTTCCACGACCGTGGAATCTCAAGATCCAACCGTAATTTCCCTCTAGTTTACGAGCCTGCTTTTACTTTAATCCAAAGTTAAAGATTTGCTTTAACTTAGTTTAGACTTGTCTTTTCTAGGTGGTAGTGAGCCTCAACAACCTCTACCTCGATTGTGAGCCTCAACAACCTCAATCGGTTAATTTAGTCTTGATCTTTAGGTTATAAGTTTGGGTATTTGACACTAATCCTCATCTTTAGAATCTTTCTATATTGAGCCTCAACAACCTGTATAGAGAGTGCCTTTTAGGTGGGTTACATAAGGTTTTTGGAACTTCACCGTACGATTACCTTACATTAGTATACCTTTGCATATCTCTACTCTGTCTTTATATCATTAGTATATCTTGAATCTATTGCCACAACTGGATACCCGGATCTTTAGGATTGTTGTTTTCCCAATATTTGCAAAACTCTCGTATTTACTCGCTTGGCAATCTATAACTGAATTCGTTCCCACCCAAATCCCTGTGTTCGATACTCTGGAATTCTTGCTAATCTACGCCGATCCGTACACTGCGGGTTCGCTTGCTTTTATTCTAGTTTTATAAATTTAAAGCTTATTTGCACACCTTTTCGGGCGAACAAGTTTTTGGCGCCGTTGCCGGGGATTTGGTTTAGGCCGAATTCGGTTATCGGTTGTCAAGCTTGGGAGCTTTACTCTTGTTATTTGATATCTTTTTGGTATGAGTTTTTGAGTTTTCAGATTTTCCAATGGATGGAAGCAGCTATGAGACGGCGAGGAACGAAATAAAGGGTCTCAAAGATGAGCTTGTTGAAATTTGGAGGCAAAGGCTTAGGGACAAAGCTTTGGAAGAAGAAAATTGGAGAGCAATACAATTAGCTAGGTTGGAGCAGTATAAATATTTACAATATATATTTGAGTGCATCAACTTTAGTAACGAAAGGGAAAGAGAAGAGGCTATTGAGAATGAGCTTGCAGATTGGGATAAGCTTCATATCCCTCAAAAGGTTTATGAGCAACCTATTAAGATCTGTTTCAATCAACGTGTGAAAAGCTGTTGAAGAAGTTAGATGACATGGAAAGCAACTTATCCTATGCTATCAAAGCTATGGCGGAGGAGAAGTGCGACGAAGAACTCCAAGTTTTGAGCATTCCTCCTATCGAACCTGAAGCTCCTCTTGAAGTCCTCATTGAAGAAGAGGAAGAAGTGGTGAACCTTGGCCAAATTACTGAAACTGTGGCCAAGGTTGAAGAAGATCCAGCTGAGTTGGGAGATATTTCATGTGTGGATCATCATGCCAACATGAAACTTGTCCCAAGCCTTGAAGAACTTAACAAGGTATATTGTCTTACTTCCTTTGATATTCCTATTAAAATTTCTGATTTTTTCAGGAATGCACCGGAGAGTTGGAGGTCTCTTCCAAAAGAACCTCCTAAGGTGAAGATGAAACCTCCATCAAAATTGTTGAAAGAAGATGCTCCTTGGACCACAAGGAGTGGAGTTAGCAAGCACTTCACCGTTAAGGCGATGAAGTGTCTTTTGTTCAAGTATGGGGTCATTCACATGACAAAGACCATACATCATCCCCAAGCTGGAGATGGGGAAGCTAGGAGGATTCTCGAGAAACTGATTTCTCGATCTATGAAAGGATGGGACGCAAGGCCGAATTATGTCCCATTAAAGCATAAGAAATCTAGGAGGATTCCGGTGAGAATCAAACCGTACAAGCTTGTACGTGGGAGATCTTACCACTTGCCGGTGAAATTAGGAACCGGAGATTTCTTGGAAGAACTCTATGATGGATTTGAAGAGCAATCCAAGATGTTCAAGGTGCATTGAGTCATCTATGGAGATTGGTCTAGCTACGGACCTTAAACAAAGCGCTTCTTGGGAGGCAACCCAAGGTATTGCATTTTCGTTTTTGTTTTCGATACATAGTTTAGTTTAGAATAGACGTTTTTCGCTTTATTTTTCCTCGATTTCTTCCGGTATGTTCGTGTTTTTGGTTGTAGGATCGATGAAAAAGGAGAAACGGAGAATAATGTCGAAGAAGAGTGACGAAATTTGGATTTTGGAGCTTTACAAAGGGTTCCACGGTCCAAATTACGGTCGTCATAGCTACAGTGACCGTAATTTTCAAACGCCTTTGAAAAATCACCAAAACCACGGTTCCAAGCACTTCCACGGCCGTGGAATGCCCCGACAGACCGTAAATTTTTGGAAATTTTGCCGGCCACTATATAAGCCACATTCTTCACAAACTTAACCAAAATTCTTCCGCCTTTCCACGACCTAGATACCGAAAACCCTCCACCTCTCCCAATTCTTCGTTTTCTAATCGTTTTCAACGATTCTTCGTCCTAAACTGCAGCAAATCCAATCACGAACAAGATCCAAGCAATAAACCGAGTGGAAATCGATCAACAAACACGCATTTTGGGTTTTTCAATCCGGAAAAGAGGTTATTTCTTTCTTCTTGATTTTCGCGGATTTAGTTCGTTTTTGCTATAGATCTTTAGGAAGAACTGACAAAAGACTGGAAGGAATTAGATTAGGACTGCTTGTTGTGGTGATTGTTGGTGAATTTGCTGAGATTCACGAGTTTCCGAGACGAATCACGGTCTCTGGGTAAACCACGGCCGTAATTTTCCAAGAATAGACCGTAATTTTGCTACAGAATGGATTTTGTAAGGAGAGTGTCGGGAAGGATAAAAGAGAAGAAGGGAGATCAGAATAAGAAAAGAAAGGGAAACCCCTCCTCATCCTCATCCTCTAGGGCACCACCACAATCATCTCCTTCACTACCATCTTCACCTTCACCTCCATCCTCACCTCCTCACCCTAGCATTCCGACCATACACGAAAACTACCTTGCTGCGTTTGAGAAGATAGAGAAGAGGGCAGTGATTGGCCCAAGGTATTTGTTGTTGGAGGATCTACATCCTCTCAACATAGTTGATGATCTTACATGGCTCTTGGATAGAGCCGGATTGCTTGTCTTCACAAACATTCGTGAAGACGCCTATGAGGAGATCACCCGGGAGGTTGTGACATCTTTCGAGCACAACCACGTAGATAGGACCGTCTCCTTCCGTCTCATGGATCGAGACTATCATTTGAGTATTATTGAGTTTGGGACCATTTTCGGGTTCCATGAGACCTACAATGGTCGATTTCCGAGCGGTGTTTACCCTAAGGATTTTTGGGAGGAAGTTGCAATGATTTACGATCAGGAGGACCGATGGCAGCCCGCAGATACCAAGGCTAAATTGATGTACCATTTAGCCTTGAAGATAGCTCACCGCGTTCTTTCGGAGTGTCTCTTTCCTAGGACGGAGACGCCCCAAAAGATCAAGACGGATGAGCTATTCTTACTCTATTGTATGCTATATGGACGCCGTGCAGATTGTGCTACTCTCTTTGCTGCTACGATGAGCAAGCTCAAGAACAAGTCGAAGGGGAACATTGGATATGGTGGGATAGTTACCCACATTGCTAGGAGCTTTGGTGTAGATTTTTCTGCTTGCACCCGCATACCCGCCGTACCTCTAGAATTACATGCATTCATGGTTAGGGGACTCATTTTCCCCACACATAGAGGTCCGCCTTATGCGGGCATGCCTTGGGAGAGCAGGACAGGCAGGGGTATTGAGTGGCTGCCGGAGTATTCCATTGTGGCGGGACGCCACAATTGGAAGGAGACGTTCGCTGCTATGGATGTGAACAGGTTAGTAGCTCCCCCTGACGTCCCACCACCAGTTGTGGAGGAGGAGGAGATGGGAGATCAGTACGAGAGTGGTGGAGGAGCGGAGCAGGAGTTTGGCACGTTTCCGGACCAGCCGGAGGCGGCCCCAGATGTACCTAGACGCTCTCCACGTCCAGCTAGAGCCTCAGGCTCGTCATCTCGCCACGCTAGCGTGAGTGAGAGGCCCACGTGGATGACTACACCTCCCACTTGGTATAGCACCCCCCCTCCTTGGTCCACGGAGCAGCCAGCAGCATATCCACCACCACCAGCACCATCCGATGCCCCATCATGGTACAGTCAGGCTCCAGGATGGTACGAGCAGATGCCGGATTGGGCCACCGGACTTTCAGAGAGAGTTGGAGCATTGGAGATCCGAGCCGACGCTAGAGACGGACGCCTCGACGACCTCGACCACATGATGAGGGACGTCTACCGCCAGCAGTTTGGGTGGTACTATGACTCCAGTTTCTCTCCCTTCCCACCTCCGCCGGCGCCGCAGTGATTCGATGCAGGACCGTTCGCTTTAGACATTCCCGCCACCACTTGTGAGTTTCTTTTTCTTTTTCTTTCTTTTGTTCTTTCTTTTGAACATTAGGGACAATGTTCGTCCTAAGTATGGGGTGGGATGTACTAAAAGTTTGTAATAACTCTACTCTCTATGTTGCTTTCATTCGAGACTATCATTGCATGTTCATTATGTGTTACACGTTTCATTTTTGCATTGCATGAAAAAGAACTTTAAAAACCCATAAAAATTGAAAAATTTTGAAAATTTTTGTGCTTCTGATGAATTGAGATGATTTCCATGATAATCATTACTTGTGGAAGGAGTTTGATAACAATTGCATGCTCAAAAGAATGGTGAATTGAAAAGAATTTGAATGAATGAATTCTACCTCTTTTGCAAGTTTTATAATGTGAAAAACGTTACCTAAATCATGTTGAGAAATTGAAGTTGAAATCACATTATAAGTTCCTATACTTCTTGTTGAAATGATTAAGGCAATTCGATACTTTCTTTCTTCTTTCTTTGATCATCTAGCTCCTCATTGAAATATTAGCCTCCTTTACCTATCCGGGAACTTGGAAAAGTGAATGAAAAAGGCATGTTTGATGTGGGAGGGCCATGAGAGCAATTATTTGCAATCAAATGAATAGAAAGAAATTGTAGGTTTTGTGTGTGATCTAGCTTTCTCGTTCTTGTGTATGCCAATCTCATCCGGGATTGGTGTTGCAAGTCGAATAAGGCAACCTCTTCGTGCTCTCGATTCTCATATCGATTGTGTGGAGCTGTAAGAAGCGGGGTCGAATCGTCACTGGTTTGGTTCTTGGATATCGAATCCAAGGTATCTATCATTGTTCCTTTCGGTTCTTCCTGTCCCTTTCTATTTTCTCGTTTTCATTGTTGTCCATGTTTGTTAATTTCGTGTGTTCTTCAATCTTCAGAACAGGTTGTTCGACTAGATCCGTTCTTCGCGGCTAATACCCGTATCAATTGGTATCAGAGGCCATTTGACGTCCAACCACCAAAAAAGAGTCGGTAAATCATAAAATCACAAAAAGAGTCTGTTTTGATCATTGTAATTGATCCTTGTCTTTTGTTTGAGTCTATTTATGTTTCTCTCTTCTACTCTATGCTTTGTTTCAGTCTAACAAGTTTGTTCCTTGTTTGTGAGTTTTGGACACTGGAAACAACCATACCACCAACAACCACCACACAACCATCAACAACAATTTTTCCCTCAACCACATTAGCCTCACTTGAACCAGTTGAAAAAAACCCAAATGTGGCTACTTCTGTTCTTGCATCCAGAACACGCAGAATTGAAGCTGAAGTAGATTGTTTCCCTACATCCAATACACGCCAAAATTGGAGTTGGTTCAGCGTATTTCCTACAAATCCGGCGCAAAGCTTGAAGCAGTTGTTTTCCTCCTACATATCTGGCACGTTGAATCAGTTGCAACAATCTAGGAGTTGAGATATGATCTTATCCTAAAGATTTACAACAACTTGGGCCACGTTTATCTACAGACAAGATTTTTTTTATTTCTATCAATTTTTGTTTATTCTTCTTTTTCTGATTTCCTTAATCATAAAGTTCACAAAACAAAAGAAAAGAAAAGAAAAGAAAAGAAAAAAAGATAATAAAAAAAGAAGAAGAAAGAAATCCAAAATCCAAAAAAAAAGAAAAAAAAAGAAAAGGAATCAGATCTATTCATTTCATTCTAATTTATTGTTTTATTTCATTCTTTCTTATTCATAGTTTGTAATTAGCCTAGTGTTATTACATCTGTTTTAGTGTTATTCAGCAACAAAGAGGACTTCAAGAAAGGACTTAAGTCAAGTATCTAGTCTCATTCGGAGGAAGAACCAAGCATCTCGTTGAACCTATCTAGCCACACCTTGCTACTGTACATTTTCGGCCATCAAACACTATAGCTCAGCCTTCCTTAACCTCATCCTACGGTGTCTATGGTTCATGATAGAAATACGGATGATCTAGATCGAGAAGAAACTTGAACTACGTCTTCTTGATCGTTTGTGTTGGATTGTTAGCATGAAATATTGTGATATTTTAGGCACGTTTTCTAAACGTATTTGATTCATATTGATAGTCTTTGATTGAACTTTGAGCATATATGAGCTAGTATTACCTATATTGTCGATATGGATGTCTACACTAGTTCTATGTTGATTATAGGTGATTTGGAGCTATTTCCGAACGGAATAGAGCAAAAGAAGAGTTGATTGAGTTGTCCATAGATTGAGGACACTCTTTGGAAGCAAATTGGAGCTTTAGCTTGAGGAATGCACGAGGCTAGGGAAGAATCACGTTCTTGCCCTAAATTACGCCCTAAAATACGGCCGGAATTCAAACCACGTTCAGAATTACGGCCGTGGATTCAGAGTCAGAAATTGATGTTCATTCCAGAGGATACTACTGTCGTGGAACAAACCGTATTTGTTTCCACGCCCTAGAATTACGGTCGTGGAATCTTCCACGACAGTGATCTTGGCGAATCTTTTCGCCACACTTCGAAGCCACAATCTTTTGAAGATTGGGCCGGGCCGACACTTTGCCCTACGTTATAAAAAGACGGAAGAAAGGAGATTCCGTCATCCCCGCTTAGGCAATCATCATTTACAAACTCTCGCTTACGCAAGATCACCGCTTACACATCTCCGCTTAGCAAGGCAAAACCTTCGTTTTGAGAGGCATTTTGGAGATCTCATTGGAGATCAAAGTTCGCATCGGAGAATCGTCCTAATCTCGCACTTTTGGTGGAGATTGCTGTTGAGATCTTCGGATTGACGGAAGATCGAAGCTTTTGGAAGATTTTGCAAGAAGATCTCTCTTCTTGTTTAGGTTTGATTTGGAAACGGATTGACATCCCGTTTCTCTTCTTTCCTAAAGTTGTGATTGTTTACTCTGTTTTGAATCTTTTGATAAACACTTGTTCTTGATTGTGATCTTGTGATTTGTTCGAAGATTATTGATAGTTCTTGAAAGTTTTCATCTTTTATCCTTTAATTCTTGAATTAATATCAATATGACTGTTATTGGCTAAAAACCCCTAACAATTCTAAGGTGAAGGGTTGATAGTTGTGGCATAGGTGATGATAGATCGATCGTAAACAGATTAGACCCTGAGAGTTAGAGAGAATCGTCGACGAACCCTAAATTACGGGCTGTTCTTGAGTTCCACGACCGTGGAATCTCAAGATCCAACCGTAATTTCCCTCTAGTTTACGAGCTTGCTTTTACTTTAATCCAAAATTAAAGATTTGCTTTAACTTAGTTTAGACTTGTCTTTTCTAGGTGGTAGTGAGCCTCAACAACCTCTACCTCGATTGTGAGCCTCAACAACATCAATCGGTTAATTTAGTCTTGATCTTTAGGTTATAAGTTTGGGTATTTGACACTAATCCTCATCTTTAGAATCTTTCTATATTGAGCCTCAACAACCTGTATAGAGAGTGCCTTTCAGGTGGGTTACATAAGGTTTTTGGAACTTCACCGTACGATTACCTTACATTAGTATACCTTTGCATATCTCTACTCTGTCTTTATATCATTAGTATATCTTGAATCTATTGCCACAACTGGATACCCGGATCTTTAGGATTGTTGTTTTCCCAATATTTGCAAAACTCTCGTATTTACTCGCTTGGCAATCTATAACTGAATTCGTTCCCACCCAAATCCCTGTGTTCGATACTCTGGAATTCTTGCTTAGCTACGTCGATCCGTACACTGCGGGTTCGCTGCTTGATTCTAGTTTTATAAATTTAAAGCTTATTTGCACACACCTTTAGGGGCAAACATGGATCAAATGTAGAATTTGGGTGGCGGAAGCGTTGGGTTTGATCCTTCAATAGGATCCTCGAATGTGGAGGCTTGGATCAAAGACTAGATCCAAGCAAGAACTCTAAGAGGGTGGGATAAGAAGGTGATGCCTAAACTAAGTAAGAGTGTTTTCCTTCTCAATACTTAGTATTCAACTTAGACATATTTTACAAATGAGCCAAGCCATCCTTATATAGTGGATGGGGGTTAACCAAAGGTCAAAACATAAATGACGGAATTAAAGTCGGAATTAAATTCCGAATATGAAAAGCCTAAAATATGAAAGGTCGGAATTTAATTCACGGAATTAAGTTCCGGAATTAAAGTTCCGAATATAAAAGGCCTATTATTAAATAGCCGAATAATAATAAACGTCTTCAAAATATGCGGGTCCTTCTAGCCGGAAACACGGATGGCATCGCCATCCGGGGGCGTATCAGTTCACTTTTTGGGTCTTAGGAGTAAGTTCTTCAAAAACTTATCTTGAGTTCTAAATTTTGAGTCATTTAGTTTCATATAACATTCGTGCAATTGTTCTTTCCGTTTAGGTCTTTTCTTCTATTTTGTTGAGTCAAACACGTTTTTGAAGTGACTTGAATCGAATCTTGTTTCAATCTAAAAGCTTTAGTTTGACTAGGCATTGAACTTTAGTGAGGTTTTTGATTAATAGAAGATGAGCCATCAACAAGCTTGTATCACACCACTAGAGAGTGAGAGAACCTTATTTTCTGAGTGATACACTTGCGAGGTGTTTCTTTTTAAACTAACCTAACTTGTTTGTTGTTCATTGTTTTGTATCATGTCAGGGACTCCCGCAAGTTCAAAGAGCCCTGAGCCTATCACACCGGAGTTGTTCAGTCTCATCAAGAGCTTGAAAGATAGCATTGATAGGCTAACTACAAGGATATCTACCTTGGAGACCTCTAGGGTGACCCCGGATTCTCGACCACTAGGAGGTAACTTGGAGATAGGAGACAACTCGAGGGCACAAAACCAAGGACAAGATCGAGTTCCCCTTCATAGTCAGCAAGCTGCGATCCTAGCAACAAGGAATTCGAATGTTCCGCAGCCTTCTAGGCATGGCCATGGTTTAGGCAACATTGCTTCCCAACCTGGTTGGGGAAACCTTGCTTTTGAGGAGCATATTTCTATCCCTTATTCTCCAAATATTATTGATAATATGCCTAACTATTCTAACAAATTTCAGAATCCAGTTTATGATAATATGCCTAACTATCCTCACCAATTTCAAAATCCAATTTATGACCAGGAAGAGGAGAACGATGGGGAGAATGAGGAATGGAGGCCGGAATGGATGCCTAATGGACGGAGGAGGCGAGATTAGTCAAGGAGGCACCAACAAGGGCGATGTAATGATGAATGGAGACGTGACCCCTATGGACTCCAGCAAAGGAGAGACTGAGAACCGGAACATGACGGTCTTGGCAAAGTGAAGGGAAAGTCCCTAGTTTCGAGGGAAAATATGATCCTGATGTTTATATGGCATGGGAGGAAAAGATTGAGCAAATATGGTAATGCCATAACTTTCCCGAACACAAAAAGGTACACTACGTAGCCCTTGAATTTATTGAATATGCTATGATATGGTGGGATGATTTGGTGAAGGAAAGGAGAAGAACTATGGATGTACTAATAGCTACTTGGGAGCATATGAAGAGATTGATGAGAGCTCGGTTTGTTCCCAATACTATACAAGGGAATTGAGGCAAAGGTTGGAGAATTTGAGGCAAGGATCAATGACTGCTGAGGGGACCTATAATTCCATGCAAATGGCCATGGTAAAGGTCAATGTGCAAGGAGATTAAAAATCAACAATGGCTAGGTATCTTCGTATCCTTAATTCAAGTTTTGCTAACGAAGTAGATCTTTTTCCCTATAGCTCTATGAAAGAACTACTCCATCTTTTTCCCTATAGATCATTTTCATTTCTTTTCATGTTTGTTAATTTCGTGTGTTCTTCATTCTTCTAAGGGGCCGTTTGGTTCCAACTCCGGAAACGGAAACGGAATGGAAACGAATTTAGTCCATATGTATATCCATATTCATGAAATTTTATGGAATCATTCCCCATGGTTTAATGAAAAATGCACTTACTTCCTCACATTTTGTTACCCTATAGGGTATCAAAAGTAATCAAACTCTCATCCAATTACTACAAATCACAAGGAATGATTCCAAAAATTTTAATGAACAAGGGTATACGTATTGACTAGATTCGTTTCCATTTCGTTTCCGATTCCAGAGTTAAAACCAAACGGGCCCTAAATAGGTTGTTCGTCTAGATCCGTTCTTCGCGGCTAATCCCCATATCACTAACGTTACACAATTCGTTTCAATAGTGTTAGTAAGGGCCGAAACCAAGAGAGTCTTGTCAAGTAATGATTAGGTTCAGTTATTGAAGTATGTAACCAAGCGGGGGGGGGGGGGGGGTTGGATTGTAACGAAACAAGACAAAAGCAAAACGAAAACAAGTAAAGATGTGATAATAGAAAGGAGAAAAGAGCTACACTAGGTTGAGTCTTAGAATGCACTCTACTTTGGATGATTCTTTTTATAAGTTATTCATCAATATCTCGTCTTGATCTTAAATATGTGTTGAACCAACCGGCATCAACACAACTTAGCAAGATTAATGATCCGTAAACCTACAAGATCAAAGCACAAGTTAGCATTTTAACAAAGACAAAGAGATACAAAGAAAGTATAAACACCGTTAGACTTTCCTTTATAATTATATTCCTTTTCTTGTAAGAGATTACAACCAGCTTTCACCTAAAGGGTTAATACTAGATTAAGTACCCGAACCCGGAGTCAATAAATCCTTGTTCTTTGCATGCAATTAGAAACTTAAGGTGATCAATCAAAGTTGTAAGAAACATGCAAACATAAGTTAACGCGCAAGGAATACAAGTCATATGACTGAATAATACGTATATTGATAAAGACTTACAACCAAAGCAGCAATGCAGCTTCAAAAAAACACAATGTAGCAAGGATCTTAGAAATTAATTACACTTAGAAGTAAGGGAAAATAGAGCTTAAGTGGGAAAATGATAGATGATTCTTGCAATCAGCCATGACCCTATTTATACTAAATTTGACAATAAATGGGACTAAATGGCCGTCCTAAACAACCACCTTTAATGCCATAAAGGTGGTGCAAACAGCCGAAGTAAAGTCCTCCGACACTAAACCGCGGGGGCGGGCTTGCAGAGCCGTAGGGGCGGTTTAGGCCAAAACGTTTGATCTTCTTCTTGGCCGCAAGGGCGGTGTGGCAATCCCGTAGGGGCGGGTCTTTAATGCTCTCAAACGTCTGACTCTTCACCTGGCTGTCTCTTCTGATGTCGAGCCGCAAGGACGGCCCAATGTCACCGCAGGGGCGTTGACACCGACTCTTCGGCTTCACAGCTCCGCTGGTTGGTCCGCAGGTAGAGGCGTAAGGGCGCCGGCTTCGGTTCATCAGGGTAAGTCACCATAGGGGCGTCTAGGGGTGGCCGCATGCGCGGTGACATGCTTGTTCCGGGCGCTTGAAAAGGTCCAGGCTGCGTTCCGGAGTAAAGTGCCACCCGTAGGGGTGGTGACATTTCTCCGCGGGGGCGGTGTGGCAACAAAAGCTTGTCGTCGTGAATGATCTTTAACTTCCAAGCGCTTCTAACATCTCTTTTGCTTCTTTTAGATTTCTTCTTCTGGATTAAGATGTTAGCAACACAAACCGACTCTAAGACAATAAAAAGACGCTAAAAACTATCCTAATTGATAGTGATTCCATCACCTATCAAACTCCCCCATACTTGGACCTTTTACTTGTCCCGAGTAACAAATGTGACAACAGTTCAGCAAATCAAAGCCTCAGAAAGCATGGTGCCGAAAAATAGATAAGGGAATCAAGAGAAAAACCAAGAAAGAAACAAAGAAAAGAGAGAAAATGAGAAGAAAGAGAGAACTGCCATCCTTATCGCTTCATGAGTGACCTACCCGGACGACCTCCTTATGACTCCCCTTCTTATGCCGCCAAAACAGGAAAAAGAGCCATGAAATCTATCCCCCAAACATCAAAAATTTCACAAAATATAAGTGAAGATTGAGGCATTTCATTTCTCCTAGAGACATTACCCACTCTTTGGTGCCTATCACACACCTTACAAAACGCAAAAGCGTCTCTAAAGACGTGTTGCCAAAAGAATCTTGCATCTAAGACTTTCCTAGCTGTTTTGTTGACCCCAAAACGTCCCCCACATGCTTCAGAATGATAGAATGGGAGAAAAAATTGTATCTCATTATCCGGGATGCAACGGCGTATTACGTGATCACTACAATATTTGCAAAGGTATGGATCGTCCCAAACGTAGTGCCTTGCTTCAACCTTCACCTTCTCTCGTTGTGCTTTAGTGAAGTCTGGAGGGTACTCACCTCTAACAATAAAATTTAAAATGTCAACAAACCATGGTTTAAAAGAGTGAAGATTAAAAAGAACCTCTGTCGTGTAATCCGCAGGGGCGGCCAAGGCTTTACGCAGGGGCGCAGGAGGTGCATGTGCGCCAGACTCTAGCTGTAGCAGCGACAGTGCGCGGGGGCGGGCCTTTGGTTGCGCAGGGGTGGTTACAAAACAGAGAGTTGTGTAGAAAGTGTCGTTTGGAAAACTCCCAAGTATGGCTCTTCCTTTTGCTGGATCTTCCTCCTCCTTCACCAGCCTACTCAAGTTGTCGGCCACAAGGTTCTCAACTCCCTTCTTGTCCCGTATTTCCAAATTAAACTCGCTTAGAAGGAGCACCCACCGAATCAACCTTGGCTTTGCTTCCTTCTTCGTCATGAGGTACTGGAGGGTTGCATGGTCAGTGAATACTATTATCTTTACACCAATGAGGTATTGTTTGAACTTCTCTAGTGCAAACACCACCGCTAACATCTCCTTCTCGGTGGTGGAGTAATTTATTTGAGCTCCATTAAGCGTCATAGATGCATAATGGATGACATGTGATGCTCTTCCGTCCTTTTGTCCTACGACAACTCCTATAACATAATCGTTGGTGTCACACATGATCTCAAAGGGTTTCTCCCAATCTGGAGATCGGATGATAGGTGCACTAGTGAGGCATGCTTTCAAGGTGTCAAACGCCTTCTTGCAATCTTCATCATCAATGAAAGTTGTGTCCTTCTTGAGTAGCTCAAACAACGTCGCTGAGATCTTGAAAAAGTCCTTGATGAATCGCCGATAGAAACCTGCATGACCTAGGAAAGAACGGATTTCACGCACATTATTAGGGTAAGGTAAACTTTGAATTACATCAATTTTTTCCTTATCTACTTCTATCCCTTTTGAAGTTATTACATGTTCTAAAACAATTCCTTGTTCAACCATGAAATGACATTTTTCAGAATTATGTACTAAATTGGTTTCTACGCATTTTTGAAAAAAAAGTTTTAAATGTCCTAACCATGCATCGAAACTATTTCCATGGAAGGTGAAATCATCCATAAAAACTTCAATAAAATTCTCTATATATTCTGAAAAATACTTATCATGCACCGTTGGAAGGTGTCGGGAGCATTGCAATGTCGAAATGGCATTATGCGGTATGCAAAAGTGCCAAATGGACATGTGAAATTCGTTTTCTCTTGATCCCCCGGAGCAATGGCTATTTTGAAGTAGCCCGAATATCCATCCAATAAGCAGTAATAGGGGTGACCTGCAAGACGTTCCAACATTTGATCAATAAAGGGTAAAGGAAAATGATCTTTACGAGTTACCATGTTTAGTTTGCATTAGTCAATGCAAACTCTCCATCCGGTTTGTGTCTTGCTCGGGACTATCTCGCCGTATTGGTTCTCCACTTGGTGATACCCCCTTTCTTTGGAACCACTTGGGTTGGACTAATACACTTACTATCCGAAATTGGGAATATCATGTCCGCTTGGAGGAGCTTCAATACCTCCTTTTTTACCACATCCATCATTCGCGGATTCAATCTTCGTTGGCGTTTGACAAGGAACTAACGCAGTTGCAGCCACAAGGGCAGTTGTAGGGGCATTAGACTCGTCAGAGGGTTTTTCCTCAGTTTCTGTTGCTGGCTTTTGCTGGACTTGCTTCCCACTCAATGTTAGAGTACCAACATTCTCCTTGGGGTATAAAACTGTCTGGGAGGGCAAATTTCTGGAGGATCGAGCTTCAATCCCTGTAATGGCCTCCGCCATTTGTCCTACCTGTTTTTCGAAGTTCTTGACGCTAGACTTTGTAGTTTGGACATGGGTAGAAAATTGTTTAGTTAAAACCTACAACATATCTTCAGTGAATTTAGACTTACCATGGCGGGGCTGTTGTTGCTGGTTTAGTTGATCCCTCTATCGATAATTTTGTTGATCACGCCAATTGGGCACATAGTTTTGTGCATATGGATCATTCCTTGGACGCTGTTGTTGTTGTTGACCTTAACCGACAACATTTAACTCCGCAACATCGTCTTGGACTTGTGGACACAAATCCGTTGGGCGGAATGGATTAGCACAAACTCCACTAGCCTTGAGCTATTGTGGGGTTCCCATCAAAGTCAACCTCTTAACCATCTCCTAAAGTTTAGCTATCACTTGTACAATCTCTGGACGGATGGGATTAATGGCATGGACTCCTCATTGGGAAAGGATCTTCCCAAATTCCGTGTACCTTCCGCTATTTCCTTCATTTTTTCCATAGCAACTTCAGGAGTAGAGTTAAGAATTTTATCACCACAAGCAGCATCCACTATCCTTCTTTTATTGTCGAACAAACCGTTGTACAAATAGAGCACTAAGTCTAGGGTGGATTAGCCGTGAAAGGGGCAGCTTGATCTCAATTTGGAAAAGCGCTCGAAGTACTCATAAAGTGTTTCGTCCTCTTCTTGCTCTATGTTACTTATAGCCTTCTTCAAGTTGTTTGTCTTCTTAGCGGGGATGTACTTCTCCAAATATGCCTTTTAGAGATTCTCCCATGTGTCGATGCTACCGGATGGAAGGTGGTAGTACCAGTCATCCGCCCAATCCTTGAGAGTGAAGCTAAACACTCTCATCTTAATTTGTTTTTCGGTGACATTGGCCGGCTTCATGCTTATACACACGGTATGAAATTACCCAAGGTGCTTGATGGGGTCTTCACCATTTAACCCATGTAAGGATGGGCACAAGTGGATCAGCCCCGGTTTGAGCTCAAATTTGACTCCTTCTCCAATATCCGGTATGGTAACCGCAAGAGGGTGTTGAGTCAAATCCGGCTGTGTGAGTTGATGAAGAGTTCGGTTAGCCATCTCTTCTCGGGTTCGTTGTTGCCTATGAAGTCGATTGTGCGTTCTTTCAATTTCGTGATCAAAAGTAGCAAAATTGGAGTTAGTAGCACGATTTTGAACCATGAAAATTGACCAAACCAATAATCAATAATTGACAAAAATCAAAAATAAAACAAGAACTCCCCGACAACGGCGCCAAATTTGACGAGGATAAAATCTTAAGGTCGTTGTGTTTTAGCTTAAGTCAATGTAATTGCCTAACATTACACTAATTGGTTTGTATAGTGTAAGTAAGGGTCAAACCCAAGAGATCAAAGCACAAGTTAGCATTTTAACAAAGACAAAGAGATACAAAGAAAGTATAAACACCGTTAGACTTTTCTTTATAATTGTATTCCTTTTCCTTTAAGAGATTACAACTAGCTTTCACCTAAAGGGTTACTACTATACTAAGGACCCGAACCCGGAGTTAATTAATCCTAGTTCTTTGCATGCAATTAGACACTTAAGGTGATCAATCTAAGTAGTAAGAAACATGCAAACATAAGTTAAAGCTCAAGGAATACAATACATATGACTGAATAATACTTATATTGATAAAGACTTACAACCAAAGCAACAATGCAGCTTCAAAAAAACTCAATGTAGCAAGGATCTTAGAAACTCATTTCACTTGGAAGTAAGGGAAAATAGAGCTTAAGTGGGAAAATGATGGATGATTCTAGCAATCAACCATGACCCTATTTATACTAAAATTGACAATAAATAGGAGTAAATGGTCGTCCTAAATTACCACCTTTAATGCCATAAAGGTGATGCAAACAGCCGGAGTAAAGTCCTTTGGCGCTAAACCGCACGGGCGGGCTTGTAGAGCCGTAGGGGCGGTTTAGACCAAAACGCTTGATCTTCTTCTTGGCTGCAGGGGTGGCTTGACAATCCCGCAGGGGCGGGTCTTTAATCCTCTCAAACGTCTGACTCTTCATCTGTGTGTCGCTATTAATGTCGAGCCTTAGGGGCGGCCCAATGTCACTGCAGGGGCGTTGACACCCGCTCTTCGGCTTCATAGCTCCGCAGGGTGGTGCGGAGGTAGAAGCGCAGGAGTGCCGGCTTCGCCTCTTCACGGTAAGTCACTGTAGGGGCGGTGACATGCTTGTTCCGGGCGCTGGCGAAGGCGCAGGCTGCGTTCCGGAGTGCAGTGCCACCCGATGGGGCGGTGACACTTCTCCGCGGGGCGGTATGGCAACAAAAACTTGTCTTTGTGAATGATCTTCAACTCCCAAGTGCTTCTAACATCTCTTTTTCTTCTTTTAGACTTCTTCTTCTGGATTAAGATGTTAGCAACACAAACCGACTCTAAGACAATAAAAAGACGCTAAAACGATCCTAATAAATAGTGATTCCATCAACTATAAACATGTGTATATGGGGAGGCAACATACCCTGCCCGTATAGCAAATTTGGCCTGCCCTAAGAGAACCTCTCAAACTCTTTACAAGATGAAAGAGAAAGGTTATCAATGCCACAACAATTGATCAACATCGAATTCCCGTATGAATAATCACCACACTTGATAAACAAGGTACAAACATCAATCATCGGAAAACATGCTAGAAGACTCTACTTCTAGCCTCATAGATCCTCTAAGGTCATAACTATCAATCCATAAACTCAACATCTCACAATTCCTCAAACCTCTCAAGTTATCATCTAATCAACATTCCTCAATCTCAATTCTAAACCAAATTTAATTAATTAACCATTAGCTAATAAATTAACTATTACCAAAATAACGTTTTGCCCGTAGTCAATTTCCGAATACAGGTGTCATCAGATTTCATCAAACAAACAACAAATAATCACCAGAATAATATAACGAGCACAATGGAATTTCCCATTATCCATTTTGACAACCCTATGGTCAATTTAGGCCAAATCTCAAAACGGAAAACGAATAAATTCTTAACTTATTCATTACTAACCCAATTGACGATCTAAAAGAAGATTCGGAATCACAACGACGTAGCCTACGCTCAGACACTATCAAATTCACCGGAATCTAAGCGACGTAACCGTCCCATTATCATATATGCTCGACCAGATCTTCTCTTGTCCAGAATCGCAGAAACTCGGTACCAAAATGAAGAGAATGAAGAGAGCAATCCAAAAACAAAAACGGATTAGAAATCAGGTTTGAAACAAAGAGTAGATCTACGTTTGAAGGTTGAGAGAATCAGAGCTTTCACGAGGAAACGTAAAAGGAAATGAATTAATAAATTATTTTCCGCCATTTATAGCGAAGACGATAATTATCCTTTCACCGATTAAAAGGCGGGTTGAACCCCCTTCTCCAAAATCCTCGAAATTGAAATAATAAATCTGCAATATTGTTGGGATAATTAGTCCGGAACTGCCTAGGAAAACGCGTATTCCTACGCCGTCTTTCTTAGCCGCTAAGAAACAAAATAACGACTCTTTTGGTCATTTTGCTTTTCCATTATATTTCATATCTCGGACATGTCCGATGTTCTGATCATTTCTCTCAACTGCCTTTTTATTAATTGAAGCTCCCAAAAGCTCCAAATAACACCGGAGGATAAAAATAATTACCCGGGGGAAAAGTGAAAAATTCACTATAGGTCCTAATTTACGCTAGGAACATAATGGTAAAACTCATACTCATCACTTACGCACTCTTTCGCGAGTTATGTGTCAACTACTATCGATGATTAAGTAAATTAACATTAATTAGGAGTCCAAAATCCTAGTTCTTACATTCCTAGCTTTAAATTCCACATGATTCATCTTGTGTATGCCCTCTTTAACATTGATAATGTTTGTATGTATATGTTTATTATGTTGATTGCCTTTGGCACTAGAAGAAGAGAAGAGATCAATCAAGATATCAAAGGAACGTAAAGTGTTGCCCCTCTGCTGTGTAGCCACCCCCGCGCCTTGCTAGTGCGGGCCATGCGGTTGAGCTGTGTCACTGCCCCTGCGACAGTGAGCCACCGCGACCACGGCTTGTCACCGCTCTTGCGCCTTTCCGTTTACGCAGGTGTGCCTTTGTCAAGGACATACCATGTGTGGTATGTGTGTTCTTTTCCTTATTGCTTTAGCTAGAGTGTGAGGTTGTGATAGTGTTGTTTATGTTGAGTTTGATAACGTCATATGTTGAGGAATGCCTTAGTCATTTATTACTTGTGATGAGTTATCGAGGTTTAGTTTACAGGTTATGATCTGGCATGATCTTGGGGTTTAGGAGGTGGAATCTCCTAGCCTTGATAGCCTTTCATGTTGTGTGCCTTGCTTATGCAGGCACAAGCCGTTTCCTTGAGGAGAAACCATGACCACAATGTATAGGACTACCTTGTTATAGGTAAGTCCTTTGAACTTTCTTAGCTAGCATTTATGACTTTGAGTGATCGTGATAGTTGTGCTTGTGCATGTGAATGTGGCATTGATAACCTAAACCGGACAAGGACGACCATATATGTATTAATTGACCCAAGTGCATTATAACCGGGTCGTGACAACTTGCCAAAGCTCGGCGAGAGTGGAGGGGGTTCTCTGCGACCAATACACAAGGAGGTGATGCTTGATCACCTATTCCAAACTTATGTTGTTAAAGGGAACGGAGTGTGAGAATTTCATATAATGATGTGATTATGTGTTTGTATGTGCTATTACCTTTATTCTTATTCATGAACAATTAGCTAACGGTTTTATACCGTGTTGTTGATATTTTGCAGGATAGGAAGACTGCAGAGTCATCCAGTGTGATGATCAGGCAAAGACTTCCGTACATTAGTACGTGTATTGGTTTTAGGGATGCTTATGTATGTTGATGTATATGTTGTTTCCGTTTTGTACTCGGTTGTAGTTTTGTATATGGTTTGATATATGATCATACAGTTTTGAATTTGGTTTTATGTTTATTTGTGTCTTGTTGTAAGATCCAGTGAACTTGTTGTCAAGCTAGGGTCACGATCCATTGTGAGATCCTAACCCGTAGCGCCTGAGTCCTGCGGATTTGGGGTGTCATAAGGATTATGTAAGAAAGATGGATTTGGAGCGCCGAAACCCATCAAGATGATGCTATACATGACGGATTGGTCCATAACGCATCCCTTTGGAATCCTCAAAGACCTTCCCGTATTACTAGGTAAGTTTTACATTCCCATTGATTTCGTTGTTCTAGACATTCCTGTAGATCATCCCGACATTCCTGCAGATCATCCCGTTCCAATCATACTTGGAAGACCTTTCCCTGCAACTTCAGGTTACATGGTTGATTGCAAGAATGCAACACTCCCCTTCAATATTGGTGAGGAGAAAATAGAATTTCAGCTGGATGCAATGATCAAAGGGCCAGCCGTTAGAGAGGACAATTTCATCACTTATGATGAAGAAGAAACAAGGGAGGAGTTAAGCTCTATCTAACTCAAAGATCCTCTTGGAAGGGTGATAAGCTTGATAGCATTGTCGAAGAAGGAGTAGAGTATAACTGTAACACTGAAATCCGAGCGCTAAGAACATTGGAGGAAAACCCCAACGCGATGTTTGAAATGCTACAAGAAGCTACGAAAAAGGCTGAAAAGATCGACCCCCTACAAAAAAGTCGACCGATTTTTACCCAACAGGGGAGATTTTCCTGATACTTTGGAAACTTCTCCGAAATCGATTGTAAGCGTTATTGGATGCAATAACACACCTTCCTGTGCTTTTAATTCGGTGAGCACCTTGTTCTGACTTACTCTTGACCCATTGGGATAATGTGTCTCAGGTATGGGGTATTTGACTTGCTTTGATTTGTAATCTGTAATAACTGTTGGCTTGACTTTATGACTTTGCTTGTTTTCCTACATGTTCTTATATGTATATTTACATGCACTGCATAAGGAATTTTGATTAAAAAACGTCGAAACTGGTTTGAAAAAAACAATTTTGACCTCGACCGAGACGACTTTGCAAAACGAGATTTAGACTATAAGAGCCTTAGTCTTCGAGAGATCCCGCACCTGCGCCTCACCTGAGACGCAGCTGTTGTGAGGCATTGGAGTTGCAGAGGGCCGCCCCTGCGCCCTGGCTGGCCACCCCTGCGGTTTATGGCGGGCTGCAACCGTCTTCTTTGACCCGAGCCCTTGTTTTTCACCTTTCACCCTTTATAATCTCTTCTTCTCTTGTAGGTGAGGGTTTACCTTATTCTCTTTCCTGTTCCATCTCTCTCACGATATTCTTCTCCTCTCTTCTTCCTTTGGATCTCTTCTTGATCTTCCTTGAGGTTTTGTTGAGTTTATGAGAGTTATGGATGGCTTTGTTGCTGATTGTTGATGGTTGATGTTGCTATGCCTTGTTGAGCCAACTTGGTCTTGGTGAAAGTTCTGTATCTGCATAGATTCAACTTGGTAAGCTTTCATGGCTTCCTTCCTTCATTGTTTGATCTTATCTTTTCTTCTCTTAGTCTAGCTTCGATCCCCTTAGATTGGATCTTGTTCCAGCCATGATTGGCATATGTTGATGTATATATATATATGTATGTGTGTTAGATGAAGAAGGAGTGAAGAAATCGAAGGAAGGAGTGAAGAAGGCGCTGACTTGGTGTCCTTGTTGTCCAGCCGCCCTTGCGCCACTTCCAGCCGCCCCTGCACCGGCCAAGATCCGCCCCAATGCCACCTAAAGCCGCCCTTGCGGCCTCCTGCAGTACAGCCTTGTGTTGGCCTTTCTTTGTAGGTGTGTGTTGCTTCTAGGCTTGCTTTAGGATGACTTTGTTCCCTCCTTTCCTAGTGTGAGTTTATAGGTTCATGCTACATGTGTGAGGAGGTGTTTGGATGAGGTTATGATCGGTATATACCATGTATGACCTTTGAGGATTACTAGGTTCTAAAGTAAGGTTGAGGATGATCCTATGGATCCCTTGGGTCTAGGTGTGACCCCTTTGATTGATAAGAGATTGATATATCTCTTTATGCCTTGTTTATAGGTTGTGTTATCCCTCCAGTGTAGAGGTGATCATGGTTGAGGTTGATCGAGGTTGAGTTTGTGCTTATGCATTACCTTATATATATGTATGGGATGTTGTTATTACCGACCTTATTTTGGGTGTTTGCATTAGTGGTGTGTGCGTTATATGTTTTCTATGATAGCATGAGATGTTGTTATTACCGACCTATGGTTTATTGACTGCCTTGTAAGCGTGGCTGTGATATACTTTCCTTTTCATCCCGCCGTGGAGTCTGGGAGGTTCTTTGACGTCAGACCAGACTGACTTTACAAGAAGGTCACAATCCCCTCCCATAGGGTACACGGATTGTGTGACCGATACTAGTACAACTGGCTAGCAAGCCTAGAGGCGGGATGTATCGGTCCTCGTGTCATATACTTTCATCTATCTATGTATACACGATTTGAGTGAATGACTATTATATAAGATGATAAATGGGTAAATGTGTGATAGCATGCTGATATGTTTATCTTTCTATGATTGTGTTTGTGCTTATGCATTACCTTATATATATATGTACGGTTTGCGGTAATTCATGCTTTGAAGATCTGGAGACATTACTTGTATGGTGCCACAAGTCAGATCTTCACAAACCATAAGAGTCTGAAGTACTTTTTCACACATCGGGAGTTGAATAACCGCCAACGTCGATGACTTGAGTTGATCAAGGACTTTGACCTTGAGATTTTGTACCATTGAGGAAAGGCGAATGTTGTAGCTGACGCCTTGAGCAAGAAGACGCCTCGAGAGAAGGCGATTGCGAGACTGACAATTCAGCCCCAGCTTTAGAGAGATCTAACCTAGCTAGAGCTGAAAATCCAATTCCCGGATGAGGATGCCCATTTGTATACTTTAGAGGTTCTACCTGGTCTGTTGAATGAGATCCAGCAGAAGCAAGGGACCTGCCCGACCTTGATGAGGATTAGAGAGAGAATGTCCCGTGGAGAAGCACCATAGTTCTCCATTGGAGTAGATGGAATGTTGAGCGCCTTTACCGTATATGTGTACCTATTGATGCAGAGTTGAGACAAAGGATCTTACAGGAGGATCACTGTACACCTTACTCTGTACATCTAGGTACGAGTAAGATGTACCATGATGTCAGACGTTAATATTGGTGGGGAGGGCTGAAGCCCGATGTAGCCAGATTTATGGCATAGTTTGTGACCTGTCAACAGGTCAAGATCAAGCATTTCAGACCTAGAGGTGAGCTCCATCCACTACCAATACCACAGTGGTAGTGGGAGGATGTCTCCATGGACTTTGTGACTGGATTGAGGCCCAGTAGGAGTTTTGACACTAATTGGGTTGTTGTTGAGAGACTGACGAAGACGTCACATTTTATTCCTATCAAAGAGACGTGGCCAGTGAGTAGATTGACTGAGGAGTACACTTGACAGATAGTGAGACTCCATGGTGTACCGAGGACGATCGTCTCTGATCGATATGGACGGTTTACCTTGAGATTTTGGGAGTAGATTCAAACTACTTTGGGCACGAGTCTACACTTCACGACTACATTTCAACCCCATACAGATGGTCAGTCAGAGAGCACCATCCAAACCCTTGACAATATGTTGCGACCTTTTATGTTGGATTGGGTACAGGGATGGTCTGATTACCTCCCCCTAGTTGAGTTCTTATTCAACAATAGTTGGCATGCATCTATTGGGATGGCTCCTTATTTGGCATTGTCTGGACGTAGGTGTCGTACACCTTTATGCTGGGATGGGCCTAGCAATATCAGTTGGATAACGCCGGAACAGATTCAGGATGATATGGCTCGAGTAGCGTTGATTAGAGAAAGGATGTTGGCTGCACAGAGTCGCCAGAAGTCATATGCCGACAAGAGGCGTCGACCTCTAAAGTTCAGGCTAGGAGCTCTTGTCTAGTTAAGAGTATCTCCGATGCGTTGCGTCAGATGCTTTGGCATAAAGGGGAAGTTGAGTCCCCGATATGTCGGTCCTTTCGAGATACTGAATAGAGTTGGGAGGGCAACCTACAGATTAGCATTGCCTCCGAGATTAGAGGGTGTTCACCTTGTATTCCATGTGTCTCAGCTGAGGGAGTATATACCAGATCCGAAGCACATTATGAGTTATGATGATTTGGTGGTTGAGCCGGACCACACCTTTGTTGAGCATCCTATTGCACTCCTAGAGCGAGTTGTGAGACACATGCGTTCGAAGGACATTCCTATATTGAGGATACAGTGGTCTAGACGAGGACCTGAGGAGGCTACATGGGAGATTGAGCATATTATCCAGAGGAACTATCCAGAGTTTTATGTTGAGATAGATGCACTTAGGGTCGATGAGTAGATCTTAGTGTAATCTTTGTGAGTGTGTAATTATGTTCTTATATGCTTATATGCCTTGATATGTTTAGTCCATACTAGCTATGATGTGCTTTACGATCTTATTAGATCTTGATGTGCTAGCATGATGTATGTCTATAGCTGAAGATGGTTCTATCCTCCTTGCTATCCGAGTGTGATTAGGATTCAGCTGGAGATGGTTCTTTCCTCCATGCTACCTTGATGGACATAGTTTATTGGAGATGTTATTCCTTCATGCGATGCTTATGAGTATGGTTTGGCTAGAGATGTGCTTCCTCTATGCCTTGTGATCAACACCTCCATGCTTCCACGTCACAGCTTCCCCTTGGGGAAGTAATCAATGCCTTCAATAGCAAGCCACACATCATCACATACTGCAAGGGTAAGGACACTCGTTTCCATAACCATAAACCAACCTACAACCTCAATCTAAACCTCGAGATCATAACATGCTCACAAAGGAAAGGAAAGAAGGAATCATACTCATCCTATCCAAGATAGCCTAGCCAACCTCTAAGCCAAGGCTAAAGGAAAGGAAAGAAGGAATCATACTAACAAGGTATACGCACTAGCGGAAACAAAGGATGCAAGGGCTGAACTAGTGAAGCGCAGGGGCGGCTCACTCAAGGCGAAGGGGCGGTTCACAACAGGCGCAGGGGCGGCTCAAAGCAGGTGCAGGGGCGGCTGTCTGTGCAGAGGATTGGCCCCGACTTCTCTTCGATCTCAATCTCGACTTTCTTCACTTCTCCGTCACACAACAGCAACACCTATACATATATACACATGTATGACATCAAAATATCAGGAAAGGATACACAAAAGCTCACCTTGTGATCCTAAGCTAAAGAAGAAAGGAAGAAGCAAGGAAGAAGAAGGAAAGAAGATGGAGATGGAGATCTTACCACAGCAAAACCCTAGGCAACAACTAAGAGCAATCAATACCTTCACAACCTCAACACAACAACAACAACAACACTCAACATCATCCTCATGATCATCCAAGGCCAAAACCACAATCAAACTCTCAAAAACTCACACACAAGATCAAGGAGAGATCAAAGAAGATCAAGGAAAAAGAGAGGAGAAGATGAACGTGAGGAGGAAGAGAGAAGATGGAGAGATGAAGAAACCCTTCATCTGAAGCAATGGGAAGCTTATATAAAAAGCTAGCCAAAAGCAAGGCCAAGAGGTCAACAAAGGAGGCTGGAGCCGCACAAACCCGCAGGGGCGGATCGGGCAAGGCGCGGGGGAGAGGCCCTCCGGAGGCGCAGGGGCGGCTCAACCCTGGCTCAGCACAACTCAGCTCCTAAAATAGCCTAGTTACTTCGCAGAGTAACATACACTTCGAGTATAACACTCTTTAGATATGCCAATAGAGCTCTCGAGTTTATCTCTCTCTAAGGAATAAAGATTTTGTATAAAGAGAGAAAGAAAAACTTCTTGGATCGCATGAAGATGCATTGGATCGTTTGAAGACTTTGGATATTTCCGTATAATCTTGTTGTTGTTCTTCTTCTTCAAGTGATATCTTCATTTATAGTCTTCGATGGAGAAGTCATCTAGCCGCTGGAAAGATAACCGTTGTATATGTTCCTTCTTCTCCGTAGAAAACGCTTCTTGGTTGAGATGAGACAGCCGTTGTAGATCTTCTTTATCTTCTTCATCTCCTTAATGCACGTAGATTCTTCTTCTCCGTAATCTTCTCACGCTGTTGAAGATCTTTGTCTTTTAATCATCGAGATATTCAGATTTGCTGAATGAAGATCTTCGATATTTGTTGAGAAGAGATCTCGCGCATTTGTTGAGGATGTTTGTGAGATCCTTTTGTTGGACCATATCTTCTTGGTCTAGACTCCAGATCTTCTTGTTGGCCGATTCTTTGTTAGCCAAATCTTCTTGAAAGATCTTCTCTGGATTTTTTTGGTCGATTTGGTTGGTAGAGATTTTAATTCCTTCTAGTCGATCTGTTTTTTGAAACTTGTTTGGCTTTGATCCCATGAAATGGCTTTCAAGGTCTATGTGTAGAACTTCTTCAAACTATGCACTTGCCCCTTATATCTATTTTCAAGGCCTCTATTTATCCCTTGAAATGCTTTTCAAAACCTGCATACAATTTAGACAAACACCAAATAAACCAAGCAACTAAAAATACAATCGATATTTTGTTAGTATAAAAACCGCTTTATTTGTGTTAAGTCTTCCATCATTACATATTCAAATATATACTCAAGGTGGAGTTTTCATGTTCTAATGACATGACAAAGAAGTCTAAAAGTAAATTTGGAGTCCTTAAATGAATAGGACAAACACGTACCTCGTGGCTCCTTAGCGCTCCGCAATTAGTACACTCGATCATTTGCTCCTCTCGAGCCTTAATGGTCCCACTTATCCTCTCCAGGCTGGCTTGCACTAATGTCACCCTTTGCGTTATCTCAACTTTTCTCTACCACTACTCTCAAGTAGTTGGAAGTCTTCAATCATACATTTGGCGTTGGTGCTCCTTGCTTCTCTTGAGCTATATCAACCTTAGCCATCCTTTCAGGTGTAACTAACACCAAAATCAAGTTCTACAACACCTCAGTGGATCTGGTGATGCCAAAGGATATGTCATGCATATTTCCTTCTTAGTCACTTCCGTTACACGCTAGAGGTCTTCTGAAGCTCATTGCTTCATTGAGGTGCAAGTTGAATCTATTACTCGGGCACTCTGTGATCCGGGTAGGGTAACCATCTTGTTCCCTACCGTGGTTCTCACACTATCGACATTTGTTCACTCCAAAAGGTGTGCGTAAAAGTCTTAAATTTATACCAAGAATAAAAGCAAATAAGTGAACCCGTAGTGTACGGATCAATCCCAGTAAAAACAAGAACTCCAGGGTCTAACTGAGGGATTTGGTGAAATTAAAATCAGAATAAGCAATCTTACAAGGGAAAATGCAACTATTGATAACTGATAGCATGTATTATAGTCTATGTTTTGGGATTGGTTGGATGTTTTATCTTAACAAATCTACGATTCGCACCTAGTTTCCTTGTAATTGTAGGGAAAATGGCACGTTTTGGAACAAAATGGAGCTATGGAACCTAAGGAGTCATTGGAGCTATATTTTGGAGTAGTGAGGAGCTAAAAAAGGCTCAGGAACCATGGAAATGAGATGTAAGATTGATTTTGGACTAGATTAGAGAGATTCACACGTAACTGAGATTCACCTCGGGTGGCCATAATATCACCTCGACCGAGGTGATCTTGAGGATGGGCTGGACTAAGGCGAACAATCCACCGGCCACGAGATCTTTATTTTTGGCTGAGAATTTCTATTATTGGAAAGTGATTTTCTATATTTTAGGATGGATTTCTTGCTGAAAGCATATCTTTTTGGCTGATTTATTTGGAAGATTGGAAGATATTTTAAGGAAGGAAATTGCCTTTAAAGATATTTTATCTTATGAAGGTGATTCTCCTATATAAAGAGGTGTATTTTCTGGATATTAAATATCTCGGAGTTGTGTATCTCCAAATCAGAAGGCAAGTTGAAGGAAGTTTGGAAGGTTGAAGGAAGTTGAAGGAAGTTAGTTTTGAAGGAAGGTTGAAGGCTTTTTGAAGGAAGTTGTAAGATTTTCTTAGTTTGGATTGATTTTTTGTCCTTCTGGTTGTGATTGAGAAATGTAGTTTGATTGTTTATTTGATTGTTTTATTGAGTTATTGAGACCTTTGTGTTAAGGTTTTCTTGTTTGAATATTGATTACTTTCTCATATATTTGATTATTGTCATCATGATGATTGTTCGCTATATTTTTATGCGATTCTAGGGTGATTGACTGAAGGTTATGGGAAAGACGATGAAAGAATGAGCATTTACCCCAGTGGACCTCAGTCAGTCAAGCCTTTACCTTAACCGACGAACACCTCGGTCAATCGTGGAACATCTCGATTGAGATGGTACATGAACTGAGCGAATCGAGACCTTTCCTTATCCTTATCTGAGTTGATGTTTCAGTTTGCCAAATCCTATCCTTGTTATACTTTTCCTGGTTCAACGCAAGCCTAAGATGAGACTTACCCGGTGATTCCTTTGTTTGTACACCCAAGATCATGAGTGTTAGGTAATAATGGTTTATCCTTTATTGGGGTTTCAGTGTGCCTTCATCCCATCTTTGAGAGTCAGCGTGAGACTTACCCGGTAAAGGTTGATTCTATTCCCTTGGATGGTGTGTTGGTTTGAGATTATAGTTCTTTTCCTTAGTACCTTGAGACTTACCCGGTGAAAGGATCTTTGGTCTAGGATAGTGAGTAGTGAGACTTACCCGGTGATCAATTCCCACCTTAGAAACACCTTCTCTTTGCAAACCTCAACTTTCTCCACATTATCTTTTGAGATCTTGAGTCGGAACCACAACTAGATTCGTTAATCTCTAGAATCCGCATTTTCTTTACCTGGTTATTACATCATTTTGATATCGTTGTTTTGTTGCTTGTTTTTAATTGACTACCTGAATTACCGATCTTTGTTTCGCCATAGTCCCTATTTTCGACCCTGGAGTATTTGATGTTATTACAATTGATCCGTACACTGCGGGTTTGCATATTGTTTCAAGTTTATACTTTATTTTATAAATTTAAATCTATATCGTTCACCATACACACACGTCTGAGAGCGAACAAGTTTTTGGCGCCGTTGCCGGGGATTTGGTCAAGACCAACTTCGGTTTCGATTATCTTTTGGGGCTGATGCCCTTGTTGCTATTGATCGCTTTACATGAGTGATTTTGCACGATCTTTCCTTAGGTTTATGCGAAGAACTCGTGCTGGAAAGGAAATCTTTCCTTACGATCCCGAACCAGAAAAGACAAAACCAAAGAAGATTGAAAGAAGCTAAGATGGCCGATCAAGATAATCGCAATCTTGAAGCCGAATTGAAGGAGGCATTGGAACAACTTCGCCTCAGTAAAGAAGAATTGCAGCTAGAGAAAGACGAGACTCGTGCAAGAACTGAAGGGGTTCAAGCTGATATGGCCGCTCTACAAGCTTAGTTCTTACCTCGACCGATCCTTGTTGCTCGACCGAGGCAAGATCCAGCCCTAGTTACACCGGCCGAAGTACACCCACCACCTCGGATGCCGACCATGGTAGACAGAGACAATCTTTTTGCTGTAGTTCCACAAACCCTAGGACAAAGGATGAACCCGAATGAACAAGTGCAGCGTCCAGGAGTTAATCTTCGAGATCCAGCTAAGCATGATTACGAATTTCGACCTCAAGTTCTAACCATGATTCAACAATGTCAGTTTGGAGGTTTGGAAAGAGAATCTCCACATCAACATTTACAAAATTATGAGATTCTAATGGAGACTTTGAGACCATCAAGAGTGGAGAAAAAAAAATACAAGTTATGGCCTTTCTACTTCTCATTGAAAGACAAGGCGCTTGCTTAGTATCAATCTTTTCCAGCTGGAAAAGTCAACACATGAGAAGAGATGACTACGGAGTTTCTTAGTAAGTTCTTTCCCCATCAAAGACAGTTGAATTGAGGGGTAAGATCAATGCTTTTATCATGAAAGAAAATTAAAGTTGTCCAAGTCATGGGAAATGTTCAAAGACCTTTTGTTGGATTGCCCTCATCATGGGATTCAAAAGATCGAGTTGTTAGAAGTCTACTTCAAGGGTTTGGATGGAGACACTCAATTCAAACTCCAATTACTTTATGCCGGAATTTTCATGGATATGTCGGTAGACGAATCTTGGGAATTCATAGAAAAGCAAGCCTTAGACATGGAGAAATATTCCCATCAAAGGGTTGAAGATGAACCAAGGCGAGTTTGCTTTCGGGACACAACATTATATGTGCTCAACTCACCACGCTCAATAATGAAGTCAAGGAATTGAAGGAGCTTTTGGTAGCTTAAACTAAAAAGGAACAAGATGACGGATATGTAGGAAGAGGAAATTATCAAGGGCCGCGGAACAACAACAATTACAACACCAACAACAATAGGAATTTCAACAACAATTGGAGATCAAATCAACAAAATCCCAGTAACCCTTATTCTCATGCTGAAAATGTTCTTAACACCCCTTCTTCTTCTACTACATTGTGAAGCAAGGAGCCGTCATCAAGCTTGTCCGAACCACCCAAAAAACCGGACTCTATGTCTAAGAGCCTAGTTTTTGAGTTGCTGAGTGTGTGAGTAAGGACCCAAATTAGGCATGGATCGCCCTACGTGACCGGGTTGCCTGGGCCACACCTGCGGCTCAAAAGTCCGCCCCTACGGCTTTGTGTCACTACAACTGTCTTCTTTGACTCTTTGACCCGTGCTTCTTCTTTTGCCTTCTGATGAGGGTTATCCTTCTCCAAAACTCTTCTCTCTCTCCTACTTACTGATAACGTGATTTATGACGTTAGTATAGGAATACATTTAGATAGTTTTTCCCATTATTCATGCACGGTTTGGGCATTAGTTCACGGCGTTTACACTCATTTCATGCATAATTCTAGAAAAGACGTCTACACGAGCTTTTGTCGGTGTTGTAGGTATTTCGGGGGTCTTTTGGACATTAACCGATGCATTCGAGGGTCAAGCCTCATGGTGGTACACATCCAAAGCTTTGAAGGAGCATAATTGGAGCAACAAAGGACACAAAGACCACTATTGGTGCAAGTAATGGAGCAAATCATGGCTAGACGATCATAACATGCTTCTGTTGAAGAGAATCGGACCAACTACCAGGAAAATCGGCCGATTTATTTGACTGGGTTGATTTTCCTGCCTTTGACAGCTTAAGCCACGTGTCCCACGATCTCTTGATCCGGCCTTGCTCTTGGTGGAGAATATCAGTGGGCCTGCAAGCTGTTGTTGGGCATCTCTCCTCTCCCACATTCTCTCATTCACAGCTCATTCCATAGGGGATAGACTTGGAGAAGAGGAAAACTCTCTCAAATTGAAGGGAGAAGAGGAAAACTCTCTCAAATTGAAGGAAGAAGAAGAACACCAATCTAAGAGTGATAGTGAGGTTTTGAGTGATTTTGAGTGATTTTTGGAGTCTTGGATTGAAGAACTATTGCAAGGATTGTTAGGAACGTTTTGGAACTTCGTTTTAAGGGTTGTAAGTCTTACTAAAACTTAGATTTAGCTGAGATTTATTGTTTTTACTTGCTTATCTTCATCATCCATATATAAAAACCATGTATACTTGTGAGATGATTTTGGATCTTGATATGCATATTTTTGGCTAGTTTATTGTGATTCTAGAGTGATGGATTGATGGTTATGGCTTGGGTGATGATAGGATGGACTTATATGTTAGTTTAGGATGATTTGTATGCACGAAAACCATTCCAGGGAGAAAAATCGGCCTGTTCTTCACGTAAATCGGCCGATTTTTCCATGATCCACCCGATTTTCTTCTCTGTTGATCTTTAATTGATGAATCTATATGTTAGGGTGTTAGGTTGTTGAAATCCTAGTGTTTATTAAGCTTAATTTATCTTAGGATCACCTAATGCTATCAACCTAAGTGAGGGAAGAGATCTACCCGATGATTTCCGATCTTAGATACCTTAGATAATGAATTCTTGGTAGTAGTGAGCCTCATAAGCCGCTATTGGATCGAGTGTGCTAGGATTATTGCTTGAGACTTCCCTTTTCCGAGACTTACCCGGTAAGGAGAGGGTTGCCCCTTAAGTAGTGTCCGGTTTGTGTAGAATTCCCTACTTTAACCCCTTGAGACCTACCCGGTAATAGGAGTTTGATGCGGGACTAGTGAAGTGAGAGACCTACCCGGTAATTGCTTCCATTAGTGAAACACCCTTTCCCAACACTGCAGCTTTGTCCTTAGAATCCTTAGAACCTTGAATCCAATGCCATAACCGGAAATCTTGACCTCTAGAATCCACTTTTCTCTCTTGATCATATACTTTGTGTTTGTGTTACTTGTTTGTTTGCTAGCTTGAGTTGTTAGTTTGATTTTATATTGATTAATTTGTGATCTTGCTTTATCATCCCAAAACCCAACCAAAAATATCATGATCTTCATTTCTTTGTTCCTTGATCTTTTCTTAGACTAGATCCACACTATCTATGACCATTGTTTGACTTGATCTCACCTTAGTCTTTGTGTTCGACCTCGGAATACTATCCCTACTACAAAGTTTCCGTACACTGCGGGTTTGCTAGGAGTTAGGAGAAATATATCGAGTTTATAAATTTAAGGCTTTTTGTGCTACACGTTTCTAGAGTAACAAGTTTTTGGCGCCGTTGCCGGGGACTAGGTCTAGATCGAGTCATTTTTGTGATTGTTTATAGTGTAGATCTTTGTTGTTGCTTTTGATCTCTTTTGGTTTGTGTCTTTGCTTTTCAGGACATCTCTTACTCTTTAGGTGTATGCGAAGATCTCGTGGCAAGGATTTAGCTCCATTCGATCCCGAACCGGAGAAAACCCTTAGACCTAGATCCAAGAGCATTAAAAAGGGAAAAGAGATGGCCGGAAGAGATCTCCAAGCTGAGTTGGATGAGGTTTTAGAGCAAATTAGGATAAGGGATGAAGCCTTGGAGAATGAAAGGTGACTTGCCAATGAGAGGCAAGAGGCAACTAGGAGGGAGATTGAAGAGATTAGGCAAACTCTTGTGCAAAGAGAGCTTAATCGTCAACAACCTCCACCTCCACCACAACCGCAGCCGGCGGTTAATATTCGGGTTGTGCCCATTGCTATGGAAGAGCCACAAACGTTAGGGCAATGCATGGATCCGGCACAAAGAGCACACCGTCCGGGTGTGAACTTAGGAGATCCCGCAGCCCATGATTACGAGCTCCGCCCTCAAGTTCTACAAATGATCCGGCATAATCAATTTGGAGGGATGGAAGGAGAGTCTCCTCATCAACACTTGATGAATTATGAGATATTGATGGAGACTCTTAGACCGCCTAGATTGGAGAGCAACAACCATAAGCTTAGGGCTTTCTCCTTCTCTCTTAAGGACAAGGCTTTAGCTTGATATCAATCTATTCCACAAGGGCGAGTTGGTACTTGGGAGGAGATGACAATCGAGTTTTTGACTAAGTTCTTCCCACCTTCCAAGACTACCGAGCTAAGAGGGAAGATCAATGCCTTCGTGATGAAGGATAGAGAGAGTTTGTTCAAGTCCTGGGAGAGATTCAAAGATCTTCTCCTAGATTGTCCACACCATGGTATACCAAAAATTGAGCTATTGGAAATCTACTTCAAAGGACTTGATGAAGATAGCCAATTCAAGCTTCAACCCCTTTCCAGTGGGACTTTCATGGAAAAGCATGTGGATGAAGCTTGGGAGTTTGTGGAGAAACAAGCTCTAGTGATTGAGAAATACTCCCATAGGAAGAGTGAAGGGAGAAAGGTGGGAGCATATGAGGTGAGTGAAGTCACCATGAGCAATTTCAAGCTTGACGCCATCAACAACGATCTAAAGTCCTTGAGGGAGTTGTGTGCTACAACTTTGAAAAACCAAGCAACTCCTCAATTGCTTCCACAAGCCAACTTGTCTTCCAAGGAGGAGGATGTGAATTACATGGGAAGGGGCAATTACAACAATTATCAAGGCCCAAGGAACTTCAACAACAACCGGCAATTCAACAATTACCGGCCCAACCATAACCATCCCGGGTTTTCCTACTCTAACCCGGATGGAGCCTTGAACCCTCCCGCTTCCACAAGCACAACTCCACCACCAAAAGTTTCGCAAGAACCTCCACCCGGATTTACTCAACCTCCAAAAGATAGAACCGAAATGATGTTTGAGCAATTGCTTGGGAGGTTGAGTGGACTTGAGAGCACGGTGACTTCCATTTCTAAGGCTCAAAAAGTGTTGGAAGCACAAGTGTTCCAAAAGGCGGGTGAAGCCCATACAGATCCGGGAAAGCTTCCCGGAAGAACCGAAGACAACCCAAGAGGCCAAGTGTTGGCCATTACAACGAGGAGTGGGTTGAGTGTGAAAGACCCTTTGCCCAAGGAGAATGCTAAAGGGAAGCAAGTGGTGATAGAGGAAGAGACTTTGCAAGGAGATGGAGGCAAGAGCAAAGATGTTGAGCCAACATATGTGGCACCGCCTCCATACAAGCCACCACTACCGTTCCCTCAATCACGAGCAAGAGCTCTCTTGGACAATCACTTTGGTAAATTCCTTGAACTTATGTCTAAATTGAATATTAACATTCCGTTCATGGATGTTATCTTAGGTATGCCGGCATATGGCAAGTTCTTGAAGGAAATACTCTCCAACAAAAGGAAGTTGGAGGAGTATGGGGAAATAAGAATGACAAAGAGATCCTCGGAGTTGATTTAAACAATGAAGGAGGAGATGCCTCCTAAGCTAAGGGATCCGGGATCCTTTTGCGTGCCAATCGGAGTAGGAGAAGTGAAGTATGACGCCCTATGTGATCTTGGGGCAAGTGTAAGCATCATTCCGCTTGCACTTTGCAACAAGGTTGGGCTAGGAGAGCCAAAGCCGGTCAAGATGACCCTTTACATGGCGGACCGCTCAATCACTCATCCGGTTGGAACCTTGGAAGACATTCCGGTGCAACTAGGGAAGTTCTATGTGCCCATAGACTTCGTTGTTTTGGACATCCCGGCGGACTATCCGGTTCCTATCATCTTGGGGAAACCTTTCCTAGCTACTTCCGGGTGTCTAGTAGATTGCAAGAATGGGACCCTCTCCTTCAACATTGGAGAAGAGAACATAAAGTTCAAGCTATCCACAATGATGAAAGGGCCAACCCTTGATGAAGATGTATTCAACATAGTTGAAGAAGAGGAGTCTAGAGAGGTTGTGAGCTCAATCTTGCTCAAGGATCCACTTGAGAAGGTTCTTAGCTCAAGCTTGATGGAGGAAGGAGTTGAGGAGAGTAGCAATGAAGTAATCAAGGCCTTGAAAGCATTGGACGAGCTACCAAGTGTTGGATTTGAAGTGCTAGAAGAAGTGAAAATCAGCCAGAAAAATCGGACTGGAGGGACCAGATCGGGTGATTTTTGGCCTTGTGCTGAAATTTCATCCAGTTCTGCAAAAACAGAAACTCAGATCGACCCACCCTCAGGAAAATCGGCCGATTTTTCCACCTGGGTCGATTTTCCTGAGTCTTTTCAGCACCAACCACTTGAACGTGAGCAATCATCAAGGGACTTCAAGGAGGTTTCCATGGCTTTGCAATCATCTCAACCTACATTGTATGGATCGTCTCCAACCGAAAAAGGTCCTCCTCAACTTGATCTTAAACCCCTCCCCTCGCATTTGAAGTATGCTTTTCTTGGTGATAATTCAACATATCCGGTGATTGTTAATGCATGCTTGAGTAATGATGAACTTGCTAAGTTGTTGCATGAACTAAGATTGCATAGGAAAGCCATTGGCTATACTATTGATGATTTGGTTGGCATAAAACCCTCTTTGTGCATGCATAAGATATTGATGGAAGATAACCATAAACCCTCTATTGAACATCAAAAAAGACTAAATCCTGTAATGAAAGAGGTAGTCAAGAAAGAGATCATCAAGTTACTAGATGCGGGAATTATCTACCCTATCTCGGATAGTAAGTGGGTTAGTCCCGTTCATGTAGTACCTAAGAAGGGTGGGATGACCGTAGTGACCAATGAGAACAATGAACTAGTCCCGTTCATGATTTTGGATCTTGATATGCATATTATTGGCTAGTTTATTGTGATTCTAGAGTGATAGATTGATGGTTATGGCTTGGGTGATGATAGGATGGACTTATATGTTAGTTTAGGATGATTTGTATGCACGAAAACCATTCCAGGGAGAAAAATCGGCTTGTTCTTCACGTAAATCGGCCGATTTTTCCATGATCCACCCGATTTTCTTCTCTGTTGATCTTTAATTGATGAATCTATATGTTAGGGTGTTAGGTTGTTGAAATCCTAGTGTTTATTAAGCTTAATGTATCTTAGGATCACCTAATGCTATCAACCTAAGTGAGGGAAGAGATCTACCCGATGATTTCCGATCTTAGATACCTTAGATAATGAATTCTTGGTAGTAGTGAGCCTCATAAGCCGCTATTGGATCGAGTGTGCTAGGATTATTGCTTGAGACTTCCCTTTTCCGAGACTTACCCGGTAAGGAGAGGGTTGCCCCTTAAGTAGTGTCCGGTTTGTGTAGAATTCCCTACTTTAACCCCTTGAGACCTACCCGGTAATAGGAGTTTGATGCGGGACTAGTGAAGTGAGAGACCTACCCGGTAATTGCTTCCATTAGTGAAACACCCTTTCCCAACACCGCAGCTTTGTCCTTAGAATCCTTAGAACCTTGAGTCCAATGCCATAACCGGAAATCTTGACCTCTAGAATCCACTTTTCTCTCTTGATCATATACTTTGTGTTTGTGTTACTTGTTTGTTTGCTAGCTTGAGTTGTTAGTTTGATTTTATCTTGATTAATTTGTGATCTTGCTTTATCATCCCAAAACCCAACCAAAAATATCATGATCTTCATTTCTTTGTTCCTTGATCTTTTCTTAGACTAGATCCACACTATCTATGACCATTGTTTGACTTGATCTCACCTTAGTCTTTGTGTTCGACCTCGGAATACTATCCCTACTACAAAGTTTCCGTACACTGCGTGTTCGCTAGGAGTTAGGAGAAATATATCGAGTTTATAAATTTAAGGCTTTTTGTGCTACACGTTTCTAGCGTAACAAGTTTTTGGCGCCGTTGCCGGGGACTAGGTCTAGATCGAGTCATTTTTGTGATTGTTTATAGTGTAGATCTTTGTTGTTGCTTTTGATCTCTTTTGGTTTGTGTCTTTGCTTTTCAGGACATCTCTTACTCTTTAGGTGTATGCGAAGATCTCGTGGCAAGGATTTAGCTCCATTCGATCCCGAACCGGAGAAAACCCTTAGATCTAGATCCAAGAGCATTAAAAAGGGAAAAGAGATGGCCGGAAGAGATCTCCAAGCTGAGTTGGATGAGGTTTTAGAGCAAATTAGGATAAGGGATGAAGCCTTGGAGAATGAAAGGAGACTTGCCAATGAGAGGCAAGAGGCAACTAGGAGGGAGATTGAAGAGATTAGGCAAACTCTTGTGCAAAGAGAGCTTAATCGTCAACAACCTCCACCTCCACCACAACCGCAGCCGGCGGTTAATATTCGGGTTGTGCCCATTGCTATGGAAGAGCCACAAACGTTAGGGCAACGCATGGATCCGGCACAAAGAGCACACCGTCCGGGTGTGAACTTAGGAGATCCCGCAGCCCATGATTACGAGCTCCGCCCTCAAGTTCTACAAATGATCCGGCATAATCAATTTGGAGGGATGGAAGGAGAGTCTCCTCATCAACACTTGATGAATTATGAGATATTGATGGAGACTCTTAGACAGCCTAGATTGGAGAGCAACAACCATAAGCTTAGGGCTTTCTCCTTCTCTCTTAAGGACAAGGCTTTAGCTTGGTATCAATCTATTCCACAAGGGCGAGTTGGTACTTGGGAGGAGATGACAATCGAGTTTTTGACTAAGTTCTTCCCACCTTCCAAGACTACCGAGCTAAGAGGGAAGATCAATGCCTTCGTGATGAAGGATAGAGAGAGTTTGTTCAAGTCTTGGGAGAGATTCAAAGATCTTCTCCTAGATTGTCCACACCATGGTATACCAAAAATTGAGCTATTGGAAATCTACTTCAAAGGACTTGATGAAGATAGTCAATTCAAGCTTCAACCCCTTTCCGGTGGGACTTTCATGGAAAAGCATGTGGATGAAGCTTCAGAGTTTGTGGAGAAACAAGCTCTAGTGATTGAGAAATACTCCCATAGGAAGAGTGAAGGGAGAAAGGTGGGAGCATATGAGGTGAGTGAAGTCACCATGAGCAATTTCAAGCTTGACGCCATCAACAACGATCTAAAGTCCTTGAGGGAGTTGTGTGCTACAACTTTGAAAAACCAAGCAACTCCTCAATTGCTTCCACAAGCCAACTTGTCTTCCAAGAAGGAGGATGTGAATTACATGGGAAGGGGCAATTACAACAATTATCAAGGCCCAAGGAACTTCAACAACAACCGGCAATTCAACAATTACCGGCCCAACCATAACCATCCCGGGTTTTCCTACTCTAACCCGGATGGAGCCTTGAACCCTCCCGCTTCCACAAGCACAACTCCACCACCAAAAGTTTCGCAAGAACCTCCACCCGGATTTACTCAACCTCCAAAAGATAGAACCGAAATGATGTTTGAGCAATTGCTTGGGAGGTTGAGTGGACTTGAGAGCACGGTGACTTCCATTTCTAAGGCTCAAAAAGTGTTGGAAGCACAAGTGTTCCAAAAGGCGGGTGAAGCCCATACAGATCCGGGAAAGCTTCCCGGAAGAACCGAAGACAACCCAAGAGGCCAAGTGTTGGCCATTACAACGAGGAGTGGGTTGAGTGTGAAAGACCCTTTGCCCAAGGAGAATGCTAAAGGGAAGCAAGTGGTGATAGAGGAAGAGACTTTGCAAGGAGATGGAGGCAAGAGCAAAGATGTTGAGCTAACATATGTGGCACCGCCTCCATACAAGCCACCACTACCGTTCCCTCAATCACGAGCAAGAGCTCTCTTGGACAATCACTTTGGTAAATTCCTTGAACTTATGTCTAAATTGAATATTAACATTCCGTTCATGGATGTTATCTTAGGTATGCCGGCATATGGCAAGTTCTTGAAGGAAATACTCTCCAACAAAAGGAAGTTGGAGGAGTATGGGGAAATAAGAATGACAAAGAGATCCTCGGAGTTGATTTAAACAATGAATGAGGAGATGCCTCCTAAGCTAAGGGATCCGGGATCCTTTTGCGTGCCAATCGGAGTAGGAGAAGTGAAGTATGACGCCCTATGTGATCTTGGGGCAAGTGTAAGCATCATTCCGCTTGCACTTTGCAACAAGGTTGGGCTAGGAGAGCCAAATCCGGTCAAGATGACCCTTTACATGGCATACCGCTCAATCACTCATCCGGTTGGAATCTTGGAAGACATTCCGGTGCAACTAGGGAAGTTCTATGTGCCCATAGACTTCGTTGTTTTGGGCATCCCGGCGGACTATCCGGTTCCTATCATCTTGGGGAGACCTTTCCTAGCTACTTCCGGGTGTCTAGTAGATTGCAAGAATGGGACCCTCTCCTTCAACATTGGAGAAGAGAACATCAAGTTCAAGCTATCCACAATGATGAAAGGGCCAACCCTTGATGAAGATGTATTCAACATAGTTGAAGAAGAGGAGTCTAGAGAGGTTGTGAGATCAATCTTGCTCAAGGATCCACTTGAGAAGGTTCTTAGCTCAAGCTTGATGGAGGAAGGAGTTGAGGAGAGTAGCAATGAAGTAATCAAGGCCTTGAATGCATTGGACGAGCTACCAAGTGTTGGATTTGAAGTGCTAGAAGAAGTGAAAATCAGCCAGAAAAATCGGACTGGAGGGACCAGATCGGGTGATTTTTGGCCTTGTGCTGAAATTTCATCCAGTTCTGCAAAAACAGAAACTCAGATCGACCCACCCTCAGGAAAATCGGCCGATTTTTCCACCTGGGTCGATTTTCCTGAGTCTTTTCAGCACCAACCACTTGAATGTGAGCAATCATCAAGGGACTTCAAGGAGGTTTCCATGGCTTTGCAATCATCTCAACCTACATTGTATGGATCGTCTCCAACCGAAAAAGGTCCTCCTCAACTTGATCTTAAACCCCTCCCCTCGCATTTGAAGTATTCTTTTCTTGGTGATAATTCAACATATCCGGTGATTGTTAATGCATGCTTGAGTAATGATGAACTTGCTAAGTTGTTGCATGAACTAAGATTGCATAGGAAAGCCATTGGCTATACTATTGATGATTTGGTTGGCATAAAACCCTCTTTGTGCATGCATAAGATATTGATGGAAGATAACCATAAACCCTCTATTGAACATCAAAAAAGACTAAATCTTGTAATGAAAGAGGTAGTCAAGAAAGAGATCATCAAGTTACTAGATGCGGGAATTATCTACCCTATCTCGGATAGTAAGTGGGTTAGTCCCGTTCATGTAGTACCTAAGAAGGGTGGGATGACCGTAGTGACCAATGAGAACAATGAACTAATCCCGACTAGGACGGTTACGGGGTGGAGAATGTGCATTGACTATAGGAAGTTGAACATGGCCTCTAGGAAAGATCACTTCCCTCTCCCCTTCATTGACCAAATGTTAGAGAGGTTATCTCAACATTCTCATTTTTGCTACCTAGATGGCTATAGTGGATTCTTCCAAATCCCTATCCACCCCGATGACCAAGAGAAAACCACATTTACATGTCCATGGGGAACTTTTGCATATAGGAGAATGCCATTTGGGTTGTGTAATGCACCCGCCACCTTCCAAATGTGTATGATGGCTATCTTTTCGGAATACATTGAAAATATCATGGAAGTGTTCATGGATGATTTCTCTTTTTATGGTTCTTCCTTTGATAATTGCTTGGCTAACTTGTCATTAGTATTGCAAAGATGTGAGGAGACAAATCTTGTCTTGAATTGGGAAAAATGTCAATTCATGGTAAGTGAAGGTATTGTGTTAGGATACTTGGTGTCTAACCGTGGCATTGAGGTTGATAGGGCCAAAATTGAAACGATAGAAAAGTTGCCACCACCTACCTCGGTGAAAGGGGTAAGGAGTTTCTTAGGGCATGCCGGTTTCTACCGGAGGTTTATTCAAGACTTCTCTAAAATTTCTAAACCCCTTACTAACCTACTAATGAAGGATGTTGATTTTGTCTTTTCCAAAGATTGCCTTGAGGCTTTTTGTAGGTTGAAGAACGCCTTGATCTCCGCACCTATCATGCAACCTCCGGATTGGAGTTTGCCGTTTGAGATCATGTGTGATGCAAGCGATGTAGCCGTTGGGGCTGTTTTGGGGCAAAGGAAAGATGGGCGCACTCATGCCATTTATTATGCTAGCAAGACGCTAGATGATGCCCAACTCAACTATGCTACCACCAAGAAAGAGTTTTTAGCGGTGGTGTATGCTTTTGAGAAGTTCCGCTCATATCTTGTTCGAGCGAAGGTCATAGTTTATACGGATCATGCTGCGATCCGTTATCTACTCACCAAGAAGGATGCCAAGCCTAAGTTGATTCGGTGGATCCTTCTTCTTCAAGAGTTTGATTTGGAAATCCGGGATAATAAGGGATCCGAGAACTCCGTGGCGGATCACCTTAGTGGACTCCCACCATTGGAGCTTGAAAGAGATAACATCCCGATTGATGACTCATTCCGGGATGAGCAATTGCTAATGGTAGAGGAATGCTTGTTCCAAGTGTCTAGAGGAAGCGAGCCATGGTTTGCCGACATTGTGAACTACTTAGTGTGTGAGGAAGTGCCTCCCGGATTGACATATGCCCAAAGAAAGAAGTTCTACAAAGATGTGAGGCACTACTATTGGAGTGAGCCACTTTTATTCAAGAGAGGGCCGGATGGGGTGCTTAGAAGATGCATACCGGAGGATGAGGTGGAGAGTGTGATCCGCCATTGTCATTCCATGCCATGTGGAGGGCATGCTAGCTCACACAAGACATGTGCTAAGGTGTTGCAATCGGGTTTCTTTTGGCCTAGCTTGTTCAAGGATGTACAAAGCTTTGTGGTAGCTTGTGATGCTTGCCAAAGGATGGGAAACATCTCAAGGAGGAATGAGATGCCCTTGAACAACATTCAAGAAGTGGAGATATTTGATGTATGGGGTGTGGACTTCATGGGACCATTCCCTTCTTCATGTGGCAACCTCTACATCCTATTGGCGGTTGACTACGTTTCAAGATAGGTGGAGGCAATCGCCTCTCCTACAAATGACGCCAAGGTGGTGGTGCGGTTCTTCAACCGAGTGATCTTTCCTAGGTTTGGAACACCAAGGGTGATCATAAGTGATGGAGGGAAGCACTTCACAAATAGGAACTTTGGGGCGCTTTTGGCCAAGTATGGGGTAACTCATAAGGTAGCAACACCTTACCAAACCAAAATAGTGGTCAAGTAGAGATCTCCAACCGGGAGATAAAAGGGATACTTGAGAAGACGGTCTCTAGGACAAGAAAGGATTGGGCTATGAAGCTCGATGATGCCTTATGGGCTTATAGGACCGCTTTCAAGACACCAATTGGCACCACTCCTTACAAGTTAGTCTATGGCAAGTCTTGCCACCTTCCGGTAGAGATGGAGCATAGAGCATATTGGGCCATTAAGTGGCTAAATTTTGACCTCAAGGAGGCCGGAGGGAAGAGGTTGCTTGATATGAATGCCCTTGAAGAGATCCGGTTGGATGCTTATGAGAATGCCCGGATCTACAAGGAGAGGACCAAGCGTTGGCATGACAAGCGCCTCATCCCAAAGGAGTTGAATGAGGGCGACTTAGTGCTTCTCTTTAACTCGAGGTTGCGGCTCTTACCCGGAAAGCTCAAGTCAAGATGGACGGGTCCCTATGTTGTGAAGAAAGTCTTTCCTCATGGAGCGGTAGAGATAGGAGGGGATCATTGTGGTAACTTCAAGGTGAATGGGCATCGTTTGAAGAAGTACATCCCGGAAGCCCCGGTGGAAGTGATTGCCCCGCTTCACCTTGAGTGAAACGCTCCTGAATTTTGTCAAGCTAATGACCTTAAAGAAGCGCTTAATGGGAGGCAACCCATTGGTACATATTTTTCCCTTTCTTTTTCTTGCTTTTGTTTGATCTCACTCTTGGTGTGCTTTGTTTTTCTTTTGTGTTTTTGGGTGCTAGATCTTGTTGATTGTCGTGTGTGACGAGATGTTGGAGGTCATGTGAAGACCTCATGGAACTATTGAAGGTACAAGATCCAAGCACATGGACGAGGAGAAAATCACCCAGAAACATCGGCATGTTCTTCAGCCAGATCGGCCGATTTCCTGAGTTGTTGGGCGATTTTTCCTTTTGTAAAGGAAAGTGATGATCTCCAATCAAGCATGGGTGGAGCGGACGTGGAACTTGGACGACTTGCGGTGCCAAGCGCGGGTTCCGACACCTTAATGAACAACATGAGCTCTCTACCATCCTTGATCGATCATCCACCATCATCATTCAATGTGAACCTAAATACCAAAGCATCACCAATTTTACATTGTGAGGACTCTCTTTCACTTCTTTATTTAGTTTGCACATTAGGGACAATGTGTTTCTAAGTATGGGGTGGGGTTTTCATGATCACTTGCATGATTAGCATCTAGGATAGTTTAATATTGTCACATGTTTCATTATGTCTTGCATTGTACATACATATTTCGAAAAATCCAAAAACAAATCAGAAAATTTAAAATTTTTTAGTGCTTCTAAAGCTTGGGAATGACCCTTATGATGAAATTGTCTTGTGAATTGGCTATGGATGGCTTTATGTGTTAAATAGATGAATGCATATGTGGACTTGAAGTACTTATCTTAAATCCCATGAATAATTTGTGATCATGAATGTTTGCCTTGATTGAATTGAGTATTGAAAGTCGAAATTACATGCTAGTTCTTGCACATCATTTAGGAATGAATGAGGCAATTCATCTTTCTCTACTTCTCATCTTGATCATGTTGTTTGAGCACCTCAAATGATGAAAAATTTGACCTCTTTTGACCCATCCGGGAATAGGAGCATGCTAGTGTGTTGATGTGTGTGAAGAGCAAGTGTGGGGTGAAGTTGTTGATGAAAGAATGTCATGAATAAAATGCTGAAATTGTTGTGAAAGTGTAGACAAAAATATAGGTTTGGGGACATTGGTTTAAATGACAAGTAACTCGGTACACTTCACATAATCGGGTGTTAGTGCCTTGCCAAAGTCAAATAAACCAATAGTCCTAACGAGCTTTGGTATGTGTGCCCAGTGTGGATGCACCTCGAAAAATAAATAAAAAACCCGAGGACAACTAATCACCAAGGTTTTGGCTTTTGTACACCAATGCCATTGTCTCAAAAATAAGTGAAAAAGAAAAGAAAACAAAGAAAAGATGGAGAAAATTATACACTTGTTGGGAAGTTGAGCAAAAACGAGATTGTGGAGTTAGTTCCTTTCCCGGATTAGCATCACATGTCCTAGAAATTCCCACCTAATCACAACGTTTCTTAGCCTTTTCTTTCCTAAGTCCTCGTGGCCTAATTGCATGTGTGTAAGACTTAGTGATCTAGATTGGACGTACTCATGATAATCTTGACTTCTTCATTTTCACCTCTCATGCATGCTTTCTAGTTAAGTATAATTGTCTTTCCATGCCTTCATTCGTTTGATGCATGATTGATTGTCCTTTGCCATGAAACATGACTATGAAGGTGATCCAATGTTAGAAGCACAATTCCAAAAAGATTTTGTTTCTTTTCTGCATGCATAAATCATGTCATCTCCTAGTCTATAGTTGGATCTTGCTCGGGGACGAGCAAATCTTAAGTATGGGGTATTTTGATAACGTGATTTATGACGTTAGTATAGGCATACATTTAGATAGTTTTTCCCATTATTCATGCACGGTTTTGGCATTAGTTCACGGCGTTTACACTCATTTTATGCATAATTCTAGAAAAGACGTCTACACGAGCTTTTGTCGGTGTTGTAGGTATTTCGGGGGTCTTTTGGACATTAACCGATGCATTCAAGGGTCAAGCCTCATGGTGGTACACATCCAAAGCTTTGAAGGAGCATAATTGGAGCAACAAAGGACACAAAGACCACTATTGGTGCAAGTAATGGAGCAACTCATGGCTAGACGATCATAGCATGCTTCTGTTGAAGAAAATCGGACCAACTACTAGGAAAATCGGCCGATTTATTTGACTGGGTTGATTTTCCTGCCTTTGACAGCTTAAGCCACGTGTCCCACGATCTCTTGATCCGGCCTTGCTCTTGATGGATAATATCAGTGGGCCTGCAAGCTGTTGCTGGGCATCTCTCCTCTCCCACATTCTCTCATTCACAACTCATTCCATAGGGGATAGACTTGGAGAAGAGGAAAACTCTCTCAAATTGAAGGAAGAAGAAGAACACCAATCTAAGAGTGATAGTGAGGTTTTGAGTGATTTTGAGTGATTTTTGGAGTCTTGGATTGAAGAACTATTGCAAGGATTGTTAGGAACGTTTTGGAACTTCGTTTTATGGGTTGTAAGTCTTACTAAAACTTAGATTTAGCTGAGATTTATTGTTTTTACTTGCTTATCTTCATCATCCATCTATGAAAACCATGTATACTTGTGAGATGATTTTGGATCTTGATATGCATATTATTGGCTAGTTTATTGTGATTCTAGAGTGATGGATTGATGGTTATGGCTGGGGTGATGATAGGATGGACTTATATGTTAGTTTAGGATGATTTGTATGCACGAAAACCATTCCAGGAAGAAAAATCGGCCTGTTCTTCACGTAAATCGGCCGATTTTTCCATGATCCATCCGATTTTCTTCTCTGTTGATCTTTAATTGATGAATCTGTATGTTAGGGTGTTAGGTTGTTGAAATCCTAGTGTTTATTAAGCTTAATTTATCTTAGGATCACCTAATGCTATCAACCTAAGTGAGGGAAGAGATCTACCCGATGATTTCCGATCTTAGATACCTTAGATAATGAATTCTTGGTAGTAGTGAGCCTCATAAGCCGCTATTGGATCGAGTGTGCTAAGATTATTGCTTGAGACTTCCCTTTTCCGAGACTTACCCGGTAAGGAGAGGGTTGCCCCTTAAGTAGTGTCCGGTTTGTGTAGAATTCCCTACTTTAACGCCTTGAGACCTACCCGGTAATAGGAGTTTGATGCGGGACTAGTGAAGTTAGAGACCTACCCGGTAATTGCTTCCATTAGTGAAACACCCTTTCCCAACACCACAGCTTTGTCCTTAGAATCCTTAGAACCTTGAGTCCAATGCCATAACCGGAAATCTTGACCTCTAGAATCCACTTTTCTCTCTTGATCATATACTTTGTGTTTGTGTTACTTGTTTGTTTGCTAGCTTGAGTTGTTAGTTTGATTTTATCTTGATTAATTTGTGATCTTGCTTGATCATCCCAAAACCCAACCAAAAATATCATGATCTTCATTTCTTTGTTCCGTGATCTTTTCTTAGACTAGATCCACACTATCTATGACCATTGTTTGACTTGATCTCACCTTAGTCTTTGTGTTCGACCTCGGAATACTATCCCTACTACAAACGTCCCGTACACTGCGGGTTCGCTAGGAGTTAGGAGAAATATATCGAGTTTATAAATTTAAGGCTTTGTGTGCTACACGTTTCTAGCGTAACACTTACATCTTCTTCTCCTCTCTTCTCCCTTGGATCATCTTTGATCTTCTTTTGAGTTTTGTGTGAGTTTTAGAGCTTTGATGCTTTGTTTGTTGCTGATTGTTGTTGCTGAGCCTTTTGAGCCAGCTTGAGGGTATGGTGGTGATGTGTTGAGCTTCTGGACACTCAGCTTGGTAAGCTTTCATGGCTTCTGTTCGCTCCAAAAGGTGTGTGCAAGCTTTAAAATTTATAACCCAAGAAGTATGTATGAACAATATGCGAACCCACAGTGTACAAATCAATTGTAAAAAAACCAAGAATTCCTGGGGTCAAACACAAGGATTATGGTGAAACAAAGCACGAAATCAGGTTGTCAAATATGCTAATGACCACAAATTAAAGCAATCAAAGATTATATAAAGTCAGATAAAGGGAATGCGGATTCTAGGGATTAAAGCATCTAGTTGTGGTTCCGACTCAAGATCTCAAAGGATGACGCGGACAAAGCTGAGGTTTGCAAAGGGAAGGTATTTCCAAGGTGGGAATAGATCACCGGGTAAGTCTCACTACTCACTATCCCAAACCAAAGCTCCTATTATCGGGTAAGTCTCAAGGTACTAAGGAAAGGAACTATAATCTCAAACCAACACACCACCCAAGGGAATAGAATCAACCTTTACCGGGTAAGTCTCAGGCTATGTCACAAAGATGGGATGAAGGCACACTGAAACCCAAATAAAGAATAAATCTTTATTACCCACACTCATGATCTTCGGTGAACAAACAAAGGAATCACCGGGTAAGTCTCATCCTAGGCTTGCATTGAACCAGGAAGGGTGTAATAAGGATAGGATTTGGCAAACTTAAACTTTTAACTCAGATAAGGTTCAGGAAAGGTTCACCTCATTCAGGTCGAGATGGTCCACGACTGACTGAGGTGTTCGTCGGTTAATGTAAAGACTCGAGCTTTCAAGGTCCTGCTGGGATTAAGATCATTCTATCATCGTCTTTCCACAAATTTCAGCCAATCACTCTAGAATCGCATAAAAAACTTAGCCCACAATCATCATGATAACAATAATCAAATTAATGGGAAAGGAATTAATATTTGAGCACGAAAACCTTAAGGGAAAGGTCTCAATAACTGAATCAAACAATCAAAAAACAAGCAAAGACAACAAAATAAAAGAGATCTAAGAAGATCTTACAAACTCCTTCAAAAGCTAACTCCAACTATGATTCCTTCCTTCCTTGGACTTCAATCCTTAAAAACATCCTTCAACTCTTTCTCCAAAACACCAGAAAAAACCCCTTAATTGTTGCGTGCCCTAAGCATGGTTGAACTTGTGGAAAATCCAACCCTTTATATAGGAGAATTATCTTCCAAAGATAAAATATCTTAAAAAGATAATTTCCTAAAAACTATATCTCTCTCTCTTAAAATAAATCAGCCAAAATAATATCTTCCTTCCAGAAATCATGACAAAAAATATAAGATATCCTCCTTCCAAAAATAGAAGATCTCAGCCAAAAACAAAGATCTCACCGCTCGCCTCGGTCGGGACGCTCCTCAAGATCACCTCGGTCGAGGTGGTACTGTAGCTAACTGAGGTGAATCTCAACGGAATGTAGAATCTCTCGAATCTGGTCCAAAATCAATCTTCTTTATCATTTCCATGCTTCCTAAGATCTTCTCAAAGCTCCAGAATGTAGCATCCAATGACTCCTTAGCTTCCGTAGCTCCATTTCGATGCAAAACGTGCCATTTTACCTACAATTACAACGAAACTAGGTGTAGACCTCGGTTCCCACAATGGTAGACAAAACAACAATATAATCAAAGAATATACATCCATACATGTAGATTTATGAAGATAAAATGTCTAAACCATTCCCAAAATATAGACTTTAATACATGCTATCAACTTCCATCCTTTATTTCTTCATTCTTTCAGCTTCTTATCTCTTTTCCTATCTTTCCTTAGGCTAGCTTAGATTCCTTAGGTTTGAATCTTGCTTCAGCCATGATTGGCTTGTGTTGATGTTGTAACACCCCAAATTCACGGGACTTGGAGTGTCACAATGGGCGTGGATCTCACAATGGATCCTGACCCTAACCTGACAACAAGTTCACTGGTTCTTACAACAAGGCACATGTAGATTAAAACTAAATACATAAAAGTTGTATATGATGCATTAAAAGAGTTTACAAACTGAAAGCCAAGTACAAAAGATAAAACCACAACATCTGATACAAAAGATCCCATATCCCGTGCATCCTAATGTACAGAAGTCCTCGTTTGGCAACACCATCTGTCTCACCCTGCAGTCTTCCTAACCTGGAGATCATCTACAACACGGTTTGAAACCGTTAGCTACAGCAATGAAAAGCATGAAAATAATAGCACAACCACACATCAACATCTCGTACATGCAATGCCACACACATTCATTTATTATCTTTTATTACGTTATTCCATTACTAATTCAACTTCTTTTGTAACACAAGGAACCTAAAGAACCTCGTCCCTTTCCCCGTTAACACAAGGGTTTGCATTGGGGGTGATCGTCACTCCTCCCCCCCTGTGTTATTGGCTTCCAGGCACGTCCTCCTAACCAGCAGGCGGAGACCGGTAATTACCGCCCGTTATAATACACTTGGGCCAAATAAATGTAATAAATGGTCATCCTAGTCTGGTTTAGGTTATAAATGCACAATCATATGAACACACACAACCATCACAATCATACAATCCACAACTGCATGCTAAGTAAGTCCTATGGACTTACCTGATATACTCGTAACCTGTACCACGTCACAGTTTCCCCTTGGGGAAGTAATCAACGCCTACAATAGCAAGGCACACACAACCACATACTGCAAAGGTTAGGATACTCGTCTCACTAACCACAACCAACCTATATCTTAAATCTAAACCTCAGATCCTCAACACATTCATAAATGCCTAAGGCATATCCTCAATATAACATCTCATCATACTCGTACACATACTAAACCTTAAAGCCATAACCGATATCCATAACATCATCATGATCCTCAACTCATTCTGACACCTAGCATGCACCTAATCAGTATTCCTCAATCTCAAATTTAATCCTAATTTAATTAATTACCCTTTATTTAATTAATTAAATTTCACCAGAATAACGTTTTGCCCGCAGGCCATTTCTAAACCCACCTGTCATCAGATTTTATCAAACAAACAACCCATAAACACCAGAATAATATAATGATCATAATGGAATTTCTAATTATCCATTTTGAAAAGCCTAAGGTCAATTTAGGCCAAATCGCAGTACGAAAAACGAATAAATTCATAACTTATTCGTTACTAACCCGATTGACGATCTGAAAGAAGATTCGGAATCACAACGACGCAGGCTACGCATGTACAACATCAAATTCACCGGAATCTGAGCGACAGAACTGTCCTGGTGACATATATGCTTGACTAGGTCTTCATATTCTTGGAAATGCCGAAACTTGGTACCGATATGAAGAGGATGAAGAGAGGAATCCAGAAACTCAAACGGAATTGAAATCGGATTAGAAACGGAGAGTAGATCTGAGTTTGAGGTTTGAGAGAAATTAGAGCTTTACGAGGAAACGTGAAAGGAAATGAATTAATAAACAATTTTCCGCTATTTATAGTGAAGTCGATAATTATCCGTTAACCGATCCAATGACGGGTTGAACCCCCCTTCTCCAAACTTCTCGAAATTGGAACAATAAATCTAGAATATTGTAGGGATAATTATTCCAAATTTTCTTCGGAAAACGTGTATTCCTAAGCCGTCTTTCTTAGCCGTTAAGAAACGAAATAACGACTCTTTTGGCCGTTTTGCCTTTCCATGATATTTCCTATCTAGGACATGTCCGATGTCCTGATCATTTCTCTCAACTGCATTTTTATTAATTGGAGCTCCCAAATGCTCCAAATAATACCGGAGTGTAAAAATAATTACCCGGGGGAGAAAGTGAAAATTTCACCATAAGCCCAATATTACGCCAGGAACATAACGGTGGGACTTATACTCAACACTTACACAATCTTTGCGAGTTATATGTACATTAATATCACTGATTAAGTTAATCAACATTAATTAGAATTCGGAAATCCTAGCTATTACACATGTATATATATATGTATGTTCTATATGTATGTTGATGTTGGAGTGAAGAAGGAGTGAAAGGATCAAAGGAAGAGGTGAAGAAAGGGCTGAAGTGGTGCCCTCTATTGTCCACCCGCCCCTGTGAGACCTTGCAGCTGCCCCAGTGCCGGCCAAAGCCGCCCCTGCGCCACCTGGGATCTACCCCTGCAGCCACCTGCATCAGCACGGTCTTGCACTTGGTTCTGCAGGTGTGTGTTGGTTCTAGGCTTACCGTAGGATGCCTTTGTTCCCTCCTTTCCTAGTGTGAGTGTATAGGATCATACTAGATGTGTGAGGATGTGTTTTGATGAGGTTAAGATCGATATATGCAGTGTACGGCTTTAAGGACTTAGGTTGATGTTGGTTGAGGTTTTGAGGTTGAGTATGATCCCTATGGATCCCTTTGGGTGTAGGTGTGACCCTTTGATGAATAGAGGTTGATATCTTCCTATACCTTGTTATTAGGTATTGCCCTTCTCTCAGTAGTGGAGGTTGATTCTGGTTGAGCTTTGTACGAGGTCGAGGTAAGTCCGTAGGACTTACTTAGCTACCATCCTTATATTGGGTGTTTGCATGAGTGGTGTGTAATTTATGTGTTGCAATGATAACATGAGATGCATTTTATACTGACCTATGTTTTATTGACTAGCCCATTGTGTGGTTGTGATAACATTTCCCTTTCATCCCCATCGTGGAGTCTGGGAGGTTCTCTGATGTCAGGCCAGACTAGTTTACAAGAAGGGCACAGTCCATTCCCATAGGGTACACGGATTGTGTGACCGATACTCGTACATCTGGCTATAAGGCTCAGAGGCGAGGATGTATCGGTCCTCGTGTCACATAATTTTATCTATCTATATACATATACGAGTTGAGTGAATGACTATTATATAAAGATGATAAATTGGGTAAATGTGTGATAGCATGCTGATGTGTTTATCTTTTTATGATTGTGTATGTGCTTAGGCATTACTCTATATATTTATGGTTAGCTAATGGTTTATTATCATGTTGTAGATGCCCCACAAGATAGGCGTGCTGTCGGGTTATGTAGTAGAGTGGTAGGCCGAGGACCTCTCGTACATAGGATGTTATGGTCTTTTGGGGTTGTTTACTTTTCCCTCCTACGTGAGGATAATCTATTGTTACCTCCTGTGTGGGGATGTTGTTGTTTATACTTGGCTATGTTGTTGTTAACTCTTAGTTGTTTAGTTTATACAGTTTTATGCACTTGTTGTCAGGCTAGGGTCAGGATCCATTGTGAGATCCTAGCCCAATGCGGCACTCCGAGTCCCGCGGATTCGGGGTGTTACACTGTGTTGGAGGCTATATTGATGAAGCTCAATGTTATGGAGACATTTATGAACTCGTTTACAAAGGCACAAAAAGCTTTAGAACAACAATTTTTTAATAAGGCCAACGAAGCAGCAAGAGATCCAGGAAAACTTCCAGGAAGGACAAAAAACAACCCAAAAGGGCAAGTCATGGCTATCACAACACGTAGTCGATTGAAGACTGCAGATCCAATACCTCGGTCGGACCACGATCAGACGAGGAACACATTGGTCGAGGTGCCAGCCGAGATGGAGCCCCAGAAAGCAAAAGAAAATGCTGAAGTTTATGTTCCACCTCCTACTTATAAACCATCACTCCCGTTCCCTCTATCTAGAGCGCGGGCACATCTAGACAAGCACTTTGGTAAGTTTCTCGACCTTATGAATAAGCTACATATTAACATCCCTTTCATTGATGCTATCCTATGAATGACTACCTTTGGGAGGTTTCTGAAAGAGATCTTGTCAAGGAAGAGAAAGCTGGAAGACTTTGGTGAAGTGTGGATGACCTCTAGATCTTCGGATCTCATTCAAACCATGAAAGAGAAGATGCCACCTAAGTTGAGAGATCCCTGTTCGTTTTGCATTCCCATCCAAGTTGGGGATGTGACTTATGATGCACTTTGTGATCTAGGAGCTAGTGTGAGCATCATTCCTCTAGCACTTTGTGAAAAAATTGGCCTTGGAGATCCCAAACCCATGAAGATGACGTTATACATGGTAGATCGCTCCATTACCTGTCCCGTTGGTATCTTGGAGGACGTTCCCATCAAGCTAGGTAACTTCTACATACCTATAGACTTTGTTGTGCTGGACATTCTCGCAGATTATCCTATCCCTATCATTCTACGAAGACCATTCCTAGAAACATCGGGTTGCAACGTTGAGTGTAAGAACGCCAAGTTGAAATTTAACATTGGTAACGATCATGTGGAGTTTGCACTATTGGCTGCAATGAAAGGAGAGTCTTTGGAAGATGACTTCTTCAACATCAATGATGAAGAAGATTCTCGAGAATTGGTGAGGTCTATCATTATTAAAGATCCTCTAGAAAAAGTTTTAAGTTTTAGTATGATGGAGGAAGGTGTAGATGTTTTGTGTGATGCAGATGTGCGAAGCTTGGAAACATTGGAAGCAGATCCATAAGCTAGATTTGATAAACTAGTTCAAGATAAGAAAAGCACATTAAGTTTCAGTCCCAGTTCCAGTACCTCGACCGAGGCAGTTTCTAGAGCAAGCGAGGTGATCTTATCTAAAGAATACCTCGGTCACCCATCTCGGACCATGACCGAGACAGTAAGCGAGATGAAATCAAATGAGGAGGACGATTTGTCCATTGATGATTCATTCTCTAATGATCATTCACAGCAAGCGGAGCATTGGCTTCGCCACGTTTCTAATGGAAGAGAGCCTTGGAATGCTGATATTGTTAACTATCTTGTTTGTCAAGAAGTACCCCCCGGATTGACATACACTCAAAGGAAGAAGTTCTTCAAAGATGTCCGCCACTACTATTGGAATGAAACTCTTCTCTTCAAGAGAGGTCCGGATCGGATGCTTCGACGATGCATTCTGGAGGATGAAGCTGCTAGTGTCATACGGCATTGCCATTCGCTTCTTTGTGGAGGATATGCTTGTGCTCACAAAACGTGCGCTAAGGTATTACATTCCGGTTTCTTTTTCCAACATTATTTAAGGATTTACAAGCTTTTGTTGTCTCTTGTGATGCATGCCAAAGAATAGGAAACTTGTCTAGAAGAAATGAGATGCCACTCAACAATATTCGAGAAGTTGAGATCTTTGATGTGTGGGGAATTGATTTCATGGGACCTTTCCCATTATCCGCGGGGAACCTCTACATCCTCCAAGCTATTGATTACGTTTCTAGGTGCGTTTAAGCCATTGCTTCTCCCACTAATGACACCATGGCGGTTGTGAAGTTCTTCAATAGAACTATCTTTCGAATTTTTGGGACACCACGTATCATCATCAGCGATGGAAATACACATTTCATCAACCGGAAGTTTAAGGCACTTCTATCGAAGTATGGGGTAATCCACAAGGTAGCAACCCCTTATCACCCTCAAACTAGTGGGCAGGTGGAGATCTCTAATAGAGAAATCAAAGCAATTTTGGAAATGACCGTTTCGCGGATAAGGAAGGATTGGTCCATGAAGCTGGACGATGCTGTTTGGGCTTATAGCACCGCATTCAAGACTCCCACGGGTTCCACCCCTTACAATTTGGTATATGGGAAGTCTTGTCATCTACCCGTTGAGCTAGAGCACAAGGCTTATTCGGAAATCAAATGGTTGAATTTCTACATCAAGGAAGCTGGAGAGAAGAGACTTTTAGACATTAATGAGCTGGAGGATTTGCGCTTAAATGCTTATGAAAATGCAAAAATCTACAAAGAATGAATGAAGAGATGACATGACAAGCATATCATCCCTAAGGAGCGTAAAGAAGGAGATCTTGTTCTACTCTTCAATTCCCGCATCTGCCTCTTTCTAGGTAAGTTGAAATATAGATGGACAAGACCTTACGTTGTGAAAAATATTTTTCCCCATGGTGCAATTGAAATATGGGGTGAAGCTAGGGGAAGCTTTAAAGTCAACGGCCATTGGCGGAAGAAGTATTGACACGAAGTCCCGGCTGAGGAGATTGCAACCCTACACATTGTTTGATGATGACGCACGGTCCACCTAGCGACCTTAAACCAAGCCCTTTTGGGAGGCAACCCAAGTTATTACTTTCTTTTCCCTTTTTCTAGCTTAGTTTAGATAGTTTGCTTCATGTTTTTGCATCCTCCTAGACAGGAATCAGGTATTCTCTAAGAAGAAAATACAAATCAGGAGCTACATGGAAGGATAAAAGTTCGAGAAATTGAGAAGACGGAGATTGACTGAGACACATCTCGGTTTCTGTCACAACACCTCGACCGAAGTGTTCCCCGTCAACCGAGATGCTTATGTCTGAGATCCACTCTGACACCTCGGTCTACTCAAGAACACCTCGACCGAGGTGAAATCAAATCCAGCGAGGGTATAAAATGGGATCGACGCTTTCTCTCTCCTTTTCCCTCTCTTCACTCACATCGACCGCGGCGGCTCTCTTCTCTAAAATTCTCTATTCTTGATCTTTTTCAACGATTTTTGGCTCCAAATCACCAGAAGTAGCAAGAGATTTACTTCCCAAGCAATAAACAACAGAGAGAATGCTTCGAATTTGCAGATTTAAGGGTATTTCGACATAAACCCTAACTCATTCAATTTTTCTCGATTTAGCATAGATCTGGCTTTGGTTGCCACAAATTGCTGTTGAAAAAGATATAATACCCCATAGGAGACTGATAGCATGTATTATAGTCTATATTTTGGGACTTGTTTAGACATTTTATCTTCAATAATCTGCATGTTTGAATTTATATTATGTGAATATATTGTCGTTTCATCTACCTTTACGGGAATCGAGGTCTACACCAAGGTTTGTTGTAATTATAGGTAAAATGGCACATTTTGGATCGAAATGAAGCTAAAGAGCAAATGAGTCATAGGAGTTACATTCTGGAGCTTAAAAGAGAACTCAGGAAGCATGAAATTAATAAAGAAGATTTACTTTGGACCAGATTTGAGAGATTTCATATTCAGTTGACATTCACCTCGGTAAGCTACAGTGTCACCTCGACCGAGGTGATCTTGAGGAGCACCCCGACCGAGGCGAACACCCTGGCGCCGGCGAGATATATTTTATTTGGCTGAGATCTTTTAAATTTGGAAGGAAGATATCTTATATTTTTTGGCTGGATTTCTGGAAGGAAGATCATATATTTAGGAGATCTATTTTAGAGATATGGATATATTTTATAGGATATTATCGTTTTAAGATATTATTATCTTTGTAAGATAATTCTCCTATATAAAGGGTTGGATTTTCCACAATTCAGCCATCTCGATCACCGTAGACTGGAAGCTTACAATACACTGCAGTTAGGAAGGATTTTTGGAGGTTTGAAGGAAGTTTGAAGATTGAAGGAAGGAAGTTCATAGCTTTGTGATAGCTTTTGAGGGGATTTGTAAGATTTTCTTAGATTCCCTTTTGGTTTTATTGTCTTGTTGGATTTGTGATCCAAGGAACGCTGATTTGTTTGATATTTGATTTAATTATTGAAGCCTTGTTCTTAAGGTTTTTGTGTTCAAATATTCATTTCCTTCTCATATATTTGATCATATATTTGATTATTGCTTTCATGATGATGAGTACCTCGTTTAGTCGATGAACATCTCGGCCGGGGTGGAACTTGACTGACCGAGGTGAACTTTTTTTATCCGAAACTGAGAGTTAAGTGTTAGAGTTTGCGAAATCCTATTCTTATTACACCTTTCTTGGTTCAATGCAAGCCTAGGATGAGACTTAGCCGGTGATTTCTTAGTTTATTTACCAAAGATCATAAGTGAAGGTAATAAAGGTTTATCCTTTATTGGGGTTTGAGTGTGCCTTCATCCCATCTTTGTGAGTTAACTTGAGACTTACCCGGTAAAGGTTGATTCTATTCCCTTAGATGGTGTGTTGGTTTGAGATTACAATTCTTTTCCTTAGTACCTTGAGACTTACATGGTGATAGGAACCTTGGTTTGGGATAGTGAGTAGTGAGACTTACCCGGTAATCTATTCTACTTTAGAAACTCTTTCCCTTTGCAAAATTTCAGCTTTGTCCGCTTATCTTGAGATCTTGAGTCGGATCCACAACTAGATGCTTTAATCCCTAGAATTTCATATTTCCTTTAACTGACCTTAATATCATCTTTGATTGATTTAATCGCTTTTGTGGTTATTAGTTGCATTGACGAGCTATACTTGTTTTGTTTCACCAAAGTCCGTGAGATCGAAACCCCAAAATTCTTGCTTTTTATAATAATTGATCAGTACACTGCGGGTTCGCATCCTTGTTTTAAGCATATTTCTTGGGATATAAATTTAAAGCTTGCACACATTATTTGGAGTGAACAAGTTTTTGGCGCCGTTGCCGGGGACTTGGTCTAGACCGAGTCCATTGCGGTCGTCTTTCGGGGGAATTGCCCCTGTTTCTACTAACCACTCTACTTGAGTGACTTTCGCAGGTTCTTTTTCTTTAGTTTATGCGAAGAACCCGTGCTAGGAAGGAAATTGTTCCTTACGATCTCGAACCAGAAAAGACATACAAAAGACGCTTAAAAGAAGCTAAAATGGCAAATCAAGACAATCGCGATCTTGAGGCCGAATTGAAGGAGGCGATGGAACAGCTGCGCCTCAATAGGGAAGAACTGCAACGCGAGAGAGACGAGACTCGCACCAGAACTGCAGAAATTGAAGCAGATATGGCTGATCTACGAGCCCAAATTCTGCATCGACCGAGGTAGGACCCCGCTCCAGTTGCCGCGGCCGAGATACATCCACCTCGGATGCCTGTCCGAGATGTTCTTTTTGCAGGTATTCCACAGACCCTAGGACAGAGGATGGATCCAAACCAGCAAGTGAGGCGTCCAGGAGTCAACCTAGGTGATCCAACGGAGCATGATTACGAACTTCGACCGCAAGTTCTATCCATGATCCGCCAATGCCAGTTTGGGGGTTTAGAGAGGGAGTCTCCGCATCAACATTTGCAAAACTATGAGATTTTGATGGGGACCTTGAGACCTTCAAGGCTGGAAAATAATAATTACAAGCTAAGGCCTTTTTACTTCTCTTTGAAGGATAGGGCGCTTACATGGTATCAGTCTCTTCCCCCCGGAAAGATCAACACTTGGGAGGAGATAACGACGGAGTTCTTAACAAAATTCTTTCCCCCCTCCACAACCACTGAAATGATAGGGAAGATTAATGCCTTCATCATGAAGGACAAGGAGAGTTTGTCCAAGTCATGGGAGAGATTTAAAGAAGTTCTCTTGCATTGCCCACATGATGGGATTCCAAAGATAGAGTTGTTGGAGATATACTTAAAGGGATTGGATGGAGCTACCCAATTCAATCTTCAACTACTATCCGCCGGCACATTCATGGACATGCCTATTGATGAAGCTTGAGAGTTCATTAGGAAACAAGCTTTGCACATGGAGAAATACTCCCACCAAGGAGATGAAAATGGAGTTAAGAGGGTTAATTTCCAGGAAGCTCCATCAAATGACAATCAACTCATCTCCCTCATGAATAATGTGAAGCAATTGAAGGACCTTTTGGTTGCTCACACCAAGAAGGAAGAGGGAGGATATCAAGGCTCAAGGAACAACAATCATGGTTCCCGGAACAACAACTACAACAACAATAGAGGCTCCAACAACAACAGTTGGAGATCTAACAATCAAAATTCGGGTAACCCTTACTCTAATTCCAATTCTAATATTTCTTTTAATCCCTCTTCTTCTTCTTCTACTCCATTGAAGAGCCAGGAGCCTGGATCAAGTTTGTCCCAGCCAGAGAAGAAAGATGCAATGTTGGAGGCCATCTTGATCAAGCTCAATGCTATGGAGACGTCCATGACTTCATTTTCGAAGGCACAAAAAGCCTTAGAGCAACAATTCTTTAATAAGGCAAATGAAGCGCCAAGAGATCCAGGGAGGCTCCCAACAAGGACAGAGAGCAACCCTAAAGGATAGATTATGGCAATAACGACGAGAAGTGGACTGAAAACTATAGATCCAGTGCTTCGGTCGATGCCAGTGCAGACGAAGAACACCTCGGTCCAGGAACAGACGAGGAACACTATGGTCGAGGTGCCACCCGAGGTGGAGTTCAAGAAAGCGACAGACAAAACTGAAGTTTATGTCCCACCTCTTGCATATAAACCACCACTTCCATTCCCCTAGTCAAGGGCTAGAGCACATCTAGACAAACACTTTGGTAAGTTCCTTGACTTGATGAATAAGCTACATATTAACATCCCTTTCCTTGATGCTATTCTAGGGATGCCCGCATATGAGAAGTTCTTAAAAGAAATTCTATCAAGGAAGAGGAAACTGGAAGATTTTGGTGAAGTAAGGAAGACATCTAAATCCTCGGAGCTCATTCAAATTATGAAGGAGAAGATGCCGCCCAAGTTGAGAGATACCGGCTCATTTTGGGATGCAACTTGTGAGGCGTTGTGTGATCTAGGAGCCAGCGCGAGCATCATCCCGCTGGAACTATGTGTGGAGATCGGACTTGGAGAGCCCAAACCGGTGAAGATAAGGCTATACATGGCGGACCGCTCCATTACCCATCCCGTGGGCATTTTGGAAGATGTTCCGGTTAAGTTAGGTAACTTCTACTTACCTATAGACTTTGTTGTACTTGATATATCCGCTTATTATCCCGTTCCTATCATTCTCGGGAGACCTTTTCTAGCAACTTCGGGTTGCAATGTGGATTGTAAGAACGCCAAGTTGAAATTCAACATTGGCGGAGATCAAGTAGAGTTTGCATTGCTTGCTGTAATGAAAGGGGAGTCGCTGGAGAATGATATCTTAAACATCTATGATGAAGAAGAATCAAGAGAATTGGTGAGCTCTATCCTTATTAATGATCCTCTTGAAAGAGTTATTAGTTTTAGCTTAATAGAGGATGATATAGATGCTTCTTGTGATGCAGATATACGGAGCTTAAAGGCACTCGAAGAAGATCCAGGAGCTAAGATTGAGAAACTGATCCAGGAGAAGAGAATCTCCAGTTTCGATCCCAATTCCAGTACCTCGACCAAGGCACTTTCTGGACCAAGCGAGATGTTCTTATCTGAAGAACATCTCGGTCACCCACTCTGGACCTCGACCGAGGTTGCAAGCGAGATGATGTCAAATGAGACTTCTGAAAGTCTAGTTCTTCGATCTAAGTCTACTCCACTGGAAGGAGGAAGCAAGGATCCCCCTCAGAAGGCACCCCCAGTTGTGGAGATTAAACCGCTTCCAAGTCACTTGAGGTATATTTTCCTTGGACCGGTTCTACTTATCCCGTCATATTTAGTGTTGCAATTTCCGAAACTAAATTGTCTAAACTAATGCATGTCTTGAGAAAACATCAAAAGGCTTTGCGTTATACTATTGATGATCTTATTGGTATTAAGCCTTCTTTCTGCATGCATAGAATACTAATGGAGGATGATCATAAGACTTCACAGGAACCTCAAAGACGGTTAAATCCGACCATGAAAGAGGTTGTGAAGAAAGAAATTCTTAAGTTTTTGGATGCAGGTATCATATTTCCTATCTCGGATAGCAAGTGGGTGAGCCCAGTGCATGTAGTTCCGAAGAAAGGGGGGATGACCGTTGTGACGAATAAGAACAACGAGTTGATCCCAACTAGGACCGTTACGGGCTGGAGGGTGTGCATCGATTATAGGAAGCTGAACGTGGCCACTCGGAAGGACCATTTTCCACTTCCCTTCATCGATCAAAATGCTCGAACGGTTACCCCAACATTCACATTTTTGCTATTTAGATGGTTATAGTGGCTTCTTTCAAATTCCTATCCATCCGGATGATCAAGAGAAGACCACTTTCACTTGTCCATGGGGGACATTCGCTTATAGGAGGATGCCATTTGGATTGTGTAATGCACCCGCTACCTTCCAGCGATGCATGATGGCTATCTTTTCCGAGTACATAGAGGAGATCATGGAGGTATTTATGGATGATTTTTCAGTATATGGTTCCTCTTTTGATGATTGCCTATCTAACCTTTCTCTAGTTCTACAAAAATGTGAAGACACTAATCTTGTTTTGAATTGAGAGAAGTGTCATTTTATGGTTAATGAAGGCATTGTGCTAGGACACCTCGTTTCCAACCGACGTATTGAGGTCGATCGAGCTAAGATCGAGACTATTGAGAAACTTCCTCCCCCTTGTTTTGTTAAGGGTGTGCGGAGTTTTCTCGGGCATGCAGGTTTCTATAGGAGGTTCATCAAGGATTTCTTGAAGATTTATAAACCACTAACTAAACTCTTGAATAAGGATATTGTTTTTGAGTTTTCGCAGGAATGTCTTGATGCATTTTATAGGATAAAGGAAGCATTGATCTCCGCTCCCATTATTCAACCTCCGGATTGGACCTTGCCCTTTGAGATCATGTGCGATGCAAGTGATGTGGCGGTAGGAGCGGTGCTTGGACAAAAGAAGGATGACCGGACCAACGCCATTTACTATGCTAGCAAGACGCTAGATGAAGCCCAACTAAACTACGCCACCACCGAAAAGGAGCTTTTAGCGGTTGTATATGCTTTTGAGAAATTTCGTTCTTACCTAGTCGGAGCGAAAGTTATTGTTTACACTGACCATACCGCTACTCGTTTCTTGCTTGCTACGAAGAATGCAAAGCCGCGTCTTATTCGATGGATTCTCTTGCTTCAAGAGTTTGACCTAGAGATTCGCGATAAGAAGGGATCCGAAAATTCTGTTGCGGATCACCTCAGCCAGCTACCTCCCTCTTCACGCGAGAAGGACGACCCACCCATCGATTATTCATTTCCCGATGAACACTTGCATCCGCTGGAACGTTTGACCTAGAGATTCGCGATAAGAAGGTATTGCTTTCTTTTTCCCTTATCCTAGTCTAGCTTTAGATAGTTTGCTTTAGCTTTGCTTTATTTTGTTTTTGGCGTCCTAGACAGAAACCAAGTACTTTCTAAGGAAGGATTACAACTCAGGAGAAACACTGGAAGGACAGAAGCTCAAAAACTCGAGAAGACGGAGTTTGACTGAGACACATCTCGGTTGTTGTCACAACATCTCGACCGAGATGATTCTTGAGCAACCGAGGCGACTAGGGCTGACAAAGACCCACCTCGGTCCAGTCGGGACCACCTCGACCGAGATGACAGCAGAATCGGCGAGTGGTATAAAAGGGGAAACAGTTTCTCCCTCTTCCCTCCTATTTATCTTCTCGACCGCGGCGCTTCTCCACCTCGTTTCTCCGTTCTTCGATCGTTTTCTATGATTTTTTCACCGATCTCGCAAGGAAAGGCAAGAGGATCCGATTGCAAGTGTAATATCCGGAATTTTTATTCCGTTTAATTCCGAATCAAATCGGACTTCGAGCCGTTGACAGTTTCCCACTCTATCTAGTATTTCTTTCTTCACAAATTTATCATTTTATGTACATAAAATGATAGAGTAATATCAAACCCTAATTCTTATAATTATTTATCATTTTATGTAGAATTTAATTCATATAAAATGATAGAATTATATCAAACGCTAATTCTTATAATTATTTATCATTTTTTGTGGAATTAAATTCACATAAAATCATAGAATTATATCAAATCCTAATTCTTATAATTAAATTTTACCGACGACTTTAGACGAGATCATGACAAGGCTGAGACGAGATCATGACAAGGCTGAGACGAGATCATGACAAAGCTATGACTAGACCACGACAAAGCTGTGACGAGATCACGACAAAGTTGTGACGAGATCACGACAAAGCTGAGACGAGGTCATGACGAAGCCCAACAACTTTGTGACAAGGTCATGCATGGGCCTGACAAAGCCATGACGAGTTTTTGACAAGTTTTCACAAACTCCAGCCCACTTATTTTGCCTTGTTTCAGCCCATTGTTCTTACTTGGATTTAATTGTTACAACCTTGCCTTAAACCTTGCTGGTGGATTGAAGTAACCTCATCCCAACTCCTTGCTCCAACCCAGTTTCCTTGCTTGTGTGATAGCCAGCCCCAACAGCAACCTATGCCTTGCTTCAGCCTAGCCAGAAGCAGCCCAAGGGATGCAACGCCTGAACCGCCAGCCTCTCTCTCCCCATCTGATTGTAACAGCTGCATAAATGAAATATTAAAGAGTTGTAACAGCCCAACTTTCATGTCAGAAGAGAAGAAAAGAATTTCAACGTCCCTTGCTCCCATTCAACAACGTTCAACAACGTTCAACACACCTTCTGGAGCTGCTCGTGACTGGATTCTGCACACTTTTTGGAGCTGCTCGTGACTGGATTCTGCACACTTTCTGGAGCGGCACGTCTATCTATTTCTAGGGCTCCTCGTTGCACAAGCCTCGCCAGAAGCCGGAGTGGTGTAAGATTTTCATTCAGCCCTTCTGCAGTCATCAAAACCTTGGGTAAAGGATAAATCATTCTCCCTTTATCTTGGCTGCAGTTCAATCTTTAAATTATAGATCAAATAGACATGTGTATACTTAGGCTTTAAAATTTTTTAGTGTGGTGATGAGGACAGATCGAACTAGAGAAGTGACGAGTAGTAAGGGAGTTGTTGTAGCTTCCTAGAGTGTCTAATTTCTGACCATTAGATGACCTAGTGAAGTAGATCAGATTATCATATAAATGGAAGTGAGAAACTCCATTTAGAACTTCAGTTTTGAAAGTAAGAATGGCCACTGTTATTAACCAATGTTAGGGAGTTATATTGAAGATCCACCGTTGAATTTTTGATAGATCATAGAGGGATATTTGTAGCTTACTGTGTTAAAATTTGAGAATAAATGAACGGTCGGGTTGAAAGTTATAAGGTCTCAAAGTGGAGTAGTTGAGCTGTTTTTCCAGCATTGATTTTTGACCAAGTATAGGAACATTTTAGTGTAGTAGCCAACTTTAAGGATTTTTGTAGAAAGGATAGTTGAACAGTTTTAGGAAATTCTTGCTCCTATGAGTAGATTAGATATCATATATAATTTAGAGATTTATTTTAGAATTTTTATAAATTTATTTTAATTTCATATTTGAAGTTGTAGTTGGACCTTAGTGACTTTTCGGGAAATAGAAAATTGGGTAGTTTCTCTAGTTGTTACCTAAAATCATCCTAGGGAGTAGAATATGGTTAGTTAGCCTCAAATAAGAATTTAAGTACGTATTCCGGGTTTTTGAAAGTTCCGGGACAAAGGGTAATATAGTCATGTTACCTTAAATAAGCACTGTAATAACTTCTGCAAATAGGATCTTATATCTTAGGAGTTTTAGACTTCTAAGTACCTAGAAAAATGTGTTGACTCACGTGCCTCCTGTGACAAGCAACTGAGATTCTGCAGTTACCGATTGGGTGGTGGTTAGGAGAGAGTCGAGATTTGATTCTGGTAAGTCCACGGACTTACTTAGTTGGCTTCTTGTACGAGTGTAATGTGTATGATGGTGTTTGTTAATTATGATAAACAACGAAACCGGATTAGGCCGACTTTATTAATTACGTAATTGACCCAAGTTCATGATGACGGGTCGTGACATCATCTGCCTAGCTCTTGAGAGAGTCTAGGAGGTTCCCTGCGACCAGCCCTGTGAGGTAGACGGTCAGTGCATTAGTACCATTCCTCATTGGTAAACGTGGACAGGGGTGAGGTTTGGTAATCCCTCGTGTCACAAAATAAGTTTCATTAGTAATAACCTATCACCTAATTAAAGAAATAAATGGATTGAGTGTTGCATGTTGATTGTGTATGTTTGTGTTTGTGCTTTTACCTTTATACTTATGTATAAAATGTTAGCTAACGGTTTTATACCTCTTGTAGATACCTTGCAGGTTAAGACAGTTGTAGAGAGATCCGGAGGGAATTGTCAGCCGGTTTTATATGCGTCGTTTTAGTACCTTTGCTTTTTAAGGCTGATACATATTCTTCATGTATATAGTGTTTAAAGTTTTCAAATGTTTTAAATACTTTTGTGCCTTGTTGTATGATCCTAGTAAAATTGTTGTCAAACTAAGGTCGGGACCCATTATGAGGTCCTAACCATTAGCTCTCCGAGTTCTTAGAATTTGGGGTGTTACAATATGGTATCAGAGCTCTGGGTTGGCAACAATGGCACTTGAAATCTTCTACAAGACCAAATGTATAAAATAACTAGAACCCGAAAGGGGTCTAAAATTTTCAAAACGGATTTCTTTTTTTACACACACGCATAGTCGGGTTGTTGGGTTAGTAATACTTCGGACCACCATCGCTCTCCGTGGATCTCTGCAACTTGGATCGATAAGTATATAGACTTTTTATGAGGTTTACTATTATATGTTATATACATGTGTATGCTTAGCTTGTTAGTATCCTAAAGGAATTTTATATCCTTTAGTTGTGATATCACGAAGCGATTATCGCCTCTTGATAAATCGACTACGGACTTGAAGAATCTCCAACACGAGGCAATGGAATCGGACCTTGAATTTAGTATTATACTCGGGTGGGCCGCTTGGTGATCCTTACAAATCATCCAGAGAACAAGTGAGCAAGGAAGTAAAGTTGTGAAGATATTTTTACCCACAAGCACAATCAGAGGAGGAAGAAATTCTTCAGTCAGTTCAGTTAGAAGGAATAGAAGGTCGTACAAGGAACTCGGACATACGAGGCCGAGAGACGAAATTAGAAGAACCATGCAAGAGACTACAAGAGTGCGGAGTAGAGATAACAATATTGGAACGGGACAAGTAGAATTGAGTGCGGAATCAAGGACATTATAATCGAGGCGGATGCCCATAGACCATTAGGGGCATGAGAAACCAGAAGAGACAAAGTGTCAATCCGGGGGTGAGAATCTAAGGTGCACGGAATGAAGACCTACAATGAGTGTAAAAGCGAAAAGGCAGACCCCACAAGCGTGGGGAGGTTTTGACCTCCTCAGAGATAGAAAAGTTTGAAAGAAACCGCGACGCCAATATCCAAAGAATGGAAGCCTGTAGCAGGGTCAACAGAGTTTCAGGAAGGCGATATTACCACCAACACGAGTGAAGAGATCTGGGAGAACGGCCTTGCTAGACTCGAGATTCCAGGGTAACCCAAATTATCACGGGACCTAAGTCATCAACACAGATGGTGCATGCAAAAGGACCTGCAAGTGGATGATCATTACGGCCATAAGAATTTCAAAGACGCTTGCAAGCTATCGTGGAAACTTGAAACGACTATTTATGCCAGATGAATGACACAATCGGACTAGAGAAATGGAGTTAGCCGATAAGAAGCGGAAGGGTGGAAGGTAGAAGAACTAAAGAAGTATAAAAGGATTTTTATGAGCAATTGTTTACCTACTAGCTAAGGAAAATTTTGACATATCACAATTAACATGGAATGGAGACTTACAAGTTAATGTAAGAGCGAAAGGTAGACTTCACAATCCTGGAGACGTTTTGTCTTCTTTAAAGATAAGAATTCTAAGAGGAATCACAACGCCAGTATCGAAAGGATCGAAGCCCTATAACATAGTCAATAGAGATTGGAAGGAAATATTACAAACAACGCCGATTAAGGAACCTGTGCTTGTGAGAATCGTGTGGTGGACGCAAGAGCCCAGGGTAACCCCCATTTATAACAGAACATAGGTAATCAACACCGATGGTCCCTGTAAAGGGACTACAATTGGGAGGTAATTAAAAGTCATCGGAACTACAAGACGCTTACCATCTATCGTGGACTGTTAGGAACGACTTTTGACGTCAGGAGAATGGCACAGTGAGACATGAGAAAGAGAGTTGTCCCAAAGGAAGCAGAAGAGTGAAAGAAAAGACGAACTAAAGAAGGATAAAAGGATTAATCTAGTAGGTGATGTGCACCAAAAGTTTAATACCAGTAGAGGTATAAAATTGAGATAAGTCAATTATAGACTGACCGATGTCAACCAAGGAAGTGCAAGTATTGTTTGGTATTGACGAGTTATGTGCCGTTAAGAAGAGATTTTTGTGATTGTGGATCTATGGGGTAGCTTTACCGACCCCTTAGAGAATTTCCTCAAGTAGGCAACGACAACCTTCTTGGATGAATTATAGGTATAAAGAGAAACATTTTAAGGGTTACTTCTTGGCTAGTTAAGATCAAACTCCGGTCAAGTCAGGGAGTTTGGATCCGTGGTAGAAGAATTAAGAAAGTAAGCGGAAGGAGTTGTTTTTCAATCGTTGTTTTATTTTCTTAAGGCAAGTAAAGAAGGTACTTGGTACTTCATCCGTATTAGACTCATGGTTTAATTGGAAGAAAGAGTTTTGGGGTCAATCATTTTATACTTAACATAAAATGTCCTTAGGATTAATGAGTGACAACAGGATAATCAGAGTAGCGCAACGGAAGCGTAGTGGGTCCTAACCAACAAAGCAAGAAGCTCAAGGGTACTAATGGATGTCGTGTCGAGTTTAAGATGGTTGTTCGCTCCAAACGGTGTGTGCAAGCTTTAAATTTATAACCCTAGATGTATGCCTAAAACAAGGATGCGAACCCGCAGTGTACGGGTCAATCGTAGTAAAAGTAAGAAATTCCAGGGGTCGATCACAAGGACTCAGTGAAACAAAGCAGGTATAGGTTGTCTATGTAATTACTAACCACGAAAGCAATTAAAGCAATCAAAGATGATAAAAAGTCAATTAAAGGAATATGCAATTCTACGGATTAAAGCGTCTAGTTGTGGTTCCAACTCAAGATCTAAAGATAAGCGGACAAAGCTGAGATTTTGCAAAGAGAAGGTGTTACTAAAATGGAATAGATCACCGGGTAAGTCTCAATACTCACTAATCCCAAACCGTAACTCCTATTACCGGGTAAGTCTAAAGGAATTAAGGAAAAGAACTATAACCTCAAACTAACACTCCAACTAAGGGAATAGAATCAACCTTTACCGGGTAAGTCTCAGGCTAACTCACAAAGATGGAATAAAAGCACACTCAAACCCCAATAAAGGATAAACCTTTATTACCCACACTTATGATCATGGGTAAACAAACAAAGGAATTACCGGGTAAGTCTCATCCTAAGCTTGCATTGAACCAGGAAAGGTGTAATAAGAATAGGATTTGGCAAACTCTAACACTTAACTCTCAGTTTCGGATCAGAAAAGTCACCTCGGTCAGACGAATTCCACCCCAGCCGAGATGTTCATCGACTGAGCGAGATGTTCTAGGGTTAAGGATAAAGACTCGAGCTTTCAGGGTCCTAGTGGAATTTAAGATTATTCTATCATTGTTTTTCCCACAACCTTCAGCCAATCACCCTAGAATCACACAAAGAAATTTGCCAATCATCATCATGAAAGAAATAATCAAATATAAGGGAAGAAGGTGAATAATTGAACAAAAAAACCTTAAGAACAAGGCTTCAATAACTGAATCAATTATCAAACAAACAAGCGTTCCTTGGATCACAATCCAATAGGACAATCAACAAGAAGGGAATCTAAGATAATCTTACAAAACCCTTCACAAAAGCTATAAAAGCTATCAACTTCCTTCCTTCAACCTTCCAAAAATCCTTCCCAACTGCTGGATGCTCTAAGCATGTATAAGCATGGTTGAACTTGTGGAAAATCCAACCCTTTATATAGGAAAACTACCCTCCAAAGATAAAATATCTTGAAAATATATTTTCCTAATAAAATATATCTATCTCTCATAAATAAATCCCTAAAATATATGATCTTCCTTCCAGCAATCCAGCCTAAAAATATAAGATCCTTCCTTCCAAAAAATAAAAGATCTCAGCCAAGAATAAATTATATCTCGCCGCGTCCAAGGTGTTCGCCTCGGTTGGGACGCTCCTCTAGATCACCTCGGTCGAGATGGTACTGTAGCTGACGGAGGTGGCTCTAAACTGAATGTGAAATCTCTCAAATCTGGTCCAAAGTGAATCTTTAATCCATTTCCATGCTTCCTGGATTCTTCCTTAAGCTCCTGAATGTAGCTCCAATGACTCCTTCGCTCCTTTAGCTCCTTTTTGATGCAAAACGTGCCATTTTACCTACGATTACAACGAAACTTGGTGTAGACCTCGATTCCCGCAAAGGTAGATGAAACGACAACATAATCACATAATATACATTCAAACATGCAGATTATTGAAGATAAAACATCTAAACAGGTCCCAAAATATAGACTATAATTCATGCTATCAAAATACCCCATACTTAGCCCTTGCTTGTCCCCAAGCAAGTTCCAAATCTTAGATACAGGATAGAATGGATTATAAGTCATAAAGTTCAATGAAAAAGTCTTTCAAAACATTTTAGTGGTGTGCTCGAATCATAGATCACTCTAAGAGAATGCTTCATGGAATTTAAAATCAAAATATGCTCAAAACTTTTTATAAATATAAGAAAGTCGTTCATCTTTACATAAAATCATAGAATGCATAATAAATCATAATTATCGAAATTAATCATGTATAATCCAGTTTAAACCACCAAGTGAATCAACAAGCTCGAGGTCTCAAGGGCTTTTCAAGAAAAGGTCAAGAAACGTGTGAGGGTGGGATGTATATAGGGAATGTGGTGCTAGAATTTGGGAAAAGGATTTTTACTTTACTTCCTTTGAACTTCAACATCTTCCACCAATAAGCTTTGCTTATTTCACAGTTTTCTTTTTTTTTTTACTTTACTTTTTGTGATGCATGGACAGAGGTGCACAACAACCGAAGCCTGGGAGATTAGCAATCATCAATTTCTTGAGATGCATCAAACCCTTGATGCACATACCATGACCCGTTAGGAATATTGCTCAATCCGACTTTGGCAAGACACAAACACCTGGCTATGTGAATGGTGCCGAGTTACTCATCATCATGATTGACTTCCCCAAACCTATATTTTTCTTTCTAACATTTTCACCCAACATTTCAACTTTTTCTCTCACTTGCTTTTCACTTGCTTGCTTCCAAATTCCCGGATAGGTAAAGGGAGGAAAATATGTATATGAGGGGCTAAGCATGAACAAGAAGAAGAAGAGAAGAGAATGAATTGCCTTGGTCTTTCCAGGAAGAAAGTGAGAGAACTTATCATGTGGTGTCAACCTTCAAATTCAACATAATTTGGATAAAAACAAAGTATTAAACATGCCACAATTTTAAAACAAAGCATTTAGCAACTTAAAAATATCATAAAACCTTTCAAACATACAAAGATTTCAAAACCAGTCAGCAAACAAAATCATCACTGAGGTCATATCCAGATAAGAAGCACAAAAATCATTTCAAAAACTGTTCCAATTAAACCATCTCGGTCGAGATGTTCTAAGTCAACCGAGGTGTTGCACCTTGTGTAGATCTCTATATCGACATTATAAACCATCTCGGTCGAGATGTTCTAAGTCAACCGAGGTGTTCCAGTTAAACCATCTCGGTCGAGATGTTCTAAGTCAACCGAGGTGTTGCACCTCGAGTGGTCAGAATCAATTCAAAAATTGTATCCGTACCTGTGTCCATGGCAGCACTGCCATCCTCATCCTCATCCTCCTGCTCCTCAGCCTCCTCATCCTCATCCTGTCCCTGAGTTGTTGCATCTCTAGCATCCTCCATAAGCGGAATCCATGCGGTCTTCCAGTAGTACGGGTCAAAAACAAAGAACTGAGCTGACCACCTAATACCCTGAGGTGCAGTATGCTCCCAGGGCATTGCCACATACGGCGTAGTAAGTCCGCGAGGAACCAATATCCTCCTAGTGATCATCTCCTGCAGCCCGAGCGGCTTGGCAGCCGCTACCATAGTACAGGCACTCAAATCCATGTCCATGTAACTCGCAATGTGAGTCACTATACCTCCGCAGCAGATATCCCCATTCGCCTTCGCCTTTATCTTGTGTAGATCCTCCGCTAGCATAACTCCAAAATCCGGAAATCCTCCGGTAACCATATAGTAAAAACTCAACAGCTCACCCTGTCTAATCTGTTGGGGCGTCTCAGTATGCGCCTGAAGAGTCTCGCTAAAGATCCTGTGAGCAAGTCTAAAAGCTAGGTGGAAGATAATCTGCTCCCTAGAGTCTCCAGGTCTCCACCTATCAGTGTGCTCAACTACGTGAGTTATCTGGCCCCAAAAATCTCGAGCTATGGCTCGAGAAGGAAAATCAACAACTGTGGGGGCCGGGAAGCCAAAGATGTCCCTCCAGTGGTCCATAGGAACTAGATAGTTCAAGTTCATCAACCGGTACTTGATGGCACGCTCAATGGGCAAATAAGTGACGGAGCTACCAAACTCCAAGGTCGGCTCAAGATAGGCTGGAGCTCTAATCTCAGTAAACTGCTCCAGCCCCACCATAGATATCATCCGCCTCAGATCATCATCCACATGGAGGCAGTCAAATGCAGAAATGTCCATAATCCGTGGTGCAACCACTGGATGTGCCGCTATGCGGTCATAGTCTACCTGGTGACGCTCATGGATCACCGGTATAGAGCAGCGTGAAGAAGAGGAAGGGGAATGAGAGGATCTATCTCTCAAACCAACTGCCTGTCAGAACTCATCTCTTTCTATCACTGTCAAACCACCTCGATCACTCTGACAAATCTCAAGAACACCTCGGCTAAGGCGCAGGCCGACTGGACCGAGGTGGTATGGACCGAGGTGGATCTTTAGTAACCCTAGTAGCCTCGGTTGCTAAAGAATCATCTCGGTCGAGGTGCTGTGACAGCAACCGAGATGTGTCTTGTTAGCATGAAATATTGTGATATTTTAGGCACGTTTTCTAAATGTATTTAATCCATATTGATAGTCATTGATTGAGCATTAATGCATGTCCATGAATTGAGGACATTGCTATGAGCCAAAGGAGTGCCAACTTGAGGAATGCACGAGACTAAGGAAGAATCACATTCAAGCCCTAAACCACGCTCTAAAATACGGCCGTACTACTTTCCACGCCCTAAACCACGGTCGTGGAACTATGGCAAGTGAAGCGTGGTTCATTCCAGTAACTTCTACGGTCGTGGAATTGTTTGTGTCAAACCGTGTTGACTTCCACGCTCTAAATTACGGTCGTGGAATCTTCCACGACCGTGATCTTGGCGATATTTTTCGCCACACTTTAAGCCACGATCTTTTAAAAGATTGGGCCGGGCCGATACTTCATCATACACTATAAAAGGACGGACAAAGAGAGATTCCGTCACCTCTGCTTAGACGCATTTTCGCTTACGCCGCGATTTAGAGATCTTTGCAACCTTTGCCTAGACGTATTTTGCACTCATCTTTGGAGTTGCCCTAATCTCGCACTTTGGTGGAGATTGTGATTGAGATTTCCGGATTGACGAATGATCGAAGATTCGGAAGATTGTTCGCAAGAAGATTTTGCTTCTTGTTTAGGTGTGATTTAGAAGACGGATTGACATCCCGTTCTTCCTTCTTATCTAAGATTTGTGTTTGTTTGTGTTATTCCGAATCTAGTTACGATTATTGTTCTTAATTGTGACTTTGAGATTGATTTGGAAGTTATTGAAGGTTTTCGGAAGTTTTCATCTTTCAATCTTTTAAATCTTAAAATTGATATCAATATGACTGTTGTTGGCTAAAACCCTTTAGCAAATCTAAGGTGAAGGGTTTATAGTTGTGGCTTAGATGATGATAGATCGATCGTAATTAGATTTGATCTTGAGAGTTAGAGAGAATCGCCGATAAACCTAAACCACGGTTTGTTCTTGAGCTTCCACGACCGTGGAACTCAAGAACTACCCGTAATTTTGTGTTAATTTACGAACTTGCTTTTACTTTAGTCCAAAGTTAAAGATTTGCTTTAACTTAGTTTAGGCTTACCTTTTCTAGGTGGTAGTGAAGCCTCAACAACCTCTACCTCGATTATGAGTGTCACAACCTTAATCGGTTAAGTTAGTTTTGATCTTTGGATTATAAGTTTGGGTATTTGACATTAATTCTTACCTTTAGAACCTTTATATACCGAAGCCTCAACAACCTTTCTAGAGAGTGTCTTATAGGTGAGTCATATAAGGTTTTTGGAACTTCACCGTACGATTACCTTACATTCGTATACTTTTGCAAAACTCAACTCTGTCCTTACATCCTTAGTATATCTTGAATCGATTGCCACAACTGGATTCCCGGATCTTTAGGATTGCTGTTTTCCCAATAATTTACAGAAGTTCATACATTCACTTGCTTGATAATCTTAACTGGATTTAACCCCCCAAATCCTTGTGTTCGATACTCTGGAATTCTTGCTCACCTATATCGATCCGTACACTACGGGTTCGCTTGCTTGATTTCTAGTTTTATAAATTTGAGCTTCATGTGTGAGCTTTGCTCCTTGCTCCACACGATATAGTTGAGCAAGAATTCCAGAGTATAAAACTTTAAATTTATAAAACTAGAAATCAAGCAAGTTTTTGGCAAAAACTTGTTCGCCACTTAGCGTGCGTGCAAATAAGCTTTAAATTTATAAAACTAGAAATCAAGCAAGCGAACCCGCAGTGTACGGATCGATATAGTTGAGCAAGAATTCCAGAGTATCGAACACAGGGATTTGGGCGGTTAAATCCAGTTAAGATTATCAAGCAAGTGAATGTATGAACTTCTGTAAATTATTGGGAAAACAGCAATCCTAAAGATCCGGGAATCCAGTTGTGGCAATCGATTCAAGATAACTAAGGATGTAAGGATAGAGTTGAGGTTTGCAAAAGTATACGAATGTAAGGTAATCGTACGGTGAAGTTCCAAAAACCTTATATGACTCACCTATAAGAAACTCTCTATAAAGGTTGTTGAGGCTTCAGTATAGAAAGGTTCTAAAGGTAAGAATTAATGTCAAATACCCAAACTTATAATCCAAAGATCAAAACTAACTTAACCGATTAAGGTTGTGACACTCATAATCGAGGTAGAGGTTGTTGAGGCTTCACTACCACCTAGAAAAGGTAAGCCTAAACTAAGTTAAAGCAAATCTTTAACTTTGGACTAAAGTAAAAGCAAGTTCGTAAATTAACACAAAATTACGGGTAGTTCTTGAGTTCCACGGTCGTGGAAGCTCAAGAACAGACCGTGGTTTAGGTTTATCGGCGATTCTCTCTAACTCTCAGGATCCAATCTAATTACGATCGATCTATCATCATCTAAGCCACAACTATCAACCCTTCACCTTAGAATTGCTAAAGGGTTTTAGCCAACAACAGTCATATTGATATCAATTTTAAGATTTAAAAGATTGAAAGATGAAAACTTCCGAAAACCTTCAATAACTTCCAAATCAATCTCAAAGTCACAATTAAGAACAATAATCGTCACTAGATTCGGAATAACACAAACAAACACAAATCTTAGATAAGAAGGAAGAACGGGATGTCAATCCGTCTTCTAAATCACACCTAAACAAGAAGCAAAATCTTCTTGCGAACAATCTTCTGAATCTTCGATCATCCGTCAATCCGGAAATCTCAATCACAATCTCCACCAAAGTGCGAGATTAGGGCAACTCCAAAGATGAGTGCAAAATACGTCTAGGCAAAGGTTGCAAAGATCTCTAAATCGCGGCGTAAGCGAAAATGCGTCTAAGCAGAGGTGACGGAATCTCTCTTCGTCCGTCCTTTTATAGTGTATGATGAAGTATCGGCCCGGCCCAATCTTTTAAAAGATCGTGGCTTAAAGTGTGGCAAAAAAGATCGCCAAGATCACGGTCGTGGAAGATTCCACGACCGTAATTTAGAGCGTGGAAATCAACACGGTTTGACACAAACAATTCCACGACCATAGAAGTTACTGGAATGAACCACGCTTCACTTGCCATAGTTCCACGACCGTGGTTTAGGGCGTGGAAAGTAGTACGGCCGTATTTTAGAGCGTGGTTTAGGGCTAGAACGTGATTCTTCCTTAGTCTCGTGCATTCCTCAAGTTGGCACTCCTTTGGCTCCTAGCAATGTCCTCAATTCATGGACATGCTCAATCAACTCCATCTTTACTCAATTCCGTTCGGAAATAGCTCTTAATTACCTATAATCAACATAAAGCTTGTGTAGATCTCTATATCGACATTATAGACAAACTAGCTCACATATGCATTAATGCTCAATGAATGACTATCAATATGGATCAAATACATTTAGAAAACATGCCTAAAATATCACAATATTTCATGCTAACAAATAACCCCATACTTAACACTTGCTTGTCCCTAAGCAAGGTCTCTCAAAAGCTTTAAAACAAGAGTTAGGATGAAATATGTGTACCTTCTCAAAGCAATACTTCTTTTGGATGATGTGCCTTCTAATTAAATAGATCATTCTCAAACCTTGCTTCATTCGTTTATAAGACTTTCATACACTTAATCAAAGAGTAAAGAGTAAAGAAAGCTCATGAATCAATTAAACTTCAATACAAGCATCATAACCTTCAAACATTATCAAAATCAATCATAAGAAACTTCAATTTAGATCACCAAGTCATATAACATTCTTTTGATCTTAAAGACTTTTAAATAAGGTCCAGAATGTGGAAAGGGAAGGAAAACTTTAAGGAATGTGGTGCATGAATCCGGGAAAGTGGATAACTACTCTTTTCTTCTTCTCTTGCGGTTTCCGCAACACTTTCAACTTAGAGCTTCGCTCTCTTCTTTTCATTTTTCGTCTTTACTTTTGGAGTTATGGATAGAGGTGCACAAAAACCGAAGCCTAGGAGATCGGCGTTTCTCAATTTTTATGGGATGCCTCAAACCCTTAGCGCACATACCATAATCCGCTAGGAATATCGCTCAATCCGACTTTGGCAAGACACAAACACCCGGCTATGTGAATGGTGCCGAGTTACTCATCGTCATGATTGACTTCCCCAAACCTAAAATTTCTTTCTATTCTTTTGATTGCAAATATTGCTTTCATGGCCCTCCCACATCAAACATGCCTTTTTCATTCACTTCTCCAAGTTCCCGGATAGGTAAAGGAGGTCAATATTTCAATGAGGAGCTAAAATGATCAAAGAAAGAAGAAAGAAAAATCGAATTGCCTTAATCATCTCAACAAGAAGCATAAGAACTTATAGTGTGATTTCAACCTTATTTTCTCAACATGATTTAAGTAACATTCTTCACATTATGAAACTTGCAAAAGAGGTATAATTCATTCATTCAAATTTCTTTTCAATTCACTATTCTTTTAAGCATGCAATTGTCATCAAACTCAATTCACAAGTGATATTATCATAGAATTCATCTCTAACCTTAGAAGCACATAATTTTTCAAAATTTTTCAATTTTTATGGGTTTTTCAAACTCTTTTTCATGCAATAATGAAACGTGCAACAATATAATGAACATGCAAGATAGTCTCGATAGAAGCAATCATAGTGAGTAAGATTTATTACAAACTTTTAGTCACACCCCACCCCATACTTGGAACAAACATTGTCCCTAATGTTTAAACAAAAGAAAGAAAAGAAGAAAAGAAAGAAAGAAAAACAAAAACAAAAAGAAACTCACAAAGTGGTGGTGGAGCGGCTAAAACTGTCGGTCATCATCATCGTCACTATGGTGGAGGTGGAGGCGGGAATGGAGAGAAGTTGGGGTCGTAGTGCCGCCCAAACAGCTGGCGGTAGACGTCCCTCATCATGTGATCGAGATCATCCATGCATCCGTCTCTAGCATCGGCTCGAATCTCCAATGCTCCTACTCTCTCAAAAAGGCCAATAGCTCAATCTGGCATCTGCTCGTACCATCCCGGAGCCTGGCTGTACCACCCTAGAGCATTTGACGGTGCTGGTGTTGGTGCTGGTGGCTGCTGTGAAGACCATGGAGGTGGAGCTGCATACCATGCAGGAGGCGTCTCCATCCAAGTGGGCCTCTCGCTCACGCTGGCGCGGCGAGAAGATGAACCTGAAGCTCTGGTGGGACGTGGAGAACGTCTGGGCATATCTGGGACTGTATCCGGCTGATCCGGAAACGTGCCAAACTCATGCTGGGCTCCTTCTCCACCCTCATACTGATCTCTCATCTCCTCCTCCTCAACTACGGGCGGTGGTGGGACGTATGGGGGAGCTGCAATCCTGTTCGCATGCATAGCAGCGAACGTCTCCTTCCAATTATGCCGTCCAACCATAATGGAGTACTCCTGTAGCCACTCAATACCCCTACCCGTCCTGCTCTCCCAAGGCATGGCCGCATAAGGCAGACCTCTATGTGTGGGGAAGATGAGGCCTCTAGTCATGAAGGCCTGAAGTCCTAGGGGTACGGCTGGTATGCGTGTACACGTAGAAAAATCAACCCCCAACATCCTAGCAAGATGGGTAAGTATCCCACCATATCCAATGTTGCCCTTCCTCTTATTCTTAAGCTTGCTCATGGTAGCAGCTAAGAGGGTGGCGCAGTCAGCTCGGCGCCCATACAACATAGAATACAAAAGAAAGAGCTCATCCGTCTTGATCTTTTGGGGCGTCTCCGTCCTAGGGAAGAGACACTCCGAAAGAACACGATGGGCAATCTTCAAGGCCAAGTGATACATCAACTTAGCCTTGGTGTCAGCAGGTTGCCAGCGGTCCTCGCTGGCGTAAATCATAGCTACCTCCTCCCAAAAATCTTTGGCGTAAACGCCACTAGGAAAACGACCGTTGAAGGTCTCTTGGAACCCGAAAAAGGCTCCAAACTCTCGGATGGTAAAATCATAGTTTCTTTCCATAAGACGGAAAGAAACGGCACTATCCACATGGCTGTGCTGAAATGACGTCACAACCTCCCTCGTAATCTCCTCATAGGCGTCTTCTCGGATAGCCGATAAGACAACTAGTCCGGCTCTATCCAAGAGCCAAGTAAGGTCATCTATAATGTTAAGAGGAGCTAGATCCTCTAACAATAGGTACCTAGGTCCAATCACAGCCCTCTCATGGATCCTCTCGAATGCATCTAGGTGATCAGCATGAATGGTCGGTACTCTAGGGCTAGGAGGTGCGGGTGATGAAGGTGATGATGGAGGTGAAGGGGAGGAAGGTGGTGGTGCTCTAGAAGATGAAGAGGAAGAGGGGTTACCCTTCCTCTTTTTGTTCTGGTCATTCTTCTTCTCCTTAATCCTCCCTGAAACTCTTCTCACAAAATCCATCACTGTTCAAAATCACGGTCTGTTCTGTGTATTTCCACGGCCGTGGAACTGACAAAGACCGTGATTCGTCTCGGTTTTTCTCAAAACTCAACAAACGGCACACAAATTCAGCAATCAAGCAGCCCTAGTCTAATTCCTTCCAATTTCAAGCAGTTCTCCTATAATTTCTAGCAAAAACGAACCCAAATTGACAAAGATCAAGAAGAGGGGAAAAAACCTAGGTTTCGGATTTTAAAATCCGAATTGTGTGTTCCTTGGTGATTTTCCGCTTGATTCGTTGCTTGGATCTCGTTGGTGGTCGAATTTGCTTCAATTTGGAACGAAGAATCGTTGAAAACGATTAACGAACGGAGATTTGAGGTGAAGGGCGTGGAATCGGCGTTTTGGGTCGTGGAAATGATTTTGTGGAGTGTTTTTGTGAAGAACGTGGTTTATATAGTGACAGGCAAAATTTTGAAAATCACGGTCTGTCGGGGGGTTCCACGGCCGTGAAAATGTACGGAACCGTGGTTTTGGTGATTTTTCAAAGGCTTTTGGAAATTACGGTCACTGTAGCTGTCACGACCGTGGTTTAGGCCGTGGAACTCTCTATAATGCTCCAAAGTCCAAGTTTCGTCACTTTTCTTCAACATTACTCTTCCTTTTTCCTTTTCCATTGTTCCTACATCCAAAAACACGAACATACCGGAAGAAATCGAAGGCAAACAAAGCGAAAAACGTCTAAAGTAAGCTAAACTATGAATCGAAACAAAAACAAAAATGCAATACCTTGGGTTGCCTCCCAAGAAGCGCTTTGTTTAAGGTCCGTAGCTAGACCAATCTCGCACTTATTCGAGTGCGGTAGGCACGAACTCTTTAGCTTGGAGTTCCGGCGTATACTTCTTGAGTCGTTGGCCGTTCACCTTAAAGCTTCCGCCCGCTTCACCCCATACTTCAACTGCACCATGGAGGAAATTACGCTTAATTAGAAAAGGTCCGGTCCAACGGGATTTAAGCTTACCTGGAAAGAGACGAAGCCTTGAATTGAAGAGGAGAACTTGATCTCCTTCTTTGAAGTCCTTTAGAATGATATGTTTATCATGCCAACGCTTTGCTCTCTCGTTATAGATCTTGGCGTTTTCATAAGCGTTCAAGCGGAGTTCTTCAAGCTCATTAAGGTCCAAGAGACGCTTCTCTCCAGCTTCCTTCATGCTGAAATTCAACCACTTGATAGCCCAAAACTCCTTGTGTTCCAACTCTACCGGAAAGTGACAAGACTTCCCATACACAAGGTTGTATGGTGTGGTTCCTATGGGAGTCTTGTACGCAGTCCGGTACGCCCACAATGCATCGTCAAGCTTCAAGGACCAATCCTTCCTAGTCCTTGAAACCGTCTTCTCTAGAATTCCTTTGATCTCCCTATTTGAGATCTCAACTTATCCACTAGTTTGTGGATGATAAGGGGTAGCGATCTTGTGAGTAACCCCATACTTAGCTAGAAGAGCTTCAAAGCGCCGGGCAATGAAGTGAGAACCTCCATCACTAATGATAGTCCTTGGCGTCCCAAATCGTGGGAAGATGGTCTTGTTAAAGAACTTAACCACCACCCTGGCATCATTGGTGGGAGAGGCAATTGCTTCCACCCATCTAGAAACGTAATCTACCGCCAATAGTATGTATTGGTTTCCACAAGAGGATGGGAACGGTCCCATAAAGTCTACTCCCCAAACATCGAAAATCTCTACTTCTTGGATGTTGTTGAGGGGCATCTCATTCCTCCTAGAGATATTACCTGTTCTTTGACAGGCATCGCAGCAAGAAACAAAGGATTGCACATCTCTAAATAAGGTAGGCCAAAAGAAACCAGATTGCAATACCTTTGCGCTAGTCTTGTTCGAACTAGCGTGTCCTCCACAAGGTAGTGAATGACAATGGCGGATGACACTTTGCATCTCATCTTCCGGCACACATCGCCGAATAATGCCATCCGGACCTCTCTTGAAGAGGAGAGGCTCGTTCCAAAAGTATTCCTGGACATCCTTAAAGAACTTCTTTCTTTGTGCGTAGGATAGTCCGGGTGGTATCTCCTGACAAACCAAATAGTTAACAAAGTCAGCAAACCATGGTTCGTTACCTTTGGAGATCACATCGATGCACTCCTCTATAATGTGTAGGTGTTCGTCCGGGAAGGAGTCATCGATAGGTAAATGGTCGTTCTCTAGATGTGTTAGGCGACTCAAATGATCCGCAACAGAATTTTCTGAACCTTTCTTGTCGCGGATCTCTAGATCAAATTCTTGTAGGAGAAGAATCCATCTAATTAGCCTTGCCTTCGCATCTTTCTTCGTAAGGAGGTACCGGATCGCAGCATGATCCGTGTAGACAATCACCTTTGCACCTACAAGATAAGAGCGAAACTTGTCAATAGCGTAAACAATGGCTGAAAACTCTTTTTCGGTAGTGGCGTAATTGAGCTGCGCTTCATCTAGTGTTTTGCTAGCATAGTATATGGCATGGGTTCGCCCTTCCTTGCGTTGTCCAAGAACAACTCCTATAGCTACGTCACTAGCATCGCACATAACCTCAAAGGGAAGAGTCCAATCTGGAGGTTGGATAATAGGTGCTGAAATTAGAGCTTCCCAAATCAAGTTGAACACATCTAAACATTCCTGCGAAAACTCAAAAACCGCATCCTTCATCAATAGATTAGTGAGAGGTTTTGATATTTTAGAAAAGTCTTTAATGAAGCGTCTATAGAATCCGGCATGTCCTAGAAAACTTCTTATCCTTTTCACCGAAGTTGGGGGAGGAAGCTTTTCTATGGTCTCTATCTTAGCTTTATCTACCTCTATCCCTCTATTAGAGATTAAGTGACCTAATACAATTCCTTCCTTAACCATAAATTGACACTTCTCCCAATTTAGAACTAGGTTAGTGTCTTCACACCTTTGTAAAACAAGAGAAAGGTTAGAAAGGCAATCGTTAAAAGAGGAACCGTATACGGAGAAGTCATCCATGAAGACCTCCATGATTTCCTCAATGTATTCGGAGAAGATGGCCATCATGCACCGTTGAAAGGTGGTTGGGGCGTTGCAAAGCCCGAACGACATTCTCCTATAGGCGAACGTACCCCATGGGCACGTGAATGTGGTCTTCTCCTGATCATCCGGGTGTATCGGGATCTGAAAGAAACCACTATAACCGTCAAGATAGCAAAAGTGTGAATGTTGCGCTAACCTTTCAAGCATTTGATCGATGAAGGGTAGTGGGAAGTGATCCTTCCTCGTCGCGTTGTTAAGCTTGCGGTAGTCTATGCACATCCGCCATCCCGTTACGGTTCGGGTAGGAATGAGTTCGTTGTTCTTGTTGGTGATGACCGTCATTCCTCCCTTCTTCGGAACTACTTGAACCGGACTCACCCACTTGCTATCGGAGATAGGGTAGATGATACCTGCATCAAGAAGTTTAAGAATTTCCTTCTTGACAACCTCCTTCATGGTCGGATTTAACCGCCTTTGAGGTTGTCTTGAAGTCCTAAAGTCCTCCTCCATTAATATCTTATGCATGCATAGGGAGGGTTTAATTCCTACTAAGTCCTCGATAGTGTAGCCTAAAGCTTTCCTATGTTTCCTAAGGACAATCATGAGCTGATTATGTTCATCTATGCTTACATCGGAACTAACAATAACCGGAAAGGTAGAAATAGGTCCTAGAAAAGCGTACCTTAGATGAGTAGGAAGTGGTTTTAGTTCCATCGCTTTCGGAGCATCCAATGATCCTTGAGGAGCATCCGATGTCTCCTTAGAAGTTTCTAAGGGTGTTGAATGTATGGGAGAAGAATCAAAAGAAGTTGAAGAAGTGTCTCGATCACCCCTTTCCACGGCCAAAATTACGATCTCCCTGCTTTCTCCACGACCGTGGTTTAGGGCGTGGAATGGAAATACGGTTGTTATGTTTTCTCCACGACCGTATAACTCTCTCGAGTGGGACACGGTTTTGTTTGTGAAATCCACGGCCGTGGAATATACTGTATGGCCGTGGATTCTCACGTATTCTACCTCATCGTGGAGTTTTTCAAACTCCACTTCATACACCTCTTCTTGTGCTTCTAAGGCTTCAACTGCCTCATTGCACTCTTCTTCTTCCCTTACATTTGTTAGACTCATAGTAATAACCTTTTGTAAAGGATCGTTGAAGAGAATAGCACTTACCTCCTCCCTAGACAACCCTTCTTCATCTTGGATATTGAATATATCTTCGTCAAAGATTGGTTCCTTCACTAGAGTGGAAAGAACGAACTCTACCTTCTCTTCTCCTATATCAAAAGCGAGTCTACCATTCTTCCAATCGACTATGCAGCCGGACGTTGCAAGAAACGGTCTTCCGAGTATGATCGGGACCGGACTATCTGCAGGAATGTCAAGCACGACAAAATCAATGGGAACAAAGAATTTACCTAGCTTGACGGGGACGTCTTCTACAATACCGACGGGCGAGTGATGGATCGATCCGCCGTGTACAACGTCATCTTCACCGGTTTAGGATCGCCTAAACCGATCTTCTTGCACAATGCAAGTGGTGTGATGCTCACACTTGCTCCTAAGTCACATAATGCATCGTATGTGACATCTCCCACTCCTATGGGAATGCAAAATGACCCCGGATCCTTTAGTTTTGGGGGCATTTTCTCCTTCATGGTCTTGATGAGATCCGAAGAATCCGAACTCATCTTAACCTCACCGAAATCCTCTAGCTTTCTCTTGTTAGAGAGGATTTCCTTCAAGAACTTGCCATAACCCTTCCCTTAGGGTTGTCCTCCGTCTTTCCTGGAAGTTTCCCTTGATTCCTAGGAACTTCCTCCGCTTTAAATTTATAAAACTAGAAATCAAGCAAGCGAACCCGCAGTGTACGGATCGATATAGTTGAGCAAGAATTCCAGAGTATCGAACACAGGGATTTGGGCGGTTAAATCCAGTTAAGATTATCAAGCAAGTGAATGTATGAACTTCTGTAAATTATTGGGAAAACAGCAATCCTAAAGATCCGGGAATCCAGTTGTGGCAATCGATTCAAGATAACTAAGGATGTAAGGATAGAGTTGAGGTTTGCAAAAGTATACGAATGTAAGGTAATCGTACGGTGAAGTTCCAAAAACCTTATATGACTCACCTATAAGAAACTCTCTATAAAGGTTGTTGAGGCTTCAGTATAGAAAGGTTCTAAAGGTAAGAATTAATGTCAAATACCCAAACTTATAATCCAAAGATCAAAACTAACTTAACCGATTAAGGTTGTGACACTCATAATCGAGGTAGAGGTTGTTGAGGCTTCACTACCACCTAGAAAAGGTAAGCCTAAACTAAGTTAAAGCAAATCTTTAACTTTGGACTAAAGTAAAAGCAAGTTCGTAAATTAACACAAAATTACGGGTAGTTCTTGAGTTCCACGGTCGTGGAAGCTCAAGAACAGACCGTGGTTTAGGTTTATCGGCGATTCTCTCTAACTCTCAGGATCCAATCTAATTACGATCGATCTATCATCATCTAAGCCACAACTATCAACCCTTCACCTTAGAATTGCTAAAGGGTTTTAGCCAACAACAGTCATATTGATATCAATTTTAAGATTTAAAAGATTGAAAGATGAAAACTTCCGAAAACCTTCAATAACTTCCAAATCAATCTCAAAGTCACAATTAAGAACAATAATCGTCACTAGATTCGGAATAACACAAACAAACACAAATCTTAGATAAGAAGGAAGAACGGGATGTCAATCCGTCTTCTAAATCACACCTAAACAAGAAGCAAAATCTTCTTGCGAACAATCTTCTGAATCTTCGATCATCCGTCAATCCGGAAATCTCAATCACAATCTCCACCAAAGTGCGAGATTAGGGCAACTCCAAAGATGAGTGCAAAATACGTCTAGGCAAAGGTTGCAAAGATCTCTAAATCGCGGCGTAAGCGAAAATGCGTCTAAGCAGAGGTGACGGAATCTCTCTTCGTCCGTCCTTTTATAGTGTATGATGAAGTATCGGCCCGGCCCAATCTTTTAAAAGATCGTGGCTTAAAGTGTGGCAAAAAAGATCGCCAAGATCACGGTCGTGGAAGATTCCACGACCGTAATTTAGAGCGTGGAAATCAACACGGTTTGACACAAACAATTCCACGACCATAGAAGTTACTGGAATGAACCACGCTTCACTTGCCATAGTTCCACGACCGTGGTTTAGGGCGTGGAAAGTAGTACGGCCGTATTTTAGAGCGTGGTTTAGGGCTAGAACGTGATTCTTCCTTAGTCTCGTGCATTCCTCAAGTTGGCACTCCTTTGGCTCCTAGCAATGTCCTCAATTCATGGACATGCTCAATCAACTCCATCTTTACTCAATTCCGTTCGGAAATAGCTCTTAATTACCTATAATCAACATAAAGCTTGTGTAGATCTCTATATCGACATTATAGACAAACTAGCTCACATATGCATTAATGCTCAATGAATGACTATCAATATGGATCAAATACATTTAGAAAACATGCCTAAAATATCACAATATTTCATGCTAACAAATAACCCCATACTTAACACTTGCTTGTCCCTAAGCAAGGTCTCTCAAAAGCTTTAAAACAAGAGTTAGGATGAAATATGTGTACCTTCTCAAAGCAATACTTCTTTTGGATGATGTGCCTTCTAATTAAATAGATCATTCTCAAACCTTGCTTCATTCGTTTATAAGACTTTCATACACTTAATCAAAGAGTAAAGAGTAAAGAAAGCTCATGAATCAATTAAACTTCAATACAAGCATCATAACCTTCAAACATTATCAAAATCAATCATAAGAAACTTCAATTTAGATCACCAAGTCATATAACATTCTTTTGATCTTAAAGACTTTTAAATAAGGTCCAGAATGTGGAAAGGGAAGGAAAACTTTAAGGAATGTGGTGCATGAATCCGGGAAAGTGGATAACTACTCTTTTCTTCTTCTCTTGCGGTTTCCGCAACACTTTCAACTTAGAGCTTCGCTCTCTTCTTTTCATTTTTCGTCTTTACTTTTGGAGTTATGGATAGAGGTGCACAAAAACCGAAGCCTAGGAGATCGGCGTTTCTCAATTTTTATGGGATGCCTCAAACCCTTAGCGCACATACCATAATCCGCTAGGAATATCGCTCAATCCGACTTTGGCAAGACACAAACACCCGGCTATGTGAATGGTGCCGAGTTACTCATCGTCATGATTGACTTCCCCAAACCTAAAATTTCTTTCTATTCTTTTGATTGCAAATATTGCTTTCATGGCCCTCCCACATCAAACATGCCTTTTTCATTCACTTCTCCAAGTTCCCGGATAGGTAAAGGAGGTCAATATTTCAATGAGGAGCTAAAATGATCAAAGAAAGAAGAAAGAAAAATCGAATTGCCTTAATCATCTCAACAAGAAGCATAAGAACTTATAGTGTGATTTCAACCTTATTTTCTCAACATGATTTAAGTAACATTCTTCACATTATGAAACTTGCAAAAGAGGTATAATTCATTCATTCAAATTTCTTTTCAATTCACTATTCTTTTAAGCATGCAATTGTCATCAAACTCAATTCACAAGTGATATTATCATAGAATTCATCTCTAACCTTAGAAGCACATAATTTTTCAAAATTTTTCAATTTTTATGGGTTTTTCAAACTCTTTTTCATGCAATAATGAAACGTGCAACAATATAATGAACATGCAAGATAGTCTCGATAGAAGCAATCATAGTGAGTAAGATTTATTACAAACTTTTAGTCACACCCCACCCCATACTTGGAACAAACATTGTCCCTAATGTTTAAACAAAAGAAAGAAAAGAAGAAAAGAAAGAAAGAAAAACAAAAACAAAAAGAAACTCACAAAGTGGTGGTGGAGCGGCTAAAACTGTCGGTCATCATCATCGTCACTATGGTGGAGGTGGAGGCGGGAATGGAGAGAAGTTGGGGTCGTAGTGCCGCCCAAACAGCTGGCGGTAGACGTCCCTCATCATGTGATCGAGATCATCCATGCATCCGTCTCTAGCATCGGCTCGAATCTCCAATGCTCCTACTCTCTCAAAAAGGCCAATAGCCCAATCTGGCATCTGCTCGTACCATCCCGGAGCCTGGCTGTACCACCCTAGAGCATTTGACGGTGCTGGTGTTGGTGCTGGTGGCTGCTGTGAAGACCATGGAGGTGGAGCTGCATACCATGCAGGAGGCGTCTCCATCCAAGTGGGCCTCTCGCTCACGCTGGCGCGGCGAGAAGATGAACCTGAAGCTCTGGTGGGACGTGGAGAACGTCTGGGCATATCTGGGACTGTATCCGGCTGATCCGGAAACGTGCCAAACTCATGCTGGGCTCCTTCTCCACCCTCATACTGATCTCTCATCTCCTCCTCCTCAACTACGGGCGGTGGTGGGACGTATGGGGGAGCTGCAATCCTGTTCGCATGCATAGCAGCGAACGTCTCCTTCCAATTATGCCGTCCAACCATAATGGAGTACTCCTGTAGCCACTCAATACCCCTACCCGTCCTGCTCTCCCAAGGCATGGCCGCATAAGGCAGACCTCTATGTGTGGGGAAGATGAGGCCTCTAGTCATGAAGGCCTGAAGTCCTAGGGGTACGGCTGGTATGCGTGTACACGTAGAAAAATCAACCCCCAACATCCTAGCAAGATGGGTAAGTATCCCACCATATCCAATGTTGCCCTTCCTCTTATTCTTAAGCTTGCTCATGGTAGCAGCTAAGAGGGTGGCGCAGTCAGCTCGGCGCCCATACAACATAGAATACAAAAGAAAGAGCTCATCCGTCTTGATCTTTTGGGGCGTCTCCGTCCTAGGGAAGAGACACTCCGAAAGAACACGATGGGCAATCTTCAAGGCCAAGTGATACATCAACTTAGCCTTGGTGTCAGCAGGTTGCCAGCGGTCCTCGCTGGCGTAAATCATAGCTACCTCCTCCCAAAAATCTTTGGCGTAAACGCCACTAGGAAAACGACCGTTGAAGGTCTCTTGGAACCCGAAAAAGGCTCCAAACTCTCGGATGGTAAAATCATAGTTTCTTTCCATAAGACGGAAAGAAACGGCACTATCCACATGGCTGTGCTGAAATGACGTCACAACCTCCCTCGTAATCTCCTCATAGGCGTCTTCTCGGATAGCCGATAAGACAACTAGTCCGGCTCTATCCAAGAGCCAAGTAAGGTCATCTATAATGTTAAGAGGAGCTAGATCCTCTAACAATAGGTACCTAGGTCCAATCACAGCCCTCTCATGGATCCTCTCGAATGCATCTAGGTGATCAGCATGAATGGTCGGTACTCTAGGGCTAGGAGGTGCGGGTGATGAAGGTGATGATGGAGGTGAAGGGGAGGAAGGTGGTGGTGCTCTAGAAGATGAAGAGGAAGAGGGGTTACCCTTCCTCTTTTTGTTCTGGTCATTCTTCTTCTCCTTAATCCTCCCTGAAACTCTTCTCACAAAATCCATCACTGTTCAAAATCACGGTCTGTTCTGTGTATTTCCACGGCCGTGGAACTGACAAAGACCGTGATTCGTCTCGGTTTTTCTCAAAACTCAACAAACGGCACACAAATTCAGCAATCAAGCAGCCCTAGTCTAATTCCTTCCAATTTCAAGCAGTTCTCCTATAATTTCTAGCAAAAACGAACCCAAATTGACAAAGATCAAGAAGAGGGGAAAAAACCTAGGTTTCGGATTTTAAAATCCGAATTGTGTGTTCCTTGGTGATTTTCCGCTTGATTCGTTGCTTGGATCTCGTTGGTGGTCGAATTTGCTTCAATTTGGAACGAAGAATCGTTGAAAACGATTAACGAACGGAGATTTGAGGTGAAGGGCGTGGAATCGGCGTTTTGGGTCGTGGAAATGATTTTGTGGAGTGTTTTTGTGAAGAACGTGGTTTATATAGTGACAGGCAAAATTTTGAAAATCACGGTCTGTCGGGGGGTTCCACGGCCGTGAAAATGTACGGAACCGTGGTTTTGGTGATTTTTCAAAGGCTTTTGGAAATTACGGTCACTGTAGCTGTCACGACCGTGGTTTAGGCCGTGGAACTCTCTATAATGCTCCAAAGTCCAAGTTTCGTCACTTTTCTTCAACATTACTCTTCCTTTTTCCTTTTCCATTGTTCCTACATCCAAAAACACGAACATACCGGAAGAAATCGAAGGCAAACAAAGCGAAAAACGTCTAAAGTAAGCTAAACTATGAATCGAAACAAAAACAAAAATGCAATACCTTGGGTTGCCTCCCAAGAAGCGCTTTGTTTAAGGTCCGTAGCTAGACCAATCTCGCACTTATTCGAGTGCGGTAGGCACGAACTCTTTAGCTTGGAGTTCCGGCGTATACTTCTTGAGTCGTTGGCCGTTCACCTTAAAGCTTCCGCCCGCTTCACCCCATACTTCAACTGCACCATGGAGGAAATTACGCTTAATTAGAAAAGGTCCGGTCCAACGGGATTTAAGCTTACCTGGAAAGAGACGAAGCCTTGAATTGAAGAGGAGAACTTGATCTCCTTCTTTGAAGTCCTTTAGAATGATATGTTTATCATGCCAACGCTTTGCTCTCTCGTTATAGATCTTGGCGTTTTCATAAGCGTTCAAGCGGAGTTCTTCAAGCTCATTAAGGTCCAAGAGACGCTTCTCTCCAGCTTCCTTCATGCTGAAATTCAACCACTTGATAGCCCAAAACTCCTTGTGTTCCAACTCTACCGGAAAGTGACAAGACTTCCCATACACAAGGTTGTATGGTGTGGTTCCTATGGGAGTCTTGTACGCAGTCCGGTACGCCCACAATGCATCGTCAAGCTTCAAGGACCAATCCTTCCTAGTCCTTGAAACCGTCTTCTCTAGAATTCCTTTGATCTCCCTATTTGAGATCTCAACTTATCCACTAGTTTGTGGATGATAAGGGGTAGCGATCTTGTGAGTAACCCCATACTTAGCTAGAAGAGCTTCAAAGCGCCGGGCAATGAAGTGAGAACCTCCATCACTAATGATAGTCCTTGGCGTCCCAAATCGTGGGAAGATGGTCTTGTTAAAGAACTTAACCACCACCCTGGCATCATTGGTGGGAGAGGCAATTGCTTCCACCCATCTAGAAACGTAATCTACCGCCAATAGTATGTATTGGTTTCCACAAGAGGATGGGAACGGTCCCATAAAGTCTACTCCCCAAACATCGAAAATCTCTACTTCTTGGATGTTGTTGAGGGGCATCTCATTCCTCCTAGAGATATTACCTGTTCTTTGACAGGCATCGCAGCAAGAAACAAAGGATTGCACATCTCTAAATAAGGTAGGCCAAAAGAAACCAGATTGCAATACCTTTGCGCTAGTCTTGTTCGAACTAGCGTGTCCTCCACAAGGTAGTGAATGACAATGGCGGATGACACTTTGCATCTCATCTTCCGGCACACATCGCCGAATAATGCCATCCGGACCTCTCTTGAAGAGGAGAGGCTCGTTCCAAAAGTATTCCTGGACATCCTTAAAGAACTTCTTTCTTTGTGCGTAGGATAGTCCGGGTGGTATCTCCTGACAAACCAAATAGTTAACAAAGTCAGCAAACCATGGTTCGTTACCTTTGGAGATCACATCGATGCACTCCTCTATAATGTGTAGGTGTTCGTCCGGGAAGGAGTCATCGATAGGTAAATGGTCGTTCTCTAGATGTGTTAGGCGACTCAAATGATCCGCAACAGAATTTTCTGAACCTTTCTTGTCGCGGATCTCTAGATCAAATTCTTGTAGGAGAAGAATCCATCTAATTAGCCTTGCCTTCGCATCTTTCTTCGTAAGGAGGTACCGGATCGCAGCATGATCCGTGTAGACAATCACCTTTGCACCTACAAGATAAGAGTGAAACTTGTCAATAGCGTAAACAATGGCTGAAAACTCTTTTTCGGTAGTGGCGTAATTGAGCTGCGCTTCATCTAGTGTTTTGCTAGCATAGTATATGGCATGGGTTCGCCCTTCCTTGCGTTGTCCAAGAACAACTCCTATAGCTACGTCACTAGCATCGCACATAACCTCAAAGGGAAGAGTCCAATCTGGAGGTTGGATAATAGGTGCTGAAATTAGAGCTTCCCGAATCAAGTTGAACACATCTAAACATTCCTGCGAAAACTCAAAAACCGCATCCTTCATCAATAGATTAGTGAGAGGTTTTGATATTTTAGAAAAGTCTTTAATGAAGCGTCTATAGAATCCGGCATGTCCTAGAAAACTTCTTATCCTTTTCACCGAAGTTGGGGGAGGAAGCTTTTCTATGGTCTCTATCTTAGCTTTATCTACCTCTATCCCTCTATTAGAGATTAAGTGACCTAATACAATTCCTTCCTTAACCATAAATTGACACTTCTCCCAATTTAGAACTAGGTTAGTGTCTTCACACCTTTGTAAAACAAGAGAAAGGTTAGAAAGGAAATCGTTAAAAGAGGAACCGTATACGGAGAAGTCATCCATGAAGACCTCCATGATTTCCTCAATGTATTCGGAGAAGATGGCCATCATGCACCGTTGAAAGGTGGTTGGGGCGTTGCAAAGCCCGAACGACATTCTCCTATAGGCGAACGTACCCCATGGGCACGTGAATGTGGTCTTCTCCTGATCATCCGGGTGTATCGGGATCTGAAAGAAACCACTATAACCGTCAAGATAGCAAAAGTGTGAATGTTGCGCTAACCTTTCAAGCATTTGATCGATGAAGGGTAGTGGGAAGTGATCCTTCCTCGTCGCGTTGTTAAGCTTGCGGTAGTCTATGCACATCCGCCATCCCGTTACGGTTCGGGTAGGAATGAGTTCGTTGTTCTTGTTGGTGATGACCGTCATTCCTCCCTTCTTCGGAACTACTTGAACCGGACTCACCCACTTGCTATCGGAGATAGGGTAGATGATACCTGCATCAAGAAGTTTAAGAACTTCCTTCTTGACAACCTCCTTCATGGTCGGATTTAACCGCCTTTGAGGTTGTCTTGAAGTCCTAAAGTCCTCCTCCATTAATATCTTATGCATGCATAGGGAGGGTTTAATTCCTACTAAGTCCTCGATAGTGTAGCCTAAAGCTTTCCTATGTTTCCTAAGGACAATCATGAGCTGATTATGTTCATCTATGCTTACATCGGAACTAACAATAACCGGAAAGGTAGAAATAGGTCCTAGAAAAGCGTACCTTAGATGAGTAGGAAGTGGTTTTAGTTCCATCACTTTCGGAGCATCCAATGATCCTTGAGGAGCATCCGATGTCTCCTTAGAAGTTTCTAAGGGTGTTGAATGTATGGGAGAAGAATCAAAAGAAGTTGAAGAAGTGTCTCGATCACCCCTTTCCACGGCCAAAATTACGATCTCCCTGCTTTCTCCACGACCGTGGTTTAGGGCGTGGAATGGAAATACGGTTGTTATGTTTTCTCCACGACCGTATAACTCTCTCGAGTGGGACACGGTTTTGTTTGTGAAATCCACGGCCGTGGAATATACTGTATGGCCGTGGATTCTCACGTATTCTACCTCATCGTGGAGTTTTTCAAACTCCACTTCATACACCTCTTCTTGTGCTTCTAAGGGTTCAACTGCCTCATTGCACTCTTCTTCTTCCCTTACATTTGTTAGACTCATAGTAATAACCTTTTGTAAAGGATCGTTGAAGAGAATAGCACTTACCTCCTCCCTAGACAACCCTTCTTCATCTTGGATATTGAATATATCTTCGTCAAAGATTGGTTCCTTCACTAGAGTGGAAAGAACGAACTCTACCTTCTCTTCTCCTATATCAAAAGCGAGTCTACCATTCTTCCAATCGACTATGCAGCCGGACGTTGCAAGAAACGGTCTTCCGAGTATGATCGGGACCGGACTATCTGCAGGAATGTCAAGCACGACAAAATCAATGGGAACAAAGAATTTACCTAGCTTGACGGGGACGTCTTCTACAATACCGACGGGCGAGTGATGGATCGATCCGCCGTGTACAACGTCATCTTCACCGGTTTAGGATCGCCTAAACCGATCTTCTTGCACAATGCAAGTGGTGTGATGCTCACACTTGCTCCTAAGTCACATAATGCATCGTATGTGACATCTCCCACTCCTATGGGAATGCAAAATGACCCCGGATCCTTTAGTTTTGGGGGCATTTTCTCCTTCATGGTCTTGATGAGATCCGAAGAATCCGAACTCATCTTAACCTCACCGAAATCCTCTAGCTTTCTCTTGTTAGAGAGGATTTCCTTCAAGAACTTGCCATAACCCTTCCCTTAGGGTTGTCCTCCGTCTTTCCTGGAAGTTTCCCTTGATTCCTAGGAACTTCCTCCGCTTGGATGAACATTTGGTTTTCTAAAACCTTTTGGGCTTTATCAACCTTAGAAATTTGATCATCAACCTTAATAATGCGGTTCTCCAACCCTTGAAGCTTTCCCAAAATCGTTTCCAACATGGGATCGGGCTTCTCCTTCCCCGAAGTGCTTCCTCCATTTGATGTTTGCCCCTGGCTTCTCAAAGGAGTAGAGGAAGAGGAAGGTGGAGTTAATGAATTAGAATTGGAAGGATAAGAGTTACCGGAATTTTGTTGATTGGAGCGCCAATTGTTGTTGCTTGAACCCCTATTGTTGTTCCAATAGTTGTTCCGGTTGTTGTTATTGTTGTTGTTGCCATTCCAATTATTCCGGTTATTGTTCCGGTTATTGTTGTTGTTGCGGTTTGTGTTATCACCGCCATTGTTGTTGCCCAAATAGCCAACATCCTTCCCTTGTTGCTTTGGAAAGTTGGTCTTGATAGCCTCCTTCAACTCCTTGATCTCATTGTTGAGGGAGAAAATCTGATTTTGAGCTTCATGTGTGAGCTTTGCTCCTTGCTCCACACGATTTCCCTCCACTTTCCGGTGGGAATACTTCTCTATGACCCTTGCTTGCTTCTCAATGAAGTCCCAAGCGTCATCTTCCCTCATGTCCATGAATGTGCCACATGAGAGGGATTGGAGTTTGAATTGTGTCTCCACATCCAGCCCCTTATAGTATATCTCCAGCAAGGCAAGTTTGGATATGTCATGATGAGGGCAATCCAAAAGCAAATCCTGAAACCTTTCCCAAGATTGAAACAAACTTTCGTTAGATCTCATGGAAAATGCATTGATCTTACCTCTAAGTTCCGCCGTTTTGGAAGGCGGAAAGTATTTGGTGAGGAACTCCGCGGAAAGGTCTTCCCACGTGTCTAGTTTCCCACTTGGAAGAGCTTGGTACCAAGACAACGCTTTCCCCTTCAAGGAGAAGAAGAAAGGCTTGAGCTTATAGTTGCTGGTAGTAGCGTTCTTTGGCTTCATTGTCTCCATCATACACTCAAAGTTTTGCAAGTGTTGGTGTGGAGATTCAGCGTTTGTTCCGCCAAATTGATTTTGGCGAACAAGAGTAATAACCTGCGGGTTGAAGCTAAACCCGGAATCATCAGCATCAAAATTCACACCCAAACGGCGTGGTTGTTGTGTTGGATCCATCCTTTGGCCAAGAGTTCTTGGCTCCTCATCTACACGTTCGATCCTTGCGTTCCTAGGTGGAACACGGCGATTAGCAGCTCCTCGTGGATGGAAAGGATTCACATTGATCGTGGGATCAATTTCCTCTAGCGGTGGCATGGAAGAATCGCTATCATCAGCGGATGAATGACTTCTTCTTCTAGATCTCGATGCCCTTCTTGAGGATTTCTTGCTCCCCTTATTCTTAAGATTGCGTAGTTCTATCCTCATTTGGAACATCATATCTTTTAGATCGTTAACTTGAGATTGATGACGATCCATTTCATCCCGGCGAGTATTCTCATTCCATTGGAGTTGAGCTTCTTTCTCCGTTAACTCCGCTTGAAGATCACGTTCGTGTTCTTCAGCCATCTTCTTTTCCTTGCGTTTTTGCCTTAAAGTCCTCTCAAGCTCTTGATCAAGAGGTAAGAGGTCTTCGGTGTTCCTAGACCTGCACATGCACTCAAAAAGATATCAAACAACAAGGGAGAAGCTCCCAAGCTTGACAACCAAAAACCGAATTCGGCCTAGACCAAATCCCCGGAAACGGCGCCAAAAACTTGTTCGCCACTTAGCGTGAGTGCAAATAAGCTTTAAATTAATAAAACTAGAAATCAAGCAAACGAACCCGCAGTGTACGGATCGATATAGTTGAGCAAGAATTTCAGAGTATCGAACACAGGGATTTGGGGGGTTAAATCAAGTTAAGATTATCAAGCAAGTGAATGTATGAACTTCTGTAAATTATTTGGAAAACAGCAATCCTAAAGATCCGGGAATCCAGTTGTGGCAATCGGTTCCAGATATAATAAGGATGTAAGGACATAGTTGAGGTTTGCAAAAGTATACGAATGTAAGGTAATCGTACGGTGAAGTTCCAAAAACCTTATATGACTCACCTATAAGACACTCTCTATAAAGGTTGTTGAGGCTTCAGTATAGAAATGTTCTAAAGGTAAGAATTAATGTTAAATACCCAAACTTATAATCCAAAGATCAAAACTAACTTAACCGATTAAGGTTGTGACACTCATAATCGAGGTAGAGGTTGTTGAGGCTTCACTACCACCTAGAAAAGGTAAGCCTAAACTAAGTTAAAGCAAATCTTTAACTTTGGACTAAAGTAAAAGCAAGTTCGCAAATTAACACAAAATTACGGGTAGTTCTTGAGTTCCACGGTCGTGGAAGCTCAAGAACAGACCGTGGTTTAGGTTTATCGGCGATTCTCTCTAACTCTCAGGATCCAATCTAATTACGATCGATCTATCATCATCTAAGCCACAACTATCAACCCTTCACCTTAGAATTGCTAAAGGGTTTTAGCCAACAACAGTCATATTGATATCAATTTTAAGATTTAAAAAATTGAAAGATAAAAACTTCCGAAAACCTTCAATAACTTCCAAATCAATCTCAAAGTCACAATTAAGAACAATAATCGTCACTAGATTCGGAATAACACAAACAAACACAAATCTTAGATAAGAAGGAAGAACGGGATGTCAATCCGTCTTCTAAATCAAACCTAAACAAGAAGCGAAATCTTCTTGCGAACAATCTTCCGAATCTTCGATCTTCCGTCAATCCGGAAATCTCAATCACAATCTCCACCAAAGTGCGAGATTAGGGTAACTCCAAAGACGAGTGCAAAATACGTCTAGGCAAAGGTTGCAAAGATCTCTAAATCGCGGCGTAAGCGAAAATGCGTCTAAGCAGAGGTGACGGAATCTCTCTTCGTCCGTCCTTTTATAGTGTATGATGAAGTATCGGCCCGGTCCAATCTTTTAAAAGATCATGGCTTAAAGTGTGGCGAAAAAGATCGCCAAGATCACGGTCGTGGAAGATTCCACGACCGTAATTTAGAGCGTGGAAATCAACACGGTTTGACACAAACAATTCCACGACCGTAGAAGTTATTGGAAAGAACCACGCTTCACTTGCCATAGTTCCACGACCGTGGTTTAGGGCGTGGAAAGTAGTACGGCCGTATTTTAGAGCGTGGTTTAGGGCTAGAACGTGATTCTTCCTTAGTCTCGTGCATTCCTCAAGTTGGCACTCCTTTGGCTCCTAGCAATGTCCTCAATTCATGGACATGCTCAATCAACTCCATCTTTACTCAATTCCGTTCGGAAATAGCTCTCAATTACCTATAATCAACATAAAGCTTGTGTAGATCTCGATATCGACATTATAGACAAACTAGCTCACATATGCATTAATGCTCAATCAATGACTATCAATATGGATCAAATACATTTAGAAAACGTGCCTAAAATATCACAATATTTCATGCTAACATGTCTCAGTTAAACTCCGTCTTCTCAAATTCTCGAACTTTTGTCCTTCTAGTGTTGCTCCTGGGTTGTATTCCTTCCTTAGATGTCACCTGTTGTCGGTCTAGGAAGCCAAAAACAAAGCAAAGCAAAGCAAAAGCAAACTATCTAAAGCTAGACTAGAAAAAGGGAAAAGAAAGCAATACCTTGGGTTTCCTCCCAAGCAGCGCTTGATTTAAGGTCGCTAGCCTGGACCGTACGGTGTCCTTAAACAAGTTGGGAGGTGTCCTCACCCCATACTTCACCTTCATCATCGGGTGAGATAAGAAAGTCTATCAAACGCTCCAACAAGTGTAAGTGCTCATCGGGGAATGAATCGTCTATGGGTGGTTCGTCCTTCTCGCCTGAAGAGGGAGGTAGCCGACTGAGGTGATCCGCAACGGAATTTTCGGATCCCTTCTTATCGCGGATCTCTAGGTCAAACTCTTGAAGCAAGAGAATCCATCGAATAAGGTGTGGCTTGGCATCCTTCTTAGCAAGTAAGTAACGAATTGCTGCATGGTCGGTGTGGACAACAACTTTCGCCCCTACTAAGTAAGAACGAAACTTCTCCAAAGCATATACAACCGCCAATAGCTCCTTTTCGGTGGTGGCATAGTTATGCTGGGCTTCATCTAGCGTCTTGCTAGCGTAGTAAATGGCGGTGGTCCGCCCATCTTTCTTTTGTCCAAGCACCGCTCCTACTACCACATCACTCGCATCGCACATGATCTCAAAGGGCAAGGTCCAATCCGGAGGCTGGATAATGGGAGCGGAGATCAACGCTTCCTTAATCCTGAAAAATGCATCAAGACACTCCTACGATAACTCAAAAACAACATCTTTATTCAAGAGGTTAGTTAGTAGTTTAGAAATCTTCGAGAAGTCCTTGATGAATCTCCTATAGAAACCTGCATGCCCTAGAAAACTCCTCACACCCTTAACAGAACAAGGGAGAGGGAGTTTCTCAATAATCTCGATCTTAGCGCGATCGACCTCAATACCTCGATTAGAAACGAGGTGTCCTAGCACAATGCCTTCATTAACCATAAAGTGACACTTCTCCCAATTCAAAACAAGATTAGTGTCTTCACATATTTGTAGAACTAGAGAAAGGTTAGATAGGCAATCATCAAAAGAGGAACCATATACTGAAAAATCGTCCGTAAATACCTCCATGATCTCCTATATATACTCGGAAAAGATAGCCATCATGCATCGCTGGAAGGTAGCGGGTGCATTGCATAATCCAAACGGCATCCTCCTATAAGCGAATGTCCCCCATGGACAAGTGAAAGTGGTCTTCTCTTGATCATCTGGATGGATAGGAATCTGGAAGAAGCCACTATAGCCATCTAAATAGCAAAAATGTGAATGATGGGCCAACCGTTCGAGCATTTGATCGATGAAGGGAAGTGGAAAATGATCCTTCCGAGTGGCCATGTTCAGCTTCCTATAATCGATGCACACCCTCCAGCCCGTGACGGTCCTAGTTGGGATTAACTCGTTGATCTTATTCGTCACAACGGTCATCCCTCCTTTCTTCGGAACTACATGCACTGCGCTTACCCACTTGCTGTCCGAGATAGGAAATATGATACCTGCATCCAACAACTTAAGAATTTCTTTCTTCTTAACCTCTTTCATGATCGGATTTAACCGTCTTTGAGGTTCCCGTGAAGTCTTATGATCGTCCTCCATTAGTATTCTCTGCATGCAGAAAGAAGGCTTAATGCGAATAAGATCATCAATAGTATAACCTAAAACCTTTTGATGCTTCCTCAAGACATGCATTAGTTTAGATAATTCAGATTCGGAGAGGGAAGCACTAACAATGACGGCATAAGTAGAATCCGGTCCAAGAAAAACATACCTCAAGTGACTTGGGAGTTGTTTAAGCTCCACAACTGGGGGTGCTTTCTGAGGTGGATCTTTGCTTCCTCCTTCCAGTGGAGTAGATTGAAGAACTGGACTTTCAGAAGTCTCAGTTCACATCATCTCGCTTTCGACCTCGGTCGAGGTCCAGAGAGGGTGACCGAGATGTTCTTCAGTCAAGAACACCTCGCTTGGACCAGAAGGTGCCTCGGTCGAGGTACTGCAACTGGAACCAAAACTGGAGATCTTCTTCTACTGGATTAGCTTTTCAATTTTAGCTCCTGGATCTTCTTCCAGCGCCTTTAAGCTCCGTATATCTGCATCACAAGAAGCATCTATACCTTCCTCTATTAAGCTAAAACTAATAACCTTTTCAAGTGGATCATTAATAAGGATAGAGCTCACCAATTCTCTTGATTCTTCTTCATCATAGATGTTTAAGATATCATCTTCTAGCTGCTCTCCCTTCATTGCCGCAAGTAATGCAAACTCCACTTCATCTCCGCCATTGTTGAATTCTAACTTGGCGTTCTTACAATCCACATTGCAACCCGAAGTTGCTAGAAACGGCCTCCCGAGAATGATTGGAAAGGGATAATCTGCGGGAATGTCAAGTACAACAACGTCTATAGGTAAATAAAAGTTACCTAACTTAACCTTAATGTCTTCCAAAATGCCCACGGGATGGATAATGGAGCGGTCCGTCATGTATAACCGTATCTTCACCGGCTTGGGCTCTCCATGTCCGATCTTCACACATAGCTCCAGCGGAATGATGCTCACGCTGGCTCCTAGATCACACAATGCTTCACAAGTGACATCCCCAACTTGAATGGGAACGCAAAACGAGCCGGGATCTCTCAACTTAGGTGGCATCTTCTCCTTCATGATTTGAATGAGCTTCAAGGATTTAGATGTCATCCTTACTTCACCAAAGTCTTCCAACTTCCTCTTCCTTGATAGAATCTCTTTTAAGAACTTTCCATAGGCGGGCATCCCTAGAATAACATCAAGGAAAGGGATATTAATGTGTAGTTTATTCATCAAGTCAAGGAACTTACCAAAGTGCTTGTCCAGATGTGCTCTAGCCCTTGACTGGGGGAATGGAAGTGGTGGTTTATATGCAGGAGGTGGAACATAAACTTCAGATTTCTCCGCCGCTTTCTGTGGCTCCACCTCGGTTGGCACCTCGGCCGAAGTGTTCTTCGACTGTGCCTGGACCGAGGTGGTCTTCGTCTGTACTGGCATCGACCGAGGCACTGGATCTGCAGTCTTCAGTCCACTTCTCGTCGTTATTACCATGATCTGTCCCTTAGGGTTGTTTTCCGTCCTTGCTGGAAGCTTCCATGGATCTCTTGGCGCTTCATTCGCCTTGTTAAAGAATTGTTGTTCTAAGGCTTTTTGTGCCTTCGAAAATGAAGTCATGGATGTCTCCATAGAGTTGAGCTTGATCAATATGGCCTCCAACACTGCATCTTTCTTTTCCGGCTGGGAAGAACTTGATCCTTGCTCCTGGCTCTTCAATGGAGTAGAAGAAGAAGAAGAAGAAGAGAGGAAAGGATTAGAGGAGTCATTCGAATTGGAGTTAGAGTAAGGGTTACCCGAATTTTGGTTGTTTGCCCTACAATTATTGGTGTGGGATCCTCTATTGTTGTTGTAGTTGTTGTTTCGGGAACCGTTGTTGTTGTTCCGGTACCCATTGCTGTTTCTCCAACCTTGATATCCTTCATCTTCTTTCTTTGTTTGAGCACCCAAAAGGTCTTTCAATTGCTTCACATCATTCTTCAAAGAGGTTAGTTGATCATTGTTTGGGTGAGCTTCTTGAAAGTTAACTCTTTTAACTCCACCTTCAGCTCCTTGGTGGGAGTATGTAACACCCCAAATTCTTAGAACTCGGGGAGCTACTGGTTAGGACCTCATAATGGGTCCCGACCATAGTTTGACAACAATTTTACTTGGATCTTACAACAAGGCACAAAAGTATTTAAAACATTTGAAAACTGTAAACAGTATATACATGGAGAATATGTATTAGCCTTACAAGAAACGCTACTAAAATGATGCATATGAAGAACAGAAGACATCCCCGTCCCCAACAAAATGAGTACGTGGACCCGGCTGACCATTTCCTCCGGATCTCTCTACAACTGTCTTAACCTGCAAGGCATCTACAAGCGGTATAAAACCGTTAGCTAACATTCTATGGATAAGTATAAAGGTAAAAGCACAATCACACATCATACACAATCAACATGCAACACTCAATCCTTTTATTATCTTTAATTAGGTGATAGGTCATTACTAATGATACTTATTTTGTGACACGAGGGATTCCCAAACCTCGCCCTTGTCCCCGTTTACCAACACGGAATGGTACTAATGCATCTGACCGTCTACCGGACTGGGATGGTCGCAGGGAACCTCCTGGACTCTTGCAAGAGCTAGGCAGATGATGTCACGACCCGTTATCATACACTTGGGTCAATTACATAAATAATAAAGTCGGCCTAATCCGGTTTTGTTGTTTATCATAACTAGCAAACACCACTCATACACATTACACTCATACAAGAAAGCCAGCTAAGTAAGTCCGTGGACTTACCTGAATCAGATCTCGACTTTCTAATTCGCAAATCGATTTGTACAGTAGGAATTCAGTGGCCTGTCAAAGGAGGCAAGTGTGTCAGCACACTTTCTAGGTGATTAGAAGTCTAAGACTTCTAAGATAGTAGGTCTTAATAGAACGGAATTGATTACAGTATTAATTTATAGTAAAATGACTATTTTACCCTTGGTCCCGAAACTTCTAAAAATTCCATAATTTATGTCTAAACTCTTATTTGAGACTAAAATATCATATTCTAACTCATAAAGATGAGTTTGGTTACAAACTGGCAATTTACACATTCTTCTTATTTTCCGATAGATCGTTAAGGTCCAACTTCGGCTTCAAATATGAAATTCGAATATTCTTATAAAAATTCCGAAATAATTCCCTAGATCATCTATTATATCCCATCTACTCATAGGAGAAAGAATTTCTTAAAACTGTTAAAGCATCACTTCTACAAAAATTTCTAAAGTTGGTTACAACACTTAACAAACAACACATTGTCTTAACTTTGAAAAAATCATAACTCCTAAACTACTCGCTGGATTTATCCCAAATTTTGATATGTTCTACTATAAAATCTTATCTATAATATATCCAAAATTCAGCGGCAAAGAAGATCAAAATCCTGTTTAAAACTATCTCACAAAACCGAATTTCAGCACAACAGAAAAACTGCTTACGACTCAATCTTTGAAAATTCATAATTCCCAAACCACTCGCTGGATGCCTCCCAAATTTTAATATGATCTACAACAATGTATCGACTATATATTATCTCCAAAATTGAAGCCCAACGGAGATCAAGAGTCTATTTAAAACTATCTCACAAAACAGCATCCCATGCTGTTTTTCTCAACTCAGCACATTTATAAAAACTGTAGGAGGAGTCAAATTTGAAACCCCATATCTCTAAAACCATAACATGGATTCCTCTGAAATTTTAGTATGTTAGACTATACAACATCGACTAAAACATATCCAAAAATCAGCAGTAAAGGTGGAGTCTAACCTACCCAAAACTGGGGCTGAAGTTGACTGTTCTTCACTTCCGAAAACTCAGCAAACGCCTCAGCTCTTCAAGGTATCTTCCGAGGCTGTTCTAGCAGGTTTCCCGACACAACAGGTGTTCTAATCAGCACATATAGATACAAGGTAATGCAGTGAAGGGAGGTGTGGTATTTACCATACAAGAGTGACTCGGTAAGCAAACTAGTACGAGGAAGAAGACAGAAGGCGGCTCATGCGCTGCTGTTGCGTGCACGTGCACAGGAGGAGAGGTGTTGCTGAGATTGGGAGGAGACGACTGTGTGCTGGCTCGACAGAAGCAAGGAGAGGCTGCGTGCTTGCTCGACGACAGAGGGGGTGCGAGGCTGTTCGGTCGAAGGCGTCTGCGGCTCGCTGGCATGGAGGCGAAGACGAAGGGGAGCTGCTGCTGCTGCTGCGCGTTTTTGTCATGCGTGATGGGGAGAGACGTGAAGAGACAACCGCTGCTAGGGCAAAGATGCAGGAAGGGGAGATGGAGGCTGGTGAGGGTGGGCTTCTTCACAACTTGCCCAGAAGCAAGCAACACGTACCACATTCTGCACAGGAGGGATGGCTGGCCAACAACAGTTTTGGGCCTGCTTGTCTGGGCCTCGTCAAGCCTTGTCTGGGCCTCATCAAGACCTTGTGTGGGCCTCGTCAAGACCTTGTCTGGGCCTCGTCAAGACCTTGTCTGGGCCTTGTCCAAAGGCTTGTCATGCTTGTTAAGAGGTTATTTAGATTAGTCTTGCAAGAATTAAACTCTAAGGAAGATAGATATATTTTATGTGTGTAAAAATTCCACATGAAATGATAAAATGTTTTAATTTATAAAACTAATGATTATGTAAGAAGATTGAAGCCTCACATAAAATTATAGAAGTTGATAAAAACTTTTTATGTGCCTAACTTTTCACATTATATGAAAAGGTTTATGATGATTCGGGATTTACCGGAAATAAAATGTCCGGGTATTACAAGTTACCATATTTATCACTTTATGTGAATTAAGGTCACATAAAATGATAGAATTTAGTGTTGTTTTATTTTGTTTAAAATTAAGAAGGTTAGCGGATCGGAATCCGGTTTGCTTGGGTTTTAAACGGAATTAAAGTTTTCCGGGTATTACATCAGTACCCCCTTAAAATAAGATTCGTCCCGAAACTTAGAACAAGGTATTTAATCAAACGACTTCCAAAATTAAACTTGTATATCCTAGTCTCACTAAATTTTTATTTCGTTTTCTAAACTCCTCTAACCCTATCAAAGCGTAACGAAAAATCCGGTCGTTACATCAGATCCCCCTCAAAATAAGTTTCGTCCCGAAACTTAGGGTAGGACAATCCCGATCACCCTTTGAGGCACCAAATGGGTGTGTTTGATCACTACACCAAAGTCTCGTCGTTTCCACATCTAAGTTTCCCGCACATCAAGGTTATCAAAAGCACACATCACTGACTAAACACTAAATCATGAAATAAACAAGTAGTCAAACAATATCACACATACAAGGTCAACTCGTCACTTTCGAGGTTACAACTATCGCTACATAGGTCTTTGAAATGTTACGTCTCTTACTATCCCCAATATCTTAGGTAGTCTTATCACCTTTTCATAAAACCACTAAATCTTAAATCTTGTCATCACAAGCGTCTGCTACCACGTTCTAGAGTGGTTACCGGATATCTCACCGGTATCATCCGGCTTAAGTGTCTGATCCTCTCATATGATAACCTAACCCGTGTCTGGTAGGTATCTCCCCATTGAAATTCTCAAACTCATTTCCCAAACTTAGTCTCCGTGGAAAACTGAAGCTACCCTCTCCAATAGGGTGAGAAATACTAGTCCATCTGTCACTTTTAAACCGCTTTAAAACTTCCAATGATTGCCTTACACGACTCACTTCAAGATCCTTTGATGACTCTACGGAAAAATGGGATCGACGCTTTCTCTCTCCTTTTCCCTCTCTTCACTCACATCGACCGCGGCGGCTCTCTTCTCTAAAATTCTCTATTCTTGATCGTTTTCAACGATTTTTGGCTCCAAATCACCAGAAGAAGCAAGAGATTTACTTCCCAAGCAACAAACAACAGAGAGAATGCTTCGAATCTGTAGATTTAAGGCTATTTCGACATAAACCCTAACTCATTCAATTTTTCTCGATTTGGCATAGATCTGGCTTTGGTTGCCACAAATTGCTGTTGAAAAAGATATAATACCCCATAGGAGACTGATAGCATGTATTATAGTCTATATTTTGGGACTTGTTTAGACGTTTTATCTTCAATAATCTACATGTTTGAATTTATATTATGTGATTATATTGTCGTTTCATCTACCTTTACGGGAATCGAGGTCTACACCAAGTTTCGCTGTAATTATAGGTAAAATGACACATTTTGGATCGAAATGAAGCTAAAGAGCAAATGAGTTGTAGGAGTTACATTCTGGAGCTTAAAAGAGAACTCAGGAAGCATGAAATTAATAAAGAAGATTTACTTTGGACCAGATTTGAGAGATTTCATATTCAGTTGAGATTCACCTCGGTAAGCTACAGTGTCACCTCGACCGAGGTGATCTTGAGGAGCACCCCGACCGAGGCGAACACCCTAGCGCCGGCGAGATATATTTTATTTGGCTGAGATCTTTTAATTTTGGAAGGAAGATATCTTATATTTTTTGGCTGGATTTCTGGAAGGAAGATCATATATTAAGGAGATCTATTTTAGATTTATGGATATATTTTATAGGAAATTATCGTTTTAAGATATTATTATCTTTGTAAGATAATTCTCCTATATAAAGGGTTGGATTTTCCACAATTCAGCCATCTCGATCACCGCAGACTGGAAGCTTACAATACACTGCAATTAGGAAGGATTTTTGAAAGTTTGAAGGAAGTTTGAAGATTGAAGGAAGGAAGTTCATAGCTTTGTGATAGCTTTTGAGGGGATTTGTAAGATTTTCTTAGATTCCCTTTTGGTTTTATTGTCTTGTTGGATTTGTGATCCAAGGAACGCTGATTTGTTTGATATTTGATTAAATTATTGAAGCCTTGTTCTTAAGGTTTTTGTGTTCAAATATTCATTTCCTTCTCATATATTTGATCATATATTTGATTATTGCTTTCATGATGATGAGTACCTCGTTTAGTCGATGAACATCTCGGCCGGGATGGAACTTGACTGACCGAGGTAACCTTTTTTGATCCGAAACTGAGAGTTAAGTGTTAGAGTTTGCCAAATCCTATTCTTATCACACCTTTCCTGGTTCAATGCAAGCCTAGGATGAGACTTACCCGGTGATTCCTTAGTTTGTTTACCAAAGATCATAAGTGTAGGTAATAAAGGTTTATCCTTTATTGGGGTTTGAGTGTGCCTTCATCCCATCTTTGTGAGTTAACTTGAGACTTACCCGGTAAAGGTTGATTCTATTCCCTTAGATGGTGTGTTGTGTTGGTTTGAGATTACAGTTCTTTTCCTTAGTACCTTGAGACTTACATGGTGATAGGAACCTTGGTTTGGGATAGTGAGTAGTGAGACTTACCCGGTAATCTATTCCAATTAGAAACACTTTCCCTTTGCAAAATCTCAGCTTTGTCCGCTTATCTTGAGATCTTGAGTCGGAACCACAACTAGATGCTTTAATCCCTAGAATTTCATATTTCCTTTAACTGACCTTAATATCATCTTTGATTGATTTAATCGCTTTTGTGGTTATTAGTTGCATTGACGAGCTATACTTGTTTTGTTTCACCAAAGTCCGTGAGATCGACACCCCAAAATTCTTGCTTTTTATAATAATTGATCCGTACACTGCCGGTTCGCATCCTCGTTTTAAGCATATTTCTTGGGATATAAATTTAAAGCTTGCACACATTATTTGGAGCGAACAAGTTTTTGGCGCCGTTGCCGGGGACTTGGTCTAGACCGAGTCCATTGCGGTCGTCTTTCGGGGTAATTGCCCCTGTTTCTACTAACCACTCTACTTGAGTGACTTTCTGCAGGTTCTTTTTCTTTGGTTTATGCGAAGAACCCGTGCTAGGAAGGAAATTGTTCCTTACGATCTCGAACCAGAAAAAATACAAAAGACGCTTAAAAGAAGCTAAAATGGCAAATCAAGACAATTGCGATCTTGAGGCCGAATTGAAGGAGGCGATGGAACAACTGCGCCTCAATAGGGAAGAACTACAGCGCGAGAGAGATGAGACTCGCACCAGAACTGCAGAAATTGAAGCAGATATGGCTGATCTACGAGCCCAAATTCTCCATCGACCGAGGTAGGACCCCACTCCAGTTGCTGCGGCCGAGATACATCCACCTCGGATGCCTGTCCGAGATGTTCTTTTTGCAGGTATTCCACAGACCCTATGACAGAGGATGGACCCAAACCAGCGAGGGTATAAAATGGGATCGACGCTTTCTCTCTCCTTTTCCCTCTCTTCACTCACATCGACCGCGGCGGCTCTTTTCTCTAAAATTCTATATTCTTGATCGTTTTCAACGATTTTTGGCTCCAAATCACCAGAAGAAGCAAGATATTTACTTCCCAAGCAACAAACAACATAGACAATGCTTCGAATCTGCAGATTTAAGGGTATTTCGACATAAACCCTAACTCATTCAATTTTTCTCGATTTGGCATAGATCTGGCTTTGGTTGCCACAGATTGCTGTTGAAAAAGATATAATACCCCATAGGAGACTGATAGCATGTATTATAGTCTATATTTTGGGACTTGTTTAGACGTTTTATATTCAATAATCTGCATGTTTGAATTTATATTATGTGATTATATTGTCGTTTCATCTACCTTTACGGGAATCGAGGTCTACACCAAGTTTCGTTGTAATTATAGGTAAAATGACACATTTTGGATCGAAATGAAGCTAAAGAGCAAATGAGTCGTAGGAGTTACATTCTGGAGCTTAAAAGAGAACTGAAGTTTCGTTCTTGAGTAGACCGAGGTATTCCACAGAGAGCAACCCTAAAGGATAGATTATGGAAATAACGACGAGTAGTGGACTGAAAACTACAGATCCAGTGCCTCAGTCGATGTCAGTGCAGACGAAGAACACCTCGGTCCAGGAACAGACGAGGAACACTACGGTCGAGGTGCCACCCAAGGTGGAGTTCCAGAAAGCGACCGATAAAACTGAAGTTTATGTCCCACCTCTTGCATATAAACCACCACTTCCATTCCCCCAGTCAAGGGCTAGAGCACATCTAGACAAACACTTTGGTAAGTTCCTTGACTTGATGAATAAGCTACATATTAACATCCCTTTCCTTGATGTTATTCTAGGGATGCCCGCATATGAGAAGTTCTTAAAAGAAATTCTATCAAGGAAGAGGAAACTGGAAGATTTTGGTGAAGTAAGGATGACATCTAAATCCTCGGAGCTCATTCAAATTATGAAGGAGAAGATGCCGCCCAAGTTGCGAGATTCCGGCTCATTTTGGGATGCAACTTGTGAGGCGTTGTGTTATCTAGGAGCCAGCGCGAGCATCATCCCGCTGGAACTATGTGTGAAGATCGGACTTGGAGAGCCCAAACCGGTGAAGATAAGGCTATACATGGCGGACCGCTCCATTACCCATCCCGTGGGCATTTTGGAAGATGTTCCGGTTAAGTTAGGTAACTTCTACTTACCTATAGACTTTGTTGTACTTGATATATCCGCTTATTATCCCGTTCCTATCATTCTCGGGAGACCATTTCTAGCAACTTCGGGTTGCAATGTGGATTGTAAGAACGCCAAGTTGAAATTCAACATTCGCTAGAGCACATCTAGACAAACACTTTGGTAAGTTCCTTGACTTGATGAATAAGCTACATATTAACATCCCTTTCCTTGATGCTATTCTAGGAATGCCCGCATATGAGAAGTTCTTAAAAGAAATTCTATCAAGGAAGAGGAAACTGGAAGATTTTGGTGAAGTAAGGATGACATCTAAATCCTCGGAGCTCATTCAAATTATGAAGGAGAAGATGCCGCCCAAGTTGAGAGATTCCGGCTCATTTTGGGATGCAACTTGTGAGGCGTTGTGTGATCTAGGAGCCAGCGCGAGCATCATCCCGCTGGAACTATGTGTGAAGATCGGACTTGGAGTGCCCAAACCGGTGAAGATAAGGCTATACATGGCAGACCGCTCCATTACCCATCCTGTGGGCATTTTGGAAGATGTTCAGGTTAAGTTATGTAACTTCTACTTACCTATAGACTTTTTTGTACTTGATATATCCGCTTATTATCCCGTTCCTATCATTCTCGGGAGACCATTTCTAGCAACTTCGGGTTGCAATGTGGATTGTAAGAACGCCAAGTTGAAATTCAACATTGGTGGAGATCAAGTAGAGTTTGCATTGCTTGCTGTAATGAAAGGAGAGTCGCTGGAGAATGATATCTTAAACATCTATGATGAAGAAGAATCAAGAGAATTGGTGAGCTCTATCCTTATTAATGATCCTCTTGAAAGAGTTATTAGTTTTAGCTTAATAGAGGATGATATAGATGCTTCTTGTGATGCAGATATACGGAGCTTAAAGGCACTCGAAGAAGATCCTGGGGCTAAGATTGAGAAACTGATCCAGGAGAAGGGAATCTCCAGTTTCGGTCCCAATTCCAGTACCTCGACCGAGGCACTTTCTGGACCAAGCGAGGTGTTCTTATCTGAAGAACATCTCGGTCACCCACTCTGGACCTCGACCGAGGTTGCAAGCGAGATGATGTCAAATGAGACTTCTGAAAGTCTAGTTCTTCGATCTAAGTCTACTCCACTGGAAGGAAGAAGCAAGGATCCCCCTCAGAAGGCACCCCCAGTTGTGGAGATTAAACCGCTTCCAAGTCACTTGAGGTATATTTTCCTTGGACCGGTTCTACTTATCCCGTCATATTTAGTGTTGCCCTTTCCGAAACTAAATTTTCTAAACTAATGCATGTCTTGAGAAAACATCAAAAGGCTTTGGGTTATACTATTGATGATCTTATTGGTATTAAGCCTTCTTTCTGCATGCATAGAATACTAATGGAGGATGATCATAAGACTTCACAGGAACCTCAAAGACGGTTAAATCCGACCATGAAAGAGGTTGTGAAGAAAGAAATTCTTAAGTTGTTGGATGCAGGTATCATATTTCCTATCTCGGATAGCAAGTGGGTGAGCCCAGTGCATGTAGTTCTGAAGAAAGGGGGGATGACCGTTGTGACGAATAAGAACAACGAGTTGATCCCAACTAGGACCGTTACGGGTTGGAGGGTGTGCATCGATTATAGGAAGCTGAACGTGGCCACTCGGAAGGACCATTTTCCACTTCCCTTCATCGATCAAAATGCTCGAACAGTTAGCCCAACATTCACATTTTTGCTATTTAGATGGTTATAGTGGCTTCTTTCAAATTCCTATCCATCCGGATGATCAAGAGAAGACCACTTTCACTTGTCCATGGGGGACATTCGCTTATAGGAGGATGCCATTTGGATTATGTAATGCACCCGCTACCTTCCAGCGATGCATGATGGCTATCTTTTCCGAGTACATAGAGGAGATCATGGAGGTATTTATGGATGACTTTTCAGTATATGGTTCCTCTTTTGATGATTGCCTATCTAACCTTTCTCTAGTTCTACAAAGATGTGAAGACACTAATCTTGTTTTGAATTGAGAGAAGTGTCATTTTATGGTTAATGAAGGCATTGTGCTAGGACACCTCGTTTCCAACCGAGGTATTGAGGTCGATCGAGCTAAGATCGAGACTATTGAGAAACTTCCTCCCCCTTGTTCTGTTAAGGGTGTGCGGAGTTTTCTCGGGCATGCAGGTTTCTATAGGAGGTTCATCAAGGATTTCTCGAAGATTTCTAAACCACTAACTAAACTCTTGAATAAGGATGTTGTTTTTGAGTTTTCGCAGGAATGTCTTGATGCATTTTACAGGATAAAGGAAACATTGATCTCCGCTCCCATTATTCAACCTCCGGATTGGACCTTGCCATTTGAGAACATGTGCGATGCAAGTGATGTGGCGGTAGGAGCGGTGCTTGGACAAAAGAAGGATGACCGGACCAACGCCATTTACTATGCTAGCAAGACGCTAGATGAAGCCAAACTAAACTACGCCACCACCGAAAAGGAGCTTTTAGCGGTTGTATATGCTTTTGAGAAATTTCGTTCTTACCTAGTCGGAGCGAAAATTATTGTTTACATTGACCATACCGCTATTCGTTTCTTGCTTGCTACGAAGAATGGAAAGCCGCGTCTTATTCGATGGATTCTCTTGCTTCAAGAGTTTGACCTAGAGATTTGCGATAAGAAGGGATCCGAAAATTCTGTTGCGGATCACCTCAGCCAGCTACCTCCCTCTTCACGCTAGAAGGACGACCCACCCATCGATTATTCATTTCCCGATGAACACTTGCATCTGCTGGAACGTTTGATAGACTTCTTTATCTCACCCCATGATGAAGGTGAATTATGTGGTGAGGATGCCGTCCAACATGTTTAGGGATGCCGTACGGTCCAGCTAGCGACCTTAAATCAAGCGCTTCTTGGGAGGCAACCCAAGGTATTGCTTTCTTTTTCCCTTATCCTAGTCTAGCTTTAGATAGTTTGCTTTAGCTTTGCTTTATTTTGTTTTTGGCGTCCTAGACAGAAACCAGGTACTTTCTAAGGAAGGATTACAACTCAGGAGAAACACTGGAAGGACAGAAGTTCGAAAACTTGAGAAGACGGAATTTGACTGAGACACATCTCGGTTGTTGTCACAACATCTCGACCGAGATGATTCTTGAGCAACCGAGGCGACTAGGGCTGACAAAGACCCCCCTCGGTCCAGTCGGGACCACCTCGACCGAGATGACAGCAGAATCGGCGAGTGGTATAAAAGGGGAAACAGTTTCTCCCTCTTCCCTCCTATTTATCTTCTCGACCGCGGCGCTTCTCCACCTCGTTTCTCCGTTCTTCGATCGTTTTCTATGATTTTTTCACCGATCTCGCAAGGAAAGGCAAGAGGATCCGATTGCAAGTGTAATATCCGGAATTTTTATTCCGTTTAATTCCGAATCAAATCGGACTTCGAGCCGTTGACGGTTTCCCACTCTATCTAGTATTTCTTTCTTCACAAATTTATCATTTTATGTACATAAAATGATAGATTTATATCAAACCCTAATTCTTATAATTATTTATCATTTTATGTAGAATTTAATTCATATAAAATGATAGAATTATATCAAACGCTAATTCTTATAATTATTTATCATTTTTTGTGGAATTTAATTCACATAAAATGATAGAATTATATCAAATCCTAATTCTTATAATTAAATTTAACGACGACTTTAGACGAGATCATGACAAGGCTGAGACGAGATCATGACAAGGCTGAGACGAGATCACGACAAAGCTGTGACTAGACCACGACAAAGTTGTGACGAGATCACGACATAGATGTGACGAGATCACGACAAAGCTGAGACGAGGTCATGACGAAGCCCGACAACTTTGTGACAAGGTCATGCATGGGCCTGACAAAGCCATGACGAGTTTTTGACAAGTTTTGACAAACTCCAGCCCACTTATTTTGCCTTGTTTCAGCCCATTGTTCTTACTTGGATTTAATTGTTACAACCTTGCCTTAAACCTTGCTGGCGGATTGAAGTAACCTCAGCCCAACTCCTTGCTCCAACCCAGTTTCCTTGCTTGTGTGATAGCCAGCCCCAACAACAACCTATGCCTTGCTTCAGCCCAGCCAGAAGCAGCCCAAGGGATGCAACGCCTGAACCGCCAGCCTCTCTCTCCTCATCTGATTGTAACAGCTGCATAAATGAAATATTAAAGAGTTGTAACAGCCCTACTTTCACGTCAGAAGATAAGAAAAGAATTTCAACGTCCCTTGCTCCCATTCAGCAACGTTCAACAACGTTCAACACACCTTCTAGAGCTGCTCGTGACTGGATTCTGCACAGTTTTTGGAGCTGCTCGTGACTGGATTCTGCACACTTTCTGGAGCGGCTCGTCTATCTATTTCTAGGGCTCCTCGTTGCACAAGCCTCGCCAGAAGCCGGAGTGGTGTAAGATTTTCATTCAGCCCTTCTACAGTCATCAAAACCTTGGGTAAAGGATCAATCATTATCCCTTTATCTTGGCTGCAGTTCAATCTTTAAATTATAGATCAAATAGACATGTGTATACTTTAAATTTTTTTTAGTGTGGTGATGAGGACAGATCGAACTAGAGAAGTGACGAGTAGTAAGGGAGTTGTTGTAGCCTCCTAGAGTGTCTAATTTCTGACCATTAGATGACCTAGTGAAGTAGATCAGATTATCATATAAATGGAAGTGAGAAACTCCATTTAGAACTTCAGTTTTGAAAGTAAGAATGGTCACTGTTATGAACCAATGTTAGGGAGTTATATTGAAGATCCACTGTTGAATTTTTGATAGATCATAGAGGGATATTTGTAGCTTACTGTGTTACAATTTGAGAATAAATGAATGGTCGGGTTGAAAGTTATAAGGTCTCAAAGTGGAGTAGTTGAGCTGTTTTTCCAGCATGGATTTTTGACTAAGTATAGGAACATTTTAGTGTAGTAGCCAACTTTAAGGATTTTTGTAGAAAGGATAGTTGAACAGTTTTAGGAAATTCTTGCTCCTATGAGTAGATTGGATATCATAGATAATTTAGAGATTTATTTTAGAATTTTTATAAATTTATTTTAATTTCATATTTGAAGTTGTAGTTGGACCTTAGTGACTTTTCGGGAAATAGAAAAGTGGGTAGTTTCTCTAGTTGTTACCTAAAATCATCCTAGGGAGTAGAATATGGTTAGTTAGCCTCAAATAAGAATTTAAGTACGTATTCCGGGTTTTTGAAAGTTCCGGGACGAAGGGTAATATAGTCATGTTACCTTAAATAAGCACTGTAATCACTTCTGCAAATAGGATCTTATATCTTAGGAGTTTTAGACTTCTAAGTACCTAGAAAAATGTGTTGACCCACGTGCCTCCTGTGACAAGCAACTGACATTCTGTAGTTACCGATTGGGTGGTGGTTAGGAGAGAGTCGAGATTTGATTCTGGTAAGTCCACGAACTTACTTAGCTGGCTTCTTGTACGAGTGTAATGTGTATGATGGTGTTTGTTAATTATGATAAACAACGAAACCGGATTAGGCCGACTTTATTAATTACGTAATTGACCAAAGTTCATGATGACGGGTCGTGACATCATCTGCCTAGCTCTTGAGAGAGTGTAGGAGGTTCCCTACGACCAGCCCAGTTAGGTAGATGGTCAGATGCATTAGTACCATTCCTCGTTGGTAAACGGGGACAGGGGCGAGGTTTGGGAATCCCTCGTGTCACAAAATAAGTTTCATTAGTAATAACCTATCACCTAATTAAAGAAATAAAAGGATTGAGTGTTGCATGTTGATTGTGTATGTGTGTGTTTGTACTTTTACCTTTATACTTATGTATAAAATGTTAGCTAACGGTTTTATACCTCTTGTAGATGCCTTGCAGGTTAAGACAGTTGTAGAGAGATCCGGAGGGAATTGTCAGCCGGTTTTATATGCGTCGTTTTAGTACCTTTGCTTTTTAAGGCTGATACATATTCTTCATGTATATATTGTTTAAAGTTTTCAAATGTTTTAAATACTTTTGTGCCTTGTTGTAAGATCCTAGTAAAATTGTTGTCAAACTAAGGTTGGGACCCATTATGAGGTCCTAACCATTAGCTCCCCAAGTTCTTAGAATTTGGGGTGTTACAATATGGTATCAGAGCTCTGGGTTGGCAACAATGGCACTTGAAATCTTCTGCAAGACCAAATGTATAAAATAACTAGAACCCGAAAGGGGTCTAAAATTTTCAAAACGGATTTCTTTTTTTACACACACGCATAGTCGGGTTGTTGGGTTAGTAATACGTCGGACCACCATCGCTCTCCGTGGATCTCTGCAACTTGGATCGATAAGTATATAGACTTTTTATGAGGTTTACTATTATATGTTATATACATGTGTATGCTTAGCTTGTTAGCATCCTAAAGGTTATTTTATATCCTTTAGTTGTGATATCACGAAGCGATTATCGCCTCTTGATAAATCGACTACGGACTTGAAGAATCTCCAACACGAGGCAATGGAATCAGACCTTGAATTTAGTATTATACTCGGGTGGGCCGCTTGGTGATTCTTACAAATCATCCAAAGAACAAGTGAGGAAGGAAGTAAAGTTGTGAAGATAATTTTTACCACAAGCACAATCAGAGGAGGAAGAAATTCTTCAGTCAGTTCAGTTAGAAGGAATAGAAGGTCGTACAAGGAACTCGGACATACGAGGCCGAGAGACGGAATTAGAAGAACCATGCAAGAGACTACAAGAGTGCGGAGTAGAGATAACAATATTGGAACGGGACAAGTAGAATTGAGTGCGGAATCAAGGACATTATAATCGAGGCGGATGCCCCATAGACCATTAGGGGCATGAGAAACCAGAAGAGACAAAGTGTCAATCCGGGGGTGAGAATCTAAGGTGCACGGAATGAAGACCTACAATGAGTGTAAAAGTGAAAAGGCAGACCCCACAAGCGTGGGGAGGTTTTGACCTCCTCAGAGATATAAAAGTTTGAAAGAAACCGCGATGCCAATATCCAAAGAATGGAATCCTGTATCAGGGTCAACAGAGTTTCAGGAAGGCGATATTACCACCAACACCAGTGAAGAGATCTGGGAGAACGGCCTTGCTAGACTCGAGAGTCCAGGGAAACCCAAATTATCACGGGACCTAAGCCATCAACACAGATGGTGCATGCAAAAGGAGCTGCAAGTGGATGATCTTCACGGCCATAAGAATTTCAAAGACGCATGCAAGCTATCGTGGAAACTTGAAACGACTATTTATGCCAGTTGAATGACACAATCGGACTAGAGAAATGGAGTTAGCCGATAAGAAGCGGAAGGGTGGAAGGTAGAAGAACTAAAGAAGTATAAAAGGATTTTTATGAGCAACTGTTTACCTACTAGCTAAGGAAAATTTTGACATATCACAATTAACATGGAATGGAGACTTACAAGTTAATGTAAGAGCGAAAGGTAGACTTCACAATCCTAGAGACGTTTTGTCTTCTTTAAAGATAAGAATTCTAAGAGGAATCACAACGCCAGTATCGAAAGGATCGAAGCCCTATAACATAGTCAATAGAGATTGGAAGGAAATATTACAAACAACACCGATTAAGGAACCTGTGCTTGTGAGAATCGTGTGGTGGACTCAAGAGCCCAGGGTAACCCCCATTTATAACAGAACATAGGTCATCAACACCGATGGTCCCTGTAAAGGGACTACAATTGGGAGGTAATTAAAAGTCATCGGAACTACAAGACGCTTACCATCTATCGTGGAGTGTTAGGAACGACTTTTGACGTCAGGAGAATGGCACAGTGAGACTTGAGAAAGAGAGTTGTCCCAAAGGAAGCAGAAGAGTGAAAGAAAACACGAACTAAAGAAGGATAAAAGGATTAATCTAGTAGGTGATGTGCACCAAAAGTTTAATACCAATAGAGGTATAAAATTGAGATAAGTCAATTATAGACTGACCAATGTCAACCAAGGACGTGCAAGTATTGTTTGGTGTTGACGAGTTATGTGCCGTTAAGAAGAGATATTTGTGACTGTGGATCTATGGGGTAGCTTTACCGACCCCTTAGAGAATTTCCTCAAGTAGGCAACGACAACCTTCTTGGATGAATTATAGGTATAAAGAGAAACATTTTAAGGGTTACTTCTTGGCTAGTTAAGATCAAACTCCGGTCAAGTTAGGGAGTTTGGATCCGTGGTAGAAGAATTAAGAAAGTAAGCGGAAGGAGTTGTTTTTCAATCGTTGTTTTATTTTCTTAAGGCAAGTAAAGAATGTACTTGGTACTTCATCCGTATTAGACTCATGGTTTAATTGGAAGAAAGAGTTTTGGGGTCAATCATTTTATACTTAACAGAAAAGGTCCTTAGGATTAATGAGTGACAACAGGATAATCAGAGTAGCGCAACGGAAGCGTGGTGGGTCCTAACCAACAAAGCAAGAAGCTCAAGGGTACTGATGGATGTCGTGTCGAGTTTAAGATGGTTGTTCGCTCCAAACGGTGTGTGCAAGCTTTAAATTTATAACCCTAGATGTATGCCTAAAACAAGGATGCGAACCCGCAGTGTACGGGTCAATCGTAGTAAAAGCAAGAAATTCCAGGGGTCGATCACAAGGACTCAGTGAAACAAAGCAGGTATAGGTTGTCTATGTAATTACTAACCACGAAAGCAATTAAAGCAATCAAAGATGATAAAAAGTCAATTAAAGGAATATGCAATTCTAGGGATTAAAGCGTCTAGTTGTGGTTCCAACTCAAGATCTAAAGATAAGCGGACAAAGCTCAGATGTTGCAAAGAGAAGGTGTTACTAAAATGGAATAGATCACCGGGTAAGTCTCACTACTCACTAATCCCAAACCGTAACTCCTAATTCCGGGTAAGTCTAAAGGAATTAAGGAAAAGAACTATAACCTCAAACTAACACTCCAACTAAGGGAATAGAATCAACCTTTACCGGGCAAGTCTCAGGCTAACTCACAAAGATGGAATGAAAGCACACTCAAACCCCAATAAAGGATAAACCTTTATTACCTACACTTATGATCATGGGTAAACAAACAAATGAATTACCGGGTAAGTCTCATCCTAAGCTTGCATTGAACCAGGAAAGGTGTAATAAGAATAGGATTTGGCAAACTCTAACACTTAACTCTCAGTTTCGGATCAGAAAAGTCACCTCGGTCAGACAAATTCCACCCCGGCCGAGATGTTCATCGACTGAGCGAGATGTTCTAGGGTTAAGGATAAAGACTCGAGCTTTCAGGGTCCTACTGGAATTTAAGATTATTCTATCATTGTTTTTCCCACAACCTTCAGCCAATCATCCTAGAATCACACAAAGAAATTTGTCAATCATCATCATGAAAGCAATAATCAAATATAAGGGAAGAAGGTGAATAATTGAACACAAAAATCTTAAGAAAAAGGCTTCAATAACTAAATCAATTATCAAACAAACAAGCGTTCCTTGGATCACAATCCAATAGGACAATCAACAAGAAGGGAATCTATGATAATCTTACAAAACCCTTCACAAAAGCTATAAAAGCTATCAACTTCCTTCCTTCAACCTTCCAAAAATTCTTCCCAACTGCTGGATGCTCTAAGCATGTATAAGCATGGTTGAACTTGTGGAAAATCCAACCCTTTATATAGGAAAACTACCCTCCAAAGATAAAATATCTTGAAAAGATATTTTCCTAATAAAATATATCTATCTTTCATAAATAAATCGCTAAAATATATGATCTTCCTTCCAACAATCCAGCCTAAAAATATAAGATCCTTCCTTCCAAAAAATAAAAGATCTCAGCCAAGAATAAATTATATCTCGCCGCGTCCAAGGTGTTCGCCTCGGTCGGGACGCTCCTTTGGATCACCTCGGTCGAGATGGTACTATAGCTGACGGAGGTGGCTCTAAACTGAATGTGAAATCTCTCAAATCTGGTCCAAAGTGAATCTTTAATCCATTTCCATGCTTCCTAGATTCTTCCTTAAGCTCCTGAATGTAGCTCCAATGACTCCTTCGCTCCTTTAGCTCCTTTTTGATGCAAAACGTGCCATTTTACCTACGATTACAACGAAACTTGGTGTAGACCTCGATTCCCGCAAAGGTAGATGAAACGACAACATAATCACATAATATACATTCAAACATGCAGATTATTGAAGATAAAACATCTAAATAGGTCCCAAAATATAGACTATAATTCATGCTATCAAAATACCCCATACTTAGCCCTTGCTTGTCCCCAAGCAAGTTCCAAATCTTAGATACAAGATAGAATGGATTATAAGTCATAAAGATCAATGAAAAAGTCTTTCAAAACATTTTAGTGGTGTGCTCGAATCATAGATCACTCTAAGAGAATGCTTCATGGAATTTAAAATCAAAATATGCTCAAAACTTTTTATAAATATAAGAAAGTCGTTCATCTTTACATAAAATCATAGAATGCATTATAAATCATAATTATCGAAATTAATCATGTATAATCCAGTTTAAACCACCAAGTCAATCAACAAGCTCGAGGTCTCAAGGGCTTTTCAAGAGAAGGTCAAGAAACGTGTGAGGGTGGGATGTATATAGGGAATGTGGTGCTAGAATCTGGGAAAAGGATTTTTACTTTACTTCCTTTGAACTTCAACATCTTACACCAATAAGCTTTGCTTATTTCACAGTTTTCTTTTTTTTTACTTTACTTTTTGGGATGCATGGACAGAGGTGCACAACAACCGAAGCCTGGGAGATTAGCAATCATCAATTTCTTGAGATGCATCAAACCCTTGATGCACATACCATGACCCGTTAGAATATTGCTCAATCCGACTTTGGCAAGACATAAACACCCGGCTATGTGAATGGTGCCGAGTTACTCATCATCATGATTGACTTCCCCAAACCTATATTTTTCTTTCTAACACTTTCAGCCAACATTTCAACTTTTTCTTTCACTTGCTTTTCACTTGCTTGCTTCCAAATTCCCGGATTGGTAAAGGGAGGAAAATATGTATATGAGGGGCTAAGCATGAACAAGAAGAAGAAGAGAAGAGAATGAATTGCCTTGGTCTTTCCAGGAAGAAAGTGAGAGAACTTATCATGTGGTGTCAACCTTCAAATTCAACATAATTTGGATAAAAACAAAGTATTAAACATGCCACAATTTTCAAACAAAGCATTTAGCAACTTAAACATATCATAAAACCTTTCAAACATACAAAGATTTCAAAACCAGTCAGCAAACAAAATCATCACTAAGGTCATATCCAGATAAGAAACACAAAAATCATTTCAAAAACTGTTCCAGTTAAACCATCTCGGTCGAGATGTTCTAAGTCAACCGAGGTGTTGCACCTCGAGTGGTCAGAATCACTTCGGTCGAGGTCAATAAAAATTTTTTCAAACCAGGTTTTGACGTTTTTCTCAATCAAATAACCTGTATGCGTGCATGTAGTCTCAGATAAACACAAAGAGCAAGATAAAACGATAAATATCCGAATCAAGAGTCATACAAGCGTACACATAAGGTCATATAATACATCCACATACCCCATACTTGGGACACATTGTCCCAATGGGTCAAAATAAGTCTAAAGAAACATAGTACTCACCGGATAAAGCTGAGCTGCACAATAAATAAAGAAAAGAAATCCGCAAGCTCTAATTCTCTAGTCCCGATCCGGTGGTGGTGGTGGTGGCACGTACGGGTACTGAGATGGGTCGAAAGGATAGCCCATGATATGCTGAAACTGAATCTCAGCCATCGTGTGTTGGTACTGCAGTCTATCCTGCCTCTCTCTAATGTCCAGGGATAAGGTGGCGTAGGAATTTGTCACCTGATCCGTCAGATCATCTATCTGGCGGTGAGCGACTGGATCCCTCTGTCTCCGTATCCTACGCCTGGCTGGACGTGCTGGTGCTGCAACTGGCTCCTCCTCTGTCTCGTGTTCGTCCAGATCGACGACCGGCACACTAGTCCCAATTGTATCCGTACCTGTGTCCATGGCAGCACTGCCATCCTCATCCTCATCCTCCTGCTCCTCATCCTCCTCATCCTCATCTTGTCCCTGAGCTGCTACATCTTTAGCATCCTCCATAAGCGGAATCCATGCGGTCTACCAGTAGTGCGGGTCAAAAACAGAGAACTGAGCTGACCACCTAATACCCTGAGGTGTAGTATGCTCCCAGGGCATCGCCACGTACGGCGTAGTAAGTCCGCGAGGAACCAATATCCTCCTAGTGATCATCTCCTGCAGCCCGAGCGTTTGGCAGCCGCCACCATAGTACACGCACTCAAATCTATGTCCATGTAACTCGCAATGTGAGTCACTATCCCTCCGCAGCCGATATCCCCATTCGCCTTCGCCTTTATCTTGTGTAGATCCTCCGCTAGCATAACTCCAAAATCCGGAACTCCTCCGGTAACCATATAGTAAAGACTCAGCAACTCACCCTGTCTAATCTTTTGGGGCGTCTCAGTACGCGCCAAAAGAGTCTCGCTAAAGATCCTGTGATCAAGTCTAAAAGCTAGGTGGAAGATAATCTGCTCCCTGGAGTCTCCAGGTCTCCACCTATCAGTGTGCTCAACTACGTCAGCTATTTGGCCCCAAAAATCTCGAGCTATGGCTCAAGAAGGAAAATCAGCAACTGTGGGGGCCGGGAAGCCAAAGATGTCCCTCCAATGGTCCATAGGAACTAGATAGTTCAAGTTCATCAACCGGTACTTGATGGCACGCTCAATGGGCAAATAAGTGACGGAGCTAACAAACTCCAAGGTCGGCTCAAGATAGCCTGGAGCTCTAATCTCAGTAAACTGCTCCAGCCCCACCATAGATATCATCCGCCTCAGATCATCATCCACATGGAGGCAGTCAAATGCAGAAATGTCCAGAAACCGTGGTGCAACCACTAAATGTGCCGCTATTCGGTCATAGTCTACCTGGTGACGCTCATGGCTCACCGGTATAGAGCAGCGTGAAGAAGAGGAAGGGGAAGGAGAGGATCTATCTCTCAAAACCAATTGCCTGTCAAAACTCATCTCTTTCTATCACTGTCAGACCACCTCGATCACTGTGACAAATCTCAAGAACACCTCGGCTGAGGCGCAGGCCGACTGGACTGAGGTAGTACGGACCCAGGTGGATCTTTAGTAACCCTAGTAGCCTCGGTTGCTCAAGAATCATCTCGGTCGAGGTGCTGTGACAGCAACCGAGATGTGTCTCATTCAAACTCCGTCTTCTCAAATTCTCGAACTTTTGTCCTTCCAGTGTTGCTCTTGGGTTGTATTCCTTCCTTAGATGTCACCTGTTGTCGGTCTAGGAAGCCAAAAACAAAGCAAAGCAAAGAAAAAGCAAATTATCTAAAGCTAGACTAGAAAAAGGGAAAAGAAAGCAATACCTTGGGTTGCCTCCCAAGCAGCGCTTGATTTAAGGTCGCTAGCTGGACCGTACGGTGTCCTTAAACAAGTTGGGAGGTATCCTCACCCCATACTTCACCTTCATCATCGGGTGAGATTAGAAAGTCTATCAAACGCTCCAACAAGTGTAAGTGCTCATCGGGGAATGAATCATCTATGGGTGGTTCGTCCTTCTCGCCTGAAGAGGGAGGTAGCCGGCTGAGGTGATCCGCAACGGAATTTTCGGATCCCTTCTTATCGCGGATCTCTAGGTCAAACTCTTGAAGCAAGAGAATCCATCGAATAAGGCGTGGCTTGGCATCCTTCTTAGCAAGAAAGTAACGAATTGCTGCATGGTCGGTGTGGACAACAACTTTCGCCCCTACTAAGTAAGAACGAAACTTCTCCAAAGCATATACAACCGCCAATAGCTCCTTTTCGGTGGTGGCATAGTTATGATGGGCTTCATCTAGCGTCTTGCTAGCGTAGTAAATGGCGGTGGTCCGCCCATCCTTCTTTTGTCCAAGCACCGCTCCTACTAGCACATCACTCGCATCGCACATGATCTCAAAGGGCAAGGTCCAATCCGGAGGCTGGATAATAGGAGCGGAGATCAACGCTTCCTTAATCCTGAAAAATGCATCAAGACACTCCTACGATAACTCAAAAACAACATCTTTATTCAAGAGGTTAGTTAGTGGTTTAGAAATCTTCGAGAAGTTCTTGATGAATCTCCTATAGAAACTTGCATGCCCTAGAAAACTCCTCACACCCTTAACAAAACAAGGGAGAGGGAGTTTCTCAATAATCTCGATCTTAGCGCGATCGACCTCAATACCTCGATTAGAAACGAGGTGTCCTAGCACAATGCCTTCATTAACCATAAAGTGACACTTCTCCCAATTCAAAACAAGATTAGTGTCTTCACATATTTGTAGAACTAGAAAAAGGTTAGATAGGCAATCATCAAAAGAGGAACCATATACTGAAAAATCGTGCGTAAATACCTCCATGATCTCCTATTTATACTCGGAAAAGATAGCCATCATGCATCGCTGGAAGGTAGCGGGTGCATTGCATAATCCAAACGGCATCCTCCTATAAGCGAATGTCCCCCATGGACAAGTGAAAGTGGTCTTCTCTTGATCATCTGGATGGATAGGAATCTGGAAGAAGCCACTATAGCCATCTAAATAGCAAAAATGTGAATGTTGGGCCAACCGTTCGAGCATTTGATCGATGAAGGGAAGTGGAAAATGATCCTTCCGAGTGGCCATGTTCAGCTTCCTATAATCGATGCACACCCTCCAGCCCGTGACGGTCCTAGTTGGGATTAACTCGTTGTTCTTATTCGTCACAATGGTCATCCCTCCTTTTTTCGGAACTACATGCACTGGGCTCACCCACTTGCTGTCCGAGATACGAAATATGATACCTGCATCCAACAACTTAAGAATTTCTTTCTTCTTAACCTCTTTCATGATCGGATTTAACCGTCTTTGAGGTTCCCGTGAAGTCTTATGATCGTCCTCCATTAGTATTCTATGCATGCAGAAAGAAGGCTTAATGCCAATAAGATCATCAATAGTATAACCTAAATCCTTTTGATGCTTCCACAGGACATGCATTAGTTTAGATAATTCAGATTCGGAGTGTGAAGCACTAACGATGACGGCATAAGTAGAATCCGGTCCAAGAAAAACATACCTCAAGTGACTTGGGAGTTGTTTAAGCTCCACAACTGGGGGTGCTTTCTGAGGTGGATCTTTGCTTCCTCCTTCCAGTGGAGTAGATTGAAGAACTGGACTTTCAGAAGTCTCAGTTGACATCATCTCGCTTTCGGCCTCGGTCGAGGTCCAGAGAGGGTGACCGAGATGTTCTTCAGTCAAGAACACCTCGCTTGGACCAGAAGGTACCTCGGTCGAGGTACTGTAACTAGAACCAAAACTAGATATCTTCTTCTCCTGGATTAGCTTTTCAATTTTAGCTCCTGGATCTTCTTCCAGCGCCTATAAGCTCCGTATATCTGCATCACAAGAAGCAACTATACCTTCCTCTATTAAGCTAAAACTAATAACCTTTTCAAGTGGATCTTTAATAAGGATAGAGCTCACCAATTCTCTTGATTCTTCTTCATCATAGATGTTGAAGATATCATCTCCTAGCTGCTCTCCCTTCATTGCCGCAAGTAATGCAAACTCCAATTCATCTCCGCCAATGTTGAATTTCAACTTGACGTTCTTACAATACACATTGCAAACCGAAGTTGCTAGAAACGGCCTCCCGAGAATGATAGGAACGGGATAATCTGTGGGAATGTCAAGTACAATAACGTCTATAGGTAAATAAAAGTTACCTAACTTAACCGGAACGTCTTCTAAAATGCCCACGGGATGGATAACGGAGCGGTCCGTCATGTATAACCGTATCTTCACCGGCTTGGGCTCTCCATGTCCGATCTTCACACATAGCTTTAGCGAAATGATGCTCACGCTGGCTCCTAGATCACACAATGCTTCACAGGTGACATCCCCAACTTGAATGGGAACGCAAAACGAGCCGGGATCTCTCAACTTGGGTGGCATATTCTCCTTCATGATTTGAATGAGCTTCGAGGATTTAGATGTCATCCTTACTTCACCAAAGTCTTCCAACTTCCTCTTCCTTGATAGAATCTCTTTTAAGAACTTTCCATAGGCGGGCATCCCTAGAATAACATCAAGGAAAGGGATATTAATGTGTAGTTTATTCATCAAGTCAAGGAACTTACCAAAGTGCTTGTCTAGATGTGCTCTGCCCTTGACTGGGGGAATGGAAGTGGTGGTTTATATGCAGGAGGTGGAACATAAACTTCAGATTTCTCCTCCGCTTTCTGTGGCTCCACCTCGGTTGGCACCTCGGCCGAAGTGTTCTTCGATTGTGCCTGGACCGAGGTGGTCTTCGTCTGTACTGGCATCGAACGACGCACTGGATCTGCAGTCATCAGTGCACTTCTCGTCGTTATTACCATGATCTGTCCCTTAGGGTTGTTTTCCGTCCTTGCTGGAAGCTTCCATGGATCTCTTGGTGCTTCATTCGCCTTGTTAAAGAATTGTTTTTCTAAGGCTTTTTGTGCCTTCGAAAATGAAGTCATGGATGTCTCCATAGAGTTGAGCTTGATCAATATGGCCTCCAACACTGCATCTTTCTTTTCCGGCTGGGAAGAACTTGATCATTGCTCCTAGCTCTTCAATGGAGTAGAAGAAGAAGAAGAGAGGAAAGGATTAGAGGAGTCATACGAATTGGAGTTAGAGTAAGGTTTACCCGAATTTTGGTCGTTTGCCCTGCAATTATTGCTGTGGGATCCTCTATTGTTGTTGTAGTTGTTGTTTCGGGAACCGTTGTTGTTGTTCCGGTACCCATTGTTGTTTCTCCAACCTTGATATCCTTCATCTTCTTTCTTTGTTTGAGCAACCAAAAGGTCTTTCAATTGCTTCACATCATTCTTCAAAGAGGTTAGTTGATCATTGTTTGGGTGAGCTTCTTGAAAGTTAACTCTTTTTACTCCACCTTCAGCTCCTTGGTGGGAGTATGTAACACCCCAAATTCTGAGAACTCGGGGAGCTACTGGTTAGGACCTCACAATGGGTCCCGGCCATAGTTTGACAACAATTTTACTTGGATCTTACAACAAGGCACAAAAGTATTTAAAACATTTGAAAACTGTAAACAATATATACATGGAGAATATGTATTAGCCTTACAAGAAACGCTACTAAAATGATGCTTATGAAGAACAGAAGACATCCCCGTCCCCAACTAAATGAGTACGTGGACCCGGATGACCATTTCCTCCGGATCTCTCTACAAGTGTCTTAACCTGCAAGGCATCTACAAGCGGTATAAAACCGTTAGCTAACATTCTATGGATAAGTATAAAGGTAAAATCACAATCACACATCATACACAATCAACATGCAACACTCAATCCTTTTATTATCTTTAATTAGGTGATAGGTCATTACTAATGATACTTATTTTGTGACACGAGGGATTCCCAAAACTCGCCCCTGTCCCCGTTTACCAACACGGAATGATACTAATGCATCTGACCGTCTACCGGACTGGGCTGGTTGCAGGGAACCTCCTAGACTCTTGCAAGAGCTAGGCAGATGATGTCACGACCCGTTATCATACACTTGGGTCAATTACGTAAATAATAACGTCGGCCTAATCCGGTTTTGTTGTTTATCATAACTAGCAAACACCACTCATACATATTACACTCATACAAGAAAGCCAGCTAAGTAAGTCCGTGGACTTACCTGAATCAGATCTCGACTTTCTAATTCGCAAATCGATCTGTACAGTAGGAATTCAGTGGCCTGTCGAAGGAGGCAAGTTTGTCAGCACACTTTCTAGGTGATTAGAAGTCTAAGACTTCTAAGATAGTAGGTCTTAATAGAACGGAATTGATTATATTATTAATTTATAGTAAAATGATTATTTTACCCTTGGTCCCGAAACTTCTAAAAATTCCATAATTTATGTCTAAACTCTTATTTGAGACTAAAATGTCATATTCTAACTCATAAAGATGAGTTTGGTTACAAACTGGCAATTTACACATTCTTCTTATTTTCCGAAAGATCGTTAAGGTCCAACTTCGGCTTCAAATATGAAATTCGAATAGTCTTATAAAAATTCCGAAATAATTCCCTAGATCATCTATGATATCCCATCTACTCATAGGAGAAATAATTTCTTAAAACTGTTAAAGCATCACTTCTACAAAAATTTCTAAAGTTGGTTACAACACTTAACAAACAGCACACTGTTTTAACTTTGAAAAAATCATAACTCCTAAACTACTCGCTGAATTTATCCCAAATTTTGATATGTTCTACTATAAAATCTTATCTATAATAGATCCAAAATTCAGCTGCAAAGAAGATAAAAATTCTGTTTAAAACTATCTCACAAAACCGAATTTCAGCACAACAGAAAAACTGCTTACGACTCAATCTTTGAAAATTCATAATTCCCAAACCACTCGTTGGATGCCTCCCAAATTTTAATATGTTCTACAACAATGTATCGACTATATCATCTCCAAAATTGAAGCCCAACGGAGATCAAGAGTCTATTTAAACTATCTCACAAAATAGCATCCCATGCTGTTTTTCTCAACTCAGCACATTTATAAAAACTGTAGGAGTCAACTTTGAAACCCCATATCTTTAAAACCATAACATCGATTCCTCTGAAATTTTAGTATGTTAGACTATACAATATCGACTAAAACATATCCTAAAATCAGCAGTAAAGGTGGAGTCTAACCTACCCAAAACTGGGGCTGAAGTTGACTGTTCTTCACTTCCGAAAACTCAGCAAACGCCTCAGCTCTTCAAGCTATCTTCCGAGGCTGTTCTAGCAGGTTTCCCGACACAACAGGGGTTCTAATCAGCACATATAGATACAAGGTAATGCAGTGAAGGGAGGTGCGGTATTTACCATACAAGAGTGACTCGGCAAGCAAACTAGTACGAGGAAGAAGACAGAAGGCGGCTCATGCGCTGCTGTTGCATGCACGTCCACAGGAGGAGAGGTGTTGCTGAGATTGGGAGGAGACGACTGTGTGCTGGCTCGACAGAAGCGAGGAGAGGCTGCATGCTTGCTCGACGACAGAGGGGGTGCGAGGCTGTTCGGTCGAAGGCGTCTGCGGCTCGCTGGCATGGAGACGAAGTTGAAGGGGAGCTGCTGCTGCTGCTGCGCGTTTTTGTCATGCGTGATGGGGAGAGACGTGAAGAGACAACCGCTGCTAGGGCAAAGACGCAGGAAGGGGAGATGGAGGCTGGTGAGGGTGATCTTCTTCACAGCTGGCCCAGAAGCAAGCAAGACGTACCACATTCTGCACAGGAGGGATGGCTGGCCAACAACAGTTTTGGGCCTGCTTGTCTAGGCGTCGTCAAGCCTTGTCTGGGCCTCGTCAAGACCTTGTGTGGGCCTCGTCAAGACCTTGTCTGGCCTCGTCAAGACCTTGTCTGGGCCTTGTCCAAAGGCTTGTCATGCTTGTTAAGAGGTTATTCAGATTAGTCTTGCAAGAATTAAACTCTAAGGAAGATAGATATATTTTATGTGTGTAAAAATTCCACATGAAATGATAAAATGTTTTAATTTATAAAACTAAGGATTATAAAAGAAGATTGAAGCCTCACATAAAATTATAGAACTTGATAAAAACTTTTTATGTGCCTAACTTTTCACATTATATGAAAAGGTTTATGATGATTCGGGATTTACCGGAAATAAAATTTCCGGGTATTACAAGTTACCATATTTATCACTTGATGTGAATTAAGGTCACATAAAATGATAGAATTTAGTGTTGTTTTATTTTGTTTAAAATTAAGAAAGGTTGGCGGATCGGAATCCGGTTCGCTTGGGTTTTAAACGGAATTAAATTTTTCCGGGTATTACATCAGTACCCCCTTAAAATAAGATTCGTCCCGAAACTTAGAACAAGGTATTTAATCAAACGACTTCCAAAATTAAACTTGTATATCCTAGTCTCACTAAATTTTTATTTCGTTTTCTAAACTCCTCTAACCCTATCAAAGCGTAACGAAAAATCCGGTCGTTACATCAGATCCCCCTCAAAATAAGTTTCGTCCCGAAACTTAGGGTAGGACAATCCCGATCACCCTTTGAGGCACCAAATGGGTGTGTTTGATCACTACACAAAAGTCTCGTCGTTTCCACATCTAAGTTTCCCGCACATCAAGGTTATCAAAAGCACACATCACTGACTAAACACTAAATCATGAAATAAACAAGTAGTCAAACAATATCACACATACAAGGTCAACTCGTCACTTTCGAGGTTACAACTATCGCTACATAGGTCTTTGAAATGTTACATCTCTTACTATCCCCAATATCTTAGGTAGCCTTATCACCTTTTCATAAAACCACTAAATCTTAAATCTTGTCATCACAAGCGTCTGCTACCACGTTCTAGAGTGGTTACCGGATATCTCACCGGTATCATCCGGCTTAAGTATCTGATCCTCTCATATGATAACCTAACCCATGTCTGGTAGGTATCTCCCCATTGAAATTCTCAAACTCATTTCCCAAACTTAGTCTCCGTTGAAAACTGAAGCTACCCTCTCCAATAGGGTGAGAAATACTAGTCCATCTGTCACTTTTAAACCGCTTTAAAACTTCCAATGATTGCCTTACACGACTCACTTCTAGATCCTTTGATGACTCTACGGAAAAATGATCTATTCAACTTTCTTCCCTTTGTTATGACCACTTGCTTCCGGCCTTCTGAAAAGGTTTTGACTACAGAACCAGGTCAAAGGTCTTGGTCATCCACTAACATTTACCAAGTGCTCAATGCTCTTCGTATCACGACCCACTTGGTCTTGTCTTTTAATATTACTCACTCATCTTACTCCTCAAGTAAGGAATCGTCACCTTTACCCTTTTCAGGTCTAACACTCGAGACAACTAAAAATCAAATCTAGTGGTCATCCTCTTTGTTCACATGGCATTATTATATTATTTACAGATCTCTCATATATCGTTTGCTCAAACTTAGGTTTATCACGCATTTTCCAAGATATTAAGTGACCTAGAATACGTACGGGATGATGGTATTAGACAGAAAGTGATCTCCTATCACCGTTATTTGATCATGACTACTCTATAATTATTAACATACCATCAGCAGTGCACTCTTTTCTCCACCATGGTTATCAGACCGATAATATCCCTCTGACACAAAAGCAACTCGGATCCGTTCCGACATAACATTACACATAAAATCTACTCCGAAATTATGCTTTCTTTAAGCACGGTTACTAGGTTGCAAGTATGCTTCTGTCGCTTCTCTTTCTTATGTATCTTCGACTCAGGATGGTAGTCACTCACTTGGAGCTTTCTAGTGCAGCCCATGCACAATACTTTTATTACATCCTTAATTCTTTCCTAATCCATCTAGAAAACTCAGTCTACAGTATTCCATTAGTATGGAAGTCCAAAACTACTTGTCTAGCAACATGTAGCAAAGCCATCACTCTTCACTCGGATCCATAATATGGTACCAGTCTCCTTCTATTACCTCTATATGCCCATAAGTTTCTGTTCGCTCCAAACGGTGTGTGCAAGCTTTAAATTTATAACCCTATACTTAAGCTTAAAACAAGGATACGAACCTGCAGTGTACGGGTCAATCGTAGTAAAAGCAAGGAATTCCAAGGGTCGATCACAGGGACTTGGTGAAACAAAGTCAATAACGGTATGCTTATGTGAATACTAACCACAAAAGCAATCAACACAATCAAAGATGAATAAGAAGTCAATAAAGAAAACATGCAATTCTAGGGATTAAAGCATCCAGTTGTGGTTCCAACTCAAGATCTATAGATAAGCGGACAAAGCTGAGATTTTTGCATAGAGAAGGTGTTACTAAAGTGGAATAGATCACCGGGTAAGTCTCACTATTCACTAATCCTAAACCGCAACTCCTATTACCGGGTAAGTCTCAAGGAATTAAGATAAAGAACTATAATCTCAAACTAACATACCATCTAAGGGAATAGAATCAACCTTTACCGGGTAAGTCTCAGGCTAACTCACAAAGATGGGATGAAAGCACACTCAAACCCCAATAAAGGATAAACCTTTATTACCTACACTTATGATCGTTGGTAAACAAACTAAGGAATTACCGGGTAAGTCTCATCCTAAGCTTGCATTGAACCAGAAAGGTGTAATAAGAATAGGATTTGGCAAATTCTAACACTTAACTTTCTGTTTAGAATCGGATATGTCACCTCGGTCAGAAGAATTCCACCCCGGCCGAGATGTTCATCGACTGAACGAGATGCTTAGGGTTAAGGTTAAAGACTCGAACTTTCAGGATCCTACTGGAACTAAGATTATTCTATCATTGTTTATCCCACAACCTTCAGCTAATCACCCTAGAATCACACAAGGAAATTAGCCACTCATCATCATGAAAATATTAATCAAATATATTGGAAGAAGGTGAATATTTGAACAAAGAAAAATTTAATGAAAAGACTTCAATAACTGAATCAAATATCACAACAAAGCGTTCCTTGGATATAAATCCAACAAGCAAGACAACAAGGAAGGGAATCTAAGATAATATTACAAAAACCCTTCAAAAGCTTTAAAAGCTATAATCTTCAATCTTCCTTCAACCTTCAACAAGGTTCTTCGAATCTCCCAAATTGGAGTGCGGCTGCTGCGAGATGTATGCGGGATGTAGCGGATCCCAACGGTGTATGCGACTCAAGCGACCTCCTGGATTTGTGGAAATCCAACCCTTTTTATAGGAAAATAACCCTCCAAAGGTAAAATATCTTAGAAAGATCTTTTCCCATAAAAATAGGTAAAATATAAGATCTTCTTCCTTCCAGGAGCCAAGCCCAAAAATATAAGATCACTTTCCAATTTTAAAAGATCTCATCCAAGAATAAAATATTCTCGCCGCGTCCTAGGTGTTCGCCTCGGTCGAGTCGGCGTCTCTGGATCACCTTGGTCGAGGTGAATCTGTGGTCAACCGAGGTGAGTCACAACAGAATGTGAAATCTCTCGAATCTGCTCCAAAGTAAATCTTTAATCCATGGCTATGCTCCCTGGATGTAGCTACAAATGACTCATGACTCCTTTTGCTCCTTTTTTATGCAAAACGTGCCATTTTACCTACGATTACAACAAAACTAGGTGTAGACCTCGATTCCCGCAAAGGTAGATGAAATGGTAGTAAAATCACATAATATACATACAAACATGCAGATTATGAAAGATAAAACGTCCAAACAAACCCCAAAATATAGACTATAATTCATGCTATCAAAATACCCCATACTTAGCCCTTGCTTGTCCCCAAGCATGTTCCTCATATAGAAGACAAGATAGAATGGATTAATAGTCAAAAAAATCAATGAAAAGTCTTTCAAAAACATTTTATGGTGTGCAACTATCATAGATCACTCTAAGGGAATACTTTATGGAATTTAAAAACTCAATATGCTCAAAACATTTTATGAATATAGGAAAGTTGTTCGTCTTTGCATAAAATCATAGAATGCATAATAAATCATAATTATCAAAATTAATCATGTATAATCCGATTTAAACCACTAAGTCAATCAACAAGCTCGAGGTCTCAAGGGCTTCCCAAAAGAAAGGTCAAGAAACGTGTAGGGTAGGGATGTATGTAAGGTAATGTGGTGCTAGAATCCGGGAAAAGGATGAACTTCGCTTTCACTTTGACTTGCAACATCTTCCACCAATAAGCTTTGCTTATTTCACACTTTTTCTCTTTTTATTTTACTTTTTGGGATGCATGGACAGAGGTGCACAATAACCGAAGCCTAGGAAATCAGCAATCATCAATTTCTCGAGATGCATCAAACCCTTGATGCACATACCATGACCCGTTAGGAATATCGCTCAATCCGACTTTGGCAAGACACAAACACCCGGCTATGTGAATGGTGCCGAGTTACTCATCTTCATGATTGACTTCCCCAAACCTATTTCTTTCTTTCTAACACTTTCACTTCCAGCCCACTTTTCAACTTTAACTTGCTTTCACCACTTCGCTTGCTTCCGAATTCCCGGATAGGTAAAGGGAGGCAAAATGTATATGAGGGGTTAAGCATGATCAAGAAGAAGAAGAGAAAAGAATGAATTGCCTTGGTCTTTCCAGGAAGAAAGTGAGAGAACTCATAATGTGGTGTCAACCTTCAAATTCAACATAATTTGGATAAAAATAAAGTATTAAACATGCCAATAGTTTCAAACAAAGCATTTAGCAACTTAAACATATTATAAAACCTTTCAAACACATAAAGAATTTAAAACAAGTAAGTAAACAAAATCTTCACTGAGATCATATCCAGATAAGTAGCACAAAATCGTTTTCGAAAACTTTCTGTTACCCACCTCGGTCGAGGTGTTCGTAGGTCAACCGAGGTGAAACACCTCGTTCGGCCAGAATCTCCCCGATCGAGGTCAAAAAATTTTTTAAAACCAATTTTTTTTTTTCGGTTTCGACGTTTTTCTCAATCAAATAACCTATAGGTATGCATGTAATACCAGATAAACATATAAATGCAGAAGTGAAGCATAAATAAAATTTCCGATAAAATGTGAGTCATACATCAAAGTAATCAAATAAGTACATCAAAGTCATCACATAAATACAAACACCCCATACTTGGGACACACTGTCCCAGTGGGTCAATATAAGTCTAGAGATAAGAGTACTCACCGGATAAATAGCTGAACTGCATAAAAATATAATAAAGAAAGTCCTGCAGCTCATCAATAGTCGTGATCCGGTGGTGGTGGTGGTGGCACGTTTGGATACTTGGATGGGTCGAATGGGTAACCCATAGTCTCCTGGAACTGTATCTCCATCATCCTGCGCTGATAGTGCTTCCCCTCTAACATCTGATGAGTCTAGCTGTCAATCTGTCGGTGCTGGGCAGCAAATCTCTCATGCATGTCCACAGTGAGGGCAGCATAAGAATCTATCATCTGATCTGTCAGATCATCGATCCGACGATGAGCCTCTGAATCTCTATGACGGCGTGTCCTACGCCTAGCATGTCTAGCAGGTGATGCAGCAGGTGCAGGCTCAGTATCCTCCTCATCATCCAGATCTATGATCGGCGGCGTGCTCGTCCCTGTAGTATCTGTCCCTGTATCCATCGGGACTCCACCCTCTCTCTCGTCCACTGTGTCCTCGTCATCAGCCTCCTCCTCCTCATCCTCTGCTGGGGCAGCTGCTGCCTCCCTATGATCCTCCATCAGTGGAGCCCAGGCGGTCTGCCAATAATGCGGATCGTAAACGGTGAACTGGGCAGACCAACGGATCCCCTGTGGAGCAGTCAGCTCCCACGGCATAACAACGAATGGTGTAGTCAAACCTCGGGGAACTAGAATCCGCCGAGTGATCATCTCCTGCAATCCAAGCGGCTTCGGAGCCGCCACCATCGTGCATGCGCTGAGGTCCATGTCATGAAAAGCAGCTATCTGGGTGACAAGCCCTCCGCAGCAGATGTCTCCCTTCGCTTTGGCCTTGATCTTGTGCAGATCCTTTGCCAAGATCAAACCAAAGTCTGGGAAACCCCCCGTAACCATACAGTATAGACTGAAAAGCTCGCCCTGTCTGATCTTCTGGGGCGTCTCAGTACGCGCCAGAAGTGTCTCGCTGAATATCCTATGGGCTAATCTGAAGGCTAGATGGAAGATGACCTTCTCCTTGGAATCTCCTGGGCGCCATCTATCAGCATGCTCCACAATATGGGCAATCTGCCCCCAGAACTCTCTAGCAACTGCTCTAGTCGGGAAGTCAACGGCTGTGGGCTCAGGAAAGCCAAAAATCTCTCTCCAAATCTCGAGAGGCACTAAGAAGTTCCGGTTCATCAACCGGTACTTCACAGACTGCTCTGTGGGAAGGTAGGTGAAGGAGCTAACGAACTCTAGGGTCGGCTCCAAGTAGGCTGGGGCTCGGATCTCAGTAAACTGATCCAGCCCAACTGTGGTAATCATCCTCCTAAGGTCTCCATCTACCCCTAGGCAATCAAAAGCGGACACGTCCAAGGAACGTGGTGCATTCACTGGACGTCCCGAAATACGCTCATAGTCCACCTGGTGTCGCTCATGGATCACCAGGCGGTAAGGTCGGGAAGAAGAGGAAGAAGGGGAAGGTGAGGATCTATCTTTGAGGGAGAGGCGACGTTCGGAACTCATTTTCTATCAGCTACTGTCAGATCACCTCGGTCACTGACTATTCTCAGGAATCACCTCGGCCGAGGTGCAGTTCGACTAGACCGAGGCGGAAATAGTTCGCGATTCAACTCTCAAAAATCCAGTTCTTTTCCCCTCAAAATCACTACAGTTGCTTCCTATGGGGTACTTAAGCTTTTTCTCAGCAGGTGCAGGGGCAACCAAAGCCCAAATCGAATCGAATGAACGAGTTAGGGTTTCGACTGTTTTTACCTCGTTTCGGTCGATTCGTTCGATTTCTTCGCAGATCTGTACTTGCAATGGGATCCTCTACCCTTCAATCGTAGTTTGGAAGCGGAAATCTTTGAAAACAAGCAAGATTCGAGGAAGCGAGGTGAAAAGGTGCCGCGGTCGAGTCGAAGTGAGTAAAAAAGTGAAAAACAGAAATTTTTGGCTTTTTATACTGTTCCTGGAACTGCTGTCACCTCGGTCGAGATGGTCTCTACTGGACCGAGGTGGTGTGGACCGAGGTGGTTCTGCAGAAAACCCTAATCGCCTCGGTTGCTCAAGAATCATCTCGGTCGAGGTACTCTGACAATAACCGAGATGCTTCCGTCTTCTCAAATTCTCGAACTTTTGTCCTTCCAGTTATGCTTCTTCTTTAGATGTTTCCTGTTGTCTGTCCAGAACGCCAAAAACAAAGCAAAGCAAAGCAAAAACAAACTCTATCTAAACTAGACTAGAAAACGGGAAAAGAAAGCAATACCTTGGGTTGCCTCCCAAGAAGCGCTTGATTTAAGGTCGCTAGCTGGACAATGTTGCGTCTCAAACAAGGTATATCGGTGCAACCTCCTCAACCGGCGTTTCCGGTTGGTACTTCTTAAGTCTATGACCGTTGACCTTGAAGCTTCCGCTAGTTTCGCCCCATATCTCAACTGCACCATGAGGAAAAATATGTTTCACAACATAAGGTCCGGTCCATCTAGATTTCAACTTACCTGGACAAAGGCGGAGGCGGGAGTTGAAGAGTAGAACTAAGTCTCCTTCGTTAAGCTCCTTTGGGACGATACGCTTGTCATGCCATCTCTTCGTCCTTTCCTTGTAGATTTTGGCATTCTCATAAGCGTTCAAACGCAGCTCCTCCAGCTCGTTGAGTTCCGATAGTCGCTTCTCGCCGGCTTCTTTGTTGTCGAAATTCAACCATTTGATCGCCCAATACGCTTTGTGTTCCAATTCGACGGGCAAGTGGCAAGACTTCCCATATACCAAATTATAAGGGGTGGTACCTATGGGAGTCTTGAATGCGGTCCTGTACGCCCAAAGAGCATCGTCCAATTTCATGGACCAATCCTTCCTCGTTCTAGAGACGGTCTTCTCCAAAATTGCCTTGATTTCTCTATTCGAGATCTCGACCTGTCCACTAGTTTGAGGGTGATAAGCGGTTGATACCTTGTGGGTTACCCTATACTTCGATAGAAGTGCCTTGAACTTCCGGTTGATGAAATGCGTTCCTCCGTCGCTAATGATGATGCGTGGAGTTCCAAACCGTGGAAAGATAGTTCTATTCTAGAACTTCACAACCACTTTGGCGTCGTTAGTGGGAGAAGCAATAGCTTCAACCCATCTAGAGACGTAATCGACTGCAAGAAGAATGTAGTGGTTTCCTCCGGAGGATGGGAAAGGTCCCATGAAGTCAATCCCCCATACATCAAAGATTTCCACCTCTTGGATGTTATTAAGTGGCATCTCATTTCTCCTTGATAAGTTTCCTGTTCTTTGGCATGCATCACAAGAGACAACAAAAGATTGCACATCTTTAAACAATGTGGGCCAGAAGAAACCAGAACGTAATACCTTAGCGCATGTTTTATCGGTGCTAGCATGTCCTCCGCAAGGAAGTGAATGACAATGCCTTATGACGCTATTAACTTCATCTTCCGGAATGCACCTTCGAAGCATCCCATCCGGCCCGCGCTTGAATAGCAGCGGCTCGTCCCAGTAATAGTGGCGTACTTCCTTGAAGAATCTCTTTCTTTGAGAGTACGTCAATCCGGGCGGTACCTCCTGGCAAACAAGATAATTCACAATATCAGCATACCAAAGACCTTTATTATAAGAAAGTTGGTGGATGGAATGTTCCACCAACAGTGGATGAATGTCAGAGAAGGGAGTAAGAAATTTGTTATTCTCGGCAGTCTTAGTTGACATCATCTTGCCATCGACCTCGGTCGAGGCGCAGAGGCGTTGACCGATATGTTCTTCAGTCGCCTCGCTTATTCCAGAAAGTGCCTCGGTCGAGGTACTTCTACTGGAACCGAAACTGGAGATCTTCGTCTCCTGGATTAGCTTCTCAGTTTTAGCTCCTGGATCCTCTTCCAGTGCCTTTAAGCTCCGTATATCTGCATCACAAGAAACATCTATACCTTCCTCCATTAAACTGAAGCTAATAACTCTTTCGAGTGGATCGTTAGTAAGGATAGAGCTCAGCAATTCTCTTGATTCTTCTTCATCGTAGATGTTGAAGATATCATCAGTTAGTTGCTCCCCTTTCATGGCTGCAAGTAGTGCGAACTCCACCTCATCGCCACCAACGTTGAATTTCAACTTGGCGTTGTTGCAATCCACGTTGCAACCCGAAGTTGCTAGAAATGGCCTCCCGAGAATAATAGGAACAAGATAATCTGCGGGAATGTCAAGTACAACAAAATCTATAGTTAGATAGAAGTTACCTAACTTGACCGAAACGTCCTCCAAGATGCCCACGGGATGGGTAATGGAGTGATCCGCCATATAAAGTCGAATCTTGACCGGCTTGGGCTCTCCAAGTCCGATCTTCACACATAGCTCCAACGGGATGATGCTCACGCTGGCTCCTAGATCGCAAAGGGCTTCACAAGTGACATCCCCAACTTGAATGGGAGTGCAAAATGAACCGGGATCTCTTAATTTAGGTGGCATCTTCTCCTTCATGATTTGTATGAGCTCTGAAGATTTAGATGTCATCCTAACTTCACCAACATCCTCCAGCTTCCTCTTCCTTGATAGAATCTCCTTTAAGAACTTCCCATAGGCGGGCATACCTAAAATAGCATCAAGGAAAGGAATATTAATATGTAGCTTATTCATCAAGTCAAGGAACTTACCAAAGTGCTTGTCTAGATGTGCTCTGGCTCTGGATTGAGGGAATGGAAGTGGTGGTTTGTATGCAGGAGGTGGAACATAAATTTCAGTCTTCCCCTCAGCTTTCTGTTGCTCCACCTTAGTTGGCGTCTCGGTCGAAGTGTTCTTCGACTGCATCTGGACCGAGGTGGTCTGCGTCTGTACTGTCACCGACCGAGGTACTGGATCTGCAGTTTTGAGTCCACTCCTCGTAGTTACGGCCATGCACTGGCCCTTAGGGTTGCTTTCTGTCCTTGCTGGAAGCTTCCCTGGATCTCATGGCGCTTCATTCGCCCTACTTGCAAGTTGTTGTTCAAAGGCCTTTTGGGCCTTCGAAAATGAAGTCATAGAATTCTCCATAGCACTTAGCTTGATCAAGATAGCCTCCAGAACTGCGTCTTTCTTTTCTGGCTGGGACGAACTTGATCCTTGCCCCTGGCTCTTCAATGGAGTAGAAGAAGAAGAAGAAGGGGGAGAGAGGAAAGGGTTAGAGGAATCGTTAGAGTTGGAGTTTGAATGATTACCTGAATTTTGGTTATTCGCCCTCCAATTGTTGCTATTGGACCCTCTATTGTTGTTGTTGTAATTGTTGTTTCGGGGACCGTTGTTATTGTTACGGTACCCGTTGTTGTTGTTCCTTTGCCCTTGCTCTTCCTTTTTGGTTTGTGCAACCAAAAGTTCCTTCAATTGCTTCACGTCATTTGTCAAAGACGTGAGTTGATTGTTGTTGGGCTGAGTTTCTTGAAAATTAACTCTCTTAACTCCACCTTCAGCTCCTTGGTGGGTGTATTTCTCCATGTGCAAGGCTTGCTTCTCGATGAAGTCCCAAGCCTCGTCAACCGCCATGTCCATAAAGGTGCCGGCGGAGAGTAGTTGGATATTGAACTGGGTGCTTCCGTCCAGTCCTTTGAAGTATATCTCCAATAACTCTAGCTTTGGAATCCCATGATGTGGGCAATCCAAAAGAATGTCCTTGAACTGCTCCCATGAATTGGACAAGCTCTCCTTGTCCTTCATAATGAAAGCATTAATTTTCCCTCTCATTTCAGCCGTCTTTGAGGGAGGAAAGAATTTGGTCAAGAACTCCGTTGTCATCTCCTCCCATGTGCTGATTTTTCCTGGAGGAAGAGATTGATACCAAGTAAGAGCTGTATCTTTTAAAGAAAAGTAAAAAGGTCTTAGCTTGTAGTTTTTGTTTTCAATTCTTGGAGGTCTCAAGGTCTCCATCAAGATCTCATAGTTTTGAAGATGTTGATGTGGTGATTCCTTCTCTAGCCCTCCGAATTGGCATTGGCGAATCATGGATAGAACTTGCGGTCGAAGTTCATAGTCATGGTCCGCTGGATTTCCTAGGTTCACTCCTGGACGCCTCAGCTGTTGATTAGGGTCCATCCTTTGACCTAGGGTTTGCGGGATTCCTGCAAGAAGAACATCTCGGACGGGCCTCCGAGGCGGAAGTACATCGGCCGGGGCGTCAGAAACTGGAACCTGCCTCGGTCGAGGGTCAGCTACTGGATCCTGCATCGGTCGAGGATCAACAGGAGGATCTTCCCTCGGTCGAAGTAGAATCTGGTCACGTATGACCGCCATCTCCGCCTCGATAGCTTCTGTCTTGGTGCGAGTTTCTTCCTTCTCTCGCCTTAGTTCTTCCTGGCTGAGGCGTAGCAGCTCTAACGCCTCTTTCAATTCGGCCTCAAGATCGTGGTTTTCTTGTTGGGCCATCTTCGCTTCTTTCAAGCGTCTTTTGTATGTCTTTTCTGGTTCGGGATCGTAAGGAACGATTTCCTTCCCAGCACGGGTTCTTCGCATATACCTAATAAAGAACCTGCAAAAGTCACTCAAGCAGAGTGGTTAGTAGACACGGGGGCAAGCGCCCCAAAGAGCAAACCGTACCGGCTTGGTCTAGACCAAGTCCCCGGCAACGGCGCCAAAAACTTGTTCGCTCCAAACGGTGTGTGCAAGCTTTAAATTTATAACCCTAGACTTAAGCTTAAAACAAGGATGCGAACCCGCAGTGTACGGGTCAATCGTAGTAAAAGCAAGGAATTCCAGGGGTCGATCACAGGGACTTGGTGAAACAAAGTCAATAACGGTATGCTTATGTAAATACTAACCACAAAAGCAATCAACACAATCAAAGATGAATAAGAAGTCAATAAAGCAAACATGCAATTCTAGGGATTAAAGCATCCAGTTGTGGTTCCAACTCAAGATCTATAGATAAGCGGACAAAGCTGAGATTTTTGCATAGAGAAGGTGTTGCTAAAGTGGAATAGATCACCGGGTAAGTCTCACTATTCACTAATCCTAAAATGCAACTCCTATTACCGGGTAAGTCTCAAGGAATTAAGATAAAGAACTATAATCTCAAACTAACATACCATCTAAGGGAATAGAATCAACCTTTACCGGGTAAGTCTCAGGCTAACTCACAAAGATGGGATGAAAGCACACTCAAACCCCAATAAAGGATAAACCTTTATTACCTACACTTATGATCGTTGGTAAACAAACTAAGGAATTACCGGGTAAGTCTCATCCTAAGCTTGCATTGAACCAGAAAGGTGTAATAAGAATAGGATTTGGCAAATTCTAACACTTAACTTTCTGTTTAGAATCGGATAAGTCACCTCGGTCGGAAGAATTCCACCCTGGCCGAGATGTTCATCGACTGAACGAGATGCTTAGGGTTAAGGTTAAAGACTCGAACTTTCAGGATCCTACTGGAATGTAAGATTATTCTATCATTGTTTTTCCCACAACCTTCAGCTAATCACCCTAGAATCACACAAGGAAATTAGCCACTCATCATCATGAAAATATTAATCAAATATATGGGAAGAAGGTGAATATTTGAACATAGAAGAATTTAATGAAAAGACTTCAATAACTGAATCAAATATCACAACAAAGCGTTCCTTGGATATAAATCCAACAAGCAAGACAACAAGGAAGGGAATCTAAGATAATCTTACAAAAACCCTTCAAAAGCTTTAAAAGCTATAATCTTCAATCTTCCTTCAACCTTCAACAAGGTTCTTCGAATCTCCCAAATTGGAGTGCGGCTGCTGCGAGATGTATGCGGTATGTAGCGGATCCCAGCGGTGTATGCGACTCAAGCGACCTCCTGGATTTGTGGAAATCCAACCCTTTTTATAGGAAAATAACCCTCCAAAGATAAAATATCTTAGAAAGATCTTTTCCCATAAAAATAGGTAAAATATAAGATCTTCTTCCTTCCAGGAGCCAAGCCCAAAAATATAAGATCACTTTCCAATTTTAAAAGATCTCATCCAAGAATAAAATATTCTCGCCGCGTCCTAGGTGTTCGCCTTGGTCGAGTCGGCGTCTCTAGATCACCTCGGTCGAGGTGAATCTGTGGTCAACCGAGGTGAGTCACAACAGAATGTGAAATCTCTCGAATCTGCTCCAAAGTAAATCTTTAATCCATGGCTATGCTCCCTGGATGTAGCTCCAAATGACTCATGACTCCTTTTGCTCCTTTTTGATGCAAAACGTGCCATTTTACTTACGATTACAACAAAACTTGGTGTAGACCTCGATTCCCGCAAAGGTAGATGAAATGGTAGTAAAATCACATAATATACATACAAACATGCAGATTATGAAAGATAAAACGTCCAAACAAACCCCAAAATATAGACTATAATTCATGCTATCAGTTTCTGTACAACATTTCTAGTCTCTCATATAGCCTATCTCACGTTTCTTCCAACTAGAATGCATTTCTCCAACTATCACCATCTTAAACTCGACACGACATCCATCAGTACCCTTGAGCTTCTTGTTTGTGGGTTAGGACCCACCACACTTCCGCTGCGCTACTCTGCTTATCCTGTTGTCACTCATTAATCCTAAGGACCTTTTCTGTAAGTATAAAATGATTTACCTCAAAACTCTTTCTCTCAATTACACATGAGTCGTATACGGATGAAGTACCAAGTACCTTCTTTACTTGCCTTAAGAAAATAAAACAACGATTGAAAAACAACTTCTTCCGCTTACATTCTTAATTCTTCTACCTTTGGGACAACTTTCTTTCTCAAGTCTCACTATGCCATTCGACTGACGTTAAAAGTTGTTCCTAACACTCCACGATAGATGGTAAGCGTCTTGTAGTTCCGATGACTTTTAATTACCTCCCAATTGTAGTCCCTTTATAGGGACCGTCTATGTTGATGACCTATGTTCTATTACAAATGGGGGTTACCTTGGACTCTTTAGTCCACCACACAATTCTCACAAGCATAGCTTCCTCAATCGGCGTTGTTTGTAATATTTCCTTCCAAATCTCTGTTGACTATGTTACCGGGCTTCGATCCTTTCGATATTGGCGTTGTGATTCTTCTTAGAATTCTTATCTTGAAAGAAGACAAAACGTCTCCCGGCTTGTGAAGTCTATCTTTCTCTCTTACATTAAGTTGTAAGTCTCCATTCCATGTTAATTGTTATCTGTCAAAATTTCCTTAGCTAGTTGGTAAACGGTTGCTCACAATAATCCTTTTATACTTCTTTAGTTTGTTCTACCTTTCACCCTTCGGCTTCTTATGGGCTAACTCCATTTCTCTAGTCCGATTGTGTCCTTCATCTGGCATAAATAGTCGACTCAAGTTTCCACGATAGCTTGCAAGCGTCTTTGAAATTATTATAGCCGAAATGATCATCCACATGCACATCCTTTTGCATGGACCATCTGTGTTGGTGGCTTAGGTCCCGTGATAATTCGGGTTCCCCTGGACTCTCGAGTCTAGCAAGGTCGTTCTCCCATACAGATTTCTTCACTGGTGTTGGTGGTAATATCGCCTTCCTGAACCTCCGTTGACCCTGCTACAGGCTTCCATTCTTTGGAATTGGCATCGCGGTTTCTTTCAAACTTCTTATATCTCTGAGGAGGTCAAACCTCCCCACGCTTGTGGGGTCTTCCTTTTCGCTTTTACACTCAATTGTAGGTCTTCATTCCGTGCACCTTAGATTCTCACACCCGGATTGACACTTTGTCTCTTCTGGTTTCTCATCCCCCTAATGGTCTATGGGGCATCCGCCTCGATTATGATGTCCTTGATTCCACAATCTTGGTTGTACTCAATTCTAGTTGTCCTGTTCCAATATCGTTATCTCTATTCCACACTCTTGTAGTCTCTTGCATGGTTCTTCTAATTCCGCCTCTCGGCCTCGTATGCCCGAGTTCCTTGTACGACCTTCTATTCCTTCTAACTGAACTACCTTAGGGATTTCTTCCTCATCTGATTGTGCATGTGGTAAAAATTATCTTCACAACTTTACTTCCTTGCTCACTTGTTCTTTGGTTAATATGTAAGGATCACCAAGCAGTCTAACTGAGTATAATACTCAATTCAAGGTCCGATTCCATTGCATCGTGTTGGAGATTCTTCAAATCCGCAGTTGATTTATCATGAGGCGATAATCGCTTCGTGATATCACGACTAAAGGATATAAAATATCCTTTAGGATACTAACAAGCTAAGCCTACACATGTATATAACATATTATAATAACCATCATAAAAAGTCTATAAGCTAACTCCTATCGATCCAAGTTGCAGAGATCCACGGAGAGCGATGGTGGTCCGACGTACTACTAACCCAACAACCCGACTATGCGCATGTGTAAAAACAGAAATTCATTTTGAAAATCTTAGACCCCTTTTCGGGTTCTAGTTATTTTATACATTCGGTCTTTCACAAGATTTCAAGTGCCATTGTTTCCAACCCAGAGCTCTGATACCATATTGTAACGCCCCAATTTCTGAGAACTCGGGGAGCTACTGGTTAGGACCTCACAATGGGTCCCGACCATAGGTTGACAACAATTTTACTTGGATCTTACAACAAGGCACAAAAGTATTTAAAACAATATATACATGGAGAATATGTATCAGCCTTACAAGAAACGCTACTAAAATGATGCATATGAAAACAGAAGACATCCCCGTCCCCAACTAAATGAGTACGTGCACCCGGTTGACCATTTCCTCCGGATCTCTCTACAACTGTCTTAACCTGCAAGGCATCTACAAGCGGTATAAAACCGTTAGCTAACATTCTATGCCTTAGTATAAAGGTAAAAACACAATCACATATCATACACAATCAACATGCAACACTCAATCCTTTTATTATCTTTTATTAGGTGATAGGTCATTACTAATGATACTTATTTTGTGACACGAGGGATTCCCAAACCTCGCCCCTGTCCCCGTTTACCAACACGGAATGGTACTAATGCATCTGACCGTCTACCAGACTAGGCTGGTCGCAGGGAACCTCCTAGACTCTCGCAAGAGCTAGGCAGATGATGTCACGACCCATTATCATACACTTGGGTCAATTACGTAAATAATAAAGTCGGCCTAATCCGGTTTCGTTGTTTATCATAACTAGCAAACACCACTCATACACATTACACTCATACAAGAAAGCCAGCTAAGTAAGTCCGTGGACTTACCTGAATCAGATCTCGACTTTTTAATTCGCAAATCGATATGTACAGTAGGAATTCAGTGGCCTGTCAAAGGAGTCAAGTGTGTCAGCACACTTTCTAGGTGATTAGAAGTTTACCAACACGGAATGGTACTAATGCATCTGACCGTCTACCGGACTGGGCTGGTCGCTAGGAACCTCCTAGACTCTCGCCAGATCTAGGCAGATGATGTCACGACCCGGAAATAAAATTTCCGGGTATTACAAGTTACCATATATATCACTTTATGTGAATTAAGGTCACATAAAATGATAGAATTTAGTGTTGTTTTATTTTGTTTAAAATTAAGAAAGGTTAGCGGATCGGATTCCGGTTCGCTTGGGTTTTAAACGGAATTAAATTTTTCCGGGTATTACATCAGTACCCCCTTAAAATAAGATTCGTCCCGAAACTTAGAACAAGGTATTTAATCAAACGACTACCAAAATTAAACTTGTATATCCTAGTCTCACTAAATTTTTATTTCGTTTTCTAAACTCCTCTAACCCTATCAAAGTGTAACGAAAAATCCGGTCGTTACATCAGATCCCCCTCAAAATAAGTTTCGTCCCGAAACTTAGGGTAGGACAATCCTGATCACCCTTTAAGGCATCAAATGGGTGTGTTTGATCACTACACAAAAGTCTCGTCGTTTCCACATCTAAGTTTCCCGCACATCAAGGTTATCAAAAGCACACATCACTGACTAAACACTAAATCATGAAATAAACAAGTAGTCGAACAATATCACACATACAAGGTCAACTCGTCACTCTCGAGGTTACAACTATCGCTACATAGGTCTTTGAAATGTTACGTCTCTTACTATCCCCAATATCTTAGGTAGCCTTATCACCTTTTCATAAAACCACTAAATCTTAAATCTTTTCATCACAAGCGTCTGCTACCACGTTCTAGAGTGGTTACCGGATATCTCACCGGTATCATCCGGCTTAAGTGTCTGATCCTCTCATATGATAACCTAACCCGTGTCTGGTAGGTATCTCCCCATTGAAATTCTCAAACTCATTTCCCAAACTTACTCTCCGTGGAAAACTGAAGCTACCCTCTCCAATAGGGTGAGAAATACTAGTCCATCTGTCACTTTTAAACCGCTTTAAAACTTCCAATGATTGCCTTACACGACTCACTTCTAGATCCTTTGATGACTCTACGGAAAAATGATCTATTCAACTTTCTTCCCTTTGTTATGAGCACTTGCTTCCGGCCTTATGATAAGGTTTTGACTACAGAACCAGGTCAAAGGTCTTGGTCATCCACTAACATTTACCAAGTGCTCAATGCTCTTCGTATCACGACCCACTTGGTCTTGTCTTTTAATATTACACAGTCATCTTACTCCTCAAGTAAGGAATCGTCACCTTTACCCTTTTCAGGTCTAACACTCGAGACAACTAAAAATCAAATCTAGTGGTCATCCTCTTTGTTCACTTGGCATTATTATATTATTTACAGATCTCTCATATATCGTTTGCTCAAACATAGGTTTATCACGCATTTTCCAAGACCTTAAGTGACCTAGAATACGTACCGGATGATGGTATTAGACACAAAGTGATCTCCTATCACCGTTATTTGATCATGACTACTCAATAATTGTTAACATACCATCAGCAGTGCACTCTTTTCTCCACCATGGTTATCAGACCGATAATATCCCTCTAACACAAAAGCAACTTGGATCCGTTCCGACATAACATTACACATAAAATCTACTCCGAAATTATGCTTTCTTTAAGCACGGTTACTAGGTTGCAAGTATGCTTCTATCGCTTCTCTTTCTTATGTATCTTCGACTCACGATGGTAGTTACTCACTTTGAGCTTTCTAGTGCAGGCCATGCACAATACTTTTATTACATCCTTAATTCTTTCCTAATCCATCCAGAAAACTCAGTCTAGAGTATTCCATTAGTATGGAAGTCCAAAACTACTTGTCTAGCAACATGTAGCAAAGCCATCACTCTTCACTCGGATCCATAATATGGTACCAGTCTCCTTCTATTACCTCTATATGCCCATAAGTTTCCGTACAACATTTCCAGTCACTCATATAGCCTATCTCACGTTTCTTCCAACTAGAATGCATTTCTCCAACTATCACCATCTTAAACTCGACACGACATCCATCAGTACCCTTGAGCTTCTTGTTTGTGGGTTAGGACCCACCACACTTCCGCTGCGCTACTCTGCTTATCCTGTTGTCACTCATTAATCCTAAGGACCTTTTCTGTAAGTATAAAATGATTGACCTCAAAACTATTTCTCCCAATTACACCATGATTCGTATACGGATGAAGTACCAAGTACCTTCTTTACTTGCCTTAAGAAAATAAAACAACGATTGAAAAACAACTTCTTCCGCTTACTTTCTTAATTCTTCTACCTTTGGGACAACTTTCTTTCTCAAGTCTCACTGTGCCATTCGACTGACGTTAAAAGTTGTTCCTAACACTCCACGATAGATGGTAAGCGTCTTGTAGTTCCGATGACTTTTAATTACCTCCCAATTGTAGTCCCTTTACAGGGACCGTCTATGTTGATGACCTATGTTCTATTATGCATGGGGGTTACCTTGGACTCTTTAGTCCACCACACAATTCTCACAAGCATAGCTTCCTCAATCGGCGTTGTTTGTAATATTTCCTTCCAAATCTCTGTTGACTATGTTACCGGGCTTAGATCCTTTCGATACTGGCGTTGTGATTCTTCTTAGAATTCTTATCTTGAAAGAAGACAAAACGTCTCCCGGCTTGTGAAGTCTATCTTTCGCTCTTACATTAAGTTGTAAGTCTCCATTCCACGTTAATTGTGATCTGTCAAAATTTCCTTAGCTAGTAGGTAAACGGTTGCTCATAATAATCCTTTTAGACTTCTTTAGTTCGTTCTACCTTTCACCCTTCGGCTTCTTATTGGCTAACTCCATTTCTCTAGTCCGATTGTGTCCTTCATCTGGCATAAATAGTCGTTTCAAGTTTCCACGATAGCTTGCAAGCGTCTTTGAAATTATTATGGCCGAAATGATCATCCACATGCAGATCCTTTTTCATGGACCATCTGTGTTGGTGGCTTAGGTCCCGTGATAATTCGGGTTACCTTGGACTCTCGAGTCTAGCAAGGTCGTTCTCCCATACAGATTTGTTCACTGGTGTTGGTGGTAATATCGCCTTCCTGAACCTCCGTTAACCCTGCTACAGGCTTCCATTCTTTGGATATTGGCGTCGCGGTTTCTTTCAAACTTCTTATATCTCTGAGGAGGTCAAACCTCCCCACGCTTGTGGGGTCTGCATTTTCGCTTTTACACTCAATTGTAGGTCTTCATTCCGTGCACCTTAGATTCTCACACCCGGATTGACACTTTGTCTCTTCTGGTTTCTCATGCCCCTAATGGTCTATGGGGCATCCGCCTCGATTATGATGTCCTTGATTCCGCAATCTTGGTTGTACTCAAATCTAGTTGTCCTGTTCCAATATCGTTATCTCTATTCCACACTCTTGTAGTCTCTTGCATGGTTCTTCTAATTCCGCCTCTCGGCCTCGTATGCCCGAGTTGCTTGTACGACCTTCTATTCCTTCTAACTGAACTACCTGAGGGATTTCTTCCTCATCTGATTGTGCATGTGGTAAAAATTATCTTCACAACTTTACTTCCTTGCTCACTAGTTCTTTGGTTAATTTGTAAGGATCACCAAGCAGTCTACCTGAGTATAATACTCAATTCAAGGTCCGATTCCATTGCATCGTGTTGGAGATTCTTCAAGTCCGCAGTTGATTTATCATGAGGCGATAATTGCTTCGTGATATCACGACTAAAGGATATAAAATATCCTTTAGGATACTAACAAGCTAAGCCTACACATGTATATAACATATTATAATAACCATCATAAAAAGTCTATAAGCTAACTCCTATCGATCCAAGTTGCAGAGATCCACGGAGAGCGATGGTGGTCCGACGTACTACTAACCCAACAACCCGACTATGCGCATGTGTAAAAACAGAAATTCATTTTGAAAATCTTAGACCCCTTTTCGTGTTCTAGTTATTTTATACATTCGGTCTTTCAGAAGATTTCAAGTGCCATTGTTGCCAACCCTGAGCTCTAATACCATATTGTAACACCCCAAATTCTGAGAACTCGGGGAGGTACTGGTTAGGACCTCACAATGGGTCCCGACCATAGTTTGACAACAATTTTACATGGATCTTACAACAAGGAACAAAAGTATTTAAAACATGTGAAAACTGTAAACAAAATATACATGGAGAGTATGTATCAGCCTTACAAGAAACGCTACTAAAATGATGCATATGAAGAACAGAAGATATCCCCGTCCCCAACTAAATGAGTACGTGGACCCGGCTGACCATTTCCTCCGGATCTCTCTACAACTGTCTTAACCTGCAACGCATCTACAAGCGGTATAAAACAGTTAGCTAACATTCTATGCATAAGTATAAAGGTAAAAGCACAATCACACATCATACACAATCAACATGCAAAACTCAATCCTTTTTATTATCTTTAATTAGGTGATAGGTCATTACTAATGATACTTATTTTGTGACACGAGGGATTCCCAAACCTCGCCCTTGTCCCCGTTTACCAACACGGAATGGTACTAATGCATCTGACCGTCTACCGGACTGGGCTGGTCGCTAGGAACCTCCTAGACTCTCGCCAGATCTAGGCAGATGATGTCACGACCCGTTATCATACACTTGGGTCAATTACGTAAATAATAAAGTCGGCCTAATCCGGTTTCGTTGTTTATCATAACTAGCAAACACCACTCATACACATTACACTCATACAAGAAAGCCAGCTAAGTAAGTCCGTGGACTTACCTGAATCAGATCTCGACTTTTTAATTCGCAAATCGATCTGTACAGTAGGAATTCAGTGGCCTGTCAAAGGAGTCAAGTGTGTCAGCACACTTTCTAGGTGATTAGAAGTTTAAGACTTCTAAGATAGTAGGTCTTAATAGAACGGAATTGATTACAATATTAATTTATAGTAAAATGACTATTTTACCCTTGGTCCCGAAACTTTTAAAAATTACATAATTTATGTCTAAACTCTTATTTGAGACTAAAATGTCATATTCTAACTCATAAAGATGAGTTTGGTTACAAATTGGCAATTTACACATTCTTCTTATTTTCCGAAAGATCGTTAAGGTCCAACTTCGGCTTCAAATATGAAATTCGAATAGTCTTATAAAAATTCCGAAATAATTCCCTAGATCATCTATGATATCCCATCTACTCATAGGAGAAATAATTTTTTAAAACTGTTAGAGCATCACTTCTACAAAAATTTCTAAAGTTGGTTACAACACTTAACAAACAACACACTGTTTTAACATTGAAAAAATCATAACTCCAAAACTACTCGCTGAATTTATCCCAAATTTTGATATGTTCTACTACAAAATCTTATCTATAATATATCCAAAATTCAGCTGCAAAGAAGATAAAAATCCTGTTTAAAACTATCTCACAAAACCGAATTTCAGCACAACAGAAAAACTGCTTACGACTCAATCTTTGAAAATTCATAATTCCCAAACCACTCGCTGGATGTAACGCCCCAATATTAGGGCACGTTTGCATTAATTATCTTTCCGGATATTATTGATACCTTTATACCTTAAGTATATGTTACGAGTATTTTACGTCGTAAATTAAATTCTACAAGTATGTATAACGATATATCTTATTACTCGTGTTTAAATTTTATATTATATCGTAAAATAAAGCGCGAGGATGGTTTTGTATTTCAAATTATATCTCGGCGAGTATTTTTATATTCGATCCACATATATTTTCCGTATCTTTATTCTCGAAAAAGTCTGAGAGTTTTTCCGATTCGGAAATCCCGCTTCGAACATTTTTGACGGAGTTTACTTCGTTACCTTTTTCCTACTTATTTATTTTTCTATTTATTTTCTTCTTCTCTGTCTCCTTGCGTGACGAACTCCTAGCGTGATGAAGCCATTGTTTTTCCCCAGCAATTCAGCCTTAGCCTTGTACTGTTGAATAAAGCCCTTAGCCACCCAACCTATGTCTCTGCACCCTCCTTCCTAGCCGGCTCCTCGTTTCACTCGTTGCAACTCTCCCCTCCCTCACAACAGCAGCCTCAATCAACTTCAGCAGCCCTCTGCTCAGCTCAACTTCAGCAGCCCTCTCTCCCTCACGTGACTCCCCTCGTACCCACACACACAACGCCGGAATCGCCCGTCTCCTTGCAGCAACCACCACCCTGGCCACCACCGGAGACGAGCCTGCGGCGCCGCTGCAACCCACAGCTAACGATCTCCTCTATAACCACTTATCCCTATTTGTTTCCCTTCTTCTACTGCGATAGTCACCACTGGAGATCTGGAGTGCCGCTTCGCCATGCTCCCGAGAACCCAAGGACTCACCGTCACTAGCGAATCTTGCCGGAAAGTGCTTCGCACTTGCTGCTGAACCGCCGGCGGCCTTCTCCTCTTTTTTTTACACCACCCACGAGTTACGACCACCCACGGAGGAGCCTGCTTTTTGCTATTGTTGTCGACGCCGGAGAGAAGATGCCTAGCCTCGCGCCACCTTCGCCTCGCACCCGTCTGAAACCAGGGAGATGAGAAACCAGCCCTTTCCCAGCCTTTTACTGCTTCTGTCAAGCTTGCAACCGCCTAGAAGCCACCAGGGAGAGCCACGCCGGGGGAAACGAGACCCCATTCGGCCGCCGGATCTCTTGCAGCCGCCGCCAATTCTCCTCACTGCCGCCTGGAGCCTTGCCGGATCCATCGCTGCCGCCGCCGCCCTCTTCCTCAATACTCTCCCCTCCTGCGTGTTGTTACTAGTGAAAAAGAAACCCTAATTTCCATATTCAAATCGGGGCCCCTCATTTATGGTATAATTACAGATTGGAACCCATCTTTTGTATTTACAATTAATGGCCCATATTTAGGTTTTATGCAAGTATGCCCCTGCTGGATTTAATTACATATTATGGCCCAAGGTTTTATTTTTGGAAAATGTATTTATGGGTTTTAAATTTGGGATTTACTTGAATTATATTCTTATTTATATATACCATATATGTTATGCCCATGTTGGATTGATTCCAGGTTATGACTCGATTAAATTATGGGATCTTAACGTTGGCTTTGAAAACGAGTTTTACCTTGGGTTCATGATGTTATACAATTGGTCCGAAATATATATTTACGGTTTTAACTTGAGTTTTAAAAGTAGGGTTTCCTTAGATTATATATGTTCTTTATTCCGTTCAAATTTAGCGTATAAGCTAAATTTGATTAGTTTGGTGCTAGGTTCGGAAGCGCCCCGATAAAGGCCAAACGAGTCAAAGTCGACATCCGTTGAACGACTTCCGTCTTTTGACATCGTGTGAGTATTCTTTCCCCTCGATCTAGTTATGTTTAGTAGTAGTATCATGCTAGGTTGGTTATAGCATAACTTAGAGTGAATACCAAGTAGTGGTTGAGGATTGTGAAATGTTGTAAGACTTGAGGAGTTGATATTATCTTGTGAGGTCGTTTATGGCTTTAAGTTGTATGTTGAGCTTGTGAGAATTTAGGGGTTGAATTTGTATGATTGTTGAGGTTGTGGACTAGAACGAGAGTATCCTATCATGGTTTGGTTTATGATCTTGCGAGATCATTGGGACTAGAAGTCTAAGGACTTTTAGCATGTGAGAGAGATGTTGATTGTGTGCCTTGTCTTGACCAGGCGTTGAGTGCCTTCCTACGGGAAGTTGAGAGCGATGGTTAGCGGGATTATCTTTGGGACGAGGTAAGTCCTCGGACTTACTTAGCTCGTATTCTCTGTATTAGTTTCAATGCGTGTTTGGTGGTGTGTGTTTATTGTTTATGTGTGTGTTTATTGCTTATGTTATAACATCTAAACCGGTAATAGGACCACCGACTTTATATGTTTATATTTGGCCCAAGTGTATGATAACGGGCGGTGACCACTATGTCCGGCCCAAAATGGGGATGGTCGGGAGGTGCCTTGCGACCAGTCCAACAGGTGATGCTGATTCGCATCTGGCCCAAACCTATTTGGTGAAAGGGGACAAGGGCGGGATCCTTGTGATTTCCGTGCCACAACTAAATGGAAATTAGTAATGGAATAACTTAAAAAAAAAAGATAATAAATCGGATTGTGTGTTTTGGAACATGTTGTGTGTTTATGATGCCTTATGTGTGTATGTGCCAATACCATGATTCTAATGCCTTGAATGCTAGCTAACGGTTTTATACCGATATTGTTGTAGATTGCCTTGCAGGTTAGGAAAGCGGCCGAGAGATCCAGAAGAGTGGGCAGCCGGGGTTCCGTACATTTTAGGAGTGGGTTTTGGTTGGAGTCGGGTTGTGTTTTATTCTTCGTTTATTATGTTGGTATGCCGTGTGTATGGCGTTTTGATCTTGGTGTTGATTATCGGCTGCAGTCTTTTGTTGTTTTCCTTCGGGTTTCTTATCATTTGCATTAAAAGGAATTTTGGTTTGCCTTTATTTGTGCCATGTGGAAAGATCCGGTGAAATTGTTGTCAGGCTAAGGGTCGGGACCCATTGTGAGGTCCCAACCCGTAGCATCCCGAGTCCCGCGGATTCGGGGTGTTACAAAAGTGGTATCAGAGCCCAGGTTGACAACAATGGCACTCGCAATCTTCTAAAGGCCGAATAAGGAATAAACAGAACCCCGCGGGTTCTGAGTTTTCGTTTTCAAAATCACATGCATGAGTCGGGGTAGAATGTACGGACCACCACTCCTTCCGTGGATCTCGGCAGCATAGTTTATTGGATTTTTAGTATATATATGTATATATGTGTATATATGTAGATATGTATCGTGAACCTAGGATGTATTTGGACTATTACTATATGTTGATTATAGTTATGCATGATGGACTTGTTATATTGTTATGGTGGCATAATTTTTATATTGATATGAGTTGTACATGTGGCATGATGATATCATATAAGTGTTGGGACCTTGTTTTGTTGTAATACTTTTGCTTGGATGTGATATGCTAGTTATAGCAATGTGGACATAGGACTTATATAGTCATATACGTATACTAGGATATATATATATATATATATATATATATATATATATATATATATATATATATATATATATATATATATATATATATATATATATATATATATATATATATATATATATATATATATATATATATATATATATATATATATATATATAGGATCATATGGTTTTTGGACCTTATAGTTAAGATGATAGGAAGCTTTCATCGCCCTTGGACAAACGCCATTTTGGGGATTAGGATAGTATATATACGAGGACAAATATGTTCAAGTATCGAGTTGAGCTCGACGTTCGCGCGAACACCTTGAAGTTCTTGGATTCCTTTTAAAGGATGTCGAAGAGGAGAATTAGAGATGACATAAACGAAGGACGAACAAGTGGAAAGAAAACTCGAGACCACTAAAGAGAAAGCGAGATGGAGACATTACAAGTAAAGGGAGCAACATTAATGTGCGGAAGTGGTTCCAAAGAAGCCATGATGGAAGGACGACGAGACCTATAAGAGGTAACGAACTTAGTTCTTCAAGAAGGCGCGTGAACAACGAAAGATGTAAATCGAGGAGGAGATGAGTACGTTCTAGCAAGGTTAAGGTGGTGTCCATTAAGATGCAAAGCTTTCCTTAGACGTTTCTAAGCATTGGACTAAGATGAGAGAAGTGAACGAAACATGTGAGAAGAATTTAAAATACCATAAGTTAAGCTTACGAGGTACCAAAAAGTAAAATTACAACATTAATAGAGTTATGAGAAGAAGGGCATGGTTGGGATTCACGTGGAATTGACTGATTTCCATTATGATGATAAGACTAAGAAACACCAAGAAGGAGGAATTGGGCATAAATGATGACCCCAAGAAGATGAAAGACGAAACGAAGAGCTTTGATCAAGAGACTTAAGATACCAACCAAGAGGAACGCAAGTGGATGCTAGCTAGGGCTATAATATTTGGGAAGGGCACCTGAAAGACATTAAGGAAGAATGGTTAAGCCTATGAAAGGGAGTTATATGAAACAACAAGGCAAATAAGATATAGTTACCTTATTAACAAGAGAAAGCATGGAATGAAGAAAGAACTAACAGAGTTTAAGGTAAAGTACCCCGAGGAGGGTAGCCTTCATGTGAATAGTAACATGAGAAGTGTAGTAGAAGAAAGGTAAGTCAGTGACATTGGAGAAGGTCAGACACAAGTGAATCGGTGACAACAGAGAACGCACATGTGCGGATTGTCTATTGGTGAGTGTAGAAGGGGATGAGTAAACAAGATTATGGGCAAACAGAGGGATTTGGATGACCTTATGCGACCTTTTTAGGTAATGGAATTGGCATATGGGAGGACGACACAAATTAGAGTTTGAAAGTTTGATCACGGTAAAGGGGAAGTAGTGAATCAAGAAGAAGCTAAGGTGTCATGGAGGTGGTACGTAAACGAGAGTATATAGAGGATGCAGGGTATGAAGTGGATGATATGTTACCACGGGCAAGAGATAAGTCAAGTTTCTAGACTCACACGGAAGAGACATGGTGGCTACGATGTGAAAGAGAGGACCTAGATTAGGGTAACGCTGCAAACTTAGAGTTATGATGTTAGTACCTAGAGATGTAATGAGTTTGATATTTTAGAGGTTTTGGATGGGGAGTTTCTTCTAGCATTTTCCACAGGACATACCGGTACAGTTGTGAAGTTGTTCATAGAAAACCGAGAGATGCATAAGATGACCAAAAATAGTAAGAGAAGATCGAAATTTTGAAGTTTGATGTCGACAAGAGATGTACAAAAAGTATATGGCAGATTGAGGTTAGAACCTCTATCGTCGGGTTAACTCTACAAAAGGAAAGTGAAGTATAATTTCTACTTGAAGAAAGGATGTTTATAGTGCAAGCTTACGTAAAATGCAAGGAGAGTTTCCCATATGTTGGAGAATATAGTGGAAAACGAAGAAGATGAGGTCAATTGTTTTGAAGCATGGTTAAGTCTTGCAGTTTGGACCCTTATGGTTGCACATAAGTGAGAAAGCTGAGAAGATTATTACAATTATGTCATCAAAGAGGGAACATGAGATTAATATAAAAGAATACTTGTATAAGAACACAAGAGTCAGAAGGCGCAAGCAAATCTTTCCAAATTCAAGAAAAGACGAATATTTGAAAGAGGACGGTCAACGTTGTAGCTAAATATGGAGTAATACACGTGTTTGAAGGACGTCACCCCAACAGATCGGGGGAGATCATTAATACCATGACTATCTGTCAAGTGTTAAGACAAGGTTGGGTCGGTTACTACGATATGTGACGGGAAGAGAAAACATGAAACCTGAGATATCACGGATTCCAATACGTCAGAATGTGGAATTTTCCACTAAGGTCGAGCTTGATTTAATTCCGATGTCTAAGACGCCGTATGGAATAACACTTGTGCAGAGACATGAGTTGTGGGAGCAGGTGAATGAGGAATTGTAAGAACTTAGTGATAAGATTTCATTAGATTTAGTGAAATGCTATGAAGAACTTTAAACGTTATCTTGAACTTTTGATTTAAAGTTCATATTGGAATATATCTTAAACTCTTAATTTGAAATTGTTATGGAGAACACCAGTTTGCGAAGAGAGAGACGGTTATCTCCGTTTGTACATCGATTTATATAAGTTGAGCAAGATGACAATGAAGGACAAGTATCCCTTACCACGGATAGATGATCTACTCGACCGGTTGCAAGGGTCGGTAGTTTCTTCTAAGAATGATTTAAGGTCAGATTGTCACCAATTGGAAATCTGAGACTGAGATATTGCAAATACGGCAATCCAGACAAAACATGGTCACTATGAGTTGTAGTGATTCCATATGGGCTAACTAATGCCCGAATAAGATATTTTGGTCTACTCTCGAAGAAGAGAAAAACTGTATGACAAGTTGTGTCGGGGTGGCAACCCCGAGAGATATTAAAGGAGTTACAATTTATCTTAGATGTGCTGAGCTTTACCAGATATGTGAAGGGAGAAGTTGTGTAACACCCTGTATGGTAACCTACTACGGATGATGATGAAGTATTGAATGGGACAATGAATGGACAATAGAGTTGTGGAGAGTTAGGAAGAAGATTCATTGGTGCAACTATTTTGATTTACCTTGAAGTATTATGGGTTGAGGTGTACAAATGATTGCAAGACAAGGTCTTGATCGAGTAGTGACGAGCGATGTAAAAGTAATAGCCTACATGTCTTGTTAGTAGAAGTAGTATGGAGTAAAATACTTCCTTTGTTACCTGAAATTGCCACAAGAATTGAGAAAACATAACATCAAAGTTTGGTTTGACAAGAGTCCAAGCCAACGGTGTAAATTAGGGAGTTCGATCTTCTTTGTTAGAGAAATCGAAAGGAAAATAATGGAAATGCTGCATTTAGAAAGACCCGAGGAGGAAGTTAATTTTCGACATATCGGAACCTTTGTGAGATCTTAGCTCGAGTTAGGAAAGTGGTTTTCCGATTGGCGTGGCCGCCGAGAGTAGAGGGTGTTCACCCATTGTTTATATGTTTCCAATTATGAGGATCTATTGGCAGACGAGGAACCGATGAGGCTAACTGGAAGACGGACAATTATATCTTTTGTTGAGTTTACGCCGAGTTAGAAGCTTCGATAGAATCGATGGGTTAGACCTGTTCTTCCCTTAGTTGTGTTACGTGCATGTGTGATATTATTTGTAGTTTGTGCCTGTGTGGGAATGTGCTTTATGACCCGATATATCTTGCGGTAGTAGTTCGAGTAGTTTGTGTGTATAGATTAGAAGCTTTAAGCCTTATTAGTTTGAGAGTTCATACCTCGGCCATAGGGACCGAGAAGTCCGACGCATGGCAAGTTTCGGGACGAAACTTGTTTTTAGGGGGATTTGATGTAACGCCCCAATATTAGGGCACGTTTGCGTTAATTATCTTTCCGGATATTATTGATACCTTTATACCTTAAGTATATGTTACGAGTATTTTACGTCGTAAATTAAATTCTACAAGTATGTATAACGATATATCTTATTACTCGTGTTTAAATTTTATATTATATCGTAAAATAAAGCGCGAGGATGGTTTTGTATTTCAAATTATATCTCGGCGAGTATTTTTATATTCGATCCACATATATTTTCCGTATCTTTATTCTCGAAAAAGTCTGAGAGTTTTTCCGATTCGGAAATCCCGCTTCGAACATTTTTGACGGAGTTTACTTCGTTACCTTTTTCCTACTTATTTATTTTTCTATTTATTTTCTTCTTCTCTGTCTCCTTGCGTGACGAACTCCTAGCGTGATGAAGCCATTGTTTTTCCCCAGCAATTCAGCCTTAGCCTTGTACTGCTGAATACAGCCCTTAGCCGCCCAACCTATGTCTCTGCACCCTCCTTCCTAGTCGGCTCCTCGTTTCACTCGTTGCAACTCTCCCCTCCCTCACAACAGCAGCCTCAATCAACTTCAGCAGCCCTCTGCTCAGCTCAACTTCAGCAGCCCTCTCTCCCTCACGTGACTCCCCTCGTACCCACACACACAACGCCGGAATCGCCCGTCTCCTTGCAGCAACCACCACCCTGGCCACCACCGGAGACGAGCCTGCGGCGCCGCTGCAACCCACAGCTAACGATCTCCTCTATAACCACTTATCCCTATTTGTTTCCCTTCTTCTACTAAGATAGTCACCACTGGAGATCTGGAGTGCCGCTTCGCCATGCTCCCGAGAACCCAAGGACTCACCGTCACTAGCGAATCTTGCCGGAAAGTGCTTCGCACTTGCTGCTGAACCGCCGGCGGCCTTCTCCTCTTTTTTTTACACCACCCACCAGTTACGACCACCCACGGAGGAGCCTGCTTTTTGCTATTGCTGTCGACGCCGGAGAGAAGATGCCTAGCCTCGCGCCACCTTCGCCTCGCACCCGTCTGAAACCAGGGATATGAGAAACCAACCCTTTCCAGCCTTTTACTGCTTCTGTCAAGCTTGCAACCGCCTAGAAGCCACCAGGGAGAGCCACGCCGGGGGAAACGAGACCCCATTCGGCCGCCGGATCTCTTGCAGCCGCCGCCAATGCTCCTCACTGCCGCCTGGAGCCTTGCCGGATCCATCGCTGCCGCCGCCGCCCTCTTCCTCAATACTCTCCCCTCTTGCGTGTTGTTACTAGTGAAAAAGAAACCCTAATTTCCATATTCAAATCGGGGCCCCTCATTTATGGTATAATTACAGATTGGAACCCATCTTTTGTATTTACAATTAATGGCCCATATTTAGGTTTTATGCAAGTATGCCCCTGCTGGATTTAATTACATATTATGGCCCAAGGTTTTATTTTTGGAAAATGTATTTATGGGTTTTAAATTTGGGATTTACTTGAATTATATTCTTATTTATATATACCATATATGTTATGCCCATGTTGGATTGATTCCAGGTTATGACTCGATTAAATTATGGGATCTTAACGTTGGCTTTGAAAACGAGTTTTACCTTGGGTTCATGATGTTATACAATTGGTCCGAAATATATATTTACGGTTTTAACTTGAGTTTTAAAAGTAGGGTTTCCTTAGATTATATATGTTCTTTATTCCGTTCAAATTTAGCGTATAAGCTAAATTTGATTAGTTTGGTGCTAGGTTCGGAAGCGCCCCGATAAAGGCCAAACGAGTCAAAGTCGACATCCGTTGAACGACTTCCGTCTTTTGACATCGTGTGAGTATTCTTTCCCCTCGATCTAGTTATGTTTAGTAGTAGTATCATGCTAGGTTGGTTATAGCATAACTTAGAGTGAATACCAAGTAGTGGTTGAGGATTGTGAAATGTTGTAAGACTTGAGGAGTTGATATTATCTTGTGAGGTCGTTTATGGCTTTAAGTTGTATGTTGAGCTTGTGAGAATTTAGGGGTTGAATTTGTATGATTGTTGAGGTTGTGGACTAGAACGAGAGTATCCTATCATGGTTTGGTTTATGATCTTGCGAGATCATTGGGACTAGAAGTCTAAGGACTTTTAGCATGTGAGAGAGATGTTGATTGTGTGCCTTGTCTTGACCAGGCGTTGAGTGCCTTCCTACGGGAAGTTGAGAGCGATGGTTAGCGGGATTATCTTTGGGACGAGGTAAGTCCTCGGACTTACTTAGCTCGTATTCTCTGTATTAGTTTCAATGCGTGTTTGGTGGTGTGTGTTTATTGTTTATGTGTGTGTTTATTGCTTATGTTATAACATCTAAACCGGTAATAGGACCACCGACTTTATATGTTTATATTTGGCCCAAGTGTATGATAACGGGCGGTGACCACTATGTCCGGCCCAAAATGGGGATGGTCGGGAGGTGCCTTGCGACCAGTCCAACAGGTGATGCTGATTCGCATCTGGCCCAAACCTGTTTGGTGAAAGGGGACAAGGGCGGGATCCTTGTGATTTCCGTGCCACAACTAAATGGAAATTAGTAATGGAATAACTTAAAAAAAAAGATAATAAATCGGATTGTGTGTTTTGGAACATGTTGTGTGTTTATGATGCCTTATGTGTGTATGTGCCAATACCATGATTCTAATGCCTTGAATGCTAGCTAACGGTTTTATACCGATATTGTTGTAGATTGCCTTGCAGGTTAGGAAAGCGGCCGAGAGATCCAGAAGAGTGGGCAGCCGGGGTTCCGTACATTTTAGGAGTGGGTTTTGGTTGGAGTCGGGTTGTGTTTTATTCTTCGTTTATTATGTTGGTATGCCGTGTGTATGGCGTTTTGATCTTGGTGTTGATTATCGGCTGAAGTCTTTTGTTGTTTTCCTTCGGGTTTCTTATCATTTGCATTAAAAGGAATTTTGGTTTGCCTTTATTTGTTCCATGTTGAAAGATCCGGTGAAATTGTTGTCAGGCTAAGGGTCGGGACCCATTGTGAGGTCCCAACCCGTAGCATCCCGAGTCCCGCGGATTCGGGGTGTTACACTGGATGCCTCCCAAATTTTCATATGTTCTACAACAATGTATCGACTATATCATATCCAAAATTCAAGCCCAAAAGAGATCAAGAGCCTATTTAAAACTATCTCACAAAACAGCATCCCATGCTGTTTTTCTCAACTCAGCACATTTATAAAAACTGTAGGAGGAGTCAACTTTGAAACCCCATATCTCTAAAACCATAACATGGATTCCTCTGAAATTTTAGTATGTTTGATTATACAATATCGACTAAAATATATCCGAAAATCAGCAGTAAAGGTGGAGTCTAACCTACCCAAAACCGGGGCTGAAGTTGACTGTTCTTCACTTCCGAAAACTCAGCAAACGCCTCAGCTCTTCAAGCTACCTTCCGAGGCTGTTCTAGCAGGTTTCCCGACACAACAGGGGTTCTATTCAGCACATATAGATACAAGGTAATGCAGTGAAGGGAGGTGCGGTATTTACCATACAAGAGTGACTCGGCAAGAAAACTAGTACGAGGAAGAAGACAGAAGGCGGCTCATGCGCTGCTGTTGCGTGCACGTCCACAGGAGGAGAGGTGTTGCTGAGATTGGGAGGAGACGACTGTGTGCTGGCTCGACAGAAGCGAGGAGAGGCTGCGTGCTTGCTCGACGATAGAGGGGGTGCGAGGCTGTTCGGTCGAAGGCCCCTGCGGCTCGCTGGCATGGAGGCGAAGACGAAGGGGAACTGCTGTTGCTGCTGCGCGTTTTTGTCATGCGTGATGGGGAGAGACATGAAGAGACAACCGCTGCTAGGTCAAAGACGCAGGAAGGGGAGATGGAGGCTGGTGAGGGTGGGCTTCTTCACAACTGGCCCAGAAGCAAGCAACACGTACCACATTCTGCACAGGAGGGATGGCTGGCCAACAACAGTTTCGGGCCTGCTTGTCTGGGCCTCGTCAAGCCTTGTCTGGGCCTCGTCAAGACCTTGTGTGGGCCTCGTCAAGACCTTGTCTGGGCCTCGTCAAGACCTTGTCTGGGCCTAGTCCAAAGGCTTGTCATGCTTGTTAAGTTGTTATTTAGATTAGTCTTGCAAGAATTAAACTCTAAGGAAGATAGATATATTTTATGTGTGTAAAAATTCCAAATGAAATGATAAAATGTTTTAATTTATAAAATTAAGGATTATGTAAGAAGATTGAAGCCTCAAATAAAATTATAGAAGTTAATAAAAACTTTTTATGTGCCTAACTTTTCACATTATATGACAAGGTTTATGATGATTCGGGATTTACCGGAAATAAAATTTCCGGGTATTACAAGTTACCATATATATCACTTTATGTGAATTAAGGTCACATAAAATGATAGAATTTAGTGTTGTTTTATTTGGTTTAAAATTAAGAAAGGTTAGCGGATCGGATTCCGGTTCGCTTGGGTTTTAAACGGAATTAAATTTTTCCGGGTATTACATGAGTACCCCCTTAAAATAAGATTCGTCCCGAAACTTAGAACAAGGTATTTAATCAAACGACTACCAAAATTAAACTTGTATATCCTAGTCTCACTAAATTTTTATTTTGTTTTCTAAACTCCTCTAACACTATCAAAGTGTAACGAAAAATCCGGTCGTTACATCAGATCCGCCTCAAAATAAGTTTCGTCCCGAAACTTAGGGTAGGACAATCCTGATCACCCTTTAAGGCATCAAATGGGTGTGTTTGATCACTACACAAAAGTCTCGTCGTTTCCACATCTAAGTTTCCCGCACATCAAGGTTATCAAAAGCACACATCACTGACTAAACACTAAATCATGAAATAAACAAGTAGTCGAACAATATCACACATACAAGGTCAACTCGTCACTCTCGAGGTTACAACTATCGCTACATAGGTCTTTGAAATGTTACGTCTCTTACTATCCCCAATATCTTAGGTAGCCTTATCACCTTTTCATAAAACCACTAAATCTTAAATCTTTTCATCACAAGCGTCTGCTACCACGTTCTAGAGTGGTTACCGGATATCTCACCGGTATCATCCGGCTTAAGTGTCTGATCCTCTCATATGATAACCTAACCCATGTCTGGTAGGTATCTCCCCATTGAAATTCTCAAACTCATTTCCCAAACTTAGTCTCCGTGGAAAACTGAAGCTACCCTCTCCAATAGGGTGAGAAATACTAGTCCATCTGTCACTTTTAAACCGCTTTAAAACTTCCAATGATTGCCTTACACGACTCAGTTCTAGATCCTTTGATGACTCTACGGAAAAATGATCTATTCAACTTTCTTCCCTTTGTTATGACCACTTGCTTCCGGCCTTCTGATAAGGTTTTGACTACAGAACCAGGTCAAAGGTCTTGGTCATCAACTAACATTTACCAAGTGCTCAATCCTCTTCGTATCACGACCCACTTGGTCTTGTCTTTTAATATTACTCAGTCATCTTACTCCTCAAGTAAGGAATCGTCACCTTTACCCTTTTCAGGTCTAACACTCGAGACAACTAAAAATCAAATCTAGTGGTCATCCTCTTTGTTCACTTGGCATTATTATATTATTTACAGATCTCTCATATATCGTTTGCTCAAACTTAGGTTTATCACGCATTTTCCAAGACCTTAAGTGACCTAGAATACGTACGGGATGATGGTATTAGACACAAAGTGATCTCCTATCACCGTTATTTGATCATGATGGTATTAGACACAAAAGCAACTTGGATCCGTTCCGACATAACATTACACATAAAATCTACTCCGAAATTATGCTTTCTTTAAGCACGGTTACTAGGTTGCAAGTATGCTTCTATCGCTTCTCTTTCTTATGTATCTTCGACTCACGATGGTAGTTACTCACTTGGAGCTTTCTAGTGCAGGCCATGCACAATACTTTTATTACATCCTTAATTCTTTCCTAATCCATCCAGAAAACTCAGTCTAGAGTATTCCATTAGTATGGAAGTCCAAAACTACTTGTCTAGCAACATGTAGCAAAGCCATCACTCTTCACTCGGATCCATAATATGGTACCAGTCTCCTTCTATTACCTCTATATGCCCATAATTTTCCGTACAACATTTCCAGTCACTCATATAGCCTATCTCACGTTTCTTCCAACTAGAATGCATTTCTCCAACTATCACCATCTTAAACTCGACACAACATCCATCAGTACCCTTGAGCTTCTTGTTTGTGGGTTAGGACCCACCACACTTCCGTTGCGCTACTCTTCTTATCCTGTTGTCACTCATTAATCCTAAGGACCTTTTCTGTAAGTATAAAATGATTGACCTCAAAACTATTTCTCCCAATTACACCATGAGTCGTATACGGATGAAGTACCAAGTACCTTCTTTACTTGCCTTAAGAAAATAAAACAACGATTGAAAAACAACTTCTTCCGCTTACTTTCTTAATTCTTCTACCTTTGGGACAACTTTCTTTCTCAAGTCTCACTGTGCCATTCGACTGACGTTAAAAGTTGTTCCTAACACTCCACGATAGATGGTAAGCGTCTTGTAGTTCCGATGACTTTTAATTACCTCCCAATTGTAGTCCCTTTACAGGGACCGTCTATGTTGATGAGCTATGTTCTATTATAAATGGGGGTTACCTTGGACTCTTTAGTCCACCACACAATTCTCACAAGCACAGGTTCCTCAATCGGCATTGTTTGTAATATTTCCTTCCAAATCTCTGTTGACTATGTTACCGGGTTTCGATCCTTTCGATACTGGCGTTGTGATTCTTCTTAGAATTCTTATCTTGAAAGATGACAAAACGTCTCCCGGCTTGTGAAGTCTATCTTTTGCTCTTACATTAAGTTGTAAGTCTCCATTCCATGTTAATTGTGATCTGTCAAAATTTCCTTAGCTAGTAGGTAAACGGTTGCTCACAATAGTCCTTTTGTACTTATTTAGTTCGTTCTACCTTTTACCCTTCGGCTTCTTATGGGCTAACTGCATTTCTATAGTCCGATTGTGTCCTTCATCTGGCATAAATAGTCGTTTCAAGTTTCCACGATAGCTTGCAAGCGTCTTTGAAATTATTATGGCCGAAATGATCATCCACATGCAGATCCTTTTGCATGGACCATCTGTGTTGGTGGCTTAGGTCCCGTGATAATTCGGGTTACCTTGGACTCTCGAGTCTAGCAAGGTCGTTCTCCCATACAGATTTCTTCACTGGTGTTGGTGGTAATATCGCCTTCCTGAACCTCCGTTGACCCTGCTACAGGCTTCCATTCTTTGGATATTGGCGTCGCGGTTTCTTTCAAACTTCTTATATCTCTGAGGAGGTCAAACCTCCCCACGCTTGTGGGGTCTGCATTTTCGCTTTTACACTCAATTGTAGGTCTTCATTCCGTGCACCTTAGATTCTCACACCCGGATTGACACTTTGTCTCTTCTGGTTTCTCATGCCCCTAATGGTCTATGGGGCATCCGCCTCGATTATGATGTCCTTGATTCCGCAATCTTGGTTGTACTCAATTCTAGTTGTCCTATTGCAATATCGTTATCTCTATTCCACACTCTTGTAGTCTCTTGCATGGTTCTTCTAATTCCGCCTCTCGGCCTCGTATGCCCGAGTTCCTTGTACGAACTTCTATTCCTTCTAACTGAACTACCTCACGGATTTCTTCCTCATCTGATTGTGCATGTGGTAAAAATTATCTTCACAACTTTACTTCCTTGCTCACTTGTTCTTTGGTTAATTTGTAAGGATCACCAAGCAGTCTACCTGAGTATAATACTCAATTCAAGGTCCGATTCCATTGCATCGTGTTGGAGATTCTTCAAGTCCGCAGTTGATTTATCATGAGGCGATAATCGCTTCGTGATATCACGACTAAAGGATATAAAATATCCTTTAGGATACTAACAAGCTAAGCCTACACATGTATATAACATATTATAATAACCATCATAAAAAGTCTATAAGCTAACTCCTATCGATCCAAGTTGCAGAGATCCACGGAGAGCGATGGTGGTCCGACGTACTACTAACCCAACAACCCGACTATGCGCATGTGTAAAAACAGAAATTCATTTTGAAAATCTTAGACCCCTTTTCGTGTTCTAGTTATTTTATACATTCGGTCTTTCAGAAGATTTCAAGTGCCATTGTTGCCAACCCTGAGCTCTAATACCATATTGTAACACCCCAAATTCTGAGAACTCGGGGAGGTACTGGTTAGGACCTCACAATGGGTCCCGACCATAGTTTGACAACAATTTTACATGGATCTTACAACAAGGAACAAAAGTATTTAAAACATTTGAAAACTGTAAACAATATATACATGGAGAGTATGTATCAGCCTTACAAGAAACGCTACTAAAATGATGCATATGAAGAATAGAAGACATCCCCGTCCCCAACTAAATAAGTACGTGGACCCGGCTGACCATTTCCTCCGGATCTCTCTACAACTATCTTAACCTGCAAGGCATCTACAAGTGGTATTAAACATTTAGCTAACATTCTATGCATAAGTATAAAGGTAAAAGCACAATCACACATCATACACAATCAACATGCAACACTCAATCCTTTTATTATCTTTAATTAGGTGATTGGTCATTACTAATGATACTTATTTTGTGACACGAGGGATTCCCAAACCTCGCCCCTGTCCCCGTTTACCAACACAGAATGGTACTAATGCATCTGACCGTCTACCGGACTAGGCTGATCGCAGGAACCTCCTAGACTCTCGCAAGAGCTAGGCAGATGGTGTCACGACCCGTTATCATACACTTGGGTCAGTTACGTAAATAATAAAGTCGGCCTAATCCGGTTTCGTTGTTTATCATAACTAGCAAACACCACTCATACACATTACACTCATACAAGAAAGCCAGCTAAGTAAGTCCGTGGACTTACCTGAATCAGATCTCGACTTTCTAATTCGCAAATCGATCTGTACAGTAGGAATTCAGTGGCCTGTCAAAGGAGGCAAAATTTATAGTAAAATGACTATTTTACCCTTGGTCCCGAAACTTCTAAAAATTCCATAATTTATGTCTAAACTCTTATTTGAGACTAAAATGTCATATTCTAACTCATAAAGATGAGTTTGGTTACAAACTGGCAATTTACACATTCTTCTTATTTTCCGAAAGATCGTTAAGGTCCAACTTCGGCTTCAAATATGAAATTCGAATAGTCTTATAAAAATTACGAAATAATTCACTAGATCATCTATGATATCCCATCTACTCATAGGAGAAAGAATTTCTTAAAACTGTTAAAGCATCACTTCTACAAAAAATTTTAAAGTTGGTTACAACACTTAACAAACAGCACACTGTCTTAACTTTGAAAAAAATCATAACTCCTAAACTACTCGCTGGCTTTATCCCAAATTTTGATATGTTCTACTATAAAATCTTATCTATAATATATACAAAATTCAGCTGCAAAGAAGATAAAAATCCTGTTTAAAACTATCTCACAAAACCGAATTTCAGCACAACAGAAAAACTGCTTACGACTCAATCTTTGAAAATTCATAATTCCAAAACCACTCGCTGGATGCCTCCCAAATTTTAATATGTTCTACAACAATGTATCCACTATATCATACCAATATTCAAGCCCAACGGAGATCAAGAGCCTATTTAAAACTATCTCACAAAACAGCATCCCATGCTGTTTTTCTCAACTCAGCACATTTATAAAAACTGTAGGAGGAGTCAACTTTGAAAACCCATATCTCTAAAACCATAACATGGATTCCTCTGAAATTTTAGTATGTTAGACTATACAATATCGACTAAAACATATCCGAAAATCAGAAATAAAGGTGGAGTCTAACCTACCCAAAACTGGGGCTGAAGTTGACTGTTCTTCACTTCCGAAAACTCAGCAAACGCCTCACATCTTCAAGCTATCTTCCGAGGCTGTTCTAGCAGGTTTCCCGACACAACAGGGGTTCTAATCAGCACATATAGATACAAGGTAATGCAGTGAAGGGAGGTGCGGTATTTACCATACAAGAGTGACTCGGCAAGCAAACTAGTACGAGGAAGAAGAGAGAAGGCGGGTCATGCGCTGCTGTTGCGTGCACGTCCACAGGAGGAGAGGTGTTGCTGAGATTGGGAGGAGACGAATATGTGCTGGCTCGACAGAAGCGAGGAGAGGCTGTGTGCTTGCTCGACGACAGAGGGGGTGCGAGGCTGTTCGGTCGAAGGCGCCTGCGGCTCGCTGGCATGGAGGGGAAGACGAAGGGGAGCTGCTGCTGCTGCTGCGCGTTTTTGTCATGCGTGATGGGGAGGGACGTGAAGAGACAACCGCTGCTAGGGCAAAGACGCAGGAAGGGGAGATGGAGGCTGGTGAGGGTGGGCTTCTTCATAGCTGGCCCAGAAGCAAGCAACACGTACCACATTGTGCACAGGAGGGATGGCTGGCCAACAACAGTTTCGGGCCTGCTTGTCTGGGCCTCGTAAAGCCTTGTCTGGGCCTCGTCAAGACCTTGTGTGGGCCTCGTCAAGACCTTGTCTGGGCCTCGTCAAGACCTTGTTTGGGCCTTGTCCAAAGGCTTGTCATGCTTGTTAAGTGGTTATTTAGATTAGTCTTGCAAGAATTAAACTCTAAGGAAGATAGATATATTTTATGTGTGTAAAAATTCTCACATGAAATGATAAAATGTTTTAATTTATAAAACTAAGGATTATGTAAGAAGATTGAAGCCTCACATAAAATTATAGAAGTTGATAAAAACTTTTTATGTGCCTAACTTTTCACATTATATGACAAGGTTTATGATGATTCGGGATTTACCGGAAATAAAATTTCCGGGTATTACAAGTTACCATATTTATCACTTTATGTGAATTAAGGTCACATAAAATGATAGAATTTAGTGTTGTTTTATTTTGTTTAAAATTAAGAAAGGTTAGCGTATCGGAATCCGGTTCGCTTGGGTTTTAAACGGAATTAAATTTTCCGGGTATTACAGAGTACTTCTCCATGTGCAAAGCTTGTTTTTCTCTGAACTCCCAAGCTTCGTCAACCGGCATGTCCATGAATGTGCCGGCGCATAGCAGTTGAAAGTTGAACTTGGTGCTTCCATCCAGTCCCTTGAAATATATCTCCAACAACTCTATCTTTGGAATCCCATGATGTGGGCAATCCAAAAAATGTCTTTAAATCTCTCCCATGACTTGGACAAACTCTCCCTGTCCTTCATGATGAATGCGTTGATCTTCCCTCTCATTTCAGCGGTATTTGAGGGGGGAAAGAATTTAGTTAAGAACTCCGTCGTCATCTCTTCCCAAGTGTTGATTTTTCCGGGGGGGAAGACATTGATACCAAGTAAGCGCCCTGTCTTTCAAAGAGAAATAGAAAGGCCTTATCTTGTAATTGTTGTTTTCCAGCCTTGAAGATCTCAAGGTCTCCATCTCGATCTCATAGTTTTGCAGATGTTGATGCGGAGATTCCTCTCTAGCCCTCCAAAGTGGCATTGGCGAATCATGGAAAGAACTTGCCGTCGAAGTTCATAGTCATGCTCCGCGGGATCACCGAGATTTACTCCTGGACGCCTTAGTTGCTAGTTAGGGTCCATCCGCTGCCCTAGGTTCTGTGGAACACCTTCAAATAGAGCGTTTCGGACCGGCATCCGAGGTGGAAGTATCTTGACCGGGGCAGCTGGAACTAGGTCCTGCCTCGGTCGAGGAGTTGGATTTGGGTCTTGCCTCGGTCGAGGATCTAGATTTGGTCAAGGTAGATATTGGTCCCGTAAAGCTGTCATATCTGCTTCGATCGCCTCAGTCCTTGCACGAGTTTCTTCCCTTTCCAGTCGCAGTTCTTCTTTACTGAGGTGTAGTTGTTCAAACGCCTCCTTCAATTCAGCCTCAAGATCGCGATCGTCTTGGTTGGCCATCTTTGCTTCCTTTAAGCGTCTCTTGTATGTCTTTTCTGGTTCGGGATCGTAAGGAACGATGTCCTTCCCAGTGTGGGTTCTTTGCATAAACCTAAGAAAAAGAACCTGCGAAAGTCACTCAAGTAGAGTGGTTAGTAGCAACAGGGGCAAGTGCCCTGAAAGACTACCGCAACCGGCTCGGTCTAGACCAAATCCCCGACAACGGCGCCAAAAACTTGTTCGCTCCAAACGGTGTGTGCAAGCTTTAAATTTATAACCCTAGATGTATGCCTAAAACAAGGATGCGAACCCGCAGTGTACGGGTCAATCGTAGTAAAAGCAAGAAATTCCAGGGGTCGATCACAGGGACTCAGTGAAACAAAGCAGGTATAGGTTGTCTATGTAATTACTAACCACGAAAGCAATTAAAACAATCAAAGATGATAAAAAGTCAATTAAAGGAATATGCAATTCTAGGGATTAAAGTGTCTAGTTGTGGTTCCAACTCAAGATCTAAAGATAAGCGGACAAAGATGAGATTTTTCATAGGGAAGGTGTTACTAAAGTGGAATAGATCACCGGGTAAGTCTCACTACTCACTAATCCCAAACCGTAACTCCTATTATCGGGTAAGTCTCAAGAAATTAAGGAAAAGAACTATAACCTCAAACTAACACTCCAACTAAGGGAATAGAATCAACCTTTACCGGGTAAGTCTCAGGCTAACTCACAAAGATGGAATGAAAGCACACTCAAACCCCAATAAAGGAATAACCTTTATTACCTACACTTATGATCATGGGTAAACAAACAAAGGAATTACCGGGTAAGTCTCATCCTAAGCTTGCATTGAACCAGGAAAGGTGTAATAAGAATAGGATTTGGCAAACTCTAACACTTAACTGTCAGTTTCGGATCAGAAAAGTCACCTCGGTCAGACGAACTCCACCCCGGCCGAGATGTTCATCGACTGAGCGAGATGTTCTAGGGTTAAGGATAAAGACTCGAGCTTTCAGGGTCCTATTGGAATTTATGATTGTTCTATCATTGTTTTTCCCACAACCTTCAGCCAATCACCCTAGAATCACACAAAGAAATTAGCCAATCATCATCATGAAAGCAATAATCAAATATAAGGGAAGAAGGTGAATAATTGAACACACAAACCTTAAGAACAAGGCTTCAATAACTGGATCAATTATCAAACAAACAAGCGTTCCTTGAATCACAATCCAATAGGACAATCAACAAGAAGGGAATCTAAGAGAATCTTACAAAACCCTTCACAAAAGCTATAAAAGCTATCAACTTCCTTCCTTCAACCTTCCAAAAATCCTTCCCAACTGTTGGATGCTCTAAGCATGTATAAACATGGTTGAACTTGTGGAAAATCCAACCTTTTATATAGGAAAACTACCCTACAAAGATAAAATATCTTGAAAAGATATTTTCCTAATAAAATATATCTATCTCGCATAAATAAATCCCTAAAATATATGATCTTCCTTCCAGTAATCCAGCCTAAAAATATAAGATCCTTCCTTCCAAAAACAAAAGATCTCAGCCAAGAATAAAATATATCTCGTCATGTCCAAGGTGTTCGCCTCGGTCGGGACGCTCCTCTGGATTACCTCGGTCGAGATGGTATTGTAGTTGATCGAGGTGGCTCTAAACTGAATGTGAAATCTCTCAAATCTAGTCCAAAGTGAATCTTTAATCCAATTCCATGCTTCGTGGATTCTTCCTTAAGCTCCTGAATGTAGCTCCAATGACTCCTTCGCTCCTTTAGCTCCTTTTTGATGCAAAACGTGCCATTTTACCTACGATTACAACGAAACTTGGTGTAGACCTCGATTCCCACAAAGGTAGATGAAACGACAATATAATCACATAATATACATTCAAACATGCAGATTTATTGAAGATCAAACGTCTAAACATGTCCCAAAATATAAACTATAATTCATGCTATCAATGGTGATAGTTGGTGAAATACATTCTAGTTGAAAGAAACTCGAGATAGGCTATGTGAGTGACTGGAAAGTTGTACGGAAACTTATGTGCATGTAGAGGTAATAGAAGGAGACTGGTACCCTATCATGGATCCGAGTGAAGAGTGATGGCTTTGTTACATGTTGCTAGACAAGTAGTGTGGAATTCTATACTAATGGAATACTCTAGAGTGAGTTTACAGGATGGATTAGGAAAGAATTAATGATGTAATAAAAGCATTGTGCATGGCCTGAACTAGAAAGCTCAAAGTTAGTAACTACCATCTTGAGTCGAAGATACATAAGAAAGAGAAGCGACAAGAGCATACTTGCAACCTAGTAACCGTTCTTAAAGAAAGCATAATCTCGGAGTAGATTTTATGTGTAACATTATGTTGGAACAAAGCCTAGTTGCGTTTTGAGTTAGAGGGATATTACTAGTCCGATAAAAGTGGAGGATACAAGAGTTCAATGTTGACGGTGTGTTAGCATTTATCGAGTATTTGTGATCAAATAACTGTGATATAAGATCACTTTGTGTCTAATACCGTCATTCCGGACATATTCTATCTCACTTAAGATCTTGGGTAATGCGTGGGAAGCTTAGGTTAGAGCTAACGATATATTAGAGATCTATAAATAATATAACAATGTCAAGTGAACACAGATGATAATAAGATGACTGAGTAATATTAAAAGACAAGACTAAGTGGGTCGTGATACGAAGAGCATTGAGCACTTGGTAAGTGTTGGTGGATGTCCAAGACCTTGGACCTGATTGTGTAGTCAGAACATTTTCAGAAGGCCGGAAGCAAGTGGTCATAACGAAGGGAAGGAAGTTGAATAGATTATTTTCCGTAGGGTCATCTAAGGATCTGGAAGTGATTTGTGTAAGGAAAACCATTGGAAGTTTTAAAGCGGTTTAAAAGTGACTGATGGACTAGTTTTCCTCACCCTATTGAAGAGTGTAGCTTAGGTTTTCCACGGAGACTAAGTTTGGGAACTGAGTTTGAGAATTTCAGTTGGAGAGATACCTACCAGACACGAGTTAGGTCATCAATTTAGAGGGTCAGATAGTTGAGCCGGATAATACCAGTGAGATATCCGGTAACCACTCTAGAACGTGGTAGCATGCGCTTGTGATCTAAGTACCTGAAAGGATTTAAGATTTAGTGGTTTTATGAGAAGCCGATAAGGCTACCTAAGATATTGGGGATAGTAAGAGACGTAACATTTCAAAGACTTATGTAGCGATAGTTGTAAACTCGGGAGTGACGAGTTAGGGCTTGACCTTGTATGTGTGATATTGTTTGACTGCTTGTTTATTTCACGATTGAGTGTTTAGTTAGTGATGTGTTCTTTTGGTAACCTTAATGTGCGGGATACTTAGATGTGGAAACGACGAGACTTTTGTGTAGTGACCAAACACACCCATTTGGTGCCTTAAAGGCCGATCATGATTATCTTACCCTAAGTTTCGGGACAAAACTTATTTTGAGGGGGATCTGATGTAACGACCAGTTTTTTTCGTTACTCTTTGATAGGGTTAGAGAAGTTTATGAAACGAATAAAAATTTAGTGAGACTAGGATATACCAATTGCCTTGCTTGTGTGATAGCCAACTCCAGCAGCAGCCCATGCCTTGCTTCAGCCCAGCCAAAAGTAGCCCAAGGGATGCAACACCTGAACCGCCAGCTTCTATCTCCCCATCTTATTGTAACAACTGCATAAATGAAACAATAAAGAGCTGTAACAACCTTACTTTCACGCCAGAAGAGAAGAAAAAAGTTGCAACGTCCCTTGGTCCCATTTAGCAACGTTCAGCAACGTTCAGCACACCTTTTGTAGCTTCTCGTGACTGGATTCTGCACACTTTCTGGAGCTGCTCGATACTGGATTCTACACACTTTCTGGAGCGGCTCGTCTATCTATTTCTAGGGCTGCTCGTTGCACAAGCCTCGCTAGAAGCCGGAGTGGTGTAAGAGTTTTCATTTAGCCCTTCTACAGTCATCAAAACCTTGGGTAAAGGATCAATCATTCTCCCTTTATATTTGCTGCAATTCAATCTTTAAATTATAGATGAAATAGACATGTGTGTACTTAGGCTTTGAAATGTTTTAGTGTGGTGATGAGGAGAGATCGAACTAGAGAAGTGATGATTAGTAAGCAAGTTGTTGTAGCCTTCTAGAGTGTCCAATTTCTGACCATTAGATGACCTAGTGAAGTGGATCAAATTATCATATAAATGGAAGTGAGAAACTCCCTTTAAAACTTCAGTTTTGAAAGTAAGAATGGCCACTATTGTGAACCAATGTTAGGGAGTTATATTACCGTTGAATTTTTTTATAGATCATTGAGGGATATATGTAGTTTACTGTGTTAAAAATTGAGAATAAATGAACGGTCGGATTGAAAGTGGAGTAGTTCAGCTGTTTTTCCAGCATTGATTTTTGACTAAGTATAGGAACATTTTAGTGTAGTAGCCAACTTTAAGGATTTTTGTAGAAGGGATTGTTGAACAGTTTTAGGAAATTATTGCTCCTTTGAGTAGATTTGATATTTTTTATAAATTTATTTTAATTTCATATTTGAAGTTGTAGTTGGACCTTAGTGACTTTTCGGGAAATAGAAAAGTGGGTAGTTTCTCTAGTTGTTACCTAAAATCATCCTAGGTAGTAGAATATGGTTAGTTAGCCTCAAATAAGAATTTAAGTACGTATTCTGGGTTTTTGGAAGTTCCGGGACCAAGGGTAATATAGTCCTGTTACCTTAAATAAGCACTGTAATAACTTCTGCAAATAGGATCTTATATCATAGGAGTTTTGGACTTCTAAGTACCTACGGAAATGTGTTGACCCACGTGCCTCCTGTGACAGGCAACTGAGATTCTGCAGTTACCGATTGGGTGGTGGTTAAGAGAGAGTCGAGATTTGATTCTTGTAAGTCCAAGGACTTACTTAGATGGCTTCTTGTATGAGTATAATGTGTATGAGTGGTGTTTGTTAATTATGATAAACAACGAAACCGGATTAGGCCTACTTTATTATTTACGTAATTGACCCGAGTGCATGATGACGGGTCGTGACATCATCTGCCTAGCTCTTGCGAGAGTCTAGGAGGTTCCCTGTGACCAGCCCAGTCAGGTAGACGGTCAGATGCATTAGTACCATTCCTCGTTGGTAAACGGGGACAGGGGCGAGATTTGGGAATCCCTCGTGTCACAAAATAAGTATCGTTAGTAATAACCTATCACCTAATTAAAGATAATAAAAGGATTGAGTGTTGCATGTTGATTGTGTATGTGTGTGTTTGTGCTTTTACCTTTATACTTATGCATAGAATGTTAGCTAACGGTTTTATACCGCTTGTAGATGCCTTGCAGGTTAAGACAGTTGTAGAGAGATCCGGAGGGAATGGTCAGCCGGGTCCACCTACTCATTTAGTTAGGGACGGGGATGTCTTCTATTCTTCATATGCGTCGTTTTAGTACCTTTGTTTTATAAGGCTGATACATATTCTTCATGTATATATTGTTTAAAGTTTTCAAATGTTTTAAATACTTTTGTGCCTTGTTGTAAGATCCTAGTAAAATTGTTGTCAAACTAAGATCGGGACCAATTGTGAGGTCCTAACCAGTAGCTCCCCGAGTTCTTAGAATTTGGGATGTTACAGCAAGCGAGAAACTGCAACAAAAACACCTCGAATCGACCGAGTCTGGGGTAATTAATAAAAAACCCTAACTCTTTCTCTCTTCGCTGATTTTGGAGATTTGTGGGTTTGGTTGCCACGTTTTTGTGCTGAAAAGAATATAAGTACCCCATAGGAAGCAATTGGTAGTGAATTTGGGGGAAAAGAATTGAAAATCAGAGAGTAGAAATCGAGTAGTTTTTCGCCTCGGTCTAGTCGAGCTGTGTCTCGGCCAAGGTGATTCTTGAGGTTGTCAGACCAATCGAGGTGCCTTGTTAGCAGTAGTTATGAGTTCCAAATTTGATCGCCAGCTTATTCTGAGGGATTCTTCAAGTAGTTCCTCACCTTCTTCTGATTCTAGACCTTCCATTCCGGTGATTCACGAGCGTCACTAGGCAGACTTTGACCGTATATGCGCGCGCCCTGTGATTGTGCCGCGTTTCTTTTATGTAGCTGCATTCGATTGCCTCCACGTAGGAGAGGATCTGCGGAGGATGATTTATATGGTAGGGCTTGAGAGTTTTATGGAGATTAGAGCTCCAACCTACCTTGAGCCCACACTAGAGTTTGTGAGTTTTGTTACTCCCCTGCCAGAGAGGAGAGCCATCAAGTACCGGTTGCTGAACCGGAACTACATCGTTCCCATGGACTAGTTTAGAGATATCTTTGGCTTCTCGACCTCTATAGTTCCCGACTTTCCTTCTCGAGCAGTAGCTTGACAGTTTTGGGGACACATTGCTCATGTGGTGGAGCACGCTGATAGATGGAGACCTGGAGACTCCAGGGAGCGCATCATTTTCCACCTTTCTTTCCGTCTTGTCCACCGGATCTTCAGTGAGACCCTTTTGGCGCGTACTGAGACGCCCCAAAAGGTTATACAAGGAGAGTTGATCAGTTTATTCTATATGGTGACTGAGGGAGTGCCTGATTTTAGGGCCATGTTAGCTGAGGATCTGCATCGGATCAAGGCTAAGGGGAAGAGAGATATCTGTTGTGGAGGCCTGGTGACTCATATCGCGACAGTCATGGATCTCGGCCTGAGTGTTTGTACATTGGTGGCGGTTGCCAAGCCGCTTGGACTTCAGGAGATGATCATGAGGAGGATTCTGGTTCCTCATGGACTCACTACACCGTATGTGGCGATGCCTTGGGAGCAGACTGCCCCTTAGGGTATCATGTGGTCGTCTCAGTTCTCAGTCTTCGATCCTCAATATTGGTCTACCACTTGGATACCCTATATAGAGGATGCTAGAGACGCTGCAGCAACTCAGGTAGAGGAGGTGGCTGAGGATGATGATGGCGGTGCTTCCATGGAGATAGGGACAGATACAGCCGGCCCCAGTGTGCCAATTGTCGACTTAGACGACGAGGCGACAGAGGAGGAGGCAGCTACAGCACCATCACGTCCTTCTAGGTGCAGAGTCCGCAGACAAACGGATCCCATAGCTCATCGACGGATTGACGAGCTGACAAACCAAATGATCGACTCTTACGCTGCCTTGTCCTTAGAGATGAGGGAGAGTCAGCACTACTAGTGCCGGATGATGTAGATACAGTTCCGGCACACCATGGGTTATCCATTTGACCCATCTCAGTATCCCTTCGTCCCGTATCTACCACCACCACAAGCGGATCAGGATTACAGTTAGTAGGGATTTCTTTTCTTTATTTATTATGCAGCTCAGCTTATGTATGATGAGTATTATGTATTTAGACTTATTTGGATCCATTGGGACAATGTGCCCCAAGTATGGGGTATTTGGATTTATCGTACTTGACATTATGTGTATGACTTGTATGACTTATTATTTATGATCTTTCATATGCTCTATATGCTTATCTGAGACTACATGCATACATATAGGTTATATGATTGAGAAAAACGTCAAAAACTGGTTAAGAAAAAAAAATTATGACCTCGACCGGGATGATTCTGGCCAAACGAGGTCAAGTACCTCGGTAGAATTAGAACTCCTCGACCGAGGCGGTTTAACTGAAAGAGTTTTCGAGACGATTTTTGTGCTTCTTTTATGGATATGACGTCAGTGATGATTTTGTTTGCAGATTGGTTATGTTTAAGTTGCAAAATGCTTTGTTTGAAGTTTTGGCATGTTTAATACTTTCTTTTTATTAAAATTATGTTGAATTTGAAGGTTGACACCACATGATGAGTTCTATCACTTTCTTCCTGGGATGATTAAGGCAATTCATTCTCTTCTCTCCTTCTTCTTGATCATGCTTAGCCCCTCATATATATATCTGCCTCCCTTTACCTATCCGGGAATTTGGAAGCAAGCAAGTGAAAGAAAAGTTGAGATGTTGGCTGGAAGTTTTAGAAAGACACAAAATAGGTTTGGGGAAGTCAATCATGATGATGAGTAACTCGGCACCATTCACATAGCTGGGTGTTTGTGTCTTGCGAAAGTCGGATTGAGACATATTCCTAACGGGTCATGGTATGTGCATCAAGGGTTTGAGGCATCTCGAGAAATTAATGATTGCTGATCTCCTAGGCTTCGGTTATTGTGCACCTCTGTCCATGCATCACAAAAAGTAAAAGTAAAATAAGCAAAGCTTATTGGTGGAAGATGTTGAAGTTCAAAGCAAGGGACAAGTGAAGATCCTTTTTCCCGGATTCTAGCACCACATTCCCTATATACATCCCACCCTCATATGTTTCTTGACCTCTTTTGAAAAGCCCTTGAGACCTCGAGGTTGTTGATTGACTTGGTAGTTTAAACTGGATTATACATGATTAATTTTGATAATTATGATTTATGATGCATTCTATGATTTTATGCAAAGTTGAACAACTTTCTTATATTTGTAAAATATTTTGATCATATTTTGATTTTATTTGCCATGAAGCATTCTCTTAGAATGATCTATGAGTGGAGCACACCACCAAAAATGTTTTGAATTACTTTTCATTGATCTTTTATGACTTATAATCCATTCTATCTTGTACTTAAGATTTGGAACTTGCTTGGGGACAAGCGTGGGACAAGTATGGGGTATTTTGATAGCATGTATTATAGTCTATATTTTGGGACTTGTTTAGTCGTTTTATCTTCAATAATCTGCATGTTTGAATGTATATTATGTGATTATATTGTCGTTTCATCTACCTTTACGGGAATCGAGGTCTACACCAAGTTTCGTTGTAATCATAGGTAAAATGGCACATTTTGGATCGAAATGAAGCTAAGGAGCAAATGAGTCATAGGAGTTACATTCTAGAGCTTAAAAGAGAACTCAGGAAGCATGGAATTAACAAAGAAGATTTACTTTGGACCAGATTTGAAAGATTTCACATTCAGCTAAGATTCACCTCGGTAAGCTACAGTGTCACCTTGACCGAGGTGATCTTGAGGAGGGCCCCGACCGAGGCGAACACCTTGGCGCCGGCGAGATATATTTTATTTGGATGACATTTTTTATTTTTAGAAGGAAGATATCTTATATTTTTGGGCTGGATTTGTGGAAGGAAGATCATACATTTAGGAGATCTATTTTAGAGATATGGATATATTTTATAGGAAATTATCTTTTTAAGATATTATTATCTTTGGAAGATAATTCTTCTATATAAAGGGTTGGATTTTCCACAATTCATCCATCTCGATCACCGCATGCTGGAAGCTGACAATACATTGTAGTTAGGAAGGTTTTTTGGAAGTTTGAAGATTGAACGAAGGAAGTTCATAGCTTTGTAATAGCTTTTGAGGGGATTTGTAAGATTTTCTTAGATTCCCTTTTGGTTTTATTGTCTTGTTGGATTTGTGATCCAAGGAATGCTAATTTGTTTGATATTTGATTCAGTTATTGAAGCCTTGTTCTTAAGGTTTTTGTGTTCAAATATTCATTCCCTTCTCATATATTTGATTATTGCTTTCATGATGATGAGTGGCTAATTTCCTTGTGCGATTCTAGGGTGATTGGCTGAAAGTTGTGGGAAAGACGATGATAGAATGATCTTAATCCTAGTGGGACCCTGAAAGCTTGAGTCTTTAACCTTAACCCTAGAGTACCTCGTTCAGTCGACGAACATCTCGGCAGGGGTGGAACTTGACTTACCGAGGTGACCTTTTCTGCTCTGAAATTGAGAGTTAAGTGTTAGAGTTTGCCAAATCCTATTCTTATTACACCTTTCCTGGTTCAATGCAAGCCTAGGATGAGACTTACCCGGTGATTCCTTACTTTGTTTACCCAAGATGTAGGTAATAAAGGTTTATCCTTTATTGGGGTTTGAGTGTACATTCAGCCCATCTTTGTGAGTTAGCTTGAGACTTACCCGGTAAAGGTTGATTCTATTCCCTTGGATGGTATGTCGGTTTGAGATTACAATTCTTTTCCTTAGTACCTTGAGACTTACCTGGTGATAGGAACCTTGGTTTGGGATAGTGAGTAGTGAGACTTACCCGGTAATCTATTCCACTTTAGAAACACTTTCCCTTTGCAAAATCTCAGCTTTGTCCGCTTATCTTGAGATCTTGAGTCAGAACCACAATTAGATGCTTTAATCCCTAGAATTTGCATATTTCCTTTAATTGACCTTAATATCATCATTGATTATTTTAATTGGTTTTGTGGTTATTAGTTACATTGATGACCTATACTTGCTTTGTTTCACCTAAGTCCTTGAGATCGACACCCCGGAATTCTTGCTTTTTACTATAATTGATCCGTACATTGTTGGTTCGCATCCTTGTTTTAAGCATATTTCTTGGGATATAAATTTAATGCTTGCACACAGCATTTGGAACGAATAGAGGCTTTTGGTAGTGTTTTTGGTGGAAAAATCTTGCAGATTTCGGAATCCACCTCGAGCAGTACTTCGTTTCGGTCGACTCGACTATGTCTCAGCCGAGGTGTTCTTTGCCCACCAAGGTGATCTTCCAACCAAGAGCAGTTCATGCAGATTTGATCGTCAGTTGGCCTTATGGGATAGGCCCAGTAGTTCACACCACTTGTCTCCTTCTTCTGCATCACATTCCATCATCCCGGTGATTCATGAGAGACATCAACGGGACTTTGATGGCATTTGTAGGCTCCTCATCATTGCCCCACGGTTCTTAGATGTTGATGCCTTTGAGTCCCACCATGTTGTGGAGGACTTGAAGAAGATGATTTCAATGGTTGGCTTGGAGGATTTCATTGCCATTAGAGCACCGGCTTATCTGGAGCCGACTTTTGGGTTCCTGAGTTCTGTTATCTACGTGCCAAAGCATAGAGGGATCAAGTATAGGTTGGTGAACAAGTACTATGCAGTTCCGTTGGATCAGTTTGGGGAGATGTTTGGCTTCCCGACACCTACACTGTAAGATTTCCCTTCTCGAGCTTTGGCTTAGAGTTTTTGGGGCGAGATAGCCTATGATACTGACTATCGTGACAGATTGCAGCCCGGCAACTCCCGGGAGCGGATCATCTTTCACCTTGCCTTCCGCTTAGATCACATGATTTTCAGTGAGATGATTTGGCGCGTACTCGGATGCCCCAGAAGGTCAGACAAGGTGAGTTGTTGAGTATGTTTTGTATAATCGTCGGAGGAGTACCAGATTTTGCTGCCATGCTAGAAGATGACATTCTAAAGATAAAGGTGAAGTCGAAGGGCAATATCTGTTGTGGTGGGCTGGTGACCCACATCGCCACTTCTATGGGTCTAAATTTATTTGGATGTACACTAGTCGCAGCCCCGAAACCGCTAGGATTGTAGGAGATGATCTATCGGCGCATTCTCGTTCCCCGTGGTCTTGGCACACCTTGTGTTGCAATGCAATGGAAACAAAGTTTTCTCAGGGCATTATTTGGTATTCCCAATTCTCTGTTTATGATCGCCAATACTGGTCGGCTGCATGGTTCCCGTACATGTAGGATGTTGCTGCTAGAGATGCAGCTGATGCTAATGATGATGATGCTATGTATGGAGGTGCTACTATGGACATTGGTACTGATACCGGCGGGCCCAGTATTCCCATCGTTGACCTTGAGGATGAGGCCACGGAGGATGAAAAGGAGACACCTACACCACCATCCGATATGCCACCTCCACCTCAGCGACGATCCCACCGCCGTAGAGATCCCGAGGCACATCAGCGGATCGATGATCTTACAAAGCAAATGATAGACTCTTACGCCGCCGTGATAGTTGATATCATCCAACAGTTCGATGATCAGCACAGATCCATGGAGGAGAGCCAGCATTTCCAGCGTCGGATGATGGAGATACAATTTCAACAGATGATGGGTTATCCATTGAATCCTTCCTAACATCCCTTCATTCCACCACCACAACCGCCAGCGGACTAGGACAGAGAGCTTCATAGATTTATTTTCTATATTTATTATGCAGTTCTGCTATGTCCGGTGAGTACTCTATTCTCACGACTTATATATGACCCATTGGGACAATGTGTCCCAAGTATGGGGTATTTGATGTATTATTTGACTACTTGACTATGGTTTGTATGACTCTTGTTCGATATTTTCTTTTATTTTGCTGGATGTGCTTATTTGTCATTACATGCATACATAGAGGTTTTTGTTTGAAAAAACCATCAAAAACTAGTTTGAAAATATTTTTTAGCTCGACCGAGACGTTCTTGACCAAACGAGGTCGTGAAAACTAAGGCACATCTCGGTTGAACACCTCGGACACCATCAAAACACTTCGACCGAGATGGATTTTAACTGAACGATTTTCGAAACGTTTTGTTCTTCTATTCTGGATATGAACTCGATGAAGATATTTGTGTGCAGATTAGTTTTGAAATCTTTATATGCTCGAAGGTTTTATGATATGTTTAAGTTGCTAAATGCTTTGTTTTAAATTCTAGCATGTTTATTACTTTGTTTTTATCAAAGTTATGTTGTGTTTGAAGGTTGACATCACATTATGAGTTCTCCCACATTCTTCTTGGATGATTAAGGCACCTCATAAAACCTTCTTCCAAGGTTCTTAGTGATTAAAGCCTTCAATCCTGTGGCCATCCAATTTTCTTTGCTTTTTCTGTTGTGGGATCATCTTCCAAGGTTCTTAGTGATCGAACCTCAATGTTTCATTCCTCCTCTTCCTCTTCATCTACAATAAATAAACTAATAACTTTATCAATAGGACCTTTGAGTAGGATTGAGCTTACCTCCTCCCTCGATGCTTCTTCAACATCATTATAAGTGTTGTATATATCTTCACCCATAGTTTGTCCTTTGATCATCGAGGCGAGATGAAATTTCATACACTCTTCTCCAAGATTGAATAAGAGTATTTCATTCCTCCAATCAACCACACAACCCGAAGTTGCAACGAAAGGTCTTCCAAATATGATTGAAACGGGATGATGTGCACGAGTGTCTAGAACAACAAAATCAATGGGGATGTAGAAGTTACCTAGTAAGACGGGAATGTCTTACAGAATCCCCACGGGATGAGTGATGAACCTATCCGCCATGTATAGAGTCATCTTGACGGGTTGTGACATTCCTAGTCCATCTTTCTCACGCATTTCTAATGATATAATGCTCACACTTGCTCTAAGATCAATTAGAGCTTCCTATGTTACTTTTCCAATGCCAATGGGGACGCAGAAAGATCCGGGATCTCTCAGGTTTGATAGCATTTCTTCTTTCATTGTTTGGATGGGTTCAGAAGATCTTTTGGTCATCCTTACTTCTCCAACATCCTCTAGCTTCCTTTTCTTGGAAAGGATTTCCTTCAAGAACTTTCCACATGCAGACATTCATACAATGGCATCCATAGAAGGGATATTAATATGTAATTTTCTCATGAGGTCAACGAACTTACCGAATTGTTTGTCGATTCGTTCTCTAGGATGAGATTTTGAAAAAGGTAGAGGCGGCTCGTATGCTTGAGAAGGGTCATAGACCGGTGTTTTCTCCTTGTTGCTTGATTTTGTCTCCTTAATCATAGGTTGCTTCCCTTTATCCACATTCTTTGGCAATGAATCATTGGTTGTGATTCCGCTTGTTGTGGTAGCATTGACTTGTCCTTTGGGATTGTTCTCCTTTCTTCCTGGAAGTTTCCCTTGATCTCTTGGAACTTCTCCGGCTTTGCCAAACACTTGATTTTCCAAGGCTTTTTGTTCCTTCGAAAGAGAGGTAATTGAACTCTTCATTCCATTCACTTTTCCCAATATGGTCTTCATCATGGTTTCCAATTTATCCTTGCGTGTTGAGATTGAAGATGGTTCTTGGCTTTTCAATGGAGTAGAAGTAGAAGAAGAAGTTGAGTTAAGAGCCTTTTCAACATGAAAATAAGGGTTACCGGAACAATTTTGATTAGATCGCCAGTTGTTGTAGTTCCGGTTGTTATTGTTGTTATTGTAGTAGTTGTTGCTCCTTTGCCCTTGATAATTCCCTCTTTCTACATAGCCAGCATCTTGCTTTGATGCTTGTGATTGAGTCTTCAAAAGCTCCTTCAAAGCTTTGACTTCATTAATTGGAGTTGTGAGCTGAGCAACACTTGAGGAAGTAAAATTCAGCCCTTGATCTTCGGATCTTTGACTTTTATTATCGGGCCTTCGTTGGGAATATTTCTCAATAATTTGAGCATGTTTCTCAACAAACTCGCATGCATCATCAACTCTCATATCCACAAATGTTCCAGCAGAAAGGGATTGGTTAACACAGCCCGCTGCAAGGGGGTCTATCATGTCGGTAATAATCAATATTGCATGCTATAAAACATATAACAATCACCACTCATGCATACATCCAATATAGAAATGCAGCTAAGTAGGTCCTACGGACTTACCTAAATACAAATATCCACAACAATCGATCAACCTCGAATTCTTGTCGTAATAATCACCACGCCTGATAATCAAGGGATAAATATCAATCATTGGAGAATATGCTAGAAGAATCTACTTCTAGCCTCACAAATCCTCAAAGATCATAACTATCAATCCATAAACTCAACATCTCACAATTCCTCAAACCTCTCAAGGTATCTTCTAATCAGCATTCCTAAATGTCAATTCCAATCCCAATTTAATTAATTAACCTTAAATTAATTAATTAACTTTCACCAGAATAACGTTTTTCCCCTAGGCAATTTCTGAACCCACTTGTCATTAGATTTCATCAAACAAACAACCCAAAATCACCAGAATAATATAACGAGCATAATGGAACTTCCAATCATCCAATTTGTCAAGCCTAAGGTCAATATTGGCCAAATCGCAATACGGAAAATGAATAAATTCATAACTTATTCGTTACTAACCTAATGGATGATCCGAAAGCATATTCATAATAAAAACGACAAGACTACGCTTAAACACTATCGAATTCACCAGAATCGGAGCTACGGAACCGGATACGTATCATATATGCTCGAACAGACCTCCGTTTGATCGAAAACGCAGAAACTTGGTACCGATATGAAGAGAATGAAGAGAGGAATACAAAAACTCGAACGGAATTGAATTCGGATTAGAAACGGAGAGTAGATTTGAGTTTGAAGGTTTAGATAAATCAGAGCTTTTACGAGGAAACGTGAAAGTAAATGAATCAATAAACGGTTTTCCTCTATTTTTCTCAAGGATAATAATTATCCTTTAGCAAAGTCGATAATTATCCTCTCACCAATCCAAAGTTATGCTGAACCAACTTCTAGAAACTTCTGGAAATTGGAATAATAAATAAAGAATATTGTAGGGATAATTATTCCGCAACAGCCTCGGAAAACGCTTATTCACAAGCCGTCTTTCTTAGCCGCTAAGAGACGAAATAGCGACTATTTTGGTTGTTTTGCCCTTCCATGTTATTTCATATCTAGGACATGTCCGATGTCCTCATCATTTCTCTCAACTACATTTTTATTAATTTAAGCTCCCAAATGCTCCAAATAACGCCATAGGGAAAAATAATTTCCCGAGCGAAATAGTGAAAAATTCCCCATAAGTCCAACATTACGCCGGAAACATGACGGTTGGACTCAGACTCATCACTTACGCACTCATTGCGAGCTTTGTGTCAATTACTATCGATAATTAAGTTAATCCACATTAATCATCATAAATTAGTATTCGAAAATCCTACCTTTGACAAAATCAACGAACACGTGATGTGGAGGAACGAGCACGTCAAGTAGAAGAAGCAGCTCGTGAAAGGGACGAAGCACTTCAAGCCCAACTGAACACGTTGAACAACAACAACAACAACATATGAAACCAACTCTTTCGAAGAGGATGAAACACCTATGTCAACCACAAGATGCGGCACCTCAACCTCTAGTGAGGAACAGTAGAGCGGATCCGATTGTGGAAGAGCCACAAACGCTTGGACAAAGATTGGATCTAACGCAACGTACCTGCGTTGTCGGAATAGACTTCGGAAAACCCGTTGACCATGATTATTAGTTCCGCGCTAATGTTATCACTATGATCCGCAAAAGTCAATTTGGAGGATCCCCAAGGTAGTCTCCTCATTTACATTTACAAAAGTATGAGATTCTTATGGAACCTGTAACATCCGGAAATTCTATTTCCGGAAGTCGAGTTGTTTCCGACTTTTCCGCGTCTGCGGCTCATTCCCTACACCACGTTTTATGAGTTCGGGTTTTAACGGGGGATGGGGAAACCTTTTTAATTTCCGACCTTGGGAAGATGAGTAAGGGGACAAGAGAGCTGACCCTTGGGATATCCCACCTCTTTTGTCAGCCTTTACTCCCTCCTCTTTTCCCACATCCTATCTTACGCTCTTTCACTTCTTTCCACTCCATTCTTCCTTCTTGTTTGTTCTCTTCTCATTTGGAATTGGAAGAGATTGGTAGGATCTGCAACTTTAATCTTCTGAATCTGATGTGGTAGGTAAACTCTCCCCCCTTCCTCTTGTTGCTTGTTATCTCTTCTTTCTCTTCTCTTCACTTCCATAGCAATGGAGGAAGCTTTTTAAGAGAAATCAAGTAAAACCTTGCATTTTACTTTCCTTAGCTCTTTTAGGTCGTGGTGAGGAGGCTAAGACCTGTGGTGAAGGTTTGGAGGAAGCCTAGCAAGAGAAGGAGGCACTAGGAGCAAAGAACTAGTCAAAGAAACGAAGAAGACGGACATTCTACTGTTTGACCGCGGGGCGGATTGCAGGAGGCACGGGGGAGGATTGAGGCCACCGTAGGGGAAGCCAGAGCTACCGCAGGGGCGGCCACTCGAGGTGCAGGGGCGGCGCCAAGGATCCACAGGGGCGGCGACAGGGTTCCGCGGGGGGCACCAACTTGCTTCCGCAGCTGCGTTTTCTTAACCAGTAGTTTCCTTCATCCTTTCCTCTTCGTTCCTCCTTAGAAGTTATGTTGTTGCATAGCTAGAAGCATGATTAGGTTGGACCTAGGACTTATGAGAATGCCATTTAGTGGCTTGAACCTAGGTGCCCTTGCATCTTTGGTGATCTTGTGTGTGTGAAGGTCTTGTGGTCTCTCTTTCATCTTACCCTCTTAGTCCAGATTGGTTGTACACTTACTCTCCCTTGGGTTGTGGGTTGTTGTTCCCTCCTACCTTTGCTTATCTTGTCCTTGACCTCCTAAAGGTTTAAGAGAGTCTTCCTAGCTTCTAGTTGTTGAACCCCTTGTTTGGTTTTAGCTTTGGAGTGACTTGGAGTGTGTTGTAAGTTGTTGTTGACATGTATATTCTGTTTGTCAGGCTTTGGTTTACCTTTCCGGAAAGTGTGATAATTGGTTTTATTAGCTTGAGATGAGGTAAGTTCTCGGACTTACTTAGCCGCTTTTATGCCTTATTTGGATATATATGGTGGTGTGTGTTTACCGCTTTTAAGCATGAAAATGGATTAGGATTTACTTGACCCTTTTTATTGGCCCATCGTTACTACTATTATTATTAACAGGCGGTGACATCACCTCTCAGTTTCCCGAGGGTGACTGGGGAGATCTCTGCGACTAGGCCATACACGGTATACGGGCGGGCTTCTTCATCACTCCCTCAAGGTATACGGGATGGGCGCCGCCACACTCTTGTTGCTTACACGGGGACAAAGGAGAGAGTTATAAGACTCTCGTGTCACACTTGAAACAAATGAATTATATATGGAACAACCTAAAAAGATATTATGTAATGAATGTTCATGTTCTGTGCTTTGTGTTCTCATGTGTGTGTTTGTGCCATGTTATTCTTATAATGCATAGAATGTGAGCTAACGGTTTAAAACCGTTTTGTGTAGATGTCTTGCAGGTTAGGGATGCCGCCGAGTGAGGTGGAGGAGTGGGCAGCCGAGTGGTCTCCGTACATTATAAGACGGGGACGTTTTTGGGGGTTTCTTTGTTTTTTCATATTATGTCTCCTGTACGTTTGGATTCCTTTACGTTTATGTCGTTTTGAGGACTCGGCTGAGTTTCCAATTTGTATCCCTTCCCTTCTTTTCTTGAATGCAATATAAACTACTTTTGAGTTTTATGCCTTTATTTGTGGCTTGTTGGAAAGGTTTGGTGAAATTGTTGTCACGCTAAGGGTCGGGACCCATTGTGTGGTCTCGCCGTAGAATTCAGATATTTCGCGGATTCGGAGTGTTACAAAGTTGTATCAGAACCCTAGGTTTACTACAATGGCACTCGCAACCTTCTAATGGCCAAATGAGGGATAAACAGAACCCCTAGGGTTCTGACTTTTCGTTTTCAAAATTCATATGCATGAGTGGAGATCGGGTTAGAATGTACAAGACCTCCACTCCTCATGCAAACCTCAGCGACATAGATTTCTGGACTTGATTCATACATATAGTTGCATAGTCATATATATATTTATATATATATGTGACCTTAGGGTGTTTTGGACTTGTATGTATTGAGATATAGATGTGGCCTTAGGATGTTTGGGCTTTTATGCCTTGTTTGTTATATAGATTTCGGCTTCTTACTTACCGTGCTTTAATATGTCTTCGTTCATATAATATTATAAGTACGACATACACATCGAATTAATTACGCCAAAATAAACGCGAACGATACCAGATGGCACCTACGAGAGCGACCACTTATGTGGGATCCGCCTGGGGTAGAGCACCACTTCCTCCTACTGTGTTCAAGGATTATGTACATCGAGTCGAGGAGGCGTATAGGACTGGAGCACCACCTCCAGCACCACCGGTGCCGGTGCTTGCACCTGCACCTGCGAGATTGGCTGAGGTCTCATAGAGGGTTACACAAACTAGGGTCTTACCACAGATTGTTGCACCGGCAGTAGTTGTACCCGCACCGGTTGTAGAGATTGCTAGGGCTGGAGACGGGCTGAGGTCTCTTGGACCTGATTCGTGGTTGAAGGCTTTCAACCAGTAGCATGTACCTTACTTTGACGGGACAGTAAGGTTAGAGGTCGAGCATTGGATCGGGCATGTGGAGACAACACTAGAGGCGATCTGTTGCCCAGAGGAGAGGCAGGTAGAGGTGGTTGAGCCATTGTTTAGAGAGTAGGCCCACTATTGGTGGAGGTCGGTACGAGGAGGTGTGGCTAGGACGGACTAGTTGTTGAGACTTGTTGGGGAGACTTTCTGCACAAATTCGTTGAGGAGAGACCGAGTCTAGAATTTCTTAGAGGTTGGGTTTGAGGACATCCCAGTTATTGATGCGATTTGACGTTTCCGAGCGGAGTTGGCTTTGTTGGGGCACGCCGCACCTCCGGCGGACCAGCATGTTTATCTCTTTTTAGGAAATTGAGGGAGTCTACTCGTGCATACCTTGCGGGATTCCGTTGTGAATCCCTCGCCGAGTACCAGGACCGAGCCTCGGCAGACGAGAGAGACAAACCGGAGCTAGTAGAGGGGCGCAGTCCGGAGGACCGGACAAGCGTCAGAGGACTGGACCCACTAGTGTAGGGGTAGGAGCCTCAGGACAGGGCCGTGGTTCGGCTTAGGGACGCACATGACATACGCCTGCTACTCAGGCACTAGACATAGAGAGGCAGTGTTTCAACTGCGGAGGAGATGATCATCTTAGGCCCGATTGCAGGAAGCCTCCGGTGACGTGTTTCTCTTGTGGTCAAACGGGCCACAGGGCAGCTTTTTGCAGATGGGGTAGGGCACCGTCACAACAGGGATCTTCTCCTGTTAGCGGGGCAATTATAGGACAGAGGCCACCTCAGGTTCAGGCTTAGGGTTTTCATCAGAGGGGATAGAGTCACACACGTACACAGGGGTCGGCGACCTGTGGCACACAAGCCAGGGTGTTTGAGTTGAGGAGCGTTGTGGATCCAGTAGTGCCGGCAACTACAGGTACTATTCAGACCCATGGACTTCTAGTCCGAATTTTATTTGATACGGGTGCCACGCACTCTTTTATATCAGATGACTGTTTAACTAGGTTGTCCTTAGTTACGGTATAGGGGAGTCCCTTCATTGTTGGTTTACCCGATGGGGGTAGGGTTAGTTGTACCCGAGAGGTACGCGGTTGTCCCATACGTTTGGGAAACCGAGATTGGTTAGCTGACTTCTATGTCATGCACTTAGTGCATGAAGAGGTCATCCTTGGCATGGATTGGATGGACCGCCATCGAGCCGTTTTGGACATCAGCTGGAGGACCGTGACAGTTACCACGGAGATAGGACATGAGGTGGTTTTCCGAGGTTGGGACGTCGGGAAGAACGTTATAGTCATTAGTGCGGTCCGAGCCGCGAGACTTATCGGGCGAGGATGCGAGGCCTTCTAGTGCTATGCCATGAAGGAAGAGACGGGACATTCCCTGGAGGATATTCCTCTGGCGTGTGAGTTTGAGGACGTCTTCGGGGAGGCACCCTGATTACCACCGCAGAGGAGTGTTGATTTCACTATTGAGTTGGAGCTTGAACGAGGCCGATGTCCAAGGCTCCATATCGCATGGCGCCGATCGAGTTGTTGGAGCTGAAGAACCAACTCGAGGAGTTAGCTGAGAGAGGTTTTATACGCCCGAGCGTTTCCCCTTGGGGTGCACCGGTCTTCTTCGTCAGGAAAAAGGACGGATCTTTGAGGCTTTGTATCGATTACAGGGAATTGAAGAAAGTCACCATCAAGAACATGTACCCTCTACCGCGCATCGATGATCTTCTAGACCAGTTAAAGGGAGCCTTCGCATTTTCACGCATCGATTTGAGGTCGGGCTATCAAGAGTTGAAGGTGAGAGAGGAGGACGTGCCGAAGACGGCATTCAAGATGAGATATGGCCATTATGAGTTTGTCGTGATGCCCTTCGGGCTCACGAACGCACCAACCGTCTTTATGTAGTTGATGAATGGCGTCTTCAACGACTTCTTGGACCAGTTCGTGGTAGTGTTTATAGATGATATCTTAGTCTACTCCCGGAGTAGGGAGGAGCATGCGGGACACCTGAGGACATTTCTTCTAGTCCTTCAGGATTGAGAGTTTTATGCAAAGCTCTCTAAATGTGAGTTTTGGATGTCCGAGGTGGCATTATTAGGCAACATAGTTTCGGCCGAGAGTGTCATGGTTGACCCGGTGAAGATAGAGTTCGTTTCATCATGGCCGCCTCCTAGGTCGGTCAAGGAGGTGCGCAGTTTCATAGGCTTAGCAGGGTATTACCGCCGATTTGTTGAGGGTTTCTCCATGATTGCACGCCCCCTTACTTCCTTGCTGAGGAAGTCCACCAGGTTCATTTGGTCAGAGCCTTGTCATAGCAACTTTGAGGAGCTGAAGAGGAGGTTGACCTCCGCTCCTGTTTTGGCCTAGCCCGAGGGCGTAGAGGATTTCGTTGTATATAGTGACGCCTCCAAGCTCGCCTTGGGGTTTGTTTTGATGCAGAAGGGTAGTGTTATTGCATATGCTTCACGGCAGCTGAAGCCTTACGAGGAGAACTATCTCACCCATGATCTCGAGCTAGCGGCATTGATTCATGCCCTGAAGATCTGGCGGCACAACTTGTATGGGGGTACGTGCTAGATTATCACACACCATAACAGTGTGAAGTATATATTCACTCAGCGGGAGTTGAATAACCGCCAAAGGAGATGGTTGGAGCTGATTAAGGACTTTGATTTGGAGATTTTGTACCATCCGGGGAAGGCGAACGTAGTCGCCGATAGGAGCCCAGGTGTGGCTGATGGTATTACCGACACGGGGTGTTAAACGGTTCGGCATTAAGGGGAAGTTGAGCCCCCGATATGTCGGCCCATTCGAGTTAGTAGAGAGAGTCGGTGAGGTGGCATACCGACTTGCATTTCCACCACGATTGGAGGGCATACATCCAATATTCCAAGTGTCCCAGCTGAGGAAGTAAATCCATAACCCGAGGCATATCATTACTCACGATGACCTTGTGGTCAAGCCGGACCATACCTTTGCAGAGCACCCGATAATGGTTTTAGGGCGGAGTACGAGACCCCTTCGATCGAAGGAGATACCGATGTTGAGAGTGCAGTGGCCGAGGAGAGGAGTAGACGAGGCTACTTGGGAGACGGAGAATAATCGCCGGAGGAACTATCCCGAGTTTTATGCCAGTTTAGAGACACCGATAGGGAAGTCGGGTTAGTCTTGAACTTCTTCCTTTACCCTTACTTATGTGCTTGTGTTGTGGCATGTTTTGTGTGTATGTATATACCCTGTGAGGCGTTTTCATGATTATGATAGTGACGTTGGGCTTGAGATCGATAGTAGCTTTTGAAGTTCCTTACGTTTCGAGTGAGCTTCGCGAGTACCTTTTGCAAGTTTCGGGACAAAACTTGTTTTTAGGGGGGTTAGTTGTAACATCCGGAAATTCTATTTCCGGAAGTCGAGTTGTTTCCGACTTTTCCGCGGCTGCGGCTCATTCCCGCAGGCACGTTTTCTGAGTTCGGGTTTAAATGCAGGATGGGGACACCTTTAAAATTTCCGACATTGGGAAGAGGAGTGAGGGGACAAGAGAGTTGTCACTTGGGATATCCCACCTCTTTTGTCAGCCTTTACTCTGTCTTCTTTTCCCACATTGTTTCTTACGCTCTTTCACTTATTCCAACTCCATTCTTCCTTATTGTTTGCTCTCTTCTCCTTTGGACTTGGAAGAGATTGGTAGGAGCTGTAACTTGAATCTTTGAATCTGTTGTGGTAGGTATACTCACTCCCCTTCCTCTTACTGCTTGTTATCTCTTCTTTTTCTTATCTTCATCTCCATCGCTATGGAGGAAGCTTTTGAAGAGAAATTCTAGTAAAACCTTGCATGTCCCTTTCCTAAGCTCGTATAGGTCATGGTGAGGAGGCTAAGACATGTGGTGAAGGTTTGGAGAAGCCGAACAAGAGAAGGAGGCACTAGGAGCAAAGAAAAAGTCGAAGAAACCATGAAGAGGGACCTTCTACTGTTCGACCGCGGGGGCGGATTGCTAGAGGCACGGGGGCGGATTGAGGCCCCCGCAGGGGCTGCTAGAGCCACCGCAGGGGCGGCCACAAGAGGCGCAGGGGCGGCGCGAGGGATCTGCAGGGTCGGCGACAGGGTTCCACCCGGGGGCGCCAACTTGCTTCCATTGTTGCGTTTTCTTCACTAGTAGGTTCCTTCCTCCTTTCCTCTTCGTTCCTTCCTTAGACCTTATGTTGTTGCTTAGCTAGAAGCATGATTAGGTTGGACCTAGGACTTATGAGAATGCCATTTAGTGGCTTGAACCTAGGTGCCCTTGCATATTTAGTGATCTTGTGTGTGTGAAGGCCTTGTGGTCTCTCTTTAATCTTACCCTCTTAGTCCAGCTTGGTTGTGCAGTTAATCTACCTTGGGTTGTGGGGGTTGTTGTTCCCTCCTACCCTTGCTTATCTTGTCCTTGACCTCCTAAAGGTTCAAGAGAGTCTTCCTAGCTTCTAGTTGTTGAACCTCTTGTTTGGTTTTAGCATTGGAGAGACTAGGAGTGTGTTGTGAGTTGTTGTTGACATGTATATTCTGTTGGTCAGGCTTTGGTTTTCCTTTCCGGAAAGTGTGATCGTTGGTTTGATTAGCTTGAGGCGACGTAAGTCCTCGGACTTACTTAGCCGCTTTTATGCGTTATTTGGATGTATATGGTGGTGTGTGTTTACCGCTTTTAAGCATGAAAATAGATTAGGATTTACTTGACCCATTTTATTGGCCCATTGTTACTACTATTATTATTATCGGGCGGTGACATCACCGTTCAGTTTCCCGAGGGAGACTATGGAGATCTCTGCGACTAGGCCATACACGGTATACGGGCAGACTTCTTCATCACTCCCTCAGGCTATACGGGTTGGGACCCGCCACACTCCTGTTGGTTCCATGGGGATTGAGGCGAGAGTTATAATATTCTCGTGTCACACTTGAAACAAATGAATTAGATATGGAACAACCTAAAAAGATATTATGCATTGAATGTTCATGTTGTGTGATTTGTGTTCTCATGTGTGTGTTTGTGCCATGTTATTCTTATAATGCATAGAATGTGAGCAAACGGTTTAAAACCGTTTTGTGTAGATGCCTTTGTTCGCCCCTAGAGGTGTGTGCAAATAAGCTTTAAATTTATAAAACTAGAATCAAGCAGCGAACCCGCAGTGTACGGATCGAGGTAGCTAAGCAAGAATTCCAGAGTATCGAACACAGGGATTTGGGTGGGAACAAATTCGATTTCAGATTATCAAGCAGTAATTATGAGAGTTTGCAAATATTGGGAAAACAACAATCCTAAAGATCCGGGTATTCAGTTGCGGCAATAGATTCAAGATATACTAATGATGTAAAGACAGAGTAGAGATATGCAAAAGTATACTAATGTAAGGTAATCGTACGGTTGAGGTTCCGAAAACCTTATGTAACTCATCTAAAGAAACTCCCTATACAGGTTGTTGAGGCTCAATATAGAAAGGAACTAAAGATGAGGATTAGTGTCAAATACCCAAACTTGTAACCTAAAGATCAAGACCAACTTATCCGATTGAGGTTGTTGAGGCTCACAATCGAGGTAGAGGTTGTTGAGGCTTCACTACCACCTAGAAAAGACAAGTCTAAACTAAGTTAAAGCAAATCTTTAACTTTGGATTAAAGTAAAAGCAGGCTCGTAAACTGGGATGAAATTACGGTCTGTTCTTGAGTTCCACGACCGTGGAATCTCAAGATCCAACCGTAATTTAGGGTTGTCGACGATTCTCTCTAACTCTCAGGGTCCAATCTGTTTGCGAACGATCTATCATCACCTATGCCACAACTATCAACCCTTCACCTTAGAATTGTTAAGGGTTTTTAGCCAATAATAGTCATTTTGATATCAATTCAAGAATTAAGAAGAAAGAGATGAAAACTTCAAGAACTATTAATAACCTTCAAAAGAATCTCAAGATTCCAACAAGTGTTTTCCAAAGATTCAAAACGGAATAGCAAACGAATCACAACTATAGGAAAGAAGAGAAATGGGATGTCAATCCGTTTCCGATTCAAACCTAAACAAGAAGAGAGATCTTCTTGCAAATCTTCCAAGAACTTCGATCTTTCACAAGTCCGAAGATCGCAGCGACAATCTCCACCGAATATGCGAGATTTGAACAACTCTTCAACTCAGCTTCGATCTCCAATGAGATCTCCGAAATTGCCTCTCAAATGAAGAAGCGTTAATCCTTAGCGTCGATTGCTAAGCGATGATGAGCGTAAGCGGAAATGCCAAACGCTAAACCGGAATCGTACGTCTATGCGTGAATAAGCGAGCCTAAGCGAGGATGATGAAATCTCCTTTCATCCGTCTTTTTATAATGCAGGGCAAGGTGTCGGGCCGGCCCATTCTTCAAAAGATCATGGCTTCGAAATATTGCGAAAAGATTCGCCAAGATCACGGTCGTGGAAGATTCCACGACCGTAATTCTGAGGCGTGGAAACAAACACGGGTAGCTTCCACGGCCGTAATATCCCCTGGAATGAACATCGAATTCTGCATCACAATCCACGGCCGTAATTTAGGGTAAAACCGTGATTTTTGCCTTCATTCGTGCATTCCTCAATCTAATACTCCAATTTGCTTCCAAAAGGTGTCCTTGATCTAGAGGTACATCAACTCAACTCTCCTTTGCTCGATTTCGTTCGGAAATAGCTCCAAATCACCTATAATCAACATAGAACTCGTGTAGACATCCATATCGACAATATAGGCAATACTAGCTCATATATGCATAAAGCTCTATCAAAGACTATCAATATGAATCAAATGCGACTAGAAAATGTGCCTAAAACATCACAATATTTCATGCTAACAAATAACCCCATACTTAACACTTGCTTGTCCCTAAGCAAGGTCTTTCAAAAAAGCTTTAGACAAGAGTTAGGATGAAATATGTGTACCTTCTTTTGGATGAAAACAACTTCTAAAGAATAGATCATTCTCAAACCTTGCTTCAATCGTTTTTTTTTAAAACTTTCACACACTTGATTAGAGAGTAAAAAGCAAAGAAAACTCATGAATAAACTTAACTTCCAAACAAGCGTTATAACCTTCAAACTTTATCAAAATCAATCACAAGAATTTCAATTTAGATCACCAAGCCATATAACATTCTTTTGATCTTAAGGACTTCCAAAGAAAGGGTCTAGAGTATGGAAGGGAAGGGAAAACTTTAAGGGAGAGTGGTGCATAAATCCGGGAAAATGGATAACTACCTTCTTCTTCTTTTGCGGTTCCCGCAGCACAACACTTCACTTAGAGCTTCGCTCTTACTTTTCATTTTTCGACTTTACTTTTGGAGTTATGGATAGAGGTGCACAAAAACCGAAGCCTAGGAGATTGGCGTTTCTCAAATTTGCAAGAGATGCCTCAAACCTTTAGCGCACATACCATAATCCGCTAGGAATATCGCTCAATCCGACTTTGGCAAGACACAAACACCCGGCTATGTGAATGGTGCCGAGTTACTCATCGTCATGATTGACTTCCCCAAACCTATACCTTCTTTCTATTCAATTGATTGCAATTATTTGCTCTCATGGCCCTCCCACATCAAACATGCCTTTTTCTCATTCACTTTCCAAGTTCCCGGATAGGTAAAGGAGGCTAATATTTCAATGAGGAGCTAGATGATCAAAGAAAGAAGAAAGAAAATATCGAATTGCCTTAATCATTTCAACAAGAAGTATAGGAGCTTATAATGTGATTTCAACTTCAATTTCTTAATATGATTTAGGTAACGTTTTCACATTATAAAACTTGCAAAAGAGGTGAAATTTATTCATTTGCATTCTTTTCGATTTACTATCCTTTTAAGCATGCAATCGTTATCAAACTCAATTCGCAAGTAGTGATTATCATAGAATTCATCTCAATTCATTAGAAGCATAAAATTTTCAAATTTTTCAATTTTTATGGGTTTTTAAAGTTCTTTTTCATGCAATGCAAGAATGAAACGTGTAACATATGATGAAATGCAAAGATAGTCTCGTAATAGAAGCAGCATATAGAGTAGAGTTATTACAAACATATAGTACATCCCACCCCATACTTAGGACGAACATTGTCCCTAATGTTCACATGAAAGAGCAAAAGAAAGAAAAGAAAAGAAACTCACAATGGTGGCGGGAATGTCTAAACGAGCTGCCGGTCATCGATCACTGCGGTGCCGGTGGAGGTGGAAATGGGGAGAAACTCGGATCGTAGTACCGGCCAAACTGCTGGCGGTAGACGTCCCTCATCATGTGGTCGAGGTCGTCCAAACGTCCGTCTCTCGCGTCTGCCCGGATCTCTAATGCTCCGACTCTCTCTGAAAGTCCGGTAGCCCAATCCGGCATCCTCTCATACCATCCCGGAGCGTGATCATACCATCCGGGAGCATCTGCTGGTGCTGGCTGTGGTGGTGGTGGTGGTGGTGCTGCTGGCTGCGTCGTGGACCAAGGAGGGGGTGTCTCGTACCAGGTGGGAGGTGTAGTCATCCACGTGGGCCTCTCACTCACGCTAGCGCGGCGAGATGACGAGCCTGAAGCTCTAGCCGGACGCGGAGAGCGTCTAGGTACATCCTGCTGATCCGGCTGATCCGGAAACGTGCCGAACTCCTGCTCTGCTCCTCCACCACTCTCATACTGCTCTCCCATATCCTCCTCATCTACTACCGGCGGTGGAACGTAAGGGGGAGCTACAAGCCTGTTCGCATGCATCGCAGCGAACGTCTCCTTCCAGTTGTGGCGTCCCGCCACAATGGAATACTCCGGCAGCCACTCTATACCCCTGCCCGTCCTACTCTCCCAGGGCATGCCCGCATAAGGCGGACCTCTATGTGTGGGGAAGATGAGCTAACCATGAAAGCGTGTAGCCCTAATGGAACTGCCGGTATACGCGTGCAGGCCGAGAAGTCCACTCCAAAAGTCCTAGCTATGTGGGTCACTATCCCACCATATCCAATGTTCCCTCTTGATTTGTTCTTCAATTTGCTCATGGTCGCCGCCAAAAGGGTAGCACAATCGGCGCGGCATCCATACAACATGGCATAGAGAAGGAATAGCTCATCCGTCTTGATCTTTTGGGGCGTCTCCGTCCTAGGAAAGAGACACTCCGAAAGAACACGATGAGCTATCTTCAAGGCCAAATGATACATCAATTTGGCCTTGGTATCAGCTGGTTGCCAACGGTCCTCGTCGGCATATATCATGGCTACTTCCGCCCAAAAGTCCTTGGCGGAAACGCCCCTAGGAAGTCGACCGTTATAGGTCTCATGGAACCCAAAGATGGCTCCGAACTCATCAATGCTCAACTGGTAGTCTCTGTTCATGAGACGGAAGGAGACAGTCCTATCAACATGGCTGTGCTCGAAAGACGTCACAACCTCTCGAGTGATCTCCTCATAAGCGTCTTCACGAATGTTCGTGAAGACAAGTAAACCGGCTCTATCCAAGAGCCATGTGAGGTCATCTACAATGTTGAGAGGATGTAGATCCTCCAACAACAAGTATCTAGGGCCAATTACTTCCCTCTTCTCGATCTTCTCAAATGCAGCTTGGTGGTTTTCGTGTATGATCGGTATGCTAGAAGGAGGGGGTGAAGATGGAGGTGAAGGTGAGGATGGGGGTGAGGGAGATGAGGGTGGTGGTGCCCTAGATGTGGAAGGGTTGCCCTTTCTCTTCTTATTCTGTTCCCCTTTCTTTTCCTTAATCCTTCCCGAGACTCTCCTCACAAAGTCCATTCTGTTACAAATTACGGTATGTTCTTCCCAAAACCACGGCCGTGGAACTTATGCAGACCGTGATTCGACACAGTAATTCTCAATTCCCAGCAAATCAGCAATCAAACTCCACAACAATCAGTCCTAATCTAGTTTCTTCCAATCTTAATCAGTTCTCCTTAAAAATCTCTAACAAAAACGAACAAAAACGACTAGAATCAAGAAGAGAGCAAAAACCTCTTTTTCGGATTGAGAAATCCAAAATGCGGGTTTGTTGATCGTTTTCCACGCGATTTGTTGCTTGGATCTTGTTCTTGGTTGGATTTGCTTCAGTTTTGGGCGAAGAATCGTCAAAAACGATTAAAGAACGAAGATTTGGGATGAGTTGTGGGAATTCGGTGTTTAGGGCGTGGAAATTGGGGGTTTTGTGGTGTTTTTGTGGTGAAGTGTGGCTTTTATACTCGCAGGCAAAATTTCAAAAATCACGGTCTGTCGGGGCATTCCACGGCCGTGGAAATGTACGGACCCGTAATTTTTGTGATTTTTCACAGGCCTTTGAGAATTACGGCCACTGTAGCAATGACGACCGTAATTTAGACCGTGGAACTCTCTGTAAAGCTTCTAAGTCCAAATTTCGTCACTTCTCTTCGACATTATCCCTCCATTCTCCTTTTTCATCGATCCTACAGCCAAAAACACGAACATACCGGAAGGAATCGAGGCAAAAATAAAGCAAAAACTTCTATTCTAAGCTAAACTATGAATTGAAACAAAAACGAAAAAATGCAATACCTTGGGTTGCCTCCCAAGAAGCGCTTTGTTTAAGGTCCGTAGCTAGACCAATCTTGCACTTATTCGAGTGCGGTAGGTGCAAACTCCTCAGCTTGGAGTTCCGGTGAGTACTTCTTGAGTCGTTGACCGTTCACCTTGAAACTTCCGCTAGTTTCACCCCATACTTCAACTGCACCATGGGGGAAAATACGCTTAATTAGAAAAGGTCCAGTCCAACGAGATTTCAACTTACCTGGAAAGAGGCGAAGCCTCGAATTGAAGAGGAGAACTTGATCTCCCTCTTGGAGGTCCTTTGGAATGATATGCTTATCATGCCAACGCTTCGCTCTTTCCTTGTAGATTTTAGCGTTTTCATAGGCGTTCAAACGGAGCTCATCCAGCTTGTTGATGTCTAGGAGACGCTTCTCTCCCGCTTCTTTCATGCCGAAATTCAGCCATTTGATAGCCCAAAACGCTTTGTGCTCCAGCTCTACCGGCAAGTGACAAGACTTCCCATACACAAGGTTGTATGGTGTGGTTCCTATGGGAGTCTTGTATGCAGTCCGGTATGCCCATAATGCATCATCTAGTTTCAAGGACCAATCCTTCCTAGTCCTTGAAACCGTCTTCTCCAGAATTCCCTTGATCTCCCTATTTGAGATCTCAACTTGTCCACTTGTTTGTGGATGGTAAGGGGTAGCGATCTTGTGAGTAACCCCATACTTGGATAGAAGAGCTTCAAAGCGACGGGCTATGAAGTGAGAACCTCCATCACTAATGATCGTCCTTGGCGTTCCGAATCGCGGAAAGATGGTTTTGTTGAAGAACTTAACCACCACCATGGCATCATTTGTGGGAGAGGCAATGGCTTCCACCCATCTAGAAACGTAGTCTACCGCCAATAGTATGTATTGGTTTCCACAAGAAGAAGGGAATGGTCCCATGAAATCGACTCCCCAAACGTCGAAAATCTCCACCTCTTGGATGTTGTTGAGGGGCATCTCGTTCCTTCTAGAGATATTGCCTGTTCTTTGACAAGCATCGCAACAAGAAACAAAGGATTGCACATCTTTAAATAAAGTAGGCCAATAAAATCCGGATTGCAATACCTTTGCGCTAGTTTTGTTTGAACTAGCGTGTCCTCCACAAGGTAGTGAATGACAATGACGGATGACACTTTGCATCTCATCTTCCGGCACACATCGCCGAATGATGCCATCCGGACCTCTCTTGAAGAGAAGAGGCTCGTTCCAATGGTATTCCCGGACGTCCTTGAAGAACTTCTTCCTTTGCGCATATGATAGTCCGGGTGGTATCTCCTGGCAAACCAAATAGTTAACGAAGTCAGCAAACCATGGTTCGTCACCCTTGGAGATTACCTTGATGCACTCCTCTATGATATGTAGGTGTTCGTCCGGAAAGGAGTCATCAATGGGTAAATGGTCGTCCTCTAGATGTGTTAGACGACTCAAATGATCCGCAACAGAATTTTCCGAGCCTTTCTTGTCGCGGATCTCAAGATCGAATTCTTGTAGGAGAAGAATCCATCTAATCAGCCTTGGCTTCGCATCCTTCTTTGCAAGGAGATAGCGGATCGCAGCATGATCCGTGTAGACAATCACCTTTGCACCTACAAGATAAGAGCGAAACTTGTCAATAGCGTAGACAATGGCTAGAAACTCTTTTTCCGTAGTGGCGTAGTTGAGCTGGGCTTCGTCTAGCGTCTTGCTGGCGTAGTATATGGCGTGGGTTCGTCCTTCCTTTCGTTGCCCAAGAACAGCTCCAATAGCTACGTCACTAGCATCGCACATAATCTCGAAGGGGAGAGTCCAATCCGGAGGTTGGATAATGGGTGCTGAAATTAGAGCCTGCCGAATGGTGTTGAACGCATCTAGACATTCCTGCGAAAACTCAAAAACCGCATCCTTCATCAATAGATTAGTGAGAGGTTTTGATATCTTAGAAAAGTCTTGGATAAAACGTCTATAAAATCCAGCATGTCCTAGGAAACTCCTTATTCCCTTCACCGAAATTGGGGGAGGGAGTTTCTCTATGGTCTCTATCTTAGCCTTGTCCACCTCTATCCCTCTACTAGAGACTAAGTGACCTAATACGATTCCTTCCTTAACCATAAACTGACACTTCTCCCAATTAAGAACTAGGTTAGTGTCTTCACATCTTTGCAGAACAAGAGAAAGGTTAGAAAGACAATCGTTAAAGGAGGAACCGTAAACGGAGAAGTCGTCCATGAAGACTTCCATGATTTCCTCTACGTATTCGGAGAAGATGGCCATCATGCACCGTTGAAAGGTGGCTGGGGCGTTGCATAGCCCGAACGGCATTCTCCTATAAGCGAACGTACCCCAAGGGCACGTGAAGGTGGTCTTCTCTTGATCATCCGGATGTATCGGGATCTGAAAGAAGCCACTATAGCCGTCAAGGTAGCAAAAGTGTGAATGTTGTGCTAACCTTTCAAGCATTTGATCGATGAATGGCAATGGAAAGTGATCCTTCCGCGTTGCGTTGTTGAGCTTGCGGTAGTCTATGCACATTCGCCATCCCGTCACAGTTCGGGTAGGAATGAGTTCGTTGTTCTTATTGGTGATGACCGTCATTCCTCCCTTCTTTGGAACCACTTGAACCGGGCTCACCCACTTGCTATCGGAGATAGGATAGATGATACCTGCATCAAGAAGTTTAAGAATTTCCTTCTTGACAACCTCTTTCATGGTCGGATTCAACCGCCTTTGAGGTTGTCTTGAAGTTCTAAAGTCTTCCTCCATTAGTATTTTATGCATGCATAGGGAGGGTTTAATTCCTACTAGGTCCTCAATGGTATAGCCTATGGCTTTCCTATGTTTCCTAAGGACAATCATGAGCTGTTCATGTTCATCTAAGCTTAATTCGGAACTAACGATAACCGGAAAGGTGGAATTAGGTCCAAGAAAAGCGTACCTTAGATGAGTAGGAAGTGGTTTGAGTTCCATTGATTTCGGAGCTTCCAATGATCCTTGAGGAGCTCCCGATGTTTCCTTAGAGGTGCCTAAGGATGTTGAATGGTTTGGAGAAGAGTTGGAAAAAGTTGAAGAAGTGTGCCGGCTATCATTTTCCACGGCCAAAATTACGGCCTCCTCTGGTGTTCCACGGCCGTAATATCCTCTGGAATGGAGGTCGATTTTGGTCGTGGAATCCACGGTCGTGGAATACAGGGTATGACCGTGGAATCTGGTATTCTCAGCCTCGTCGTGAAGTTTTTCAAACTCCACTTCATGCATCTCTTCTTGTGCTTCCAAGGCTTCAATTTCCTCTTTGCACTCTCCTTCTTCTCCTTCATGGGTTAGACTCATAGTGATAACCTTTTGCAAAGGATCGTTAAAGAGAATCGCACTCACCTCCTCCCTAGACAAGCCTTCTTCGTCTTGGATATTGTAAATATCCTCATCAAAGATTGGTTCCTTCACTAGAGTGGAAAGAACGAACTCTACTTTCTCTTCCCCAATGTCAAAAGCGAGTCTCCCATTCTTGCAATCGACCATGCAGCCGGAAGTTGCAAGAAACGGTCTTCCGAGTATGATCGGGACCGGGCTATCCGCAGGAATGTCAAGCACGACAAAGTCGATGGGGACAAAGAACTTGCCTAGCTTGACGGGGACGTCTTCTACAATGCCGACGGGACGAGTAATGGATCGATCCGCCATGTATAACGTCATCTTCACCGGTTTAGGGTCGCCTAAACCGATCTTCCTGCACAACGCAAGCGGTATGATGCTCACACTTGCTCCTAGATCACATAAAGCGTCATATGTGACCTCCCCCACTCCTATGGGAATGCAAAATGACCCCGGATCTTTCAGCTTTGGGGGCATTTTCTCCTTCATAGTCTTGATGAGATCCGAAGAGTCCGAACTCATCTTGACCTCTCCAAAATCTTCTAGCTTCCTCTTGTTAGAGAGGAGCTCCTTCAAGAATTTGCCATAAGCTGGCATACCTACAATGGCATCGATGAAGGGTATATTAATATGCAGCTTGCTCATAAGTTCTATGAACTTACCGAATTGCTTGTCTAGGCGTGCTCGCGCTCTAGATTGAGGGAACGGTAGGGGAGGTTTGAAAGCTGGAGGGGGAACATAGACGTCCTCCTTCTCCTTCCCCTTTTCTTTGCCTTTCTCTACTGGGACTTCAACGAACGTAGGCTGCGGGTCGGTGGTAGTGACCCCGCTCCTAGTTGTAATCGCCATTACCCTTCCTTTAGGGTTGTCCTCCGTCTTTCCTGGAAGTTTCCCTGGATTTCTAGGAACTTCTTCCGCATGATCGAACATTTGATTCTCCAAAACCTTTTGAGCTTTGTCGATCTTAGAAACTCGATCATCGAACTTAGTGAAGCGGTCCTCCATTCCTTGAAGCTTTCCCAAGATAGTTTCCAACATGGGATCTGGCTTCTCCTTCCCCGAAGTGCTTCCTCCATTAGATGATTGGCCCTGACTTTTCAAAGGAGTAGAGGAAGAGGAAGGTGGAGTTAGCGAATTAGAATTGGAAGGATAGGAGTTACCGGAATTTTGTTGATTGGAGCGCCAATTGTTGTTGTTTGAACCACGATTGTTGTTCCAATTGTTGTTGTTCCGGTTGTTGTTGTTTCCATTCCAATTGTTATTCCGGTTGTTGTTCCGGTTATTGTTGTTGTTGTTGCGGTTGGTGTTGTCACCGCCATTGTTATTGCCCAAATAGCCAACATCCTTCTCTTGTTGCTTTGGGAAGTTGGTCTTGATGGTCTCCTTCAACTCTTTGATCTCATTGTTGAGGGAGAAAATCTGATTTTGAGCTTCATGTGTGAGCTTCGCTCCTTGCTCCACACGATTTCCCTCCACTTTCCGGTGGGAATACTTCTCTATGACTCTTGCTTGCTTCTCAATGAAGTCCCAAGCGTCATCTTCTCTCATGTCCATGAACGTTCCACATGAGAGGGATTGGAGGCTGAATTGCGTTCCCGCATCTAGCCCCTTGTAGTAAATTTCCAGCAAGGCAAGCTTGGATATGCCATGATGAGGGCAATCCAAGAGCAAATCCTGAAACCTTTCCCAAGATTGAAACAAACTCTCGTTAGGTCTCATAGAAAAAGCATTTATCTTACCTCTAAGTTCCGCTGTTTTGGAGGGCGGAAAGAATTTAGTGAGAAACTCCGCAGAAAGGTCTTCCCACGTGTCCAATTTCCCATTTGGAAGAGCTTGATACCAAGACAGCGCTTTCCCTTTCAAAGAGAAGAAGAAAGGTTTAAGCTTGTAGCTGTTGGTAGTGGCGCTCTTTGGCCTCATCGTCTCCATCATACACTCAAAGTTTTGCAAGTGTTGGTGTGGAGATTCGGTGCTTGTACCGCCAAACTGGCTTTGGCGAACAAGAGTGATAACTTGTGGGTTGAAGCTAAACCCTTGTACATCGTCGGCTTCAAAGTTCACACCTAAACGGCGTGGTTGTTGTGTTGGATCCATCCGTTGGCCAAGAGTTCTTGGCTCATTATCCACACGTTCAACTCTAGCATTCCTAGGTGGAACGCGGCGATTAGCAGCTCCTTGTGAATTGAAAGGATTCACATTGACCGTAGGGTCAATCTCTTCTAGTGGTGGCATGGAGGAGTCACTCTCGTCGGCGGATGAATGACTTCCTCTTCTTCTAGACCTCGTCCTTCTTCTCGAGGACTTCTTGTTCATCTTACTTTCGAGATCGCTCATCTTTATCGTCATTTGGGCGATCGTGTCTTGTAGACCGTTAACTTGAGTTTGATGACGATCCATTTCGTCTTGGAGGAAAGCCTCATTCCATCGGAGTTGAGCTTCCTTCTCCGACAACTTAGTTTGAAGATCGCTTTCGTTCTCTTGAGCCATCCTCTTTTCCTTGCGTTTTTGTCTCAAGGTTTTCTCTACCTCTTGATCAAGAGGTATGAGATCTTCGGTATTCCTAGACCTGCGCATGCACTCAAAACGAAGTCAAATAACGAGAGCAAGCTCCCAAGCTTGACAACCGGTTACCGAATTCGGCCGAAACCAAATCCCCGGCAACGGCGCCAAAAACTTGTTCGCCCCTAGAGGTGTGTGCAAATAAGCTTTAAATTTATAAAACTAGAATCAAGCAGCGAACCCGCAGTGTACGGATCGAGGTAGCTAAGCAAGAATTCCAGAGTATCGAACACAGGGATTTGGGTGGGAACAAATTCGATTTCAGATTATCAAGCAGTAATTATGAGAGTTTGCAAATATTGGGAAAACAACAATCCTAAAGATCCGGGTATTCAGTTGCGGCAATAGATTCAAGATATACTAATGATGTAAAGACAGAGTAGAGATATGCAAAAGTATACTAATGTAAGGTAATCGTACGGTTGAGGTTCCGAAAACCTTATGTAACTCATCTAAAGAAACTCCCTATACAGGTTGTTGAGGCTCAATATAGAAAGGAACTAAAGATGAGGATTAGTGTCAAATACCCAAACTTGTAACCTAAAGATCAAGACCAACTTATCCGATTGAGGTTGTTGAGGCTCACAATCGAGGTAGAGGTTGTTGAGGCTTCACTACCACCTAGAAAAGACAAGTCTAAACTAAGTTAAAGCAAATCTTTAACTTTGGATTAAAGTAAAAGCAGGCTCGTAAACTGGGATGAAATTACGGTCTGTTCTTGAGTTCCACGACCGTGGAATCTCAAGATCCAACCGTAATTTAGGGTTGTCGACGATTCTCTCTAACTCTCAGGGTCCAATCTGTTTGCGAACGATCTATCATCACCTATGCCACAACTATCAACCCTTCACCTTAGAATTGTTAAGGGTTTTTAGCCAATAATAGTCATTTTGATATCAATTCAAGAATTAAGAAGAAAGAGATGAAAACTTCAAGAACTATTAATAACCTTCAAAAGAATCTCAAGATTCCAACAAGTGTTTTCCAAAGATTCAAAACGGAATAGCAAACGAATCACAACTATAGGAAAGAAGAGAAATGGGATGTCAATCCGTTTCCGATTCAAACCTAAACAAGAAGAGAGATCTTCTTGCAAATCTTCCAAGAACTTCGATCTTTCACAAGTCCGAAGATCGCAGCGACAATCTCCACCGAATATGCGAGATTTGAACAACTCTTCAACTCAGCTTCGATCTCCAATGAGATCTCCGAAATTTCCTCTCAAATGAAGAAGCGTTAATCCTTAGCGTCGATTGCTAAGCGATGATGAGCGTAAGCGGAAATGCCAAACGCTAAACCGGAATCGTACGTCTATGCGTGAATAAGCGAGCCTAAGCGAGGATGATGAAATCTCCTTTCATCCGTCTTTTTATAATGCAGGGCAAGGTGTCGGGCCGGCCCATTCTTCAAAAGATCATGGCTTCGAAATATTGCGAAAAGATTCGCCAAGATCACGGTCGTGGAAGATTCCACGACCGTAATTCTGAGGCGTGGAAACAAACACGGGTAGCTTCCACGGCCGTAATATCCCCTGGAATGAACATCGAATTCTGCATCACAATCCACGGCCGTAATTTAGGGTAAAACCGTGATTTTTGCCTTCATTCGTGCATTCCTCAATCTAATACTCCAATTTGCTTCCAAAAGGTGTCCTTGATCTAGAGGTACATCAACTCAACTCTCCTTTGCTCGATTTCGTTCGGAAATAGCTCCAAATCACCTATAATCAACATAGAACTCGTGTAGACATCCATATCGACAATATAGGCAATACTAGCTCATATATGCATAAAGCTCTATCAAAGACTATCAATATGAATCAAATGCGACTAGAAAATGTGCCTAAAACATCACAATATTTCATGCTAACAGCCTTGCAGGTTAGGGATGCCGCCGAGTGAGGTGGAGGAGTGGACAGCCGAGTGGTCTCCGTACATTATAGGATGGGGACGTTTTTGGGGGTTTCTTTGTTTTGTCGGATTATGTCTCGTGTACGTTTGGATTCCTTTACGTTTATGACGTTTTGAGGACTCGGCTGAGTTTCCAACTTGTATCCCTTCCCTTCTTTTCTTGCATACATTATAATTTGCTTTTGAGTTTTATGCCTTTAATTTGTGCGTTGTTGGAAAGGTCCGGTAAAATTGTCGTCAGGCTAAGGGTCGGGACCCATTGTGTGGTCTCGCCAGTAGCATTCCGATATCCCGCGGATTCGGGGTGCTAAAGAACCAGTAAGACCTGCTAGATTAGAAACTAACAATCATAAACTACGAGGTTTCTCTTTTGCTTTGAAAGACAGAGGGCAAGCATGGCTTCAATCTTTACCCCATTTAAGAATAAACACATACGAGGATATGACCCCGAATTTATTACAAAATTCTTTCGACCTTCCAAGACAGCGGAATTTATAGGTAAAATTAATGCTTTTACTATTAAAAATGAGGAAACCTTGTTCGAGTCTTGGGAGAGATTCAAGGTCCTTTTATGAAGACATTATTTATGACACTAGTTTAGGCACCCTTTTAGATAGTTTTCCATTCAATTCATTCATGTTTCCACATTAGTTTGTGACGTTTATGCTTAATTCATGCATATTGTCGGAATATACGTCTACACGAGCTTTTGTCGGTTCTGTAGGTACTTTTGCAACCTTTGAGACATTATTGATGCATTTGTGGTTCGATCCTCATAATTGTCCGGATTTATGGTTCCAATTGACTCATGCTTGGAGGAAAGAAGAAGGCAAGGACCTTAGTCGGTGCAAGGCTTGGACTAACACTTGATCATGTGGAGTTTTGAGCGGAAGTTGAGCCATCTCGGTCCAGCCATCACCCATCTCAGCCGAGATGCTCTCTGGACCAACGGAAATGCTCTGCTGGACCACCACAACACTTGGCACCACCTCTCTAGGTCCGACCCTTGCTTTTGGTGGAGTACATAAGTGATGTTGCAGGCTGTTTTTGGGATCTTCTTCTTCACTTTTTCTCTCCTAGCTCTCTTCTCCAACACTCTCTTGGATTGTAGCTCTCTTCCAAGCACTCTTGTGGGTGATTTTGGAAGAGATTAGTGTAGATTTTAGTTTAAGAGTGAGATTTGAGTGGTTTTGAGTGAGGTTTCCATTACTTAAACCTTTGAGCTGCATCTTGAAGCCTTTGTAAGATTTGGCAACTTCTATTCTAGCTTTGTAATGTGTTTTCTTTGGTCTATTTTTCATTTTCATGCTATGACTTGCAAGCATGCTTTTATTATGGAGTTTGATCTAGATTTGAATGTTATTTTCTGAGTAGATGTGATTCTAGGGTGAAGGAATGATTGTTGTGCCTTGGACTATGATTGTATACACTTGTATGTTAGCTTAGGATGGATTTGTGTTCGAAACCCTAACTCAGTCCATGATCTCGGCCTGTTCTTCATGCCATTTCGACTGAGATGATTATGATCCACCCGAGATGCGTGTGTTGTTGTTCCATTATTGATGTATCTTGATGTTAGGATGTAGGTGTGTTGAAATCCTAGTGTTTGTTGATCGTAATCCAGCCTAGACTGACCTTTTCTAGCAACCTAATTCAGGAAAGAGACTTCCCGGTGATTTCCGCTCTTAGATATTGATGATGAAACACTCTAGGTAGCAGTGAGCCTCAACAACCGCTATTGGATTGAGTGGGTTAGGATCGTTGCCTAAGACTTACCTTAGGTAAGGAGGGGTTGACCCTTAGGTAGTGGCCGGTTTGTGTAGAATTCGCGATCTTAGTTCATTGAGACTTACCCGGTAATAGGGCCTTAGGTCTCAAACTAGTGGAATATGATACATACCACGTAGTTCTTCCCATTGGAGAAACACCCAACTCAAAAAAACAGCAGCTTATCTCTTGATTTTTTATTGCATGAGTCTATTGCCATAACCGGAATTCTGAATTTCTAGAATCCTCATTTCTTACCTCTTATCTTCTATCTTTGTGTTTGTAAGTTGTTTCCTTGTTTGTGTGCATATATCTTGTGATCCTTGTTTGATCACTCAAAACCAACAAAAAACATTGTGTTTTGCATTTCTTTATTCCTTGTCTTGTCTTTGTTTAGATTTACTCTCTCTTTGACCATTAAAGAGCCTATTTTCACCCCAGTCCTTGTGTTCGACCTCGGAATACTTTCATTTCTATAAAACGATCCGTACACTATGGGTTTTGCTAGGTGTTTAGGATTTTAGTTCGAGTTATAAACTTAAGACTTTGTGTGTATACGTTTTGGGCGAACAAGTTCTTGGAACTCTTGCCTCGGATTTGTTTCACACTCAACTTCTAGCGACAACATACTACTTGATTGTCCTCATCATGGAATCTGAAAGATAGAGCTTCTTGAGATCTATTACAAGGGCTGGGACGAGGACACTCAATTCCAACTTGAATCCCTATCCGGAGGTACTTTCATGGATAAATGCATTGACGATACTTGGGAGTTTACATTGGACGAGGAAATTAGTGCAAGCGTGAGCATAATACCCCTAGCATTGTGTGAGAAAGCTTGAGTTGGAGCGGTGAAACCCGTCAAGATGACACTCTACATGGCGGATAGGTCCATAACGCACCCCGTGGTAATCCTCGAAGACATTCCCGTATCGCTAGGTAAGTTTTACATTTCCATTGATTTCCTTGTTCTAGACATTCCTACATATCATCCTATTCCAAACATACTTGGAAGACCTTGCTTTGCAACTTGGGGTTGCATGGTGGATTGCAAGAATGCAATACTCTTCTTCAACACTAGTGAGGAGAATATAGCATTCTAGTTGGCTGCAATAATCAAAGGGCTAGCCCTTGGAGAGGAAATCTTCAACACTTATGATGAAGAAGAATCAAGGAAAGAGGTAAGCTCTATCTTACTAAAAGATCCACTTGAAAGGGTGATAAGTTTGAGCATTGTCGAAGAAGGAGTAGAGGAGGACTGTAACACTGAAATCTGAGCGCAAAGAACATTGGAGGAAGACCCCAAAGCGAAGTTTGAAGTGCTAGAAGAAGGTACGGAAAAGGATGAAAAAATCAACCCCCTACAGAAAAATTTATAGATTTTTTCTATTAATTTCATTAAATAACCTGAATTTTTGGATGTCGAATGTGAGATCACCAAAAAATCAACCGATTTTTACCCAATAGGGGCGATTTGCTTGATACTTTTCAAAGTTATCCAAAATCGATTGCAAGCGTTATTGGATTCAATAACACACCTCCCTAAACTTTTGAAGCACCCCCAATTACCTTGCTTGGTCAACACTCATCAACCAAAGAGCCTCCGACTTTGGAGTTGAAACCTCTTCCTTCACACTTAAGGTAAGCATTTCTAGGACCAAACTCTACATATCCGGTCATAGTTAGCGCTACTTTAACTAAAGATGATCTTCGTAGGTTCATTCGGCATGCATAAAATTTTGATGGAAGATAATGACAAGCCTTCACTAGAACCTCAAAGACGGTTAAATCAGATCACGAAAGAGGTTGTGAAGAAGGAAATCCATAAGTTACATGATGCAGGTATTATCTTCCCAATTTCTGCTAGCAAATCGGTGAGCTCCGTTCATGTAGTTCCGAAGAAGGGAGGAATGAGCGTTGTAATTAATAAAAACAACAACATCATCCCTACAAGAACAGTGTAAGATCCTTAGTCTGGAGGAGCTGAGAGGGAATGCTGAGGGTACAGATTTGGCCTAAACCGCCCCTACGTGTGCTAGAGGCCGCCCCTGCGGTATGCCTGGTCCGCACCTGCACCTCCTTGAGCCGACCCTGCGGATTAGGGTGTGCTACAACCGACTTTGTTGACTCTTGACCCGTGCTTTACCCCTATCTTCCCCTATAAGTTTCTTCTCTCTCTCTTCTGTTGAGTGTTACCTTTCTACAGCTTCATCTTATCTCCCTCACGTTCTTCTTATTCTTCTTCCCTCTTTGAATCTTCATATTGATTCCTTGCTCTTGTTGAGAGTTTTTAATAGTGGTTGTTGTTGATTTATTGATGATGATGATTGAGGACGTTATTGTGCATCTGTTGAGCCAGCCTTGAGGTTGTGGAGTGATCCTTCTTCTAAATAAGTTACAACTTGGTGAGTTTTTTGTCCCTTGCTTCCCATCTTTCTTCTATCTTCCTTCTTTTTTTCATTCCTAGCTTAGGTCTCACAAGATTAATCTTGTGGCAACCTTCATGGGCTTTGTTTGATGTACATATGTATGTATATGTATGTATGGGGTTGCTGGCTGAACAAGAAGTGAAGAGATTCGAGTGAAGAAGTGAACAAGAGCTTAACGTGTGCATTATGAATACCATCCGCCCTTGTGCCACCTTGGAGCCGCCCCAGCACCGGCCAGTCGCCGCCCCTGTACCTCCTTGCAGCCGCCCCTACACGCACCTACACCAGCCTTGTCTTGATCTTGATTCTACAGGTGCGTCTTGCTTCTGTGCTTGCCTATTGTTTGCATTGCTCCTTCCTTTCAAAGTATGACTGTGTAGTATCATGCTAGGTATAGTTAAGAGTGTGTTGATGATGTTATGATCATGTTATGCCTTGTAAGGCTTTGAAGACTAGTACATTGTGAGGCTTAGGTGGAGAATGATCCTATGGATCCCTTGGGTCTAGGTGTGACCACTTCTATGTATAGAAGATTGATATATCTCTATGCCTAGTTATTAGGCAGTATCCCTCTCGAGATAGGTTAATTGTGGTTGTGATTGTTTGAGGTTGAGGTAAGTCTGTAGGACTTACTTAGCTACCATCCTTATATTGGGTGCTTGTATGAGTGGTGTGTGATATATGCTTGATACCATGTGATAGTTGATTATTAAAATTCTATGTTTTAGTGACCGCCCATTGTAGTGGCCGTAATAACCTTTCCCTTCATCCCGCCGTGGAGTCTAGGAGGTTCCCTGCAGTCAGACCAGACCTTGTTTACGGGAAGAGCGCAATCCACTCCCATAGGGTATACAGGTTGTGTAACCGATACCACTCCAGCTGGATAAAGCACTCAGAGGCGAGGATGATACGTTCCTCGTGTCGCATATTTTCATATATATATATATATATATATATATATATATATATATATATATATATATATATATAGATCCTGGCTCATATGTAAACATCTCTTATCGTGTGAACGTGTAAATACCGAATATATGTGAGTATACCGCCGAATATATAGATTCAGGTCCGGCAAATTTTCTTTCATTAATAACATGATTTTTTTATTCTTTAACATCACCTAATATCAGCCATGTATTTAACGATCTAACGGATACAATTTGTTCTCATTTTACATGAAAAGAGTTGTTTACATGTGAGACAACCTCTATATATATATATATATATATATATATACGATTTGAGTGAATGACTATTATATAAAGATGATAAAATGGGTAAATATGTGATAACATGATTATGTGTTACCTTTCATGACTTGTGCTTGCACTTATGCATTACCTTATATACGTATGGTTAGCTAATGGTTTCATACCATGTTGTAGATACTTTGTAGGATAGGCGAGCTGCTGAGTGATTTAGCATGGTGACAGGCCGAGGACTCTCGTACATTAGGGGGTTATGATTTTTTTTGGGGATGCTTATGCTTCTCTTATGCGAGAGGATGATGTTTTGTATACTTCCTATGTGAGGGTGTTGCTTTATACTCGGATATGATCTTGTTTACCTTTTGGTTGTACAGTTTATACAGTTTTATGTATTTGTTTTATATCTGTCAGTTCCATGTTGTATGGTCTAGTGAACTTGTTGTCAGAATAGGGTCAAGATCCATTGTGAGATCCTAGTCCAATGTGGCATCCTGAGTCCCGTGGATTTGGGGTGTTACGGAGTTGGTATCAGAGCCTTTGGATGACAACAATGGCAGTTGCTACCTGCAATGAGGCTTGATGGATAAAATACACAGAACCCGAAAGGGGTCTTACATTTTAAATTTTTTTTTTGGTTTAAAAAGTTATTTTGGGATAGAATGTACGAGAAGTCGTCACCTCTTTCATGGATCTCTCTAGTATAAATATGTATTGTGGACTATGTGTTTGTGTTATATATATCTACACATATGGCATATATATAGCCTTATAAGTTAGGTGTGAATACCGCGCATATGGCTCGGACTAGAGATGCTTCTGCTGTAGGCCGGGGTAGAGCTAGACCACCCCTTCCTCCGGGTGTGGTAGGTCAAGGACCAGTTTCCGCTGCTGATCCACTATTGGTGGAGGAGGTCCATGAGGAGATTGTTGAGAGGGTCATCCCAGAGACGAGGAGTGGTGGATCTAGGAGACAACGTTCACATTGAGTCTAGTCATATGACTTGGTCGTGTCTCCATGAGGGGGCCAGAGTTTCGTGCTTACATCCGACGTGTTGAGGAGGCTGCCAAAGCGGGCAGACGGGCCGCAAAACTACCAAGGCATGAGGGATCTTTTGAGATGTCCTAGGGAACCACTTAGGTGCAAGTTATGCCGGCACGTGCTGTTGAGACTGTTCGAGCTCCAAAGGAGTATAGAGCACCTCGACCATACACTTGGTTGAAGGTATTTCATTAGTTGGGCGTACCCCCTTTCTCTAGGAAGGTGGGATTAGAGACTAAGGTCCGATAAGGCATGTGGATTCTACCTTAGAGTCCATCAGATGCCTAGAGGACAGATGGATGGATTTAGTTTAGACTCTATTCCGCGACCTTGCTCATTAGTGGTGGAGGACTGTACGAGCCCGAGCCACTTGCTACGATCAGATGAGGAGTATGATTAGAGAGAACTTCTGCCTACCTCATTGAGGAGAGAGAAGCTGCAGGACTTCGTGGAGGCCGGCTTTGAGGATGTGCCGATTGTAGATGCCATCATCCGCTTCCAAATATAGCTAGCATTGTTGGGTCCAGCTGCACATTCTGAGGACCAGCATGTGTACCTATTCTCCCGTCGGCTGTGGGAGAGTACACACTCCTATGTGGATACATTTCATTGCGAGTCCTTGGTCAATTACCAGGACCGAGCTTCTGCTTATGAGCGTGAGAAAGCCAATCAGAGGAAGGCTTCTGAGACGGGACAGTCTGAGAAGAGGCAAAATAATGGACATACTAGTGGTGCTAGAGGAGATTCTGGTTCTGGGCGGAGCCAGAGAAGTAAGGGATACCACTCATCTACATTGATGATCTTCTTGATCAACTTCAGGGAGCGACAGTGTTCTCCCGGATAGACTTCCATTCAGGATATTGTTAGCATGAAATATTGTGATATTTTAGGAACGTTTTCTTAGTGTATTTGATCCATATTGATAATCATTGATTGGGCATTGATGCATTTGTGAGCTAGTTTATCTATAATGTCGATATAGAGATCTACACAAGCTTTATGTTGATTATAGGTAATTGAGAGCTATTTCCGAACGGAATTGAGCAAGAATGAAGTTGATGGAGCATGTCCATGAATTGAGGACATTGCTAGGAGCCAAAGGAGTGCCAACTTGAAGGATGCACGAGGCTAAGGAAGAATCACGTTCTAGCCCTAAGGATGCACGAGGCTAAGGATGCACTACCCAAAGAAGGTTAAGAAGAAACCTCCCAAAGATGCACAGGACTTGAAATTGGAAGAATTGATGAAGAAATTTGAGATGATCGAAGAAAAATTAAGAGCCTATAAGGAAGAACTCCAAGTTTCGAGCATTCCTCCTATCGAACCCGAAGTTCCTCTAGAACCTCTTGAAGAGGATAAAGAGGAAGATCTGGAGAACCTTGGCCAAATTACTGAAACTGTGGCCAAGGTTGAAGAAGATCCAGATGAGTTGGGAGATATTTCATGTGTGGATCATCATCCCAACATGAACCTTGTCCCAAGCCTTGAAGAACTTAACAAGGTATATTGTCTTACTTCCTTTGAAATTCCTATTAAAATTTCTAATTTTTTAGGAATGCACCGGAGAGTTGGAGGTCTCTTCCAAACGAACCTCCTAAGGTGAAGATGAAACCTCCATTAAAATTGCTGGAAGTAGATGCTCCTTGGACTACAAGGAGTAATATTGGCAAGCGCTTCAATGCCAATGCCAATAAATGTTTTTTGTTCAAGTATGGGGTCATTTACATGACGAAGACCATACATCATCCCCAAGTTGGAGATGGGGAAGCTAGGAGGATTCTCCAGAAACTGATTTCTTGATCTAGGAAAGGATGGGATGCAAGGCTGAATGGATATGATCTCTATGATGAACATTGTTTTTTGAAATAGCTATGATGATTCTTATATGTTTGAATTGATTTATGACATATGTGGGATTTGAATACTTTGTTAGAATTTCATGCATGTTTGATAATTTGCTTTCATTCCCAATCATGTTGAGTGTTGAAGGTTGAAACCACATATAAGTTCTTACACTTCTTATTAAAATGATTAAGGCACTTCGATTTTCTTACTTCTTTCATTGATCACTTAACCCCTCAATGAAAATAATTGCCTCATTTACCTATTCGGGAATTAGGAAGAGTTGAGTTTTGGCATGTTTGATGTGGGAGGGCCATGAAAGCAAAATTTTGCATTCAAAGAATAGAAAAAAATTTGTAGGTTTGGGGAAGTCAATCATGACGATGAGTAACTCGGCACCATTCACATAGCCGGGTGTTTGTGTCTTGCCAAAGTCGGATTGAGCGATATTCCTAACGGATTATGGTATGTGCATCAAGGGTTTGAGACATTTCATAAAAATTGAGAAACGCCAATCTCCTAGGCTTCGGTTTTTGTGCACCTCTATCCATAACTCCAAAAGTAAAGTCGAAAAATGAAAGGAAAAGAGCGAAGCTCTAAGTTGATGTTGTTGCAAAATTAAAAGAAAAAGTAAAAGAGTTGGGTTATTCCTTTTCCCGGATTCATGCACCACATCCCTTATAAGTTTCCCTCCTTTCCGCACTCTAGACCTTACTTGAAAGACCTTAAGATCTTTGAGTATGTTGTTTGGCTTTGTGGTCTAAACTGGATTCCTCATGATTGATTTTGATATATTGCAAGTTATGATGCATGTTATGATTTTCTTCCAAAGTGTGATTATCCTTTTCATGATATAATTCCTTTTGATCATATAATGATTTTCATTAGCTATGAAGCGACCATTTGAGGGTGATCTATAAATAGAAGCACAACCAAAATATTGTGGTTATTCTTTATTTTTGCATATTCATAATCCATATCATCTTGTATCTTAAGTTTGAATCTTGCTTGGGGACAAGCAAGAGGCAAGTATGGGGTATTTTGATGACATGAATTATGACCTATTTTTAGACATGTATTTATATAGATTTTCCTTTTATCTTACATGCATAGACATACATTCATGGCATTTATGGTTATATTTACCTACTTTGCAAGAATAGAGGTCTACACAGAGTTTTATTGCATTCGTAGGTAATTTGGCGAATTATGGAGCAAAAATGGAACATTTAAGGATTAAGCCTTGAAACGGGACAAAAAGGAGCATAAAAGGAATTTAGGACGCCCAAAGTATCTTCTGATACCGTCTGACGGCCCAAAGTATTTTCTGATACCATTGGACGCGGCCCAAAGTATTCTCTGATACCGTCTGACGCGCCAAAGTATTTTCTGATACCTTATGACGCGGCCCAGAGTATCTTCTGATACCAGCGGATTCGACTTCTTTTCAGCCCAAATATTTAGGGTTTTATCTTTAAACCCTAGATTGATCCCTAATAATATTCGATAGCCTTCAACATTGAAAGTCGGACGGTGACAGCCCCAGGATTTGGATCCCCAAAGAGAGGGAGGCTTGAAGATTTTATTGCGTACAGGGAAGATTTGGGGAAGGACGCACTTTCCTATTTTTGGAGTTGGAAGATCTTAGGGTTTACATTTGAAGGCGGATTGACATCCCGTTCTTCATTGTCCCTAGAAATTTTGTGAGGTTTTTCTGTTCCTTTGATTCTACATCCATTGAACGCGGTTTGCGATTATTGTGTTTGATTGACATTTGTTTTGAGTTTATTATTGAGATTATAAGGTTTTACATTTTCTCCCTTTCATATTTGATTATTGATATCATAATGATGATTATTGGCTAAAACCCGTTAGCAATTCTAGGGTGAAGGGTTGATAGTTGTGGCTTAGATAATGATAGATCGATCGTAATTTGATTGGACCCTGAGAGTTAGAGAAATATCGTCGACACCCTAAATCACGGCCTGTTCTTAGGTTTCCACGGCCGTGATTCTCAAGAACTACCCGTGATTTACTTCAGTTTACGAACCTTGCTTTTACTTTAATCCAAAGTTAAAGATTTGCTTTAACTTAGTCTTGGCTTGCCTTTTCTAGGTAGTAGTGAAGCCTGAACAACCTCTACTTTGATTTCGAGTGTCAGAACCTTAATCGGTTTAGTTAGTCTTGATCCTTGGGTTACAAGTTTGGGTATTTGAGATTAATTCTTTTCTTTAGATCCTTTCTATACTGAAGCCTCAACAACCTTTATAGAGAGTATTTCTAGATAAGTCATATAAAGGCTTGGAACTTCACCGTACATTGCTTTACCTTAGCATACCTTTGCAACTCTTAACTCTGTCCTTAGTTCATTATTATATCTTAAATTGATTGCCACAATTAGATACCTGGATCTTTAGGGTTGCTGTTTTCCCAATATATTTGCAAAGCTTTACCCTTTTACTTGCTTGACAACTTTACAACTGAATTTGTTCCCCCCAAATCCCTGTGTTCGATACTCTGGAATACTTGCTAATCTACGCCGATACGTACACTGCGGGTTCGCTTGCTTTTATTCTAGTTTTATAAATTTAAAACTTGATTTGGTCTAGGCCGAATTCGGTTTTCGGTTGTCAAGATTGGGAGCTTCTCCCTTGATATTTGATATCTTTTTTAGTGCATGCGCAGGTCTAGGAACACCGAGGACCTCTTACCTCTTGATCAAGAGCTTGAGAGGACTTTAAGGCAAAAGCGTAAGGAAAAGAAGATGGTTGAAGAACACGAACGTGATCTTCAATCGGAGCTAGCGGAGAAAGAAGCTCAACTTCAATGGAGTGAGAAAACTCGTATAGAGGAATCGGAACGTCATCAAACTAAAGTTGATGATCTAACCGATGTTGTATTCCAAATGAGGATGGAATTAAGCGACCTTAAGATGAAGACTAATAGGAAACCCTCAAGAAGGGCATCAAGATCGAGAAGAAGAAGTCATTCATCCGCTGGTGATAGTGACTCTTCCATGCCAGCGCTAGAGGAAATTGATCCCACGATCAATGTGAATCCTTTCCATCCACGGCCAGCTGCCAACCGACGTGTTCCACCTAGGAATGCAAGGATCGAACGTGTAGATGATGAGCCAAGAACTCTTGGCCAAAGGATGGATCCAACACAACAACCACGCCGTTTGGGCGTGAATTTTGATACTGATGATGCTGGGTTTAGCTTCAACCCGCAGGTTATTACTCTTGTTCGCCAAAATCAATTTGGCGGAACAAGCGCTGAATCTCCACACCAACACTTGCAAAACTTTGAGTGCATGATGGAGACAATGAAGCCGAAGAACGCTACTACCAACAACTATAAGCTCAAGCCTTTCTTTTTCTCCTTGAAGGGGAAAGTGTTGTCTTGGTACCAAGCTCTTCCTAGTTGGAAACTAGATACGTGGGAAGACCTTTCCGCGGAGTTCCTCACCAAATTCTTTCCTCCTTCCAAAACGGCGGAACTTAGAGGTAAGATTAATGCATTTTCCATGAGATCTAACGAAAGTTTGTTTCAATCTTGGGAAGGGTTTCAGGATTTGCTTTTGGATTGCCCTCATCATGGCATATCCAAACTTGCCTTGTTGGAGATATACTATAAGGGGCTGGATGTGGAGACACAATTCAAACTCCAATCCCTCTCATGTGGCACATTCATGGACATGAAGGAAGATGATGCTTGGGACTTCATTGAGAAGCAAGCAAGGGTCATAGAGAAGTATTCCCACCGGAAAGTGGAGGGAAATCGTGTGGAGCAAGGAGCAAAGCTCACACATGAAGCTCAAAATCAGATTTTCTCCCTCAACAATGAGATAAAAGAGTTGAAGGAGGCTATCAAGACCAACATTCCAAAGCAACAAGGAAAGGATGTTGGCTATTTGGGCAACAACAACAATGGCGGTGATAACACAAACCGCAACAACAACAATAACCGGAGCAACAACCGGAATAATTGGAATGGCAACAACAACCGGAACAACAATAGGGGTTCAAGCAACAACAATTGGCGCTCCAATCAACAAAACTCCGGTAACTCTTATCCTTCCAATTCTAATTCACTAACTCTACCTTCCTCTTCCTCTACTCCTTTGAAAAGCCAAGGGCAAACATCTAATGGAGGAAGCACTTCGGGGAAGGAGAAGCCCGATCCCATGTTGGAAACGATTTTGGGAAAACTTCAAGGGTTGGAGAACCGCATCATTAAGGTTGATGATCAAATTTCTAAGGTTGATAAAGCCCAAAAGGTTTTAGAAAACCAAATGTTCAGCCAAGCGGAGGAAGTTCCTAGGAATCAAGGGAAACTTCCAAGAAAGACGGTGGACAACCCTAAGGGAAGGGTGATGGAAATCACAACTAGAAGCGGAGTGACTACCACCGATCCGCAACCTAAGTTTGTTGAAGTCTCCGTTGAGAAAGACAAAGAGAAGGGGAAGGAGAAGGAAGATGTCTACGTTCCTCCTCCGGCTTACAAACCTCCCCTACCATTCCCTCAACTTTGATATCAATATAACTATTGTTGGCTAAAACCCTTTAGCGATTCTAAGGTGAAGGGTTGATAGTTGTGGCTTAGATGATGATAGATCGATCGTAATTAAATTGGACCCTGAGAGTTAGAGAGAATCGCCGATAAACCTAAACCACGGTCTGTTCTTGAGCTTCCACGACCGTGGAACTCAAGAACTACCCGTAATTTTGTGTTAATTTACGAACTTGCTTTTACTTTAGTCCAAAGTTAAAGATTTGCTTTAACTTAGTTTAGGCTTGCCTTTTCTAGGTGGTAGTGAAGCCTCAACAACCTCTACCTCGATTATGAGTGTCACAACCTTAATCGGTTAAGTTAGTCTTGATCCTTGGATTATAAGTTTGGGTATTTGACATTAATTCTTACCTTTAGAACCTTTCTATACTGAAGCCTCAACAACCTTTATAGAGAGTGTCTTATAGGTGAGTGATATAAGGTTTTTGGAACTTCACCGTACGATTACCTTACATTCGCATACCTTTTCATATCTCAATTCTGTCCTTACATCCTTAGTATATCTTGAATCGATTGCCACAACTGGATTCCCGGATCTTTAGGATTGCTGTTTTCCCAATATATTTGCAAAGCTTACCCTTTTACTTGCTTGACAACTTATAATTGAATTTGTTCCCCCCAAATTCCTGTGTTCGATACTCTGGAATTTTTGCTTAACTACGTCGATCTGTACACTGCGGGTTCGCTTGCTTGATTTCTAGTTTTATAAATTTAAAGCTTATTTGCACGCACGTTTTGTGGCGAACAAGTTTTTTGCGCTGTTGCCGGGGATTTGGTTTAGGCCGAATTCGGTTATCGGTTGTCAAGCTTGGGAGCTTTGCTCTTGTTATTTGATATCTTTTCGGTATGAGTTTTTGAGTTTTCAGGGTCACCAATGGTTGTTAAGGGCTGTAAGGCTCCATACGATTCAATATGGGTAGCGAAGCAAACGGCTAGAGCAGATTATTGTGAATACTTGGTAGAGAAATACGCCTTCTATTGGTTTGATACCGAAAGAGAACGTGAAAAAAACCATTAAATATGAATTTGCAAAATGGGAAAAGCTGCACTAGCCAAAGAAGGTTAAGAAGAAACCTCCCAAAGATGCACAGGACTTGAAATTGGAAGAATTGATGAAGAAATTTGAGATGATCGAAGAAAAATTCAGAGCCTATAAGGAAGCACTCCAAGTTTCGAGCATTCCTCCTATCGAACCCGAAGTTCCTCTAGAACCTCTTGAAGAGGATAAAGAGGAAGACCTGGAGAACCTTGGCCAAATTACTGAAACTGTGGCCAAGGTTGAAGAAGATCCAGATGAGTTGGGAGATATTTCATGTGTGGATCATCATCCCAACATGAACCTTGTCCCAAGCCTTGAAGAACTTAACAAGGTATATTGTCTTACTTCCTTTGAAATTCCTATTAAAATTTCTAATTTTTTAGGAATGCACTGGAGAGTTGGAGGTCTCTTCCAAACGAACCTCCTAAGGTGAAGATGAAACCTCCATTAAAATTGCTGGAAGTAGATGCTCCTTGGACTACAAGGAGTAATATTGGCAAGCGCTTCAATGCCAATGCCAATAAATGTTTTTTGTTCAAGTATGGGGTCATTTACATGACGAAGACCATACATCATCCCCAAGCTGGAGATGGGGAAGCTAGGAGGATTCTCCAGAAACTGATTTCTTGATCTAGGAAAGGATGGGATGCAAGGCTGAATGGATATGATCTCTATGATGAACATTGTTTTTTGAAATAGCTATGATGATTCTTATATGTTTGAATTGATTTATGACATATGTGGGATTTGAATACTTTGTTAGAATTTCATGCATGTTTGATAATTTGCTTTCATTCCCAATCATGTTGAGTGTTGAAGGTTGAAACCACATATAAGTTCTTACACTTCTTATTGAAATGATTAAGGCACTTCGATTTTCTTACTTCTTTCATTGCTCACTTAACCCCTCAATGAAAATAATTGCCTCATTTACCTATTCGGGAATTAGGAAGAGTTGAGTTTTGGCATGTTTGATGTGGGAGGGCCATGAAAGCAAAATTTTGCATTCAAAGAATAGAAAAAAATTTGTAGGTTTGGGGAAGTCAATCATGACGATGAGTAACTCGGCACCATTCACATAGCCGGGTGTTTGTGTCTTGCCAAAGTCGGATTGAGCGATATTCCTAACGGATTATGGTATGTGCATCAAGGGTTTGAGGCATTTCATAACAATTGAGAAATGCCAATCTCCTAGGCTTCGGTTTTTGTGCACCTCTATCCATAACTCCAAAAGTAAAGTCGAAAAATGAAAGGAAAAGAGCGAAGCTCTAAGTTGATGTTGTTGCAAAATTAAAAGAAAAAGTAAAAGAGTTGGGTTATTCCTTTTCCCGGATTCATGCACCACATCCCTTATAAGTTTCCTTCCTTTCCGCACTCTAGACCTTACTTGAAAGACCTTAAGATCTTTGAGTATGTTGTTTGGCTTTGTGGTCTAAACTGGATTCCTCATGATTGATTTTGATATATTGCAAGTTATGATGCATGTTATGATTTTCTTCCAAAGTGTGATTATCCTTTTCATGATATAATTCCTTTTGATCATATAATGATTTTCATTAGCTATGAAGCGACCATTTGAGGGTGATCTATGAATAGAAGCACAACCAAAATATTGTGGTTATTCTTTATTTTTGCATATTCATAATCCATATCATCTTGTATCTTAAGTTTGAATCTTGCTTGGGGACAAGCAAGAGGCAAGTATGGGGTATTTTGATGACATGAATTATGACCTATTTTTAGACATGTATTTATATAGATTTTCCTTTTATTTTACATGCATAGACATACATTCATGGCATTTATGGTTATATTTACCTACTTTGCAAGAATAGAGGTCTACACAGAGTTTTATTGCATTCGTAGGTAATTTGGCGAATTATGGAGCAAAAATGGAACATTTAAGGATTAAGCCTTGAAACGGGACAAAAAGGAGCATAAAAGGAATTTAGGACGCCCAAAGTATCTTCTGATACCGTCTGACGGCCCAAAGTATTTTCTGATACCATTGGACGCGGCCCAAAGTATTCTCTGAAACCGTCTGACGCGCCAAAGTATTTTCTGATACCTTATGACGCGGCCCAGAGTATCTTCTGATACCAGCGGATTCGACTTCTTTTCAGCCCAAATATTTAGGGTTTTATCTTTAAACCCTAGATTGATCCCTAATAATACTCGATAGCCTTCAACATTGAAAGACGGACGGTGACAGCCCCAGGATTTGGATCCCCAAAGAGAGGGAGGCTTGAAGATTTTATTGCGTACAGGGAAGATTTGGGGAAGGACGCACTTTCCTATTTTTGGAGTTGGAAGATCTTAGGGTTTACATTTGAAGGCGGATTGACATCCCGTTCTTCATTGTCCCTAGAAATTTTGTGAGGTTTTTCTGTTCCTTTGATTCTACATCCATTGAACGCGGTTTGCGATTATTGTGTTTGATTGACATTTGTTTTGAGTTTATTATTGAGATTATAAGGTTTTACATTTTCTCCCTTTCATATTTGATTATTGATATCAAAATGATGATTATTGGCTAAAACCCGTTAGCAATTCTAGGGTGAAGGGTTGATAGTTGTGGCTTAGATAATGATAGATCGATCGTAATTTGATTGGACCCTGAGAGTTAGAGAAATATCGTCGACACCCTAAATCACGGCCTGTTCTTAGGTTTCCACGGCCGTGATTCTCAAGAACTACCCGTGATTTACTTCAGTTTACGAACCTTGCTTTTACTTTAATCCAAAGTTAAAGATTTGCTTTAACTTAGTCTTGGATTGCCTTTTCTAGGTAGTAGTGAAGCCTGAACAACCTCTACTTTGATTTCGAGTGTCACAACCTTAATCGGTTTAGTTAGTCTTGATCCTTGGGTTACAAGTTTGGGTATTTGAGATTAATTCTTTTCTTTAGATCCTTTCTATACTGAAGCCTCAACAACCTTTATAGAGAGTATTTCTAGATAAGTCATATAAAGGCTTGGAACTTCACCGTACATTGCTTTACCTTAGTATACCTTTGCAACTCTTAACTCTGTCCTTAGTTCATTATTATATCTTAAATCGATTGCCACAATTAGATACCTGGATCTTTAGGGTTGCTGTTTTCCCAATATATTTGCAAAGCTTTACCCTTTTACTTGCTTGACAACTTTACAACTGAATTTGTTCCCCCCAAATCCCTGTGTTCGATACTCTAGAATACTTGCTAATCTACGCCGATCCGTACACTGCGGGTTCGCTTGCTTTTATTCTAGTTTTATAAATTTAATGCTTGATTTGGTCTAGGCCGAATTCGGTTTTCGGTTGTCAAGCTTGGGAGCTTCTCCCTTGATATTTGATATCCTTTTTAGTGCATGCGCAGGTCTAGGAACACCGAGGACCTCTTACCTCTTGATCAAGAGCTTGAGAGGACTTTAAGGCAAAAGCGTAAGGAAAAGAAGATGGTTGAAGAACACGAACGTGATCTTCAATCGGAGCTAGCGGAGAAAGAAGCTCAACTCCAATGGAGTGAGAAAACTCGTATAGAGGAATCGGAACGTCATCAAACTAAAGTTGATGATCTAACCGATGTTGTATTCTAAATGAGGATGGAATTAAGCGACCTTAAGCTGAAGACTAATAGGAAACCCTCAAGAAGGGCATCAAGATCGAGAAGAAGAAGTCATTCATCCGCTGGTGATAGTGACTCTTCCATGCCAGCGCTAGAGGAAATTGATCCCACGATCAATGTGAATCCTTTCCATCCACGGCCAGCTGCCAACCGACGTGTTCCACCTAGGAATGCAAGGATCGAACGTGTAGATGATGAGCCAAGAACTCTTGGCCAAAGGATGGATCCAACACAACAACCACGCCGTTTGGGCGTGAATTTTGATACTGATGATGCTGGGTTTAGCTTCAACCCGCAGGTTATTACTCTTGTTCGCCAAAATCAATTTGGCGGAACAAGCGCTGAATCTCCACACCAACACTTGCAAAACTTTGAGTGCATGATGGAGACAATGAAGCCGAAGAACGCTACTACCAACAACTATAAGCTCAAGCCTTTCTTCTTCTCCTTGAAGGGGAAAGTGTTGTCTTGGTACCAAGCTCTTCCTAGTTGGAAACTAGATACGTGGGAAGACCTTTCCGCGGAGTTCCTCACCAAATTCTTTCCTCCTTCCAAAACGGCGGAACTTAGAGGTAAGATTAATGCATTTTCCATGAGATCTAACGAAAGTTTGTTTCAATCTTGGGAAAGGTTTCAGGATTTGCTTTTGGATTGCCCTCATCATGGCATATCCAAACTTGCCTTGTTGGAGATATACTATAAGGGGCTGGATGTGGAGACACAATTCAAACTCCAATCCCTCTCATGTGGCACATTCATGGACATGAGGGAAGATGACGCTTGGGACTTCATTGAGAAGCAAGCAAGGGTCATAGAGAAGTATTCCCACCGGAAAGTGGAGGGAAATCGTGTGGAGCAAGGAGCAAAGCTCACACATGAAGCTCAAAATCAGATTTTCTCCCTCAACAATGAGATCAAAGAGTTGAAGGAGGCTATCAAGACCAACATTCCAAAGCAACAAGGAAAGGATGTTGGCTATTTGGGCAACAACAACAATGGCGGTGATAACACAAACTGCAACAACAACAATAACCGGAGCAACAACCGGAATAATTGGAATGGCAACAACAACCGGAACAACAATAGGGGTTCAAGCAACAACAATTGGCGCTCCAATCAACAAAACTCCGGTAACTCTTATCCTTCCAATTCTAATTCACTAACTCCACCTTCCTCTTCCTCTACTCCTTTGAAAAGCCAAGGGCAAACATCTAATGGAGGAAGCACTTCGGGGAAGGAGAAGCCCGATCCCATGTTGGAAACGATTTTGGGAAAACTTCAAGGGTTGGAGAACCGCATCATTAAGGTTGATGATCAAATTTCTAAGGTTGATAAAGCCCAAAAGGTTTTAGAAAACCAAATGTTCAGCCAAGCGGAGGAAGTTCCTAGGAATCAAGGGAAACTTCCAAGAAAGACGGTGGACAACCCTAAGGGAAGGGTGATGGAAATCACAACTAGAAGCGGAGTGACTACCACCGATCCGCAGCCTAAGTTTGTTGAAGTCTCCGTTGAGAAAGACAAAGAGAAGGGGAAGGAGAAGGAAGATGTCTACGTTCCTCCTCCGGCTTACAAACCTCCCCTACCATTCCCTCAACCTAGAGCGAGAGCGCGCCTGGATAAACAATTTGTAAGTTTATAGAACTCATGAGCAAGCTTCATATTAATATACCTTTCATTGATGTTATTGTAGGTATGCCGGCTTATGGCAAGTTCTTGAAGGAAATCCTCTCTAACAAGAGAAAGCTAGAGGATTTCGGAGAGGTTAAGATGAGTTCGGATTCTTTGGATCTCATCAAGACCATGAAGGAGAAAATGCCCCCAAAGCTAAAGGATCCGGGGTCATTTTGCATTCCCATAGGAGTGGGAGATGTCACATACGATGCATTGTGTAGGAAGATCGGTTTAGGCGACCCTAAACCGGTAAAGATGACATTGTACATGGCGGATCGATCCATAACTCGCCCCGTTGGTATTGTAGAGGACTTCCCCGTCAAGCTAGCTAAATTCTTTGTTCCCATTGATTTTGTCGTGCTTGATATTCCTGCAGATAGTCCGGTCCCGATCATACTCGGAAGACCGTTTCTTGCAACTTCCGGCTGCATAGTCGATTGCAAGAATGGTAGACTCGCCTTTGATATAGGAGAAGAGAAAGTAGAGTTCGTTCTTTCCACTCTAGTGAAGGAGCCAATATTTGATGAGGATATATTCAATATCTAAGATGAAGAAGGGTTGTCTAGGTAGGAGGTAAGTGATATTCTCTTCAACGATCCTTTACAAAAGGTTATTACTATGAGTCTAACGAATGTAGGGGAAGAAGAGGAGTGCAATGAGGCAATTGAAGCCTTAGAAGCACAAGAAGAGGTATATGAAGTGGAGTTTGAAAAACTCCACGATGAGGCAGAAAACGTGAGAATCCACGGCCATACACTATATTCCACGGCCGTGGATTTCACCAACAAAACCGTGTCCCACTCCAGAGAGTTATACGGTCGTGGAAGAAACAGAGAGACCGTATTTCCTTTCCACGCCCTAAACCACGGCCGTGGAGAAAGCAGGGAGACCGTGATTTTGGCCGTGGAAAAGGGTGATCGAGACACTTCTTCAACTTCTTTTGATTCTTCTCCCACACATTCTACACCCTTAGATACTTCTAAGGAGACATCGGAAGCTCCACAAGGATCATTGGAAGCTCCGAAAGCGATTGAACTAAAGCCGCTTCCTACTCATCTAAGGTACGCTTTTCTAGGACCTAATTCTACCTTTCCGGTTATTGTTAGTTCCGATCTAAGCCTAGATGAACATAATCAGCTCATGGTTGTCCTTAGAAAACATAGAAAAGCTTTAGGATATACTATTGAGGATTTAGTAGGAATCAAACCCTCCCTATGCATGCATAAGATATTAATGGAGGAAGACTTTAGGACTTCAAGACAACCTCAAAGGCGGTTAAATCCGACCATGAAGGAGGTTGTCTAGAAGGAAATTCTTAAACTCCTTGATGCAGGTATCATCTACCCTATCTCCGATAGCAAGTGGGTGAGTCCGGTTCAAGTAGTTCCGAAGAAGGGAAGAATGACGGTCATCACCAACAAAAACAACGAACTCATTCTTACCCGAACCGTAACGGGATGGCGGATGTGCATAGACTACCGCAAGCTTAACAACGCGACGAGGAAGGATCACTTCCCACTACCCTTCATCGATCAAATGCTTGAAAGGTTAGCGCAACATTCGTACTTTTGCTATCTTGACGGTTATAGTGGTTTCTTTCAGATTCCGATACACCCGGATGATCAGGAGAAGACCACATTCACGTGCCCGTGGGGTACGTTTGCCTATAGGAGAATGCCGTTCGGGATTTGCAACGCCCCAGCCACCTTTCAACAGTGCATGATGGCCATCTTCTCCGAATACATTGAGGAAATCATGGAGGTCTTCATGGATGACTTCTCCGTATACGGTTCCTCTTTTAACGATTGCCTTTCTAACCTTTCTCTTGTTTTACAAAGGTGTGAAGACACTAACCTAGTTCTAAATTGGGAGAAGTGTCAATTTATGGTTAAGGAAGGAATTGTATTAGGTCACTTAATTTCTAATAGAGGGATAGAGGTAGATAAGGCGAAAATAGAGACTATAGAAAAGCTTCCTCCCCCAACTTCGGTGAAAGGGATAAGAAGTTTTCTAGGACATGCCGGATTCTATAGACGCTTCATTAAAGACTTTTCTAAAATATCAAAACCTCTCACTAATATATTGATGAAGGATGCGGTTTTTGAGTTTTCGCAGGAATGTTTGGATGCGTTTAACATGATCCGGGAACCTCTAATTTCAGCACCTATCATCCAACCTCCTGATTGGACTCTTCCCTTTGAGGTTATGTGCGATGCTAGTGACGTTGCAATAGGAGCTGTTCTTGGGAAAAGAAAAGAAGGGCGAACCCATGCCATATACTATGCTAGCAAGACGCTAGATGAAGCGTAGCTCAATTACGCCACTACCGAAAAAGAGTTTTTAGCCATTGTCTATGCTATTGACAAATTTCGCTCTTATCTTGTAGGTGCAAAGGTGATTGTCTACACGGATCATGCTGCGATCCGGTACCTCCTTGCAAAGAAAGATGCGAAGCCAAGGCTAATTAGATGGATTCTTCTCCTACAAGAATTCGATCTAGAGATCCGCGACAAGAAAGGTTCAGAAAATTCTGTTGCGGATCATTTGAGTCGCCTAACACATCTAGAGGACGACCATTTACCTATAGATGACTCCTTCCCGGACGAACACCTACACATTATAGAGGAGTGCATCGATGTGATCTCCAAAGGTAACGAACCATGGTTTGCTGATTTTGTTAACTATTTGGTTTGTCAGGAGATACCGCCCGGACTATCTTACGCACAAAGAAAGAAGTTCTTTAAGGATGTCCGGGAATACTTTTGGAATGAACCTCTCCTCTTAAAGAGAGGTCCGGATGACATTATTCGGCGATATGTGCCGGAAGATGAGATGCAAAGTGTCATCCGCCATTGTCATTCACTACCTTGTGGAGGACACGCTAGTTCGAACAAGACTAGCGCTAAGGTATTGCAATCTGGATTTTTTTGGCCTACTTTATTTAGAGATGTGCAATCCTTTGTTTCCTGCTGCGATGCTTGTCAAAGAACAGGAAATATCTCTAGAAGGAATGAGATGCCTCTCAACAACATCCAAGAGGTGGAGATTTTCGATGTTTGGGGAGTTGACTTCATGGGACCATTCCCATCATCTTCTGGAAACCAATACATACTATTGGCGGTAGATTACGTTTCTAGATGGGTGGAAGCAATTGCCTCTCCCACCAATGATGCCATGGTGGTGGTTAAGTTCTTTAACAAGACCATCTTCCCACGATTTGGGACGCCAAGGATTATCATTAGTGATGGAGGTTCTCACTTCATTGCCCGGCGCTTTGAAGCTCTTCTAGCTAAGTATGGGGTCACTCACAAGATCGCTACCCCCTATCATCCACTAACTAGTGGACAAGTTGAGATCTCAAATAGGGAGATCAAAGGAATTCTAGAGAAGACGGTTTCAAGAACTAGGAAGGATTGGTCCTTGAAGCTTGACGATGCATTGTGGGCGTACCGGACTGCGTACAAGACCCCCATAGGAACCACACCATACAACCTTGTGTATGGGAAGTCTTGTCACTTGCCGGTAGAGTTGGAACACAAGGCGTTTTGGGCTATCAAGTGGTTAAATTTTAGCATGAAGGAAGCGGGAGAGAAACGTCTCTTGGACCTTAATGAGCTAGATGAACTCCGCTTGAACGCTTATGAAAACGCCAAGATCTATAAGGAGAGAGCAAAGCGTTGGCATGATAAGCACATCATTCCAAAGGACTTCAAAGAAGGAGATCAAGTTCTCCTCTTCAATTCAAGGCTTCGTCTCTTTCCAGGTAAGCTTAAATCTCGTTGGACCGGACCTTTTCTAATTAAGCGTATTTTCCCGCATGGTGCAGTTGAAGTATGGGGTGAAGCGGGCGGAAGCTTTAAGGTGAACGGTCAACGACTCAAGAAGTATACGCCGGAACTCCAAGCTGAAGAGTTCGCGCCTATCGCACTCGAATATGTGCGAGATTGGTCTAGCTACGGACCTTAAACAAAGCGCTTCTTGGGAGGCAACCCAAGGTATTGCATTTTTGTTTTTGTTTTCGATTCATAGTTTAGCTTAGTTTAGACGTTTTTGCTTTGTTTTGCCTTCGATTCCTTCCGGTATATTCGTGTTTTTGGATGTAGGAACAATGGAAAAGGAAAAGGGAAGAGTAATGTTGAAGAAAAGTGACGAAACTTGAACTTTGGAGCATTACAGAGAGTTCCACGGCCTAAACCACGGTCGTGACAGCTACAGTGACCGTAATTTCCAAAAGCCTTTGAAAAATCACCAAAACCACGGTTCTGTACATTTCCACGGCCGTGGAACCCCCCGACATACCGTGGTTTTCCAAATTTTGCCGTTCACTATATAAATCACGTTCTTCACAAAAACACTTCACAAACACCCATTTCCACGACCATTATCGCCGATTCCACGCCCTTCACCTCAAATCTCCGTTCGTTAATCGTTTTCAACGATTCTTCGTTCCAAATTGAAGCAAATTCAACCACCAACGAGATCCAAGCAACAAATCGAGCGGCAAATCACCAAGGAACGCGCAATTCGGATTTTAAAATCCGAAACCTAGGTTTTTTCCACTCTTCTTGATCTTTGTCAATTTGGGTTCGTTTTTGCTAGAAATTGTAGGAGAACTGATTGAAATTGGAAGGAATTATACTAGGGCTGCCTGATTGCTGAGTTTGAGTGCTGTTTGCTGAATTTTGAGAAAAAGTGAGACGAATCACGGTCTTTGTCAATTCCACGGCCGTGGAAATACCAAGAACAGACCGTGATTTTGAACAGTGATTGACTTCGTGAGGAGAGTTTCAGGGAGAATTAAGGAGAAGAAGAATGACCAAAACAAAAAGAGGAAGGGTAACCCCTCTTCCTCTTCATCATCTAGAGCACCACCACCTTCCTCCACTTCAGCTCCATCATCACCTTCATCACCCGCACATCCTAGCCCTAGAGTACCGACCATTCATGAGGATCACCTCGATGCACTCGAGAGGATCCATAAGAGGGCTGTGATAGGACCTAGGTACCTATTGTTAGAGGATCTAGCTCCTCTTAACATCATTGATGACCTTACTTGGCTCTTGGATAGAGCCGGACTAGTTGTCTTCTCGGCTATCCGAGAAGACGCATATGAGGAGATCACGAGAGAGGTTGTGACTTCGTTTGAGCACAGCCATGTGGATAGGACCGTTTCTTTCCGTCTTATGGAAAGAAACTATGATTTCTCCATCCGGGAGTTTAGAGCCTTCTTTGGGTTCCATGAGACCTTCAATGGTCGTTTTCCTAGTGGCGTTTACGCCAAAGATTTTTGGGAGGAGGTAGCTATGATTTACGCCAGCGAGGACCGCTGGCAACCAGCTGACACCAAGGCTAAGTTGATGTATCACTTAGCCCTGAAGATTGCTCACCGTGTTCTTTCTGAGTGTCTCTTTCCTAGGACGGAGACACCTTAGAAGATCAAGATGGATGAGCTCTTTCTGTTGTATTCTATGCTGTATGGGCGCCGAGCTGACCGCGCCACCCTCTTAGCTGCTACCATGAGCAAGCTTAAGAACAAGAGGGCGGGCAACATTGGATATGGTGGGATAGTCACCCACCTTGCTAGGATGTTGAGGGTAGATTTTTTTGCGTGTACACGCATACCAGCCGTACCCCTAGGACTTCAGGCCTTCATGACTAGAGGTCTCATCTTCCCTACACATAGAGGTCCGCCTTATGCGGCCATGCCTTGGGAGAGCAGGACGGGTAGGGGTTTTGAGTGGCTACCGGAGTACTCCATATTGGCTGGACGCCATAATTGGATGGAGACGTTCTCTGCTATGCATGCGAACAGGATTGCAGCTCCCCCATATGTCCCACCACCGCACGTAGTTGAGGAGGAGGAGATGAGAGATCAGTATGAGGGTGGAGGAGGAGCCGAGCAAGAGTTTGGCACGTTTCCGGATCAGCCGGATGCGGCCCCTGACATGCCCAGACGTTCTCCACGTCCTGCCAGAGCTTTAGGTTCATCTTCTCGCCGCGCCAGCGTGAGCGAGGGACCTACTTGGATGGAGACACCTCCTGCATGGTACGAAGCTCCACCTCCATGGTCCGCACAGCAGCCACCAGCACCAGCACCGTCAGATGCACCGGGGTGGTACAGCCAGGCTCCGGGATGGTATGAGCAGATGCCGGATTGGGCTACTGGCCTTTCTGAGAGAGTGGGAGCATTGGAGATTCGAGCCGATGCTAGAGATGGACGCATGGATGACCTTGATCATATGATGAGGGACGTCTACCGCCAGCAGTTCGGGCGGCACTACGACTCCAGCTTCTCTCCATTCCCGCCTCCACCTCCACCGCAGTGATGATTTGCAGGACCGACAGCTTTAGCCGCTCCACCGCAACTTTGTGAGTTTCTTTTTCTTTTTCTTTCTTTCTTTTCTTCTTTTGTTTCTTTTGTTTAAACATTAGGGACAATGTTTGTTCCAAGTATGGGGTGGGGTGTGACTAAAAGTTTGTAATAACTCTTACTCACTTTGATTGCTTCTATTGAGACTATCTTGCATGTTCATTATATTGTTGCACGTTTCATTATTGCATTACATGAAAAAGATCTTGAAAAACCCATAAAAATTGAAAATTTTTGAAAATTATGTGCTTCTAAGGTTAGAGATGATTTCTATGATAATACCACTTGTGAATTGAGTTTGATGACAATTGCATGCTTAAACGAATAGTGATTTGAAAAGAAATTGAATGAAGTGATTATACCTCTTTTGCTAGTTTCATAATGTGAAGAATGTTACTTAAATCATGTTGAGAAAATAAGGTTGAAATCACACTATAAGTTCTTAAGCTTCTTGTTGAGATGATTAAGGCAATTCGATTTTTCTTTCTTCTTTCTTTGATCATTTTAGCTCCTCATTGAAATATTGACCTCTTTTACCTATCCGGGAATTTGGAGAAGTGAATGGAAAAGGCATGTTTGATGTGGGAGGGCCATGAAATCAATTGATTGCAATCAAAAGAATAGAAAGAAATTTTAGGTTTGGGGAAGTCAATCATGACGATGAGTAACTCGGTACCATTCACATAGCCGGGTGTTTGTGTCTTGCCAAAGTCGGATTGAGCGATATTCCTAGCGGATTATGGTATGTGCGCTAAGGGTTTGAGGCATCTCATAAAATTTGAGAAACGCCGATCTCCTAGGCTTCGGTTTTTGTGCACCTCTATCCATAACTCCAAAAGTAAAGTCGAAAAATGAAAAGAAGAGAGCGAAGCTCTAGGTTGAAAGTGCTGCGGAAACCGCAAGAGAAGAAGAAAAGAGTAGTTATTCACTTTCCCGGATTCATGCACCACATTTCTTAAAGTTTTCCTTCCCTTTCCACATTCTAGACCTTATTTGAAAGTCCTTAAGATCAAAAGAATGCTATATGACTTGGTGATCTAAATTGAAGTTTCTTATGATTGATTTTGATAATGTTTGAAGGTTATGATGCTTGTATAGAAGTTTAATTGATTCATGAGCTTTCTTTACTCAGCCAATGGTTAATGGTTCAAAATGCTTATGAATTTTTGGGGGAAGGAAAATTGATAACACGATTTATGATCTAGATTTAGACACTCATTTAGATAGATTTTCCGCTCATTCATGCATGGTTTAGCATTAGTTCACGGCGTTTGTACTCAAATCACGTATTTTGTCGAGATAGACGTCTACTCGTACTTTTGTTTGCTTTGTAGGTGTTTTGGGAGATTTAAGAGCCTAATCGATACATCCGAGGGTCATTCCTCGAGATGACACACTTCCGGACTCATTGGAATGCAAGCTAAGAGCTAAGGAGGACTCATGGAACCTTGCCAACACAAACCATGCACCAAATCATGGCTTAACGAGCCTAGGAGAGGCTTCTGGACAAAACCACGGTCTAGGCCCTTTCCACGGCCGTGGTTATGACCGTGATTCTTGCCAGGACCACATCGACAGCTGGCCACGATCTCTTCCATTGCTCTTGCATCCTAGTGGGTATTTAAAGGATTTTGCAGGCTGTAATTAGGGATCCTTCTCCTCTCTTTTGACCTACCTTTCTTCCCTAAAACATTTGGCCATTGTTGCCTCCCTTCGAAGTACCCATTAGGGGTGTTCATGGAAGAGATTAGTGTAGATTCTCGTTTTAGAGTGAGATTAGATTGGATTCGAGTGAAGCTTCGATTGTTGTCAAGTTGGATTAGCTCTTGGAGCCTTGTAAGGATTTGGTAATTTCTATTCTATGCTTTTAATGTCTTTTCTTTGGATTGTTCTTCATCATTTGACCATGACTTGCAAGCATGATTTATTTGTGGAGATTGATCTTGAAATGAATGTTGTTGGCTAGATAGTTTGCGATTCTAGAGTAAGGAAAGAAGGGCTATGGCTAGAAGCACGATAGGATGAACTTAGATTTTTACCCTTGGATGACTTGTGTTGTTGAAATCCTAGTGTTTGTTGAGCTTAATTTAGCTTAGGATCACCTAATGCTATTAACCTAAGTGAGGGAAGAGATCTACCCGATGATTTCCGATCTTAGATACCTAAGATGACAAACCCTAGGTAGTGGTGAGCCTCACAAGCCGCCATTGGACTAAGTGTGCTAGGATAGTTGTTTAGGACTTCCCTTTCCGAGACTTACCCGGTAAGGATAGGTTAGACCCCTAGGTAACAATCCGGTTTGTGTAGAATTCCTATCCTTAGGTTCTTAGAGACTTACCCGGTGATGAGACCTTAGGAATGGACTAGTGGACCATGAGACCTACCCGGTAATTGATCCCAATTTAGAAACGCTTAATCCCAACATATCATAGTTAATCCGAGGAATGAATAGATAGCTTGAGTCTATGCCATAACCGGATTTCCAAACTCTAGAATCCGCTTTGTTACTTCCATTTCCTATCTTTCCTATCTTTTGTGTTAGTGTGTGTTTGTGTTGCTTGATTGTGTTCATATACTTGTGATCTTTGTTTGATCACCCAAAACCCTCCAAAAACATTGTGTTTTCCATTTTCTTTATTCCTCATCTTATCTTAGTCTAGATTCACACTATTTTCGATCATTGAATGACTTAGTTTCACCTCAGTCCTTGAGTTCGACCTCGGAATACTTTCCTTTCTACAAAACGACCCGTACACTGCGGGTTTCGCTAGGTAGTTTAGGATTTAGTTCGAGTTACAAATGTAAAGCTTTTTGTGCTATTTCCTAGCGTAACAAGCTTTTTGTGCTATTTCCAGATCAGTAAATAATCCAATTACCATCCTTCTTTTCGTGAGTTCAAAATACTACGATGGCTCCGTTGCTTTATATATTTATTTGGTCTGTAATTCAGCAATCCCAAAGTTTCTTTTTGATCCGAAATACGGAATTTTTTTCGTATTCTTTCAAAGACAAATGTTGTTAGGTTAGGATTAAGAGTCTTTTGGTATTAAAATAAAAAAGTTTGTGACGCTGAAACGTACTCCGGATAAAAAATCGGAATACCCTTTATCTCATACTTCTCTCTCGATACATAATCTAATGTTTTTTTTAACTAAAAAAATTTTGCATATTGAATTCAAAGTGCCATGCGATTTTTACTTAACACTCCTAAGAATCCATATTTCATCCTAACTCTTGGTTTGAGAATGATCTATTTGTTAGAAGGCACATCCATCCAAAAGAAGTATTGCTTTGAGAAGGTACACATATTTCATCCTAACTCTTGGTTTAAAAGCTTTTGAAAGACCTTGCTTAGGGACAAGCAAGTGGCAAGTATGGGGTTATTTGTTAACATGAAATATTGTGATATTTTAGGCACGTTTTCTTTGTGTATTTGATCCATATTGATAGTCATTGATTGGGCATTGATGCATTTGTGAGCTAGTTTATCTATAATGTCGATATAGAGATCTACACAAGCTTTATGTTGATTATAGGTAATTGAGAGCTATTTCCGAACGGAATTGAGCAAGAATGAAGTTGATGGAGCATGTCCATGAATTGAGGACATTGCTAGGAGCCAAAGGAGTGCCAACTTGAAGGATGCACGAGGCTAAGGAAGAATCACGTTCTAGCCCTAAACCACGCTCTAAATTACGGCCGTACTACTTTCCACGCCCTAAACCACGGTCGTGGAACCATGGCAAGTGAAGCGTGGTTCATTCCAGTAACTTCTACGGTCGTGGAATTGATGGTTCAAACCGTGTTGATTTCCACGCTCTAAATTACGGTCGTGGAAACTTCCACGACCGTGATATTGGCAATCTTTTTCGCCACACTTTAAGCCACGATCTTTTACAAGATTGGGCCGGGCCGATACTTTATCTTACACTATAAAAGGACGGGCGAAGAGAGATTCCGTCACCTCCGCTTAGAGATCTTTGCGACCTTTGCTTAGACCTACTTTCGCTTACGCATAGACGTACTTTGCGCTCATCCTTGGAGTTGCCCTAATTTCGCATTTTGGCGGAGATTGCTATTGAGATTTCCTGATTGACGGAAGATCGAAGATTCGGAAGATTGTTCGCAAGGAGATTTCGCTTCTTGCTTAGGTTTGATTTAGAAGACGGATTGACATCCCGTTCTTCCTCCTTATCTAAGATTTGTGTTTGGTTTGTGTTATTCCGAATCTAGTGACGATTATTGTTCTTGATTGTGATTTTGAGATTGATTTGAAAGTTATTGAAGGTTTTCGGAAGTTTTCATCTTTCAATCTTTTAAACCTTGAATTTGATATCAATATGACTATTGTTGGCTAAAACCCTTTAGCGATTCTAAGGTGAAGGGTTGATAGTTGTGGCTTAGATGATGATAGATCGATCGTAATTAAATTGGACCCTGAGAGTTAGAGAGAATCGCCGATAAACCTAAACCACGGTCTGTTCTTGAGCATCTACAATCGTGGAACTCAAGAACTACCCGTAGTTTTGTGTTAATTTACGAACTTGCTTTTACTTTAGTCCAAAGTTAAAGATTTGCTTTAACTTAGTTTAGGCTTGCCTTTTCTAGGTGGTAGTGAAGCCTCAACAACCTCTACCTCGATTATGAGTGTCACAACCTTAATCGGTTAAGTTAGTCTTGATCCTTGGATTATAAGTTTGGGTATTTGACATTAATTCTTACCTTTAGAACCTTTCTATACTGAAGCCTCAACAACCTTTATAGAGAGTGTCTTATAGGTGAGTCATATAAGATTTTTGGAACTTCACCGTACGATTACCTTTCATTCGCATACCTTTGCATATCTCAACTCTGTCCTTACATCCTTAGTATATCTTGAATCGATTGCCACAACTGGATTCCCGGATCTTTAGGATTGCTGTTTTCCCAATATATTTGCAAAGCTTACCCTTTTACTTGCTTGACAACTTATAATTGAATTTGTTACCCCCAAATCTCTGTGTTCGATACTCTGGAATTCTTGCTTAACTACGTCGATCCGTACACTGCGGGTTCGCTTGCTTGATTTCTAGTTTTATAAGTTTAAAGCTTATTTGCACGCATGTTTTGTGGCGAACAAGTTTTTGGCGCCGCTGCCGGGGATTTGGTTTAGGCCGAATTCGGTTATCGGTTATCAAGCTTGGGAGCTTTGCTCTTGTTATTTGATATCTTTTCGGTATGAGTTTTTGAGTTTTCAGGGTCACCAATGGTTGTTAAGGGCTGTAAGGCTCCATACGATCCAATATGGGTAGCGAAGCAAACGGCTAGAGCAGATTATTACGAATACTTGGTAGAGAAATACGCCTTCTATTGGTTTGATAGCGAAAGAGAACGTGAAAAAAACCATTAAATATGAATTTGCAAAATGGGAAAAGCTGCACTACCCAAAGAAGGTTAAGAAGAAACCTTCCAAAGATGCGGAGGACTTGAAATTGGAAGAATTGATGAAGAAATTTGAGATGATCGAAGAAAAATTCAGAGCCTATAAGGAAGAACTCCATGTTTCGAGCATTCCTCCTATCGAACCTGAAGTTCCTCTAGAACCTCTTGAAGAGGATAAAGAGGAAGACGCGGAGAACCTTGGCCAAATTACTGAAACTGTGGCCAAGGTTGAAGAAGATCCAGATGAGTTGGGAGATATTTCATGTGTGGATCATCATCCCAACATGAACCTTGTCCCAAGCCTTGAAGAACTTAACAAGGTATATTGTCTTACTTCCTTTGAAATTCCTATTAAAATTTCTAATTTTTTTAGGAATGCACCGGAGAGTTGGAGGTCTCTTCCAAACGAACCTCCTAAGGTGAAGATGAAACCTCCATTAAAATTGCTGGAAGTAGATGCTCCTTGGAGTACAAGGAGTAATATTGGCAAGCGCTTCAACGCCAATGCCAATAAGTGTTTTTTGTTCAAGTATGGGGTCATTCACATGACGAAGACCATACATCATCCCCAAGCTGGAGATGGGGAAGCTAGGAGGATTCTCCCGAAACTGATTTCTCGATCTAGGAAAGGATGGGATGCAAGGCTGAATTATGTCCCATTAAAGCATAGGAAAGCTAGGAGGATTCCGGTGAGAATCAAACCGTACAAGCTTGTACGTGGGAGATCTTACCACTTTCCGGTGAAATTAGGAACCGGAGATTTCTTGGAAGAGCTCTATGATGGATTTCAAGAGCAATCCAAGATGTTCAACGTGCATTGAGTCATCTATGGACATAGGTCCAGCTAGCGACGTTAAACCAAGCGATTCTTGGGAGGCAACCCAAGGTAATGCATTCTTGCTTTTTGTTTTTCTTTTTCTTAGATTAGAGTAGATGTTTTTGTTTGTTTTTCTTCGATACCTTCCGGTATGTTTGTGTTTTTGGATGACAGGAAAAAGGAATGAGCAAATTAGGGAGGAAAGGCCGAAAGATTGACGAAACTTGGACTTTTGGCGAGCATTAGAGGATTCCACGGCCAAAGAGGCAAAACCACGGCCGTGGTTTGCTAAATTGGACCGTGGAATGCTTTGTCGAGAGCAACAGAAAGTTCCACGGCCAAAACCACGGCCGTGGAAATTCCCGACCCGGAAAAAAACTTTTTCGCCACTTAGCGTGCGTGCAATCAAGCTTTAAATTTATAAAACTAGAATAAAAGCAAGCGAACCCGCAGTTTACGGATCGGCGTAGATTAGAAAGTATTCCAGAGTATCGAACACAGGGATTTGGGGGGAACAAATTCAGTTGTAAAGTTGTCAAGCAAGTAAAAGGGTAAAGCTTTGCAAATATATTGGGAAAACAGCAACCCTAAAGATCCAGGTATCTAATTGTGGCAATCGATTTAAGATATATTAAAGAACTAAGGACAGCGTTAAGAGTTGCAAAGGTATGCTAAGGTAAAGCAATGTACGGTGAAGTTCCATGCCTTTATATGACTTATCTAGAAATACTCTCTATAAAGGTTGTTGAGGCTTCAGTATAGAAAGGATTTAAAGACAAGAATTAATCTCAAATACCCAAACTTGTAACCCAAGGATCAAGACTAACTAAACCGATTAAGGTTGTGACACTCGAAATCAAATTAGAGGTTGTTGAGGCTTCACTACTACCTAGAAAAGGCAAGCCAAGACTAAGTTAAAGCAAATCTTTAACTTTGGATTAAAGTAAAAGCAAGGTTCGTAAATTGAAGTAAATCACGGGTAGTTCTTGAGAATCACGGCCGTGGAAACCTAAGAACAGGTCGTGATTTAGGGTGTCGACGATATTTCTCTAACTCTCAAGGTCCAATCAAATTACGATCGATCTATCATTATCTAAGCCACAACTATCAACCCTTCTCCCTAGAATTGCTAACGGGTTTTAGCCAATAATCATCATTATGATATCAATAATCAAATATGAAAGAGAGAAAAGGTAAAACCTTGAAATCTCAATAATAAACTCAAAACAAATGTCAATCAAACACAATAATCGCAAACCGCGTTCAATGGATGTAGAATCAAAGGAACAGAAAAACCTCACAAAATTTCTAGGGACAATGAAGAACGGGATGTCAATCCGCCTTCAAATGTAAACCCTAAGATCTTCCAACTCCAAAAATAGGAAAGTGCGTCCTTCCCCAAATCTTCCCTGTACGCAATAAAATCTTCAAGCCTCCGTCTCTTTGGGGATCCAAATCCTGGGTCTGTCACCGTCCGTCTTTCAATGTTGAAGGCTATCGAATATTTTTAGGGATCAATCTAGGGTTTAAAGATAAAACCCTAAATATTTGGACTGAAAAGAAGTCGAATCCGCTGGAATCAGAAGATACTCTGGGCCGCGTCATAAGGTATCAGAAAATACTTTGGCGCGTCAGACGGTATCAGAGAATACTTTGGGCCGCATCCAATGGTATCAGAAAATACTTTGGGCAGTCAGACGGTATCAGAAGATACTTTGGGCGTCCTAAATTCCTTTTATGCTCCTTTTTGTCCCGTTTCATGGCTTAATCCTAAAATGTGCCATTTTTGCTCCATAATTCGCCAAATTACCTACAAATGCAATAAAACTCTGTGTAGACCTCTATTCTTGCAAAGTAGGTAAATATAACCATAAATGCCATGAATGTATGTATATGCATGTAAAATAAAAGGAAAATCTATATAAATACATGCCTAAAAATAGATCATAATTTTATGTCATCAGATATCACCAATAGAGGGTGAGGGAGCAGGATGTGCACATGACGGCATTTCATACCCGTTATGGACACTACGAGTTTGTATTGATGCTATTTGGGCTTACGAATGTCCTAGCAGTTTTTATGGTATTGACGAACAATATTTTCATCGACTTCCTTGATCAGTTTGTAGTGGTCTTCATTTATGACATTCCGGTGTACTCTCGTAGCAGAGATGTAATACCCGTAAATTAATTTTAAATAGATTTTAAGTAAAACCGAATTCCGGCCAGTTTGGCCCTTTTCCGTCGTCTTAACACTTTATGTGTATGTATATCACGTAGTTTATTATCAAATTTTTAATCACCTTTATATTCTATTTATTTAATTCTTCTTACCAACCCTCTACCTCTTACCATATATATATATATATATATATATATATATATATATATATATATATATATATATATATATATATATATATATATAAATATTTAAACCCTAATTTTACACTCTCTCCCTTGGAAGAAGCTAGCCGCCTCCTCCTTCACGTCTTCTTCTCCTCCTAGTGAAACGGATTGCTTGAGGGAAAACGGCCACGCCGGACCAGCCTCTCCCGTTTTCTCATCTTCTTCAAGTTAAACCGGTGCTTTTGAAGATCGGAATCGCCGCTCTGGATCTGCTGCTCCTCTCTTCTTCTCACCTCCGGACCACCTCTTCTTCATTCCCTCTAAGACCTGCCGTCGTCCCCTCCCTTCTCCTTTATAGCATGTATTATAGTCTATATTTTGGGATTGGTTTTGACGTTTTATCTTCATAAATCTGCATGTATGGATATATATTCTTTGATCATTATGTTGTTTTGTTTACCTTTGCAAGAATCGAGATCTACACCTAGTTTCGTTGTGATTGTAGGGAAAATAGCATGTTTTGGAATGATATGTAGCTAAGCAAGCTAAGGAGTCATTGGAGCTACATTATGAAGCATTGAGAAGCTACAGGAAAGGCACATGAACCATTGAAATGAGATGGAAGATTAATTTTGGATCATATTAGAGAGATTTACACTCAGTTGAGATTCACCTCGGTTGGCTACAGTGTCACCTCGACCGAGGTGCTCTTCAAGACAAACTGGACCGAGGCGAATATTATAACGGCCATGAGATCTTTATTTTTGGCTGAGATCCTCTGTTTTTGAAAAGTTAATTTCCTATATTTTAGGATGATATTGTAGAAGGAAGCATATCATTTTGGCTGATTTATTTGGAAGATTGGAAGCTATTTTAAAGAAGGAAATTGCCTTTGAGGATATTTTATCTTAGGAAGGTGATTCTCCTATATAAAGAGATGGATTTTCTAGAGATTAATCATCTCGGAGCTGTAGTTTTCCAGATCAGAAAGTTGAAGGAAGGTTGAAGGAAGTTGAAGGAAGTTAGTTTTGAAGGAAGGTTGAAGGCTTTTGAAGGAAGTTGTAAGACTTTCTTAGTTTGTTTTGATTTGTTGTCTTTCTGGCTAGTGATTGAGGAACGCAGTTTGATTGTTTGTTTGATTGTTTGATTGAGTTATTGAGACCTTTGTGTTAAGGTTTTCATGTTTGAATATTGATTCCTTTCTTATATATTTGATTATTGTTTTCATGATGATTGTTGGCTAAGTTCTTTATGCTATTCTAGGGTTATTGGCTGAAGGTTGTGGGAAAGACAATGAAAGAATGAGCATTTACCCCAGTGGACCCTGAAAGCTCGAACCTTTACCTTAACCGACGAATACCTCGGTCAGTCGTGGAACATCTCGACCGAGATGGTACATGAACTGAGCGAGGCGAGACCTTTCCTGATCCTTATCTGAGTTGAGGTTTCAGTTTGCCAAATCCTATCCTTGTTATACCTTTCCTGGTTCAACACAAGCCTAGGATGAGACTTACACGGTGATTCCTTTGTTTGTATACCGAAGATCATGAGTGTAGGTAATAAAGGTTTATCCTTTATTAAGGTTTGAGTGTGCCTTCATCCCATCTTTGAGAGTTAGCCTGAGAATTACCCGGTAAAGGTTGATTCTATCCCCTTAGGTGGTGTGTTGGTTTGAGATTATAGTTCCTTTCTTTAGTACCTTGAGACTTATCCGGTGAGAGGATATTTGGTTTGGGATAGTGAATAGTGGGACTTACCCGGTGATCTATTCCCACCTTAGAAACAACTTCCCTTTGCAAACCTCAGTTTTGTTCACGTTATCTTTTGAGATCTTGAGTCGGAACCACAACTGTATGCTTTAATCTCTAGTATGCGCATTCTCTTTACCTGATTATTACATCATCTTTGATATCTTTGCTTTGTTGCTTGTTTTCAATTGACAACATTAATTACCGATCTTTGTTTGACCATTTTCCCTGTGTTCGATCCTGGAATTCTTACTTTTATTACAATCGATCCGTACAATGCGGGTTCGTTTATTTGCAATTATTCTTGGTATAAATATTAAAGCTTGCACACACCTTTTGGAGCGAACAAGTTTTTGGCGCCGTTGCCGGGGACTTGGTCAAGACCAAGTTCGGTTTCGGTTGTCTATTGGGGCACCTACCTTTGTTACTATTGATTACTTAACTTGAGTGATTTCGTAGGATCTTTCCTTAGGTTTATTGATAACACGATTTATAGTATAGTTTTAGGTGCACATTTAGATAGAATTCCCGCTCATTCATGCATGATCTAGCATTAGTTCAAGACGTTTTGCACCCAATTCACGTATTTTGTCGAGATAGACGTCTACACGGACTTGTGTGCGTTTTGTAGGTATTTCGGGAAGTTTAGAGCTAAAACGATGCGTTTGAGGGTCGTTCATTTAGATGACACACTTCCGGATTCATTGGAATGCAAGCCAAGGGCTGAGGAGGGCTCATGGAACCTTGCCAAACCAAGCCATGCACCAAACCACAGCCTAATGATCCAAAGCGAAGTTTCTGCACAGAATCACGGTTCCCTGAAGAACCATGGCCGTGGAAATGACCGTGGTTTTTGCCAGATTCTCGTGACAGTTGTGCCACGACTCTCATGGCCAGCTCATGCACAATTTGTTATAAAAGTGGTCCTTGATTGGTTGTTTGAGGTAGCTGGGGTAGTTTGGGAGCAGCTCATCCATTATCCATTTCTCTAACAAAATATATTCTCAAGGAAGAAGGATTTTTCGAAGAAGGAAAGTGCAAGGAGGAGAAGAAAGGTTCCATTGAAGAGGAGAGAAGAACACACCATTGTTTTCTTATATTTCGGATTCTATTCTAGAGCTTTGTAAACTCTTGAAACCTTCTTTTGGAAGGGTTGTAAGTTGTTCTAATTCCACTTTCGGATTTGTTTGTTCTTGAAGTTCATTGTTCATCTCTTTTCTTTCATATTCTTGCAATGGAGGTTATGATTTTATGTTTGCTTGCTTTGATTTCCATGATGAATGTTGTAGGCCAGATTGATGTGATTCTAGGGTAAGGAAAGGATGGTTATGGCTAGATCTATGATAGGACGGACTTAGATTTACCTTTGGATGATTTTTGCTTATGAACGTAGCTACTGTTAGAAATCACGGGCAGTTCTTATAGAACCACGGCCGTGGTTTCTGTAGAACAAACCGTGATTTTACCTGGTTCGAAGGATCTTACCTTAGATTCATAAAATTGTTGAAACCCTAAGTTTTTGCTGAGTTTAACCTACCCTAGGATGTCCTAGTGTAGTGACTAAGTGTTAGGAGAGACTTACCCGGTAATCCTTGCCCTTAGAATCTAAAATAGCAAAACCTTAGGTAATGGTGAGCCTAGTAAGCCGCCATTGGATTAAATGTGCTAGGATAGTTGATTAGGACTTCCCTTTCCGAGACTTACCCGGTAAGGATAGGTTAGGTCCCTAATTAAACAATCCGGTTTGTGTTAAATTCCTATCCTTAGGTTCTTAGAGACTTACCCGGTAATAAGACCTTAGGTGTGGATTAGTTGGATCATGAGACCTACCCGGTGATTGATTCCCAAATTAGAAACACTTAATCCCAACATATCATAATCAATCCAAAGAATGAATAGATAATTTGAGATCCATGCCATAACCGGAATTTCCGACCCCTAGAATCCATCTTTCTTTTCCCTTGATCAATATCTTGTTTGATTTGTTTATTTGTGCTGATTTTTGGTTTAGTTTGATTTGGTTGCTTGCATGAGTTGTGATCTTTGATTTGATCACCTAAAACCGACAAAAACAATTGAGATTTTTCCCTTTCTTTGTTTCCTTCTTTTCTTTAGACTTAGATCTTTGCTAAACTCAATCACATCTTGAATCGATTTCACCTTAGTCTTTGTGTTCGACCTTGGAATACTTATCTTTCTACATACTTCCCGTACACTGCGGGTGCGCTAGAAGTTAGGATAATTATAACAAGTATAAATTTAAGGCTTATTGCGTGCACACTTTTTAGCGTAACAAGTTTTTGGCGCCGTTGCCGGGGACTAGGTCTAGATTGAGTCTATTTTGTGATTGATTCTAGTGTAGATCTTTCTTGTTTCTTTTGATCTCTTTTTGGTTTGTGTCTTTGCTTTTCAGGACATCTATTACTCTTTAGGTGTATGCGAAGATCTCGTGGCAAGGATTTAGCTCCATTCGATCCCGAAACGGAGAAAACCCTTCGATCTAGATCTAAGAACATCCGAAAAGAGAAAGAGATGGCCGGTAGAAATCTCAAAGCTGAGTTGGATGAAGCCTTAGAGCAAATAAGGCTAAGAGATGAACTCTTGGAGGAAGAAAGTAGACTTGCCAATGAGAGGGAAGAGGAAACTAGGAGGGAGATTGAAGAGATTAGGCAAGCCCTTGTTCAAGGAGAGCTTAATCGCCGACAACCTCCACCACCTCCACCACAACCGCAACCGGCGGCTAATGTTAGGGTCGTTCCCATTGCCATTGAGGAGCCACAAACCCTAGGGAGACGCATGGATCCGGCACAAAGAGCACACCGACCGGGTGTGAATCTAGGAGATCCCGCAACCCACAACTATGAGCTCCGCCCTCAAGTTCTACAAATGATCCGGCACAATCAATTTGGAGGGATGGAAGGAGAGTCTCCTCATCAACACTTGATGAATTATGAGATCTTGATGGAGACTCTTAGACCACCAAGATTGGAGAGCAACAACCATAAGCTTAGGGCTTTTTCCTTCTCTCTTAAGGACAAAGCCTTGGCTTGGTACCAATCTATTCCACAAGGGCGAGTTGGTACTTGGGAGGAGATGACAACCGAGTTCTTGACCAAGTTCTTCCCACCTTCCAAGACCACCGAGTTAAGAGGAAAGATCAATGCCTTCGTGATGAGGGATAGAGAAAGTTTGTTCAAGTCTTGGGAGAGATTCAAAGACCTTCTCCTAGATTGTCCACACCATGGCATACCAAAGATTGAGCTATTGGAAATCTACTTCAAGGGACTTGATGAGGATAGTCAATTCAAGCTTCAATCCCTTTCCGGTGGGACATTTATGGAGAAGCATGTAGATGATGCTTGGGAGTTTGTGGAGAAGCAAGACTAGTGATTGAGAAGTACTCTCATAGGAAGAGTGAAGGAAGGAAGGCGGGAGCGTATGAGGTCAGTGAAGTCACCATGAGCAATTTCAAGCTTGACGCCATCAACAACGAGTTGAAATCCTTGAGAGAGTTGTGCACTACAACCTTGAAGAGCCAAACAACTCCTCAAGCACTTCCACAAGCAAACTTGTCTTCCAAGGAGGAAGATGTCAATTACATGGGAAGGGGCAACTTCAACAATTACCAAGGCCCAAGAAATTTCAACAACAACCGGCAATTCAATAATTACAGGCCAAACCACAACCATCCCGGATTTTCTTACTCTAACCCGGATGGAGCCTTGAACCCTTCCACCTCCACAAGCACAACTCCTACACCACAAAGAGCTTCATAAGAACCACCACCCGGTTTTCCTCAACCTTTAAAGGATAGGACTGAAGTCATGTTTGAGCAATTGCTAGGAAGGTTGAGTGGACTTGAGAGCACCGTTACTTCAATTTCTAAGGCTCAAAAGGTCTTGGAAGCACAAGTCTTTCAAAAGGCGGGTGAGGCACACAGAGATCCGGGAAAGCTTCCCGGAAGACCCGAAGACAACCCAAGAGGCCAAGTTTTGGCTATCACAACAAGGAGTGGGTTGAGTATGAAGGATCCTTTGCCCAAGGACCAAGCTAAAGGGAAGCAAGTAGTGGTAGAAGAGGGAAGAAAGCAAGAAGATGGAGGGAAGAACGAAGATGTAGAGCCAACCTATGTGGCGCCGCCTCCATACAAGCCACCACTACCGTTCCCACAATCAAGAGCAAGAGCTCGTTTGGACAATCACTTTGGTAAGTTCCTTGAACTAATGTCCAAGTTACATATTAACATTCCGTTCATGGATGCCATCTTAGGAATGCCGGCATACGGAAAGTTCTTGAAGGAAATACTCTCCAACAAAAGGAAGTTGGAGGAGTATGGGGAGATTAGGATGACCAAGAGATCCTCGGAGTTGATCCAAACGATGAAGGAGGAAATGCCTCCCAAGCTAAGAGATCCAGGATCCTTTTGCGTTCCAATTGGAGTAGGGGATGTGAAGTACGAGGCCCTTTGTGATCTTGGGGCGAGTGTAAGCATCATACCGCTTGCACTTAGTAACAAGGTCGGGCTAGGAGAGCCAAAGCCGGTCAAGATGACCCTCTATATGGCGGACCGCTCTATTACTCATCCGGTTGGGATTCTAGAGGACATTCCGGTGCAATTGGGAGGATTCTATGTACCCATCGACTTTGTAGTGTTGGACATTCCGGCGGATTACCCGGTTCCCATCATCCTAGGAAGACCTTTCCTAGCCACATCCGGATGTTTAGTGGATTGCAAGAACGGAACTCTCTCCTTCAACATTGGAGAAGAGAACATCAAGTTCAAGCTGTCCACAATGATGAAAGGGCCAACCCTTGATGAAGATATCTTCAACATAGTCGAGCAAGAAGAATCTAGAGAAATTGTAAGCTCGATCTTGATCAAGGACCCCTTGGCAAAGGTTCTTACCTTGAGTATGATGGAGGAAGACATTGAGGAGGATTGCAATGAAGAAATCAAGGCCTTGGAGGCATTGGAAGAAGAGCCAAGAGTTGGATTTGAAAGCCACGAAGAGGTGGTGAACAGCTGCAAGTTCCACGGTCGAGATTCAAGAACCACGGCCGTCAAACTCTCTGGACAACTCCGAGAAGCAAGCCTGGAAAGAACCACGGTCGTGGAAGTTGAGCAACCCGTGATTCCAACCGTGGTTTCCCCTGAATCAGCTCTTAATGATGATCAAGCTTCTAGGAGCCAAGGGGAGTCTTCATTTGCTTTGGATTCATCTCATCCAACCTTATTTGGATCGTTTTCAACCGATAAAGGTCCTCCCTCACTTGAACTCAAACCCCTCCCCTCTCATTTAAAGTATGCATTCCTTGGTGAAAATTCTACATATCCTGTGATTGTTAATGCATGCTTGAGTGATGATGAACTTGCTAAATTGCTACATGAATTGAGATTGCATAGGAAAGCCATTGGTTATACTATTGATGATTTGGTTGGCATTAAACCATCTTTGTGCATGCATAAGATAATGATGGAAGATAACCATAAACCCTCTATAGAACATCAAAGGAGATTGAATCCTATAATGAAAGAGGTGGTCAAAAAGGAAATCATTAAGTTGCTAGATGCGGGGATTATCTACCCTATCTCGGATAGTAAATGGGTTAGTCCCGTTCATGTAGTGCCTAAGAAGGGTGGGATGACGGTAGTAACTAATGAGAATAATGAACTAATACCAACTAGGACGGTCACGGGATGGAGGATGTGTATAGATTATAGGAAGTTAAACATGGCCTTTAGGAAAGATCACTTCCCTCTCCCCTTCATTGACCAAATGCTAGAAAGGTTAGCTCAACACTCTCATTTTTGCTATTTAGATGGGTATAGTGGATTTTTCCAAATCCCTATCCACCCCGATGACCAAGAGAAAACGACTTTTACATGTCCATGCGGTACCTTTGCATATAGGAGAATGCCATTTGGGGTGTGTAATGCACCTGCCACCTTTCAAAGGTGTATGATGGCTATCTTTTCGGAATACATAGAAAATATCATGGAAGTGTTCATGGATGATTTCTCTGTTTATGGTTCTTCTTTTGATGATTGCTTGGCTAACTTGTCATTAGTATTGCAAAGATGTGAGGAGACAAATCTTGTCTTAAATTGGGAGAAATGCCACTTCATGGTAAGTGAAGGGATTGTGTTAGGACACTTGGTGTCTAACCGTGGCATTGAGGTTGATAGGGCTAAGATTGAAACGATAGAGAAGTTGCCACCACCTACCTCGGTGAAGGGGGTAAGGAGTTTCTTAGGGCATGCCGGTTTTTACCGGAGGTTCATCCAAGATTTCTCTAAATTTCTAAGCCTCTAACTAACCTACTAATGAAGGATGTTGATTTTGTCTTCTCCAAAGATTGTCTTGAGGCCTTTTGTAGGTTGAAGAACGCCTTGATCTCCGCACCTATCATGCAACCTCCGGATTGGAGTCTACCATTTGAGATCATGTGCGATGCAAGTGATGTGGCCGTTGGAGCCGTTTTGGGGCAAAGGAAAGAAGGGCGCACTCATGCTATTTATTATGCTAGCAAGACGCTAGATGATGCCCAACTCAACTATGCTACTACCGAGAAGGAGTTGTTAGCGGTGGTGTATGCATTTGAGAAATTCCGCTCGTACCTTGTTGGAGCGAAGGTCATAGTTTATACGGATCATGCGGCGATCCGTTATTTACTTACAAAGAAGGATGCCAAACCAAGGTTGATTCGGTGGATCCTTCTTCTTCAAGAGTTTGATTTGGAGATACGAGATAAGAAGGGATCCGAGAACTCGGTGGCGGATCACCTTAGTAGACTCCCACCATTGGAGCTTGGGAAAGACAACATCCCGATAGATGATTCATTCCGGGATGAACAATTGGAATTGGTGGAAGAGTGTTTTTCCCAAGTGGCTAGAGGAAGTGAGCCATGGTATGCCGACATTGTGAATTACTTGGTGTGTGAGGAAGCGCCTCCCGGATTATCATATTCGCAAAGGAAGAAGTTCTTCAACGATGTAAGGCATTACTATTGGAGTGAGCCACTTCTATTCAAAAGAGGCCCGGATGGGGTGCTAAGAAGATGCATACCGGAGGATGAAGTGGAGAGTGTGATCCGGCATTGTCACTCCTTACCATGTGGAGGCCATGCTAGCTCACACAAAACGTGTGCCAAGGTATTGCAATCCGGTTTTTATTGGCCTAACTTGTTTAGAGATGTGCAAGGTTTTGTAGCGGCATGTGATGCTTGCCAAAGAACGGGAAACATTTCAAGGAGGAATGAAATGCCCTTGAATAACATCCAAGAAGTTGAGATTTTTGATGTGTGGGGTGTAGACTTCATGGGACCATTCCCTTCTTCATGTGGCAATCTCTTCATCCTATTGGCGGTGGACTATGTGTCAAGATGGGTAGAGGCAATCGCCTCTCCTACAAATGACGCCAAGGTGGTGGTGCGGTTCTTCAACCGAGTGATCTTCCCTAGGTTTGGAACACCAAGGGTGATCATTAGTGATGGAGGGAAGCACTTCACAAATAGGAATTTTGGAGCACTTTTGGCCAAGTATGGGGTGACTCATAAGGTGGCAACACCTTACCATCCCCAAACTAGTGGCCAAGTGGAGATCTCCAACCGAGAGATCAAGGCCATCCTCGAGAAGACGGTGTCTAGAACAAGGAAGGATTGGGCTATGAAGCTCAATGACGCACTATGGGCATATAGAACCGCCTTCAAGACACCTATTGGCACCACTCCCTACAAGTTGGTCTATGGCAAGTCTTGCCATCTTCCGGTGGAAATGGAGCATAGAGCTTATTGGGCCATTAAGTGGCTAAATTTTGACCTCAAGGAGGCGGGAGAGAAGAGATTGCTTGATATCAATGCCCTTGAGGAGCTCCGGTTAGAAGCTTATGAGAATGCCCGGATTTACAAGGAGAGAACCAAAAGGTGGCATGACAAGAGGATTATCCCAAAGGAGTTGAGTGAAGGAGATCTTGTCCTTCTCTTCAACTCAAGACTAAGACTCTTTCCCGGAAAGCTCAAATCAAGATGGACCGGGCCATATGTGGTGAAGAAGATCTTTCCCCATGGAGCCATTGAGATAGGAGGGGAGCATTGTGGAAATTTCAAAGTGAATGGGCATCGCTTGAAGAAGTATATTCCGGGAGCCCCGGTAGACATGATTGCCCCGCTTCACCTTGCTTAGACGCTCCCAAGTTTGGTCAAGCTAATGACCTTAAAGAAGCGCTTGGTGGGAGGCAACCCATCGGTAACATTTTTCCTTTTTTATTTTTCCTTAGATTTTTCTGTTTTTGTGTGCTTTGTGTGTGTTTTATGTGTGCTAGAACATTAGTGGCATTGGAAGCCTTTCTTGGAAATGATGATGATGAAACCCTCACCAATCATGGGTGGAGCGGACGCGGAACTTGGACGGCTAGCGGTGCCTAGCGCGGGTTTCAAAGCTTGAAGGATGCTTAGAGCTCTCTACCATGGTTGATAGGATCATCCAACATCAATCCATTTGAGAATCCCCGAATACCGTAGCAAACAATTTTACATTGTGAGAACCTTCTTTCACTCTCTCTACTTCATTTACACATTAGGGACAATGTGTTTTTAAGTATGGGGTGGGGTTCGCATGATCCTTTGCATGATGAGCATCTAGGATAGGGTAATATTTGCACATGTCTTGCATTGTACATACTTAAAACCAAAAATTCCATAAAAATCAGAAAATTTTAAAAAACTTTTTGTGCTTTCTAGGCTTGGATATGATCCTAATGATGAAACTTGTCTTGTGATTGGCTATGAATGGCCTTATGTGTTGAATTGATAAATGCATATGTGGACTTGAACTACTTCTCTAGAATTCCATGAATGATTTCAGATCATGATGATTGCCTAGAATGGATTGTGTATTGAAAGTCGAAATTACATGATAGTTCTTGCATACCATCTAGGAATGAATGAGGCATTTCATCTTTCTCTACTTCTCATCTTGATCATGATTGCTTGAGCACCTCAATTGATATAAATTCAACCTCCTTTTAAACCCATCCGGGGATAGGAGCATGCTAGTGTGTTTGAATGTGTAAAAGCAAGTGCGGGGTGAAGATGTAATGAAAAGAATGTCGTGAATGAAATGCTGAAATTATTGTGGAAGTGTAGCCAAAATAGGTTTGGGGCGTTGGTTTAAATGATAAGTAACTCGGTACACTTCACATAATCGGGTGTTGGTGCCTTGCCAAAGTCAAACGAGCCAATATCCCTAACGAGCTTTGGTATGTGTGCCCGGTGTGGATGCACCTCGAAAAAGAGAAAAAGCCCGAGGATGGCTAATCACCGAGGTTTCGGCTATTGTACACCAATGCCATTGTCTCAAAAATGAGTTAAAGAAAAAGAAAAGAAAGCAAGATAGAAAAAAATATACACTTGGGGGAAGTTGATCGAGGACAAGGAAGTGAAGTTAGTTCCATTCCCGGATTAGCATCACATACCTAGAAAACCCCCCTCCCAATTACAACGTTTCTTAGCCTTTTATGTCAAAAGCCCTTATGACCTACTTGCATGTTTGTAAGACTTAGTAATCTAGATTGGATAGACTCTTGATCTTCTTGACATCTCCGTCCTCCCATCTCATGCATGCTTTCGAGTTAAGTACAATTGTCTTTCCATGCCCTTATTGTTTGATACATAATTGCTTATCCAATTGCCATTGATCATGACTATGAAGGTGATCCAATAGTAGAAGCACAAAACCAAAAAGATTTTGCCATCTTTCTGCATATATAAATCATGTCATCTCTTAGTCTATAGTTGGGAATTTGCTCGGGGACGAGCAAACCTTAAGTATGGGGTATTTTGATAACACGATTTATAGCATAGTTTTAGGTGCACATTTAGATAGAATTCCCGCTCATTCATGCATGATCTAGCATTAGTTCAAGACGTTTTGCACCCAATCCACGTATTTTGTCGAGATAGACGTCTACACGGACTTGTGTGCGTTTTGTAGGTATTTCGGGAAGTTTAGAGCTAAAACGATGCGTTTGAGGGTCGTTCATTTAGATGACACACTTCCGGATTCATTGGAATTCAAGCCAAGGGCTGAGGAGGGCTCATGGAACCTTGCCAACACAAGCCATGCACCAAACCACAGTCTAATGATCCAAAGCGAAGTTTCTGCACAGAATCACGGTTCCCTGAAGAACCACGGCCGTGGAAATGACCGTGGTTTTTGCCAAATTCTCGTGACAGCTGTGCCACGACTCTCATGGCCAGCTCATGCACAATTTGTTATAAAAGTGGTCCTTGATTGGTTGTTTGAGGCAGCTGGGGTAGTTTGGGAGCAGCTCATCCATTATCCATTTCTCTAACAAAATATATTCTCAAGGAAGAAGGATTTTTCGAAGAAGGAAAGTGCAAGGAGGAGAAGAAAGGTTCCATTGAAGAGGAGAGAAGAACACACCATTGTTTTCTTATATTTCGGATTCTATTCTAGAGCTTTGTAAACTCTTGAAACCTTCTTTTGGAAGGGTTGTAAGTTGTTCTAATTCCACTTTCGGATTTGTTTGTTCTTGAAGTTCATTGTTCATCTATTTTCTTTCATATTCTTGCAATGGAGGTTATGATTTTATGTTTGCTTGCTTTGATTTCCATGATGAATGTTGTAGGCTAGATTGATGTGATTCTAGGGTAAGGAAAGGATGGTTATGGCTAGATCTATGATAGGACGGACTTAGATTTACCTTTGGATGATTTTTGCTTATGAACGTAGCTACTGTTAGAAATCACGGGCAGTTCTTATAGAACCACGGCCGTGGTTTTTGTAGAACAAACCGTGATTTTACCTGGTTCGAAGGATCTTACCTTAGATTCATAAAATTGTTGAAACCCTAAGTTTTTGCTGAGTTTAACCTACCCTAGGATGTCCTAGTGTAGTGACTAAGTGTTAGGAGAGACTTACCCGGTAATCCTTGCCCTTAGAATCTAAAATAGCAAAACCTTAGGTAATGGTGAGCCTAGTAAGCCGCCATTGGATTAAATGTACTAGGATAGTTGATTAGGACTTCCCTTTCCGAGACTTACCCGGTAAGGATAGGTTAGGTCCCTAATTAAACAATCCGGTTTGTGTTAAATTCCTATCCTTAGGTTCTTAGAGACTTACCCGGTAATAAGACCTTAGGTGTGGATTAGTTGGATCATGAGACCTACCCGGTGATTGATTCCCAAATTAGAAACACTGAATCCCAACATATCATAATCAATCCAAAGAATGAATAGATAACTTGAGATCCATGCCATAACCGGAATTTCCGACCCCTAGAATCCATCTTTCTTTTCCCTTGATCAATATCTTGTTTGATTTGTTTATTTGTGCTGATTTTTGGTTTAGTTTGATTTGGTTGCTTGCATGAGTTGTGATCTTTGATTTGATCACCTAAAACCGACAAAAACAATTGAGATTTTTCCCTTTCTTTGTTTCCTTCTTTTCTTTAGACTTAGATCTTTGCTAAACTCAATCACATCTTGAATCGATTTCACCTTAGTCTTTGTGTTCGACCTTGGAATACTTATCTTTCTACATACGTCCCGTACACTACGGGTGCGCTAGAAGTTAGGATAATTATAACAAGTATAAATTTAAGGCTTATTGCGTGCATACTTTTTAGCGTAACATTTATGCGATGAACTCGTGCTGGAAAGAAATCGTTCCTTACGATCCCGAACCAGAAAAAACATACAAAAGAAGATTGAAAGAAGCTAAGATGGCCAATCAAGATAATCGAGATCTTGAAGCCGAATTGAAGGAGGCATTAGAACAACATCGCCTCAATAAAGAAGAATTGCAGTGAGAGAGAGAGACGAGACTCGTGCAAGAACTAAAGTGATTCAAGCTGATATGACCGCTTTACGAGCTTAGTTCTTACCTCGACCGATCCCAGATGCTCGACCGAGGCAGGAGCCAGCCTTAGTTGCACCGGCCGAGATACACCAACCACCTCGGATGCCGGCCATGGTAGACTGAGGTTATCTTTTTGCTGGAGTTCCGAAAACCCTAGGTCAAAGGATGGACCCGAATCAGCAAGTGCGGCGTCCAGGGGTCTATCTAGGAGATCCAGCTAAGCATGATTATGAATTTCGACCTCAAGTTCTAACCATGATTCGATAATGTAAGTTTGGAGGTTTGGAGAGAGAATCTCCACATCAACATTTATAAAATTATGAGATTTTGATGGAGACTTTGAGACCATCAAGAGTGGAGAACAAAAATTACAAGTTGAGGCCTTTCTACTTCTTATTGAAACACAAGGCGCTTGCTTGGTATCAATCTCTTCCAGTTGGAAAAATCAACCCTTGGGAAGAGAACACTACGGAGTTTCTTACTAAGTTCTTTCCACCGTCAAAGACCGCTGAATTAAGGGGTAAGATCAATGCTTTTATCATGAAAGACAAAGAAAGTTTGTCCAAGTCATGTGAAAGGTTCAAGGACCTTTTTTTGGACTGCCCTCATCATGGGATTCCAAAGAACGAGTTGTTAGAAGTCTACTTCAAGGGTTTGGATGGAGACACTCAATTAAAACTCCAATTACTTTCCTCCGGTACTTTCATGGATATGACGATAGATAAAGCTTGGGATTTAATAGAAAAACAAGCTTTACACATGGAGAAATATTCCCATCAAAGGGTTGAAGATGGAGTAAGTAGAGTTAATTTTTAAGACACAACATCAAATGTTGCTCAACTCACCTCACTCAACAATGAAGTCAAGGCATTGAAGGAGCTTTTAGTAGCTCAAACCAAGAGGGAGCAAGATGTTTGGTTAGTAGGAAGATGAAATTATCAAGGGCCGCGGAAAAACAACAATTACACCACCAACAACAACAACATAAATTCCAATAACAATCGGAGATCAAATCAACAAAATCCCGGTAACCCTTATTCTCGTGCTGAAAATGGTCTTAACACCCCTTCTTCTTCTTCTACTCCATTGAGAAGCCAGGAGGGGACATCAAGCTCGTCCCAGCCACCAAAGAAACCTGACGCTGTGCTGGAGGCTATATTGATCAAGCTCAACGCTATGGACACATCTATGAATTCATTTTCGAAGGCACAAAAAGGCTTTTAACAACAATTGTTCAACAAAGCTAATGAAGTGCCAAGGGATCCTGGAAAAACTTCCAGGAAGGACAGAGAACAATCCAAAAGGACAAGTCATGGCTATAACAACACGCCGTGGATTGAAGACTGGAGATCCACGATCTGACGAGGAACATATCGGTCGAGGTGCCAACTGAGATGAAGCCTCAGAAAGCGAAAGAAAAAACTGAAGTTTATATTTCACCTCCTTAATATAAAACACCAGTCCCGTTCCTTGAGTCAAGGGTGCGGGCATATCTAGACAAGAACTTTGGTAAGTGATAACAAGATTTATGACTTAGGATTAGGTAATCATTTAGATAGATTTCTCACTCATTCATGCACGTTTTGGCATTGGTTCATGACGTCTTCGCTCAATTCATGCACATTTCTAGAAAAGATGTCTACACTACCTTTTATCGGTTTTGTAGGTAATTCGGGGATCTATTGGACGATTAATCGATACATTTGAGGGCCAAGCCTCATGATGGTACACATCCAAAGCCTTGGAGGAGCATAATTGGAGCAACAAAGGACACAAAGACCACTATTGGTGCAAGCAATGGAGCAACTCATGGCTAGACGATCATAGCATGCTTCTGTTGAAGAAAATCGACCTACACCCAGGAAAATCGGCCGATTTTTTCCTCTGGGTCGATTTTTAGGCCTTTGACAGCTTAAGCCACGTGTCCCACGATCTCTTGTCCGGCCTTGCTCTTGGTGGAGAATATAAGTGGTCCTTCAAAGCTGTTGCTGGCTCTCTCCCATTTTTTCATTTCTCCTCTCCCACACTCTCATTCACAGCTCATCAATTTGGGGGGAAAGATTGGAGGAGAAGAAAAGCTCTCAAGGATTGAAGGAAGAACAAGAACACCATTCTAAGAGTTTAGAGGGATTTTTGAGTGATTTTGTAGTCTTGGATTGAAGAACTTTTGCAAAGAATTGTTAGGAACGTTTTGGATCTTCATTTAAGAGTTTGTAAGTCTTGCTACAACTTGGATTTGGCTGAGATTTATTGATTTTGCTTACTCATCTTTCATTATCCATCTATGAACACCATGTATGCTTGTTTGATGATTTCGGATCTTGATATGCATATTATTGGCTAGTTTATTGTGATTCTAGAGTGATGGATTGATGGTTATGGCTTGGGTGATGATAGGATGGACTTATATGTTAGTTTAGGATGATTTGTATGCACGAAACCCATTCCAGAGACAAAAATCGACCTGTTCTTCATCTAGATCGTCCGATTTTTGTATGATCCACCCGATTTTCTCCTCTGTTGCTCTTTAATTGATGAATCTGCATGCTAGGGTCCTTGGTTGTTTAAATCCTAGTGTTTATTAAGCCTACTTTAGCTTAGGATCACCTAATGCTATCAAATCTAAGTGAGGGAAGAGATCTACCCGATGATTTCCGACCTTAGATACCTAAGATGATGAATGCTAGGTAGTAGTGAGCCTCATAAGCCGCTATTGGATCGAGTGTGCTAGGATTATTACTTGAGATTTCCCTATACCGAGACTTACCCGGTAAGGAGAGGGTTACCCTTAAGTAGCATCTAGTTTGTGCGGAATTCCTTACTCTAACCCCTTGAGACCTACCCGGTAATAGGAGCTAGATGCGGGATTATTGAAGTGAGAGACTTACCCGGTAATCGCTTCCATTAGTGAACATTCTTTCCCAACACCGCAGCTTGTCCTTAGAGTCCTTAGAACCTTGAGTCCAATGCCATAACCGGAAATCTTGACCTCTAGAATCCACTTTTCTCTCTCGATCATATACTTGTGCTTTGTGTTACTTACTTGTTTGCTAGCTTCATTTGTTAAGTTGTTTTATTACCTTGCTTGACTGGTGATCTTTGTTTGATCACCAAAAATATCGTGCTTTTCATTTCTTTATTTCTTTCTCTTTTCTTAGACTAGATTCACACTATCTTTGATCATTGAATGACTTGATTTCGCCTAAGTCCTTGTGTTCGACCTCGGAATACTTTCCTTTCTACAAAACGACCCGTACACTGCGGGTTTCGCTAGGTAGTTTAGGATTTAGTTCGAGTTATAAATGTAAAGCTTTTTGTGCTATTTCCTAGCGTAACAAGTTTTTGGCGCCGTTGCCGGGGACTAGGTCTAGATTAAGTCATTTGATTTTGATTGCTTTTAGTGTTTATCTTTATTGTTACTTTTGATCTTGTGTTGTTTTTGTCTTTGCCTTTTCATGTTTGCCATGGACGGATTGTACCTCCAAGACGACCTTGACGACATGGAGTATGAGGAGTGGATGGAAAGCCAAGATCTAGGACCTCTCCATGATGAGTTTGAGTATTGGGAGGAGTTTAATGCCCATCATGAGTCCCATGATCAAGCTCACATGACTACATTGCCTTATGTGGAACCTCACCATCAACTTCATGAAGATCGATTGGAATCAATGCTAGAGGAAATATTGAGGAAGATGGATGATCTAGAAAGCAACCTTGCTTCCATTTCTAGTTCCCACTTGGAGCTTGAAGCGGAAGTATGTCATCAAGAGGAGGTTCACTATGAGGAGATCCAAGAATTGCCCGATTCAACCATAACTAATAGAAGCCTTGAGGAAGAGTTGAATGAAGCTCGAGAGCAATTGTGGCTAAGGGATTTGGCCCTGAAGGAAGAAAGGAGATTGAATACCGAGAGAGAAGAACAAATGAGGAGGGAGATTGAGGAGATTAGGAATGCTCTTATGCTAGGAGATCCTACCATCCTTCAAGGCTTACCTCCACCTCCTTCACCTTTGGAGGAGTGCAATGAAGTATTCTCACTACCGGTCATCCTTGCAATCAACCCCGGAACCACACTTGAAGAGCTCACGAGGGAGAGCCCTAAGCTAACCTCAACTCCTTCCAGTCCCTCCTTGCTTGCCCGGAGTACACACGAAGATTGGAGCCCCTTTCCTAAGGAGTTTCCCATGTTGAATGATGGAGGCAAGCATGATGGATCCATGATGGTTATGGAGCACCTCAATGAAGAATTCTTTCCAAGAACCGGCCTTCTTTGGATCATAGAGGATGAGGATGACAAGCATCTCACCGGTATGACCGCGGAATACCAATTGTCTAAGTATGGGGTGGCACCTATGGTTGCAACTCCATACTATCATCAAAGGAGCGGTGATGAAGGAGTCTACTACTCACCGGTGAAGAGAGAACTTAAAGTTTATTTGGGCATCAAGTGGCCCTTGCTTGTCATCATGGATGCCGGAAAGCGATGGTTGCTTGGACTCCTCAAGCAAACCATGGTATTCGAGGTGGATTGACACATCCTCGGAGTTTGGTCAAGCTAATGACCTTAAAGAAGCGCTTAATGGGAGGCAACCCATTGGTACATGTCTTTCCCTTTTATTTTTCTTGTTTTTGTTTGATTTTGCTTTTGGTGTGCTTTGTTTTTCTTTTGTGTTTTTGGGTGCTAGATCTTGTTGTTGTCATGTGTGATGAGATGCTGGAGGTCATGTGAAAACCTCATGGAACTGTTGAGAAGAAGGTACAAGATCCAAGCACATGGACGAGGAAGAAAGCACCCAGGAAAATCGGACTGTTCATGCACAAAATCGGCCGATTTTCCTGGGCTATGGGGCGATTTTTCCTCTGTATAAAGGAAAGTGATGATCTCAAATCAAGCATGGGTGGAGCGGACTTGGAACTTGGACGGCTTGCGGTGCCAAGCGCGGGTTCCGACACCATAATGAACATCAAGAGCTCTCTACCATCCTTGATCGATCATCCACCATCATCATCCAATGTGAACCAAAATACCAAAGCATCACCAATCTTACATTGTGAGGACTCTCTTTCACTTCTTTATTTAGCTTCCACATTGGGGACAATGTGTTTCTAAGTATGGGGTGGGGTTTTCATAATCAATTGCATGATTAGCATCTAGGATAGTTTAATTTTGTCACATGTTTCATTATGTCTTGCATTGTACATACATATTTCGAAAATTCCATAAAAATCAGAAAATTTAAAAAAAAAAAAAAAAATTTTGTGCTTTCTAGGCTTGGACATGACCCTAATGATGAACCTTATCTTGTGAATTGGCTATGGATGGCCATATGTGTTAAATTGATGATAGCATATGTGGACTTGAAGTACTTCTCTTGAAACCATGAATGATTTGTGATCATGAATGCTTGTCTTGATTTAATTGAGTATTGAAAGTCGAAATCACATGCTAGTTCTTGCACACCATTTAGGAATAAATAAGGCAATTCATCTTTCTCTACTTCTCATCTTGATCATGTTGTTTGAGCACCTCAATTGATGAAAAATTTGAACTCTTTTGACCCATCCGGGAATAGGAGCATGATAGTGTGTTGATGTATGTGAAAAGCAAGTGTGGGGTGAAGTTGTTGATGAAAGAATGACGTGAATGAAATGCTGAAATTGTTGTGAAAGTGTAGACAAAAATATAGGTTTGGGGACGTTGGTTTAAATGACAAGTAACTCGGTACACTTCACATAATCGGGTGTTGGTGCCTTGCCAAAGTCAAATAAATCGATAGTCCTAACGAGCTTTGGTATGTGTGCCCGGTGTGGATGCATCTCGAAAAATAGAAAAAGCCCGAGAATGGCTAATCACCAAGGTTTCGGCTTTTGTACACCAATGCCATTGTCTCAAAAATAAAAGAAAGAAAAGAAAATGAAGAAAATATACACTTGAGGGAAGTTGATAAGAAATGTGAAGTTGTGGTTGTTTAGTTCCTTTCCCGGATTAGCATCACATAGCCTAGAAAATTCCCACCTAATTACAACGTTTCTTGGCTTTCTATTTTACAAGTCCTTATAACCTACTTGCATGTGTGTAAGACTAAGTGATTTAGATTGGATATGCTCATGATCATCTTGACTTCTTCATCTTTACATTTCATTGCATGCTATCAAGTTAAGTGTAGTTGTCTTTCCATGCTTTCATTTATTTGATACATAATTGCTTGTCCATCACCATGAAACATGACTATGAAGGTGATCCAATATTAGAAGCACAACTCCAAAAAGATTTTGACATTTTTTTCTGCATACATAAATCATGTCATCTCTTAGTCTATAGTTGAGAATTTGCTCGGGGACGAGCAAACCTTAAGTATGGGGTATTTTTGATAACAAGATTTATGACTTAGGATTAGGTAATCATTTAGATAGATTTCTCACTCATTCATGCACGTTTTGGCATTGGTTCATGACGTCTTCGCTCAATTCATGCACATTTCTAGAAAAGACGTCTACACTACCTTTTATCGGTTTTGTAGGTAATTCGGGGATCTATTGGACGATTAATCGATACATTTGAGGGCCAAGCCTCATGATGGTACACATCCAAAGCCTTGGAGGAGCATAATTGGAGCAACAAAGGACACAAAGACCACTATTGGTGCAAGCAATGGAGCAACTCATGGCTAGACGATCATAGCATGCTTCTGTTGAAGAAAATCGACCTACACCCAGGAAAATCGGCCGATTTTTTCCTCTGGGTCGATTTTTAGGCCTTTGACAGCTTAAGCCACGTGTCCCACGATCTCTTGTCCGGCCTTGCTCTTGGTGGAGAATATAAGTGGTCCTTCAAAGCTGTTGCTGGCTCTCTCCCATTTTTCATTTCTCCTCTCCCACACTCTCATTCACAGCTCATCAATTTGGGGGGAAAGATTGGAGGAGAAGAAAAGCTCTCAAGGATTGAAGGAAGAACAAGAACACCATTCTAAGAGTTTAGAGGGATTTTTGAGTGATTTTGTAGTCTTGGATTGAAGAACTTTTGCAAAGAATTGTTAGGAACGTTTTGGATCTTCATTTAAGAGTTTGTAAGTCTTGCTACAACTTGGATTTGGCTGAGATTTATTGATTTTGCTTACTCATCTTTCATTATCCATCTATGAACACCATGTATGCTTGTTTGATGATTTCGGATCTTGATATGCATATTATTGGCTAGTTTATTGTGATTCTAGAGTGATGGATTGATGGTTATGGCTTGGGTGATGATAGGATGGACTTATATGTTAGTTTAGGATGATTTGTATGCACGAAACCCATTCCAGAGACAAAAATCGACCTGTTCTTCATCTAGATCGTCCGATTTTTGTATGATCCACCCGATTTTCTCCTCTGTTGCTCTTTAATTGATGAATCTGCATGCTAGGGTCCTTGGTTGTTTAAATCCTAGTGTTTATTAAGCCTACTTTAGCTTAGAAATCACCTAAAGCTATCAAATCTAAGTGAGGGAAGAGATCTACCCGATGATTTCCGACCTTAGATACCTAAGATGATGAATGCTAGGTAGTAGTGAGCCTCATAAGCCGCTATTGGATCGAGTGTGCTAGGATTATTACTTGAGATTTCCCTATTCCGAGACTTACCCGGTAAGGAGAGGGTTACCCTTAAGTAGCATCTAGTTTGTGCGGAATTCCTTACTCTAACCCCTTGAGACCTACCCGGTAATAGGAGCTAGATGCGGGATTAGTGAAGTGAGAGACTTACCCGGTAATCGCTTCCATTAGTGAACATTCTTTCCCAACACCGCAGCTTGTCCTTAGAGTCCTTAGAACCTTGAGTCCAATGCCATAACCGGAAATCTTGACCTCTAGAATCCACTTTTCTCTCTCGATCATATACTTGTGCTTTGTGTTACTTACTTGTTTGCTAGCTTCATTTGTTAAGTTGTTTTATTACCTTGCTTGACTGGTGATCTTTGTTTGATCACCAAAAATATCGTGCTTTTCATTTCTTTATTTCTTTCTCTTTTCTTAGACTAGATTCACACTATCTTTGATCATTGAATGACTTGATTTCGCCTAAGTCCTTGTGTTCGACCTCGGAATACTTTCCTTTCTACAAAACGACCCGTACACTGCGGGTTTCGCTAGGTAGTTTAGGATTTAGTTCGAGTTATAAATGTAAAGCTTTTTGTGCTATTTCCTAGCGTAACAGTAAGTTCCTTGACCTTATGAATAATCTACATATTAACATCCCTTTCGTTGATGCTATCCTAGGGATGCCCGCATATGGAAAGTTTCTGAAAGAGATCTTGTCAAGGAAGAGATAGTTGGAGGACTTTGCTGAAGTACGGTTTGTAACCTCTAGATCTCCGGAGCTCATTCAAATCATGAAGGAGAAGATGCCACCTAAGTTGAGAGATCCCGGCTTGTTTTTCATTCCCATCTAAGTTGGTGATGTAACTTATGATGCACTTTGTGATCTAGGAGCTAGTATGAGCATCATTCCTATAGCACCTTGTGAGAGGATTGGCCTTGGAGAGCCCAAGCCCGTGAAGATGATGTTATACATGGCGTATCGCTCCATTACCCATCCTGTTGGTATTTTGGAGGACATTCCCATTAAGTTAGGTAATTTCTACATACCTATAGACTTTGTTGTGCTGGGCATTCCCGCAGATTATCCCACTCCTATCATTCTCGGAAGACCATTTCTAGCAACATCGGGTTGCAATGTTGAATGTAAGAACGCCAAGTTGAAGTTCAACTTTGGTGGCAATCATGTGGAGTTTTCAACATTGGCAATCATGTGAAGTTCAACATTGGTGGCAATCATGTGGAGTCTTCATACATCTATGATGAAGAAGATTCTCCAGAACTGGTGAGCTCTATCCCTATTAGAGATCCTCTTGAGAAAGTTTTGAGTTTTAGTTTGATGGAGGAAGGTATAGATGTTTTGTTTGATGCAGTTTATGCGAAGCTTGGAAACATTGGAAGAAGATCCAGGAGCTAGATTTGATAAACTGATTCAGAAGAAGAAAAGCACATTAGGTTTCAGTCCCAGTTCCAGTACCTCGACCAAGACCGTTTCTGGAGCAAGCGAGGTGATCTTATTTAAAGAACACCTCGGTAACCCATCTCGGACCACGACCGAGATAGCAAGCGAGATGATTTCAACTAAGACTTCTGTTAGTCCAGTACTTTGATCTAAGTCATCTTCACTGGAGAGAGAAAGTACAAATCCACCTCTAAAAGCAGCCCTTGTCTTAGAAATGAAACCACTCCCGACTCACTTAAGGTATGTTTTCCTTGGTCCGGATTCTACTTATCCCGTCATTGTTAGTGCTTCTCTTTGTGAAAATGAGTTGTCTATGTTGATGCATGTACTGAGGAAACATAGAAAGGCTTTGGTTTACACTATTGATGATCTTGTTGGTATTAAGCCTTCTCTTTGTATGCATAAGATACTAATGGAAGATGATCACAGGATTTCACTAGAACCTCAAAGACGGTTAAATCCGATCATGAAGGAGGTTATGAAGAAGGAGATTCTTAAGTTGTTGGATGAAGGTATCATATTTCCCATATTGGATAGCAAATGGGTGAGTCCGGTGCATGTAGTTCCCAAGAAGGGCGGGATGACCGTTGTGACAAACAAGAACAACGAGTTGATCCCTACAAGGACCGTTACGGGATGGAGGATGTCCATTGACTATAGGAAGCTAAATGTGGCCACTCGAAAGGACAATTTCCCTCTTCCATTCCACGACCAAATGCTCGAACGGTTAGCACAAGACTCCCATTTTTTCTATTTAGATGGTTATAGTGGCTTCTTTCAGATTCCCATCCATCTGGATGATCAAGAGAAGACCAGTTTAACTTGTCCATGGGGGACATTCGCTTATCGGAGGATGCCATTCGGATTGTATAATGCACCTCCTACTTTTCAGCGTTGTATGATGGCTATCTTTTCCGAGCAAATTAAGGAGATCAAGCAGGTATTCATGGATGACTTCTAGGTATATGGTTCCTCTTTTGATAACTGTTTGGCTAACCTTTCTCTAGTGTTACAACGTTGTGAAGACACTAATCTTGTTTTGAAATGGGAAAAATGGCACTTCATGGTTAGCAAAGGAATTGTTCTAGGACACCTTGTTTGCATCCGAGGTATCGAGGTCGGTCGAGCTAAGATCGAAACTATTGAGAAACTTCCTCCCCCTTGTTTTGTTAAGGGTGTGCAGAGTTTTCTCGGGCATGCAGGTTTCTACAAGAGGTTCATCAAGGATTTCTCTAAAATATCTAAACCGCTCACTAATCTTTTGAATAAGGATGTTGTTTTTGAGTTTTTGCAAGAATCCCTTGATGCATTTTACAAGATAAAGGAAGCGTTGATTACCGCTCATATTATTCAACCTCTCGACTGGACCTTGCCCTTTGAGATCCTGTGTAATGCAAGTGATGTGGCCATAGGAGTTGTACTTGGACAAAAGAAAGATGGCCAAACCAACGCCATTTACTATGCTAGCAAGACGCTAGATCAAACTCAACTAAACTACCCCACCACCGAAAAGGATCTTTTGGCAGTTGTTTATGCATTTGAGAAGTTTCGCTCTTACTTAGTGGGTGCGAAAGTTATTGTTTACACTGGCCATGCAACTATTTGATACTTGGTGGCTAAGAAAGATGCAAAGCCACACCTTATTCGTTAGATTCTCTTGCTTCAAGAGTTTAACCTAGAGATTCGTGATGAGAAGGGATCCGAGAACTCCGTGGCGGATCACCTCAGCCAGCAACTGTAACACCCTGAATCCGCGGGACTCGAAGTGCCACATTGGGCTAGGATCTCAGAATGGATTCTGACCCTAACTTGACAACAAGTTCACTGAACCTTACAACATGGAACTGACAGATATAAAACAAATACATAAAATAGTGTAAATTGTACGACCCAAAGTAAACAACAACATATCCGAGTACATAACACTACATCCTCACACAGGAGGGAAAACAAGAAATCATCCTCACGCGGGAGGGGAAGGGTAACCATCCCAAACCAACCACCTAATGTACGTGAGTCCTCGGCCTGTAACCTTGCCAAATCACTCAACGACGCCTAACTTGTAAACATCTACAACATGGTATGAAACCTTTAGCTAACCAAACATATATGAGGTAATGCATAAGCACAAGCACAATCATGAATGATAAACACATCTGCATGCTATCACACATTTACCCATTTATTATCTTTATATAATAACCATTCACTCAAAAACCGTATATATAGATAGATGAAAGTATGTGACACGAGGACCGATACATCCCCGCCTATGAGTGCAATGTCCAGCTGTACGAGTATCAGTCAAACAATCTGTGTACCCTATGGGAGTGGATTGCGCCGTTCCTGTAAACCAGTCTGGCCCGACATCAGAGAACCTCCCAGACTCCACGGCGGGATGAAAGGGAAAGATTATCACAGCCACGCAGTGGGCAGTCAATAGAACATAGGTCGATAAAAACGACAACTCGTGCTATCATAGCAAACATATAAAGCACACACCACTCATGCAAACACCCAATATAGGGATGGTAGCTAATTAAGTTCTACGGAGTTACCTCAACCTCGTACTCAGGTCAACCACAACAACCTCCAATCCTGAGATAAGGGCACTCCCTAATAACAAAGCATAAAGATACATCATACTCTATTCATCAAAGGGGTCACACCTAGACCCAAAGGGATCCATGAGGATCATACTCAATCTATAAGCCTCACAACCAACTACACCTCAATATCTCAACATATCTCACAATTCCTCAAATCTCAAGGTAGTATCTAATCGACATTCCTCAATCTCAATTCTAAACCTAATTTAATTAATTAACCTTTAATTAATTAATTAAATTTTGCGACAATAATGTTTTGCCCGCAGGCAATTTCTAAACCCACCTGTCATCAGATTTCATCAAACAAACTACCCATAATCACGAGAATAATATAACGACCATGATGGAATTTCTAATTATCCATTTTGACAAGCCTAAAGTCAATTTAGGCCAAATCGCATTACGGAAAATGAATAAATTTATAACTTATTTGTTACTAACCCGATTGACGATCTAAAAGAAGATTCGGAATCACAACGACACAGGCTACGCATGGACAACATCAAATTCACCGGAATCTGAGCGACGGAACCGTCCGGGTGACATATATGCTCGACCAGCCCTCCATATACTCGGAAATGCAGAAACTCGGTACCGATATGATGAGAATGAAGAGAGGAATCCAAAAACTCAAACGGAATTGAAATCGGATTTGAAACGGAGAATAGATCTGAGTTTGAAGGTTGAGAGAAATCAAAGCTTTTACGAGGAAACGTGAAAGGAAATGAATTAAAAAAGGAATTTCCGCTATTTATAATGAAGACGATAATTATCCTTTAGCGAAGTCGATAATTATCCTTTAACCGATCCAAAGGCGGGTCGAACCTCCTTCTCCAAACTTCTCGAGATTGGAATATTAAATTTGGAATACTGTAGGGATAAATATTCCACAACTGTCTCGGAAAACGTGAATTTCTAAGCCGTCTTTCTTAGCCGTCAAGAAACGAAATAGCGACTCTTTTGTCTATTTTTCCTCTCCATGTTATTTCATATCTAGGATATATCCGATGTCTTAAACATTTCTCTAAACTCAATTTTTATTAATTAGAGCTCCCAAATGCTCCAAATAACACCGGAGGGTAAAAATAATTACCCGGGGGAAAAAGTAAAAATTTCCCCTAACGTCCAAAATTACGCTAGGAACATAACGGTGGGACTCATACTCATCACTTGCGAAATCTTCGCGAGTTATATGTCAATTACTATAAACGATTAAGTTAATCAACATTAATTAGAATTCGGAAATCCTAGCTATTACATCACACACCCCTTAAAAAAAGTTTCGTCCCGAAACATGCAAAATCCCAAAGTCATCTTGGACCCATAAGTCGAGGTATAACTCTCACTCTCTCTATCGGAGGTATCACATCTCCGTTCAAAAGGTCATCACCTATAACAATCTATAACCTCAATGTCACCATGGACGAATCATCAACTCTAGAAAACTTGGCCATAACGCTACCCAAAGGCGTAGAGGAATCACGTCTCTCGCCATACCACATCACAAGGCATAGAGGAAGCACATCTCTAGCCAAAAGATAAGCATATATATCGCATGGAGGAATCACATCTCCACTAAAACTATGTCCATCAAGGTAGCATGGAGGAAAGAACCATCTCCAGCTGAATCCTAATCACACTAAAATAGCATGGAGGAAAGAACCATCTCCAGCTATAAATATAAATCATACTCAAATAGTGTGGAGGAAATAATCATCTCCAGCTATGACATACATTACGCTAGCACAACAAGATCTACTAAGATCATAAATCACATCACAACTAGCATGGAATAAACACATCAAGGCATATAAGCACATAAGCACAACATTCATCAAGATAGCACTAAGATCTACTCGTGCTCCCACAGATGGACCTGTCTCGACATAAACTCTGGATAGTTCTTCAGGATACTATCCTCAATCTCTCATGTGGTCTCTTTAGGTCCTCACCTCGACCACTACGTCCTTTAAAATAGAAAAGTCTTTCGAATGCAAGCGTCTCATATCTCATTCTAGGAATGTAACCAAATGCTCAACATGGATGTGGTTCGGCTTAACCACTAGATCATCATAACTCACTAGGTGTCTCGAACCTGGTATATACTTCCTCAGTTGAGACATATGAACACTGGGTAAACACCCTCTAACCTTTAAGGCAAAGCTAAACATCATGCTGCCTTCACAATTCTGGTCAAGATCCCAAGTAAACCAACATATTGGAAACTCGGTTTCCCTTTTATGCCAACACATCTAACATTTCACAGCAGAGATACTCTCAGCCGGTCATGAACTCTCACTTAAACTTTAGAGGTTGACGCCTCTCGTCTACATATGTATAATGCCTCATAGGGGGCATCCCAAAATATACGCGTCAACATTATCACATAATAAATCCATTAATGGAGGTAATCTAACCATCCATGTTTCCAGTTCAATATATAAGCTCATAACATATCTCAAGGGTTTGGATGTTCCTCTCTGACTAACCATCTATTTGGGGGTGAAACGCAGTCATAAAGTGTAAACTCATCCCTCAAAGCAGTCTGTATCTGCTTCCCAAAACCTCAAGGTAAAACGTCCATCTCGATCAGAGATGATTGTTCTCGGTACACCATGGAGTCTCACTATCTATCTAGTGTACTCCTCAACCAATGCATTTGCTGGCCACGTCTCTCTAATAGGAGCGAAACGTGCCGCTCCATTAATCTATCACCAACAATCCGGATACATCAAAATTCCCACTGGGCCTCAATCCCATCACAAAGTCCATAAAGATGTCCTACCACTTCCACTACTACACTGTAGTGGATGGAGCTCATCTCTAGGTCGGAAATGTTTTATCTTGACCTATTAACAGGTCACACACTGTGTCACAAATCTGATTACATCAATTTCCATCTTCTCCATCAATATAATCGTCTCACCTCGTGTTACCTCTTAATCATACTTGAATGTACTGAGTAAGGTATGCAGTGAATGTACTGTAAAATTGTCTATCTCACTCTGCATCAGCAAGTACACAAAAGCGGTCATGACACTTCATCATTTCATCTACTCTCATGGAGAACTGTGGTGCCTCATTACGAGACATCTTCTCTCCCATCTTCAACAAGGTCGGGCAGGTCCCCTGCTTCTATTGGACTCATCCAACAAACCAGGTAGAACTTTTAAGGCATAACTAGATATCCTCATGAAAGAACTGATTGTCCAACTCTAGCCAAGTTGGATCTTTCTAAAGCTGAGGCTGAACTATCAGGCTCGCAATTTTCTTCTCTTGAGGCGTCTTTCTGTTCAAGTTGTTGGCGACAACGTTCAACTTCTCTGAATAGTATGGAATCTCTGGGTTAAAGTCTTGATCAACTCGAGTCCTTAATGCTGGTGGTTATTCAACTCCGCTGCTAACTCTAAATCAAGCGTCAGGTAGTTCTCCTCACACGTCTTCAACTGTAGACCCACATATCCATAACTCCACTCCTCTGCATTAATACGCGTCTTAAGCTTAGCTGGGATATATCACCGTATATTATGGAATCCCCAGAACCTTCGGACTATAACACAATCGAAGCAGAGGTCAAATATCTCCTCCACTCTTCAACGTTCTGGCATATTGCTTTGACCACGCAATTCCGAGGGTCTTCCTTAGAAGACTCGTAAAGGGATACATATTCACAAAACCCTTCCACAAGCGTGGGTAGTAATCGGCTAAGCCGAGAAAACTACGCATTCTTTTAATGTTCATCAGTATCGTCCATGTTGCAACATACTCAATCCTCGTCAGATCAACCAAGATCCCACTGGCGGAGACAACATGGCCTAAGAAGGCTACCACTAGCACCCCACTCGTACTTAGAGAACGTAGTATACAACCCTCTATCTCTCGACATCAGCAAAACTGTCCTCAGATGATCGGTCTGCTTCTCTCTACTACAAGAGTATATCGAAATGCCATCAATGAAGACCACCACAAACTGTTCAAAGAAGTCGACGAAAATACTATTCATCAACTCCATAAAGACTGTTAAGGCATTCGTCAACCCAACTGACATCACTACATACTTGTAGTGTCCATAACGGGTATGAACAGCTATCCTATGCATATCATGCTCTCTCACCCTCAATTGGTGGTAATCTGAGCGCAAGGAAATCCTGAAAAACACGATTTCTCCTTGAAGCTGATTCATCAGGTCATCAATACAAGACATTGGATACATTAGGGCGAATGAAGCTCGTCTCAGCCCACTCTTCAATCCTTCAGTTACAACATCTCAACAAGCACCATATGATATGGGCCTTCCCAATCAGTGGCGTATCATACTTCAACTTAATAACAATGTCCACACTCGCTGAGGTGGCAACTAGACGGTTCAGTAAGACATCTATAAGCTCATAAACCACTGGAATATCCTCCAACTTGGAACTATCTTCTTCATATCATAACATCATAAACATCACCTCTTGTGTTATCAACTTTGCTGCTCATACGGCACTAATGACAAGACTCATCTCTTCAAAGGTCGTAACCTCGGAAGACCTCTGTCTAATCGGTCTCAGTAGAGATTGTAACAACCTTCCAACTGATATCTAACATGACATGATATCTATTCATCCAAACCATACACATAGTGACTTCCTCATGAACCGAAGGCATGACAAAGAAGTATATAAACCATACACAGGTCCCTGAATGAATGGGACAATCACAATCTCGCGGGTACCTCAGACCCCTAACTGGTAATCATGTAAAGGAAAGTCTATATTCTACTGTTTACACAATCAACTATTAACGCATGCATCGAAAGACATGAAGTGCAAAGCACTCACAACAAACAAAACTCCACTAGGTAAACCATTTACAAGAATGGTACATGTACATCTAACACCAGAAGCTCCACTATATATCATCACTAAATCTCGGGTCTATGCTCCTCAGGTATCACTGAGGTCATCGCCATAACCTCCACTTCCACTATTTCTGCACCGGAAAGAGGAAGGTCTTGCTGAGAAGAAACATCACCTTGCTGACAAAAAGGGGCCAGATGGCCTAGTTCATCACAGGTGAAGCAAGCTATCGGTGCCAAGGGACACTCAGAGTGCAAATGATTTGGATAGCCACAGATGAGACATAAACGTCCCATAATTGTAACTGGTACGGAAGACTCCTCTACACTTCTCAGCTCCAAGGCTCTACCCTGAGCTATTCTAGTGTCTATGGCACTCCCACCACGACCTCTATCTCTACTCGGTCTGGGAATGGATCCCTGAGTAGGCTGACGATCTGGGATTCTCTGTTGTCCTTGTGTCTGCTGCTGAGGGGTCTTCTGACCACCTCCCATCATATTGGCAGAAGAAGAACCCTGTCGTGATACAACTCCACCTTGCCTACAAAAGGCAGCTTTATGACCTGGTCTACCACAGGTTAAGCAAATCACCAGCGGTTTTGGACAGTGTGATCTTATGTGTCCAGGCTTCCCACAATTATCACAAGTTCTCTTCTCATCAGGAGTCTGTTTAGAACGGGGACTACTCAAACGTCCACAAGCCGGATTCTGCTTACCACTTGGAAGGCCTACCTCATCTTTCTCTAGTTCGACTCATTGTTTCTTTTTCGATCCGGAAGCTTCAGTTGGTTCCACAGATGTTGGTAGATTCGGTGTAGGTCTACCCGTTATTACAACCTCATATACTTGGCGCATATATTCTTGAAACTCGGATCAGCTCATGGAGACATGATCATTCTCTTCAAACTCGTTCTCTACCATAGGCGAAACAACAGCGGAAATTGGTCCCTGACTTGACGTTACCGGAGGAAGAGGGGGTGTACCCCTACCTCGTCCTACTACAGATACTGCTCTAGTCTGAGCCATCTGTAGGATATACGCAACTAAGCTTATAAGGCTATATATATGCCATATGTATCGATTTATATATATCACATCAACACAATCCATAATACACACACACACACACACACACACACACACATATATATATATATATATATATATATATATATATATATATATATATATATATATATATATATATATATATATATATATATATATATATATATGCATATCTACGCTGCAGAGATCCATGGTAGAGGTGACGACTTCTCGTACATTTTAACCCAAAACCACACTTAAACCCAAAAACGTTTTAAAACGCCAGACCCCTTTCGGGTTCTGTTTATTTTACCTATCAGACCTTATTGCAGGTAGCAAGTGCCATTGTTGTCAACCTCGCTCTGATACCAACTCTGTAACACCCAAAATCCGCGGGACTCGGAGAGCCACATTGGGCTAGGATCTCACAATGGATCCTGACCCTAGCTTGACAACAAGTTCACTGGACCTTACAACAAGGAACTGATAGATATAAAACAAATACATAAAACAATGTAAACTGTATGACCCAAAGTAAACAACAACATAGCCGAGTACATAAAACGACATCCTCACACAAGAGGGAAAACAAGACATCATCCTCACATAGGAGGGGAAGGGTAACCATCCCAAACTAACCACCTAATGTACGAGAGTCCTCGGCTTGTCACCCTGCCAGATCACTCAGCAGCGCCTAACTTGTAAACATCTACAACACGGTATGAAACCGTTAGCTAACCAAACATATATGAGGTAATGCATAACACAATCATGAACGATAAACACATCAGCATGCTATCACACATTTACCCATTTATTATCTTTATATAATAATCATTCACTCAAAAATCGTATATATAGATAGATGAAAGTATGTGACACGAGGACCGATACATCCTCGCCTTTGAGTGCAATGTCCAGCTGTACGAGTATCGGTCACACAATCCGTGTACCCTGTGGGAGTGGTTTGCACCCTTCCTGTAAACTAGTCTGGCCCGACATCAGAGAACCTCCTAGACTCCACGGAGGGGTGAAAGGGAAAGGTTATCACAGCCACGCAGTGGGGTAGTCAATAGAACATAGGTCGATAAAAACGATAACTCGTGCTATCATAACAAACATATAAAGCACACACCATTCATGCAAACACCCAATATAGGGATGGTAGCTAAGTAAGTCCTATGGACTTACCTCAATGTCGTACTCAGGTCAACCACAACAACCTCCAATCCTGAGAGAAGGGCACTTCCTAATAACAAGGCATAAAGATACATCATACTCTATTGATCAAAGGGGTCACACCTAGACCCAAAGGGATTTATGAGGATCATACTAAATCTATAAGCCTTACAACCAACTAAACCTCAATATCTCAACATAACTCACAATTCCTCAAATCTCAAGGTAGTATCTAATCGACATTCCTCAATGTCAATTCTAATCCTAATTTAATTAATTAACCTTTAATAAATTAATTAAAATTTTCCAGAATAACTTTTTGCCCGCAGGCAATTTCTAAACCCACCTATCATCAGATTTCATCAAACAAACTACGCATAATCACCAGAATAATATAACGACCATGATGGAATTTCTAATTATCCATTTTGACAAGCCTAAAGTGAATTTAGGCCAAATCGCAGTACGGAAAACGAATAAATTCATAACTTATTCGTTACTAACCCGATTGACGATATGAAAGAAGATTCGGAATCACAACGACGCTGGCTACTCATGGACAACATCAAATTCACAGGAATCTGAGCGACGGAACCGTCCTGGTGACATATATGCTCGACCAGCCCCCCATAGACTCGGAAATGCAGAAACTCGGTACCGATATGAAGAGAATGAAGAGAGGAATCCAGAAACTCAAACGGAATTGAAATCGAATTTGAAACGGAGAGTAGATCTTAGTTTGAAGGTTGAGAGAAATCAGAGCTTTTACGAGGAAACCTGAAAGGAAATGAATTAAAAAACGATTTTCCGCTATTTATAGTGAAGACGATAATTATCCTTTAGCGAAGTCGATAATTATCCTTTAACCGATCAAAAGGCGGGTCGAACCTCCTTCTCCAAACTTCTCGAGATTGGAATATTAAATCTGGAATATTGTAGGGATAATTATTCCACAACTGTCTCGAAAGACGTGTATTCCTAAGCCGTCTTTCTTAGCCGTTAAAAAACGAAATAGCAACTCTTTTGTCCGTTTTGCCTCTCCATGTTATTTCATATCTAGGATATATCCGATGTCCTGATCATTTCTGTCAACTGAATTTTTATTAATTAGAGCTCCCAAATGCTCCAAATAACACCGGAGGGTAAAAATAATTACCCGAGGGAAAAAGTAAAAATTTCCCCAAACGTCCAAAATTACGCTAGGAACATAACGGTGGGACTCATACTCATCACTTGCGCAATCTTCGCGAGTTATATGTCAATTACTAATAACGATTAAGTTAATCAACATTATATAGAATTCGGAAATCCTAGCTATTACAGCTACCACCCATCTCGCTCGACAAGGATGACCTAACCATTGATGACTCATTTCCCAATGAGCACTTGCATTTTATGAAGCATTGGATGGAACCCTTTGTTTCTCTCCACGATGAAGTTAAAGTATGGTGTGAGGACACCTTACACCTTGTTTGAAGATGAAGTACGGTCCAACTAGTGACCTTAAACCAAGCGCTTCTTGGGAGGCAACCCAAGGTATTTCTTTCTTTTCCCTTTTTCTAGCTTAGTTTAAATAGTTTGCTTCATGTTTTTGCGTCCTCCTAGACAGGAATCAGGTACTCTCTAAGAAGGAATTACAACTCAAGAGCTACATGGAAGGACAGAAGTTCGAGAAATTGAGAAGACGGAGTTTGACTAAGACACATTTTGGTTGCTGTCACAGCACCTCAACCGAGATGTTCTCCGTCAACCGAGGTGCTTAGGTCTGAAACCTCGGTCCGCTCAGGAACATCTTGACCGAGGTGTAATCAAATTCAGTGAGTGGTTTAAAAGGATGCAACGGTTTCTCTCTCCTCTCACTTTTCCCTCTCTACGCCCACCTCGACCTTTGCTCCCTCTCTACTCAAATCTTCCATTCTCGATCATTTTCCACGATTCTTGGCTCCAAATCACCATAGGAAGCTAGAGATTTACATCCCAAGCAACAAACAACACAACAAATGCTTCGAATCTACATAATTTGGGGTATTTCGACATAAACCCTAACTCCTTCTATTTTCGTTTATTCTGCGTAGATCTGGCTCTGGTTGCCATAAGTTGTTATTGAAGATAATATAAGTACCCCATACGAGGCTTTTGGTAGTGTTTTTGGTGGAAAACGTTTCAGTTTACAAATCTCGCTTCGTACAGTAGTTCGCCTCGGTTGACTCGATTGTATCTCGGCCGAGGTGTTCTTGGCCGACCGAGGGGTTCTTCAAGTCATGAGCAGCCCACGCAGATATGATCGTCAATTGGCCATGAGGGATAGGCCCAGCAGTTCACAACACTCCTCCCCTTCTTCTACGGCAAAGTTTAGGACCGGATTAGGACCGGATTTTTGGGCGACCCATCATTGCCCCACAACTCTTGGATGTTGATAGTGCCTCCACGTGGTGGAGGACTTGAAGAAGATGATTTCTATGGTTGGCCTGGAGGATTTCTTCGCCATTAGAGCACCGACTTATCTAGAGCCGACCTTGGAGTTCCTTAGTTTAGTAAACTATGTGCCGGAGCATAGAGGGATCAAGTATAGGTTGCTGAACAGGAACTATGCAGTTCCTTTGGATCAGTTTGGGGAGATCTTTCGCTTCCAGCCCCCTACAGTGACCGATTTCCCTTCTCGAGTGGTGGCTCGGAGTTTCTGGGGCGAGATAGCCCATGTTACAAATCAACGTGACAGATGGCAACCCGGGGATTCTCGGGAGCGGATTATCTTTCATCTTGCCTTCCGCTTGGCTCACATGATATTTAGCAAGATGCTTCTGGCACGTACTGGGACGCCCCAGAAGGTTAGACTGGGGGAGCTTTTGAGTCTACTTTGTATGGTCACAAGAGGAGTACCGGATTTTGCTGTCATGTTGGTATATGATCTATACAAGTTCAAGGGTAAGTCAAAGGGCGACATCTACTGTTGTGGGTTGGTGACCCACATCGCCACTTCCATGGGACTTGACTTATCTAGTTGTACGTTAGTTGCGGCTCCGATGCTGCTGGGATTTCAAGAGATGATCACGCGGAGCATTCTCGTTCCCCATGGTCTTGGCACACCCTATGCTGCCATGTCATGGGAAACGAAGTCTCCTCAAGGCATTCTTTGGTCTTCCTAGTTCTATGTCTATGATCGCTAGTTCTAGTCGGCTGCATGGTTTCCATACATGTAGGATGTTGCAACTAGAGAGGCAGGTGAGGAGGAGGATGATGATGATGACAATGGGGGAGGTGCTGCTGGGGACACTATTACTGATACCGGCGGGCCAAGTATTTCCACGGTTGACCTTGACGACGAGGCCACGGAGGATGAGAGAGAGGCAACTGCACAACCTCCACCTCAGCGCCGATCACACCGCAATAGAGATCTCGAGGCACATCAGCGGATCGATGATCTTACTGAGCGATGATAGACTCCTACGCCGCCATGACATTTGATATCACCCAGCACTTCGATGATCATCGTAGATACATTGAGGGATGAACACATCGTATGGAGGAGAGCCAGCATTACCAGCGTCGGATGATGGAGCTGCAGTATCAACACACGATGGGCTATCCATTCGATCCTTCCCAGCATCCCTACATTCCACCACCACCACCGCCACCTGACGAGGACTAAAAGCTTTATAGATTTATTTTCTATCTTTCTTATGTAGTTCAGCTATGTCCGGTGAGTATTCTATTCTTCAAACTTATATTTGACCCATTGGGACAATGTATCCGAAGTATGGTGTATTATTTGACTTATGTGTATGACTTGTATGACTCTTTTGATCATTGATCTTATTTGACTCTATGTGATTATCTCTCATTACATGCATACATACAGGTTTCTGTTTGAGAAAAACATCAAAAACCAGTTTGAAAAAAAAAATTTGGGTCGACCGAGACGTTCTTGACCAAACGAGGTACTGAAAACCGAGGCACATCTCGGTTGAACACCTCGGACACCGTTAGAACACCTCGACCGAGATGGGTTTTTAACTGAAATGATTTTCGAAACATTTTGTGCTTCTGTTTTGGATATGACCTCGATGAAGATATTGGTTTGCACATTGGTTTTGAAATCTTTATATGCTCGAAAGGTTCTATGATATGTTTAAGCTGCTACATTCTTTGTTTGAAATTCTAGCATGTTTAATACTTTGTTTTTATCAAAATTATGTTGGATTTGAAGGTTGACACCACATTATGAGTTCTCTCACATTCTTCTTGGGATGATTAACGCACCTCATTCTCTTCTTCTTCTTCTTGATCATGCTTTAGCCCCTCATATACATATTTGCCTCCCTTTACCTATCCGGGAATTTGGATGCAATTGATGAAAAGCATATGGAA